>OW052211.1:4800000-7702500 GCA_932527185.1 Ecliptopera silaceata
ACATTGTCACAAGATTTATTCTGAATAGACATTAGCTTTTGACCTTATTATCTAACTTCTTAACATGTTTTTAGTAAAAAAAATATACAAAAATATATTTTCCTTTAGCAAAGCTTAATCAGATTTAAATATAATATTAGATTTATACTTAAAAGGTCAGGTTCATTGCGTTCATTTTGTTTAAATGCCGATTTCAAAATCTGTATATTCACATGCTTAATAATTCATCCCATAAAAGCTATAGCATTAACCAGTATGAGTATATACTTTTACATATTAAGCTCCCATTATAATATTGAACAAACCAATAGATTTACATAAATAATGTGTAAAATGAGCTTATAACAGCGACACAGTATAATTGAAACAGCTGGTACACTCGCTACAAGCCCGTAAAAATGATAAAGACTACGTGTCCGATAAAATATCAAAAATGTATGTAAGTATCAATAATATTGTTTAAAAAAAGAAAGGTGTGCGCTAATTATATAGTAAAAAATAACGCTACATAATATGCTATATACTTCTCGTACATGGCCAAATATATATTGCAAATCTATATAAGTATGTAAATAATATTTTTGTTTAAAGCGCACAAGGACTTCTTTTTGCGCTAATTATAATTAATTGATAATTATCAATTTAAAAATAAAACTAGGAAGCAATCGTTTGTGTAACAAAAAAATTACCGACTTTTAATTTCTTTCCAATCTTTCTAGAATATAATCTAAAACCGTTAATCTGCGCCGCCGCCATATAATTTTCACGGTTTTAGTTTCAACAAAACATAATCATAATCACGTCAAAAGCCTACCTTCCGAAACCAGAGACAAACATTTATCTTCCAATAAAACAGACCTATTGATGTGACAAAGCACTCATAAAAGATTAGATACTGAATACTTCTCACAGGAATGTAAACTTTAATTAGTAGCGCGTAGAGTTCACAGTAATCAATGATGTAAAGTGTTTAATAAAATATTCAAATAAAAAATAAATAATGGTAATAGGCAGTTCACACATTCTGCGTTGTCCCACGCTAGCATACTCGATGGCAGGGGTCACCAATTAGTTTTGCTCGGGGTCCATTTTAAGAAATGAAATTACCACAACGGTCCAAAAATTTCATAAAAAAAATATTGAACAAAGATAACTACGGAAATTACAAAGATATTATTATTTACATATCAATAAGAAAAGTGTAATTTTTTATTGTTGATTTATCTGTCTGAAGTTTGGAGTGGAATTGGTGCAAACTATTGACATTACTCGTTACTTCGCCCGGAATTTTTCGAATTAACGTCAACAAAAATACTGCGTGGGATATATTTTTTCGGTCCGCATACAATGGGTCGGCGGTGCGTATGCGGACCGCGGTCCGCCATTTGGTGACCCCTGCTCTATGGCGTTTGTTATCGATACTCTGTGGTGATACTGGCTAGATAGACTGTGCTATACTTAAGTAGCTTTTTTAATATAATTAAGTGGCCGCGTTGCTTGTTGACAGGGATATAAACGAAAATTATATCAGATCATAGATTAGTATTTTATTACAGAAATATTTTTTGGGATATGAAAATTGTAATAAACAATTTATTTAGTTGTTTCTAAGTTTATCTACTTCTAACAATTAATTTGCTTTTATCTGATATTAAAGTAACTCTACTTTTAGGTTTGAAATGCATTCAGGCTGGAATTGATGTAATAATTGGATTTTTAAAACAGCTTTACAAAAAAATCTGAAAGTCAGAAATGTGTTTTAGAAATAGCTTTAACTAGAAAGTCCCATCGAATTCTGATATAATTTCTTAAAACATAAATGTTATAAGTACATATATGAAAAAAAAAAACGTAATAATTTCAGAGATTAATTATAATAAACATACATAGGTACTTACATAGTTTGTTATAATTTTATACAAAACAAGTTATATGATGGTTAAAATAAATTAAAAAGAAATAGATGACATCTGATGAGTCTCGGTCAACTTAGTTAATGTCATACAAAAAAGATTTTGTGTTAGAAATTAATGATAAGAGACTTGGATTAATTAGTAATGTTACTTTATTACTGTTTTTGATGAGGAATTCAGAAGGCGATTGTAGATAATAAGTATTATTCTACATCTGACGTTATGATCGTAAGGTGCCTGCATTTGCCTTCGTTTTGCGTCATTAAATTTAAAAATAAAAATCTTCAGTCAAACGTCAGCCTTTTATGCGTTATACTGATATTACGTTACGTTATTCTGAATGTATGTTTTTATTTTATTTAAGTACGCGTTGTTTATACTTGACATAAATTGATAAATTAGGTAAGTAGTCAGTAAAATCTCCAAACTAACCTTATTATGTATGTTTTGAAGAACAATAAATAACAAAAACAGTTCCAAATAAGTTTAATTGAAAGTACAAAATGAGATTTTCTTTATATACCTACATATTTATGAAATGATAGGTACAGTTTTATACACGCAATACACAAAAAGGTAATACCTAACATTCAATACTTTTGGAAAAAAAAAGAGATAGGTACTTAAATTCACAAAATATTATTCTCTTCTTTGAAATCGACGTCGCAACAAAATGCACAGAAACATTAAACAAACATACTCAGACCTACTTTACATAATATCATAACCAAGCTCGTATTCCTTACATAAGCATTCAAATTCTGTCTTTTCATACGTCTGTCTGTCTGTCAAACACAATAGAAATGACAAAACAAGGTTTATTTCCCATATGGGCGCACAATACGTCTTTGTCAGTGCAAGCCTTTTCAATATGGCGGACCTCCTTATTGTTTTCCACATTCTTAGTATTCCACTGAGTTGTGTCTCAACACTTAAAAATAAGTACTAATATAATCTTCATAAACAAAATATCAAAAAAATCACGTTTTTGGTTAGCTAGAAAACGATTTTTCTGGTTAAATTTACTGTTATGTAATGACATACGTAAGTATTTATTTCCCGCCAAAATTGCGCATGATTTGATCTCTTGGGTTTTGAACCTTAGGTAATATCAATATATAATTCTATAAACAAGTCAGACAACCTGCTGGATAACATTCTTAAAAGCAACATCTTACAAAACGCGTGAGAATTCTGAAAATATTTGCAAGGATTCGCCATTTGTTTTTTAAAACATTTAATGGTTCCGCCAACGCAGAACACGACAATGCGCGTCGACGTCGACAAAAGAATGAGCGAGCGGGCATAGACAACGACCGACGTTTTGTCTCGAACCATAGACAAAAGCTCTTTCATCGTCTGAACAATGTAAGGTCTTCGCCTCATTTATCATACAGCCAGGTTACTTTCATTCAATAATTACAATGTACAGATTCATTTAAAGGTTTGCATTGTAGGTATGAATTTATTATTTAAGGTAATTACTTACACAACTACTTAATATAACTCACTCCTTTGTAATCCAAGATGGCTATAAAGTATCTTGAATTCAGCTTTTAACGTTATCTGTGGGCATAAATCCTGTGCCATTTGAGAGAAGAAACATTAATTATGAAAGGTATCAAGTTACATGTGAAGTCAACAAAGCCAGATCTGGGGTAATTAGTAGCTCGAAGATTTTTGTGATAAGGTTCATAAATTAAAAAATGTCTTGATACTTTGAGTGTGAACAATAGCTATTAACCCAGACCTGTATTTTAATAAAACCTTCGGCGGTTTTTCTTTACTTTTTTGAGTTGAAAGGGTCAATGGAAATTGGTCGTCTGTCCACCATATCTTAGTCGAAGTTATGAGCTTTTAGTAAAGGTAACATTAGCGAGATAATTCTTCCGAGAATCAGGTTACATGCATTCGGAGGTGGGAATGAACTTGAGATTGTTAATTGGGAATTACGTCACATTCCTTAAGCTCAATGCGTTTTGTTATAAAAATACGAGGATTTGGGGATTTTGTTTACACTTTTTGTACCGAAAGCTTTTTCCGACTCTTGAATTCAACTTCACCAGTTATATAAAGTACGAATAAAACAACAAACAATGCATTTATAAGTAGGTATTTTAAATATGGAATTGCAAAACTGGTTTGACGGTAGCTAGAAAAAAAGGTTCATGATTTAAATTTCGAACTTCTAAAGTGAAACGTCGCGTTCCACAATTGAAAAACAAAAGCGCGCTGCACGGCCTGTTGACGGCGGCAGAGGCAAAGCAAAGGCTTGGTTTTCAGCCAGTCGGAAGCTTTTCTGCTTACTTTCTGCTTTGGGGGACGCTGGATTGCCGTTGTTTTAAGTGCCACTCGCGCGCTAATTGTTTGCGGAAAGGGTACGATTGTTGGAAAGTTTTGACTTTTGAACGTTGGTAGAATTGATACGGATTAACTTGTATCATGTTAAAAGTCAAAAAGTTATTTAGAGAAAACTCAAAATTTTATAAAAAAAAATCAAACTATATAAACCTCCTAGCAAATTATCGAAACAGAATAAGAACCAAATCATTCCTAGACGTAAGTGACTCTTTTGTAAAGTAACGAATTCTTGCGGAATTGAATAGGTGCTTAAAGATTGTAGAAGAAAAACACAGATTATAATTTTTATGTAAGTAAGTACTTATCGTGTATTTAAAAATCTTTGAAATTTAATATCTTTTAATTCTTTGTCGCTGACTTTTGCTGGCTGTACAATCCTTCCATTTGCGCATTTCACCGCATTTTTTTCTCTAATTAAAATTATTTCGATTGTCGTGTATGCTACCGCGTTCGTTTGTTGTGGTCTATGACGCGTGCCTTTTCGAGCCCACTTGTGCCTTTTAGTGCCCGCGTTTACCCCTCGTGTTCACATCCGAACTTCGAACGAAATTATTGTTCGGAAGTCATGTTTTCATTGACTGCAGCGAAAGCAAGGGCTTATATTTTTGTTGGAAAATTGTTTGTTTATTTGTACCATTTACTTACTTTTATGAAATATCAATGACGCTTAAATATAACTTTATGAGGGTACCGTTGCGATGTATCGACTGATCGGAGATTGATGGCGCGAAAGAAAAATTCGTAAACAAAAAATAGCTTAAAGCGCTTATCTCAAACTTCCTTCCAACACATTAGCTGGCTGGAATTTTTACGCATATTGTGCGTGTGTTATCGCACGCGTTTGAAAAAAGAACGCGATAACCATAGACAAATCGTGTCGCGATGACTTGCGAAACGTTAATGACGCAAAAATCTGGTATCTTTCGTCCTCTTTCGTCATGATGACGACAAAAATGCTTGTTTAAATAAAAAATGGAGGGTGTTTGGCCAATGTTAGTGGTTGGTGATTGGGCGTCGTTTTGTTTGATTTTTCTCACGTTGGGGTCGCTGATGGCGCTTTAATTGGGATTGATTATTGTTCGTGCGGTTTCGAGTTGTTTTTGATAGTGCTTACTATCAATTCGTTGCGGTTCAAAGGCGCAAGCTCGTTAGTAGTTTTTATTGGGTTGCGAAGTAGATGAGTTTGCTTTGATGCATTGTTTTGCATTAATTCTAGATATAATAAAATCCGCCAGGATTTAAGACTTATTAAAATAAATTTATTTTTTAAGTCCTAAATTACAATAGTTTATCTAATCTATAAGATCAAAGTTTGTTATGTAAGTATAGATATTTGGGTACCAATAAGTTTTAAGTTAGTACACTCACCTATCACCACACAATCAAACACAAATCCTCCAAATAACATAATCACGGCATAAGCGGATCAAAATAATCCGACCGCGCAATTCCTCTCTCTCCCTCTTCTTTAATGCCCACCTTTGTTTTCAACTATCTCGCTCTGATAATCATAGAAGATGTTAAGACCGTGTTTATTATCAAGGGGGTTAAAACGTAGGCATCATGGTCTGTATTAGCCGATCCTATTAAATGGGCGCCCCAACGTGGGGCAAAAGCCAACAGAAGGAGATGCTTTGTTTAAACAGATAAAATCTCTTTGACAATTTTGTGCTTATTCAAATAACCGTCCCTTGATACATAATAGCTTAATATTCTGTTGATCATAATGAGGAGAGAACATTTGGGGTGACGCGTACAAAAGGTACGGTACTTAGTTGAAAGGTTTTGATGTAAATAGGTACATATAAGTAAAGTAGATACCCATTTAATTAGCTACACAAAATATTGTTTTAGTTGTCATATAAAAAATGATTTTCGCATACTTTTGTAAGTATGTTTTATGAAGTAAGTATGATATTTATTTATTCATTCATTACCTATGCTTACATAAATTTTGTAAAATAAACGTTTTAGCCAAAACTCAAAAATATAAAATTCTGTACCTATGTAAGAATAAAAGAGTAAAATAAGTAAGTATCCCAAACATAAAAACAATTTATTTTTCAAATTCGTTTTCCATTCACAAAACAAACGCTGAATAATTCCCGGGGTGCAAACACAGCATCCTTCCCAATCCCGGTTCAGATGAAAAACACCGACAAACGTCGTTCAAAATTAACAAAACAGATTACATTCGAGTCTCAAAGGCTGATGTCACAGACTTTTAGCGCAGCTCATTCATTTTAGGCAATAGATAGGCAGAGACTTAATTATTGACAGACAAAACGATTACTTTCTAGTCTCAAAGGCTGATGTCACAGGCTCCTAGCACAGCTCACTCATTTTAGTCACAGCTTATTGGTATCTGTCTTTCATGAACAAAATATTCCATCAGCAATTTTAGTTCTTATAGTAGGTAGATTAAATTCGATTTTCCAAGACTGAGTATAAGCCTCCTCCCTCAAACTTTTATTATTTAACGACAAAACTTAGTTCAATCATTCACGAACTAGATATTCTTATCAGAAATTTCGTTCTTATAGTAGGTATATACAAGTTATACTAAGTTTGAGGCTAGATGGCGTTTTGTTGATTGTCCATCACATGTATTTGTTTAAGGACATTCCTTTTTTTT
Organism: Ecliptopera silaceata; assembly: GCA_932527185.1. NCBI lineage: Eukaryota > Metazoa > Arthropoda > Insecta > Lepidoptera > Geometridae > Ecliptopera > Ecliptopera silaceata. Next base: position 4,806,910 of record OW052211.1, read on the forward strand.
TGGAAAATAAAACACAACTTGCCTGTGTTACATTTTCAGATGTTTTAAAAATGATTTAGCTGTTCTATATAAGCTGTGTCTTGGTTGTTGTTTGCCACCGATTCTTTCAATTTGCGTATCTCGGAACTGGAAAATGTATTTTGTAAACCTTTGATTTAGCGCGTGAAAATAATTCTACAGTAGCTTTACCATGAGTTTTTACTATACTATATTTACTATACTCGCTAGCGTCTGTAGTTAAAAAAATGTATAAAGATTTGTACAGCGCCTCTGGCGGATAGTTGGGTACTAAAATTCGTCATACTAATATTGACGTAACTACTGTAGTAAAGTCAGGCGATTTTACTGTGACAGCTCATGGTAGAGGTACAGATAATCAAGACTCATCAAGCTCCTTGTTTGACATGTGATTAAGTATAAAAATAATTAAGTATAAATCATGATAATAAAAATATGAACCTTTATTAAGTACTTACTTATATTAATTTTTGTAATCAGTAGAAACCTAACTTTGATATAATTAGTATTTTGATATAGTAGCATTGATGTAATTATTGATAAAAAAAAACTTAAGTTACTTATACTGAAAAAAATATTGTGTAGGTTTAAGAAATGGTTTGTTTAAGGGCACTATTATGTCTCCTAGTATTTTATTTAATCCTACAATTATACATATTTTCTAATTACCATCTTACACAGCAACCTTATTAAATAACCTCATTCGAAGAATGAAAAGTTTATACGTATTAACATTCCAAGTTCATTCTAATTTCGAAGTCAAAGCGTTTGTCAAATTACCCGCAGTAGGCGGCAGTTCCGAAGTCAAATTGTTGCTGATTGTATGTTTACTCTCCTTTGCCACGTCTATTTAAATTTCGAACACTGAAACATGCGGAGTCATTACCCTTTTATACTTTTGTAATGCTGGGGCCACATTAGCGGGCTACGGCGAATATTCGTGTTAACGCGATGTATGTGGCCGGGTACATCGTGTCATCGCGTAGTGTTTAGACAAGAAGATCGCCTATACCCGAACACGATGTTTTTGTCGCGCCAACACGATACGAATATTCGCCCGTTAATGTAGCCGAAGCATTAAAGGAACTGGGTAGAACTTGAAGGTAGATAAAATATTAAAGAATGATAAAGATAAGGTAGTTTGATAGTAAATGAAGTATTATTATAAACTCCTTTTTTTGGTAAACGGGCACAATAGTACATACATAGGCATTAAATTATTAGTGTAGAACTTGAAGGTGGTAGAATTTCAATAAAAAGAATGAAAAAGATAAGGTAGTTTGATAGTAAATGAAGTACTTACATAACTAAGTATTATTTAAAAACTCCTTTTTTGGTAAACGGACACAAAAGTACATGCATAGGCATTAATCATAGTCCATAATAATCGTATATTTTTATAGTGTATTTCATTGTTTGATAATAAAAAATACAACAGTAAAAATAAAGTTTTTTTTACAAACCGTCCCTCAGATAAATTTAATTTCTAAGATATTCGTGCACAAATTTTCCCCTAACATAATTACTTACCCAATGCTTAAAGCATCTTCTTATTAACATCAATGCATTGGGCTCGAAGGAGCCTATTCAGGTTTGTTTAGGGAAATAATTTAAAGATTAAAAAGGGTCCTTTCAATGCTGACCACTTGCATAAATTATTGTACCTAAGTGAAAGTCTATCAAAGCGGCTTTTGTGAGGGAAATCGGGAAAAAATAATAATTTAGATATTTTTTTCTGACCTTCTATATGTATCGATTCTTTGATGTTTACTTTGAGATAATGATGTTTGTCTTTGATATTTTTAAGATGGTCTTTGAAACGGAAACTCTATTATGTGATTAATTAGTTGCTACTGGCGGCGAAGGATCGTAAAAAGTAACATCCATGTTTCTTTAGTTCTTTCGTCGTGAATTGACATTTTCATAGTTTGAAAACTCACTTTTGGATTACAAAACATTGTCGTTAAAATAATCAAATTATTTTTCGTTTCTTTGATATTTTCTTGAGTTTGAATTACTTATCTAAAAGATGCTTATGTAACCTGTACTAGATATTACTTATTGACATCAGTACTTTTTTGTTATTTATGATTTTACATATTTCATAGACAATAAACATACATTTATTTCCGACTTTAACACACCCACTGTAATTACAATCATTCCATAAAATAAAATTTACATCAAATACAGATCTTAACATAATAAATTATTCCTTTCGCGTTCGATGTTTAATTCGATCAATTCATAAATTCTAATTAAGTATTTACAAAATTGTATACTTACTTAATTATGTAAGTACTTTGAAATAAATCAATTGATTATAATTACCTATTACGGTACCAGTTAGATAGGTAGTATGATACTTATTTGTTTCAAAAATATTATATGTTATAAAATAACATGTGTTTTATTCAACAAAACTTGCCATTCCAAGTCGAATCTTTATACTCGTTAAAAAACAAATCAATGCAAATTCAAAATCTACATAGCACTACCAATGAGAAGTATCTAAAATTGCAAATGTGTTATTCCACTTTAAAACATAAATAATAAGGTTTATATTACCGCAGCACCGGCCACATCAAAGAATCAACTCAGGATGTGATATTGAAATTCCTGATCTGACTAGTAATAAACTTCTTCATCTTTAAAAGAGTTTTCAAAGAATAAAGAGAGCCGGTATTATAATCGCTGTCGACAGAATAAGGGGAGATGACACCCGCCATTTTGAAACGATATCTTGCTTTTAAAGATGGAACAAATCTTCAACTTTATTGAGTTTTAAATTTGGAACACAACTTTTTAATAATTGTGCGTTCTGATTTGAATCTTTTTTTTTTTAATTCGAATACAGTGTTCGAATTTCGAAACAGTCATTTATTGTGCTTTGAGACGTTTCTAACCAGCCAGTGTGATTTTTTGTTATGATTTTGTTTTTCTTCCACTTTTACTTATGATCTGAATCACATCTCAAAACGAACATCAATCGCTGATTCAATTGAATACTTCAACACTGAAGTCCAGCGTGATTCACAGTCCAGATTATCCCAGATCACTGTAGTTTATCGCTTCTCGTGTGTTGGATAGACAAAGCCCACTGTTCCAAACATAAAAGTATTTATGAACTAACACTAAACAGAACGCAGTATTTGTTATTTCACTAAGTGTTCCGATGTCTGTACAATTGGTGGTTTGATGCCAAAATGTCGTAAGTCACATTTTATTTTATTTTATTTTAATACTTATTGAATAATTGTTATGAAATAGCTTGACGTACTTAGATCAGATGGCGAAAACGCGGTTTTTCGTTGGCTTATCAGTATTTACCAAATTCAAATGTACCTACTTAAGTAAATGCAATGTAATGTATTGTCTTTATTTATCAATTTATAACATCTGTTTCGTACTTATTGTTGTTTGATTCAATTATTAAGCCATACGTATTGTAATAAGACAAAAAGAAGTTAAAATTCAGTAACCTTTATCACTAGCTATTCTCCGCGCCATTTTCATTTCTAAATCTTTGCTCTCAGCATATAATTTACAACAACTTAAAACCGGATAACCAACAAATTGATTCTTCTGAGCCAATACAATTTTTTTCTGCAAGTAAGTATTTATAATTTCCACAGAGTCACTACAAGTTGGTTTGTTCATTTTGACGTGACAACGTCTTATAATTCGATAGAGCCGGCTGCACGCATGAAAAAACATGACTCATGCGGCGTTATCTCGCTCTGAGGCGTTCCATGTAAGGCTTGAATTGCAAGCGAAAGCGCGAAACGAGCGACAAAGAAGCACAATCGGCCTTTGCGTTCGTTGTCACGTTCAACTATCGTCAGTAAACCGACTTTACAGACAACCATTTTTTCAGTCTATTCTCGATAAAGTTTTCTTTATTCTCGATCTGGGATTGTGTTCAGAATAAATATTTAGTTTTAACCTCATTGTTGATGGGAAAGGTTAATATCTTTGTAAATAATGCCATGTGCGAGTATTGTGTTGAGTGAATTAATGGTTTTATTATTTCCTGGAATTATTTATTGATCTATTGATAGTCAAATGGGTAAGTATATACATATACCTCAATACTTATTAATTACGAATTTAAGTACGAATGTTTTATTAATTTTTGCAATGAAATGTGGGTGATGTCAGTGTGTTACGGAGTTAAAAACTACTGTTTTTCAACATAATGATTTAACTTTTTTATGGTACGAATATTATTATGTATGGTATGAATCTGTTTAGTAAATACCGAAATACTTATATATGGAAATAAATAGAAAAAAATTAAACAAGTTATGTTGATATTAGTGAAAATAGAAGTCATTGGATGTCCTTTTTACTATCTCTTGAGTATTGACAGAATATAATCCTCAAACAAATATTCAATTTCTTTCAGATCCTATTTATTTTGTATAATCTACATCTGTTTCAGTTTAGTTTATCAAAGTATTTTTAACTTTTGTTATTCCAAAGTGAAAACGGAAAAGTTTCGATTTGCTATCATCGACTTCATTACTTGTCCATTATTGTTTTAAACATTCTCTTCGGTTTTAAACAATCGCGCTCGAGTTGCGCGCGCGTTGATTGACGTCTGTCAATTTTGACAGATTCTTATCAATCAGCGCTGTCAGTCGTTGAAAGCGATTTGCGATGCGAGATTGTTTTACACTATAAGTGCTGGTTTTTTTGTGGTCAATAACGCGAACAAAAACCGTACGTTTCTTCATGTAATGGTAAGAGTATTTTTTTATTCACTTCTTCTTCCCTGTAGAGAATGTACCTACTTATATCCTTCACCTTATTTGTCCGACCTATCAAATATCATCAAATCTATTTTATGTGGAACATGCTGTACTAAAAATATGAAGAAAAAAATGTAATTTCAGGACGGCGTCGTCGCGTCATTACAATTTTTTTCACAAGAATTATAAAAATTAAATTTTTTATTGATTTCGTAGATTCGTTACGCCTCGAGCTAAAAGCACTTGCCTTGAGAACAAAAATATTCATATCTCTGACATAATAAGAATTTAAAACTAATTCATATTTCTTTGAAATGTTTATTATTTTTTCTTTGAGCTCAACAAGCGTTATAATTATTGTGATTAATTACAAAGATGAAAAGTAGATTTTCGTTAGATTAGACACGAAACGTATTCTGGGAATACTTACTGAGACTTATGTAGGACATTGTTTTATGTTTTTTATTATTATATTCTATTTTTTATATTTCGAGGTAAGTTGGTAAAATTACCACACAAACCTATATTACATTACTTGTGAATATTTATTTTTCGGGCTATAGTCACATTTCTAGAAAAATACATTCATAGTTTTTTTTATGCATTATAGGCAAACTCTAGGCCGCAATCACATCTGATGTTAAATGATGATGCGGCCTACGGTGTAACGCGTTTGCCTACATAGAACCTACTCACATAGTTTTCTAATTCCCTTGACCCGCAATACAAAAACGTGTAGTGTAAATGGTGTGTTAGTGCAAAAGGGTGTATCAAATCGTTTACAATTAAAAGCTCCCATAACTCGACGTGATAGCGACTGTCAAGAGACCACAAAGGCAGACATCTTGAGAGATATCTTAAGAAATAAATTTCTCTCTCTCTCGTCTTCAGGTCTTCAGATTGCTTGGCTGCATCCTCGTTACTGCAGGCTTGTTACGGATCTTTGGGCGGATCCTTCCGGATAGCTCGCTTGTTACGTCCGGCCGGTTAGCTCGAGTCTCCTCCAATTATTTCCAGCTGAAACCGGATCTAACTGGAATGCAACTTTTTAATTTTTTGAATCCTTGAACAAATTTTGAAATTTTATGGCTTTGATGCGGAAAATGGGTATTTGAGCCACTTTGAAACTATGCTTAACTTTTTTACTAATAGCATGAGATTTTCTTCTAGTAGGTTTTGTAACTACTCGTAGGAAAAACTTAATCATGTTTTTTGATAATAGTTGATTTTAAAGCTTCCCGATTGGTCGTTGACGTCGCTAACCAGGCTGACATTGGTTACTAGAAATCAAAAAATATACCCAACATTGGATGATCTCATAAATCTGTGTCCAAGACTTACGTGTATCAGATTTCTAGATAATATTAGTATCTAGTGATAGTCTTCTTGTTCTTTCTGCCCTAATCCCACTGTTGGGCTGGCACACTTGTCCACAGTTGTAGCATCGACACGATAAGAAGAAGAACTTGTCCACTTCCTCCACTCTGCCTGATCATCCGTCATCTCATTCACTCCCTTCACATGCATAGAATATTTCAGTGTTATATGAAAATACAGTGAATTTTTTTCGAGCGATAACAAAATAATCTCTAAAGCTTGACCTACGCATGACGGGAGGCTTATTCTTTCAACGTCAAAAGAAAACTACATATTTTCTATTTTTACTTTCCCGGGAGATTAAGGCGGGTCCATTAGCGACAAAAGACAGGTGTTGAGTGCTAAGTCTTATTAATCTTTTCTTTCTGAGGTTTCTCACTCGCCCCATTCGTGTGGACAAAGCTTTAGTAATCTTTGATGTGGGTGGACGTGAACACTTTCAGTTTGGAAACTATTATTTTTGTAACCTTTATAATGAAAAAAAAAGTAAAAAGTAATTGTTTATTAAGAACAAACTTGTGTATACCCAGGGCATGATTTGTTTTTGTTAATTTTGGAAAAAGAAATAATAGTTGTATTTGGTCCGGCGAGATTTAAGTGTGGTCTAACTTTAGTCCACGGTTTTGCTAGACTAGGTTTAAACCATAGTTTAGTTCCGGTTTCTTAATTAGGCCCTTTCAGTTTGGAAACTATTATTTTTGTAACCTTTATAATGAAAAAAAAAGTAAAAAGTAATTGTTTATTAAGAACAAACTTGTGTATACCCAGGGCATGATTTGTTTTTGTTAATTTTGGAAAAAGAAATAATAGTTGTATTTAATGAATCTCACACGGTTTGTAAAAGTAATTTAGTATCTAAATATTGTAGGTACCTACGTAGGTACTTATAGAATAACGCGTAAAATTAATTTAATGTTTAACACAGTTATGTTATATATCTTTTAATTTATTACTTTTAACATTGTATAACATTTGTGCAAAACTACATCTAACATAATCTTTTCCGTGAAAAATAAAATCCTGGAATGAAAAGCTCTTGAAAATATCTTCCATCCTGAATACCTGTAAAATAAGATCCCTCATTTCAGGTATTTGTCTTTAAAATGTGGTAAATAATAAAATTGAATGCAGAGCAGAAATAATGACGGTACTCCGACTCTATCGCCCACAAAAGGTCATCTTGGCAAATGTAAGGTTAGTGTGGATAAGCCCGGAAAAATCCCGTTTTTTTTTTGTGGAATTACCTGCTTTTGATTGCTCTATCCATGATATTTGTTGTGTTTATTTAAGAATTGTCAAGATAATATTTTTTTTATATTACGAATTAAGTTACTGTAAAGATTTTAAACTGTTTTTCTTTTTAGCAAAATAGTTAAATAATTTTTCTAGGGATGTTTTATAGTTTTAAAGCTAGCATATTTTTAATAAAGAAATTCAAAGATTAAATAAATCACTATACGATTAAAGCCGCAAAAGTCATTAATTCTGAATAAGTTACTTAAATACAGAGTTATGAAAATATTCTATTCATCTACATAATTTTCTTACTACCATTTCAACAGCCCAATTTTCCGGCCGACAAAGATAATAAAAATAAAGATAAAAATCCATGAAAGAACATCTACAGAGCCCAACGCCATTATTCCGCTTGCTAGCGGAAAACAAAAATAAACACAAGTGTAGGCGAGGAATAAAAGAAACGCTGAAGTGGGACGAGCAGCGGAGAGGGGCAAGACAAGAGGGGGGAAGGAGGGGTAAAAAGGGGGGTTAAAGGGTGTTCCCCCCTTTCTGTTTGAGCAAGCCTCGAGGGACCAACATCGGTCGGCCTCTGCGTTTGGGTCTCTTTTGTTTATCTCCGTTTTATTTTACGCTCATATACACTGTTTCAAGACTTTCAAGTAGTTATTTTTCGAGTTATATTTATAGCGGTTTGTTTTCATTGAGAATTTAGGTTGGTTTGGGTTGAGCGGGTTGTGCGGATGACTGATCAATGTTAAAGGTTTCTTCATAATTTTAAGCCTTTGTATGATGGTTTTATAAACATGTCTTATACTAGCTTTGACGCGACTTTGTCCGCGCCCGCGTCGTTCAGTAATGTTTTTTTTATATACAAGGTAGCAATTGTTTAATCTACTTACACATTTTATGTTATTTTATTTTGAGTAAGTACCTAATCAAATAATACATTACACACATCAAAACTTTTCTATATAAAATTAAAAGGTGTTGTTACGTTAATACTAGAATGTCATGAATAATTTTAAAAAATAATACCTAAGTACAATATTTTATACACACTTACTTTTTTTTAAATTGTATTATAAACAATATTGTATCTCTGCGGGAATTGATTCAGATTGAAATTATAATGTATTTGTAATTTTCTTTATGAATAAATATTTTACATTTATAAAAAATCTACATTCAAGGTTAAATTACAAATAAGTACGTTTTATATTATAAATAGTTTTTATTCAAACTTACTTGTCAGTAAGTTTATTTTTAGTAGTACTGTCACAAACGGAAGCTTAAATTTTTGTTATAGTTTTATTACTTATAAAAAGTTTACACGCGCGCCCTCAGATGTGGTACAAGCTTAATTTTATGATTTACAACGTAATTCTGTTTGATAGTAGGGAGAGGTGTGTTCTTTGATGAATGGTTCCCTGATCCTACTGCTAACAATTCGGCTGAAATATAAACAAATGAGAAACAAAAACTTAGAATCTTTGGTACTTACTTAAAATTATGCCTAAGGTCATCATTTATATAGGTATGTACGACTCAAATACTCCAGTAGTAAAACTTACTAATATTGTAAACACGAAAGTTTGTTTATGGATGGATGTGTGGATGTAGGTAAGTATGTTGCTCTTTTACGCACTAACTACTGCATGAAACTTAACTATACTTAATGTAGTTTATATATCAGAATAACACATAGGCTATAATTTATAAAGACATTGTGAAAAATTCAAAATATAACGATAATAAGACAAAGGCATCAGCTCGTATTTATATATTTGTTTCAAAAGTCAAAGGGTTGTATAACAATGTCATTCGACAATCAAAGTCGTATGAAGTGAGACCGCGGTGCCGCAAATTAGTCGAGATGTATATCGCACGCCGCTGTGTCACGTGTCGTCACTATTAGCCGGCTCCTTCACACTGCTAATGGGGGACAGAGAGAGGGTATATCTATTCAAAAGTACATAAGTACTATTGTTTTTAATTATTATTATTTAGTCAACTTTATAAGCGATTAATTATGGTGAAAATAGTTAATCTATAATAATTAGTATACTTTTTTTCATTTATGTTTAAGAGCTTAGACCAATTACGATAAAATCTTATTTAGTTAACAACAACTATAATAGTTGTGACGTTTGTTAAGAATTATATAGTACCTACTTAGTTCATTATAAAAATGTAATATCGTCCTTAATAACTTTTTAAGCAGTACAATAGTCATTGTTGTTACAAAAAAATTCATTCCCAAACAATAAAAACTCAATACATATTTTTTAATTCAAAAAAGTTCAATGCACGCACCAATCAGTAATGCGTTCGCAAAATGCAAGTTCACCATTAGATACGATCAGTGCATCAAAACACGCTATTCACTGTACATCACAATAAGTACCCATGTTACAACAAAATGGTTGAATGAAAGCCGCGGTGTTGTAGCTTATTACTAAACAGCTGACTCATTTTAGAATCAAATACATCATGTGACTTCTTATTTAGAAGTCATAAATGTAGAGTTTTTTTATAAAAATTAAGCACCATATGCAATTTTAACAAAAAGATTTAGAAACAGATAAATTGGTAAACATACGAATATGTTACATAATAATTTTATATATAGGTATTACATAACTTCTGCGTTTCAAAATATCGAAAGAAACAAAGTGTACAATATAATTATTATTTAACAGGCAATTCATAATTTATCATCAAAATCATATTAAGTCTTAATCATAAGAAACGCTGATAAAAAAAATGACGCGTTTTTATGCCTATAGTATGTCTGTGGCACTTCTAAAATAAACAAATAAATAGCATTTTAGCCAATCCTATACACTGAGAACTAGATAGCTAACGGAGAATTTTCATTTTTTGGCTAAATTATTATTTGTTTAAGAATCACCTGGGTGATTCACTTAAGTGAGTGATTCATCTAAGTGAGTGATTGATTTGCAATAAGCTGTGGTATTGGTCATGCCCCCGCGGGGGGTAGTCTGCACACGTCCGTATGCAACACTGAACACTTTAATTGAGGGTTGTCATAATGTTTGATCAAGGTTTTTGCTACAAACGTATACGAATTGAAATATGTATTTACGAACAAATATTTGGCGATTTTTTGAAGTATCATCGATATTTTTTTCAGTAGTTTTATATACAAAACTAAATAAAATTGAATGGTAAAAGGAATATTTTTTCGAGCGTTTTTGGTGTATTTGGTGTGCATACAAACAAAACTCAACCTAAAAATAATATCGAGTTTTAAAATATGGTGGCTTTGATCAACTAAAAATAACTTAATTCTCTGTTCTTGCAATCAATTGTTATTTCAATGTGTATTTCTTGAAAGAGCATACAGTGTTAAGGTCGATTCACACATATTCTTTCAAACATTCTATAGCCGGTGCCGGCACTGACACTGACGGCACTGACACGGACAAGTGTGAATACATCCATAGAGAATGTTTGAAACAATAATTATCACTGATACGGTACTGCGCCGGAACTGCGCCGGAACTGTGGCTTCACTGATATGTGTGATCGACCTTAACACTGTATAATGCTCTTTCAAGAAATACACATTGAAATAACAATTGATTGCAAGAACAGAGAATTAAGTTATTTTTAGTTGATCAAAGCCACCATATTAAAACTCGATATTATTTTTAGGTTGAGTTTTGTTTGTATGCAAATACACCAAAAACGTTGTATATCCACTTATTATCCCAAGCACATCAAAGGTTAAAATTCTATAACAAAGCTCTCTATTTGTACCAGCGGTCCGATCTCGGCGTTCAATTGCGAACAGTCATGATGATTGCAATTAATTTGTATTTGCAATTATATGCATGTCGATAACTCATATTTTACAGCGAGCTTCTTATATATTATTTTATTAAATATAAGTAGATTAACAAATAATCATGTGTAATTTTTGATAGTTCAGACTCAGCTCAAAGTATCAAATACAAACTCTTATAGCTAATTTCTTAATTAGCTATCTTCATCATCATAAGCTCACTGCTGGGTATAAGCCTCCTCCCTCAAACGCCACTCTTTTCTAATTAGCTATATTGTAACTAATTAGTTAATACTAGTTAATTTACTGTCATTATCTTAATAAAATCATGACATATTAAAATACAATACATACACAACAAAAGGAACAAGAAGCTTAGAACACTTAAAAATAAATTAAATTTAAAAGAATACATCTCGTCTCCCCGGTGCATTAGCGATTCATTTTGATATGTCATCGCTTTGCACGGTATGCCCTTGTGGCCTGATGCGTCCTTGTCACAGCTACATACGCTCAGCTGGTTCACTTTATATGCATTTAAAAAAGACTAAAAAAATCACTTGGGGACTGCCGCGGTAAAGCTATTGCATAGCAATGCATGATTACGCATACGCAGTGTTTGGTTATTTTCGTTCGGTATTTTCGTTACGGAATTTCTGGATTCGGTCTCCGCGCTCAAGGCCCGCGATAGAAGCTATGCAATAGCTTAAAAATAAAGAATGTAGGTAATACGAATGGTTCCAAGAAAAAGATGTACTTAAGTGTTTATTGTCATTTCAATTAGCCATCTACATATAAAGCAAGTATGAGTGTAGATATTTTGATAACAATAATTTATTTACCATCATTGAGTGATCCCAAGAAAATATAAACAGTTTTTTAACCCGAATCGTGTTCAAATGTTTGGTACTTTTGTTTTAAAATGCGTCGACTGCTAACGACAGTCCTAAATTACAACGGCGATGCTAGCCTACAGTTTTTTTTAATATCTACCTACACAACGGTTAAAATTCGCATTTACGTCATTATTGTACCGTTGTCTGCGTGTTTGACTGCATTGACGCACGGATTTTAACAAAAATAGGCGCTGTCAGCTGTCACTGTGTTTTGTCTTTTTAATAGACTTGACATCGTTATGATTGTTCAAAGTACAGAAACTTCTGGTTTATCTGAAAAGGCTTTATTTAACCTGCAAAAAAGTAATGCAGAAATATATGCACTTGTTACAACTGCATAGAAATGTAGAACGACGAATTTTTGTAAGACAGAATACTTTTAATTGTGTCATGTAGAGACATGTTTGAATTTATATTCATATTATTAAGCTGAAAATTTTGTCTAAAAATAGGTGAATATGCTCAAAGGAAATGGCGTGCATTGGAGCTAGGATCATGAGTTACTTTAGGTTTAACGCATTGGAACTAGGATCTAGATCTTAAGTGACTATAGGTTAATCAATAAGATACTTTTGCAATTCATCTTTGTAAATATGTATCCTTTCATGTACAAATTTCTTTACGTCATCATTCTTCTTTATAAACAACACCAGCTGCTACGGCCCTACACTGTGTCCTTCAGCCCTTTTTATTCAAATTCACAGTTGTGTTGTACACTTGGCAGCTCGGCATTAATAGATTATGATTAGATGAATCTGTTTGATAACGCGGAATCCGCGTGACCAGATTTTAGGGGATCTGGAGCGTGGCAAATAAGATGGTAAATTACAGGAATTTTGTTTGAAAAATGAATTATTAGTTTGTTCTACTGACTGAATTCCACTTGTTAGAGCTATGACTAATTATTTTTGTGCTTTTTTTAAGTGCTAGATGATTGTAATATGATTGTTTTAGAACATTTGATTGAGGTTTTAAAAATTGAGAGGAATTAAGCTTTTAAAAAAATAGAAAAGAAAGTAAAAAGAAAATGTTGATTGAAAGATAGACACGTAAAAATAAGAAGAAATTCAATGTGAAATCTGAAGAGCTGAACCGATGGAAAAATAACCTTTTATTTTATATACCTATAATTTGTACGTTTTCAAGAAGAGAAGTGTACCTATAATTTTTATCAAGAAAAACGCGCTACACCGTTGGCTGCATTATCACTTAACATCAGATGTGATTGCGGTCAAGCGTTTGCCTATAATTAAAAAAAAACTATAAACTCATTTTTTTAAGTCCAAGATTTTTAAGAAAGATCCTATATGTATATGACAAGTTATCAAGACACTGATGAATCAAACCCAAAGGTAAATCATGTCTACCAACCTGTTTTGTGTGTAAATGTGAATTAAATTTTAACTAATAGCTTTAATACCAAAAGCACTAAAGACTTGACTAGACCAGAATAATCTAATGAGCTCATAGTGACAGTAAATATTATGATTTCACCCAGATTTGCATCTTCTGCGTCAATGTGACGTCTGTTTCATTATACCATCGAAATAACCCAATCCTGTTATCGATCTTATATCGTACAACTGAAGTGTTATAATCCTTTGTCATACAGCATCCAAAAAAAACTATTCCAACGCCGACTTTATAAATTACCCAATGGTATGTCCGGTCCGCATTCTGATAAGTTACTGAATTGTTTTAATGATGTTGTATAATTTGTACTGGAGTGGAGACCGCGTTTAGGCAAGCGTAGTGTAGGACGCCCTCTGGCGAGATGGAGCGACGATCTACGGAGCTGGCAAAAACTGGATGAGAAGAGCCGAAGACCGGGCTCAGTGGCGCGTCTTGGGAGAGACCTACGTCCAGCAGTGGACTAATATAGGTTGATACAATACCGTAGTATTTCCGCAGACGACCTCTTTCACAAAAAGCTTTATTACTACAAGTTCATAATCATCACCAAAATCATGGTCTACTTTGCCTATTTTTCACAATTGTGAGGCTGTATTCTACAATTATTTTTTTTCATGATTACCTATTGAGCTTAATATTAATTAAGCGTTTTCTCTATTTTCTTTTCCCACAGATTTATTTAAAGAACTTTTGCTTAAAATTCTGATAACAAAACATGTGGGCAGTTTATATTTATCATTTTATTTATAAGTTCATTTATAAATAAGTTCTGCGATAGTCAAGGACAGTGCACAGATGGTGTTGTAGTTATATTTAGCTATCATTTACGATATACATTTAGTTGTTCGCCAAATGACGCGCGATTGTTACCATTGGCACAGATTCTGTTTCAATGAAAATCACTATGGCTTAGTTCCTCTTCCGCATTTTTTGTACCTCTTTATAAATGTAATAAGTCATACTGCCCTCTTTTGGATTATGGATATTCTTGTTTTCTCCTCTTTATTAGAAGACTTTATTTAGGTGATATCTAATGATCTTTGTAGATTTCAAAGAAAATCATTGTTTAAAAAATGTATTCTCTGTCTATACATACATATGTTTTGGTCGAATTGTCTAGTTTATTCAGTAAATGATTCCTGACAAAATGTTTCTTTCGTGTATCAGAAACTGCAAGAATCAAATTTAATCAGCCAGACGAAACAAATAGAAGGATTAATAGGCATACCGTCTAATAATTTATATTTACCGCAGACAAAGTGTTTTTGAAGGTCTCAAAGTGACTCATACTTTCAGTAGACGTACGTTACTACAACAATAAATTTGAACATTCCATCTGGTGTCCTCCATCAAAAATCTCATTTTTATATCATCTCTAACATTAATAACGCTATCAAAACGCGGTTGAAATGCCAAAAAGCCGACCCACCGTAAAATATAAGCGCCAATTGCTAGGACATCTCCGCAAAGCTATTAAATAAAAGTCTTTTTACATTAGATGAATCGCGCACGTTAGTCGGTAGCATCTGTCCCTTGCCGATCACGCCCATACATTATGCTCAGTTTGTTGTTTTTAATAAAAAGTTTAATCCGTTCGGTTATGACGGCAATTTGTCAGGCCGATGGAAAAACTTGGTCCATTACCGGGCTTTAGACGAATTTACATAGAAAACGGATTCTGCCGGATTAGAACCAGCGCTCACGGACATAGATTGAGGTCGTTCTTGTCGTGCTGTCTGCCTTTGATGTAAACGCTGCCGGAGCCGCCTATTGCTCCCGTTCGGCTCGTTTACATCGATTATGTCACGTTATTTATGCATTCGCTTTTGTCTTCCATTAACGCTTCTCTTTTTTCAATGATTCACTTAAATGTATCACCATTCATTTGCGAGTTTCAAAAGGGATTTTTCTTTTAATATTTGCGTGCGGAAACTGACATCGGCATTCGGGTTTCGTCACCTCGCGTCTGTACGCCCATTAACAATTCAATGCGTCCTTAATGAAGAGTCGATAAAATGTATATTGTGTTATTCGTCACGACTCCCTAGTAATTAATTTCGGTCCTTTTTTTCGGCATTGCTTTATGGCCCCGAAGATTTACTGAGCGCTCTTTCTGTTGATTTGTGCACACATTCGACTGTATTCTTCGTCTTAATGGTGCTTAAGAGTGCAATATATTGGGAGGAACAAATTTTGCGCCGAGTGATGCCTCGTTAAGTGCTTGGGAAATTTCAACAGGCTCCAAATGGGTTGTAATTTTTTGGTTTTAAATTAAATTAACCTGGATTTAGTGGGTCATTAACTTCATTTTGATGACATGATCATTTACTGATGTTTGGCTCTACCTTATGTAATGAAAATTTTCACTGCATATATTTGCTTGCAATATTTAATTTTGCATTGCATAAATTATTTGTTTTTAATTAAGTAATATTTATTGCAAAACAAATGTTTGATAGATTTAGTTCTTGCCTTATGATTAAAAAGTTATTCTGCTTATTTTTTATAGTTTAAAAAATAAGCATAAGCTATCTTATAAAAAGTTAGCGTTGACTTTATGTCATCATTACGTATGATAATCAATAGTTCAAGTCTAAGTTAAGTCTAAGATAGACCGTAAATATTTGATATCTATAGATAAATAAAAAATTATTCAATTTCCGCACTTATATTTCTTACACCTCATTTATCTCTTGTTACAGAGCATAGGCAACGTGACAGCAGAATTGGAGCTGCAGAGACTCCAACAGGAACAGCTGAGGAGACAGGAAATGGTGCGACGCGGCCAGCACATGTACCCTGGACCCCCGCTGGCGCTTCTGCCACTACTTGAGCAGATGAGGCCTCAACAGGGACCTAATGTGAGTTGTAGGACCTTGAGATTTTTTATTCTATTTTGAAACTCATTAACATGTCTCTGACATGACTGTATATTATTTGTATTATAACTTAGTTAAATTGACACCGCACTGGAACTTCAGTACTTAATTTAGATTAATAGTAATTCTTTGTAAGAAGGATCATATAAAAAACGGTAGGAACCAGGCCGTAAGTTTCTTGCCCGTTCTTCTAGGCTCTGGTCGCGTGGAACTGGCACCTAGAATCACCTAGTATGTAAGACGATTCTAAATGATCCTTGTGATTTTACTGAATAAAGTAATTTTGACTTTGACAATTGAAACTAGATTCAGCTTGGAACTTATAAAGATATAGCGCGAATCAAAAATATCGTCAAAAAATATATAAATAAACGATACTTATCTGACAATACCAAAGACAATATTCATTAATAAATAAGGCATACATATAGACCTACGTCCAGCAGTGGACTGATATAAGATATAAGTTGATGATGAAATAAGGCATATTATGAATCCGATAACATTAAGTCAGATAAAAAAGTTTAGTCGTAAGTAGTTACAAGAGTATTAAAGGCAAAAAACAATTAAAATTGGATAATGACAGATGCATTTCGTAGTTTTTGGCATAACTGTTTTTTTAAATAGAATACTTACTAAACTCAAAATTATAAGAAGACGAACTTATTCTAAATTGTTTTGATAAAAACTGTTTAAAGAACCTAATACCCAAATCACACACGTATTTTGCTACACTACAGCACACCCAACCCATAACATGATATAACGAAAGTTTCCATTCGAGAGGAAATCGCGTCGATTTATTAACCGAAACATCAAATAAAATCTTTATAGTCAAGAACTAGATGACGGATGATGCGCTTATAAAACATTGCCTAATTATAATATACATGTTAAAACACGTGACTGACTGACTGGCTGACCAGTCATCACAGTTTTACTAGAACTTCTTTATACCCCTGTAGTTATCATTCACAGATTTACAAAAACTTTTACGTATGTAAATTGTCTGTAATTAATTTTGCTCAATATCGTTTGAATCTCTCAATTTCATCACACATTTTTGTCGAAAAGTAATGGATTTAGTGTATTTCATAAAAATAGTTACTTACTTATGTAATTACGAATAGCCTCTTTGCTTTCGATTAACAAAGACATTATTATGCCAAGATAACGTCACAATTAACAAGAAACACGTCATAATTTAGTTAATGAATACGCAAAAATATGTATGAAAGATAAAACTTGAAAACACTTGAATACGAAAAAAAGATTTCTCATGTAATGTCGGGTTGCGCTCAAAATAATGTCCAAAATGCAACGTCTGTAATTAAAGAGTTTACATTTTTTTGCGCAAAATAATCTCTATTAGTTTAGTTGAAAAAATCCACGCGTACGAACCCATGCGCTTTATATTAGTGTTATACTCGTAACGAACTTTGGGCCGAAGAGTAATTTGTCGAAGCAACTTTCGTTTTGGTGGTCCACAGTAGCAGTGGAATGGAAAAACAGAAATCTATTAATGTTGACAGACTGTGACCAAACTCATGTAAATTTAACTATAAATACTGACAAGATTATATTATAACGACAATGCAGGTGGTCTTTATCTTATAATCTTGTTTCCTGTGACTTTGACTTTTTACCATTGAGTTTTCTTGCATACTTTTACGATTATATGTAGTTACTATTTATGTAGCACAGAAGAGCACCGGTGGTCTAATGGTAGTAACCTCGCCTTATCGTGAAAGTCGTGGGTTCGAATCCGGTCACCTAGGGATTTTTCTGTTCGGAAAATGTATGTGCGCTAGCACATTTTACCTTTGCTCTGGACCTCAGATTGATATTATTTATGAAATAATTACAGGACGTATATTGGAAAAAAAAATACAAATATGAACTAGATTTGTAGCGCATTTGATAAGTTAAGCTAACTTAGGTTTGGCTATTAAAAGCATATTTTTCTCGCTAGCGGCTATTCTTTCCAGAAATTATTATTATTTTTTCAACCTATATTGTCCCACTGCGGGGCAAAGGTCTCCCCCAAAGTCTTCCACTCATCCCGGTCCTTGATGACATTCTACCAATCTTTTTCGTGAATTTCGGAAATTATAATTTTGGTTTTTTTTTCAGATGGCCCAGCCCCCGTCTTGGCCAGCCACCGCCCAACTGGCCCAGCTGACAGCCACCACCCGTTCCCCCCCACCCCAGGACCCCGACACCCCGCTGAACCTCAGCAAGCAGCGGTCTCCTTCTCCAGCCCCCCAGATGATGCTGCCCCGGTTCCACCCGTACCCTCAGATGGAGGAGCAGTACATGGCGAAGGAGGAGGAATATAATGCTGCGTGCAATAGTGAGTACTTAAAAGAAGTTTAAGTAATTGTTTTTTTTTTTTTGCTCCACGGAGCAGGCTATAGTTTAGAACCATACCGCCTAGTCTTACGTTATGATTTTCTCTTAAGTTTTTAACAAAAGAAATGAATTTATTCACAAACAAACTTACGACTTTTTACGAAATGTACATTGGCATATATAATACATAAGAAACAGTTGAGCTATCTACACACCGTTGCAAACGATCTATAGATAGTTCAACTGATCCAATATATATTATAAATAATACTTATATATAAAATAATACATATATATAATACTTATAAAATAATACTTATATATAATACTTAAAGATAAGATTGGTTTTCTTGGACTTTATTGTAATTAGATACCTACAAATAACCTAAAGTTCATGTATCGAATATAATTTTTTTTTAATATTGATGGGTTCCATAAAATTAAACAGATATATTATCTAAGAATTAAAATAAAACAATTAAAAGAATAAATTCAACGTTTTAGCACAAGACATAAGACAAGAAAACACATCGATTTATAATCAAAATAAAGATATTTATAGAATTTATCACGCGTTTAAATCAAATCAGGAATTTTACAACCAATTAATCTTACACAAATGCGGAAAAACAATTGATTTATATCTTATACCTAATTATTCAATTGACGTAGGAACGTGAAACGCATGCGCTAAAAATACAAATAATAATAATATTCGCGTCATTTCACATCACGCTCTAGTCCCAAAAATAGTGCGGATAGCCAATCAAATCATTTGTTAGTAAAACTCGTCTGCGACTCCACTGTGGACGAACCACGAAAGATTGTGGGGAATTCTTTTGATTGTGGTAGAATGTTGCGTCAGGTATTCTGATTAAAAGCTTACTGAAAAATATCACACTATTTTTAACCGACGAAAAAACGAAGGTTTTCAAGTCAACGTGTATATTTTAATGTGTGTTCATCCACTTAAGATCAAGTGAAGTTTGTACCATTGGAACTAGATTGCTGATAGAATATTTAAATATTTATTTTTTTGTACATACTTAGAATACATTAATAACATTCATTTTAAACACAATATTTCATCAACTTATTATATATATCTTATATCCATGTTTTCATCATATAAACATGTTGTATAAGTTTGTTTTTTGTCATAAAAATATTTTTAAACATATAAAAAGGAGTAGTTTTCTTTCTCATAATATAATTTTTGAATGGCTATCTTCTATATTACAACTTAAATTATAATAAAACTCTCATAACTCTATTCAACGTGATGACGTTTATTTAAATCCAAAAAAACTTACTAACTATTTTACAATTTTCCCACATAATATTAATAATTAAAGTCTAAATCTTGTTAGTTGACAAAACACTTAAGTATATTATAAACTTATATTCATAATACGAAACTAATATAATAATAACATTTATTAGTATTATAATATAAACCGGATATTGAGAGAAAGCGGTAAACATTGGACTTAAAATGGGATATATTTATTCTCATAATAATCTTTAGTTGTCGGCATATTCAAAAACTTTACTAAACATATTAAACATAATAAGATATAATAAAGATAATAATCTTATTACAAAATACTGTTATAGAAAAAGATCGTAAATTCGCTACATTTTTGGCTCGTCATTATAGTTTCAAAAACGCTGACAGCATTTAAATAAGATTTAAATGTAATAAAACATATTTATAACGTCATATAATTTAAATCAAGGAATATAATTAAAGGTGACCTAATCAGTTACTCTAAATTAGACGTATACCGGACTAATTTTTGGTGTTTGTGAAACTTTTTAATTTTAAGTTAAAAGATAATGGGAAGGATAAATTTATTTAAGAAAAATATGAATGTAAAATAGTTATGAGAATTGTTTAATATATTCCAATTTCCTTGAGTTATTGAAATATTCGTGTGTTTTATATTATAACACATAGGTAGTCTACTAATATATAATCTAGAAATATAACGTTAAGAAGACGAAATTGCAGGCACCAGCTAGTGAGTAGTAATAAATAAATAAATAATGCTGGACAATCCACACAACATCATCTAGCCCCAAGCTTAGCAGAGCTTGTGTTATGGGTACTAGAAGACTGACATACTTAATATAATACATTACATAGATAGATATTTTTTATTATACATATAATACCCAGAACCCGGAATAAATATTTGCAGAACATACAAACATTTATCCCAAGGTCCCGCCTTGGGATAAATGTTAGTATGTATCGAACCCGCAACCTTCCGCGTCGCAGGTGGACCATCGCCCACCGCGCCACATCGGTCGTCATTAGGTCAGTAGGTACCTATATAACATCTGATCGGATCCTAATCTTCTTAGTTCGCAACATAATTAAATGCAAATAATTAAGACAGAATAAATATTAGAAAATAACTACCATCAATAACTTCTTGTCTTTTACTGACTTCAAAAAAGAGGCTTTTATTCCGATTTTATGTTTTTTATGTGCATTTTACGTTATTACTCCGCCAACTGATATTTCTATTTTTAGGTTTGATGGATTATTTTTAGAGGTCAAATATTTTAATATACATATAATTACTACATATTAATATCAATATCATATTTTTTATTAATATCTATCTTATTTATTAATATTGAGCAATCATTAAAAATGTTTTTTTGTATTACCTGTCGATAACGATTGTAGTCTATTTTGTTAAAATGTATATGTATAAAAATATAATTATTAACCTCCACTGGTCCACAGTATTTTTAAAATTTCACCGTTATCTCATTCCTCTCTCCGGCGCGGATATAAATCGCCTAGATATCGCAAATTGCGAAATTTATACTAAAATAAACAAGAAGTCTCATTTGATAAATAGTAGATTTTAGGACGCATTTACACATAAAGCCGGTGATCTGGTACCGGTACTGATCTGCTTTCCGGTATCGGTAAGACTTAACAAATTAATGCTCTTAATAAAAATATGTTAGAAATAGTTCTAACATATTAAATTTTATGTGTCATTTCTACAAATAAGTAACTTACTAATAAAAGTAATACAAATAAGTAAAGTAACTTAGCCATAATCATTAAAAACATACTTACCCACTACATTAATTTACATAATAAATAAATAAATATGCACGGACAACTCACACATCACGCTTGGAATTATTAGTTTGGGACTGCCCAAACTAAGCAAAACTATGGGAACCATTAGGTCTGAAACGGTACCTACTGGTTCTAAAAAAACTCTGCTTTAAGTGTAAATTCTGCCTTAGATAAATAGGTAAATGTTGGTATGAAGAAATGCCGCGTGTCGCCGCAAACATTTTGATGTTACATTTAATTGCTAAATATAATAATTACGTGTCTGCAATATTCTGTTATAATATATTTAAAGCAAGAAATCGTCGTTTTCTGTTTGAATTAAATTAGACAGCTGAACATTTTATACAATGTATTACAAATCTATGAAAAGATAATTAAAATTCATCAATATTGTTTTATTAAACTCTTTGAAAGGGAAACCCTATAGATAAATAAATATTCACGAACAATTCACACATCACTCTCTAGTCCCAAACTAAGCAAAGCTTGTACTATGGAAACTAGATTGTTGATAGAATACTATAGATATGTGTTTGTAAGAGTTTTTTATTTATGTCGAGAAAACCCACAGGTAAACTCTTGGCAATAAAACAGAACAAAACAGCTATTCCATTGCGTAGATCCAACGGCATCGCAATTAATATTTCCCGGCGACTTTACCTAGATTGTAATGGCTGCGCTTGCGCAACCTAGAAGCGGGTTTATTGGCAGGTTACTGCTTCCTCCTTATCTGATAGTGGTTGAGCAATATCACCTATTATATGGCGATTATAGAATTTATTTTGCTTTTATTTTTTTAAGCTTAAATATATTAAAAATGTCACAAGAGATAAACCAAGTAGAGATAAATTATTTAGAAAATGCAAGCACGGCTTTGCAATGCACTTGTTGGCCGATAGATCCAGCTATTTTTTACCTTACCTAAATATTACTGTTTAACGTCCTTTATCTAATCGTACAAAAATAAATACAATCTAGTAGTCACAAGAAGTCAGTAAGCTATCAATAATCACTAACCAAATATCAATGTTTAAGGTCCTCTTAATAGTTACATTTATTAAATCATTAAAAAAAGGCTTTTTTTCCACTTATAACTGACTTATTTTAAGAAAGTTCTTGAAGTCTATGAAAAATAGAATAAGTCCATTATGAGTAGAGTTTAAGCGTTGCTGATAATAATGATGATGAATATCGGATCGAAACAAAAAAGTAGACTAATAAGACTACTATCCATCTGCTAGAGAACTAATAAGCACAAATCTCCGGATCTATAACCTAACTGATCTAAAAAACAAAACGAATTAAATACTTGGCTGTCGACCAAACCAAAATGGGTACAAAATAGCTGCAAGCAGTTTCCTCTAAAACAAGAGGATTGGCTGAATTTCACGATAGATGGCGCTGAGACAGCCGCTTCCGCTCGTACAGTCGCTAGGAAAAGTGACAGGTGCGATTTGTTAGTGTATTGGCAATCTAGATCAGTGAGAAGTAAAGTAGGAATGCAGAGAAATTCGGATGACTACTTAAGTGTCTTGTTTTAGGTATACTTAGGTATCTTGTAGCATAGAATCTTCAAAAGTTTTAAAATGTTATTTCGATCGCTAGATCATTTTACTTAATTTTCTAGAGAGTTATCGGTGATTTTTTGATTGTAATGTAATTTAACTGTAATGATGAGTAAATTAAAACTACTCGATCTTGTTTTTCAATTAATTTGGTTCTACACATTTGAAGCACACGTAAATATTACTTAATTTTTTTTTATCTAACCTATTTAGTCCCACTGCTAGGCCAACATCTCCTCAAAGTCCTTCTCTCACTTCTCTCTTTCATGCTCCTTTCCTGTTCTAAACTTAGTTTACCGTACGGAAACCTAAGTTAATGATGGACAAGTTTCTCTAAGACTTACTTCTAAAAGTTCTGTAAAAACACTTTCCCCCATAACAATACTTCAAACTGAAACTCGCGAATCGATGTAGGATGTCATAAATTACCCAACACCGTGTCAAATTAATGTGGAGAGGAATGCCAGTGGCTCAGCGGCTTATTAATTGTACGGACACTTGTTCGGAGATCCGTCAGTAACGGGTCTAGTGCAGGGATGGCGAACCAAGATGTGTAAGACTACTTTCTAGTCTTGAAATATAAATAATGCTTGACAATCCACACAACATCATCTAGCCCCAAGCTAAGCAGAGCTTGTGTTATGGGTACTAAAATGACATACTTAATACAACACATTACATGATGATGGTAAATATAAAATAGAAACAAAGTCTACAAGACTACCATCCTTCTGCTAGAGAAGTAATAAGCACAAAATCCTAACCATAAACCTAACTGATCAAAAAACTAATTTCAAATAGCACGCAATTTTTTGATCTCGTCGCCTACAATACAACTCGTGTGAAATAGGTATAATAATGAGCTATCTCTATAGCCTTAAACAGCTTTCGAAAACTGACACTTTTTTCGCCTTCCTTGGTCTAGTGATTTCATTCAAGTCATTATGGACAACCCTTTACCAGTTTGACCCATATATTTTGCGGAGATACGACAGAACTGAGCGTTGTCGCGTGATATTTGCAAAACGTTGATTCTAGTTAGTGTGTTTGGAGAAATTAATTCAGTACAGGATATTCCAGTTTATAATGTGCATATGAACATATACTTTACCTACTTTCGTATCTTCGTTATAGGTCAAGCCAGCTGTTCGGCAGTTCATAGTTTCATTTCAGTTCCTTCCTTATTTTTGAGATAGAAAGATAGGTACTTTATTGAACAACAAAACATGTAGAAAATTAACAATGACTACGACACACAATGGGCGGCCTTATCGCTAGACAGCGATCTCAAACCTAGTATGGACAGGATCTTAAAATGCATTACAAACCTCGTTTCTTATTTTACACATTACAAGGTTATTTGCTACACTACGTTTTCTACTATAATTGTTTTATAGATATTTATATAGGTATCTTATCCAATTTTATATACCTACGAACCTCTCTGTTTCCCATCCTGATGGTGTAATGTCGGTTAAGGAATCGAACCCACGACCCACAGCATGAAAAGCAAGCAGAGCTACCTACCAACTGAGCTGTGACGCCTGTCATTAATACATTGTTGAAGACAACAATGTGAGTCAATATTTGATAGCATTAATTAAACTTAAACAACACATTCGCTTTTTTAAACAATAACCATAATTTACAGTCAATAACAATCAATGTGGACATTTGAGAATGTCCATTAAAAAGAACGTTAAACTCAAACATGGATGAATTATCGGTTACAAAGGTAGGCGACAAAATAAACTTACGGCGACACATTCCGAAATTTTAAAATAGTTTATAGCTTCCACCGAACTAGCTACTTTACACAGGAAGATAACCTAACCAGGTAGCTAAGAAGAGCTGGGTCTATTAAAAAGTAAGGTTATGTAAGTATGTTGCCTTTTTGGTTCAAAACCTTATTGCCTAGAAACATCTATAAATAATCAAGTGACGAAGAGCAAAATTGAAAATCTAGACTAATATAGGTTTGTGTGGTAACAAATGCATAGAATCAAACACCTAGGTATAAAACAAAACCACTTCATTGTCTTCATTAACCGTCGTGTTCGTAATGTTTCGGTATGGACGCCATTTTGGATCGTTCCATTCTTAAATCTGAATTTAACGATTGTTTTACGGCGTCCATTCACTGTTTCTAATGTATAGCTTCAAAAGCTTCCGTTTGAGAGACCTTTATAAATCGACACAAGTATAAAAACTATCTAAGTAGTTGAAGTGATTATATAACAATATTTAGAATATTTAATTTAATATTGTTCTGGGTATTATATGTGTAATAAAAAATATCTATATATGTAATATATTGTATTAAGTATGTCAGTCTTCTAGTACCTATAACACAAGCTCTGCTTAGCTTGGGGCTAGATGATGTTGTGTGGATTGTCTAGCATTATTTATTATTTATTTATTATTTGTTTTTTTAATAAATGGGATATTTACCATGATTTGTAAGCTTGATTATTTCTCGATATTTATAAGCTACATGATCGCGGGTCGAACTGAAGTTTTGCAAGTAGGTACCTATATATATTATATAATATCGGGAAATAATCATGTTAAATATCCCGTTTATAAAGAAAACTAAATTTAATATTTTGAATTAGCTTTAATACCCTTTAAAAACCTTGACTACTGGTGCATCGTGATTTACAACTTGTTTTTTTCTCTTCCAGCGTCTTCATGGGGCCAGTCACCGTCCGAAGAGGCGGAGAAGGCTAAGCTGGTGCGCCAGCCGAAACGTGACGAAGCAGGCAAGCCTCACATCAAACGGCCCATGAACGCGTTCATGGTGTGGGCCAAGGATGAACGGAGGAAGATCCTTAAGGTATAGAACAGATGTAGTTTTGAAGTACTTAGAAAAAGAAAGCCTGAGCATCAAAAACTGTATGTCTAACTGGTTCACGCATGGTCACTTAATTTAAACACCTTCATCAGAAACTTTGGAAAATGATAGCGTCTTGTTAAGACTTGATAATTTCAGTAGAAAAATCCACTGACAGCAAGAGTTCTCCTCAATATTTTCAATGTAGCATTCACACATACACACCCAGTTTAAAAAAAAATGTCTAGTTATTTTTAACAAAATCTGTTTCCAGGCCTGTCCGGACATGCATAACTCTAACATCTCCAAGATCCTCGGAGCGCGGTGGAAGTCCATGTCCAACGCAGAGAAGCAGCCTTACTACGAGGAACAATCGCGGCTCTCGAAACAACACATGGAGAAACACCCTGATTACAGGTAAGTCTTTAAATCAGCTTTATTGTACACCTGGACAAATGGCGATAGTAACCTAATAAATAAGACCAAAGTTAATACGAAGACTTCTCTTTTTAGAATTGAGACTAAGCTTTCCCAATTTAAGTTATTTCAAATGGTTGCTGCCAACATGAGTGTAAATAAACGACCAATCAAAAGAAGCGCGTATTTCAAAAATTGTATTTCTGGCAATAACCAAAATTTCAAAATTTCCAGGTACCGGCCAAGACCGAAGCGGACTTGCATCGTCGACGGCAAAAAGATGCGGATATCCGAATACAAAAACCTTATGCGTTCGCGGCGCCAAGAAATGCGCCAGCTTTGGTGCCGCGACGGAGGAAGCGAGTTGGGCTTTCTCCCCGGCCTCTCATCCCCCGGACCTTCTAACTCCTCCCCACCACCGAACGGTGGGGGATACCAGATGTCGTTCTCCCCCCCGTTGTCTCCCCGAGAGGATGATTGAGGGACGGCGCGCGGCTGGCCGTACCCCCACGCCGCGCCACTGATGCCCCCGACCCACCCTTGGTAAACGGATCCTAAAACTACCCGAAAACTATCGTGCAGTTTGACAAGTGACAAAAATTATCTTGCTTTGTACACATTCTTGGATAGAGCTATGCAAGAATGTGTGAAGTAAAAAGGTGACTATTATAAACATTTGTGAGAGTTAAAAAAAAACTGAAGTGTTGTAGCGGAGTCAATTGGCGCAGCCGGTCTGATTTTAGAAAACAAATGTTTTTCTATGTAGTAATTTTATTAGAATGAACCTATAATAGAATTTTGTCCCAAATTTTGTAAATAAATAAGTAGAAGGGAGGGAATCTCACATTGGACGTTTTTTTGGGCCAGTGTATCTGATATCTCGTATTGGATCTCTCTCGTTCGTTATACAATAATACTTACTATTGAGATTATTCCATTAGTGAATAAGGAAATTGTAATGGCACTAGTGATTCTGTCGTGTATTAGGTACCTATTGTAAAAGTTTTCATACAAGTGAGCAGGCTTAGACCTTTTCGGTCGAACATTATTTTGTAAAAAATCATGCAAGAGTAACATCTGTAGGTAGATAACTAAACCTACTCATTAAAATAGGTAGCTGCTTCTTTCATATTTTGTAAGTTTGAAGCTTTGTAGAATATTTTGTAAATGTATTGTGCCAAACAGGTTTTAGATGAATCCGAAAACAAAATGTAAATATAACAATTTTTTTTATTGAGAGTTGGTAGATGAGTCCTTTATGGATGATACATTTTTTGTAAATATTTAAGCACTTTTTTGTAGATATTTTACACGATTGACACATTTTTGATGTAATCGTAAATATAAATTTTAGTATTCCTTCTTTTAGTTTGGGATAAATCTGTAGACTTTTCTGTGGCCATGTATATTAACTGTAGTTATTCGAATAGTGTAGTATTAAGCACATTAATGTATCAAACCAAAAATTTAAAGCGAAATGCTTGAATATTTATGTGTTTTGAACACAACCGACTGTTTTGTTTAAATTCATGTTGAACTACGGAACGGTTTTAAGAATACTCATAGACTTTTAAGAAAGCATTGCTATCACTTGCGTAATAAACTGCTTAAACAGGACTGTTTCAACTAAAATAATGTCTAAATTTAATGTATTCGTAAATTAGTATCATAATCAATTTGAAAATTAAATATTAATGTCCATTAACATCACAAGGCAACTACATACCTAACGTATTCTCAATTTAGACTAAAGATACTTAATCGGATATTGTGATAGATTTTTTTGCATACAAAATTTGTTAATGCGATTCATTATTCTACTTGCATAATAATAATTAAAAAATGTAAGTTATATTCCTGACATCACTTCTACGATACTAAGTAATAATAAAATTTAATAAATTAACTATCGCATAATCAAATCGTGCAATTTATATAAGTAGTTGGTAGATCTAGCCTTTCATAATAATACATATTAAGTACATACATGTATAGTGTTTCAAGAAGAGGCACACATTGCCGGTTTTCTTTGTTATTTATTTTTCTAATAATAAAAATTGTTTTTTTTTCTTTTTTCTGTAAGTTCTCTTATGCCAGTAACTGTTCTTAGAATCTGTAGTAGTAGCGTAAGAAACATAATTCTCTATTAAAGTTATGTGGACTAGGTAATCTAAGCTATGAATTTTAGCGGTATTAGTGAATGTGTATGTAAGGGTTTTAGTTATTAAATTATTTATTTTTATGTTGAATCTGTGTAAATAAACGCATATAATTGATGTAAGCGTTAGTGATTGTGGTTATTTGACTAAGGTTGATACTTAATTTGAGTAGATATGAGTTAGGATCTCCAGTGTTTTTGACTTTATTTATTCGATCATTTTTATTTTTATTTTTCTAGCATCTTGCCATAAACATGTGAATGCCATATTTGTTTGATTGTAAATTAATATAATTTATTTGTATGTTTAACGCATCTGCTAGTTAAGTCTTTACTGGTTTGCGTTTAACTGGTTTAAACCGAGCGATGGCTCGTGTACTTAAATTTGATATTATTTTATCGTTTTGTTTAATACTTACTTGCGTTATATACCTACGTTTTCTTGTTCAAAATATTTATAATTCTAGGTAGCCTACTCCATTACATAGCATTCGAAGATGTTTCCGATGTAAAAGTAGTTAAAACTTAGGTTTAAACACCTAGTATAAACCAGGTCACATTATTTAAAAATTGTGCCAAAACCCAAAAGTATATTAAAATAAACTTTAAAAAATATATTATTTCGTTTTATTTCCACTGTGTTTATTTCATATAATGAAAATTTTAGGGATTCACGTCACGAATCATGCATAACGAGTTTCATACATTTTTCCTTTAAAACCTATGAGTAAGTATGACTAAACTATTTATTTATTACGCTTACTGAACTAATAGCACAATAAAGAATTTTGGGAACCCTATTTTGAGATTCCAATGAGCTAAAAAACTCAAAGTAGGTAGGAAAAAATATTTCAATTAATTAATAGTAAGTAATTAAATGAATAAATAAAAAAAATAGATCAGAATAGGTGCAATCTGAAAATCTAGATTATATACCTACTTACTTAATATATTGATACTTTTGTTTAACTTAAGATCTATTTTCATGACATGTATTATGCAAATACCTAAATGATTCTTATTCTTCTTATTCTTACCAAAATCACACCAAAGTTATAGGCATGTAGGTAAGCCTGTAAGGCCCCATGTCTCGGCTCTGGCATACACATCTGGCTACTGAAAACGGCTGAAGAGAGAGATTTGTGTATCCTATGATTTAATACATACAAAATTAGGTAGGTACATACCATTTTTTTCAGGCATGTAGCATCAATACTTTCACAGTTACAAGGTAAAATCAACGTGTAAGCTGGGGAATCATGTCTCTGACATACACATCTTGGTTAGGCCAAACGGCTGAATGTACAGTAAGTAGCTCTACAATGAGTTTTTACTATACTATATTTACTATACTCGCTAGCGTCTGTAGTTTAAAAAATGTATGAAGATTTGTACAGCGCCTCTAGCGGATAGTTGGGTACTAAAATTCGTCATACTAATATTGACGTAACTACTGTAGTAAAGTCAGGCGATTTTACTGTGACAACTCATGGTAGAGGTACAGTGTTGTTTCATGAATCTAGATTTTGTACCCCATTGGTGCCGAAGTTACCAAGGTATTTAAATAAGACCACAAAATAGCAGTTTATATTTATTTGACACGCATAATGAAAAGTACATTTAGTATCAGAATATACTTTAAGATACTATACATTTATACATACAAAAATACGTTTTTTTACATACTGGGTATAAATAGCAAGTACGTACGTTTTTTGATAATAGTTATTTAGACATCATTTACCGCTTTTAGGTTTTATGGTAGGTATAAACATTTACATTTTATGGAGGGGAGTGTATTTTTAGTGTCACTAAGTATGTACTAGTACCTATATTTATGACATTTCTAGAATTGTCAGTAAAAATACAAGTTTAAATATCTTTATTTCAGGCACAGTAAATAAAATGTGGAATATGGACCTAGATGATAAAGTAACATAGCACCAAACAAACATTTACAGATCTTGCATTTTTCTCCAGCGGGAATCGAACCTGCATCTTTATGTTACAACCAGTTATTAACAGTCATCATAGTTTTGGCTAGTTAGGCATTATTAAGTAAATACTATGAGATTATCAAAATATCTGTACTTTTTAAAATAGCCGATTTATTATACAAACAGCAAAAAAATGCAGGTAGTTCGGAAAACAATTCCTACTACCTACGAATATGTTAGATATATTAAACATATCAATACATTTTACGTGCAAAATAGATTATAATACATAAAATACGTTTACGTTTATGTACAAGATAATATACATACTTACACAAAAATACATTGACATATTTTACGTACAAATATGTATGTACAAAAGGTAAGTAGGTACTTTCATAAAACTTGTGCAAAAATATCTGAGGAACGGTCACATAACAGAATTTACATTTTAATATTTAATCGGAACAGCTATACTTACATAAAACAGAATGTTAAATAAATTAAAACTTAATTTAGTTACATTATTGATAGCATAATATGTTATATCAACAGTTCAAAAGATAGTTTGAAAAAGTTTATAAGTAACATGCAATTAAAAACTAATTAAGTATCAACAATAAAGCTCATTTAAAACACTAGAGTTAGTAAAATAATCAACAATAACAGAAAAAAAGCTGCTGTTAAATATAGGGGTTAATAAATATTTATCTATCCTCATAATTTTTTCTATATAAAGCCTCCATTGCTATTACGAGCTCAATTTCATATTTCAAGTCTTTATCTATTTAATTAATGTATGATGGATGAGGAAACCAACAAACTGGGCCCATAACCTAAATTATCTAACAGAAAATGTCTAATTATTTGTAGCAATAACTTTATAAGAACATGTTTTGTGATAAATAATATTAATTATGAGAAACTGAATTCGTAATATTCACACCTGGATAAATATTATGAAACAATCGACGTCAGAGCCATAATTACTTTGACTAAATCAATTTAGCAATAGTAGGTAATTGTATACTTGTCAAAAAATAACCATTGACATGTAACAAAGTATACAAGAATATGCGTATGATACATTCGATAGTGAAAATAAACTAGGCATAAGAAATCGAAATCTTGTGATTACAAATAGATATGACATGATCGTAATAGTAGCGTAATTGAGACACACTGCGCGGTTACACATCAACTATCGGAAGCAGAGCTAGCGTTGACACGCAGTGTGACGCAAATACGCCACAGTTTCGATACCTCTACGATTGCCAGATATATAGACCTACACTAGTAAATTCACAATAAACTGTCATAAATCAGCCTACAGGCAAACAAGATGTACACAATTTAACCCTATTTAGATCCAAACATGCACCATGAAAAGTATGGCCACACTTGAATACCCAAAGTCCGCCATCTTGGATTAGAACCTCGTTTTGCAATGGAAGCCCACAGAGGGCGCAGTCTAATGCACCTGTCAAAATATATAAATTTTCAACAATTTCACTCAAAGTTGTATGTTTTAACAGGTATTTTTCCTCATCGTTTTCTGTTATTAGTATTTTGAGTGGAGTGAGACCCCAGTGCGATGATTTTGAAGCGATTTGAATAGGCAGCGCTGTGTTCTTGATTTTACCGGACATGTTGTTTCGAAGGAGTTTGAAAATCTGAAAGCGAAAACAAAATTTTTAATATTTATCTCAGCAATAATAGTAAAAGTTAAGTAAAAAAGCCATTTATTCTACTATCATTTCAATTAATTTCATTTGTGCTGTTACGTCATTGTTTAGTTTTTATTTACACGTCATCAATGTCGATAGTAGTCGCCGTTCTAGAGTAGACCTATAGCTACCTACCATTTCCCCCTATAGCTCTCTGTATATAGCTCTCCTCATCCAATCTAAGCAATAATAATAGATATTATTAGTATTCTGACTACCTATATAAATATTCACGGACAATTCACACATCACACTCTAGCTAACTAAGCCAAGCTTGGACTATGGGAACTAGATTGCTGATAGAATACTTATATATATTTTTTGTAAATATACATACATAGATATATAATGTAAATACATAGAAACAACCAGACACAGAACAAATATTTATGCTCATCACACAAACATGTGCTCTGGGTGGGAATCGAACCCACGACCCACAGCATGGAAGGCAAAGCTACTGAGCTGTGACGCCTGTCAAATATGAAACTGTGAATTCAGATAAACTGTGAAGAAATATTTGTCTGGCGTGAGTTTTGATTCTTAGTGCCAATATCAACATAGTTCGTACGAAAATATAAAGTAACACACATACCTCTTCTCTCGCATCTTCATAATCATAGGAACTGTACAAAGTGTCCACCAATTTCGCAGTTGCAGTTGCGTCAAACTTCTCAAACATAGTGACAACTAAACATGTATGATAAAACTTCACAGTAATCGCTCCAGAGTCTATCAAATGCGCGTGAGTTTCCATAACTTTAACAGCATTTCTGCCACCAATAGACTTGATCATCAACGCTCCCAAATCGTCCCAGCAAAGCATATCCTTCACAGATATACTATCAAATTTTTTGGAGCAGTTTAAGCAAATATTTGCATACAATGTCGCGTATAATTGCACCGCTCTACTCCAAATATCCAGAGTAAATTGAGGTAAGAAAGAATGGAGTAGACTCTCATCTAACATTTGAAGAAGAATCTGTAGAATATTCATCAGATCCTCGTTCCGTCTTAGATAAAGTATCTTCCGCCAAAGATAAGGCATTCGTTTACAAATATCATAGCACTGGTCTCTGGTTTGCCCTGACCATTGGATCTCGACAAATTTGTCTATTAACTCCGAAAATACTGGGGATTGATTAGTTCTTGCAAACGGTAGAGGAAATCCACACTCGCATCCTATTTTCGAAAGCTTTTGCGTTTTTATATTGACAGATATACATGAGTATACGAAATATTCGTAAAGCTCCTCATCTTTTATTATCGAGTCTAAGTATTCATCGGTTTTAGTATGCGTTATGTAGGTAAGGAATATGTTGTTTGACGCGAATTTTGAATCTTCTATAGCTCCAATATCAACACAGTATTGTTCTAACTTTAACATAAGATTGTAGATCTCTTTAATATCACAGGCGTTGCTTTCGATAAGTGAAACTAAATTCGTTTGATCTGCATTACCGACTAGGCTTAATCTAAAATATTGGTATAAACTTTTGCTTACTTTATCTTTATCAACTATAATATCATCTATGGCTTTTTGACTAGTATCCTTGTATATTATATCGTTTTCAAGTACAAGTGGCGTTATATCTAAAGAATTTTCTAGATGGATAACTTTAGGAACTTCTTTGCTTAGATCTCTTACGTCCCTGTTGTTCATATCGGGTTTATCGCCTAAATTCTTCATTTTCCCTTCGAAATCTTCCCATTTTTCTTTGAGCATCTTTTTACTGGTGTTTAGTTTGCCTGTTACTGTCACACCAATGTCTTTTAGCGTCTGCATAGCTTCAGGCGGTATTGATGTGAACTTGTAATCATCATATTGCTTCGGACTTTCATCTTCATCTAGCGATGACTGTGCGTGGTATGAATTATCTACCACATGTATGCCAGACTTATGAGTAATATTAGATTTTAGACTATCAAACTTTTCTAGTACTGTGCTGATACAATTCAAGATATCTTTGTGTTCCATTTTATCTCGTAACCCGGCTATAATATGAAGTTTTGGTGATAGGTGATTAGACAGTAAGTAGTCTCGGTAAAAAGCGCACATATCAGCGCATATGGCATACTTCTCGTCTATATAACTTTTGAGCAAGAACTTGTCTATTTTCATGTACCGCAAACACACTAAAGAGCCATCATTCAGCCATATGTATACCATATCGTGGTAAACCTTGCAATCTATTATATCTTTGTATTCATACCAAACAGTGTCTGCTACTTTATCGATGTTTAGAAAATATAGAGCGTCTTTTTTAAAGCTAAATATGGCATTTTTCATTGAGAATATTTTGAGGAAATTTATCGCTTTGCCCTCATCACTGGTGCTAATATTTTCTATGCTAAGGTTTTCGTTTTCGTAAGATTCTACTGTGACTATCTTCATAGGGTCTCGCGCTAGCACTTGTTTGTACTGGTGAGTTCTATTGACCGTCCCATCGATCGCAGCTTCCCAAAGTCTAGAAGATGGTCTAGCGCAAAAAACCATTGTATTTTCCAAATCCTTACCAACAGCAAATCTTGATTCTTCATTAACCATGTTATACTTTTTGACTTCTGTTATTTCTTTTTCTATGTTATTTGCGGGAGGTTCGGGGTTTTTTTCTTTGTTTACAAAACATGCACCAAATTCTCCGTCTCTTAGTTTCTGTCCGATTTGTCTGTATTGCTCTTGGGATGTGTCACAAATATAGCATCGAGTGTACGTAGAAACTAAGAGCATGCATGATTTTGTGTCTATTTGGCATATTCTTGAGTCCAAGTTCATGATTATTTGTGATGAACTTTGAAAAGTTTTAGCCTGGAATGTAAAAAAATTACATTTATTTTAAATAGAGCATAGTGAACATATTTTCGAATGGAGTGTAATGATCTTTATTCTTATATGTCAGTATTATGATATAAATCTTTAACTAAAAAAATTAGCTTTGACACTTTTGAAGTTCATATTATTTACAGTTATAATGATTTTTTATATAAGTATAGGGCTTGCTTATTGAGTAAGCCAATATAAAGTAATTCTATATCAGCCTTTGTTCAATCTTTGTTTTGCATATTCTAATTGAGATCTATATTCTTTTATTTGTATTACCAAAAACCATAGGTAATAAATGATCTACCACATGTATGCCAGACTTATAAGTAATATTCGCACCAAAAAATACCAATAGCCAAGGAATGCTCGTAGACCAAGAGGCAGACCACCAGCCCGATGGTCTAAAGACATTATGGAGCAAGGCAAGAATCAGTGGATGAGAGTCGCAACGGACCAGAAAGAATGGCATAATAAAGAGGAGGCCTATACTCAGCAGCGGGTGCCAACGGGTTGAAATGATGACCAAAATCCTTTAGGTTGCCTGGAAGAGATCACTCTCAGCGATAAGACCGCCCATTGTGTTGCTATTATGTCCTGATTGTCAATAAAACCACATTGTATCGATAGGAATCGTTTATTCAGCTAGGGAGCTGTGTAGACTGAGTTAGTTGTCAACAGTGTAAAGCTACCCACATATATCTACTTTATTATTATACCAACAAAGGCGACTAGTATAGTAGGCTATACACCACATACCTCCCCTCTTAAGTAAGACAAATATAATGAATAATAATATAACTAAAACATATCCTTGAACAAACATAACTAAAACTTCTAATTTAAACATCCTGATTTAACTACAAGAACCCAAAAGGTTTACAAATCAATCAATACATATAAAGATTATCTTTAGAGTGATGCGGTCTCTGATATGGGGATTTGGTATGCTCAACAAACTTATTTTTAATTTTTCCAGTTGCATTCTGATTTGGATCGTGTGTTGGTATCCCCAGCATTTGTGCCCATTGATCTGCATCAGGGATCTCAATAATTCTTTCAGATTCTTGAGAGTCTGCCTGTCTCATTTCTTCATTTTTGTTTCCAAATATCTCATCAAGATCTAGTTCTACGGTTTCTTGGGGTTGTGGAACTGCCCCTGTTCCCTCTCCCTCCGCAGGCCTTGATTCTGCACTAGTTTTTTTAATCAATTGATCTACACTCGAGAGCAATGAATCCGGGTCACTTAAAGAATGTTAAAAATCTCGGAAACTAAAAATGATAGGTTAATGCAATAAATTGTATTTAATAGACAATGTAATACTCCTTAAATGAAAGTAAAAAAAATATGAGTCACCATACATTTTATTAACACAAAATTACATAAAGAAAAAAACTGCTGATCTCTCCTTAAAACAAAAATAGGAAACATGAAATTTTTGAACTTTATTACGATTTTCTTGAATTTTAATACTTCGTATTGCCTCCTCGTGCTTCCATTACTGCGTTTACGCGGTTTGGCATGCTGTACACCAAGTTCCTTATACGATTTTGGGGAATATTCTCCCATTCCTCTGTGAGAGCAATTTTGAGCTCACGAAGCGTGATTGGGGGAGGGTTTCGTTGTTTTACGCATCTGCCTAGCTCGTCCCAAGCATGCTCGATCGGGTTGATATCCGGGCTGCGCGCTGGCCACTCCATACGAGTAATGTTCATCTCTTGAAGGTAGTCATTCACAATCCTACCTGTATGAGGTCGGGCATTGTCATGCATAAATATAGCATCCTCACCTAAATTGACCATAAATGGACCAACGTGATCATTGAGGATTTCTTCCACATATCTTACGCTAGTTAAAGAGCCGTTTTCTATGATCACCAGCTCTGTGCGACTTTCAGAAGAAATTCCGGCCCACACAAGTACAGACCCACCACCGTAGGCTACTTTTTCTTCGATGCATGCTTGCTTGAATCTTTCCCCTGGTCTTCGATACACTCTGTGTCTTCCATCGTGCTTGTAGAGCATAAATTTTGATTCGTCGGAGAACATAACTTTTGACCAATCTTCAATACTCCAATTTACGTGGCTCTGGGCATATCTTAGTCTCGAAATACGATGCCCACGCTCCAGTTTAGGGCCGTTTGCAGGTCTAAGGGGTTTTAAGTTAGATTCAGCAAGCCGACGTCTTACTGTCCATGCACTTGGGTTACTTCCTCCGAGGCGTCGAAACTGATTGGTGAGTTCAGTTCCTGTGAGAAAGCGATTTCGAAGCATGGTGTTCACCAAGTATCGGTCTTCTCGTGCTGTGGTACACCTGGTTCTGCCCGTTCCTGGTCTGCGTAGGTTAGAACCAGTTTCTTCGTAACGTCGGAGAACTCTTTGTACTGTTGACAGCGACACACCGACAGTCCTGGCTGTATCGCGCTGACTCCGGCCGGTTTCCAGCATTGTAAGTATTCTGGTGCATTCTTCAGGCGTAAGCGACATAATTTCAGCTTGAATAATGAATATAGAGCACTATCAACATGGTTTATGTACCCACATAAATGACAGATTACAAACAAAAGCAAAACCAAATGCTGTAATTTCGTAGTTCCATCTTCGAAAGTGGCCCTTTTTCAAATTTGTTTTTTTTATGATATAACTTTACAATAACTAAGAAGTTTTAATACCTTCATTTAAGGAGTATTACATTGTCTATTAAATACAATTTATTGCATTAACCTAGCATTTTTAGTTTCCGAGATTTTTAGGATTCTTTAAGTGACCCGGATTCATTGCTCTCGAGTGTATATGACGATTCACCACCAAGCCATCATTAGTTTCAACTCTGTAACTTGATGGTCCTTGTTTATTTATCACTTTGCCTGGTAGCCATCTGGGACCAATGTTGCTGTAATTTCGATACATTACATTTTGGCCAACCTCAGTTTCTCTAGTTTTTTTCTGACTGTTATCACGTATTTGGCTTTCGATTCTTTTATTTTGTAAATTATCTGGGTGGATGGTGTCCAATAATGTGCGAAGTTTTCTTTTCATCAATAGTTCTGCTGGAGTTTTATTTGTTGTTGTGCATGGGGTAGCTCGGAGACCTAGTAATAGATTTGGAATTCTAACTTCCCATGCTAAATCATCCATTTTGCGCAGTTTATCTTTGATGGTTTGAACCATTCGTTCGGCTAATCCATTAGTAGCTGGATGATAAGGGGCTGTAGTCACATGACGAATATTGTTGGCGCTTAAAAACTGTTTCATTTCATTTGACACAAATGAAGTGCCGTTGTCTGACACTAATATCTCACATAGTCCATGTGTTGCAAAAACTGTTCTCAAAAGTTTTATCACGGTAGCCGATGTAGTATTATTCACCATGAACAGTTCAGGCCAACGAGAGTAAGCATCAACCAATATCAGAAAGTATTTGTTATGGAATGGACCGGCAAAGTCGACATGGATTCTTGACCAAGGTCTAGTCGGGGTTATCCATTCATGGCTAGTTTTTGGAGGCATGTGCCTATGTTCTAGACACTTTGTGCAACCGTTCACCAGCAACTCTATGTCTTCATTAAGTCGTGGCCACCACACATAACTTCTAGCCAACGCTTTAGTTATGACAATTCCTGTGTGTGTCTTGTGCAAAACTTTCAAAACCGCCTGGCGTAAAGTTTTTGGTATTACCACACGGCAACCCAGTAGTACACAGTCGTCTTGTAAAGAAAGTTCTAGACGGTTCAACCAAAATGGACGTAATTCATCATTTGTTACTTTTGCGGGCCATCCGCGTTGCACGTAGTGCATGACTTGAGATAATGTCTTGTCCCGTTTTGTCTCCAAAGCTATGTCTTCAACGTTGTACGGAAAGTCATCTGGTGTTTCCGCCATCAACAAAATTTCACCTATTTGTGGTTCAGGCTGATCCGGCACTGGTTGTGGCCAACGACTCAAGCTGTCTGCGTTTCCGAGGATTGCTCCGGGTTTGTAAGCTATCTCATAGCTATGTGAAGTCAGAACAATGGCGATTCTGGTTAATCGCGGTGATAACGTGTCGGACATTGGCTTTTTGGGGTCGAATATACCAAGCAAAGGTTTGTGGTCTGTCACTATCCGAAAATGTCTCCCCATCAGATAATTATGGAATTTTGTAACTCCGAACATGATAGCAGCTGCCTCTTTGTCAAGTTGCGAATAACGCCGTTCATGAGTATGTAGCGTCCTTGAGGCCATAGCTATAGGGCGTTCTTGTTCATCACCAGTCTCATGTGATAAGACTGCTCCAACTCCATATTCCGAACTGTCACATGTGAGCACAAGAGGTTTTTTAAGGTCATAGTGTATCAGCGTCAAATCAAAAGTTATTAGTCGTTTTGCTGTGTCGAAAGCGTTTTGCTCAATTTCCGTCCACTTCCATGTCTGAGTAGTCTCCAGCAATCTATGCAAAGGTTCCAATAAGGTAGCCTTATGTGGTACAAACCTTTCATAGAAATTATATAGGCCCAGAAAAGCCTGCAGTTCTCGTTTGTTTTTTGGCTCCGGAGTGTTTACAATGGATTCTACTTTACTGGGAGCGGGATGAATTCCTTCAGAATCGATGACAAATCCAAGGAATTCTACTTGTCTTTTAGCAAACTTGCACTTGCTTTTGTTGAGTCGCAGTCCTGCTTGTTTGATTCGCTCTAGTACTTTATCCATTCTTTCCTGCATCTCCAGCAGTGTATGTCCGCATATAATAATGTCGTCTATCATTACAGCAACTCCAGAGATGCCCGCCAGTAAAGAACTCATCAACCGTTGAAATATTCCAGGACATGCTTTGACGCCAAATGCCAGCCGATGCACGGTGTATAAACCCTTACATGTATTTAAAGTCAGCAATTTAGAAGTGTCCTCGTCCACTACGACTTGTGTGTAAGCTCGTTCTAAGTCCAACGTCGTAAAATATTTTCCTCCGGCAACAGTAGCGAAAACTTCGTTTGCGGTTGGCATCGGATACGTATCAGATTCTGTCGCTTCATTAACTGTACTACGGTAATCGCCGCATAAACGTACATCACCATTCTTTTTTATGATAGGAACCACTGGCGTAGCCCACTCCGAGTAGGAGGTTGGACGTAGTACTCCTTCTTCTTGTAGTCTGTCGATTTCTTTTTCCACTCTCTCTCTAATGGCGTAAGGTACTGGCCGCGCTTTCAGAAATTTCGGTGTCGCCCCTGCCTTTAAATGTATAGTCACAGGGTGTCCACGGTAGGTACCCAGTCCGTCCTTGAATACTTCGTCGTATCTCTCTATCGCTTGATTCATCTGTATGTCAACAGCGCTCGAAACAAAATTAATGTCTATCTTAATGTCAAGCGGGCCTAACCAATCCCGACCCAGCAAATTAGGACCGCTTCCTTTAGCTACGATAACAGATAAGTATCGGTTGAGTTGTTTGTAGCGTACAGGAAGCACGGCTTGCCCAAGTAACTGCACCGGCGTCTCGGTCCAGGTGCGCAGCGTCAGCCGGGCGGGGCGCAGCGCGTCGCGCGGCAGGCGGCTGCGCAGGGAGCGCCACGTGCCTTCGTTGACGATGGAGAAGCTGGCGCCCGTGTCCACTTGCATGTAAACAAACACGCCCGCCAGTGACACCTCCACTTCGTAAGGCGGTACACGGCTGGTGCTTTGTACGCAGTATACGCCGTTCAGCTGATCTTCCTGCTCAGAAGCGAAATTAACGATACGATCGTTACGATTTGTGTTTCTTTTTTTACTTATACAAATCTTTTCCAAATGTCCTTTTTTCTTGCAATAACGGCAAACAGTATCCACGAAACGACACTCTCCACTGTGTCGGTCGCCGCAACGAAAGCACAACCGCACGTTTGATCTCGGTTGAACTGCATTGATATCCATAGGTTCGACGCCCGGCGTCGGTGTGGCGGCGACGGCCGCCGGCGTTGTACCCGCGGCGTCCTGCATCATTCGAGCGTCCTTCCCCGCACTTTCATACGCAAACATAGCGTCCACTACGTCCTGATAGCTTAAATTGTCTTTCTTCAATAATTCGTATTGTAATTTAGCGTCCCGCATACCACACACTAGTCTGTCACGTAGCATACGTTCTAAATTGGGAAAATTACACCATGAACTCAATGTCCTGAGATTAGCAATGTAGTCCGCAGCTGATTCATCACGTTTTTGATCGCACTTGTAAAACTTGAATGACACCGAAATCTCGTTGGGTTTTGGACTAAAATGTTTGGTTAGAATTTCTTCAATTTGCACGAAAGTCACTTCTGTAGGTTTTTTGGGTGTGATTAACGCAAGCACCGTCTCAAACACACGCGCACCACAAATTGAAAAGAAATTAGCTCGTTTTGCGGAATCGACAATGACGCCATTCGCCTCAAAACAAAATTTTAATCGATCAAGATAAATTTCCCAATTGTCTGTTTGTGGGTTAAACGGATCGAATTTCACTGCTTTTGAATACATTTTAACACTTATTCACCAAACGTCGCCACTATTATGTCCTGATTGTCAATAAAACCACATTGTATCGATAGGAATCGTTTATTCAGCTAGGGAGCTGTGTAGACTGAGTTAGTTGTCAACAGTGTAAAGCTACCCACATATATCTACTTTATTATTATACCAACAAAGGCGACTAGTATAGTAGGCTATACACCACAGTTGCCATGTATTACTACCTGTTTAAGTTTTTTGTTTTTATCTGTGTGTGGTAAACAATAAAGAGTTATCTATCAAAAACCATACTTACAATAAAATTTTGCAATTGCAAAACTGATAGTTTCCCGACATCATCTCCCGAGAACAGTATATTGCTGTCACTCCACACCATAGCCGTCACTTCATTGCCCTGATGGTCTTTTGATGTGATGGTGGAATGTCCACCACTGAGTGACTGTTTGTAACCGGTGACTGTAACCAATCCTCGACCGTTGGCGAAACCAATGTGCTTTTCGTCAGAAGATATTGCCACTCGGATGATGGGTCCATCCTGGAAAAAGGAGGTAAGTAGTTAATTTTTTTTTAATTGAAATTTCTGTTCTTGCAGAAAAACAGAAATCTTAGTAATTCCAATGTGTTATACAATGTTATCAGAATTATACCTACATATTTTTTTTGTGTTTTTGTATCATCTTGGATCAGCAAGATACAAGATTTTTATTTTGCTAAAATA
This sequence comes from Ecliptopera silaceata, assembly GCA_932527185.1. Taxonomy (NCBI): domain Eukaryota; kingdom Metazoa; phylum Arthropoda; class Insecta; order Lepidoptera; family Geometridae; genus Ecliptopera; species Ecliptopera silaceata. The sequence goes on from OW052211.1 coordinate 4,849,396, forward strand.
GTGTTACAAACTTGGTCTCATAAGTAGCACTTGAAAACTTATTCACACTTTACACCAGGTATTACAAAATGAGCCAGCATGCTATAGCAGATCTTTGGAAAGATCTTTAGTGGGGTGTGGGTCCGTACTCCAGTGAGTGTAGCATATTTTAATATTAATTGTTTAAAGGTATGTGAAAGATATGTAGATATCAATAAATGTTTCTCACCTTGTTAGGTATAAGCTGTACAAATTCACAAGGACTTCTGTTGAACAAGTATAAACCTCCGCTGGTAGCCCCAAACACAATCAATGACTTTGATACATCGAAACATGTGTACTGCAAAAACAAACATACATACTTAATATAGTTTATTGTAGCACATGTGCAAATATTAGTAAAACTTTCAAGGTCCAATGCAAATTATGCAAATAGCATTGAGGAAGTAGCTGGTAACTGCACTTACGGCCGGTTTCTGGAAACTCAAATCACGATTGATCCCAGTTTGACACATAGCAATAAATTGATTTTTTCGTTGATCATCGTTCGAGAAACCAGCGGTTAATTCACTAATCTACATACTGGTTGAGGACCAATTCATAGGGCGGAATATAGGACTTACCTACTTATCATGACTTATTTGAGTAGGTCAAAATTAGAAAGACAATAATAGATAATTACAGCATGGTGCAATATTTATACATAGGAGATGGTACCAAAATGTTTGAATAAGTTGGTACTGCAACAGCTGATAAATAGTAAAAAAAACTAATTTTCTTATAGTTTTACATAAGATTTAAATAGGCTGATGTATGTAGCTGTGTAGTTTTGATTATTAGCCAAATAACTAACCTTTATCCTTTGGACATTTTTGATGGGATAGTTTATAGACTCCGTTATACCTGCAAGCTCTTGTAAAATATACGGTGGTGGTTTAAAAGTAGACATTTTTTAATCAATCATTATTTTGTTTTGGTTCAAAAATATCTGTCTACAAATAACCATTGATCCAGATTGATTGAATATTTTACTGAATGTGAATGACTAGACCGGTGCTGCTAGCTCTGAAATTAAAATATTGTACGCTCGAAATGGGTAGGCTGTTGAAACATTTATATATTATAAGATCTTTATACACAGTTTTACAATAAATGATTCTTATTCTTATTCTTAAATTTTTCCCCAGTCTCCAAGAAAATATTACTAATTATGATTATTAATGCAAACATTAACGTGCACAGTTTTTGAAGTGAAAACTTCTTTAGCGGCGCTGGGTGGGTAAAAACTTTCAAACTCGCGTCAGGGTCACGTGACGTTGATCGAAAGCGTAAGATCGAGGGAAAGGGAGAGGAACTAGTATCTCCCACTCTTTCTACCGTGCCTGAGTGTGCTGACTCTGTTTAGGCGGCACAGGGCGCTTGCGCGAATGTGTCTGTGTCATTGTGATTGTCATTGTCATTATGACGTCTGTGGTTATATTTTTATGTGAAAACTTAGAAGTGAAAACACAACGTTAATATTGAAGTTTTCACTTCTGCCGGCACTCCCGGAGTGTCGTCCCGGAGTACCTTTTTATTTGATTACGTATAGCGATTCTTGTGAGAAATCACTAGTGTCTTACCAGTGTATTTTTTCTTACAAAATCATTAAAACGGAATTCGGGAAACAGAGGAAACCAATATAAGCGACTCACCCTCTCATGTCATGTACTACCTACTTAAATAAGTAAACAAACTGCAATTGAAGTAGCTTAATTAAATACCGTGAAACTCCTGATCTATACAAAATACCCAAAAATTTAAGGGAAAATAAACCAAGCTGTGAACACTGATTAAACTAGCAAAAGTAGAAAACTCATTTTGTTTGTCACTGTCATATTTTTAACTAATTTTTTATCTGTCGATTTTTTTCAGTCTGTGTAAAATGTGACTTTTGTTTGTCATCTGTCAGTTCAGTCTAGGGATGCAACAATTTTATGCTTAATTCGATTGTGGATCCATATGATCTATATTATCGATTAAAATAAGTCGGAACGCAACGTATCGATCCGCTCAGTGATCAAACTGAATTTATTTGATAGGATTTTTAAATGATTGATACAAAAATCTTATAATCTCACTCAAATCACGTATTTATTTATTAATAATTATCTACATAATATAAGTACGTCAAACAAAGGAATAAACCATCTTATCTTATCTACATAATATTGCCTGTAAACCACAAAGTTTGGATGGCGATACGGTACGTGAATCGATCCAGGATCGGAAATGCATTGTTTGTTTCAATCTGATCTGAGAGTCGATTAGATCGTTTGCCCATGATCTACGATTTTCGAAAAGATCGGACCGGATCGTCGCATCACTAATTAAGTCAGACGTTGACGTTGGTAAAATAAAATAAAAACTTTGTTGCACTTTTGCAGTTTGTGTTGTAGCGTAGACATATTGATTGTTTCCTAACATCAATTTGATAAATCGTCAATTATCTGTTCAATCATTGTTGCTAGACGTGCTCTATTGAGGTAAGTAATTATGTTTGGTCATTTATTATTTTATACGACATCGTCAATATTTTTTAGGTATATTTGTATGTAACATCTAGCGTAACTGCGTAAATAAATTTAAATCGTCGCTCACTATCAATCCTGTTCTCTAGGGTTCCCTTAGACCGAAATCTGCGCTCAATGCATCCGAAAAGCAAAATCAAGGAGGCCATGGACGAAGATGGCGTCAAGATCATCTGGACAAGACTTAGAGCGCCTGTATGAAGATGTCGCCAGCGTGTCAGCAATATGAATGAATCCTACCGTTGATGCAAATGCTGGTCTGCTGATGACACTAGCGTGGTAAAGGTATAACATCGGTTCTGAGGATTAGACGTAACAGACAGTTACGCCTAATTCTTATCTATTTCTAGTGCATTCTAAGAGCCCTATAAACTTGTAAACGCCTTCATTTGCATCATTCTCACACTACCATCAGCAATATGAACCAGAGTTTCATTGGGTTGGGTGATAGGCATATTACCTACGGTACGTCCCTACCCTACCCACATCAGGTTGCTGAAAATTTTTTGATTGGTTTCCTTGGATAATGTGTGACCTATGTCCTGCAGTGAATTTATTTTGGCTGAGAATACAATTTTGAAGGGACTGTTAGGCAGGTAAGTATTAAAATCAATTTGCTGATGTTAGTTAAGACTAGGGCTTTTAAAATGCACATTCAAAATTCCACTATTAGAATTAAGTCAGACATTGTAAGAGTAATAATACTCATCGTAAGATTGTTAGGATGAAAACATCGAAGTGGAATAGGCCTACTGGGGACACCACTTTAAAAAAAACGCACCTAGTGCTTTACCTCTACGGTGGTGTGGAAAAAAGCATACAATTTTAAATTATTTTAATTTCTGTATAACTTAGATAATGTTAGCAATAAACTATCAAAATCATTGTATTTCCATTTCATGATCTCATTTTCCAGGTCTCCAGTTTCAAGGTTATTGAATGCTTCCTCACCTGTAAAAGATTACATCATGAATTAAACTCATAAACCAAATTGTACTGAAATACATAGCAACACCTAGACACAAACAACACTTGTTTAACTTTATTGACTAAACAATAAATTGACAGGCATCACAGCTCAGTTGGTAGTAGCTCTGCCTTCCTTGAATCATGGATTCCCACCAAAAGCAAATGAACATAAATATTTTTTCTGGTCTTGATTTCCATGAATTCTATGTAGGTTATTTACTTACAAGAAAAAAAAAATGGTGTTTCAAGTGTTCTATCAGCAATCAGCTCTCATAGTACAAGCTTGGCCTAGTTTGGGACTAGTGTGAAATGTCTATGGATATTTTAAAAAATATGCAAAACTTACTAAAGACAGGAAACCAGCCACTTAATTCCAACACAGCCACATTAAAAGCCGTCAGCTGCTTAACACCAGAAGTACTTTTCCTTGGAAACACATACACTTCCACACTATCCAATGTAGCCGTTACCTTCATGAATATATTGTGTGCTATGGACTTATCTTGAAGGTGTTTTACAAGTCTGAATACTTCGGCTATGTCTTTTAAATTATCTGTCACTCTGAAACAGAATGCAGGGACCGGATGGTTGACCAAATACAGGTTGCCTCCTAATAGCTTCCTTTCCTAAAACAATACATATTTTTTAATTAGACATTCTTATCCTGTTGGCTTATACCACAGAACATAAATGTGGCTTATACCCAGTGAGCTAATATGGGATGCTTATGAAGATGATTCCAACCTATTTCAATTTGCCTATAATTCACTTGAGTTTGATAGTACATACATACAATCATTATAATTTGTCTTTTGATATCAGGACCATTTTGACTATGTAAATCTGCTATAAATTCCTATAATTCTTTAATAACACTAATTATGGTGGGTTCCCAACCAGTCACACTGACTCATTGGGAAAAAAAATCCCAACGAGTCACAGTGTGACTGGTTGGGAACCCACCTTAAAAATTATGTTTCAGCTTTCAGAGCTTGATAGGACATAGTATACATTTGTGGTTAGATATCAGGATAGTTGTGATAATCTGAGGATTAGAAGATCCTTACAGCTTTCTCCACCAGTAGAACATTATGCTCCATCAACAGATGGAAATGTAGGTGGTTCACAGATGCCAGAGCACATAAGCTGTTGAAGCCAATCTTGAAATCACTGGAACAAAGATGATAAATAAATATTTATCAATTTAAATATTGCCAGTTTATTTTTTTTAGAAGTTAAGTGTTCGATCTACATCAATGATAAATAATAAATACTTAATGTAGCAGTTGTAAGTTAGTTGTGAATTTAAATTTTTAATTTTAATATAGAAATCTAGAATCATGTCATGGCTCCCCACACTGTTACACAAGTGTAACTGGTTGGGAAACTCTTTTTATTTGATTGAGTGTGTCTGGTCAGGAACCCACAACTCTCATATGGGTGTCATTAAAACAGTGTACTAAACAATACAAACCAATTTTTGGCAGCGAGCATAACTTCAATAACAACATGCAAACTTTCTTCCGTTATAACTTGAGGTAACTTCCTATTTATAAATGGACAGAACAGTGTGTGGTATCTAGATATAGGACTCACATTCACTATAAAACTATGAAGATCAAGATCTAAAAGGAAATAAAAGAATTTGAACCATTTTTATGCAATTCAGGCTTGTAATAAAAACAACTTGAAGAGTACAATAAAGCAATATACCATGTTTTGTAAAACACTAGTCTATTTAAAAGAAAGCTAGTAAAAAAAGCAATACAGATAAAAAAGTTAGATTATTTTACCATCTGCACTTTTCCCGACTGAAAAGAGGATTTCATCTGTGGAAACTTTGGTAAAATTGAATTTGTCATCACTGAAGGGCTGGTTCATGTCATTTATCAATTCTGGAACTCTTCTGTTCGTTGCCCGATTTGGATTTAGCTATAAATCAAGACATCTCATATGATATGGAAAATAATTCTTTGTGTAGATAGTCTAGTAGTACAACAGCAATAAAATATTTCTGATTTCTGTTTCATGGATAATCTCAAGTTCATGATTACCTGTAGTAGATATTTTTGATCAACTATCCTTTCTCTTAGATTGTCTATCTTATAGCGAAAAACATTATTTCTGCTATGAATTTCATCCCATTTACATTTCAGCAATGGCAAGAAGTCATTTTTTTCGTAGAAAGAGTCTACTTTCATAAAACTCATGGTAACTAATTTAATTTCACGGGCCAGATAATCTATGTACATAGAGAGTAGGTAATTACTTTAATTAATGGCTGAGTTACACGTATCAAGTTGTCTAGAAATTTACTACATTTTAACTTTATTTTAAGTGACTTAATCCGTGTAAACAGTGAATTTAGTAAGAAGTTGCAAGTTAAAAATTAGTTGCAACTAAACAAGGTAGAATAGAATTTTGTCTATTTTTCGGTTTAGTTGGTGGGCGTGGCTAATCACTTGACACGTTTGGACAGGCAACATTTAGTTAAATTTAAGTGAAAAGCATAATGCACTATTGATGTTGGTCGTCCGCTAGGGGTGTATTTGTTCTGTGGTCGTCCATCTTGAGCGAATAAATGAGTTTAACTAGTTATTTAGTATTTTTACGTGTAAACGGTTACTTAAAATTAAGTCGCTTGAAATTTAGTTACAATTTAGTTAAGACTTGGCAACTTAATACGTGTAAATCAGCCTTAAGATTCAGTAAAACGTTTAAAAGTAATTTGTTTTGTTTTGGTGTGTTCTTCATTTTCAGTGCTACCAACCTTGAAATTCCACTTCTGTGACATGACAAAATTATGATCATAGATTTTTGTAATACTAATATGTTGTAAATAGAGCCATCTAGTGGGGAATTTGAAAACTAAATAACGCAATTGTATACAAGCGCAACGGGTGATTTCGAAACGAAATAACGCAGTTGTACATTGTGCCCTAAGCTACAGATATATCTAGTTCGGAAGTTGCCTACTAGATGGTGCTATACATAACTAAATCATTACCTCATTTAATCATTCCTCTGTCCTCTTCAAAACAATTAGGTTCGACACACATTCGCATCTTTTTATACCTTTGAACATCGTAGTCCACCTTATTTTATTCAGATATAATCTAGGTAGATAGGTGGCTAACACTTCATCATTTTATGTATTCTCTAGTGTTATTTTGAAGAGTGTGTTCTCTACCTTTCCTTATAAAACGGCTTGGCTCTATCATGATTTCAATCCCTTTTATTTAACTATATTATTAAATTATTTCAGTGATCTACCTTTTTACACAATAAAAAATATAAAAGTTTTAATAATAGTTATTTTAATAAGTAGGTAATTTTCTCTCAGATTCTCCCACTCTATAATTAATAAAATACAAACATAATATCTTACATAATAATGTCATTGTGTTTAATACACTATCACTTTGGCTATAAGTTATGGAAATAAATTATGTACATTTAATGGAATATATTAAAAATAATACAAATTGACATAATATATTAATCTTACAAATTGTATTATAAAGTATTAATATTGTAAGTATAGTGATCTCACTTAATCTACAAAAGTACCTATTAATAATAAGTAAACTTATCTTACTTAATCTACAAAACGTTATTGCACTAACACCACGTGTCATTTCAGTACATACTTTTAAATTTAGTTAATTAAATATACAGAACACCAGTTCCTCTCAGTTAGTATTGATTTAATTAATTTACTTATCATACCTAAGCCCGTTAGGATTCATAGGATTATTCTCATCATATTCAGCTAATATTTCCGTAATTTTTTGCGTCATTTGAGCAGCTTCATAAGAATCCAGCTGTGACAGCATTGTGGTAACTGCTTCGCCCACTGCTGCATATTTGGACCTGGGATTCAGAAAATATAATTATGAATAGATGAATAAACAGGTACATTGGACCTGTGGATAGAAAAAATAGAATTATGAATAGACACACTTGCTGGAGTCACACCACAACACAACCAACACAGAACAAATCTGATTATGGCTAAGTAGCCGATAGCAAATTACAGGGGTAAAAAAAAATGAATAGACAGGTAAGTTGGTAAGCTCTGCCTTCCATGCTGTAAGTTGTGGGTTCAATCCATCATGTACAAACATTTGTGTTATAGTTATTTGTGTGTGCTTTTCTATGTCAGGGTGATAATTATGTTAAAGGGTGATAATTATGTTGTAAAGTTTTTTAAATTCATAATAATCAAGAATAAGTTTATAAATACACTTTTAGCCCTGTAGCTCAGCTTAGTTTTGGACTGTAGTGTACTGTGTGAAATGTGTGTGAATATTTATTTATTGTCATATTTTTTTTTTATTGCAGGAACGGTGTATTATTGCCCTACTATTCAGCCTGTCACATACACAAGTTGAATACTTACACGAAAAATTCACTGTAGTTTCTACAAATTCCGCCTCTATTTCAATAAATGTAAGTGCCAGGCCAAAACACACATAATTTAAGATACAAATCAAAAATATCAGTTTGTATTTTCCTTTCTTTCCTTTATATTATAAAGGTTTTCGTCTCAGAACTACTTACTTTGTAACTTCAAAATCTTCATTCTGAACACCGTTAAATACATCAGTTATATTGTTGACAATGCTTTGACAGGTGACATTTTCTGTTTTATCTTCCGAGTTGTCGGAGAACACAGCATCATTGCTTACATCATTGTCATTATCATTCACATCAGCATCCTGTTTAAGAAAATTTGATAATTAACTATTTCTACCTCTACTATTGGTGGAACTGGCACCTAGGATCACCTCGAATATAAGATTCTAAATGATCATTGTGATTTTTAGGAATAAAGAAGAATTGACTTTGACTGAGCTTTTCTTGAGGTGATATTAAATTAATACATATAACTTTGTTTAGAACATCAAAGATTAATTTATTAATAAAATATAGGAAGATTGAATTTAAAAATATCTCTTTTTTTCCCCCTTTTAATTCCACAGGAAAAAGTCCCAAGTTTATAGATAAAGTCGGGGACATTTTTGAAAAGAAAATATTTATTTCAAGGCACCTAGAATCACCTAGTATATAAGAGATGATTCTAAATGAGCTTTGTGATTTTACTGAACAATTTAAATTGTTTTTCATTTTGATTTAATTTTTTATTTGTTACAATTACAGCACAGAACTCGTTGATAGTACCTGATTGTTTGATTCTAAATTTTTTGGTCGTTTAGGCCTTTCTTGAACCTGCCATGGTTGTCCATTTCGATAATATATTTTCTTTTTAGGAATTTCTTGAGTAACCTGGTAAGAAAAACTGCTGTTAATGTCAAGTTTTGTCTTGTATTAGCATTTTAAATATATAGACACATATAAATCATACTTGCTCTGTATTTTTCGGTTTAGCTGATTTGTGTACTTTGTATAAATACTTTAACGGCTTCCACATAAACCAACCAACTTTGAAATCCTGAAAAAAGAACAAAATACCTGACATTATTACTTCATTAAATAAAAAATATCTATCTATGTAATAATGTTATTTATTATATTAAGTATGTCAGTCTTCTAGTACCCATAATACAAGCTCTGCTTAGCTTGGGGCTAGATGATATTGTATGGATTGTCCAGCATTATTACTTATTTATTATTATTAATAACTGGAATATGGATGTAAGTGCCTTGAGTAGTTCGCATAATGATTGTATTTTTCAGGCCAAGTAGCTGAAAGGATGACATTGCATAGGGCAAGCCTAGACAAATATAAAGAATTCCCAGCCAGAACAGCATGGACCCAGGAAAGTTTTGACGAGACTTCAAATTCTTAATTATCCAATAAAATTACATAAAAGACTATTCTAAGGCGTTATTCTATTTAAATCTAATATTTTACAAATAATATAATATCTAATTATTGAAAAACTTAGACTACTACTGAGCCCGTAGTCCGAAGGTGCATTTTAGAACTCCCTACTAGGGAGTTTTAAAATGCGTCTTCGGAATAAGGGCTCTGATTTTAAAATAGAACTTACTCCTCCACTTTCTTTCCGCGCATTGATTTTGCGCATATAAAATCCAAAGGTGGAGCGTATATTCGTCCACCGGTCTTTAGCAGCTTGCCAGTTTAGATCTTCATACATAGAAGCAAATTCAGCAAAAGCTTCATCTCTCAATCCACCGTGCGCAAACTTGGGGTGTTTCGTATCCCAAATATTAGGCCTGGATTCCATGAACTTCGCCAATTCCAGGTTCATAGATTTGGTCCAGATAACTTTATCTTTTGCGAAATCTGAAGACATTTTTCTTTTGTTGTCTCGATTTGAGCTTTTCTTCAATTCTGTAGCTAACTAAATTGAAAGTAATACAAATAGAAAACCCATAACTAACCCAGATTTATTTTGCTTGCTTGCTTGGTTTGTTATTGTTTTCATTTTTACCACAGACTTGTTTCGTCCACTGCCAGGTGACAAGCTTGCATGTAATCAATCAAATTCAGTTGTTTGCTTCACAGATTACACATTTCAAAAGTATTGTATTGCAAACTTGTCAGTGCTGCCGACTCTCTATCAGCTGATTATTTTTTTATTTTAAAATAAAATAATTTATTTTAACCTTCTCAATCGAGTGTATCGTTTTGTGTTGTGAATTTTAATGGTGAATCTGTTACATATCTCTTTTAAAATTTTGGGAATTATCATAATACCTAAAGCGTCATAACCGTTGGATTTCTCAGTTCATTTGAAAAGGCAATGACACTATTTTGACCACATTTTCAATCATTATCTTTCAAAATGTTTTAAATCGAATGCGATACATTAAGCTTTTTATAATACCGAGTTGGAATCACATTGACCGCGGAAAGTTCGCGCGCAAAATAAAAAAAAATATATCGTGTTCTTGTTCTAGTTTTATCATACCTAAGTACCACATAAACAAAACAATGACAGTGAGCGATATTATCACCACAAGTAATATTTTCTAGATAAAGGTATGTCTGTTTTGTAATATTTATTTATTAGATTAGAGATGTAAAATTTTGTGATCTATGTAGATAAGTGTTTCGATCGTGTTAATTTGATCGTCTGTTTTCCTAGTATTGAATCATTTAGAAAAATAAAATAGGTACCTACCTACATCGAGTTACCTACATATTACTTAAAACTGGGTAATAACTAAAAAAATGTACATTCACCAGCGTAACCGTGAGCTTAATTAGAAGTTACTTTAACCATTGGTCATGGTGCAATGATTAAATCTGCGAACAAAAGAGAACGGTACGTAATGTCCGTGACAGCTACCGCGCTGCAAAGTCGCGCGGAGCTCAGTCTGCGCAGCGGCCTTAACCGCCATGGGTCGTTTACAGTCCTTCTCCGCCTACACCCGCCCGTTCATACCCAGGAGCGTTCATACCCGGACCGCAGCCTCCTGCCCTTTCTCCAAACGACAACAATCACAAATAGCTCCTGCAGCTGAACTAAATGATGAAATCTTCGCGAACGCAAAGCCTTATTCTGATGTTCCCGGGCCGAAACCTATCCCTATTCTGGGTAATACGTGGCGTATGGTTCCCTATATCGGGCAGTTTGATATTTCAGAATTCGCGAAAGTTACCCAGTTGTTTTTGGATAAATACGGAAAGATAGTGCGACTCGGAGGGCTGATTGGTCGGCCAGATTTGCTGTTTGTGTATGATGCTGATGAAATCGAGAGGATCTACCGAAGGGAAGGTCCGACACCCTTCAGACCATCGATGCCTTGCTTGGTGAAATACAAGTCGGAGGTCCGAAAGGATTTTTTTGGGGAGCTGCCTGGAGTTGTTGGAGTGTAAGTTTTTTTATAATCATTTAAAAAAATAACGCTATTTATCGTGCTATATCAAAATAAAATCAAAATATTTTTTTTTTAAATAAGCAATCATAAATCTAATGTGCAGATATAAATTTATACTAGACGTGAATGGGCTAGGTCCAGTTTGTGTGGAAAGTTAGCTTTCACTTTATATAAATTAAAGTCATCAAGGCAGTGCTATGAATCATCGACAGTTTCGTTATTTAGATAAAATATATAGAATAACTAAGTATAGTAAAGTATTGAAGGAAACCACAGATTAAAAGACCCAGTAAATTTTAATTATTAAGCTTAGTAGCTTGGACTAATTCCAAGCTATACCAACGTCTAGTAGACTAGATGTACTTAACATCTATAGTGATATCCTAAAAATGTTCTAAACATTGCAAATGGTGGCATACCTATGTATGTATGGTGACCTACCAATAATACAAAGTGTAGGGCATGAATTATAGGTCTATGAATTAAGCTAGATGATTTATACAGCGATATACGCCACTTTATTTAAGTACATATTATGTACCCTGATTTACGGCATGGTCTAATTTGTGTGATAGTTGTCTTAACTATCTTAGTCGGTCTTATCCACAGGAAATACATGCTCATGCGTGCAAAGCTGACTAAACCGCGCGATTCATCAAAATATTTGTTATTTTCTTTTCGAATGTTATTTTTCTTTAAAATGTAGAACAAAACGTAAACTTAAAAATAAATATGATTTGTTTTGGTCGTATTTTTCCAAGACGACGATAAGACTCCCCTGTTGAAGCCCCATACATGAAGCGGTTTTATACAAATGTAGTAAGCGAGTAAGGACGGTGACTTATAATATTGCGAAAGATAGCCGAGCTGACGGAATTTTAATCGCTACGATTATTATGATAGTAGTTTTGCAACTTTTGATTGCGTACATGGTTTTGTCTATGCGAGATGAGTAGATTTTTATTAATCTTGCTTGATGTTTTGACGAAAATTATATGATGGCAGAGATAGAAAAAGCTTTTCTGATTAAAATAACTTATGTAAGTACAGAAAATTAAGAGCATAATGAATTTATGAAGTACCTATTAAGTATTTATTAAAATGAGTGCTAATTAAATACTTTATTTTTATTAGCAAATTAATTCGAATACACATATTAATGTTGATAGCAAAGTGTCTCGAAAATGCTTCTGGCTGTTCTTTACTTATGTACCTACAGGTCGCATCCCTGAATTATTAACCATTTTTAGTCGATCACAGTTAGGGCTAACATAGAGTAGAAAACATGGCAGTTTGCTGTAACGTTATTTATCGACGGATTTCAATCAAAATGGAGAGGCACAGAGGGCTTAGTTCGAGGTTGCATTTTAAAACTCCCTACTCTCGAGCCGAGAGTCGTCTCTCAGATATCCTTATATTTTTATATGGACATCCGAGAGACGACTCTCGGCTCGAGAGTACCTAGGGGGTTTTAAAATGCAACCTCGGACTAAGCCCTCAGGACTATTCTACACAAAATGCGTGGTCTGCTGTTCTCACAGAACGACTAGTCTATTACCTATGCCATAAGTGTAGATGCTCATGCATTCGTGATCTAGGTAGATTAGGTACCTATGCGTAATGTAACTCAGTCCTAGACCTAGAAAATGCAAAATATTCATAACACCGATTAAATAACGAACATGTGCGTATTGTCTGGCCTTTAGATACCTAATTGGTTTTACTTAGGCTGTGCATGTGCAGGTTTGTTTAATTTGATGAATGGTTATGCTAAAGCTTAAACACTAGAATTTGTTGTGGTGGTTAATACTTGGTTGGTACCTACTATTGATTTATTATTTTGGTATATTTTCAACCATGTCATATTTATTCAGTTCTTTTAAACTTTCTTTTGTGCCTAATTTATGAAAAGCCAAAAAACTTGAAAAAAAATATCAATAAAATACAATACAATAAAATACGCAAATGTTTTTGAAATTTACTATAAAAATAATATTTTTTAAAACTCTACACTGGTACAGATAAAATAATAAATAATAGTCCTAGGTTACCTAGCGCGTATTTCGCAATTCAATTATTTACTTACGAGTACTTACATAAGCTAAGGCTATTCTAGCAACACTTAGACTGGACCTTAGATCTACTATTGATGTTTGTTCTGTGCATGGGTTTATACTTAGGTACTAAGTAATAAAACATATTTATCTTTCAATAGGCAAAAACTAGACCGCTCTACTGTTTTTTGATTCAACATGTCACACTGCTAGGCAAAGGTCTCCTCCAAACTTCAAATGGTAGGTATTTATAGCATAGCCAAAAAAAATTAAGTAAACTCAGCCTAGTATTTTTTAATTTTAGCTCTGCCATAAGTTATTCGAATGTTCAACTTTCTTCTTCATTTCAATCATGAATCAACACAACAGTTTTACTTCAACCGATCTAACATTCTTCCCAACCACAACAAACAAAACTACTTGCGTTTATCCATTGAAGATTATTACCAGCTACTGTTTACATTTTTAAAGCGAAACCGTCAGTGTACTGTCTATAGTTAGATCTAACAGCTGGTTTGTACGTAGTAAAAGGTGGTGCTTGGCCTAGATAGGAATCAGGGCGGAGCGAAAGCGGTAGCGGGGTTTAACGTGATATGTACGACAATGACCAATGCGTACTTGAACCTACGGTTATGAGCAGCGTTGGGTTAGACTAGACAGTGTAATTGTCGGTAACTTTTATACAATACAACGTATATTTGTGGATTGAGCTGCCCTTAGAGAGTTTTCTTCAGAACAATAATATGAGGTCTAAAAGGCGGGTAGTTTACAAATACTTAAAAGGCCGGCAGCGCGTCGATAGCGTCTCTGGTGTTACAAATGTCCATGAGCGGTGGTGACCATTTCCCATCTCCTCTATGCTCGCCAATGATTAAAAAAAAATTCTTTGTGTATTTGCTTTCAATATTAATTGTATGCTCAAACTAACCGCATTAGTCATTATAATACATTTCCGAACGAACATAAACTCTCTGTTTGTATTATCAATCATACAAAAGTATTGGCGAAGTTTTATTTTTTAAATAGGTAAGTACAAAGACTGACAAATATTATGTACCAATCACGCAAGTAGCTTGGTATACCTACTTAGAACAGGATGTAAGGTTCGCTAATTATGACTTGATTGGTATTAAGTAATTTATATATTTGGTATAAAGGGAGGATATTGAAATGTCAGTAAATCCAAATTAAAACAATAATTTACACCGCACGCACTCTTTTATATTTGTTATCGTTAGACCATCCGCTTTACAGGCGTAAATGTATACTTAATAAAATATTGCAAATATTACAAACTAAATGTAACTCAGAAAACAAAATTTAAAATAAATATCTAATCTTTTTAACTTATCAATTTTAAACAGAGGTGAAAGGTGTGAAAGGCGACCAAAGCTTTTGATTTTCAAATTCATTAATTGGTCATTATTATTGGCAAAAATCAGCTTATCTACAAATACCCCACAAATAACTGACTTGTTGACAGGAAATTTTCAAGACCTTGTACTTTAGTAACTCTAAAAAAAAAAGTAAAAACCTTTCGCAACTTAATACGTATGGACAAGTTTATTCCGAGGTTGTGGGTGCCAAAGGTGCTACCTTCAAGGTTATCAATGAAAGTACCTACATCTGCGCGCGCGTCTGTTTTTGTAACGAAGTTTTTAACAAAATAATGGATTATTTGGTTTGCATAAGCACAGTAGACATTACCTAAAATCTACTATACTAGGTTTAAATATTTAACTACACAAAATAGCTTGTGAAGATTAGAGATCATCATAAAACACTACTAAAATTACATTTCACCATTTGATGGTAGAAGTATAAGAAGAATTTATATAATTGGCAAGACTACGTAGAAAAGTAATAAATTAAACTATGTATAGGTACAAACCTACATATAAATACGCCTTCCAAGGTAATATAATTGAGAATAAATCTTCGATTGAACATAGGTTTGCATTTTAGTGTTTTTGTACTTTGTACAAATTCCATTATTTTTAATATATGATACCTACTATATCCTTATTTATAGATTTTAAAAGACTAGCCCTAACCGGTTCTATAATGTAGAGCTGCCGTCACATTCCCTTAGAAACCTCAGTTAAAGCTGAACCTAAGTAGGTACACGGATGTCGAACGAAATATTTATTCTACTAGGTAGGGCACCGGTTACATAGCATCACGTACCCACCTACTTAGGTGCACATCTATCTGCTTAATCATTTCTAAAACTAATAGAATAGAATACAAAAAGATACAATTACTTAATGCTAAAATACTGAAAGTGGTAATCACTCAGCTTGTGCTGGTGTAGAACCATTGTGCTCTATACCAACGCTGGTTTTCTAGTAGGGACTCAAAAGTGACCCATAAATTCCGAACAAATATATACCAAATAGCTTTATTTTAGTCAGAAACTTGGTCAGAAATAAAACTAAGATAAATTTCCCAAAGGGGGTGTATAGGGGGCCCAACCACCACCTTACGGGCCCCAAGCCAACCTCACCTGCAAGTGGTGCACCCTGCCGATCAACGAACGAGGCTCTGGTAAATCCCTGCCAACACGCACTGGACCAGCGTGGCAGGTCAAGGTCCAAACCCCCCCTATATGGATAGAACAACACAAAAATGGCCCCAAGTGCCCGGCGATTCCAGTAGCTGTGCTGGCGTTGACGGGCGTCATGCCAGCTCTGGAATCAGGGGTGCGAAGAATCACCGGGTGAGATCGTACCGTCGCACGACCACAGCAAACGTTATAACGGATTCCGATTCACTTAATGTCCTAACATATAATGTTAGAACCTTGATGAGCGACGACCGGCTCATTGAGCTAGAAAACGCCCTAAATGACATAAAATGGGACGTGGTAGGCCTGGCAGAGGTTAGAAGGCTTGGAGAACACACAGTAGAAAGGGACGATGCAATATTTTTTCACTATGGAGAAAATCAAGGCTGTCATGGAGTAGGATTTTTAGTTTCAAAAAAATGGAAAAACAATATAATCGAATTCATAGGATATTCGGAACGAATAGCCGTTCTAAAATTCCAAGTGACTCCCAATAAAACAATCACTTTTATCCAGGTATATGCCCATACATCAACATCTTGCGACGATGATATCGAAAACTTTTACGACTTACTAAATCGCGCCTGTGATGAGAATCGTGGAACCTGGAATGTATTTCTTGGCGATTTTAATGCAAAAATAGGTACTCGACAACAAAACGATAACGAAGAAATTCTCGGAAAATATGGCCTTGGAGAACGAAATGAACGTGGGAGCCGTCTTTTGCAGTTTGCCTTTGGACAAAAGATGCGCGTCGCAAATAGCTTTTTCTTCAAAAAGCCACATAGACGCTGGACCTGGGTGTCACCAGGAGGAAACACCAAAAACGAGATAGATTTTATTTTATGTTCTTCTAAGGACATAATCAAAGACGTGAGCGTGATAAATAAGATTAAATTTAGCTCCGACCATAGACCCATTCGTACCAAAATCAAATTTAATTTAAAAATACATCGAGCACAAATTTTCTCCAGTCAAATAAAACAAATATCAAAACACACTCTCTTCCATAATGCAGAAAATTTTAACTTGGAACTAGTCAACAGTTTTGAAACTCTTAAGATTGATGAAATAGATAACGTAAATGAAAAATATACCACCATTATTAAGGCTATCGAATTAAGTAGCAAAACCATCAAAACACCTAAAGACAAGAATAATAAACTTACAAAAGAAACACACTTACTCCTAAAGGAAAGATCAGAAATGATGATTGGTTCAAAGGAATACAGAACAATCGACAGGCAGGTAAAACGTAGTATTAGGAAAGATTTACGAAATTTAAATTGTGTACTGGTTCAAGTAGCTATAGAAAAACAAAGATCTTTAAGAGTAGCAAAACAAGGTATATCTAAAGAAAAAGCCTGGATTAACAGTTTACAAGATGAACATGGACAAAAACATAACAATAGGACTAAAATTATAGAAATATGTACCGACTATTATAAAAACCTATACTCAGATAACACCAAAAATACTTTAAATGAAATATTATACTCTTGTGATAGTAATATTCCATTAATAACAAAACAAGAAGTAACTATCGCACTTAAAACCATGAAATATGATAAAAGCCCTGGAGAAGACGGAATTACAACAGAAGCATTAAAGATTGGCTCACCAGCACTATTACCACATTTGGTAGATCTTTTTAATTCAATATTAAAGACAGGTATCTTCCCATCGAATATGTGCCACTCGAATATAATCCTCTTGCACAAAAAAGGAGACAAAAGCAATATCAGTAACTACAGGCCCATCAGTCTGGTATCACACATTTACAAAACCTTCATTAAGGTGACGGGTATAGCCAAATGCGTGTTTTTGGGAATGTTTTCTGAAGAAGTCATAGCATGTGGAGTTGTGAAACTTATTATTTCCTATAACAAATATATTGAACTAGTCAGGTAGGAAACAAAATGTGTGCTCTTGGTTATAGTTTACTTTAAAATGTAAGTTTAGTACCAACACCTTTTGCAAAAGTGTGGTTTTTGATCCCATTTTTTATGGGTTTGGCAGATTTGTTTGGTACCAAACTCAGCACAGCTATTCTTATGGTTGATATCTATACATGCAAGTTAAAAAAAATCTACATTAAGGTGTTTAAAGAAGAAGAAAAGTAGCGCCTTAGGAACTATAAGTGTTCCATTGCTGTGTGCTCGCATATATTCATAAGGCGATGCTTAAGAGTTTGACAATCTGAACTGTGCGCGGCTCACTATGTGTTTTGCGTCGTTTTCAGCATTCTTACTGAAGTTGAAAATGCGACGTTGCCACGCTGACTATCTAGAGTTTAACCACTGCGGCAAAAACTATGCCGTGTTACACGTTTAACGTGTGTGTAGATATAATAAATAAATAATAAAGTTGGAAGTTATTGACATTTTTATTTATTATGAAAAATTTCACCCTACCCGTCGCCTTAAAGTGATTCAGCATCCAATAGAGAAACAGCTAGACTATCACCAACCTCCAGAACAAGCAGGATTCCGCCCTAACTTTTCCACCACTGACCACCTACATACACTCAACCAAATAATCGAGAAATATAATGAGTTCAATAAACCGTTATATCTAGCTTTCGTGGATTACACGAAGGCTTTTGACAGTATTCAACATACCGCAATTTTTGAAGCTCTTGAAAGTCAAAATATTAACAAAACATACATAGATCTCATAAAAATAATTTATTATAATAGTACAGCTAATATCAAACTCACATCATCTGGACTCCGTTTTAGTATAGATAAAGGGGTCAAACAGGGCGACCCGCTCTCTCCCAAATTGTTTACGAGTACTTTTGAAGAAGTTTTTAAAACTTTGGAAGAACCTTGGACATCGAAAGGATTAACAATCGGAAACAAAAAGCTAACCAATTTACGATTCGCGGACGACATCGTGCTCTTTGCCCCGACCGCTTCAGAGCTCCAAAATATGCTCCAAGACCTGAGCACCGCAAGCCTCGAAGTTGGACTAACGATGAATCGGTTAAAGACACAAATTATGTCAAATAACACAAGACACAAGATCGAGGTTGACGGGCAAGAAATACACTACGTCGATGAATATATTTACCTGGGCCAGATAGTCTCTTTCACAAACCGGCAGGACATAGAAGTTGAGCGCCGGGTTCAGAACGCCTGGAAGAGCTTCTGGTCCATGAAGTCGCTAATGAAGGGTAACCTTCCTATATCTCTAAAGCGCAAACTCATCGACATGTGTATTCTGCCCGTGCACAAACATGGTCATTAACCGAATCTCAAAAATCAACTCTCGGGGTTTGCCAAAGAGCCATGGAACGAAGTGTGTTAGGGGTAAAGAGAACGGACAGAATACGAAACACCGCACTTCGCGAGAAGACCCGCATCACTGACGTAGGCAAAAAGACATCGAAGCTAAAATGGGATTGGGCGGGACACGTCAGCCGTATGCATAAGGACAGATGGGCAACAGTTGTCACACAATGGGTGCCTGCGGATGGACGGCGAAACCGAGGCAGACCTAGAAAACGTTGGCGTGATGACTTGGACACGTTTCACGTAGACTGTTGGGAAGCGGCGGTTGACCGAAAGTACTGGAAAAGTAGGGGGGAGACCTTTGCCCAGCAGTGGGAAAGTATAGGTTAAATAAAAAAAAATAAAAAAAAAATCCCAAAACGTAAACTAAAAAAAAATATTGATAAGTAGTTATGGTACCTATATGATACTTTCATGATAGTTACGTAGAGACGTTGGCAAATAAAACTTTGGTAAAGCTCTTGATCGGGATTATATTACAAGAAAACTCAAGCAAATAAACGAACAGGGCTAAAAATTAGAAAGAAGAAGATGTTAGATATATAGTAGTACCTACTTAGATAATATTTAAGTAAAGGGTAAATGTGTACAGGCATCTTTCATGCATAAACCCCAATGTTCTCATATTCCCAATCATCAGATCACTTCCTAGAAGGATGACAGCTATTTTAGTACTAATATTTTAGTTTAGCGAATTTCGTTGGATTACGACTTTATTGAGTCTTGATTTTAGTAATCGATTTGCTCTTCCTTTTAAAAACTGATTAATAATAATAATTTATTTTTTTTAAATTGACTAAATATTTAATACACTTGTAGGTAAAAAATGTCAATTATAAAATTATTGTACAGAAAAGATGATAAGAGATTCATAGAATAAGACGAACTACTGAACAACTGCATCTGTATTATATCTGACTCTCCAGCAAACAAAAATTGCTGATACAAACATATTTCTGAAAACGTTGAAGTCTGACAGTTACTAACCTTATAAAAAGCTAGTGTTGACTGACTTTATGTTATCAATACATCAAGTCTGCGTTAACTTTTTGTAAGATAGACTGTTAATGTTTAATGGATACGTCACAAAAATACCTGCGGACATACCTAGATGTGTTTGCTGATTGGCAGCACCTTGGCACACTGGTGTTAAATGCTAAACTATTAGGTATGTCGGTGCAAATTTCCACCTGATTCACATCACGAAGTGATAATTGACAATGCATATTTGCCTATAAGTCGTCCATAGCATGTTTATTGTTCAAAGTATTGACTAACACAATTACATGTTTTTAATTGTCATTTTACGCGTGAAACATCAATAGCCTATTATTATACAGCTGTTTATTACGGGGAGTTCCTAATATACCAATTAGTATTCAGTACTACAAATAACTGTGCGATAAGGAACTAATATCTATGGTGGATCTAAGTTACGTAATACGATGCACGCCCAAGACCATAGGGATGAGCACGAACACAATTTAGAATAGTGCAACTGTACGAATAAATGTGACAATCGTAAAGATAACGTAACGTAGCGTATTCGATTCACGTTGCACGGTGACGTTACAATGTTCGGCTGTCGAGCGGGCGTGGCATTTATTCATGCTCTATTCAATAAAATCACAAGAATCATTTGAAATCGTCTTATATAGTAGGTGATTCTAGGTGCCAGTTCCACGCGACCAGAGGGCTTAGTCCAAGCTTGCATTTTAAAACTCCTTACTCTCGAGCCGAGAGTCGTCTCTCGGATGTCCTTATATTTTTGTATGGATGTCCGAGAGACGACTCTCGGCTCGAGAGTAGGGAGTTTTAAAATGCAACCACGGACTAAGCCCTCTGAGCCTAGAAAAACGGGCGAGATACTTATAAAAGCGTATGAAACTTAAGACTTTTGGTGTAAGATTCTAACCATATCTTATAGTATCTTAGCTTGTTGTAGGTACCTACTATTGTTATACTTAGTTACCTCGTAACAATTTACCTATGCCTTGAGAGTATTTATTTTGTGATCGTAAAACGGTGCTAATTACTCGATGTGCTTGTCACCATGACACAACACGATGACTTAACAATTTTGTGTAATAAATGTCCATATTTATTGAACTATCAAAATGTACTGAGGCCTCGCAGCAACGCGGGACCCGAGGGCTGGTGCTATTCAGCGCGGCAATGCAGCCAGTTTCTTGAGTAGGTACGTTTCCGATTGGTACTGATTTGGACCAGTTGAACTATCTATAGATCGTTTGCAACGGTCTGTATGCTCACGTCTCCATTTTGTTACGCTATTTGTACTAAAGTTGTACTGCTTCGAGAATACAATTAGTGACAGTTGACCTCGGCAGTAGTAAGAGCAGAAGAACTTGGTACTCGGTAACCTTGTTGATCCCTTCCGCGAAAGTTCATACATAGACCGGTTATTGTTCACGTCATAGCTTATAGGAGCCTCTTTGTTTAATCTCGAGATGTTTGTCGAACATGATAGGATTTTCTCGATGTATTGCAAATGAGTGGTTCACTGACTGATAAATCAACACATTGAGGTCCAAGGTCTCATAATCATAAGTTAGAAGATTGATGTTTATCTCGTTCCCGTAGTTTTTTGCTTAGTTTAAAACTAGATAGCGTCGTATATCTATGATTGTCTATTATGTTTGAGAATTGGAAAGAAGGAAAATAATGTTTCCGTTTCAATTCAAATTTCGGTAGGTACCTAATAACTAATAACAGCAAATCATTGAATATCTCATTTAATTTACGATTAAGAGTAACTACTGCTATGAGCATAAACGACAAGAAAAACCCATATTATTTAATGACTAGGCTACCTAGACATTGTCTTAGCAAATTGTCTGTGTTCTGTACAAACACTTGGACGTAAGTTATCAAACAGACAAACATTCTCGGAATGTGCAAATAATTACGATTGCTTGGTTTGTTTAG
The DNA here is from genome assembly GCA_932527185.1 of Ecliptopera silaceata. Classification (NCBI taxonomy): domain Eukaryota; kingdom Metazoa; phylum Arthropoda; class Insecta; order Lepidoptera; family Geometridae; genus Ecliptopera; species Ecliptopera silaceata. Next base: position 4,871,591 of record OW052211.1, read on the forward strand.
TTCTGAGATAAGATCTGTCATATTTTAATAGTTTTTTAAGTAAGTACTTACAAATACTTACTTTATAAAACTTACAAAAAACGCATTGATGAGTAAAACTTCTATGGTGCCACCTAGAATCACCTAATATGTAAGACTATTCTAAATGACCCTTGTGATTTTATTGAATAAAGAAATATTTGATTTGATTTGTATGCAAGTATTCTATCAGCAATCTCGTTCCCATACCTAGTTACAAGCTTTGTTTGGTTTGGGAACTAGAGCGATGTATGAAATAGCCATGAATATTTAGATTTTTTTATGTATTTATAACTTGAGAGTAGTAAGTTAGATGCATCTGTGGTTATATAACTAGTATCTTTCACCTGACACCTTTCACTTCCTAACCCCAAGAAAAAAGTTTTAACAACTTGACATAACTATTATTATGGAGGTAGGTACACGTAAGAGCTTTCCCAAGAAGTTTCACACATTATTTACTCAAAATTCACAAATGTATTTTAAAATAAATAAATATTCACAAATGGGTATATCACACAACAACATCTTGTCCCAAACAAAGCATAGAGAAATAAATCGTTTATAGAATAATTATTTAAATAATCGTTTTGAAAAAATAGAGGCTCTCTATTTTCTTTTCGTACCTGAGAAACTTTTCTTATGATTAATTGATTATTTAGATTTTTCTGTTATACTTGAAACCTGGTGATTTCCATACATACTACTTGATTAAAATTGTAAACAAAAATACTCGTTCAAGTTATTCTTCTGTTAATAAGTTACTTGTTTGTAAACATAAACATACTTATACCTAACGAATCGTAAAAAAGTGCTTACCGAACACCACCCATGTGATTCAAACTAAATAAAAAAAACAAAACTAACAAGCTAAAATAGATATTTCTTTGCGTTTCCCGCTTAGCATCTATATTCCACACATAGTCTCACGACACCCACTAAGACAACTCGGATCGTGACGACTATGCCCATTTTTATTCTATTTGCGATTTCTACGAAGCAATGTTGTTGAGATCTATGTGGGAATTGAGGTTACTTCGCAAGTGGATCTGTGTTGGTTTTTCTTAGGTTATTGACTCTATAAGCTTTAGGTTAGGTGTTTTAAAAGTTCTGGTAAATCTTATTACGAATAATTATTTCTAGTAACTTTTTTTGAACAGACGGTACTTTATTTAATCACGATCACGATATGGGTCGACAAATTAGTTTCAAATTTCATTTTTAATTAGAAACAATTCATATTATATCTTGATTATTTCAAGCTTTAGATACATGAATTCATTTCACATTAGGTACTATACTTTATTCACAAATAAACTTACGACTATACAGTACCTACTTAAGTACAAAATGTACATTGGCATATAAAATACATAAGAAACAGTTGAGCTTTCTTCAGACCGTTGCAAACGATCTATAGATAGCTCAACTGATCCAAATCAGTACCAATCGGAAGAGTAACCAAGATACTGGCTGTGCATTACTTATTTCTACAAGCCTGTTAATAAACTTTCTGTTACTAACTAACATTCATGGACATCTAAATAAATGAACTATTTTATTGATTCATCAAACACACTACTACTACTCTACTACTCCTTCTTATAATTCTGTCCATACATCTTGTCTGATAGAGATCGCTGTTTAGCGGTAAAACCGCCCATTGTGTGTCATACATAGAGTCTAATGACTAAAATGTATATTCCAGGTGTAGTATAAAAAGGTATTTTCAATCTACCTTCCAGGCACGGCGATCAATGGCGTCGTTTCCGCTCCAAGGTCCAACGGCCGATCCTTCAGCCGCAGACTGTGAAGAAGTATGTGGCACCTATCGAGCAGGTGACAGAAGACTTCATCAAGTACATGGAGAACGCAAGAGATGATCTCGGAGACCTGCCACATGAATTCGACAATGATATACATCGATGGTCGCTCGAATGTTAGTATTAGAAATATAGGTACTTATGCCTTAACACAGGGTAATCCTAGTTTGGGTATTAATGTTTTCCAACCAGGAATTAATGTATAAATAAATATATTAATGGACATTTCACATATCACACTCTTAGTCCCAAACTAAGCTAAGCTTTTACTATAGGAGCTAGATTGCTGATGGAATACTTATAGTTGATTATCGCACCCTCGTATACACTATTTTCAATGTTTTTTAATTTTTAATAAGCATAAATATTTGTTCTGAAGAATTCTGATAATATATATAAGTACTTAAACAACTTTAAATAAATCAATATTCATGGACCATTCACATATCACATAAGCAAAGCTTGTACTATGGGAACTAGATTGCTGATAGAATTCTTATATATGTACCTACATTTTTGTAAATACATAAACAGACACAGAACACATATTTATGTTCATCACACAAACATTAACTCTCGATGGGAATCTACGACCCACACCATGGAAAGCAGCAGAGCTACTACCAATTGAGCTGTGACGCCTCTCGATATTATCTTTTCTAAACGGGATATTTACCATGATCTATGAGTTTGATTATTTCCCGATAGTTCGGCACAGTTGCATGTGCCATGATCACGGGTCGAACTGACAAATCATGGTAAATATCCCGTTTAGAAAACTATGTTCAAAACCGTGATAGTTTCAAATTATAAGATAAGTATTATCTTTATCTTTAATATTATATTCCAGGTATTGGCCGAGTAGCTCTCGACACCCGTCTAGGCTGTCTATCCCCTGACGTCACTAGTGACTCGGAAACCCAGAGGATCATAGATGCAGCAAAGTACGCGCTACGCAACGTTGCAGTGTTGGAACTAAAGGCACCGTATTGGCGATATATTCCAACGCCATTGTGGACGAAATACGTGAATAATATGAACTTTTTTGTCGAGTGAGTATCACTACATGTCAAACTCAAATAAAAATCCAATAAAATCACAAGAATCACTTTAAATATCAAAATAATGTACTACAATATAGTGTATCTTGAAAAGGTTTACAAAAAAGTCCAGAATAGTAAGGATAAGCTGCAAACTGGTGTGAAGTCGAGTAGGAGATTTTAACGCCTTGTGATCTTTTTTGGCAATGGTTTATATGAAACTACATACATAATTCCAGGCGCGTATTTGGTGCTTCTATTATCTTATATTATATATATATTAACGGTCTATCTTATAAAAAGTTAGCGCAGACTTGAAGTATTGATTACCATACGTAATGATGACTCAACGTCAACGCTAACTTTTTATAAGATAGGGGGTATGTATACAGTTTGTATAGGTATCTTCAGTTTATTTTTACAATTTATATTAAGCCAATGTAAGTTACAGTAACAATATTTAAAAAAATATAGGTTTGAAATTTTATAAAACATATGATAATTTCATTTCCTTTTCTGACGATTTGAATTGAATCTATAATATACACAATCGATTTTTTTCAGATCATATCTTAATTATTTTTAAATTATTTTTTAAAAATTAATTTACGACTATATAGATCGTTTGCAACGGTCTGTAGATAGCTCAACTGTTTCTTATGTATTTTATATGACAATGTACATTTTGTAAATACTGTATAGTCGTAAGTTTGTTTGTGAATAAAGTTATAACTATTTACGACTACAATTTAATATTCTTTAATTTTACAGACTTTGCAGCAAATACATAAATGAAGCTTTAGAAAGGTTGAAGACCAAGAAGTTTACGTCTGAAGATGACCTGTCTCTGCTGGAACGGGTGCTGAGGAGTGAAGGGGATCCGAAGATAGCGACTATCATGGCTCTTGACCTTATACTCGTTGGTATTGACACGGTAATATCAAATAAACAATTTTCATGGACAATTCACACATAACACTCTAGTCCCAAACTAAGCATAGCTTGTACTATGGGAACTAGATTGCTGATAGAATACATAAATACATTTTTTTTTGTAAATACATACATACAATTCACAGTAACACCCAGACACAGAACAATTCATCACACAAACATTTGCTCTGGGTGGACAGATAGCATACTTTTCAATTTAATTTCATAATAATGGAGTAAGTACCTATTATTAGACTTGAATATTGATAAAGAACCTTCTTTGCAAATAATAGATAGGTATCTATGTATTACTAAATAGTAAAGCAATATTTTTCAATTTTATGATTTTAATAATGCATTCTTCTCTATTTTAGATATCAATGGCAGTATGTTCAATTTTGTATCAAGCATCGACAAGATTAAAACAACAAGAAAAAATGGCGGAGGAAATAGCACGAGTTTTACCAGATCCTAGCAAACCACTGACGTATAGCGATCTGGATAAACTACACTATACTAAGGCTTTCGTTCGAGAAGTATTCAGGTTTGTATCTAAACTAATATTATAAAGAGGAAAGATTTGATTGTTTGTTTGTTTGCATCGAATAGGCTCCGAAACTACTGGACCGATTTCAAAGCCATCATAGCGCCATCTATCTCGCTACATGATAAACTGCATTGTAGTCTACGCAACAAACCAACAGATGGCGATAAAAATAATTTTGTTTATTTATATTTTAAATATTGATTTTTCAGAATGTATTCAACTGTAATCGGCAACGGTAGAACACTTCAAGAAGATGATGTTATTTGCGGATACCACATTCCGAAAGGCGTAAGTACTTACATAAATATACTTACTTACATAAAAAAAAACATATATGTATCTGGCCGTAATGACATGAAAAAATATTAATTTCTTCAAAAATATTTTAAACCCGAAAAGTAGCTAAGTATATAAAAATCTCATTTACACACGAATAAACTTACGACGGATACAAAAACAAAATAAATAAAAGACAGTTGAGCTATCTGCGGACTGTTGCAAACGATCTATAAGCAGCTCAACCTAGTTAAATGAATTATTAATATAAAAAAATAAGTAAGATTTATTTTATTTAAAGTTTGGAAAATAGTCAAGTTTATAAAGGTTTTTTTAATCAAATTACATATATCTAAAATATCTATATATCAGAAAACTATAATTATTTAGATATTTATTAATAATATGTTTATAATTATCACGTGAGATTTCTCAAAATGTGGGTTTGTTACGTAAACGCGTTGGACTGTCATTGTGAAAAGAAAAAAAATTGTATCTACTTAATTTTTTTTTGTTTTAATCATAAAAAAAATTGCGTGATATTTGCCGATACTCCCCCTCTATCCATCGTAAGATTAGATAGATTTTATCGAACCCCTCCCCCCCCTTAAACATCTCACGTAATTTATGGACGCCCCCTTGTATATTTTTTCTTACAGGTCCAAGTAGTATTCCCAACGATAGTGACCGGTAACATGGAGCAGTTTGTGTCGGACCCCCAGGAGTTCAAACCCGAGCGTTGGCTGGAGAACACGGGCAAGTTACACCCCTTCGCATCCCTCCCCTACGGACACGGAGCTAGGATCTGTTTGGGGAGGCGATTCGCAGACCTGGAGATACAAGTGCTTTTAGCCAAGGTATTTAACTGATATTATCCTTACCTATAGCAGAGACTAGTATAAACAATAGACTGCCAATCTCATACAAAAAAACGTGACTCGGATAAAGCTGAAATTCCGCGGGCTATTCCCAGATGGCGCTGCCACATAGCCGTAAAATTATCCTAACAGCACTAAAAGCCAAGAAATCTGTATTAATTCTGTGTTAGTGCACGCCAACATTTTTATTTTATTTTTAGGTGTGAAAATGTGATCGTAAACAATGATTTATACCATAGGTTTGATCGGAATACAGCGCCATCTGGGAATAATCTGGGAATAACCCGCGGAATTTCAGCTTTTTCCGAGTCACGTTTTTGTGTATGAGGTTGGCAGTCTTCTTGTTTTTACTAGTCTCTGATAATACGCACATATTATTAATATACAACACAGTGCATATCATCCTATAAAGTGATTTCATATAATCTATGTTTTATTTATTAATAAATATTTATTTATAGTTGCTTCGTCGCTACCGATTGGAATACCACCACAAGCCGTTAGAATACGCCGTCACGTTTATGTACGCGCCTGACGGACCGCTGCGTCTGCGCATGATACAACGATAGATTTACATTATATCATCATCATCATCATCATAAACCTATATCAGTCCACTGCTGGACATAGGTCTCTCCCAAGACGCGCCAGTATCCGCGAACGATTGTTGGTTCTTCGGATAACATGTCAAAGTCAAAGTCAAAATTACTTTATTCAGTAAAATCACAAGGATCATTTAGAATCGTCTTACATACTAGGTGATTCTAGTACTCTATAAAAATATTGTGTGAATTGTCTAAATAACACGAAATCTCGGGTATCAGCTATTAAATTTATAAATAATGTATGACATGTATAAACTTACCTTATGTTGTTATACATTTGTATAATACATTGTACTAAAATCCTTATAATAATAATTTAAATATTCTTGTATTGTGTTAATATTGGATTAAAATTTATATATTATGTATCAGTTGTACTTAGTTTTTGTAAATATTTAGCCGATAATTTTCAATTGCATATTGTCTTCATTCAAATTTTTTAAATTGACTAGTAGGTAGATACTACATAGTTATATTTTTATAAAAATGTTTTTACCTATATTGGATTTAATTATGTTAGAATATGGTAGATAACTTACTTTTTATAAAAGTTTAGTTTGAACATAGGTATACATAATATGATAAGTACTTTAAAATTATATTTATCTAAGAACCTACAAGATTAAAAGTTAAGTTCAAATATTATCTACATATTATTTTATTATCAAAATGCAATATAAACTAAATTTATATTTTAGTCTGTCAATTATATCATAGGAATATAAATTAGTGTAAATAAAGTATACTTTTATTGTATTTTTTTATTTCGAATGATGATGCCTTTAGTTTTAATACATAAATATAAATAAATAAATAAATAATGCTGGACAATCCACACAACATCATCTAGCCCCAAGCTAAGCAGAACTTGTGTTATGGGTACCTACTAGAAGACTGACATACTTAATACAATACATTACCTACATAGATAGATACTTTTTATTATACATATAAACACATAAGTATTATATTCATGGACATTTCACACAGACATTTTCTAGTCTGAAAATAAACAAAGCTTGTAATATGGAAATTAGATTGCTGATCACAATATAGCAATCACAGAAGATTGCTCTACTGAAAAATCCAGGCGTCCATTTTTGAATTTCTCCCTCGGTGTTTTGACAAATGCCGAGTTAAATTTATTTTTGTTCTTATTTACATATATTTATTAAAACATTTTTTAAAACTCCAATATACCGTTATTAATTGATTCTTAGGAATATAATGTATTCTATACAATTTTATTTAGTTTGCGCTAGAGCTAATTACAAAACCTAACTCTATTTAGGTTATAGCTATTTAGACCAACTTGCACCCACACAAATTAACTCTGAGTTAAGATTGAACATTGAAAATCTTTTGTATGAGTAATTAAGATAAAAAGTTAAAACAAAATAACTTGATGCAGTTTTTTTCTGATATACTTACTTTTATAAATTGTTTGTATAATATGATCGTCTAATAAGACATGGAAAAAAAACAAGGAAAGGATACAAATAGCATTTTAAAATAAATTATTTTTATTCTTCTTATTTATCATTTATCTGTTGATTTTGAAATGAATAAATCTAAAAAACTTTTCATTTACACACAAATATTGTTGACTCAAACAAATGAACAGTCTTAGGACAATACTTTTATTGTACAAAACAACCTTAAAAACTGCTTATTCGGTACAGTGAGACTTATTTATAAAATTATACTATTTATGTACATTTATTTATAAAGTTAGTAGTAAGTTAGTGGTCAATTGACTTATGCACAGCGTACCTATAACTTTTAAGGATTCTGCCAACTCTAGAAAAAATATTAAATATATCTACCAAATGGTAGATAAAAAACAAATATTAGCTAAAAGAGTATTTAATTGTGTTTGTTTATGTATGAGGACTAAGAGGATTATTGAATTTTCATTTGAGCGTAGTAAAGAGTTTGAATATAATAGATAATATTGTTTGTTAAAGAAGAAGAATAAACATGACTTGCGGAATTCTATTTGTTTTTACGTTTTCATGGTCAAAGTCTGTGGGGTTATTCTATTAGAGTATAGTACAAATACCATTGTATTGTTGTAGGTACCTATTACTTTTAGAAGTCACAGTACCATAATATTGTGATAAATTACATAGTTATTTAAGGAAACTTTTGATTTATCAGCAATGTGTAGGTATAGATGAAACGATTTTTACGATATTTTATAATCCAAGCAAAATTTTTTTTAACCCGTATTGTCCCACTGCATATCTTTCGACTTAACACTCACTCAACCATCAGTCTTTGGCAACATTCCACTAATCTTTTTCCTGGACGCCCAGGTCAATTTTCCAACGCCTTGCAATTGTACACAAATGTATAAGTACTTACTTAGATCCATTGGTAACCATACAAACACTACACAATCAAGTGCTCTTAAGATATTAAAAGTTATAAAATAAGTGTGTACCTACACAACCTTGAAGTTTTTATAGACCTTACGTCTCACACTTTAGCAAATGATCATAAAGAACACTGTTATAATGTCTTTGTCTAACAAAACCATTTGATGTCACTGAGACCATAAAATCGTAGTAATCGTAGAACAAAGACGGATGTGCAAAACTGCGGTTTACATTTCATGTCATAACTTTAAAACGGTTACGCCTATCAACGTGAAATTTAGACAAGTTGTTATATGTGTATAGGCCTTTACAATTTAATAAAAATTTAAGTTTCATACAAAATAAACAATAGGTTAAATAATTAAATAAAAAATGGCCAAAAATCACATCCGTCTTTGTTCTACGATCATGACGAAATATGTTTTTACCATATGCAACTAAGTAACTTTTATGTTACCAGTTTCAAGAAATACCTACCTACATTGTATTTTGAACACATAATTTGCTTTCAAACATAAAACGGAAAATTTCGAAATTCGTGACATCGTGGTTATAAAGTTTTCAATGTAATAAGCAACTGATTTAAAAATTAGTTAGATTTTTTATTATTACAGTTTTCAATAAAACAAAATCCCCGAAGCCAAAAGTTACTTATATTTTTGAGAGTCGTCACAGATCACTTGCTATAAAGTTAATTTATTTTAAGTTTTTGCGCTGTGGGTTGTGCGTTCACTTCTCATCCGCACTTCACGTAAATGTTGGTGTATCTGGGTGTCACTATAGTGTCACTAATAGGTATTGATATTACAAAAAACAACCTACAATATTCAATAAGAAATCGAACTACCATAGTAGCTCTAGGTTCTGCTAAGTCTCTAGGCTCTAGGTTCTAGGCTTACTTTCCTTTAGGCTTAACATGTTCATTATTTTTTTTTTTAAATCGTGGACTTCATCTCAGATAGCTGAGATAGAGTCATTGTTGTACCGAATTACTCTTCCGAGGGTCAAGGACCTGGCAGTGAATGCTAAAACCTTGAAAAATGCAAGTATTCTCCGTTTAAGAAACCACTTTCGGAACCAGCCGTTATGTGCGTTTGGAGGTCAAACAACAGGTTTTTGGAGCCAAAATTAAAATTCACATGCGAAACGAATGCATTGAAACAGTTATAAAGTACCTACCCTGAACCACGCATCTGACAGCCAGCTACAGTTACATAAACCTGACGTATTCAAGTCACACTGCGCGTCAACGTCAGCTTGATTGCTGAAAGTTGCAACTTAAACGCGCAGTGTAGGTACAATTATAATACATACTTGAAACTATCATTGTTTTAAACATAATTTTCTTTATAAACGGGAACTATCGAGAAATAATCAAACTCACAAATCATGGTAAATATCCCGTTTATAAAGTAAACTGTAGAGTACAATTAGTTTCAGTTACTCTTATTATCTTATTTATTCGTGACTATATTATGGTGAATGTATGTAGTTATATTTTTATTCCATTACTAGCTTCCGCGTCCAGGTTGTTGTTTCGCGTAAAAATGTCTCATCCTTGACCTTTTGCGATACAATAAGGAAATGGTGTACGATAATGAAAGTTACATTTATCCTTACCGCACTTTAATAAAACCTTCAATATTCTGATATAAAATACAAGCTTTTTAGTTAATATTTGTGAAAGAGAATATTTTTGAGGGAATATAAAACGTGTTGCAGTCACTATTATCTTAAACTTATTAATTTGAATTCAAATTTTGTAATACATTTGGTAAATAACGGCAATTCGTTAGTATTTATTTATCCTTGGATTTGCAGAATAAAGTTTACCGGTTATTTTTGTACTTTCTAAGTCGACCTTATACCTGAAGTTTTCAATTAAGAATGGTATAACAATTTTATACATACATAATTATATCTAATATAATTAAAAAACCAATCACTTCTGTATCTACATTCACAATCAATAGATGATCTTTAATTTTTTATCTCCACTTTCATCTCGATCGTTTGATGCAAAGAATACTTCAAGTCACACAATCGCTTTATTTTTCTATAAGTATATCTGAGCCAACAATCGTAAGGTTATAATTCGTAATTCGTAAGATAAAATGCGTAGGAATACAAAAAACAAAACAAAATTACAACAATTTTCAGAGAATATTAATTCTTGTACCTAAATTGAATAAATTACCTCGCTCGTTTATACTAATAGGTCACCAACTGGGTCATTTATACAATTGAAACACAAAAACAATACAATACACAAAGGTAGTTTTCTGTCACTTTTCTACTCAAAGACATTAAATCATTCGAGTGTGTAGAATTACTTTTCTACTCAAAGACTATAACCTCTACCATGAGTTGTCACAGTAAAATCGCCTGGCTTTACTACAGTAGTTACGTCAATATTAGTATGACGAATTTTAATACCCAACTATCCGCTAGAGGCGCTGTACAAATCTTCAAACATTTTTTTAACTACAGACGCTAGCGAGTATAGTAAATATAGTATAGTAAAAACTCATGGTAGAGCTACTGAATCATTCAAGTGTGTAGAAATAGAAAGTGTGTATTAGTGAGGCAAATGTTTGAACTATTGATTTATGCGTAAGTGACAACTTACGCAGGGTCAATGTCATGTGCACTTGAGCTGTTTATTTAACTTAGCTTAAAAAACCAGGCACCGGCGAGTCGAACTCGCGCACGAAGGATTACAGAATGATATATAAATGTATAAATTTACATAATGGGTCATTTAGCCATTTTGCTCGGACATGTGAATGACCAAACTAAAATAACCATAAACATTTTCTCACATTACTTTAAAAGTTCTATATCATTAACTAACCGCATCGTTTTCTTACTGTACCTATTGCCACATAACTAAAATAAACACTACCTAAGTTTTCAGCCCATCAGCCATCTTGGGTACGCTTCCGATTGGTACTGATTGGGTTCTGTTGTCCTATCTTTAGTTCGTTTGCCAAAGGTCTGCAGATAGCTCAACTCTTTCTTATAATATTTTTCATAAATATATTGTTATTTTGTAAAATTAAATACTGTTAATAGTCGTAAGTTTGTTTGTGAATACATAGATAGGTACATAAGATCCTAAGTATAAAGTAATATCTATTCGTGAGCTAAGTGTTACCACTTCATCTTTCTCTCAGTAGGCCTATCCTAGCCTCTCAAAACCTGCCAGATTTTAAATGACGTTCAGTTTCTATAGTATCTCATCCGTATTCAGTGGCATCTGGTGGATTGAAGTGTTTGTTACGCTATTATTGATAGGATTTAATAAAGTCATATTAGACCACCAGAATGCCACAGAATGCCGATGAGATACTATAGAAACTGAATGTGATTTAAAACCTGGCAGGTTATGAGGACCTAGGATAGGCCGGTAGTTCTATCGATGTAAAAGTCTTACACAATTTTCGGCTTTCAATTTGCTTAGACAATTAACAATGCAATCGTCACACCGAGTATGAGTTTCACTTGTATCCACCATTCATGATTAGCGTACTTTCGATCTCGTTTAACTAGTGCGAACGAACTAGCTGAAGTAAGTTTGTTTCCATTAGTGTACGGTAAAAAATGGTCTAGTTTTTGGTAGAGCAATCGAACAATCGCCAAAATTAAAAAAAAAGTTTCTCCTAGTGGTTTTGGTACGTTTATAGGTACTACCGTTTTATTAAATTTTGGAATGCTAATGAAAATTGCAGATGCGGTTGGATAAAAATAATTGCTCTATTTTTTATGTTTATATCAATGTTTATGTTTGCTGATTTAGCAGCTATTATAATCTTACTTACACTATAAACTTTAAATGCTCGGAATTTCATTCAGTGATTACATCACCATCAATAATTTAATATAAGTGACTATTTTGTGTCTGTACCTGGGTATCGCAACCGTGTTAAGCATATATACCAACTTTTAGCCCCAAAAATAAGAATTTACAAAAACAGCAAACGAAATCGCAGACATTAGTTATTTCACTCATCACACTCTAGTTTTAGTTGGTTTACATTTTAATATTTTTAAAAATACATTAGAACCTCACATTTCTACAGTGTGAGGATATATATTTTTTACTATAGAGAAGTAAATAAGATCCACAAGACGAGAGTCAAACAAAGTCATAAAATACCTTTAATTAAAAATGATCTGACGAACACACCCATCCTCGGAATTCGATGCCCGACAAAAAGGTTGAAACCGGTCGTGTAATGGGCACACGCGCGCAGAAAGCGCACGCGTTCTAAGGAAGTGCTCAGTCAGTGTGGAGACGGCCTAAGGGTTGTACAAAAATACTGTGTCAAGTGAAGTGCCTCTTTTTGGATTATTTTGGAACAGTTTGAGGTTTGTTTTTATATTTTTATATTTAGTTTTTAATTGTTGTAGGTATAATAATTTGTAATATACCGTAGTCCGTATTTGGGTATAAATAAATAATTTAATGTTACGCGAAATCTTTAATAGTTTTATTTTGGATTGAAGTTGAAGGTTATTTTTTTTTATAATAATTGGTTTATGGATAGTAAAAAATAAATTTATGATATTTTTGGTATAAGTAGGTATAACGTAAAAAATAGTTGAAATGTACTTAAAGCGAAAAATACTTAATTGAAAGCAATAAAATTGTAATAGTTTTTAATATATTTTGATTGCTTGGGATGAATAAATTTGTCATCGCCTTGAAATACCGGAAAACCATTGTGTAAAGATAACATATAAGTATCTACTATTATTTAGGGTACCTACATAGCTACATGCTTTGTTTCATTATATTTGCTTTTTTACCGTAAGTAATTCAAAAAATAAATTACGGTACAAAATATTTAGTATAGACCTAGTCATAACATGGTTTCAAACTAAATAAACTAAAGGACCCGTTTGTTATTTATTATTAGTAGATTAAAAGGTCTTTTATATTAAATAAATGTAATTTTTCAGTTTTATATTTATTTTATCTTAAAAAACTACGAAAACTGAATTTAAATAAATTAATACAAAAGCAAAAAGTAATGCATTTTTAGCAATTACATACTAATTAAGTTAAAATTTTTGTTAATAAGATAAAAATTTAATTATATTTCGTAATTTTTTAGAGCACTAGTAATTACACACGTAATTAAAACTCCGCACGTCTACTTGTAAAAAACCAGTATGTAGGTAGAACTCCAATCCTTTCTAAAATGTACCTACATACATACATAGGGGAAGGTGGGGTATGACGGGGCAGCGAGGTAAGATGGGGACCATACAAAAATAGATGATAGAATGTCGCCAGAAAATTTGTTATAACGCCATCTAACGGCATTTAGCAAAAGTTTTTAGTGTCACAAACAGTTTAGTCGATAGTGTGCACGATATAATTTCGTAAGAATTTTTATTTATTTTGAGTGGTTTTATCTAATTTTTGATGTTTACTAAGTGCGTGACTGTTCATAATGTATGGTACACAAGATGTGTATTATATTTTTTTATCGATAGTTGCTTATTATACTACTCTAAACTCATAAAATCGTTACGGCTTTGTTGTTTTTATAACCCCAAAATATTTTACGCATCTTGCGAGACTACTTTGGGAAAGATGGGGTACCTACTTGAGGGCAAGATAGGGTACTGTTTCACCTTCACTGCTTCACCTTATAAAGCCGAGTTAAAAGAAAGATAAAACAATAAAGCCAAACAAAAAGAAATTGAAAAAACCAAATAAAAGAACCAAGAAAGCTGACGAAGAACCTCAGATATCAGATGATGAAGATACTACAGAATGCCTGTACTGTCACGGCCTATATTCAGAGTCTATTGAAGGTTGGATCACATGCCAGATTTGCAGTAAGTGGGCGCATTGTGGCTGTGCAGGAGTGGAAGATAACGACGATGAAGCCGTCCATATTTGCCCTGTTTGTGAAGATAAAGAAGATTAAATATGTCATACCCCATCTTACCCTAGGGGGTACCCTGTCTTGCCCTAGAGGTGGGGCAAGACGGTTTATTTTCAAAATTTTTTTAAGTTGATATTTCTATGAGAAGACTTTTATATTTTTGTTTTGACTGATTATGGTTACAAAAAAGAAAGACTGATTATTTACGTAATACATTTTCCTGATTTGTGCAATTAAAAATAGAGGTTTTATTGATGAATTACCTTAAGGTCCCCGTCTTACCCCACCTTCCCCTACTTTATTCTCGCGGTTAAGGTTCTGTCAGTGTTAAGAATAAATCCGTAAAAAAAGTTATTCTTTACAAACATGGAAAATCTACTTCAATATTGACGTTTAATATTATCAAAGATAAAAAGTACTGAAAGAACCTAAAATGTTGATTAAGCTTAAAAAACCCATGAGATGAAACGCTTAACTTTCAAATAAAACAAAAATCTTCGAAATTGAACCAGCCTTTACATATTTACATAGGTAAAAACAAGAATTAAAAACCTGTTTTTTATTTATAAATCTATAAAAAGGTCTCATAAAAATATCTCCATTTTCGGTCATCAGAAGAATATTTATCGAACCAAGAAATACATAGAGCTAATTACTGATACATTTATTAAATTAAAACAATATTGTGTTTAGTATCTAAGTAGTGTTGCACGTATTACAGATTTAATTAGATATGTCTACTGACTACTCCAATTAACCGGTTCTAGGGGTTCAGTACAAAAAAAGTGACCGTAAATTTACTTTAAGTGAGATACATTGCGTGCTGATATTGCAGTATTCGGCAGTCGAACGAGCGTTGACGCGCAATGTAATTTAAATAAGTTATAACGTAGCGTGTCGATGTCAGATTTCGTCTGCCGTCACGCATGGCAGTCACATTTCTAGAACGTAGTTATATCATTGAGAAACATTGTATGTGAATAATTCGCAGCAATGTACAAAAAAACTAAACAGATCGTAACTTGTTGCGCATAATAATTATAGCAATTGTATTGTTTCGTTTTCTTAATCTATTTTGACGGCACTTTTTACATCTTACACTCACACGCTCATTTTAGTGCTGTGAAATTAGTTAAGATAAAAAAACATCAGCAGTAGAATTGGGATTATTCTTCTAACAATCAGCATCAAAAATGTTTATTAAAAAGCTCTAATTAAATATCAATAAATATTTACGAACATTTCACTCATCACGCTCTAGTCTCAAACTAAGTAGAGCTTGTACTATGGGAACTGGATTGCTGATCTTACCCGTATTATTAGTTATGTAAATACATAGTAACACCCACACCACACAACGAACGAATATTAGTGTTCGTCACACAAACGTATGTTTTCGGTGGGGTTCGATCGAGCCCACAGCATGGAATAGGTAACTATCGATTGAGTGACGCACCCGTCAATTTTTTATTAAGTTTATCTTTTGTTTTTACCTTTTTTATTCTAACCTATTAATGATAGCCACAAAACATTAAATAGTAAGTATCTTGATATATGTTATCTTGTATTCTTAAGGTTTATTTTAGTCTGTCCTAGGAAACGGACAACATATTGGTCTATTAATAAATTGATTTTAATAATACCTTTGAAGTACAATTTCATCACTACAAACATTTTGGAGGTAAACAACACAAAACGGACGTTGAAACCAGTGTTTTCCGGTAATTTCCGGCTATTTCCGGTTAATCTCACAAAAGTTACATAATTATGTAAGTATTTTATGTAAATGATGAGTTTCAAAAAGGTTTTACACTTGAGAATTAGTCTCTTAATTATTATTTATTCATCAAAACGTATCTATTTATATCTAACGTATATATTAGTACTAGAAAAATATTTAAATATCCTAAGTAATTGTAATAAAACAAACAAATTTAATATTTAATTTGAAAAAATAATGAAAACACGAAATTTTGGATGCATACACCTAATCAATAAAAAGCTGCGTAAAATAAAGCCAGAATACAAACAGTACTTGCACTTTATCCAAAAACTATGACTAAAATTTCAGAAACTTGGACAATGAGGAGTCGAATAGCAGTGGTGAAGTGGCCGTTGAAGAGGGCTTCGGGACGGTACCTGTCGACAACATCCAGTTGCAAGCAAGATGGAGGAATGGATATGGGTATGCTGTAAACTTTCTCGGTGTTAGTTAGCTTATACGTCCTTGATATTAAATATTTTAATTATACAATCACGCATATGACATCACTATACAAGTAATGTGGTTACAATCGTCAAGATACAGTATTCTTCTAAATCTAAATACAACTTCAGAATAGGACTTTTGATACCTTGAAGGTGTCAAAAGTAACTACTTACATAGTTTAAAAATCAATGATACTTATACATATAAGAGAGACAAATTACACGGATTTTGTCGCGAATTTATTCTGATTTTTCCTGACTGTATTCTTGACTGTCTGTCAGGAAAAATAACAACTATAACTTATTATTATTTAAAGTAAAAAAATCTTTACCATGAGTATCTGATCATGAAAGTTCTATAAATTCTATGGTTCTCATGTCTAACTTTCAGGGAAGTCAGCCCCTCGTCAAACTTGTCCAGTTCACATCCAGAGAGCCAGGTCTACTCATGCGGCTCTGGAAGCTCCAGTCTTCGAGACAGTCTCCCAGGTGAAGAGTTGGGAAGAGGTGCCTGGACCGAAGCCTTTGCCTTTTCTGGGGAACACCTGGAGATTCACACCTTATATTGGTAAGTTTTTGACTCTTTTTGGTATAAATCATCATCATCATCGAGCTATACCAGTCCACTGCTGGATGTAGGTCTCTCCCAAGACGGGCCACTGAGCCCGGTCTTCGGTATAAATATTCTTGGACAATTCACACATCACACCCTAGTCCCAAACTGAGCAAAGCTTGTACTACGGCAATAAGTTTGCTGTGTGTATAGAATACTTATATGTATAAGTACTTACGTTTTTTTTGTAAATACATACTTACATAGAATACATATCTCGTATTTGACATGATTGAAGACGCCATTTTCAGTGTTTTTCAAGATACTTTTGGTATGATTAAATGTACAACTAAACTAACCCAAATCTGCACTAATTTATTTATCTCGGTTGAAATAATCTTTATGATCTTATAAATACGCTTATGAAAGTAAATTTAATTGCAAATGCATGAAGCTTTTGAGTTGTTTCAAGGTTCATGCAAGGCTAAGATAATTTAGACTTTTACTAACTAAATAATACTAGACTAGGTATGAAGTAGGTACGAATATGACGTTCATCAAATTTAGATGGTTTATTAATCATGGGCTACTATGGCTACCATAAACACGCACCTAGAATCTCCTGCAATAACCTAGTATATAAGATGATTCTAAATGTTCTTTGTGATTTTACTGAATAAAGTTTAATAGATTTTGATTTTTGTCACCCATAGTTAAGATGGAGTAGGCTTGTCCAGCCCTTATACCATCCTCTCAGACTATTTAACTTTAACAACGGGAAAATCTCTTCCCTTAGATATTTCTTTTCCCTTACCGTTTGAGAACACTGACATTACGCCTTTTTTTGGAATAAAGAACATTACATAAACTAATTTCTCGGCTAAACCCATAACGGTCTACGTAATAACGATCTAAAGATTACTATAATCTGCCCAATCAGTAACTTATAATCTTAGTTCAAGAAAGATATCTATTAGTTTTGTTTGTACGAATTTATATTTTGCAATTTTTAAACGAAATATATTTCCATCCCAACCAGTTTAGCGGCATTCACATTCAAAATTCTATTATTACTTATTCATATTTATAAATGTAAATATTTAATGTTTTAAATATCTAGTTTGACAATCTCTCAACCTCTTGCGCATATATTTGAACTTTGGAGCATAATTAGAAACAATATAAAGACTTTTATTGTATGAGAAATCTCACGCTTTTTGATTGGCCAATCAATATTTTACGATCTTTAAAAGAATATTTATTTTTCAATCTGAAAGCAAATTCACATACAAGTGTCATGTTTGAAATTGACACATTTATTTTACGGCCGGTTTCTCGAACGATGATTAACGAAAAAATCAAATAATTACTTATTATGTGTCAAACTCTGATCAATCATGATTTGGGTTTCCAGAAACCGGCCGTTATATTAGTACTGTGAGTTGCCTATAATTTGTTATTTGTACTTACTAGTAAAAAAAAGCAGTACTACTGTACTACTTTTTTTTTATGAAATAATTCGCCCGGTTTTATATCACCATACTTATATCTACTGGCAAAAAAATGATTTTTTGTTTAACAGACTATTATTACTAGGCTTATACCCTGCCGTGGGCTAGTACGGGCTGCCTATGATGATGATGATTACTACATAGTACTACATGATTACTACTACATGTAGTAAGATGCTCTGTGTTATTTTCTTTTGAGGCTAACTATTTAGGTACGATTGCGCTATTATTCTATTAGTACTCCATAAATCTTTTATTTGCAAAGGAGATTAACTTCTTGGTTCAATTTTCGGTCACAATAAAATAGCTACTTAGGAAGTCTCGCTTGTTATTTTTTTATTACATAGTTTACAAACCATTAATTCTTTAAAATTCAAGGCATCACCATTATTTTTCGTAACGGTCTGCCTCCACGCAGCATACAAATATATTGTGTCGTCATATTTTGATGTAGGACAAGGACATTGTTTTAATTCAGATGTGTCTGGGATCTTTATAATAATGGGTGAATTAACCTTCATATAGTTAGATTTTTTTGCTGCACAATCCACAAAAATAATGATGTTGGACAACCCACACAACATCATCTAGCCCCAAGCTATTAAGCCGAGCTTGCATTATGGGTATTAGAAGACTGACCGAGTATTGTATTCAAAAACAACTTTACTGTTTATATAAAAGGCAAAGAAATCATAGTTTTTTTTATTGGAAATAATGAACCAACTTGGCATTTAAAAGCTTATCATTTAAATTATCTAAAGAGCAATCGAAGCCATTCTAAGGATAAATTAATTCATGGACATTGCACATCACGCTTTAGGATTTCTTATTTATTAATTGGTAAGAATAGTTTAGTATAATTATCTTGTGTGATTACTTTAGTCCGTTCAGCTAGGATATTACTGTGATTCGCCCTTAGAAGACCGAGACAGGACTAAGAATGCACTCACTTAATTTTTTTTACTAATCTGATCCTTTATATTTCACGCGCGGCCATACAATGGAGCTCACATATAATGGAGGTACTTAACCGGGTGCATGGAAAGAGCCTCCTCGTGGCGCACACCGGTAACAGCTAGGCACGGTAAAGCAGTGTCTAGTCTGGCTAATCTTTCCAACACGATGCTACAACAAAATACAGTTGTAGCATCGACACGATAAGAAGAAGAACCGGGTACAAGGTACCCCCTGTATGTAATCTGCCGCGCTCGAGTAGGTAAATCCCGAAATCCCCGCTTGAGCTCCCCTACTATTAGGTTGCCCTGTAAACAGATTTCTAGATCTGGTACGAGTGAAGGCATGGGAAACAGCTTGTTAAGTAATTTAGAGGTACGGTGCAGGCATGCGTGTATTTCCTCACTTGCGCAATGCAACAGTATGGCCGACTGCGCCTACTTAAGAATAATTACAATTTCCTAAATTACTGCATTAAAAAGATAGTAATTTTTTCACGTTCCTGTTCTTGTTTAACTGAAAGAAAAGATTATTCTCTCTCACAATAAAAAACTTGGACTTTAGAGATTTTGATTTTTTTATAATTAAAGGAAAATTTTCTGTAAATTAAAATCAAAATTGTAACTTATCTGTTAGTATTTAATACAATAAAGAATTGTATTTTACTGACAAAAAATCAAAGGATCTTTGATGAGCAATTACAAGTTTTCACAATGTCCCAAAATCTTTTGCACCAGATAATAAGATACTTCTAACTATTACGAATGTAAAAGAAAAACTGTTTGTCTTTAAACCACGTAACAAATACTAGCTATTTCCATGATATCACAACCACAAAACATTAAATTGCTCGTCGTGGTACTGAGACGGAAGTGTCAGTGCACCGGTTGTTCATCAACACGATTATGGAAAGCTGATGACATATAAATTGCTTTGCGGAAAACTAGTAAAGACAATTTGCTATTTTCAAAAGGAAGTTCTTGATGTAAATGTTTTTTTTAAGTTACGATTATGAATCGATTTTAATTATTCATTTTTGCGCGCTAAATCATACTACTTATAGGTCTTAAATATTGCGTTTTTCCTATTACTTGTTGATGACAATTGACGTTGGTATATGTTCAAAATAATTAGAAATAAAATCAAGTATGCTTGAGGGAATGACATTTTACTGTCGTAATCCAGTTTTCGACCTTTTCAAAAAATCACCCTGTATATAATTGTCAAAAAACTTATCCTATCTTAATCATGATCAAAGAACTAGATTTATAATACATCATTAGTCTAATTTAATCATTTATATATTCAAATCATCAAAATGGATTCTGTTTTTGTTCTCGATTAGCAAAGTCGTGGGAAAGTTTGCACTTGTAATAAAACTACGAGATCGTGACTACGAAAGTGGAATAACAGTATCCTAAGTACGAGTTTGTGTGCACATAGATCGCAGCTTCTCAAGAAATCTGTTAGGGGCGCTGCTTGAATCTCTATACAAAATCGGTGACGCTCGGCGATTGCGTCTCTACGACCCATGTGTGCACAAACTCGTACTTGGGCTACAGGAGATTGAATATGGAAAGAGCAATGTCTGATTATCCCTCCAACAACTTTGCTTGAACTTTAGGTCACACACTTTCAGGTCAAAGACAATACCTACATAATATTGTCTTTAACCTGAAAGCGTGTATCAAACTATCGTTTTTTTTATTAATCTGACTTTTCGGACTTCTCTTTTCTTTTCTTTTGAATATTTTTTTTTTTTTTTAATATTTATTTATTTTTGTCTTGATCAGTTGAGGTAAACAATCTGCACCGACCGAATAAAGTGATTATAAATAAAAAAATCTTTGATGAGTAATAATAATTCGGTCGGAAGATCCAATTTTTGCTAATTTACGGAGTCCGCGCTTCCTCGGACTCACAAAAAAAAATCCTAATAATACAATTTTATCCAACTAAATATGGTAGCTATTTTATTTGCCTGACCACAATCCCATTTCCCTTCCAGGTGGCTATTCAGTGGAACACATAGACAAAGTGTGCGTGTCCTTGCGGCAGGATTACGGGAACTGCGTCAGAATGACCGGTCTCGTGGGTCGGCCTGACATGCTGTTTGTCTTCGAAGCTGGAGAGGTAGAGAGGGTGTTCCGAGGAGAAGATTCGTTACCGCATAGGTTAGTATAAAGGGAATTACAATAGGCTGTTTGCGACGCGAATAACCTGATCATATCAATCTCCTGGGTCCAAGGTTTGCTCTCTGCGCTGAGAATTACCGCACTTGAAATATCAATAGGCTGAATGGACTGGTTCAAAGATTGTGGGCCTCTGATAGAACGATCACATAAGCTTCATAGAAACTGTAACGCAAAGGGCACTATGCAAAAACATAAAAGATTCTATGCTAGGTGTCGCTTCTTGTCACCGTTACAAAAGACAGAAGACGCGTCACAAAATAGAAAAAATGTAGATGTTATTATTATATCTGGTGCAGAACAGTTGGCTTTATGGTGATACTGCAAAGCTAGTATCTAGTAGACTTTATATGGGGTCCTGCAATGAGAAACGAAATTTATGTTTTTGACTTCTTGGTACACAATTTTGGCATGACTCTATGATCTGGAATGGGGTTGTTAAAAAAATACGTAGAGTAAATATAAGTAGTAAGTAGAGCCATTTCCTTTTCTAAAACATTTTCAAATTGTTTTTCAGACCTTCAATGCCATCCTTGAATTACTACAAGCATACGCTGCGGAAAGATTTCTTTGGTGCTGAAGAAAACTGCGCAGGAGTCATTGCTGTGTGAGTGCCTACACACATGATAATAATAATAAATAGTCACGTATATTTCACACGTCGCGCTCTAGTCCGAAACATAGCATAGCTTGTATTATGGGAACTAGATTACTGGTATGAAGACAGCTCAGTTGGTAGTAGCTTTCCTTAGTAGCTTTGCTAAGTTTGGGACTAGAGTGTGATGTATGAAATGTCCATGAATATTTATTTATAATACTTATATTCCCACCCAGAGCAAATGTTTGTGTGATGAACATAAAATATTTGTTCTGAGTCTGAGTGTTGTATTATGTATTTGTATGTATTTTTTTTCCCAAATTATACCAACTTAATTGATTACATAAATTAGTATTACACTATGTATTCTATATAAAGTATTAAAAAAAACTACGTTAATTCCAGGCATGGTGAATCCTGGGCTGCATTCAGGACTAAGGTGTCAAGAGTTGCTTTGAGCGCAGGCGCGGCCGCTCAGTACACAGTACCAGTGGCTGAAGTAGCAGATGCTTTTATCAACAGGTTACAACATTTATTATTTATTACCTATTGACTTGCCCGCTGTGCCCTAAAACCTGTTCTTTGGCCGATTTGTACATTGCCACTGATAACGCCATAGAGGTGGCCAAATTTTGGGAAGACACTGTTTGATCATCGACACGACGAAGACGAAGAAGAAGAAGAAGAACAGTTATTAATACACTTTTTATTGTGTAGGTCGTCAACATACTTGGTACCTTAAAGTCATACTAAAAGTCGTAGCAATCCATTGAAGTGGTAATTTTTTTCAGGCTTTGGCATGCGTTTTTCAGAGTACACATTATTTTTTCATGTGTAGGGGCGTATAAGCTTAAGTTCAAGTTTGTGGGGTATTCTTCCCCATTCGTGTCCAAATTAATATCCAAACACTATGTTGGATCCACCCTTGTTCGGCTTAGGTTTTGGGCATTAATCTGGACACAAGTGGGGAATAAAATAGTGTCTTCTAAAATCACACCCTCACGGCCGGTTTCTGGAAACCCAAATCACGATTGATCCGAGTTTGACACATAGTAATAATTTGATTTTATCGTTGATCATCGTTCGAGAAACCGGCCGTTAATGTAACTTTTGAGTGGTCTTAGATTGATTGATTTTATTAAGTATACTTGCGTATATTTTTTTAATTAGATTAAGTACATTTCTGTGACCTACTTTAAAAAAATATTTTAAAATAACATAAGGTTCCTTAATAGTCTTCTTAGTTCACAAAATTCACATTGAGCTATCTTTTACAGGTTACGAGAAATGAGAGATAAAAATCTGGAGACTCCTGATGATTTTCTGAATGAAGTTCACAAGTGGTCTTTGGAGTGTAAGTTAATATCTATCTTAAAAAATGCTTAAATTAAGTTAATTTATTTATTTAAAAAATAATAATGGTCTATCTTATAAAAAGGTAGTGCACACTTGATGCCTTGATTACCATACGTAATGGTGACATAATGTCAACGCAATTTTTTTATAAGATAGGGGGTAAGTGTTTATATTAAACGAATATTTCAAGTAGTTAGTGGTAACCATAATACTTACCCTTACTTACTTTAACGTTTTGTATTCTACAGTTTATCATAACAGTAAAACCTTTTTATTCCAGCCCTAGGTCTAATAGCACTAGACACAAGACTAGGTTGCTTCAACGCAGAAGAAGGCTCAGAATCCCAACGCCTCATCGACGCAGTTCATACCTTCTTCATCAGCGTCGGAGAACTGGAGCTGAGAGCCCCCTGGTGGAGAATCTACCCCACGGCTATGTTCAAACGATATGTCGCTGCGTTAGATACTATCCTTAGGTAAGAAGACATTTCTTACTTTGACATGCTCAATAGCTATAAAAACAGGCGCCACAGCTCAGTTGGTAGCTCTGCCTTCCATTCTGTGGGTCGTGGGTTCGATCCCCACCCAGAGTAAATGTTTGTGTGATAAATACATTTGTTCTGTGTCTGGGTGTTACTATGTATTGTATGTATTTATAAAAAAAGTATACAAGTATTCTATCAGCAATCTAGTTCTCATAGCTTTGCATAGTTTGGGAATATAATGTGATGTGTGATATGTCCATGCATATTTTTTGTTTTATTTTGACGTATTTGATAAGCTTATCTGTAAATATAAATCAAGTTTGAATGAATAAATTAACTTCCAAAAGACGATTCTAAATGATCTTTGTGATTTTTCTGAATAGACCTTAATTGATTTAGATTTTTGTTCACATCACGATAATAGTTGGTATTTTTTGTTCCAGCGTTACTCTAAACCACGTAGAGAAGGCGCTAGAGGAGTGCCGTACAAGTGGCAGCAGCAAGTCTCTTCTGCAAGACCTGGTGTCGGCAGCCGGGCCGAGGGTCGCAGCTGTAGCGGCTTTGGACATGTTCCTAGTAGGGATCGATACAGTGAGTATATATACTTTGCTGAATTGGAAATACACACAGTTATAGCCAAGGTAAGAAAATAAAAGATAAGACGATGAGTACATCAGCAAATGTCACCATGTGCTGTTAAGACTTGTGTCTACTTACCTCTTTTATTAATTAATATGTCTTTGACATGACTTATTATAATTTATACCTGTTACATGTTTTAATGTCTTCTGTGCTTCAAATTCTGTACGATTTGTGTGCTGCCTCGGAGAAGAAAAATTATAAAACAAATATTCACGGAAAATTCACAAATCACACTCTAGTCCCAAACTAAGCAAAGCATGTACTATGGGAACTGGATTACTGATAGAATACTTGGACACTTTTTTGTTGTAAATACATACATAGAATAATAGAAACACCCATACACAGAGCAAATATTTTTGCTCATCACACAAACATTTGCTCTGGGTGGGAATCGAACCCACGACCCACAGCTTGGAAGGCACCAACTGAGCTGTTAAAATTTCTTTAACATGTTGAATTTCTTGAAAGTAACTTTATAAATCTTCTTTACAGACATCAAACGCAGTGGCTTCAACACTATACCAATTATCACTGCGTCCTGAAGTACAAGAAAGACTCTATCAAGAGATAGAAAAAGTATTACAAGGCAGGCCTATGAAGCCGGGAGATGTTAACCAAATGCCGTATTTAAAAGGATGCATCAAAGAAGTTATGAGGTATGAAACGAAATACTAGAGTCCACAAAAATAAATCGTTTTATGAAATGATACTTTTAAAGGATTACCCCCTATCTTATAAAAAGTTAACATTGACTTTATGTCACGATAACGTATGGTAATCAATACTTCAAGTCTACGCTAACTTTTTATAAGATAGACTGTAAAAGATTAAGGTAATATCAAAATAGTTACGTACGATAGATAATGTAATGGACAAAATGTTATATACATACTTAATGATGACAATAAATAAATAAATACATAAATAAATTATTAAAATGAATCTAAGAGTCTTCAATAATGCTTTGTGAAATGAAATTTTTAAAAGATAAAAGATTAATAAAAATAAAAAATAAAAATAGCTTTTATTTCCTTACATACTTAAGTACTAAAACATATAAAATAAAAAAGAAAGTTAATACCTATACCTATTTAAGTTTAATTACCTATATTTATAATTACTAATTAATCCATGTAAGGACCGCCTAGGGCGGTGAAAGCCTCCTCCATTTGTTTCCACTTTTGTCTGTCTTTTGCTTTTCGTGGCCATAATTTTCCCGCTATTTTCACGATATCGTCGCTCCATCTCTGATGCGGACGCCCTTGCTTGCGCTTTTCTTGATAAAAGATTACGATAAGATCAACATTTTTATGGTAGATCATGTAATTATTTAAATGTCTGTGATTTCCAGGATGTATCCAGTCGTGATAGGAAACGGAAGGCAACTTAGCAAAGACACGGTTATATGTGGTTATAACATCCCTAAAGGCGTAAGTTTTTAATACCTCCTAATTGACCTGACATTTGCTCAATAGGTATGTTTAAGTTGAACTCTTACGGCCGGTTTCTCGAACGATGATCAACGAAAAAAATAATAATTACCATGTCTCAAACTCGGATAAATCGTGATTTTGGGTTTCCAGAAACCGGCCGTTAATGTGACACATTCAAAATAACGATACTGACGGCTGTGACAAGTTTTTTTAGTTATTTCCTATTATTTTTATACCAAACTACCAAGATGTGACGAAAACTGACGAGTGTTTCTTCATTCCTTTCATTTTCTGTATGAAGGCAACTTTTTTGAAACCCATACAGGCATACTTTAAAAAAAAAAAATTTTACTTTTTTCCCCCACAACATTCTAAAAACACGCTCCAATCCCTTACACGTTTTAACTACTTAGATAGCATATTTAGCAGTACAAACATTATATCTATTTGCAGACTCAAGTAATATTCCAACACTATGTAATGGGAAATAGCGATGAGAATTTCTCAAATGCCTCGGAGTTCAGGCCAGAAAGATGGATGCATAGAATTCCTGGACAGAAACACCATCCTTTCGCATCCCTGCCTTTCGGCTTTGGGAAGAGAATGTGCTTGGGTAGGCGGTTTGCTGAATTGGAGATACATACTGTTATAGCCAAGGTAAGGAAATAAAAGATAAGACGATGAGTACATCAGCGATTGTCACCATGTGCTGTTAAGACTTGTGTCTACTTACCTCTTTTATTAATTAATATGTCCTTGACATGACTTATTATCATTTGGTTGCATTTGCGTTACTTGATGTCTGATTTCAATTTTAAGGATTGTCAAAAAAAAAATATTTAGTTAAGATTTGCTTTACCAAACGATCGGTTGCGTGTAGTTAACCAATAGTCATATCGTTGAATTCGTAATGACCACATTACGACTTGATAGGTATTGTTTGGTTTAGTTTTAATATTAAACCCTGGTATTTTTATTTTTAGATTGTGCAAACCTTCAAAATGGAGTATCATCACGAGCCAATGGAATACCATATTCATCCAATGTACACTCCCAATGGACCAATAAAACTGAAACTTATTGAACGATAGTCTTAAATCGTAATTAATTTTACTGCCGTTAATCATATATTGAGCTCTCTAAAACCGTTTTGAATTGTAGATTCTTATCTTTAAAAAGATGCTTAGCATTACTATAAAAAATGTTATTAGACCTAAGTTTTTATTGTTCCCAATAAACTATTTTTAATGATTTGAAAATAGAGAACGTTTATATTTGCTCCATTCCTGTATGTGTATGTGATAATAAATAAAATATGTCCAAAAAAAATAGAAAATCTAAATCATTATTGTAACAAAACGAAATGACAATATTAACAATAGTATGTAAGCTATTTATAAACTTGTTGATAGCCTTAATTAAGAAAATAAAACGAAGTGTTTAATTATTTAAGAAGAATTTTATTTTCTTGACATTTTATTTTAAACATTATACGTTTCTATAAAACATAATTCAATAATGTTTTTTAACATTTACAAAACCACAGATGAAATAAGTATATCGAAACTCTACATTCATAGAATGTTTCTCTTAGACTGGTTTGAAAGCAATCTTACTAACATTATAATGAAATTAAAATCTTATGACTGTAGGTGCATTTTGAATGAATGAAAAAATTGTGGAATCATTTGTAACAAAATATTTAACTCTTCTGTCTCACAAAATGTACCCAAAGTCATTTGACAATATTAAACATAAACTAAACAATGAATGGCCACACGTATTGGCAAAATTACATGTATATACATTTATAAAAATATCACAAATGAGTATATCAATGGTGTTAGTAATAAACCAAATAGTTAAAATAATCCTGAATATAAAATACATACATTGACTAGGGCTAAAAAAACTATATTTTATGCATCAAATGGACATAGTATTGATTGCATTATGGCACTATTTTACAGAATAAAATAGGTATGCTCACGCGCATGTTAGTATTATATAAAGCTAAGGCAGTGTAAGTAGGTAACTATCCTTTGACGCAGCCATATCGTATAAAATTTAAAAATGGTAATTTATTATTTATAATATCACAATTATTACCACTTAATATCTAAACGTTTAGCAAGAGGATTTGTTATCAGTTGAGTTTGTTCGTTTGTTGCGTCTCATGTAAACGAAGAATGTGATCATTACAGAGAACACAGTGAAAAGAATAGCTCCCATAGCTATGTAGTTGGTGGTGTTCACTGCTGACAGCTTGAATTCTTCAAAAACATTGCTTACATCTCTCGTCTTTCTTATTTTCTTAGGCGCAGTTTTTGTGGATTCGAAATCGTCTGAAAATTTATATAAAATATAATAATGTACATGTCATGTAGAAGATTTTATTCAAATTTTTTTATCACAATTAATAAAATTGATTCATGAGTTTAATTTGATTCCAAAATTATGCAGTAAAGAAACATCAAATTACAAGTTTAAATTTCTTACCTACATCAGCCTGGGAACCTTCTTCATCATCCGGAGAAGCCAATCTGGCAATCCTTAGCGAATTAATTTTGTTTTCAACTGGGAATGGAGGAAGATAAGTCGACGGAGGGTTTGTGCTGCTGGGTGCAAATGGTTGAGGACATTTTGGATCCCGAGATCCAGGGTAACAGGAGCTAGGTGTTGGTTTTGGTTGTGGGCAGCGAGAGTCAGTACTACCAGGGAAGCACCGTGGTGGTTGGGGGGTTGTAGGTCTGGGACATCTTGGGTCGTTATTTCCTGGGTAGCAGTTAGGTGGAGCTGGGGTAGTAGGTTTGGGACATCTGGGGTCTGTGCTGCCTGGGTAGCATCGTGGTGGTTCAGGAGTTGTCGGTCTGGGACATCTTGGGTCATTATTTCCTGGGAAACAGTTAGGTGGAGCTGGCGTAGTAGGTTTGGGACATCTGGGGTCTGTGCTGCCTGGGTAGCATCGTGGTGGTTTGGGAGTTGTTGGTTTGGGACAGCGAGCGTCTGTGCTGCCTGGATAGCACCGAGGAGGTTCAGGTGTTGTGGGTCTGGGACATCTGGGGTCATTGTTTCCTGGGAAGCAGTTGGGAGGAGCAGGTGTTGTTAGCTTGGGACAACGAGGGTCTGTGCTGCCTGGATAGCATCGTGGTGGCTCAAGAGTTGTAGGCTTTGGGCATCTTGGATCTGATGATCCTGGGTAGCATTTGGGCTGAGTTGTAGATGGAGGAAGGTACGTAGGTGGATTTAATGTGGTTGGTCTTGTTATTTGAGGGCACCTCGGATCAGGACTACCAGGGTAGCAGCTTTGTGGCTTAGGAGTTGTCGGTCTAGGGCATCTCGGGTCAGTATTACCTGGGATACAATTAGGAGGAGCAGGTGTGGTAGGTTTAGGGCACCTTGGGTCTGTGCTGCCTAGGTAGCATCGTGGAGGCTCAGGAGTAGTCGGTCTAGGGCACCTAGGATCATTGTTTCCTGGGAAACAGTTAGGAGGAGCTGGTGTCGTAGGTTTCGGACATCTAGGATCAGTGGATCCTGGGAAACATCGTGGTGGCTCTGGTGTAGTAGGCTTAGGACAACGAGGGTCAGTTGAGCCTGGGTAACATTTCGGAAGTGCGGTAGAAGGAGGTAAGTACGTTGGTGGGTTTAAAGTTGTTGGTCTAGTTGGCTGAGGACATCTGGGGTCAGGACTGCCTGGGTAGCACCTTGGAGGCTCTGGAATAGTAGGTCTGGGACATCTAGGGTCTGTGCTGCCTGGGTAGCATCGTGGTGGTTCAGGAGTTGTCGGTCTGGGACATCTTGGGTCATTATTTCCTGGGAAACAGTTAGGTGGAGCTGGCGTAGTAGGTTTAGGACATCTGGGGTCTGTGCTGCCTGGGTAGCATCGTGGTGGTTCAGGAGTTGTCGGTCTGGGACATCTTGGGTCATTATTTCCTGGGAAACAGTTAGGTGGAGCTGGCGTAGTAGGTTTGGGACATCTGGGGTCTGTGCTGCCTGGGTAGCATCGTGGTGGTTTGGGAGTTGTCGGTTTGGGACATCTAGGGTCTGTGTTGCCTGGGTAGCACCGAAGAGGTTCAGGTGTTGTGGGTCTGGGACATCTGGGGTCATTGTTTCCTGGGAAACAATTTGGAGGGGCTGGTGTAGTTGGTTTGGGGCAGCGAGCGTCTGTGCTGCCTGGGTAGCACCGTGGAGCTTCAGGAGTTGTAGGTCTAGGACATCTGGGGTCATTGTTTCCTGGGAAGCAATTAGGAGGAGCAGGTGTAGTAGGTTTGGGACATCTAGGATCAGTTGATCCTGGGAAGCATCGTGGTGGCTCTGGTGTAGTAGGCTTCGGACAACGAGGGTCAGTTGAGCCTGGGTAACATTTCGGAAGTGCGGTAGTAGGAGGTAAGTACGTAGGTGGGTTTAAAGTTGTTGGTCTAGTTGGCTGAGGACATCTGGGGTCAGGACTGCCTGGGTAGCACCGTGGAGGCTCTGGAGTAGTAGGTCTGGGACATCTAGGGTCTGTGCTGCCTGGGAAGCAGTTTGGAGGAGCTGGTGTAGTTGGTTTGGGACAGCGAGCGTCTGTGCTACCTGGATAGCACCGAGGAGGTTCAGGAGTTGTGGGCCTAGGACATCTCGGGTCATTGTTTCCTGGGAAGCAATTAGGAGGAGCAGGTGTAGTAGGTTTGGGACATCTAGGATCAGTTGATCCTGGGAAGCATCGTGGTGGCTCTGGTGTAGTAGGCTTCGGACAACGAGGGTCAGTTGAGCCTGGGTAACATTTCGGAAGTGCGGTAGTAGGAGGTAAGTACGTAGGTGGGTTTAAAGTTGTTGGTCTAGTTGGCTGAGGACATCTGGGGTCAGGACTGCCTGGGTAGCACCGTGGAGGCTCTGGAGTAGTAGGTCTGGGACATCTAGGGTCTGTGCTGCCTGGGAAGCAGTTTGGAGGAGCTGGTGTAGTTGGTTTGGGACATCTTGGATCTGAGCTACCTGGATAACATCGAGGGGGTTCAGGAGTTGTAGGCCGTGGACATCTCGGGTCATTATTTCCTGGGAAGCAATTAGGAGAAGCAGGTGTCGTTGGTCTGGGACATCTTGGATCTGAGCTGCCTGGATAGCATCGAGGGGGTTCAGGAGTTGTAGGCCGTGGACATCTTGGGTCATTATTTCCTGGGAAGCAATTAGGAGGAGCAGGTGTAGTTGGTTTGGGACATCTAGGATCAGTGGATCCAGGGAAACACCGTGGTGGCTCTGGCGTTGTTGGTTTAGGACAACGAGGATCAGTGGAGCCTGAGTAACATTTCGGAGCGTTTGTTACTGGAGGCAAGTATGTTGGTGGATTCAGAGTGGTAGGACGTGTTGGTTGTGGACATTTTGGATCAGGGGAACCTGGATAGCAAACTGTGGTAGTTGGTTTAGGACACCTTAGGTCAGTGCTACCTGGGTAACATCTTGGTGGTGCAGGCGTTGTTGGTTTGGGGCACCTAGGATCAGTGGAGCCAGGGAAGCACCTTGGAGGTTCCGGGGTTGTAGGTTTTGGACATCTAGGATCTGAGCTTCCTGGGAAGCATTTGAGAGGAGCAGGAGTTGTTGGTCTGGGACAACGTGGGTCATTACTTCCTGGATAGCATCTTAAAGCAGGTGTTGTAGAAGGTGGCAGATACGTTGGTGGGTTTGTTGATTGTGTCGGGCAAATGGGGTCTGGTAATCCGGGATAACAAAAGGGGGTTGTAGGTTTAGGGCACCGAGGATCTGTGCTGCCTGGATAACACTTTGGTGGAGCTGGTGTGGTCGGTTTTGGGCATCGCGGGTCAGTAGAGCCAGGGTAACATCTTGGTGGTTCAGGCGTGGTCGGCCTAGGGCAACGAGCATCTGTGTTACCAGGGTAACAATTCGGGGCTGCGGGGGTAGTGGGCTTAGGGCATCTTGGGTCTGTACTACCAGGATAACAGCGAGGAGCAGGAGAAGTTGGCGGTAAATAAGTTGGCGGGTTTAAGGTAGTTGGTCTAGATGGCTGAGGACACCTTGGGTCAGGAGAACCAGGATAACAAGCAGGTGTAGTTGGTTTAGGGCACCTTGGATCAGTGCTACCGGGGAAGCACCTTGGTGGTTCAGGTGTAGTGGGCCTTGGGCAACGAGCATCGGTATTACCAGGGTAACAGTTTGGAGGCGCTGGTGTTGTAGGTTTAGGGCACCTAGGATCAGCGCTGCCAGGGAAGCACCTTGGTGGTTCAGGCGTGGTTGGCCTTGGGCAACGGGCATCTGTATTACCTGGGTAACAATTCGGAGGTGCAGGCGTAGTAGGCTTAGGGCATCTTGGATCAGTGCTTCCAGGGAAGCACCTCGGTGGAGCTGGAGTAGTGGGTTTAGGACATCTTGGGTCTGTACTACCAGGATAACAGCGAGGAGCGGGAGAAGATGGTGGTAAGTAAGTTGGTGGGTTTAAGGTAGTTGGTCTAGATGGCTGAGGACACCTTGGATCAGGAGAACCAGGATAACAAGCAGGTGTAGTTGGTTTAGGGCACCTAGGATCAGTACTGCCAGGGAAGCATTTAGGTGGTTCGGGAGTAGTGGGCTTTGGGCAACGAGCATCAGTGTTACCAGGGTAACAGTTCGGAGGCGCTGGTGTTGTGGGCTTAGGGCATCTAGGATCAGTGCTGCCAGGGAAGCACCTTGGTGGTTCAGGTGTAGTGGGCCTTGGGCAACGGGCATCTGTATTACCAGGGTAACAATTTGGAGGTGCAGGCGTAGTAGGCTTTGGGCATCTTGGATCAGTGCTTCCAGGGAAGCACCTTGGTGGAGCTGGCGTAGTGGGTTTAGGACATCTTGGGTCTGTACTACCAGGATAACATCGAGGAGCTGGAGAAGTTGGTGGTAAGTAAGTCGGTGGGTTTAAGGTGGTTGGTCTAGATGGCTGAGGACACCTTGGGTCAGAAGAACCAGGATAACAAGCAGGTGTAGTTGGTTTAGGGCACCTAGGATCAGCACTGCCAGGGAAGCATTTAGGTGGTGCAGGAGTGGTGGGCCTTGGGCAACGAGCATCGGTATTACCAGGGTAACAGTTTGGAGGCGCTGGTGTTGTGGGTTTAGGGCATCTAGGATCAGTGCTACCAGGGAAGCACCTTGGTGGTTCAGGCGTGGTCGGCCTAGGGCAACGAGCATCAGTGTTGCCAGGATAACAGTTTGGAGGCGCTGGTGTAGTGGGTTTAGGGCATCTAGGATCAGTGCTGCCAGGGAAGCACCTTGGTGGTTCAGGCGTGGTCGGCCTTGGGCAACGAGCATCTGTGTTACCAGGGTAACAATTCGGGGGTGCGGGTGTAGTGGGCTTCGGGCATCTCGAATCACTGCTTCCAGGGAAGCACTTTGGTGGAGCTGGCGTAGTGGGTTTAGGACATCTTGGGTCTGTACTACCAGGATAACAGCGAGGAGCGGGAGAAGTTGGTGGTAAATAAGTTGGCGGGTTTAAGGTAGTTGGTCTAGATGGCTGAGGACACCTTGGGTCAGGAGAACCAGGATAACAAGCAGGTGTAGTTGGTTTAGGGCACCTAGGATCAGTACTACCAGGGAAGCATTTAGGTGGTTCGGGAGTAGTGGGTCTGGGGCAACGAGCATCAGTGTTGCCAGGGTAACAGTTTGGAGGCGCTGGTGTTGTGGGTTTAGGGCACCTAGGATCAGTGCTACCGGGGAAGCACCTTGGTGGTTCAGGAGTAGTGGGTCTTGGGCAACGAGCATCAGTGTTGCCAGGATAACAGTTTGGAGGCGCTGGTGTAGTGGGTTTAGGGCATCTAGGATCAGTGCTGCCAGGGAAGCACCTTGGTGGTTCAGGCGTGGTCGGCCTTGGGCAACGAGCATCTGTGTTACCAGGGAAACAATTAGGGGGTGCGGGTGTAGTGGGCTTCGGGCATCTCGGATCACTGCTTCCAGGGAAGCACTTTGGTGGAGCTGGCGTAGTGGGTTTAGGACATCTTGGGTCTGTACTACCAGGATAACAGCGAGGAGCGGGAGAAGTAGGTGGTAAATAAGTTGGCGGGCTTAAGGTAGTTGGTCTAGATGGCTGAGGACACCTTGGGTCAGGAGAACCAGGATAACAAGCAGGTGTAGTTGGTTTAGGGCACCTAGGATCAGTACTGCCAGGGAAGCATTTAGGTGGTTCGGGAGTAGTGGGTCTGGGGCAACGAGCATCAGTGTTGCCAGGGTAACAGTTTGGAGGCGCTGGTGTTGTGGGTTTAGGGCACCTAGGATCAGTGCTACCGGGGAAGCACCTTGGTGGTTCAGGTGTAGTGGGCCTAGGGCAACGAACATCGGTGTTACCAGGGTAACAGTTTGGAGGCGCTGGCGTTGTGGGTTTAGGGCACCTAGGATCAGCGCTGCCAGGGAAGCACCTTGGTGGTTCAGGCGTGGTTGGCCTTGGGCAACGGGCATCTGTATTACCAGGGTAACAATTCGGAGGTGCAGGCGTAGTAGGCTTAGGGCATCTTGGATCAGTGCTTCCGGGGAAGCACCTCGGTGGAGCTGGAGTAGTGGGTTTAGGACATCTTGGGTCTGTACTACCAGGATAACAGCGAGGAGCGGGAGAAGATGGTGGTAAGTAAGTTGGTGGGTTTAAGGTAGTTGGTCTAGATGGCTGAGGACACCTTGGGTCAGGAGAACCAGGATAACAAGCAGGTGTAGTTGGTTTAGGGCACCTAGGATCAGTACTACCAGGGAAGCATTGAGGTGGTTCGGGAGTAGTGGGTCTGGGGCAACGAGCATCAGTGTTGCCAGGGTAACAGTTTGGAGGCGCTGGTGTTGTGGGTTTAGGGCACCTAGGATCAGTGCTACCAGGGAAGCACCTTGGTGGTTCCGGAGTAGTGGGTCTTGGGCAACGAGCATCAGTGTTGCCTGGATAACAGTTAGGTGGAGCAGGAGTTGTTAGTTTGGGGCATCTAGGATCAGTACTTCCTGGGAAGCATTTTGGTGGTTCAGGTGTAGTGGGCCTTGGGCATCGAGCATCATTGTTACCAGGGTAACAGTTTGGAGGTGCTGGCGTAGTGGGTTTAGGGCACCTAGGGTCAGTGCTTCCAGGGAAGCATCTTGGTGGTTCAGGCGTTGTTGGCTTTGGGCAACGTGGGTCTGTGCTTCCGGGGAAACATCTAGGAGCTTCCGGTGTAGTGGGCCTTGGGCATCGTGGATCAGTGCTACCAGGATAACATCTTGGTGGAGAAGGAGTGGTCACAGGGGGCAAATAAGTGGGAGGATTGAAAGTAGTTGGTGGAGGAGGTTGCGGGCACTTAGGATCGCGTGAGCCAGGGTAACATGATGGTACAAAAGTTGTCGGTCTAGGACATCTGGGATCGGCAGAACCCGGATAACACTTGACTTGAGCTGGTGGTGTAACTTGTTGACATTGTGGTTCTCGAGATCCTGGATAGCAAGTCTGGGGTCGAATTGTTGATGAAACTTCCTGGATGCCAGTGCAACTAGCATCGCAATTGCCAGTGCACAGCTGAAATTGAAAATAAATCAAGTTTAAGACTTTTGCAATTCAAACTAATCTCTACTGTTATTAAACTGTTAAAGAACCAAAAATTCAATATGAAGATAATATTAAAAAAATAAATATGCAGATCTACCAAGTAAGTACACGATTCTGAATCTAAAAATGAAGTGTCTTTGTTTGACAAAAATAAATGAATAATTCAGTGAATAAAGATTATGGAACTTCAATAAAATTGAAAGGGCACATACCTCAACGTTACATGTTAGGTAGACTTGATCAGTATCCGGGAAACGGAATGCGCTAACTTTGCTGTGAGCGATCAAAGTGGCTCCACTCTTGCCCGTATTTGTGGACTTCTGCCATCCTTCAATGAGTTTTTTCCTGTAAAATACATTTTTAAGGAATTAAAATCATCAATGATAAATAATGATCATTTCACTGTTTCATCGATGTTTTAACCATCATCAAAAATAAATAAACTTTTGTTCAAGGATTCTTTTTTTCTTATTATGTTTAAGTTTTTATATAACAAAGATAGCCTTTGTTAAATAAAAACTGGTACTTTTCGTATGGTATCATTTTTTGATCAATCATGCAGCAGTAGTTTTTAAGTTTTTTTCTAATAATTCGATTTTTTATTACTTTTCCACGTTGAGTGGCGTCAGTTTACACTTTTGTAAAAAAAATACTTGTATGCTATATAAGTATGTGTAGTGCCATCTATCTCGCTACATGCTAAACATCATTGTATTCTACGTATCAGACCAACAGATGGCGCTGGCAAATCCTAGATCGCGCAAACGATGTTATCACGGAGTTTGAACATAAGTAATACAACCGAGGGGTCAGACCCTGAGCCGCTCGTTGTGAAAGATCTTTCCTTTTCGTAGGAGATAGCATACTTATCCGCTCAATATGTATTGAAAATGCCTTAGATATGCTTGGCTAAGGTTTCGTTGTTAGTATAATTTTGAATTCATTTCTATGATTATCATCAAGCGAAAGTGGATGCCTTTAACTTTTTAGATGTATACCTTGGGCATCCTTCTTGATCAGTCAGTTGGAGTTTCTTGGTCCTGGGACTATCGTATTCATCGTTATCATACGCCCAGCAGTCGTGGATCCTCAGATTGAACTGGTTCCTCACGTCCTTCAGGTACACCAAGATGGTGAGGTACTCTCCGATTTTAATTGAATCTTTGAGAGGAGTTGTCTGAAAGTTAAGGATATAAATAGTTCATAGTTCATTTATTCATAACAAAGGTTACATACATGTCAAATTAATAAGTAAATATTGATCATTTTGTTTTATTTATTCTTCTTAAATATGTTATTTTCATTTAGTCATAAGGTGTACCTACCTATTTACAATATGTACATAATTTTAATTCGTGATGTAAAAACTCGCCGCAAATCAGAAACAAGGACCACTTCTTCTTTGCTTTTTAAAGCTATTGCATAGCTTCTATCGTGGGCCTTGAGCGTGGAGACCGAATCCAGAAATTCGTAACGAAAATAACCTAACACTACGCATGCGTAATCCAGCAAAAATGCTATGCAAAAGCTTTACCGCGGCAGTCCCCGAGTGCCACACGTCTTTTTTAAAACAATACTTACATTGGGAAAGACTCCTTTCTGGATGTCCATCCAGCACTCCACGCCACCACCGGGTCCTTCGACGGCGACCACGTCCAACATATCCACCATGAATGGTTTTAGTTTCAGTACATGCTGTTCGCGAGATGCAACTGCATTGCCGTTCACTGATACTTCAAGGGAAGTACGCACACATGACACCTGAAATAAATAAATATATACGAACATTTCACAAATTACACTCTAGTCCCAAACTAAGCAAAACTTATACTATGGGAACCAGATTGCTGATAGAATTCTTATATAAGTACATTATTTTTGTAAACACATACATAGAATTCATAGTAACACCCAGACACAGAACAAATATGTTTATCACACAAACCTTTGCTCTGGGTGGGAATCGAATCCACGGCTCTGAGCATGGAAGGCAGAGCTTTTATCAATTTTAAAAGGTCCATGAAAAACTGTCCCCATTTTCGCCTCTGAAATATTTTACTGGTGGAACTGGCATCTAGAATCACCTAGTATATAAAACGATTCTAAATTATCTTTGTGATTTTAATGAATAAACTTTTATTGATATTGATTTTGATTTATAAAAATCACCTTTCTGGCAAAGTCCAGCGGACCCTGCACTAGGTCATCGGCCTGGAAGACCAATACATTGTCGATGGTTCCACAAGCATGGCAAAGGGGCCGGGAGCCGCATCCATTCAACGGCACTCGGAACGAGTACCGGGATTGGCTTCCTCCAAGCGAAACATATCTGGAAAAAAAAATTGAATTAACTAAAATATTCATAGAAGAAACAGACTATTGAAATGAAACGAAATATTTAATTAGGTACCTGAAATATCTTATTCTTAATATGGTCTTGTTATATATGGTCTTATCGTAAATAGAGTATCGCATTTCTCCAATTATTGGTATGCAAATCTTGGATTACTTTAGTAAATATTATAGGTTTAAACTAATAATTGTTATTATAATTATAAAAAGTTAATTAAATCACACGTACAATAAATAAATTCAATAAAATACATAATAAAGTCACAAATAATATACAAATTAAACTATTAGTCACTGTTTGAGATAATCATCAATGTAGTAAAAAGATTTTTCAATTCGGCAGAATTTGTTTTTTCAATTGTTTGGCCGAGTATATGTTGGAAATTACCACCTTCTTCTTCGTATTAAATATTTTTTTTTTCGGACAAAAAACGTTTCCTAGTTTTTCTTAAGGTTATGTTAGGTTAGTTATTACCACCAAAAGAAGGAGTAGCGGATACTTACTTGCACTTAGGATCGTTCAAGAAGCCCTTGCTGTAGATGATGCCGTCGAAGACATCATTGAACTCGACGGTCACATCAATAAAGTCTTTCGCGCACTGCACGTCTATGTCAGGGGAGAACGGTGAGTCTGGAGAAAGAAAATATTAATTAAATCATCTGTTTAATTAATTTCAATAAAGTGATATCTGTTCTAGATAAAGCTGTTTGATAGACCAAAGTGCTTGAGAAACTGTTTTTTATTTTCCTAATATAATTATTATAAATATAGAATTATTCAATAAAAAAAGTCTTGTTTTAGCAATTTACTTTTGAAATCAGTAGGTATAGTAATATGAGAAATAAACAGTTAAGAAATTATACATATAATATAACATTGATGTCACTTTATTTTTTTTAATTATTATTATTTGTGCATTGCCGAATTATATTTTTGTTGGCGCAGCCGGTAGGATTTCTTACCTGCGGCTCTAGAGCCTCGCATAAATGTGACTGCATTTTCTTCGGAACTTTCAACGAAGGGAGATAGTGAATTGTCTCCGGACAGCTCGAAGTTCAGTTCAGCTGCTGTGAGTGTGTTTTCGTCTGAAGCAGCTGCAGCTAGTGACAGCTGTAAAAAAGAATAATAATTAAAAAACTTCACAATATCATCACATTATTCAATCATTATAATAATCTTCCAAAGAGGTAAAAATCGTTATAACTTAGTCATGCAAATAGTAATTATCGAATTACGACTTTAGCCATCATAATTAGACGCAGTTAAGGGTCAGTCACTAAGCCGCAATAAGTGCCTATTATGCCAAATTTACAAACACAGCATAATATTGATAAAACCAGTGCATTGAAAAACAGGTTTTGTAGTTTTGTAACTTTGTGTACTCTACATCTATTGTATAATACTGTTAGTATTAAAACTTGAGGGACACCCGGATGGTACGAAGTTCCTTTCCATTTATTATGTACAAAAAACCTGTATACACACAACAAAAATAATCGTCACGACACCACACTGTTCAATGCGAAACTGGCTTGCTTTCTATGAGATAAAGAAACATACATAGACATACGCATAACATAGAAACACGCGCATCCCGCACGGCTTATAACTATAGCAAAAAGTGTCGTTACAACTTTTGGTCTGTTTTTTTTTCATTTCGCAACGCGCGATAAGGAATTTCATTCCAAAATTTTCCTGACTGTAAAACAGGTTGCCAGCACAACCTGTTTTCTATGTATTTGCAACATCAAGGATCTATTGCCAGACTACACTATCGGCAAATCTGTAATTTATTGTTTAACACAATGATTATGTACGCTCCCACGTGTTAATTCATAAAATGACTGAACGAAGTGGAAACTAGTAATTTGTTGCTGTATTACATTGGGCACTGTTTTAGGTAAGTATAATTATTATTTTAAAGATATTAATAAAACTGACTTTAATTGTCATCGAAAGGTATACTTACAGCAAACATATTTTTAAAAATGACTCAGAAAGTATTTTATATTGTTGCCATTTTCATACAAGCAAAAACTAGCACACCAAAAAATATTAAAATTGGTTCATAACAATTATACATTAAAAAAATAATACCTTACTCTGTTTTACCATGCAATAAGATAGGTTATATCGTAAGTAAGTAAACATGTTTGTATTTTAGTACCCGAGAATGTCCTTGGGATGATAATTTTGATTTTAGTTACATTGCGTGATAAATACCAAAGCAACTACCGCACGCACTACTTATTACTGCCCTTTATAAAAACGTAATGAAACTCTGTAACTAAGTACATACTTATCTTTAACTTGTAGTGTGCAATAAAATCATTTCTATCTAATCCTCATTAATGTTTTTTACTGGATTTTGAGATTATTATAAAAACAATAGCAATATTTCCGGTATTGTAAATTGAGAAGCTCTTTCAGCTTTGCGCACGAGTTAATTATTTTGTAGGAAATAAATAATGGATTATTTTTAAAAACTTCCGTTGTTTCTGAATTAGAATCGTTTTCCGTGTTCTATTCAAAAACCTATTGTAGGTAGATTAAATAATTTATTGCTATTAATGTTTTTTACGTAGTTTCCCACGGTTTACTGATAAACTGCTGTAATAGTTTATGACCTAGTTAGTATATGTAGTCTTAAAAAATACTTTAAAAACAAGACTGTTTAACCACTTTGATATAACAGAAAAATATCCACTCTAACAATAAAACTTAATTAATTAATTTCATCCCATTTGTCTTGGAGGGAAGGACGAGTACCTCAGATGTTATATTAGACAAAAAACCATGTGACGTTATTACCTATTAAGTATTATTATTTCATACAGCTGTTTATCAATCCACAAAAAATGCCACAGAATACCGATGAGTTACTATAGAAACTGAATGTTATTTATAACCTGGCAAGTTTTGAGAGGCCGACAGTACAATGTTTACTTTCTTAAAAGCGAAGGTGATTTTGAGCACGTGGGTCAAAAACGTTAGTAATATGACAAGTATTGAAACTTTGATTCACCGCATCGAATCAGTATTGAACAACTTCGAGTGCCAAACGAGGGGTCAAGGCTGTCGCGTTACGTGTTAATTGTCGTAATAGTGTGCGTTTTCTAATCCTATAACATTCTTGTCATACAACTTATGTAAATTCCGGTTTGTTCTTCGCAGTAATTATACAACGTTTTACTTAATTCAATAAGACGAAAGGAGGCTTATTTGCATCAAGCAAGGAATAGATCATCATCAACCTACATCAAGTACCTACACTGCTGGACGTAGGTATCTCCCAAGACGCGCCACTGAGCCCGGTCTTCGTCTTTCATCTAGCGTTTGCTAGCTACAGTAGCTACATTTTGCAGATCGTCGCTCCAATAGCTAGTATTTCAATTATCATCATGTTAGTCAATATAATTTGACATGTACTGAATGTATCAGTTTCCATACAAATATTATCGTATTTGTGACAATTCTAAGTTATTTATTACTAAGCATAATTAAGATCCCACAAAGTTTTAATACCAAAAACATGTATAACTAGTTTTCTTAAACAAGCTTCCATGCAAATTCTTTTCCTGTCTTTAATTATTTGCGTACAACGTAACATATTGGACATCTCGCGAAATATGTAAACTTTAGATTTTTGATAAATACAGTAAGTAAAGCTGAGATATATAGACGAAACTAATCGTGGACATTATACTTGCGACCATTTTTTTTTTTTTTTTTTTTTTTTTTTTTTTTTTTTATTTCCTTTTTTGCGGCTTTGGTATCACTGCGGCCTTGATGGCCTATTGTGATTGCCACTTATGTGTAAAACACCCCAGTGGGGGCGTTCATAGTTCACCACTAAACCCTGCAGCTGTTAAAAACCGAAGGATTTTCTTAGGGGTGAAGTGTCTCAGCTCATCCGGGCTTAAAAAGTGCTTTCCCAGATGGATGCTGCGTTTTTGCATTAGTGTTCCGCACTCGCCTAACAGGTGAAGAGGCGTTTCTGCCACCTCCTTACAAAGTCTGCAGGTTTGTGTTTCGGCTAGCTTTAGATTGAACATGTGCTTGTTAAGGTGACAGTGTCCAGTCAAAGCCCTGACCACTGTGCGCAAATTGTTTCTGCTCAGCGCTAAGATACGGTTGGTATACCGTTTATCGAAGGCTTTTATGAGAGCTTTAGAGTGGTTCATGCCTGAAGAGTTAATCCAGAGTTTGGCTGATTCCTCAAGGCACGAAATGTAAATGTACTTGCGACCATAGACCACTCTCTAAAAAGAGACGATACAACTCTGCAGCCAATACCTCTCTCTTTCCTGTAGAGATCTGTCAATATCTTGCGGCTGTCACTGTCAGTTATTATGAAATTATTTTC
Organism: Ecliptopera silaceata; assembly: GCA_932527185.1. NCBI lineage: Eukaryota > Metazoa > Arthropoda > Insecta > Lepidoptera > Geometridae > Ecliptopera > Ecliptopera silaceata. The sequence continues at coordinate 4,914,145 of OW052211.1, forward strand.
TGACATTTCTAAGCTTGAAAAGACTGACAGAAGACTGAAAAAAGCTTAGGCTTAAAGCTCAATAAATATAATATGAAAATTATTTCTGTCATTAAATCGTTTCTTTTTGTGTATTTACTGTAGTTATTTGGTCATAAAATAAGGAAACAGTTCGTCATTGCAGCTTAAGTTAATATTTACTTACATACATTACATCACGGTATTAGTAGAATGTGTTATTAGATAAGGTTAAGTAAACTGTTAGTTTTAAAAGGTCAGTTAATAACTTAAGTAAAAAACCTGTAGCTTTAATTTGCGGTTTTTTTATTTCTTTATCGATTTTTATACTTCATTTGTTTTTTCATACTGACATTGACACGATGCCTCACAATATATTAGAGCTATACTTTATTAATTTTATTTTATAAGTCTAATTTTATTGTGAGAGCGCACCAACAACAAAACGTATTTTAAATTCACGTGACTTGACATTTGACTGTAGGTATCGGTAAATAGTGACGTAAAATAAACTGCCTTACTGGTGTCTTGTCGTTGGTGTGCGCACACCCTAATATAATTTCTAAACCTATGAACACGTTGGTCACTTTTAAATATCTTCCTATTTTAAACTGCTACCACGAAAAAGGTCGCGGATTCGAATCCATCTTGGCTTATATGCGTAAGATACTCATATAAGCCAAGATGGATTCGATATATATATCAAGATGATCCTATTTATTTTGCGGACCATATATTACCATATAATTTAAACCATATATTATTTATATTGATATAATATCTATGGTACGAACCTGCACGAGCGCGATTACTGCCGCTATGCGCATTGCGGCTTCATGGGGCCCTGAAAAAAAAAACAAAAAAGTTAGTAAGAAAGTCTTTTACATACAAAACTCAGATATTTGAATAACTAATGTTACAATACTGGGCTCTAATCACAAATGCATGTGACAATCGTAAACTAAACATATTTGAAATACACTATGTGTTAACGCAGCAACGTTCGATAGTAAAACTGGCGTTAACGCGCAGTGTATCTCAAACGTCACCGTTTCGATACGTTTACGGTTGTTACATTAATTTGTGATTGAGCCTCTGATTAATAATGACAAATGGCGTATTGCACATTGCACCGTCAGTTCGCTTAATGTGGGAGAGTTTTCTAACTAGAATGTGGGACTGTAAATGCAAATTCATGATGAAACTTCGATTAAGTAAATCACACGCACCACTGAATCTAATAAGTCTATATATAAGAGAAATATATAACTACATACAAGGGAAAATAAAGAATAAGTAAATATATGTTTACGTCTGGTGGCGATAGCTTAGAAAATCTAACTGGAACTAGATTAGGGATAGAATACTGAATAAGTACTTATTTAATTTTGCTTGTACTGTTATTATATGAGACTTGGTAAATTTCTTTTGTGTAAATCAAACCTAAAACTCACAACAGTGATACGAAGTTATACCAAGATTGTTCTATGTCTACTTGACTTTACTAATTAATATAACTATTTTAAAGTACCCTTTTATGAAGCAATAATCCTTATCAAAGAAACAAAACACTGTAGGAGTTAAAGACAGAAAAGCTTTATCAATATGTCTTGAAGATTGATGCTCCATTGTTTGTACACACTGTATTTTTATAGGTCAGGTATTTTTTACTGGTCTAGAGTAAATGGTTTAGGTAAATATGCGTAACATTTATTTAGGTGTTATGTACAAAAAACCGCGAGTATTTGCGAGTATATTTTGTTAATAATGTGACCAAATATTCCGTAAAGTTTTTGTGTAAACAGTGATCAAACAAAGTTACGGTGTTAACGGAAAACACAACTTTCGTATTCTAAACAAACTTGGTTGACAAACTTGATTTTTATAAAACATCATCTTAGATGTGGACCAAAAATACGGAAGTTTTTTTTTAAAGCGCATTTTTGAAATCTAGTCATCTATTTAATTTTGTCACATTCTAAGTACGTAGGTAATAGAACTCGACGCGTTGCGACTTAATAAATAATTTTGATATTTCTTCGTTTTAATGAGATAAAAATATAACCATACTACATTTTGAACAACTAAAAGATGCTGAAAATAATGTTGATTTATCATATACAACCAAGGTTTAAGAATCGTGATAGTCACCTATTTATTTCAGAATTTACATCAGCGGTATTGCATAGGTGATAAAATCTCTTCAACTCGCAACATAACAATAGTGTCAAGTGCCACAACTTTGTTGAAGATGTTTTGAAACATTTCATAACTTATTTGGGCTTCAGATTATCGACAGGTTTTGCAATAGTTTACTTATTTTATTTAAGTTTTAGATAGTCAAAAGGTCGAGATTTTGTGTGAATTATATACACACAAAATCTGGACAGAACAAAATGTGTTACAAAACACATTTACTTTTTAATTTTATTTTTTAGTGATAGCTCTAATCATACTCAAACTTGGACTTATGAAGACTTATTTGACAGGAACGTTGAATAGCCTAACTGACCTGATATAAAGAACCTATCAAGCATTGATCAGGACAAATAGACTGACAGCTGACAAAAGTTCAGATGTTCATAGAGAATTTTATCCCAAAAAAGTTCAACACTAGCCAGTTTTCTCCATAAACTTTAATACACACGGGGAAGGTTTATTAAACTACTGCTAGACGTCATTAGACGTCATATGACGTCCTAAAGGAATACAACAAAATATGCGACTTTAATATCAACTAGTATAAAAAAAATAATTTAAAAAGAATAACTATCCTATGATTGTAGCTGTGTGTAGTATAATCTAACTGTGAGATATGCTCAATAACTCAAGTTGTATTTTGTAATAAAAGAAGAAGATGAATTCATGTGTCATAATTTGACAGGTCTATTATGCTCCGAGTACTTGATTTATTTAGCTCAATGATTTGAAAGTCATTACAATTAAAGAAGATGCATTCAAATGTCACAATCTGACAGAGTTGTAAGATATTAAATTTCAATTAGCTTTGTATGGTCTTCAACAAGACTGGTCAAGGATACTTTTTAATAGTAATAAGTAGTTTCTAAGCGAGAAGGTTTAATATGATTGTGGTGTTATGAATGGACTAATGCTAATGGCAGTTTAAATCTTAATTAATTACAAATTATTGATGTCAAAGTTTATGGATTGATAAATTGTTTAATATGAAACATTGAGCAATAATATGTTTAATATAAAAAGTATGTTTCTTTAAATCCATATTTTAATATGTAAAATTAATATGATACTTATTACGAGAGATTATTTAAATAAGTTTACTTAATTAAATAAAACATCGGCATTTTTTGTGTATTTCTCATAAGTTCCATATCCAGCAAAACTATCCATGTCACAAAAGATCTTGAAAAAGCTTTAAGTATTTATAACTTTAGTTATTAAACTTAGTAACTATAAAAATAAAATCTTTTCATATCAAAAAATCATGAAGAGATACTGCAATATTTAGCGATAAAAAATCGACAGAGAAAGAAAGTAATGAAGTTGCCAGTGACAACAACTTGCCAGTGACAGCTACTTGTCTGTAACAGCAACTTGCCAGTGATAGGAACTTGCCAGAAACTGATGCTCACGGGACGGTAAATGGCAGTTCACGAGTTAATTGTAAGGTTGCATCTATCATGGATTCGTGAGGTCAGCCGGTGAACCCGTTGGGTTCCGCGGTTTCGCCATGTCCCAATTATGTGGACTGTTTCGAAATTACAATAGGTGTCGTATTATATGCCTATTAATTACTAGCTTCTGCCTCCTGCTTTGCTCTATGTCTATAGAAGTGTATGAATATATAATAATTTAATAAGAAAATTGTAACGTATTTAAGACACAGCGCGCTAAAGTTGCAGCGTTCGACAGTAAACATGATGTTGACGGGCGATATCTCAAATACGTCAGTGTTTCGATACGTTTACGATTGTCACATTTATTCGTGCTCCCTGTAACCCAAGTACGAGTTTATGCACAGACCGATCGAAGAGACGCAATTGCCGTGCGCCACCGATTTTGTATCCAAACTCGTACTTAGGTTTGGTAAAAAGTCAATATAGAATATAACATACAACTTATTTTGGGACACCTTATACATCGGTGATTTTAAGGTAAATAATCATGAAACAACTTCATTCCAGTCATCAAAGTCTAACAATAATACAAAGTATCAATAGCGTAATTATAGTCATTCTAAAGTATTGGCTGGAACAATGACAATATTTCGCATGGTTTTGTACATTTTGTTCATTTTGTACGGGCTATTTGTATTGTTTGATTTTACTAAGATCGATTAGAAGGCATTGATGTGTGAAATTTATGGTTGAATTACGTAAGTACTTGCTACTAATTTTTAGTTTTGTTTCTTTTTTTAATAAAATTAAAAATTGTAAGTTTAAATGGTATAATCTAGCGGTGATTATATGCACCATGCACCGCTAGAAAATTAAATTATATATAGTTTAAGTACTTAAATTTATTAAGTAGTAGCTTAGACTTAATAGGGATCAAATATTTGTAAAACAATACAATTTATTTTCAATGACTATATTTTATTTATTTTATTGATTCAATATTATGATTGTATTTTTATACTAATTTTCGAGATTGTTATATTTCCAATTATTAAATAGAAATATTTTTGGCAGCTCATCTATGATTTATTATAAAGATACACCGAATTAAATTAATCATATCTTGTAAATAACAATCGAAAGGTCATATGTTTACTAATTATTTAATTGCTTTTGAGAAGAATGATATTTAAAGCATAGTTCAAGGATAGTTCATATTGCAATGAATAATTTAAAATAAATTAAGTTTTTTTTAATATTCTCATTGGATTATCGTTATGGTTTGTATGTGTTAGGTTAACTGCTTTTTGATGGGCCCGTGTTGGGCAACCGTTTGTTTATTTTATATCTTAATCCAATTTTGTTAATCAGAAGAATAAATTTATCATCATGAATAAATTGAATCAGTTTTAGGGTTCCGTCCGCAAAGTGTAAAACGGGACCTTATTACTAAGGCCGTACTGAACGTTTGCCGACCGACTGTAAGTATGTAGGTAATAGTTAAACGGTGTTTTAAAAATGTAGCGCAGACTTGATGTATTGAATACCATAGGTAATGATGACTTAAAGTCAATGCTGAATTTGTTGTTTTTGCTTGTTACGGAATCCTTCGTGTGCAAATCAAACTTGCACTTGACTGGTGTTATATCAATGATAGGCATAATATTAGTTAGGCATAGGCATAGATTAGGCACTAACCTAAAAAATATGTTAAAATTAATATTTAATTTCATCACAGTATATTTCTGCATCAATTTGAGTTTTGTGTCAATGTGTATGTAACAGTTGTACAGAAAAGTGTGACTCCTGAATAACCCTGTTTAAGGTTCTCATATTTAGACTAGATGGCGTTGTATCGTTTTTGTAAAGTCCTACCAAAAATATGGTCCAAATAACACAAGTTTCATTACTACGATTACTATTTCAATTGTTTTCCAAGCTACTATATGACCTGATTCAACCTTTATAAATACAAAGATGACACATGTGAAGTATGCCACGGTCAGACTCCACCGGGTCCGTGTACTAGACCGGTCTGACAAGCACTTTATCGAAGCCCAATCGACTTACATAATTTGCGAAATGCATCAAGTTTATTGTGAAGATGGGTAAGAAATAATGGGGCTCGGTTTCGTAAGATTTATTCAGTTGTTTTTTATGAACTTAATATTACATGCTGGTCGATCATAATATTTAAAATAGAATTTATAAAAAGACGAGTTTCCGACATATATTCAATACGACCGATATCACGTGGGCTAAGATCTAAGAATATATTTTTCAAAGATAACTTTTTCATTCAATGAGCGAAATGTAAATTTTATTAATAAAAATAAGTATTAATGGATATTTCACACATCACACATTGTTTAAGGGACACTCAGAAAATGAAAATACAATAAAATCTGACATTTTAGTATAAATAGTTAAAAACTTTATCAGGAAATAAATATTATTATTTCTAATTGTAATGACCAAATTACTAATAGTGTTGTAAATGTAATTATTAGTAAGAGTAAGTAATTAGTGAATTGTTTTCATGTTACACTCGGTTCTTGCAAGTTAATGATTGCATTGAATACGATTGCAATCAACTTGACATTTTATTGAGAGTAACGTCCTTTTTTGGATGAATACAGTCATGATAGTTTATAATCGATAAATTTGGATCTTAACTGACATTAATAAGAGGATTTTAGTAGTCAAAAAATAAAGAAAAGTTATAGTGATTATAGTATAATAATGTTTTTATTTTACTGCTGAGAAAAAGATACTTTTTGTCAGATTATTATCTCAAACGCATGCATACAGACAGACAGAAGGAGACTTTCCAAAGTCTTAAAAAATATTCATAATAAATAAATATTTATGACATTTCATAACGTTTTTTTAAATCGAATTTATTCACGAATGAAGTCAAGTTTTTGCGATGGATACTACATACATATATTATGTTTATTTAATTTCTTCATAAATCAGAGACAATACTACGAATATTTTTTTACTAATTTTAATTTTTAATATCTCTAATTGTTAGTGATATTGGAAGATTTATTCAGTAAAAAGCTCATTGTTTTATTTCACTTAGTTTTATCGTCTTATCAATCCGTCAGTCAAATCAATCAAACTAAAGGTCAGTCTTCATATCCTCGTGTTATATTGTGTAAACAAAATAGCAACCATCAAACACTTCAAACAATTACTTGATTAATTATCAAATGACTGTGTTGGTTAATTTTAGCTAAACTTAATCGTGGGAATACTGCAATGTGAACTGAAACGAGTTGCAAAATGCTTCACTTCCTCTGTGTCAGTGTTTTTGACAGGTGTCACAGTTTAGTATGTTTTTATTATTATTTTATTATTTTTTATTTAGCCACTGTCGTCCCACTGCAGGGCAAAGGCCTCCCTTCCCTCCTTCTACTCTTTGCGATTTAAAGCAAAATATATAAGCAGTTTAGTATTAGCTTTGTTTTAGATGATGTGTTGTGGGTTCGATTCCAGAACAAACGTTTGTTTTGTGTTGTGTTTAGTGACTGGTCATTAATGTTTTCTCTAAAAAGATGGCGCTATGGAAATTACCTACAAATAAGTATTTTAAATATTAATTTATTCTAATCTTAAGACAGACTGACGATATCTATCGTTATAATCGTTTGTGATTTGGCAGTGGTAGGTACTTTTGGCATATCCTCATAACTTTAATAGATTTAAAAGTTTTTTACTGCTTAGTAATATAATTTATGTAACCAAATTGTTATTACTTGTTAATCGTAATAAAATCTAATAAAACATACAAACATTCTAAATAGTAGGTATCGATTCAAAAACTTTCAAATCTAATTTTAACCTATCAAAGTCTCACGACTTACTGACTAATCCTCGTCGCAAACTTGTGTAATCTTCTTGAAAACCTCAATAAATATTATTCATAACATCAAAAGTAATACAATTTAGCAGTCGGGCCATGAATCTTGTGGCTCTGTAACCCTTAATTACTATTTTGGAGCTCAATTGCTGTAATTTGAGTGGCGTTGCACAAGGCTCTCGTTTCGGTCCCATCTTGTACCTGCTATATAATGTTGGTTGCAGAATTACAAGTGACCTGTGATGTGAATCATGTTTTTTTGTCTTCGATACCGTACATCTTTCATTTGTAACCGACTTCAAAAAAGGAGAAGCTTCTCAATTTGATTGTACGGTTTTTTATATGTTTGTATATGTAACACAATTTCTCCACCAATTATGAAGCTATTTTGATGTTTTTTTTAAGTATGACATTTACATTTTATGAAGATCAGACAAGTATACTTTTATTGTTATTTACACTTACTTATACATCACCTCTATGCATTTAAAGTACCTTACTAAATATGTCCAATTAGCTCTCAGTCGACATCGTGTCGTATATCGTATCGTGTTGGTGTGAAAAACTGCTGAAAAATCTATGAATTTTCTTATTAATTTATCGGCAAATTCTCAACCAAAGTGCTAATAATACAGCGTATAGTACATAAATATTGTAAGTTGCCTCACACGATCAATAAAGATTGAACTATTGACCGCAAACTTTAGACTAACAATACACCTATATACCTACAGAAACTAAACAAAACTTACAATATTTTGATACTTACTATATTTATTGCTTAACAAAATTATAGACAAAGTTATAATAAAGTTTAATGTGTAAGTTAATTATAGACCTAGGCGGTCTTCAAAAAAACACCTATACCTAAATCAAGACCGTATTAAAAAATGTACTTAGTTCCTTTATTACATAGTTTGAGACTTTGTCATTAACGTATATCAATAATATCAATAATATTTTATAAACAAACCTCGGTCTGCCTACCATCCTGTAATATTGTAGTGCCCTCAAACAGGGTTCATATGTTGTAACCAAATCATATCTACTGTAACACCTAGTCTTAACATATGAGAACAATAAATAAATTGAGTATTGAGTGTCATATTCTTGATTAAATAAAACCCAAACTCAAAAATTTATTGTGTTATACTTTTGTTGGTACTTATATGACTTACTTATTTGTCATTATAACTATGTATGAACAAATTTTCAAAATATTGACGTCTTCTCATTTTTATTACTCTGTTGACCCGAATAAAGTTACTCCTTGCATGTTAAGCAACTGTTTTTTTTGCAGTATTTTGTAATCATTAGTCTTGAATTTAATGACGAATTATAATCGCTAATGAGAGTTTAAATTAATTACCGCCGTTGTAAATAATGATTAATTAATTAAGTAATTTTTACACGGTGTTGGAACCGGTACCGGTTAGTTCGAGATAATGACGTGTTGTCGTGTAGGTATCGTTATCGGACAGTGTACTAGCTTAATGGTGCGTAAAAATGCTTTTAAAAACAATGTTTGCTAATGCAATTTTTCAGAGTTACTGCTTTTATAAACGACGTTTGTTTATTGGATTGTTTTTTTAAGTTTTTGGTTAGCCAAAATGTCTGTAAGAAAATAAATATAATATAGACTCACATTGCTAAGTTTGTGACTAGAGTGTGATGTGTGAAAATGTCCGTGATTATTTATTTATTTAATTCTCATGTTAAATAAATAAAATAAATCATGCTGGAAAATCCACACAACATCATCTAGCCCCGAGCTAAGCAGAGCTTGTGTTATGGGTACTGACATACTTAATACAATACATCACATTACATAGATAGATATTTTTAATATGTTAGTGACTATACTTTTTGTTTTAATAGCAAGAAGGGAAATAATAGCCAATTATAACACCAGTAGCCGTCTAACTAAAGATAGATCGCTATCTATACAAGCTATCCATCAAGTGACTATTTATGGCTAATGATGTATCCGCAGATATAATCTATTAACGCAGATCTATTCAAAACAAAGTGATTTAAAACACGTAAACGAATTGAATATACAATGATTAATTTATTTCATTCTAAAATTTCCGTCAGAAATAAGAAGTCTTATTAATAAAAGCCAAAACAAATTTTCATGCTGGGGCCACATTAGCGAGCTACGGCGAATATTCGTGTTAACGCGATATATGTGGCCGGGTACATCGTGCCATCGCGTAGTATTTAGACAAGAAGATCGCCTATACCCGAACACGATGTTTTTGTCGCGCCAACACGATACGAATATTCGCCCGCTAATGTAGCCGAAGCATCACAAGAAAAGAAGGAATAAAAAACATATCTAATCATAGAACATCAAAATATCTCGTTCAAAAAAATAAAGTCTACTTCATAAAATATCTTAGTGTGTCTATGTATCCTATGTATGTAATAACTTAAAAATATATGTATAAGTATTCTATCAGCAATCTAATTCCCATAGTACAAGCTTTGCTTAGTTTGGAATACATATTTACATTTTGTAAATACTGTAATAGCTATGTTTGTTTGTTAATATTTTTTTCTGTTCCATGAGTTTTTTTAATATCAATTTTATGTTATTAGCTTACCAATACAGTAGTACTACGAACAAGCTTTTAATTTACCTGAAAAATAAACATAAATTCTTTAGTTAAAAGTTTTATGGTTGAAGTAAGCAAATAATTCATCATCATCATCATCAACCTATATTAGTCCACTGCTGGACGTAGGTCTCTCCCAAGACGCGCCACTGAGCCCGGTCTTTGGCCCTTCTCATCCAGTGTTTGCCAGCTACACTCCGCAGATCGTCGCTCCATCTCGCCGGAGAATAATTATAAATAAAAGAGAGACCAAATAATTATAAATTAAATATTTTGGGACTGTAAGGTGTGAAATATTCAAGAATGTTTTTTAGACAATAGACAATAGACATACATACAATAGACAATAGACATACATTTATTTGCAACATTAGCACACACACAGTAATTACAATTAGTCCTTAAAAATAAACATGGTAAGTACAATAATGATAAAAAGGAATAACATAATAATATGATGATAGATGAAAGAGAAACATAAATATATAAATAAAAACAATGGTAAACACAAAAAGTAAAACAAATAAAATTTGAAAAACATTAATAACATAAAAGTGGTGTGTGCTACTGCAGCAAATAGGTTCCAGCTCAGCATTATGCTTTGCCACCTATTGGCAGCTCAGCGCTGTTTTTCTGCCGAAACCGATTGATCAGGCCATTTGGCCTCGTGAGACAAAATGTTGCGTTAGTAAAAATCTTGGGTGGAAAAGTATACGACTCTAAGTAGTGTGTGCTGGTTGTTTGTGTGTGTGTAGAAATACTTATTTTTATAAAGTTCAGTGTTTGTGTCTTGCAAGTGTGTGTATGAGGTTTTTAACAGTGATTGTGTGCGGTGAGGGTGTATTTAAGGGTGTATGTATGTAAGGGTGTGTAGGTGTGTGTAGGGTTCTCCTGGTACGCCAGTCTCTTAGGAGTCTGGTTATAGAGGAGAACCCTCACGTGTATAGGCTGTGTTTATGTGTGATGATTGTTCATGAGGTTGTATATTATATATGTATATATATTATTGTATATTATATAGTTGCGCGTGTTTTTGGTTAACAAGTGAACGGCCCACTAGAACTGTTTGTACCAGACAACCCGGATTGCTGTCTTTCAAATATATATTTCCTATAATGTTTTTTGAACGTATATTTGGATTTCAGCAATCGAAGAGGTGGCGGTATATTGTTCCAACACTTGGTTGCCTGGTACCGAAAACTGCCCCTAAACGCTACAGTTTTATGCTTACTATAGTGTAGCATATTACGAGTTGGCCTGTTGTCGTATTTACTCTGATAGCGGCTGAGCTTAGAGTAGAGATACTCTGGCTTTTCAGTTATCATGACACTATGTACCATCACTCCTAAATGAAATGCCCTCCGCGAAGCCATATTCAGAGTAGATGAGCTGTTTAGATATGGAGTTATGTGCGTTCGCGGTGGAACATCGTAACAGAACCGACAACACGCGTTCTGTATTCTTTGAACGAGGCGGGCAGTCTTCGAAGTTAAGCGTGGGCCATACACCAGGTCTCCATAATTTAACTTTGATAAAATCAGAGCTTCACAAACCTTAATTCTTATATCTTGACTTAAAAATGAACGTATTTTATACAGTAGCTTTAATTTATAAAAACAAGTCTTCATTAAATTTAAAATATGGCTTTCAAATCGGAGAAAACTGTCAAAAGTGATTCCGAGATTCCTAGCTTCATAGACTCGTTCGATGTTTTGTCCATGAATATTCACATTTAAATATCTCCCTGCTGTGTCTTCTATAAATCGCTTTGAACCAAGCAGCATAAATTTTGACTTGGTGGGATTTAATACTAATGAATTATTTTGTGACCACGTTGCAATATTTCCCAAGTCATCATTGACTTTAGCCAATTCAATGGACAAGTTTTTAGAAACAGGTAAATATAACTGCACATCGTCGGCATACAAATGAAATTGGCTGTGCTTGATATGCCAGGCGATGTCTGCACTGTAAATTATAAATAATAGCGGCCCGAGTATTGATCCCTGGGGTACTCCTCTGCTTACTATTTCCAATGACGACGAAATCTGCGATCCATCCGCTCGGCCAACTTTTACAAGTTGGGATCTGTTGCTTAAGTAACTATCAAACCATTTTACTGATGGAGCATCAACACCATAGTATGCCAGCTTTGATAGTAATAATGGTATATTAATAGAGTCAAAGGCTCGGGAGAAGTCAAGCAGTACCAGAATTGTGCCCAAACCCTTGTCCTGATTAACCAGTATATTGTCGATGACATCAAGTAATGCTGTTGTCGTGCCCCTACCTTTGCGGAAACCAGATTGAACAGTGGGCAAGATGTTGTTTTTCTCTATAAAGGTACTTAATTGATTGCACACTATTCTCTCAATCACTTTAGAGAGAACTGGCAAAATACTGATAGGTCTTAGATCCTTCATGTCCGTTGGGTTTGATATTTTAGGAATGGGATTCACTGTTGCGATCTTCCATTGACTAGGAAAGGTAGAAGATAATATAGATTTATTGACAATAGAAGTTATCAAAGATAGAGTATTCGGTAAGGTTAGCAAAATCATATCAATGGAGAGTCCATCCAACCCACGTGCATTCGTTTTTATTGATAAAATCACTTTCGCAACTTCTTCTTCAGATACAGGTTCCAATGAAAAAGTATCATCATTAAACCGGTTATATTCAAAGAAAGTTAGTTGAGAGATCGGTACCGTATTTGTTCCTGGTATATTAAGGAAATGTTTATTAATGTCATCCGGGCAGTTAAAATTATCAGGCAAGCAATCTTTATCACCAGAATTACCTAAGACATTTGTTTTTAAGTTTTTCCATAAGGTTTTTTCATTTTTTACTTGAGAATTTATACTAAACTCATAAAATGCTTTGGTTTCATTTCGAATACCTTCAATAACAAATGATTTTAACTCTTTATAATATTTTTTATCACTATCTAATTTAGTTTGACGATATTTATTGTGCGCCTCGTTACGGCAATTCATCATTATTTTAATATTGTCTGTTATCCAAGGCGCAGGCTTGTCTTTAATTTTTATTGTTTTCACTGGCGCATGTTCATCGAGCAAACTCGTAACAAGAGACGTAAAAACGTCTACCATTACGTCAACGTTTTCTGCGTCAGCAACCAACTCCCAGTCGAAAGCAAGTAGATCATTATCAAACTGTACCTGATTAATATTTTTGATCGGCCTGTAAGTTATGGACTTTGGGGGTATAAGCTCTCGCTTTATATTTAATGTTGCAGAAACAAAAGCATGACCGAGTAGTCCTGTGATATTATCAACTCTAACGTTACGAATGCGGCAGTCCGTGCAAACTAGATCTATTAGTGTCTCGTTGTCTTCCGAAAAGTGAGTAGGCGTAGTGACTACTTGTGACAAACCTGAATAATTAATGAATTGATTAAGCTTACATGTTTTACTGTCATTTGCATCGAGAATGTTAACATTAAAGTCTCCCAGAATAACAATACCGTCACATCCGGAGAAATATGCAAGGGATTCCGTAAGAGCATCAATAAAAACATCGATGTTGACCCACTGTGGACGGTATGCAGTGCCTATCATTATCCGTGACCGATTAATAGTCACTGATAGCCACATTTGCTCAATATCTGCGTGAGGGTGAGAGACCGTGCGGACATTTATTCCACGCTTAACATAGAATCCCACGCCTCCTCCTCTTCCTTTGCGCATATGTGACGGTCGAGGGGTGAAACGAAGTTTATAGCCTGGCACTGCTGGCGCACGTGCTTCTTCACCTTCTCGAATCCAGGTTTCATTAATAGCCACCACGTCACATTTTAAATTATCCATTGCAACAATAAAATCATTATGTCCTGTACCCAATGAACCCGCATTATATAGACCAAACTTAAATAATCTTGATTTAGTACCCATTATTATCCCGGTATAATTTATATTTTTCACTTTTAACAAATAAGAAAACGAAGTAAAAATTGTTTGTGATTGTAGTGGCAACGTTACTAGTTTGACATTTCAGAAACATAATCAGAGTAAAAATTAAAATGATGTATATTAATAAACAATAATTTAAATAATAAGTAAAATAATAAATAATAAATTTGTGTAGTATCAATAAAAGTGATACAAATTGTTTAAAGAATTTTAAATATCGCAACATTATGGACTCACATTGATTAGAAAATTTTAAACATTTTACTATATTTTTAAAAACTATTGGGAAAGGGAATATCAATGTAATTGACGCAGTAGCAACACAATACAGTCGTAAAAAGATACACAAACAAATAATAAAATTACTAGTACTATAACACAAAAATGGCAATATTAATGACATGGTATTATGTAAAATAAAGAACACACAAAATAGCACATTAAGCAGGACGAGAATGAACCTCTCAGACCACGGTTCTACCATCGGAGACGCCAACTGCGCCGGGGCCAAAAACCCGTACGAGGTCCGCCTCCGAACGAAGTCTGTGACGAGGGGAGTCCTCACTCTGATGTTGACGTGCATATATGCGCCCGTCCTTTGACCACACGAATCTCCATGACAGGCGCGCTCCAATTTCCCGCGCCCTGAGAAAAAGTTGCCTATTTTCTCGAGTAAGTCGCTCGTTTACATAGAAGCGACGAGACTCGCCAGCCAAGCCAGCATCCCCAGTAGAGACACCACGGCGCACGCGGGCGGCCTTCAGCAGGTCGTCTCGAACCGCCCGCCGCACCAATCGCACCACGATCGGCCGCGTGCGCGCGCGTCCTGTTGTTTCATCGCGGGCCACACCAACTCGGTCCGCGCTGACGACGTCGCACTCGCTCAATGACACTCCCAGCTTTCTTGCGAGAGTTAACACGACGTGAACTGTAGCTTCGCCTTTGGCCTCTGGAACTCCGACTATATCCACATCATTAGATAGAGCTAATTGATCTGATTGGCGGATATGCTCCTCAAACCGCTGTACCGTCTGTCGAAGATGGTTGTTTTCCTCCTTTAGCACATCAATAATCTTAGTCTTCTCTGCAAGCGATGATTTAAGACTCTCAAGTTGAGCGTCGATCGATGACAATGTACCTCGAAATCCACCAAGGATATCATTTGTGGACTGCAACTGTTCCCTAACTATCTGACCCACTGACTCAGTTATAGCTTTTTTAATCTCTTGCTGTATAAGAGACCGCAAACCTGCCGAGTCCAAGCCGCATATTCCAGCCACTGTCTCCTGCGGTTCGGGTGTAGGTAGAGGTGAAGGTTTTCGCATGGTAACATTACTCGAGCCCTCCTGGCATCCAAAGTCTTGTATTGAAATTTGAGCAACTGAGCGAACAGGCGTGTTCTTATTATCGCTCTTACGCTCTTTACTTCGACATGCATCACACTTCCATGCATCCCTGAGTGTTGGTCTCATTGAAACAAAAGAACGCTGCGTCATATTAGCGCATTCCAAATCATAATTATTTTCGCAGTAAGAACACTTAAGGAATTCCTTACTGGTCATAGGTTTTAGGCAGCCAGCGCAAGACAGCTTCTTATAATCGCTCATCTTCAAAAACAATTAAAAAAATGCAAAAAGTGTATGAAGTGGATCCGGAATTGAACTCGGGACGACGCTTCGTATGACTCTGAACTATCGCATCCGTCAACTAGGCCAGAGCGCTTGTCTAGCAGAGGTCCGAAATAAGTTAATATAAGCCAATAGATTTTGTATTAGCATAAAAATGTTCAACAACCCTCAATATTCAACGTTCACACTCACGCACAATGGAGTTAACTTTAATAATTTTACGTAAAAACTTGAACTAGTTTGCAACTTTTGAAGCACTGATTCACAATATTTCTTGATTTATTATACATCAATCGATGGACAATGTTCTTGCAACTTCACTTGTTCAAATCTTGACTCGTAAAATAAACTTTTTACTAATGTTTAGATTAAAAAACCTACAGAGAAAAGTAGTACGTGTCTTTATCTCACAAGGCCCAACGACCGTGTAGTCCGTTTTTAATTTATTTACAAATTATTTGCAAGTTCCAATCAATGTGATATGGTGACATCTATCAATCAGCCATCTGGCATTTCCTACAGTAAATGTTACACATCAAAGAACGATGTATGTGTATTTCCCAAGAGTTTTTCGAATCAGATGCTCGCAGCTCGCGACCTTTTATAGGAGAACGGGTACAACCGAGACTAAAGATCGTCTAATAAATCCCAGAGTTACTCATACGTGCTTAGATTTAGACTTTTGTTGAAACGACAACCGTTTTGTTACCACCGTCAATAAATAAATAAATAAATAAATAAATAACGATGGACAATCCACACAACATCATCTAGCCCCAAGCTAAGCAGAGCTTGTGTTATGGGTACTAGAAGACTGACATACTTAATACAATATATTACATAGATAGATATTTTTTATTATACATAATAATATAAACACCCAGAACACCCGGAATAAATATTTGCAGATCGTACAAACATTTATCCCAAGGCGGGAATCGAACCAATTGTCAATGTGCAATCTATGTAACTATTGATTGTCCTACTAGTACTTTAAACGCGAAAGTTTGAATGGATATGTGGATGTATCTTTGCTACTCAAATAAAGTAATGCTACTTATTATTTAAATAAAATCACATGATTTTAATCAATACCTTGATATACTTTCTATGAAAATATAATACCAAAAAAAAAATCTTTCACGCTAAAACTACTGAATGGATTTTAATAAAACTTAACAATAATGTAGTTTATTTCATCAAAATTTATATTTATGAAGATATTGCGTGAATTATTCAAAATATAACTTCAATAAGACGGAAGTCATCACCTAGTGATGACTTTCGTCACTAGGAGAAGTCCTAGTCTAGGCATCCATGCCAGATACCATAATAAAGTTCGTAAATCTTGTAAAATATTTTTGTCTCTTAACTTAAGACAATGACTGTTGCTGTACAGCAAAGATATTACTCTTGTAGTTAAGAAAACCCGGGCTTAAGAATGTCTATGTACTTACTAAGTAACTGAGTAACTGGTAACCATGGGAGTGGATCATTCACCAGCGCACAATAAAATAGGTACCTACAACTATTTGCAATGCGTCTATCGAACAACTTATTTGCAAGATTCAATAGTTGTGTAATGTTTGTTCCTCTGAGTTTAAAAGATCTAACATTAATTAACACTAATTTTGTTCTATTGGGCTACTAGTAGACAGTGAGTTTAGGCAAGCGTAGTGTAAGACGCCCTCGAGATGAAGTGACGATCTGCGGCATGTAGCTGGCAAACATAATAAGAAGAGACGAAGACCGGGCTCAGTGGCGCGTCTTGGGAGAGTCCTCGTCCAGCAGTGGACTGATATAGGTTGATTATGAGAGATATTAGGCATGACAGTATGGTCTTACAATATGCATGTTTTAAGCTTGTTACATTATCTGCTACTAGCGGTTATTTCTACGTGACTTTATCAACAAGCTAATAACAAAATTGTTTGTAGCTAGACAGCGATGTGTTCATTTTTTATTTGTCACATATAGGTTTGTCGTATTTAGCAAAATAATAGTAGGTCGTGGGTTCGATTCCTATCCAGAACAAATTTTTGATGTGATATGTGGTGTGATGAACTTAAATATTGGTTCTGTGTCTGAGTGTTATGTATTCTATGTATGTATTTACAAACAAAAAGTATATAAGTATTCTATCAGCAATCTAGTTCCCACAGAACAAGCTTTGCTTAGTTTGGGACTAAAGTGAGATGTGAATTGTCCGTATATATTTATTTATTTAACTATCAATGAGTGAATATCAATTTAGTGAATTGAAATTCAATTACGTTTTTCGAAGGCTTTCAAAGT
Organism: Ecliptopera silaceata; assembly: GCA_932527185.1. Classification (NCBI taxonomy): domain Eukaryota; kingdom Metazoa; phylum Arthropoda; class Insecta; order Lepidoptera; family Geometridae; genus Ecliptopera; species Ecliptopera silaceata. Next base: position 4,932,082 of record OW052211.1, read on the forward strand.
ATTGCTTTGAGGTAATCTGATGTTAATATGTTGATCTTTAACATTTGTATCTACATTCTAAACGCGATGATTCAAAATAAGACCTTTGGTCTTGTTCCCTTCCCTTATTATAGAATTATCTATTTAAGATGAGATAAGATTATTTCCTGTATGATTATTTTAAAAGATAATCGATGAGTAAATCGCGACTGGATTAAGTACAGTCAGCGTTATAAATAAGTCTATATGCACTTCACCAAAAGTCAATTCTTGAAAAATTGCTATGTTGTATTTAACTGCCTTTTACACAGTTTTTCATTGATTACTATAGATAGATTTCAAATATATTATCAAAATTAAGAAGAGAAGTGTTAAATTATTATTTAAAATGAAAAAAAAGGTCGTGAAAAAAAATGTTTTAATAAAACTAAAGGTTAATAAAAATAAAAAAAGTAAAGATGCACTATAAGTGGTAATAAATTCAATCATGTTTTCATATCAAGTATTTATTATGTCTATAATTTTCCTAAACGTCATGATTGGAGCTACAGCCGTTACCATTTGCCCATCCTCAGCTGACATTATGTACGAGGTCATCGTACCCTATAATTTGCGATTACTCAGTAATATCTAGTCAACAAAGTATGACTTAGCTTTGTTATAAATTTTAGATCTCACTGAAAATTTTCGAACCACACACTTAAACATGCAGAGCGATTATTATTTGTTACTTTTTGGTGGTTGTCTTACATGACGCGAAATAACTTGAAGTTTAAAAAAAAAGGTTATGTTTTATAAAAGTATGCATATAAAACTATATATATAAACACGCATATTTTAAATTATTATTAAATAATAAGAAAACTAAAAATGTTTGTTTGTTTTTTATTTACAAACATGTTTTGTGGATAACCAATTAGTGATGCTGACTGTACCACAGGTATAAAACTGTGACCTTTAAAAAGGAGAACGTTGAGAATCAGGCTTGTGAATTCTTTTATTAATCTAATTAATTCATAAAATTCCCAGCTGATCTCCATATTGGAATATAAGTAATTATAAACTCATATTTCAAGGGTAAAGTCGTGCACAGTCGAAACAATGGTTAGGCAAGAGTTGTCATACAAAGCCTTGTGTAGTTTCAAATTTCCCACAAAACGGCTAAAAACGATTTTGAAATTTTAATTTTGTCTTATTTAAGACAAACACGAAAACCTTTCAAGTGTTTTGGCTATAAATGTCTTTACAAGAAAATGTTTGTCGTGAATAAAACTTAGTGACTCCCCACTATATTATTTTATTAATATTTATGTATCTAATGCTAAGGAATGTTTATTTAATATAATCTATTTTTAAAACGTAAATTAAAATAAAACTTATGCTTCATCAATAGCACTTTATGTTAAAATGTATAACAAAAATCAATATAAAAATAAAAAACTTCACAAAACATAGGTATTTTAAAAAAACATTGAAGGTTAATACAAGTTAACTCTAAAAATAAAAATATGCAACGACGATGTTATAAGAATTGTTGTCATAATTTAACACATAAATAACAAAAAACCTCAAAATGCAAAAATATAAAACATTGATGGATCTAGATTAAATTATTATGCCTAGACCAGAGCATGTCGTCAGATCTAGACAAGATTAGGTATTACAAATATACTTAAGTATACCTATTTATAATACCTATTTTTCATAGGATTTTTTAAGTCCGCATATAATTATAAGCACGGATATCTAAAAAGTAATAAAAAAGAATGTTTAAATACGTTTTAAAAATTTGTAGATAGTATTCAAAATAAGTTTATTGATATTCTATTAATTCATTATATTAATGCTAAATAAACCAAACGATTTTTGAATAATTAGTAATATAATATCTGCAAAAAAAAATGACTAAATATTCAAAAATTAAGTTTTTTGAAACTTTTTATATGGATTCTTCAACGACTATCTCGACTATTTACAACCATGCGTTGCATGATGTCATATTAAAAAAAATCTATAATTTATTTAATTCGATTCAAAACTTAATTGAATAAAAACATAATCGTATTATTTCAATTTAAAATGAGTTTGACACCAGGATCTAGACTAAGGTAACGATCATCACTGATTTGCATAAAATTATATTAATAATCAAGATAGGTTTTGTCTGAGTATCATTTCTATGTTGTTTTGTTTCAAACGTATTTGTCGTATCCACACTACAACCGATACGCTATCGTATCGGTTGTAGTGTGGATACGACAAATCAAAAAATCAAAAATGTAGCTATCTACACGATATTGGAGAGTGTTTTAAATATCAGATGACCTAGCTCCAATTAATACAATAATTGTTATAATTATCATATAACTAACATATCATTTACCATGATGATGTTCTTGAATATACATAAAAAAAATGCAAAAACATACGTATATAATCATACGTATAATCATACGTTACAAATTTATGATTATGTAAAGTTTAATATAATAGTATGTATAATATCAATTTTTATCCGCGAATGAATAGGCTTTTATGCAATCTTTACAAATAAAATTATGTATAAAATTACCTTTGACTGACATTCTATATTAATTTGACACAATAATTATTATAGCATTTATGTAATTGATTTTGGATTACCATAACCGAATGTGTAACCCAACCTGCCGGATTTGACACGGAGCATCAAAAAGTCTTCAATTTGATAGCAAAAAGGTTAGAGTTCATTTGTACAAAGACCTACATGGTTTATAATATAATGTATAATGCGTATAGGATTATACTTGACTTTTGAACACTCAGATCTCCGCCTTTTTGTTAAAAGAATAATAAACATAAATCCCCATAAACTCCGACATTGGCAAAATCGTGGCAAAATCGTGGCTTTTAAAAGAGATGGTGGGAAGAAGCAAAACAATGAGAGAAAAGGAGGAATTTGAGGGAGATCTTTGCCCAGCATTGGGAACAAATAGGTTTAAAAAAAATACCATTATAAAAATTAAATAGTGGTTTTGTATTATATATTTTGCACATAACTAAAAAATTACAAATCATTACGGGTTGTTTCGATATATATTTTTCTAAATATATAACTCAATATGTTTGGATTATATATTACTATGTAAATATTATGTATGATACTTAAGTACGCCCACTTGTATTAGCCGCACCTGTTCTGTTTTAAAGTCAAAAAAATATCATCACGTTACTAAATAATTTATAGGTTATCTTAGTGTTTGACTTTTAATAAACATATATTATTGTGTTTATTTATACGTGTTTTGTTGCCACTTTAAAAAATTAAGTTACTTTTTTGACAAAAATATCTGTTTGGATAATTTTATTTAAATGTGAGTCATTATTTATTTTATAACAGGTTTGTAGTAGAAATGTGATAGAAAAATTTCGCATCCTTGTTCACAAGTTGTATATTTTTTTCTTCGGCAATAAATTCTAATTTTGCTCGTCAAAACGAACGTTTACTATATAGGTATACATTTTATTTATTATATAAAAATAAATAGCCTCGTGGACCTTGACATTTGGTTTTATAACGAGTTAAATGCTGATGAATATGATAATGATATGGGATGATAGGTGTGGTGGGTCAAAAGTATCATATCACATGTCAGCCACAAAAATGCCTTTTTATAACACTGATATATTTTTTAGTACTTAATTTTTTATAAATTTAATGTTAGGTAAGTATAATTGTTTTTTTTTATTGTTAGTTTTTTTTCATGCTGTATGTTACAATTTAAGCAAAAATGTTTTTTTTTTATTTTTTTTTTGGTATTATTGCATATCTCGGAAGAATGCAAATGTAACATCATCTAGTACTAAATTAAGCTAAGTTTGCTTAGTGTGAAGTTTAGTTTTTATGAATTAATACATAAATTTAATTTGCAAAATTTATGTAATAGTAAAATAATAAAATTCTGTAGAAAGGCGGTTTGTTTTTTGTTCAACAAATATTGCTGTTGACAACGAAAACCACATCATTAAAACTATCATAAAATTTTATTAGCGAATATTGCTAATTATGTGTATCTTCTTTCAAACTTTCCTACAATGACGAACAAGGATATAAAAAACTTGTATTAAACAAGTTTTTTTTTCGGTGAAGAAAATTCTTAGAATGTCAAAGTGGTATCATGTTTATTTAAAGTAAAAAAAAAAGGAAAGTATAAATTATTTATTGAACTTAAATATTTGGCTGGTACAAATTTATGTTACTTTTGTAACTAACCGAAAGCAAATCTACTTTTGTTACTAAGAGAACGCAATAGTTTTTATTTCATATTTCTTTGATAGGCATAAAATATCTTTCATCAGTAGGTACAAGATTTGTTCAAAAAGTATCGTGAATTTGGAATTTCCGCAGGTATTCATTATATTCGATGTATCGTTGTTACTCTTTCACGCAAAAACTAAAAATCTTAATAAAACTTTACAATAATATAATTTATACATCAGAATAAAATATAGGCTATAATTTACAAAGATATTGTGCGAATTGTCAAAAATATAACGACTGCAAGAAGTCGTTGGCGCCATCTAGTATGACTATAAAAATGCACGTAGCATTGACCCCTGTCCAAAAATAATTACAGAATCGTGAGTTTCCCACAATAATAAAACAATCAATAAACACGATTACACACTGCCAAATACTAGCCACAAACTACAGGTGATTTAGACTGATTACTATTTCGTTAATAAAAAATCGTAAATGCCATATAAAGGCTATGTGTGAATCAGAAGCGGTACAGTTGGGTGGAAAATTGCACAATAATTATTTATCATGCTTATGAGGAATGTAGGTTTAGGACGAATTGTCATGGTCACAAAATATGTACATGATATATAAAATATTCATGGATATTTAACTACACGCCATACAAAGCAAGTACACAAGCAGAAATATTGAAACGTTTTTTTTTCTTGATGAGATCGAACCCTACATGGCAGCACTAGACCGAATGACACAACTCAAATATTTATAAAGTACCTAAAATAATATGGTATACAATTTTTTGAAATAAAACACAATATATACTTTAAAAATGTATCCTGCTATGACAAAACCTTTTATATACATAAACCTACTATCCAAACTCAAAAGTACTATCATTGACCTGAATTCATTGCTTAAAAGTACATTTTTATTCAATTGTTTTATGAAATTAAACCATAAATATTAAATAACTTCAATAAAGAAATCGTTCATTGTACAAAAAAAAATCAAAGTTACTTGATTACGCAAACATGGGTTAAGTAACGGTATAATAACTTTTATTTTTAAATGTGTACACGACTGTACATTTGAGCCGATTGTACATCTGAACTGATTGTACATCTGAGCTGTAGAAGGCCGCTCAATCCGCTCAGGTTAAAGTTGAGAGCATTATATTTGTTTTGATGATGCTCGTTTCAGACGTGATTACATTGCTCAATCATGTTTGTAAATATGCAATCACCTGATACCGTAACATGCGTGTGTTGGAATGTACTACAGACGTTTTGTAATGACTCGTGAATGTCAAGTACAGACTTTTACAAAGTGATCAGTGTAACAAATTTTCAAGTGTATGATTTTAATTTGTGAAGTGGTGGAACGCAATTTTTTTTGTTCAAATGCATGAATAACGTCTGCATAGAACATTCTTAATGATTCTGATTATGTGTATTATTATGTACAGTGACCATAATCATTAATTCTAAGTATATACTTTTCATAAACAAGGTTTCTTATATTAAATTTATAATATAGTTCTTGTTCTAATAACTTTACGGTTTATAAAAATTAAGCAAACAATTAGCAAGTTTATGTAAGAATATGAAGCATCCCAATTAGATAAATTACTTAATTGAGTTCACCTTATAAGCCGCGTTATAGTAAACTTATGGTTTGCGAGTCATTCTAACTGCTGTTGAGCTATTTTAAATACGTAATTAAACTGTAATAACTGTATAAAGAAAATAATATGTAAAGTCTAACATGGAAAATCAGTTTTTTTAATATTCTGTTTGACACGCAGAACCACAGAACTACAAATCGAAGTTTGAAAATAAAACGTGATATTTTTTAAAGTATCTAAAGTAAAGAGGTCGCAGTCGAACACCTCAATGTTTTTAAATACAAGAGCAACTATACCAATGTGCGACCTACTTGGTAAGATGTTATTCTATTCCCATATCAAAAATAGAAAAATGTTTATTTTTTAGTTTTTAATTCCGTCGCAGTTGCAAGTGTAACCTACTTCGGTAAGAATGTAATTCTACGGAAATTTGAAATATGAAAAGACGTTTTATTTTTAAAAGGTTGCAATCTAAGTTAAGTTTGTCAGTCTTCTAGTAGGCACCCATAAGCTCTGCTTAGCTTGGGGCTAGATGATGTTGTGTGGATTGTCCAGCATTATTTATTTATTTATTTAATCTATACATTGCTCAATGCCTTCAAATGCAAAGAGAAACTATACCAAAGTGCAACTTTAGTAAAAACATTGTTACTACCTACATAGGTAAGTATAGGTAGTGCGTCTTCAGATGGGATCAGTCGATCACGACATCGAAAGTGAAAGTGCATCATTTTGTATGATGAGAAGTTATTCAAGTTGCACAGCATTCTGTACTATATACGGATTTTATATAGTCTGTTATAATTTAAAAGAATACTCAAGGTCACAAGATTTATCCTACTGCTGTCTGTGTAATTAGTGCTGTTACTGGCATACTTACTTACATTTTAATCTAGAATTACTTTTTTTTTTATAAAAATATATTAAGTAGATACTTATGTTATAGCTGTGAAAGTTCAAATATCCTTGCAATTACTGATCCAATTACGATAAAATTTAAAATATATTATAATTTTTAACTTGATTTTTATTTTTATCAACAAAAAAATGAATCACAAAACAAGTAACAGGTAGAAGCTGAATTATGATGTAACATATTTTTTTTATCTGTATTGACAAATACTTTGAATCACAAAATATCAGCTAGATACAAAATCAATCGCAAAAAAAAAGTAGCAGGTAGGAAATGAATTATCGTATATAACGGACATTTCACACATCAAATTATTTAAGTAACGTAATATTTGCAATCGAATGAATTTCGTGGTAAAATTGTTAAGAGTCTAACACACTGCGTTATTATTACGCATTGCTTAATACAAAATTCATAGAAAAACCTCACAATATTGCAATGTCTATTAGTTTTCCTCAAGAATGATCATAAACTACATACAAATTATGCAAGTGAACTTTCGAGTTGCGTATGTGCATCTGTCATCTGTCAAAGTATGAAATACTTCATTGAGGTTTGACTTTTTGATGAAACATTGTATTTATACAATTATTTTGCATTTTTCTTAACAAAACTACCGAGTGTGTCAATAATATGACTTGACATTAATAACTAACGAAAATGATAAAAGTACCTAATACACCATACGTTAAGAATCTTCTTCATGAACAAAAATAAAAAGTTTATTTTTAACTTAGTTTACTTGGTTTTTCTGAACTATAACTTCTCCAAGTTCTTTTATCCTTCACTACTCTTTATTACTTAAGCTATGCAATAGCTTAAAAAACTATAGATACCTTCTTGATTAAGAATCGTTTGCTATTTGAACAAGTTTTTCTAGAAACTATATTCCTAAAGGCTGTAATATACACGATAGGCTTCTAGGAGCGAAAGGTGTGACATTTAAACTATCAACGAAGGCTTTGAAAGGTCAATTAGTGTTCTAACAATCACTAATACTTAAAAACAATTCGTTATTTTATTTATATTATGACGTTATTTTGTGGTATACGAGTATGGCAGGTTGTATTGCAATATTTTAAATGTCAGGAGCATTTATGTCCCATACATTAAATTACCCTGATAAAATATGTGTTAAATATTGAGTGAGCGATGCGTCTCAACTTCATTCTAATAAAAAGCTGCAAAAATTACCCCAATGGTGGAGATTAAATTAGATCTTCATTATTCTTAGATAAAACTTAAGCCCCATTTATTAATATACATTTGAGTTAAAGTATTTTTATTCATGCTAACTTCGAATACCTAGAAACCGAACAAAAATCAACATTGCTGTGGCACTACATTATTGGAGACGATTTGACATTTTATAGTTCTTAGAAGGACCGATACAATACGGCCAGATTAAGTTTCATAGAAAAAAATCAAGCATATTTTAAAATATTGTCTCTTCTATCTTATTCGCTTAAAAGGAAAACGCCCACTATTTACTTAAAATAAATACAAAAAAGTAATGTTCACTCCTGACATATTTTTATTGCACTTAACGTCTTTTAAATAATAATCTTTTTCAACTCAGGGTTAAGTTTTATTGACAGAGCCAGTTAGCGGATGTCCACTTGATGAAATGTCAAATGTCACTGAAATGTCAAGCGTCGGTAAGATGACATTTTTAATAATGATTTGACCCGTAGGTAAATTAGTTTTGTTTTTTATAATGAGATATTTGTTTTGTTAATTAAGGATTATTAATTGGTCTTATCAGATAAATTATAGCATAACCAATTTTTTTGTATTTGTATAATAAATAGATACTATGGAATATAATACTTTAAATGGATATTATGACTGTTTAGGAAACGTAATAATATTGTGTTTTGTTGATTTTGGTACTGGATACAGGAATACTCAATAAAAGACATCGTGCCGTTAAGTATCAAGCAATCTAGTTCCTATAATACTTGCTTAGTTGGGACTAGAGTGTGATATGTGAAATGTCTATGAATATTTATTTATTTAAGGGACGGTCAACACCCCACACTTAAACAGTGCTTTTAGGTTGGTACCTACATTACACTAAGCAAAGTTCGTATTATGGTATAATAATAATGAATACCTGTCTCCGTTATTTTGATAAGTACCTAAAAGACTGCGACCCTCTCTTTTGAGCATAAAGATGTGAATATATTTTTGTGTTGTCCTCGCTTCTTATTTGTACCTATTTGTAGTATTTGCTCACACTTTTGAGATGTTTACAATAAGTTAGCTTTGCAAACTATTTTGCAAGTTTAGTGGTATTGCAAAAACTATTGCGTCCGTCCATCAGTTAGGTTATAATTTAAACGAAAAATTATTTATATTATAACATTTTTGAAAATGGATATATAGTAGGTATACCTATTTTATATTTACCTACTCTTTAATGTTAAAGGAAAAAATACTTTTTTACTTATCTAACGAAAATAAATTAGTTTGACAGGCGTCACAGTCTAGTTGGTAGTGCTGTGGGTCGTGGGTTCGATTGCTAATCTGAGCAAATGTTTGTGTGATGAACATCAATATTTGTTCTGGGTATTACTATGTATTCTGTCTACGCATTTACGTAGATCTATTTAATAAAGAATGTTGATGATTTTTTTAATATTTTCTGAGTAAAAAATATATTTCGCCAGCTATAGGTACATATTGCAAAAATATTGAACACACTTTTACTAATCTATACCTATATATATTTTTTGTCTTGACTTGAATTGAACTTTATCTGCAACACAGAGAGCAGAGCTTATAACTGAACTGTCAAATGACTAGTAATATTAAAATATGGTGATAAGATCAAATATCAAAGCTAATATACAGTTAATTATAACCTTAGCATAAAGTATAAGTTACTATCAATCGATTTTACATACAAATCTTTTACTTCCTCTCTTTTATAGTGGGTTTATTCAAACATACATTTTTAATTAAGATGTTAGCTACTTGTTTGCGGTGTGCTAATTAACAAAATTAATTAAACATTTAAATGAATAAAAGTATAGGCCTGCTAGATTTTTTTCAAATGAATTAGTTTTTTCTGTATTTTATTTATTTTCTCTTACAAACTTAATTCATATAAAAGTACATTTGTGGATGATGAGGCTTTGGGTATTTATATAATTACATTTTTTTATAGAGTAGGTACCTACTTGGTGATTAAGTGGTAGTGATATAATATATTAATGTCGCAGGTTCAAATCCTGTCGTATTTCATTTGAATTATTTTATGCACAATTTATTTTAATATATAAAAACAATGAGGAAACCATTGTCCTATTCAATAAAGTTTTATTTTCAAAGTTTCAGTTACAATATCCGTATTATTTAATGTTACTTTTATTTTATAACCCGTGCATTACATCGATACTAATATTATAAAGAAGTAAAGTTTGTGTGTTTGTTAAATTGTAAGGGGTAATCTCGGGATCTACTGAACCGATGTTTTAAATTCTTTCACCATTAGAAAGCCACATTATTGCTAAGTATCATAGGTTAAATTATCAACCGAAAAATAAAAAGGCTTTTACGTGGTAGTCCGTTTTGCAAAGTGAATCGGAGAAAAAACGGTTGAATTATGCCCAACGAAGTGGGTACGGGTCAGCTAGTCAGTTATATTTTACGATCTTACAAAACCAAAGATTCAAAAATGGTAGTTATCGATAACTTGTTATTTAAATCTTTTGTTCTTCACAACACTATATCGTAACAGGTGCTTATGTGAACCGTGATAAATCTTGAAATAACTGTATTTATGCATGTAATGTATTCATCGCCGGCTCGATTGTGAATTTGTCATAATAATACGATACAATGCAAGCATTATGCATCAAATTACACGGAGCTTTATGTATAAGCGTAATATTTCACAAGACGGTTTTATTGCGGTTTTATGACTTTTGAATTGTTATCGATTACTGAGGTGTTACTACGTAATTACAATAAATTTGTTGCAGATTTGAAATTGATGAATAGATTTGATGCTTCTTGAGTTCGACTGTTTAAATACATATGGATATTTCACGCATAACACTCTAGTCCCAAACTAAGCAAAGTTTGCACTATGGGAACTAAATTACTAAGAGAATACTTACGTACATGTATTTTTTGATAAGTATAATTTGGTTTATAAACTGTGGCCTTTAAGGAATATATTGTTGAAAATCTATTTGTCAGTACTATAAGCGTAGTAAGCTTAGAATAAATAATTATCACACACGAGTTTTTAAGTAAAAATGGTTTTGTTTTTTATTAAAGCTTGTGGTTTTTTTACGGATGAGTTAAAGAATTCAGCAAAGAGTTTGGATTGTCTTACACTAGGACCATGTAGGTTACTAAAAACTATTCTGATTTTGAAGATTATTTTATTGACTGAAAAAAGTATTTTTACATTTAGCCATAGTCATATAAAACCTCATCACGGAATATTTACAGCTATCTCAAAAGGAACATAACGACTTACAAAATAATTAAAGCGCAACTTAATGACCATTTGTAATTAACGTCTCCAAGTTCGGACTTCAGTTAAGTAGGTCGTATTAAAAACGTGTGAAAAAAATTATGATTTACAAATGAAAACAATGTGTAAAGCTCGTTACATGAAGTTAGTACATTCTTGATTAGTAAAACAATAAAACTTAGCTTTACATCATAATTAGCAATGTGAACATAAGAGGTTAATTGTTTATCGTTTCAAAATTAATTTTGAGATTTATTTATCTCATCATATTGCAGCCAGTTTTGGGTAAGTACGCTTCCGATTGGTGCCGATTTGGAACAGTTGAACTATCTATAGTTTGCAACAGTCTGTAGATAGCTCAAATGTTTCTTATGTATTTTAAATATATCGTATCAGCATTGCTATTCAGCGCGGCAATGCAGCCAGTATCTTGGGTACGCTTCCGATTGGTACTGATTTTTGGATCAGTTGAGCTGTCTATAGATCGTTTGCAATGGTCTGTAACTCAACTGTTTTTTATGTATTTTATATATTCCTATGTACATTTGTAAATACTGTAATAGTCGTAAGTTTGTTTGTGAATAAAATTTCATCATTGTAAGTTTTGCCTAAGATTTCTAATATTGGTAAATTCTTCGCTTGATATTTGAACCAATCACCAATAGATTGTGTTAACAAAAATAAGTGACTATTAACAAATCAGTTTTTTTAATTTTTACGACTATCCTTGAACTTTTAAGCGAATTTTATAAAAACAAACTCTTTAAACAGCAGCTATATATAATTTTAATTCTGTCTCATCAATTTACAAACATTAAATAGATACTATCGGTCTATCTCATAAAAAATTAGCGCAGACTTAATGTATTGATTACCATACGTAATGATGACATAAAGTCAACGCTAACTTTTTATAAGATAGGGGGTATATCTTTAGACTAAAGTTTGTGAATGATAGCGAACTCATATAAGTGCACTTTATACCTATTTTGTACTTAAAAACTCATACTAGACTCACGCTTCTTGAAGATTAGCTAAATATTACATCTGTATATGTTGTTTACCTGAAACAAATAATAAAATTATCGTTAGAAAATGGTAAAACAATAATATGCAAAACAAAACAAATGGTTTGATTAATAAATTAAAAATGACATTTTAGTTTTGGGTTATGACTTATAAAAACAGAACATTTTGTAATACGTTTTTTATTTTCATATACTAATGAAAACTAAGATATTCTTAGTTAAAAATGCATTATATTACATAAGTTCATTGTCCATTATCTGTCAAAGTGCTTTTTCTAAGATTTTATCGTACGATTTATTTCTATGTCTCATCGTACGTGATTTGATTTATAAAGTACCTACTTACTAGTAAGGTTATAAAAAAAACAACCTGAATAAAGATTTTAGCGTCTATATATTTAAAAATAAAAAAAACTAGTTTTGCGCCCACTTTATTCGATCCTTCTTAACATTTAATTTTTTTTTATCTTAATAACTATCTTGATCGATTGACGTGGGTTTTGACAATCTAGATATACTTAACGCGTATTTTATTCAAGATTTTATTATTTTCATTGTAATTTTGATCATATTTTGGGTTGTTTGATTTTGGTGGAATTAAAACCAAAAATACTAGGCCGTTGCATTAATAATAGTATTATAGGTACCCATGTGGAATTATCAAAATTTTGAGTTATCTAATCGAATAATGACAAAAAAATGTACTTCAAACAAGCTTCGTATCTGTCATATTTAAAGTAGATGGCTATATAAAAATAATAAAATAAAGTATCTTGTCAGCTTTTAAGACGAAGTAAATCTATCAATAGATGCGCTCTCTTTAATCTCTCCATTATTAACTCTTGCCTTATAAAATGTAGGTTATTTATTCCAATAATAAAGGTGTAGACAGAATCCCATCTATCGCAACCTCATCACCGATCTTACTTCATCGATTCCAAGTTTGGCGTCAAGTCTAGACTTCTAACTTTGTATTTAGGTCAAAGAATCAAAAGATCTTGTGTTGAAATTTAACGTACAAAAAAAACGTATCTCCAGTTAGTCCATCGTATCGTAGTGTAAATAAAAAATGGTGAAAACCGAGTATGTTACGTCTTGACCCTTCCGTATTTATCGACAAACAAATCTTAAGATGTTTGAGCGCTTGTGACTTAACAAGCTGTGACCGCTTATCGAAATCAAAAGGATAAAAATATCACAAAACTGAACAAGCTTATATGGTAATAAAAATACTTACGGGCATTTCACACATCTCACTCTAGTCTAAGCCAAGTCTAGTCTAAGCTCTCTAAACTAAGCAAAGCTGGTACTATGGGAACTAGACTGCTGCTAGAATACGTAATAGGTACATGCTTTTTGTAAATACATACATAGGATACATAGTAACACCCAGACACAACAAATATTTATGTTCATCACACAAACTTTTGCTCTTTGTGGGAATTGCACCCGCGACCCACAGCATGGAAGGCAGAGCTACTACCAACTGAGCTGTGACGCCTAACAACCGTTATTGTTTTTCTGAAAATACAGACTAAACGCAGTCAGTGCGATATTTTTATCTAGTGTCAGCTTAAAGATTCGTATTAAGCAAATTTCAGTAAATGCCAGTTTAAAGATTCTTAAGTTTAAGTGAATTTGCGTAGATGGATATCATAGATGAGTAGGGTATGTCACCCACGTAGATCTGATGCAATTCTACGCGGAGGCATCTCATTGGCAATATCCATACATTGTTTGAGAAAACCATTTATTTTACATATATTTGTGCAAATATTATTCATTCAGAATCAAATTACAGGTGCTAACATACTTATGGACGTTTAATTTTATTTGATTTGTGTTTATTTATTTTGGTGTGATGTGGAACGGATAGTTTACATATTTAATTTATATAAATCATTTACACGGAAAAATAAATATTATGTTTACATCGTAAATTCTTTGGTGTATTATATTTATTTATTAACTCAAAGCCGTTTCGAAATCAAGTTCTATTTACTAAAACTTATATACACAAGGTCAGACTTACGATTACTAATTAATACTACTTATAAAGTGACAGTTATAATCGTTATTAACACAACTAGTAAGCAAAATTAAAAAAAAGTTTTCATAACGTAATGTAACCAAAATCTTTTGAAATTTTGTGAGACTATTTGATCATTGGTATTCTATTAGCAAAATAATCACCACCCAAGACCTTCAGAAACTTCTATTATCACAATAAGATCATTCTGTATATTTTATTTATTTATTTTTTTGGTTATGCTTTTTTTGACAACGCAGCTTTATTGTCTTAAAAGTTGCGGTTAATTACGTCATTAGTTATATTATATATCCGCATAATCACGGATATTAGGTAAAACAAAACTAGAAATTATATAACAAACACACAATAGAATAATCTTAAATCAATAGAATAGCTTGACAAGTTTTGGCATACATTTTTGATATATCGCAATAAAAAAAAGTACTAAACTTCATACTCAATTATGATTATTGTTCTAAAAACCACTATTTATTAGTCTTTAGTTTCTTAAAATATATTGTCATTATATATTACTTATCATAAAATATATTAAGTAGGTACTAGATTATTTTTTTATATAAAATATTTGCGTTTATTGTCTGTAAAATATGTAAAAATAATAATATCGCCCGCTTACCTACTATTCAAGATTGTGAAACAATACCAAGAAATACCGAAACGATTGAAATAGGCTTTTATTCTCCATTTTAGCTGCTAGCTTAGCACTACAATACTAATGTCAAAGCCTAGACGACCTAGATCGAACTCACCGTGAAAGGTGCACAGTTATCGATTCCCATCTTCATGATTCTGAAGCATTGGAATAATTGTTTAAAGGGACCTTTACATTTAATAAATAAATAATAAATAAATAATTTATTCGTGTAGTAGCTTTTATGGCTCTCAAATGCCCCTTGTCGAAATCTCTTTCGCATTTCTATACGTTTCCAGCGTCTATCAAGTAAAACAAACTTTTTTCGATTACCTGTTTGGTACTAGTTAAGTTTGATTTTTTTTCGATTATTATTACAGCAATAATTAATTATAATATAATGTTGTATATTGACTGCAGTCAATATATATATCATCATTATTCCGTAAAATCATTTAGAATAATCTATATCTATACTAGGTGATTCTAGGTGCCAGTTCCACACGACCAGAGCATAGAAGAACGGACAAGAAAAAACGGCCTAGTTGTATATACTTTTTTGTGTGATCTTTCTTAAAAAGACTAATAATTAAATTCTGATATTCCAGTAGAATGTGTTTAGAAGTACCTCTGACTACCCCTCAAACTTCTTATATACCAAGAAATACCGGATTGTAATTAGAGAACTATTTATTCCATTTTAAACCTTAATATTAGATGCTATACGGTCGTTTTTTGATGTCCGCAGTATTAACAAAAACCAAGTTAAGTTCACGCAAGTAGTGACGAAACTAATGCTTTGTATTTGCTTAGGTCATAGTTTATTTCCATAACCTAAGTGGGACAGATTTGTTTTTTTGTTATTAGTATAATTGAAAAGGTCGTCTTCAACAATACAAATATATATTATGTATTCAAATACTTGTATTTTTTAAAGTACTTTCTGCATAGTCACTTGTGAAACACATTTTGACTGAAATAGTTATAAACTGATAACCATTTTGTGAGATAGATAAAAGTCTTCAATAAAACTTGACGTATTTGATTCACATTGCTCGCCGACAATTGCTCGATAACCGAGTCGGTTAATTGTCGACGAGCAATGTGAATCAAATACGTCACACCGCGCAGTGTACCTAACTATCAGGTATAAACGAGGAAAAGAAGGTATAAACGACCTCTCTCTTAACATATGGAGAATACATATTGTATAAATACAAACATTCTCAATATGTATTCTCCATTATGTTTTCTCAAAATGTATTCTCAATATATGTATTCACAATACTACCCAATTATTATTATTGAAAACTTTAATAAGTTTATAATAATATCTAGTTGTATAATTCTATCGTAATTCGTTATTTTGTACCATTTTCCATACAAAATGCATGAATAGTGATGACTTGTGTCGAAACCTCATTGTTTTGCGTTGGGTTATTGCCTTAACATTGTCAGACGGACAGTCAGCATTGAAAATTGATGATTTTTTACAAAATTGTTTATTATTTATTGACATCCCACATTGCTTTACAAACTTCGCTAAGATTGTAGTAAAGATACTATTTTTTTACAAGTTATAGGTAAGCGTTTGCAAGCGTTTGACCGCGATCTCACCTTATGTTTGGTGACGATGCGGTCTACGATGTAGCACACTTGCCTCAAAGAAAACTAGATTACGACGACCAATGTGGCGCGGCGGGCGAAGGTCCGCCTGCGACACGGAAGGTTGCGGGTTCGATTCCCGCCTTGGAATAAATGTTTGTACGATCTGCAAATATTTATTCCGGGTGTTCTGGGTATTTTATGTGTAAAAAATATCTATCTTTGTAATGTATTGTATTAAGTATGTCAGTCTTCTAGTACCCATAACACGAGCTCTGCTTAGCTTGGGGCTAGATGATGTTGTGTGGATTGTCTAGCATTATTTATTATTTTATTTATTTATTAGGCTCATTTTTCAAGCTGTGGTCTTAGGTTCGATCCCCACCGCGAATTAATATTTGTGTAATTACTAACATTGGTTATTATTTGGTCTTTATTGGGATAATATGTATCTCTAAGGTGCATGGAAAGAGCCTCCTCGTGGCACACACCGGTAACAGCTAGGCACGGTAAAGCAGTGTCTAGTCTGGCTAATCTCTCCAACACGATGCTACAACAAAATACAGTTGTAGCATCGACACGATAAGAAGAAGATATCTAGAAAATAAAACTATTGTACCACCAATTAAGTAGTTCCCATAACATAGCTTTGCTAAGTTTTGGATAAAATAGCGTTACGTGAAAAGTCCAAAAAATTTTAACAAATATTTTTTTAACAAATTTTGATGCTGACTGTCCTTGTCGTGTGAAGTAAGTCGTCGGCCGATTATGCGAGGTGTGACAAAACGGAAACTGTGTTTTCTTTTGTGATATATTAGCAAATACTCTTACGTATTTTATGGGGTTTGCTATGCGCTGGCTTAGTAGGCAATTTACATCAACAAAGTATCGTTGCAAGATTTAGTTTTGTAACGATTACGTTACAATTACGGTACGAATACGTTACAATTACGTTACGTTAACGAATTTAGATGCATGCATTTGTATATTGCCTAAGATTACGCTTTTAAATATATTGTATATAATAAAAGTTACAATAAGCGTTTTGTTTATTTATATTAATTTATAATATTATTTTTTAAACTGATCAGCAGTTTATTAAACTGTTAAATAATTCAATAACGACTTGACACCTAAGTTCATAAAATTCTGCATCTTTTTAACATAAACTGTAAAATATAAACATAAATAAAATGCAAACGAGATGTCAAATAGTTAATTATTTTAAACTGTCAAGGTTGATTTTTAATGTTTATTAAAATAGCGTTTTTCCCACGAATGCAGTTTATTTTATTGTCGATGCTTTTAAAGATGTCATGCTATTTATCAATTTTGTTTTTAATTACAACATTCACAAGCCTTCACATTTTAACAATTTTTCTTTAAATTAAGTAGATTTTTTAAAATAGTTCTTGACATCAAAATCCACGGCGATTGTAAGTCCAAGCTTGTGCGTGCTATTTTAATCTTTAAGCTTCTTGTTTTAAGATACAATTTGCCTTGATATGACTTTAATAACGCTAGATTGAATATTCCAAAACCAATTTATCACGGAATGTTCAATTATTATTTGATTTTAGTATGTCAAAGGTTTTGTGTTATTCACATACAAATCTTAGAATACTTAGAATACTTCTAGAATACTTAAAAATAAGTATTACATTTCATCTTGAAATGTAAATCTTTAATTTCTTTCTTTCAAAGCAATAAACATTTTTGTGCGATAAAAATATATACCTAAGCTACTAGTTTTTTTTTAATGCAAAACTTGACAAAGAAAAATTTTTGAAACGAAAATTTAACAAAAACTAATATTGAAATGAATTAAATTACTTACTCAAAAAAAACTTATTTACTTAGGTACTTGATTTATATGAGATTGAATTTTTTGATGATTATTTTGGAAGCAGGTGTTTTGGTTTGGTTTTATTAAAAGATCAGTACTTATTTGTCTTTTTTTTTTATTTATTTCGAGTTGCAAAAAAACAGTCATTTCAATAAATCTCCTATATGAAGTTAATAAAAAAATCTAGTCGTAGAATTTATCGCCTGCGTCTGCGCAGTTTATGCAATGACCCGTCTGATGTCTCAGCCACAGCCACACAACAGTTAGTAGGTACGTATTACGAAGATGCGTCCGCGTCCGGGTCAGATCGCTAAGCACTATTCTAGAGTTCCGTATTACATAAATAATATAGGCTTTAAAACCAATCGTAGATATTTAAAGACAATATAAAATTTGTATTTATTAATTTATAAAAGAAAAAAGATTGGTGGAATGTCGTCAAAGACCGGGATAAGTGGAAAGGTTTGGGGGAGACCTTTGCCTAGCAGTGAGGCAATATAATTAAAAAAAAAAGTAATAAATATTTGTTATATTCTAAGTATCTAATAATAATAAAAAATGGTATTGATTGATTTACTAATTTTCCTAGTTTATCACAAGACATCGATCAACTGATGTAAGTTGTTAAATGAGTTTTACTGATTAATTAGAAACTATGAGTTTATAGTTAATTTTGTAGTAAGTTTATAAATATATTAGGAAAAAATTCCACTAATCCTTGAGTTTCACGTCGGTAACGTAATCAGGTAAATATTACTTTAATTAACATTTTTAATATTTGAATAAAATATAGGTCAATATTACTATAATTATATCAATATAACCTAAAAACTATATCTATGGTATTGAAATGTTTGTGTTTTTTTAAAATGGAATAATTTATTTGCGTAAATTAAATCTAAAATAAATAATTAAAAAATGCGTGTTATAAAATTTGTTACCTGTCTTTCCAAGTGTACAATCAAAATAACTTAAAATATCTATACTACTAACTAAAGAACCATCAAACCCACGGTCAAATTTAAATATAAATTAATTTTAAGCCGAAGGCCACTGTTCATTATTTTGATGAGCTGTCTTAAACAAAAATATAACTTTATTATTATAGTGTTAAACGGATCCAAAGTGATGTAACTTGAACTGTTTTGTATAAATATAGTCTGACCACGCAGTACAATTTGGCAAGTCTGACAACGCTAAGTTTGCAGTGCAGAATTCGAGACCAAATAATTGGAAATACCGTCTTTACTTTTTTTTGTAAAGATTAGTAAAGAGTCGAGCTGGGTTTGAATCCGCAACCTTCCTCTTGATATGGGGGTTCGTATTTGGTTATCGTATCGTGTTCGACTGAATTTTTTGAAGTGAAAACTTCTTTAGCGGCGCTGGGTGGGTAAAAACTTTCAAACTCGCGTCAGGGTCACGTGACGTTGATAAAAAGCGTAAGATCGAGGGGAAGGGAGAGGAACTAGTATCTCCCACTCTTTCTACCGTGCCTGAGTGTGCTCTGTTTAGGCGGCACAGGGCGCTTGCGCGAATGTGTCTGTGTCATTGTGATTGTCATTGTCATTATGACGTCTGTGGTTATATTTTTGAAGTGAAAACTTAAAAGTGAAAACACAACGTTAATATTGAAGTTTTCACTTCTGCCGGCACTCCCGGAGTGCTACCTTTTTTTTTTTGGGAATTACTAATCACTGTGATTTTTCTAACTACAGGAAATATTTTAATATAAATATAAATTTAATGTTGTTTGCGTGCTCTATTATGTACAGTCGTTTGTAATTTCAAGTAATTTTGCTTTAAACTTTTATAACGACCGTGAGAACAAAGTAGCAGTTACAAAAAAAGTAACACACTTTAGATCTGTTTTAAATGTCAATGATGCTTAAATAATTGTGTTATTGGCAACAAAAAAACCATAAAAAACTTGCCAAATTAATTAATCTAAGACTTCCTGTTCCAAGATTTATCTATTATATTTTATGATTGATTTGACTAGCTTAAAATGTTTTTAGAGTCTGACCGAGATAAATCTGCAATTAAATAAATGTTATGGTGTTATTTTTGCGAGTAAAGTTTGGACTTTGCGTAAATACGAAGCTGTTTTTTTCTATTGAAAATAATGAATAGGATTTTTAATAGTAGAACAGATTTTTGTGAAAAAGATCGTGGAAGAGGTGATCGGGGAAACCACTAGTATATTAACTGATGATTTTTGCGCAAATTACTGCAAAGTTAATATATATGCGCTTGCGCACTTTGTTTGTTTTAACATCATCTAAGTTTTAAAATTGATTAGATTTAAAGAGACCAATACAGACGAAGTTTGAAATTTACTATTTTATCAAAAAAAAAATTAAAATGTTTACAATATTTATGGAAAAAACAGCCATTGATTGAGTCACACCAAAATCGATATCTTTTAACTATTGGAATGTATATTGATAGTAATATTTACATCGAAATCTCGTAAAATCGGATCGTTGTTACCCAAAAACTCGTTATTTCTCTTTGTCGTTATCTGAACCACTGCATTCATTACTAAAAAATCAAGTTTTTGGTCTGACCTTACCACTTCATTTGGAATAAATTTTGGAAGATTTACTAAGGTCAAAAAGTTGAAAGGTTAATTTGGAACCAACAAAATTGATATGTTTATGTGTTTATTATTTATGAGAGCAACATAATATCGATTTTTAATTTAATTACTTAATTCTATACCTAACGTTTTTATTTTTATGGATTTTAATTTAAATTGGTTGCTACTGGAAAACAAGCAGATGAAGTGATGGTTTTAAACGGGTGTCTTTCAGCGATAATATTTTCGAGATTATCACGAAAGATATTTACTAAGCAGCTCTTACCACCAGTAGCATAGGCTTGCTAATCTAGGTCTAGTATTTTAGAGTAAGTAAGTTTTTTTTTTCTAGCCTAAATCGTCCCATGCTGGGCAAAGGCCTCCACTTATCCCGGTCCTTGGCAGTGTTTTAATAGTAAGTATAATAATTTATATTCTAAAACAATTTCTAGTAAGTTAATATATATAATGTGAATAATGTATAATATATACTAAATATATCTAAGTGCTACGAATTCGCGGTTTTATCTACCATTGTTGTGGGTAGGGCGTTTCTCAGGGAAGGTGAACGGCACACTTACCTAGTTAGCGTGTAAGTTACGTACTGGTTTGAACTGTAAGTACTTACTATTGAACTAATGTTATTTTGTATTTGGCAGTAATACTTGCGGTCGAGCAGTTGGAGATTGAAAGATGAAGTTTGTTTTTTTTTGACTAATAAAGTAAAAATTCTTTATTCAATAAAATCACAAGAATCATTTAGAATCGTCTTACATACTAGGTGATTCTTTTTGCCAGTTCCACGCGACCAGAGCCTAAAAGAACGGGCAAGAAACTTACGGCCTGGTTCCTACCGTTTTTTTATGATATTTAACTTGTCGACGTCATGTATTTTAAGCATCATGAACATACAGCCTGTATTTCAAAAATACTAGTTTTATCTTATTACTATGAGCGAAATGTCAATATAAATGAACCATTTTTAAAATGCACGTGCCTTCACTACTGTAACTCGTAAGCATAAATTGTGTACAAATACAATAAAAAACAATCAAACTTACGACTATACAGTATTTACAAAATATACATTGTTATATAAAATACATAAGAAACAGTTGAGCTATCTACAGACCGTTGCAAACGATCTATAGATAGTTCAACTGATCCAAATCAGTACCAATCGGAAGCGTAGGTATCCAAGACACTGTCTGCATTGCCGCGCTGAATAGCAATGCTGATACGCTGGGCCAGAAAAACAATTGGTTTTTGTCCTCGTTTAGACACGTTACTGTTAATAAAATAGCTGGATCTGTAGGCCAACTAGTGCATTAAATAGTCGAATGCGCGTGCATTTTCAAAATGGTTAATCTCTACATCAATTATTTTCTGGGCTTTAATTAATAATCTATTCATCACCCTTCATTTAAATAAACATTAATGATCGCATCGCATGTCATATTCAAAGATTTCAATCTTATAGTGTTAAGAATCTAGCTTGTTTTAATGAGATTTTAGTTGTAAAATAAGCAATTAATTTTATAATATCAAGGTAAGAATTTAATAAGATAATATACAATTATACCTGCAATCTATTCCTAATTTATTTTTAAGGTATAATTATGTTAAAAACACTCAACAGTAAGTAACTGTCTTCTAATACATAAAAAAACTTTGGTATCTAGTATAAAACTCATATTACATAAAAAAAGATTACGAATATCGCAATTAGGCGTATTGACTTTGAAAAGTATTACCTACATAGATGTCATGTTTACATATAATAATTATAAAGGTGTGTGTATACAGATAATATTTTTGAAGAAAAGTTTTTGGTCGAAACGCAGACGAAACTTAAACTAAGACGCAACTGAAGTATTGAAATTCATTTACCTAGTTTATGTTTTGAGCAATTAATGATTTTATCTCCATCTACTTTACTGAAATTGTAAACACGTTTACGAGTGACCATTAAAAAATATGTAATTTTTATGTATTTTCTTTCAGGCAAATATTATAACATTGATAAAAATATCATGTATCGATTTTAGGTCAATGTAGAACTTATTATCGGCATTAGTTAATTGATCAAACATCTTTTTTCAAAAATGGTCTTAGGTATCTGCAGTCGTTTTATTTTTTAAATATATTAGTAAGGGTTATTCACTTATTACCAACACGATGCTACAACAAAATACAGTTGTAGCATCGACACGATAAGAAGAAGAAGAAGAAGAAGACTTATTATCGACGTTGAACGTATCAAACATAATTCTAACAACATATTGTCTTACATGCAGTTCTATTATTTTTAATTATATTTGTAGGTTATTCCAGTGTAACAAACCTTTATCGATACATTCCGTGTCAGCGTAACGTTACCCAACAGAAACGTAACGTTTTTGCTTTCGCTAGTCGACCTCTGACATTACGACTATAAGTACACGGCGTATCTTCAGAACTTATACTAGTCATAGTTAAGTAAAAACACTACTATGTTGATGAAACTTATCTATTTATTGAAATTTAATATATTTTTTTTAGTAATAATTGAATTTTAACTGTAATAAGGGTCACCTAATATGTAAAACCTAATATTTTAATAAATAATCATTAAGTTTGAGTTTGAAAACAGGCTCCATTAAACCTGAGGTCTGCGTCCACATTTTACCTTATACTAATAAATATAAAGTAACTATTTTACCTTATACTATAAATCGCATTTAAACAACTAAAAATAGGACACGGTTTTCTGACATATTTTGTAAGTCTAAGTCGGTATTTTATTATAAAAAAAACACCTCATTATTTACGTTTAAGATATCAAAGATCATTCATAAAAATAAAAATATTTATTACGGCAATAAATATTCAAAATATTACCCAGTTTATTCGAAGAGTCACTCATCTTCAATACAAAAATATCAAAAAGGTTTTATTATTATCGAGTACCATAAGCCTCGATAAATGTGCTTGAACAAGGCATTTTAGGTGTTAAGTAGGTACTTTTAATTCAAGTCTGGAGGTCGCTTTAAAAATTATATTCTGTCACAAATCTTAAAGTTTATTTAAAGGATTCTCATGCGGTGAAGTAATAAAATGCAATAAATTAAAGATGACACGGTCATTGCGTATTACGACCTTTGTTGGACGTTATTTTGGCGCCTCTTATTTTTGGTTGGCTTTTACGTATTTTTTTTCTAAAATTTAAAGTGAAAGTAACTCGAAATGAGAGTAAATTACTATTTGCTATGATTAAATTATAATTGCTAATTAACTGTCTCTAATTGTAGACAAAGTTACATAGAGCAAAAAAAAACCTTTTTCTTAACTTCTGAGCAAAACTTTCCTAGAATATTTCGTTACTTAGTTTTGATATCTAATCATACTATAGTATGTGGTTTTAGTATTTTTTTTAATAATCCAATTAGTTATGTATGATTCAACCAAGTATTGAAAGATTACATGTAATTCAACGTTAAAAACTATATTTTTGAAGTTTTTGAATGAAAAACTTAATCAAATATTTCAAATAAAAAATACAATAGGCACATAAATAATGAAAAAATATGTATAAAAAGATGTGATTTACCACTGTTCCGCTGATCCGAAAGTCGAAATTATTCAATAAAAAACTTCTCGGTTTATCTATAAAATGCAGGAAATATTATCGATGAACTAAGTAGTTTCCATAACAATAGGTTTAACAATAACTCGCGTCGAGCCGTAGGGCGAGACAGTAATGACACCGTTCATGTCTTATTTGTCAAATCATTGAATAAATGATTTATTGTTATATTATCTGTGTAGTTCTGTTTAGTTTATCATAAGTTTATTTATAAAATATTCCTTCCTTATTCGTTATATTCCTCAAAATGTTTTACATTAGGTAGGTACTAATTAGGTTACTGAAATAGTTTCAATTGGGTTTAGTGACCTCAAATCAAAATATAAAACAGACCATCTCTATATATTGGACCATGATAATAAAATACCCAAATAGCAAAAAAAAGCAAATGGCAAAGTTCTACATGAACTATGTTTAAAATTTATGTTGTCAATTGACACGCAAGAAGAAGAAGAATAAAATACCTCTCAGGATTACCACACAGTAGGTACCTACGTTTAAATGAGCTGCTATTATAGAAAATTGTTTTTTTTAATTAACGTTATAGCTTCGCATGCTGAAGGTCCACAAAAATGGCTCAGATTGTGTTATTTTATTTGAAAATATGATTCAAACTTTTACAAGATCCAACCTATGGAAATTGAGTTATTCCTAAAAAATATTCTTTGTGTGTTTAATTAACATCCATTTACAAATCATGAAACAAAAGATGACACAAAAACAGTTGAATTATAGACCTGTACTTAGAGTGGGCGAACTTTCGCTAGCCAGAGTTGAAAATAGGTTGTAGTTGATCGACCACTTTCTTTGAAAGGTCAAGGGAAGTACTTGTTTGATCGCCAAATGGTAATCTATTATATTATCTCCTATCAAATGAGTCTTTTTATTTATTTGAATTTTTTTTATGCGTTAAAGGCAATCGCTTGGCCGCAATCACATCACATCTTAATGTTAAATGAAGATGCGGCCTACGGTTTAGCGCGTTTGCCTAGATAGAACCTATTCACTCTACTCTTGAAATCTAAATTATATGTATCTGGAAACATCGACGCCGGCAAGTAATTACATTTATATAGTCAGTTTAAATCGGACATTACATAGAGTAATCCATGATGGATTTCCGCACGTAAAAAAAATACCATGTTTGAACCCTGCGTGTGAATTTAAATAATAAGTTGACATCAAATATTTTCACATATCGAAATGATTTCAATGTTTTGTCATTTGATGTGACTAAAAAGGTCCCATGTTATGTTTCCATGTTAAGGTCTTCTTCCCAAAATGGTTAATGAAGGTTTCTAGTTAATAAACATTTTAATATAAAATGTTTCAACATTGATTATCCAATAAAATAAAGATTTTTTAAGTTATTGATTTTTTAAGGTATATTATTGATAACTTAAATATAAAAATAACTTTCTAGTCCAGTTAGGACTAGAAAGTTATTTTTAATAGGATTTAATATATATTCGTTAATTATACATAAATAAATTCATATTGATTCTATTTTTGGTTTGTAATAATGTTTATTACTTGAGCGCGATACGCGAAATAAATAAATAAAAAAAAAGTTGTATATGCTAATAAATGGTATTTTTTCATTTTTTTTATTCTGCAAGTGCATCTAAACAGAGTAGTTTTAAGTACGACATATGTTTATTTATTATTTATTAAATGTTTTTAACCATTCGGTGGGTAGTTAGGTTTCGCAATAAGCTTTTAGGATGCCATGTATCTCCAATATTCATAAATAGTGAGTAGGTTGGTTATGATGCGTGGCCGTGCATAACCAAGTATTTACGTTCGACTCGTCTCGTGAATGTCCAGATGATGGTGATGACTTGTGAAACAATTGCCTAATATATATCTTCATCATCATCATCATCTTTATTTATTATAGGCAACGCCAACAGCACACAGTTTGTATAAAACTGAAATAAAGTATAAGTACTTATTCTATTCTATTCTAAACATTACATAGATACTAAGATATTTTTTGTATAATAAAAAATATCTAAGTATCTATTAAGTATAAGTATATATTTGCAAATCGTACAAACATTTATCCCAAGGCGGGAATCGAACCCGCAACCTTCCGCGTACATATACATTTACCATGTTTTGTGAGATTAAAGTATTTTTGTAGCTAAAGACCTAAAGATAAACGTTTCAGGTTTTTAGCGCTGGCATAAGAAGTTAAAAGTCCCTTATAAGAGTTAAAAAAAATGGTTGTCTGTAAAGTCGGTTTACTGACGAAAGTTGAACGTAACAACATCACTTCATGGAACGCCTCAGAACGCCTCAGAACGCCTCATGAGTCATGTTTTTTCGTGCGTGCAGCCGGCTCTATCGAATTATAAGACGTTGTCACGTCAAAAAAACAGTAGCAATTGTGCAATAAATATTTATCCAACTAAGTTATAAATACTTTTGCATTGATTAACTCTAGACATATCAAATGCAAATAGCACAATGACTTGGAGCTCGTTTATGTCTTCTGTAAGCAGAACACGTCCTCCACTGACTTGTAGGTACCTACATTTACATCGAATAGTCATGGCGATCATCGTACATAATTGTTTTTGGCGTGACAACGTCTTATAATTCGATAGAGCCGGCTGCACGCACGAAAAAACATGACTCATGAGGCGTTCTGAGGCGTTCCATGAAGTGCAAGCGAGAGCGCTGATTATTTTGCAGAACCGCTTACAATCCCGTTCGTTGACGTTGTCACGTTCAACTATCGTCAGTAAACCAACTTTTTCCTCTAACCTAAATTGTCCCACCGCTGGGCAAAGACCTCTCCCAAACCCCTTCACTTATCCCGGTCCTTGGCAGTGTTCCACCAATCCACTCATTGTTTTATTATTATTTAATATTTTATAGCTCATTTTTCTAACGTGTGGAAATCCGGTTATCTACTGCTTGTTAGAAGAGCTGTCCTAGCTAAAAACCATGATAATAATGTTTTTTAGTTTAATTACATAAATTCTAATATGTACAAACTTGATCTCATAAAATTATTATACTATATTATAATTGATATCGTGCGTAAGGTTATATGCATATTTAATAATAATACCTCCTACTACATGTGTATTATAAATTTAGATATATATATTTATTTTGATGAGAATAAAAAAATCGTAATGAGTTCTAAGGATCTTGAGATGATAAATTTTTGGTTATTATGATCTTGAGATTATTAATATTTGTTGATTATTATAATGACAATGAAAAATTCGCATATAAGCATCTGTGGTGTCCTC
This sequence comes from Ecliptopera silaceata, assembly GCA_932527185.1. NCBI lineage: Eukaryota > Metazoa > Arthropoda > Insecta > Lepidoptera > Geometridae > Ecliptopera > Ecliptopera silaceata. Next base: position 4,959,965 of record OW052211.1, read on the forward strand.
TCTGTCTATGGTCAATACTACTTTTTTTGATCTTCAGTGACACTCTTCAAAGAAAAAATACCGCCAAACAAAACGTCAAAATATATAGGTACACTTTATAATACTATATATGACTTGAAGATAGACTGAACTATAAAAAATAAGCCGTATAAAAATAAAAATATAAAAGAATTTACAGCCCCAACATAAATTAATTGCAGGCTCGCTAGACAGATCGACGACTAAGCTGCACGCGCACTAGCAGCAAAATATTTTTACACACAAATCACCGTGAGTATGACGGTATATTTAATATATCACGATAGGTTTATGATTGATCAATAGCCGTTTATAGCCGTCAAATGCGCGTGCAGCCTAACCCGAGACGAATCCATGAGCACTGAGAAGCATGCATTTAAAAGGTCATCATAGTAACCGTAAGACACCTGCTTATTTTAATTCAAGAACGCACCCAGTACATTAAATGCGTTTTTAGCATAGATCTACAAATTTATAGACACATCATAATTATTTGCGTTTTAAATAAAACTTTATCACATACTTCCTACTTTACTACTAATGAAAGTGTACAATATAGAATAGCAAATTATATAATTTGTAAAGATGTGAAATTCTCCAAAAAATAACGACAATGACACGAAACGGGCGCCATCTAGTTTACATAATTATCAAAAATACAATAATCCTTTAAGATCAAATCAAATCATTTTATTGTCTGTGAATCTAAGATTTGCTGCAAAAATTTTTGAAGACGTTTGTCGTTGTAGACATTTCTTGAGTTAGACTTATTTTATCTCCTCTATTACAGTATTAATAAATAAAATGAACGACAGTATAACCGTTAGCTATATTGAAGTGGTCAATTGACTTGTCGCGGTGAGACTATTATTTACGCTATGACACCTCTATGGTCAATTTTTACGCTGTGCCGGTTCTAAAAACTCGTAGATCTTCATCGTGTGTGAAGATTGGAATGCACACGTTAGATTATAGTAGAAACTAAAAGTGAATACCTAGTTAGTTGGTTTCCTTAATGTTATCTCGAAGCGGCATCGCCGGAAGGCACTTCCGAGACAATACGTTGTTGAACGCACGCCATACGTACGTTGTAATTTAAATTAATTAAAAGTAGGTCATTACTACTATTTTGAATCTAATTAACCTACGAAGAGGTATTGTTTACAGAAAATTAAGGTAACATTCTGGAATTTTTATTTTGTTTCTAATATAATTAGCTCAACTGTTTCTTATGTATTTTATATGTCTATGTACATTTTGTAAATACTGTAATAGTCGTAAGTTTGTTTGTGAACAAATATTTTTTACTTAAAAAAAATTAACAAGTAAGTGATTAATTATTATTTGAATCAAAATTTAAAAAAAAATGTATAAATTACGGTGGTGTTAAAATAGGTTTATATGATTAATGCACCTATTTAAAAATAAACACATTCTTATTTTATATAATCCAAGATTCAAATATCAAATAACTCACCTTGCACAATAGAAAAAAAATCACCTCACGCACGTCACACACACAATTAAAAAAAAATAAAGTTCTCAGTAAATGTCCGTTTCGCGCGCTCGCTGGGTCAGAGTGCGCGCAGACTCATCTTAAGACTCGCGCGCACGAGCAGTGAAAGTGCTTATATAGCCTTTAGTGCAAAGCTCATCTCAGTGAAGTGACATCACTTGCGTTTTACACTTAACAATGAATGGGGTGTGACCTTGAACTGTTTGGATTTGCTGTGGTTTTGCTGATTTTTTTTTGCTGATCAGTTGAACTATCTATAGATCGTTTGCAACGGTCTGTAGATAGCTCAACTGTTTCTTATGTATTTTATATGACAATGTACATTTTGTAAATACTGTATAGTCGTAAGTTTGTTTGTTAATAAAATCACATTTTTTTTTATCTTCTATCTACTTATATAAAAATGAAACCCGTTTTCCTTTGTCACGACATAGCATAAATAAAAATAAATAAATAAATAAAAATAAATAAATAAATCTAATACTCTGTACAAGGTTCTTACGGAAAAAAAAATTAAGAAAATCTGTCAGAAAAAAAAATATCTCTAAGGCGGTACGAAGTTCGCCGGGACAGCTAGTAGGTATTTGTATATTTTTTCTCATTTAAGCGACCATGTCTTTTTGAGATGCTATCTTTAAGTATTGCAGTATGTCATTTGATTTGATATTCTTAAATTCGTATTTGTAATTATGTGTGTGTAATTGTTAATTGTATTATCAAACTGATTTATTCCATGTAACATTCAAACGCCTGTAAAGGCAGATTTTAGTGAATTTTTAATATTTGTTAACACCTTTACGAACCTGAAATTTTTGATTAAATGATTATGAGAATAAATTTCTTTAAATCTATTTGGAAATGAATGATAGAAGTTACTTATTAAATTCCTTGGAATATTACAGAATGCCTTTTGTTTATCGATCCTATGTTTTTTTAGATAGAATTGAATCTGTGGTAGTAAATAATAATTATAGTAGTAAAAAGGTTAATTTTGTTTAATAATCTTATTTTTAGTTTCTTTTATAAGTAATTAGGATTAAATTAACAAATCTTAAAGATATTTTTTTCAGTTTTGTTTAAGACCTGAGTTAGACGTCAGATTGTCTTGGCCTAAAAAGTTGCAAACGATACATCGGCATTTATCAACTCAGTGATAAAAAAAGTTTTTTTTATGTATACAGCCGAACAAATATCTTCCCCAAATTCTTCTACTCAGACTCATATTATATAAAAATATTAAGGTCACTTAACACATACGGCAACACAGTAGGCTGCATCATCACTTAACATCAGGTGAGATTGCGGTGAAGCGTTTGCCTATAATGTAATAAAAAAAAAATCAAAGTGTGACCTTGACCTCTCAAATGTCATACCTGTCTAATAATAAGTCCTGTAACTACGAGAAGTTTTGATGTCCAAACGTTTTGTTTAAGACCATCGAATATAAAACAAGTTTTGTTACATCCTCATAGAATATCAGTGCCTCTACCATGAGCTGTCACTGTAAAATCGCCTGACTTTACTACAGTAGTTACGTAAATATTAGTATGACAAATTTTAGTACCCAACTATCCGCTAGAGGCGCTGTACAAATCTTCATACATTTTTTTAACTACAGACGTTAGCGAGTATAGTATATTTTAGTATAGTAAAAACTCATGGTAGAGCTACTGATGAATATTATAAAAAGATACTTGAGGTAAACATGTTCCTAGGGGCATTATATAAGATTTACGATCTTTTTAAGATCTGACCTTGAACTTTTTGATTATCTTTAGTGTTAAGCTCCGGGTTCTATTATGTCTATTAAATATAGAAGACAGCAAAATATTGTAAAAACTAATTATTATATTATAATTATGCTGACAGATTCATTATTGGCGCCATCATCAAAGAATAATTAAAATATAATAAATATTAAGTTATAAAGTATATGTTATACTAACATAACTTCTTGGTCCTCAAGAATATGATAAAATTCCGTTGTATCGAAAACTCTTTCATATTGTTGTTTGTCACATACATAAATGTATTCATAAAATGATAATTTAGTTACTAATTCGCAGAGATGTATTGTTTTTGGCACTAAAACGCTTAGTAATAAAGCCATACATTATGTTAGATGATGTAGTTCGCTAGATGAGTTAACTTGCTGGTTTAGTATGGAGTAATTGGTAACTAAACCGCACTAAATCAGCAAGCTATTCTAGTTTGAGTAGCTATCCGCTTACCGCTAAAGGATATTGTATAAGCATCGTATAAAAATAAAACAATTTTAAAATGTTTATTATAAAAATAGAGGTTAACAGAATAAGACGTATAAAAATAGGCACTATAAATAGCTTATCGTAGGTATGTATAAACTTTTCCAAAAATGTACACGCTTTCAATACTGTTACATTCACAATCAAAAATGATAGTATAGAATAGAAAATATCTTTATTGTACACCAGAAAAAAGAAACAGAACAGAGAGACAATCAAACAAAACGTACAACGGGCGGTCTTATTATTAATAAGCTAATAATAAGACCGCCCTTTGTACGTTTTGTATACTTATAAGCGATCTCTTCCAGACAACCTTTGGATGGACAGAAACATATGATTAGAAAAGAACGAGGCACACATAAAAATAAACACCTACCATTTTTCACATAACTATAAAGAATACTTATTATATATACTTAAATGATGTACAGATACAATACAAATGAATTGGTTTTGTTATTGGTTATTCAGTCACACGTTACCATTATACAGAATGGCTATCTCGGCTAACTAGAGCATTTAGCAGTCGTGGGTTCGATTCCCACCAAGATGTTTGTGTGATGAACATAAATATTTGTTCTGTGTCTGAGTGTTTCTATGTACTCTATGTAGGTATATATTAACAAAAAAAAGTATTTGTATCAGCAATGTAATTCCCATAGTACAAGCTTTGCTTAGTTTGGGACTAGAGTGTGATGTCACTGCTCACTTAGTAGTTGTGCCTTCCATGCTGTGGGTCATGGGTTCGATTCCCACCCAGAGCAAATGTTTGTGTGATGCACATATATATTTGTTATGTGTCTGAATGTTTCTATATACTCTATGTATGTATTTTTTATAAAAGTAAGTATTATAAGTATCAGCAATCCAGTTCCCATAGTACAAGCTTTGCTTGGGACTAAAGTGTGATGTGTGAATTGTCCGTGAATATTTATTTATTTATTATGCTTTGTAAAACTTGTAGGTAAGTAGGTACGCGAAAGATCGGTGGTAGTGTGAAACAGCCATAACTCGGCACTTGGTAACACATAATTTTCTTGGTAAATAAAGTAAACTATGCTGTCTAGTGGATTCCAAGCCATGACCTCAGTTCGGACGATCAACAGGTTTTTTAAATTTATTACTTTAAAGTCTTGCGCAACCGCGCTGTATTTTATAAGGATACAATTATAGAGAAAATAATATGAGATAGGTATTTTTATGTTAAAATTATTTATTAGAAATGATATGTATCGTGTTTACATACAATTAATTCTTAGTGTAAAAATCAACTAAGATTAAAATTCCAAGCGAAAAAATGTTTAAAAAGTCTTGTAGTGTATGAATATCCATAGACATTATAATTAATATAAAAAAAATATTTTAAAATCTTAAACATTTTTTTTATCGTAGCCTATAGGGAATCTCCCATTCTCCTTTCTAACAAAATTAATTAAAAAAATGACATCAAAGAATCACACCCACGACCTACAGCGCGGAAGACAGAGCTACTACCAACTGAGCTGGGACGCCTGTCGTTTAAGATTATTGCAGATACAAGAGTGTGGCAGTCACTTTAGTTTGTATACGTGGTTCCCCCAGATATAATATGAAATCGATTAAAAATGTTATATAAATAATACCTTCTGTCTAAAACCTTGAAGTCTGGAAATTCAATGATGTAATGGTCGCAGGAAATACCTCCGCCATGAGCCGTGGACATCTGCTGAGGTGGAAGTGGGTCAGAGTAATGGTTCGAGTATTTCACATCGATATGGACAGACACGTGTCAGTACGTAACTACAGACGATGTACGAGAAGGAACTAGACTCACCTATAACTCTATAGGTAGTAGATAATATTTCGTGGTTTCATTTCTCGATATAAATTAACAGGTAGTCCTTTGACCTACAAGGCAACATTCGCACGGTTTAATAATAATACTGGTAAGTAAAGTATAGTATTAATCGATTTTTAACTTCTAAAACTCGATTACTAAAAACAAACTTAGATGTCCCCTCCCTACGACATCTAGCTATGGCATCTCATTCTTTTTCCGTGCGAGGCAACGAGCGCACGCGCTCCTTCCAACGTTCGACCATAAAATAAATTTATACGAGTTTGCTTTTTGTCTTACACGAACGATGCCTAAAAGATCTTACGAGGAGAAGTTAGATCACTACATGAGGAAAATGGAGAAATTAAGAGAAAAACACCGTCATAAACGACGGCGTTTGGAATCTCTTTCATCCTCCGACCAGGATTACGAACTAAATAACAATCAAGGTTTGTACCTTTGCTATTTAGATTCATATCGTTTTATAACTGTTCATATTAGAAAGTTTTGTTACGATATTTTGCCATAGATTCAACTCGAACACGGCAAATACAAATCTACCCGCCATAGATTCCGTAGCGAACAAGGCGTTTACAACCTAATGAAGTATTGGATTCAATTTACGAACCATTACACATCTGTACCTACATTATGTGTATATATCTATACACGTATATAATGAGTAAGTATGTTCCGTAGGAGATGAAACAGCGATGTGGGATCTTACGCAATCGATACCCAACGACGAAACGGTGCTCATACCCGGTCCCGGCGATACTCTGGCAGATGTCACCTTGGAACCTGTCCCGGTCCAACAAAATGACCCATCGCCTGCACCAACGTCAGCGTTGCCATCAGCGCCACTTGAGTCAGTCCAAATCTCAGATGACTCAAGCTTCCCTGCATTAGACCCAGAGGTTCTATCAGCCCTAGGCGAAGCGACCGATCAAGGACCGACGTGGGGTGAAGATATTCACAACAACTTATCCTTGTTATGGCAACCGCTGCTTAAAAAAGGTATGGTTAAAGAAAACAAAGATAAAATCTTAAAGCAATACCTCGTCCCTAGTAATTGTACATTGTTACAAGCACCTAAGCTGAATATTGAGATCTCGGCAGCAGTTGTCGAGATGATAAGATCACGTGACAAAAAAGTTGAAACCAATCAACAACAACTAGGCACTGGTATAACGGCTATAAGTCGAGCGATGACGTCACTTCTAACGACTGATAATAAAATTGAAGCGATCAAGACCCTCAGCGATGGATGCCGGATCCTATGTGACCTGCATTATGTACAATCTCAGGCGAGAATCAAAATGATCACTCCAGGTCTAGCCAAACCATTTCTCAATGTCATACAAGACAGTGAACGCGATGAGACATTATTCGGTGCCAGCTTGCCCGATAAAATAAAAGCCTCAAAAACCATTGAGAAACAGGGGCTGCAGATCAAAAAGACCGCACCCCCACCAAGACCCGGTCCAGCCACAACTCAAAGTTCAACACCAGCTCGCCAGCATTTTCAGGGAAACTGGAGCGGTCCTCCTCGTTACCCGACGAACAGGGGGGGGCGGGGAGGACAGAGGAAATACCCCTCGTCAACGCGTCGAGGAACGTCGACCGCTGCGACAACGTCTGCGCAGCACAAGACGAACTACAGCCGTCCGCGTGCCCCAACACGCTAACTACACAGGTACATTCCGGCCGTATACAATTTTATTACAATTGTTGGTTGCACATTACGAATAACGCTAGTATTCTCGAATGGGTTTTAAATGGAGTCCCGATACCATTTATACTTAAACCATTTCAATCGTATGTACCTAAAATTACGCTATCATTAAACGAGCAATGTGACATGTCGTCTGCTATTGAAAACCTAAACATGTTAGGTGCTGTAATACAGGTGGAACCATCCAGCGATCAGTTTATCTCCAGTACTTTTTTAGCACCAAAATCTAATGGTGGTAAAAGGTTTATCCTAAATCTTAAATCATTAAATCGCTTTATACCGAAAATGCACTTCAAAATGGAAGACTTTCGAACTGCCTGTAGAATAGTACAAAAAGACTGGTTTATGGCGACTTTAGACTTAAAGGAAGCGTACCTACTTATTCCTATTCATGCGGCGTACCGTAAATACCTAAGATTTCAATACATTGAGCCTACCTCTAACGAAGTAATAACTTACGAATTTAATTCTATGCCGTATGGTCTTGCCATATCACCTAGGTGCTTTACAAAAATTATCAGAGAGGTAGTTACACATTTACGAGGTCGCGGGTTCAAATCTGTTTGTTATTTGGATGACTTGCTTTGCATAGGTAGCAGCTACGACGAATGTTTACGGAACGTTAAGGAAACCGTCACATTACTTGAATGTTTGGGCTTCATAGTAAATTATGAAAAAAGTAACTTACAACCACAAAAAACATGCAAGTTTTTAGGGTTTATTTACGACACTGCACATATGACATTATCGCTACCCTTAGATAAACGCAGTAAAATAGCACTTATGGTAAAAAAGTTTTCTAAACTTCCATTTGTTACGATTCGGGATTTTTCTCAATTAATTGGTGTTTTGGTATCTGCCTGCCCAGCGGTGCGTTACGGCTGGTTGTATACCAAAATATTAGAGCGGCAAAAATACTTATTCTTGCAGCAACACAGCTCATACGATATTAAAGTCAAACTTCCTAACATTATCTTAGATGACTTAAATTGGTGGACGAAAAATATTTACAAAGTTAATAAACCTTTAAAAAATCCAAACTACGTAATGGAAATCTACACTGACGCGTCCCGTACAGGATGGGGTGCTTTTTGCAACGGGGCTAGAGTTAACGGTTCGTGGAAAAGTTGTGAACTTAAATACCACATTAACTACCTGGAATTACTCGCTGTATTTTTAGCCCTTAAATGTTTTCTTCGAGATAAATCTGATTGCGCTATTTTGCTCCGCGTAGATAACACCACCGCAATAAGCTATATCAATCGTATGGGTGGTATACAGTTTCCACACCTAAACACACTCACTCGTGATATCTGGCAGTGGTGTGAGATGAGAAAACTGTGGTTATTTGCGTCGTACATAAACACGAAGGATAACATCGAAGCCGATGAGGAATCTCGCAGAATAAATCGTGACGTAGAATGGGAATTATCTGATACCGCGTTTAGGTACATTGTCAAAAAGTTAGGTCAACCAGAGATTGATTTATTCGCATCGCGCATCAATGCCAAATGTCATGAGTATGTGTCCTGGAAGCCGGACCCGGATGCTATAAATGTAGATGCATTTACGATGAGTTGGAGTTCCAAATTTTTTTATGCGTTCCCGCCCTTCTCAATGTTATTGAGCTGCATTCAAAAAATTATACAAGACGAAGCCACAGGCATTCTTGTTTTTCCTATGTGGCCTGCACAAGCTTGGTACCCAAAATTATTAGATTTATTGGTTACAAATATTTTAGTTTTGAAACCACGACCAAATCTAGTATTGTCGCATTTCAGTCAACAACACCCGCTTCACCGGACGCTTACCCTGGGAGCAGCGCTGCTCTCCGGCGCGCGTTCTCGCACCGCGGCACACCCTCGGCCGCCGTGCGTCTGATGCTCGCTTCTATTTCGAACAACACCTTACAGCAGTATGGAGTTTGTTATAAGCTTTGGTGGAAATATTGTCAGGACAATAGGATTAATATTTTTGATAGCTCCACTTCTCACACAATTACCTTTTTGACAGAGCAGTTTGAAAAAGGCGCTTCCTACGGGACGCTTAATAGTCACCGATCAGCCTTGTCATTATTTCTCGGTAATAACTTAGCCTCAAATGACAACATAAAACGACTCCTTAAAGGAGCGTTTAAATTAAGACCATCTTTGCCCAAATACTCAAGTACTTGGGACCCTCAAGTAGTACTAAGCTGTATTTCTGAATGGTTTCCTAATACTCAATTAACCCTAGAAAAATTAACTAAAAAACTTGTGGTTTTACTGGCCTTGTGTACCGCACATAGGGTACAAACATTTTCTGTAATTAAACTTGCAAATATCTTAATCAAAACCAACGGAATAGAAATTGTCATAAAAGATATTATCAAAACTTCAGGAGTAGGACGAGATCAGCCAGTTTTATATTTGCCATTCTTTCGAGAAAATATCTCAATTTGCCCAGCTACAACACTTGTAGATTATATCTCTTTAACGAAAGATATAAGACCCTCGGGTTTAGATCATCTCTTAATAACTGTGAAGCGTCCTCATCACGGCGCGACAGCACAGTCAATAAGCAGATGGATCAAACAAACATTGTGTGCGAGTGGCGTCGACGTGGCGATGTACGGCGCGCACAGCGCCCGGCACGCCGCCACGTCGGCGGCGCACGCGGCGGGGCTCAACATCGATCTCATCCGAAAGACTGCTGGCTGGACCACGTCCTCACAGACCTTTGCTAGGTACTATCATCGGCCTATTGTAAAACAATCAAACTTTGCGGAGTCTGTATGTTTACCTAACAATCATATTGATTCAGAACCAGGTTCATAATCTAACTTAAAATTATAAATAAATAAGTATATTGATTAGATATTATAAGCTTTTATTTTAATTACAAAGCTAATACTTACTAAGATATTTTTTGTTCAAAATAAATAGTGATTGAGTTCTATTTCTCTTGTTTCATTTATAATGTATATACATGCGTTACCTAAATACATACACTTAAAATGACAAAACTGAATCTTTAAACATCTACCTGTTAATTTATATCGAGAAATGAAACCACGAAATATTATATATGATCAAACGAACTAAGTGAAGTTCGATCGATATAATATGAGTGGTTTCATTTGAAGATATAAATCACCCACCTCACCCAAACCCCAGTTTTGTTTAAACATGAGAAAGCCTGAACTAGTTGCAACTTCAAAAGAATGAGATGCCATAGCTAGATGTCGTAGGGAGGGGACATCTAAGTTTGTTTTTAGTAATCGAGTTTTAGAAGTTAAAAATCGATTAATACTATACTTTACTTACCAGTATTATTATTAAACCGTGCGAATGTTGCCTTGTAGGTCAAAGGACTACCTGTTAATTTATATCTTCAAATGAAACCACTCATATTATATCGATCGAACTTCACTTAGTTCGTTTGATCATATATAATATTGACGACTGATGTGGCGCGGCAGGCGAAGTTCGATTCCCGCCTTGGGATAAAATGTTTGTACGATCTGCAAATATTTATTCCGGGTGTTCTGGGTATTTTATATGTATAATACAAAATATCTATCTATGTAATGTATTGTATTAAGTATGTCAGTCTTCTAGTACATAACACAAGCTCGGCTTAGCTTGGGGCTAGATGATGTTGTGCGGATTGTCCAGCATTATTTATGTATTTATCTTTTAAAAAAAGTCAATTCCAGATAAAAATCCACAAGATCTAAAAAAAAAATATCAAGTAACCTAAATAATGTTTTTATGCAACGTTCATATAGTTATACTTACTTAGGTTTATTACATTTCAGTTAAGACTTTTTTTTTAAATATGATTTTATCAACTGATAAAATAATAACTCACGAATATCGAAAAAAAACTACAAAACTGATCAAAAATAAAAAAAATAACTTTTAACCTCTAGTGATGAACATATTTTGCCCGAAGGCATAACCCAAGGCTTTTACACAGGTATAATGATGTAATGCGTGTTTCCGGGTTAGATCAATATTACTGATGTATCCTCTTATTGGTTTTATTCGAAAGTTTCTATGAATGCCAATGTCATACTAAAAATAAAAAGAGCAGTGGCTCTACCATGACTTTTTACTATAGGTACCATATTTACTATACTCGCTAGCGTCTGTAGTTAAAAAAATGTATGAAGATTTGTACAGCGCCTCTAGCGGATAGTTGGGTACTAAAATTCGTAATACTAATATGTACGTAACTACTGTAGTAAAGTCAGGCGATTTTACTGTGACAACTCATGGTAGAGGTACAGAACTTTATTTTACTACCTTCAATACGTACTTAACTCGATAGTGAACGCCTATCTCCTATTTGTCAAAGGAACGAAGAAGAAGCTCGAACACAAAGCAAAATGACCCGAATAAATGACGATCGCAAACGTATCGAAACGGTGGCGTATTCGAGTTACACTACGCGTTGACGCTAGCTCGACTGCCTAACGTTGCAGCGTCACCGCGCAAAGGCCCGAATTTTTTTTTACGGACAATTCACACATCACACTCTAGCCCCAAACTAAGCAAAGCTTATTTATTTAATTCTTAGAGCATGTATTATGGGAGCTAGATTGCTGATATAATACCAATATACATATTTTTTAATCATCAGCATTGCTATTCAGCGCGGCAATGCAGCCAGTGTCTTGGGTACGCTTCCGATTGGTACTGATTTGGATCAGTTGAACTACCTATAGATCGTTTGCAACGGTCTGTAGATAGCTCAACTGTTTCTTATGTATTTTATATGACAATGTACATTTTGTAAATACTGTATAGTCGTAAGTTTGTTTGTGATTTTTTTTAATACATACATATACCTACATAGTGACACCCAGACACAGAAATGTTTATAATTATTAATGTAAGTAGATCTCTTTCTCAAATATACAAGATTGAGATATTATCTTTAAACAAATAAAACAGCGATAGTTTTTATAATAGATCGCTAAACCATTTAAAAATGTTTTATGATGTAGCCTGCGGGTCTAAGGCGGTTAAACTGATATTGAAATAAAACTAAGTATCATAAATAAAAACAATACAGTTGACCTGATGACTCAATTGTTTTTAAATAGTTTAACTTAAGAATTAAGTGACCTAAATGAGCATGCTTCTAATATATGAATTAGAGCCGAATACTAATTAAGCGAAGTTTTTTCATATTTATCTACTCACTATTTATTTTGATATAAGACATAAAACACACAAAAAAACATCAAAGCCAAATATTCTTTATTCCGTATAATCAAAGAGATGATTTAGAACAGGGATTCCCAAACTATTTTGGACGAGTGACCCCTTTTCCAAAACGAACTGTTACCTCAGACCCCATGACCAAATTACCTACTTTTAAGATCAACCCCCTTATTCATAATGGTCCGCTAACTTAAAACAGCTGCTAAAGAGAGTTATTTTTTATGCTGACTTGAAGAACTTGTGTTAATTTAATAGGGGTCGATTTTTAGACCTCCTCAACCCCCACAATCAGTTTTCGTTTATGTCGACCCCTAGGAAACCAATATCGACCACTTTGGAAATCCCTGATTTAGAATCATCTTACTAGTTGTCATCAAGCTTTTACCCTATACGCTATTTCAGATAAGTTTTTATGTTGAAAACCATTGACTATAATGCATTATTTTACTGAGCACGTCCACAAAGGACGTGTCCTGAGGATACATTGTCTCACAAATACATATTCCACTATTACTTAAAAAATAACATACAAAGATGTTAAAACACCGACGACCGATGTGGCGCGGCGGGCGAAGGTCCGCCTGCGACGCGGAGGTTGCAGATTCGATTCCCGCCTTGAAATAAATGTTTGCTTGCAGATCGTAATCTGCAAATATTTATTCCGGGTGTTCTGGGTATTTTATATGTATAATTAAAAATATCTATCTATGTAATATTGTATTAAGTATGTCAGTCTTCTAGTACCCGTAACACAAGCTCTGTTTAGCTTGGGGCTATATGATGTGTGGATTGTCCAGCATTATTTATTTATTTATTTAAAACAAGACATTTTTTCAGTTCATTTAACTGTAACTTGTATATCAAAAAATCACAATACTATTAACAATTTCGACAAAATAAATAATCTTAATTATATCCTCAATATCAAAAGGTTAAGAGTACCGCAAATTATATTATACGTGAGTTATACACCTACGTGGTGCAATATGTTTCCAATTTCAATGATTAATCGGTATATTGTGATATCTGACATACAAAACCGATTACATAAAGTGGCTACAAGACAATGGTCATATTTGATGGCCAGGATAGCACTGGTTTTGGATCTATAACGAGTTATCTTGCATGTGACAGGCGTCACAGCTCAGTTGGTAGTAGTTCTTACTTCTTTTCTTTGCTAATATGTATATGTTACAAAATCTAAATTTTAGTCCTGTTTAGAAGCCAATTTATTGTAATTGTCTTTTTTTTTATAATTCGAGTTAATTTTGACCAAAAATAAATTATAAAAAACTAAAGTACCTACCTACCAAAACAAAGTACATATATACGCGATTTCAGACCAACCTTTTAAAAAATACAAAAAATATTTATTAAGCAATTAACTATTACATATTTATTATATTGACAATAAAATCTCGCACTTGACCTAAACCATGATGCGGAGTATTTTGAATAAAAAACTATATTATATTCTAAACTTGTGCTAACGCAGTATTTAGTTTACTTCAAAGATATTATGTTACGGATTAATATCAACATTAGTGTGACTGATTATTAAGTTAATGATCTTTTGACGTTTTAGGTACTTTAGTTAAAATCTAGTTAGACTAGAAGTGACATAAAATATCACCTGTCATATTCCTATTCGTGTTCTCACGATTTATATTGTCATAGGTTGTTATTATTTTTAGTTTAAATTACTAGTATCAAAATAATAAAAAAATAATATTTTGCTGGATAACGCATGCGCAGTGTTAGGTTATTTCGTTACGGAATTTCTGGATTCGGTCTCCACGCTCAAGGCCCACGATAGAAGCTATGCAATAGTTTATAAAATGACAAAAAATATTTGCTGACTTTTTTGTTCACGCCATTTCTATATCGGTATCGTGTCGGATAATGCAAATATTTTATGTTGTGTATGTATTTATCTAATTAAAATCCACTTTCAAAACTTCAATGAACCTTTACTGTTGAAAAGTCATAGTACTTCACGCGATGGAACTCAGAGGTCAAGTACAAATACAGTCAGCCTCACTAATAGATGTCCATTAAAATAATTAAAATGCCGAATTTAAATTAGTTTCCACAATCATTCCAAGGCTATAACGATTTCTCTTAAGATTTGCTCCTTACAGTTAAACTAGCATATATGTACATTTATTTATTTATTAGCTTCTTCATGATTAGGTAGGTACCTACATGTTAGTTTTACACACAGAATATAATTATATTGCTACATGAGAAACCAATATTACATATTACTTATATTTTTTTCTATTGTTTTTGTGTACAATAAAACATAAGCCAGAAATCATCATCATCATCAACCTATAGCAGTCCACTGCTGGACGTAAATCTCTCCCAAGACGCGCCACTGAGCCCGGTCTTCGGCTCTTCTCATCCAGTTTTTGCCAGCTACACTCCGCAGATCGTCGCTCCATCTCGCTGGAGCGCGTCCTACACTACGCTTGCCTAAGCCAGAAATAGTGTAAATCAAACATTGTAGTCACTTTTACCTTTAAAAAAAGTGATTTAAAAGGCATTATCATTTTCTTACGCTGACTGTACCTGTATCTTTTCGAAAGGATCCTCATAAGTCACCATCTCTTGTGTTGATGGTGCCATGTGATTGAGAACACGCTAAATGGGCGGTCCAGCCACTCATGTTTTACAATATGTTATATTGTGTAATATTTTATCGATTGCCATAACACTTAACTCTTATGTCATAATGGGTTCGATTCCCGCCTTGGGATAAATGTTTGTATGATCTGCAAATATTTATTCCGGGTGTTCTGGGTATTTTATATGTTAAGTAAAAAATATCTATCTATGTAATGTATTAAGTATGTCAGTCGTATAGTAGGTACCTACTCATAATACAAGCTCTGCTTAGCTTGAGGTTAAATGATATTGGTTGAATTGTCCAGCATTATTTATTTATTATAATGGACGTAGTATTACAGTGTACTGGACACGTCCTCTGGCTTTGGGGGAGACCTTTGCCCAGCAGTGGGACAGTTTAGGTTTTATTAATTTAATTTAATTAAAACTTTACGAGCTTTTCTAAAGCGCACTTACGCAACCTTAGTCGCGGCAGAGACTAGTATTAACAAGAAGACTGCCAACCTCATACAAAAAAACGTGACTCGGAAAAAGGTGAAATTCCGCGGGTTATTCCCAGATTATTCCCAGATGGCGCTGTATTCTGATCAAACCTATGGTATAAATCATTGTTTACGATCACTTTTGGTGTGCACTAACACAGAAATAATACAGATTTCTTGGCTTTTTTTACGGCTATGTGGCAGCGCCATCTGGGAATAGCCCGCGGAATTTCAGCTTTTTCCGAGTCACGTTTTTTTGTATGAGATTGGCAGTCTATTGTTTATACTAGTCTCTGGTCGCGGGTATCAACTACTATTTACAAAGGGGTCTGTCAATCCTACAAGTTGATATTTACTAGCTACTGAGCTGTCAAACATAACAAAACTTATATGCAATTCATCGTGTAATATACAAAATTAAATACACATTTCGACAATGTCCGACTTTGCTTCATAGGTCAGTCTGAGTAATCATACCTACACCATTTTTGGCACCCATTATTATTAGTAACATTTTATTGAGCCTACAATTATTTCAGAATGTCATCTGTAATATTCAATTTTGATTGTAAGAACTATTATTGTAATAATTATAATGGTACATGTTAAACGACGACTATTACAGTACAATAAGGAATATATAAAATTTATAAGAGCAAACAATTGAGCTATCTACAGATTGGTGCAAACGATCTATAGATAGCACTGATCCAAAATAGTACCAATTGGAAGCGTACCCAAGGTACTGGCTGCATTGCTTATAAATAAGTATTTCATAAATACTTTTGTTAGTTATTACAATTTGGAAACATGATTGTTATACTATAGTACGTACTCATGCACGACTATTCAAGTAGGTATAGGTAATTATTTATTTACCATAACGTAATCAAGGTCGAGTTGAATAAAGTAGTAATGTCAAGATGGGTTTTGTTTTGACAAAGGTAATATTCTGCATACTACCTTTATAGGAAAAATATCTTAAAATAACAGAAACTTAACGTTTATTGTATTAATAGTTGTACATTTTTATATCAAGCAATCAAGTTAATTATTTTTCATAAAACTTTTCACACATATCAGGAAAACTCTATTTTAAGATACTGCGCTATTATCATTATTTTCCCATGAAATATACTGGCAATAAAAATGCAATGCAAAAATAACATAATACCACAATTTTTAAACATTATCATCAACCTATATCAGTCCACTGTTGGACGCAGGTCTCTCCCAAAACGCGGCACTGAGCGCGGTCTTCCGCTCTTCTACAGCGTTTTTCAAACATATTTTATTATAATTTGAGAATCAAACTCGCTGCTATCTCATCACCACAAGGCCAAGACATATATGACAGCTCCCATCACTATGTATAATAATCAATAACAATTTATTTTATCGATTGATTTTATCAGCAGGTGGTTAGATATTTCGAAATCGAACTATGTTTTGAATTGTTAATTAAATATCTTTTCTAAGGTTCCAATAGTACATTATCTTATAATTATTTTTAATAGTTTTACTGGATGTCAAGAATTCTAGAAATAATCTAAACTCAACTCAATTTTTCACATTTTATTTTATTTAATCAAGAAAATCCACACCTCTTATACTATATTAATACATACTTTTAAACTAAGCTTAAATCTTGATATTGACTTCTTTTAAAGCTAAATTTTTATAAGATTGACCGTAAGTATGTTATTAAAACGATTTATTTAGTCAAGTACCATAATGTCAGAAATAACATTGCAAAACGGTACAATCATCATTGCATACCATAAAAGGTATAATTATTATGATAAAATAAAAATACAAAGTCAGCGTGTCACTAGCCTAGCATTAACATCATATAAAATCACGGATATGAGTCACAATCGTGAGGTACTAATTGTTTCTGACGGATACTTGAACTAGTAGAACCTTTTGTCTAAAACTACATCTAGAAGACTAGTCTAGTCAGGCTAGAGACTAGTATAGAATTATAGGTACCTATAGATTCTGTAAAGATTAGTCTAACGGTTTATCTTATAAAAAGTTAGCGCAGACTTGAAGTATTGATTACCATAGGTACGTAATGATGACATAATAAAAGTCAACGCTAACTTTTTATAAGATTGAGGGTAAGATTCTAGATGGAACAGTACAAACTCCAAAAAGATTAGTCTAAAACAAGCTCTTAACTGCTATTTTAGTAGTTTATGATACTACTAAAATAGCAGTTTAGAGCTCGTATACCTACTCTAAATTTTAGCCGATCATGTGTGTACGGGACAAGTCTGAAGCTGGGCAGACTCTAAAAATACTATTTCACAGTGATTTTTGTGATATTCGTTGCATACAAAACGGACACTAAGAGGGATTTTCAGACCAGCCTAACCATCTTATCAATCGCGCCTTTCTTACATCCTTAAAACATACAATTTGAAACAATGAAATTGCAGGTTATTCGAGCAGATTACCTAACTTACGTACACGCAGATAAAATCAGAAGTCAATGGGTCTTCAATTATCGCCCTATTGCTAACGTGTGGCCAATTTCTAAACAATACCACAAAAATACTGTTGCGAAAGGGTACTGTGATGTCTTACAAGTAGTATACTAGTGGGTACTTGATGTAAATTTATTACTATGTATCTAATAATCTATACTTATAATAAAACTGTAGAGAGGTCAATTCTGTACATGAAATATATTTTAAAAAAAACTATCAGGGGGTGATTAGTGATCGATACTGATGCCAAAAATGCAATCAGTAAAATTTTTGTCTGTCTGTCTGTCTGTCTGTCTGTCTGTCTGTCTGTATGTTCCTTATAGAAACAAAAACTACTCGACGGATTTTAACGAAACTTGGCACAATTATTCTTCATACTCCTGGGCAGGTTATAGGATACTTTTCATTACGCTACAATCAATAGGAGCAGAGTAGTGAAGGGAAAACGGGAGAAGTTACTCTATTTTTTAAGCTTCCGTCGCGTGTGCAGCCTTAATGGTTGAAGTTACATAGAAATCATGTATGACGGAAATATTCTACATAAAATTGTCTAAGAAATATCCCGGAACAGCATATATCTATCTTTTATGGTTGACTCACAATAACACGTGTAACTTTCGATAGCTTAGCAGTTCGGAGCATTCTCATTATATTTGTTTACTCTTACGTTTATAATACTCTCACTCATTCCTAATTTAAAAAAGTTAACATTATTACCTATTCAATAAAAAAAGAGTCATAGAAATCGGTATAGAAACACCAAACTTATACATGAAATAAGCCATCGCGCCGTCGCACTTGAATACTCAAATCGAGTAAAGTTTGAAATTTGTTGTGTTTACCACTAGATGGCATTACTGTGCACAAATCCTAGATCGCGCTATCGGTGCGTTTTGGCAATGTGTTATAAGTCGGTCGGTATTTAGCAATAGTTCCGTTAAATTGAGTTATCTTGATAAGTTATTTAGGGTTGCGTATCCGATTACCGCTTTAATGACGAATAAATATTTAAAAATAAAATGAGATGTAGGCAATAAAACGTGGGACTGGGCAGGTCATATTAGCCGGAAGGACCCAGAGAAATGGTCCAAAATCGTGACACCGTGGCTGCCTAAAGACGGAAGGCGGCGTAGAGGCCGACCAAAAAGGCGATAGCGGGACGACCTCGATGCTTTCGAGAGGGATTGGTGGACGAAAGCGGAAAGCAGAGAGAAGGATTTGGGGGAGACCTTTGCCAAGCAGTGAGACGAGATAGGATAGGAAAAATATATATATATCTGTAATATACTTACTTAATCTATACTAATATTATAAAGAGGTAAAGTTTGTGTATTTGTTAAATTGTAAGGGGTAATCTCGGGATCTACTGAACCGATTTTAAAAATTCTTTCACCAATAGAAAGTTACATTATGGTTGAAAAATAAAAAGGCTTTTACGTGGTAGTCCGTTTTGCAAAATGAATCGGAGAAAAAACTGTCGAATGAAAGCGTTTCTTACGAACGCTGCCTTAACTATGAAAGAAGTGTTCTAGAGAAAGAAGTGTCCAAGATGTGGAGCTTAATAATGCCTACAAAAAAGCCACAAGTCAACGACAGCATATGTCTTACTTTTTTATTTAATGAAAATTATCCCCAACGAAGTGGGCACGTGTCAGCTAGTACATAGTAATAAATTTATTATTCAACGACCGATGTGGCGCGGCGGGCGAAAGTCCGCCTGCGACGCGGAGGTTGCGGGTTCGATTCCTGCCTTGAGATAAATGTTTGTACGATCTGCAAATAGGTATGTATACCGGGCGTTCTAGGTATTTTAAATGTATAATTAAAAATATCTATGTAATGTATTGTATTAATTATGTCAGACTTCTAGTAGGTACCCATAACACAAGCTCTGCTTAGCTTGGGGCTAAGATGATGTTGTGTGGATTGTCCAGCATTATTATTTATTTATAAATGAGATAATTTTGGTAATAATAGCAGCATTAGGTATCTAATAGACGTTTTGGTTTGGTTTTAAAAAAATAATTTGGTGTGTTTATGCTAGATATTTTATATTGACTAAACTATTTATTGTACAATAGTTATAGCACTTGTCAGATAAAAAAAATGGGCAATCGGAAAGACAAAAGCATTTTGGCCAGTTTCGAGATGATACTCTTTACTCGCTCGGTTGATTAATAAAAAACTCTACACATGAGACAACGCCTAGTTATCTAGATATTTTTTAGCTGCTAGATAGATATTTGTTTCACGACAGCTTTCGCATAAATCAATACGAGAATGTGGCGAGGGGTGCGCGCGCAATAAATCAAATAACCTTGATTGACCTGTCGATGCAGATGATGCACCTACCCCCTCATTGGACCCCTCCTCTGCAGCATCCCTTATCCTTAACATGTAAAATGATTTCTAGAAGTTGTGTTTTTGAGTGGTTACAGTAGACTCTGAAAACCTTTTCAACCATGCAACAGCCCATTCCCAACATTTTGTGTCGAATTGATTTCTTTGTGTGAAAGGAAAGTCAAAGTCAAATTCAAATTCCTCTCAAATTTGACTGATCATCGTCAATATATACCTACAGTAAACTTTTTCTTTTTTCCCCACTACTTTTCTTCTGATCAAAAATCGTGATCCACAAAAATTATTTTTATTATAATATATTATATATTATAAATATATAATATATTATAAATAATATATTATAATATATTTTTATTTCAGAACGTGTGTGTCGATTTTAAGTACAATCGGTTGAGCAATTCGACCTGTTAGCGACAATAGACAGACAGAAAGAGAAATAGCATTTTTAGTCCATCACGAAACTGAGACGCTTCGCTCGCTCAATTTATAGAAAAGAACTATAAAAATATAATTTACTTCAATACTATCTATACCTACATGTCAAAGCAACGCCTAGTCTGTCTAGCTGCTAGATACCTATTCTAGTCACACGACAGGTTTCACATAAATCAATACGAGAGGGTGGCGAGGGGTGCGCGCGCAATAAATCAAATAACCCTGATGTTCCTCTCGATGCAGATGATGCACCTACCCCCGCGCCTCATGAGACCTCTCCTCTGCAGCATCCTCAATCCTACCCAAGTAAGGAAAACATATTATAACGAGCAATTATTTCTTCTTCCTGCCCTTATCCCACTAGGTGGGGTCAGCAACATGTTCTTTTCTTCCATTCTCCTCTATCATCCATCATCTCAATATTTCTACAAGCAATGATGTCCTTTAATGCGATACAACAATGTGTTGTATTTTGGGTTAAAAAGAATAAAAGTATTTCTATATCTCCTATTTTGCCCACGAACACTATTAAAAAAAACCAGGTGTGCCAATTTTTGACATATTCGTTAAAAAATGCGTCCATCAGGTAGAAATAGACAGAAGGACATTTTTGAGCATTTTTGGCTAATCTTTTAACTGAGACGCTTGCTCGCCTCTTCGATAAAAATGGAGAAAAAGTTGTTTAGTTTAAGAATGAACAAAAACTAGCATGTGTCGTAACTTTATCGTGGATATAAATAGAAATAAAACTCTTGACACAGTTAGAAGATTCTTACCAGAAATAGGTATCTTTTGTTTAAGATGCATCAAACATTCCACGAGATCTTTGGTTTTCTTAAAAGCGGGGAACGTTTCGCTAGAATCTATTACAATTTATCCATAACCTTATATACGTCTAAAACGGTAGACAGGTCTAAGCAAAAACTTAAATGACGATATATTTGTACCTTCTATTTCAAAATAATACTCTGAT
The DNA here is from genome assembly GCA_932527185.1 of Ecliptopera silaceata. Taxonomy (NCBI): domain Eukaryota; kingdom Metazoa; phylum Arthropoda; class Insecta; order Lepidoptera; family Geometridae; genus Ecliptopera; species Ecliptopera silaceata. The sequence continues at coordinate 4,981,907 of OW052211.1, forward strand.
AAAACTGCATGTCAATTTGACAGAAGCAATTAAGTTTATAAAAATATTATTTAGCCCAAATTGTTGATTCAATTCAATAAATTTTCTTTTTAAGCTATTGCATAGCTTCTATTGCCTTGAGCGTGGAGACCGAATCCAGAAATTCCGTAACGAAATAACCTAACACTGCTTATGCGTAATCCAGCAAAAAATGCTATGCAATATCTTTACCGCGGCATTCCCCAAGTCTTTTTTTAAATGTCTTTGTGCCAATATAATAAATCAGGACACAATAACGGCTGTCATATGACAGTGACAGTGTTGCAAAAAAGACGAAGAGTTCAGACATCAGTCGTTAGTCAATACTCGATACGTGGCTCATTATGCGGGATCTTAGGATTGTGCCTTTGTTAAATGCACAAAAGGACAATAGATCTGTATCGTCCTGGAATGCATTTTTTAAAACACTAGTCCATGTATATAAAACTGTATAGATGTGAAACTAAATTCATATAACAATTAATTACAACCGTATTTGAAATAAAGCGTATTCATAAATCATGCAATTATATTGATAAAGTTAATTAAAAAGAATTGATTTAATTAATAGGCATAGTGATTTAAATCAATTACATTAAAAAAGATAACGACCGAAGACTAAATCCCGGACGTAAACAAGTATGTGATAATGTATCTGTCAAATAAAATACATTCCTGTTCCTAAACTTAGAGAAATTAGATATTAAAACATTAACAAAAATAATAGATACCCACGTATTTATTGAAGTAGAAAATTCACAAAGAAGAATGAGTACCTACTTAGAACCATGATACCCTCTAGTTTGCCACATAATAAATAAATAAATAATTATGTTTAAAATGGTTTCTCCGCTCTAAATTTCTCTATATTTACGGAAATAATCCGTCCCGTAGGAATATAGACATTTTAAATATGTAACCCTGAGAAAGCATTTTTTTTAGCCATGGTCCAGACTCCATACAAAATTGCTCATTCTCCTTTACACTCTTAAAATGTACTATTGTAGGTCTCAAAATTTCAGTTCTATACTACTGTACTATTCAATATTCTGTTTATACCAACAAATAGAGCATGACCGATGTTATTGTTTTTCTTTGAGCAAATTTTTGATAAAAACGAAAAAGAAAACCGAACCAGTTTTTAGGTTACAAAAGGATAAACAAAATAATATACTGGACTATAAATCCATTTTATTAATACTAGTGATAACAACCATCTTATAGTTTTATTTAGCGACAGGCGTCACAGCTCAGTCAGTAGCTCTACCTTTCATGCTGTGGGTCGTGGGTTCAAAATGTTTGGGTGATGAACATAAATATTTGTTATGTGTCTGGGTGTTACCAACTATGTATTTTTCTATGTCTATATATTTACCAAAAAAATAAGAATATAAGTATTTTATCAGCAATTTAGCTCCCATAGTATAAGCTCTGCTTAGTTTGGGATTAGAGTGTGATGTAAATAAATAAATAAAAGTCCATGAATATTTATTTATGTACTATCTATTTAATATTTATTTATGTACTATCTATTTAATATCTATTTATTTATAAGTAGATAGGTCTAGAAAATATGGTTAAATAAGTGAATTTATAATATAATGTGCAGTTTATTATCGGATCTCATGACAAGGAAATAATGAAGTTTGATGATATTGACGTTTGTACAGTCAACTACAAAACTGTTTAGCTGACATCTGATAGCTGATACAACAAAGTGACAAAACTGAATAGTAGATATTAAGTTAACAGTAAGAATTGTGTAACAAAATGTAAACAAATTCATATGTGTAAAAGTCCTCTTTTTAATAAATTATTGTCAGTTCTAATGCGCTCGCTGTGGTATCCTGTAATTATGGGAACATTCTATCGTAATTCCATGCTTAGTACTTAAAAAAATAAAGCGTAAACCCGTGTTGGGTATCCTAATTATAAAATAAAAAATAGTATAATTAAATAAAGAGATATATATAATTTTATTTACCACGCTGGGTATCAGCGATCGAAAGCCAATAAAGATGGATAATACTTTTTGTTGTAAACCAAAAAATATTCAAATTTAATGATAAAATAGGCAACATAATGGACGTTATCACCGAAATTTTATCAAGATACTATTTTATATAAGTACGATGAAATGAAAAAAGTTAATGACCCACGCATAAATACAAACAACTGCCTATGACAATAATACCACACAACAGAGCACGTCCTTAGAAGTCATACGTGCTTGCAATGCACCGGAATCCATACCCTTTTGAATTGGCTTTGCCGGAAAATCTCTTACTTAATAGGCTACTACCATTCTTTCTCGGTCCTTAAAGATAGTCTTGACACAGATAGCAACACAGTTTCTTTCCCGAAAACAAAATAAAATCGTTCAACTTTTGTTGTCGACGATACATCTAATTAAGTAGACATTCGGTATTGATTACCTACTTCAAGAACTTCCTGTTTAAATCTTATTAGTCATAACCTTTTTACATTAAACTCGTGCTTATAAAAAAACATGAAAACACTTTGAATGATTATTATTATTTACCATCAATACGGATGCAAGTCAAAACTTAGATTTTAGAAAAAAAAACTATTCAGATAATTTTTGAATTGTATGGATGAAATAAAAACTCACAATACGTCTTAATCATAAAGGATTTAAATCTGCGAAATCAGCTAAATTTTCATTTAATGTTTCATGAACATGCAATTTGCAAATCTTGTAGTATTGGAAATAAATTGCTGATACAAAATAAGAGTTTGTTTTCATGATAAACATACAGCTTGATGTGTTGATTACGATACGTAATGGTGACATAATGTTAACTTTTATAAGATAGATTATATAGTATAATTAACCAATGAGCAAAGGAAAATGACATAATTATGTATTTAATTTATTCATAAAAAATAAGTTAAAAGTATTACCCCCCATCTAATAAAAAGTTACCGTTGACATTATGTCAAAATTACGTACATAAGGTAATCAAGACATCAAGTCTGCGCTAGCTTTTTATAAGATAGACCGTATTTCTTTGCGTTAAACATTGTTACATTTTGAATGCCAACTTTTAGATTAGATTAACCTTAATGACCAAGTAATGTTAAGCCTTGATATTTTATGAATGCGCATTATATACGTGCATCTATTTCTAAATGTGCCTACAATGTATAAGGTGGATCAGAATAAGATGCATTTACTACTCAATTTAAGGTACCTACTTCTGTACTTATTTAAATTTTATGCCTTTCAAATAGAGGAAATCATAAAAAGAGGTGCATAACTGTTTTAAAATTATTGATACAAACTATACTTTAAAGCACATAATTAATAGATTTTTAAAATTTAACAAGTAAACTTTTAGGTATTACTTTTTATATTTAATTAAAAATAATAAAATAATTTCTTTTTTCATTTATTGTATTCACATTTCCTTGATCAACCTGTACACTAAGTATAACTAAGGAGCAACCACAAATTGATGTAAGAGCCATAGAGTTATTTCAGATACATTGCTCGTCGAAGCTGCGACGTTCGAAACCAAAGCTAGCGTTGACGCGCAATGTTACACAAACACGCAAAATTTACGTAACCAGTCGTACTATTCTTCGCCTCTATGGTATTTATATGGTATATTAACACGAGTAATAAAAATAATTGTGTTATAGATTTTCTAGTTTTCCCACAGTTCGTTAATATACCTTGAATAGTATGTCAGAGCATCCTCAGTCAAAGGGCACCAAGTGTGAAGGTCTTTTGACCGCATCCGCTTAGCTATAGTGTTGTGCTAGGTCGACTATTATCGATAGAGTCATCGAGCTTTTAAATTAGATTAATACCAGCTAGTGGCCGCGACTTCGTCTTGCTAACAATAGCAGGAAGAAGATGTATACGTATAAGTATAAGTTTATATATAAGTATGAGTTTAAGCTTAGCGTGTTATGCTATGTAAACTGCACTATGGCGTTATCGTATAAGTGGATAAAATGAGATTAATACAAAACTTATTGTTATCGAAAGAATAAATAAAAATGAAAGAAATGCAAAATGGTAATTGAAGTTTCATTAGATAATTTTTTTTTTCTCTAAACCCATATATTGTCCCACTGCTGGGCAAAGGTCTCCCCCAAAGTCTTCCACTCATCTAAATTGTTTTATATTTATTTAATTTCTAAAGTTCAATTTGCATAAAAAATATTTGGTCAAGAGTTAAAAACTTTCTACAAGTCGATATAAAATTCAAAAATGTATCTAAGTCTGTCACTAGCCTACAAGACAAATTTGTATCACATTTTTTACCAAATTTTTCTATGAACTGCCCACACATTTGATACTTTTTTACACTTTACAAAGGTCATTTTATTGTACAATATTTCATAAAAGTACTAAAGTATTTTTTGATATTATATGAAAAAAACGTGGAAAATAACTTTTAGTATAAAAAAACATTAGGCTCAAAGGTAAAGAACCAGAGAGGTTCATCAATATAAATGTGTAGTATATACTTGCTACAATAGTATCAAGTTATTTTTTCGTAAAAACATGTATTTTTATAGATGTTTCTAGGAAAAAAATTATAGGAAGATATAAAATATAAGGTGGAAAAAAGCGGAGAATAGGGATGAGTGGAAGGACTTGGGGGAGACCTTTGCCCAGCAGTGGGACGAGATAGGTTAGAGAAAAAAAAAACATTATTGGTACTATGCCTATTTTATAAGTGTTTTAATAGCTATCTAGTTCTATAGCTATACCTACTCAATACTCAATTTATTTATTGTTTCATATGTTCAGTCTAGGTTGTTACAGTAAGTACCTACATATTATTTGGTTACAACATATGAACCCTGTTCGAGGGCACTACAATATTCAGGATGGTAGGCAGACCGAGGTTTGTTTATTACTATTGATTAAATTAGATTAGGTATGTCGTCAAAAATAGAAATTATTATATTATAATTAAAAGCAAATGTCAATTGAATTCCTATATTAAGCTAGTTTAGGAAAAGAGCGCGATGTGTGAAATGTCTATGCATATTTGTTTGTTATTATTATTTATTTACTTATCTACTTTTTACGGACGGTATAAAGCGTTAGTTTATTAAAATGTACCAGTAGATAAAAAATACTATTTGACTTATTTTTTTTAAACCAAATACTTTCTCACTGCTGGGCAAACGTCTCCTCTACTCTATTGTCTATAATACTGTATAATAAAGAATGTTGTTCGTATAATAAACATTGTTAATTTATGTAAATTAATAGAAATATCGCAAGAAATGTGATATCATTTAATTAAATTCCATTGTCGAGAAAAAGAGGTCAGGGGTCACTTGCATTGTGAAATATATTATTAAAATAATATAACAATCAGATTACAAAATTTATTTCTGATATAAACTAGAATGTGATAAATGTTAATAATGATAATGACATATGGAAGAGCAAGGAGCTTTACGGGAGGTTCTATCGGGCCTAAACAGGTTCCGATGTGGACCTCCATGCTTCAGTGACCTCTTTGGGGAAACCGAAGGTTTTGCTTGTGCAATTGCTGACGAGGTAATTGACGAACAACTATAGGAAATATATCCTGAAGGACGGTACGGTCGACATTTGGGCATGCCGCCGACGCCGTCCCGGCGAGTCACTCAGGCATATTATTTCCGGACTTCTTGATAACGGTGAGTACCTGCACAGGCACAATCTAGTAGCCAGAATCATCCATCAGCAACATACTCGTCATTCTGGGTATTTATATGTATATAATAAAAAATATCTATCTATGTAATGTTATTGTATTAAGTATGTCAGTCTTCTAGTAGGTACCCATAACACAAGCTCTGCTTAGCTTGGGGCTAGATGATGTTGTGTGGATTGTCCAGCAAATTTAAATTTATTTACATATTATTTATTTATTTATTGTTGAGTTCATCATGTTACTACTCTATTAGGACTGCTCTATCATCACGGACAGGACTATTGTTTGAAATAAGTCATAAGCGGTGCATTTCAATTTCATATCAAAGATTATAATATGGGAACAAGATTGCTGATACAATAACTATGTAAATAATAATGCTGTACAATCCACACAACATCATCTAGCCCCAAGCTAAGCAGAGCTTGTGCTAGGGGTACTAAAAGACTGACATACTTAATACAATACATTACATAGATTAAAAGTATTTATCACGGAACCCTTGGTATGGGATATTCGCACTTAACTGGTTATATTCCATAATCGACTACTGTTTATTTTATCGACCTTACAATATAACATTTAATCTAAAATCTCAATTTTACTGTAAAACTGATTTATGGTTTTCTTGTGTTCATCAAAATAAAATTATAATTTACACAAATGTATATAGGTACCGACGTGATTTGACTGGCCATAAATGTATAATAAATTGATTAACCATAAAAGTATCTAAACTAATATTATAAAGAGATTTTTTATACAAGGATTTTATTTAAATTGTTATTTGAGCTTTAGAAACCTTATAAATAGCAGTTCAAGCAATAACAATGTTGTAAAGTGATCATGTCTTACCAAAATAGGGGTCAATAATATGGGGTCAAATGTCGTGATTTTTAAGATCATCTATTGTGTTAAGTGACGAAAGTCTAGCCTTTTGTTTAAAATATGAAGGTCACATGACTAATTTGTCTGAAAGGTTTATTATCTGTCTTGATCACGTATTTTTTGATGCTAGCATTTATAACTGCTATTGAGACTATTTTGCAATCTTTTACACTAAAATACACTGGCAGACTTGTGAGAATAAGCAACAAAAACTATAAAAAATAAAGAAGAAGAAAACGAAAGTCAGTCTGACATCAAGTCATCTGTCAATTGTTTTCAAGGCAAAATGGCGGCGATCTTTCCTTTTAAAACAAATGGGAATTCCATCAAATTGCGCAATCACTTTTATTAAACTGAAATATGAATCGGTTTTTATATAATAATAATAATGTTTCGCAACTATTTACCTTAAGTATACCTAACACAACCTTGATCATTTTCGCACACTTGTATTTTCATAAAAGGATTAGAATAACTAATGTACCACACCCTTCTATAGCAGTTCATTCATAAAACTTTAAACAAGCTATTTTAACCTCAAACTATTCAATCATAGAGTCTTGTTTTGTAAATCACTGCTCATGATTGATCATAACAAAATCAACGAAATAATAAAACTTTAAGTCAGAAATTTTAGCTATTACTAGAGGCAATAAAATGTTGTTTACGAGACAATATGGCAGGTTAATATTTAACTATAATTTATATTATATTTTAGTTAAATAGGCAACAATAGGTCACAACCTTCGGTTAGCTATTGCCAAAAATATTGTTGCACAAGTAGCTGCTAATGTGGTAAGTAAGTATTAAGTAGTTGAAACGCCACACGATCGTGTAAAATAAATAAATATTTATAGACATTTCACACAACGGCTCTGAAACGGGTACTATGGCAAATACGGCTTGTACTATGGTAAATATGGCTTGTACTATGGTAAATATGGCTTGTACTTACTATGGCAAATACGGCTTGTACTATGGTAAATATGGCTTGTACTATGGTAAATATGGCTTGTACTATGGTATATATATTCCATAGTATAAAGTATCTGGCCCAGCGTATCAGCATTCAGCGCGGCAATGCAGCCAGCATCTTGGGTACGCTGATTGGTACTGATTTTGATCAGTTTATCTATCTATAGATCGTTTCTATGTACTTTATAAATATGTATCCACATTTTGAAAACACTTTTATGGATCAATATCAATCTTCGCTTAGTTTGGAGTTTTCAGGTTTTTGACATTATGTAAATACTGTAATAGTGGTAAGTTTGTTTTTTAATAAAGTTTGTTATAATTCGGCTGCTCAGAGAATGCGTTCCTGACACCTGTCAGTTAGTCACGACTAGTGATGGGCACAACATAACACTGAGTTCGTTACCGTTCCTCCAAAGTTAACCGTCGGATTATTTTTAAGATTATTTTCGTTTTAAATTGGCGGAATCATTTAAAATTTATGTTTTAGTTATTTAAGTGGAAACCAAAAAAAGGTAATATTAATGTAATTCTTTGTTACAAAGTTACAATCTGTATTTCTATGCAATAAAGTACATTGAATTGAATGTGTACGTAGTTTTATTTTTATATATCATAAAATTTATCTTATAGTCTTTTATTTTCAAATTCTTTCTTTCAAAGAAAAACAAAACGTATTGTTTTATAAAGTATAACCCCCTATCTTATGAAAAGTTAGCGTTGACTTTATGTTATCATTACGTATGGTAATAAATTCTTCAAGTCTGCGCTAACTTTTTATAAGATAGACCGTAACTGTATAAGAACGGATTACGATACTATTATTGCCTTTTATTGTTACCACAGCACTACAAATATAAAGCGCTGACATAACCTTGTAATAGCGCAGTATAGATTTAGAAAAATATTGTTTACAAAGTCATTTGACACTGAGTTTGGCACAAAATTATAACATTCATTGATTTATTGATATAATAATGTTGTTTTAATGCTCATCAATTGTTAAAACGGTAAACAACCAGCAAAAATATTTTTATCGTAATTGCAACGCCATTACAAAGTTACGTCGTCAGTTCAATCGCGATGTGTCAGGAACGCATTCTCTGAACGGCCGAACTATAGATGATGTTTTCTGATAAGTTCATATTTATTTTATTATATGTCAGTGTCGCAACCTTGAACATCAATTCGAAAGTCGATTATTTTTATTAAAATATATTAATTAAAACTAGATTTTATTTATTTCATTAGTTGGTAGGTAACTTTTTTTTCGTGCTGTTTTGATATATTAACTTTATATTCCAAATGCTTTAGACTTAGCAGGTTTTTTTGTGAATTGTTTTTTTACTACTAGTTGTACCTATATATATATAGGTACAAAAGTACACAGAAGGATATTTTCCTAAATGTTTTTTATGCTTTGACTTATGCTAGGTAGTTTCAATTATTATATTACAGGAACATATATTAATACAATTTTAAAATCAACTTAATAACCTGTCGTTTACCTGTGTTTTCTGTAGCAGGTAAATTAAATATATAATGTTTATTATCTAAATAATATAGTATACTATGTAAATTAAATATACTTATAGAAAAAAAAAACTCATAACATAATACCTACTTATATTTATTTATCAACAACACTTAAATTAATAATTTATATTTATATTCATGTAATACTCAAATACAAGTAAAAATAATACTAGGCGTAAATGGACTACTTTTGAAAACTTTGATTTAAGTACCATCATTTACCTACTTACATACCGATCTAAAATATAAACGGGAATAAGTACTAGCTGTTCTATACATTTCATATAAGTATTGCATTTTGTATGGAACAGCTAATTTTTTCACGTTCACACTTTGAAATACAATTACGGTGAGATAATATAGATTAATTTAGTATTATCAAATGTACAAGTTTGATGTAAGCAGCACTAATGTAATATAATAAATGTAACAACTTATAAATTGTTCACATTGTTATCTTAGGCTTTTTTAACTAACTTTTTACTTTTTTCACTAACCTGTGACATTCGAAAACTATATGACAAAACTTAACTGCTGCTTAATTTCATGATGATGGCAGAACTGGGCCCCGATTCCCGATCATCCTAATTAACGTAAACGGTTCGTCTAAGCAGCAGCCTAAGGTTCACCAACCTAATGACAGTAACAGCCCGTTCACACTAGTCGTAAGTCACATATTATGACTAAAAGTCGAAAGTCTGATTTACCTGTAAATCGCGTCTCATCCAATGTGAACAGCTCCATATAAAGTGTATGGTGACCAGAGCATTCGACTTTTAGTCTTATGCGACTTACGACTAGTGTGAACCGGCTGTAACATACAATGACAGTGACATACAATGACATATTACGGGTTAACAGTTACTTGAGTTGATTGGCTGTCAATTCCGACAATATTCGCAGCAGTACATATGTAAGTACCCGAATGTTCTATTCCTATGTTATTACTGGCTATACTTTCTCCGTTTCCGATCAGCTGTGTGTTGCCAGAACTTGTATATTTAACTGTCCATGTGATAAGCGGTGTAGGGTTGCCCTTTGCTCTGAAAAATACAAGTTCATCAAACACTTTGACTTAGAGCTTTCTTTATGCAGGACCTTCAAAGGCCTTCCAATTTTTAAAACTTAACTTGACTTTTATGTTTAAAAATGGAGCCTAACTCGTATACCTACTGACTACTAATAACCTAACCTAACCTAACCAAGGTTAGGTTGTACATAAGCTAGTTTGCATAGTGACATGCATTATTTCGTAGTGACATGCATAATGGCATGCATTATTTCGTAGTGACATGCATAATGGCATGCATTATTTCGTAGTGACATGATAGTGACGTGTGTAACATTGTTTCGTAAAATTTGTTTTCAATACACAGCTATGGTAATGAAATCTTTTACGAATTATTGACAAAATTTTAACCATATTTTAATCTTAGCCCAAACAAAGTTCATTATAACTTATATCTAAGACATTGGATATCAAAATAATTGACATCATCAACTTTTAACGTTCTAAATAACATTAAAAAAATTTAAAAAGATAGAAATATATCTATAGAACACTAAGGTACCGAAGCCCTCTGGGTACCTATTCAAAACTCTTTCTGGGCGTCTGTCAACGCGTGACCCGAGGGCTGGTCAGCGGATCAGCATTGCTATTTAGCGCGGCAATACAGCCAGTATCTTGGGTACGCTTGCGATCGGTACCTACTGATTTGGATCAGTTGAGCTATCAATAGATCGTTTGCAACGGCCTGTAGATAGCTTAACCGTTGCTTATGTTTTTTATTAAATACCTTTGTAGGTACATTTTATAAATAGTAGAACACGTATATACTTACTTGCAGTATAATGACAAGTTTCCATATGCTTTTACTGTGACAGTTGTTCCATTAAAATATGTTATTACGGGAGATCCTGGAAAAAATGTTATTAAAATATATGTACCAAAGTCACGATTATTTGTATGTAAGGGACGATTATTTATATACCTAGGTTTATATTCGGCTCGGTTTATGTTTTAAGGATATTAAAACCTTTATGATTGTTATCAGAGCAGAAAGTAATTTATTAAGAAAAAAAAATGGCTCAGGGTTGCCACCATACTACGATTGAAAGGGCCTCATGGCTGTTTAAGATTTTACGATTGTTACATTTATTCGTGCTCATTTACGAGAAGCACAGTTATATAAATAGGTAAGTAAATAAACATTAACTTTCTATTTCCAATCTAAGCAAAGCTTGTACTATGCGGTTTTTCGGTTGCCTGGAAGAGATCGCTCTCAGCGATAAGGCCGGCCATTGAGATGCCTATTACTACTAAGTTCTTTGTTTTAATTTGTGTGTGGTGAACAATAAAGAGTTATCTATATAGATAGATCTATCTATCTATGCGAACTAGATTGCTAGGTACACGATTTTTGTAAGTATTTTAATTTTTGTTTCTTTTGATAGGACAAGTTAAGTATGTATTTAGAATCTTACATGTGAAAGCATATAATTGGTGTTTAGTTTTTTAAGTTGTTTATAAAATAGTTTGTACACTGTTTGTTTTCCGAATAAAATAAAATAAAATACTTACGTAGATTGTCAATCAGCACGTCACTTGTAAAAGCCTCCTTCGGCTCATCATCATCAATTAGAGATACATCACATCTATATTGTCCAACTACTTCTAAATCTGCCGAAAGTATATGCAGTACGGTTTCATTTGTAGATATCGTATGTTTATCAGAAGTGTGGACCTCTGTTGAGTTGTGGTACCATCTGATCCTCATTGGAAATGAAGATGTTATGTTACAAACTAGACTTGTTGGAGCTTTGTAGTTGACATATGTGGTCGCTAAAAATATAAAAAAAAGTTTATATTTTGCTAACAATATTTAAACACCCTTTCAATTAGAACATAGCAATACGAACATCATCGCTTCTTTGCGGCATAAATAATGTAAGGTACTTTCAAGCTAAACTGAAAATCTGTTATTGAATGGAAGAAGATCTTGCTTCTAGAAAAAAGCAAAAAGATGCCTAAAAAGCAGTATAGTAGAGTCCTGAATCATTGAAAATCTTCATGGCCATTAAGATGTAGGTATAAATACATAGTCATATACCTATTGAACAACATCAACGACTTAAACTTTTGAAAGTTTATGTCAAATGAAAAATTGTCATAAACTTAAAAATAGCAAATGCACAAATGCAAAAGCCAGAAAAAATTGTTTACGTAATTTGGTATTGTAACAAAATTATTCATCATTAACATTAACACAATGACTTATATTATCATAAGCGAGTATCTACTATATTTAGGGATATATAAATTAAATAAAAATTTAATCAATTACTAGATAGTGCATAGCAATTATATTAAAGAAAAAGTTGTTCGACTCTTAACTTTAAATTATATAAAATGTGACAAGTTCTTACCCAAAGGAGTTTGGTAAACAGTAAATGGTGATAATACAGTTACGTTTATCAAACTGTGATCGGATCCTAGAAAATTATTTGCTCGACAATACAACACTTTATTCCTTATAACCTTTATCATAGTAACATTCAATTGTTTTTGATGTTCGTGGCTTATGATGTCCTGGAAAATATGCATTAAACAATGGTAATATTATTAATTTATATTAGAAATCAGATTACTAGTAGGTACTCGATCGGTATTTTATAGATTTCAATTATTGATTTTAATAACCTTACCCACAATTCAAATATAAAATGAGCGATGGGTAGGTAGTAACACATTTTTAATTATTTTTTTATAAAAATTAATAAGGATTTGACAATCTTGCTTACAACAAATACAAATTACCTTAAAAATCACATTTTTTTCCGTATAATCCCAATCAGTTGGCATTGGGTATGCTATAACGTCACACACATATGTATAATCGCTTCCATATTCCACTGATACAGATAAGTTTTTCACACCATTGATGGTTGTAACAGGAGCTTTTCTTACAAGAACATCTGTAAAAACGTATTTTGGGTTAATTCTCCAACAATGGGGCTGCCTGAAGACAGAATGAAGGCTTCAGAGTCGACTAAGTACGATGACAGTACAACCTGAGAAGTGCACAAATAAATATAAATTATAAACGTATCGTTATAACGTTATATCTCTGGATAGCTTTCAAGAGGAATTGATGGAAGAAAGCGGACAAAAAGGTTCACTTGTGGAACGTTAAATAGTAGGTACGTCAGTTAATAAAAATCAAAATGGTTTCCGTCCGCAGTTTTATAAATATTATGAAATAATAAGTAATTTTGTTATCACGAAAGTCATTCGGCGCTAAATGTTTCAATTATCAGCATTTTGTTTTAATATTAGGTTGAAGTAGCATGCTTCACTAGAATCATTTCAATTCGCATGTTTGATAGTGTAGAGCAAACAAATAAAGTTAAATATTTTGAGATGGCACTAAATACCTAAGTAATAACAAAATAACATTAGTACCTACTTATACCTTTAAGACTTAAATATTATTTATTTTCCGTGATTTTTCAAGAACTTACCAGTGACCTTGGTTATATTTCCCAAGGCATTTTTGACTTCACATCTGTACTTGCCAGCATCTGCTATAGTAATGTTTTGGATGTCCAACATTTTGTCTGATATGTGCATGTCTGAGTATTCATTTTTTCCGTGTTTCATTTCTTGCCAGTTGATGGTAGGTGGTGGTACTCCTCCAAAGACCCTATAAAAAAGGCTCATTTTGAATTTGTGTGGCAGCCATCTTGGATTTTCGATAGGCTGTCTCAGTAGGTATTGGCTCTGCCTATCATGCTTTGGGTCGTGAGCTCGATCCCAAGAACAAACATTTGAGTGATGGACACTGTTCTGTGTCTGGTTTTACTATGTATTCTTTGTATTTACAATCAAAATGTATTTAAGTATACTATCCGCTATCTAGTTCTCATATATAGCTTTGCTTAGTTTTAGACTAGTGTGATTTGTGAAATGTTCGTGAATATTGATTTATTTATTATTATTTAATCATTATTTTATCAAACTGATACTTACTTGCAATATAAGGTTATACTACTGTCTTCGTTGACAATAATTGTACTCGAATCACTAAGCGATGGAATGGCTGTAAAAAAAAAAAAATAGTTTGCTAATACGAAATTAAACATGATTTGCCCATTATAGTAATCATAAGTAAGGCCTATAAGTATATCGTCAATTGCACATGATTGTCTTACAGATAATCATGTCCAAACCGTGTTATCATCATATTTAATACACTTACCCAAATTGTCTATCTGTACGTCTGTTGTATACATCTTCATCTCATCAACATCTGATATAAGTGACGCTACACATTTATGCTTTCCAACCATGTCTAGTTGCATGGATTTAATAAATAGTTCATTCATTGATATCTTGTATTTTGCATCTGTATGTATTTCTATCAGCTCTGTGGACTTCGGATTCGGTCCATACCATTTTAACGTCATCGGAAATGTTGATGTAATATTGCAGATTATACTTGTCGATGCGTTATAGTGTAGATTTATTTTATCTGAAAAAAAGTTATAGTAGGTAAGCTTTAAAATCGTCATTATCTTCCTTTCCTTGTCCTACACTATGTGGGGTCGGTAGGTACAACATGTATATATTCGTCTCTCGTATTAATGTGTTATAAGTAAATTTTTATCAATACGTTTCTTAAAAAAATATGATCAGCAACAAAGCCTATCAGTTCAATAACAACAATGATTACAAATCGTTCGGTTTGTTTTTATACAAAAGTAAAATATTTATAATATTTATTTAATTTATTAAATTTGTATAAAACGAGGACATAATCTTTCGGCTTCATGACTTTTCTTTAACTCTCGTGGTTTCTTTCTCAAAAAACTACCTTGAATATAAATACTTGTACTATCAGTAATTAAACTATGCAAAGTTTGTTATATGGGCACAAGCTTTGCTTAGTTGGGCATTAGATGTGCGAGATGTCCATGAATATTTGTTTATTTGACGCCCTCCGGCGAGATGGAACGACGACGATCTGCGGAGTGTAGCTGGCAAACACTGGATTAGAAGAGCCGAAGACCGGGCTCAGTGGCGCGTCTTGGAAGAGACCTACGTCCAGCAGTGTACTCATATAGGTTAATGATGATGATGATTTATTTATTTACTTAATACTTACCATTGGGATAATTATGGATCACGAAAGGTGATAAAACAGTAACATTGATGGTCGCTTCTGCACTACCGAGGCTATTTGTTGCAGAGCACGTGTAGTCGTTAGATTTTTTCAATATTTTCATTTTCAGGAATGACAGTTTTTCATGAGAGTTTATATTAACATCCTGTAAATATTTCTTTATTAAAACTAAAAAAGTAAATTCTTATATAACTAACGATTTAGAACAAAAAAACTTTATTAGTCTGAAGCCAGAGACTAGCACAAGAGAGGTGAACAATTTTGGTCATATATTAGCTGTATATAGTATAACTAGCTGAACCCGCCGCGACTTCGTCCGCGTGCCGTTTTAAGATATTTTGCGATAACCCATTACCATTACTATCTTCTTATGAAAGAAATTGACGGTAAAGTGCAGTCTAAGAAGGAAAACTTAGTACATATTGGTACTTATTCTTAAAACCGGGCAAGTGCGCACGAAGATTTTCGTACCGTATCTATGGCCCGTTGCCCTTATCAATATCGAATAAATAAAATTTACGTTTATATATAAGCCCCCTTGAATATTAATTATGCGTGATAGTTAGAGAATTTAAAATAGACAGAAATTAAACACTCAGTAATACGATCTAGTTTTACCCTTTGGTTACCGAACCCTAAAAACCCAATAACGTAAACTACTAAAACATAAGTAATCAAAACTCACTAAATTACCGTTACCGTAAGTAAATAAATCAGGCCAAGTGCGACTCGGACTCGCCCGCTATAAGTTCCGTGCCATACCTATGTAAACGATTAAGAAAAAAAACATGTTTTTGTACCTATGCGAACCCTCTAAGCATGTTCTGTTTTTAGTATTTGATATCTATGCCGGACTAAAATATAATAACTATGTCCGGTTAATGTACAACCATGGAAAGCACGACCCGGAATGTACGACCACGGAAAGCACAGCCAGGAATACGCAACCAGGAATTCTCAGCCAAAATGTACATGAAATCCGGGCTGCGCATTCTCGACATGTGTTAGGAATGTCCAACCACGGAATGTAGAGCCGTGGAAAATACAACCATGGAATTGGCGTCTATTGCTCTGATTGGTCGAAATCAATTGGAATGAATTGGGTGCATGGAAAGAGCCTCCTCGTGGCACACACCGGTAACAGCTAGGCACGGTAAAGCAGTGTCTAGTCTGGCTAATCTTTCCAATACGATGCTACAACAAAATACAGTTGTAGCATCGACACGATAAGAAGAAGAAGATTGGTCGAAAGCCTAGCCTATGCTTCGTTTAGATGAAACCAAAGATTAAAATGTTACTATCCCATTTTGATAAAGATAGACTGCACAGATTATAATATGAAAAGAAAACAATTCAATTCAATAATTGTTATCTGGCAAATGGTTCAACGCATGTAGGTTCTGGCGCGGTTTTCTATATCAAACTAACGCTCGTCGCTTCGCTCCTCGCACCTACTGTGACGCATCACACATGAAAAAAAATCAGTTTAAAAATAATATTTTGACAGTGGCATAGTTAGCTACTTGTACATGATCGGCTAAACGAAAAATTCGAGTAAGCGCAAACGAAGCATATGCTATGACGTCATTTGGCATCAAATTCCCAATACGTGTCGGGAATGTACAACCATGTAATACACAGCCACGGAATGCACAGCCCGGAATTGGATGCCAAAATGGTCACCGATTCCGGGCTGTACATTCCGTGGCCGTGTCATTATCCGATAGGGCGTTCGATGGTACCGCCAGCATATCAGTGTCGGCTCCGATATCCGATATCGAGACGGACAATATGAAAGACAGGTACATTTTTCATACATTTTAGTTACCCGGATATCGGATCAGCGTCCGACACCGATATCGGATCGGATAATGTGAAAACGCTCTGACTCTCAAACTTGATTGAAATCGTTCATAAAAAACGCTACTACAAACTTCCTTTTTGCAATATTTGGTGTAAAATCAAGTCATTAATGTGCGTCTCAATTTTCATTGACTTTCGTCTATAAATAACGTTACAGAAAACTTCCCTCATTTTATTGCATTCATTAGAGTAAAATTGTCACAAAGCGCCTCTTAATAATTTGATTAAAATTCGTCGATTTTTATCGTTACAACACACTTGCCCCCTTTCCCACGGAGGAATTTTAAAATATTATTATGAAAATAGTTATATATTTTATAAAATATTATTATATTAAAAAAACAAACCATCTAAGTAAATTATGTCTTTGTATGAGACTATAAGCGCCCCTTGATTATTTAACATTTTGTTTTTAAATATTTATTCGTCATTAGCGGTAATTGGGTACGCAACCCTAGATAACTTAGCAAAATAACTCGATTCAACGAAAATATTGCTAATACCGATCGACTTACCTATAACACATTGCCAAAACGCACCGATAGCGCGTTCTAGGATTACGCCACGCATGACAGCGCCATCTATACTCGAAATCGTATACTAAATCGTATACGATCGAAATTTTAAACTTAGGGAAATTTTTACAGGGAATTTTTTCTAGAGAAATTTTTACATTTAGCAAAATCATCCCCAGATGATTTTGCTAAATGTAAAAATGCAGATCTATTTTATTTTGTGTCAACATTATGTGTATCAAGTTTCAAGTCAATCGGTTCACAATAAAGATAAACTGCACAGATTATAATATGAAAAGAAAACAATCCGATTCAATAATTGTTGTCTGGCAAATGGTTAAACGCATGTAGGTTCTGGCGCGGTTGTCTATATCAAACTAACGCTCGTCGCTTCGCTCCTCGCACCTACTGTGACGCATCACACGTGAAAAAAAATAAGTTAAAAAATAATATTTTGACAGTGGCATAGTTAGCGAAAAATTCGAGTAAGTGAGTATGACGTCATTTGGCATCAAATTCCCAACACGTGTCGGGAATGTACAACCATGGAAAACACAGCCACGGAATGCACAGCCCGGAATAGGATGCCAAAATGGTCACCGATTCCGGGCTGTACATTCCGTGGCTGTGTTTTCCTTGGTCGTGTAATCACGGCACCCATGATTGTGGTGATTTCCATACTCTTTACCTTAGGTTAAAAGAAGACCCAATCAGTTTTTTTTTAATTACCTACTTAAGAATGCCTAGAGAATGTTTCTTCGAATTACTGGAATTAGATAGATATAGTAAGTATTTCAATTTCATTTATAAAATCCTCCACATTTATATCAATAAATGACTCCTCCACATTTATATCATCCATTATAAATTACCGTTTAGAAATTTGCCTCCTTCTTGTCACCGCACTATGAACGCACTGAACTGAACACGTGGGGTTGCGACACGACGTTGCCGTCCTGCTGTCGAACGCTCGCGGTACGGACGCCGCACTGTTTCCGCACCGTGCATTTTGTATGAAAACATACGACCGTCCGTCCTTACGCCGAACGACGAACGCACCGCTTCGGCACTGCAGCGGTCCGATACGAAACGCATAAATTGAAAGAGCCCTAAGAGCGTTTTCACATTATCCGATCCGATATCGGTGTCGGACGCTGATCCGATATCGGGGTAAGTAAAATTTATCAAATATGTCCGGCCCGATATCGGATATCGGAGGTACATATTTCATACATCTTACTTACCCCAATATCGGATCAGCGTCCGACACCGATATCGGATCGGATAATGTGAAAACGCTCTGACTCTCAAACTTGATTGAAAGCGTTATCTCATTATCCGATAGGGCGTCCGATGGTACCGCCAGCATATCGGTGCCGGCTCCGATATCCGATCTTTATCTTTATCTTTATCTTTATCTTTATCTTTATCTTTATCTTTATCTTTATCTTTATCTTTATCTTTATCTTTATCTTTATCTTTATCTTTATCTTTATCTTTATCTTTATCTTTATCTTTATCTTTATCTTTATCTTTATCTTTATCTTTATCTTTATCTTTATCTTTATCTTTATCTTTATCTTTATCTTTATCTTTATCTTTATCTTTATCTTTATCTTTATCTTTATCTTTATCTTTATCTTTATCTTTATCTTTATCTTTATCTTTATCTTTATCTTTATCTTTATCTTTATCTTTATCTTTATCTTTATCTTTATCTTTATCTTTATCTTTATCTTTATCTTTATCTTTATCTTTATCTTTATCTTTATCTTTATCTTTATCTTTATCTTTATCTTTATCTTTATCTTTATCTTTATCTTTATCTTTATCTTTATCTTTATCTTTATCTTTATCTTTATCTTTATCTTTATCTTTATCTTTATCTTTATCTTTATCTTTATCTTTATCTTTATCTTTATCTTTATCTTTAATAATTTGATTAAAATTCATCGATTAATAACGTTACAAAACACTTGCCCCTTTCCCATGGAGGAATTTTAAAATATTATTATGTAAATATATATATGTACATAAATAAAAAATATTTATTTATTTATTATATATATACATACATATTTAATAAAATATTATTATATTAAAAAAACAAACCATCTAAGTAAATTATGTTTTTGTATGAGAAGACTATAAGCGCCCCTTGATTATTTAACATTTTGTTTTTAGTTTTTAAATATTTATTCTATTCGTCATTAGCGGTAATTGGGTAGGTACGCAACTATAAATAACTAATCAAAATAACTCGATTCAACGAAAATATTGCTAATAGGTACCGATCGACTTACCTATAACACATTGCCAAAACGCACCGATAGCGCGTTCTAGGATTACGCCACGCGTGACAGCGCCATCTATACTCGAAATCGTATACTAAATCGTATACGATCGAAATTTTAAACTTTACTTACTCAATTTTAGGGAAATGGGGATGATTTTGCAAAATCTAAAAATGCAGATCCATTTTATTTCGCGTCAACATTATGCGTATCAAGTTTCAAGTCAATCGGTTCAAGGGATAAGAGAAAATGAGACAGCGCCATCTATACTCGAAATCGTATACTAAATCGTATACTAAATCGTATACGATCGAAATTTTAAACTTTACATACTCAATTTTAGGGAAATGGGGATGATTTTGCAAAATCTAAAAATGCAGATCCATTTTATTTCGCGTCAGCATTATGCGTACCAAGTTTCAAGTCAATCGGTTCACGGGATAAGATTCTGCATACAAACTTCAAAGCCTTATTTTAGGGCTCCGGAGCGTTATTTCCAAAATTCCTGCCTTAGTACGCCACACAGTCACTCCAGGAACACGCCTTCCAAATTTCAAGTCTCTAGGACCAGCGGTTTGGGCTGTGGCTCGTACGTCAGCCGTCAGTCAGTCAGGACTTTGATTCTTATTAATGAGATTGATTCTTATTAATGAGATAAACATTTTTAGTAGGTACATTAAGTACATAATTATTTGATGTTTTTTTGGTTTGTCTTATTTTTATAAAGTTGCAAGTCATTTTGTCAAGTTTAAACACTTTAATTCTTGTTTTTTTATATACATATCTGCATAAAACCATTATAATTTTAGATAACATGCACATATTTTTTAGTATATTTTATTTTATTATATTTTAGCTGTTATTAATAGCAGGAAAAAAAATTATCCTTGTCTGCTGTTTGAGTCGTTATTTTAATCCAATGTTTTTATAGATATCAATATTTAAACGATATGCTTATAATTAACAGAATAATTATATTGGCTTATAATATAATTAAGGAAAAGCTGTCGCTTTACTGAACAAGTTTTAGACAAACATAGTTTAAGCTCATTATAAGTGAACGTAAAGTTATTTATGAGTTAAAAAAAGCTTCTTTAAACCGAAAACAATAAGCGTAATGATAGTGAGAAAACTTACTATAGAATCAAGTATCTTGTTATTTTTGTCCGTCCACACTACTTTGGGTAGTGGATATCCTTCTACTTTGCAAGTGAACTTAGTTCTATTTCCATATGGAAATGTTAGGTCCGTTCCGTCTTCTATAGTTGCTGTTGGAAACTTCTCCACAACGAGTTCTGAGGAACAAAAACAAACCTCTTATATTATTCAGTTATTTATATAAGAAAGCTTTATGAAAACGGCCACAGGCATAATTGTGCCAGTAAAGACGTAACATGGAAATATATCACAAAATACACCATAAGTGAATACTATTTATGGCTTATTTTGTGCTACATTCACTCTATTACTCACTTATTTGTAAAAGCTGTTTGTATTCCATGTAACATAAAAATAAAATAAATAAAAATAAAATAAAATATTGACACTTATTTTCATTGGTGCTAATTTATGTACTTATTGTTTTTTTTTCGTTTTGTGATAAAATATCAAGATATATACCACAGGAGGGTCAACATTTTTGTAATTTTTACATAATTTTAATATTTCATATCATGCTTGTTTAGGTATGTAATAATAACGCAAAATGCAATTAATTATAATCCTCTATTTAAAAGGAGTTATAAATGCTCTACCAAAATAACATAAAAACAAACCAATATTTTTGACAGCTCTGTCAACTGCATTCTCTGCAATGCATTGGTAATGTCCAACTTCTTCAAAGCTAGCGTTTTCAAATGTCAATTCTTCGGCAACATCTGTCAATTTTCGGGCAGCTTCGGTACTCTCCGGTTTATTAAATTGCCAGTGTAATGTAGGCGGGGGCACGCCTCCGACGATTCTATTTTCAAAATATCAATGTCAAAAAATAAACATTCACGGACATTTTACACATCGCACTTTACGAGATTAGTCTCACAAGAGCAAAGCTTGTTTAAAAACATAAATAATGCTGGACAATCCACACAACATCATCTAACCCCAAGCTAAGCAGAGGTTGTGTTATGGGTACTAGAAGACTCACATAGATACTTATTACAATACATTACATACATAGATATTTTTTTATTATATATATCTACCTATAAAATACCCTGGCTGGACAATCCACACAACATCATCTAGCCCCAAGCTTAGCAGAGCTTGTGTTATGGGTACCTACTAGAAGACTGACATACTTTATACAATACATTACATACATAGATATTTTTTATTATTTTATTATACATATAAAATATCCTGAACACCCGGAATAAATATTTGCAGATCGTACAAACATTTATCCCAAGGCGGGAATCGAACCCGCAACCTCCGCATCGCAGGCGGACCTTCGCCCGCCGCGCCACATCGGTCGTCTATATATAAGTACTCACTTGCATGGAATAGTTGCATTATCATTTTCCATCACAGTAACTTTAGTAGGCGTGAGATCGCTTATCATAGGTGGAGCTGAAAAATATACACTTAAATCTTATTATACACTTTTTTAAGATCTTATGCTTAGGCATAATAACTTTCTTCAAAAGGCAGCCTTAGCATAGCTTTCATCTTTCTAAATCTAGACTAAAAACTAATACATATATGATCAAATGTATCTAAATTTATTTTAATTTCTTGACCTAGAGCATTCAAATCACATCAAGGCAAAAAAAAGTATTTTAAGACAACAAAGCAGGGCAGAGGATAAAGAGAGGTGGAAAGAGAGGGGGGAGACCTTTGCCCAGCAGTGGGACAGCGATGGTTGGCAAAAAAACAACAAAATAAAAGGTTCCCTTTACATTTTTTTTTTTACAAGATAGGCAAGCGTTTGACCGCTATCTCACCTGATGTTAAGTGACAGTTAATAATTAAATAATTAGTTTAATAATAAAACATACCTAAATTGTTAATAATTATATGTGTCCCATATATCTCTTTTAGATGCTTTGAATGCAGTGGCTTTGATTCACAAGTGATGTACTGGCCGTGGTAGCTCATATTTACTGATATAATATCTAATTCATTGAAGTCATCGCTCACACCATCGGTCAGCACCATTTTGCGTGCCCTCCATTTTTTGATAGGTAGATCTACATCGCAAATCAGTTTTATATGCTCGCCGTATTCCACTTCAGTTATATCTAAAAATAGTATATTTTTTTATTTATTTGACTTACAACAACACACACAAATTACAATAGAAGAGCAGTAAAGAGAGAGAATGGTACGTAAATCTTAAACTATAAAATCTATATAAATAAAAATGAAACCCGTTTTCCGTTGTCACGACATAGCATGAAAACGGCTTGACCGATTTGGCTGATTTTTTTTGTAGTTTTCTAATTCTCTGTACAAGGTTCTTACGGAAAAAAAATTAAGAAAATCTCTCAGAAAAAAAAATCTCTCTAAGGCGGTACGAAGTTCGCCGGGACAGCTAGTAAACTTATAAAATAAAACAGACTGGTGTCTGTTTTATTCCACTACTAAAACATTCATAAGGCATATTAGTATTATTATATTGCTAGATTCTTTTCACAGCTCAGTCGGTAGTAAATAATAAAAATAAATAAATATAGGTGGACAATCCACACAATATCATCTAGCCCCAAGCTAAGCAGAGCTGCCTGCCATACGTGGTGTGGGTCGGGAGTTCGATCTCCAACGAAAGTTTGTGTGACTAACACTGATGTGTCTGGGTATTACAATGTATTTAAAAAAAATCCACAGTAAAAAAACTGCTTAGTTTCTAAATAGAAAATAAAATACTACAGAAGAATTGACATATCACACTTTTTTCCCACTCTTATAAATAAATATTCGCGGAAATTTCACACATCACTCTCTGGTCCCAAACTAAGCAAAGCCCATTCTATGGGAATTAGACTGCTGATATAATATGTATACTTTTAAACTTTTCTTTGTAAAAACATACATAAAATAGGTAAAACAGCCCGACACAGAACAAATATTTATGTCAGCACACAAACATTTGCTCTGCATGGGTGGGAATCGACTCACAGCATAAGGCAGAGCTACTACCAACTGAGCTGTGATGCCTGTCCTATGGTTACTTTCTAGGTTTTTGATAAATTACTTCAACACATACATCAGGTATCGCAATACATAATAATATATGTATAATATTAGAAAGCCTTTTATTCATTCATTCGTCGTGTCAATGGTTCATCCTCAAACAATTTTACTCCAGTGAGTGGCAACTTCAATGGCCTTATCGGATGCCCTCATAAGATCAGCTTTAGTGCATATGGTCGGGCACCGAGGGCAGGACAGCAAGTGCAGCATGGTTTGTGTAGGGGCACCACACTCACACTGGACTTCAGACGGGTCTATTATACCCCACTTAGCTAAATTGCTTTTGCACCGACCAACTTGGGTGCGGAGTCTGTTAAGAGACTTCCAAATTGACCAATGCAAGTCATGTCCAGGGGGCAGGTGTTCTGCCGGGGTAACAAAATCCAGTGGCGGGGAGTGTTTGCTCTTCCATAGTTGGCGTTTTGCTTCCACTGCACTTTTTTCTAGCCTTTTATGATTTGGTAAACTACATCGCAACATAACACTGACCATATACGGCGGTATACTTATTAACTGTAAGGCCGTTTGTCCACCGCCGCCGTCACCGTCACGTCACCGAGAACGAGATGACGGCGCCGAAGTAGCGGTACAAACAATTACTTAAGCCGCGTATCCACCGCACATCCGTCACCCGAGCGCCGTCATCCTGGCCGCCATACTAAACTCGGCCCGAAATAATCTCGTTCTCGGTGACGTGACGGTGACGGCGGCGGTGGACAAAAGGCCTAACTCTCATATTTCTCCCGTCAGTAGCAAAATATAGTGTCGTATAGCACGGGGAATTACCCTACACTGCTTATTCAGTTAAAAAATATCCAAGAATGTCAACGAACCTATCTATCTGTTTTCTATCAGGCTGTGACAGGCGTCATATCACAGCCCAGTTGGTAGTAGCTCTGCATTCATGCTGTGGATCGTGGGTTCGATTCTCACCCAGAGCAAATGTTTGTGTGATGAACATAAATATTTGTTTTGTGTCTGAGTGTTACTGTGAATTCTATGTATGTATTTACAAAAAAATGTATCTAAGAATTATATCAGCTATCTAGTTCTCATAGTAGATACAAGCTTTGTAACTTTACATTAAGATCTTTTGTGTACAAAGTAAAGGAAAAAAGTTCTTTATTCAATAAAATCACAAGGATCATTTAGAATCGTCTTATATACTAGGTGTTTCTAGGTGCCAGTTCCACGCGACCAGAGCCTAGAAGAACGGGCAAGAAACTTACGGCCTGGTTCCTACCGTTTTTTTATATGATCATTAAGAAGAATTTCAATTAAACTAAATTAAGTACTGAAGTTCCAGTGCGGTGTCAATTTAACTTACAAAAGTTAAACAATAAAATATTTCTGAGATCTGATCTATCTACTTACGTGCGGTCTGTGAAATAAACTTATGCTTAATTGTAAACTTAAAAATAAAAAAACTTACCTGGTAAATCATTATTGAACAGAATAGTTTTCACATTCACAATTACTTCAGGAGTGACTTCCTCAAACACCAAACATTTTGGGCCATCTATAACGTTTGCTATACTTTGTTGTATGCACAATAAGAGGAAAAATTTCACCGCCGGGAGTAACATATTGACGGACAGCCAACGTAAAACTGCTGAACAATTCGCTATTTCAGCGTATTTAAACAACTTTGCAATTTTTTATCTTTCAAATGGAATTTACGTGGGATATTCCTAATTAAATTTATACCTATAAATAATGATAAAGTATTTTTTAATTAGCTTACAAACTTTCCGGATAAAACCCCAACTTATCGGACTATTGTATAATAAATAATTGAATAGCTGACCTCATAAATCAAACGATAAAATATTATTACATCAGCAAAATTATCCCACTGAAACGTGGAAAAGTTAATTAATTATAAACTTTGATAAGTGATTTATAAAATTAACGAAAATTTCACACTTCATGCTCTTAACACAAGCTGAGCAAAGCTATGTGCTATGGAACTAGATTGCTGATATAATATTTATTCACTTATTCTTTTGTGTACTTAAATACATATTTAGAAACAATTAGTATTAAACCTTTTATTGTGTGTATACCAATGCTAGTAATAAATAGCACTATTATTTTGTTTTGCAACCAAGAAACCAAGAACTCAACGCTTGATCTGCTGTAAATGGCTTGAAAAATGCTTGAATCGCCGCCGGCGCCGGCGCATTCAGAGAGCATGGCAGTGTAGCCGCCAAGTCGAGCAAAAAAGTGAGCCATATCCATCCTTTTCTCGAAGCAATACTTTTTCAACCCTCTATAACTTCGTTGTGGAAATAACTAGAAGCCCGATTTTAGTAACCAAGTAGGCACTGTACAAACACGGTATATTTCAATTAAATTTCAATGAAGTTTTTTAGCCACATGGCTCGAATTATAGCAGAAAAATAAAATGAACCCGTGAGGAAAACCTTCTTTATTTTGACTTACAATAATAATTACAAAAAATAATTATCTCCTGAACAGTTAGTAGGTAGTAGCAAATTGTTGATAACGTGAAATATAAATGAAATTAACTGTATATATGTACTTCAACTTAATTTATTTTATTGATATTGGCTTTAATATACAAATTTTAATACAAAATACTTATTTAAAATTTTTACGTTAGACTATAATCCGGTAACACAGATACGTCATCCAAAACGTTATAATACGGTTTAAAAACTCCACCAAATCCAAAAGATTTTTCAAATTCCTTCAGCGTGCAACAGTACGTGAAACCTTTATTGACGTCATACCAGGAGGAACCTCTCATCCATTCTGTCGTGCTGCAAATGTCACGGCAACGGACGTATGCAGGAGCTTGTGAAGGTGCCATGTCAGGAACGTTTACTTGTATGATGACCAGGGATGACTTCGAAGCTGGTTCTTGAACCACCTGCCAAAACAAACATGTTTAGACTCGCACTATGAGAATAAGATTGCTGATAAAAATACTTTTTATTATTACAAACAATACATATCAAGATCATAGACACACAATATAATAACCAACTTCTTTAGAATCTTACGTTCTAATTTGTTTTACTTTGTTTACAAACCTTCCATATATATTTGGCCACGTTCCGCCGATTGTCGCTATTATCAGCTACATAAATATTTCTATCTGTTCCATATACATCGGTCAGGGTAAGGTTCTCAGACACTCCAGTAGACACCACCAGCTCGTCGTATGTAGCCTTCGCCAGAGTCCGCACTCTTTGTTCCACCTCGTTCCAATTGTTTGACTGAAAGGATAATAAACAAACATAGTTTCCTCGCCAACAGACTAACGTAAAAACCATTTTTCAAATAGAAAGCAAAAGCAATTTCAAAAATGGGAATGGTCATGTGACTTCAAACTGTGCATCCTAAGGTTATTATTATCCAGCGATAAAATATCAGCTAATTATATTAAACCTACACTTACTTCAGAATTACAAGTGCTCCAATGAGGGACGACATTCAAACGGCTATAAGCAGTTCTTTGCGGCACTCCTGGGAACAAATCTTTCGGACTGACAAGCATTCTCATATTAAAGCAACATTGATCATCGGGATGGAACCATCTGTTTAAAATCTTTGAGGTTTCTTTATTTTGAACGTCACATTTAGCAGCTTCGTCAGGCCTGAAATCAATGACTTCGTCATCCGTCCACTCGGTCTCTGGGTAATTGACTTCTGCTGCAGAACGGCCCATACGCATCGTGGAGTATATAGGTTTGTTGTCATCCATGTCGAAACAGATCTCATAAGCTACAACGTTGAGGGATGAAACTTTAAAACTGACAGTTAGTAGCTCAGTGTTGCCAGTGGAGCAACTTTCGCCAAAGCTTTCAATAACATGTGCCACTTTCTCTGTGCACTCTATGTCTGAGTAATTGTAGGTTTTCCCTCGAATTATGAATTTGGATCCTTCCTCGCAGAATGCCATCACGGATTGTAGTGGAAACTCTTTGAAGCGATTTGGACAAACGAGGTAAACGTATTGTTTTCTAGGGATGGACATGAAACCATTTTTGACATCATGTTCAGGCCAGCGATAGTATGGAGATATCATCAATGGTTGAAGTTTTGAACGTTGTTTTCGTAGATCGAGCAAACAATCTGAAAAATAAATAAAATGTGATATAATTCGTTTAAAAGCTGTTGGGTGTAACAAAAATAATGTGAATAATTATTTTTTTTGCGAATTTTTTTTTGGTGTCTGTAGCTACATTCTACGGTACTGTAATATTTTGTATAGTACACATACAAACAATTACTTATACATATTAACTACTACATGTTTGTTGTAGTGTTAAGTGTGGTGTTAATGTCACCTTATATTATACATATATTACAGTCTTATTTGGAAAATAAAAATACAAGTTACTTATTATTACAAAAAATAAACTCCCAAGTTATCATTATTGATCTTCGTACATCTCACCTCTTGAAACAACATCGAACAATCTAGTTATAGTTCCAAAATCATTCGTTACTTCACATTCATATTGTCCTTGAGTACCCATTTCCATTTCGAAATAGTAATAATCTAAAGTAAAGTTCATCAAGACACCGTTATGCCTCCAAGTCGTCTGAAAAAACGGCATGTAATATTAATAAAAAAAGCATGTGCTATGAACTGCAACGATGACTCAAGAGGTGATAATCATTTCAATGAAACCCTTTGGTTTTACTTATAGTAGTACGAGATCCGGCTGCAGGATTACTGCGCTCATCTGTTTTTTGATGAAAACCGATTTTTTATATATATTTATAATTAGGAGAATATATATTTATCAGGTTGCCTAGCAAAATTTGGCCGCCAGTATGTTTAATTAAATTATTTTTAATTGTTTTTTGAGAAAAAAATTCGTTCACTTGTTTTTTAAATAAAATAACGTCTACGTAATGGCAATTTATATGAAGATTCAAAAAAATCACGGTTGCCGTTGCGCACTTGGCCGTACCTCTTCGCAGCCAGCAGTAAACAGGTATGATTTCGATATATTTATACGTGCATAACGTTTATTTATTAATTGTATATCAAATTAAATCAATTTTTTTTCTATTTTTTATCATATTTGTTTGCTTAATAAAATCTACCCGCAAATAAGGGTTGCTGTTTTTTTTGAATCTTCATATTAATTGCCATGATGTAGACGTTATTTGATTTAAAAAGCAAGTGAACGATATTTTTCCAAAAAAATAATTAAAAATAATTTAATTAAACATACTGGCGGCCAAATTTTGCTAGGCAACCTGATAAATATATATTCTCCTAATTATAAATATTCATAAAAAATCGGTTTACAGCAAAAAACAGATGAGCGTAGTAATCCTGCAGCCGGATCTTAGACTATAGCAAATATTCAGAAAGCCAGATAAAATAAATAAATATTCACAGACATAAAAGGCGAAATACTGATAACATATCTGAATTTGCTTATAGGTACATTATCACCACAAGTATTGTATAAATACAGTTATTGGATAAAACTTCGATTTAAGCAAAACTAGGAACGGAAACGAACTAGGAGTTAAAAACCTCATACCTTAGGATCAGGATCACCGCTTGCTTTACAGTTCAACGCACACGATGAATCCTCAATAAACTCAATGGTCGTTTCCTCATCTGTGTCAAACTTTGGCGGGAAACCAACTTTCACCAAAGTATTGCCAGACGTTGACACTATAAAGTTACTGACCCTACATGTGTAAAGGCCTGAATCTGACAACTTTGCGTTTGATATCGTCAGCTCTCCTGTATGTATCAACGCACCATTCTGGAATATATTTTTGAAATTATTGGGTAAAAGCTACTATTACACTTTATTATTCTACGAATCATGAATCCAGGACATTATTGAGACTTAAAATAGAGATTTGTTAAAATAAATTTTGTTCTTCATTGCTAGATATATAGTAATTATGTTCTAAATTTTTAGCAAATCGTCTTAATTTTCCAGTTATAATAACATTTTCTGTGTGAACAACAAAACCCATAAGTTATTTGAACTCTCCCAATTGTGTTTGAAGTTCTCTAATGTATAGCATAGCTATACCTAAGTCCAGTTACCTTGTACCAGCGCAGCAGATCTGTCTTCTTGTGAGGAACATCACATATCACTGTAGAAGACCTGCCTTGTCCCACAACTACCGTTGACGTCGGGGGTCCTGACTGCGGATATTCTGTCAAAATTTAAAGGTAAATCTACAAAAAGCATCTACAACTATATTAATCAAGCAAGTAGACGAGACAATAGACGATGTAAACGGCGCATGAACAGCATAGGAGACGTAATGGATGGATAAGCAAACTAATTGACGCAAACTAAGAAAAGCATATTAAACCTAGCAGTGGATAAACGGATGAAATCGTGTGAATTAAATGATAAAAATCAGTCTGTAGGTATACTTATTCGCAGATTTAATTTAAATTGATAAGCTTTGTCTATGATTTTATATTATAAAGTATGAAATACTAATACTGGATATATTTATTTTATTCATAAACGGATGTTTCCTACCAAATTTAAGGATAAAATACTTTAAAATTTGTATTACGAATGACGTAAATCCACCAAGTTCAACGTCAATAAAAAAGATCATTTAGGAGTATGTAAGTTGGTTTAAACTAACATTATTGCTTAATGGGAGTTTTGTGTTTGCTTTTGCGGTGTTTAATTTCTAAAATCTTCCAAAAATAAAGATTTTTAATTTAATAGTTTTTTTGGTAGCACCTTATAATTTAAATCAATTGTACGATTTTTTATTTCAAACTTTGGTGTTTCTAGTGCTGTACAATTAATTTGATTAAGATCTGACCAGCCAATTTTGAGTTAATCTTAATAATGCGTATTTAATATTACTAGCTGATGTCAATTAAAGTCGGTTTTGTTTCTCTGTTATAAAATACATGTCATACTTACTCTGGACAGTTACGTTAAAGAGTTCACTATCGAACCCTAAACTGTTTTTAGCTTCACAACTGTACAGCCCATTAGCAGCTTTATCTATATTTTTTATAATAAGAGTTCCATCTTCAATTGAAAAGTCGTCACCTGTAATGATACGTTTAACTGTTATACAAAAAGCTACTACATCCCAAAGATATTGCCCTGCGAAAAATCTCATAGCATTACCTGCTGCAACATAGTACCCATTCATCATCCAGCTTATTACCGGTGGAGGGTTACCCGACGCATTGCACTTTATGATAAAAACCTTGTCACCTTCGACAACCATGAAGTTCTTGTTCAAGTAAGTTGGTTCTATCACGGGATACACTGAAATTATAGCACAGCACATTAAGAACAGGTTCATAGGTATTTCTGACTTATTTGTATTAGGTATAGTCCGTTGTATGATGTGTTACAATTGTATCGTTTTTATGCAGTGCCATAATTATAATGGTACGAACTTACCGGGTACGTGGACTTCGTATGTGATAATACTTTGCCCTCCTGAGTTACTCGCCTTGCAAGTGTAGTATCCCTCATCTTCTACTTGCACACTTTTTAGTGACAAAACAGATGATCCGACTGATTTTCTAAATATTTAATTATTAAAGTTAATATCATTGAATTCACAGCCTGCACTGCATATTATGAACGCAAACATTTATGAATGAGTATTTTTAATACCAGGCGCTTAAGTTAAGTATTTTATTTAAAAATTCTTGAGCAAGGTTGTATATCTATACTAGCATATCCCGCATCACGTTTTCTTTATTAAATTGACTAGATGGATAGAAAAATAACCCAGATTGTCATGTTAATTTTGGTTATGAACTATATTATCTATACATTTTTAGTTTCAATAATATAATATAATTTTCCTGTACTAATATTTTGATTTGAAAGAGATATAGTGAAGAATGGAGGTCAACCTCGATAAATAGGTTAGATCATACGTCACTTACAGCATTTGTTTTGGAGGTACTCTCGGGTCAAATTTTCGGTAAGTCCATTCAGTATCAGGTGTGGGATAACCCGTGACCTGACACGATAAGTTCAGTGGAGTATTTACTTTGACGTCCATTTTGGTCTGTTTTGGTAGGGCTATTTTGACGGGATCTGTTTAAAAAGACAAGTTACTATTTGAATCTTTATCATAAATAAAATAGACTACAGGATGGCCAAGTCCGAAACCTCGAGAGTTGACGAGGGAAATGTCGTGAAAGGAACATGCCCTGGATTTGTAAAAAATCAAAATCTGCAAATTTCGTTTTTTCATACATTATATATTTAGGAAACAATGGGGCCTTTTGAAAAAAATAAGATATTCTGTATAAGTAATGAATTCTGTTGCTGATAAGGATAATTTTGTACAAAGTAACGTAGGTACGATGCTAACAAATTAAAGGAAATACCATTTTTTTCGATCTTTATTAAAACATATTACTTAGTACTTTAGTCTTTGCTTAGACAAACAAAGAAATAACCACTCACCGTACACGTCTATATAGACGACTTTACTGGCGGATCCAGCTGAACTCGTTGCGTTGCATGTGTATGTCCCACTATCAGATAATCCAACTTTCATCCTTATAACAAAAAAAAGCAGTTGATTTGTAACTTAATATACCTTCAAAACATATTATACAACAGAAACAGACTATTAAGTCAATTGATATTGACCAGTAATAGACATTATTAAATTCAAAATGTATTCTCAGATCTTGATCAAATTTAAATGGGAAAATTTCATTGGTCTAAGAGTTCATACCTAATACTGTGACTTTTGTAGATGTAAAGGTCAACGCTCTTTTTCAGTTCCACATCGTTCTTATACCACTTGACTACAGGTTCGGGCTTTCCTTCTACCTTGCAGAGCACAGTTATCGATTTTCCAACATCAACAGTGATATGTTCCTCATCGTTTGATATACTCGGTGGATCTGGAACATTAAAAAGGATTCAACACCTAC
Source organism: Ecliptopera silaceata (assembly GCA_932527185.1). NCBI lineage: Eukaryota > Metazoa > Arthropoda > Insecta > Lepidoptera > Geometridae > Ecliptopera > Ecliptopera silaceata. Next base: position 5,014,976 of record OW052211.1, read on the forward strand.
ATAGTTTTAGACGTTTTGCTGTATTAACAATTGTTTATATATGCTGTATTATATAGGTACATATTATGTTGTATAACTGGTCGACATCCCTGAACTTGACCCCATTTGATAGTAAACTTATTAATTAAAATTAATAATATGTTAGCCAAACGTTGGTTTGGCACGTCATCTTCGTCGATTTTCTATTTCGTTTATACTTATTTTTTGTGTTGTTTTGATTTCTTCTCTTATTTGTTGATTCATGCAAGCTCTCACAATGCGAAAACGTATAAGTGGTCAATAGATATATAGCTTCCTAAAATAAGGTAGATAATACCTACTAGTGTATCGATACGTACATTCGACCACCAGTTCGACTTCATGGTAGTCACTCCCGACCTCGTTTTTGGCCAAGCAAGAGTATGTTCCAGCTTTGGTTTTATCAGCATTACGTATTGTTATAGTTTCAAGATCACTCCATTCGTCTAATGTCGATTCTACAGAATTCAGTGCGATAAAAGTCCAGGTAATTTTTGGTTTTGGAAAACCTTTTATAACTCTAAAAATATATTAAACACATATTCATATTAATTTATTCTATGAACAGAAACAATATAAATTGGGTGTGGTATGTAAAACTAGACAAAATAACTAGATCAATAAATTAAACAAATATTTATGATATGACGGTAGTATCAGCAGAAATCCAAGCCAACAGTATTACTAAACGCAGAACAGCTATAAGGATTATTTATTTATTTAATTCGAAGGTCATCAAGCAAAGGGTCATCAAGCAAGAATAAAGTGGCTGGCATGAAAGACCTTAGGGTATTTTAAGGATTGTTTTCTTATATATGACTGATTTTTTTTCTAGTGGTAATACAAGTAATACTTACTTGCAAGTCAACTCTGTATCGTTACCGTTCGGTACTACCACAGACTTTATTTTTCCATAAATACGCGGATGTTCTGTAATTTAGAAAATTAGTAGAAAAATAATTTTGTTTTTTGTTCATTTTTATACAATAATAAATAGAAAAATTGAAAGATTTCGAAATTTTATAAAAATTCGGAGCGAGCTACTTTTAGAGAACAGAGTTTAATGTCAATAAATAAACAATCACGGACATTTCACACATTACATCACACACCAAATGCTTATGTAGTAGAAACCTACTGTTATTATGGTGAGTTGCAATGTAATTCCATTCTTTTTACTGCATATCAGATTACTGTGCTAATGAGTTTTATTAATTTCCAGATACAATGACCACGTAGCAGATAATTGATCTTTCTATTGTTTATAATTACTTTGTATCCTATGTATGTATTTACAAAAAAATATATACATATATAGTATTCCATCAACAGTTTTCATAGTACAAGCTTGGTTTAGTTTGGGACTAGAGTGTGCTGTGTGATATGTCCATGAATATTATAAGTATTCTAAGGGGGACAAATTAATTTTAATTGATTTCGTTTTTGAATGCTCTATTTATATTTAGATTTACAGAATTGAAACAGAATATTTTTTTTGTGTTCTTACCGACACCAGTGATGGTAACTTTCGCTGAAAAAACCTTTCTGTTCTCTTCATTTCTTATTTCACAAATATACAGCGCATCGTCAACTTGATGCATTTCTTTTATTTTCAAAGTAGAGTTATCTTTAGAAAGTTCAATGTCAACGCTTGCTGTCAAAACTTTCGCGTTTTTATACCACGTGACTGATGCTGGAGGGTAAGCATCTACCGCGCAATTTAATTCACCTTCACTTGTGTAGTTTAGAGAAATATCTGAAAACAGCATTACCATTTTTTCTATGTTCTCAAAATGACACCTGAAACACGGTGTCAACATCATATATGTATATATTCGAGTGCTGTGTTTATCATTCAAGAATAATACATTTCTATCAATAGTTACTTACCTCTTGGTCTTTTTAGGACGATAAAACGTGACACTTTTAATAGAATGCTTGTAGAATCAGTTCCCAGTGAGTTTACTGCTTTGCATCCATAGTTTGTATTTGTATGAACTTCATCAATTTTAAGGACACTAACAAAATTGCTAGGATTTTTCACAACAACCTGAAACGAAGGAATCATCATTCCCCAGCCCTTATCCCACGTTGCGTGGGGTCGGCACAACATGTTTTTTTCTTCCACTTACTCCTATCATTCGTCAACTCTGAGTCTACTCCTGTCACAATCATATCCTCTCTCACACAATCCAGCCACTTCTTTTTCGGCCTTTCTCTACTTGCATATCCAGACACGCTCACATTCATAACTTTTTTTGTAATATAATTTTCATTCATTACATAAGAATATTAAATAGTAAATAATTATAAATCTTTTTGATTAATACAGAAACGTATTGCCTATAATTTGAACGCTTTCAAGAGGAGAGCGTATAAGTTTATAGTAGGTATGTATATCTAGACAAACGGTTACATCGTCGGCCGCATCATTATTTAACATCAGGTGAGATTGTAGTCAAGCGTTTGCTCAAAGTGTATAAAAAAAACTCACATCACCGTGTAGTTCAAGTCCAGTGTCCATGTTCACCCAAACTATGTTAGGTTGGGGATATCCTTTGACGTTACAATTCAGTTGTAAAGGCTGGTCAGGCTTCGGTTTTAGTATTGGTGAACCCAAAATGGACACAGTGGGTGATTTGTTTTCTACAAAATAGAAGCAGTTGTACACAAATGCAAAATATTCAAACCAAAAATGGGTCTATTTATGAGTCTATTTATTGATTTATTTAATTTTGACTAATACCCTTATCATAGATGAAAGCTATTATGAAACAAAGCAGCACATATACTTGCGAATGAATAATGCGCAGAATACTTAAAGATTAAAAAATACCTCTGGGAAGCGGTTGAATGGGTGGCCCAACTCGAGTGATAGTCTCTTTGCTTATCGGGTCGTAGCCAGTTATCTGAAGAACGTTTTAAATTATGACTTAACAGGTATTACAAATACATAATTAAAGGGTCATAAGCCTTAAGATTACCAGATTACCTCCCGAAGATTACCAGGCGTCAGCTACCCTTACCCAAGACGTCCGGGACATTTTTAAATCAAATAGAATCAATTTAATGTGTATTTCGAACTGCTACAAGATATACATAAAACAAACGTAAATATGATTATAAGAATTTCGGTTTAATTGAGCCCAGAACTTAAACCAACAGCTAAACTATGTAATACTCACAGCGATTTTAAATAGAGTATCTGGAAGGTCTTCAAGATCCGTTGTATACAGTTTATCGGCTTTATTCATACAAGCCAGAGGCGTTTCTTTTATTAGCGTGTCGTCCATACCGAGTATCTGTACTGTCTTGAGTTCTATGTCACCGTCTGTCAGTTCGATAGAAATGTACGATTGGACATCTGAAATTATACAATCAGTTATGTATGAAGCAGAAACATACCAACGTCATCAATTAGAAAAACACAAACATCAGTAGAACCAGTAAGAAAAGAGAAAGAACTTGACATGCATAACAGAATAACTAAGGAGCAACAGTTCATTTGAAAACGAGACTTAAGCATATCACGACCAAAGAGTTGGAAGGCATTGGGTGGTTATATATGATGAAAATAATCACGGATCGGATCGACGACACACAATACAAAACTGGGTATACGTTAACTGTTAAGCTGATGTCATACAAAAACATAATGTAGGTAGTTACCTGTTGTCGGACGTAAAGTTGTATCTGTTATTGACGAAGGCTTGGATGTAGAAAACCCATGTTTAAACTTGATGTTTGTTTTAGCCGTTATAACAACGTGCGTTTTAGAAGGACTGCTTACTTTAACATCGTAGTCACCAGGTTTTGGATCCACTACTTTTTTAATCTGAAAGTTATTATTTCATAAAAGAACAGAGCTTGGACCTTAGATGCAGTGCTCGTGTAAATTCGTACATAAAGGCAATGCATCAAAATAGATAGAATAACCGAAGTTGCTAAAAGTCTTAAGATATGGAAGCAACTGCAGGAAGTTTTTGGTTAGACAATATCACATATTATGCTTATAAAACTATACATTATTTCACAACACAAGGAACATCCTTCTTACTTACTAAAAATAAAAACTAGATTTATTAAAATAATGACAATTTCGTGACAATGCTTAAACAAAGTTATAATTAAAAAATATATATATACAAGGAAAGCTCACTGTGAAATGGTCTTCCTCGGCTATGGTCTCTGTGTCAGCTTCACCATCGGGGCCAGTGATATCTACGTTAGGCCTGTCGCCAGTTGCCGACACAGTGGGATCTTTGCTGAACCGATCAAACTTAACCTAAAACAAAACATCCAAAAATTTTGGTATCTACAGTATATACCTACAGGGTTTTTCGCGATCTTTTTCTAAAACGTGCAACCATCGCGAGCGAAGTTTTGGTGTCAGTTGGTATGAAACAAGAACGTAGTTACCTTGACTGAGTGTGTGCCAGGTGGTAACATCACGTCATCAAGTGTTGATCTTCTTCCCTTAAGATTTTCTTGTACATATTTCATAATCTGCAAAATGTAATCACTTTCAACGATAGCGAGCACAGCGAGCGACGCATCTCAATTTAAACATTGGCTAAAAAAAAATGGTTGTCTGTAAAGTCGGTTTACTGACGATAGTTACAACGAACGCAAAGGCCGATTGTGCTTCTTTGTCGCTCGTTCCGCGTTCTCGCTTGCACTTCAAGCCTTACATGGAACGCCTCAGAGCGAAGTAACGCCGCATGAGTCATGTATTTTCGTGCGTGCAGCCGGCTCTATCGAATTATAAGACGTCGTCACGTCAAAATGTTTGAAACGAAAAAAGTTTGTACTTACCTACTTGAGAAATTAGATAGCAGAACTCATAAATAAAAAAAATCTTACTTTGTCCATTTTGTTGGTATCCAAATGAAATACTTGACCTGACGTATCCTTTGCCAACTTATGATAAACTAAATAGTCTTCACCAGGATTATTACACATCCCAGTTAGAAGAAACACCACCTGTATAAAATTAAACGTTAATTTTAGCCTGCACTGTCGATGCACTAAGTGTTCATAATACGCTATTCAGTATCTCATAGCATGTCAAAGGTTTTCCTTCCCTCATTTCCTTCCTAGAATCGCGCTTCTCACCTTGAAGCTTTCGCTGCGTGACTGTTGCACATCGATATGGATGCATGCGCCTGCTACTCCTATTTTATCTCGGTACATTATTATATTAAAAGAAGATTTAAAATTGAATCCGGTATCTATGTAAAAGAACTTCCTTTTTACCTTTTGTAATTTATGAACTTCTTCAATATCTCATGAATAAATATCACAATAACGAATTCAACATACAATGTCGACTCTAACTAAAGATAGATTAGATAGATAATTTGTAATACACTTGTTGTGGTTTTAGGTCTTTGAAACCACTTTATTAATTGAATTTAAAAATGACTGTTTTTAAAAAGCACAAATATAATGACTACAAAATTTTCTACTTAAGTAAGTTTATTACAATGATGAACCGTTCATCGAACCAAATATACAAAACTCATATTTCTTGTTCGATTAATCAAAAAAGTAAACCCTTATTATGCACTGTCTAGCTACTTACCTGTATTTGTTTATTAATAGCCATATTCTTAACATCTTCGTATCGGTAGTAGTCTTTAGCTGATGCGTCGGTCAGCACGTAGATAGTAGATCCGACTCTACTATTATCTATTCCTTTAATGATTCCTTCCATTGCTTGTTCAGGACAGTCATAATTACCTCTAAGAACGATGGAGTATAGTGCGTTCATAAAGTTAGTCCGGTCTTTAGTGATAGTTCTGAGTATAGATCCTAAAATGAAACTGATCACTATAATTAACTGAAATGAATTATATGTATATTTTTTTTTACCGACTTTAACCAATTTTGTAATGACAATCAATAAGACATATTTCAGAGATAGTCTATATAAAATTGCAGCCATATCTTGGGTAACTTCCGATTGGTACTGATTTGGATCATTTGAGCGATTGTATAGATCGTTTGCAATGGTCTGTAGATAACTGTTGAGCTATCTACAGATGATTGTTATGTATTTTATACTATACTTATGTATTTACAATGGTAAATAATTTTATAATATATGAAACTATCATGGTTTTGAACATAGTTTTCATTCTAAACGGGATATAATCAAACTCACAAATCATGGCAAATATCCCATTTATAATGAAAACTATGTACCTACATCATTTTGTTTGTAAATAAAGTCTATGTAATATTAACATAACATCTACATTTTCATGAAGATCGAACTAGTAATTTTGAGTTATCTTTGTTTTAAGTTTTATAACTCCGATTGTAACACGCAAAACGCTTTGATAACGTGATCTAGGAAACGGCAAGATAGTAGGTACAGCACCATGTAGTTGCGAAGTTGGATCTAAAATATATATACCTATATTATACCAACGAGCTCGTTTTGATATAAATAATATGTATTATACAGAGTGGTAGAGAAATAAATTCACTTACTTACCTGGGTCATTAAAGGTAACTATTACAAAGTCTTCTATTTGTGAGTCTTTTGAGTACAAAACTGTATCGAATATTTTATTCACTCCCGCCTTCACTTGATCTATATCATCCTGCATGGACGCTGTATCATCTATTACAAAGGTTAAGCTGCTCTTCTCATCACTATAAGCTTCGCTTAAAACTAAAAACAGCACCAAATACTTGATAATTATCATTTTGCAACGTCCTAACTTTGGGAGATGATGATGAGTACTGATAGCAAAGTGGAATCGAGACGTAAACTCGGTTACTTTAGCTACGTATTGGTAGTTTCGGGAGATGACAGTTGATAATACTTATATAATATATCGACTAGATGATCCCTGCCCACTTCGATGGGCATAATTCGACCGTTTTTGCTCCGATTCACTTGGCAAAACGAACTACCACGTGAAAGCCTTTTTATTATTTTTTGATTAAAAACCACAATTTTCCCGTAAAGTAACATTAAGATAATTTTATACGAATCTAAAATAAAGGTTCTCAATTGAATTCAACTGAACGTTTTCAATATTTTATTCGTCAATACGATAAGCAATTGTTAGGTGTTTATATCAACAATAATTTTTGAATATACTTCAGCTTCATTTATTTCATAGACATAGGCCTTATATAACATAATGTTCAATACAAACTACTTATTTACAATCTTTACGTTAGACTGTGATCCGGTAATACAGATACGTCATTTAAAACGTTATAATACGGTTTAAAAACTCCACCAAATCCAAAAGATTTTTCAAAGTCCTTCAGCGTGCAACAGTACGTGAAACCTTTATTGACGTTATACCAGGAGGAACCTCTCATCCATTCTGTCGTGCTGCAAATGTCACGGCAACGGACGTATGCAGGAGCTTGTGAAGGTGCCAAGTCAGGAACGTTTACTTGTATGATGACCAGGGATGACTTCGAAGCTGGTTCTTGAACCACCTGCCAAAACAAACATGTTTAGACTTGCACTATGGGATTACAATTATTAGCGGATAGAAAACTTTTTTTTGTTAATATGGTCAAATGGACATAATGGTCTTATACTTCATTCGATCTTCTTCTACTTATCGTGTCGATGCTACAACTTCATTCGATATATAACAAGAATAATTAATCTTCTCTCAATCATCTTCTTAATATTAAATTTACCACAACTCAAAAAACTCTAAAATCTATTGTATCTTACGTCTATTTGGTTTACTCTGTTTACAAACCTTCCATATATATTTGGCCACGTTCCGCCGATTGTCGCTATTATCAGCGACATAAATATTTCTATCTGTTCCATATACATCGGTCAGGGTTAGGTTCTCAGACACTCCAGTAGACACCACCAGCTCGTCGTATGTAGCCTTCGCCAGAGTCCGCACTCTCTGTTCCACCTCGTTCCAATTGTTTGACTGAAAGGATAATAAACAAACTTAGCTCCCTCACCAACAGTCTAACGTAAAAACCATATAGGAGTACTTATATGTTGTTGTCTGACTATTTACTTTATCTTTTTTATATCTTTTGTTATGCAAGCATAAATTGAATTAGAATAACAGTTTCTTAAGTATAGAAAATTTCAAAAATGGGAATGGTCATGTGACTTCAAACTGTGCATCCTAAGGTTATTATTATCCAGCGATAAAATATCAGCTAATTATATTAAACCTACACTTACTTCAGAATTACAAGTGCTCCAATGAGGGACGACATTCAAACGGCTATAAGCAGCTCTTTGCGGCGCTCCAGGGAACAAATCTTTCGAACTAACAAGCATTCTCATATTAAAGCAACATTGATCATCGCGATGGAACCATCTGTTTAAAATCTTTGAGGTTTCTTTATTTTGAACGTCACATTTAGCAGCTTCGTCAGGCCTGAAATCAATGACTTCGTCATTCGTCCACTCGGTCTCAGGGTAATTGACTTCTGCTGCAGAACGGCCCATACGCATCGTGGAGTATATAGGTTTGTTGTCATCCATGTCGAAACAAATCTCATAAGCTACAACGTTGAGGGATGAAACTTTAAAACTGACAGTTAGTAGCTCAGTGTTGCCAGTGGAGCAACTTTCGCCAAAGCTTTCAATAACATGTCCCACTTTCTCTGTGCACTCTATGTCTGAGTAATTGTAGGTTTTCCCCCGAATTATGAATTTGGATCCTTCCTCGCAGAATGCCATCACGGATTGTAGTGGAAACTCTTTGAAGCGATTTGGACAAACGAGGTGAACGTATTGTTTTCTAGGGATGGACATGAAACCATTTTTTACATCATGTTCAGGCCAGCGATAGTATGGAGATATCATCAATGGTTGAAGTTTTGAACGTTGTTTTCGTAGATCGAGCAAACAATCTGAAAAATAAATAAAAGTTAAATAATTCATTTAGTTGTTGGGTGTAACAAAGATAATGTGAAAAAAGATTTAAGCGTGTTTCTGTTTCGGTGTATGTATCTGTATTTGGTTCATTCGTTTGAATTCATCTCTACTATTCACATTTCTTCTTATTTGTATCTATATTGATAATAAAATGTGGTAGTGGTAGGTAATTGTGGTTATAAATAAATTTAAATAACTCCCATGTTATCATTGATTTTCGTACGTGTACGATCTCACCTCTTGAAACAACATCGAACAGCCTAGTTATAGTCCCAAAATCATTCGTTACTTCACATTCATATTGTCCTTGAGTACCCATTTCCATTTCGAAATAGTAATAATCTAAAGTCACATTCATCAAAACACCGTTGTGCCTCCAAGTGGTCTGAAAAAGTTTTATAATATTAATAAACAAACATGTTTCATGAACTGCAACGATGCCTTAGGAAGAGTTAATCATTTCGATGTTACCCTTAGGTTTTACTCAAAGCAAAAATTCGGAAAGCCACTCCAGAACGGAATTTATATAATAACAACAAGTAATCAATCAATACAGCTATTGGATAAAACTTTGACGTAAGCAAAACCAGAAACGGAAACGAACTAGGATTTAAAAATCTCATGCCTTAGGTTAAGGCGGCGTAGAGGCCGACCAAAAAGGTGATGGCGGGACAACCTCGATGCTCTCGAGAGGGATTGGCGGACAAAAGCGGAAAGCAGAAATGAGTGGAAGGATTCGGGGGAGACCTTTGCCCAGCAGTGGGACGAGATAGGTTAGAAAAAAACATACCTTAGGTTCAGGATCACCGCTTGCTTTACAGTTCAACGCATACGAAGAATCCTCAATGAATTCAATGGTGGTTTCCTCATCTGTGTCGAACTTTGGCGGGAAACCTACTTTTACCAAAGTGTTGCCAGACGTTGACGCTATAAAGTTACTGACCCTACATGTGTAAAGGCCTGAATCTGACAACTTTGCGTTTGATATCGTCAGCTCTCCTGTATGTATCAACGCACCATTCTGGAATATATTTTTGAAATTATTAGGTAGAAGCTACTATTACACTTTATTATTCTACGAATCATAAATGTAGGACATTATTGAGACTTAAAGTATAGATTTTGTTCTTCATTCCTATATGTTCTATACTTTTTAGCAAATCATCCTAATTTTCCAGTTATAATAATATTTTCTGTGTGAACAACAAAACCCACAAGTTCCTTGAACTCTCCCAATTTCATTTGAAGTCCTGTAATATATAGCATAGCTATATCTAAGTCCTGAAGTTACCTTGTACCAGCGCAGCAGATCTGTCTTCTTGTGAGGAACATCACATATCACTGTAGAAGACCTGCCTTGTCCCACAACTACCGTTGACGTCGGGGGTCCTGACTGCGGATATTCTGTCAAAATTTTATGATAATTATGAATAACGTAAATCTGCCAAGTTCAACATTAATAATAATAATCATTAAAGTATCTTAGTAAGTTTAAACTAACATTATTGCTTAATGGGAAATATAGTTGCTTTTGCGGTGTTTAATTTCTAAAATCTTCCAAAGATGAAGATTCTAAATTCAATTGTTTTTTTTGATGGCACCAAAAATATTTTAAATGAATTAAACCATTTTTTATTTTAAACTATGGTGTTTAAGGGGCCATGGACAATATCCGTCGGTTCGAGTTTAGGTATTTAAAGACGCGCGACGCGGCTCACAGCGCTCGCGACTCGCGAACGTACCGTCCACGCGATATTCAAAGACTTACGAATTTGATATTTTTACACTACTTCATTACTTCCAACATTAAATAGCAATGATATTATTCATCGGTATTTAATCTTGGAAGTATGAAATTATGTGTTTAATTGGTTTGCTATATCGTATCAAGAAACAAATATTAAAAAGAAGATAAGATTTCTAAATAGTTTGTACTATTTTCTATCACCTACAAAAGTGTGACTTGTAGCCTCGAAACTAATATTAGATTTCTAAGTAGGAATATTTGTGAATTTGAAAAAAATTGCTAAAACATATCCGTGCGCGCTACTGTTCTTGCTAGAGTGTTTGCCTTAGTTCTAACTTATTTATTACTTTAGCGTATCAGCACTGCTATTCAGCGCGTTGTGTTACGCACTTCTCAATATATTTTTTTTGTGCTGAAAATACAAGACGAAGGTTTATTGATGAATTTAAAATATTTTCCTTAGTTCTAAACATGGCTTCAAAACATTATTTCATTGTCAGAAAATTCAGATTTAGTTAGACAATGATTGAGAGAGTCGATTACCAGTTTCAAAATCCTCAGTTTTTATTTTTACTACTTCACCAAGATTATTTTATAATATTTATTTTATTTTTATTCATTTATTATTCCTTGCACTGTTTTCATCACATACATTATATGTATCAGTACCATGCATGGTGCATGGTACTGAAGCCAGTTTTGGTAGGGAATGAGTCTAAAATGGACCTACATGCATAGGCTAAAAGCGACGGCGTGAAGTTTTACCATTTTGAAATCCAAGATGGCGCGCACAAGTTTTGGTCAAATTAGCGATATGGGTGTCATTTTCGGGGTTTTTTGGGATGCTGATTACGAATATGGCAACCATTTTGGAATCCAAAATGGCGCGCACAAGTTTTGGTCAGATTAGCGATATGGGTGTCATTTTCGGGGTCTTTTGGGATGCTGATTACGAATATGGCAACCATTTTGGAATCCAAGATGGCGCGCACAAGTTTTGGTCAAATTAGCGATATGGGTGTCATTTTCGGGGACTTTTGGGATGCTGATTACGAATATGGCAACCATTTTGGAATCCAAGATGGCGCGCACAAGTTTTGGTCAAATTAGCGATATGGGTGTCATTTTCAGGTTTTTTTGGGATGTTGATTACGAATATGGCAACCATTTTGGAATCCAAGATGGCGCGCACAAGTTTTGGTCAAATTAGCGATATGGGTATCATTTTCGGGGTCTTTTGGGATGCTGATTACGAATATGGCAACCATTTTGGAATCCAAGATAGCGCGCACAAGTTTTGGTCAAATTAGCGATATGGGTGTCATCTTGGATTCCAAAATGGTTGCCATATTCGTAATCAGCATCCCAAAAGTCCCCGAAAATGATACCCATATCGCTAATTTGACTAAAACTTGTGCGCGCCATCTTGGATTCCAAAATGGTTGCCATATTCGTAATCAGCATCCCAAAAGACCCCGAAAATGACACCCATATCGCTAATTTGACCAAAACTTGTGCGCGCCATCTTGGATTCCAAAATGGTTGCCATATTCGTAATCAGCATCCCAAAAGACCCCGAAAATGACACCCATATCGCTAATCTGACCAAAACTTGTGCGCGCCATTTTGGATTCCAAAATGGTTGCCATATTCGTAATCAGCATCCCAAAAAACCCCGAAAATGACACCCATATCGCTAATTTGACCAAAACTTGTGCGCGCCATCTTGGATTCCAAAATGGTTGCCATATTCGTAATCAGCATCCCAAAAGACCCCGAAAATGACACCCATATCGCTAATTTGACCAAAACTTGTGCGCGCCATCTTGGATTCCAAAATGGTTGCCATATTCGTAATCAGCATCCCAAAAGACCCCGAAAATGACACCCATATCGCTAATTTGACCAAAACTTGTGCGCGCCATCTTGGATTCCAAAATGGTTGCCATATTCGTAATCAGCATCCCAAAAAACCCCGAAAATGACACCCATATCGCTAATTTGACCAAAACTTGTGCGCGCCATCTTGGATTCCAAAATGGTTGCCATATTCGTAATCAGCATCCCAAAAGACCCCGAAAATGACACCAATATCGCTAATTTGACCAAAACTTGTGCGCGCGATCTTGGATTCCAAAATGGTTGCCATATTCGTAATTAGCATCCCAAAAGACCCCGAAAATGACACCCATATCGCTAATTTGACCAAAACTTGTGCGCGCCATCTTGGATTCCAAAATGGTTGCCATATTCGTAATCAGCATCCCAAAAGACCCCGAAAATGATACCCATATCGCTAATTTGACCAAAACTTGTGCGCGCCATCTTGGATTCCAAAATGGTTGCCATATTCGTAATCAGCATCCCAAAAGACCCCGAAAATGACACCCATATCGCTAATTTGACCAAAACTTGTGCGCGCCATCTTGGATTCCAAAATGGTTGCCATATTCGTAATCAGCATCCCAAAAGACCCCGAAAATGACACCCATATCGCTAATCTGACCAAAACTTGTGCGCGCCATTTTGGATTCCAAAATGGTTGCCATATTCGTAATCAGCATCCCAAAAAACCCCGAAAATGACACCCATATCGCTAATTTGACCAAAACTTGTGCGCGCCATCTTGGATTCCAAAATGGTTGCCATATTCGTAATCAGCATCCCAAAAGACCCCGAAAATGACACCCATATCGCTAATTTGACCAAAACTTGTGCGCGCCATCTTGGATTCCAAATTGTTGCCATATTCGTAATCAGCATCCCAAAAGACCCCGAAAATGACACCAATATCGCTAATTTGACCAAAACTTGTGCGCGCGATCTTGGATTCCAAAATGGTTGCCATATTCGTAATCAGCATCCCAAAAGACCCCGAAAATGACACCCATATCGCTAATTTGACCAAAACTTGTGCGCGCCATCTTGGATTCCAAAATGGTTGCCATATTCGTAATCAGCATCCCAAAAAACCCCGAAAATGACACCCATATGGCTAATTTGGCTAAAACTTGTGCGCGCCATCTTGGATTCCAAAATGGTTGCCATATTCGTAATCAACATCCCAAAAAACCCTGAAAATGACACCCATATCGCTAATTTGACCAAAACTTGTGCGCGCCATCTTGGATTCCAAAATGGTTGCCATATTCGTAATCAGCATCCCAAAAGACCCCGAAAATGACACCCATATCGCTAATTTGACCAAAACTTGTGCGCGCCATCTTGGATTCCAAAATGGTTGCCATATTCGTAATCAGCATCCCAAAAGACCCCGAAAATGTCACCCATATCACTAATCTGACCAAAACTTGTGCGCGCCATCTTGGATTCCAAAATGGTTGCCATATTCGTAATCAGCATCCCAAAAAACCCCGAAAATGACACCCATATCGCTAATCTGACCAAAACTTGAGCGCGCCATTTTGGATACCAAAATGGTTGCCATATTCGTAATCAGCATCCCAATAAACCCCGAAAAGGACACCCATATCGCTAAATTGACCAAAACCAGTGAGCGCCATCTTGGATTTCAAAGTGGATATCCAATTGGAATATTTATATCCGTATGATCATAAGTATAGAAAAATTCTAAAATCATTTTTGATTTCACAAAGACTCAAATCTATAAAAGTTGCCTTTCAAAGGTTGTTACGAAGAGAACGCTCGTAGCGAAAAGGCCGCCCAATTGTCTGTTACTAACAATAATATGAACTTTGTTCAATACGGAACGTCATTGTGGTACCTATCAATAAAAAAAAACGTTTTTATACTTAGGATCAAAACCACACGGTCCCACTATATTTGATGTCGATTTTGGTTTTATAATTATTTACGTAATATTTGAAGATCGCGACGAAGACCGACATGACCGCTCTCTCTGACCGCTCGAGGCTAGGGTGACCAGATGCAAATTTTAAAAGTCCTGACAAAATTCCTGATTTTCGGCCAAAATTCCTGACATGTTTAAGTTTTTTTTTTTTTTTTTTTTTTTTTTTTTTATTAACCTATATTGTCCCACTGCTGGGCAAAGGTCTCCCCCAAAGTCTTCCACTCATCCCGGCACTTGGCGACATTCCACCAATCTTTTTCGTGCGCGTCCAGGTCATCCTTCCAACGCCTTTTCGGCCGACCCCGCCGTCGCCTTCCAACCTCCGGCACCCATAGAGTGACGATGTTAGCCCACTTCTCGGCTGGCATCCGGCTAACATGACCCGCCCACTCCCATTTGAGCTTTGCTGTTTTGCTCCCTACATCGGCAATGCCTGTCATTGAGCGCAGCATTGTGTTCCGCACCCGGTCGATGCGTTTGAGGCCGAGAATGCTGCGCTCCATTGCTCTTTGGCAAATCGAGTTTAGACTTCTATGACTCAGTCAATGACCAAGTCTGAGCACCGTAGGTTAGGACGGGCAAGATACACATGTCGATAAGTTGGCGTTTAAGTGATATAGGGAGGTCACCCTTCATGTGTTCTTTCATGGACCAGTAGCTCTTCCAGGCGTTCTCGATACGACGGTGGATCTCTTTGTCCTGCCTGTTTTCGAAGCTCGCTAACTGGCCCAAGTAAATATACTCATCGACATACTGTATAACTTGCCCATCTACCTCGACCCTACGTTTCGTGCTGTTACTTCGAAGAAGAACGGTTAATTCGAAGTTCAACCTCAAGACTTGCCGTGCTTAGGTCCTGAAGCATTTGTTGCAGTTATTGTGGTGTTGGGGCGAAAAGTATGATGTCATCAGCAAAACGTAGGTTAGTTAAGTAAGCGTTTGCCCTCGACGATTATACCTTTCGTACCCCACGAATCTGACAGCGCTTTGAAAACTTCTTCCAAAGCGCTTGTAAATAGAATAGGAGAGAGCGGATCGCCCTGCTTTACGCCTTTTTGTATTTTAAATGATGGACCATTCGTGTGAAGTTTAATATTTGCGGTACTATTGTTATATATTAAATTTATCGACGACCGATGTGGCGCGGTGGGCGATGATCCGCCTGCGACGCGGAAGGTTGCGGGTTCGATTCCCGCCTTGGGATAAATGTTTGTATGTTCTGCAAATATTTATTCCGGGTGTTCTGGGTATTATATGTATAATAAAAAATATCTATCTATCTATGTAATGTATTATATTAAGTATGTCAGTCTTCTAGTACCCATAACACAAGCTCTGCTTAGCTTGGGGCTAGATGTTGTGTGGATTGTCCAGTATTATTTATTTATTTATCAAATCTATGTAAGTTTTTTCAATTTCTTGATTTTCGAGGGCTTGAAGTATAGCAGAATGCTTTATACTATCGAACGCTTTTGCGTAATCCACAAAGGCGATGTATAGAGGTTTATGAAATTCGGAATATTTTTCTATGATTTGGTTTAAAGTATGGTGGTCTGTGGTAGAGAAGTTTTTATAACAAAACTAATTTTATTCTACATTTCCGCAATAATTCAAAAGTTATTTCAAAATAAAAATTAATTATTGAATCCAGTACGTTTAATATTATATATCAATGTTGATTGTTTGATGTCAAAATCGTAAAAAAAGTTAATTACGATTAATGACAATTTTCTTTTTGTTATTGTGACTACAGATAATAGTTTAAGTGTAAAAAAAAATTGTTTCATTTATTTGCCGAGAAATTCCTGACATTTCCCTTTTCCGGCCGCATTCCTGACATATGTCTAAAATTCCTGACATGTCAGGAAAATTCCTGACATCTGGTCACCCTACTCGAGGCGGACTGATTTACGACGCGGTGCGCTCCTCGATTTATAGGTTGTTTTCAAAAAATTGTATAAAAATAAGTAATAGCTACAAGCTTCCAATTTTTTTTTATTATTATTAGAAAAGCCTGAATTTTTATATAGTTGGTATATTTCAGCTGTAGTCTTTATAATCTTCGTAGAAATAACAGTTATATTGAAGGGTAAAATTTTATAATATGCTTTTTTTCATACCGTCTTTTCAATATGACATTGTATGAACGTATGTTAGTTTTTTTTGTAGCTTCTACTCACGGCAAAGTGTTCTTTCATATTTCATTTTTTATATTACTTCATTATTATTATTTTGACCACAATCACCATCGAAAGTACGCTATTTTTGCTAATTTTCGAAAACCTTGTCTACAAATTAATTAATTTCTCAGTTGTTAATTAATAAATCATGTTTTTTTTTCAATACATTCTACTTTCGAAGAATCATTCTTTGATATGCATATCTTTTTATAACCGTGAAAAGTTTCAGTTCATAAAAACCTTATTCGAAACCTCGCCAATTTACAGAGCTCAATGAAGGGACCCTTAAGTGCTGTCCCATTTTAATTTGATTTAGATCTGTTTAGCCATTTTTGAGTTAATCTTAATAATGCGTATTTAATATTACTAGCCGATGTCAATTGAAGTCTGTTTTGTTTTTCTGTTATAAAATAAATGTCATACTTACTCTGGACAGTTACGTTAAAGAGTTCACTATCGAACCCTAAACTGTTTTTAGCTTCACAGCTGTACAGCCCATTAGCAGCTTTATCTACATTTTTTATAATAAGTGTTCCATCTTCAATTGAAAAGTCGTCACCTGAAATGATACGTTTAACTTTCATACAAAAAGCCACTACATGCCAAAGATTATCATTGCCCTGCGAAAATATCATAGCATTACCTGCTGCAACCCAGTATCCATTCTTCATCCAGCTTATTACCGGTGGAGGGTTACCCGACGCATTGCACTTTATGATAAAAACCTTGTCACCTTCGACAACCATGAAGTTCTTGTTCAAGTAAGTTGGTTCTATCGCGGGATACACTGAAATCATAGCATAGCACATTAAGAACAGGTTCATAGGTATTTCTGACTTATTTGTATCAAAGTCCGTTGTATTCTTAGTTACAATTGCATGGTTTTTATGCAGTGACATAATTATAATGGTACGAACTTACCAGTGGCGTAGCGTGCCTTGTCGGGGCCCCGTATAAAAATTTTTTTGGAGGCCCTTTTATGGAGGTAAAGATTTTTCACAAAAGAAAAAAATATTGTGAGAAGTAATATTTATTTATCACATAATTTACCCATTTTACAAATAAAAATCGAATTTAAATATTCACTCTCCTTGCCTTTTTATCGGCAAACTGATTTATTAAATCATTTATGCCTGATGATGATTTTAGTTTTTCTAAACCTCTATGGACAATAGTGAGATGTCTGACAGCCGTTCTTGTCCCATCGAAGTTCTTAAGTATTTTTTTATTAGTTTTAATTTTGAAAAACTTCTTTCTGCCGTTGCGGTTGTAACTGGAAGGGTCGAGAATAAAAAGCATGCTGTGATTACCTCGGGAAAACTGGATGCAAGACTATTGAATTTTACTAGCAATAATTCAATGAGTTCTTTAATGGAATAATTTTTTTTAATTTCAGAATTTAAGCATGTTTTTAGAGCCTTTAATTGGTCACAAAGATTAAGTGAGATGTCTTTACTGTATTTAGCAGACAGTTTTCCGGAAGCGTTTAATATCTCTTCGCTTGAAGAAGATAGGAGTTTCTCCGGTTGTAATATTTCGAATATACTATTCAGGTTGCAAAGGCTCTGAAATCTTTCTTTAGTTTGAGAAATTAATATATCTAAACAGCAATAGTATACATTGACTTTGAAATAGGATTCCGGGTCGGAAATTCTCTCATCTTGTGATAATAGTGTTGCCAACTTTTGAACGCACGCTTAAGGCGGGAAAAAAAGGAATTGCTTTATAGAATTTCGTCATTTGTAAAATAAAATAAATTAGAAAGTTTTTATTCTTTTTCCTTACACACTTTGGGGGCCCCCGTGGCCCGGGGGCCCCGTATAATTGATACGGCAAATACGGCGGTAGCTACGCCCCTGGAACTTACCGGGTACGTGGACTTCGTATGTGATAGTACTTTGCCCCCCTGGGTTTCTCGCGTTGCAAGTGTAGTATCCCTCATCTTCTACTTGCACACTTTTTAGTGACAAAACAGATGATCCGACCGATTTTCTGAGTATATAATTAATAAAGTTAATATCATTAACTTTACAGCCTGCACTTATATAATACCAGGCGCTTGAAGTAAAGTTTTTTTTTTTTAAAGTGCGTTAGCAAGCTTGCTTTAATACTAGCATATCCCGCATCACGTTCACTTTATGAAACTTACTAACTAGGTGTATTTCCGGGTAGAAAAATAACCTAGGTTGTCATGTAAATTTTGGTTACTATAATATTCATTTTTAGTTTATAATAATATACTTAATATAATTTTCCTGTAGGTACTAATTTTTTGATTTGATAGAGACATAGTGAAGAATGGAGGTCAACCTCGATAAATACGTTAGATCATACATACGTCACTTACAGCATTTGTTTTGGAAGTACTCTTGGGTCAAGTTTTCGGTAAGTCCATTCAGTATCAGGTGAGGGATAACCCGTGACCTGACACGATAAGTTCAGTGGAGTATTTACTTTGACGTTCATTTTGGTCTGATTTGGTAGGGCTATTTTGACGGGATCTGTTTAAAAGACAAGTTACTATTTGAATATATAGAATAAATATAATAAAATAGACTACAGGATGGCCAAGTCCGAAACCTCAAGAGTTGTCAAAGGTAAAGGTCGTGAAAGGAACATGCCCTGGATTTGTAAAACACAAAATCTGCAAATTTCGGTTTTTCATACATTATATATATTCAGGAAAAAATTGGGCCTGTTGAAAATAAAAAAGATATCTTGTATAAGCAATGAATTCTGTTGCTGATAAGGATAATTTTGTACAAAGTAACGTACCCACTACTACAAAATTAAAGGAAATACCATTTTTTTCGATCTCTAATAAAACATATTACTTAGTACTTTAGTCTTTGCTTAAACAAACAAAGAAATAACCACTCACCGTACACGTCGATATAAACGACTTTACTGGCGGTTCCAGCTGAATTCGTTGCGTTGCATGTGTATGTCCCACTATCAGATAATCCAACTTTCATCCTTAAAACAAAAAACAAAGCAATTGATTTGTAACTTAATATACCCTCAAACATATTGTACAAAAGAAACAGACTATTGACATTGACCAGTAATAGACATTATTAAATTAAAAACTTATACTCAGACCTTGATCAAATTTAAATGGGAGAAACCATGAAATAAAAATTAAATATCAAAAGACAAATTTATGCGGAAAAATATAATTAGCAGATTAAATGTAAAAACAGTTAACAGTTATCAAAAAATGTATATAACTTGTTTAAACAAAAACTGTTTTCATTGGTATTTAAGAGTTCATACCTAATACTGTGACTTTTGTAGATGTAAAGGTTAACGCTCTTTTTCAGTTCCACGTCGTTCTTATACCACCTGACTATAGGGTCAGGCTTTCCGTCTACCTTGCAGGGCACAGTTATCGACTTTCCAACATCAACAGTGATACGTTCCTCATCGTTTGATATACTCGGTGGATCTGAAACATAAAAAAGTATTCAACACCCACATTTTTTTTACGTTTTGCTGTATTAACTATTCATTAGTTATGCTGTATTATATAGGTACATATTATGTTATATAACTGGTCGACATCCCTGAACTTGACCTATTTGATGGTAAACTTATTAATTAAAAATGTTAGCCAAACGTTGGTTTGGCACGTCATCTTCGTAGATTTTCTATCTCGTTTTTACTTATTTTTTGTGTTGTTTTAATTTCTTCTCTTATTTGTTGATTCATGCAAGCTCTCACTATGCGAAAACGTATAAGTGGTCAATAGATATATAGCTTCCTAAAATAAAGTAGATAATACTATTCTATCGATACGTACATTCGACCACCAGTTCGACTTCATGATAGTCACTCCCGACCTCGTTTTTGGCCAAGCAAGAGTATGTTCCAGCTTTGGTTTTATCAGCATTACGTATTGTTATAGTTTCAAGATCACTCCATTCGTCTAATGTCGATTCTACAGAATTCAGTGCTATAAAAGTCCAGGTAATTTTTGGTTTTGGAAAACCTTTAATAATTCTAAAAATATTATACATATTCATATTAGTTTGTTCAATGAACAGAAAGAACATAAATCGCGTGTGGAATGTAAAACTTGACAAAATAACTAGATCAATAAATGAAACAATACAAATGTTTATGATATGTCAAAATAAAGTGGCTGACCTGAAAGACCTTAGGTTTTTTTTAAGGATTGTTTTCTTATATATGACTGATTTTTTTTCTAGTGGTAATACAAGTAATACTTACTTGCAAGTCAACTCTGTATCGTTACCGTTCGGTACTACCACAGACTTTATTTTTCCATAAATACGCGGATGTTCTGTAATTTAAAAAAATAGTAGGAAAATAAAAAAAATTTTTTTTGTTCATTTTTAAACAATAAAAAATAAAAAAATTGAAAGATTTCAAAATTTTATAAAAATTCTGAGCGAGCTTCTTTTAGAGAACAGAGTTTAATGTAAGTAAATAAACAATCACGGACATTTCACACATTACATCACACACCAAATGCATATGTAGTAGAAACCTACTGTTATTATGGTTGCGATGTAATTCCATTCTTTTTACTGCATATCAGATTACTGTGCAAATGAGTTTTATTAATTTCCAGATACAATGACCACGTAGCAGATAATTAATATTTTTATTGTTTATAATTACTTTGTATTCTATGTATGTATTTACAAAAAAATATGTAAGTATATAGAATTCTATTAACAGTTTTCATAGTACATACATACAAGCTTTGCTTAGTTTGGGACTAGAGTGTGATGTGTTATTATGTCCATGAATATTTATTCCATTATTACACCATTATGGTGGGGAAAAAACTTTTATTGATTTCATTTTTGAATGCTCTATTTATAATTAGATTTACGTTAAAACAACAGAATTGAAACAAAATATTTTTATTGTGTTCTTACCGACACCAGTGATGGTAACTTTCGCTGAAAAAACCTTTCTGTTCTCTTCATTTCTTATTTCACAAATATACAGCGCATCGTCAACTTGATGCATTTCTTTTATTTTCAAAGTAGAGTTATCTTTAGAAAGTTCAATGTCAGCGCTTGCTGTCAAAACTTTCCCGTTTTTGTACCACGTGACTGATGCTAGAGGGTAAGCATCTACCGCGCAATTTAATTCACCTTCACTTGTGTAGTTTAGAGAAATATCTGAAAACAGCATTACCATTTTTTCTATGTTCTCAAAATGACACCTGAAACACGGTGTCAACATCATATATGTATATATTCGAGTGCTGTGTTTATCATTCAAGAATAATACATTTCTATCAATAGTTACTTACCTCTTGGTCTTTTTAAGACGATAAAACGTGACACTTTTAATAGAATGCTTGTAGAATCAGTTCCCAGTGAGTTTACTGCTTTGCATTCATAGTTTGTATTTGTATGAACTTCATCAATTTTAAGGACACTAACAAAATTGCTAGGATTTTTCACAACAATCTGAAACAAAGGAATATTAAATAGTAATTAATTATTAATCTTTTTGATTAATACAAAAACGTATTGCCTATAATTTGAACGCTTTCAAGAGGAGAGCGTATAAGTTTATAGTAGGTATGTATATCTAGACAAACAGTTACATCGTCGGCCGCATCATTATTTAACATCAGGTGAGATTGTAGTCAAGCGTTTGCTCAAAGTGTATAAAAAAAACTCACATCACCGTGTAGTTCAAGTCCAGTGTCCATGTTCACCCAAACTATGTTAGGTTGGGGATATCCTTTGACGATACAATTTAGTTGTAAAGGCCGGTCAGGCTTCGGTTTTAGTATTGGTGAACCCAAAATGGTCACAATGGGTGATTTGTTTTCTACAAAATAGAAGCAGTTGTACACAAATGCAAAATATTTAAAACAAAAATGGGTCTACGATTATATAATTTTGACTTAAATCTTTATCAAGTTAAGAGGAATGGAAAAATGGAGTCAAACACTAATGAACTGGTTCCCCAAATATAACAAACGAAAGAGAGGAAGACAGTTCAAAAGATGGGAAGACGAGTTGAAGGACACTGCAGGAAGATAATGGACGCGTACAGCTAGAGACAGACAGGAGTGGAAAAGACAGACTAGAGAAGGCCATTGCCAAAAAAGGGCAAACAGATATCAGTGTCGATGTCAAGTAATAAAGTAATGTAGTTTTATATTTATCTGAAATAAAGGCTTTATATATATAAAGCCTTTACTTATATATAAAACCGTTATTATAGATGAAAGCTATTTTTTAAAAAAACAAAGCAGCACATATACCTGCGAATGAATAATGCGCAGAAAACTTAAAGTTTAAAAAATACCTCTGGGAAGCGGTTGAATGGGTGGCCCAACTCGAGTTACAGTCTCTTTGCTTATCGAGTCGTAGCCAGTTATCTGAAGAACGTTTTAAATTATGACTTAACATTTTTTAACAAATACATAATTAAACGGTCATAAGTCTTAGCGCTCCCGAAGATTACCAGGCGTCAGCTACCCTAACCCAAGACGTCCGGGACATTTTGTTCAAATAGAACTCGAAATACACATTAAAGAGAATCAATTTAATGTGTATTTCGAACTGATACAAGATAAAAATAAAACAAACGTAAATATGATTATTAGAATTGATGGTTTAATTGAGCACAGAACTTAGCTAACAGCTGAACTATGTAATACTTACAGCGATTTTAAATAGAGTATCTGGAAGATCTTCAAGATCCGTTGTATACAGTTTATCGGCTTCATTCAAAGAAGCCAGAGGCGTTTCTTTTATTAGCATGTTATCCATGCCGAGTATCTGTACTGTTTTGAGTTCTATGTCACCGTCTGTCAGTTCGATAGAAATGTGCGATTGGACATCTGAAATTATACAATCAGTTATGTATGAAGCAGAAACATACCAACGTCGTCAATTAGAAAAACACAAACATCAGTAGAACCAGTTAAGTAAGAAAAAAGAAAGAACTTGACATACATCACAGAATAACTAAGGAGCGACAGTTCATTTGAAAATGAGACTTAAGCATATCACAAACAAAGAGTTGGAAGGCATTAGAAGGTTATATATGATGAAAATAATCATGGATCGGGCACACAATACAAAACTGGGTATACGTTAACTGTTAAGCTGATGTCATACAAAAACATAATGTAGTTACCTGTTGTCGGACGTAAAGTTGTATCTGTTACTGACGAAGGCTTGGATGTAGAAAACCCATGTTTAAACTTGATGTTTGTTTTAGCCGTTATAACAACGTGCGTTTTAGAAGGACTGCTTACTTTAACATCGTAGTCACCAGGTTTTGGATCTACTACTTTTTTAATCTGAAAGTCATGTTTCATAAAAGAACATAGCTTAGACCTTAGATGCAGTGCTCAAGTAAATTCGTACATAAAGGCAATGCATCAAAATAGATAGAATAACCGAAGTTGCTACAAGTCTAAAGATATGGCAGCAGCTGCCGGAAGTTTTCGGTTAGACAATATAACACATTATGCTTATAAATTATTCACAAATTAAAATTGATCCTTTCAAAACACAGGCAATATCCGTTTATATAGACTTATTAAAATAATGACAATTTTGTTAATACAATGTTTAAACCAAATATAAATTTTTAAAAAATATATACAAGGAGAGCTCACTGTGAAATGGTCTTTCTCGGCTATGGTCTCTGTATCAGCTTTACCATCGGGGCCAGTGATATCTACGTTAGGCCTGTCGCCAGTTGCCGACACAGTGGGATCTTTGCTGAACCGATCAAACGTAACCTAAAACAAAACATCCAAAAACTTCGGTATATACAGTATATACAAGCTTTTTCTGAAACGTGCAACCATCGCGAAATAAGTTTTGGTATCAGTTGGTATGAAACAAGAACGTAGTTAACTGATACTAACCTTGACTGAATGTGTGCCAGGTAGAAACATCACGTCATCAAGTACTGATCTTCTTCCTTTAAGATTTTCTTGTACATATATCAAAATCTGTAAAACGTGTGAATCACTTTTAACATAAACAACTCATAACGTATGAATATGACCTATAGCGAGCAAAGCGAGCGACGCATCTCAATTTAAACATTTGTTAAAAATGTTTGAAACGAAAACGTCTTTCCTTGAAAAATTAGATAACAGAACTCATAAATTAAAAAAATCTTACTTTGTCCATTTCGTTAGTATCCAAATGAAATACTTGACCTGACGTATCCTTTGCCAACTTATGATAAACTAAATAGTCTTCACCAGGATTTGTACACATCCCAGTTAGAAGAAACACCACCTGTATAAAATAAAACGTTAAATTTAGCCTTCACAGTCGATGTACAAAATATCAGTGGCACGTTGTCCCATAGGTAAACGTTTCTATATTTCCTTCCAAGAATTGCGGTTGCCCGGCAGGTCCTAGTGACCTTGCTTCGGCCGTCTGCCGACTTCAGGCACTCGCAGCGCGGCTCTTGGCCATCTATATGGATGCATGCGCCTAACATGACCAGCCCATCTCATTTCATCTCGGTAGATTCTTATATTAAACGAAAATTTCATTTTTTTCAGCACGGAATTTTTGTAGAGAAACTTTATTTTAACCTTAAAAAGTTTATGAGCTACTTTGATATTACCCCCTATTTCACGACATTACCTATTATGTAACCATTTTTCAAGATAGTGCAGTGACATTTTGTAAGATAGACCGTTTATCTTCGAAAACACTATATTTACTGAAAATAAACAAAAATGTTTTTAAAAACCGCGAATATTTTAATTATTAAATCCTCTACCGAATAAAAAGTTCATACAATGATAATCTATATCCAAATATTATACATTTGGTTTGACGAAACAAAAGTGTAGGCCCTATTGAGTACTGTTTAGCTGGTTACCTGTATTTGTTTATTAATAGCCATATTTTTAACATCTTCGTATCGGTGGTAGTCTTTAGCTGATGCGTCGGTCAGCACGTAGATAGTAGAGCCGGCTCTACTATTCTCTATTCCTCTAATGATTCCCTCCATCGCTAGCTCAGGACAGTCACCACCGCCGTCAACCACGATGGAGTACAGCGCGTCCATAAATTGAACCCGGTCTTTTGTGATATTTTGGAGCTTAGTTCCTAAAACAAAATTAATGATATTCAAAAATGGTTATCTCTATGGGCATTTTTAATCATATTTTATTCAAATTTCATAATTTATCTACATACTTTAGATATACACACAACGGATGATGTTTTAATCCATATTCATAACGGCAACATGTAATTATATGGTGTGGAACATTTCGTGTTCGAGTAGAACTCACACTTTGCCAGTTTTATTCATATAAGCGGTCAAAATAAAACTACTTTTCCAAATCTCGTTACGAAGAAGTTAAGAGCTTACAAAGCTCATTGCTTGATATTTTATTGAGAAAAAAAGTCGTATTAAATGCAGTAATATCTTCAAAGCGCCGGGTATGCAATGGACACCACTTTTGAGAAACATAAAAATAATGTTCTATTTCTTAATATTTTTAGTTATACTTTTTTGCAAACACTCTTTTTCTGGCTTTCGTTATCAGAGTTGGTGATCACTGATCATCATCTTTATTTTCAAAAACCTGTTGAAATAATTCACTCACCTGGGTCATTGAAGGTAACTATTACAAAGTCTTCTATTTGTGAGTCTTTTGAGTACAAAACTGTATCGAATATTTTATTGACTCCCGCCTTCACTTGATCTATATCATCCTGCATAGATCCCGTATTATCTATAACAAAAGTTAAGCTACTCTTCTCATCACTATAAGCTTCACTTAAAACTAAAAACAATACCAAGCACTTGATAATTATCATTTTGCTACGTCCAAACTTTGGGAGACGACGATGCGTACTGACAGTAAAATGATATCTAGACGTAGGTGAACACGGTTATACTCGTATGTACCTACTGGTAGTTCCCTAGACCTATTAATAATACTTAAGCCAATAAGATTGTTGCGCAGCTGTGTTTGATTGAGAACTGGGGTTTCCCCTGTACTTTGGAGATATGTAGTGACAAGATATTTTTTTCGTTATATTTTTGAAATATTTTTGGTAACGTGAGAGTGAGGTATGAGGCCTACAAGGGGTTGTGGTTTTATATGACTTTAAGTTTTGGGCAGATGCGCTTTCTACAAGCTACACATTGTATAAAGTTAAGGCGTCACACCTCAGTTGGTAGCTCTGCCTTCCATGCTGTGGGTCGTTCGATTCCCAACCAAACCAAATGTTTGTGTGATGAACAGAATTATTTGTTTTTTTTGGGTGTTACAATGTATTCTAGTATATTTATTGACGACCGATGTGGCGCGGTGGGCGATGGTCCGCCTGCGACGCGGAAGGTTGCGGGTTCGATTCCCGCCTCGGGATAAATGTTTGTATGTTCTGCAAATATTTATTCCGGGTGTTCTGGGTATTATATGTATAATAAAAAATATCTATCTATGTATTATATATTCATCGACATGCACTTCTCTCTTTTACAGCGTTTTCACATTATCCGATCCGATATCGGGGTAAGTAAAATGTGCGAAATATGTACTTACCTGCGATATCCGATATCGGGCCGGACAATATGAAAGACAGGTACATATTTCATACATTTGACTTACTCCGATATCGGATCGGCGTCCGAAACCGATATTGGATCGGATGGTGTGAAAACGCTCTTACAGATTTGTAAAATACATAATTTCATCAATTTTGTGACATTTTTTTTATTAGTTAATTCCCTTTGAAAATCCCCAAGATAACAAAATTCTCTACAAAAAATATCTTTATCTCTCTTGATATTTATTTTAAGGAGTTTATGATTTCCTATATCAGTATTTAAATAAATAATAATATTTTATATGACAATGTACATTTTGTAAATACTGTATAGTCGTAAGTTTGTTTGTGAATAAAGTTTCGATAATATTAAAAAAAAAAATATTCATGGACATTTATATCATAGCGTCTTGGTCCCAAACTATGCAAAGTTAAGTATCGGAACTAGATTGTTGATAGAATACTTATTATACATTTTTGTAAATATACTTACATAGAATACATAGTACCTAATACCCAGACCAGAACAAAATTAAATATTTGTGTTAATTCACACAAACATTTGCTTTCTGTGGGATCGAACCTTGTCAACAGAATAATGTTAGAATTAATATAATAATGTTGTTAATTGTCATCATCATCATCATCATCAACCTATATCATTCCACTGCTGGACGTGGGTCTCTCCCAAGACGCGCCAAAAAAGCAAGGGGAAACTTGCGTAACCGAATATCCTTTCAGTTGCAGTTCAGTTTTCGATGATTTTACTATAGTAACTCATCAGTATTTCGTGGCATTTTTGTGGACTGACGTGACTGAGCTTTATAAAATTATGACTGAGCTGTCATTTTTAATGACGTCAATGCCGCGGTTTGCACGTGGCCGTGGCCTACCTGATTTAAGCATGACCTACCTGATTTGAGCATGGCCTACCTTTTTCGTTAATTCTATCAAACGGTATGAAAATCGATCATTCAAAATATCAATAAAAGACGAAGAAGAAAACTGAACTGCAATTTGATCAAATAACAGTTCAAAAACATTTCAGTTGTCAGGATACCCCCCTATATCTTATCCCTGTACTTACACTACGGTTGCCATAACACATAAACATTCAGATGTATCGCTTATCATAGTTATAAACAACATTATCCGTACACTGGGTAAAACCGATCTGAGAATGAACAAAACACATTAATTATCACGGACAATTCACACATCATCACATTCTAGTCCCAAACTAAGCATAGCTTGCACTATGGGAACTAGATTGCTGATGGAATACTTGTATGATTATTTTTTTGTAAATACATTTATAGGGTACGTAGTAAAACCCAGACACGAAGCAAATATTTATGTTCATCACACAAACATTTGCTCTTAGTGGCAATCGAACCCACGACCCACAGCATGGAAGGCAAAACTACTACTGTGGCGGACAGATAAACCTTATTAAATTAGTTAAGATTATTAAATGTAGGTAATTTCTTTAGCTAGGGCCTAGATCGTAACTTTTAAACGTTTAAGCGACCATGTGTTTACTACTTTACAAATGTTTTACGATAACTAATAAATGTAATAGCCAGGGCAGTTTAGAAAGCGCACATCTTTTAATGTATTGTAATTTTAGGGAAACCATTAAAGAACTTGTATTGTGTAGCTTTTTGAACGCGCAGCTGCCCTGAGCTAGCAGGATCATAAAACAATAGAATATGATTTGTAAAGAAGTAATAATTGTAGGATAGCCAACCATGGGAAGTTAGGTTGGCTACATTTTGTGATTGTTGTTGTATTTGAGTATGGACGGGGATGTTCGCCAGTCAGTGAGTCGAAGTCAATAAAAGTTTATTCAGTAAAATATCAAGGATCATTTAGAATCGTCTTACAAAAACACTATCAGTCAAATTAAGATGATTTCATTCGTAATATTACGAAGAAGTGTTTCAAATACATATTGGTTTATCAATCAGTTTTAAATTAAACTTATAAAAACTCAATATTTATACTCCATGAATAAATCCATGAAGTTACAAAAATACCTAACAGGTAAAACAACATATTTCAGCCATCACCCTTATTTTAAAATAAAAGTTGACGTCATAGTCCAGAAAACAATAAGTTCAAATTTAACTACTTATTTACAGACTTGGTTGTACATCACCAAGTCTATAAATAACACAGAATTCCTCATTACTTCAACAGTTATCATTTAACCGT
The DNA here is from genome assembly GCA_932527185.1 of Ecliptopera silaceata. Lineage (NCBI taxonomy): Eukaryota > Metazoa > Arthropoda > Insecta > Lepidoptera > Geometridae > Ecliptopera > Ecliptopera silaceata. Next base: position 5,044,419 of record OW052211.1, read on the forward strand.
CATTATGTTAAAATGGATATTGTGCTCATGTCTCTTAATACTTTTACAAATATTATATGCAACATGTTCAAATAGCAGTTTGACGTTCGTTATAGACGATACAGGGTCTATGGGCGACGAAATTAGTTACGTGAAACGAGCTGCTGGTGATATATTGAATATAGTATTGAGAGAAAAAGGAAGTGAAATTGAAGATGTGGTGCTTGTAACCTTTAATGACATTGGTAAGTAGATTTTTTAAGCTTTCGCAAACAGAACTCGTAGTAAGATATATAGGAAGATACATAGGAAGACCTCAATTTTCAGCGATATTCAGTCGTTCAAAAGTTACTCTCACTTTTATGAAATTTTGGTTAAAATCAGATTTTAGTTTACACCCTGTATATTGGGAAGTTTCATATTAATTTACACGACGTGCATTGAACGTGTAAAGTAGGTATATGAGACCTCTAAGGAGTGCTCATTGCTCAAAAGATGGCTTGTAGTAAAGCAGTGGACTGTATATCTTTTTGTGAACGTTTCTTCTCGATGGGTGGTGTTCGCCATTTGCACCGTTTGTAACAGACTGATCTCATAATGACAATTACCTTCAGCGAACCAGAGTTCCAACGCCATTTTACAATTATGACATCCTTATTATATTTATAAATTCATGTATTTTTTGTTCTTCTGATAAGATAAGGCATCATACATGTGAAAACATCTAGTTAGTGATTCGTTTATAAAAGTTGGATTACTAACTGTTTTATTTCAATTTAAATAATTATATTGATTAATAGTATATCATTATATTTTTCAGATATAGCACATCCAGATCCCGTAATGCTGAGAGCAAATACCCCAAAAAAACAAGAGTTTTTAGATGCTTTAAACGATATATCAGTGTACGGTGGAGGTGACTGTGAAGAATATGCCTTGAGTGGACTCGAACTTGCACTTAAAGAGAGCAAGCCTGGCTCGTACATCTTCGTGTTCACCGATGCTAGTGCTAAAGACTATAAAAAAGCGAAAGAAATTATAAGCCTTTGTGAAAAAAAACAAAGCCAGGTACCATAATGTATTCTAATATTTTAATTCCTAACAAATGAGAGTGATGTTCAGACCACTCAAATATCAGGTGAAACAAAGTGAAAGTTTTGGTACATTTGCTAAAACTATGATTTATAATAAATAAATAAAGAGTGCTGGATAATCCACACAACATCATCTAGCCCCAAGCTAAGCAGAGCTTTTGTTATGAGTACTATAAGACTGACATACTTAATACAATACATTGCATAGATAGATATTTTTATTATACATATAAAATACCCAGAACACCCGGAATAAATATGTAGATCGTACAAACATTTATCCTAAGGCGGGAATCGAAACCGCAACCTCCGCGTCGGCGTCGCAGGCGGACCTTCGCCCGCTGCGACGTAATGTGAACTTAAAACTGGATTTTCAGCAAAAAGTATTCAGAATTCATGCTACTGTACACGAATCATGTTTAAAAATACTTTTCTTTTGTTTTAGGTGATATTTATTCTAACAGGATATTGTCATAACTTATACGCAGGGTTTAAAGTATTCTACGACATTGCAAAGGCATCAAGTGGACAAGTATTCTACGTGTCTAAATATGAAGTAAAAAGCGTAAGTCATTTATGTAAAATATTATCATATATTATATAATTATATGAAAGAAATTGACAGTAAAAGTTGTCCGCGAGACCGACACGCGCTTGACCTGTTTATATTGTTACATATTTGATTTGATGTTTTTTATAGTTTGACGCTGTAATTCGTCTTTGTTTTTAAAGAAATTAATTTAAGCTTTTATTATAGGTTGTGGATATTATTAAAGAAACAGTGAGAGACAAGAAATCGGTCATCACCTGGGTGACAGTACCGCCAAGTTACACCTGGAAACCTATTCCAGTGAGTATTATTTCTTATGAAAAGGAGGAGGAGGAGGACAAGCTTTGTACAAGTTTTGGACTATAGTGTGATGTGGAAATGTCCGTAAATATTTATGTATTTATGACCAAAAGCAAAAGGGCGATGGGGGAGCTCAATGCCTATCGATATAACCCCCATGTATGTTCAGCGATATTCAGTCATTAGAAATTACTCGCACTGTCTCAAACTAAAGTAAATCTTGTGTTAGAATGATTGCTGACAGATCACTTTTTTATTTAATGTAACATAATGAAATTATTTAAATGGTCCAGCTATCATTCTAATACATATTTTCTTGCTAACATATATTTATAAGTTAGAATAAATTAATAAATTATTTTAATACTAAATAAATTATATCATAAATCATAATTTGTTATAATTATATGAAAATTGTGATACAAATACATTATACAATGTTGGTAAATCTTTTGACTTTTTTTTTTAGTTTACTGTGGACGACAAGACTGAATATGTTATTATATCTACATCGGGCGAAAATGTAGGCTTACGTGTAAGCAACAATAAATTAAGTGCTTTACATGAAATGTCGACTAAAAAATTATTGTGGAAATACTCTGGGAAGGTATGTAATCAAATACAAATTACGATATGAATACAAATTTTGTCCGCAACGGCAGGTCATTTTCGACGACCTTAGTTATGGGGGGCCAAAAAAGACCTGCCGTTGTGCATAAAATTTTCAACTTTAACCCCTTTAACTTAAGACTAGCAGGTACCTATATATTTTATTTTCTAAAATCTTGCAAGATATCATTGACTTTTAGGTAGTGAGATTCGATGCTCCAAGCCCTGGAACCTACTATGTTTGGACAAAAGGTCAAAGCGATGTATCTATCGTAGTCTACGCCAGAACTGACTTCACTTTTGATCATGGATTTTCGGAATTTGTACCCAAATCTTTGGCTGATGCCTCCAAACTGCCCATAGCTGGTAAGTGGTACATTATTCTTTGTAAGAAGGATCTTGCGAAAAAACAGTAGGACCCAGATCGTAGTTTCTTCTCCGTTCATCTAGGCTCTGGTCCGCGTTAATCTAGGCTCTGGTGATCTGGTCGCGTGGCATTGGCATCTAGCATTACTTAGTATTACAAAACAATTCTAAAATAAATAAATAAATAAACAGTGGGACGATCGGGAACAAAATTGTATACTTTCCAAGCATGCCAACAGTGGGACCAAACCCAGTGGGACGATCGGTATGAACGTAAATTATCCTCATTATATTACGGCATAAAGATTATTTGAGTTTGAGTTTGAAGGAAAAAATAAGGAAGGTAAAAACCGGACTTTCCAAGATAACTACGCAATATCCATTTAAAACATATTTTATTATTAAACTGTTTATTTACAGAGTGTTTTTATGACAGAGGCGGTGATGACGAAACCTAAACAGCTAATCAAAGATTGTCACACAGATCACAATCATTATCATGACATTGGTTGGATTTATAAAAAAAAAATCGAACCTTATTAATATAAAAAAATACAACCTACATTATTAAAGTACTTAATGGATTTTGTTGCTGAATGATAAACACAAGTGTTCCAAATTAAATACATAGTCAAAAGCCCTTAAAACATGATCGATATTATTTTCATGTACGCTACTAAGATAATCATGAATAATATTAGTCACTAATAATATTACAGAGCCAAATAACTAAATAATAATAAATGAAACATCGTCATAAAAATACTAAGTACCTAGGTATTACTAAAAGTTATTTCGAGACCATGGACCTAACCACAATTGTATTACACTACAGGAAAATAATACCAATATATGAGTAGGTACTTTATAATTATTAATTACTTTAAATCATTAGGTTTGGTATAAAAATACGTGTATGTATCTCATTGAGTGAGTAAACAGGATAAACGTGGGATTTAAAATGCATTATATTCATATGCATTAGGGAACAAAAATAGGTAAGTATATTTATTATGTAAGTATATTTATTAAGTATATTTATCTTTATAATGCGTAAATAATATATTCACTTAGAATTATTTATAATTAGCCATTGCATATAACCTAGATTAGCGTCATGAACCAATTTTGATAATTTATTTTTTGTTTTAGTCTGTTTCTTATGTATTTTATATATATCTACCTATTTGCATTTGCATTTTTTTACATTATGTAAATACACACTGGAATAGTCTTAAGCTTAAATGAAATAATAAATAAATATTCATAGACATTTCACACTTCAAACTCTAATCCCAAACTAAGCAGAGCTTGTACTATGGGAAATATATTGCTGTTAGAATACTTACACACATTTTTGTTAGTAAATACATGCATAGAATACATAGTAACACCCAGACACAGAACAAATATTTATGTCCATCACACAAACATTTGCTCTGGGTGAGAATCGAACCCACGAACCACAGCATGGAAGGCAGAGCTACTAACAACTGAGCTGTGACGCCTGTATACTTATGTACATTTTGTAAATACTGTAGTCGTCAGTTTGTTGGTGCATAAAATATATTTTTATTACAGATCGTAACCACTATCTATCGATATCAGTAACCGATCCCGAACACACAGTGGATATTAAAACAGCTGAAATTATCGACATGAATGGAAAAGTTATTACACAACTGTCTTTGAAAAAGACTGACGGGGACTTTTACATCACTGATTCGTTTTATACGCCTTCAACTATGTTTAAAATTCAGGTTAGTTTACATAAGTACAGTTGACAGATTTTATATACAGGGTTATTTGAAATCAGCGCATCACCTCTTGCAGGAAGCCTCTCTACTTCAATATAAACAACATTTGTTCTACGACTTTCTGTAAATCTTGATAAATAACACAAAAATAAAAAACACAAAAAAATTGGCTATCTCTGTTATTTATTACTCTGTATTTTGTAATAGTGAGAATGTACCCTAACCTAGCCTCCCGCGACGTATGATTCGGTATTAAGTACCTACTACGGTTTCTCGCGTTTTTTTCACCAGTTCAAAGACATTAAATACCTACATAATAAATTTGTATGGGAAAACTTAAATTTTAAAAATTAATAATTTTAAAAAGTCGTAGAAAAAATGTTGTTGGGATTGTAGTAAAGAGGCATCCTGCAAGAGGTGATGCGCTGATTTCAAATAACCCTGTATATAATAATTTTGTTTGTTTTGTTACGCCTGTTTGATTATGTTATACGATTAAATAAATTTTACTTCACAGTAAGTATTTTTTATGGTCTCCATCCGTTGATGTTCACGGTCTTTTCACACAAGCATGCTCTAGTCCCTTTTGCGCGATTGGAAATATACGATAGACAATTTAATAACATTTCAATTTTGCCAAAGCTGCAATTATTAAGCTATTACATAGCTTCTATCGCGGGCCTTGAGCGTGGAGACCGAATCCAGAAATTCCGTAACGAAAATAACCTAACACTGCGCATGCGTAATCCAGCAAAAAATGCTATGCATGGCTTTACCGCGGCAGTCCTGGAGTGCCACACGTCTTTTTTTTATAGAACAATCATCATTTCATCTTTCATTTGTTTTAAAACATCTTTCAAAATAAATGACAGCCGACGATTTCTGTGTGCTGTAAACTTTTTGTATAACTACAATGTGACTTTTGATTTATATAAGAAATAAATAAAAATAGTTTATTAACCCATAGATATAAATAACAATAACAGGTAAGATAAAAGAAAAAAATATATAACGAACAATGTCAGGCAATTGTTGTAATTTAATTAAATAAATTACATTATTTAACAGAGACTAGATAACTTTATAATAAATACAAATTAATTATATTATGTCATTTAAAATTGAATTATTATTGTTATTGATTTCAGGTGACAGGTGTTGTCAAAAGAACGGGCAAAGAAATTAAAAGAATTTCAAAGACGGCTATCGAACCACAAACACCACCACGACCAGGTAACTTTATTCGTCTATACCACTTTCAAATTACGTATTATTAATATTTTTTTACTGTTTATTTGGACTTTAAACTGACATTTATCTGGGTCACGTGTCAAGTGCTTTTTTTTAAAATAATTTTTAGTCGTCGTTGTTATTTGTTTTGCAACTTACAACTCAAGCGTAGGTACACCATAAAATACATATCAACAGTAGGTAGGTACTTTTAAACAAAAATACCAGCCACGGCGAGGCTTTCAAAGTAGATATGAGCACAACTTAGAGCTAGCTTCATCAAAACAAAACATATTGACATAGCCACCTATATACACGAAATATTTTGATAAATTCATATTTATTTTAATTCCTGCATGCTTTGTAAATCGGTCCGCTCTTGTTCTTCTGCAACACCTTTATTTGAGTACATTATGTAATTGTATTTAAAATAGTCCTAAGATAAGACAATGTTTTTTTTTTTTTTTTTCTAACCTATTTCGTCCCACTGCTGGGCAAAGGTCTCCCCCAAATTCCTCCATTCCTCTCTTTCTTTTGCTACTTCCCACCATCTCTTTTCAAAGCTGTCCAGATCATCTCGCCAACGCTTCTTAGGCCGACCACGAGATCGACGCTCATTAGGGACCCAAGGTGTGGTGATGTTGGCCCACCTGTCGGGCGGCATGCGGCTGACGTGCCCCGCCCAGTTCCATTTCAGCCTGGCGGTTTTGTCCCCCACATCGGCAATGCCTGTTATAGAACGCAGTATAGTGTTCGGCACTCGGTCGATCCTTTTGAATCCTAGGATGCTGCGCTCCATAGCTCTCTGGCAGATCTTGAGTTTAGATTTTTGCAACTCGGTCAATGACCACGTCTGTGCACCGTAAGTTAGGACGGGCAGGATACAAGTGTCGATGAGTTTACGCTTCAGTGACAAAGGAAGGTCTCCCTTCATATGCGCCTTCATGGACCAATAGCTTTTCCAAGCGTTTTATTACAGTATTGTAATAGACAATGTTTAACATGCATAATTATGTCTTTGAATATATTAATGTAATTAAATATATTTTATAGACTCAAAAGCTCCTGAGATCACAATTAGTGAAGGGACGTCGTTAAAGGTTGATTACGATGGATCTGCGCTCCTAACTTGTAAAGTTTCCGGATATCCTGAGCCGAAAATCACATGGACCACGGATAATACCAAAAATATTCTTAGTAAAAAGGTAAGAAAACTACTCCAGTGACTGCAAAGCATGACCAACATATCTTTATAATATAGAAATAATAAGGAATACTTAGATTAGGCTGGCTTGAGCTATCTATAGATCATTTGCTACGGTCTGTGGATAGCTCAACTGTTTCTTATGTATTTTACATATACCTATGTACATGTTGTAAATACTGTAATAGTCGTAAGTTTGTTTGTGAATAATAGAAATGTAATGAATATTACATTTATATTTATTTTACATTTATATTTTTTTTAGAGTTATTATGTTAAGTTCACAAGTGTTACGTTTTCAGCCCTATATAAGGAAAGTAGCATTGTGGTTTTAAACAGCAGAACCCATTGAATAATATCTATTTATAAATATCTATTTAAATTTATTTTTATTTATTAATTAACACCATAATTTTGCAGAGTAATGTGGTTGAGCCCCCGTACGAGTACATCAGCTACTTGAAGTTGTCAAACATACGTAATCCAGGAACTTACTATTGTAGAGCAGAAAATGAATTAGCTACAGAGTTTTCTAAAATTCATGTAACGCCACGTTCACCTTTTAAGGTGGATAACTCACTTCCAGGTATACTATTGTTTTTAAATTAAACCGTAAATAGTTATTAAGTATATTAAATAAATAAATATTCACGGACAATTCACACATAACGCTCTAGTCCCACACTAAGCAAAGCTTGTACTATGGGAACTAGATGCTGATAGAATACTTGTATACGTATTATTCTTGTAAAAACATGCCTACATAGAACACCTAGAAACTGAACAAACATTAGTGTTCATCACACAATAATATGATTTGTACGTTCAGTTTATTTATTTCCATGAACAAAAGACATTGTATGCGAAAAATTAAAACTCCATACACTAAAAATAAAATTTATTTTATTATGTCTAATAAATAATTCATAATGTATTACAGGAATAACATCGGCTAAATTTGGTGAAGAAACGAAATTGATTTGCGGTATTACCTCTTCGTATCCCTACGACATAAAATGGTACACTCACCTCAGCCCTTCAGAGTACACTTTGTCAGCTGATAAAAAAGTACTGACAATCAAACACGTGAATGTCGCAGCTCAAGGGAGTTATTCCTGTGAAGCGACATTGAAATCGGACCATAGACAAAAGGAAACAATTGCAACAAGTGTTGTAATCAGCGACCTTGGTTAGTATCAACATTTACGGCCGGTTTCTGAAAACCCAAATCACGATTGATCCGAGTTTAACACAGTTATTAGGTATTTGATTTTTTCGTTGATCATCGTTCGAGAAACCGGCCGTTAATTTCATATATACGTCAGATAAAAACGATACCTACGTTTTTAGTGTTTTTTGAATAAGTTTGTAATCTCAAAAAAAAACCCTAAAATACCCTTTTATAAGGTTTAAAAGAATATGATTTAATACCATCTATATACAAGCGTAGTTTAGAACGCCCTCGGGCGAGATGGAGCGATGATCTGCAGAGTGTAGCTGGGAAACACTGGATGAGAAGAGCCGAAGACTGGTGCTCAGTGGCACGTCTTGGGAGAGACCTACGTCCAGCAGTGGACTGATATAGGTTGATGATGATGATAATGACCCTGTATATACGTAAATGTTTTATTTTTTAGCTCTTCCGACAATTGATCAAAGTACGCCAAGCACAATAACCGCTTCATATGGAAACAAAGTAATTATTGATTGCAAGTAAGTATTCATTAGTTACTGGTTCGAAAAAAATGGGGTTGAGAAATACAAATCAAATACAAAATACAAAAAATCGTTTATTGGCAAAATATAACAAGTATATAAAATAAATAAATGTTCACGGACAATTCACACATAACGCGGAATAACGTGGAAAGAGAGGGGGGAGACCTTTGCCCAGCAGTGGGACGGTGTAGGTTAATTAAAAAATAAAATAATTGGAAAAATGTTGTGTTTACAAGGTTATTAAATCCATAGGCTCCCGAACTAGTGAAAAACTAATTAAAATAATACTTTATAGTTATTATATTGACTAAACCACCTATTGTGCTGCAAAATTGATCCTAGCTCAGCATAATATAGATTGAGAACAACCAATTTCTAATTTATGTATGAAAATATTTACCAGGATTACCGGAGGTGTACCACGTCCTACTATCAACTGGCAGTTCATGAGTCATGACAATAACGTCTTTCAAGATTTGGCAGCAGCAGGAGAACAGATTATTGTCGACAAGGCCAGCTTTGCAAATGCTGGACAGTACCGATGCCTAGCAGTCAATGCCAAGGGGCAAAATTCCAAAACTATCAGTAAGTTGAAAGATAAAAAAAAAGGTAGCACTCCGGGAGTGCCGGCAGAAGTGAAAACTTCAATATTAACGTTGTGTTTTCACTTTTAAGTTTTCACTTCAAAAATATAACCACAGACGTCATAATGACAATGACAATCACAATGACACAGACACATTCGCGCAAGCGCCCTGTGCCGCCTAAACAGAGCACACTCAGGCACGGTAGAAAGAGTGGGAGATACTAGTTCCTCTCCCTTCCCCTCGTTCTTACACTTTTTATCAACGTCACGTGACCCTGACGCGAGTTTGAAAGTTTTTACCCACCCAGCGCCGCTAAAGAAGTTTTCACTTCAAAAAGTTACAAGAGTTTATATCACGTACCTTATTACTATCAATAATAAGGAAGCCGTAAGGGTAATTTATATTTTTTTGAATTGTTATCGCGACAGTTAAAAAAAAATCTATAATCTATTATATCATTTTGGTAAGCGAGCGGAACTTTGCAAAATTAAATTACTAGACTAGATCGTATGTTTTACACTGAGAACGAGTTCATAAGTATATTGTAGACTACCCAATATGTCTGGCCACACTTACATTATGTTTTATTTGTTATACTGCCTAAAATATCTGTTACCGTTTTTGATGATCCTACTATTTTTTATTTGGCTTTATTCTTCTTCCTACCCTTATCCCACAAGGTAGGGTTGATACAACGCGTTATTTCAATCTCCCCTATCATCCGTCATGGATCTATCTTTTTTCTATGGCCTACCTCTTCCTCTATACTATAGCCATCTACTTACTTTACACTCTCTTCGTAACATTCTTCTCTTCGCATAACTTTTTATTTGAAATTGCAGAAGTTATTGTTGAGCGGGCACCAATTATTGTCATACTAGATGGATCTAAGCAAACAATTGCGTATGGTGATTCTACTAAGCTAACTTGCAAAATTATTGCATTACCCCTTCCAACAGTTGGTTGGAAAGACAGTAATGGACGCGAAATACCTAGCGAGGTACATTAAACATGTTTTTAACATAACTTAGATTTATATCTTTGTCCAAACTTATTTTTAACTATCATCTTTTTTCTTGACAAGATAAGGCTATGAGATTTGAATTTATAGAATGTCATAATATTAGTTACTATGGCATCCATAATAATGACATAGATGATAATGTCCCCATGAGTCTATATCAACTGTCATTAATTAATAAACATAATAATTATATTCCTTATTTTCAGAATTCGATAGTCAATAATGAAATAACCAGTCGAGTGACACTTGCCAATGTTAAAACAAACGGTACATATTCCTGCTTCGCCAGCAATACCTTAGGGAGAAATGTTGGTATAATTGACATATTGGTGAAATCACCGTTCGTGGTTAAGAGTCATCCTGAAGGTAATTAATGTGCTTCTAAATAGTATATTGTGCATTCTTCAAAATCACTAACTAATAGTAAAATCATCTCTTATTTGACGACTGATGTGGCGCGGTGGGCGATGGTCCGCCTACGGCGCGGAAGGTTGCGGGTTCGATTCCCGCCTTGGGATAAATGTTTGTATGTTCTGCAAATATTTATTCCGGGTGTTCTGGGTATTATATGTATAATAAAAATATATATATATGTAATGTATTGTATTAAGTATGTCAGTCTTCTAGTACCCATAACACAAGCTCTGCTTAGCTTGGGGCTAGATGATGTTGTGTGGATTGTCCAGCATTATTTATTTATTTATTTATATATCAATTTCAATTGCGTTTCTTGACACATAACAGTTCCTCTAATAAAACTAATGAATGTTGCAGATACATTACATTCTAAATATGGAGTGGAAACGGCCGTCGTATGCGATATCAAATCTTCTTTTCCTATGAGAATAAGATGGTTTAAGCGTGATAGTTCAAAGATATCTGAAATACACAATTCTGACAACTACATCATTTCTTCTACTGGAACCACGCTTCGTATCCTATCTACAACTTTGAGTACTGTTGGAAAATATACATGTGAAGCTTCTCTTGTAGACGATAACAGACAGAAACTAGATTTTACAACAAATATTCAAATAAATGATCTAAGTGCACCTGTATTGCAAGACCCAGTGTCTACAACCATGACTGTGCAAGATAAAGATAAAGTTGAAATAACGTGCCAGTAAGTTTTTGTTATAAACAATCTCAAAGCAAATACGCTATTTGTTTAAGAAATAATTCTTAAGACGGTTAAAATAAACTTCGTTAAATACTAGATGTTGTAAACAATGAAATGTTTAACACAGATTTAATTGAAAATAACTGCAATTTGGAATGATAAATAGATATCGCAATTCAGTTTATAATTGACTGTTTTATTTTTATCAACAGAATAGCTAGCGGAAATCCGCCTCCAGTTGTGAATTGGCAAGTCTTGAGTAAAGGTGCTAGAAATTTTGCAGACCTATCGGTGTCAGGTCATATACTGATTATCGACAGCGCTACTCTTAGGGATGCTGGACAGTACAAATGCATTGCAAGGAACTCAGAAGGAGAAGCTGAGAAAACTACAGGTAAACAATATCAATATTAACAGTCTGAAATTGTTATAACACAACTATAATAAAGCTCGTTAACTTTTATAAATGCTTATGACTGAGCTCTTACGATATTTGGAAGAAAAATAAGAAAGTAATATTTATTTACATCATGACTTGTTATACATTATACAGCGTGTAACAATATGTCCCTATAATACCGAAAGGGGGGTATAGTATACGTCATTGCGAACAACTTTTGTTCTACGACTTTTCATTTTTTTGTATTTTTCATTCATGAAATCCATTTTTTACTTTTGTTCAACACGTCGCTTGACAAAACATTTCGACAACCCTATTTACAGCTGTTTTTAGTTTGAACTTGAATAAACCCAGATAAGGAACTGCCTATCTGTCATTGGCTGCGTTAAAAAATAAAAGTCCAATCACAACGCCGCGATGCCGACCAGTTTCTTTGGTAAACGCCGACTAGGCAAGCGGTGTCATGCCATATTCAATCTTAATTAAGTTCATTATTTGTATAATATCATCAACAATAACTACATGACAAGTATGCAGTAATATTGTAGATTACTGCATTTAATACATCAAAAGATTATAGAATATAAGTATTCATGGGTAACAATAGACAAACCAATACTATTTTATTTTGCAGAACTAATTGTACAAAAAGCACCAGAAGCTATAATTGACGAGGGAACTGCAGTGACAGTTCCCTATGGAGACAATACTGAACTAAAATGTAGAATTGTGGCATACCCCCTGCCACATATTGTGTGGAAAGATACTAAGGGGCATGTACTAAAATCACAGGTAAATCAATCAATATACTTGGATATTTTACACTTCACTCTAGTCCCAAAAATAAGCAAAGCTTGTACTATGGGAACTAGATTGCTGATAGAATACTTATATACAATTTTTCTTTAAACACATAGAATACATAAATCATCATAATATTTCTAAAAATAATATCCGCAAATCACAAAATTTAAATATTTTATTCACACATTGAAGTTGGCGAATATAAAATGCAAAATAAACGCAGTGCGATTACAGCATAAATTGACCGTTTACAACTCATTAATAAATTAAAAAAAATAACATGAAAATATTTCAATTTTTTCAGGATACTATTAACGGATACCAAGTTACCAGTATTTTAAGAGTGCAAAATATCAAATCAAGTGATACATACTCTTGCTACGCCAAAAATGGTTTGGGTGAGACAGTGACTAGTACACAAATATCGGTATTACCATCAATTATTTTCCCAACAAACCTTCCAGGTAAATATTTGGAAGTAGTTATAATAATATTTTTTTTTAAATAATATTGTAGGCTTGCCCGCAATCACACCTGATGTTAAGTGCTGATGCGGCCTACTTAAATAAATAATATTCTATAAATCTTTTTCTGTCGCTTAATTATAATGCTAAAATTTCCGATTTTGGTTTGAAGATGTCGATTCTTGTACGTTTGTCTCGCAGTCATGGCTGCTGTGCAATTGCTTCACAGAACTTGCTTTGTAATATAGCACATTGTAAAAAGCAGAAAAAGTTGCCTTGGTTGTCATAATATTTGTTTTCAAACGACGGCCTCCAAATCCCCTTTTATGTCAGAATTTATAGGATATTCTTACAAAATACTATCTTTCAGCGACAAGAAGTGTCAATTATGGTGATCCAACCACAATCCATTGTGTTCCAAAGTCTTCGTTCCCGATGAAAATAAAATGGTTCTATCAGAAGAACGATCAAAATGAGAAATCAGAAATACATACGTCCGATAAGTACAGGATACATCCTAAAGACCACACACTGGACATCATATCGACTGATCTAGATTTAGTGGGAAAATACACTTGTGAAGCTAGCCTTATATCAGATGACGATGAAAAGAAATCGTTTACCACTAAAGTCGAAATCAACAATATTAGTAAGTATTAAGCTATAAATGTAACTGACTGATAAAATAATGAAAGTGAGAAGTGTTTCACTAATTTTCGTTATCTGCTTAACTTTTTAATCTATTTTTATTGAAACTAGTATTATAGTAGTTTTGTTTTAGTAAGTTCATGTTGCTATCAATTAACATAAACCATAATATTTCCAGAGGCTCCAGAAATAACTTATATGAACGATACTGTCACCATTATGAATAGACAGTACTTATTACTGGCATGCGAGTGAGTATTTAGTTTTATGTACTCAAGTGACGTGACAATGTGACAGGCGATACATCTCAGTTGGTAGTAGCTCTGCCTTCCATGCTGTGGGTCGTGGGTTCGATTCCCACCCAGACCAATTGTTTGTGTGATGAACATAAATATTTGTTGTGTGTCTGGATGTTTGTATGTATTATAAATGTATTTATTTACAAAAATCTAGTTGCCTTAGTACAAGCTTTGCTTAGTTTGGGAATAGAGCGCGATATGTATTAAATAAAAAACTATGCGAATTATGTATCTCGTTCAGTTCTATAACGACCGACGTGGCGCGGTGGGCGATGGTCCGCCTGCGACGCGGAAGATTGCTGGTTCGATTCCCGCCTCGGGATAAATGTTTGTATGTTCTGCAAATATTTATTCCGGGTGTTCTGGGTAATAAATGTACAATAAAACATATCTATCTATGTAGTGTATTGTATTAAGTATGTCAGTCTTCTAGTACCCATAACACAAGCTCTGCTTAGCTTGGGGCTAGATGATGTTGTGTGGATTGTCCAGCATTATTTATTTATTTATTATTTATTTATACTATTATTATTTATTATAATTTTACTCATTTCAGTGCGATTGGAGTACCAAAACCCGTGACCACATGGGATGTCAAACCTGTAAATTCTGACGAATTCGTTAAAATCTCTAATCAAGGATCTGTTTTGACTAACGCTGTAATGAGTTACGAATGGGCTGGTCTATACAGATGCACTGCCGCAAATAAAGTTGGTTCAGTTAGCAGCACTACTCAAGTTATTGTTCATGGTAAAAATCATTTTGGTCGTATTCATCTCCACAATTCTCTTTTGTCAATGTTAATGATGCAGTCGGCATCTGCTGGTGTGCTGGTGAGCCGGTCTGCTGGTATCATAGTAGAACATCTACACAAATGCAGATTTGAATGTAGATATAAGTAGTACTAAAAAGTTGACAAAACAACCATTACCTAAAATTTTATAGAAACAATTTTAGTTATGACACAATAAGAAGCTACTTGCAGTGTTTACAAAATGTACACAAAAACAAAATGTAAATGAATTCCATTTCAATAAATTTTTAGTTGTTGCCGGTGCCCCATGGTTAAGGAAAGCTCTTGATCGGGAATTATGGAAAAGGCTGGGGGAGGCCTATGTTTAAAAGCAAAACAATCCTTTGATCCCGGCGTCTAAATGATAATATTGTTAAACAAGATTAAGATGGTTATAAAAGCTATTTGAAATTTAAATTTAAATAAACTAATTATTCTAGGTCCACCAAATATAACAAACGCAGAGTCTACATACGTCGGCACAACTGGAGATAAGGTTCTGAAGATTCCATGTGAAGTGACTGGAGTTCCAGATCCAGTGATAAGTTGGAAACAAGGAAACAAAATGATCGCTTCAGGTATGCTTAAAAAATAAGTTGTCTAAGTATTATATTTAATTTATCAGAAATTAAATGTTCTGCCGAGTTCACTTAGCGTGTGAAAAAGGCAGGAGAATAATGCAGGGTGCATGGAAAGAACCTCCTCGTGGCGCACACCGGTAACAGCTAGGCACGGTAAAGCAGTGTCTAGTCTGGCTAATCTTTCCAACACGATGCTACAACAAAGTACAGTTGTAGCATCGACACGATAAGAAGAAGAAGGAGAATAATGTTGATGATGATGATGAAATGTACAAGCCTATTATGGCTTAGTGTAAATTCTGTTTTACACCAAAAATAATGTTATGCCATCACATAATTAATGTTCTAATGTACCTATTTATAGATAAGATCTAGTATGTAATGTTTTTTGGAACAATAAAATTTATTATTCATTATTATTATTAATGTATACAGGAACGAATAAAGTACTATGTATTAATATGACAACAAAATTAAATACAATAGCTAAAGTAATTGGATATCAAAGTACAACTAATTTATGTATTTCAGACGCTAAAATAACAGTAAAGAAAAATGAAATATTTATCAACAACCCTACGGAAAAAGATTCTAGCAAATTCACATGTGAAGCCAAAAATAAATATGGATTTGCAACAAAAACATTCGAGGCAATAGTATCTGGTAAGATTTTTTTTCTATTTAACCTGAGTATTTTCCCACTGCTGGGAAAAAGTCTCCCCCCCTACTCTTCCAGTACTATATCATGTTTTCGAATAAGAGTTGATAAATTCATTGTTTTCTTAACTTAATCTATATATATAAAAATAAAACCCGTTTTCCGTTGTCACGACATAGCATGAAAACGGCTTGACAGATTTGGCTGATTTTTAATTTAATACTCTGTACAAGGTTCTTACGGAAAAATATAAAAAAAAATCTCTCAGAAAAAAAAAATCTCTCTATATACGAAGTTCGCCGGGACAGCTAGTTTGATATAAAAAGACATTCAACTTAAATTGCAAGTAAAATATAAAATAGTTTTATAATAAAACAAATAACGCCTTTGCTTTTTTTACTACTTTTAAAATAGTAAGGGGATGTTCTCAAAATATTAAATATTTATTTGCAGATTTTATAAGTTGGAATGAAGATCAAAATTCAGTCTTTTATTTAAAACCTGGTGAATCAGCAGATATAACATGCTTATTAGAACATTTAGACCCTCAATCTGTTAGGTGGTACGTGGTAAGTACTCTTTAAACAAGTAAATATTCAAGGGTATTTCACTCATAACATTAGTAACCAAACTAAGCAAGGTTAATAGAAACTAAACGGCTAATAATAGTCTTTAATTTTTTTTTGTGAAAACATATACAAAGAATAAATAGTAATACCAGACATATAACAAATATTTATGTTCATCACACAAACACTGCTCTTGGTTGGGATCCACAGCATGGAAGGCAGATCCACTGTTTACTGAGCTGTGACGCCTGTCAATCCTTTTAGAGCCAATTTTCTTAGAACTGCCTATGTATCAAAAACCTACGAATATTTTATTGTTTCATGGTTGGTTTCAAAAGGGTCTTACGTATAAATATGTGATCCAATGATGACCCCGCTGGGCCATAGTTTATAGTTTTTATTATTACTTACATGGTATTACATGTTTTCAAGATCTCAATTCAGGTTTTGGTAAAATTACTCACTTACCTACCCACGTTTTTCTTGGAAAATAAAAGTAAGACGTAGCAAAATTTCCAGGTATACAAAGTATTATTAAAACGAAAGGTTTGTATATAAGTATATAGCATAATATTTTCAGAACGGCGAAAAAACTTCTACGATTGGAACAATTTACAAAATAAGAAATGCTAAGTTTGAAAATGATGGTAACTACACATGCCGAGTGAACACCGACCAAGGATCTGATTCCCTGAACTTCGTCGTAGACGTTGGCTACAAGCCTACCTTCAAACTGATGCTTCCTTCGACCATCACGTGGAATGGAAATAGTGATGAGTCCCTGGATTGCAATGTTAACGCCAAGCCAGGAGGAGATGTAAGATATTGTTTAGCACATAAATTACACACGAACTAGTATCGAGTTGTAGTAAAAAAAATAAGCAGATTTTTTTTTGAAAATTTTAAAGTTCTGATTTGAGCCTACGACCTTCTGTTTGATCCGGGGGTGATAACCAAATAAGTGACTATGAATTGCTGGAAGCACTTTGATAAACGTTATTACGATTATCACAATTATTCGTGGGGTAAGCACGAATAATTGCAATATAACTTTCAGTTTATCAAAAAAAATGGTTGTCTGTAAAGTCGGTTTACTGACGATAGTTGAACGTGACAACGAACGCAAAGGCCTATTGTGCTTCTTTGTCTCTCGTTCCGCGCTCTCGCTTGCACTTCATGGAACGCCTCAGAGCGAGGTAACGCTGCATGAGTCTCGGAGCGAGGTAAAGCCGCATGAGTCATGTTTTTTCGTGCGTGCAGCCGGCTATATCGAATTATAAGACGTTGTCACGTCAAAAAGATTAAATTTTGATTAAGGCTTAAGGCGTTTAAGCAATGTTTTCATAGTACGTGTCCAAATTTATATTAAAAAATATAATTAAATGTATTTTGTTCAGATCAAATGGTTTTACAATGGAAAGGAACTTAAAGAAAATTTAATGGAACTGCCTATAGTAGGCTGGGGAACGTATTCGTGCGAAGTGAGCAACGTGCACGGCAACGTACAACATACCTACAATGTCACCAGTGATGGTAATAAAAAAATATATTTATTAGAATAAAATGTGTGATTAAGTTCCAATAATTGTACCAAACTATAACCTTTAAAAATCTGAATGAATTTATGTCATACTCGCTGAAACCAAAATATCTGTCATCACAGTAAAATGAATTTGGTGAAATGAGGTTGAGGTCATGCTGTATCTAAAAACTCAAGTCTTTGATTGCAATAAAACCTAGGCCATGTTGTGATCCGAAAAACAGTGGGGCGTATTGAACCCACGACCTACAGCATGCGAGGCAAAACTAACTCTGAAAGAGCTGTGACGCTTATTTCAATATTTTTTTTATTCAACCTATGCTGTCCCACTATTGGGCAAAGGTCTCACTTTTTTTCCATCTTTCTCTATCCCTGGCTAACTCTGTCCAGTTCTGTATATACAAGTATTTTTATTTACAGGATGCGTAGTAAACACAACAATTGTTGGAATTAAAAATACTCCGCTATTGATCGGCGAAGAAGCATCCGTCTGGCCAAACTTTGATCGAGAAGAAAGTTTTTTGATCATTAATAAAAACCAAAAAATCACCCTCGCGTGTTCAACTCAAGATCAACCTACAAATACTTTTAAAACACACAAAACCGCCGAAATAATACACGCAGAATGTCTGAACGAAAACAATTTTATAGTTGACGGTGTAACATTCAAATTTGAAGATCTACAATGTAAAGAATTAGTAAGAGCATCGCAAGTATTAACGAAGAAAACATGCATGAAAACTGGAGAAATAATTGAAATTGGTTTCCGGCTAAACAATGGCTTTTTGGGAGTATACGATGTATGTTACAACGAGGTCAATCATAAGACTATGTTCGCCAAAGTTGACATGATAGTTGCAAATTTCGGAAACAAAGTGGATTCGTCTTTCAAGTTGAATGATGGGACCAAAACGGCTCATAGTAATAACGGTGTAATCATAAAGTGTCGGTACAACCAGCAGTTGCTTGTGAATCCAGCAGACGTAGCGTTTGGACCAGCTCAGACGGCAACGCTCATGTTTAACAAATTCAACACTATTCCTATTCACGAGCCTTGCGATGGAAGTTCCAGGGTAAGATTCAAAATTATTATTTTTCACTGAAACTTTAAAATACAGAAGTCACAGTTTTTATATAAGGCTAACCGACCATCTTGATGATAAAGTAGTAGGATAAGTGATGAATAAAAAAGTCCATCCTTTAATATCAATATTTATACCAACTCTAATAAATGATGTTTTATTAGGATTATTATTCAAAATTGTAATAGTTCCATCGTTTTTTTACAGATATCTTGGAGTGAGGTTGAAAACATAGTGAGATCATCGTTGTATAGCATGTCTTCCCTGACTGTGTGGACTGGAGCGAGCAAGTACGACTCTCGAGGAAGACCTCGGTACCTATGGAAGGTATGTACTCAATATTATTTTTAGACTACCTCAATGTGTCTTCTGTCTTCTGTTCTGCCCGTCAAGCGACAGGCAGTTCTGCCTGTGTCAAGTTAGATCGTTCAATAATTTTGTCAGAGTGATTAGATGAGGCATCAAGTCAACATGTGCTTGTATTTTTCCGGCTCCTATACTCTTGAGACTCGAACAATATAATCAAAACGCGATACAAGTGTTGTAATATAGTACGTTTCCGAATAATATTTTTCACAAAGAGCCCTTACTTCCAGTGAATACATTTTAACTCCTATAAACGGCTTTTGCGAAGACGAAGAGTTTGACCTAGTTGTGGTTTCGTTGACGAAATTTACAGATAGGGCTTATTTCTATCTAAGCTAATTTACATTGTCGATTTAGTTGAAACCTGTGATAAACTCAACAGTGTCAAGAGCTCATGTTTTTTTATGACGTGGTGTTGACACTTTCTCAATTAAAACCCAAAGACTGCTACCGAGCAATCTGCCAGCTACATAAACCATCCTTCAAGTTCAATGTTATCTAAATAGTAGGATGTACGAGTATAACATCTATCTTTTTCCTTCTCAGGTGGCAAAATTCGAAGACGACACATTTGAAGTTATCGTGTATGTGAACGCTCCAGACCCTGGCAGCAGTGACATTCTGTGTCGAGGCACTGCACCTGACAAATTCAGTGATATATTGGATGCGAATGACCAGTATACATACTACTGCTCTTTGGATGACTTTACAAAAGCTTTTGGCTTATCTAAAAGTGATTTTAGTACAACTAGCTAAGAAGCTGGTTGTCGATTGTAAATCATTGTGGTTTGAAAATACAATGTGTTTTTTTTTTCAAGTATTTTAATAAAATCAATTCACTATGACTTTGTTTTTGATTTATAATTCTAGTTTAGGTAACTTAGTTTCAAGTTTAAAATTTTATCTTCTTCCTGCCCTTATCCCACTAGGTGGGGTCGGCATAGTTTGAAAGTTTGAAATGTTATGTATAAAAACAATTACTACTAATTACCTACTGGGGTATCAATGCTTACGCTTCTATTTAAAATGTTCATAAGTCATTTATTCATTAAGTACCTTTAATTAATGTAAATTATTGCAATTTTAAAGTGTATTTTATACTGTCTATACCGATTTGATTTTCGGCTATACACATGTAAGAACCTTCATCGCTCTGTGTAACGTTTCTCACGTGCAGAGTTGAGTTAGTTCTGAAAAATAAAGAACACTATAAATATAAATATTACCACGCGTATCTGCGTAGTATGTACCTGTAAAGTATGGAATAAAAACTACATCACCTAGCAAATCTTGTACAATGGGAACTGTATTTTTGATATTCTTTTTATAAATACAGACACAGAACAAACACGATTGTTCATCACACAAACGTTTGTTCTTTTGTGAGGATCGAACCCACGATCCACAGTATAGAAGTCAGAGCTACTACCAACTGAACTGTAACGCCAGTCACCTAAGTAGGTAAGTATATTATATCAAATACAATATTTTAATGAACCTTTAGTTACCCTCCATATATTTGAGAGGATGTATAATAAATAGTATGCCTAAGAATAAAGTCATCTCCTTTTTAATTTATATAAATAATAATTTTATAACAAAACTTGTTTAAGTATATGTAGTTCCGATTTCACACCTAGATGTCGCTACCGCTTCTGTCGATTTCTAGATCGCGCTATCGAAGCATTACATCTGATGTACTTTCTTACTGAAGTCTGTTTAAAATACTTACCGATTAAGAATCATAGATGAAGAGTCAGTGGCAATAAATTTCCATCGAATGTCAGGAGCCGGGCTTCCGAAGAGAACGTTGCATGATAGGTCTACATGTCCTCCTACCTTCGAGTATACTCTCTCAGCCTTTGGCGTCTCAATGAATGGAGGAACTGTCACAAAAATACATAGCTTGTTGAAAACGTAAACACCACATGTGTTTACGTTTTTTTTTTACCAAAAAGGTAATAAAAATCAATAGGTAAGGTACTATAGGATAGAACAGCACAGAGAAAGCTAGTCGCCAACTCTACTAGGATATTTCAAGACGGGCACGACTTTCAGTAATGAAGAATGCGACGAAGAAGAAGAAGATACTATAAAAGTGTGCGCGCAGTGTCAATGTAGTATTGAGTGTAACTGGCAAACACTGGATAAGAAGAGCCGAAGACCGGGCTCAGTGGCGCGTTTTGTGAGAGACCTACGTCCAGCAGTGGACCGACATAGATTAATGATGATGATTTTCATCAATATTCAAAGCTGATGACTTACCTAAGACATTAACGGTTATTGTTTTCTCCGCTTTGCCGACATCATTTTGTGCAATACAATGGTAGTTACCAGAGTCATTCCAATACGCGGTAAATCTGAAAAAAGCTTTTCTTTTTAATTACCCTAAAAACAAGTGAAAGTCTACATAGATAAGTAGACATTATTTGTACTTTTCTTCGTTTTAGAAGTGATCACGAATATATGTGACAATAGCAAACGTAAGTAACTAAATAATATATACAAATACTTACCTAGAAATTAAAAATTAGCTTAAAATTTTATTAAAAAATTTCTGATTTGGCTCCTTTGTTAAAAAACCTTAATTAGCTATTCTTTTTTGTAGTTTAATCATTTGTAGACTGAAAATAGCACAATCTCATAACATAGTGGTTTTTAAATGCTATGTAAAAACTATTTATGTACTGTGTTGCTTATAGTAATTATAATAAATATAAATAAATAATATCTAACATGTTTTAAACGTTTATTTTAACTATACCAGATGGTTCTTTAAAATGATTCGGTTTCGTTGATAACTTACTGCAATGTATGAGACTCATCAATTGTATGTCTCTCGCCAAAAGGCACAAACACGTCGTCCTGGTTCATCTCCCAATGAACAGTAGCTTCAGGTATAGCGTCAACTTCACACGTCAACCGTATTCTTTCTTCTTCTTGCACTGTGGTCGTTTCGAAATCGTTGTTTTTTATTATCGGTGCATCTAAAACAAATTAAAAGGTATTTCTCACATCGCGTTCTAGTCCCAAAACGAATCAAAAAGGCATATCAATACTAAATCTTGTGCTATGGGACCTTTTTTACAAACTCGTACATAGTAGCACTCTAACAGAATAAACCGCTCCGTGTCACTACAGTTCTACTAAACAGTACAACTGGTAGTAAAGATGACAAGCTTCTGTGTCATTTTTACTACCAGTAGTACCATTAAAGTTTGTCATGCCATAAACATTTGTTCTTGGTGAGGATCGAACCTATGACCAGTTTATAATATTAATAAATAACTTATTTAAGTAAAATATTAAATAAATCAATTATAAATAATGCTGGACAATCCACACATCATCTAGCCCCAAGCTAAGCAGAGCTTGTGTTATGGGTACTAGAAGACTAACATACATAAAACAATACATTACTTAGATAGATATTTTTTATTATACATTATAATATACCCAGAACACCCGGAATAAATATTTGCAGATCGTACAAACATTAACATAATCCCAATGCGGGAATAGCACCCGCAACCTCCGCGTCGCAGGCGGACCTTCGCCGCGCCACATCGGTCATTAAAGTGCAAAATATCTTTGCAAATAAACTAATGCTTAAGCGTAAAAAAGAAACAAAAAATAATAATTAATAAATAGAAAACTTACACTGGATCTTTACTGTTATATCCTTATAATCAGTCCCCACGACATTAGAAGCTAAACATCGATAAACTCCACCATGCTGCTTTTCTACTGGAGATATCTTTAGTTTTCCTCCTTCTATTGTCACATCTGTCAAAGACACATCTTTGTACTCGTAATCTTCAAGTTGTTTGTACTGCCATGTTACTTCTGGAGCTGGAGTTCCTTTTACAACTCTGTTTGAAGTTAAAAAAGCCTTTAGATTATCTGTTTGCAACAAAAATCCTAAAATTATTCAGTAGTTTTTCAAAAAAAGTAGAATAAATATATTGTATTCATTCATTCATCGTATCAATGGTTCCTCCTCTATCTCAAACTATTTATTCTACTCCAGTGAGTGGCAACTTCAATGGCCTTATCGGATAATTATTGTATGAAATTGACAGGCTTCACAGCTCAGTTGGTTGCAATCGAATGCAGAGCTACTAAGCTCTGCCTTCATCTGTGGGTCGCGGGTTCGATTCCCACCCAGAACAAATGTTTGTGTGATGAACATAAATATTTGTTCTGTGTCTGGGTGTTTCTATGTATTATATGTATGTAAGTGTTTATAACAAAAAAGTAAGTATTCTATCAGTCTAGTTCCCATAGAACAAGCTTTGCTTATCTTGGGACTAGAGTGTGATGTGTTAAATGTCCATGAATATCGATTAATTTCTATTAAATACTCACATGCAATCAATGTCCACAAAGTCGCCGGGCTTGGAAATAACTTCAGTGGCTGCTATTTCAATCTCTGGAGTCTCTAAAAGTTTATTAAACAGTTTTAGTTATGTTATAATTAATTCAATTAAATTTTTATGTAATGGCGTATGGGGGTTCGCCAATGTCAAGTTGCAAGTTAGGCCTTAACACGAAGGTGTAGTTTAAATAAAAAAAATGTGATAATCGTAGACGTATCAAAAGTGACGTACATTGTTCGACATACACTGCGTCAACATCAACTTTACTGTCAAACTTTGCAAAGTTACTACGCAGTGTATTTTAAATACGTCACGTTTACCAATGTCATACATTTATTCGCGTTTTTATTCTGCTTTTTTTTCTTTTATTAGTGGCTTTTCGGAGGCTAGGGCTGCCACGAATTTGCCAATGTCAGAGTTTATGGTGTTTAACGTTTACCAATTTCATAGCAAAAAGACGGAGATTAGAGTTAGTGTTGAAAAATGACTTATTCTACTTACCTAACCCAGAAATGGTGACTTTGGCAGCAAATGTCTTCGACTCTACTTCATTTGACGCCACACATTCGTAGACACCTCCGTCTTCAACACTCACGTTCCTGACAGTCAATGTGTGCTGTTGAATCACAACTTTCGAGTTTGAATATGTATCTACTAGGGAACTATTGAAACGCCATTCGATTTTCGCTTCAGGGTAGGCGTTTACTTGACATGATAGTATCAGATCTTCGCCGTAGTTAACTGATGTATCTGAAATAAAGGATTTGGAGATCTTGAGAAAGTATTTTTCTGGAAACTTGTATAATATGCTGATGATATTATGTATGTGACAAGTTTGAAGGTCTTTGCTGCACTGACAGTTGGACAAATGTTATTATAAGAGTCATTTAACGAAGCCAGCAGACAGTGGAGAATAGCCGAAGACTGGGCTTAGTGGCGCGTCTTGGAAGAGACCTATGTGCAGCAGTGGACTGATATAGGTTGATCATGATGATGATGATAAAAACGCTATCTAGTCTAAAACTGAGCAATGCTGAAAACCAGGTTGCTGATAGACTACTTTTATTCAAATGCTCATATGCATATTATAAAACAAAGGCTATGTACTTGTCTAGCTGCTAGATATTATATTTTTAGTCACACGACAGTTTTCACATAAATCAATACGAGAGGGTGGCGAGGGGTGCGCGCGCAATAAATCAAATAACCTTAATTGACCTCTCGATGCAGATGATGCACCTACCCCCGCGCCTCATGGAACCACCCCTCTGCAGCATCCTCCAACCTACCCAGACATCCATAGTTCTAATTATTTCTGCAAACAGCGATGTTAGCCATGTTATGTTTAGGATTTTGCCTCAGATCAAAAATCGTGATCGACAAAAACTTGAATCTAGGTGATAACAGACAGACGGAAGAATAAGAGCATTTTTGGCTAAATACGAATCGCTTCGCTCGGTCGATTTATTAACCCACTTCAAGAAAGAGGTTCTGAATTCGACTATGTTTTCATATATATGTATGTTACGCGATTATTTCGCAAATAATAAACCAATTTTGATGATTTTTGGATTGATAGATCACAGGGAACCACCATATTTTTGAAGTTCTTTTTGAGTTATCTTTAAAAATGTGTTTCGTAAACATGTGCGTGACGATTGAAGAGAATTTTGTTCATTTTTTTTATAATTATTTTTATACTATCCTGTGCCTACCTTCTGGTGTTTCAGTGACTTCGAAGCTATAAGTCCTGTTTATATATATGTTTATGCTGTTTGAGTCGCTACCAACTGTGTTTTCAGTTTTACAGTAAACTGTAGAATTTGATGTGACGTTGGGTAGTTTCACATAGCTTAAATGCACCGATGGTATTTCTAAGAGAACTTCCTGTAACATAAAAAATATACAGTCTAGAAGTGAACAAGGCTAACAAATCCCTAAAGTTTTAAAATCGAGCTGGGTTTGAACCCGCTACCTATCCCACTACGCTCGTTGATATCCTGCTCGACTTGCATAATATATAATAACTTGATGTTTCCTTAGTGCTGCACTTTTAAATAAAACTTTAAAAAAC
Organism: Ecliptopera silaceata; assembly: GCA_932527185.1. Lineage (NCBI taxonomy): Eukaryota > Metazoa > Arthropoda > Insecta > Lepidoptera > Geometridae > Ecliptopera > Ecliptopera silaceata. Next base: position 5,070,615 of record OW052211.1, read on the forward strand.
AACAAGTGTACAAGTTGAAGTGTAAAACGTAGTTAGAAATTTAAATGAGCACTAGAATACCTCTGACGGTAACACTTCATTATCGTTTTCCCATCGGATGTTAGGTTTTGGAAATCCAGTCACTTTACAAACTAGAGTCAGTTCTGTCTGGTAATCTACTAAAACTTCTCTGTCCAGGATCTCTGCTTGTGGTCTAGTCCAGCTCACATTTGATACTGCAACATAAAAATAAATATTCACGGAAACGCACCTAAAATCCAAAAAAACTTTTTTGAATAATCCATATTTAAGCAACCGTATAAAATATTATCATTAAAATATGTTCAAAATTAGTTCTCCGATTGTATGAAATTGATGAAATAGATGATAAATAAATATTAACGGACATTCTCACATATCATACTCTAGTCCCAAACATAGCTTGTATTATGGAAACTAGATCGCTGATAGAATACTTAAGTATTTTTTTAGTAAATACATGCACGTAACACAGTAACACCCAGACCAGAACAAATAATGTTCATCACACAAACATATACCTACTCTCGGTGGGGATCGAACCCACGACTATCAGCATGCAAGGCAGAGCTACCAACTGAGCTGTGACGCCTGTCGAATGTTAGTTACCTTGTATTTGAGGGAAAATATACTTCGTAGATCCGCGTATACTCTGTGATGTGTCCATATCTTTTCCTATTATCTGAAAATTATTTGAATTATTATATCGCTACTTTTTATTTAATTACCATCGAGTACATATCCAGTAGAGGCTTAATAAGGTATTCCGAAACCCATCTGTCATTTGTGTCATATAATTGTAAACTGTCGCTTTCGTTTCGACCTCTAGTCGTCCAATCAGAGGGCTAGTCCGAAGTTGCATTTGCAAAACTCCCTACTCTCGAGCCGAGAGTCGTCTCTCGGATATCCATACAAAAATATAAGGACATCCGAGAGACGACTGTCGGCTCGAGAGTAGGGAGTTTAAAAATGCAAGCTTGGACTAAGCCCTCAGAGCGCAGCGATGGCTGTCGAGATTGAGGGAATTTTGGTGTACCTAGTCAAATAATAGAACATTTCGTCTCAACATGGGTATCTACTCAATGTCATGACAACTACACACTAGTTTTAACTTCATACCCAAAAACGAAAAGATTTTCCAGCTTCTACAAATTGTGGATTCGTCACATACAATCCTGGGTGCTTTTCTTCCAAGAAAATAATGGTTTTTGTACTTTCCCCAGCATTCAGCCATTCAATACTATCTAGTTTTATAGCAACATCTACGTTTATCATTACGTAGTTGGGCCAACCTTAAAATAAGAAAAAAACATGTTTTAAATACTTTATTTGAATACGTTGTTTTTTTTGAAGACTATTTGTCACTAATTTGAATGCTAACTAACATCTATCATGCAATGCAGCCAGTATCTTGGGTACTGATTTGGATCAGTTGAACTATCTGTAGATCGTTTGCAACGGCCTGTAGATAGCTCAACTGTTTCTTATGTAGATATTTTATATGCCAATGTACATTTTGTAAATACTGTAAGTTTTAAGTTTTTAGTAGTTGTAAGTTTGTGAATAAATCTATCATGTGATTAAATAAATAGGTACTTGAAATCTAATAGCAGAATCTTTTTTTAATCTATTTTGATTTTTATTCAAAATCTGATGCTTACCAGCCAAAGGACGCTCACTAGTTTCCAACAAGCTCCGAGGCAGTTTAGTTGAAAATCCAAATTGAAAAGGTATGTAGTTTTTTTCGTAGAATGTCACAACAACCTTTCCTTGGCCGCGGATGCTAACCGTGTATTGTCCGGGGTCTGGTCGTTTAAGATGCACAGCCTAAAATGTATCAACATAAAATCATTAGTCTCTCTCTTCATTAATCTATCTTTAATTATTGTAATTAGCTAGCTAATTTGTAATTAAAGTAAATAAATTAATAAAATGACATCACATTCATGTTCGTCATCATTTTTATTTTTTATAAAAAACCCAACTCAGGCCAAACATCAGTGTTCATCACACAAACGTTTGTTCTCGGTGGATCGAACCCACGACCCACAGCATGGAAGGCTACCAACTGATCTCTGTCGCCTATCTGTCGCCTAGCTGTAAATGTGTCCAATTAGGTTAAGTTCATATAAGACATTTATTGATTTACCACCCATAGCCAAAAAAAATACAACAGGATCATTTCTGTGTGCTACAACAGCAAAAGCCCAACTCAGCATAATGCCTATCCAGTTTTAGGTATTCTGTCGAGTCCTTTTGACCAATGCTGAGATCCAGAACTTTTTTAAGCATTAGGTATAGGCAAACGCTTGACCGCAATCTCATCTGATGTTCAATGAGGATGTGGCCTACGGTGTAGTGCGTTTGCTTAAATAAAATCTATTCACTCTCCCTTTTCAAACGTCCAAATTATAGCTATCTATTACTTACTAGTGCGTGTTTTGTAAATAGTACTCTGTCGACAGACCGCGGGCGTTGGGGGCTGGACTCGGGAATCGTCAGTGTCGGGTTGTTTCCCGACACGCCGATCATAAAGTCTGTTGTAAATGTATCCACTGAAAACTAAAACAAAATAAAAATGTATTATCCATCTATACTAATATTATAATATTATAAAGAAGTAAAGTTTGTGTATTTGGGGTAATCTCGGGATCTACTGAACCGATTTTAAAAATTCTTTCACCAATGAAAAGCCACATTATTGCTGAGTGTCATAGGGTATAATATAAAAAAATAAAAAGGCTTTTACGTGGTAATCCGTTTTGCAAAGTGAATCGGAGAAAAAACGGTCGAATTATGCCCAACGAAGTGGGCACGGGTCAGCTAGTCTAATATAAAATATAACATTTGAAACTATAACGGTTTTGAACATAGTTTTCTTTATAAACAGGATATTTACCATGATTTGTGACTTTGATTATTTCCCGATATTTCACCGGTCAAACTGAAGTCTTTCCAAGTAGATATTAATGTCATATCGGATACCGGTCTACCCTTTTTTGCACTCTTTTATTACAAACGATACTACCGGTTTCACTCTCTCTCAAGCTCACGAATCATGGTAATTATCTCGTTTATAAAGAAAATGCCATAAAATAACTTTAATAAAAATTATTTCTTTTAGTACAAATGGATGTATGTTTGTTACTCTATTATGTAAAAGCTACCAAGTGAATCGCGACTTCGTCTACTTAATGCCGGCTCTACACTATCGCCGATGATCGAACGGCGTGCGAACGTTTAATCGCCGATTGTGTAGAGGAGCTAATCGTGTAAACGTACACACAATCGTCGGTAGCAGTTTGTCAACGGCAGCGATCAAGATGGACGTGGAATGTGTTGCTGCTGCAACAATTTATTTAAATAGCGATATACCATTTCACCACCCACTAGCCATTTTAAGCACGTATTAAGTATAAGTAAAATAAATAAATAAATAATGCTGGACAATTGCCGACGGCGAATGAATGATCGGCGATCGTGTGTACACCTCAACGGTGCCACTCGGCGATTGCCTTTGATGCGTGCCCGAAAAACCGTCAATTAGAGGGGCCATAAAATAAGACGAAGTCGCGGGCACCAGCTTGACATGGCTTAAAAACCTGTAGGCTATTATGCTGCATTTCAGATATAATACAAGGAAAAATATAATAAAAATAGATAACTAACACAATGTTGTACCTAAATTAATTACAATATCATACGAACCGTGATATCTTTATGGTTTGTAAACGTTTCCTGTGACATCACATCCGTCCATTCTGTATTCATTATTTCTTTTATAAAATTGAAAGCCTGTAAATAAACAATTTTTTGTTTTTATTACATTACAAAATTTGAATAATCATTGTTCAAACTACATTGTTTTTTTTAGAACGAGATAAGTACTTAATTTAAATTATAATGTTTTATTAAATATAAAAATATACCATCTAAACATGGACGTATTCCAGTAAGAACTACGTAATAAAAAGCGTAAAAAAATTCTACAAATTTTTGTTTAGTGTGTGTGATAAAAACGTGAATCATCAATATAAGCACAATCTTTAAATTATGAAGCGTACTGGTTTCTTTTCTTCTTCTTTCCTGCGTGTTGATGACTTCAAACTATGTCTTCCCAAAAATTGGGTTCCCAAACACACCCCTACATCAGGTCATCCCTACGTGGTGGCAGCACACACATATCCGCCAAAGCAACTTACTTTTTTTTCATCTTGTTACATACCTGTCGCATGCCCGATGATTTATGGACTAAGCAAACCAGAGTGGATCCCTCGATACAAAGCGACGGCGTAGAAGACCCAGGATGAGATGGCGAGACGAGCTGGACTCGCATCTAAGCACGTGGCCTGTCACTGCATTAAATCGCAAAGAGTCGAAAGATGGAAGGGAGGCCTTTGCAGTGGGACGATAATGGCTAAATTATAAAAATACATACCTGTCGCAACTCATAAGTGTTGTCAAATCGAAAGAAATCGCCAGAACATGCTTTAGACACTTCATAATAAACATCCACAGTACTCTCCGTTGATGTTCTCGTCGGCAAACAAAACCCACTCAGGAATATCATCACCTGAAAGAATAACAAGTCTTTTTATAAACAAACTAACGACTATACAGTATTTACAAAATGTACATTGTCATATAAAATACATAAGAAACAGTTGAGCTATCTACAGACTGTTGCAAACGATCTATAAAATAATTAGTAAAAAACATTATATAATACAACATTATAAACACAAATATTTTATAGCAAGGTTTTATTATCCCAAAAGTTATTAAGTTGAGCAGAATTTAGAAGTTCAAAGTCGGAAGAAGAAAATTGAATATTTTTCCCTTGAAAAGTGTATTAAGTGATCCACACTTAATACACTTTTATTTGAACGATTTATACATTATGCTACGACCATAAGTATTGTTGGTTAAATTCCACCAAAATTAGACAGCAACTCAGCATGACATTAGAAAAACAATAAAAATGCTATGTTTTATGGACAAATGACAGAACTCCCTCTCTCCCTCTAAATATTGTGTCTCAATCTCAACGTAGTAGAACATTCATACCTGACTATGACTTTCCCTGCACAGAGTTTCGATGGACCGAAATTTATCATAGTCCTTTGCGTACGCGTCGGTGAACACAAATACATAAGACTCCTGTTTACTAGCCCGTAGTGCAGATTCTATTGCCGCTAAGGAGTTCTCAGGGCAATCGCTACCACCACTTGTTGTTATCGTATTGAGATGGTTCGCGAAGTTTCTTTGCGATTCTGTGATGTATGGCGGCTCAGCGACTGGAAAAACCAGATTTTTTTTTCACCGATCGTAAACGAAGTTTAAAGTATTGATAGCTTTGCTGTATCCAAAAGCGTACAAAGTTTTGGACTTAGCACTTTTAGTAAATACATAATCTAATACTTAAAAGCTAATAGCTAGACCCACAGCATGGAAGGCAAAGCTACTACCAACTGAGCTGTGACGCCTGTCAACAAGATAGGGGGTTAATCAATAACCATATAAGGACATCTAAAAACTTGCATACAAAATATAAAAGTACTTACGTATATCCTTAAACGGTACCAAAACATAATTATCAATATCTGTTTTATTAATAGAATTCACTATTTGTCCAATATTTGCTTTTATTACAGTGATTTCAGTATCCATAGACACTGTAGTATCCAAAACGATTGTAAAACTTCTGCCATTAGCAAATACTATTAATGAGGTTAAAATTAATATATGGTTAAACATTTTGAAAGTGCACAAGATGCTTTGATGCAGTGTAGTGCCTAAGTGTGTGATTCGCTAGGTTTGTTAGTTCATTTAAGGCACCATCGTTTGTATTTACCTAACTTGATAGTGTACCCACTATGTTATCTTACAGGATATTAGTCATTAACAGTGACGAATTATTCATGGACATTAGGTAAGACAACGCGATTTAGCCGTAAATTCATCCGATAACACCATTGAAGTCGCCACTTACTGGAGCAAAAATGTTTGAGGATGTACCATTGGCACGATGAATGAATTGCCCTAAATTAAGATAGATCGAAAACACTTTATAAGTTCAATCAAAGCTTGGACTATGAATAAATGTATTGGGAAATAGTCTCTCCCAAGTCGCGACACTGAGCCCGGTCTTCGACTCTTCTCATCCAGTGTTCACCGGGGGGCGTCCTTCACTACACTACGCTTGCCTAAACGCGGTCTCCTTTCTAGTATACTATTGCCTACTATCTTCTTTAGTTATAATAACTAATAAATATACTAGTAAATATTAATTACTCTCAGTCTGAAAAACAGCGCTGCTATGCCTGTATTTGTATTTTTATGTTCTGTACCTACCTAGTGTCTGTGTTGTTTTGACAAATAAATAAATTTAATTTCATTCATTTAATTAAATTTATATTTTAATAAATGATTTGCTTCCCCTTAATTTGTGCAATAATGTAAGTGTCTGATAACATTTGAACCTTTCTATACATTTAAACACAACGGCGTTCTGTCCTTATCATTTCTGTCATAGTATCTATTCATTATAATGATAACTTTGTCCAACTTCCAGTAGGTATGCAAAATAAGTAACTTCTGCCTTCGACTTTGTACTACCTCGTTTATACTCGTTTTTTGGCGTAAAAAGTAGCCAGGTTTTTATTCTGGCTATGTACCTAATCGTAATCGTTCTACGAAATACTGAGTTTCAGCCAAATCATTTTTTCTAGTTATGACGCAAATTATACATTAAACATTCAAACATCTAAACATTCACAATTTTAATATTTATAAATAAAATAATAAATAAATAATGCTGGACAATCCACACAACATCATCTAGCCCCAAGCTAAGCAGAGCTTGTGTTATAGGTACTAGAAGACTGACATACTTATTACAATACAATACATAGATAGATATTTTTTATTATACATAATAATACCCAGAACACTCGGAATAAATATTTGCAGAACATACAAACATTTATCCCGAGGCGGGAATCGAACCCGCAACCTTCTGTGTCGCAGGCGGACCATCGCCCACCGCGCCACATCGGTCGTCTTCTTCATTTGAGAAACATCAAATGACATATACAAATCAACATTCAAATATAACTTTAATAACTTTTTTCTGGAAAAACCATTTTGATGATAAGATGCGTGTGAATTTATTTATTATAGAAAGAAATTATTTATTTGTGATACAAAAAACTTTTCTCCTAAATCCTAAAATTATCATGCAACAACAACAAGTATCACAAAACGGACTCTGGCTCAGCATTATGTCGGTCTTACAACCAACGCTGGTCTTCCGCCAAGTTAGTTTATTATATTTTATTTATTTAACAAACCCCCATGATATTTATTTATCTAAAGTTTAAAATCTAGCAGTTTTCGACTTATTTTTAATAATGCGTGTATAATATTACCTACTATCTTCTTTGGCTCAAACTGTGTACCTACAAGTTTTATAAGGTATTATTACTACTAGCCGGCCAGCTGTATTATACTAAATATATGTAGATACTGTTTTATTTTAAAACTCAGTCTCACAATTTCCAAGGAAGTCGTAATAGCTATATTGTACTATTTAGGCATGTAAGTATTTTCAAAGCACGTTTCGTAAAAGCGTTAAAGATTTTTACGCACTATAAAGCACCAACCGCTAATATAATTGCAACTATTAGTATTTTTTTCACGTCTTGTGCTTCAAACTACACATAACTTTGATACGTCAAATTATATTATTATGTTGTTTAATGGAGATAAGGGAAGGATTTGATAGCGATTGCTGTCGAGAGTAAATACGCATAAATATGTAAGTACTTACGTCAAAAAAATATGCTCTTCAATAGGAATTATCCTTTTACTCAATAAAATATTGACTCGAGTTGGTAGTTCTGTCTTCAATTCTGTTTCGTGGGTTCGATCACCGCCAAACGAGGTAGGTAAAGATAAAACTATTATGTTTAGGTATTACTTAGTTATTTTATTACTGAGCGTATTTTATCAAACGTAGAACTCGTTAAATAATAAACGATAATTAATTTGACACGTTAAAAATAATAACAAGATCACAAAAGTTCAACATAGAAAAATATAAGTAGGTATTAATTTTATAGATAACGAAATGTTAGAGACTTTATTCACAAACAAACTTACAACTATTACAGTATTTATAAAATGTACATAGGCATATAAAATACATAAGAAACAGTTGAATTATCAACAGACTGTTGCAAACGATCTATAGATAGCTCAACTGATCCAAATCAGTTCATATTAATAATCAGTATAAATAATAGTGTATCTGCCTTTAAAGGATGTTTTGTTTAATCTATTATTTTTTTATTCCTACTACTATCTTTTTTTTTATAATACCTATGTATGTTACTCGATTGCGTTGATGATTATTTTGTTTGTTGATAGGTACTTCAAAAGTGGTCCCATATTTTCTAGATCTAACTAACTTAGCTAAACTGTGAAACACTGCCAAGGACCGGGATAAGTGGAGGGGTTTGGGAGAGGCCTTTGCCCAGCTGTGGGACGATTTAGGCTAGAGAAAAAAAACGAACTTACTTATTGAATAAATCTTTAAGAATGTGATTTGATATAGTATACTTGTCGATGAAAATTGAAGTCGGTTTGATTGTTTTATCTAAAAATAAACTATTCATCGCTGCAAATCGTGTTGAATATGAATAACTTTTACAAACGTCACACTTGAAAAGTGTAATTTCAAGTCACGTTTTTACCTATAGTCTTTTGTACATCAAGACTCTACCATAGACAGAGAATGGACAGAGCAATATTTCACGAAGACATATGCGGCCAATACCTGTCTCTTTTTATTTCCTTTTTTTAGTGAACTTTTTGATGTTTTTTCAAATCATTATTAATTATTATGCAGACTGGCGGAAGGATAGGTATGCCATCATATAGGTTTTCTACCTAGTTAGGTACCTATGTTTCTCCAACCATGAATATGTAGCGAATAACAAATAGTACTAAATACTATTGTTCATTGGATACCCATCCAACTAACCATGTTTGTTGTCAATAAAATTATCTTTATCTTATCTTTATCTTTTCCGTAGGTCTGTAAGTCTATGTAGAGAAGGTTTCAACTTACCAAGTTATTAATATATTTGAGCTAATCTCTAACTACTAGTGTTTGTACCTACAATGACAATCGTAACCGTAAAGTATTTCAGATACATTACGCGCAAAAGCAGCATCGTTCAGCAGTGAAGCTAGCGTTGACGTGCAGTGTATCTCAAAAACGTCACCTTTTCGATAGGTTTACAACTGTCACATATATTTGTGATTGAAACGTCTGTTTTCCGGCACAACCCAATTATCTCTCATTCAAGCATGACCTGTGTGTGTGTAGTAATATTTATTATCATATTTCTCGTTCAAATAAACGGACAGGATGACAGAAAAATTAGTCTGACGTTTGTTATAGACGTGACTCAGTCTATGGAACCAGTGATTTTAAAAGTGGAGCAGAATGCTAACGCTATATTTGATACTGTGGTCAACTCAAATGAATCTTTTATAGATCAATTTATTTTAGTGACCTTCGCTGATACTGGTAAGTAAAAAAAGCTTTCATTAATTTATAATAGGTATTGATAGTACATATTATTATCTGGAAAGCTTAGCTGATTATATTTTGGAATAAGCAAATAAAATAAAATATAAAGGCATCAAAGCGGCCAAGTGGTAATTACCATTTAAAAATATACCTAATATTATGCTCTAGGTCATGAACTATAGATTTGTTCTAGAAAAAAAAATGCGCAAGAAACGACATTGTACTATTTATTTATTTATTTATTTAAGTGCCGTCAACACAATATACACCAATGATTACAAGTATATACACTTTTAACCGAAATAAACTTAAGTGTTATTATTTTTAGAGACAACAGACTGCATGCAATTCTTATATAAGGTCGAGCGAGATTTGAGGTTGTTATAAAACAAAACAGTAGGAATTGGTAACAATAGAGTATGAATTATTTTAAAAACTTTTGCAATAACTCTTCTTATTGCAGAAAAAGTTGCAACAAATATCAATAATGTGACAATCACAAAAAATAAAGAAGAATTCAAGGATTCCCTGCATCTTCAGTTAGTGTACGGGGGTGACTGTCCGGAGTATTCCATGTCCGGGATACTAACTGCCATTGAGGAAAGTGCCCCTGGATCTACTATTTACGTGTTTACTGATGCATCGGCCAAGGACTACGCGCGTTATGAGTATATCAAGTATAGAGCACAAAAAAATGAAATACAGGTAATACCTACAGTTCATATTTGAAAGGCGTCAAAGCTCAGTTGGTAGCAAATGTTTCTGTGATAAATACAAACATTTGTACTGTGTCTGGGTGTAAATATGTATTCTATGTATGTATTTACAAGTATTCTATCAGCAATATAGTTCTCATGTACTCAAGTTTTTCTTAGTTTGAGCCAGAAGCGCGATGTTAGAAACGTCCGTGAATATTTCTTTATTCATATTTCATGTAACGCCTTCTTGGCCCAGGCTAAGCAAAGCTCGTAGTGAACTAGCATTTACTAAATGTTCATTAAAAGTGTATGTTCATCTATTCCTATAACTTTTTTTATATTACAGGTGATTTTTATATTAACTGGAAAATGTCTTGAAGAATTTGACGAGGAAGGTTACAATGTATATGATAAATTAGCACTCGACACCTCTGGACAAGTTTTTAATATTAACTTTAACAGCGTTTCAGATGTAAGTTTTTTTTTATATATATTTTTAATTTAATTTACGTGTATCAATTTTTCGTAGAATAGAGGATGGTTACGTACATTTTAAAGGTGAAACGGCTAAACTATTTACGGCTTATTTTGGCAGCTGTCAATCTATTCAATAGACCTGTCCACAGTATGCTCAGCGCATGCGCGTCCGCCATGTTAAAAACATACACTGATACTAAAGATACACTGAGCGCTAACGCTGCAACGTTCAACAGTAAAACTGATGTCGACGCCCAGTGTATCTTAAATACGTCACTGTCTCGCCGGTTTACTCGGTACGTGTGATCAAGGCATTAGTCTCGAATATCCATACAAAAATATGAGGATATCCGAGAGACGACTCTCGGCTCGAGGGAGTTTTAAAATGCAACCTTGAACTAAAAGTCAAAGTCAAAGTTATTTTATTTGCAGGAATTTAATGTGTACATAGGTGGAAAAAGATACATAATAGTCCCAATATAATTCTACCTTATTTAAGGCATGCAAAATTGAATAAAATACAATATAAAGAGCACTAAAAGCACTAAGCACTCTAGATAGGGAACGCACAGTAGGTACATTCGTTAGGTCTATGGGCAGTTCAGGGCTAATACAGGAAAATTGACAAACACTTTTTAAATATAATTTATCTGATTTTCAGATTTTGAAATACATAAAGGATTCAATCGTTTCTAGAAGAATCATTTTGGCCGCAAAGTCATATCCACCAGGAGGAGGGCATAAGTTTAATGTAAGATTTATTATTTATTATTTTATTTTTTTGGGCTCGCACATTAAGCGCATTTGCCATTTACAAGAATTTATATTCTTTATTTTTTATGTTGTAGTTTGTTTATCATAGACAATAACTTCTGACAAAAGTATCAAAGACCTCAATTTTTTTTAACCTATACTGTCCCACTGCTGGGCAAAGATCTCCCCCAAAGCCTTCCACTTATCCCGGTCTTTGTATTATTAATAATACTAATTTAAAATTAAGATTTACAGAATTTATAATGTGTATAATATGTATGTAATAATATGTATAATACAAAACAATTTGTAAGCAATACATGTAAGGAAATTGTTGTTTGAATTATTGTTTTTTTTTAGTATACAACCGATCATGCCACTACTGATATCACTATCAGTATTACATGTTTGGATAATTCTTCGGCGACAATCAAAGGACCAGACAATAAAGTTTTAAAATCAAGTGAATTATTCAAATTGAATTTTGTTACTGTGAGTACCTTTTTAGACTTTATTAACCTATAATAAAGATAAATATATTATATAAATATATCATCATTCCCCTGCCCTTATCCCACGTTACGTGGGGTCGGCACAACATGTTTCTTTCTTCCACTCACTCCTATCATTCGTCAACTCTGAGTCCACTCCTTTCACATTCATATCCTCTTTCACACAATCCAGCCACTTCTTTTTCGGCCTTCCTCTACTTGCATATCCAGACACGCTCACATTCATAACTTTCTTCTTAATATGGTTTTCATCCCTCCTCATAACATGTTTATATGAAATTTAAAAAAAAGGCGTTACCGTCATACTTAGCAACTTTATGTAATGGTAATTTTTAATGAAATCTATACGATTGTGTTTTTTTTTCAACATTTAAGAGCAAAAAATCATTTTTTATTTTTACTTTCAAGTTTAGTAGGTACTAAGTTTTTTTTGGAGTTCTAAGATTTTTTTTATTCCAGGTGTTGAAAGTTTCCGATACAAAACCTGGTAATCAAACTGTTACAATCAGATGCAAGAGTGACATGCGAGTTATAGTAACAGCTAAATCTAAAATTAGATTTCGTCATGGATTTTCTGCCTTTATTCCAACTTCACCAAATGATACCACAGTCAAGCCGTCTCTAGGTAAAGTAATGAATATATTTTTAAGCTATTGCATAGCTTCTATCGCGGGCCTTGAGCGTGGAGACTGAATCCAGAAGTTCCGTAACGAAATAACCGAACGAAAATAACCTAACACATCCAGTAAAAAATGCTATGCAATAGCTTTACCGCGGCAGTCCCAGAATGCCACACGTGTGTTTGTTACTCTTTCACGGAAAAACTACGGAATGGATTTTAATGAAACTATACAATATCAAGTTTATAGTACCTATAACTCATAGGCTATAATTTACAAAGATATTGTGTAAATTATTCAAATAAAGATAATAAAACGAATTCGCGGGCTTCAGCTAAGTACTATAAAATATACTTAGGTACCTACGGTCTATCTTATAACAAGTTAGTGCAGACTTGATGTCTTGATTATCACTCGTAATGTTGATATAATGTCAACGCTAAATTTTTATCTGAGGTTAGTCAATTCATTTCCAATCTAAACTAATATTATAAAGAGGAAAGATTTGATTGTTTGCATCGAATAGGCTTCGAAACTACTGGACATATTTGAAAAATTCTTTCACTGTTGTGAAGCTACATTATCTTGGGAGCTAAATTATATTTTAACTGTAGCTATTTCATGATGCATTGCAATAGCTAGTGTATGTAATAATAAGTCAAAAATATCCCAAATAATTATTATTCAAACAGCAATGCTTGCAACTAACGAATTGCAAACGTATAGTGCTATGCATGGAATACTAACTGGCTGTGTGACGTAAGTCTTTTTTTTCCCATAAATGTCATGCAGAAAACAACAGTCCAGCCCGACAGCACATCACAAAAAAAAAATTTGAACATCATGCTATACCAGTACCGTAGTTGTGATAAAAAAAAAATAACTACGAATTATTTATTTTATAACCCCCTATCTTATAAAAAGTTAGCGTTGACTTTAAGTCGTCATTACGTATGGTAATCAATACTTCAAGTATGCGCTAACTTTTTATAAGATAGACCGCTTATCTATATTTTTTACGGGATTCCATCCGAATGATTTCAAAAATCCCACTTTAATCATATGCCAATACGATATGCAACATAATCCGTTGCTGAAAATAATATTTTTTGCAAAGAAACTTATTAATTAATAGTATATATATGTAATAAATATTTAGTATTAATTGTTTTAGAGTTTGGAAATTTTAATTTAAAACATCGTGTGGACCAACTTAGTGAATTCAAATATCATTAATTACTTCTACCTTCATGGTACCAAATTTAACAACAACTTTTTCTAATTTGTTAAAACTCAGACTCGGAACCTCCTTGGTTTAGTTTTTATTAATTTGCTTTGCGGTATTCGGCCTATTCAGTTTTAGAAAACGTTCCAAATTCAAATTACAAACGTTTTTGTAGACAGTGATTTGTTTTTTTTTTCAGATGGTAAAACGTATTTATCAGTGAAAATATCCGGAGATTTTTTACCGCAAATAGTTAAATTGCTTGATATACACGATAAAGTAATACCTGGCTATACTATGTCTCTGAAGACACTGGATGCAACCCAAAAAATGTATATTTCGGAACCATTTCACGCCCCAAACAATACATTTAGGATCATCGTAAGTATTTTTTTTTCATTCCATACATCGCGCTCGAAAACTGTTTACAGTATATTTTTTTTTTCTTTACATAATTTGTCGAGAATTTTGTATTCTACAATATTGTAATACATACAAATAGCAAAAAACCCATAGAAAATGAAATATTTACAAAAAAAGCTATTTTTGTGACACACACCCTACCATATGTAGGTTTTAAGACAACATTTCGGGAGTCATATACAAGTATTTACAAACTTACAGCTGGGTATCTCGAATTCCGAGGTGAAATGCATGTATTGACTACTAGTCCCCAACTAAATAAATAAAATAAAAGCTTGTACTATGGAAAATGTATTATTAACAGTTTTTTTTTGTAAATAGATAAATATAATACATACAGATATCAGAACAAACAAGTTCATCACCTCATCACACAAACATTTGTTCTCCGCGAGGATAGAACCCACGACCCAGAGCATGGAAAGCAGAGCTAATACCAACTCTGACGTGCTTAACTGTTTCATTTTTGCACACTAGCATTAACTAAATACATTTTTTATTTGTAATTAAAGATGTTTGAACGTTGTTGTCAGAAGTGCACTTTCGTTATTGTTTTAAATCAATTTGTTTTAGGTCACTGGTATTGACTTAGAGAACAACGATACCATTCATAGAATAAGTACGACATTGATAGGACCACAAAACCCTACATTAGGTAAGAAATCCTATTATACAGGGTGTAACAAATGAGGTGGACCAAAAGCAAAAGGGCGATAGGGGAGCTCAATGGCTATCCATAGAACCCCCATGTATGTTCAGCGATATTCAGTCGTTCAAAAGTTATTCCCACTTTTATGTTTTTTTTTTTCATTAACAAATTTTAGGTTAGATTTCCCAAGTACACCCAAACTATTAGGGCTACAAGCGTAATTTTTTTACACCTTGTAGCTTAATAGTAGACCTTTCGTATTACAATACCAGTTTGAGTCGTTATTTGATTGATTTCCAAATAAAAAATAATCTTTACAGAAAAATCCGAAATCTGAACTTCCGCGAGAAACTTTAGGAGCAATTTAAAAAAAAAACTTGCTGAATATTTTTTTCTACAATCTATCTTAAAAACTTCCTCCATTTATGGAGCAGTTACCCTGAAAATTTCATAAGGCTAGTACAGAAGCATCATGTTAAAAGGTGAACTCAAGTGTTGTAAAAGTGCTAAAATCGACGGTTCAATCGACCAACACGATGGATGGAGCAAGGCTCAGATTGTATGCCACTCCTTCTAATCAATTGCTCTTGGTATATTCTAGCAGCCTCTCAAGCGTTTCTTTGAGCTACACCATGACAATAACACATTTCTGCATATCTACGAGGAGAATATGGCATGATACACTAATCGCAAAAGTTTGTACAGTCCGTAAACGCGCAGTTTTCGTTAAAGTAAATTAATCCAAATTCAGACTCCTGAGTGGCCGCACTTTTCACAACTTGACTCTGTAATAAAGATTTAAAAACTAAAACCCAAATACGAAAAGTTAGGAAGTAAGTTTAACTTTAAAAATGTTCTTAACAGAATTTGTTTTTTTTTACTTAAAACACATTTTTTTACTTATACATGGTTGTAGTCGGATGCTAGTTATGTTAAACTACATAACATTAAGCATGCGACTAAACCCGTGATGAAGTAATATAAATCAAGAAACCAACAGTCGTCTGAAGTCTAAAAAAGTTAAACTTGTTACCTAGCTTTTCGTAGTCAGGTTTTAGTTTTTAAATCTTTATTACGGAGTCAGGTTGTGAAAAGTGCGGCCACTCAGGAGTCTGAATTTGGATTAATTTACGGACTGTACAAACTTTGCGATTAGTGTATCATGCCATAATATCCTCGTAGATATGCAGAAATGTATTATTGTCATGTTGGTAGCTCAAGAAAACGTTCGAGAGGCTGCTAGAATATACCAAGAGCAATTGATTAGAAGGGGTGGCATACAATCTGAGCCTTGCCCGGACCATCGTGTTGGTCGATTGAACCGTCGATTTCAGCACTTTTACAACACATGAGTTCACTTTTTAACATGATCCTTCTGTACTAGCCTTATCAAATTTTCAGGGTAACTTCTCCATAAATGGAGGAAGTTTTTAAGATAGGTTGTGGAAAAAAATATTCAGCAAGTTTTTTTTTTTAATTGCTCCTAAAGTTTTTCGCGGAAGTTCAGGATTCGGATTTTTCTGCAAAGATTATTTTTTATTTGGAAATCAATCAAATAACGACTCAAACTGGTATTGCAGTACGAAAAGTCTACTATTAAGCTACAAGGTGTAAAAAAAATACGGTTGTAGCCTTGATAGTTTGGGTATACTTGGGAAATCTAACCTAAAATATGTTAATGAAAAAAAAAAACATAAAAGTGGGAATAACTTTTGAACGACTGAATATCGCTGAACATACATGGGGGTTCTATGGATAGCCATTGAGCTCCCCTATTGCCCTTTTGCTTTTGGTCCACCTCATTTGTTACACCCTGTATAACTTAATATTTAAACGTTCAGAAAGCCATTGGCGGTGTAACTTGTGAGAGCTAACTATCTATGTGATTTATTACAGAAACCCCAAAAGTACGAAAACCAATAATATCCATAGAAAAGAGTCCAAAAATTGAGGTTGAGCCGAATACTCCTCTGCAGCTAAAATGTTCTGTCAACGCGTATCCGAAGCCAAATATCACTTGGGAAAAAGATGGAGTCATTCTAGAAACAAATGTTAGATTTTTACACTTTTTTACACTACAAAAGCTACAGGTTTGTTCGTGCTTCCCGCTTTGGGAAGCACGAACAAACCTGACAGCGTAACGTAAACTCATAGAAAATGAAATAAGCAATACCCTCTTTTACCAATCTCTAGGATGAGACAACGCGACTGTGCGCCCAATACCTGTCTCTTTTCTGTAGGTCTGTAATGACAAATGTACCGTGCCTTGATTCTATAGAAAGAGACAATTACTGGCCTGATCATTGTTTTGTCTGTCTCAACCTTTGCCACCTGTACTTATGTCATCCTGGATAGTAAACGCTCAGTTCATTCTCTATGCGTAAACCTAACATAATGTTGTCACAGTGCGCGTTAACGCGTTAGCGTCTTAAATAATATGCTTAACTGATTGGGAATGTAGCTGCTAGATTGACGAACGTTGCTGAATCGATACTTCAGTTATTAAATAATATACTTTTATCCTCAGGTATTTGACTATGATTTACCATACGATTATGTGAGCGTACATAAAATTGACAAAGTAAATAAAAACGGTACATATCAATGCAAGACACAAAATACCGAAGGGAGCGATGCACAATCCGTTGTCGTTAATGTATTTAGAGGTACGTAACTATTTGTTGATAAACTACAGTATAGAGAGATAATTCAACGTATTGGAGTCACACTGTACGTCAAAGCCTGCTCGTCTGCCAAAAGTTGCAGCGAAACCGCGCAGTGTATTTTGAATACGCTACAGTTACAATACGTTAATGATTATCACTTTTATTCGTGATTGATCTTATAACATCGACTTTTTTATTGTTTCAGAAGCACCAATATTAGATAAATTACCTAAACGACAAATTACATTTGAAGAAGGAACAAATGCCACTATGAAATGCCGGTATTAAAAAAAATATTCATGAATATAAAAATAATTTAAACTTACAAGATGACTATGATGATGACTTATCTTACTTATTTTATTATTAAATATATTTAAAGAGCATGCAGTAGGCACAGGCTTAGTATAGCAAATTATTAAAAAAATCAAAATGTGATTACAGAATTATAAAAGGTACACCAAAACCAACTATCCGATGGTATCACATTGACGAAAAATTAAACATTTCCATCGAAATCAGTACACATAAGGACCAAGAACAATTAATACTAGTTGATGTAAACAGAACTCAAGCAGGCACATACAAATGTGTTGCGAAGAATGAAGTGGCTAACGATTCAATTGAATTATTTCTTAATGTAGAATGTACGTATATAAATGAAATAATAAAACATAACGAAATTGATCCATTTAAAGTTAATAAGACTGAGAAAAGGAATGCACTTTCATAATATTAAAAAGCTAATAAGCGACACTTATTTCTACTTTAAGATAAGCCAAGCATTACTAATGACTTCAACACGACTACCGTTAATGCTGGTGAGGAAGTAACACTGAAGTGTGACACTGACGGCAACCCAGAACCAGTCGTTGAATGGAGTAAAGATGATCTAAAGCTGTCATTCGGTTCAAAATTTATTATAAAAAGTGACCATAGTCTCACGTGAGTTACATTAGATTTAATTCCACAATTGTTGAGTTATTTGTTGTAACAACATTTTTTGATGATGTTTTTTTCACTGCAGATTGAACGCTGAATTAGATGATACAGAAACATACAAATGCATATCAAAAAACAAATTAGGATCTGTTGAAAAAAGTGCTCGCGTTGAAGGTATTCATAGAACGTCGCTAATTATCATGCTCAAAACCAGGCTTTGACGTTAAACATATTTAATACTTTCAGTGCATAAATCACCGACGGTTTTAATAAAACAAGGCAATTTTGTCAATGCTGAATATGATGAACCTCTCAATATAACATGTGAAGCTGTAGGATATCCAATACCTGACATAGTTTGGACAAAAATTGACAATAACACTAAGCTTACAGCGGTGAGTTTTGGTGAACTGCCACAGCATGGTTATACTATACCTACGCATATTTTTATTTTATGCTTTTTTTAACAATTTTCATTCAGTCAGTAGAAACAAGTTCATATCAAACCGTGAGTTATCTCAACTTTGAAAAGATCACAGAAAACGCTACTTACTCGTGCAAAGCAAACAACACTCATGGAAACAATGAATCTAAAGTGTACATTCAAACTGTGAGGAAAGCCAGTTTTGAAGTATTACTACACCCAAACAGTAAGTCGTAAGTTTTACTGTTACATTGTATATAAAAGTGTACCTAAGTTTGCGTACATATAATTTGTAATATGTTTGCAGATAAAATTTACAGCGTTGCGTACACAAAATCACGCACATTCACTTGTAAAGCTGATGCTTATCCACCCGCTACAGTAAAATGGTACAAAAACGGTAAAGTTTTAACAAATACCAACAGTTCAGTATCGTCTGATGGTTTCGTACTCAGCATCGGTAACATGCAGCCCAAGGACGCAGGCAAATACACGTGTAAAATTAACAATGCAAACAACGACAAAACATTTCCGTTTGTTATTCGAATTACTGGAGTAGGTAAGAGACAAACGAAAGTTTTAGATAAATAAATAATAATATTGATACACTTCAAATTTCCTAATATAATGATAATTTAATCTGCATTTTAGCCAAACCGAAATTAACGGTACCATCTAATACTCAGTATGCTTTGGAACACTCTGCAACAAACCTAAGCTGCCGGTATAGTATTATAGATCAATTGAACCACTTATTATACATACTGTAACATTATGTTAAATGTATTTTTTCCCGCAGAATTGAAAGAGGAACACCAGAACCCACCATACAATGGTATTACAAGGACGTCGCATCATATAATTTGTTAAAAAACTTTACTGGACAGCAAGTCATGTCATTGGCCAATGTTGTGAGAGCACAAGCAGGAACTTACAAGTGTAATGCTTCAAACATAGTGGGCTATGATACTATAGAAACAACTCTTATGATCGAATGTGCGTAAACTAGCAAATATTTATATTACAGCAGCATACATTTACCAAAATTCTAATAATCAACACTGGACAACTTTTAGATAAACCAAACATTACCAATGGCTTCAACACGACTACCATTAATGTTAGTGAGGAAGTATCGCTGAAGTGCGACACTGACGGCAACCCAGAACCGGTCGTTGAATGGAGTAAAGATGATCTAAAGTTGTCATTTGGCTCAAAATTTATTATGAACAGTGACCATAGTCTCACGTGAGTTGCATTTGATTTCATCCCACAATTGTTGACTTATTTGTTGTAACAACATTTGTTATTTGACACTGCAGATTTGAAGCTGAATTAGATGACAGAGGAACATACAAATGCAAATCAAAAAACTATTTGGGATCTGTTGAAAAAAGTGCTAACTTAGAAGGTATTCACAGATCATCGCTAATTATTATGCTCAAAACAAGGCATTTTTATTAAACATTTATTTGATACTTTCAGTGCATCAATCACCGACGGTTATAATAAAACAAGGCATTTTTATCAATGCTGAATATGATGAACCACTCAATATA
The DNA here is from genome assembly GCA_932527185.1 of Ecliptopera silaceata. Lineage (NCBI taxonomy): Eukaryota > Metazoa > Arthropoda > Insecta > Lepidoptera > Geometridae > Ecliptopera > Ecliptopera silaceata. The sequence goes on from OW052211.1 coordinate 5,091,182, forward strand.
ACATGTGAAGCTGTAGGATATCCAATACCAGACATGGTTTGGACCAATATTGACAATAACACTAAACTTACAGCGGTGAGTCTTCTTATACTGCCACAACATGGTTAAATATTTACCCATGCATTTGTTGTTTTATTTTATTATTAACATTTTTTATTCAGATAGTAGAAACAAGTACGTACCAAACCGTGAGTTATCTCAACTTTGAAAAAATCACAGAAAACGCTACTTACTCATGCAAAGCAAACAATACTCATGGGAACAATGAATCAAAAGTTTACATTCAAACTGTAAGAAAAGCCAGTTTTGAAGTATTACAACACCCAAACGGTAAGTGGTTCAGTTCTACTGTTACATTGCTTATTTAAGTGTACGGTTTCATGCATATAATATTTCGTATGTTTACAGATACAATTTACAACGTTGCGTACACAAAATCACACGCATTTACTTGTAAAGCTGATGCTTATCCACCCGCTACAGTAAAATGGTACAAAGACAGTAAAGTTTTAACAAAAGACAACAGTTCAGTATCGTCTGATGGTTTCGTACTCAGCATCGTTAACATGCACCCCAACGACGCAGACAAATATTCGTGTGAAATTAAAAATGTAAACAACCTAAAAATGTATCCATTTGAAATTCTACTGACTGGAGTAGGTAAGATAAAAGCAAATAGTTAAATCTAATTAACCTAACTGATAGCGTACGTACAAAATCGATTAATACACTGTTATGTTTTTCTTTATTATAGTCAAACCAAAAATAACTGCAACTTCTGATACACAGCATGCTTCGGAACATTCTGCAACAAGCCTTAACTGCAGGTATAATTTCACAAATAAGCTTGAATTCAAATATCTATAAGGAAAAAGAAACTAAAAGAATGTGTATTTACAGAATTGAAGAAGGTACCCCTACACCCACCATACAATGGTATTACAAGGGCGCTACATCATATAATTTGTTAAAAAGCTTTACTGGACAGCAAGTCATGTCATTGGCCAATGTTGTGAGAGCACAAGGAGGAACTTACAAGTGTAATGCTTCAAACATAGTGGGCTATGATACTATAGAAACAACTCTTATCATCGAATGTGCGTAAACTAGCAAATATTTTATATTACAGCAGCATATTATTCAACAAAATTCTAATGACCGATACTTGGGTTTACTTTTAGATAAACCAAACATTACCAATGACTTCAACACGACTACCATTAATGTTAGTGAGGAAGTAACGCTGAAGTGCGATACTGACGGCAACCCAGAACCGGTCGTTGAATGGAGTAAAGATGATCTAAAGTTGTCATTTGGCTCAAAATTTATTATGAACAGTGACCATAGTCTCACGTGAGTTGCATTCGATTTCATCCCACAATTGTTGACTTATTTGTTGTAACAACATTTGTTATTTGACACTGCAGATTTGAAGCTGAATTAGATGACAGTGGAACATACAAATGCAAATCAAAAAACGATTTGGGATCTGTTGAAAAAAGTGCTAACTTAGAAGGTATTCTCAGATCATCGCTAATTATCATGCTCAAAACAAAGCATTTTTATTAAACATTTATTTGATACTTTCAGTGCATCAATCACCGACGGTTTTAATAAAACAAGGCATTTTTATCAATGCTGAATATGATGAACCACTCAATATAACATGTGAAGCTGTAGGATATCCAATACCTGACATAGTTTGGACAAAAATTGACAATAACACTAAGCTTACAGCGGTGAGTTTTGGTGAACTGCCACAACATGGTTATATACTTACGCATGTTTTTTATTTTATGTTTTTACTAACTCTTTTCATTCAGATAGTAGAAACAAGTTCACATCAAGCCGTGAGTTATCTCAACTTTGAAAAGATCACAGAAAACGCTACTTACTCATGCAAAGCAAACAATACTCATGGGAACAATGAATCAAAAGTTTACATTCAAACTGTGAGAAAAGCCAGTTTTGAAGTTTTGCAACACCCAAACAGTAAGTGGTTCAGTTCTACGGTTACATTGTTTATTTAAGTGTATGCTTGCATGCATATAATATTTCGTATGTTTACAGATACAATTTACAACGTTGCGTACACAAAATCACACGCATTTACTTGTAAAGCTGATGCTTATCCACCCGCTACAGTAAAATGGTACAAAGACAGTAAAGTTTTAACAAAAGACAACAGTTCAGTATCGTCTGATGGTTTCGTACTCAGCATCGTTAACATGCACCCCAACGACGCAGACAAATATTCGTGTGAAATTAAAAATGTAAACAACCTAAAAATGTATCCATTTGAAATTCTACTGACTGGAGTAGGTAAGATAAAAGCAAATAGTTAAATCTAATTAACCTAACTGATAGCGTACGTACAAAATCGATTAATACACTGTTATGTTTTTCTTTATTATAGTCAAACCAAAAATAACTGCAACTTCTGATACACAGCATGCTTCGGAACATTCTGCAACAAGCCTTAACTGCAGGTATAGTTTCACAGATAAGCTTGAATTCAAATATCTATAAGGAAAAAGAAACTAAAAGAATGTGTATTTACAGAATTGAAGAAGGTACCCCTACACCCACCATACAATGGTATTACAAGGGCGCTACATCATATAATTTGTTAAAAAGCTTTACTGGACAGCAAGTCATGTCATTGGCCAATGTTGTGAGAGCACAAGGAGGAACTTACAAGTGTAATGCTTCAAACATAGTGGGCTATGATACTATAGAAACAACTCTTATCATCGAATGTGCGTAAACTAGCAAATATTTTATATTACAGCAGCATATTATTCAACAAAATTCTAATGACCGATACTTGGGTTTACTTTTAGATAAACCAAACATTACCAATGACTTCAACACGACTACCATTAATGTTAGTGAGGAAGTAACGCTGAAGTGCGACACTGACGGCAACCCAGAACCGGTCGTTGAATGGAGTAAAGATGATCTAAAGTTGTCATTTGGCTCAAAATTTATTATGAACAGTGACCATAGTCTCACGTGAGTTGCATTCGATTTCATCCCACAATTGTTGACTTATTTGTTGTAACAACATTTGTTATTTGACACTGCAGATTTGAAGCTGAATTAGATGACAGAGGAACATACAAATGCAAATCAAAAAACTATTTGGGATCTGTTGAAAAAAGTGCTAACTTAGAAGGTATTCTCAGATCATCGCTAATTATCATGCTCAAAACAAAGCATTTTTATTAAACATTTATTTTATACTTTCAGTGCATCAATCACCGACGGTTATAATACAACAAGGCATTTTTATCAATGCTGAATATGATGAACCACTCAATATAACATGTGAAGCTGTAGGATATCCAATACCAGACATGGTTTGGACCAATATTGACAATAACACTAAACTTACAGCGGTGAGTCTTCTTAAACTGCCACAACATGGTTAAATATTTACCAATGCATATTTTGTTGTTTTATGTTATTATTAACAATTTTTATTCAGATAGTAGAAACAAGTTCATACCAAACCGTGAGTTATCTCAACTTTGAAAAGATCACAGAAAACGCTACTTACTCATGCAAAGCAAACAATACTCATGGGAACAATGAATCAAAAGTTTACATTCAAACTGTGAGAAAAGCCAGTTTTGAAGTTTTACAACACCCAAACAGTAAGTGGTTCAGTTCTACGGTTACATTGTTTATTTAAGTGTATGCTTGCATGCATATAATATTTCGTATAATTACAGATACAGTTTACAACGTTGCGTACACAAAATCACACGCATTTACTTGTAAAGCTGATGCTTATCCACCCGCTGCAGTAAAATGGTACAAAAACGGCAAAGTTTTAACAAAAACCAACAGTTCATTATCGTCTGATGGTTTCGTACTCAGCATCAATAATATGCAGCTCAACGACGCAGACAAATATTCGTGTGAAATTAAAAATGTAAACAACCTTAAAATGTATCCATTCGAAATTCGACTTACTGGAGTAGGTAAGATAAAAGCAAACAGTTAAATCTAATTAACCTAACTGATAGCGTACGTACAAATTGATTAATACACTGTTATGTTTTTCTTTATTATAGTCAAACCAAAAATAACTGCAACTTCTGATACTCAGCATGCTTCGGAACATTCTGCAACAAGCCTTAACTGCAGGTATAGTTTCACAGATAAGCTTGAATTCAAATAACCTTATGGAAAAAGAAGCTAAAAGAATGTGTATTTACAGAATTGAAGAAGGTACCCCTACACCCACCATACAATGGTATTACAAGGGCGCCGCATCATATAATTTGTTAAAAAGCTTTACTGGACAGCAAACCATGTCATTGGCCAATGTTGTGAGAGCACAAGGAGGAACTTACAAGTGTAATGCTTCAAACATAGTGGGCTATGATACTATAGAAACAACTCTTATCATCGAATGTGCGTAAACTAGCAAATATTTTATTTTAAAGCAGCATAAATTAACCAAAATTCTAATAATCAACACTGGACAACTTTTAGATAAACCAACCATTACCAATGACTTCAAATCATCTACTTTTAATGTTAGTGAGGAAGTAAAGCTGAAGTGCGACACTGACGGCAACCCAGAACCGGTCGTTGAATGGAGTAAAGATGATCTAAAGTTGTCATTCGGCTCAAAATTCATTATGAACAGTGACCATAGTCTCACGTGAGTTGCATTCGATTTAATTTTACCATTATTGACATATCTGTTGTAACAACATTTAGTTATTGATGTTTTTTGACACTGCAGATTTGAAGCTGAATTAGATGACAGAGGAACATACAAATGCAAATCAAAAAACGATTTGGGATCTGTTGAAAAAAGTGCTCGCGTTGAAGGTATTCATTTATATGTATAACCATTAAATCTATTTTATTACGTTATAGGTAAAGTTACCAGTAAGATAATTATTTTTTTAATTATACTTTTAGCACCAGAAGTGGTTTTAATAAAATTAACAATAATCTCATTACTGAAAAACAATTTACTTATCTTTTAAGATCAATTAACAATCAATACAGGAATACTAATAGAATATTTAAACTTGGTATTATTTATGTAGTGGTCATGGTGCCACTTGTATCTTTGGAAAGTAATTCAGAAGAAGTGGACTTTGGGTCGGCACTTGTGCTGAAATGTAATGTTCGCGGGTACCCTCCTCCTAACATCATTTGGACCGATACAACACATCTTATTGCACTACCTGCCTTGGTAAGTAAATCATGGTTTTTCTAGTAAGTATACGATAAAAAACACTACAGAGTAGAGCCAACGCAATCCGACGAAGTGGAAGCCCCGGAAGAGATAAATAACAATAATAACAATGATGGTCTGATAGCGAAGAGCCTCCACCAACATCTAAAGAGGCTCTCGCTAGAAGGTTGGCTCAAGGGGCAGATGCAGAAGGCAGTGATCCTCGATACGGCACGCATTGTCCGGAGGTTCCTCAATCTGTAGCCCCAACCACCGGCAGCTTGGGCCTTGCCCCGCTGCCGGCGGCAACCTAGTTTTAAGTTTTTTATTATATATGTATATTTTTTTTAAAATCATGAATATTGTGAAAAACTTTTTGCTAAGATTTTAAATAAATATGTATTATAATAAATAATGCTGGACAATCCGCATAACATCATCTAGCCCCAAGCTAAGCAGAGCTTGTATTATGGGTACTAGAAGACTGACATACTTAATACAATACATGAGACGGTGCACTTGATGTACATCATCTTGGCCTGTAACAGCGTTAAATCGCGAAGAGTTGAAGGAGGCCTTTGTCTTGCAGTGGGACAGCAATGGCTAAATAACAACAATAATAATATGTAGTACCAACCCACTTCACTCAGCCCAGCTCAGCCAAGATTTACATTTGAGCTTATTAATATGTGAGCCTTCTAATAGGTTTCCGTAGATCCTTTATGTTGGTATATTCTCATCAAGAAGCGAAATTTGTGTGATGGCAAACCATAATGATCGTCCTGTGTCTGGGTGTTGCTATGTTATCTAAGTAGGTCATAAATACCTGTAGTATACAAGAACATTATAAAAGAATCTGTTAGTAATCCCATTGCTTTGATTAGTTTGAGACGCGTGAAAAATGTTCCTAAATATTTATTTCTTCCTTTTTTCCAGACGTACTCTGTAAAATATCCAAATGAGTATCTTAGTATACTTAATATTGACAATGTTACGGAAAACACTGACTTTCAATGTGAGGCAAAAAATTTTTACGGAGAGAACAAGGCATTGGTCATGGTTGAGATAAAAAAGTATTTTAAAGTTATCGAAGAACCCAAAGGTAAGTTTCTTCAAAGGTTTTATATAAAATATGCAAAGAAAATGAATCATACGGTTATAGACTCTAGGTCCGTGGGGTACCGAAGCCCTCCGGGTATCCAAAATTATTTCTGGGCGTCTAGTCTCAGCGACGCGAGGGCTGGTGAGTAGGTATGCGGCCCAGCGTTTCAGCCAGTATCTTGGGTACGCGACGATTGCTACTGATTTAGATCAGTTGAGCTATCTATAGATCGTGTGCAACGGTCTGCGATAGCTCAACTGTTAAAACTGTAAAAGTCATTAGTTTGTTTGTGAATAATTAAGATGAGTTACTAAAGTTCAGTATCACTTGTGATGATGATTGATAAGTTATCTTAAACTTGACTACTAATACTAATTTTAACAAGGGCACTTCATATCGGTATTGTTAATTGTAAAATATATAAATTTGTATTTATTCATTCAACAACAATGAATGTTGAATGTTTTTATTACAGACATAAACGTCTTGTACGAAACAGAAGGCAAACTATATTGCAGAGTAAACTCTTATCCACCAGCTAGCATAACTTGGTACAAAGATTCAAAGCTGTTATCAAGCACAGATGATGTAAGAATATCTTTAAGTGGCTGTGAGCTAACCATAACGCATATGAAACCAGGTCAAGATGGAAAATATTATTGTCGAGCAACTGACGGTGTAAATCTTAATATTGCTATCGCTAAAGTCTCAATTACTGGCGTCGGTAAGTGATTTTGTAAGATTTTAGAAATTAGTATTATTGTAGGTTCTTACTGTATATTGTTTTAGTTTTAATTATATTTACTACTAGCTGTTCCCGCCGCGACTTCGTCCGCGTGCCGTTTTAAGAGATTTTGCGATAACCCATTACTATCTTCTTATGAGGGAAATTGATGGTAAAGAGCAGTCTATGACGGAAAACTTAGTATCTATACCTACTTATTAATAAAACCGGGCAAGTGCGCACGAAGAGTTCCGTACCGTATCTATCTCCCGTTGCCCTTATCAACATCGAATAAATAAAAATCACGTTTATGTATAAGCCCCCTTTAATATTAATTATTCGTGATAGTTATAGAATTGAAAATAGACAGAAATCAAAGACTCAGTAATAAGGTCTAGTTTTACCCTTTGGTTTCCGAACCCTAAAAACCCAATAACGTAATGCTTCCATCTTGAACACATTCTCGTATAAAGAATGATCGTATCCTTATGTGTTTGGTCTTTTAGTGAAATTGTGAGTGGCGGATTCTTAGCCATCTTAATTGCTGTTTCGTTATCAACACATAGGGATGCTGGACATTCACCAATGATATCTTTCATGATCTTTCGAAGCCAAATAATTTCTCTAGCAGTTTCACTTGCTGCCACTATTTCTGCCTCGGTGGATGAAATCGCTACTGTGCTCTGGCGTTTACTTTTCCAGGATATTAGACCTCCAGCATACATGCAAAGAATGCCTGAGGTAGACCTTCCGGTTTCATGATCACCTCCGTGGTCAGCGTCACTGTAACATTCTAAATTATGACTATTTTCTGGCTTGTAAACGATGCCTTCTTCTATAGTCCCTTTCAAGTAACGCATTATCCTCTTGATATTGATGATGTTCTCCCTTGTAGGTTTATCTAAATTTCGAGATACAACACTGACAGCAAAGGCTATGTCAGGCCTCGTGCTTGTCATCAAATAAGCTAGTGATCCAACAGCTTCACGGTACGGGAAGTTCATTGAAACTTCATTAACATCTTGAGCATTATTTGCTTTTAAAATTGGTGTCGGCACTGGCTTACATTTCTCCATGCCAAACCTTTGCAATATGCGAGCGATGTACGATTTCTGATGCAGTAAAATAGAACCATCAGGGTACCTTAACCACGCTCTGCTACCATGTTAAAGTAGATATAAGTACTGTAGGATCAAATAAAACCGGTTACAATAAATAAACGAATATTATTAACGTATACTGTAAAGAATATATTTAGTCAAGAGTGAAGATAGTGACATTGATGACAATCAACAACGTTTGGTTGCTATGGTAACATTTAAGGTTGGTTATAGATATTAAAGGAGTATCTATTCCTAACAGTAATTTCTCCCGTTTTCCCAACATTTCCCTTCACTACTCTGCTCCTATTGACTGTAGCGTGATGAAAAGTATCATATATGTTGCTCAGGAGTATGAAGAACAATTGTACCAAGTTTCGTTAAAATCCGTCCAGTAGTTTTTGTTTCTATAAGGAACATACATACAGACAGACAGACAGACAGACAGACAGACAAAAATTTTACTGATTGCATTTTTGGCATCAGTATCGATCACTAATCACCCCCTGATAGTTTTTTTTTTATATATTTCATGTACAGAATTGACCTCTCTACAGTTTTATTATAAGTATAGATGAAATTGCAAGTCGATCAGTAAGCGAAGTTTGAGCACATGAATTTCGTAACTTTTTTTTATATTTTTTATGTTTTAAGAGTGAACTGCATCATAGTAAATATTGTGTAGAAAACCTAACTATATAATATCTGTAGGCCTTTTCCACGCTCTCAAAACCTGCCAGGTTATAAACCACGTTCAGTTCCTATATTAAGTCATCTTAGTAACTTCTATAGTAAATACCACAAAATACCGATGAGTTACAAAGAAACTGAACTTGATTTAAAACCTGGCTGGTTTTGAGAGGCTAGGATAGGCCGGCTGCAGATTTGGTATTGATTCCAGGTCCACCTTGGATAAAAAATGATGAAACATCATATGTAGTCAAGCAAGGAGACATAGCTGAAATTCCTTGCGAAGTACAGGGCAAACCCACCCCAACAGTTATATGGACGAAAAATTTAAGCACTAAAGTGTTCGCTACCGCTAAAGATAACAAATTCAAGTATGATACTCGTATATTATATCCCCCTATCTTATAAAAAGTTAGCGTTGCTACCATGTCACCACCACGTAGTCAAGTAAGGTCAAGACATCATTTCTGTCCTAAAATTTTAAAAGACAGACCGTATTCCTTTCGGCCGTTTTCGCAACAAATTTTCGTAACCAGTTGCGAAAACGGATATATAATTCATTACTAACTAGTTGCGGCAGGAGATATTTATACAGGCGTTTCGGCTCGGTATAAACTATGCCTGTCTTTAGATATTGTAGAAATTAATTTTTTATTTTGGTTAACATCAAAAAGAATATAAAATCCGAAAACTTATTACTCTTTGGATTTCTTTTGAGATTTTTTATATTATGTCGCATCGCAACTCAGTTGGTAGTAGCCCTGCCTTTCATGCTGTGCCATTCGTATTCCCACCCAGAGCAAATGTTTGTGTGATGAATATAGAAATTTGTTCTGTGTCTGTATGTTACTATGTATTCTATGTATGTGTTTACCAAAAGTATTCTATCAGCAATCTAGTATCCATTTTTTCCACAGTTTGAGACTAGAGTGTGATGTGTGTGAAATGTACACTTTTAAATCTTTGTTGTAGATATTTATTTATGTAATATTGGCTTTTTATGTACCTGTAAAGTTTATTATTGGTGTTATTGTACTTCAGACTTGCTACAGTGCTTAAAGATACCGGAACGTACAATTGCACGGCAACTAATATGTACGGTACAGCTACAAGAACTGTCAGTCTTGACGTTTACAGTAAGTTTAGTGTTTCATTATTTGTCGTCTCAGAATATTTTGTGGTATACGCTTTGTTTTTTATACTTAGTTGTTCTAACAAAAATAAAGAATAGACTGAGCAATAGTTATACATACTTAGCTGGATATATTAGTTTATTTTTTGTAATTTTAAGGTCAATTTTTCTGTAAGCTTTGTGTTGTGAGTTTACCAAATAATTAAATGTCTATCTATCTATAGTCAATCAATAGCTTAACGAAATTGACATGTCAATTTTCAGTTGTGTAAGTGAGAGCGCACACCGACGAGAAAACTATATTTAGTAAAACGTCAAGTCAGGTGACTTGACAGGGGACTTGACGCTTGAGTATCGAGCAGAGAATTGACGTAAAATAAACTGTTTGCTCTGTAGTCTTCGGTCTGCGCTTACACCTAAGCTGTTCCCATAAAACATGGACTGAGCAATAGCGGATTTAATCATTTTTGCAAAAAAAAATGCACGCAAATTTGGAATGACATAGGAAGTCGTAGTTTAGAGCTATAAAAGTTAGTTGATATCACCGTGCTATTATTTTGTTTTTAGCCCTACAAGTACGCGGAATCGGTAAAGGTACAAGAGAACTAGATGAAGAAGAAAACTTGAAATTAGATTGCGAAATTCATTCACCTCCAAAGCATGTTTCCGGTGATATTACTCTAGAATGGTTCTTCGAAGGTTCTAATGACAACCCGGTTGTACCTCCGCAAAAACTGTAAGTTATTTTTCAAAATACTAAAATATTATAGTATATGTAACAGCTAAAATAATTAATCTGGATATTATATTAGCAAGCCATTATTTATAATGTCTACTCAATTTAGATAAAGTAATAATTGAAACAGAATTAATCACATTAACCTGCTATTTTATATAATATCTTCAAAGAATAAATAAATATGTGTCACTCTGAAATGCTGAAATCCTACCTAGGCCGCCAAGATGTGACTCTTTTTTTCACATTCTCTGATGGTAACTTCATGTTAGGGAATGATATTAATCATACAAAATCGGTGGCGCTCGGCGATTGCGTCTCTGCGATCCGTGTTTTTACAAACTCGTACTTGGGGTACTGCTAAAAAAACGACGTAGGTATCTTGTAAAGATTTGAATTAAAAGTCTCCTTTTTTGAAGTCAGTTGAAAAGAACCAGTTTATTTTCCCGGCGACCGATGTGGCGCGGCATTACGGCAAACATTTACGGGCGCAGGTCCGCCTGTAAATGTTTGTATGACCTGCAAATATTTATTCCGGGTGTTCTGGGTATATGTATAGTATAATAAAAAAACTCTATCTATGTAATGTATTGTATTAAGTATGTCAGTCTTCTAGTACCCATAACACAAGCTCTGCTTAGCTTGGGGCTAGATGATGTTGTGTGGATTGTCCAGCACTATTTATAGCCACATGCTTCCAGCAACAGCCTCTATTTAATTTGATTTTTTTTTTCATCTCTTGAATTGTCTACCGCGATTCCTTTCCGATCCGTTATAGTTTTGTTCCATTTTCACGCTCTCACTTAACACGTTAGCCATGCACTACATTTAGTGCATTTTGAAGTAAGCTGTGAAGTCCGTGCACTACATATACCTAGTTCATAACTCTGTTTCAAATGCATGGGATGTCAGGCACTGAACGCTAGAGCTACGAGGTTGAATTTCGGGGGACGTATAGATAGGTAATTTGGTAAAATAAAACACGATGGACGTGACGAATTTTTTCTTTTTTTTATGTAAATGAGGTTCAAAGTTGAAGATGGTGCTCTCGATAATTTCGCTGATGGTAAGAACATCTTTTTCGGTTTGAAGTTGGAGAAATACTTTTGCATCAACAGAATTCTCCAGTATATCTTGCATAAAGTCATCTTCTCCGTCACTTTCTTCTAAAATACGACGCATGTCTTCATCACTTATTATAAGAGACATTTTGAAGTTATGGTGAAAAATAAAGCTCCGCGACAAATTCAACAAGTTTTACGACCAGGTGTTTAGTGTTTTCCTCTCTAAAACAGTATTACCAGCTAAAATACAAAAACAAAACGCAAAAATGTGCTACAGTTTTGCTGAGGAGTCCGTGTACTAAATATAGTGCATACAAAAAATTTAAGATATCAGTATGGACGCAGTGTGGTATACCCCAAATTATATGGGGACAGCTAACGTGTGCCTTTTAAAATACTGTATTTTACACATTTCAGAACACCTGGTTATCACAATAAGTTGTATATTAATGATATAAGCTACGACCAGCGTGGCCGCTATACTTGTGTTGCGAGCAATGCTTGGGGCGCACGCGCCAACTTTACATACAATGTTATAGTTTTAAGTAAGTAATAGATTCTACTACCATTATAAATGCGAATAAAAATGTATGGATGGATCTCTTTCATGCAAAAACGATTGTACAAAGAGAATATAACATAGACTTATTATCCCAAATGTATGATTCACGGGACAGATAAGTTATAAATTTTCATAAATTAAAGGAAACTATCGACATGTTTTTTTTTTCACACATGGAGTGGTAGTAAATCCTCCTAATATTATAATCACGAAAGATTTAGGTACACACTTAAAAAAAAATATCAAATCATAAACGTGAGAAGATCACTGAAAAACAAGAATCTGTTATATTATATTTATATTATACTGTATTTTTATATTTTTACAGCTGCGGTAGAAATACATAACAAAGAGAGCAAATTGAAAGCAGTGGTTGGCGATGGAGTACTTAAAATACATTGCAATGCCAGTGGTTACCCTAAACCAAGTTATAAATGGACCATAAACGGGGCAGTTCTGTCTGAAAGTAAAGTTTCGTGTAAAGTTTCTATAATTATAACATACTTTTAAAAAAAGCGTCACACCAATGTTAGTTCTCGATGGAGATCAAACCTACGACCACAGCATGGAAGGTAGCATGAAGCTATTACCAACTAAGCTGTGCCGCATGTCTATGTTATTGTACATCTATTAATATTTTATGTCGTGGGTTTGATTCCCACCCAGAGCAAATGTTTGTGTTATGTTTGTTCTGTGTCTGGGTGTTACTGTGTATTCTATTCTATGTATGTATACAAAAAAAATGTATATAAGTATTCTATCAGTAATCTAGTTCTTATAGTACAAGCTTTGTTTAGTTTGGGACTAGAGTGTGATGTGTGAAATGTCCAAGAATAATTATTAATTTTCAAGCAACGTCATCTTAAGATTTGTTTTGCGTCTATTTCAGGTGGCGATACGATATTTCTTAAAAGTATTAGTAAAAAACATAATCTCACCGTTGTTACATGCGAAGCACAGAACAATAAAACATACAACGGTTTTGCTGTGTTTAAATTCATTGTTCGAGTTGATGGTAATTTGTTTATTTTAATTAAATATCTTCAAAATACATTAATTTAATTACAGCTGGTACTATTTTTTCCATTCACTATATCAAATTTAAATAATTATTTTACTGTAATGAACAAAATCTTCTTTAGGTTTCTATCGTTACCGATATGTAATTCTAAAAATCTTTTTGTTATTAATTTGTTTTTAGAATTTACTTTAAAAAAATCCCCTGAGATATTACTATCGCGCAAAAACACAAAAATATTGATGCATAAAAATCTTGAATAATTAATTGTTTAAGTCTATTACATTACAGATTATCCATCGCTAAATAATCCCAATTCTACGTTGAATGTCGATGCTGGACAATATGTTCTGGTTACATGCCCTATTCCCCACAAAAAAGGAGATTTACTGAGATGGTATCGAGTAAGTACATATTCACAAAATTACAACTAAGTAATGCAGAAAACTATTTTTTTTTTTGAATAATTAATCCTTTTTACAAATACTATATTACAGCTTGTAACGAGCACAATATTCGTGCCTAATATTAAGTTTTTATTCTATTTTTTTTGTAAACCATTATCTTACAGAACAACAAAAAAATATATGAAGGCGAGCTATATATATACCATTCGCAAATATCTGATGCTGGCTTGTATACCTGTCGAGTTAGTGATCAGAAAAAAGCTGAGTCAGCTAATGTACTGCTCGAAATCAATTCTAAGCTAGTGTTCAAAAATGCGGTTGTCAAAACCTCATTTTTTCTTGGGTTTGGAGAAAAAGCTAACTTAGATTGTCAGACCATTGGCAACCCTGAAGCAAAGGTTAGTTGGTAAACATAAGATCGTCTTACTGATTAAATGTATCTATCTAAATTTTTGTCAGCAATATAGTTTCTATAGTAATTAGAAGAAAGAAGAAGAAGAAGAAAAAACTTTATTTTGTGTCACACACATGATATCAAAACATATACATACACAATTAAAAATAAACCTTATTATTATTTACATGTTTGTGACCACAAAACAGGCCATCACTCAGTGTTGTAGTGTGTGTTGTAGTAGTACCTATTAGTCTAAGATCCGGCTGCAGGATTACTGCGCTCATCTGTTTTTTGCTGTAAACCGAATTTATATGAATATTTATAATTAGGAGAATATATATTTATCAGGTTGCCCAGCAAAATTTGGCCGCCAGTATGTTTAATTAAATTATTTTTAATTATTTTTTTGGAAAAATATCGTCCACTTGTTTTTTAAATCAAATAACGTCTACATCATGGCAATTAATATGAAGATTCAAAAAAATCAGCAACCCTTATTTGCGGGTAGATTTTATTAAGCAAAGAAATATGATAAAAAATAGAAAAAAATTAGATTTAATTTGATATACAATTAATAAATAAACGTTATGCACGTATAAATATATCGAAATCATACGGTTTACTGCTTGCTGCGAAGAGATACGGCCAAGTGCGCAACGGCAACCGTGATTTTTTTGAATCTTCATATAAATTGCCATTATGTAGACGTTATTTTATTTAAAAAACAAGTAAACGATATTTTTTCCCAAAAAACAAAAAAAAATAATTTAATTAAACATACTGGCGGCCAAATTTTGCTAGGCAACCTGATAAATATATATTCTCCTAATTATAAATATACATAAAAAATCGGTTTTCAGCAAAAAACAGATGAGCGTAGTAATCCTGCAGCCGGATCTCGTACTATATGTACTACTACAACGCTGATCTTCCGTGATGCCCATGCGTACCCTGGCAGCAACAGCGGCACACAGCTTAAAACTTATTTAACAAACAAACAAATTAAACTAAAAACAAAACATCTTATTAGGTAATAAAAATAAAAATATGAAAAATATAAACATCTAAACAATTAGCCCTACAAACTTTGCTTAGTTTAGGACTAAAACGCGATGTATGAAATGTGAACATATTTTTTGGAGACGATTCGAACAGTCTTCGAGATCGATCTTCAGACTTTGACTTTGACTTTCTAATCGGAACACCTGTATATTTCAGACGACATGGTCCTTTAATGGACGGGATGTTTCGCTCAACAATACTGTCTTGCAATTAAGTATGGACCAATCCAGAGTAGGCAAATATATATGTGAAGCTACAAATAGCTTAAATAGCATAACACGTGCTTTTGAAATCACCATAAACCGTAAGTAGAGCTAACAAATTAAGCTTTAAATTATTGGCACTTATTGGAGATCCTCCTTCCTCCTTCATTATAAATGTACATGGTAAGAGCCTCCTCGTGGCGCACACCAGTAACAGCTAGGCACGGTAAAGCAGTGTCTAATCTGGCTAATCTTTCCAACACGATGCTACAACAAAATACAGTTGTAGCATCGACACGATAAGAAGAAGATTATATTATGTAACTGTATATCCAAATGCCTAGCCAAAACTCTCTCCTTTTGAAAACATAATAACTTTGGTGTTTTCAAAAAGAAAGCGAATCATTTTTGACTAGGCATGGACCGCATCAACCATCAGGTGAGATTGAAGTTAAACGTTTACCTATAGTATATAAACATAAACACTGCTAAGAAGAGTGTGCACGTTTTAAAATACTATAACAGGTCTTAACCTCTACGTATGGAGAGTGTTGGACGCAGTGCATAGTATCATCTGCACTAACCACTGTTACAGATGTTTAACTATTATTCTAAAACCATGCTTTCTTTCAGAATGTTTATTGCAAATTAACCCAAACAACAGATACGAACCATTGATTTTAACCAATCGATTATCATGGCCTTTTTACAAATACCACGCTGGATACTTGTATATGCCAAAAAAAAAAACAATTACGTTTGTGTGTCATACCACAAGCAAATTCAATCTATTCAACCATAATTATGTCAGTGCAAGCTGTAATGACAAGGCTCAACTGATAATAGATAACAAGCCCTACGACTTTTCCAAAATTCAATGCACAGAAGAAGTAAAACCACGAGCAATGTGGACGAGGAAGCAATGCAACGGCTACAGAAATGCTACAGAAAACGTGAAAATAGTTTTTGATGTACTAAATAGAACAGTCGAGGTTTACGAAGTGTGCATGGATTTATCGTATAACATACCGGTTTACGCCAAACAGAACTTAAACTGGCCTTTCGCTGATGAAGTCCCGAAAGTTAAATTTTGGTTCAATGACAGACTTAGATATGATTTCGATCGATTTTACGATGGAACCGAACAAACTAGCAGTATATTTTGTCTGATGCGACACAGCCGAGATCATTGTGTGTATTCTAGAAGACAGCTGGTCAGTGCACTGGACGTGTTTCCAGGGGTCCCTGAAAAAGCCACCTTTACTCATTTGAATGTAGTCCCTCACTGGAGCACCTGTTCTTCAGAAGTAAGTAAACATTTCGATCAAACAAAAAGCTCATTTACCTACTCTTGAACAGCAATATGACATCAAAATAGTAATATAAAAAAAAATTAAGTCATGGCCCACGGTCCATAAAGAGTTGCCCATTGTCCTTTTGCATTTCGAGGTTTGCCTTGTTTAGTAGTCGCCTGCTAGTGACACGGGGCTAAAAGTTCGGGTTTGGTCGATTTTTTTTATTTAGTAATTAAAGTGAACATGAAGCATTTTACCTTTTTTTCAGAATTGGAATGAGGTTGAGTTAAGAGTGAAAAAATTAAGCAGGAGAACCAACAAATTAGTTGTTTGGACTGGAACTGCGCAACATTTGAAACTGAAAAACACAAGGGGTGTTGAAGAAAACATAGTACTTTCGAATCGTAGAGATTCATCCAGGCAGCCAGTGTCTACGTATATATGGAAGGTAATTTAATACAGATCATCTAATAGGGAAGAGATTCTAGTTTATTGCTATGTTTTCCGACCTGGCCGCGGGGCTGTCTATAGCAAATACTTAGTCTGTCGCAAAGATCGCCCATCACACCGTGATAACTTCGTTTGCGCGATCTAGGATTTGTCTCTGCCATCTGTTGGTCTGCTGCGTAGACTTTAATAAAGTTCATCATGTAGCGAAATAGATGGCGCTAATGTTTGTTCTAAATCTATTGTTACTTTGTTTTCTATCTACCTATAGACATCAGCAATAATCTTTGTGAAGACAAAAAGAAAAGACGTGTGGCACTCTTTTGCATGCGCAGTGTTAGGTTATTTGGTTACGGAATTTCTGGATCCGGTCCCCACGCTCAAGGCCCACGATAGAAGCTATGCAATAGCTTAATAAGAAACCAACTATATTAATTAATTAGACTTTAGACTCTACTGTTCATCTTACTTAGCGTTGTCAAGTGTTATTTTATGAAATAAAACAATCAGGTATTTTTATAAAATCATTTATTTACAGATTGTGCTAGATCCAGGGAAAAGAAATGTTCTAGTCATAATACAGCTAAATATACCAGACTTAACCCCGTTAGAGGTCGTAAAGTATGTGAAGTGTACCGACGTTTGTCATCACACTGTTTGGATGAACAGCACACAGTGGACTGATGCATCCAAAGGATACACCTTCTGCTGCACTCTGAAAGACTTCCAAAGTCAATTTGGCTTTAATTTATTAAGTGATCGTATGAAAAGTCTATTAATACGATAAGGTTTGAATTTAAGTATTATTACATTACCTATTGTGTTTCTTTTAAGTGTTAAAATAACTTTGGAATAATAAAAAGAATAATAAATGTACAAAAGTTGTATGCTCGTTTCCACACCACCCAAGTTGAGGTAGAGCATGAGGAGCGTTTTTTTTATTGTGGTATCCCCTGTAGGCCTATTCCACGTGTTAATTGTCAACGACATAATCATAAGATACTTAATTATCACATTTGTAATCAGATTTATAATCAGATTCATAATCAGATTTATAATCAGATTCATAATCAGATTTATAATCAGTCTTTTACGTTAATTTCTAAATGTTATTATGTTATGTTTATTTCAAATTCAAAAAAATGTGTCTAAAAGCCATTATCTCTGTTGGACTTATATATGTGTAGGTAGATACACTTTTATAGAAATCGTTAAACAATTTCAAAAGTTTTAAAATTAGTTTAAAATAATCCATGTGATTTTGAAGCACAAATGCTTTGAAAAAGCTTGTACTTTCATATATTACAAACTAGCAAAATCAAACCATTTTTTTTCGCTTGTTTGAAATTCACATTGAATCATTTTACTAGGAACAAGCATTGGTTAAACGCAGAACTAGTTACAGGTCCAGTTCTCAAACACTAGGTGTTTGTGCATGCACCTTGCATTCTGGCAAATTTAACATTTTCAAACTCATTTATTGAAACAAAGACATTTAAATGTACATAACGAGTCATAAGAATAAGATACAAAAACGAGTAGGAAATACTCTAATGTATTTTTTTTTAAATCGTAAATAGTAGAAATTTGTCTGTAATAATTATATGAAATTACAAAGATAACTTGAGAATGGATCAACTGCTGTTTTGTTTATTTAACCAGCAGTGGAATAGAACTGACGATTTTTTAGAAAAACATGTTTTTTTTCACAATGTTCTTCATATTCAGGCAAATCACAACTGTGTAAGTTGTTGCATTAGTTTTGCAGCACGAGTTATAATTGCTATCCATAGTGCTGATGCAGATTTGACTTTTATTTGGATAAATTAGAATTAGAATAGCAAAATTTTTTCTGACCTTGAGGTAAGTTCAGATGAGACATTGGTAAAGTAGTAGTTACTACCATACTTATAAGTCTTTTTGAATGAAACTTTTCAGACACAATTGAAAGTATTGTTTAAATCAAAGTTATGACATTTACTGATTATGCATTGATATAAATCCTACCTACCTAAAACAGCTCCTGATCTCTAAAAAAACTACGTAACGTTACCTACGTAAAAATAAAAACGTAATTTTACGTGTGTTACGTAGTTTTTTTTCACATTTTTTTATAATCAATACACGTAAAAGCTGTTTGCTATATTAATAATTATAATTAAAGTCTATAATTCAGCCTTTAGGACCATTATACCTCCTGAAATATAATTTGCTCCTGACGGAGCCCTATTTGATTACACATTTTTAAGATCCTACTGTGACAGATTATACAATTCTTATTAGTTTTACACATAATATCATAAGAATCTTATATCTAACCCAGGTTGCGTCGGATCAGCGACCACTGCCATTTCACGATACCCTTGAAAAGAAAAAACGGAACCAGAATTATGAAAAATGGGATTCCATGCATACGGTTCTGGGTATTTTATATGTATAATCAAAAAAATATCTACCTATGTAATGTATTGTATTAAGTATCTCAGTCTTCTAGTACCCTTAGCTCTCTGCTTAGCTTGGGGCTAGATGATGTTGTGTGGATTGTCCAGCATTATTTATTTATTTAACAGAAAATCTAGATTGGTCTTACTAGGTAGGGAGGTACCTACCTTTAAAATGCGCAGACAGACAACAAAATAACGTTATTGGCAAAAAAATACAAAAATACATTGCAAGAACATAAAAAAATATTGCCCGGTAAATAAAAATAAAGTTAATGTAGATTACATCGATTAAAGTCAATTAATTTCTGAAGTAATGTATTGTTACAGGCAGAAGTTATCGTTAAAAACCAGGTGAAACATCTGCTTATAACAGCACATTAATTAAAACAATACTCACCGTAACACGAGGTACCGTCATGGTTAGTGGTCGCGACGACACAACCTATCGAGACATGATGACGCGTCAATTTATTACCAAATCTAGGCAGCAAAATGCGCATGTGCAAGGGTGGAGTCTGCGATCTGCATCATTGCCAAGGGAAAACCAGCCTTGATTACATCAACATAAGGTTCATTCGCTGAAATCTAGATCCAGAAATGTTCTAGAATCTTCCTGGGAATCGATTACCTGAGGACAGTAACGTCAAGAGGGATGAGAGGGGAGAACAAATCTAGACAGTATAAGCCTACTGTAAAGAAAAGTACGTACTTTTACCAAAATTGACTAAAATTGAAGTTTGGAATTTTGGACCAATTTATATGACATGCAGGCGTTAGCTTAATTAGCATAAGTTCTACCTTGTCTTATGTGAGTATAAGTAAATGAAGTTTGAAAATAAAAGATTTTTTAAAGGATGCGCTTCAATATACAAACCAAAACTCATTAGTTAAAGTCAAAGTCATTATTTTAAAATCTTTAGTGCTTAGTTTGTTATTATATAAATAAAGGGGTTACTACCAACTGAGGTGTGGCAGGCGTCACAGCTCAGTTGGTAGGTAACTCTGCCTTCTATGCTGTGGGTCGTGGGTTCGATTCCCACCCAGAGCAAACGTTTGTACTATGTATTCTATGTATGTAGGTAATTACAAAAAAAAAGTATATAATGTAATTATTCAGATTGCAGACTGAATCGTATAGTAATAATTTAATATAACTATCAGCAATCTAGTTCCCATAGTACAAGCTCTGATTAGTTTGAGACTAGTGTGTGAATATTTATTTATATTTATTTATTATTAAAATATTCAAGAAAATTCCACAGACTAATAGTGCCTAGATTTGTTCTCCCCTCTCATCCCTCTTACCGTTCGGGTCCTCAGGTAATCGATTCACAGGAATATTCTAGAACATTTCTGGATCTAGATTACAGCGAATGAACCTTATGTTGATATAATCAAGGCTAGTTTTCCCTTGGCAATGATGCAGATTGCAGACTCCACCCTTGCACATGCGCATTTTACTGCCTAGATTTGGTAATAAATTGAAGCGTCTTCAAAGCTCGATAGGTTGTGTCGTCGCGACCACTATCCATGACGGTACTTCGTGAGGTGAGTATTGTGTTTTAATGTGCTGTTATAAGCAGATATTTCACCTGGTCTTTCGCGATAACTTCTGCCTTTAACAATACATTATTTTAATAAATATTAAAGTCTATCTATTATTACATTTATTTTATCTAAGTTTTATTTACCGGGCAATATTTTTTATGTTCTTGCAATAAGCATTTACATACTTTGTTTTTTTGATCTGGGCGATATTTTTAAACTTTTTTTTTATGTTGTCTTACCGCGCATGCTCATTTCAGCAGAAGGGCGAGGTCAGAACTAAATTACTTTACTGTCTAGTGTAGGTCTCCCTACCTAGCAAGACCATTCTAGATATTCAGTTATTATACATATATTAAATTGTTGTAAAAGCCGCGCGGTATCCATCGAGTTCTATTCTTCATAATTCTAGTTTCGTGTTTCTTTTCTATTTTAGGGATCGTGAAATGGAAGTGGTCGCTGATCCGACGACAACCCTTAGATATAAGATTCTTATTTTTTTATTATAATGTCTTAAACTTACAAGAATTGTATATTTTGTAACAGTAGAATCTTTAAAATGAATAATTTAATAGACTACATTCAGAGGGGCAAATTAAGAAGATAAAAGACCATATTAGGTTAAAAATATAATTCAGCAAAATACCAAATACGCATTCCAGTCGTAATATAATTGTAAAAGAACATTAAAATAATTACGTAAAAAAAATCCGCGAAAAATAACTATGTAACGGTTCAAAAATAAAAACGTATTATGTCGTCGTGAGATACTTTCTAGGTAGGTAGGATTTATATCAGTGCATAATCAGTAAAAGTTATAATATAGATTTCAAATAGGTACTTTCAAATGTGTCTGAAAAGTTTCATTAAAATGGGCTTATCAGTGTGGTAACTACTTCTTTACCAAAGTCACGTGTAAAAATGTTCATCTGAACTTACCTTTGGTTCAGAAAAATCTTTGCTATAGATAACTTCCAAATAAAAGTCAAAGCTGCATCAGTACTATATATTGAAAAGCTAACTCGTGCTGCAAAACTGTAATGCTGCAACTTGCATAATTGTGTTTTACCTGAAAATGACGTAGGTACATTGTGAGAAACGACCTCGTGACCACACTTAAAAAGAGTTACTTCATAAATTTCAACACCGCCATTTAAAAAAAAAGCTCTTTCTATACATGTATCCTTGTGACGTCAGTTATTTTTTTCTACTAAGTAGGTATGTTGTTTGAGTAAGTACTAATAATTATAATAGTAAGTTAAGTAGAAACTTTGTCCCAGCAATATGCCAGGACAAGAGAATTACCTAACTTACTTTTTGCTTAAAATCACATTGATTATTTTAACAATTTGAAAACTTTTTGTTTATATAAGTGATTTCATAAAACTATAAAAGTGTATCTACCTACACTTAAATAAGTCCAACAGAGTTCTTAAACTTTTTAGACACATTATTTAATTACAAATTAATAAATAACGTATAAGACTGATTATAAATCTGATAATAAAGTAACGTAAAAGTCTGATTAAAAAAGTGGAATAGGCCTACAGGGGATACCACTATAAAAAAAACGCTCCTAATGCTCTACCTCAACTTGGGTGGTGTGGAAACGAGCATACAACTTTTGTAGGTTACAACATTTATTATTCTGTATAATATTACATAATTAAAAAAAAAGAAGTGTGGCACTCGGGGACTGCCACGGTAAAGCTATTGCATACCATTTTTTTTGCTGGATTACGCAGGCGCAGTGTTAAGTTATTTCGTTACGGAATTTCTGGAACTTTAGAAGTGACCACCTCTAGTGACCATCACTAAATCTCAAGCAGGAGCAAGCAGGAGGCCAAAATCAGGAACGCTATTATTTTTTACAATTACCAATTTCAGTTGTTTTTGTTGCGGCGGAGTTGAAATTAATCATGTAGATATTTAATTATCTTTCCTTTTTCATTTTTTTATACTTACACCTTTACCCACTTTAACAATCAGCTCTATCTACCCTCTAAGGTTTGCTGGTAGAAAACTCTTTTGGGTTAAGCTCGCCTTTGTATGTATATATTTTTCAATGTGTATGTGTGTCTCAATGTGTACAATAAAGTATAAATAGATTTGAGATTTTGGCCGTCTTTATGGAAGAACGTACTGTGTGTTAATACAATTATTATTGTAGATAATTACTGATTAGTGTTGTATAAGTGCTAAGTATTATTTTGCTAATATAAAATTTTGTGAGTAATAATGTTTAAAGAGTAGGATAATTAACTGAGTTTTCTTGTAATTGAATTTAATAATGAGATGTTTTGATTAATAAATATATGATTTAAACTGCAAAATGTTTTTAAATATTCAATTCTTCCCAGACCCCCAGACCCCCCTTCGCAGATGGAAACTCATATCCCATTTTAATTCAAATATATTAATCACATTTCAGTAGGTACTAATATGATATTGGAAAAGTAATTATGCATAAATAAACTTTAATTAATAAGCTACTGTTTCTTATTATATTTGAATCACAAAGCTTCTTGTAGTAGTTCCCTTATTCCCAGAATGCTCTTCAATTAATATCAATAAATAAATATTCATGAACATTTCACATATCACACTCTAGCCCCTAACTAAGAAAAGCTAGGTAGGTGAACATTTATGTTCACAACACAAACATTTGCTCTGGGTGGAAATCGAACCCACTTCGTCTGTTTGCGGTCTGCGGTCTGCACTCTTCTGAAATGGATCAACGTTTGATTGTTTGTCTCGCTCTATCCTTGGCAAAATTATCCATCATCAATAGGTAACTAAGTTAAAAGAAAACAAAACAACGGCATGTTACTAAGGTAAACTAGATCTTATTTGTATAATCATACGGTTAAAGATATAAATTGTGTCTACTCAACAGCGCGGTGAGGTAGAGCAAATTCTGTTGAACGAAATTGAACCTAATTACCTTACACATAAAGGTGTATTGACGATTATGTTTTATGACATTCTCATGTCTGTCGCCTGTCTATTTTAATCAATAAAGCGACGTCGCTCTTAGAGTCTGTAGAGTCTTCAATCCCACTCTACTGGTTTTAACTTTAGTATGTAATATTTTTTGTAGAGTGTAGATGTTAGTGTATTCCAAGATGAAGGTCGCTCCTTTAGCAATATCATCTGGGAAGAAGAGAGAAGTCATGGCGCGTAAATTATCAGTTCTTGATGCTATTGAAGAGGAAAAGGGTGTGTTGTTTGCGCCGATTTCGGATAGCGTCACCCACGCTGACAAAGTCAAAGGATGGCAGTCAGTGCTGCATATAGCGAAGGCTGTCGGTCTTGTTGCTCAGAACCGGGATTGGCGATTTGTCAGGGATAAGGTTTTTAGCGTCTGGAAAAGTCGGGCTATGGTAAGACTTTTTCACTGTCCCTGTCAATATATCATCTGTCCCAGCATGCATGATGATCGACCTACGCTGTAAAGTTAATCAAATACAAATAACCAACTGCCTTTGCTTCGACTCTTTATTTGCATATCTAAAATGACGTGACACTGGCAAAAATGTCCAAACACATGGCCATTTAAAAAAAAAAACTTCTTACTTCCGAAGCCGGAGTACCTACTCACAGTAAGTAGGCTTGTTTTATTTTATCTTTTCTATATTACAGGCAAAACGAAATAATGCTGTTGCTGCTGGCCCACAAAACAATGCCGTAAAGTTTGATAGAGTTGAACTGAAGATACTAGACATCATTGGCCAAGAACTACCTTTTAAAGAGGTTACAGTTGACGAAGTTTTTGAAACAAATGATCTAGTTCAAGAACAAGTAAACAACCCTGTCCTTCACGCTTCTAAAAAAACAAACACTGGTTTTAAACATGATATTGAAAGAAAAAATCAAGGAAGAATAATGAAAAAAGATGATTATTTATGGCAAAAGAAAAAACTAAATATAGAACTGTTAAAACATGATATTTATCTTCGTAAGCTGCAAGCGTTGAAACTTGAAAAAGAAATGGGACTGAAGAGATCTGAGTATACTCAAACACTCGTAACACCGGAAGTTGAAGTCATGAAAACCGAAAATACGAGTGAAATGGAATTTGAATACTAGTTTAAATACATTTTAAATATTCTCAATATAATTTTAAATTCGTATCAATCTATAAATAATTAATAGTCGTATAATAATGTAACCTAACCTTACAATCATCGTGATACCGATAATAAGTAGGTTAGGTAGAATAAGAGAAAATATGAATAATATGATTTGCAATTCTGTTAAAATAATCTACAACCAAATACCTACCTAATTTAGAATTAAGTATTTTATCTGTGCTTAACAACTAACCCCCTATCTTATAAAAAGTCAGCGTTGACTTTAAGTCGTCATTACGTATGGTAATTAATACTTCAAGTCTGCGCTAACTTTTTATAAGATAGACCGTAAGTCCATAATATTATATAGGCCTTATTAGCCTTTTGACCTTATGACCTATGTATGTGTGTTTGCCTGAGTATGTCTGTGCTTGCTTATTTTTGTTTTGTCTTAATTTAAGTTTTTTTTTTATTTTATTGATATTCTCATAATACTTTACTTATTTTGCATGTTACTAATTAGATTTGCTACATAAACTAAAATGTCTTGAGATTGTCCGTGTCTGTATTATTTTTACTTTTGCTATATATTTTAGTTATTTATACCAATTTATTTAACATATTTGCTTATGATTCAATATGTAATTCTATGTACACCCACCTATATCATGTACTGTGTGTGACGTCATCCTCATTCTAGGCCCTGCCTGAAAACCAGCGCTGCTTGGTACAGTTTCCACTGTACCTAGCAGCATTAAGCTGAGTCAGGACCTATTTAGTTGCACTCGACACATTGCGAGGCCAGTGAATGCCCAGACCTACCGTCTAGCTTAGTTTAGCTTAGTTTTATTTAATGTTATACTATTTTTAAGGTCTGTTTTGTACTTATGTAAGCTTTGTGTTGTGTGTTTTCTAAATAAATCTTTATCTATCTATCTATCTAATATAACACAGTGAAATAGTCTACGAATTACATTCCACAAAAACCGCTTTATTTTATTTCAAAGTTCAAGGTCAGAGAGCAGGTAAATAGTCGAGTCGGCCGTCATCGCAAATGGACAAATAAGAGAGCAAAAATACTTACCAAGTAGGTGCAAATGGGCAAATATAGGTAAGCTATAATAATTACCTAGAAGGTACATACCTACATTCTGTTTTTTTATATATTCAAGTAAAATGGCTAGGTAGAAAACATTATGACGCGATGTTAAGTTAATACCTAAGCACTTTACTTTAACAACCATGAGTACAAATTCTATGCTTGGCATAGCCATTGATTGTACCTATACTTAGTTAATTTGGTAAGTAGGTAGGTACATACCTAATTATTTATGTGATTTTGATTAAGTACATTTTAATACAAACGCTTTGCATGTTGTAAAATGTTAAACATCATCATCTCACATCCGGGACCTATGAAACCAAGATAATAAAAATGTCAATTAACCTAATAAATAAAAACTCAACTGCAAACGCATCACTATTTATAAACTGAAAATGTAATCAATAATGATTCATCGAAATTCTAAAGTCTATTGTTTATCAATACAAAATACGCGTGTTTGTAAACTAGCGATACATCGCGGGTGATTCATTTGCTTCCCCTTGACCTCTCTTGGGGATAAATTACATTTGAACCACGGTATTCAGTTCAGTCTGTGGTGCCGCCCCGGGAGTGCGCACGTTATAATGAAGCTCCCCATTATAATCGTGTTAACTGTTCTCGTTTTATCAACACAGTGTGACTGCCGGCATGTCTCTTGGTTTCCAAGCCTGTTCGACACTTTAACGAACAAGACATCTCAAATATCGAACTATGTCAGAGAAAAGGGACGCAGCATAAAACATTTTTATGTCGAAAACGTGCGAAACAAAATAACATCTTATCTCGGCATGAGCTCCAACCACACCAACGAGTTTGTTGTTGATAGCGCAAGGCAATTAAGAATAAAACGTAAATTCAAGGAATACATCGATGACGCTGAAGCTGCTCCGAACCAAATATTCGACTCCATAGCTCCGAAGAAGGTAGAGTTCAATTGCCTTCAAGATGATCCTGCAATTCACATGACGACGCCGCAAATTATCGCTCTACATGGATACCACGCCGAGTCACACACTGTCGTCACTGAGGATGGATACATCCTCACCGTCCACAGGATACCGTTTGCAAAAAATGCGACTAGCAAAGAGAGCCCTCGAAAAACCGCTCTACTTCACCATGGGCTACTGGGGAGCTCTGCCGACTGGATAATAGCCGGGCCGCAAAAAGGTCTTGCTTACATATTATCTGAAGCAGGCTACGATGTCTGGCTGGCCAACGTAAGAGGGAACACTTACTCTCGAGCCCACATGTCCAGGAATATAGACACGTTCGCCTTTTGGAATTTTACATTTCACGATGTTAGTCAGCACGACCTACCTGCAGTAATCGACTACATAATGGATCTAAAAGGTTGGGACGTAAAGATAAACTACGTCGGCCATTCAATGGGAACCACAGTCCTGTTTGCGATGTTGTCCACAAAAACTCATTACAATAAAGTCTTGAGAGCCGGTTTTGCTCTAGCGCCTGTGGCATACATGGCAGATATTAAAAGTCCGTTAAGGTTGCTAGCAAAGTTTAGCAACAACATTGAATATTTGATGAAACTTCTAGGAGCCAACGAATTTCTTCCACAGAATTCAGTGTTACGGTGGCTATCAAAACATGCTTGTGAAATCAACCACTATGAAGAAGTAATATGTGAGAACTCTATGTTCGTTCTATGTGGTTACGATGAAAAACAATTCAATAAGTCCTTGGTTCCAATGATATTGGGTCACGTACCTGCCGGAGCCTCGACCAGAACCCTGGTTCATTACGCTCAAGAGATAAAAAACCACGGAAGATTTCAAATGTTTGATTACGGGCCAGAAGGAAACTTTAAAGAATACGGGACTATTGCGCCCCCGGAGTACCCAGTTCATAAGATAACTTTACCCATAGCTTTGTTTAGCTCGGAAAATGATTGGCTAGCCAGTGACATAGATGTGACGAATCTTTACGTCCAGCTCGCAAACCCCATAGAACATTATGTTGTACCACTGAAGGATTTCAATCACATTGACTTCCTTTGGGCTATAGATGCACCAACTTTGGTGTATGCACAGTTGCTTCGACTAATGGAGGAAGGAACCAGTAGTTATTATGATAATAGTATCAATAAATACCATTAAAGTTTAGTAATAATAGTTTAGTATTTTATGCTTAGATTCATTATGTTGTGTGATGTTTATGAAGTACAATAAATAAATGAAGGTCTTAGACAAAAGAGGTTTCTGATTTTTACTACCTACCTATCTACTTATTTGGTACCTACAAGGATTGGGTACCTAGACCCAATCTTTATCATTAAATGTGTATGGTACCCTATCTAGCAGGTAGTTGAATAGTCCTTAGTTCTCAGAAGGGCCTTTTCTAATCATTAATAACGAGGTACCTAGTAATAATCACAAGATATTGGAGATTGGGAAGCCGAGGGGCTTCGGGATACTCCGATACCTGCGCAGTACTTTATGGGTATTTATTTACCTAGGTATTCAATACTTTATTATTACTCTGCGTTTCTTTTTGAACTAGTAAGTACCTACTTAGGTACTTAACCTGATCTTAGCATGTATGACTAAAATGCAGTGTGCAGTTTAGTAAATTGAAAACAAAATACAAGTTATGTAATACCTAAATAGGTAGGTATGTACTATAAGTACCTACTTGCATTGTACTACGCACTTTTAACACAAATAGCTCCTTCTTCTTTTTTATGTGGCCGTCCATTTTAATTATAAACTTGACTTGACTTCTTGGTTTATGGCTTTTGTGACATGTTGCCACAATTCTGCCAGATTTTAATTATATTATCTGTACAAAACAAAGAGCTTTTCATGCCAATGTCAAAGTTACATTGACATTTTTGTATTTTAATGACGTTTCCTGTCAGCTGTTCAATGTTTTGGTCGATTCAGGGTTGGATTCCTATTTTATTATTCGTAGAGAAATGAACTTTATATAATACTCGTTTCTGTTAATGTTTATTACTAATGCTGACAAACGATTCTTAAAACTCTTCAATATAAAACTCTATGATGGCACTGTACAGAGGTTGGCGCTACACTGCATTTATCACAGGAATTGTTGGATTCATTGGTCTAGCTATGTATCCCATAGCAATAAGTCCGATGATCGACCCTTCAAAATATAGTGAGTATATTATAAACTATATACTTTCCTAGGAACTTACTAAAAGTAACATAAAAAACATTTAAGGCACAATTTTTTAAATTGAGGATTTGATATTGAAGTGTCCCCAGTAAGGTTATGTTTTGATTATATTCAGACCTAAATTTATCTAAGATAGTATTATCAAAAATTATCTTCGTCAACATAATTTGTTGGTTGTTTCTCCATGCATGCCCTATAATTATGGGAACACAAGGCTTGAAAACCTATAATGTTTGTTTTTATGTAAACCCTATTGGGTGTCCTATTTAATATAATAAAACATAATATCTATAAGTACATATTTTGTATATGCACCTAACTATCATACTCATTTATAATTGTTTTTATTTTCAGAGGAAATTCAAAAAGTAACTAGAAAAAATATCAGACAAGAAGACATACAGCCAGGAAGTAAGTTATTTATCTATTACTTACATAGATTACCTAAAAAATATTAATTTCACACCAAGACTTAAAATAAATGATAGGAGCGAGTGGAAGAAGAGATCATGTACCAACCACACCTAGCGAGGGATAAGACCAGGGAAATGATGGTGGGTTTCTTAAAGAAAAAAAATCATAGAGCATGCCACTACACTGCAGAGAATGTGCAGAACCACCGGCCTATCCTAGCCTCTCAAAACCTACCAGGTTTAAAATCACATTCAGTTTCTAAAGTAAATCATCAGCAATCTGTGGCATTTTTAGTGAACTGATAAGTCAGCTGTATTAAATCCGATCAATAATAATATTGTCACATCAGTCCACAACAAATGCTAGAGAATACCAATAAAGTTACTAAAGAAAGTGAATGTGATTTAAAACCTGGTTTAAAGAGGCTACTGAACTGCAGGAGCTGATTAGGTCTAGTTCATTAATGTGAGACGTTAGTGGAAATGGGAACTGAAATTTGGTAATGGGTACAGCATATTATAACCTGTGATCTAGACTTTAGGTTGTAGATAGATAAGAACTTTATTGTACACACAAATTAGAAAAATACAATGCAGAAAACAAAAAAAAATACACAGAACTTTTAAGTACAATGGACTGCCTTATCGCTAAAAGCGATCTCTTCCAGTTATGTATATTGGTAGTATTGTATGTATAAGGTTATATTTTAATATAAGTATAATTTACTTTATTACAGATATGAAAGTATGGACTGATCCATTCGACCGAAAGAAACCAGATAGTGAATAAGAAGTTTGTTATAGTTAGATTTAGTAATAATGTTTATAATTATAATAGTAATGTTATTTATTACATAGCTCGATTTTGTTTTATTTGGTACAGAATATTCACCTAGAGTACCTAAATAGACCTAAGTGTAGCAATAATTAATTAAGGATAGATAAATAAAATAAAACCTTAATTATGAAATATTTATTTAATGATCAATTTTAAAAAAAACCCTATTTGGGCACATCTTCTAGTTTCAAAAGATATTTTTATCTTGATTTTTCAATCCATAAAAAAATATGTAATTTTCTCTGATTTATTTACATGCCAAAATACTTTTTATGTTTATTTTAAAGTGACAAGTGGAGAAAAACATTAAATAACAATATTATAATATAAAGTACAAAACCTATATATTGCTATTAAAATATTTACATAATCATAGATAACAATATTTATTCTGTGTACATAAAGAACTAGTTATATTAATATAATGGACTGTTTAACATAAGAAATATCTATAAAATTATAGTAAATTGTTTATATTCTCTCATATTTGCAAAATTATTGATTAAGACAATGCCTACATTTCAAACAAATTACAAAAGTGACTATCTAGATATGTAGAAAATGTACACAATATATCTGAAGGTATGATTAATTTTAACGCTGAGCAAATGCAAAAAGGTACTATAACGTCATATTTATTAAATGAGCAATTTAGAAAATAATGAGTTTATTAATTTACTTACAAATTATTTGTGATAATGAAATGAAGCAAGCATAAATTATAATCCAATAAAACCATTTCCATTATATACCAGGATATCATTTATTAATTGGCATCAAAGAAATACTAAATAATTTCTTTGATGTCAATTAATAAAGGTGCATTATTTTGATGCCAGAACCAAAAATAGTAAAAACCTATTTATCATTTTATAAAATTTTGCATAAAAATAAATACCTACTACTAATAAAAAAAAACTATTCATGGATTCAGATGAAACTTTACAATAATACAGCTTATACATCAGAATAACACATAGGCTATAATTTATACAGATATTGCAAGAAAATCTACTCGAAGTACTAAATTGCGTAGACGAAGTCGTGCGTATTAGATAGTATTATACAATCCTACGTTCTTATTCAACAAACTGCAATTTATGAGTCAAAAATGGTAAAAAAACCTCAGTTGTGCGAAAGTAGTCAATAACTTAAAAACAGGATTAAAATCGCGGGAGTTTTGAGACAGTCTTAAAATCCCCATGATTAATTTGCCGTTGGGGATTTTGATACTACTTATTGGTACAGTATCAAGCTGCCCTGTTAAAGCGTAAAGCAATATATTTTTGACATTTATTTTTACGTTTACATAATATATTATCCAGAGTCTTCTTTATTATTATTTTATAGGTACTAACTTATTGCATTTGCTAAAAAATCTAATATTGCTCTAAATTAAAAATGCAATTTAGTGCCACCTGTCTTTTACCATTCTAAAATTTAATTAATAGCCTAATTAGGTACAACCTATAGAAAAAAATCTGTGAAATATTATGTAATTTAAAAGAGTTTTTCTCTTTACTCTATGGACATTTCACAAACTTAATTTTTGTTGACCTTGAAAACTTAATGCTATCCACAAAACTATAATAAAATTAAATATAATATCATGTATAGCTATAACTCTAATTTGTAACACGCTATCTAAATACATTATAAGCTAAATAGGTACATTCAATTATAATAGTAATTCAAATTATTATAAGTCACATGTCAAATTTACAATGATTTTTTAAAACTAAGTTTATCACCACTTTTCACTGTTTATCACTTATTATAGGCATTATTGTGTTCGGTAAATACAGTGTTTTATACAAAAAAATATTAATCATTGTAGAAACTCGTCGTCGTCGCCCACCTGTGCAAATAAAACATTTTTGTCTGTAATTTTTTTATATTTAAATAATTTATGCACATTTCAGAAGTCACATTCTAGTCCCAAAGTAAGCAAAGTTTGTAGTATGGGATATTTCTACTAATACTAGTTTGCTAATAGACAGACATTTGTAAATAAAGTGCCAGAAAAACATGGCGGAAGTTGGGGCATGCGCACAAAAGATTTCAACTATTATATGGCCCATTAATGTTACCTGTAAGAAATATTCAAAGTCGCTGCGATGACAGTTCCCTTCAGCTGCAAATGTGAACTTGTGGAAGGTGCCATCTTCACATATCACTGAAAATTACATTGAAATTCAATATTCAAGGACATTTCACGCAAAACCATTTCATTTAATACAAAATATCTTAATAATTTTCAAATTGTAGCTGGAAAAACTGGATGAGAAGAGCCGAAGACCGGGCTCAGTGGCGCGTTTTGGGAGAGACCTACGTCCAGCATTGCACTGATATAGATTGATGATGATGATTTTCAAATCAGCAGGTCTATTGTCTTCTAAACTAAAATATTTATGAATGAAAAAAAGAAGTACTTATGCAGTTATTGTTGTTTTATAAATCAAGAGCAGAAATCTTTTCGAGACATTTCTCTAACTCTCGTTGCTTCGGACTTTGCCATCACCGCCTTTCTCAAAAACTGCACACAGGAGATACGATAATGAAGGAATAAAATAGAAATGTACTTACCAATAGCGCTAGTATCGCTGCAGAAAGCGCAATGTGCGCGCGCGCGGCTTTCGGCGCGAGTTTGCTTCGCGCACAAATGTACCGGTGCATTCCTTCCACCGCACGCCCACACATGCAATGTCCCCTTGTCGCTTACACAGCACACTAGCGAACCTAGTGCATTCATACTAATGCTGGAAATAAAATACAAAATACCTACTCAAAATATATTTTTAAGATAATAATTTTTAGCTCGCACCGATATGAGACGTTCCCAAAATGAGACAAATTTCACAAATATGTATTAAATAATTACCCACCCCATATATTTCAGTATTGTTTGCTTGAAAGAGTTACAAACATAAATAAATAATGCTGGACAACCCACACATCATCTAGTCCGAAGCTAAGCAGAGCTTGTCTTATGGGAACTAGAAGACTGACATACTTAATACAATATTTTTATTATGCATATAAAATACTCCGGAACACCCAGAATAAATATTTGCAGATCGTACAAACATTTATCCCAAGGCGGGAATCGAACCCGCAACCTCCGCGTCGCAGGCGTCCATCCATACAAACTTTCGCGTTTATAATATTAGTGATGGGATTTTTGGGCTCACCAATAAACATCAGCATAGTCGGACCCCCGCCTCAGTTCATGTACCATCTGCTTGCTGCTAGTATCCCATATCCGAATGATGGTGCCTCGTTCAGACGCCGTGGCTAGCTTAGCACCGTTGGCTGATAGACTGAGGCAGACAATGTCGGTTTGATGGCATCCAACCACGACCGGGGAGCTAGAGTGGGCCCCTTTAACTGCCCGGGATACATCCTGGAATGTACCGAATAATACTTTTTTATTTGGGAAACATTACAATAAGCTATAAAATAAAAGCATACAAAGACACAAGCCAGTAAAGTTAACCTTTAATTAACACATATTTAGTTTATTTATTATTAAGTAATTAAGTATTTGTTTAATTTATTTATATATTTCTCTTACTTTTTGATTCTAGAGCAACATACCAATATCTGCATCGAGCCACGACGCTGCGCCGGAGCAGCGACGATCTGAGCGGCGTTTGGTTCAGTCGCGATCGCGCAGAGCGGGCGAGCGTTTGCAGGTGTTCGGAGCAAAGCCACCCTCTGCAGCGACGGCAGCGATATCACCTGCACTGACGATGTTAGCACCACCGCTACTCTGGAAACAATAAATAGTAATAAATAATCCACACAACATCATCTAGCCCCAAGCTAAGTAGAGCTTGTGTTATGGGTACTAGAAGACTGACATACTTAATACAATACATTACATAGATAGATATTTTTTAGTATACATATAAAACGCCAAGAACACCCGGAATAAATATTTTCAGATCGTACAAACATTTATCCCAAGGCAGGAATAGAACCCGCAACCGCGTCACAGGCGGACCTTCGCCCGCCGCGGTGTTCATGGACATTGGACATTTCACACAACAGGCTCTAGTCCTGTAATTCTTTGTAAAATCATCATCATATTCCTACCCTTGTCCCTTGCTATGTGGGGTCGGTAAAACACGTCTTCTTCTTCCACTCTCTTCTATCAGACGTCATCTCGGCTCACTGCTTTAGTTACTCATGTCATGTCATCATTTACACAGATATTAAAGGACCTTTGTAAGAAAGATCACAATAAAAAAACGGTAGAAACCAGGCCATAGTTTCCTGTCCGTTCTTCTAGGCTCTGGTCGCAAGGAACCTTACATGTTGACATAATTATGCAAGCGTCACAAATAAATCTATATTACTAAGAAAAACTCCATCAGCGTGCAAAAAAACGTAAAATAAAGTCTCTTTCATTTTATTTCATTCAAAAATGTGTATTAAAATCACATTAAACTAACTTGTCCTTCCTGGCTCGCAGCGCTCGTATGGGTGACTTGAACACCACTTCCGCTCTGAAGGCTCGCTGCTGGTCGTCAAGGAGCATCAGGCTGCAGGGTTTCCGTGCTTTCACCACCAGTAGCCAGTTGGTGCGGAACACCATCTCACATAGAGATACCTCGCCGAGCTCTTCTTTGTCTAAAAAACATATCAAATAACTTCAAAACTGCCAGTGA
The DNA here is from genome assembly GCA_932527185.1 of Ecliptopera silaceata. NCBI lineage: Eukaryota > Metazoa > Arthropoda > Insecta > Lepidoptera > Geometridae > Ecliptopera > Ecliptopera silaceata. The sequence continues at coordinate 5,126,574 of OW052211.1, forward strand.
TTGGCAGATTTCAAAAAAGTAAAGGAAAGTAGTGAGTATATCTAGCAACGGTATCGAATAAATGTGACAATCATAAACGTGACGTATTTGTGATGAGAGACTGCGCGCGAACGCCTCAACATTCGACAGTAAAGCTGATATTGCCGCGCAATGTATCTCAAATGTCACAGTTTCGATACGTTTAAGATTGTTACATTTATTCGTGCTCACCCTGTTAGCCAGATATCTAAGAGGATATGTAGGTACTGTGGCTGGAGTCGTCAGTCGCAATCGTTAGTCACATTTTTCGTTTATGTAATATAGTCCAAACTAAATAAAGACGTTGAAAACAACATGCCCCTGACCGAAAATATATTTTCAAGGGAACCAATATATTGAGGTCGCGTGTTTTAGGGGTTCATTACTTCATTGTTATACCTACGGATATAAAGAGGGCCATTTAATTTAAGACTCGCGACTAACTACAAATAATAAGTAAAACAACACTAGTCTACAAATTATAACAGTATGAAAAACCTTAGGTTTCCTAGCCCAAAGATTAGGTGACAAAAATTGGTGTTTGCACCATTTTTTGTGTTTGCTAATCTTTAGTCAAACTCCTTTATGTAAGTTTCTAATGCAAATAGGTACCGTAAGTCAGACCACACATCTTTAAGAGTTAAACTAGATTCGGAATGCAAGGTCGTGCGTGGCACACTACCGGTACGATTTAATTAAATAGACAATAGGTTTTGTGGATCAGGAAATATAAGGCGCTTCATTTATTTTCGACGAGTTCGACTTGAATTGGTGATGGAATAGTATACTCAATAAAATCGATAGGTAGTTTTGTTTAAATTTTTAAGTTTTTATGACGACTAGCAGACTCTAGCTTAACTTAAGAGTCACTAAGTAATTTATGATTAATTAATTTTAGTCATTAAGTAAGTAATTAGGTATGATCCTAATTATGTGTCTAACGTTACGTTTAACTCCAATATCGATAGATAACGATAACTTTTCAAAACACAAAAATAAAATCCGTGAAAATGTAGAATTGTGGAACAAAAGTAGCAAAATCCCCAACGTGGGGATTTTGAGACTAACCCAGTTTCAACAAAATCTTTTGAGTAAAATTACACAATATTACTGAAAATAACTTAATCCATGACTCATGAATATCCGTTAAACTTTCCATTCGTTTTTGTTGGCTTGGCATAAATACTTCGTTCATTACAAAATTATAATAATATACCTAACGAACGGAGGAACGCATGACCTCTCATGAGTCCTCTGTCTTGTACCTACTCTATTTTATACATATAAATACTCGTAATCACCAATATGCGTCCAGGAACCCTGATTTGAGATAGCGCTCCCATAAAACCAGGGGCACGAAAAAATATGATTATATTTTTTACCTAATAGGGGAACAGAGGGTAATGGGAGCCAGAGGGTAATGGGAGCGGTGCGACTAGAGACAAAACTACTGCTCGTATTGATTTGATTGCCACTCAGGCGCCTTCGGCACGCTGATCGTGTTTGTTTTCGTCGCTAGATTCGCCAGTGCCACGTGTTTTGTGACGACGGACGGTTTTCGATTCTTCGTTCCGTAGTTATAAAAAAATCATAATTTCATACGTTAGGTATGTGTGAAGTTAAACTTATTTGTCATTTAAACCTGTTTTATATTATAGCTAATATCATCAATTTTGAGTATCTGTACGCATAACTTCGTTAATGGCTAAATTCAATTTATCATATTATTTTATTTCAAAATGGTGGTAGTCGGGTAATCAGAGCGCATTTAAACGTGACTGTATAACAATTAACTATAAAGTTAACTTTAAAGTTAATTGTTTATATTAAAATTTGTATGAATAAGTGAGATTTCAGACATAAAAAAATTTGGGGCTGATTTAATAATTAAGTAGCTCCCATTACACATTATGGGAATTTATAGGCTCTTATTTCCCGCAAAGTCGGGTAATGAGAGCGTTTCTGTTTTTTTCTTTAAAGTTTATCTGTGGCCAAATGCCCATATTATAACGCTGACGCTATGATTTACTGATAGTCGAATGAGTAAGAATTAAGTTTGTAATAAAAAGATTCTATAATAGGCAAAGATTTGACTTTTATTGGTTTTTTTCCTTAGTAGGCTCCAATTCCCCCCGTCTCCCCTAATCAAATTAAAGTTGTCTTCGAAATACAGGTAGAATTACGCTAACAAAATATACCTAACATATATATTTTTTAAACAGAAACACTTTTTTGTACTGTTTCTGGCTGGACCTACACATTAACGTAGGACAGATCCTATTTGTATATTACATCTTTTACGTATGAAATGGTACAAAATACTCTTAAATCTCACCTCGTAAATGCAACGGATCAAACTTTTAAAACGAGATTTCATGTCGATGGCGTAGCGGTGCAGGATAATTTTAGAAGTTCATTCACACTAACTTTTAAATGCGTTTCTATTGTAGGTACGCAAGTAAGTAGAAAGGTAACTAGTGCATTATAGTATACCTAAGTTATTTAAAATTAATTGTAAGAACAAGAATATACATACATAGTTTTTTAACTGAGTACCTACATAAAGATGTAGGTAATAAATTGGTACAAATTTAATATTAATAAACAATATGTCCGTCATCATCATCATCAACATCAACCTATATCAGTCCACTGATGGACGTAGATCTCTCCTAAGACGCGCCACTGAGCCCGTTCTTCGGCTCTTCTCATCCAGTGTTTGCAGGTACACTCCGCATATCGTCGCTCCATCTCGCCGGGTGCGTCCTACACTACGCTTTCCTAAACGCGGTCTCCACTCCAGTATCCGTTTGCTCCAACCGTTGTCGGTTCTTCGGCAAACATGGCCGGCCCACTGCTACTTCAGCTTGCTAATTCTTTGAGCTATGTCGGTCAACTTAGTTAAATTTTACTACTTTGACTCGAAAAAAGCCCATAGTTTAGGTTTCACATTGGACATTACAAGTGTGAAAAACAATTTCACAACTCACAAGTTAAATGAGAAAGTCCATCACAAAACATTGTTATTACACAAATAACATAAAAGACTGTGAGGAATGAATATAAAAAATGTGATTTATAAAAAAGGAGGAGGGAATTAAATTAGCGAAATTCTACTTGAACTTGGTGTAGGGTTGTTAGTGTTATCCATTAACATGCAAGAAAAAGAATGAACATAAGTCGGTGGCCGACTATGCCAGTCCTAACCTGCCCACATAAACTATAGCGGTCTATCTTATAAAAAGTTAGCGCAGTCTTGTAGTACTGAATACCATACGTAATGATGACTTAAAGTCAACGCTAACTTTTTACAAGATAGGGGGTAAGGCTATGTAAAAAATAACTTACTGTAATGAGCCTTTTCCACAAGAGGTTCGACATTGTAGACGCGTAAGCCAGTCTTCAGGCAGCAAGTGAAACAGCCTGAAATAAATAAATAATGATGTCAATGTCGATGTTTGTCTTGTCCGTATATTTCAGACTGGTTTTTCTACAGAGCTAATAAGCTCCTATTTACTGAAATATGCTGTTTTTATTAATACATATAGAAGTGAAGGAGATGAAGAGATACATCTCGCTGTTTGGTTATCGGATGTTCTAATAACAGTAAAATAAATCAATAATATAATAGTTAATTACTTGTACAAGCCTAACTAGATCCTATAGTTATTTAATTGTTATTTAATTCTTAGTATTTTAACAACAATAATTTCAATCAAGTGTGACAAAGACAACACACATACTGGTTACAATAAAACAATAATAAGGAACAAATAACAATATTGAATACTTCAATCACATTTTAGAATATTTAAGTAATATAATTTTAATATAATCAATCAAAACAACACCAAAATTTGCACACAATGGTAAAACTGCTAAACTTAGCTTGTCGTAAGTAGCTACAATTGCGTTTTACTAAAGTAAACATTCAAACAATAGTAGCTAAATCACGTACGCTATAACTGCGTGGGTTTGTTACTAAAAATATTATCAACAGCACGTGGAGGCAAAATCAACACGCGTGGAACGATATCACGATCTAATCTTCACGCTCATTCATAGCTGTAAAACCAAATAAAAACATCAACTACACCTCAGGACAAACCAATCCTGACCCTTCAAATGGTTCATTTCGCACCTAGGTAATCAAAATCATGAATAATCCACCACACAAGAACAAAGAAGGTTGACGAACTGACTGGAGACTACAACAAACCTTGGTCCTGGTTAAACCCAAGGCTGGTGATGCCGCTGCTCCTCCGGCGCGCCATATCTCACAGGCAGTGAATGTATCATAAACATTTAGTTTTTTTATCAATAGTCCACTGGGACATTTTCACACCATTAATTTTAAATACGCACATTTATTTTGTACATGTTCCCTGTGTGCGATACACAGCTGATTTGTTTGATTTGATGGATAATGACAGATGACAGAAAAACAACCAGAAGCGTCAAGAATCTGTAACTGTCAACTATCATTATTGACATTTTAGTTCAGTTTGAGGATTGGATACAAAGCTTTTAGCCAAAAAATTATGCGGGAAACTCAAATAAATACGACCAATTCAGTTTTAATTTTAGCACTTCTTCTTTCTTAGACAATTAACCTCAAAACAGACCCAATCAAAGTCAGAATTAAAAAAATAAAACTTCAAAAATGTTTTTATCTTCCCTCATTGAAGAAATAATTCTACAACTCAAATTTTTGGCTTCAAAGGCTATTCTAAATTATGTAGGGTGTCAATTAGCTCGCTTAGTAATAATAAATCTAAAAAATATAAACGTGATCAACTAAGACCATACTAAGACAGGTAAGGTTTAAAAAATATTTTTTTGTAGTAGGTATTTAAAGTGAAATTATAACCCGTTTTACAATTGCAGAGTAACTTTAAATCAAAATGGATTTCAAAAGCACGACAACCAATGATTTTCAGTGGCCCTTCCCAAAACCGATCGTTGGAAAGTAAGCTTTCTCGTTTCATACTAAAGACACTTAAGTTTGACGCCTTATTATAAACGTAGAGCAAAGCTCAATGTGCATAGACTGTACTGTAACATAAACAGTAGGAGCAAGTAGATTTGTACGTATCAATTATTTAGGTGACGATAAGGTAGGTACCTGCCTCATCATCATCATCATCATCCTACAGGTACCAGTCCACTGCTGGACGTAGGTCTCTCCCAAGACGCGCCACTGAGCCCGGTCTTCGGCTCTTCTTATCCAACCTATATCCTACCTAATATCTATTAACGATTTTGTACCACTCCTTCCTTGTAACCTTTTAAGGCCATGCGAGCCACCAAGTCCAAACGCAGCTCCGACCACGCGACCAGCACCCGTCGCTCCATACTGTCACTGCGATGCTCACTCCTACTCTCCGAGGGTGGAACAGTACAAACAGCTCTTGGAAAAAGAACAGAAGCTATGTCAGGACTATGAGCAGCTAAGAAGACAGGTGAGAGAGTATTTCTGGTCTTCAGTAGATAGATCGACAACATAAGGTTTTGGATGTTGGTGGATGGCAAAAGTGCAAGATTAACAAATCTATAAATAAATGATAGCAATATTTACCTAGGATAGGTATGGTATTAAAGATTACATAAGGTTATTTTAGTAGATAGTCATATTTCTACTATTTCTTAGCATAATATAAAACTATACCTAATATCCAGCTGTGACGCGATGGAACTATGTGGTTTAAACTATTTTGATATGTTTTACAGATGGTAGACGTGACCAACGATATTTTGGACCATCCTTGCGACGACCTGGATGGAAAAATGATAACGATGTATCAGGCCACCTTCAAAAAGAGATGTTAGTTCCAGCTCAACTCTACTATTTATTTATATAAGTATTATATTTTCCCTAGATCCTCCACCCACATTGTTCCATGCGCGCTTGAAAACTTTGAGGTAATAATTATGAGAGGAAATGAATAAGGATATTTTAAATAAATAAAATGAAACAGGACTTTCAGAGGATTTTACACGTGAGTCATTCGTGCTCCGTTTAGCGATATACCTACTGGAAATCTGTAGATAGTAGTATTATCCAGCACCTGTACCGTCTCAGCCTCGTCGACCTTATTTAAAGGCTTGCCTTTAAATAAGTGTGTTCAGCACCATACATCTTGATGTATGGTGCTGAACCGAGTATTTCTCGCGATTTCTCCTTCACCGCTTGACAGCACTGACAATCAAAACATTAAAAAACAGATTGCTCTAATAATAAACCTCATTCGATGTGCTAGCTTATCCTGCTTGGGTTTCACAAATACTCAGAAGAGAACACAAGTACCTAATAATAAATGTTTTTTCCTTAGCTATGCCAGTAGTTGACTACGAGACTATCATAGCAGCTTCCCAATCCAACGCTCCTATTCCGATGGAAAGCAACCGCCTTGGCGTGCTTCGTTGCTACAAGGATCCCACCCACTTCACTGAAAACCCACCCACCGTCAGACCCACCATCAACCCACCCGGAGAAGTCCACACTGGAGTCGCCCCGAAGTCTATACAGACGTGGTTTACTGATTTCCCTGGACGGACGGAGTATATGGATACGTATAGCGCGACAGCAAAGGCCTGTTGGCGATCAATGCAGCGCTTCAAGGAACCTATGCCGTCTACCAGGCGTAGAGCTGATGATACGTGTGTGTAGTTTTGGTGTGTCGGTGGAATCAGAAAATAAAAATGTGGGAAGATAGAACGCCTTTTTCTTTTCCACAAACTACATATTAACATAATAGGAGCTTGTGGTGTAGGTAACTTCTGTCACTAGTGTTTTAGGTTTTTTACTGACACCTCATGTGGTAACTAAGTACCTAATAGGTACAGATGATCTAGCACTTTTCGGGTTTCGCTTTGATGCGAAGCACGACAGCTGATTATCATAATTATTTAATGAACCGGATAACATAGGTATTGACCTTATGAGGAAGCTTCGATAACATTCCGCGCGCTCTACTTAGTCTATCTGTGTAAAATGGACCTCGCTTTTTGCACACAGAACTGACAGTTTATCAGTTCCGTCTCTCTAAGTACATTAACACATTAGCGCTTATAATGTCTCTTTGTGGTGTAGGTACTTACTTAATGCGACAAAGAAATATAGGTAATTATATTTTAATTTCAACTGCTGAAAGTCCTTTTTTAAAGTTTCTTTGTCCTAAGCACTTTCATACAGCAAAAAATAAAATGCTAAATTATCTACACTTGACTGATACTAATGTATTTTATAAAACATAACTAATAAAAACTAAAAAAAAAAAAGAAAAATGCGAGAGAAAGACCTCCTTCCAACTTCTTCCAACATACCTACCTGTTTGCTATAATATGAACATATCAGTAAATTACTAAATTCCTTTGTATTTAACTAACTCAGCTAGAATAAATAGCTCTTTGTCTTATACATTCTATAAGTAGACTGTAATTGATCTTTGACTCAGTTGAATGCTATTTTCAAATGGTTCGTAACCTTTTTCACCTTAGATCTCTGCGACTCAACAATTAACATAGTTTATTTTAGAGTGAATGAAAAATCAGTAGGAGATATCACTTTTAGCTGTCTTTCTGAAATGTAGTAAAACTTCGAGTCTTTTCGAATATAATAAAATACTTAACTTAAAGTAAATAAGGTAGGTATGTTTTTCATTACTAGAACATAGGTACAACATAAAAAAACAACATACAAACAGTATGAGTAGGAAAAGTTTGTAGCACTGAAAAGTATTTAAAAAAAAAATAGCACTCCGGGAGTGCCGGCAGAAGTGAAAACTTCAATATTAACGTTGTGTTTTCACTTTTAAGTTTTCACTTCAAAAATATAACCACAGTCGTCATAATGACAATGACAATCACAATGACACAGACACATTCGCGCAAGCGCGAATGTGTTTTCACTTTTAAGTTTTCACTTCAAAAATATAACCACAGTCGTCATAATGACAATGACAATCACAATGACACAGACACATTCGCGCAAGCGCGAATGTGTCTGTGTCATTGTGATTGTGTCATGTCATTGTGTCACATTCGCGCAAGCGCGAATGTGACTGTGTCATTGTGATTGTCATTGTCATTATGACGACGAAGACAACGAAGACACACTGACACAGACACATTCGCGCAAGCGCGAATGTGTCTGTGTCAGTGTGATTGTGTCATGTCGACACAACGACAATGACAATGACACAGACACATTCGCGCAAGCGCGAATGTGTCTGTGTCATTGTGATTGTGTCACATTCGCGCAAGCGCGAATGTGACACAACGACGAAGACAACGAATGATGAACGTCACGTTCGATGAACGTCACGAGTCACGTGACCCTGACTGAGTTTTCACTTCAATAAGATGGAAGCGATACAGTTAAATACAAGTTAGGCGAAACGATTCGTACGATATAATAGCGTCTATCTGGTTATGCGCGCGCGGCGAGCGATACGTGTTTCCCGTGCGAGGGTGCTCAGAGAGTGTGTCGGCTGCCGGCGCGCGAGTGCCGCTCCTCGGTCCTCCGCCCCCGCGCTCCGCACCGCACCGCGTGTTGGCAGCGCCTTGTACTCGCCTTGTACGATGTCGCCACAACACTATTTAATTGTTTGAGTCATACGTCGCGTGACCGCAAGTGTGTTCTTTTGTCGTCTCTTGTTTTACGAGCAATGTATAAAAATTAAATAAGATCTTACGCTTTTTCGACGTCACGTGACCCTGACGCGAGTTTGAAAGTTTTTACCCACCCAGCGCCGCTAAAGAAGTTTTCACTTCAAAAAATATCACAAAGTAACTGTATTTGTTTTTTAATTAGGCCCATAATAGTGCACCAGTTTCACATAATAACAATGTCTACATTGTTACATTATTTATCTAATTATACTAAGAACGGCATAAGTGCTTAGTAACAGTAAGAGTCTCTACTGAATCACTGTAATGTGCGCATCTGCATACATCTTCATACTGGTTAAGAAACCGACCAAACTATCGGCCGATAAAAAGTCTGCAGTTTGAGGGGGCCCTAAAAACACAAGTAATAGGCACTTATAAATACAACTATCACTAACTTTGACCCGCAGCTTTTCTTCCGTATATTTTAATTTTGTTTCACCTTGTATATGTCATATACATACACATATGTCATAATATTAAAACTTTTATTACATTTATTTATCAGATTCACTATTCAGATTCACATTTTTTCAAACGACATTACTGTATTTATTACATTATTACGTACTTCAAGCTACATAATATAACATAATTACCTACTATAAACACAAGGTTTTTGTGATGTGACGGAAATTACGTATATAAATAATACATAATAATAAAAGCCAGTCTTGTAAAAAGAAATAAAAACAAAGGAATTATCGGAAAAGAAGAAGGTGGTTCTAAATGTACAGACAGCATCATTAAAAAGTCACTATCTATTACGCAAAATTAATAAATATTTAGTTTTATTTATAACTTGGATTAAAATAGTTTGAAATAAAGAAAATTAAAAACATTGCATAATATAATAGTAACAGAATAAGGTTAATAAAGAATTTGAATATTTTTAATTTTCTTTTCATTGTTTAACGATGATGATTTTCTGTATAGGTAACTATTTTTTCTCACATAGATAATTGTAACTATTTGCTATTACTTCATCTGAAGTAAGTAATTTTTGTAAGTCGGAAATCCATGTTTTTCATTTTGATTGAAATATCTATATCATCAAAAAATAAATGTAGAGACTACGTAAAATATGAATTCACGTATTTCATAACACAGAGTAACTGATAGTCACTAATCAATAAAATACATAGCAGGTATACAATCTAATAGTATTCACACACGTCGAAGCAATTGTAACTTGTACCCTACGTATCAGCCAATCAGGGTCCTTCATGAAAACTGATCGTGTTTTCTACAGTCTCTGATTGGTTGAACTCAGGATGTAAGTTCTAGCTTAGCGGTGTGTGGACTTTATATTGTAGTAATTATATAGCTGTATTTTCTATAATCTTCAGATACGTGGAGCTTCGTACTGGGCAGGTTTCCATTTTGAGGTTTTATTGTGGTTTCACTGAAAGCTTCAACTTTTGAGAATACTGGCTGAGCGATAGCATTTGTCGCTATGACCCCCAAAATTATTGTAATAATCTGAAAATAAATACATTGAATAAATCATTTGAAATTATGTTGAAAAGTAAGTAGGTAGGTACTACCTAGCTGGCAGAATAGGTTTGTTTTAGTACCGGGAAAAATGACGATGTTTTTGAAAACCGGAGGAACCTATCCTAGGTCAGGTTAGTTATTTGTATTCTTGGATATATTAGTAAACATTTTTTATAAATAATTAAATATTCACGGACATTTTACACATCACACTCTAGTCCCAAACTTAGCAAAGTTATTATGGGATACATTTTTTTGTACAGGCATACATAGAATGCATAGAAACCCCTATTTTAAAACCCATAGTACTTTTTCATGGGTAAGTATGTGATGGATACGTCTAATCTTCCTTTCATATGGACAATGTCCTTGTCCAATAAAGTGGTTTTAATTATGACTCATTAGCAGTTGGTGGTCCAGCAGTGTACAGCCAGACTCGAAACCGCACGGTGCGGTTGACAAACACTTGGCTTTTTAAACCTATATTGGTCCACTGCTGGGCAAAGGTCTACAAACGCTTGGGGTACAAGCCCCGGCTTAGTTAGAGCGAAATGCTTCAATGCAAAAGTTAATAGTTATTAACTTTTGCGGACTGTGCAGCAGTCTCAACGGCCGCCTCCCAAACCAATGAGTATAGTTCTAAGTTCTAATACATAAAACGCAATATCTCGGAATAACAGTTATTTGTGTGTCACGTTAAAAACTAACTTATTGGATCGTGACTCTCTTTTACATATCATGTTGATTGAAAAAGTGTTACAAGATATATTTTTTATTACCGATCTATGCAGCCGCATCTTGTGATGTAGAATCAGGGGCTGCGTGACTCGATACAAGATATTTGTTCTATTATTGGTTTGGCTATTCTACGTAATGTAGGTTTACCTACTAATGACTGATAGAGTTGACAAATTTTTGTCCTAAACACAATTTTATAACACATTGTGAACTGTATGAACTTTATTTATATGCATTGTTATTCAAAAACAAAAAAAATATTTGTGGTATTTGAGCAAGAATTATTGAATCGCATAGCAAATGTGCAAATTAAAATTCGTAATTAAACAACATATTGGCAATACAAGGAAACTGTTTTTATAATTTTTGACTGAAACTGTTATTTTTTTATTATATTTATAGTTGTTGTTTACATTTTAGTAGGTATGCAACTTCTTTGTTTAAATTATTTTAAGTCATTGCATAGCTTCTATGGTGGGACTTGAGCGTGGAGACCGAATCCAGAAATTCCGTAACAAAAATAACCTAAGTATAAAAAGTACGTAACTCACACATAGATGCAAAGACCGAGACATGATCACACAGCGTCCACTTTGTTTACAAACACAAAGAAAAACACATTATTCACAACACGTCCGCATCTCCTAACAGTCCAAGAGGGAATACAATTATTAGTTACTTATCATGCGAATGATTGCTATTTTTAAATCATTGCTGTAATGATTCATTCTGACCTCTTTTGACAGAAAAAACAGTGATTTATCATTACAGGCGTTTTTCTTCTTTTTTTTCGAAATGATTTTTGCCCGTCATTATAGGTAGGTAATTCTGCCAAGCAGATGTAGGAATAACTCGTATGAATAGGTATGTATAGTTTTATTTTTAATGAGCTGATAATAAAATTGTTCTAATTTGTCCAACTATCATAATTATAATTGGAAGTAGTAGGTATAGTACAATTGATAAAATGCTGTGACATGTTACTATGCGAATATTTAACTTTTATGGATGATTTGATTTTTCCTTGTTCATTCAGCACTAGTCGATTACTATTACAAAACTAGTATCCTATCTTTTAAATAAAATTAAAATTACTTTTTTGTAGATAACATTTAACACATTATCCCATATATTTCATTAAATAAATAAAATAATAAGTCCTCTTATTCTGTCTTTCACTAACTATGTTTTCCTTTCAAAACTAAATTTAGTTTAAGCTAAGGAAATGAAAGATTTCATTATTCTGTCTGTTCATTGAAGGTCGTATTCGAATTCTATCTATTATCTATTATAAGAATCACACGATCTCTAAAAGTGCTAAAAAATCACGTGCTGTAATGTACTATTAGATAAATTATACATGATAGAACTCATTATACCTATGCCATAATAAATATTAATACGTAATAATGTAATGTTTTTATTAGAAAATCCTATGACTCTATATAATTGTAATTTATTTAAATAATATGTCAAAAAGTTAAGAATTGGTTAGTGTACCTATATTATCTACACTAATATTACTTACTTACAATGAGGAAATAATGTGTGTACCTATTTGAATTTTGAATTTTTGAATAAAGTTAAATATAAATAAAGTGAAAATATTTTTTAATAATGAAATCTTTCATTTCCTTAGCAAGCTGAAGTGGCAGTGGGCCGGCCATGTTTGCCGAAGAACCGACAACCGTTGGAGCAAACGGATACTGGAGTGGAGACCGCGTTTAGGCAAGCGTAGTGTAGGACGCCCTCCGGCGAGATGGAACGACGATCTACGGAGTGTAGCTGGCAAAAACTGGATGAGAAGAGCCGAAGACCGGGCTCAGTGGCGCGTCTTGGGAGAGACCTACGTCCAGCAGTGGACTGATATAGGTTGAATGATGATGATGATGAAAATATTTTACGGACGTGTCGCTTGTCTTACATAAACTAAAAAGTTATAAAACCGCTGTCAAGCCTGTAATCAATTATCTATAAAGTCAGTCATTGACCCTACAATCGCAGACTAGTAGGATGCTATCCCGCAATAATCTACGGATCTGAATGTTGAAAAAGCGCGAACAAAAACTCGTACTAATAAAATGCTTCATGACGTCAGGACGTGCCTTGTTAAAAGATTGCAAAGGATCATGCAAAGTCACTGTTTTTTATATGAAACGAGGAAAAACTTACTCTCATTAATAAATAAATACGTAAGTTAATTTTTGAATCTTTAAAATTAAAGTTGTACTTACTTAATAATCTACTCGTAAGTGAGCTGTATTTTTTGCCTCAGTTATTTTTTGCATGCCTTCTAAAGTTCCTACTTAGCTTAAGTTTATCATCTTCATGCAGATGAAAATAATAGGTTTATTAGTACATAAAAACCTTAAAATACGAAATAAAAACATTGAATTACTATCTGTGACTCAGCAAAAATCAAGCATTAATATCTTAGTGTCAAAAAAACAGGTGTCAAAGTATCATTTGAAACAAATTTCATGTATTGAAATTTTGTCTAAATTATTTTGTGAAAATGAATCAGTAAAACCAATCCTATTTTAGAGTATGCATAAAGTGTTTACGCTTATCCTTTGTGCACTAAACATCCAGAGAGGTGAACGATGTAGGCTGAACTCCAGGATACACTTTGGCGAACCCCTTCCCGTCATCATACGGAACGGAAAACTCCTGGAACCAACAGATGGCGCTGGAAACATAATACTAGAGTTTGGAGAGAGCCTGACCCTCAGCTGTGAAGGAACTGGGACCATATCACATCCAAATACAATACGCGAAGAAGTTACTGCAAGCATCACTTGTGCAGGTGGAGACAATTTCAAGAATGAAGATTGGCTGAATGCTCCAGCGCCCTTCTCATTGTTCAGATGTGGTATGCCACCAAAACATCTAAGCAAGCGAACGGGCAGAGTTTGCTTCGAAAATAATCCTATCTTCGAAGTCGGGTACAGTATCCAGAATGTATTTTATCCATTGTACGAGTCTTGCTTCAACGAAGGAACGCTCAATGCTATTTACTCCAAGTACCAGCAAAAACCTTACAACGCGTTGTACCAAACCAAAGTCGACAGACCTTTCTTTATCGCCGACGATGTCTATGGATTTGTGCCGGTCGATTCACTATTCTCTCCTCGAGGTCAAAAAGCAGCCGTAGCTCAAGTAGTCGGTCCATTAGTGGAGACGTACATGACGAAATCAGAGTTCCTCTCAAGAGGGCATCTAGCAGCAAAAACTGACTTCCCGTTAGCGTTCGGAGAGCGTGCTACCTTCCACTACGTCAACTGCGCCCCTCAATGGTACGGCTTCAACAGCGGTAATTGGAATACTCTCGAGGTAGATTTGAGAAACTATATCCACCAGGTAGGATACGACACCGTCATCTATACTGGCACTTATGGGGTGACAACCTTGAAGAATGATATCGGACATAGAGTTAACATCTTTTTGTACAATGACGTGAACAACAACCCAGTGATTCCTGTACCCCTTTACTTTTACAAAGTGGTCTACGAACCTGCGACTGGACGTGGTATTGCCTTCGTGGGCATCAACAATCCTTACGTCACAGCAACGGAGGCTCGAGACTTGTTCTTCTGTAGGGATCTCTGCAGAGGTAACGCTGATTTTCATTGGTTGTCTTGGCATCCCGACAACCCAAGTGAGGGATATACTTTTTGTTGTACAATACCTGAGTTTCGGAGTACAGTGAGGCATTTACCTCAACTTGAAATCACCGGTTTGCTGACATGATTTTGTTCTTGTCATGAATTATTGATGTTTGTGTGAGTTACTTATACCTATTCTGTTCGCGTATCGGGTTAGTGTCCTTTGGTTATTTATTAACAAGTGTAAGTAAATGTATGGGTTTATATGTAGATAGTGGACCTGTTAATATTTGTGACTGTTTGGAAAATAAACTTTATCATTTTAGAAAGATTTACATAAGCTGTTTATATTTAATAAAACTTCATGTACCTATAGCATTTAAAAGTTTCAAATCCACTTCTATTTTTTTAGAAGTGGATTTAAAGCTTTTAGATTGTAATTTCTACAATATGTGCCTACATTCTATACACATACTTAACAATATTAAATTGGAACCCATAACTATTTTGTACAATGATAAGGCATCAAAACATTATTATTATTCCACTCGCTAATGGATATTAGGCTTAAAAGTAATTAGTATAATGAAGATACTAAATACTTCAAGAGAAACCTCATTAATGCAACTAATTCATTACATAATTGCTATCGAGGGAAGAGAGTATTTCTGCTATTTATATTTCTGATTAGTTCCCGATTGTACTTCGTAGTGTACAGTGAAAGTGCAAATACGTGTAACAATATCAATACTAAAATGAAAATAATACTGGTAAGTTTATTAATATATACTCAAATACAACTTGTTTAAAGTGGCTCTAGCAGATATTATAATATTTATAACTTTTACAGATAACACTCTGCTTATGTTCAATCATATCGATATGTAAAAGTGGGCGGATCGAAAATGATTTTGAAGCAATCACGTCAACGATTCCAAGTAATGCATCCGATCGGAAATTACTTGTATTCCCCAAACACAAGAAATTCTTAATAACTACGCAAAATACAAACAACAAGGAAGTACATACTTATAAAGAATCGTATGGGACCAGAAAACCTTTGATGGCAAAAATAGTTCCAAAACTGAAAAAACATAGCTTACAAACCATAGAAGCTACAAGAAAACCATTAATGAAAGCAAGAAACTTAACTATCAAGATGGCATCAAAAAATATTAGCAATGGAAATGAATCCGAAAATAAGAATCTCAGTAAAAACATCAACATAGAGACAACAGCTGAAAAACACAATATCAACACAGATAAACTGGTCCAAATAAATGCAAATAAAGATATTTTTTTCAAAGAAGAAGTAAAGGATCGGAATGAGTTTATCTTCTTGGAGAAGACTAAAGATATCGTTTACAATGATTTAATAAATACCAAAGAAGAAGAATTTGAAACTACTACAACATCGCTCAAGTTAAATAGTAGACGAAAAAGGTAATACATAAATACCAACTTTATTTTGTTCTAGCAAATATGAAAAATCAATCTATTTTGGGTTAAGGTTGAGATCGCTCTTAGCTATAAGACCGCCTATAGTACATACTAAATGTTTTTGTTACTTTTTACATAAATATGTGATTCTTTGTGTATAAAGAGAATAAAGAGTTTATGTATCTTTTGTTTTAGGAATAGCAATATAATCGTTGAAGAAAATATGGGAACAACTGTATCAACTTTGAAGTATACAGGACGAGACAGCAGATTGACAAACGAATTGTATTTCAAAAACATTAACCATTAATTAACAAAGATGGAGTACGCACTAATACTAGTACTTACTACGAGCAAGCACACAACCACATTTCCTACGTCTGTATTTATCATGAATGACGTATGAAAGAGATAAAGATACACGGAGACTATAGAGCGAACGAGATGGCAATAGTCATTAACTCATCACTTGCCGCGTAACATTACCCGAGTATATCCGAAACTTGTACGGATTTCAAAATGGCGATTCAAAACAGCTGAGCCTTATATAATATTTTTTGGATGGAAATAACTTCTGAGATACACACTAGTTCAGGGTTAGGAAATATTTAAATCACTAAGCGCCGTTGTATGTGGCAGCGCTTTGGTAGCAAAGTTCGACTAGCTATAAGTTAATTAGGATCTTAGAATAATTACAATAATGGATGTCTGGAAGAAATCGCTTTGTGCGTAAAGACCCCCTATTATAGGGCTAATTTTACCTAATATTCTAAATGTTTGTAATTTAATTTATTATTCCTTAATATAGAATTTATTTATTTATGTACGGAGGAGTAAATTAGTATGAAATAAATAATCAAAATTAAAAGTTAGTTATTTATTGCATCTAAAACAACTTACATTTATAGGCACCTAAAATGTACATACTTATCCTAGGTACATAATGGCATTAATTCAATTCTTCACAATTTTCAACATTTACATCAAACGATCACAACAGTGAGAAATATAAATATTTAACCTACAGGCAAGACTGGAATCAAACCTTGGACGGTTTAACCACTGGACGTACAAAAACGTTGATTAAAAAAAACAATTAAAAAGTTTTTACTAAAAAGAGGTGCAACACCTGCGTTAGTGCTACATTGTTCTCATAACAATATTGATTCCATACTTCAATTATAATTAAATTACAATAAAGTTTCCCGTGTATAATGACAAGAAAACCTAGACGGACCTAGTACCTAAAAGATTACGGCTAAATAAATATTCCGTTTATCTAAAACTAAAACCGGAACATTTACAACAGTCAAGTGGTCAAATCGTCTGAGAATCATACAGACTGGTAACTATTTTCACAGAAAAATAAGCGAATCTTACACGAGTTATAACGATCTATAAAATTGTACTTGTAGATCTTTTTGTTCTAGAGTTGTCCGATTGTATCAACAGATGGCGTTATTTTAAATTGCGGGTGAAAACGCCTATTTCTTCTTTTTGTTTAGAGAGAATACATCGTCGAGTGAAGCGTAGGGTGTTCGGGTGGGTATCGCGTTGTAGGCGAATGTTTGTCGTTGGGCATCAGCTCGGAGGATTACCACACCTGTTCGAAAGAGATAAGGTTTAGTTTTGCATTCAATGAATTTATTCAAGCGTAAATCGAGACTCAGGGTTTCTAAAACTTTGTAATCGGAAACCAATCGAATCTTGATTTTTTGTAAGTATTTTTTTATATTTTTTACAACAATAAGAAATCTTGATATTATTGGATGAGAGCCAGTATGAGTGTTAATTAAGCTTTCTAGAAGTCGTAAATTAATAGATCCGAAAAATCTTGGCCTGAAAAATAACCGCTTGAATCATTAAACATGAATCTTACAACTAGCTAGAGGATATATTTCACACGTGAAGAAGATTTAAGTTGTCTCAAAATATTTGGTTCAAAATCTTTGAAAGGTTTACCTACCCAAAATTTTCAATTATCTGTCTAAAATACAATGAATGAAATGAAAATGAACTTATTGAAAAACCATGTGGCAGTTTCGTTGAACAACTATTTTTATATTTCTCCACCTGGTTTGAAAATTCATCAAACTTTGAAAATAATAATATGTGTCATACTGAATATTTTTTATTTTTATAGGCAATCTATTGACCGCGATCTCATCTGATGTTAAGTGACGATGCGGTCGACGTATATAATTATATCTATATACAAGTAAAGCAGTGAAAGCAAATGAACAAGCGTGGTGTATTCCTAAAACTATAAACATGCGCAACACGTGCTACCTGAGGGGTTCACTTTCACTTTGATCTTGGTCTGAGGAGACAGCACTCCATAATCCACGTCTTCGTACAGATCCTGGAAATAATAATTGTAGATAAGTATATCAAGACTTAAAGACTTAAAGATTAGTTTAATAGATATGAGAGTATCCTAGATACTGTTTGATGAAAGGTGTAAGAGATCCAAGGAGCACCCCTAGCAGATTTCTTGAGAAGCTTGGATTTCCATATAAAATCTGTAGCGCTCGGCGATCGCGTCTCTGCGATCTATGTATGTACAAACTCGTACTTGGGGTACAGTTATCATTCAATATTTCGTATCGATCAATTATCATAGCAAAGCATACTCCAGCAGCATCATCATCATTATGAACCTATATCAGTCTACTGCTGGACGTAGGTCTCTCTTAAGACTCGCCACTGAGCCCGGTCTTCGTCTCTTCTCATCCAGTGTTTGCCAGCTACACTCCGCAGATCGTCGTTCCATCTCGCCGGGTGCATCCTACACTACGCTTGCCAAAACGCAGTCTCCACTCCAGTATCCGTTTGCTCCCCTCATATCTTACCTCAACTCTGTATCCAGATGGGTTGTTGAGTCCAAGTTCCCTTAGAGTGACCGCTACGTCTGAAGGTGTCCCGTCTGTTCTCCTGTTCACAAATGCAACGGCGTAGGAGTAGTACTGGCCTTGGACGGGCAGGATGGGACGGGACCAGATTTCAATGCCTCGGTGCTGGAACGTACAAAAAAAAGTAAATAGATTGTATTAAAGGTTATCATCGTATATGGCGATTAAAAGTAAGCTGAAGTGAAAAAAATATCCAAGTACCCATCGTTTTTGTGAACTCAAGCTGCAATGTTAACACAGCTAACGTCTACTGACAAAACGGTTAACATTTATTAAATTTTAAGGTACAAAAACTATAATCACGTATACAAAACGAATCAAAATTTCAATAGAAGAAGGGATAATGGAACTCTAAATCAGAATATCCAAAAATTAATTCTGCAGATAACCATATTGTAGGCACTAATCAGATGATTACGTACTTAGTTGTAACTGTAATATCATTGTATCAATAGTAAGCATCTTGGATACTCACTGGTTTCTTGCACCACCGTTACAGATTAACTAAGACGTTTATCAACTGAAGTTAGGATTATTAGATTAATAACAGGTGTTCAAATAATACATCAAGTTTCACTTATAAAAAGATTTCCATACCTTGTATATTCTCCTTCCCTGGATACCCAAGGGATCCTGGTCGACGTCAATGATCTTCCTGTTCTGCAGTATAGCTTTGTACTCCGGCCTGATGGTCCTGAGGTCCACGCTCATTAGCAGTGGTGCTGCTAGGATTGCCCAGATCGCGAACTGGGTTTTACTTTGCTCGTACGATAGGCCGAAGTTTCCAATGATTAACTAGAATTCAAATATTGATTTTTTTTATTTATTTATTTATTAGGTACCAACAGTTTCTTCAAGCTTACATGCTAGTTATATGTATAGTTATTTTTTTTATTTTTTTTTTATTTAACCTATTGTGTCCCACTGCAGGGTAAAGGTCTCCCCCAAACTTTTCCATTCATCTCGATCTCCTACGTCCATCCACCACTTATGTATTATAATTCTGAATTATAATACATAAGTGAATCTACGCACTGTTGACATTTTAGACTATTATAGTGTGCCTTGACTTTGTTATAGGTATTTTTTTTTAATTATACGTAATTATTTTTAAACACAATTATAATAAAATAATAATGTTATTGTTTTTGAATAAATTGAATATTGAATATGCTTTAGAAACTAGCCACTACTACACTTTTAAAATGTATTTGCCAAAATTTTTCTGGACGTAGTTTTCAATTATGTCCAGAGTTTCCTCTAATAAAAAATACAGCAGTCATAGATATTTTCTCGAAAAAAAAAACAAAAAAAATTGTTAAGATGTCCTCTAACAGAATGACGCACCACGTATTTGACTTTGAGCCAACAACACTTTAGAGGTCGTGAAACTGTAAATAAACTTTTTGTTTGCAGATAATTACCAGTCAAACTTTAACCAGTGGTCATTTAATACAAGTATTCTATGGATTTTTCCAAGTTCTTATAAATATTAGGAATCAGTTAATTTTTTGTTTGTAATAAAATCTTTATTATTATTATTGCTAAAAAAGTAGGTCTTATTGTAAAAAGTGCCCAACATTTTTAATATACATACAAAAAGTAAACAAACCCAAATCTAAAAAGCAGAATAGTACGAATAAAGACAAAACTATTAACTAAATATAAATATTCACGGACATTTTACACATCACACTCTAGTCCCAAACTTAGTAAAGCTATGAAAGCTAGACTGTTGATTGAAAACATTATATACATACATTTTATTAGTAAATACATAGAAACACCCAGAACAAATATTATGTTCATCACACAAACATTTGTTTTGGGTGGGAATCGAAACCACGACCCACAGCATGGAAGGTAGAGTTTCTACCAACTTAACTGTGATGCCTATAAATGTAATGAATAAATTAATAAAAAAAAATGGTTGTCTGTAAAGTCGGTTTACTGACGATAGTTGAACGTGACAACGAACGCAAAGGCCGATTGTGCTTCTTTGTCGCTCGTTCCGCGCTCTCGCTTGCACTTAATGGAACGCCTCAGAGCGAGGTAACGCCGCATGAGTCATGTTTTTTCGTGCGTGCAGCCGGCTCTATCGAATTATAAGACGTTGTCACGTCAAAAAATGACAAGGTTTCTGATGAAATATACTGACCATGTCAGGGTCGTTCCAGTGTCCCGGTCCTGCGTTGGGCACGATGACGTCCTGGTGGTTTCCGTAGTAGTCTATGATAGATTCGACGGAGGCCCACGAGTCTTGGATGTCATCGAAATTGCGCCACAAATTGCAGTGCTCTATGATGGATGAGAAGTTTGGCTGGAACGGGTAAAAAGAAAATATATAAATATTAGGAATCAGTTAATTTTTAAGTAGGTCTTATTGTAAAAAGTGGTAGTATCTGTTGGTGGAGCCTCCGTATTGATTTGTATGTAAAAGTAAAATAAAAAAAACACTTTATAAAATAGCCATGTCCACGTTATTTAGCCCTAAATTAATCAAATCTAGGTTCTTGATAGATTATTCAAGTACCTATCTAAGTCCAGAAAAATAATGTTTTTTTTTTGGGTTTACGTGTTTTTAAAAATTAGTCCTCATAGTAAGCACGTCTCACAAAGTAACTAGCAGAGCTGCAACCAATTTAGGAGATAAGTATTGAGATAATATAATACCTGGAGTCCAGCATAAATCTGGTAGACAGGCCAACTGCAGGAGTAAATCATCTGTCTGCCAGTTAGATTGAGCTCCTTCCCGAACGCAGGGTATCCGTGGTCCATATCAGCTGGAAGTGCATAGCACCCATCCAATTTCACATAGTCTACGCCCCATGATGCAAAAGTTGCAGCATCTGGAAACAGAAAATACATTCATGAAAAGATAAATGAATATATATTAAAAAATAATTAAATATAATATTAAATACACGAAAGTTTGTATGGATGGATGTTTGTCCTCTTAATGCTGGCCACACACCATCCTTCCTATCGTCCAATCGGCATGACGCTACTGATTGGATCAGTTAGAATTGACCGTGTGTGGGAGTGGATTGGCATGACAGTTAGAATGGATAGCAATTGGCAGTTCAATTTTTTTGGCTTGATCACATCGATTGGATACTGCCGATTGGACCGTGTGTGGCTGTGGGCGATTGGCAGTTCAGTTCGTAAGAAGGGCTTTGAAATTGAAAAAAGTAAAAATGCAGATCGACTAAACAAGGGGGGTGAGTACCAGAAAAATCCGAAATCCCCCCTTTTCGTCCCCCCTCTTTGGGTAATCGCTTCCAACTTTTTTTCCAGCAATCCGATTGAGCTCAAATTAAAAAGCATTGTTATTTGTGCAATTTTCTATCCGAATCCGTCGAAAAATTTTTCAAAATCCGACATGAATCACGCTGTCAAAAGCAAAAAGCCATAATCGTCGTCAAGCCTGCAGTGTCATGCCGATTGGACGATAGATTGGACGATAGATTGGATCGTGTGTGGTGTATATGGACGTACTGCAGATTGGATCCAGCCTGCAGTGTCATGCCGATTGGACGATAGGAAGGATCGTCTGTGGCCACTATAACATCAGGTGGGGAATTCGCATGTTCAATCATTGAATCAAATAAAAAATATATTAATATAAGTTAATGAAGTTAATACTAAAATACTCCTGACACTTATTAATAGCAATAAGCAATAATGGTAACTCTTATTTTTGTGATATTTCGAATTCAAATTAATTTTTCACCAACCTATGTATTTCTATATCAAAAATCAAACTTATCCGAGCTCTTAGTCTAAGCTTTACTCGAATTGCTTTGCGAAAACTGTCTCGCAAACTTTGTACGGAGCAAAACGAAATTTCGGATTACGCACTTCGAAATATCGTTTTGCTCACACCACCACCGAAATTATATTTTATTCTAAATATATTTATCGTTGAAAAAACTCAAGACAAGACTCTGGTTCCTCAGATTTGTAGGTATGGCATATCTTCTCTCTTATAAATATCTATAATAATAAATATCTATAATATACTGGAATTATTTTAGCTATATTGAGAAGTCGCGACAGGAAATCACGTGACCGCTCACATTGCCGCTACACGCTAGTGCCTGCGCTTGCGCAACGCAACAAATTGGAATACGGCAATGCAGGGACGGAGTTAGGATTGATACTCAACAAATTTTATTTACAGATGAAAAAATATGAAAGCAGTCTTGCTTAGTAAGAAAAAAATATGTCAAATCATCTTCCTACCCTAGTACGTAGAAGTACTACTAATAGGTACTTCTACTGTGTGGTCGGTAGGTAGGTACAGTACAACAGATCCTCTGCACTCTCGTTTATCAACCTTTGTCTCAGTGACTCTTTACTAACTCATGTCATCAGTCCAGTCCATTAAACTTGTCTAATAAAATAAAATAAAAAATACGTTTTTTTTTTAATACAACTAGGTATTGTTTTCAGACAAACCTTATATTCAAAACAAAAGGTTTCTTACTAATTACTGAGTGCGGCCCTGATAAATTCATATTGCAATAGCAGACCGTTACCGTATACTAAGAATTTAAATCGCCAACATTTAAATATTACAGCGCATTAAAGCACCGAATAGCAACTCTATTGGTTATTTCTAGGTTTGTACAGGCAGCTGCATTAACTTGTTACGAGTTTGAAGAAAAATAATCAAAGCAAACGTGATATGTATTTATTTCTTATGGATTATATCATATTCGGTTGATTTCGGTGTTTTTTTAGGACAGAAAAATAAAACACGCAAATGGACGGGCCCACCTTATGTGAAACGGTTACGTTTATCTAATTATTTTTGGAAGATATAATGACATAAATAAAGGCAAAATTCATAAAAAAAACTAAACTTTATGTACCTACCTATAGTAGGTACCTATATATTTACTACAACTTAAAATCACACGTGCCTCGTTTAATCAAAAACTCAAGTCATCAACAATAAATATTAAAAATGAATTCAACGGAATAATCTTGTATCTAGAGTCTAGCTAGACAAACCTTATCTTAAATTAGTATAAGTATTACAAAAAAATCTTCAATTACATTTTGTTCAATGCAAGAAGGTCAAAATCATAGAGGTAGAGAGAAAAGTATCATCATAAACAAGCAGTAGATAATTAATTTTAAATATTAATTAATAACAAATCTTAGATAATCTTGTAGCAGATTTAATGAAATCTTACCTCCGGCAAGATGGCCGACGACGCCCGGATATCCGGCGCAGGTGAAGTTACCGTAGTCTTCGTAAATGCCAAACTTGAGACCCTTGCTGTGTACCTGGAAATTAATTAAATAATACATTAATTGGATTTTGTTTTGCAACCTGTCATGTTTAAAATACACACTAAGTACAAGTTAAAAGTTTCAATGTTAAAATCGAACATAGTTTTTTTTTCCCAACTTCTAAAAAGGATGTTTTTAATTCGACTGTATACAGTCAAAATCGGTTCATATCCGATTTTGATGACTTTTTTAATTAGTTACTCACACACTTGGAATTTTACTTTAATATTACCTAAGTCGGTTTTGTTCATTTTCTTTGCCATATGCCTTTAGTTTGTTATCTATTTTATATGTTATCTAGACAAACGCGCTACACCGTAAGCCGCATCATCACTTAACATCAGGTGAGATTGCGGTGCCTATAAAGTATAAAAAAAGTAGTTTAAAGAAGTATTACCTATGTAGAAAATAATATAGGAAAGAAAATGTAATTTTTTTTGACTTTTCCAAGTGTACATATAATTGTATCTTTGTGGAACAAAAATAAATGGAATTGAATTATTTAGCATAGTGCAAATCAACGCCTTAGTCTGATGTAACGATAGCAAATCACCCAATGTTACATGTCGTGTCGGTCTTTTGAGACTTTTTGTCTAGAACTCCGTATAACGATACATTCGGCACCGATTTTATCTACAAACGCCAGACAATAGCATGAACTATTATAAAAACTATTTCATTTGCAATTATGTTTTTGCGTTGGATATAAAGCAAAAAAACGATTAGGCGAGTGACCTTTGAACCATAGACATAGATAATGGACTAAGCATTCCCCTTTTATTTCTCCCATTTCCCAGAATTCCCAGGTGTGAACTAAATGCGGGCGGCATTGCATGAGCGAGACAAAACAATCGTGCGGCCAATAGTTGTGTCTTTCTAGGTGATTGATATAGACGTACAGATGAGAGACAGATATAGGCCGCACAGTCGCGTTGTCTCTTTCTAAAGAGTAGTAAATTTTGTGTGGCTATTACTCAGTCTACCACTTTATGTGCATGTCTATTCAAAAATAACTAAATTGCATAGTGTGATTTTAATTTAAACTATAAAATTATTTAACTTTAAATCTTCGGTTTCTATTTTGTACCTGTTCGTAAAGACAAATAATCTCTCATCTATCTTAGCTTAGAAGCGATGAATTCTTGAACGAGTCAAACAAAATGATAGTCATTGAGCTCTATCTACTTATCACGATACATCAAACATTTCGTGCAAAAACTAGAACAATCATTAGATAACTAATCATTATCCCCAAGTCATTCACTTCTCTTCAAGGTTAATACAAATTTAAAACTGTTTCTATATTATGATACTAGCTGGTGGCGACTTTGTCTTGCTATAGTTATACTTTTACCAATTTGCAATCTTTGTAAGATAAAACTTATGTGTTACTCTGATGTATAAGCTAAATTATTCAACTCAAAGTCAATTTCGCCTTTATAATATTGAGTTGGAAGAAGGATAGGATCGAGATTTTTTATTACAACTCGCCCAAACTATTTATTTTACGTTTCCATATTTAAGACAATATCAATTGATTATTATAATTAAAAGTTTAAAAATAAAAATTTATAATGAATGAATGAAAAATACACTAACCAAACATTAAAAAATAAAAATACAAAAAAGATAAATATAAAATTAAAAATGGACAATGGGCGGTCTTATAGCTGAAGTTAAAATTGTATTGCTGTCATACCTACCCACTTCAATGATCAAATGTCAAAAGTCATGACCGTTTAAGTCGAGGAAGCACCAAATAGCAACACATTTATTTATCGTTTCGATCATAATAAATTTTATCGGACAAAATATTTAACAATTCAATTCATATATTTTATTTATGACCTCATATTACCTAAACTTGTTTAGCTTTTGGTTTAGTTTAAATAATAAATAAAATTTGACCAGAATTGATATTTTATATGATCAAGGTCATCTTTTATTATTTGCTAATCTTGACCGGAAATCTTTAAACGATAAACTTGGGTAGGTAGTAGTAACTTTAAGTAGGTTTATTAAATTGCGAAATATATCTACACGTATTTTAAAACATAACGATCCATACTAACAAACAGCCCACCTGATATTAAACCCCGGATAAGCTCTTATATCATAAATGTAAGTATAAGTTTGTATACAAACCTATACAATTTTTATACATGTAAAAAAGAATTCATAGTAAAAAAGACAGAACAAACATCAATGCTCATAGGACATACATTTGTTCTCGGTGGGGATCGAACCCACGACCCATAGCATAGGAGGAAGAGCTATTACCAACTGAGTTGTGACGTCTGTCAATAATAATTTCACATGAGTATGTTTCTATTTCTACGTGTTTAGTTTTATGTACTTATGTATGAAAGAAAAATGGCATAAAGTAATTCAAATAGCAATATAATTCCCATTGGTAATATACAAGGACTTAACGTGTAACATGTCCTTGAATGTTAATTAATTTATTAAATAAGTAACTTCTTAAACCTATCAATCATCATTTAAACCATTGCTAAAGATCATCATTCAATTTGAATACAAGGTGTCACATATAATAACAGCAATCAGTGTATGGTGTAAACAGCATTCAACCAGTATCGCAACTGCGTGGGAATAGAAAATGTCGTAATAGTTGCTAGATCTACTGTAGATGCTAATAGCTTCATATTCACACTTTACCACAGAACCCGTACTCTGAGTTCTACTCAAAAACTGAAACGTCAATAGTCCGGTCAATTTAGACAATTGAAATAAAGAAAATTCCGACAGAGCCAAATCTTCGTAGAGACCTTAGGTTTACCACAAGGAATAAAGTGTCAAAAGTCCCCATCAATCCCATGTGAGCTTAGGGACTTATTCGGGGCCCAACGTCAATATTTTGGGTTTTTTGGATTTTTCTCAAAAACGGTAAGTTATATCGAAAAAGTATCTTAGAGCAAGTTGTAGATCTTAAAATTCTCTATAAAAATGGCCCCAATGACTTTTTAGACAAAAAATCTAAAAAAAATCTTGGAGAAAAAATTATTGGGACCATTTTTATAGAGAATTTTAAGATCTACAACATTGCTCTAAGGTACTTTGTCTATAAAACTTACCGTTTTCGAGAAAAATCCAAAAAACCTAAAATTTTGACGTTGGTCCCCGAATAAGTCCCTAAGCTCACATGGGATTGATGGGGACTTTTGACACTTTATTTCTTGTGGTAAACCTAAGGTCTCTACGAAGATTTGGCTCTGTCGGAATTTTCTTTATTTGATCACTATTTTTATGTCTAAATTGACCGGACTACAATGTATGGGGCATGAAATTTCGGTCGAAATCACTTCTCAAATCAATTTCCTACAAACTAATTCTCGTGCTATTAAAACTTAGTCACACTTTACAACAGAACCCGTAGTATGAGTTTTACTAAAAACTAAAACGTCAATGTATGAGCATGAAATATCAGTCGAAATATCGTTTTGCTTTATAAAAATTGTCTTTCAAGAGACTCGTTAGTAAAATTTATTCCCACTTTACAACAGAACCCGTAGTCCTGGATTGTCCAGCATTATTTATTTATTTAAGTACAGTCGACTATATTATTCGAGAAACAGTTAGCTATTGTGTACAACCTTACAGTACCTCTACCATGAGTCGCACAGTAAAATCGCCTGACTTTACTACAGTAGTTACGTAAATATTAGTATTGCGAATTTTAATACCCAACTATCCGCTAGAGGCACTGTACAAATCTTCATACATTTTTTTAACTACATACGCTAGCGAGTATAGTATATATAGTATAGTAAAAACTCATGGTAGAGCTACTGTAGATAAGTCAAAATCAAGTAAGTTATAGAAACAAACTTTGATTTATAAACATGCTTTAAAAAATATTTACTAAAAACGCTTTATCACGTTGAATATAATAAATTTATTAGGTTAGCACAATAACTTAAAATCATAAATATTTGTACACAGGAAATGTCACGGCATCAAGATTTACGTTGTTTATTAATAAAACCGTTGTTTTGTCATTTTTAAACACAAAAAGTTTTTTATTACACGATAAATAATAAATTAAAATATCTTAAGAACCTTATAGCATCAAACCTAGATGTAGAACTTTTGTCAATGTACCTAGTCTTAATTTGGTTCAGTGTAGTATAGAAAATAATGAAAGCTTAAATTTAAAAACACAAATAAAAGTAAAATTTTAGTATTTAATCACATCGCATCTTTTAAATTACAAACCTCAATTCACTAAGCCATAATCTAAGTGTATGGAAATACAGTTGGGATCCTTTGTCAATCAATTTAAGTTACACTAAATTTAATTTAATTCATTTGTATGCAATAAATTGTATAAATGAAACGCATTTCAAATTGCGATCATCCGTTTCATACAATATTCATAACAGCTTTTTCTAGAGTTCAGGCCTATTTCGTTTCATCAAGCTCTGGCTGGTTGTAAATGAATAAAACTATGATTGGCCTAAGGCAATTATCATTTGAATATCGAACCCATTCCAAAAAGGTCATCCCTCTCTCTTCATCTCGGTGCAACCTCTTTTGTTATTCAAGTGACATGGTGAAGGCGTGGGAATACACCTACATGGTATGAAGGTCTCGAGATACCACAGGAGATAAGATATTGTTGAAACAAATGTATGTAATTGTAATCCAGTTCTTTTACATGCAGATCTGACACGATAAATATATTTAATATGCTTTGTTTACAAAGAA
Source organism: Ecliptopera silaceata (assembly GCA_932527185.1). Classification (NCBI taxonomy): domain Eukaryota; kingdom Metazoa; phylum Arthropoda; class Insecta; order Lepidoptera; family Geometridae; genus Ecliptopera; species Ecliptopera silaceata. The sequence continues at coordinate 5,155,486 of OW052211.1, forward strand.
CTTTACGAACAAATAGAATTAAATTTGTAAGTGTTTCATATTGCGATTGTAGAGAGTTCTAGTATTATCTATCATTAAGAGCACAAAGGCTTCACGGATAATATAAGTATGTACCTACAATTATGTATTGTAGTCATACAAAAATGTAGGCTGTTTTTTTTTAAATTACCACAAAAAAATCCAAAAATCACACGAATTTAGTGCGTTTTGTTACTAACATTTAATTATGTACCTACTCGTAGATATTATTTGTCTAAAATGTATTATGTGGGTATGATTTCAGCATGTACTTAAATATCAGTGGGATTTGTAGTTATGTAAATAAAATACATAAATTAGTTTAATCTTCACGTTGTCCTTGACATTCCTCGATTTGCTAGATCTTGTCTTTTACATGAGACATTGAACCCAGGACCTTTAATAAACAAGTCAGCGCACCCACTGGTTCACAAGTTTTTTATCATTGACAAAAAAAGCAGATGATCTGGTGATAGTCTATTTTTTGCTATTAACTTAAACGGACATGGTTTGTGGAATTAGTTTTCATTTGCATTTGTCAGTTGCTAAATTAAGCATATTTCCTTATTAACTTTAAAAAAAGTTTGATTCACACCAAAAAAGATATTCCACACAAGATAACCTCACATTTCTGTCAACTTTTGACATAATCTTGCGAGACAGACAAGTCGTGCGAGGTAAATCTCACATTCGCAAGAATAAGCTGGTCAATTCTCCCGACAATACTGAAGTCTGAAATAAGTTTATTGTTCTTACACGCTATTGTTATAAGTTCACATAACAGGCCCTTAAGTTACAACACATTGATTGTATCTACCGCGGCTTTGTCTTTAAACTGTAAAAAAAACGGTAAAAAATCGCTCATACATAATTACTTACGCACAATCAAACATGGCAAGCACATAATGCCTGTTTTTTGTCTTATAAAGTGTTGAAATAGTAATGAACTTTAAATTGAAAATCATTACTAGGCTTTGGTGTTAGTTCACCTTTACTTTTATGGCCGATAATAAATTAAACCATTCTGAATCGGGGCTTTAGATTTTATTAAGTAATCAGTCAAACTATCTAGCGCAATTCTACTAAACCCGACCGATTTCGTTTAAATTTTAAGAAACCAAATAGAATTTAGATGATTAAAACCGACCAATTTGCTATGCTTCTTTTTTAAGATTTTCTAACAAAACTTATCCTTCTTGTTTTATACACGGGGTTTTTCTTTTTCTTTTTTATGTGGCTCCTGTTTATCAATACAACAAGCAATTCTGCCGATGTCAAGTGTTTGAATATAATTCTCAGTCAAGTCAGTAAATCGTCAAGTTGGCTTATACACACGGAAAAAAAGTCTGTCTGTCATATTGACAAATCATTTTCTCAGTGTCAAGTCCATTTATATTTTAATTAGAATGTTAGGTCAAGTCGTAATTTAATTAAATTAAAAACTTGAAATATAATAAAATCAATATAACATTTCGCCTACTAAATTATTGATTTTTCGGTGGCGATTTGCAATGATGATTGATCTTAAATATTGAACCGTTTTTAATTAACTGAATTTAAATTACCAAATTATAGTCTCATCCTTACACTTTACAAGCTTGATATATTTTATGGTTTATGTTAATGGATCGCTATATTTATTAAATGTCAACAACTTTATTATTTAAAATTCAGTCAACTTTTTATAGTTAAAGAATGTTCCTATCGTTATTGTACCTACTGTTATGTCGTCAATTATGTTACGCTTCATTTATGAATTTATTATTACTAGAATTTAATAAAAAAACTATAGAGAAGTCAGTTCCTACTATTCCTTCACTATACAGGGTGTTTTTTGAGGTAGTGATGTCCAAGTCCGAAACGGTTATTGTTTTTTAATAAACTCGTAACTTACGTTTACTTAGTTTTTTTTATACATAGACATTTTGTAGGTAAACCTAATTTTTATAAATTCGTCAATTAAATACAATAGTTATGTCAGGGTTTATAGAAGATAGAATTCATAGGGATGATAGAGGAGAATGGAAAAAGAGAACATGTTATGCCGACCCCACCTGTGGGATAAGGGCAGGAAGAAGAAGAAAAAATTATGTCAGGGTTTTTGGACAGGATAAAATTATTTAGTAGTGTATGGAAACAAAACTCAATACTATAAATAAATATAATAATTTAAAAAATGACATTTTGAATTAAACGTCAAACATTTTTGCACAAGGATGTTACAGCAGGTTACTGTACCAGGATGTGGTTTTTGAATTAATTTTTAGCCAACGTTATGGTAAAATAACTAAGAATGATGTTCAACTGGTTTAATAAAAAGTCGTTCGCACTTTAATAAAGTTAAATTATTTAATTTATATTCAAGTAGACCGCATTTTTTTTTGTAATGAAAGCCACGATTATGATTCTCATGCGATAGTTTTGTAGTTTTAAGCATAAAATATTAGAAGTTATCATGAGATCAGATATGATGAATAGTAATCAGATAATAATAATAATCGATACGTAATTGTAATAATATTGTTATTATTGTTCTCACGAGAATAAAATATCCTTGACGACACCCACAATCTATATCGAGTTCGCATAATTATTTATATAATTTATGCATCTTGTATGCACCTACGGGAATAATTTATATTGAATATTATTCACTTACTGATAATTATCTTTTTTTACAACTTTTGTTTAATAATCAAAACGATCAATTTATGTATGTATAACATTTATTATTTAAAATTATCACGGGTTCACGTATTTTTTTTGTAAACGGGATATTACCATGATTCATTAAATAGTTTGATGTACTTTGAAGCCATGATAAATTAATTTTGATAGTGATAAATAATGCTGTTAAAAACTGTTTATTAGTGAGTTTAATAAGCAAACAAAGTTCAACATTATATGTAACTTACAATACTTAGTACTTATATCTGAAATGTGTTTATATAATGGGGCGTCTAAACGGGCAATATTTTACGGCAATTTGTGGCTGCAATTATTGGCAAACATTGCCCAGCCATCAATAAAACATTTTAGTATCTACATTTTATGGCTGAGCAATCAATTGCAGGCAACATGTTGCAATATGTTGTATTTTGTCGTGGCTACACATAAAAACATTTTGACATATTCAAAAAATATGTGGCTATAATGCCGGGCCATCCTTAAAATATTGCATAGTGTGGCTGGTATTGGACGCGTTTAGACGCCCCATAATGGGGCGTCTAAACGGGCAATATTTTACGGCATTTTGTGCAATATTTTAAGGATGGCCCGGCATTATAGCCACATATTTTTTGACATTTCGTCGGCCATTGTTGCTGGATTGTGTGGCTCATTAAATGGTTCTGAATCAAAGGCCATATATATTGCAGCCATATTGCAACATGTTGCCTGCAATTGATTGCTCAGCCATAAAATGTACTAAAATGTTTTATTTATGGCTGGGCAATGTTTGCCAATAATTGCAGCCACAAATTGCCGTAAAATATTGCCCGTTTAGACGCCCCATTACTTAACTATTATGCCACAATTGATAAACTCTGATGACATTTGACACCACCAGAGCTATCAAATCAAGCCCGCATTTATCTAAAACTATGCGGAAATTAACCCAGCAATCATTTCCATCAAAACAACCACAAAATAAATAGAATTCTAATCATGCAATGTAAGTTTATTAACAAAACCGCGTTCTGACCGCAGGATGCTGACGCGTGTCGTGAAAGTAACACGATACGACCACGATACGACACGACACTTGTGAAAACCCGCGTATTTGCGGAATGAGGATTTATGAGTTTTTTTTATTCAATAATCTAAGCAAGACAATGGCGTATGCTATAAATCTGAATAGTTTTTTTGACGTGACAACGTCTTATAATTCGATAGAGCCGGCTGCACGCACGAAAAAACATGACTCATGAAGCGTTCCGGCGTTCCGGCGTTCTGAGGCGTTCCAAGATGTTTCGAACGACGATTTATTTTGCAGAACCGCTTACAATACCGTTCGTTGACGTTGTCACGTTCAACTATCGTCAGTAAACCGACTTTACAGACAACCATTTTTTATGATTAATTCTTGGAGGTACTTACCTATAATCTGATATGAGGTTTAGATACATACCTACTCTAGTAGGTATACTACTGGTAGTAAAAATGACACAAAAGTGTGTCATCTATTTTTTTTGACTATCAGTTGTAATGTTTAGTAGTAGGTACCAACTAGTGTCATAACGAAAATAAAATACATTTATTCAATACATTTCTATATATTATACTTAGTAATAAATGTAGGAATTGAATATTTCTTTATAAAGTCACGTCATGGCATAGAGACATATAATATTTACTAGATAATATCTGTAAATAGGATTTTATTCATTATCATGCAATGTTGATTATAAACGCGTCTCAGCCGCGGGATGACAGGATGCGTGCTGTGAAAGTGACACAACATGACATTACTGTTTTATGTCATTGCGAAAAGTTATTATCAAACGCAAAGAATGATATGGAAAAACATAGAGTTAAGTATTCAGCACGAAATGGAATAAAATTATAATTATTCTATCGTTTATTTGTTCTATGTTTCTATTTATGTATTGACATAAAAAATGTATATAAGTAAGTATTCAGCTTCTTCTTCTTTGTGTCGATGCTACAACTGTATTTTGTTGTAGCATCGTGTTGGAAAGATTAGCCAGACTAGACACTGCTTTACCGTGCCTAGCTGTTACCGGTGTGCGCCACGAGGAGGCTCTTTCCATGCACCCCTTTTAGTATTCAGCTATCTAGTTCTGATACATTGATAAGCTTCGTTCAAATTTTGTCAACGTGACATTTAATGATTTTTATTTAAACTAAGAATTAAAATTAAATACTTAGTCAATACTTCATTTTATTTGTCACTAATGTTACATTATAAATACATTTAGTTTTTATTTTTTAAATTATGTATACAATTTAATTATACATTTTTTATTATTATGGCTATAAGAGAGTTCATTTTAAACCACTAACGCATAAACACGACAATAATTATTTTTCGTTGTGTAAATTATTGCCATAATTGATTTAAACGTACTTAATTGTTTTAAAATACAGTAAAATAGTAATAACTTCATATCTTTTACGGCTTATAAGAAAGTTAAATTACAATACAATTTAACTACTGGTACAAGCATAAATAAAAAAAATTTTTTTACCTAACTTAAAACTAAATCTCGGCTAATTGAAATCGAATTGAAATGACTGTTTCAATTCCGTGCTTCAAATGAAGTGAAAGTATAAAGTAGATTCAACACAAAGTCTCTTATTTGGAGTGAGACAATAGATCAAACATTTCCTTGTGATTTATGTGAATTACTGTCTTATGCCTTGATCACACGTACCGAGTAAACCGGCGAGACAGTGACGTATTTAAGATACACTGCGCGCTAACGCTGCAACGTTCAACAGTAAAACTGATGTCGACGCGCAGTGTATCTCAAATACGTCACTGTCTCGCCGGTTTACTCGGTACGTGTGATCAAGGCATTAGTCTCTTTATGTTCGTAATTACAGATAAACCATATTTTTCGTCAAACAAGCGTATCGTACCTATTTGTCGCACCAAACGAGCTATTCGTGACAATTGCTTGTTTTTATATAGTTTTCTCTACGTAATGAATAATAATATGTACTTTAACGTTCGTTATATATCTACATAATTGTATGATATTTATATGCAGTACTAGATTCTTAGCATAATAGTCGATATTTATTTTCCAACTTTTGTCATTTTATTTTTCTACTAGCTGGTGTCCGCGACGTCGTCTTTCTATATTTGTGACAATTTGCACAATATCTTTACAAATAATAGCTTAATGTGTGATTCTGATGTATAAACTACATTATTGTAAAGTTTCATTAAAATCCATCAATTAGTTTTTGCGTGAAAGAGTAACATACATCCATCATACATTTTTACCTAGTTTGGGTACCTATGTTTCTCCAACCAAGTCGTGTTACCAATAGTGAATAGGTAACAAATAATTACATAGCTAGTTATGTTCTTTGGATACCCATGCAACTAACAATGTTTGTTGTTAATTAAATTATCTTTATCCACACTTCCATCCCTCCATACAAACTTTCGCGTTTATAGGTAAGTTATAGGTAAGTTTATAGGTAGCTGACCCATGCCCACTTCGTTGGGCATGGGTAATTCGTTCGTTTTTTCTACGATTCATTTTGGAAAACGAACTACCACGTACAAGCCTTTTTATTTTTCGGTTTTTTATAATAACTTATGATACTCAGTAATAATGTGGCTTTCTATTAGTGATTTTTTTTTTAAATCGGTTCAGTAATCCCGAGATTACCCCTTACAATTTAACAAATATACAAACACAAACTTTACTTCTTTATATTATTTAGTATAGAAGTAGGATTTTGTTGTGAACTTCTTGTCCGTATAATGAACTCTTGTTAAACATGTGAATGAACTTTGTCAACAAAATAAATGAGGTACCGAAATATTCGCACTTCACACCTTTTGTGTGAAGAGTGTTTATATTGTAAATATGGTTAACTGTACGACAAACTTGAATTTATTTACACAACTTTATACCTATAAAGCTTAAAAAAGTTTTACCTACTTGAAATATTTGATTAGCATCTGTATTTATTCACGGAGATTTCATACATGCGGTAGTCGCAAACCAAGCTAAGCTTGTGCCTACTATGGGAATTGAATCTAAAGTAATTGAAATTAATATAATTGAATTAATCTAATTGAGTTGATCATTTAATAACTGTACAAAATCTTATTTTATTTATTTATTATCAATCATGATTGATAAAGTTCCCTTGTAAAAAGAGGTTTAAGTAGATATATGTACATTCATTTTAATTTTCAATTACTACCAAAATATCTTAAATTGGGTAGACACCACATAAACACGTGCAGAAGCCCGTGCATGCTTTTGATCAAATCTTAAAGTTAAGACAAAGTCACATCTAGATTATCAAAACAAAATCAAGTCCTCATAACCCGCTTTCCCGCTAAATCGTCCGCGGTTCCAAATCTGTTTTCTAGATTCCAAGAATGTTACGGTTCGTGAGTACAAAGTGTTTGTGGCTAACTTTCATTCGATTCCCTCAACTAGGTTACGGTAAGCAATGTGGCATACGCCTAATTGGCTTTTCTTAGGGCATTGTTCTGATGCATTATCTGTAAAGACGACAAGCAGAAACAGAGCGTAGTTGAACATAAGTGACATGGTTTTCACGTGAGATATGCAGAATTTCTGAAGTTGTAGTTGTAAGACTAATAAATCAGAAATTGTTACTAAACTGTTAATCGCAGCAACCTTGCTTACATAAATAGCGAGCAACTTTGGTTCATAACAAGGTTGCATAAATTGTATTAAGCTACACACCTTGACAGAAGCATTGATGGATTTAAGAGTGCAACTATTCAATAACTTAAAAAAAACATTCGTAAGATTAATCTATTCAAACAAAACTATTACTTATTTAATATAAGTAATAGTCCAGTAGTAACAAATAATCCAAATTGATCATAAAACGTACTCAATCATCAATCAAAACAATAAAAGTAATTAAAAAGAGCAGTCATCAGCGGAGCAATGATTATAGTTTTTGCTGTACAACAATAGCGTTTATTTATTACAGTTACGTATGTTCAACGAATTCGGTTCAATGTCGCAGTCGGCTCAGCGTGAGAAAACCACAGGCGCCATTCAACTCGCAAACTGGCCCGAAGGTCGCGGTAAAAGTGTAAAAACTACGCCCAGTTATGATCTGGGTCAAGTGCAAGTTACAACTGTCGGTGCGTGAATACGGAAACAGATTTACTTTTAATCGGCTTTATGCGCTTTCGTCGGACGTTTCAGACAGCGTGAAATCGCAGATAAATTGGCTTTTTGTAGTTACGTACTTTTTCAGCTGATCAAAATCCATGCTAAACATTTTACCATATTTTTTCGAAAATAGACTAAAATAAAGACATTACACACTTAAGAGATTAAATTTAAAAGTTTAAACGAGTTTTTTATTAACTAATTGCCAGACCCAAACGTGTAAGACGTTTAATAAATAGTATCTCTAATCTTTTAAAGTGTTATTTATATTGCTTCCGACATTTTTTGCAAACCCTACTACCCAAATCAGGTATCGTATATTGTTAATATTTTATTATTTATTTTATTGCAAGTAAACCCGGATATCCCACCAATAAATGTATTATTTATTGATCAAATAAACAAAAACCTTGATGTGTTACTCATTGTTACAACCTCGTCATAAAGGAAACCGAGTCGAATCCATTTGACACGGTGTCATTATCTTATACGGAACCTATAGGTGCTATTAGGGTTAAACATATTATAAAGCGTACGTATGTTACCTACTTCGATCTATCGCATAAATTAGTAACAATATCTCGAAACCAGAAAAAATGGATTTTTTGATTTGTTATATTCGGCTCTATCAAAATAAATCATCATAGCAAGTAACTTTATTAGCCAACAAAAAAACGGAAGAGGTTCTCGAGCCAACGTGTATATATTTTTTGTAAATAAACTTCGCATTTCACAGTTTATTAATTTGTCTCAACATTACTGTTTGGCATCACACATAATGTTTGTTCTTAGTAGGTTTGAAACCACAACCCGAAGCTCAAAAAACAAAGTTAGTAGCAAATAAGCTGCAAAATATAATACTTATATAAAAATTAGGCGCGTCCTGGTATATCATCTTTTTAAAATAAACACCTTTCTAAATGCATTGATAAATAAGAATATTATTCACGGACATTGATAAAAACACAACGCACAAAAACTAAAATGGAAAGTCTAGAAGCATTGATCTTCTGTCTAATGTCAATTGTTTTGGTCACGTAACTAAAGTTGTGTTCTTTATATAGTAACACAGAATAGTCACGTATTGTGGTTACTAGTCTACACAACACATACCACTTAACAGTCAATTGAATTGAATTAAGTGAAAAGATGTTCTGTTGTAGCTCAATTTGTAACATAAAGTGACCACTTCGTCACAGGTATTTGTAGCTTTAGAAAACACGTAAGAGAGAACACAGTGATAAGTGGTTGTGGTAGTACATAAACGAAATAATAAAAAAGAAATATAAATGAAGAAAATGAAATTGAAAATTAAAAGTGATTTAGAGGTTTTTTTTACTAATCCTCGATATTTCAACACAGTTCCGTCATATGTGTTTGATTTCATATAAAATATGTATTTTCTAAATTATGTTCATTTCGTAAACACTGTAATAGCCAAAATTTTCTTTGATCCTACACCCAAAAACTAGTTGTAGCATATCATAAATATGGCATTGTAAAATTCTATAAGAACAGTACAATTATCATTGATATTTGATGAGTAAAAATAATTAAACCAAATTGTTACGTAAATATTCCAATATACAGGGGAACGAAACTTGCTCTACAAATGTAGAGCAAGGTATCAAATCATAAGCAACACGAAATTATGCGGTTCATTGATCTAGCAATGTTATAATCAACGATATTTGATGCGTGTAACGCGGCAATGGTCACGAAAATGCGATCGGCCATAATCGCGTGATAGTCTCCTGTTAGTAATAAAACTTTTATCGTGTTCTAACATTCATAAATACAAGATAAAGTTTAAAAACTAAAACCCGACTACATTAAAAACAACCTATACCTACGCCTATAATATTTATGTAATTAGAATGAACACTTAAAGCTCTATCATTTGATACCAAACACAATAAGTCTATTATACAAGTAGATATATTTCACACTTTTCATATTTTAAAATAGAACAAATTACATGATTGCAAAAGATGTAGGCACGAGCAGAGTTGTTAGTTTTTCGTTGGCCTTGAAAATTTTGGACTAAAGTGTACTTTGCAAGCACAAATAATATCGTATCGTATACCTACATAACCTACCTTATTAAAACACAAAAGAAATAAACCCATTTTCATTGCTATAGAACTTATCAACACATGTTTTATCAAAATTCCCATCTGATTTGTTAAGTGTCCATTATATGTACATAAATCATTTAATTAAGTGTAAATGTACATTTGCATTCAACACCTGTTAAGATCTTGCATTCTTTAACCGGAAGGCTGATTGGAATAATGAGTCCTTAATCTATTTATGGTACAGTTACTTGGAAAAATATGTAAGTTTTTTTAGTTATTTTAGTCATAACATTAACTACATCGAACTTCTTCTTCTTGCGTGTCAATTACTTTCAACAACATTCAACTCGACTTGAGGTACTATGGGTTTTTTAGTTTTAGTTTTTCACGACAATATTTTTTACAAGTAATTTTTAGTAATTTTTATGTTTTTTATTTTAATAAATAGGTATAACCCTTATAACATTAACCATGTCGAAAGTCAATGTTTCAATAACAGCAAGCATACAAACTTCTTCATGCGTGTCAATCACTTTCAACAACATTTAACTCGACTTGAGTAGAACTGTGGCTCGTGGGTTCGATTCCCACCCAATGCGAATGTTTGTGTGATGAACCTCAATATTTTTTCTGTGTCTGTTTCTATGTAGGTATTCTATGTATGTATTTAAAAATGCATATAAGTATTCTATAAGCAGACTAGTTCCCATAGTACAAGCTTTGCTTAGTTTGGGACTAGAGTGTGATGTGTGAAATTTCCGTGCATATTTATATTTATTTTACTTATAATTCTGCTATTCTTATCCCCCTGTCTGTACCGTCGATAAGGTTATCCCTAGTGCAGCATACAAACTAGTTTGAAAAAGAGACAAAAGTATTCTTATTCTTCTTCGTTTCGACATTCCCCGTTGTTACATGTGTCTGGCCCAAAAACGGGCCACGTCAATGGCACTCTCCGTGCCCTCGCAGAGCTCCCTTATAGTGCAGGTGTTGGTGCACTCTGGGCAAGATAACAGATGAGGCATTGTCTGTGGGTCTCCACAGTTACATTGCGCTTGTAAAAGTATTTAAATATCAACTTACATAGTCAGACAAGCTCTTCATCCCGTACGGGAAGCGTTCTCTATCGGCCACCAACTGGCCTGCAGGTCCACGTTCACGCTCCGGCCAGCAGTCATCAACGTTGATGTATTCATAGCCAGCGGCGGCGTATCCTTCCGACACTAGGATGTCCGTCATCGTCCGGAAGAGACGATCGCTGGAAGAATGATAAGTTCAAAATCATTGTTATATTAAGGGAAGGGAGGGAAGTTTGGGAGTTGTAGGGGTAATCTATGGACTGAACGGATTTTGAAAATTCTTACAGTTTGAAAGCTATTTGTGTGTTTAATTATCATGATAGAATAAAAAAAAATAGTCAAATTTCGTGAATTATTAGTTATAAATAGTGCACAAATTATCATTCAAAGCTTAAGCTACTGTTTCAAATACTAAACATTTGAAAAAAAATGCCTACTAGAAATAACCAAATAAACAAGATTTGCTTAGTTTCGATCTAAAGCGCGATATGATCATCCGCGTTTTATCGATGATGGTTAGAATAAAATAGAATATGTAGAACTTTATTTCAGTTATCATCAAACTTAATGCTAGAACATATCAAAATATATAATTTATTATATTGACGAGTTTTTAGACATTCTTATAGAAATTTTATACGTTTGAATAATAAAATCTTAAGTGTATCGTAAGCCCGTAAAGTGAACGCGGAAGATTGGTTATTATCATAAAACACTCAATTATTTATTGAATGTTAATGAAGTTGAATGTGGAAACATGATGATTTACAGTCAAAACCAATGGAGCGATGACCAGAATACCACGCATCAGTTACTTGTAAATTACAAACCGAGACTGAAGATTGAGCGCACACTAACAACATAATAGAGTTTAAAAAAACCGGCAAGAACGAGTTGGCCTCGCGCACGAGAGGTTTCATGCTCAAAAATTACGTTTTGGTATGAGAGTCCTCTTATATATTTACTTTATTATGTTGTTCAGTATTTATTAAAAATGTCTACTCTCTAAACTAAACTATCGCAGTTCGTGAGATTACCTACAGACAGACGGACAGACAGAAAGTCAGCCGAAGTCTCAGTAATAGAATCATGTTTTACCATCTGAATACGAAACCCTAAAAATTTAGATATTATATTCAGATGTCGTATCATGTTCATGACTTTAAGAGACGTTTTGTCGTAAGTTTGCGCACATCCTTAAATCATGTTTTTTTTAAACTAGTGACTCGTCTGTTCCAATTCTGTAACATTATGATTTGACTGTGACTTTCTACTATTATGGATTGTTTTTATATTTAGTCTGAAATGAGCGTAAGTTTTTGCAACAAATAGTGTAGACATAAAAAAATGAATTGCCAACAAAAAATATAAATAACATAAATATCTCCTTTAATAATTATATCTTCATAGCCGTAAAAAGTTATTAAAAATATCTTTAAACTTTTACTCATCAAACATTTTTAAATTTACTGTAGAATACATACTCGCTTGCTATTACCTAAGTACATAATGTAAGCATTTACAAAGCTTACGTCTACGCGAAATGGACTCACCTTATACAATTTTCGGGATCATTTTTGCAGTCAGTGTTGCATCTAAATCGTTCCCATGCAAGCCACCCCATGGGAGGCGTCAGCGCCAGCCCATTGTCCAGCGCCAATATACATCCCACCAAGCACACACTCACAGTTAACAAACAAAACTTCCACGACGCCATCACTATATTTATTTATCACAGATTTATAAAGAAAAACCTATCCTCATTTTCTCCTATCCTAAATATTCAACTTTCCTTTTTTTAAAATAACAAAACTACGGTATCGGTTCGCGCGCGGTAGAATAGCGCGCTGGCTGTCAGTTATATGTCAGTTGGGCTGTGACAGTTGACATTGGTTGTAGGTAAGCAGTAATGAGGTTTTAATCTTTATCCAAGCAGGCCTGATCAGGTTATCTGTAACAAAGAAAGTTATTTTTAATTCATGGGGTTATTAATCTCAGTTGACGCCGCGTTTTCTGCGCTGTAGGTTGTGGGTTCGATTCTCATTCAAAACATGTATGTTGTGAAAGACAAATAAATAAAGTTTGACATTTTAGATAACACTGTAATGTTACATAATAAACTTTTTATAATATTGTGTATAGTCGGAATTCGGAAGGCTGTTTCAATCCATATATATTAATTTAAAAATTATTCACCTAGATAAATTATGGATTTATAGTTAATTTATCATAAACTGGAGGTTAAAAATATTATTAAGAGGTCATTCATTTGCAATGTTAATATTTGAACAGTTTCCGAATGAGGGATATAGAGCAATGGATGTCTAGACAGACCTCTAACTTCTAATTATAATAATGACAGAATCAAGCCTTTTTAGCGAATTTAATATTCTACGATGATAAGGACTTTTCAACAATTTGTCATATTTTATTGCGACTATGCAAAGTTATAGAAGTTTAAGAGTTTAAAGTATGTATTTTATATGTAGACGGTTAAATGTTGGATTACTTAATGGGTTTATTTTTATCTTCTTACACGAGTTCTAACAAAAAGCTCAAAATACTCGTGATGAATGAACAGTTTGAAAAAAAAAATTGAAAATAGGTCTAGTACGAGTAATCTAAACGAACGGCGACTCAACATTTGACAAATGGGTCACACACGACAATGGGACTTCATTCCGTTCACTTTCGGTTTACAATCAACAAAGAATGAATGAACCAACGATAACACGAGAAAGACAATTATTAATGACAGAAGCATTGAATAGCTTTATTGATCTTCAGGAAATCGTTGATCAAAACGTTCCACTTTTGCACTAAACTTGATAGACACGGGAAAGGTTAATTTACTTTTTTATTTGATTGTGTGAAAAACTTTGTCATTGTCTCTAACATAGATAAATAGAGATAGCCATAGATTTGACCGCCAATATAATATAAGACCATGGTATAATATGATATAAGACTACAATGCTATTATTTATAAATTTTAATTGATTAATATTACCTATATTAGACCTTAATCTAATATAGGTAATAATTATTGTAATTGCTATTGGTACTAATATAGATCAGTTGATCTACTTATAGATAATTTGTAACTGTCTGCAGACAAATTGTTCTATTTTTTATTTACAATGTAAACACCATAATACTTCTTTGTAAATAAAATGCATGGAAGACAATTTCAGATATAATATCGCTATTAAAAATCCTACAGGATATAACAAGGGTTTTTTATATACGTTAATAATCCACGCATGATATCTTGCACTACAATTATTTATATCTGATGATCTAAGGTCGCCATCACGACATTAATGGATTCGAACCGGCACTTATGGTAATTATGGAGTACTTGACACAAATGTCGTACGGTAAAAACATTTATTGTCTGTAGTATGATGCCTATTCTTCATCCAACGGTCATCAAATTAGTTACTTAAAATAATGTAATTATTCACACCATAAAACTAGATACAAAATACGATAAAAAATCTAATCACCATATCAAGATACTATATGTACTAACTATACTATTTTTTTTTTGTTTCTTATGTATTTTATATGACAATGTACATTTTGTAAATACTGTATATAGACCAGGCTAGATACTATATACATATAAATAAATAGATACAGAATACAACCCGATTGAAATGCAGCACCTGCAAAATATATTTAGGTATTATAAAGAAGATAAATAAGTAAGTATTTTATATATTCAAAAAAATATAAACGCACTTTAAAACGAACGGTGTCTTAATAAAAGCCCAAGGTTTGTTGATATAATGTCATGACTTTTTTACCTAAATTAGGTTTGTTGGTATATTATATGAAATATTTGTTTTTTTTATTGCATTTACTTATGTTATTTTGGAGGAATATTTTACCAAATTTACAACGATATATCACTATAACTTGTAGTCACGTTGGCAGACATACAATAACTTTACATTATCCAGTGTTAATATCACTATTTCAAAAGATTTTTTGTTCATAAACAATGCAGAAATATAACAATCAGACTACAAAAACAGCTTTATTAAATGTATATCAGGACAAATTAACTATGATTGTCGTGCAATTAAACACATGCGATGTGAGATTACGTTTGTTATTTTTATTTAGTTTAATTTGAACTGAACTGATCCAAATCTGTAGCAATCGTCGCGCATCCAAGATACTGGCTGCATTGCGGCGTTGAATAGCAATGCTGATACGCTGGGCCAGATACTCACCAGCCCTCGGGTCACGCGTCGCTGCGACTAGACGCCCTATCTATAGATCGTTTGCAACGGTCAGTAGATAGCTCAACTGTTTCTTATGTATTTTATACTATGTATATTTTGTAAATACTGTAATTAGAACTGAACTGCGAAAAACAAGATCTAAGGCCCGATCACAAATAAGTTCTTCTCTCCAACACTACACGTCAGATCTTAATTAAAATTAAAAGAGGATATTAAAAGCTTTCAAATTGAAACAAAGACTTATGATGAAAAAAATGAAAAAGTAAACTGAGTTTTTTTAATTTCAGTTATTAATAAACTATTACAAATATTTTATTCACAAACAAACTTACGACCATACAGTATTTACAAAATGTACATTGTCATATAAAATAAATAAGAAACAGTTGAGCTATCTACAGACCGTTGCAAACGATCTATAGATAGCTCAACTGATCCAATAAAACTAATAAACAATAATTAATAAACTGGGTTTGAGCTCTTAGTAGTAATTTTTCCACAACATGCACTCTTTTGTACATGCACAGGAATGGAAGCACGCTATTCGTTGCAACAGCATCATTACGCAGGGCGGTTGCCACACAGTAATGGCTTGGTTTGCATGAGCTTCCGCCAGCTGCCTTTTGCGCCACTGCCTAGATCAAATGCCACTGTTTTTGAACTAGTTTTGCTAGCAACAATCTATATTAAACACTGGATGAGAAGAGCCGAAGACCGGGCTCAGTGGCGCGTCTTGGGGAGAGATCTACGTCCAGCAGTGGACTGGAGCTAGGAAGAGCCGAAGACGGGGCTCAGTGGCGCGTCTTAGGAGAGACTACCAGCAGTGGAATGGGTGAGCACGAATAAATGTGACAATCGTAAACGTATTTAACATACACTGTACGGTAACGTTGTAAAGTTCGAAAGCAAAGCTAATGTTAACGCGCAGTGTATGTCAAATACGTCACTGTTTCGATACGTTTATAGTTTACATTCTAGTCCCAAACTAAGCAGAGCTTATACTATGAGAACTAGATTGTTGATAGAATACTTAGTTAGCTACACTTTTTTTTAATACATACATAACGCCGGAAAGGCGTTATATGGATGACCTGGACGCCCAGAAAAAAGATTGGTGGAATGTCGCCAAAGACCGGGATAAGTGGAAGGCTTTGGGAGAGACCTTTGCCCAGCAGTGGGACAATGATGAAAAAAAACTTATGAACAGTAACACCTAAACAAAGAACAAACATTTGTGTTTATCGCAAATGTTTGTTTTAGGTTTCTAGATCTAAGTTTCAGATAGAAATGTCAGAATCAGCTCATTTATAGCTACGTTTTGTTAAATATATTTTACCGAAAATATTACCACCAAGTAGTCTTATTTTTTTTTGCTGTGTGTTTACAGCCTAACTGCACCATAATTATAATCATGCGTTTAATTCATTACCTATAAATAGCAGGTTATTCGTTCATACTTCCATGCAGGTCTAATTTGCGTGACTGATGCAAATTGCACTAAAATACACGTAAACGTTATGAATTAAGTTCCGCTTGATGATAACTTTAGTCATGATCATTCATGATGCATTCGGTTATGGAAACTTGGAACTTTGGAACCTTGGAACCTGGGAACCTTGGAACCTTGGAACCTTGGAACCTTGGAACCTTGGAACCTTGGAACCTTGGAACCTTGGAACCTTGGAACCTTGGAACCTTGGAACCTTGGAACCTTGGAACCTTGGAACCTTGGAACCTTGGAACCTTGGAACCTTGGAACCTTGGAACCTTGGAACCTTGGAACCTTGGAACCTTGGAACCTTGGAACCTTGGAACCTTGGAACCTATGGAACCACTTCAGGTGATTATTGAACGTGACCAGCTTCTAAGCTTGGAATTTGTAGGTACATTTTAAGTATTTATGAGAAAATAAGTTATTTGAAATAAATAAATATAAAATATAAGCCGTTTCATGTAAAATAAGATGTAATGATAATAGGTACCTAATAACGTTTGCGTTTATTAAAATCAAAATAGGGTATATTTCATTTTGGATTCTCATTGGATTTTAATTCTGGATTATGATACGGATTTATATTTATATTTATATAGGTAAATGAATGTAGGTATTATGTAAATAATTTATATTTATATATATTTGTTAGGTATTTATTTAACAGATAGAATATTAGTTTAATATGTAAAATATTTTGTGTAATTTATTTATTTTTATGTATTCTTAGGTATTTTTATATTATTGTACCTAGTAGGATTAGGTATTATATTTAGGTAAGTACATCTTGATTTATCTATATAACACGTCTCACCATCTTTCTGCACATCCAGGAAGACTGGCAGGAAAAATAAATAAATATATTTCCCATAATCGAGTGTTTAATTTCTAAATGAGTATATAAGTAGTTCCTAGTCAAAGAGAGCAAATAGTTATTTTAGATAAAAATAATGTATAAATCCTATAGTTGTACAATTGCATCGTACAAGATCCGCAAGTTTTTTTACACAAACCACATTTTGTAACCTACATGTAAAAATACTCGTATTTACACAGGTACTCATTAGAGTATTCATATTATTCACTAATTTGATACAATGTTATAATCTAGTCGTTACAACACCGCATTCGGAAGGAGAAACGCGGTCATCAATAAATTATGCAAATGAGACAATTACTCACTTCTAATCACGTGAAGTGTTGTGAGATAAAAAAAATAACTAAATTTAAGTATGAATAAATATTCACGGACATTTCACACATCGCGCTCTAGTCCCAATTTAAGCAATATTTGCAAAATGGGAATTCGATTGCTGATAGAATACTAACATACATTTTTTTTCTGATAGAATACTAACATACGTTTTTTTTCTGATAGAATACTAACATACGTTTTTTTTTCTGATAGAATACTAACTTACATTTTTTGCGTTCAGTTTGGTTTCTATTACGACTTTTCCTGTCCCTTTTGAATTTTTGAATAAAAAGTAGTATATTATGTTAATCCTAGCTATATACATTTTATATTACAAGTTTGATTTACTTACTTAAAAAAACGAGATCCGAATCCGACATACCTAAATCTACTTAGCATTAAAACTATGTTTTGTATAAATGAAATATTTTCGGAATGTTTCAATAGTATATGAAGCGGGAAAACTAGAAAGCTAAGGGTAAGCTTAGACAAATATATATGTATTTCTTCTAATTTTGGTGTAAACTTACTTTAAACTAAGTAGGAATTAGTAGAAGTAAATATTTATAGGGTAAATAGTAATTTATAAGTACTTAAATATTATAAATAGGTAGGATATAAAATATTTACTTTTACCCTATCGTAGCGTAAAATGGTTATTTTTTTACAAACTTAACTTTTTCATTAAGTGAGTAAGATGATATTGAAATTGTAATAGAAAAATATAATATAAGTTTGCAATAAAATACTATAGGTATCACTCTATTATAAGGTAATAAATAAAATGTTAATTGTTATTTTATATGCCTAGTGTTTGTAAATAAAAAATTTTTGTAATTCTTACAACATTTAGCGCAAGGTTAAAAGCAATGTCAATACTTGCAAAATTAATAAATTAAACCAATTTTTCATGGACATCTTATACGAGTTATAATCAAAAATTAAGAATGAAGCCAAAAGAAAATTATGCAAAACTTTATTTTAATGAAAAATAAAGTTATTAAGTCGTGCAGAATAAAATAATATATATAAAATAATAATTAAAAGTTCAATATTCTTATAAATAATTGTAATAAGTTTTTTCATACAAAAGATATAAACGAGAACGCGCAGCGCGCTGTTTATCCGACTTTTGCGTAACTTTTATATTTATATAAGAAACCGGACTAAATGTAACACGACTAAGTTACGTCCGCTAAGTTATAAGTAATGTGCGGGTACAGTCGCAAACACAAATTTCAAACACAAAATATTTTTTATAAAATATTTGTCAGTATAATCATAATCCTCCAAAATAATAGTGTAAAGACAAAAAAATAAATTTGTTAATTAAATATCGGTATGCAGATATATCAACTGTTTTTTTAATGTACTGTAATAGTCGTAAATTTGTTTGTATATATTTTTAACATTTATTGATGATTTAATAACCATTTCCTTACGCATATTATGTTAATTAAATAAATAACAAGTACAAAGGATAAATAGAACAAACATAAATCAAGTTGAATTTCAATTAAAAAACAACGCAACAGTAATTCCATATAATAATTACTAGAAAATTGGTTAACTAAAATTAATTTTACATAACATGTAAGAAAATGTAAATATTTCAAGTAATATTTCACGCTGCATTTGGTTTTATGTTCCAATCAAACACTAATGAACAGTTATATTGGAAGGTCACTTCTAGTCATAAATCAGTCGATTGCTTCATTAGGATTTAGGTATTGTATCCGGTGTCTTAGACTATTACATATTCTGCGAACCTATGTACTTGACTGTTCTACTTATAGTACTGTCAAAGTCAAAGTCAAAATGTATTTTCTTCGGTTTTAAAACAAATAACAGTCTAGTTTGGTGTTCCAAACTATTGGTTTTTCAGTAAGCCTAATATGTACTTGACTGTACCACATATAGTACTGTCAAAGTTAAAATGTATTATGGTATAAAACAAATGACAGCCAACTTGACAGAAATTTTTAAATTTTTCTTTCGCTTTTCATTAACAAAATGTTATGTCACACTGATGAACTTAAGGCTATATAAAAAAACCATAAGTATTATTTACAATATATTATGTGTCAGTCCTAGCAACAAGAATTTAAACTTTGACCTAAAATATAAATAATTCAAAATATATATGACCCGGATTCGATTGGTCATAAACAAAGTATAAAATCCATTTCAATTTGCCAACACTGGCGTTCAATTTCTATGCTAGATCATGCAGTCGGTCTAAAAGACTTTATACGTATCTAGAATTACAATGTTGATTTGCCAAGTCAAATCAGACTACTTCCTTGTGTTCGTCACATCAATACGTAAGGACAGGTAACGATACGCTAGTCCAAACTAAGCTCCTTTAATCTTGAGCATCGGCGTAAAGATACTAATCTTTACTAATATTTACATAAATAAATATTAAACATCACACTCTAGGCCTAAACTAAGTAAAACTTGGTATGGGAACTAGATGTCGATGGAATACATATATAAACATTTTCTTTTGTAAATACATTCATAGAATACATAGGTATGTATTCTATGAATGTATAAGCTGTGACATTTTAAAGAGTTTGCGGTCAAATTTCAATGGATTAACTTCCGTATCTTATTTCCATCAGACGTACAAAAACGTGACATTCGTATATGGTAGACAACCACCAGTCCGCACTAAGCGCTTTGCTTTGACATAAGTACATCACAGCTCGGTTGGTAGCAGCTCTGCCTTCCATGATGTGGGTCTTGGGTTCGATTCAGTTCAAAAAAGAATATTTATTATTATTAAAAAAAAATCATCCAAACCACCAAGGAATGGAATATCATTCCGGCGTTTGTGCACAAAATGCCTATAATTTAGACGTTTTAAATAAAAAAAAGGAAGTTTTATCAAACGTGCTACACCGTTGCATCAGAAATTGCAAAAATTTGGCTTTTAGTGTTTAAAAAAGTAAAAATGACGTAAAATCGAATGGTACCGATTGTCAACGCGAGTGTACTTGAGCATAGGCAACGGTCTCCGTATATATGCATTAGAAATTGATATCAAAATTTGGTTTTTAGTGTTTAAAAAAGTAAAAAGGACATAAAATCGAACGGTACCGGTTATCAACGCGATTGTACTTGAGCATAAGCAACGCTCTCCGTATATTTAAAGCTGGTTCTAGAATGTAGGTCACAAACCGATCACAACCGGTTGTCAAGTGCTCTCAGTGACCATACTGAGTGCTGAAACCAAAATCAAAATACTGTTGTAGTTTAAATGCCATTCTTTAGTTAAGTTCATATAAAACACGATAAGTTAGTTTAGGTAAAAGTTTAAGTAAAATAATCATGATATTTAGAAGAGTAATAATATGGAATACATATAATTTAATTTAAAATAACCATCATTTTTAGACAGGCGTCACAGCTCAGTTGGTAGTAGCTCTGCCATCCATGCTCTACTAGAGAATGTCTGGTCGTGGGTTCGATTCCCACCCAGAGCAAATGTTTGTGCGACGAACATAAATATTTTTTCTCAGTCTGAGTGTTACTATGTATATACAAAAAAAGTTTATAAGTATTCGATCAGCAATATAGTTTCCGTAGTACTAGCTTTGCTTAGTTTGGGACTAGAATGTGTGAAATGTCCATCAATATTTATTTATTTTATCAAAACATGACATCAACTGTCAAGTCGGCTACAAGAATATTATTCAGCTTTATAATTTTTAACGTTTAGTATATTTTTAAAAGCACCGCCTTTTGTATCTTTAATATGGACAACTCAAGTAACTGATATAATCTACAAAATACATGTGTAAAATTTATATTACTACATAAAGATTTAGAACACTTGACGTTCTACAATGACGTTCACACAAATGAAATATAAAAGTTTATGAAGATTGACAGATGCTGGAATATGACAGTTGATTGTACTTTAGCACGCGACTGTACTATAAATGTTTTGCTAAAGAGTTTTAGTTTAAATTGTCACCTGTGATGTATAATTTATTAATTAACTAGACAAAAGCATGCCGATAATAATTATTTTCTGGTCTTAATACTATACAGTATTTACAAAATGTACATTGTCATATAAAAAACATAATTTAAAATATTGGTCTTAATTGATGAGACAAAAGAATTTTTCACGAATCAAAGAAAAACTCAATAATGTTTTAAATACAAGTTATTAAATTTTCATATTGATAAAAACTATGCTCTTGCAAGTACCTATGTTCTGCACTATTAAAAAATGTAAATATGTCAATGATTACAATTTATTGGTCAATGATTAGGTATATTTATCATCACGCCTAAACTACTCAACAATATTAATACAATTATAAATAAAGATTATTTCCAGAAAAATATGTAACATAAAGTTTTAGTAACCATAATCACTTAATTTATACGATTTAAATGCCTATTTATATTTAAACATGGGCAAAAAATTATAGGCAAAATTAGCCAGACTAGACACTAAATAGCTAATAAATACTTTACACCAAAATAAATGCTCTAGATTTAAGATATTTTGAAATTGTATTTTCCAATCGAAGTCCTATTAATCAATGTAAGTATTTCAATAAGCTATTGTACTGTCTCGGTTCAAATGCCGTAATAGATGATGTATCTATACAATTCACACTATTCAATATTTTTTGCTAATTTACATGCAAATTTCGATTAGTGATCCGTTTGTAATGAAAAGAATGATTGTTATTGAATGGTGCAACTAGCAAACAGTAATATATTCAAATTGAAATAGACCATTTTGTTTAATTAAAGAGGTCATAAACTTTTTATAGAAATCTTTGTTTACACCGAATTTTATTGTTTTGTCATTTTAACCGATTTTAAATGTGGAGGAGGTTCTTGATTCGCGTATTTTTTTATATGGTATGTAGGTATAAAAATAAAAAATACGCACAAATTACTTTTTTGGTATGTATTTACAAATAAAAATGTATATAAGTATTCTATCAGCAATCTTAACCATATTACAAGCTTTGCTTAGTTTGAGACTAGATTGTGATGTGTGAATTGTCTGCGAACGCATTTAGGTATATATTTATTTATAGTACAAGCCATGCTTAGTTTGATTACTAGATATTGTGATTAGATTGTGATGATTACTAGATTGTGATGTGTGCATTGTCCGTGAATATTTATATTTATTTAAGTATTTATATACGGAACCAACTTAACGTGGAACTTTACTAGGTCGATCTGTACATCAAACACAAGTCCTAAGGAATCGTGGGTAAATACATAAAGTGTGAAAGCTTCTTTGTTCATAGAAATTAACATGTATTCAATAAGCAAATATGATTTAAACGAATGCTAATTAGCTATTTAGCAATAGTACTTGGTAATTTCTCGTAATAAATAAACATAATTTATTTACCACTTGTATGCCGGGGTGATCTCACTGGGTAGGACAGTTTTCTATTTATTTATTTATTTATTGGAAAAGCACAAACAAAATAGACACATAAGGCCAATACTTAAAAGTTTTCACGAGTAATAAAGTTGTATGTATAAAAAAGTTTTATATTTATTCATTTCAGTAGTTATTTCAATGTCTATACATAATATACATATACATTAAAATAAATTAATGCTTATTACAGATGCAACTGGACAAGCTAGCATGTTGGCTCAGTGTGGTGTAGTTTGGCGCTTTACTTAGGTTTAATTAATCGATAAAAATCAAAGTGATAAAAATAACGACAGAAAACTTTTAGTGACGTAACACTTATAAGTGTAAGTGGTACCCACTGTTTTATCTAAATAGCCCTACAATAACTCTATTACAAAGTAAGTAGGTACAATCGGTAACAAATGGATTCATTTTAATTTGTGTGTGTTTTTTTAACATTGGTGACCAAGAAATAAGAACGGTGGTAGTATTTTTTCTTATAGCTATTTAGTCTGTGGGTCTACTGTCAGATGAAGGCTATATTTCTTATCCTGTAGCTCTACCATGAGTTGTCACAGCAAAATCGTCTGACTTTACTACAGTAGTTACGTCAATATTAGTATGATGAATTTTAGTACCCAACTATCCGCTAGAGGCGCTGTACAAAACTTCATACATTTTTTTAACTACAGACGCTAGCGAGTATAGTAAATATAGTATAGTAAAAACTCATGGTAGAGCTACTGAGCCATTCGTGTCGAATATAGATTAAAACGAAATCATCTCTGCCAATGGTCAATTTGTATTTCCGATGACTTACGGCCGGTTTCTGGAAACCCAAATCACGATTGATCCGAGTTTGACACATAGTAATTATTTGATTTTTTCGTTGATCATCGTTCGAGAAACCGGCCGTTAGCCTTAATTTTCAAATGTATTAATCATCAATTTATGTAGTTGACTGTACGTAGATATATATTACGTCACAATCAGCTAAACAACGAACTCTGCTTTGTTTTCACTGCACTTTCGATTTTATTTGACGTCGCACGACATAGCTGTAAGCCGTATTAGCACAATAGGGTTGTCGATCTGTTACAATTTTTTTTTTTTAAATAAATAATATTAAGACAAAGTCGCGACAAAATGTATTTGCGCGAAAAAATAACAAACATACATCCATCCATCCATACAAACTTTCGATGAAAAAACATTTTTGTACGTACTAAAAATCATTCTTCATTCATATCTATGCAATATGACGGCATATATTCATATTATTTAGACAGTAACTATGCGTAATTTTTCCTAAATAAAGTCGGTACAAAACGGTACAATACACCATTTTTTATAGCCAAGCTAAAAAAAATAATATAAATTAAAAAAAATACCTTAGTAAAATGCGTGTAACAAAATCTAGGCTTGATAATGTGCCAACCCTTATCAAGTGGGTACTAATGAATGCTTTCTTTGAGATAGCCGATAGGATATATCGCGGCATTGAACTAACACAATAGAAAACATTTTGAGATAATATCTAAGTACGTATGTATGTAGTAATTATTATGTATACACTGGCAAAATCAACGCACAGGCGCACGACTAATTAAAACAATTACCTAATACATAACGTGAACACATAACGATAAATATATAACACGTGTATATTTTAATAAATATTTGACTATTTTTATATCAAATCAAATAATCAAATCAAGTAAATCAAATAATTTTATATGTTTCCAACTTCACGAAAATTAGGTTCTCAATTCGAATATTTGTATTTATTTACGTTATGTTTGTATGTACGTAATGAAGGAGTAATCGTATAATTACTCCTTCAATTAAGAACCTATTTTAAAGTTTTTTTTTTATTAGTACCTAGATCATACTCGTGTCGTATAAGGAAGTCAAGGAGGCGACCCTGCAAAGGAAAAAATGGCGTGGCTTGCATTGATTACGCAGACAAGAGCGTAGCTCTTTAATAAGAAGAAGAGAAGATCATACTTCAGATATATACTTTTATTAAGATCTGAATAGTTTAGGTAATCTTTTTGGTATTGTCGATGACGATTAAAGTCGGTTTTGTTGTTTATTTATTTATTTATTATAATTTTTAAAAACTGAAATAATATTTTAATCTTCATCTACAAAACTCGAAAGATCTTTGCAAAACAGTGGGACGTAACATTTTCAAGCGCAACATGGGCGTTACACAAAACTAATATCTCCTTATCTATATTAATATAATCATACCCTATTGTTTATTAATACGTGGGAGTAAGGCAGCTGTCAGTTACTTTTGAAAAATAGTCGAAACCTTGATACAAATATTAATTTTAATATTGAATAGACTTCTGAAAGCAAGACAAAAAGGCCGAGCGTAGGACGCTTTGTTTTAACTAGTTTGTACGAGGTCATTTATTGTAGCTAATTATAAACTAGCTTTTACTTTTGCAAAATAACATTGAAATAAATACTGTATTACAGATATACGCCATTCTAATAATGCACGAGCCTCCTCCGCGGTTACACTTTTACATGCAAAAATGGTGTAAATAGTGCTTAGTCCAAGGTTGCATTTTAAAACTAACTACACTCGAGCCGAGAGTCGTCTCTCGGATATCCTCTTATTTTTGTATGAATATCCGAGAAACGACTCTCGGCTCGAGAGAAGGGAGTTTTAAAATGCAACCTGATGTATAGATAGGTATATACATTTTTTTTTATTTTAAACAGTTTTGGTTAATTGTTTAGATAAGTAGTAAACAGTATTAAGGTTTACAGGTTAATGAATAACGAGTAGATTAATCACATCATTAGCCTTTATTTTTATTCGTTATGTTTTGTATTCATTTCATTGAAACTAGAGCTAACGAATATTTACTTGTGAATATAAGTTTTTTATTTAAAACTAGATTTAGTAGGTATTTAAATTTAGTTAGTAACTAGTTTTAATATGTAATATATTATGTCTTATTAATTTCTTTCTTGGTCATTTAACACATACTGTTTAGACATAAATTAAGAAAACTATATATATGGGAACCAAATTTCTTACTTTTTTATACCGAGTAGGTATATTGTATATATGTAATGCATCTGTGACAAGCAATAAAACAAAGTCATGTTCATATATATTATACAATAAATTGTTTAAAATAAGTTATTATATGTATTATGCTTCATAGAGCGTGATTTGAATAGAAAAACTATACTTACGTGTGACGAGTTTTATTTACTTTGTATAAAAAACCGTGTCGGCATTACAACATATTTGAGAATTCTTATTATTAAGATTGTTTACAATGGTCTACAGATAGCACATTTATTTATTTCTATGTTTTTAAAATAATATTTTAAAAAGCTTCATTTTGAGTGTGCGCAAATGTCGGAATAAATAAATTAAATAAATATTCACGGCCATTTCCCGCATCAAGCTCTAGTCCTAAACAGAGCAAAGGTTGTACTTTGGGAACTAGATTGCTGATGCAATATTTTAAATTTATTTTTAAATACATACATAGAATAAATAACGTATTAGACACAGAATAAGCAAATGTTTGCTATAGCTCAAATGTTTGATCTTCGCTGAACCCACGACCTACAGCACAAGATACTGGCTGCATTGCCGCTAAATAGTAATGCTGATACGCTGGGCCTGTTTATAAATAGTCTAGACTTCCTAGTTCCCATATCAAGTAATATTTGACCTAAACATCCTCCGTTTGATCTCTAACCTCTTAAATGAACGTTCATGTAAGAAGGTTAAAGCAATCGCATGGCATATTCTATCTAGTTAATTGACATAGGTCATGATCTTGACCGCTAAGGGACGTTAGATGACCTTGTTCATCTTCGTGGTCAACTATTGCGATGATACAGAGTCTACTAACTACTATAGTTATTGTATTTGCTGTATTTTGGGGTCAAATATACATGTACCTACCTATCTTGTAGGTCGTGATCGTGTTGTCCCAGCTGTCGTGTGGAAATTACTTCAGAATTTCTTCTCATTTTTGCGCGTCAGAAAAAAACTGTTTACAATGTAGACGACTATTCGATAACTTAATCTCAATCGCCAATTGTGAACCGATTTTGATGATTCTTTTTTTGTTTGATTTATCATACATCAAAACCAAGAACATCAAAACCTTTAAATAAAAAAATAGTCTGTATTTTATTACTAAAGTCTTGTTTATAAAACGAGTCATAGACTGAAAGCAGTGCAAAAGCAGGAACTTGTTAATTCAAATCACTCGGGGGATTGATACGAAAGCTGACCCGGAAGTTTCACCAATTAAAGCCTCTTACCAATATACCAACTGTATTTCATTTCAAAGGCATCATTTGATATCTTTGACCTATTAATAGTAATTTTTTATTATTTGTATTTGATTTTTCAGATAAAGCTAAAACAGAGTATATTTTTTTTATTATGTTCCTTGAATCAGATGTTTGTTCGACACTGCGTTACTCTCTTCTCATTATAAATTGAACCAAAAAAAACACGTCACAACTTAAATAACCGTTTTCGATTTTTAATTTCGAATAAACTTTTTACATAATCATAATATGATTTCCGTGTACTCGTATCCTGGTGCCTACAGCTGCATGTTGCTGAAGTCAAGGCTATGAATGTAGAGTCCGTCTGTTTTTATGGCGCAACTGGAATTATTTGAAAGGAAAATATAGGCTATTGTTATAATATAAGTCATACTGTACAAAGTTATAAAATACCAAGAGTAAAATTACTAAATGACTAATATTTGTATATAGGGTATAGATGACATTTTTCAATGTTTAAGTAAAAAACGACAGAGTAGGCAGTAACATTTATTACATTGATCGTTAAGGTATGTTCTTTTACTTATTTATCATAATCATAATCATAATCATTTATTCAATAATTTCAGGTTCTTACAGGTGTTAACAGATATTAATGATTCACTAAAATCTGCCTTTACAGGCGTTTGAATGTCACATAGAATACAATTAACAATTATACACACAAAATTACAAATTAATATTAAGAATATCAAATAAAATGTCAATTTAGTTCTTTAGTTAACCTAAAGTGTAATATAAGAAAATATTTTCTGCTGATGACTTCTTAATCCAAATCAACATTGCTATAATGAAGCAATTTAAGAAATAATCACAAAGAACATAAAAATACCTAACTCTACCTTACTCTATAACAAAAACTAATAGCTCGCTTAGCTTACCTAATCAGCAAACAAAATCGCTACCCTTCTTTATTTCTCTTTGAAATTAAATGGATCGGCAACCCCGAAAAAGTTTTGACACGGTATTATTAGTATCTTTAGTAGATTCAAATCACCTCATAGATACGCTGCATACTTGCGTGGTCGAACTCGATTTGAACAAAGTATCTATTTGAAAATACTGTTGCGAAATAAATTCGTGATACAGATAATAGGCCACGAAAACCTTTGAGCAGAATTTAAAAAGCCTATTATTATGTAAGCTATTATGTTTGAATTGCTTTTGTTCGTTTTTGGCTTTAGATATTGGACATATCTTATCCTACTAATATAAAGGCGAAAGTTTGTATGGATGGATGTATGTTTGTTACTTTTTCACGCAAAAACTACTAAATGGATTTTAATAGAACTTTACAATATGTTATGTATATATAATATATATATACATATATGTAGTTTATTTATCAGAATACACAAAATAGAAAAATGAAAAGGGCTTGACAGATGAATTGGTTACGTTTTATTACCAGAAATTATTATACCTAAGTAAAATGACATAACTAAAAAAACAAGAAATACATCTTTATAAATAACCGTAGTTACCTCGATTTGTCAATATATTTTCTCTCCAAATTGGTCTGTAATCCACAACTACTTTACGTTACGTTTACGTTTACGCACATAATTTCCGGCTATCCGGTTCCGCTAGTTTTTGCCGTTAGAAAGTTATACATGAAACCATATCTGGGTAATTCTCACGAAATTCCGAAATTCGGCTATCTTAAAATGACAAAAAATATTGAAATTATTTGATATTTATTTTATGTGAATTTGATAGTACTAATGTTACTAGAATTTAATTATGTAGTGGTCCCAAAAATTATCGCGTTTTATGAAAGTAATGAGGACATTAAAAAAAATCAAAGTGAGGGAATGACAATTAAGGTGAGGGAATGATTATTACAGATAAGTCATGAGGCTTTTTAAATAAAATTAGTTTTCTTTCAAAGAAATCTTTTTATTAAATGAAATTTTGTTCTTAAACAATAAGTAAGATCAATGAGTAATTCCAGCAAATCACAAAATTATTGCAGCACTTTGGCATAACTCTAATTTAAACTTATTTTTATTTATTATGGCACTTAATTAAATAACAATGACAACAAAATTCTTGCTAACTTAAAGATTCATCTAACAGCATTTTTAACTACAGAATAACTTCTTATTTTAAAATTTAGTAACAAAATCAACAAAACAAAATCTATAACTTAACTGGCTTTCTTCTAAACAAAAAATACTTTTTATTTGGTAGGTACTATTAAAGAGTGAAATTACCTACTTTTAAAATTTGTAATCTTAAACGATTCAGTCTCAAGGTTACAATTAAAGTCTTAATCAGATATTTTAAACTAGTTTAAGTCTTTTATAAAATAACAACCCTTACTGATTAATTTTGGAGGCTCCATCTTCCTTAGAATGTCATGCCAGGCATATAACTGTTCATCTCTGATTTTAGGCCATTTCCAAGATTTAGTTCCTTTTTTCATACACTTTACTAAAGCGCTTTCCTCAGAAACTGATGTTATTTCCCCTGGGTAAACATTTTCGTCCCATTTGATAAACCCTGTCTTTTAGCTGTTTAGTAATAACTTCTGATAGAAGAAGCTTCTTCTTCACAATTTCAGGAACTCGGACGTTATTTAAGAGAGCTGATACTTTAGCTTCCGGTGAAGTCTGATTATCTTTGTTTTGTCTTTGACATCTCTTACGGTATCTCTCTTTTCTTCTTATTTCTTGTTCCAGTCTTTCCTGTAATCTGGATATTTTTGCATAAAGTATTCCTCTACGTCTTCTGAGTTGCTGCCTTCTTCGATTAACTGCCAGATTTCTTAATTCATCATTATTTTGCATAGGTCCTGGGCTAGGAGGTGGTGTCTCATCTAACAGTCTTGCTAAATTCTTTCGCACTTTCACTGTTTTGTCTCTATATGTTTGGCTATTTTTCTTCCAGTTTTTTCTTTTTTGCCTTCTTTCTCGGGAACTCATTGCGGATATAGGTTTTACTTGACCTTTTCCCTTTTTTTCTAGGTATTTAATTCTTTCTTTTTCGCGAAGTATTTCAAGTGTTACAGGATCAGCTTTCATTTTTTCTCTACGCTTTCGGTCATATTCTTGCTTTTTTAATGTAGCTTGTTCTTTGCTTATTTTCTTTTTTCTTGACATTTTTCAACCTACAACAATATTGCAGCAATAAATTCAAGAGTTAATAAAAGCAAACAATAAAAAAAAGCCAGTTAGCCCAGCCAAAAATCATTCCCTCATATATCATCATTCCCTCACCATAAATTTTTATGAGGGAATGATGGTGAGGGAATGACAAAATAAAGAATAACCGTAAAGGACTCATGACATAACCTTACTTTTAAAACGATTTTTCTGCTGAAGGAAATTACTCCCAAAAACCATCTTATCTGTGCAACTTATAATCAGTTAAAGTACTTACCTTTTATTTTTCTAGAATGTGATGAAATGACGATCAAAAATTTAATTTAACCATAAAATTAATAAAATCTTTTTGCAGCGCACACCCGAGTACAATCACAGAAAATTCGCCATTTTGATAAATGGACATTAATGCCAACTTTCAAAAACTAATGGTAGCGTTCGTATTTTATTTACAATGCGTTCGTAATTCAACTGCCAGTAATAGTGTGAGGGAATGATTTATTTTTGTGAGACACATATATATATACAAATTTTGAACGCGTTTTTTACTTTATAACGCTAATTTCGGTTTTTCCCATAAATTTATAATATTTTTAAACAACCCAACCTACTTGATGATGATTCGAATGATTTTTGTGCTTTTTTGGTAAATAAAAGTAAATAAAATTGGTACTTGGGACACAGTGAGGGAATGATATTAGGAACATTATGGTTATGTATTTTTATTTATTTATTTATACGGCTCGAAAATCTTATGTGAAACTTTTAGGTATAGTTATGTGGACTGTATAAAAATATTAGTAACATCCATTTCTTTGTTGGATTTTTATATAAACTCCAAGGACAAGAATTTCGGAATTTCGTGAGAATTACCCATCTAATCTAGGTAATTGTTTACCATACATTTGCGCGTGCGTTAGGATCGCTCACAAAAGGCGCCGTGTTAAGTCATCAGTGGTCATCGAACATAGCGATATAAACAAGAGTTTGTTTAGGATAGTAAAGTGTTTATGTAAGTGATAGTGCGAAGAATGTTAAGATCATGATAAAAACACGCAATCTAGCGTTTCTAGTATCACTTTTTTAATTAGAAATAACGATATAACTATATACCTATTATTATAAAGCTGTCAAAGAACCAAATATCAAATATGAAGATAAATAGTAAAAACTTGTACTTACTTATATGAAGTACTGTAGGTAATAATCCGTAACTTTTATTTTAGAAGAATAAAACATTGTATATTAATGTATAATAATTAATATTAACATACTTTTAAAAGTAAGTAAATAATAATTCCCACGGCACAAAAATACTCTAACGGCCGGTTTCTGGAAACCCAAATCACGATTGATCCGAGTTTGACACATTGTAATTAAGTATTTGATTTTTTCGTTGATCATCGTTCGAGAAACCGGCCGTAAGTTTTACAGTTGTTTTTGTTAGTTTTGTTTACAGGCTTCGCATATCTTCTGCATCTGCTATTTTTATCATTTATAAAACGCGGGATACTTTTTTAATTAATTTTAATGTTTCTTACAACTAAAGTTTTTTTTTTTAAATCTAACATAAAATTAAATTACGCTCGAGCTGTCAAACATAACACACCGTCACATTTTGAATGCCAATTCTAAGATAGAAAATCGATGTCTTGTTTTATGACAGAAAGCCAAATTATTTTGACATTTATCATTTTATTGACGTTTACTAAAAATGTCACGGAAATATCTAAAGATTATATAAAATATTTTGCTTATCTAATTTGCACACACATTTTTATTAAATAATGACCATGAAACAAGATTTCTTTGTTTCAATCACTCGATGGGTAAAGTATTATCGGTAAAACCACAATTAATGCAAAATGTTGGCTTATTCCCAAACGCCCTCGCCGATTCCTCCTTTGCAGGGGCATTTAAAACTTATTCTCCCAAATGCCCTTACGTAATACCTAATACTCATTCCCAAACGCCCAAAATACCTGAGAGCAATTTTATTTTTGCAAAACGATAAGCTATTTTGATTTTCATTTCTATGTCGATCAATGTTGATAAGGTCTACAACGGTTTTAGGCAGAATATAATGAGTAGGTACCTGAACTAACTCATTTCTGAAAAAGACTTCTAGACCTCACTTTTAGGATTTAAACTAGTGCATTTATATTTCAAATATGTATTTTTTATATAATACCGTGAAAATAGCTAAAAAAACTTTCAACACATGCTTTAACTTTTACGGTCTGCAAACAGTTCAAGTATTTTTTTGTGTATTCTATGTAATAGTTGTAATTTTGTTTGTAAATATTTATATAACTAATCGGAGGATTACGGAAAGTAGGATACACATAACTTTATAATTAGGAATTTAAACTGAATTTATATAACCAAACATATTAATATTTTTTGTGTAATTAACACGATAAATAAAGTTTTCCACTGGTGTAGGTAATCATGAAGTAAAAGTACCTACGTAATTGCAAAATAATACAACTTTCCATATTTTGCGGCCGATGTTTTTATTAATAAAAACTTTCGGTACTTAACTTCCTACCACTTGTAATTACCGAGAAATAAAAAAAAACATGATTATCCTACAACGCTATCCTAGTAAGTCATAATTATCAACCTATATAAGTCCACTGCTGGATGTAGGTCCAGCAGTGGACTCCCAAGACGCGCCACTGAGCCCGGTCTTCAGCTCTTCTCATACAATGTATACCAGCTACATTCGCTCCGTCTCGCCGGATTGCGTTGTAGTAAATGGATTGCTTATATAAATGTATATGACATTATTTATATATTATATTGTACACATTTTCATGAATAATAAAAATATAACCTATACATAAATAGTCAATAAAACATTATATGAAACATATTATTTTTATAAACTTGTTAGCGCAAGCCATTTATTTGAAATTCGTATATAAATACAAAATAAAACTAATTATTTTGATTGGGTGTTGAACAATTTACAAAATTATCAGCGCCATCTTGTACCTAAATTAAGTTTGACATTTAACTGACATATTCCTGTAAATGACCTCGAAGCGGACGTATTTGGATCTGTGGCTGATAGTTTTATACATTTAAATATTTTTATGGCAATAAATTTTAATGTTCTTGACAGTCGCGAGCTTTTATCGCGCTTTTCGGTTGTTGGCACCTAGGATCCGGTTCCTATTTCAAAAAATATGTATTAATGTGTTGCCACGTTGTATTTTATAAACACCCGCCGTTTTATTAAACGGATATATAAAAATCAATACATGAAATAAAAATTAAATTAAAATACCTACTTAAAACTTAAAAACAAAACTTATAGCTTAAAAGTAAGTATTAATGAAAACAAAACGCTATACTTATTTATCAAAATGCAAAACGCCAAAGAAGTATACCTAATAATTAAAAAAAAAACATGAAAATTAGTACTTACATAAATTACGTAAAGTTCAGTATATATTAATTTACATCATAAACAAACTAGTTTCGCGTATACCGTTACAGTTATTTTAACCGACGTTCTAGTTTACAAGTAGGTAGGTGAATATACTCTTGCGTAACGCCGTGATGTCTTTTATGCGTTTTTTTGGGAGCGCACTTCGCTAATAATGGTAATACCAGACTTGGTAGCATGTAAAGTATATTCAACTAGAATCATCTAGTATGTAAGACGATTCTACATGATCCTTGTGATTTTTATGATAGATTTTACTTTACTTTATTCTTTGTTCATAGTATCATAGTTCTATAAAATAGTATGTTGGCTCGAGACTTGATATAATTAAGATTTTTTTATCTACAAATAAATGTCTTAATTATATTCGATTCAAAGTTTTCTGTTAAATTTTGTTGAATGGAAATTTTCGTTTGAAATTGGTTATAATAAATTATAAAACGAATTAAAGGAAATGGTTAATTCTCTGGAAAGTCAAAAATTTAAAGCCTTAAGATATTGTATTATATTTTTTTCAAATAAAGTTGTATAAAAATATTTGTTTAAATTTTTATTAAGCTATTGCATAGCTTCTATCGCGCGCCTTGAGCGTGTCTCCGAGTGCCACACATCTTTTTTTTTTATTTATGTTACTCAATCATCTTTAATCTAAACACCAATCACAAACCCTGCGCATAAACCGACAAAATAATTATATTTGCAATCCCTAGGAATTTAATATAGCAAGGTAAAGTAGCAGTAAACGACTAGCAACACTGAGTAACTGTATATCGTACTCGTATGTGTAACAAGTTACGCAACAAGAGGGCTGAGCATAAATGTGACAATCGTTAACGTAACGCATCTAAAATACACTGCGCGTTAACTTTGCAACGTTCGTCAGTAAAGTTGAGGTTGACGCGCAGTGTATGTCAAATAATCCACTATTTCGATACGTTGAAAATTTACATTTTTATTCGTGGTAACCTCTCTGAACTTAATGCTTTGAGTTCGTCGATGTATTTTGTGGTAGTGTTTTTTGTACGAGCAATAAGCTGACTTACAAAAATAGCGAAATATAGTTTAAATGGTTTTATGAGCGTTACGGATTGATATTGTGTAATATATTTAAATATACACTGACTGTGCATATTTACATGTATACGATCGTAACTTTTTGCTGAAATTAGAAATATTGTATATATTTTTACGTTCAAGAATAGAAAAAAATAAATACTTAAACAGAATTTTCCTAGATTTTCATTTTTGTTGTTTATACAATTATATGCAGGGTTATTGAAAAAAAAAAAATATTGTATATTTTTTTACGTTCAAGAATAGAAAAGAAAAAAATAAATAAAATTTTCCTAGAGGTTCATTTTTATTGTTTATATCTACAAATTATATGCACGGTTATTTAATGCAACATAGCTATTGTATATACCACTTTTAAATACAAAGTTGGTACTCTATAGAGTACAATACATTTTTTTTAATTCGTCGGACAATGCCACTTGTCTATTGTTACATATAAAAAGTGAATTGTCTATAATTTGTGCGTACGCGCAATTCTCACGTAAATGCCGCAAAATGTCATTGTAACTTAGCAAAAGAAAACGAAACTCAGCCGGTACTATTATATCGACACGCTATCCAGCCATTTTATGATATAATTCTTATATAATATTAGACCAATCGTTTATTATAAATAATTACAAATATTAAAATAAATGAATATCATTTAATATAAATAACACTTACCGTAACAAAGCCGACGTATAGCAAAATTCGGTAAAATCTCCTTACAATTATCCTTTATTTAAAAACGGCAACACCGATTTTCACGACTCACTTTCTCGAAAGACGGATTCGTTATTCCAAACGCGGTTCGGAATTTAAATACCGTACTTCGTTCAGGAACGGGCGAGTGGCTGCGTTCCGTTCGGAATGGCAACTGCGAAGTTTGCGCGCAAAGAGGTTCTTTCCCCCGCGCATCGGTCAACGCAGGTCGACAGCTGGATCACCTCCCATTCAGTACCACTGGATCTATACGTTTGACGACCGATGTGGTGCGGCGGGCGAAGGTCCGCGGAGGTTGCAGGTTCGATTCCCGCCTTGGAATAAATGTTTGTACGATCTGTATATATTTATTCTAGGTGTTCTGGTTATATGCATAATAAAAAATATGTATCTATGTAATGTATTGTATTAAGTATGTCAATCTTTTAGTACCCATAAGCTAAGCTCTGCTTAGCTTGGGGCTATGATGATGTGTGGATTGTCCAGCATTATTTATACACCATACATTACTTTCTCTATAGAACCACTTAAAGGAGATACAGTATAAGGCATGCAATGTGTGATTTACACTGATCTAATTACGCCTCTACCACACTTACGATGCGATGCGACTATCGATAATGATATTCTGAACCGATTATTTTAATTTCTGGGAACTATGATTGTAGTGATGCATTATGGATCAGCATTGTAATTGAGAGATAACATTCGAAGCATGATTTGATTGTTTTGGTTTCTCTTATTAAAAAATATCTACAGATGATAAAAATTTAAAAAAGACATTTTTTAACCATTGATTATGTCTACCTCATTTTTTGTATTTGGTAAAATCATTATTTCTTTTGTCTAAATGATAATTGATTGATATATATTTTTCCTTATAGTCTATTCTATATTGACTTGGACATTGAAAACAGAACATAAATAAAATCGTCTATAAATATTGCAAAAATATTGAAATAGACTGCCCTATTTCTGCACCACATTATTTCATCAACCATCTTAAATATCCGACCTTGTAGGTCCGTCTGTATTACACAATCCAATCTAACTCGTATACGCTAAATTGGTTGAATGCGATCACTGCGCTTGCGTAACATAATATGTGGAAATAGGGAAATTTAAACTTAATAGCTGGAAACATTTTTTTTTCAGGTAGGTATAGTTTACTTTGGTGATACACATACATACTTTTTAGGGA
Organism: Ecliptopera silaceata; assembly: GCA_932527185.1. Classification (NCBI taxonomy): domain Eukaryota; kingdom Metazoa; phylum Arthropoda; class Insecta; order Lepidoptera; family Geometridae; genus Ecliptopera; species Ecliptopera silaceata. The sequence continues at coordinate 5,192,782 of OW052211.1, forward strand.
GTTTATCTGAGGGGAAAGAACGAAAAAATGTGACAATCGTAAACGTAACGTATTTGAGAAACACTGAGCGCTAACGCCTATATGTTCGATAGTAAAGCTGATGTTGACGCGCAATGTATCTCAAATACGTCACCGTTTTGATACATTTACGATTGTCGCATTCATTCGTGCTAACCCCCCAGAACAGAAATGCACTGCGCTGTTCCTAGAACTCTACAAAACTTTGTTCTTTGTTCAGTGCCGACTTTTATTGATTTACCAATCTATAAAATCAGCAGTCTGATTCTTGCGAACTAAGTCACTAACTAAACTTCAGGTTTAACTGAAAACCATTGTTTTCAGCTGTTTATAAACAGTATAACTGTCTAAATCTAGAAGCTAAAGTTTAGCAAAGGACGAGCTTTTTCGCTGACCATCTCAAAATAAAAATACTTTATTCACTAAAATCACAAGAATCATTTAGAAATAAATAAAAAAAAGAAAATAATCAGCATTTGATTTCCATATTTCCCGCCTAAATCTAGGGTGAGCTTTTTTGAACTGACCATCTCCAAATAATCAGCATTCTTACGGCCGGTTTCTGGAAACCCAAATCACGATTGATCCGAGTTTGACACATAGTAATTATTTGATTTTTTCGTTGATCATCGTTCGAGAAACCGGCCGTAAATGTCATATTATCCGCCAAAATGTAAAATGATGAGCTTTTTCGAGCTGACTGTCTGCAAATAATCATATCAGCTTTTTAGTAGGTACCTACCCGCCTAAATCTAGAAGCTAAAATTTAACTTTTTTACCATCTGCAAGTACCTAATTATAGTATTACACAGAACGCAATAATTCGACAATGTAACATCATTATGTTTCGTCACATATGGGCACTAGCCAGTCAAATATGGCATAATTATAATGCAACTGACCGACATCTTTCAAAATAACCTTTTTTTGTGTTAGTGTTGGGTCAAGCAGATGGTCTGACCTGACATAAAACAAAACTATATTATACCTTTACTATTTATTATCACAGAATGGATACCACCTAACGCAACCCGACGACGTGGAAGGGCCAGGAGGAGATGGCGCGACGAACTAGATGCGTACCTACCATCTTGGCCTGTAGCAGCATCCAACCGCAAAGAGTGGAAGGAGGGAGGGGAGGCCTTTGCCCTGCAGTAGGACAGTCATGGCTGATTAATAATAATAATAATATTTATTATCTGCGTAATTATTATCTAAGTAACAGCCCAAACTCTATATTCAAAATACAAAAAAAAGACGTGTGGCACTCGGGGACTGCCGCGGTAAAGCTATTGCATAGCATTTCTGGATTACGCATGCGCAGTGTTAGGTTATTTTGTTACGGAATTTCTGGATTCGGTCTCCACGCTCAAGGCCCGCGATAGAAGCTATGCAATAGCTTAAAATATAAAAAAATAACCTACTTTACTTATAAAGTTGGTTAAAGTAATCATATAATTGTTAATAATAATTGAAAACATTATTTAAAACAAAACATAATTTATTTGAACATAAATGCACTTCGTATTAGGTCAAGGTTAAGCAGATAAAATAAGACAAGTTCCGTTAAACCAAAAAGTATTATAAATCTTAAAATAAATAACGGTATCAGTACCAATCTACCTTGAAATAACATTCCTTTCTAAATATTATTTTGCATAATAATACACGTGAGAAAAACTTTAATCTACAATCTGACATTTATGACGGGATAGACAAATTGATACAATTTTTTAACCGGATGCTTAATAGCTTATGTCGAAACAAAAATCAATCACAAGGTTTATGTTTTATTTTCAATGTTTTTATAATAAAAAATACAAAAAGGAAGGCGCTCCTTCGAGCCGGATTTGAACCAGCGACCTATGGATATCAACAGATTGCCTCTACAGTCCACCGCTCTACCAACTGAGCTATCGAAGGTACAAGGGATGCGTCGAATTTAATAAAAACACCAATCATGCCCTACTCACTGTTCAATTCGTCAATTAGTAGATGCTCGATGTTCAAGCAAGAAATTATCGTTGATACAAAGTTGTAAGTTTCTTGTATTCTTTGCGAGATTGTTAATGTTTATTGATGTATTACAAGATTACATCCAATTTTTTTCAGAACGCCATCGCGTCCCAAATTATCTTTGTTCTATTGAGATGGCTGAGTGTATTGTTTATGATAAGAAAAAATGTAAAAACCTATTGTTTACAGAAGAAATCCTAAGGGGAACCATCAAATAAATTATAATAATATGACATAATAGACCTAATCATAAATAAATCATCCATTTTCAAAATCAAATTCTTATCAGAGTCTCCATCGCTTTCATATTTCGTTTGGTTCATCAAGTAATTTCAGCAAAAAAGCGCCCCCGGGTGGGCTCGAACCACCAACCTTTCGGTTAACAGCCGAACGCGCTAGCCAATTGCGCCACGGAGGCGGACAGCGCCAGGCTTGAAATTAGTGACAACATCTTTTTGACCTATATTATAATTATGTACTACTTTTTTAAGACTATGCTATTTATTACAGACACACTGTACATAACCTAATAAACCTTAATGTCTCAGCGTGATAGGCTCAGTGCATTGCATGTGCATTGTATGTTTTTGTACTACACACAAGACACATAAGATTTTAATAGGTTGGGTATAATTAAGTACCTACTTAATACCATTATTAAGTGTGTACTTAGTATAGATAAATAATGATTTATTTAGAAAACACACAACACAAAGCTTACACATAAAATATACCTTAAAAATAAAATAAAACGAAGTGCACATTAAATGAATACTTATCATCATCATCATCATCATTTCAGCCCGTTGGCACCCACTGCTGATTATAGGCCTCCTCTTTATTATGCCATTCTTTTAGGTCCTATACTTATATTTTTTTATTACATATGTGGTTTCTTTACCTAGTCGGATTTTAATTCCTAATCTGTTATAGGTACCTACCTGTTTTGTTATGCAAACAAAGTAACTGTGGGTCACACCCTTCTAACTAAGTTGCGTATTCGAATAGCATGTTGAAAAGGGCATAGAACGGCCACGAGGTGAACTATAGCAGTCGACTTATCACGACTGATCCAAATTCTGTATCCTTGAGCTTTTGGTAACATTATTTACAAAAAAAAAAATAAAAAAAACTCTCAATCTTGTTGGAAATACACTTGTTACATGCCACAGTATAGATAAAATAGTAAATAAAAAAAAATAAAAGCAAAAAGTGTTTCTCTCCGGCGGGGAATCGAACCCCGGTCTCCCGCGTGACAGGCGGGGATACTTACCACTATACTACCGAAGATGATATATGATGCGTTAAAATTAAAGATCATCTAAAAGTATAATATTAATCAATATCGTACACTACTGGGAGTTACCATATTTTGAACATTTTTGCGTATAATCTTTATTTTAGCTTTTTCCATTGATATCTGATAATTACAATAAACTTAATTCTATTGTTATAAAGATCCTAGAATATGATTTCGCAGTAAGTGGATATGTCCTTAACCTTTTCATAGATTGAAAACTAGCTTATATCGGGTTTTAGATATATATCTACATTAATAATAATTTAAAATGCACTAAGTAGGTATACAATTACTTCCTAGAGGTAATAACCCTAGAATTATTTTTTGTAAGTTTATGTAAGTAAGTACTTATACTATTTTATTTCAACTCAACAACTCTATAAAAGTGCTTGGCGGTAGAGGAACGGGTACTTCGTATACTGTATAAAAAGCGGTAGGTAGTACCGCAAAGTAGTTAACAATTAATTTTATAATTCAAAATCGCTTAATACAGTTCAATGAGTACAAATCATCTATTGATTGATCATTACAAAGAAAAAGGCATAAAGTGTAGTAAAAAGTTGAGTCAACATTGATTTTGTTGTTTTTTTTAACGAATAATGGCTCTGTTGATTTTATCATCAATGATGAGGTCACTTGCATTTTGCCTCTCATTAGGAGAGCGATTACCGAATTTGTTAGCAATCGGTTAGTAACATGAAATTAGTTTCAAACAATATTTTACAGGTCGTGTGATTATTAGACTTTTAAAAGTCTAAGTTTCTCAATTTTAAAAGTCTATTTTTTTTATAAAACGATAAATATCTACATTATCTAAATAATCTTTAGCAAAGAGTACCAAAACAAATTTATCCAAGTACCTATTTTAAATTAAAAACAATGTTTTTGTTTACTTTTGTTATTATAATAGAAACAACGTAAATAAATATATTTAAACTAAATAATTTAGTGATTCAAAGCCTAACCAACATGATATTATCAAAAATGTGTTGCTTACTAGTTGCTAACAACATCGATGATAGTGTCGCGCCTTTATATTGCACGACAAATATATATATATATACGTGAGGATGAGATTATGAGTCGATATCTACTAATGTAATGTAACTGCTTCGCACACGATTTGACTGCCCTAAGCACCGATCGACCCTGGTCTCTACACTATCTGACGACGCCCAGATAGTGCCCGGATTCCAGCCATCATCAGGACAGTCTACGCGACTATCCTGGACTGTACAGCCTTCTCGGACAACCGGAACGAGCTTGGGAAGTCTAACCCAAGTGCTACGCCTCCATCCCCTTAAGCAACCAGTCCGCTACCGCTCATAAGGTCGATCTTTCTGTATCTCTGATCGGTCCCATTCGAGGGCTCAGAGATACACCCCCCTTCGGCCTTGCCTGGACCCTTGGGCACTCGAGAGATCATTCCTATCCCGGCCAGCTAGCACCGGGACTCACTCTCGAGTCCGGAGCCCACATTCAAGCAAGCTATGCTTGAGTGGGTCTCTGAACGCATTCAGAGACCCCCTAGCCTCGCACTGTCTGCTCGGCTTTTTTCTCCCAGATCGACCGAACTGATCCATTACGACAATTATAAACTGGATATTAATAACGCGGACAATTGAGTTTATCGCGAAAGTATCTTCTCATAATCTCATTACCCTTTCAAGAATAGTAATGAATTATTAGCTAGCACTTACATGGTTATCCAAGACACTCACTATTCCTTCGTAGTTCCGAGTTCCTCTGGCTCAGCACTCCCGTCTCGCCTCTCCAAGAGCCAGAAGCAAAAAGCCTTGTCTCAGATCGCGCGCCGGTATTTATGTCCACCCTCTGTTTGAAAGTAGCACACAGATTATAGAATACTGACCATAAAATATACCGGTGCTGCCACCACGGAACTAAAATGTACTCAATACACTTACTGTTTAATCTGTCACTTCGTGCGCCACGACGGAACTAAAATGTACTCAATACACTTACTGTTTTATCTGTAACCTCGTGCGCAGCGCGACACTCCCAACAACAAAAAAAGGTGTTACTTCAGCAGGGCAAATAGAAGAAGTGTCCATTCCAGAAATTTTTTTTTTTCTCGCACGTATGGCGGCGCTTCTCTCGCCTCTTCCTCTAACGTCGGTAGTTCGTTGAGGCGAATTATCTGCTGTCTGAACAGGGCTGAAAACTACTGAATCCACATGTAGGTTATCTCCATTGGCGTTGTCACTATCACTTAGATTGTCTGCCTTGCCAATCATCTCCGAGTACTTGTTGTTTCTTGCTGAGGAGCAATTCAGTATCTGGTACCTGAATTGACTCTAAATCTGGATGTATTTCTTGAGCTATACATTCACTATACTCCTAGTTCCTTTATAACAGTCTATACGTGTTGGAGACTCTGTTCTGAACCATCTTCCCGTGGATATAGATGTCCAATAGACTGTATCAAAATAGTGTCATAATTCCATGCTGAATTGCGTGGTTGAATAGTTACCATTCAACCACTACATCAAAGTAGACCTAAAGTCTATAAACAAATCAAGACTCCCTTACAGGAGGAATCTTCCCACTCGCCAGCTCATCCAGGAAATGTTCAAGTTGTATCCCATTTGTGTAACCACTGGTTACGTTATAGTCATATAAACTGTTATTATTAGCAGTTGTTTCTTCTTCTTGTTTATCTTCTTTCTCTATAAAGTCATTATGAGACTTAGCCAGCTCTGACCATTCATGAAGTTCAAACTCTCCTGGACAGGAGTCCAGGAGAACCTCCCGAAAAGAAAAAAAAGGTTCTGTTCAAGCAATAATGACGGTTCGATAGCCACTGTGATTCATCCATTTGGAGAAATGTGGGCATAGTAACAGCCTATTTTACTAATTAGACAATACTAGAGAGGTGTTACCACCTCGACGTCTCGCAACAGGCACGAACTGCAGGTACGAACTGAAGGCTTGAGCTGCAGGCACGAACTGCAGAGATGGCTCCATCACGCGGTTGACTGAGGCACCTTTCATGAAGGGTGCCTGGAACAAACTGGGATTAACCAACAGGATGTTCCTCAAATGAAACAGAAAATACACAGTTAGGACTATTCCATTATCCTACCTAACCAAGATATACAGACAACCTGCATATCTTCTAACAACAGACAGAGGCACCGAGTTGCATGTCGCGCTCCGAAGTTAAGTCTAAATCAAAACCCATACGAACACATAGTTTCTTACAGACTTTCATCAAGAAAACGTGTCCAAAACTCATGTTCGAGTCTACTTTACGTGTTGATTTAGTTCACGTTTATGTGTGTATGCTCCGACGTTAAATGATTAAATCAAAACCCATACAAACACAAATTTATTCACGGGTTTTCATCAAGAAAGTGCCCAAAATCTATGTTTGAGTCTACTTTACGTTTTGATTCAGCATTCAACACACAAATCTCTCATGAGATTGAATCGTACTTTACACTCATTTTTACAAAATCTTACGGTTCACCCTTAAATCCTTACAGACACCTGAAGACAGAATGCGATTGTAGGCGCCTTGTTAGCATGTCATACCAGGTCTACCTGAAAACTTTATTACAAAAATGCCCAACAACACAATGAGAAGGGACTCGACCCAGTACATTAGAATCGTTTTCATAGTTCAAGTAGTTTTCAAGCTTATACGATGTAACATGATGTACTTACATTCGAACACATGACACACACAGTACAAGTGAATGACCAGTCTCCGCACCGAGCAACCATTGCTCAGTCGCAAAGACAGTAAAGCCAATTACCTACCATTGTGTACCTCTTTTTGCCACGTCCGATCTTCTTTTACATCTTACATCTCCAATGAAAACCTGTACAAAATTGTAATAACGATTAGTTTCATTTATTATTTTCATTAATTTCATCATACCGGAGTAGTTTAGTAGTCCGCTAGTAACAGAGCGTCAAAATAACAAGAACTGGCTCGTAAGTATTTGACTACACACAAACTATGTAGTTTGTTCAAATAAAAATAAAAATTCCGTTAACATAAGTATTCGACAAAACCACTGTCGGATCTATTTACGATTGTTGACACAAAGAAGTCGGTAAAATCTTCGACAACTCTCGCTTAGTCTAACCTACAAAACATTAAAAATCTCGTCAACATTTCAAATATTTTACATGTACATACATAAATACTTTTTTGAAAAACAATCGTCAAACTCAACTACATTTGACACGAAAGAACTTTCTTCCACATTTCGAAACGGGAACGGCAAAACTCATCACACCTTTTATTTATTTATTTTATTTATTTTATTTAGGTTCACCAACAGTTTATACACAACACATCCAAAAAACTTAAACATAAAGGTTCTTATTCTATGTGTACAAACCCATTACAGGTAAACACCACATGACTTTTAGTTGTACCTACAACTGTTCGATCATAAAACTTTATGAAAATACTAGCAGAGTAGGAGTGTCTCACTGCAATGCACGACTGCTTCACTGCAAGCACTACACACTACTAAACGACGTTGAAGTTAAAAACAAAACTTTAGTAAACCGTAAAAACTCGAATACAAAGAGAGTTGGAACATCGTGATGTCACCTTTTCTTACAACAAAAATCGGACATAAAGAAAACAACTTTGAATTGTTTTAAGTGAATCCTCACAAACATCTTTAACTTCAAAACAAACAGTAGACTTGACGATTGACTGATGTGACTTGATAATTATTTCAATAAGACGATGCCATGTGCATCAGTACATTGTCATAGAACTCCTATGTATGACAGATACATAAAATCAAATTACTAACAGCGGGCAAATCATTAAACCATTCTTTCTCCTTTCAACTTATAAAACTCGAAACTCGTGTAGTAGAAAATTAAATTAACGCTTTAGTCTCTCATATCTCATGGAAAAAACATTATTCGACCAGCTTACTATGAGACCTTAACAGGTACACTTACACATTCAAAGTAAACAATTTCCACGATTGCCACGATTACGTTCGTCTTATACAGACAAAAACATCAAAATCCAAACCAAAACAAAAACATTTGGTTTCAATGTCAATTAGTTGTGAAGTCGCTCTTATCTGCAACCTGGTATTGTAAACCCAAGTAAAACGTCACACACGTTTACTACAGCTTTGTCTAAAATAAAAACGCTAACGCCAACACATTAACAATAGATCAAAGCTACTTCAGACTCTTCACACACAACTTCAGACTCGTAACCAACACTGGCTAACATGAAATATTTTTTTACGAACGTACTAGTATTGCCTCCATTGTATAAAAATCAAAGATGAAAGAAGAAAACCAGGTATGAAAGTACTGTAAATATGTTCAACCAGACTACTAACGGACTACTAACGCATCGTTCAGCATTTCATAGTAGATTAAGACCTCGCTACATTCTATGGACGAATGATCAAACCTCAGACTTTACACAAATTTACACTTTTCTCAAACTATTTTGTATAACTTCAACTGTGCACAAACAAGTGTACAACTCGTCAACACAATATGAATTTTTGCAAAGTACCAACAAAAACTAAAACGAAAATTACAAGTCTAGATTTCTAAGAGATATGATTGGGTTGACCAGTACCACAACACGCTGTTGATCCTACCGTTATCTAGAAGTTATTTATTGCTCACTGTTTGCATTAAATTGTAGTTTATTTTTAATTTGTATCACTCTGTATTAGTATTTATAAATAGGTAGGTACTAGTTTGGTCCCGTTCGAATAGATACGACTTAATTGTACCTACGTAACTTGTATCATAACGTATAAATCCAAACCAATGCTGAACTGATTTAAGAGTAAAGATTCGCTCAAATTATAAAATAAAGTCAACTTTAACTAGGTAGTAAGTAAAGGTCCTAAAGGAAACGATTACTCAAACAATGTAAGAGCTCAAATCAAAAGAAAAGTATCTATCTGCATGTAAGTAGTTAGGTACATGATCATAGGTACTTAGTAATAGCTTATGTAATTCGTAGCAGCTTATGTAATTCGTGGTGGTTTATGTAATTCGTGGTGGTTTATGTAATTCGTGGTAGCTTATGTTATTCGTAGTAGCTTATGTAATTCGTAGTTAAACATATAGGTAGCTAGTTCCTTAGTAAAATTAATTAATGTACAATTGAAGGCTAGTAAATACTTTATGTAACTGAAATAATATTGCTTCTATTAACTTGAATGCGTTAATTAATTAAAATCTCAAAACCTAGCAGGTATATAATTCTTCGTACCAGTAAATTCGTTATGTAACTGAAATAATATTGCTTCCAGTAACTTCTAAGTTATGTTAATTTATTTAAATAAATCGTCGACGACCTATCACCGTAGAAAAATAAAGGAACGTCTATGTTATAAACACACAACTGTATGTATGTACCAGCTAGTCTACCTTATGTATCCGGATCTAGAATTTCTGATCAAAAAACAAACGGATATCTGGACTAAACCAACTAACAATTATCCGGGTACGACGAATATCCGGATTGCAAACCTCATTGACACTTAAACACTTTTTGACGGAAGACAAATATTTCAACACCTACAAAAAACTGTAACTATAGGCATGAGACAGATATATCAAAACGAAACTGAAATCCGCTTGCAGAAATCGTATCGCATCGATATTCCAATATGAGAAAACAGTTTTTAGAAAACGCACGATGATAACGCAAACTGCAAACAATCAAAATCTAAAGTTCTAGTTTTCTATAGTTTTGACACGCATTCGTGATTTTAGTTTTGCACCGAAAACCAAAAACCGAAAGAATTCTATTTTGCGTTTGTCGTAATAAATACGCTCCGATATTCGCTACCGAAATCGATTTTTTAAAAACGGTTTTTGAAATCGATTTCAAAATCCGAAATCGGTCTTGTATCGGTTTGTGAAAAAATCCAAAAATGCCCATGCCTAGTAACTAACGGTCTCACTCGATGTTTTAGTTACCTAGGTATCAACAACCTCGCAAAACTTGATAAGAACATTTCTTGCTAACGAAATATTTACTAGACTCAGAATAACTAATCTCGTCCACTGTCTACCCTACCGGATAGATTTGAAGTATGCTCTAAACAGATAAAACGATTACTTCGCCATCAAATCTATTTACGACATTTTTCTACAAGAATATTGCAAGTTTCACTATTTCCAAAATACCCTCATCAAAAAGAATGAGCGATTCGACGCAATCTTATCGCTGCAACAATCTTATCTCTTAACGAAAATGACGTCACTTGTTTTCGACAGAAAGGTGTTCTTTCGATGTTATCGCAAGCAAAACACTTAGCTACATGTACTAATTAGTACTAACTAACGACACCTAAATTTGTTTCATTGCACAATTGCTAGAAATGAACAAAAGAACTACACTTAGATTAGCCTTTAGGACAAAACTTTATTCTACCTAACGGAATAACGGGTAGTTTTCTATCGGACAAAATAATCTAAAAAGATCTCATAGAAACGACTTGAAGCGATAGTCGTTATTTCTTTTTGTATTTTACTAACAAAAACTCAACAAATCAATTATGCTGTAAATGACAGCGGCAAATATCACATCAGGGGCTCATACTAATGAGTTATTTTTATCACGCTGAACTACACCAATAGTTTCCCAAACTCACCAAAGGCGCAAAATAAAACACCTAGCGCAATCTACATTATGTGGTATAGCTATCAACGCATATTTTACTGAAAGTTTACGAAATCGATTATGTTACTACTGTGTAACATGTGCTTAACTCGTTTTGAACAAGTGTGGGTAAACTAAACTCGTAAAGTCAACTACAAGCATCGCCCTTCAAGAAACGAACTGTCCGGGACCAGTATCTGCTTGTCTTAGACCAGCATTTGCTTAAGGCGTTCGTTTACCTACTACCCACATTAAAAATCGATATCTTGCAAACTAGAATCGATGTACAAAATCAAAGTAAATGGTTGAATCTGACCTTGCATAACGCGCTCATCACTACAATGGGGCGTTCAGTGGTGGTTGTCCAAACAGTAAGCACACTCAAGGGGGCCCACACACGTACTCGCGTAGTCGACGCTGCGGGTAGTCGCGCACTCTGCAACTGGGACTGCCAGGGCATTGCTAGAACCCGTGCTGGCGAGACTGCGGCGCAGACGTGACAAACGAGCTGGTAGCACACTCATCTGTCGTCATCGGCACCAAGGTCGCAGCACTAGCACTCTAAATACACCATTCTCTGAAAACTTACAAAATCATTAGCATTTTTGTTTAAATCAGGCTTAGTTCTACCTCACTAGGAAAGTACGAACGTTGCCATGATTAAATCACACAAATAGCGAAAGATCACAATCTGACGGTACAATTAAATAATGAAAACTGATCTTTGCTTTAGGCCAGAGCTAGGCTGGAACGATTGAATTCAATCCAACTTCTGAATTAAGCGGTTTCTATCAATTAACCTTAAAAAAAAGATAACAGTCACAAATTGATTATCTCAATAGGTAATTAATTATAACAAAAACCATAAATGTCAGGATTAACAACTTTAAACCCGGAACGTTCCGTCTAATAATTTTTAAAAGGAGTGCGCGCACGTATGTCAATGGATTGAGATATTCAAATAACATATGCAAAAGAGGCATATATCAATATCTCGTTATTCTAGTTTAAAATATAAACTAATAAATGACGAAATTAATAAAACACGTTAAAAAAGTTCACGATTACGTAAAAAATAAAAAAGTAGGATGTAAGTAATAAAACAACACATATTTTCAAAGGATGCCATTTTGTTTTTATCATGTTGGGGGAAATTCAAGGACAATCAAATAAAACCATAGTTTTATTTTTCTTTATTATATTTTTTTTTTTTTTTCTTCTGGATATAATTCAGTAAATGAAAAACCCAATTCAACCACCAAACGGTTGGTTCATGTCAGCCACGGACTAACCACTTTCTGGGAACAACACGAAAAAACTTTTCGTTGTTCAATCTCCAAGGATTTCATATCCCTGCATCTCCACCATTTTGTCGCGCCTTTATATTGCACGACAAATATATATATATATACGTGAGGATGAGATTATGAGTCGATATCTACTAATGTAATGTAACTGCTTCGCACACGATTTGACTGCCCTAAGCACCGATCGACCCTGGTCTCTACACTATCTGACGACGCCCAGATAGTGCCCGGATTCCAGCCATCATCAGGACAGTCTACGCGACTATCCTGGACTGTACAGCCTTCTCGGACAACCGGAACGAGCTTGGGAAGTCTAACCCAAGTGCTACGCCTCCATCCCCTTAAGCAACCAGTCCGCTACCGCTCATAAGGTCGATCTTTCTGTATCTCTGATCGGTCCCATTCGAGGGCTCAGAGATACACCCCCCTTCGGCCTTGCCTGGACCCTTGGGCACTCGAGAGATCATTCCTATCCCGGCCAGCTAGCACCGGGACTCACTCTCGAGTCCGGAGCCCACATTCAAGCAAGCTATGCTTGAGTGGGTCTCTGAACGCATTCAGAGACCCCCTAGCCTCGCACTGTCTGCTCGGCTTTTTTCTCCCAGATCGACCGAACTGATCCATTACGACAATTATAAACTGGATATTAATAACGCGGACAATTGAGTTTATCGCGAAAGTATCTTCTCATAATCTCATTACCCTTTCAAGAATAGTAATGAATTATTAGCTAGCACTTACATGGTTATCCAAGACACTCACTATTCCTTCGTAGTTCCGAGTTCCTCTGGCTCAGCACTCCCGTCTCGCCTCTCCAAGAGCCAGAAGCAAAAAGCCTTGTCTCAGATCGCGCGCCGGTATTTATGTCCACCCTCTGTTTGAAAGTAGCACACAGATTATAGAATACTGACCATAAAATATACCGGTGCTGCCACCACGGAACTAAAATGTACTCAATACACTTACTGTTTAATCTGTCACTTCGTGCGCCACGACGGAACTAAAATGTACTCAATACACTTACTGTTTTATCTGTAACCTCGTGCGCAGCGCGACAGATAGATCCTCCGATCAATAACATCTTAAAGCTTGTGTAAAAACTGTCTAAAAATCTTAAAAAAGTTCAATGACACAAAAACATAAACATTTTTTGTTAATAAATAAACTAATAAAGAAGTCAAGTTTTTATTCAATTTACGGGTTTTTTTACCTTTATTTGAATGCCTATTAAATAATAGAACTATTTTGTGGTTTTTATTATATTTACCTATCTGTGGCTCTACCATGAGATGTCACAGTAAAATCGCCTGACTTTACTACAGTAGTTACGTCAATATTAGTATGACGAATTTTAGTACCCAACTATCCGCTAGAGGCGCTGTACAAATCTTCATACATTTTTTTAACTACAGACGCTAGCGAGTATAGTAAATATGGTATAGTAAAAACTCATGGTAGAGCTACTGTAATATAAATAAAATAAAAGTCAATAAACTAGACGTAGACAGTGTTAGAATCTAAAAAATCATCAATAATTTTTAATTTTTAGAAGAAATATTCTAGTATAATATGTTAATCCTCAAACTCGATAATATGTGTATTTTTGTTAAAATAATTAATACTATAACAATTTGTATGTTACATGAACCAATTATTAAAAAGTAAAGCTAAATAAGTACTAAACTATTGAGTAAACGATAAATATATCTTAACTGAATTGATTCAATAGTTTTCCTATTCTTTTAAATCATTTTGCCAATATTAAATCATTTTTTTTAATGCACGAAGGAAATCATATTCAAATATTTATTTTAGCGCCATCTAGACTTAACAAAGTAAACTAACATAACAGCGGCGTTTAAATAACATCTCTGGTTAACCTTAAGGCCAGTGTTAAGTTGTTTATAAATAAATCCACTAGATGTCACTTGGTACGTTACAATACTTTCAAAATTACTCTGGCTATAATTGAACAATACCTACACAAGTAGTTTTTTTATTTTGTAGGTAATTTCAAGCTGTGTATTATTAAATCTAAGCAGAATACATTGTTCAATATTTGGTAGTAAGTAAATATTACCTACTCATCACTAAGGTAGAATTTAACTAAAATTGATTCCATAATTTAAGGTAAGTATAAATACTTAGAAAAGAAAGAATTACTAAAAAAAGTGCATAAGATGTGTGTTTGTGATAATTTAAAGCTTTTCCGAGAATACCCGTACAATCGAAAACAAAATAAACATCTGAAAACGACGTGACGTGTGACTGTCTGGGAAAATTCTTAAAGCTGAATTATTTTCCTTCGTGGCGCCTTTTCCGCGCGCACCCATTGGCGGCGCGGCGTGACGTCAACGCACCCACGCTTGCTGTGTGACGCAAACCAATCGATGCATAGCTCCATCTCCCTCTAACTCACACTAAACGCAACGTTTAGCGATCTCCCCTCTCGCTCTATCACACATGTATTCTACGAAATCCTTAGAACGTAGGCGTTTGGTGCGTAGTCGGTCTCCACTGTCGATATTTACGATTTTCATATATTTTCAAGTTTTGTTAGTAAATAGATTCCGCTGGACAAAGATATATGAGTAATAAATATTTACTGTCCATATAATTTTATACTTTATGCTATGTAAACAATGCTATAAATAAGTTACAGACATATTTGGAACTCAGAGCGACTTTGGCATAAAAAAATAGGTTAAACCTCCATTGAGGATTTCGGAGCCCTTTATCAGCGTCATACATCTTAATGAATGGCCTTAATAAAAGATAATTAACATTGATCAAGTTTTAAGTAGCTTTGTTATCAATAATTATCATATTTATAATTTGAAAACAATAAGGAATACTAACAAACTATTTTGACAAGTTTTTTAAAGGTGTCATTTTATTTTTTACATGTAATGCTGGACTCCGTATTATGTGATTAAGGATTATGAAATTTAAGTTTATAATTCTGTATTTTAAGATTTTATCTTTTAAAATGCTTTATTATCAAACAAACTAACGACTTACAGTATTTACAAAATGTACAAAGGTATATATAAAATACATAAACTGTTGAGCTATCTACAGACAGTTGCAAACGATCTATAGATATTTTATCTTTGTGTACTTATAAGTAATATTGGTGTTGGAGTGGCAAATAAACGTTTTGATCCGTGATATTGATATAAGTACATATTCATCAACATTACACACATCATACGATGTCATGTTATCAAGCTTTGACTATGGGAACTAGTTTGCTCTTCTTCTTCTTATCGTGTCGATGCTACAACTGTAGGTATTCTGTTGTAACATCGTGTTGGAAAGATTAGCCAGACTAGACACTGCTTTACCGTGCCTAGCTGTTACTAGTTTGCTGATACAATACTTTTACATTTTTTTGTAAATAAGTCTATACGTTCGTGCAATATTTATTTGATGTAAATATATTAAACGACTTTTTCGCACTATAGGCCTTATTTGAGCATAGGCCTTATTTGTATCAAGTACCTACACACAGAACCCACAGACAAAAAATAAAACCTTATCATATTACTAGTAGTACGCCCCGGCTTCGCACGGGTAGCCTATATAAAAAATATCATTATAATATAGCCTATGTTCAGCGCAGATAATGTAGCTTCACAACAGTGAAAGAATTTTTGAAATCGGTCCAGTACTTTCGGAGCCTATTCGATGCAAACAAACAAACAAACAATCAAATCTTTCCTCTTTATAATATTAGTTTAGATAAGGATAAAGTTTCTCAAACATTTTAAAGGAGAAATTATTGTAAACATAGGACGGTTTCTTCCCACTCGAAACTACAATGAAAGCCCACTCCATATCTCCTCAAAAGTTAAGTGGCCAATATAGAAAGTTCCTCACCAAAATGTCTGCAGCTTCATAAATCAGCAGCATTACACCCACACCCTGGCAGGGACATCCAGTTGCGTCACATTTATAGGGAACTAGAGATATGCTACTGACTCCACTTGTATGAAGTTTTCTTAAAAAGTCACATAAAAAATAATCACTTTTTTAACATATCTTTTTAAAGGTTTTTAAGTTGTCTGTATACTTTTTAGTGTATTATGTACTAAAAATAAACTTTTTTTCGGAAAAATAACAAAAATATTGGACGTGTTTGTGAATGAAACAGTCAATCAATAAATCAATCATTTGCATATAACATGACTGTATTTTTTCACACTTTTACGTCCCAAACAAATGTTTACATATTTTTATCACTATAATTCGATGTACTTACTTATAATTCCAGTTTTCGACTGAAATATAATTTAAGTCACTGTTTTACTTGAATATAATTTAAGTCACTTTTCAACTGAAATATAATTTAAGTCACTTTTCAACTAAAATATAATTTAAGTTACTTTTCAACTGAAATATAATTTAAGTCATTTACAACTGAAATATAATTTAAGTCACTTTTCAACTGAAATATAATGTCACATTTCGACTAAAATTATACAAATGAGAGGTAGATTCAGAACTTTGAACAGTCAAACAAACATTTCTTTCCGCGTTTTATAATATAACTGTAAATGAATGGTCCTGGCGCATGTTTACTTGTATTTTTTGGCAGTCTGACCTTAGTCTGGCCGCCGGCGCCAGGGTGTCTCAGATGCGAACGTCACTGACTAGAATAGGCTTCGATGCGGAGTCTGTGGCACCACGGATTAAGTACTTTATTACCATCTTGACGACCATCTTGATCGATGTGGCGCGGGCGAAGGTCCGCCATTATGTTTTCCTTTTTTTGTGTTGTTTGAATTTTTTCTGTTATTTGTAGACCAATGAGACGATGGCGGGACGACCTAGACACTTTCGATGGGAATTGGTGGAAAAAAGCGGAGAATAGGGACGAGTGGAAGGACTTGGGGGAGACCTTTGCCCAGCAGTGGGACGAGATAGGTTAGAGAAAAAAAAAATTGTAGATTCAAGCAAGCAAGCTAAAACATAGTGTCAACATGCGAAAACTTATACATAAATGATTTAAAGTTATAATTTTAGATTAGATATAGCCTACATAAGACTGTTTGTTTTCCTTGGAAATAAAAAATAAAATAATAACCAAAATATCTATCTACTTATGTAATGTATTGTATTAATATAATCATGAGAAGTTATATTACTATAATTATAAGCATGAATGAAAATTGTTATTATATATTCCATTGTACCAGAAAGAAACTGTATATTGTTGAAATAAATTTATCTTTATCTTATCTTTATCTTTATCTAATGTATTGTATTAAGTATGTCAGTCTCCTAGTGCCAATAACACAAGCTCTGCTTAACTTGGGGCTAGATGATGATGTGTGGATTGTCTAGCTTTATTTATTAGGTACTAGTAGTACGCCCCGGCTTCGCACGGGTAGCCTATATAAAAAATATCATTATAATATAGCCTATGTTCAGTGCAGATAATGTAGCTTCACAACAGTGAAAGAATGTTTGAAATCGGTCCAGTAGTTTCGGAGACTATTCGATGCAAACAAACAAACAATTAAATCTTTCCTCTTTATAATATTAGTTTAGATTTATCTTATTATCTCTTTTTATATCGCCACTAGAATGTATTCAGCGGAGTCTGTGATGGTCATGGAGATTATTACCAATTATGTATGCTATGCAATGCTATACAAATATATAATACTCAATATAATGTATTCACATAGATTATACAATGTTAATTTGTACACCACAGTTTAGTGTGTAGATAACTTAACATCGTATTGAGTAATAATAAAGTTTAGTAGTCGTTTATATTTTTAACTGACGTTAATAGCTAGGCACGGTAAAGCAGTGTCTAGTCTGGCTAATCTTTCCAACACGATGCTACAACAGAATACCTACAGTTGTAGCATCGACACGATAAGAAGAAGACTGACGTTAATTACGTTGATATAAACACAATGTAAAACATACAAATATAACACTGAAATAAGAAATAAAACGTAGCGTTTTTCAATTCGTAAAATAAATTAAACATGATTTTTTAATGAAATATCAAGTATAAATATAAATTCATAAACACTTGTTAAACAAACAAGCTAAACGTGTGACTGTCATTGGAAACAGAAGTGGATTATCTATTACTTGTACACAATCTGTCCGAGTTCCCAAGAAAATGCAAACCTGAAAATTATTACTACAGAAATGATTATTTGTTCAATGGATATTGAATTCAAGAACTCGTATTTTTGATAGTCGTGTTGAAACTTTAGATACTGACAAAAAAACTCTTCATTGACACCTAAGTATGAAACCTGCTGTATAAAAACTCTATTTTCTCCTTCTACGCATTTGTATTTCAGTCGGCAGGGATCTAAAAATAAAGCTGAGCAAAGTACCCATCCATCTTCCTGAAACGTATCTCTACTACGCCGTAGCGGGCCGTAGCGCGCCGTAGCGCAGGATCGCTACGAGCCGCTACACTGATCTCACGGAACTCATATACAGCTAATCCAGTGCAGTGCATTCTTATCGTAGATCAGCTGTATCGATAAAAATACACAAATTACTAATCTGTGGAAGTTTTGAAAAGAGAACGACGGCCTACACAGGCCATACATGCGCGTAGGTGTATTTTGGCGGGTAGGCAGCGCGCATGCGCGGTCCTCTGCCGTCCGCAGTCCTGCCACCATTCTTGAGTTGCACACAGCCTGCCGTCGCTCGAGCACGTACCGTCCCGCGCGACGCAGAACGACCGTGTACCCAACAAAAACCGAGCTAAAACTAAAAAATCTCCAATAAAAATAGTGCACAACGATATATCAACCATCGACGAAGACGACAGTTTCAATTTTCAGTGCATCACCGTGCTCAGGGAGGCGTGAAACGGTAAACAAATAGGCGCTGTGCCATAGCGATTTTGTGAATGAATTTAAGATGGTGGACGGATCGTGAGAGTGTAGGTGCGACTGGGTTGTTAAGTTTTATGGTCAGTTATGGTGGTGGTTTGGTATGGCTCGTCCGGTTAGTTGGTGGTGTGGTGAGGGTCTGGCGCGGGTGTGGTGGCGCGTGTGCGTGTGTGCGTGCGATCGAAGCGATGAATGACGATGACGTGGGTCGGCGGCGGCGGCGGCCGCGGCGGTGCACGCCGTCCGTGCCTAATGTCTGTTTGATAACGTTCTGCACGACTATCGCCACGCCGATCCGCTATTATTTTTAGATTGTATGAATGTCGATATCGATGGAATGGGAGCGTCACTACACAACACAGGTTTAATTCGCTATTACCAGAATTTAGTATCGATTCATGAATGAAACACTATTTTTACGCGGAATGGCTTGAGTTGCAGCGTCGAGGTTATGGAAGTGCTAGTTTCTGCAATCAATATTGCAACCTTGTTTCAAATATCATGTAGGACAGTATCTCAATGCCGAAACATTAAAAAATAATACCAGATTACCGTTATCCATAGTTCAATGGGGTCAGCTTCTATGGTGTTTTCTTGGTGCTATTGGTATATGATCACCTGCATGACTTGATGTTTGTTTTATATGATTCCTTTCAGTTATTTTTGTTTTATTGCCGATACTGACGTCACGGGATCTTATTTTACCAAACCTTTTCAAATGTTATAGCTTCGACCAAAGCATCTGTAATGTTTCTATCGTAAACATTACTTTTTCTCCATAAAAAAGAGAAAAATGTTGTTTTGTTTCAAAATTGAAATTGATCAATATTTGGTTAATTTTTTTTGTTGTTGTTAAATATCCTACATTGTTCTAGTTGTTCCAAATTGATCCAATATAGCTCTGATATGGTGCCATGGATACTTGATTTTGATGATTATCTAAAGGCTAACTCTACTTACCAGGAATCTGTCTAAATATGTTAACTTTATCACTATCAAATTATTCACTATTAAGTTCTCATAGTACATGTTTTGCTTAGTTTGGGACTAGAGTGTGATTGATAAGTGAAATGTCCCTGAATATTTATTTATGTATTTAAAATGACAGGCATCACAGCTCAGTTGGTAGTAGCTCTACCTTTCATGCTGTGGGTCATGAGTTCGATTCTCACCCAGAATAAATGTTTGTGATGAACATACATATTTTATTTGTTGTGTGTCTGGGTTTTCATATTTATTCTATGTATTTACAATAAAAGTATTCCATCAGAAATCTAGTTCCTATAGTACAAGCTTTGCTTAATTTGAGGCTGGAGTATGAAGTGGGTATAGATTAAAATCCAATGACTACATATAACTTGGGATAGTAGGTTGCTGATAGGATACTTGCGTAAGGTTTTTAGTAAATATACTTATACAAGTACATACAAATATTTTGATTGTAAGTATGTGTATGTGTCTGGCATAGATACAATGTTTGTCATTAAAAAAAATTCTCGATGGGAGTCGAACCTAAAACCCATAGCACGGACGGCACAGCTAATACCAACTGAACGCCTTTCTTTGCACAATAAAATCAAGCCCTATTAAAGCCCTACATCCAAAATAAGGTTATATTTTGAATGAAAGAAGATGCAAGAATGTGATGTATAAAAAAACATAGTTTTCTTTATAAACTGAATATAATCAAACTCGCAAATCATAGTTAATATCCCGTTTAGGCAAGCGTAGTGTAGGACGCCCTCCGGCGAGATGGAGCGACGATCTGCGGAGTGTAGCTGGCAAACACAACATGAGAAGAGGCGAAGACCGGGCTCTTGGGAGAGACTTACGCCCAGCAGTGGACTAATATAGGTCGATGATGATGATGATCCTGTTTATAAAGAAAACTATGTTGAAAACCGTGGTAGTTTCAAACATTAGGTATATGTATCAAAAACATGCTATGGAACAGTCAAACTAAAAAATACATTATTTTTTTTATAGAAACGAATCTCCAAAACAACAATTGGAACAAATAAATTACCATAAACACTCTAAAAAAATTAAGTGAAATAAAAAATCTTGTGAAATGACAGTCATACTGTGATTGGTGAAAACAATTGACGTTAGTGTTTGAAATTAAAACTGGCCAATCAAACTCTTGGAAATGCTGAAGCAGCTTCGAATGCAGAACTACAAGTGATATGACCAACAAGAACACAAGCTGCGTCTACAAAATGATAAAGGTTTGTAGCGTCATATATGTTTACTAACTAATTAATTAATCAATCACAATTAGCGAATAATCATTTCAGAACATAAGATATACGAATTGACGACTGGTGTGGTGCGGCGGGCGAAGGTCCGCCTGCGACGCGGAGGTCACGGGTTCGATTCCCGCCTTGTGATAAATGTTTGTACCTACGATCTGCAAATATTTATTACTGGTGTTCTGGGTATTTCATATGTATAATAAAATATATATATATCTATGTTATGTATCGCATAGCACGATTTCTTCTTGAAAAAAAAATCACTAAGAACCATTAAAAATTGTCGTAAAGATACATATAATAGTTCATTGTAGTAAAACATATTTTATTGTGTAGTTAGTCTCAAAAACTCCTTTATAATTTTAAATCATCTGAGCTCCAATTGTGATCATGAGCCAAGTAGTTTCAAAATTGCCATAATTTTAATAATTTCTGAATTTGCCTTAGAAACTCTAAATCCCAAGACAAGCCAAGACTACGACAAGGCAAGACTTGACACTAAGTAATATCTTAACCATATAGCTCTATTATATTTTCTCCTTTTTATGGAAATTGGACTATAATAATATTACATTATAATATTCACTTAATATTCGAACGTATATAAGTAGAGTAAGAAGTTAATGGATTTTATTTCATCCTGGGCCGGATTGTTTAGGGCTCTAGAGTATAGGATTATATCAACAATGTAACAAGCTCATACTAACTTAAATCTAACTTAGTCATCTTGGCCTATTTATATACAAAGGAATCTAGAAGCCGCAAGCGCCGGCTAAGCTTCACACTATCCGATATGATACTGACACGTCGGTGATAAAAATATCGGTGTCTATATGTCTTGTGTAATAAAGTGATCTGTCTTTAGGTGAAAAAGGACTTTTTTTTAAGTTAAATTTTTCTTACCGCCTTTACCTACCTTTATGCCCAAGCTGTGGGTGGATGTTTAGCTTTGATATTAGTGGTACAAGGTTCAAGTACTATCTTCTGCAACTATTATCGTTTAAATGTTTACCCCTATCTTATAAAAAGTTAGCGTTGACTTTATGTCGTCATTACGTATGGTAATCAATACATCAAGTCTGCGCTAACTTTTTATAAGATAGACCATTAAAGTTTATATTGTATTTTGTTCCTAAATAAATACTGATCTGATTTTTTAACTTTGTCCCGATATCGTGTAGATATCGTATCGTGGGTTGTGTTAAAACCTATGGGACCTATGCCAAATAACATTTGATACTATCTGAGGTTATAATTTATCATCTGACAGTCTTTTTAGCATTTGCCAAGTCATCATTTGAAATGCAATGTTTCAAAATATTAAGAAGCAGAAGTGATTTCTTCAAAGATACTTCGGTATAAAAATCTGTAGGAAAACTTATTTATTACTGTATTTCTTGTTTCATTCATTTCTACTGTAAGCTAGTAAAAGTATTAAGCCCCTGTTTTCGGTCAAAATATACATATATTTTTAATAATTAGCGCACATAAATTAATTACTAATTACGTACCGTAATATAATTACAATCTAGCCACAACATGGGCTAATGAGTATTTTTTTATTCAATTAATTTGCTAGCGTAGCTTATACTAAGAACGTGTATTAACACATTTCTTACTGTCTCTAATTTATAAAAAGTTAAAATAATTTGTAAGTGTAGACCAAATCTTAATCCTAACGATAACACTTATTCAATATAAGCTTTATTTATATTTTTTTTTTAAATATTTTTTTAAGTTAAAATAATAGCTTTATTTTTAATCATGTTTGAATAAAGTAATAGGTATATTCAAAGATATTCTTATCAGGTTCGTTTAAAGATATATATTCTAAGATAGGTATACCGATTAGCAAGCTATAAGGTTTTCTTTATGAGACTAGTAGATATTTACAGCGTCTGAAGTCCCCACAGAAATCTTGTCTGGGAGTGTTGCCAACTAACTCCCGATCTCCCGAATGAGTTTCCACACCCCGTCATGATTAATGACATGAACCAAACCATTTGAATCGATTGAGAAAATAAGCTATCTATAGATCTTGTGCGACAGTCTGCAGATAGGTAGGTGAACTGATTTGTATAAATTTCAATAATGAATATGTTAATGATAACAAAAAAACCTTTTTTTTTGTTACCATACATTTAGGTACCATACGAGTACCTACATTAGGTACATTGGTTTTATGTTGACTGTACTAAAATAAACCCCAAGTTTTTCAATGTTTTCAAAGGAGCAAATCTACGTAAAATTGACAGCATTTTAATTTTATATAACCTTACGCTGTTACACGGCAAATTTTTGACCTAGTAAATTGACCAATGAAACCAGAATTTTCAGAATCGGATCTTGTCGCTTCAACGCGATCACTGCGGCCAAACCCTTAGCAATACCCACCTTAAATTCTCACAAACTCTGTTAGACGCAACCTTATTCATTTACGCCACAAGAGCGCGTTTCTAAAAGGGTACGATAATAATATGGAAATGTAATTTTTTACTGACTCCGTATAAGGAAGCTTTTTATTTTAACGCAAAAAATATTAAAATACCAGATTACATTGTAATTTTTTGGCTTTACAACTTGGGCGACAACATAATTGGATAAAAATGTAATTTTCATCCGATGATATTTAAAGGACTTTGATACTTTAAATAATAAAACTGTGACTACATATTAAAGTAGAGATTAAATTGAAATAATTACCTACAATCTTGATTACACACAAGTGGAGATCTTCAGCTGTGACGCCTGTCAAAAAGAATGGTTATCTACTAGCTTATTTCAAACCTAAACTCTTCTATGCTAGATAATGAGTTGGTGAATAATGCACATAAAACGTGTACCTATACATACCACACGCGCTCATAAAAGCAGGAACTTCAAAACCCTGATGATGCAAAACGCCTTCAAAGGGTGTAAGAATATGAACTATGTACTCGTAGGTATATTGCAAAGAATATGTACTAAAGTTAAAAGACCCTCTACTTTTCAATCCTCGGAGGAAAGACAAACAAGACTTGAAAGGATTTTATGGTAAAAAAGCTTTTCCCGACTTATGGGGAAATTGAAACAAAAGCGTGGACTTTGAGGCGTAGTTAAGTAGATATTTTTTTACAGAATAGTCCGTAGTGGTTGTAAAAGAACCTACTATTTATTATTTCTTATATTATGTACTACATTATTTCTTAATCAGCGGTTGCTGTCTGATTGGAAAAGCCTCCCCTCCTCTCCTCATGATTTTTATGTATTCTTATTAAAACTCTAATTCAAATAAAAATCAAACCAATAGTATTCTGGTTATCTTTAATAATGCATATTACACTAAGTTTTTTTCTTTTTGTAAAAAGAAATCTCTTTTTTTATCGTCGGAACTGGAACATTCCCGGTTGAACGTTTCTTACTGTTTCTAATTTAAAAATAGTTAAAATAATTTGTAAGTGTAGACTAAACTTTAATCTTAACGATAAAACTTATTCAATAAAAGCTTTATTTAAGTATATATATATATTTTTTTAATCTCTCATGATTTTTATGTATTCTTATTAAAATTCTAATTCAAATCAAAATCAAACCAATAGTATTCTGGTTATCTTTAATAATGCATATTACTCTAAGTTTTTTTCTTTTCGGAACTGGAACATTCCCGGTTGAACGGTAAGTTTTCCGAAAAAAGTTCTAATAGCAGTTGCCGAAAACAATAAATACTACCGTTGTCAAGAAACAAAGCTGGAAACATCGAATAGCGATCATCTAATAACAATCAGACGTCCATCCGAAGAGAGAAATGAAAAGAAAAGAAAACTAATGTAGGTATACCCTTAACGTGAAGATAAACAATGAAATAAGATAAGTAGGAACCAAGACTTTTATGTAAGTATTTTATTATTTCTTTATTTGCAAAACTTTTTTTAAGCTCTGAAAATGTCTGTAACTTAGTTATTTATGCGGAGAAACATCATTTAATATAGTCAAACAATGCTGCTCTGTAGCTCTACCATGAGTTTTTACTATACTATATTTACTATACTCGCTAGCGTCTGTAGTTAAAAAAATGTATGAAGTTTTGTACAGCGCTTCTAGCGGATAGTTGGGTACTAAAATTCGTCATACTAATATTGACGTAACTACTGTAGTAAAGTCAGACGATTTTACTGTGACAACTCATGGTAGAGCTACTGGTCAGCGGTATATGCGTGATACTGAAAAACAAAAACACAAACTTGAGTTTTGAATTGAGTGAATGTAATAGAATGAGTTAACATGTATTTGTAGGTAAAAATCTCACGTGCATTGATGGATAGGTAATATGATGAGATTATAAAATCAGTTTGTGACGGTTATCAATTTAGGCTATTTGAAAGAAATCGGTTAATATATATAAGTTACTTATATATATTACTTATATAACTTTACTTTTTACTATCTATCACTCTGTGTCCAGAGGTTCCAACAATGCGATTCCATTTCATAGGTCATTTGGTGCGGCGCGGAGTTGTCAGAGTTCCAAGTGGTACGGTTTGGCAACTCGGACTATTTGTTAGCTTTCATATTATCGGCTTGATATTTTCAATATTTTTTGGCTAGATTTTTGGAATTTGCGAAATTAATATTTGATGATTAACGTATTAAAAATGGGATGGGTTTCTTCTAAGTACCTACTAGTTGAATATTTGATTGTTAGTAGTATTATATCAGCATTATTTTATTATTTCATTATTGATTTTGAGCAATACAAATATGACAAAGAGAACGGTTGACACGAAGAAGAAACATTATCCCATCTAGTTCCCTTAGTACAATCTTTGCTTAGTTTTGTATTAGAGCGATGTGTGAAATTTTCATAAATATTTATTCATTTCAATTAGGCTAGGGTCCCAGCTTATTACATTTTTTTTATTTGCATTTGGTGCTTGACAAACTCGGTCAAACCGTTAAGGAAATAACTCGTCCACTAATCGTCTGTACTCCACTCCAAGTCCAAGCATTCGATAAAACAAGTGAAAACTTCGCCGTTCCCATGAAACCTACGATAAAGCTCAAACTTCTCATTTCGACTAGTCTTCAACTTTTCCACTAGCAATGGTATTCGACATCACAAAAATAATATATAAGTATATATAGGAGATTCTAAGTGCTAATAATGTAATAAATATTAATGGATTTATCACACAACACACAACGGAACTTAGTCACAAAGTAAGCAAAGGTTGTACAAAGCAAACCGGATTGCTGATACCTATGGATTATGAGTTTTAAATCATAATCCATAAATTTGCAAAAACACCATTGTTTGTGGATTTTGTTAAGGGTCGAACCCGCTACCTGCACAGAAGACAGTGTAAATGCTGTAGCGCATGATCAAAAGAATAAATATACGTGAAAATAGATAGATAACATATAAAACAAAAGAACTGAAATCAGTAACAATAGGCAACACAATGGTCGGTCATATCGCTTAGAGTGATCTCTTCCAGGCAACCGAAAATGTTCCCATAACAAAGAAAATGTTCTAGGGCACTTTTTAAGTGCTACAAGCGCAGTTACAACACAAATTTGGGTGTCACAGCTGCGCGCTGGACTTGCTTGGCGCACCGCCGAGCGTTCGACCTAATTACACGAACTGAGTTTACGACATGTAGTAGCTACTTTGATACTTAGACCATTGATATCTGTGAGATTATATTTCAATGAGCACCAAAACTTTAAGGCTGTCGACATCTGATACGACAACTGATTCAACATTGACAGGCATCACAGCTCTGTTGGTAGTAGCACTACTTCCATGCTGTGGGTTGTAGATGCGATTCCCACCCAGAGCAAATGTTTGTTTGATAAACATCAATATTTGATCTGTGTCTGGGTATTATTATGTATTCTATGTATACAAAACAAAAGATATTAGTTATCAATCAGCAATCTAGTTCCCATAGTACAGGCTTTGCTAAGTTTGGGACTAGAGTGTGATGTGTGAAATGTCCATGTATGTATATTTATTTATGCCGCACTATGGCCGTTGCAATCAGCCCAGCCCTCTTAGGTATTATTGACTCGAGTAACGAAACATAACTCAATTTGAAAGACGCTGCCTATATGCAAAAAAAAATATGTCAAAACTTTGATTATATTTTTGAATCACAGCACCATCAAAATCATTTATAACCTTAAAATAGCCAGTTTTCAACGAGCATTCTTTGGTCGCCAATCATAAACACATTTTTAATTTCTACTCAATTCTCATCAAATCATTTGGTGAAGACGAGAAGGCTATTATCATTGTTCAAATGAGCAGAAGCCAGAGTCCCAATAGCGCGAATATAAATCCGTTTATATCTTGATAATACGTCGTTTTGGCAGACCGCCTATCAACACAATGAGATAATTAGCAGATGGCGGTCCCATTCAGGCTTTGTCATCTAGATGACGTCACCTCACCCTTGCTTATTCGAGTGGAAAGGTCAGGTGGTACGAATAGCCGGATCAGGAATAACAAAACGTTTATGTATGTTGATTCATAATATGTTAATTTCGAAATGTTTGTGGCCCCGTGTTGGGGCGCCAAGCTTTTTAGTGTCTTTTATACTATCTTTAAATATTTATTATAGTCTGTTATTAGATTAGTTCGAAATATATTTAGAATTTTCACAAAACATTTTCACGAAACATACTTTACTGCTTACTTACCCCAACATAATAATCAATTTTACGGTAAATTGAACACATTAAACCTAACTTTGTATGTACGGAAAAAATGATGGTATATAATCATTCTATCAGTACCTACTCTAGTTCCAATATTACAGCTTCGCTTAGTTTAGGACTTGAACGTAGAGTGGGAAATGTATATGAATATTTGTTTTAACTAATCTACAGCTTGTAAACCCACTTGGCATAAAAACTTCCCTGATTAAATACAAACTTACAATCGGAAGAACTACCAACAAGGACAAAAAGACAAAAGCATCCATCGCCAGCCAATGGTAGTGACATCGCTATCGTGCGATGGGTTACAGCTATAATTCAAGGCCATCTAAAATAAGACTTTATTGCAAAATCCTCACGACTATTTTGGTTTAGGCTCGGAATCGTATTTAATAACATTTAGGTCAAGTATTCGACTCTTTGGGAGAGGCATTCAGAGGTCGTAGCTGAAATTTCAGTACCTAGACAATTATTTATTTACGAAGTTGAGGAAATAGATTTAATTTTTGTATCTAATCTACGTTTTTGATAGTCAATTTTAAAATGACCTAGTTTCTAATAGACTTTTATGATAAAATTGTTCTTTATTAT
Source organism: Ecliptopera silaceata (assembly GCA_932527185.1). Taxonomy (NCBI): domain Eukaryota; kingdom Metazoa; phylum Arthropoda; class Insecta; order Lepidoptera; family Geometridae; genus Ecliptopera; species Ecliptopera silaceata. Next base: position 5,221,497 of record OW052211.1, read on the forward strand.
GTTCTACCTCATACTAGCCTATAGTGAAAAACTAATTTTTGGTTATGAACGAAATACTACATTATGTCCCATCTTATTAATCGAACAATTGGTTTTTTTTTTAAACTTACCAATAGTAATATCTACTTGAAATTCTCCCAATAACATCGGGAGAAAGCACTTGTCTTTTCAAAGCACGTGTCCGTACCAGTCAGACCCATGTTGGCTGACGTCACAGCATTGATTTCACATCTTTAGCTCTTCGAGCCATCATTGCTTGCTATTTATACCTCTGAATGCATTTGCAGTCAATCGTGGCATTGTAAAGGATTGACATACCTTTTCGTGCAAAAGAGCAATAACTTGAGGAATTTTGTTTTGTTTTTATGATCTATCACTATAAAGTGATGCTAAGTATAGCAATAAATCGAAAACGAATAAATAAATATTAACAGCAAAGCAGCTACTGGAGTAAAAAAAAATTAAGGATGACACTAACACAATAAAAATATGTTTTATGAATCACTGTTTTGAGTTGTAGGTTATTATTCCAATTCTACTTCGAACTTTTAAAAGTTCAAAAGAAGCGCAAGCGTTGAATTACGTTTACCGCATAAACTATATTATCATAGCGAAATTGACCCAAATATGGTAAGGTATAGCACAAACTTGAGCTATTCACTATTCTGGGCCGGGTCCAAATATTCGTTGCAAGTGATTTACATCCGCTGCAAAACAACTATTTAATGACAAAATACTGCCTCGGTGCAGCCAATGCAAATGGAGAAACTTTGCTAATATCTGGCGAAAAATACTAAGAAAGAATTAAGTCATACAAACATTGGTGCAGCTACGGTACGTTTTAGTCGAAGAGGAGGTTGATCTATACGGCATCTAGTATATCTAGATATGCCAAAGTTATAATATGCTCAATTTGAATAATTCATGTATTTTTTTCTAATTTGAGCTCTAAAAATAAAATGACGCCCAACGTGGGTCTCTGCAAAAGTACGTTTATTTAGAATCTTAAATATATTCTAGCTAGATATTACAATGAAGGAAATTCACAGGCGATTAAACTTTAATTTTCCTTCGCGATCAGAAATCGATACTCGCTAGGTGAAAGAACTTTGTGACTTCCACTGGTGGAGGTTCAATGGAGCTCCCGAAATAAACAGTACATTAAGCACCGGTTACTGATGCTTTTCCAGCTAGCTGTCAGGTTTATTGCAAATGTATCATGTAAATGTACAGCTGTATTTGGTTATGCATGACATCTAATTTTAGAATTCAAACTATGCAAACAGACGGTGATCATATTTTTGAACAAACATAATACGAATAATAAATATAAAACGGTCGCGTCCTAAAAACGTCACATGTGCAAGACTGTTATAAATGCAGTTCCATCCAATGGGGTCGTCGCATTGCGCGTGGGGGGCCCTCATTGGTCGGCCGGGACCATTTCAGTTCATTCAACTTTCAACCGAATCTGCAAAATTCTACAAGAGCTGCCAAGAAAAATCACTTTATATTTCAGTTTCTGAAAATTGTTTATTTAGTTAAAACACTGCTTTTGATTAAATGAATGTTCCTACAATTATTTTGGTCATTAAACCGTTTTAACCTTCTACCTAAATCGTAAATATGGTAATTCGTAACGGTTTACAAATTAAGCAGCCCCGTGTTGGGCGCCAATTTTAACTTTATATTTTAAAACCAGAGTTCTGAAAAATATCTTAGCTTTCCTGTACATTTTAACGGTAATAGCACCGTTTATCACTATTTCCATCGCGGAACGTTTTACGGAAGCGATTTACCATACTTAATAGTGCAATATGCGCATAAGTGTGCTCACAATTTTGCGATACCATACTTTTACTTTTAGTACTTACATTATTTAAATTTTTCAGTTTAAGTTTCTGTTTCTTGGTTTATTTTAAAACCATCGAATATCCAGCAATAAAGGAAGCAGAACTGAGATGAACTTTAGTAACACACAACATTGAAAGGTAGGTAATCAATAAAAAATACCTATTTTGGTCCGTGTGAAATAAGAAAACCTTTGTACGTCCCGCCTCTTAGTTTCGAGCCACTCGAAATCAATATCATTGTTTGTATCTACTTCGTTTTATGGTATCTGCAAACCATCTGCCGCAAATAGGTCGCTCGGCAAGGGTCGCACGAACTGCACAAATGTTACTTTAATATTCCGGACGGTTTTTAATATCGGTACACTTCCTTATACCTATGGCAGCCTGGTACATTTTTGGGATGTTGCAGAATAACTTCTATCGTAATATATCTTATTTCCCATAGATGCAATCTGAAAAGCACATAATCCATATATAATTTTTTTCTTTGCAAGGTGGGTGTTTTCTGTAAAGAGCTAAGCTAAAATTATAAGATGTTGAATACCGTTTCTTTTATTCTTTATAAGGTATTTATTTGTATTTGATATGATATAGGGCACGTCCTCGCTGATTAACCAGTGTATTTTTAATGGCATATCATTTAACACTGTTTATAGGGTTAAAATAAATATGTTAAGCTAAGGAGTTACTGTTTATAACAATGCTTCGAAAAATAAGATAAAAAATAATCGGTTGAGGACGTACCCAGTACGGCTTTGTAATGCGTCCTTCACTCGAAAAGCTACTTGTATGTTTATAATTATTTTTCTTGCAATAAATTTAAACGGCGTTATTTTTATAGTTTATTAATATAATATTGACCTTACTGTATACAAGCAACCTATGTTTATTCATAGACTAAAAATACTGAAAACTATTTTGATACAATCTAATTTAAATGCTCTATATCCAACCTCTTTAATAAAAATAGTCTTACCTATTTACTGCAAAGTTCTTGTGTCAATAAAGTTTGTTTTATTTTAAGGCTTCGACGCCATCTTGATTTATTGGAAAACTAATTTTGCGTTGGAAAATATTGCTCATAACAATTTTAAAATTTTAAATGGTAGTTACGAACACACGATTTAGTATTACAATTAATATCTAATTATCTAGAATTACTCAGTAACAATACGCGATCGCGATACCGGATAATATTCTACCAATACTTCATGTCATTGTAGCTTTATTGAGCTTCGCCTGTAACTTCCCATTCGGATACACCGCGATAATATCATAACCCTGTCAATAACTTCGTGATTCTGGATCGTGATTTTATTGATAGTTAAATATTGTCTATGTAGATATCGCTATTTCAAAAGTAAATGATATAAAATCATCTGGGCACTGCACAAATAAAAACTTCAAAATTATATTTCTTGCAGCCAGAACTACAAATCGATTTACAAACGACACAGACGGTGGCATGTGTGCATAGATTTCAGAATAATGGCAGTAAAAAGTCCACTTTAAATATAACTTTGATAACCAGTACAGGGTGTGTAACAAACACTCCCGAAAACTAGTACAGTGTACTGGGTATTAATAAGTTTACAGATAAAAACTGTATTGGACACAAAAAATCATTAAAGATCAGCATGAAAAGATCAGCGGGCTCACGGCTAAGAGCGATCTCCTCCAAATTGTATATATTAAGGAGGTATACGATTTTGTTTCACAAGAAAATCCAGACGATTTTTCTAATTTAATATTAGATATAAACGCGAAAGTTTGTATGGATGGATGTATGTTTGTTCCTCTTTCACGCAAAAACTGCTGGATATGAACGAAACTTTACAATAATGTAGTTTATACATCAGAATAACACATAGGCTATAATTTATAAAGATATTCTGCGAATTGTCCGAAATATAACGATAGTAAGACATAGTCTCGGGCATCAGCTATTAACTTAATAATCAGCCAATACCCTCGATAACTAGATTAAAGTTCAACTCGTCTAACCAATAGGGACCTGAGGTAAGATTTCTTGAGCAGAACACCAAGAAATTGCATTATGTTCCATATAACTTTTAAGAATGTACATAGGTCATTAGATACTGTATTTTATAAAAAAAATATTTTATTTTGAATGTGATTTAGTTAGCACAAATAATAATAAAAAAAACACGAACATTTCACACATCACGCTCTAGCCCCAAACTAAGCAAATCTTGTACTATGGGAACCAAATTGCTGATAGAATACTTATGTATTTGTAAAACAAATACATAGGTGCTTTATGCAATATACTTTATCTTGATAAATAAGTGAAAAAAAGCGTTCGGACTTTTCACAAATTTATAAATTTTTAAAATGTTCGTGTTTCAGATCCAAAACTAAACAAAGCTTGTATTGAGTACTAGATTAATGATAAAATACTATAATTGCATATTGTTAATAAATTTTTGTTAAAACCATAGTAACACAGTAAAGCAAAGTTACACAAACAAAGTTTTATATAGAAAAATGTTCACTTTTTTTTCTTTTTCAATCGAATATGTATAGAATGCAGTTGCTAATCACAAATCGTCCTAGCAGCACCGTGTCAAGAGACCGGGTGAAGGTCCCGTGTGACCCAGATTCGCCCCAGATGCGTTACCTAGCAACGGGACGCTACCCCCGCCCGTATTCGATTACATTATAACCGCATTTCAGTACTATACATTATGTTACCACAATTTTCTATGAACCTAGTTGAATATAGGTACTTATGAGGGACCATTGTTGGGTATATGTACTCATAAATGCATGTTTATTTTACGTAGTTTACAATGGTTTTACAATGGTTAGGTATCAAAAGTGCAGGTTTTTTTCAGGTCTTATCGAAAGTGGTTACCGCGGCCACTAAGGTTTAAATTAAGCTCAAAAATGTAACGGGATAAATATAGAATATTTAGAATCCAATAAGTAAATACACTAACAATTAATATTTGACCATCTAATGATATTGTTCGTTATCACTTTTATTTATTAAGTAGTTTGTTTGTAAACACTTTTTATAAGTAAGTACCAATTAAACAGGACTAGCCTATACCCTATACCCAAAAATACTTTTTAGCAACTCGGACCCTGTTTTAGTATGAAGTCAGTTGCTAGCAAATAAATAATGCTGGTCTTTCGTCAGAACCAACAGGAGACCTTAGTATACTACGAACTATCGTAATTATCGTTCCGAACTACATAATGACATCAAGTGTAGGTACCTAATCTACGTCTAGGTATCTATTAAAAAGTAAATATCCATAAATAAAGTCAAAGAAAGCAAAACTCGAAACATCCGCATTGCTCGGCGATCACGATTTACGTTAGTCGAAGCTATTTCAAACGGTGTTGCCAATTTTTGTTTCGCAAAAAGCAAAATAGAGTTCCATTTAAAGGGCTTCCGCGTGACGGAGAAATTCTGGGATTTACGGTGCGGGATTCCTTCCCGGGATTCCCGTGATCCCGGACATTGCATCCCGGGGCTAGGTCACGGGGTCACAGTACGTGTTTGAATGTGCGACGATGCTATTTATCGGTTTTATTGAACTTACCTTGTGTTTTTATTGAATTTAATTCATTGAAGGTTAAGATGATCGGTTGGAATAAGTTGCGAGGTTCTTAGAAAACGGCCTTTAGATTAGATCGACCTTACACAGAGCTTATCTAATAAAATACTAGGTATTAATGGTGTTTAGGATTCATAGATCTAACATTTTCATGGTTTCAACATTTGTCTTTATACGGTATTTTCACGATGCTTGTCTGCCCGTCTGTATGTCTGTAATTAGCCGAAATCGTTTTACTGGCTGAATACTTGAGTATTTATTGTTTTATAATTGCAACGGAGCCGAAACTTCGGTATAATAAGAATCATAATGATCTATTGGAATTAAAAATATAATAAAATCTAAGGGAATACAAATAAGAAACATTTATTGTCGAACTGTGTATAAAGATCTTAACGTAAGTTAGACATGAGTTCTTAGCGTAAAGTTAAAAAAAATCCAAGCATTAAACGTTATTTGTATTGTTGCAGATATCAATGTGGGGGGGCGTGCGGTGATGGCGGATGGCGAAGCGGGCGCGGGCGAGACCGCAGCCCGCGGCGCCGCGCTCGAGCGCGCCTACGTGCACGACGTGTACGAGCAGGCCGGCGAGGAAGAGCAGCAGCGGCCCCCCGCACCCCCCGTCACCGCCTTCCTCACCGCGCTCGAACCCGGCAGCCTCGTCTGCGACGTTGGTCAGTATACTCACTCACTATCAACTCGCTCAAGTTTCTTAACTTGCGCGACATTAAACATGCGCTTAACATGCGTCTTCGCATAAGTGTGTAGTAAACCGGGTAGCAAAACAACGGGTAACTTCCCAAAAGAAAGCAAAGATTCATGTTGCTTCTGGACGCCTCCTTCCTCTTACCGCACCCAAACCCGAACATATCTACTCAAGACGATTGAATTAACAAAGTATATGCGCAAGAATTTTAGCCCCATGAAATTGGGCAAAAGTTTTGAGGAGTGGTCTAATTAGATATGGGAATCTTCTCACTCGAGGCTAACAAGACGTATAGGTAGGTACTTATGTGAGTATATTCTCACTAGATGTACGAAAAACTTATAGGTTCATGTTATAACTGAACAATACTAGTAAAAACACTGTTACTAAAGTTTTCGTAGAAGGTCTACGTCATTCGTAGCTGCGTCGTAGACTCAGATCTTTTCCACTGCAAAAACGCAACAAGATGTTATGCAAGAAATAGCGCGATTGTGAAAAGACCTAATATAAATCCTAAGACCTAATGTAACCTAATATAAATCTAATAAAACCGTATAAATCAAATCTATGTATAAAATACAACAGTACCTACACTACTTTATCCGCCTTGAACGTTGAACGTCGATTTCGCAGTTTTCAATTCGAAGTACTGTGTAGTACTCAGAATTGAAGGTGTCTAGTAAAAAATATTGAGTCCACGAATGTTTCTCAGAAAAGCTGCAGCACAACGTTTTCTTTAATACGTTTACAATACGTTTTCGTTTGTAATTATTTGTTTTTAGAAACTCCCTCCAATTCACTGGAACTTATGTGACTAATAAAACGCCCACAAGAATAGGTAGGTTACATTATTACAAAGTAGGTTTACTGTGTATTCTCTTGTCACCTTTACAACTACATATTTTAAATATATATATGTAGTAGTATATACATATCTGTTACCTACTCGCGACTTCGTAGAAGTCTTATGCGGAAAACTCAGTATGAAAGTAGTAGGTATACCACGGAAGGTACAGCAATAAAAGAGAAATACTGAGCAATTAGTAGAGTAGGTATTCAATTTTATTATAAGTAAGTAAAAAAAAATACGTTCAGAATTGGGCAGTCTCAATGAATTTCCTTTTCATTGAGTTTATTTATGTAGCAGATTGTGAAAGAGCTCTTCTGGGGAAGTACTAGCACTGTACTTATTTTTGCCATGGGTGCAATAACGAGTACCTACTACCACATAGACTACGCAACTCCTTCGTTCTGTATCTATACTATCTATACTAATATTATGAAGAAGTAAAGTTTGTGTGTTTTTATATTTGTTAAATTGTAAGGGGGTAATCTCGGGATCTACTGAACCGGTTTTAAAAATTCTTTCACCAATAGAAAGCCACATTATTGCTGAGTGTCATAGGTTATATAAAAAACCGAAAAATAAAAAGTTTTGCAAAGAGAATTGTAGAAAAAACGGTCGAATTATGCTCAACGAATGATTTTTTCGTATGTAGGTTCTATATATGTTCAGCGATTACTCCGCAAATTGTGAACCAATTTTGGTAATTAAGTATAATACTATAATACTAATACAGTAGAGCGTCGATTATCCGAACTAATTGGGGGACATGGGTGTTCGGAAAACCGGTTTTTGCGGATAAACGAACAAGCATGGGCAATCGGTGGCTGCCAGTAGAATTAGCGCATACTAAGGCAGTGATACGATCCTTGCTTATTTTAGGGCCAGGTGCTGCTAATTCACGATTGAAAGCAAGAGTTTTTCGCGGCAAAGCTTTTCAATTAAGCCCGGTTTCGTCTGCATTGTAAACGTTTTCCATTCCAGAGCGTAATTAAATCAGCAGATAGTTATTCTTCTGAATTTGAAGCTCACGAATGCCATGTTTTGACTTAAATCGTTTTAAGCAGCATGTGCTTACTTGAAAATTAGATGTCCCTCCTAGTTTTTCGTTAAATTGAACCCCAGGGAGAGCGTTGACCCGCGCGTTAGTAGTGTTCGGATAAGCGGTCGTTCGGTTGATCGACGTTCGGATAATCGACGCTCTACTGTACTTCAAAGGGTAAATCTGACTAGTACTTACTTTTTGATAAAAATAGCGTCCCACGTACATAAATACCACTTGTACGTAGGATGATCTGTATCTGACATGAATGAGTATTTTGTTTTTATAATCTTCAACATCCTTTGATGTTCCCACATTATTTTCACAGGATTTAATTCTAGTTATTAGATATTTTAAAATAACCTTTATCTCTTTTCATTCATAGTATATAGGATTAGGGCGTAGGACCGTATGTTTTTTCATTGATATTCGTGTCGGGTAAGATTAAGTTGAAAACTTTCTTCTTTCGTAGGTATTAATGAATTTGAACTTTTTTTTAAATTGCTTGTAATAAAAATAAAGGAACTAATGGAGTGAGATATCATTACACCATTAAAAATTATATGTAATAGGTATACTTTTGTACGACCTGCAAATATTTATTCCGGGTGTTCTGTGTATTTTATATGTAAGTATAATAAAAAATAAATATTTGTGTAATGTATTTCAGATGCCTAAGCTAACTAAAAGCCTGTATGATAGGAGATAAATAAATAAATAATGCTGCAATCGGAGATGCATGAATTTTGTTTACATTTCCACAAGGAATAACGAAATAATTTGATCATGATGATTTCAGTATCTAGACTAGATACCTAAAATAAGTATATAGGGACCTAGAATACCTAGAGATGGTTACGCGACTCGTGTACGCCCACCAGATTTGAACTCATGACCTTTAGGACTGATAAGCGGGTCTTTACCGCAAAACTACCACTAAACTGTTATTTAGTTATGTTAAACGGATATATAAATGAATTCTTTATTTACCAAAAACACAGGATATTTACAAAAAACATTCATTTAAGTATTACTAAGCGTATGTTTTTTAAATAGTTTCCCAGCGAAAACTAAACTACTTTAAGCTTGTATTTTGGACTTCTAGAGTGCAGTTACTGATAATTGAGGGTACCTTACAAAGTTTAGGGGGGTGTAAACATATCTAACTTAATTTAACAAAATATTTTAATATAAACGAAAATACAATGTGGATGTTTGTTATTCCATGACAAAAAAACTAAAATAATTTGAGCAAAATAAGTTAAATGAAATAGGTTTGTGATGTAAATCCTGCCCAATGCACTGACATTATAATATAAGTAATAGTTTGATTAATTTATATTGTGCATGCCTTCACCATCATGCAGTCCATCAGTCATCTTCAGGCTAATGTGATGAAATACTTTTGCAGCGAAATCATGGTGAAAGCAGAATTACCAAAATGGCTAGGCTTTTTGAAGAATTTCCTGAATTAACTTCATCACTCAGATTTGATCATGAATAAACTAGTATATTGTATAGGTACCAGTTTACCAGTGATCATGAATAAACTAGTATATTGTATAGGTACCAGTTTACCAGTGACCAATATCTAGTACCTAAGTAAGAATAGGAGCAAGAGGCGGAATTCCAACAAAAAAATATTTAGGAAGAAACCGCCTAAGCTCAGAAGAAATACTTATTCTTCTATGTTCAACAGCAGACTAGGTACTGAAGTACCTAGTATTAGTATGAAAACAATCGCACAACAAAAAGTTTCTCTTGGAGTAAGATGTCAGCGGACTACTTCACATATAAATATAAATCCAGTCGTAATAAAAGTTGTTTGTCCTACAGGTTGCGGCAACGGGAAGTACTTGAGCGTAAATCCGTCGGTGTATGCGGTAGGCGGAGACCGGTGCACGAGGTTAGCGGCGCACGCGAGGCATCAAAACAACGAGGTAATTACAAACACTACTTAGAATTTTCAAGTATTATCATAGAATAATGAAAAATGTGTAGGTAACTCTGAAGGTTCTTAAAGCACGCACCGCTAGCTTCCGTGCTTCGGAGGCCACACTGTCATAAAAATCCTTGTGACACTGTTTATAATGACTTGTTCTTAAAGAGTCGATCTCCAATTACTGCATCAGTTTTGGATATTTACACAAATATAAATCATCATCAATGAGAGTTTCTTGCCCGTTTTTATTCGCTCTGGTCGCATGGAGCTGGCATCTTTTACCTAGTAGGTAGGTGTATAAGACATTCAATTTTGACAAAGCATTATTATATTACACAAAAAGTAAATAGCAAATCAATAGTAAATCGTGTCCAGAACCTCGTCATCCAAAGACAAGAAACATCCTATCGAACAAAGAGTAAATAAAGAAATATATTCTTTCTTTATTTACTCTTCGGACAATTCACACATCACACTCTAGTCCTAAACTAGTCTAAAACAATGTCTTCTGAATTTCCAGGTGGTAGTTTGCGACAACCTGTGCCTTCCGTACCGCGATGAGTCATTCGACGCGGTGCTGTCGATCGCGGTGGTGCACCACTTCGCGACGGTGGAGCGGCGCGCCATGGCACTGCGCGAACTGGCCAGGGTCACCAGGATAGGGGGCCGGCTGCTGCTCACCGTGTGGGCTATGGAGCACGAGGGACGGAACTTCCACTCACAGGTAGCCTTTAAGTTCCATTTTGACTTTACAGGCAAAAATAGCTGCTTATTTTCGTTTTGAATGATGAAGCTTACAGTATTTTCGTAAATGTTTATGTTGATAATCTAAAGTTGGGTATTTAGGTAATTTATATGTTAATTTATATTTACAGGATGTTCTTATCCCCTGGCATCGACCAGCCACACTTTGTCCACCAACGCCAACTCCTCGATTCCTGTCGGTAGACTACGACCAGTGAGTATCACACTGCACACTTCTACAACACGCTTATTTCTAAATATTATAAAAACTAAACCAAATATTTGTTACAGTACCGCAGAACCGTGGAAAACTCGCGAAGGGTCTCCAGGGTCGTCCTCTCTCTCGTCGCCAAATGAAACCTGCTACTCCTTTGTAAGGAGAGCACTCCAACGCCTCGCAGGTCGCCGCTCGTTCCTCCCGTCGTGGGGCTTAGGGCCCCGACCGCCGCAAAGAAGCTGTTTACGGCCCGAACCACCGGCTGCCGACCTCCCTATAGAACTACGCCGATTAGACGAACTCCCACCCCGGTTAATCACACAACAATCTGACGCAACCATAAAGTCTAGAAGCTTAACAGACATCGCGGATATAGAACGACATGCGCTGGTCCGATCTCGTTCTAGTTTACCGAGCCTAGGTTTAGATGAAAGTGAGCCACCGCCTAAGGAAACTCCAGCGCCAGAAATAAACGAACCTAGGAAAAAACCAAAGCTCGTAAAACAAAAGAAATCAATAAATGAAGATGACGCCGAAGAGGACTTGGACAAACCCACAGATATGAAAAGCATGGTCGAAGAAATGCCCAACTTTAAAATCCACACCCACAGGTTACAATCGCGGAAGCCAGGCGTGGTCAAGCAGACTTCACTAAATGAAGAATTGATGTCAGTAGAGCGGTTACGAGAAAAAGAACATTTACGAAGAAATATACAAAAGCAAGCGTCACTAAATGAAGAATACCTTTATCGAAGACCTGGTGCTTTAGACTCGATACGAGACTCAATATTTTCAACTTCAGCCACCACTGCAAAAAAGTTTCAGTCATTAAAAAATGGCCTTACAAGTAAATTTAAAACGTCGACAACGAATATAGATAAAGTAACCGTGTTCGTGAGAATGCTCCAAGGATGGAAAAGTCATGGACCGGTCCCTGAAGTTCCTACACCTAGCGATACCAACACAGGCTCTGAAAAAAGTTATCCGGAAAGAAGACATTCCAAGGAGGATGGCTCTGACTCTTCGAAAGACAGCAGTTTACAAAGTGATACAAGTGTCGATTCTGAGGACAGTTTCGCTTCTGTTATATACGTTCCGAAAGCTGATGGCTCTGGCGGTGACCCGCTATCGCCAACTCCTTTATCTCCTGGACCAACTTCACCTAGATTAAAAGTATCTTCAGTTCCGACTTCTCCTAGAATGAAAAGCTCACCAGGCTTGCCGTCTCCGCGAATTAAACAATCGTTTCCTTTAATTCGGCCTCCCGGTTCACCAAACGCAGTACAAGCCCCAACGACAGGCAAGATCTTGGTAGCCCAATACAGTTTGAAAAACTACTCAACCACTAGTGCGATAGCTACAGTACCTCTGAAACCACAGTCAAAAAGTCAGCCCAATTCGCCGCCTAAGTCTGAATCAGATGACAAAGCTCCGCCGAAACCCGAGCCGTTGCCAGAATGGGTTAGAAATGTTTCAATCGAAGTATTTGAAGACGAGACTCCACTAATTCCGCCAATCATAGAAGAAGAAGAAACTGAATGTACTCCCACAGATGTAACCAAGAAATTACTCGAGGAAATTAATAAAGACATAGAAGAAATTCACAAACTGACAGCAGATACCAATGATTTAAAACCGCGAGTTGTACTGCAGGATGTAAAACCTTACCCTAAAATTACTTTACAAACAGTTGCAGAACTCCCTGAAATACCACAGTTCAAGCCAAAACAGTCTAATAAGCCCACCACAGATACGCTAGACCTTAAAACTACTGAACGAAAAAGAAAAGAACGAATACGGCAAGTGAAAGAAATGCTAAACAAAGGTATTCCTCCAGTGAGTTATGGAAGACGGGCACCTTTTCCATTAGTGCGCAGCACAAGTAAGGCTGACCCTGTAGTCAAAAGCAGGCCCACACTAATGGCCTTAGAACTTTTCAATCCTGCAACCGATGACATGGACAGCGATTCAAGCGGTGTCTCATCTCCTGATTCAGTTGACAGCGTTATAAGCGTCGTGCCAGAAGAGTTACGAAAAATTGCTAATGAGAAAGGTGGGTTACTATTTTACGGCTAACGTGTAATAGTTGTAGTTCCATAGTACTAATATTGAATTATTGATTTCAGATTTGCCAAGCATCGTCACTGAATCAACGAAGGACGATCAGAATCCGATAGATGTTGTGAGACCCGAAAAATCTCTTTCCCCGTCACCAGCTCCTCCCCTGATTGAATCGGCGGTAGAAGTCACACATTCTCTTGACGAGACGTGTGAAGTAGTTATACAGTGTAGCCCACGAACTAAAAGAAAACATCTAGATAAACTAGAAAGTTCTGACGCAATGGCCATTGTCCAAGGCGCTTCAAGCAGCAGCAGCAGCAGTAACTGGAGCCTAAATAAACTATCTCCCGGGGATTTGAGAATATTAGAAGATAGGTCCAGGTCCCAATCGCACACTAGTTCTAGCGGAAGCTCGTCAAGTTTAGAACGCTTATCACCAGGCCGCAGATCAAAAGATAGATCCCCAAAATTAGGTAGCATAAATAACTCGTCTTGGAGCTTGAATAGGTTATCACCCAACAGACCTGAAGGCCGCTCTTTAGATGAGAACTTGGGCAAAAGCCACAGAAGTCCAACACGATTGCCATATGACTCAATTTCAGTATCGAGCACCGATTCCGAAAAATCGATCTCAAAATCAGAAAGCTTTAATAGAATACAAAACGAGCCACTGATTACTTGTAAATCTGACATGGTAGCTCCTAAAGAGGAAGAATGGGCACCAGAAGATCGACATCAACATTTGACAGAATTCGCAGAAAAACTTAGTGAAAAACTTCTACAAGAGATCGACCAGTATTCGAAACGGATCAATGAGGATGATTTTGATCTTCCTAGTAGCAGTAGCAGCGAAAAAAGCATATCTCTGCGATTAAAACGCGAAGAGGAAGACAGAAATACCCAAAAGATCTTAGATGAACTTTCTGATAGCTTACAACATTTAGAAGACCCGTACATAAGCAAAATCAGCACAGAGATGCAGGGGCTTAGCAAACTAACCGCTGAAATTCAAGAACGTAATAAATATATCGCGTCTCTCAATGAAGTTCAGGAAACCGATATTAACAAGCTTTTCCCTAAGTGTAGCACAAAAACGAAAAAGAAAAGATCAAAAGACGTAGACCCTATAATAAACAAATATAGAGAACTTAAAAAAAGTATGAAAGTGACAAGCGACGAAGACCTGTATCTCAACAATTGTGCCAACGTCCAGTATACTGCTAAACCTGTAATTGACGAAACGAAACTACCGGAAACAAATCCTGACATAAAAAATCCTGATGATGACAGTGCTATATGCTCGGCCAACGGGAACCCTGAAATCACTATTGACTCCGGAGCATACGACACCAGTCAATCGCTCGAAACTGGATACTCATTGGAATCTGAGATCAGCGTTGATTCGCTTTGTACGAGCACAGACAAGATCTCAAAGCGGTCTTCTCTTAAGGTGGGTCAGTCGACGGACTCTAGCGACCTGGATAAAATGGAAATCAGTCCAGAGTCCATAACTTCTCGCTCAAGCAACAGTACCGCGCCTTTAAAGTCCGGTTTCTCGATCGAATCGAGCGATACTTCCGCGGGAAGCGACTGGAGTCGACGGGACAAGACTGGGAGTACTGCGTCACTGGGATGCTCAAGTTTAGCATCCCTGCCTTCGTACAGCGAATGTTCGAGGGAGAGGAAGCTCGAAGCTCGGTCTTGTTCAGAAGACACGACCACCATACCAGTTCCCACCCCAATCCCCAGTATACCCGCTCGCGCAATTCCCCACGCTCCTTTGTTACCATCTTTGAGCGATGGCTCAGACAGTCTGCCGTCAGAGGGCGGAGCGGTCACCTACCACCGTTACTACCACGTTTTCAAACGCGGGGAACTAGACCAACTCATAGAAAAATACGTAGAAAGCCTCCACGTTGTATCATCTTACTATGACCAGGCGAGCTGGTGCGTCGTGGCAGAAAAAGTTCAAGTGTGGACCATTTAAGGAGTAATTGTAACTTATCGTCTAATCGCCGATGTTCGAAGTTTGGTTGCTGGTTTCTCTAAGGCCTGATGATTAATTATAGTGCTGGTTTTAATCTTATGAAGTAGCGGGGGATATGGACTTTGATATAAGTAGAAGACACTATGTGCAGTGACTAATCCAAGTGACCTTCCTAACTAACTCTTTAGTGAGTGTTAAGGACAGATTCATGGAAAGAACTTTTGGATAGGTGTTTATCCTGAGCAAATTGCCAAAAGCGAGGCTTTTGTTTTTTTTTAATATACCAATTATAGTCACTCTATACCAATTTATTAGTTGTTATCTCTATGATATCTTAACTGTTGTGCCTGTCGGGCGTAGTTCTGGGTTATGGAATAGTTGAACGTGTCATCTATTCTGAGAATCTGACTAACTAATAAAAATCATATTGATAATTGATGCCTTTCCAGAGGATCCCTGAAAGTATATTCTCAAATGGTTCGACACGCAACTTTTCTATACATCCTTCATTATAATACGAACCCAAGGCATTAGTATTTGATGCGAACGTAGTATTCGCATAAAATGAAATCTAAGAGCTTTAAATAGTGAAAATTTAAATATAATATTATACTTCAGAGGCTCAATATTATATAAGCTATTCGTAGCTTATTTACTCTATCATTCATGTATACTTACAGAATAAAATAATGTAATTGTATTCGTTACATAACTTATAGATACACGATAGTTTATTCGTACTATAGTGCCATAATCCAAGACCAAAATACTGTACTATTAACTATACAAGTTCGAATTATATCAGTATATCTAAGACAATAAAAAACATTAGAGCGATCAAGAAAACTTTCCTTTTTTATTCTTTTTAGAATTTCAGTGATGCACTGTTGTTTTGGTTTTGGATTTTGGTATTTTAATCAATAGAATACTCTGATTAAAAATGTAATTCGTTCAGTATTAATATTATTGAGCTGGCCTCTTAATTTTTTTTATAATCATAACTACGTAATATAAAAAAACTATCTAAGCTCGAGTGAGAGCTTGTTCTAATACCATAACTTGTTAGTGTTTTCTATGACGTATTGGTACCAACATTATTAGACTACAAAAAGGTATAATATTAAATAATTTAAAATAAAGATCTATAGCATAAAATCGATGATGTATGGGAAAATATTTAGAATTCGGACCATCAAAGTGAAGTTAGTTCACATAACATTTGCAGCTATCTAATAAAAATATAGTTCGGTTCTATATATAGTAACTATTGCTTATAATACCCATTTATATTGCATTAGAACCATATGTAGTTTCGTACTTAATATAACACAACATTTTAATATAATGTTAGATACTTAAAGTTTTTTTACGAAAATTATGTACTTAGATACCTATGTTCAACTTTAAGTCAATTTGTTTTACGTTAATTAATCCCGAACAGACATAGAAATTGGAAATAAATGATATTTAGGTAAGCAAAACTAACGAATTTTACATTTCATTTAGATACATAATAGTTTTAAGGTATAACTTGAGTATATACTTATAGCATGAGTGATGTGGAAAATCGTCTATTTTGCATTGTAAAAATATTGTAACGAAACTTCTAAAAAGTGCACTTCTAACGTCAAAAACACGAATGACAACATTCTAGGTCGACATTAGTGTAGAAATCCGTCACTTAATATAATTCAAAATGGCGACCAATTACTATAGAGCAAATACTATAGTTTCGTGGCCGTATTTTTATGACAAACAAGGCTTGAGAGTTTGAACAATAATACAAAATTATGGCAGCATTGCTTCTAACGATAGTATATAAATTAATGTTCAAAACGTATATAATAATGTAAATATTGCTCTTAAGTATATAAAGCTATTAGAATATAATTATGTTATCAAATGAATCAGTGAGATTAAAGTAATTAAATAGGGTAGTCATCGGAATATGGCTGGTTATTTAATATTTTCTGACTTTATTATGTAGAGCAGTAAATTATTATAGATTTATCAATATAGCAGCCTAATTCGACAGTATTCCTATATATTTACTGTTATTTCATTACAGATTTTTAAATATATGAAGTATTAAATTACTAGATATATTTAAAAGCAAGAATTCATTTCCGTCACGAGAAATTTTGAATACTTACATAATTTTTTAAGTTAATTTTATTTGTATATGAAAATTCCATTTTATCATCAACTATCAAATTATTACATTTCAATTGATTAAGTTAAAATAAAGAATCTCAGTTTGAAAATATTAAATAAACATAACAAAATGGACGTTTCACTAGATTTACGCGAAATTAGTGAATACTGGTAACGTATTTTTAGGGAAAGATAATATAAAAGCACAATCAACATTTTGTTTGAAAATTCATAATAAATTTGTAAAATAACCAAGAAACTTCGTTATTTAATATTTTTTTTTAATATAATTCGATGTTTTGATGTTAAATGTAACTTGGTACGCAAACCTAGTAGGTACATGTTATTTTAAACTATTTGTTTAAGTGTCTGATATTTGTACAAATATACAATTTTGAAACATGACAAAACAAATGTTTTTGAAAGTATGTAATATCAAATCTATTCAATTGAAATCTAGTCAAGACAGAGGGACTTTTTTTCTATCTCTAGACTCGTTGAGACGGTTGTAATGCTTTTCCAATATTATCTTCGCTATTCATTAGAATAAGATGTTGGTGGATCTACGGTGGTCTACAATTAATACCTATGAGGGGTAAATTTGAAGAAATACTTGATGTTTGATAAAAACATTTTGTTTGTCGCATTTATGTTTTAAAGTACATTAACTTAAGACCACTACATACTTTCTAAAACATTTATTAGTTAAATAAATATATCTTGCAAAAATAACGATAAAACAACGGGTTAACCAAAAACCGTCAGTTAAGCCATCCCAGATTTTAGACATACGAATATAATTTTAAGATTTTTTCTAAAATATTAATTTCGAGTATTTACAAGTCCGAGGGACGATAAATTTATTTCGATTGGGAGTTGTGAAATTTTGAGCATATCAGTGCTATTTAGGGAAATGAGGAAAATGTTTTATTATTCGCATTCTTTTTGCTTTAAAGTATTGAAAAAAGTGCATAGAAGATAAATATAAGTTTATCCCAACTGGCTGCGCCATATTTTCATAGTACATTTGGTAACTACGACAAATATTTCTGTGACATGTAAATATTTGATATATTCTGGGTTGATACGGAACATTTAATTTATTTTCTGTTGACTAAAGATCTTAAACGCAAATCGGGCAAATATAGCACTTAGGTGATTTGGTAGTAGGTGAAAGTAATTTTATTCTCCCTGTGACCAAATTTATGATCTAAACCTTATCTATTGCGGATTGATTGCTACTTTATGTCAAAGATTGATGAGGAAGGGACTACATTTTGTAAGATACAGCCTTCTAGCTAGACAATATGAAACTTTAAAGTTTGAAAACTGAATGTTATATATTTTTGCGCGCTTAGTTATTATTATTAGCGGATGAGTCGTTGCAAGTTTTATGTGCAACATTTGTCCCGTTAAATCTCAGTAGTTTTTAACTTGGAATCGTAAAGGACAGTACTCTTTTTGTAAAGATAAATTAATTTTTCATACGCTTATTTCATATTGGATAAACTTCGAAGCCTATGTACATAATGTAACTAGCACTTCATTGGCTTAATCTGTGATATGTAATAGAAAAATTGGCACAAAATCGTTTTCTTTGTACCTGTGTAAATATATCAAGCTGTTTATGATATTAATTTGATAGCCAATTGATATTTTTTTCTTACAAAGAGCTTAATGTAATAAGTTTAGGCTACACAAGCTTCCGCATATCTGGATCAAAAGTAGCATTTAAAATTATATCAAAATCGGTTCAGCTATTTTAAAGTCATTGCAATTCAATGTTTTGACATTTATTGGGTACGATATTTAATTAAACGGACAGAAATCATGCTGATTTGATTTTTTTGTATCATCATATTTTATGTGACCTTGTTGTATAACTTTTTTATAACTATTGATCAAGGTAATTCAGATGAATTAAAAATAAAAAAGCCATTATAAAAAAACACTTAATCTTGAATCAAGGTTCTAAGAAATATAATATAAATAAATTTGAACCTACCAACTTTCTTCAAAAATGCATTTTGACGTCAAAAATTTTATTAATCCATTATTTTGATTACAAATTGTACCACTTTTATTTATTTAGTAAATATAGTACAGGTTGTAAAACCACTTCTGGAACTTTAGAGGGTTAATTTACGTTATCAGAAAACGTCTACGCTAATACTGAATTAATCTTCCAAAGATAAATTATTTAACCCTGTCGAGTTATCAGAAATATTTTACACCTTTTCATAACTAAAAATCAGTGTGATTGAGGTGACACCTAATTTATCTCGATAGATGGCTAGTAATGTGGTCATGGCCGCAAACGGCACACATATTTATTATATATATATTTATATATACTAACACACACATATCTAAAGTAATATTATAAAGAGGAAAGATTTGATTGTTTGTTTGTTTGTAACTAATAAAACCGTCATTTAAACTGAAATCTAACTAAACTAGACTGCAAACATAGCGCCATCTATCGGATTAGTATAATCTGTACCTCCCTATTGCTGTTATAGAGTTCGCGCTATTTTACCGACATCTTTCGAGTACCCACAGTGTATAAATGTAACGAAAATACAGTAATAATATAAGCTTATCGTACTGTACTATACATTATATTAGGTGATAATAAAAATACCCTTCACAATAAAATGAAGACTTCAATATTTCGTTTGTTTTATTTATTTACCTTTCAGCAAACAATTATCTATGAAAACGTACGGCAATAGTTTTTTGATAGTGAATAAAAACGTAGTTGAACAAGCCCATGAAATATTATTGAGAATTATGGCAAAACACCACTTACATAGATAGCATCGACACGATAAGAAGAAGAAGAGAACGCATTTTTTTCTGATTTATTCTAATTAAGACCTTGCACCTTATATACCTAATCAATTAATGTTTGCAATATAATTCAATCAAAGAGAAAACTTCGGGTTAAATTGATTTATTTAATTATGCTTACTTATAAATATAAAATACATAGATACATTAATATAAATACTAATACTATTAAATATAATTTATACTAATCAGAAATGCAACAGAAGCTTGCAGTTAAAGAAATTAGCAGCTTTTAAACACTTTTATACTAATACTTTAAAACTTAGTGTCATCATCATCATCATCATCAACCTATTGCAGTCCACTGCTGGACGTAGGTCTCTCCCAAGACGCGCCACTGAGCCCGGTCTTCGGCTCTTCTCATCCAGTGTTTGCCAGCTACACTACGCAGATCGTCGATCCATCTCTCCGGATTTAAAATTACTTAGTGTAATTAAAACATTTTCACACATTAGTTTTTAGATGATGAAATCATCAAATAAGTCTACTTTAATAATGTATAAACTATACAAGAGATAAATTTATAGAAATTGTGTGGTGTCAGTAAACTAATTTTTATTTTAATGTTTAAACTGTTGCCGTCTCTTTCTAATGAACAGAAGTAACAAAGACAACAATAGAAGAACAAATTTAAGGATTTTATTACAAGGAAATTTTAATATTTTCATACAAATTGTAATTTAGTATCAAAGAAAACTGTAAAAAATACCATGTTTAACTTTATACCTATGAGTACCTCTATAAAAAAAAATAAGCCAACATTTTGCGACTCAAACAGAAATGCTCTTGAAACACAGTTCCAGCCAGCCAACAAGTTCAATAAATAAAACCTTCAAAACACTTTTTTATACAATAAAATAGTAGTAGTTTAGTTCTCGTAAGTGATTTGTAATCTTGAGAGAATTAATAAAGATCTTAAACCTAAAACAAAATTATTTCGTTTAGAATCAAAAGCTGCAATTAGTATTTGTGGTGAATTTTAGCAATTCATTAAAAACGTTTTATTCTGGCAACATTTATATAAAATGTTGATTTTTGAAGTCAATTTTGAACGGCAAATAGCCGCATATATGCTATGCGATTTTAAAGTCCCTATACGGTGATTTTTGTCTAATTTGACTGATTGCAGACTTTGTATCTAATACTCATTTATACCTTTATAAATACTTTTTTGAGCACTATAAAGGTGTAATACAGAAGGGTTATTTATAAATTATTTTATTATTGCAAACAATTAGGTACCTTTCTCCAGCAGTAGGTGAGCAATAAATAGGATATCTTTTAAACAAAATAAGCAGCTAATTGCGCCATCTTATCCTTGGGTTGCTTATTCTTTGGTTTGGTTGGTCGTGCCCGCGGACCACGTGATCTCGACATTTGCGGACGAGACGCCACAGCGCGATGTTTCTCCACCTTGGAAAATACACTTTATTACAAGGAGATTGAGTTGGTATTGTTATAGTTTTCAAAGCAAAAAAGGTTTAGACAAGTCGTTTTCTCAGTACATCTAATTCCTTCGATAAGTAGTGGATATCTAAGACGTGTAGTTACTAGAGACATTTAGTCACGTCCAAACTATACACCTTATACGTCTTACCTTGAATATTTAGTATGTATTACATTTCTTTGCAAAGAAAGATCCTTATGAGCAACAATAATTTGCTGATAAGGATCCATTTGCTATAATACTGCAATGTCTTATTTATTTTTAAGTAATTTGGGTCGATTTTCACCAAAAGTAACAAAGTCTTTTTTAAATCAAGGGTGATGATGACTCTTTTCGAGACATTTCTCTAACTCTTGTGGTTTCGGAATTGGCCACCACCTTCCCAAAAAACCACGCTGTATAAATATAAAGTACACTTACAAGAGCGCTAAAAGCCGGTTCACAGTACAAACAGGCGGTCATCTCAGTGAGCATAGCGGGCAGTTTAGTGCGCTCTGCTTTATACTCCACTGTGACTTGTTGAGCCCCACACGCCGAGCATTGCAGGTCCGACACCGTGACGCGGGTCGCGTCGTCGAATACGTTTATTATAACGTCACAACTGAAAAGGTATATAAATTAATATTTACAGACATTTCAAACCTCGTGTGAGGTCAAAAAGTGTCGTTACAACTTTTGGTCTTATTTTTTTCCGTCTAGCCCCCTTTCGCAACGCGCGATATAAAACTTCGTTCCAACAAGCACCAGCTCGTATCTTCTTCTTCGTGTCGATGATCTCAAACTGTGTTTTCCTTGGCCACTTGTATGGCGTATTCAGTGGTGACGTACAAATCGGCCAAAGAAGCTTTTGGACACAGAGGGCAGGTCAATAGGGGGTGCATGAAAGGAACATTCACCACGATGATGCAAATAACGAATAACCACGCGTTATCCACACACGTAGACTACATAATATGACAGCTTATAGAATTTATTTTCAATCTTGTATTTTTATAAATTATAGTACCTATCTAAGCTCGTGTAAGCACAGCTCTTTAGTTTGTAATCTACTTTGGTGCTGTATTGTTTGTATTGTGAAAAAAAGTTACAATAAACTATTATTTATTTATATTTATTTAAATCTGGTATGGTACATACCGGTTGCAGGCTAGTTTCCACTTGGGCGCGGATGGGTCGAGAACCAGCACCCCCGCCTCGCACTCGACGCACCCCGACACGCCGGTGGAGTTCACTCCGTACGCGCAAGTCGGATGCGTGCACGAATTACACCCGAAACCTTTCTTCATATCCCTGTAAAACAAAATATTAATTAATAAATGAAAATACTTTATTGTACACTAGCTGACCCGTGCCCACTTCGTTGGGCATAATTCGACCATTTTTTCTCCAATTCACTTTGCAAAACGGACTACCACGTAAAAGCCTTTTTATTTTTCAGTTTTTTATATAACCTATGACCCTCAGCAATAATGCGGCTTTCTATTGGTTAAAGAATTTTTAAAATCGGTTTAGTAGATCCCGAAATTACCCCTTACAATTTAACAAATATACTAATATTATAAAGAAGTAAAGTTATAGACTGATTAGTTCAACTAATATGTTAAACTAATACTTATGTTAAATTAGTGCTTTAGATAAACAAAAAACAAAATGTACCGTACCTGAACGGAGGATGGTTGTAGCAGTAAGGGCAAAGAGGGAAGCTCTTCCCTTTATTCCCATTAGACCAGGTGAGCAGTTCAAACTCATCCAGAGGGCATTTGAGCTCGCGGTAGATGCGGACAGTGCCGTGTTGGGGCAAAGTGTATGTGTCGTCGCAATGCGAACAATGGAGACGAGCTGGCTTTGCCTGGAAGTACAGAAGATATTCAATTTTATTCAATTTCATTAAAAACATTTCATTACATTAAAGACATTTTAATATAAATAGTAGAAATTGAAGGGTGGTCTGCAAGATGACAGAATCAAAACATTGCTCATCTACCTATATTTGATTGCATTTCAGTGTTCAGAAATAAATGACAGACGTCACAGCTCAGTTAGTATCTCTGCCTTAGCTATAGGTCGTGGTTTCGATTTTACCCTAGAGCAAATGTTTGTGTGATGAACATACATATTTGTTGTATCTGGGTGTTCAAATAAAACTTAAGTACTTACCGGAATATATCTCATATACCGCCTACATTTCCCACAGCGCGACAAAGCTTTTCCGCTAGCCTTCAGCGATGAGAAGTTAACCTCAAACAGCTGGTCCATTTGTTCTATAGACCGCACAAAGTATTGGAACTTCCGTCTGAATATTTCCGCGGTGTGAGTAAGTACCGCGTGGAAATCTGCGCGTCCTACCGCGATAAGATTCAGCTGTTCTTCGACAGCTGTGCGCATTGTTGGTAGGACCAGTTCAGGGTCGATCTGAAAGATACATAGAATTAATTAATACTTTAATGTTTTTTTATATATTACAGGCAAACGCTTGACCGCAATCACACCTGATGTTAAGTGATAATGCGGCCTACGTTGTAGCGCGTTTGCCTAGACAAAACCTATTCAATATATTATATTTTATAATATATTTTATTTCTTGTGAAGTTATATTTTTTAAAAAGTGAGTATCAAATAGCATCTTACCTTTTGATATCCATGTACGAGTACTATTCCCAAGTTAGTAGGCACCAGTCGCCTACCGTTGCCCACATTAACGTAGTTCCGTTGGCAAATATTGTTTATATGAACTGGGATCGAAGCATCGGTGCCTATTCCGTGTTTCTCCATTAGAGATATCACCTGTGAAAAAATGTATTAACAAACAAGAAAAACAAACTGCTCGGCAAATGTAACAATCCATTCGAAATTAAAAATAGACGTGTGGCACTCGGGGACTGCCGCTGTAAAGCTATTGCTCAAATATTGGATTACGCATGCGCAGTGTTAGGTTATTTACGTTACGGAATTTCTGGATTCGGTCTCCACGCTCAAAGCCCGCGATAGAAGCTATGCAATAGCTTAAAAGCAAGCAATTAAAAAAAAGTTTCTGTTCCGTCAATCCTTGTTTTCAACCGCTTGCCTTCTAAATAATTATTCTTAAAACGTTCAAGCGTTCAACCAACCGGTTTTCTATTCAAAACACAAGGGAAATTATTTTAGTTTGACTTTAAAACAAGCTAATCTAGCTCCCATATTACAAGTTTTGCTTAGTTCGAGACTAGAGTGTCATGATTTGAAACTATCACGGTTTTGAACATAGTTTTTGATACCAACATTTACCATGATTTGTGAGTTTAATTTATATCAAAATCGTGAAATGTACGTAAATACAAAAAAAACTCAGTTTTTCACGAAAAATGATTAAATGAAGTTTACCTCAGATTCTGTCAAGTAATCAGGCGGTGATGTCTGGCATTCCACCAGCCTATGATCATGTGCCTTTAGGATATCTTCAGCATTGAGTGGTGGAATAAACTCATCTTTGCCGAATGCCTGAAAACATTCAATAAGTGTGCCTGTAAGAAATGCCAAACTAAAAACAAAAAAATACTATACAAAGTGATAAGTAAGTGATGAGTAATTAGAAGGCTTTGAAAAGAGATGGTGGGAAGAAGCAAAAGAAACAGAGAAATGGAGGAATTTGTGGGGAGACCCTTGCCCAGCAGTGGGACGAAAATTGTTTTCAGTATAAGTGAAAGTTTCAGTGCCGATTTAAAGGGTGAATGTCGTGCACTACACATATTTAATGTGTTATTTTTTTAAATAATGATTTTGAGTCTGACTGATTCTAACTCACTTTGTTAGTATTTACTAACAGAGTGAGTTACTAACTAAGAAAGTGATCTGTTAACAACTAAGAAAGTGATCTGTTAACTACTAACAAAGTGCTCTACTAACAATGTAATCCACTAACTACTAACAAACCGTACTACTAATAAAATAGTGGTATATTTACCTGCCAATGCATAATTTCCGTATAACCGGCGTCTACCAAAGTGTTGCCAGTATAAGTAAATGTTTCCGTGCCGATTTGAAAGGTGATGGTCGTGCTCAAATACTTGCAGTCGCGCGATAAAGTCGCTATGAAATGTCGGGTTATATAGTCGTAAACACGCCATGCTTCGGGTTCTAAATCGGATTCCACTGCGAATAACAAGAACATATTGTATTTTTTGTGTCACATACATTATTTATTAATAACTAGCTTCTGCCGGTGACACGCGTCCCGTTTCCTATTGCTCTAATTTGTATTGAACATCAAACAAGATCTTGAACAGACTTAAAAAAAAGAAAACGGAAGAAGTTCTCAACAAACTGATGTCATGTTTTTATTATTGATTGAAAGATGGTGCTGCTTAAAATTCGTTGTGATTTATGCAGAAATTTATTCTCGGCCAGGATCAAACTCACGATCTACGAGTACATTGAAGGCAGAGCTACTACCAACTGAGTTGTGACACCTATACACCTACTAATTCATATTTTTCTGCATAGGACTTTATAAATTAAATAAATTAACTTACTAGCAGCCTTCGTAGGTGTTATAGGAGGATGGTCTCCTGCATCATGACCTTTCTTAGGCTTGTTCAGTCCATTAGCAATTATAGCTTTGACTTCGGTCCCCCATTTACTAGAGTTTTGTTGGAGCCGCAATGCGCCAAGTAGGTCAAAGTTCTCTCCGTAACTAGTGGTTTCTGTTCTGGGATAGGATATATAGCCGCTTGTGTATAGACGTTCGGCTATCTGGAAGAAAATAGCATGCACATATTGTTGGTTTATTCAAATTTACGTTACACTATTAGTTCACCAATTATGACCCATTTTTATTTGATTAATCTTTTGTAATCTGTTTTTGGTATTACTTAGGTGTAATGAGTAGGTATTTTAATTTTTTAATTTTTGTAAAAAATAATTTTGTTTGCACAATGTATTCTTTGTAAATGTATATACAAAAAAAAAAAAACTATCAGAAGTCTAGTTCCCTTACAAGCATTGCTTAGTTAGGGACTGTGATGTGTGAAATGTTAGAGAATGTTTATAAAAAAAACTAGTATGGAATAAGATCTACAATTACCTGCATAGCGTGATGGGGTCCCATACCTAAGCCGGCGCTAGCGACTCGCATTAGTTCGATGGTGTTCAACGCGACTGGTCGCGTCCTGGTCTTTTCTTTGGCATTCACGCTGACAACACTGTTGTATAGATAAATTAAACTTTGTAGCTTTAACTGCAACTAATGATATCACAACAATGGATGATCTCACAACAAAATTATTTGTGAGAAGTTTCTTGATTATATTTTGTTTCCAGAGGAATAGGTGAAGTTAGGTTTTTTTTTTTTTTTTTTATGCCATAGCTGGCAGACGAGCTTGCGGGCCACCTGATGGGAAGTGGTCACCGCCGCCCATGGACACCTGCAACACCAGAGGCGCTGTCGGTGCGCTGCCGGCCTTTCAGGTGGAGATAAACCCGTCTTTTGAAGGACCCCATATCGAAGCTCCGCGGGAAAACCACAGAGGGTAGCTCGTTCCACAACTTGCACGTACGAGGCAGAAACGATCTCGTGAACCTCGTAGTCGTGGTAGGTAAAAATTACAAACTTGCTGGCTTTTAGCCGTGACATCTGAATGACTTAATAAGTTTTACTAAAGAATAAATTGTAATAACCCCTTCATTAGAATTTATTTTTTAATAAATACAACTTATTTTTGTTAGTTCTGACTAAGTTTTGATATATTTAACAAAATATATATACTTTTTTTTTATAAGTACAAAAATGACTGTTTATCTGCCTAATAACTTACTTAGCCTCTTTTATCTCCTTAATCCCAGCAAGGAACATATTAGCAATATCTTTTTCAAAAACTCTGCCTCTTTTCCATTCCAAGGGCAGTTCCCGTCCTTCTTCTGTGCTGGCTGTCACTCTAAGCACCCAGAAAGTCTCCGGCTTGAAGGTTTGGATCTCATCATGCCGTTGCACACAGAAGCCAAGTGTTGGGGTCTGGCAAGGTCCGTATGATATCACCGAGGAGTCTAAATCTCCATATCTTCCTACAAAGAAATATACATAAGTCAGAAACATTTGAGTATGAAAGAGACACTGAAATTATAGTTAATTTTCATTTTAATTAACAGTAATAATGAGCTGTACTACAGCTTTTACTGGTAGCAGCAATACATAATACATGTGTCACAGCTCAGTTGGTATTAGCCCTGCTTTCCATGCTGTGATTTAAGGGTTCAATCTCCACCAAGAGCAAACATTTGTGTGATGATTGATAGCACAAATTGATGTTAGTTTTCACACAAAAAGGTGTACATATACATTATATTCCATCTAAGTTTCATGTTACAAACATTGCGCCGTTTAAGGCTACATAAGTCCTTTCTGTTAAGTGTTTATTTATTTATTTAAATTAAAACGTACCTTGGAAATATTTGGTTTGATACCGAGTAAAAGCACAACCAATCCGAAGATCAAGTTCCTGTCTTGCATCAACACTTCTTGACTCATTTTCATTGGGTCGGACTAAGTTATTCATAGCAGCTTTGATGTCCTTATCAGTGATAGCGGAGAAACGAGCCCGGAAAGTCACATGTGGAGAATACACATCTCCTTTCATGTAGCCTTGCACACAGTTCATGACCTAAGGGGTATATAATTTTTTAATATAAAGTTTATCTAATGCTAAAAAAGTAAAATTTATGTTTTAACTAAATTGATAAAATATATAAAACTATTTTAGACACTGACTTTCTTATACCTAATTTTCTATAAACTATTACAAATAAACAATTGCTCATTGAATAAAAAGCATCTTAACTAGTCCTTTTTTTTTGTATTACAATGAAAAAAACTTGTTAGAGTAAACTAAGCAGTTATAATTGACGTCCGATGTGGCGCGGTGGGCGAAGGTCCGCCTGCGACGCGGAGGTTGCGGGTTCGATTCCCGTCTTGGGATCGAGGAAATGTTTGTACAATCTGCAAATATTTATTCCGGGTGTTCTGGGTATATGTATAATAAATAAACATCTATTTATGTAATGTATTGTATTAAGTATGTCCGTCTTCTTGTACCCATAACACAAGCTCTGCTTAGCTTGGGGCTAGATGATGCTGTGTGGATTGTCCAGCATTATTAATTTATTTATAATAAGAAGCTTAAATATGAACATGATAACATCTACAGCCTGACTTCACTCACTGCTTGATAGTGCTGATCATGTCTTACTCAATCTTCCCATCTCATGTTAAGTATCTCACCTCAAAACAAATGTTTTCCCCCTCTTTATCACAATCCAACCACAGTATCAGATAATCAGCTCCTCGTCCTTCCTGCGACAAAAACGACGGAATCCGCAGTCTTTGCACTGCCTCCTTCTTCTCAGTAGGGCAAGAGAACAACTCCACCGGATCCACTTTGTCCCAGCTATTGTACTTTCCAGGGAAATCGAGGGACATCACATGCCCACACACGGAAGTCATTTTATAATGAACTGCCTCGTTCCTAAACGTCCCGTTCCATTCATGTACGGCACATGCTTGGTTTGAAGCTGTAAATAAATTGTGTTTACACAATCGAAATCCGGAAGATCTCATTTTGGCTCCGCTACACATAAAAATACATACTTTTTGAAGTGCTGCATTTTCCATTACTCAGGATTCCGGCGAGGTTCTGGGCAAGCGATGGCTTTTCAGCCACCATAAGAGCCACCTTCATGATTCTATTCTTCCACAAAGTACAGCTTCATGAAAATATGAAATGCCACACCAGCGCAACTACCTACACCTACAGGCAGGCACCAAGTTGACACAACCAAACAAAAACAAACGCACAGCACAGATAATAATCCGGCTGATCATGTTAGCAGCTGGTTTTAGAAACTAAAATAAATAAGAAGAAAAATGTAAAGAAATAAAATTACGAAACATTACTATAGTAACCGTATAGTAAAATAATATTTACAGACATTCGTTTGGATTACACACTAAAGAATAAATTGAAAAGTAAAAATAGGTATAAGAACGTCACTTCACTTGCCACAAAAAACAAACGTCAGTTAAATCAAAGTCAAACATCAATCAAGACTTCAAGACAATCAAACTAACAAAAAAAAATAAAGTCGGTCGATCAAATGCGGGGGGGTGCGCCTCTATCCTGAAATCCTTGAAAAACCTTGAACAGTCGTGTTTATCAAATTATCAATTCCTTGTGGCAAAAGTAAATAATTACTCGAGACAAACGACGTTCTACACTAATAACGACAATAAGAAACTGATCATGGTTGAGTAGTAGTCCTAGAATGTTTTGGTGTCTGCTTACGTCCTAGCAATATGTGAAAGTTAAACGTTATCTAAACTATTACAGAGGGATTCGCGAACTGATGATATTATTCCGCCAACACATTTGTGTGTGGTGCTGCCCAATCTGCCCCCAGCAATGGATGCGAATCACCTACCGCCTGTCATCATGAGTACGTATCAGATTTACATTTGTTATTAATGGGCCCTTATTGTAAAATGAGTACCTAGGTAGTAAATCTTCAAACACATTTTATGACTCAGAAGTCTTATCAACAATGACACATAATATGTTATGACAATAAAGATAAATCTTAAAAAGAATCAGACAATACCATTGATAAAAGGTAAACCAACTACTCACAACAACAAATGAATGAAACTACAAAGCAATGAAATTATTACAAAATTGCTTATGTTGCCTGGGAAATCCAAATTGAAGAATGCATGATTTTTTAATTATATATCCTGTTACTTGTTTAGAAACAATGATCCAAGGTGCGGACTGACATCATCCGATTTATCGTCTTTGAGAGAGAGAAACATCCATTGAGCCATCTCTCATTCTTTCTCTGTTAAACTTTTCTTCTAGATTTAGCAATCCATCAATTAAAACCAAAATTAAATGATCTGATACATTGCATTAACACAACAAATCTAAATATTATCTTCAGATAATCAGACAGAGCTACCGCCTCCGATGCCAGATTACACGGCCCCACCACCATATGATTTAGCTCTCAACTCGGACGTGCCGATCAGCTCCAAGCTGCCGACTTATGAGGAAGTGCAGCGGGAGAAACAATTGGAAAGCGATGGTCCTGCACTGGTAAATAAAATATCATCAAACATTATTTAACTTTACTACGAGTTCTGATCATGAAAGCATAAAAATTTAACACCATTTAATTTCCCAACTAAACACAAACAATCAATACTATTACAGTATTTACAAAATGTATCTATCTGTAAAATACATAAGAAACTGTTGAGCTGTCTGCAGAAACAACCTATATATTTATATATTTGGAACTGATCTGATTATCAACCGAGCGAAGATTCTCAGTTTGTTAAAAAACTAAAAAGGGGTTAGCGAGAAATGGGGGAAGTTTACCATAGCTATTAATCAAGGAGAAACTACTTCAGCTAAAAAAAAGCGCTGCACGTCTACTGTTATATAATAGACTTGTTTATTGGGTTAATTTATAAAATGTTAATGAATACCCACTAATCTTTGTTATGATTCAGTTTTCTGCATGTAAAATGTCATTATCTGTATCATTTGTTGATAAAGACCACTTGATGATATGTTATAATATCTATTTACTATATTAAAGTTATCTTGACAAGATAAAATCATTTATCTTGTAATATTTACCCCTAGACAAACTCCTCATATCATTAATTATACAACACATAATGTGATATTATACTAAATAGATGGCCCACACTGAATACCTTTACCATTGTTATGGCCATTAAAAAGAAGCATTATATAAGCATACCACTGACCTCATGCATTGCTTGACCAACACACTCAATGTCTCTTACTATTGGTTATTAGTTTGTTTAACTTATGTGAGAACAATAAAATCTATTTTTTAATATATTGATGATTCAACAAAAGAAAGAAGAAGATGGCTTCACTGTTCATTGAAACACTGTACCCTTCAAACCAAGAGGAAAAGAGCATTACAATAACTATGATGATAGTACTTACTACTAACTATATGGGATACTGTGCTTTGTGGTCACAGCAGTACACTTTGTGTTTTATGGTCGCGTGGAATTGTCACCTAGTTTTTAGACAATTGAAAATGATCCTTGTGATTGTATGGAATAAGGAATATTTGGGTTTGTTGCTTTCAGCCTCGGACATACACAGCTTTTGTGACCCTGAATGGGAATGCAGGCACTGTGGATGACAATTTGGCTAGCAACGATCTGCTTGGCACTGATTACATGTTCCTGACTGCTTTCTTTGGTAAGTTTTTGCACATTCATTCATTCATTTGTAATAACTTTAGAAATTAAATTGGCTCGATGTGGGCGTTTTACAGAGCGTGTTAGCGGCACCCAACTCGGATGCGGCTAACATGATCTACCGGTCCATATATGGGCTTTTTAGAAATAATGTTTAGGTTAAATAAGGCCATATACCGTGAGGGCACGATGGAACTGGCATAGTCGGCCACCGACTAAAGTTAATTAGAAATTAGAATAAAAAAAAAAAAATGCTCACATAAAATCGCTTAACTTACAAATAAATAAAAATAAAAAAACCCGTTTATTCTAAAAGTTAGTTACTGATTAAAATACTGCTATACATAATACTTTTGTTCGGATAGTGACAAATAAAATCTTACCAGTGTCTAGGTTAAGAAAAAAATCTATGTATGATCGTAGATGAATAGATCTGATATTATCCATGTTATGTTTGAATATATTCTAATCACATTGCGCGTCAAAGTTAGTTCGATTGCTGAACGTAGCAGTGTCACCGCGTAGTGTACCTTACTCCTTGCCATAATGATCGCATTTATTCTACGATAACTATAATTTAATTCAGTTTGTTAGACAGCTACTTTATTTGATTCCAGTTGCATTCCTGTTCAACTGGATCGGTTTTCTTGTGCTGATGTGTTTTTGCCACACGGTTGCGAGCCGATACGGAGCGTTGTCTGGCTTCGGCCTGTCGCTTGCCAAGTGGACTTTAATCGTGAAGCATTCCACTGTTATCGGCAGCCACGAGAATACCTGGCTCTGGTGGCTGATCATGGCTTTCGGTGAGTCTCTTAGTTCATCAAGGGTTATATTTCCAGCGGTAAGACAAAGTATGAAAGTACACCAGCTTCCAATCTATACTAATATATAAAGAAGTAAAGTTAGTGTGTTTGTATATTTGTTAAATTGTAAGGGGTAATCTCGGTATCTACTGAACCGATTTTAAAAATTCTTTCACCAATAGAAAGCCACATTATTGCTGAGGGTCATAGGTTATATAAAAAACCGAAACATAAAAAGGCTTTTGCGTGGTAGTCCGTTTTGCAAAGTGAATCGGAGAAAAAACGGTCGAATTATGCCCAACGAAGTGGGTCAGCTAGTTTGGAATATAGAGATATGAAAATGGTGGTTGATCCATTTTGGTCATCCACTCTTAGACAATTGACGAAATTAAGCTGATAAATACGGCATGTATATAAATGGAAGATCGCACGCAGTGGCTTGTTGTAAAAGAAAACGATTACTGATCTTAAACAGTTGCATCATGATGGACACATCTGCTTAACGGAAAACTACTGATGAGAACTATGTAAGTATATATTTTTTATTTACTTTCACAAATTGTTCCAGGTGTTCTTATCTGCTTGCGCGCTGTAATCCAGTACCTGAACATAAAGCGTGGATGGCGTCTGCTCTCCGGCACGGCCCAAGAGCGACTGCTGTTTTTCTACTAAGCAGGCATCAATCTCTCTCTCACACCTGCATAAGGTGTATTTATGCAAGGTTGTGTGAAAAGGATGGATGTAACTTTTCAGCTACACGTTGTAAACATTTTCACTTGAAACTAGATCTATATCAAGAAAATTGGTATATTATTATTATTAAACTGGATATCGGTTTCTAGTGCAAATAATGCAAAAAACGGGTGTTTTTTGGATATTATTCCAAATTCTAAAATAATTCGTATTCCGTATTCCAAAATGAAGCTGGTATATAATAATAATTAAAACACAGAAATTGGCCAAAGTTAATCTCATGTAAAATTATCCACTATCTTCAATGAAATTAGTAGATTATTTTATTTTAAACCTTCCTTGACGTTTCACACAAGGAAATTTCCAACTACCGTAGGAATAATGTTCCTACGGTAATTGGAAATTCCCGTAGAAACATTATTCCTACGGTAAAATAATCTTCTTTTTTCAGAAAAATCATAAATATCAGAAAGCTCATTAACACTCAGCAATAAGCTCCTGTAATCAGTAAGTCTGCTTTCTATGTGAATACGGCTTTATAGCGTTGAGACAACGTTAAACATAAATTTAAGTTTTCTATTTTGGATGTCATGTTAGTCATAGATAAATAAACACGTCTTGTCCATTCTAAAGTTTATAGTTCCAACCTACGTAGTTTGACAAAGTTGGATGAAGTTGGTTGATCACAGAAAATATCTTGTCTCTTGCTGTATAGTTCCATACCAAAAAATTTCAAAAATGCTATTAGATAATACATCCGGAAAGGTCTGTAATTATAATGAGTCGTACAAAATTACCAGTGTTGACATTGTAATGAATTATAGGCAAACTTAATCTAATTCTCAGGGCAACAGAAACGTCACACTTACCTATCTGCTGCTCACTTAGCATGACCGCAAACAAGGATTTTCTAGACAAAATACATTAAATTCAGAAAATCATGCCAATTTTATTCTCTGTCTCATCTCTTATCTGTAAATCTTTGCAGATAGAAAGAGAGGTACTATATATTCTAGACGGAGATCATTAAAATTGTCATGCTAAATATAGTAAATACAAGTGTCGAGAGCGTAGCGAGCCGCAAGCCCAATCATAGAAAGTAGCAATAATGCCTTTAGAGTGAGATTTCTCTTATCAATAATGCCGCTTTATTCATATAATTGAGCATATATTTTTATATGGTGTGCTAATTTTCATTTGTAAAGTAGCTTAGTTTATATAAGTTGACATTTGAATGAAGTTTTATGATAGTACGGCAGCACTGATATTATACATAATTCAGTAATCTTCATCTAAGATCATTGTGCTAAGTGTCGTCGTGTATATGTACTTGCTTTTTATAATAACTCGGTATAAATAGTCGTAAGACACTGGCAATACTTTTTTGGTGCTTTATGTTTATTATACAGGGTTGCCATTATGAATATTTCTAAAAATATCCAGGGTTTGCTATTGTGAAGAATCCTGTAATTTTTTATTGGGTTGGGTTTATCATTCCATTAAATAAAACGTTAAAAAGAGTTGTTCCTAATCTAAATTACCAAGCATTTTTGGAAGCTAATTCTTTTTTGGCAGTGATTTTGTAAATATTTTATTTCTCTACTCTTATCTCTTATGAATTTGTTAAGTCAAATAAATTTTGCACTAAGATCCTCCTGAGATCTAATCTAATTATCTATTCGTGTCTATGTAATAAAAAATAAATTTAATACATTTATCACAATTATTATAGGTAGACTAATCGATTTCATTTCTACAAGTGAAGTCAGTAATAGCCAAAGAAATGATCTACATATAATATTCTAGCAGTGACGGGACACACCATACATTTATCAATTTATTAAATGTTCATTATTATTGCTACAGGTTTTACACAAAAACTGACCCGATGGGTCAAACATACTAAAACGAACTTTAGTGTCTAATGTATACCTTAGTTGAGTAAACCAGAGTTGCCCATACACTAAACACAAAGTCAGTGCACAATACATTTTAAAACAGGATGTATGTGCAGATTCTGTTTCCCTATTTTCAATAGAAAACCACAAACCAAATTTAAATAGATGGCGCTGTAATAGTAACATAGAGTTTAGTTGAAATGGTCTATACAGACACAGTTGAAATGGTCTATTCAGACTTTAGCGGGCCTATAACAAAATAATATTCGAAACCTACTTTCAACATCTATTTTATTATTAAAAATAAAAAACTGAATTTATGCAAAAATGGTCGAAATATCACTTGGAAATGAATCGTTTTCTTATTTCTTTAATATTGTACGATTTAAATGAAGTTGGACGGCCATGACACTATCACCACGCGCCATCTATCGAGATAAATACCTAAGGTGTTTTTATTTTTAAATTTTGAAAATTAACCTGTGCACTTTGGTTTTTATGTAGTGATAAATTATAATATCGCTTGGTGTGTCAGCACAGCACTAAATTATTATTATTATCTGTGAACTAGCCCCGGTAAAGTTGAATTTAAGTTGTGAGTTTATGAATTTATTTTGTAAATAATTCATAATGAAATTGTTACTAATATATGATGCGTTTCGGTAGTGGCCAGTAACATGTTGAAAATAATGAAATTATAGTAAACTAGCCTTAGATTGATCAATGAGAATGCAAAAAGGCTTCTGGAAAAATAGGACCTAAAATATTTTTGATGTTAGTAACAGTTTCATTATTTGTGCAAATAGCACATATTTAGTCAATAATATTTAAATATAAGCTTCATTCTTGCTTAGATGATATATTTTGCGCCAAATATTCCATTTGGATTTAAAATTAATTATTTAATGTAGAATATTAGTGGAAATAAAGATGTTATATCAACTTTGGATGTTTTTATTTTATCCTGCACAAATAATAATATCAATATAATTATGTATATTTTATATTAAATAATAGGTAAGATATTCACAAAAAAAAACTTATACAGTATCTACAAAATGTACATTGTCATATAAAATACATAAGAAACAGTTGAGCTATCTACAGACCGTTGCAAACGATCTATAGATAGTTCAACTAGGTTTAGTTTTGATTTATGTAACTACTTTATACTTAGTCGTAGTATTTATGATTTATTAATAAGACCAATTTTTGTTATGCTTTATGTACTATATATTTGTATTTGAACTAAAATAAGTTGGACGTTAGGCACGCTTAATGGCATCAAAAAAATATTTCAGGCACTACTTGGTTCCATCAAGTATATGGGTAAAAAGCGATCCCTGATGGCGTATCTAAAGCCCACCAAATTAAGATTAAAAAGACAAATATATTATTAAAGTATGTAAGTACCTACATATTTAATTATAATTACAAAAACCAAGGTAAGTTATTAACTTAAAATATGATTGAGTTATGCTAAAGCATAATTTTATCTATATTATAATTTTTGTTTCAGAAACTGGTGTTGGTTGATATTACGGGGTATTTTGCTGAAACATGTAAGTAAAACCATTATTTTTTAAATAATGTTTAATAAAAAGAGATATGACAGAATTTTTAGGACGTGGCCTCAGACTATTGATAAATAAGAGTATGATTACATCCAAAAAGTAAACAGTAAAATAACTAAATAATAAAAACATTTTGTCTCTGTTTATGTAGAGATTAGGTCTCATAATTAAATTCGATTCTTTTTTGCTTTTATAAATCTCATCTTAATTTGATTTTGTTTTGAGTAGAGAATCATTTAAGTAAGGTCAGTGTGGGCAAGTCCGGCATAGTTTTCTTAAATTGAATTTCAATTTAACTTTAAAAATCGAAATAAAATTTATTAGTTACTTTAAGTAGTCGGAAAGTATTGGTATTACATTTATCTTTCTATATCTATCTAAAAGTAGGGTTAATTGTAATTGTCTTCAGATTTATAGCAGTTTTTTGTAAAGTAGGCATTTAGACGGACTTCCCAACCAGTTTGAGGCAAGTCCGTCTAGTAGCAATAAAATCGTAACTAGTGAGCCAATATGTATGAAAACCTTATCGATAAATGATGAAAAGCTGCCGGTGAAATATGTGTTTTAAACGTGTGACTATAAGGTATAATTTTAAAGAAAAATAAAATTATTAAAATCAAGGGCAAGTCCGGCATATCTTTGCTGATGATGTACTTTCAGTGGTTGTAAACATTTTCACAAAGTACCCACTTACGATTTTTTTTGTCAATAACATACAAATCAATACACAAGAATCTTTATTTGTAAACAAGTAATCGTTAATAATGTAATGTATGAATATAGAAATGGTGTGGCAAACTATTGCCGGATCTGTAGCTACATTTATAACACTTTCGGCCAGTACGAAATAAATGAGTATGGGATAATTTTCTAAATCAGATCTTTGTTAAAACGATAAATGTTCACAAAGTCCGACATGATGTGCCAAGCTACATGAGTCAGGTATAAAAAATCAGAAACTAAAAAAAAGTTTGGATATTTCCATGCTTTCAAAATATGTATTCACAATTTATAAACTTTTAAAGAATACTTATAGGTGGTGCTAGTCCTCTTGCAAACATACCAGTGCATCTTTCACTTAATTATTTATTATACACAAAGTAAATACAGAAAAATAAACTTAAATAGATTAGCTTTACAGAGGCAAGCCTAACCCTGAAAAGAGTTCACTTTCGTAGACAGGCGAATAATACTTACAAGTTGAATAAACAGTATAAAATAATTATAAAATTTGAACTACTAAAAAGGTTGACAATATCTGGAATTAAGGCAAGACCGGCATATGACGGACTTGCCTTATGTATAGTAGACGGACTTCCCAACTATAACATTCGAAACTTGGATTTTTTCTATTTGTTATAATTACGAAACTAATGCGTTATTTTTGAATCGGACACCAGATATACATTCCCGAATCTGTAAGTAGCCTACGTTATCACAGATACTCAGAAAACTCCTTCGATTTCACACCTTTTTTTTCATTTTTCGACGAGACGTCAAACTTCAACTTCAAGTTAAATTCGCGGAAAAAATTGGTTGTCAATTTCAATTTCCAACATTAAGATGTTAGCGAAATCTGTTATCCCTAGTTCGAACAAACTCAATGATACTGTTTTACCAACCGAGTTATATGGCTCTAGCTATCCAAAAACGAAAGTTATTGCCACTAGACGGACTTAGGGCTTAGACGGACTTACCCACACTGACCTTATATAAATCTTGTCTGATTACCTTCAAATGAGTTTGACTGTACCTATCGTATTCAAATTACTACGCAGTCGGGTTGCTGCCCCAGACTAACACAAATACCAAACTATTATTATGCATGAATATCATCTCATTTCTATGCGAACATCTAGTGACGTCAGAAACAAAGCTTTCATTTATCATTTTCTGCCCTTTGAATACAGGATGCCAAGTCTTGAAAAAGTAGACCTAAGTTACCTACTCGGTACATTTTAGAACACTAGAATTTTATTGTAGCTAAACAACTACCACGATTTTACGTCGAACTGTTATTTAATCTGCGTCAAGTTTTACCCCTCGATAAGTGTGTGCCAAAAAGCACCCAGTGGCATTTGGCCAGTGCTTTGCCAACCACCGGGTAAGGTTGCCGCGACGCCATCTTGAATTTATTCCCAAGTTTCCCGCGTTTTCTGCCGGGATCGTTCAAAAACCAACAGTGTCCTTATGAAGAAAGTAATTTTTGCTTGTTCACTTTGTTATTTTTTAACGAGTTTGTCGTGCTCTTTGGATAATAATTTTTATAGGATAATAGGTAAGTTAAATCGACTCATATTTCTTTTTCCTGAAAATTTGTATGATACATGTATCTACTTGTATTTTTTTTTTTCAGATTTATTGACATAAAAATTTAGCATAATGGTATTTATGAATATTGTGAACCAGCTTAGAATTACCACCCCTAAGAACTCAATCATTACAAATAATGTTTGGTTATCTTGTTGAAAACTTGGCGCGAAGCCAAAGAGGTCAATTCGGCTAGTCTTTTGGGCATTCGCTATTTTTTGGCAGAGAGGACCATATAATATACCAATTCTAACACAAATGGAGTTTTTAAAAAGAAAGTTAGAAGCTTTCTGTTATTTTATAAAAAAAAGGCTTGATAATAATAAATTTATTAGAACCCAGATTTATTAGAAAATAATCGATTAAAAAATTGATCGTTAAACGATTTCCTTTATTAAAAGTTAATAACAAAAAAATATGGATTACGTTTTAGAAAAAGTTTTTATTAAATTTGTATTCGCTGAATTAGACCTATGATTAGATATACTTAGATCAAATCAAATGACAACATAGTCACGCGAGGGTTCAAAGAACCTATAAGTGGTAATAATGTTGCGATATTTGTTTGATTTTCTTTTTTCAGTATTTTTTAAGTAAAAGCCGTATAGTTTTAGGTAAGTAAGTACACTTATTAAATATTTATTTTAGATTTAGATTAGGAAAAAAAACTACTAATGATAACTTTTTGAGGCTTTCTAAACATGATCAAAAGTTATGTTAGTTTAAATTCGATATAACAATAAGTTTGAGATAGACATAAAAATAAATAAAAGTAGGATAAAAACTAAATCGCAAGTCCACTTCCACTTACTGGATAAAATTTTAAATAAGTACTTACTTAAGAAACTTTCTGATATCCTGTACAATTTTAATACATCATTATTTTAAAACATGTTTTATAGAACATCCTTAAATTAGAATACGTAACAAATAATCTTCTCAGTAATCGATAAAAAAACTACGACCACAGAAGACGGCTCTCAGTTCTGTATCGATACCAACTGCATAATATCCTCTTTTCATAAAAAAATAACATAACAAATTAGCAAAAATCTTATAGAATATTAGTAGCTAAGCCATGCTAAACATGCCTAGTATTACGTCACGCAAGGGGTCAAATCTCTATGGGTTGGGGAAATACCTATGGGGGTGATTCCTTGGCGTCGTCGTATAGGCGCGTCGCTTTGATCTCTTTCTAGAGTTTACGACTACTTAAGTCATTCGAATGGGTCTATAAAGATCTTATGTAGATGACATCTTAACTCTACTTTCCTAAGTATGTACTTGTTTATGCAACGATTAAGATGTTGATGTTTTAAGTCAGTTTTTTTTTTTCAAATTTTTGCTCTATCAAAGTTTTGAAGAGATCTAGTGAATGTTTCTGTCTGGTTTCGTTATGTCTGGACTAATTTTAAATCTTCAGTTTTTT
This sequence comes from Ecliptopera silaceata, assembly GCA_932527185.1. NCBI lineage: Eukaryota > Metazoa > Arthropoda > Insecta > Lepidoptera > Geometridae > Ecliptopera > Ecliptopera silaceata. The sequence continues at coordinate 5,261,914 of OW052211.1, forward strand.
TATTTAATTGCAGAATTGAAATTATACTTCAGTTTCCAAAAAAATACTTCAGTTATTCTCTAGCCTATATCGTCCCTTAAAAGGCCTCCCCCAAACTCTTCTACTTCTCTCTATCGTTGGCAGTGTCCCACCAATACATACCAGCAAATATACTAGATACGAATATCGTTACCGGTAAATATCCAAAAGATAATTAAGTTGTCTATTATTATTTTGTTTTAAAATTATATAAGTACTACTTACACACCCTGCGGAAATAACTCGCAAGTGCAAACAAAAACTATTCTTTTATTTTAAGAACTTAGTTTTAGATGAACCTTTATTAGTTACCTATTGGAGTCAGAAGCCGGCACTGAGCCAGGCCAGCACACAAAAACATAGCAACTTTGTCCGCCTACACTCTTCCATGCGCTACTTTCAATTTTCAGACAAAAAACAAAGCTTTCCCTACTTCTTTTGTTTTTCAAGGTCCGTAGCAAGCTGCAGTGACGTCACGAGTCATGATAAACAGCTACGAAAAACTACGTCAACGGACATTGCGTAACACACCTGACCTGCATTCCCTCCGATCAGACGTCTGAATGAATTGTCCCAACCACGACTTACCTGGCCCTTATTACAATGTGTTTAGATTCAATATCCCATGGGATAATGGTTATAATAATAGCATAGTCTGGCAAGTGCACTTGGCTTGTGACAATATCCTAATTTTACTGGTCGTGCTCAGTTCGGTCCGGTTGGCCCTTGATCTAAATCTAATTTATTAATGTAACTAGAATATGTTGTCTGCGATATCTCATGCAGGCTGCAAGCTAAAAGTTCTAAAAACAAGTTTATATTTAGTCTGATGTAGAAGTTTCACAGAAAAAGCTTACGACCTTCGTAGAACACCATACCTACTAATGTGATCGATTTCGGAGTCCCTCTATCCGAAACCCGAAGATATTATGATACTGTATTCAGTATTTACTAGCTCACAAATATATTATCTACGTGTAATACGTTCGGAAGACAAAAACATGAAGATCTAAGTAAATATACCTACTCTTCTGATTACTTCAAGTGCTCCTACAAGATCAGTGTGTTTGACAGATAAGCTGCTGCAAAATTGCCGATGACCTACCCTACTGTTTACTATATTGTTCTCTATTTATTCTAGTTCAGACTAATAATTCGTACGTTTTAAGATTCTAGATTACCTAGGTACTCTTGAACTCAAATACGGTCTTTGAAAATATTTCTAAAATGTTATTGTGATTCTTTTCATTATCTTCTAGTGCCGGAGTTAGAGTAGAGACCGTACTTTTGTGTTAACTACGGAAAGGGTTACTTAATCTACCACAGAAATTGACATTTCGCTCAATGGGTACTATTATTCATATTATTTATTCAATTGTAACAAAAGGTTGTGGTTAGATTTTCTAAATTTGTAGCTTAAACATCGGCTCTTCAGTTTAATTACTTAAGTGCTGCAATGGCGATGCACTTTTATATTTTACAAACTGCAGTGTTTTCATTGTCATTTTGCATATTTTAGTAGAAAATAGAAAAGTTGTCTCGGACACAGAAACCGTAAATACATAGTTTACGTAGTCACGGCTTTCCGCATTGCGGCGGTACCTACCTAGTATCCGTGGCTAGGCATAATGTTACCAATTGTTGAAAATAACGCAAGCATGCGATATTTCTACACGCATTTTTCTTAAAAATACCTTATTTAATTCCATAGATTTAGAAGAATCTCCTGAAAAATAACGACATCATTTTATCGATGACAAAACTGACAAAGTCAAAATCGTCATAACAATAATAAATTATGAAGTTGCGAAAATTGAAACTGGCTAAAAGTTTTAGATATTTTCGTCGATAGTTTGAAAAAGCTTACTGATTATAATTTTATGAGGTTTTTAAGATACGACTGGATTTATCAGATGAGGAGAGATGTAAGTTTAACTCGATCATATTTTCTACTTTTTTGGTTCCACTTACGTTGCTTTAAACAGACTCTACCAAGTTTTTATAATTCTATTTCATGACCACAAGAGTAAAGAACTGGCGCACATTACATTCCATTTGATCTGAATCATTTTAGTAGCTTTCTGTGTTCTGCGACTGCGACTAAATGGTCTGAGTTATGAGTTGGTCGTGTTGACCTTAAACCCTATTTTATTTATTTATTTAGGACAACCAACAAAGAAATCACAATCAGAATTAAAAATTAAAGTAAGTGGGCTTATAGCTATGTGTTTCTTCAATTATAGGGTGCCACGGCATGCGTTAAAATCGAGACCCAATTAGACAAAAAATATATACAAACAAAATGGTTCAACTTTCTGATTTTCCGACAAATGTGTGTTTCTGTTATGGGTGCAAAACCGACTTCTATTGCAATCGTGACTTATAAATCCGTAATCAGGAGTATTTAGGTAGGTATCTGTCTTATATACAGATACCTTAGTTAGAAGTAAATCGAGGCCCATGTCTTGTTCTATAGATATCGCCTCGACGATCTGTCTTAAGACCAATAGAGGATAAGGGCAGGGGAATGATGACAGAACTTCTGCTTTTGAACATCACACAGCTTTAAAACAGCATGAAAATATCTTACACTACCTAACCTAAGTGTGTAATATTTGTTTGTTCCAGACCGGTTGAACCGAGAATGAAACGCGATGAATCGTTAAAAAGCGTCACTAAGTTTACCTCGCAGCGAAGATTGAGCGACCAGCGACCAGCGCTCAACTTCGGCTGGCGACAGAATTCGCTTACTATCAGCACACTAGCCGCTCAATCAGCTTATTTAGCAGAGAAAGCCCTTCTTAAGGAAACGTAAGTACCCTTGCGGTACACAGTCCCTTACCCCCTATCTTATAAAAAGTTAGCGTTGACTTTAAGTCACCATTACGTATGGTAATCAATACATCAATAGACCGTTAGACTTTAAGCTACTACGACTAGATGATTGATTATAGTACTTTTGAAGGGTTCCCTTTATGCTAGTCAATTAGCTTCATCATACAACTTTTTCAAACATACGAAATAAAACTGATAAAATCTCGTTATGACTTGTCAGTCAAAGACAATCATTAGCTTGATATTTTTGCTCTATCTTCTGTTAAGCCTATGAGATGAATCGGTATATAAAAAAGCTTGGCTTAACGCCACTTGATAGTTACACTCGTAGCAACATTCATTTTCAGTTAGCCTAATTCAATAAAATTTCTTAATGATCCTTTAATCTTAGATAATTAATTTTATGTGGCGCCTTTCTTGATCTCATAAATTTAATATTGTTTTTATCCATTTTAATTTGTGAAATCATTTTTAGTTTGTTCCATCGTCTCTTTCAGTGATCAAGATAAACTTCTAGCAGAACCGGTTTCTTGGTTTCGATTAGTAAGTATTAAACGGTTATTTTAATAGTTTATCTAAGTACCTGTTTATATGTACCCTTTCAAATTTTCAAATGTTGCACCAAAGTCTATTCTTTTTGTATACTGTGGTACATTTATAAGTACGAACTCGCCGTAAAAATTCTATCAGCGTGACTCTTCCCTTTTTTTTTAACCTATACTGTCCCACTTATGGGCAAACGTCTCCCCCCTCTCCTTCCACGTTTGTCTATGCCTGACTAACTTGACTTTTTAGTATATATAAATATTTATAATCAATCTATTTAGACTACTTCTCAAACTAGCAACTAATGGCAAGGTGTGATCTTTCCTACGGGATTATGTTAGAATAGCAGTTTTAACTAGATACCTACTTGCCTGTGTACTGCACCATAAATCCTAGAATCAAGTCGCGTGCAATTGTAACGTTTGCTTTTCAAAACTGTTTTGAAACCTTAGTACAGATACGCGAAAGTATGGGAGATTATCCTCTTAATCATCGGTGTGCTGATGGCATCACTGAATGGCCTATTCGTGCCGATCGGCGTGATTGTGTACGGAGAGTTCACTTCACTACTCATCGACAGGACTGTTATGACAGGCACTTCTGCACCAACTCTGGCTATATCCTTGTTCGGAGGAGGCAGGATACTGTGAGTATGCTGAAATGCTTTAGTTAGGAAATTGGTTATTACTTATTGTAGGTACTAGTGTTAACCTTAAATTGGGTCTTAATTGCTATAAACCACTACTTGTCTCTAGTCCGTATACTGAGCGGAGATTTATTTCCAAATACGGTCCACATTAAAAATTACAGATCATTTCTTAAGTAAGATTCTGAGATACTTTTTAAGTTTTTAGGGTGTAGCTGGATGATAAGAGCCGAAGATGGGACTGAGTGGCGCGTCTTGGGAGAGACCTACGTTCAACAGTGGACTGATATAAGTCAATGATGTGTCGATATGCTCTCTAATTAAAAATAAATTACAGGCTTTCACTACTTTTTTCTCATCTAGGACAGATTTTGTCTAAATCTTTCTTGGCAGAATAATAATATCCTATCATTTCCAGTACAAATGCGAGTGCAGAGGAGAACAAAAAGGCACTGATTGAGGATTCCCAAGCTTTTGGAATAGGATGCGCCGTATTCTCGCTTATCCAATTCGTCATTGGAGCCATCAGTGTGGATCTATTCAATTACACGGCACTCAAATCGGTAAGTACAGTCAACATTAGAAGTCTATGATTAACGGCAAGTGACATATTTTTAATGCTGTTTTCTGGATTTGCAGATTCGACGTGTTTGTATACTTATCGTTTCAAACCTTTAACAGTTACTCTTTTAATCAGTTTTTTACTCGTAATGTAAATTTTACCTGTAATTGCTAATTAACTAATGCTAATTTGCTTACTGCTTCTTATCAAGCTAGTTTAACGGCCGGTTTCTAGAAACCCAAATCACGATTGATCCGAGTTTGACACATAGTAATTATTTAATTTTTTCGTTGATCATCGTTCGAGAAACCGGCCGTAAATGTCGCATTTTGAAACAGTATAAATTAGTAAAAAAAAAGTGACAGAAAAGCAGCTACTTTATGTATCTACGTCGTATGTTTTTTTGTAAGATTTTTTTTTTATTAGTCTGCTGTTTGTGAACCGATTGATTATGATAAATATTTTTATTTGATAGATTATTCTCCAGGGACGGTCCCTTATAAGTACATTGAATTAAGATCCTTCTAGTACTTTTTAGGTAATTTTCAAAAAATGTCTTTTTAGTGTAACCTACTTACGGTGTTGCTCGAAATTGATTTTGTTCATTTTTGTAAATAGATAGGTATTATTTTTCAATATAAATCCCGAATACTTCTATGCTATGAACAAATAAGTAGAACTCTGAAAGCCAATATTTCTAGAAGAATCTACGGTAAAATAATAAATTATTCATTTTCAGATTGACAGGGTGAAAAAGAAGTTTCTACAGGCGGTGTTACGACAAGATATCACTTGGTATGACTTAAACACCACCATGAACTTTGCGACGAAGGTGTCAGAGTAAGTTCGAACTTTACATAAACCGTTATAAACTATCGATAAGCTATATTTTTGTAAAGTTTCATTAAAATACATTCAGTAGTTTTTGGGTCAAAAAGTACCAAACGTACCTACTTCCATCCGTACAAACTTTCGCGTTTATAATATTATATCATATCTTTCTGCATCATAATCACTATTTCCTGTACTAAATTCTACCTAGTAACGTAATATAAGTGCCTAAGTGTGTTCACAATGACCAAAGAAAATAGGGGACTCTTCTAACACAGGTTGAAAAACTTAAAAGAACTGTGCGTGTGCCACAGATTTTGTATGGAGAGCCAAGCTTCTAAATAAATCTGCTAGGGGCGCTACTTGGATCTCCATACAAAATCGGTGGCCCTCGGCGATCGCGTCTCTGCGATCCGTGTGTGCACAAACTCGTACTTGGGGTACAGTTCCCAACCCTATTGTGTACACAACTTGTTACCAATAAAAACTACATATTTTGATTTAGATATTTAGAGTTTGATAATCAGGATATTTTTTTATATTTTTTTGTTTCAGTGATGTTGAAAAACTTCGCGAAGGCATCGGTGAGAAAGTGCCGATGTTGGTGTATCTTGTGATGTCTTTCGTCACCGCCGTCATCATTTCATTCGTCTACGGCTGGGAGTTGACTCTTGTCATCTTGTCCTGCACGCCTATTATTATCGCTACTACTGCTATCGTGGCTAAGGTAATTTCAATATAAGATATTTTTAAGCTATTGTATAGCTTCTATCGCGAACCTTGAGCGTGGAGACCGAATCCAGAAATTCCGTAACGCAATAACCGAACGAAAATAACCTAACACTGCGCATGCGTAATCTAGCATAAAATGCTTTACCGCGGCAGTCCCCGAGTGCCACACGTCTTTTTATTATATTTTTTTTGTTAAAATTCTTCTTTTAATAAATCTGTAATTATGAAATAAATTAATATCTGAATATCTGATCAAATCCTCCCCGACGCAAATAACTTCCAGGAATTACTTAGTTTCATTCACTTACAAGTTTCTTGCCCGTTCATCTAGGCTCTGGTCGCGTGGAACTGGCACCTAGAATCACCTAGTATGTAAGACGATTCTAAATGATCCTTGTGATTTTATTGAATAAAGAAATCTTTGACTTTGACTTTGACACTCATTCCTTCATAACCATATCTCATGTCCCTTCAGAGACTTGTAAGCTCTGTGGTAAGTTATTTAAACTGTCAAAGTTTAAATCTGATTATTTGTTGTTTAGGTACAATCGTCACTCACCACGCAAGAGTTAAAAGCTTACAGCATAGCCGGTGTGATCGCGGAAGAAGTGTTAGCTTCAATACGAACGGTGGTCGCTTTTGGAGGAGAAGAGAAAGAGATCAAAAGGTACGCACTTGTATAGTTTATATATTTTACAGACGTCACAGAATACCAGTGTTGCACTGTTACCTAGATAACAGTGCGTATGCTGAGTCAGAGACCTAATTAATCCAATTATGTTTATATATTTATTTTGTATCTTACCAGTTCTGTTCTTTTATTTATATATTTTACAGACGTCACAGAATACCAGTGTTGCACTGTTACCTAGATATCAGTGCGTATGCTGAGTCAGAGACCTAATTAATCCAATTTATGTTTATATATTTATTTTATATCTTACCAGTTCTGTTCTTTTATTGTATCTGTTATTGTTATGTATTCCTATGGGTTAATAAATTATTTTTCTTTTTTTCTTTCCCTCACGGCTCTGCCTTCCAAGCTGTGGGTCGTGGATACCCACCAAAAATATTTTGTGTGATGGTACTTAATTAAATTAGTGATCTGTGACAGATCAGTTGGTGCTAGCCTTCTGCCTTCCAAGCTGTGGGTTGCAGATTAATCTCCACCAAGGATCATTTGTGTGATGACAAATATTGATATTAATTCTATGTGGGTGTTTTTAAAATTTTATGAAAAATAAAGCCATCTTGCTAGTTCCCATACAACAATATAATCAAGCTTTGCTTAGTTTGGTACTAAAGCGTGATGTGTAAAATGTTAGTGATTTTTTTTAACCGACAATATAACGGAGGCGATTCTCAAGTCGACGCGAATTTTTGTTTTTTTTTTATTATCCAGCTTATAGGGGCAGGGAGATGATGATGATGATGACAATTTTTTATTCTATTTGTCCGTGCATCTGGGTTAGAATTTAGAACGAATATAAAAATATCTATTAGGAATACAATACTTATTTAACAGGGTATAGAAAAAATATGGAAACTGCAGTTTCCGTTACCAGAACATCGTTATTTATTATCAAAATGTGTGTGATTTCAGATATAGCGTCCGCCTAGAACCGGCTACGAAGATGGGCATTAGAAAAGGGGTATTTTCTGGTATAGGCAGTGGGATAATGTGGCTCATTATTTATGCAACGTATGCTTTGGCCTTCTGGTACGGAGTGGGACTTATTCTAGAGAGCAGGCATGAAGAAACACCAGTCTATACTCCGGCTGTACTTATGATTGTAAGCTTGACTTATTTTAGTTCCAATTTTACAACTAGATGTCGCTGTCATCGCTGATTTTAAAATCTTAAAAAAAATGCGACTACACACGACCGAAGTGATTCTAATTAATTTCGCCTGATTTTGATGATTCTCTTTTTGTTTGGTAGATCGTTCAACAATCAGGTAAAAAGATCTGCACAGTACTTTTTATATGTTTTTGAAAATGTAATGCTTGTCGATAATTATGTTAAGTGCGTTTTCTTCATACTTATATTTGTTTTCCTCAGCCATCCATTTAAACTTTTACGGCCAGTTTCTGGAAACCCAAATCACGATTGATTCTAGTTTGACACATAGTAATTATTTGATTTTTTCGTTGATCATCGTTCGAGAAACCGGCCGTTAAAGTATCAATGCCATGTTTCAGATAGTTACCTATAATTCTTTCTTTCCAGATATTTTTCAGCGTACTCCAAGGCGCTCAGAACGTAGGTTTGACAGCTCCTCACATGGAAGCTATAAATAACGCCCGAGCGTCTGGAGCCGCCATCTTTGCAGTTATTGACAGGAAACCTGCCATTGACAGTCTGTCAAAAGAAGGAACAACGCCATCTATTGACGGAGACTTGGAACTAAATGATGTTTACTTTAGATACCCAGCGAGGAATGATGTTCAGGTAAGATTAAGAAAATAATTCGATTATATTATACAATTTTAATGAGACTATCAGAAAGATTCGGCTAGGTAAAAAATACCATTAGAAAAATATCACCCATAATGATGATATTCCCTTCATATCTCTGAAATAATATAAGATAATGATCAATGAGGTACTTAAAATGCATTGTTTTAAGCAGACGTTACTATTAAACATCAGATGGGGCAGTTTTTACGGTGTCAAAGGGGCAATTTTTACGGTGTTTATTGGGTAGTTTTTGACAAAGCTATGACATCTAAGCTGTATGTTATGTTTGGTATAAATAAAAAAAGTATAATTAGCGATATTTATCTATTCATCTTTCCAATACACGCACTTCTTTCCAATTCACATTTTTTATTTATTTATTTTTTTCTATATCTATATTATATTCTCTATATTATTTGTCATCTACTATAACTTGTATTGCAAGCAATAAAAAATCTTTGACTTTATAAATTCTATTTTCATGAATCCAGGTTCTAAACGGCTTAAACCTCAAGGTCAATAAGAACGAAACAGTAGCCCTGGTGGGTCCAAGTGGCTGCGGCAAATCCACCGTCCTTCAGCTGCTGCAACGAATGTATGACCCGGACTCGGGGTCAGTGACCGCATCAGGGAATGACCTTCGGGAGATGAATGTCAGACATCTGAGGAGTCATATCGCTGTAGTGGGTCAGGAACCTGTATTATTTGCTGGAACTATTAAGGAGAATATTCGGTAAGTTTATTATCTTAATATAGTTTAATTGTAATTCTTTGTAAGAAGAATCATATAAAAAAACGGTAGGAACCAGGCCGTAAGTTTCTTGCGCGTTCTTCTAGGCTCTGGTCGCGTGGAACTGGCACCTAGAATCACCTAGTATGTACGATTCTAAATGATCCTTGTGATTTTATTGAATAAAGATTTTTTTTATTTATCTTTTATTATCTACAGAACACTCGTCTGCCAGTCTAAGCATTTTAAAAAAACCAAGTGTGAGTCCGTCTCGAAGGGAACGACAGATAGACAGATAAACTTAAAAACAGAATAAAATAATATTTAAGAGCTCTCATACAAAAACGTGTTTTTTTTGCCTTCATTATCGAGTCTGACTCGTGCTTGACCGACTTTTTAGAAATTGTTATCTTGTCGTAACAAATGATCTATCTGTCATCTATATTCTAAAGAATATATCAAAATATAGTGTTGTTTTTTTTATCAACCTACGCTGTCCCACCGCTGGGCAAAGGTCTCTCTTTCCACCAAAATATAGTTGAATTTTGTTTTTGTTTCTTTTTGTAGAATGAGTAATCCGGCTTGTACTGACGAAGAGTTGATCGTAGCCGCCAAACAAGCTCACTGCCACGATTTTATTAGAAAACTACCTGAAGTAAGTTTACAAATGAAAAAACTGATTTATGTACGATTATACAAATCCATATTTATGAGCAAACTACGCCATCTAGTCCCAATTTAAGATAAGATAAAGCTTATAGTATGAGGTCTAAGTTCATTTTGTGACACAAAATTCAATTTATAATTTACTAGCTGACCCGTGCCCACTTCGTTCGTTGGGCATAATTTGAGCGTTTTTTCTCCGATTCACTTTGCAAAACGGACTACCACGTAAAAGCCTATTTATTTTTCGGTTTTTCATATAACCTATGACACTCAGCAATAATGTGGCTTTCTATTGGTGAAAGAATTCTTAAAATCGGTTAGATCCCGAGATTACCCGTTACAATTTAACAGATATACAAACACACAAACTTTACTTCTTTATAATATTAGTATAGATATCGTAAATTCGTATGTCTATTTCAGAGCTACGACACAATGATAGGTGAAAGAGGCGCCCAACTATCCGGTGGTCAGAAACAACGCATAGCTATTGCCAGGGCTTTGGTCAGGAAACCTAAGATTTTACTGCTGGATGAAGCTACTTCAGCCTTGGACTCTCAGAGCGAGGCGAAGGTACAGAGGGCGTTGGATGAAGCGGCTCATGGACGGACCACCATCATGGTGAGCCACAGGTAACATATCTTATGTCTAGATTTATTTTATACCTAGATAGGAGCAAACAGATACTGGAGTGAATACCGCGTTTAAGCGTAGTGCAGGACAAATTTCCATAGGCGATGGGAGTGATTCAAAGAGTGTTGAACGATCACATAAACTTTATAGGTACTGTAACACAAAGGGTACTGTGCGAAAACACGAGAAGTGCGCATGCGTGTATCTTCTAAGGCGTAAAACAAAACAATGCTAGGTCTCGTTTCTTGTCACCGTCACAAAAGAGAGAAGGCGTCACAACGGAACAACCAAAAAATCTAAAGTGTTTTGATCTACCCTCAAGATTGTGTCTACCTTAATTAATGTTACATAAGGCCATGAAGGCCATTGAAGTTGCCACTCCCTGGAGTAAAATAGTTTTAGGATGAACCCTTGACACGACGAATGAATGAATGAACAATATAATTTGACGAAATATTATTATTATCTGTTTCGGTACGGAACAAGCTGTTTACTAGAGTCTGTCAAGCGAAAGATGGCCCTGATAAATCGCGGCAAATTCAAAAACTATTAGTATGGCAATACATTAAATAATAGGATAACTTGGAATTACATAATTTGATACTTTGATATTATTCTAAATAAATATACTTACATAATTTTTGATGATGATTATGAATAAGTAGATGATATACTATTGCCATACTAATAGTTTTTGAATTTGCCGCGATTTATCAGGGCCATCTTTCGCTTGACAGACTCTACACGTGACTTTGAACGGTAGATATTACTATGTAAAATAATGACTTAATTTTGTCTTAACAGACTAGCAACAGTACTAAATGCAACTCGCATCGTCTTCATCGACAAAGGCGAGGTGTTAGAGGAAGGCACTCACGAGGAGCTATTGGCTCAAAAAGGACGCTACTACCACCTAGTGCTGGAGAATGAGCCTAGTATGGCGCCGATGGTCACTTCTACCACGGATTTGCAGAAACGTGAGTGACGTCATAAGATTCGGCCTCAAAGATACAATATACAGAGTAATTGTAATACGCAAAAATAGGCTTTAGAAAGTATACCCCTACTACACGTACTTACATAACTCATTGAATTCAATGACTTATATGTTAGGGAACGAGTAGTAGGAGTCACAATAAATAGATATAGATTTAGAAGATAAACGGCCGGTTTCTCGAACGATGATCAACGAAAAAATCGAATAATTACTATGTGTCAAACTAGGATCAATCGTGATTTGGGTTTCCAGAAACCGGCCGAAAGCATGGTAAGCTAAGTGACGTCACTGTAAATCCAATATGGCGGACGGCCCAAGATGGCGGATAATTTTTTTACACTTGTTATAACTGAAAGAGTATACTGAGAAGAAAATCTTTACTCCACCACTCTCTGTTTCTACTCTGTTTTTAATGAATTTATTTTCTTTTTTAATTACTTGCCTTGTTTATTTGTAAGTTTATTTAGAATATTTCAAAAACGTTTCAGACGCGCGTATGCGGCGGCCGAAGTTAGCAAAGATGGTTTCCATCGAGTCCATGAAATCTGACTCGGGGTCTGAAAGCAGTCTGCCCATTGAGGAGAAGCAGGAAGAAATCGTTAAGTTTACTTTTATTTTCAATATTTGAGATCAGTTGTTTAAACTATGCAGTTTACATAGTAAAGACAGTATTGGAATACTATTTATGAATATTTCGCTTACCAAACTAAGTAAAGTTTTTACTATGATACTAATACTAATGCTAATGTTGATTCACGCTCATTTTGTGGGTCGTGGGTTCGATCCTCATCGAGAAAAAACATTTTTGTGTGATGAACTCTGGTGTTATTCGGCGTGTTACCTGAAACCTCGAAACTAATATTTTTAATAGATACTTTAGGTAAATACTTAAATAAAGTATTTAGGTACTTACTTAAAAAATATGAGTCACTGTAGTAGATACAAACTGAGCTTAAGATCTACATGTCATTATGCAAAATTTGCTATAAATATTAATTATTTTATTTCATTTATGTGATAGAGTGAGGGTTTACAGTAATGTTCATAATATCTAACATTTTTCCAGCACAATCTCACCTTTAAAGGCATGCAAATAATACAGTATGTACAATTTATTTATTTGGATTCTTGTTATTCTACCAGGTAGAGCCAACGTCATGGCAAATAATGAAGCTTTGCGAACCAGAGAAGTATCTGATGATGTTTGGAGTACTATCAGCCATCGCGGTCGGGTCTTCATTTCCCATGTTTGCAGTGCTTTTCGGAGAAACCTATGGTGTACGTAAATAAAGAACTACTACTACTGAAAATTTAAACTTTAGGCTGTAAATTTAATTTTCAGCGCTCTGTCAATGACACTGACTCAATGTTAGTAGGGGAACCTGTTGTACCTTGGACAGAGTTGTACCTAGGTCAATCGTGTTTTAAAAAAAAATGCGTTGTTTTTAGGAACCGTTGTCTATAGTATTTGAATCATCATTGGTCAACAATTACGTCAAATCAGTTGTGGTTTGCCAGCGCTAATGGTTACAGCGAAAAAAAATAATTTAGTTTTTTTCAATTAAGAAGTCAGTTTTTTAGACATTTGTTTTTGCTATTTTTTCAAAATGATGCTTGTTTAAAAAACGGTTTTATTTAAAAACGAATCTTAGTATATATAGCTATTGGACAACATAAGTCTCAGATCCTACCTCCAACCACAAGTGGGTGTACAAAGCTTGTGAAGTAAAGTAGTCGCGATGTTGTACCTTGGCCATCCAAGTTACGTTGTACCTTGGCCACCATCGTTTCGTCGGCATTTATATGCATATTTTTTTTGAGTGCTAATTAATTGCAGAAATGGCAAAACTTATGTTAAATGATAAGAAAATAATGAAATAATTAGGTTGCAAGTTAAAATTACGTGATTAGAGACCAAAATAATGTCATCAAAAATTTGCTATAAATCAATTGGCGAAGTTTTTTACAAAAACAACCTTTTACCTGTATATAGTTGTTAATACCTGTAACTTTTGTTAATTGCTAATGCAAATATGATTGAATAATTATTATTTCAACAAAAACTAAATAAATTACAGCTGAAAATATTTTTGTATCTCGATTTGAACCTACACTGGCCAAGGTACAACATACACTGTCCAAGGTACATCTGGTATGTTGTACCTTGGACAGTTTTGACTTTTTTTTTCAAATAGCTAGTGGTCACAGGTTTTTGAGAAAATACATAGTTTTATGAATGAATTATGTAGGTAATTTCATGGTCTTTACATACACATACACTGGACAGATATAGCTAGCACCATTATTTAATTAAAAATCAAAATCCAAAAAACTGTCCTAGGTACAACAGGTTCCCCTACTGAAAACTAAGCTTACTTAAGATTTGCTATAGAATTGATCAACGGCGGATCCAGGGGGGGGGTCATGGGGGTCATGACCCCCCCCTGAGCTGGTTCCAGGACTTAGGTGGACCACTAATTGAACATATTTTTTATTTTATTTATATAAGTTCTTGACTTGACCACGACTGTGTGACCCACCCCTGGCGCCAAAACATGATCGTGACCCCTCCCTAGCGCCAAAACTTGATCGTGACCCCCCCCCCCCCTCCCCCGGCGCCAAAACTTGATCGTGACCCCCCCCCCCCCCTCCCCCGGCGCCAAAACTTGATCGTGACCCCCCCCTGGAGCCAAAGCTGGATCCGCCCTTGGAATTGATAGAATAGAATATATTTTTATTTTACACTAGTAGATGAATAAAAACATACTTAGAATAAAAAATTAGGGTAAAATTGGTAGGTTCAATGGACGGTCTTATCGCTATTAGCAATCTCTTTGATTGTGAGGAATATTTGCAAAAAAAATTAAGCTTAATTTAGATTTGAAGTGACACTATTCACAGTGAAGTTATCTTTCTAGGGTTTTCATACCAAAATGTATTTTTTTGATACAGAACCCTTTTGTGCACGAGTCCGACTCGCACTTGGCCGGTTTTTTAATGTTTAATTTGTTCCACAGCTTCTAGAAAGTCGTGATGAAGACTGGGTTCGAGGAGAAACAAATATAATCGCCATTTTGTTCTTGCTGGTCGGCCTTATGACTGGAGTGTTTATATTCTTCCAAATATTCATATTCAATCTTACCGGCGTTCGTCTTACGAAGCGACTTAGGTAATTATATTATGTATTTTTTTAATTGTAAAATTACATAAAATACCGCTGTATGTATAAAAATATAATTATGTATAGGTATATTTTGTATATCCAAGTGGGTCGGGGGTTTTTATTATGAACAAACATTAATACAGGTACTTTTTTGCCATTATTCTTTAGTTAACATGTATTAATAAATAAATCGTTTTGATTTGATTATCGTGAGGTCTATTCAGCTTACTATCAGAAACCTAGCTTTGCTAGGTTTACTAACCTAGTTCTAGCTTTGCTTGTTAAAAGGCTTGATGTCTATTAATAATTATTATGAATTGTTTGTATTTGACGACCGATGTGGCGCGGTGGGCGAAGGTCCGCCTGCGACACGGAAGGTTGCGGGTTCGATTCCTGCCTCGGGATAAATGTTTGTACGATCAGCAAATATTTATTTCGGGTGGTCTGGGTATTATATATGTAAAATAAAAATATCTATCTATGTAATATATTGTATTATGTATGTCAGTCTTCTAGTACCCATAACACAAGCTCTGCTTAGCTTGGGGCTAGATGATGTTATGTGGATTGTCCAGCATTATTTATTTATTTTGTGACAGAGTCGCCACATTTAGCCACATGCTATCTCAAGAGATCGGTTGGTTTGACGAGGCTCGTAACGGCGTCGGCGCACTTTGTGCGAGATTAGCTGCCGACGCAGCCGCCGTGCAAGGAGTAAGTACAGAGCCCGTAGTCTGAAGGTGCATTTTAGAACTCCCTACTCTCGAGCCGAGAGTCGTCTCTCGGATGTCCTTATATTTTTGTAAGAAGTAGAGAGAGAGATCCGAGAGACGACTGTCGGCTCGAGAGTAGGGAGTTTTAAAATGCGTCTTCGGACTAAGGGCTCTGTTTGAAAGACAAACGAAGCCCGTAAGGTATATGCGGTGTTTGTACGCCTACGATTTATTTATCGAAATAATAGCTAAGACTTTTTCTAATTTAATTTTGTAATAGATATTTTAAGAATATATCATTCAAAATATATACATTTTAATAAATTATTTATATAACTATCTATTCTAATATTTGCACGACTGACTAGTCCAATACAGTGAGATATTTAATAATTTATGTACCTATAGTCTCTACCTGTATGCAAATAAAATTTCAAATAAATGTTTCATTAAAAAAAAAGCTTTTCGACGCATCGTGATAGTTTTCCAACATTGCGGAGATACTATCACAAGATCGTGATCATAATCAAACATAAAAATCATATCTTACTATGTATTTATTTACAAAAAAATATGAATAATTATTATATCAGCACTCTAGTTCCCATAGTACCTACAAGCTTTGCTTAGCTTGGGACTAGAGTGTGATGAGTACTTTTTTTAAGAAAACTATCACTGAAATCATCTATCCTCCTCCCAGGCAACAGGAAGCAGGATAGGTGCACTAATGCAGGCTTCCGCCACCATCGTGATCGGTATAATGCTGTCCATGTACTACACGTGGAAGATGACCCTCGTTTCCCTGGTCTCCGTGCCCATGGTCATCGGCGCCGTGGTGTTAGAAGGCAGGGTGCTGGCTGAAGGCATGGTCACTGTGCGACTCGCGTCTGATCGCGCGACCACTATCGCGACAGAAGCTATCACTAATATACGAACTGTTTCTGCTTTCTGTAAGTTATTAATTGGCCTATGGTTCTTTTATGGGTAATTTAGAAATTTTTAGAAAAAAAATATTAGCTCTTATTAGGTATTCATGAATCAGTATTGTCATATTTCAACCCCTTTCATTAATTAGTTCTCTTGTAAAATGGCTATTATTTTTTGTATGGTCGACCTTCTTAGTTTTTTTTAAGCTATTGCATAGCTTCTATCGCGGGCCTTAAGCGTGGAGACCGAATCCAGAAGTTCCGTAACGAAAATAACCTAACACTGCGCATGCGTAATCCAGCAAAAAATGCTATGCAGTAGCTTTACCGCGGCAGTCCCGGAGTGCCACACGTCTTTTTTTTTAAATAAACTCTTGTTTTAGTAGGTATCCGTAAATTCAGTGTAGCTTTGCTTAGTCCATTAATTCATTCTACTCTTCATAGGGTATAAACGGTTTTTTCAGTTTTGTCAATTGACCGTAAAAAAATCCTAATATAGTAATGCATATTCTTTATAACAATACTTTTTTATACCACATAACACCGATGTTGATTCTCTCTAAATAGAGATTGGTTAAAACTATTTATAGATTGAAACCTAATCATGTAAAAGTTACTTTTTATATACAAACAATTTCTCATTCAAATGTACAATTTAACAAAATCCACAGGCGGTGAGGAGGGTATTCTAAAGAGATACCACTCGGAAGGCGCCGGCGCTCGCGTGGCCGCGAAGAAGTCCATAAGATGGCGCGGCTGTGTCTTCTCTTTCGGACAGACCGCGCCCGTCGCGGGTTACGCACTTTCATTGTGGTATGGCGGCGTACTCGTCGCTACAAAAGAAGTCGAGTACAAGAGTGTTATCAAGTGAGTATAATATAAAGGCTATATTTCACCGGGACGCCATGGCGGCGCAACCAGTCGCCGCTACCAACAAAATGTATACAGCTCTATAGAGAGTTACTCACCTGGTGGCCGTTTGGTTGCGCAACCAATTTGGCGGCGCGACCAACTCGGACGCGTGCACAGAATGTTACTGGTTGAATAAAATATAGCCATAAGGGTGTCATCAAATGGAGTAGTGTCAAGAGAGTAGGTCAGTAGGTATAATACAGATATTTAAGACAAGTGAGTATATGTATAAACGTCAGGAAGTGTGTCCAAGAGTGGCATCAATCGTTGAAATGAAATCATTTATTTTGCGAGAAGTAATAGGTACTTATATCTAATAAATAATAGTTGTCAAGGGACACCCGGATGAAACGAAGTTCTTAATTTAATAACTGGCTTGCTTTCTATGAGAGAGAGTGAGACAGACAGAGAAAAACGCGCACGGCTTATATACAACTATAGCAAAAAGTGTCGTTACAACTTTTGGTCTTAATATTTTTCCGTCTAGCCCCCTTTCACAACGCGCAATAAGCATCTTCGTTCCAAAACTTCATTCCAATAAAAAACACATAAATAATTCATTGATGTCATAAAAACTTTTATTACGAGCCATTTACGGCCGGTTTCTCGAACGATGATCAACGAAAAAATCAAATAATTACTATGTGTCAAACTCGGGTCAATCGTGATTTGGGTTTCCAGAAACCGGCCGTTAGTAATTGTTTTGTTTGTCAGGGTGTCAGAAGCGCTAGTGTTTGGCGCGTGGATGATGGGCCAAGCGCTAGCATTCGCCCCTAACTTCGGCGCCGCGATCAGCGCCGCGGGACGAGTGATGACATTACTCAACAGGAAGTCAGCTGTTCAGAGCACGCATGCACCCGCTGTGCCTGAAGGATATGTAAGTTTATTGACCTTATATTATTTATACTGTTACGGTCTATCTTATAAAAAGTTAGCGCAGACTTGAAGTACTGATTACCATACGTAATGATGACTTAAAGTCAACTCTAACTTTTTATAAGAAAGGGGGTTAAGTACTAGCTAATATTTGATCATAAATTAAATCAAATAATTTTATTGTGTAACATAGGTTAATAATTGGATATTTTATGATTAGGTCCATCTATGGTAACCAAAGTCGGTATACAATATTCATTTTATAAATAATACCTAGAAAATTAATATATGCATAAAAAAAACATAATATTTAGGTATACTATAATCTTGTACTAACCACACGGCGCTGTAGATTAGATATGTTAGGAATAACATTTTTATTGTAACTATGTACTTACTATTTGGATGTACTATTTATTTAAATCACAAAGATGAATAGAAAAAAAAATCATAGGACTTATGTTTTATGCTGTATTTTTTTTTTTTTCAATGGATGTAAGTAAGTACAAATACAACAACATAAACCTGGATTTTAGCTTATCTTTCTACACATATTTTATAAAAAACTGAATAACATACCTATATTATTCTATTCTATATTTATTTATATATATTCAAGCGTAATTTATACTATTTCAGGTAGCAAACGGCAAGATCCAATACAAAAACATAAAGTTCCGTTATCCAACCCGTCGCGAAGTGGAAGTGCTTCAAGGACTTTCTCTCTCTATACCGAGCGGCAAACGCATTGCATTAGTCGGTCCTAGTGGCTGCGGCAAATCTACTCTCATACAACTATTGCAAAGATTGTATGACCCCGATGATGGTACTGTGGTAAGTATTTATATAAACTAGTAGGATAAATATAATTTTTAATAGTATATATAGGAAATGTGGACTTTAATAAGGTCAGAATATGGACTATATCTGTCTATCCCGAGCGGCAAACGCATTGCGTTAGTCGGACCTAGTGGCTGCGGCAAATCTACTCTCATACAACTATTGCAAAGATTGTATGACCCCGATGATGGTACTGTGGTAAGTATTTATATAAACTAGTAGGATAAATATAATTTTTAATAGTATAGGAAATGTGGACTTTAATAAGGTCAGAATAATGGACAATATCTGTCTATCCCGAGTGGCAAACGAATTGCATTAGTCGGACCTAGTGGCTGCGGCAAATCTACTCTCATACAACTTTTACAGCGATTGTATGACCCCGATGATGGTACTGTGGTAAGTATTTATATAAACTAATAGGATAAATATACATTTTAATGATACTGATTGAAAAGATAGAAATGTAGATTTTAATAAGGTGAAAATATGGACTATATCTGTCTATCCCGAGCGGCAAACGCATTGCATTAGTCGGTCCTAGTGGCTGCGGCAAATCTACTCTCATACAACTTTTACAGCGATTGTATGACCCCGATGATGGTACTGTGGTAAGTATTTATATAAACTGGTAGGATAAATATAGCTTTTAATGATAGTGATTGTAAATATAGGAAATGTAGACTTTAATAAGGTGAAAATATGGACTATATCTGTCTATCCCGAGCGGCAAACGCATTGCATTAGTCGGTCCTAGTGGCTGCGGCAAATCTACTCTCATACAACTTTTGCAAAGATTGTATGACCCCGATGATGGTACTGTGGTAAGTATTTATATAAACTAATAGGATAAATATACATTTTAATGATACTGATTGTAAATATAGGAAATGTAGACTTTAATAAGGTGAAAATATGGACTATATCTGTCTATCCCGAGCGGCAAACGCATTGCATTAGTCGGTCCTAGTGGCTGCGGCAAATCTACTCTCATACAACTTTTGCAAAGATTGTATGACCCCGATGATGGTACTGTGGTAAGTATTTATATAAACTAATAGGATAAATATACATTTTAATGATACTGATTGAAAATATAGGAAATGTAGACTTTAATAAGGTGAAAATATGGACTATATCTGTCTATCCCGAGCGGCAAACGCATTGCATTAGTCGGTCCTAGTGGCTGCGGCAAATCTACTCTCATACAACTTTTGCAAAGATTGTATGACCCGGATGATGGTACTGTGGTAAGTATTTATATAAACTAGTAGGATAAATATACATTTTAATAATATACATATATAGGATATGTGGACTTTAATGAGGTAGATAAAGACTCTCTCTCTAGCCCGAGCGGCAAACGCATTGCGTTAGTCGGTCATAGTGACTGCGGCAAATCTACTCTCATACAACTTTTGCAAAGATTTTATGATTTCCGAAAGGACATACTTTCTATAAAATCACCGATTGTAGTACAGTACCTACTTTTTTGTAACCATTTATTTTTATTATTCCCATTATGTTCCCAATAACTTTAATTAATTATTATTCATATATTTATCTTAATTGGTAGCCGCAACGCGTTAGTAGGTACCAGTGTTAATTGTTCTACAATACTGCAATTAAATGTTTTTGGACAGTCTGTTTATTGAATATTAATAAGAATAATTTATTGTAAAACTATGTATCCTACACATATCGAGCATATAATATTTTATGTTTAAATTATAGGTTCTTATGCTTAAACTATCTTCATCTTTTAATTTTCACAGTATCTGGATGACTACAGCATCACAGCAGATATGCGAATCTCGACCTTGCGTCGCAACCTCGGCATTGTGTCCCAAGAGCCGGTGCTATTCGACAGGACTATCGCTGAGAATATCGCGTATGGCGATAACACAAGAGCCGTGGCTATTGAAGAAATCGTTACTGCGGCTAAGAACGCGAACGTACACTCGTTTATAGCCGCTTTACCTAGTGTAAGTAAATATAGACATTTGCAAAAAGTAACTTAGGTACTACACATTAAACACATTAAATATAAGAAAAATCTTAAAAAAAAATATATAATTTAACAAATTTTAATAATTCATTTTTTTATATATCTATTTAATGCAAATAATCATCATTCTTGAACAGGACTGAGTATAGTTACGTTCGATACTTCGTGCTTATTATAAGTAGCTCGCTTAAATCGTCTTAAATTACACAGAGGTTTTGTAACATTGGTCGCAGCTCGCTTCGCTCTGTATATATTTACAAAACAAATTTACATAGGTATTACCTAGGTATATGTATTCTATCAGCAATATAGTTCCACAGTAGGTACAAGCTCTACTTAGTTTGGGACTAGAGCGTGATATATGAGTTTATTATTATTATTATTCCCAGGGTTATGATACTCGTATCGGCGCCCGCGCATCTCAGCTGTCCGGCGGGCAGAAACAGAGGATAGCCATCGCACGCGCTCTCGTCAGGAACCCAAGGGTTTTGCTGCTGGATGAAGCCACTTCGGCATTGGATACGCATTCTGAGAAGGTAAGTTTGATAACAATACCCTAAGTACAAGTTTGTGCATCAATACAAAATTGGTGGCGCTCGGCGATCGCGTCTCTGCGATCCGTGTGTGCACAAACTCGTACTGGGGGTAGGTAGGTACTGATTTATTTCTATTTTTTTTTTTTAAGTTTGTCAATAATAACTAGCCATGTGCGAGTTGAACTCGTACATAGGGTCCCGTAACACGAATAAAATCCCGTTTTATCTTTTGGGTACAGAACCCTAAAAAAATACCCTTTGCAAGGAACAAAAGCGCTATAATGTGACATATTGGAAAATATCTTTGTTCGGTACATTTCCAGAATCTAGTTCCCATAGCACAAACTTTGCTTAGACCTAAACCACAATGTGTAAATTATCCATAAACATTATGTGTTAATCCAGGTGGTCCAAGAAGCGTTAGACCGCGCCAGCGAAGGCCGAACCTGCCTTATAATAGCGCATCGCCTCGCCACCATACAGAATGCAGACATGATATGTGTCATCGACCGTGGAGTCGTCGCTGAGAAAGGAACTCACAAGGAACTGATAGCTTTGAAAGGAATATACGCCAAGCTCTATGAACTTCAATGCGGGTTCGTTGAAGAGGCTGAACCTGAGGAAAATGCAGCTCCATCACAACCTTAGTTTGTAGATAAGTAGCTCTACCATGAGTTTTTACTATACTATAATATACAATACCTACTCGCTAGCGTCTGTAGTTAAAAAAATGTATGAAGATTTTTACAGCGCCTCTAGCGGACAGTTGGGTACTAAAATTCGTAATACAAATATTTACGCAACTACTGTAGTAAAGTCAGGCGATTTTACTGTGACAACTGACAACTCATGGTAGAGGTACAGGTCCCAACATAGTTATATTCAGTAAAATCACAAGGATCATTTAGAATCATGTTAGGTTATATACTTACTAGGTGATTCTTCTAGGTGCCAGACCTATGCATATAATTAGTCCTCAAAAGGAAGATTAGTTCTTATTTGTCACTTTTCATCCTCAATCTACTTAATACACGTTACGCACAACTTGACATCGAAGTTGATGCTCAAATCAGTAATAATTTTGAAGGGAACCTACAAAAAACTGGTCTTTGCTAATAGCAGTTATTATCCTACTTTCCTAACAAAATCCAACATTCCCTAAACCTTACCTAGCACATTCCTTTATAAAAGACCTGTAGATAATATTAATGTATTGCTTGATAACGTAAGATTTACATCTTGTGTCGATAATGTGAACTAAGTTCAAAATATGTGTGTTTTGGCAGTGAAAACAGAGTTGTATTTGAAACCCATATACATATATATATCTAATAACAAAAAAGGTAGCACTCCGGGAGTGCCGGCAGAAGTGAAAACTTCAATATTAACGTTGTGTTTTCACTTCTAAGTTTTCACATAAAAATATAACCACAGACGTCATAATGACAATGACAATCACAATGACACAGACACATTCGCGCAAGCGCCCTGTGCCGCCTAAACAGAGTCAGCACACTCAGGCACGGTAGAAAGAGTGGGAGATACTAGTTAGTTCCTCTCCCTTTCCCTCGATCTTACGCTTCGATCAACGTCACGTGACCCTGACGCGAGTTTGAAAGTTTTTACCCACCCAGCGCCGCTAAAGAAGTTTTCACTTCAAAATCTAGGTTATCAAGCAGTCTTAGTTTAGTCTGTACCTATTCTAAGTTTTATCCTAAGTTTAAATTTAATTTATCCTTTAGGCACTTTCAATGCGTTTTTATTTAGTACTTTTGGCATTTTTGGCCTTTGAATGAGTGTAAGATAAAAGGTGTAGATACTTTGCAGCATTTCTAAAGTCATTATAATTATTTACTATTTTTTCATAAAAGTGTTAACATATACACGAAAAGGATTTATTTTAAATTGTGTGTATCAAAATCAAAAATACTCAAATTATGCCCTATTTTGGACTCTAATTAATTTAAAATATTATGATTTTGTAGCGCCTTAGATCTCGCTACATGATTCATCATGAAGCGAGATGGATGGCGAAATTTTTAATGAGATGATGATAAAGTTTTTTTTTTTAGGTTTTATACAATTTGATTATACAAATCATTGAAACATCGTACAATATCAATACGTTTTTGAGATATTGATATTATAAAATCTGATAAAAAAATAACTTTCTCGTTGGAAGTACATATTGGCATTTGTTAAAAGTACCAAAATTAAACGGAATGTTTTGTAGATCTACCAATCTACCCGCTTAATATGTGTTGCTGTAGATTTTTTAAAATTGTAGATAATCTCTAAGGGAGAGCGCATACCGACAACAAAAAGTATTTTGAAGTCACGTGACTTGACGTCTAACTAACGGTAAAGAGTAAAGTGACATAAAATAAACTGTTTAAATTCAGTCTATGTAGTCGGTGTGCGTACACTCTAATGTCGAACTCTTGCTTATAGAAAAGTGCAATATAAATAACTTGTGCTGAAATATGTAGTTGATAAAACATTTTGTATTATGTTTGAGTTGTAAAAATGTAAGTATATGAATGTGTTGTACAGTTTATTTTAAATAAAGATAATAACATTTTATTACTCTTATTTTTGGGGTGAACAAGTTTTAAGGGCCTCCTACTTATATGACCAAGTTTGTCCCACTTATTTGTGCTAAATATACTTATTATATCTTGTATGGATGGTAGGATGTTAAGAAAAAAAACAAGTAAAAGTTTAAATACATATTTTCATCCAATGCTTAATGTATTTAAATTCTAATTTCCAATAGGCAGTAATCACTTACGCTTACTGCTACAAAAAATATATTAAACACTATATAATATGTGAACAGGCAATATAAATAACTAAATAACATAATAATATTAAGCTACATTTATTTGTGGACTTTCTTTACAAAAATAACAATTGCACCAAGCGATAGTGTTGCCAGTATTGATAATTATTGCTATTTATTTACCCTAACTTTTTTCACAGGATTTTTTTCAACTATATTTATACAAAGATTCTTTTATAATTTTGCTACCTACTATAACTAAATCCTCTGGTAACATTATCAAAGTCTGTGAAAAAATAATAACTCCGCCAAGTGTCCCGCTACTTTCCGACTCGTAAAAAACGCGCTTAATTCAGTCAATCCATAGATTTTTGTGCGTTAACATACAGACAAGTATAACATGGCAAGTATTATAAAATATTGCCATTATTAATCACATTAAGCTCATAGATAACGTTATGTTTTGAAAGACAGCTCTAGCTTTTTTTTCCTAAAAAATCTGCAAGACTGCAAGCTTTGTGCCACTATATGCAATAGCCATTTCGCCAAATTTCGCCAATAAATAATTTAGCATTAAATTCAGAATAACTGAATATAGGTGAATGTGTATTTTAAGTGTTGTAAGAAATGCTCTCCTAGATTAGATCTTAATTGAAATAGAATGAAAGATTCCATTTTGAATATATGTATCTTGGAAACTGATCTTGAGATAACATTCTCAGTGAACAATTTAAACTTTAATTTGACTATAGCATCAGGCCCAAAAACACCAAAACATGTCAATCTAAGCCCAATTATCTTTTATTTTCATTATAAACGATTCCCGATATGGGAATGGCGCATGCAATTCCCATGTCGGGGAAATAATCAAACTCACAAATCATGGCATATATCATATATGTTTATAATGAAAACTATGTTCAAAATCGTGATAGTTTCAAATATTAATCTTTTATTTTGTTCTAAATTTCATGTAGTTTATATCTATAGCGGAACACTTGTACAATCAGACCTGGTTTCCTCAAGTGCGAGGTTGCACCTCGATATGAGTGAGGGGTGCGTCAGGGTGAACCCCCCGGACCAGCGGCTCTAAGTTGTTATAGTATATGTCAGCGGTTAGCTCTTCTAAACCGACTTCGGGCTCCGTCTTAGCGAGTTTCGTAGCTTCGTCGACCTCTTGACGGACTTTAGCGTCGATTTCCTGAAGAAAAAACGATACATTTTAGACAGAGAATGGACCGAGCGTGGTTTCAAATCGTGCATAGATTTAAAAGATTTTTTTTTAATTTCTTTGATGTACATACCTTTAACTGATCGGGCGTGGCCAGTTCGTTGGCTAAGATCTTTTCCTTGAAGCTGGTGATAGGGTCACGTGTCTGACGCACTTCTTGAACCTATAAATAATATTTTTTTTATAATTACATAATTCTTATTTGATGTAAACAAATTTAAAATAAGTACTAATAAAATATTTCAATTTCGTCTACAAATCATCTCATCATCTGATGATAGGCTTGTTCCATTATATAGGTAAATAAAAAATACTACTTTTAAGCAAAAATGATTCATACAAATAAGTTCAAAGAACTAGAGTAGTATACGTGATAAAGATAAATGTATTTCCAAAGATATGTAGGTAAAAAATCTTTGTAACAATATTTACTTGCTAAAGTTGTGAGGTGTAAAGAACGAAGTAAAAAAATAAAGTTACAAAAAGGTACCTTCTGTAGTAAATTACTGGTGAAGTTTTAAATCACTACTTATCACAGCGGTTTTTTAATAGATTTAAAAATTTAAAGTTAAATAAATTTTTGTGGTTTACATATTTTTGTGGCAAGTAATCTATATCTAACAAGTGTATAGGGAAGTTGTATGTGCTATTAGTAAGTTTACCTCATCACGCGTGCGGTAAGACGTGCCGGGGTCAGACATGGAGTGACCGGAGTACCGGTAAGTCTCCATTTCCATCAAAATCGGACCTGGAAAGTTAGAAATTAATTAATTCTTTTTCTTTCAGAAATGATAAAGATAAATTTATTCAGCACATATGAAACATACAGACAATTTATGCTACTTTTGAAGACCATTTGATATAATTATTTATCTTATTCATTTAACAATGCCATTACAGGTTTTAACTAAATCGACAACGTAAATATAGTTTAGCTTAGATAAGCCCTCTCTGTAAATATCGTCAACGAAATCACAAATAGGTCAAAATCTCGGTGTTCACAATGTATATGTGGTAACCTAGATCTACAGACAGCATTTACCTTTTCCACTGGTGCAGTGTTCGATGGCATAGCGAGTTGCCTCGCGCGTGGCGAGCACGTCCATCCCGTCCACCCACAGGCCGGGCACGTAGTCTCCGCGGGAGAAGTATTCCGAACTGGCCGATGAACGGTCAGCACTCGTACCCATACCTGATAATATAAATAAATAATAAATAATGCTGGACAATCCACACAACATCATCTAGCCCCAAGCTAAGCAGAGCTTGTGTTATGGGTACTAGAAGACTGACATACTTAATACAATACATTACATAGATAGATATTGTAGTAAAACACAGCTTGTTGATTGAACACTGATCTATTTACGTTCGTAGGTAGGTAACTCACAAATCCATATATAAGTACCCACACGATAGGATACTAATTACTACATCTTCTTCCTTATAAAAATAAGCTTAAACTATATTCCTAACCCATTAAGTATATTTTTATTAAACATACATATAAAATACTCTAAAATCTAATACTCTAAAATAGCCTTTGACAGTATTACACACCAATCCATATTCACAGCTTTAGAAAAACAAAACATAGATAAAACATATATAGACCTTCTTAAAATCATATACAATATAAGTACTGCCGACATTAAACTTCATGGCTCCGGCGTTCCTTTCAAAGTAAATAGAGGCGTTAAACAGGGTGACCCTTTATCTCCTAAACTATTTACCAGCACACTAGAAGAAATATTTTTAAAACTTAAAATCCCGTGGTCTACCAAGGGCATTGAAGTTGGCGGAAAAAGGCTTACAAACCTTAGATTCGCGGACGACATTGTCCTTTTTGCTTCAACTGGATGCGAACTACAAACGATGCTGCAAAACCTCAGCACGGAAAGCAGCATGGTTGGTCTTCTGATGAATCAGTCAAAAACCAAAGTGATGACGAACAGCACGAAACGTAAAGTAGAGGTGGACGGGCAGCAGATACATTATGTCGATGAGTACATCTACTTGGGCCAGATAGCATCCTTCAAAAACAGGCAAGACAAAGAAGTTGACCGACGCGTTGTCAATGCCTGGAAGAGCTTCTGGTCCATGAAAGAGCTTTTGAAGGGCGACCTTCCATTGTCACTAAAGCGACAACTCATCGATATGTGTATCTTGCCTGTCCTAACCTACGGCGCTCAAACGTGGTCGTTGACTGAGTCACAGAAGACCAAACTAGGTGTCTGCCAAAGAGCGATGGAGCGCAGTATTCTGGGAGTAAAAAGAACTGACCGAATTCGAAACACCATACTGCGCTCCAAAACTGGAATCGCCGATGTAGGTCGCAAAGCGGCCAAGCTGAAGTGGGAATGGGCGGGTCACGTGATGCGTATGGATCCGGAAAGGTGGGCTCGGGGAGTCTCAGGTATTACATCAGAGGGTAGAAGACGTCGCGGACGCCCCAGGAAGCGTTGGTGCGACGACCTGGACTCCTTCGACCGGGAATGGGCGGAGTTGGCTGGGGATAGAGAAAGATGGAAGGAGAGGGGGGAGACCTTTGCCCAGCAGTGGGACAGTATGGGTTGATTAAAAAAAAATAAATAAATAAAAATACTCAGAACACATCGGAATAAATATTTGCAGATCGTACAAACATTTGTCCCAAGGCAGTATTCAAATTAAAAATAACGCATACCATATCCATTATTCTCGCAGACGAAAACAGCTGGTAAGTCCCACAGTTTAGCCATGTTGTAAGCTTCGAACAGCTGGCCCTGATTGGCCGCGCCGTCGCCGTATAAAGCGAAGCACACGCCGCCATCGCCTTTGTATTTGTGAGCGAACGCTACACCCGCGCCTAACGGTACCTGCCAAAAGATATTACAATAGTTACGTAATAATTGGACATCTGAACTGAAGATATAAAGTACATGGCAATATTAGTTACCAACAAATCAAATATACCTTTATTCAATAAAATCACAAGGATCATTTAGAATAAATAGATATGTCAATTTCACAAATTTTTTTTCCCTTTTAGAGATTTCTAATGAGAAATAATAATAAACCATGCATACCACTATAGTTGGTGCAAAGTTAAAAACTACATGGAGACATCTTTCTCAGACACACAAAAAAAATAAAATTAAAAAAAAACACGGCCAGTAGTCACACACCTGAGCACCAACAATCCCGTTCCCACCATAGAAGTTCCGTCCGTAGAGATGCATGGAGCCCCCCTTGCCGCGGGAGCAGCCGGTGCGGCGGCCGGTGAGCTCGGACAGCACGCCCACGATGCTGACGCCCATGAGGTGCGTCCAGCCGTGGCAGCGGTACGCGGTGATCACAGAGTCCACGTCACGCATCGCGGCACGCATGCCTACCGCTACTGCTTCTTGACCTGCGAGATAAAGATAAGATAATTTATTTCAACAATTTACTGGTGCTTTCTGGTACAATGTAATATAATTTATTATTATAGATAACACGGGATATTTTCCCGCTTTCCCGCTTTTCTGTTGAATTTTTCCAGAATTTTCTTTGCTATAAACCTCACGGAGCCCGAGACCTTGAAAATCGGTTCGTGCGTTCTGGAGTTATACCGTCAGGAAGGAAAAACTGACTTATTTTTATAGTAGATTTATTATTTTGTAACATGATCTTGTATTTTATCTATTTACTTAGTTGTTGGTTGTTTCTCTGTGCATGCTGTGATGCCCTATCATTATGGGAATACTAGGATCAAAATTCTATGTAAAATATATGTGTTAATTTCTTAGTAAACATCCGTGTAGGGTGTCCTATTTCATAAAATAAAATAAAAATAATATGTATCAAACAATGATTCCTATGAGCCTTTCCATTTTTTATCTCTCTAACTATAGCATTATATGGAGATCCAACTTTTAATGCTAGGTTATCAAGAAACTCACTCTTGAGTTTACTTTACAAAATGATTTGATAAGATAACAACTTTGTTTACAATTGTATCTATCACTTGACTAGAGAGCAATCAGATTTTATAGACAGTTATAATTTTACAAGAGTAATAAATTATTCAGTCTAAGCAGTTCAGAGGATTTTTTTTTTACTGATACCCATTTTGCTCAAGTCCCAAACTAAGCAAAGATTATACTTACTATAGAATCAAGATTGCTGATAAATAGATAAATACTTTTTTTGAACAAACTAAATTGCAATGCAGGTTAAATTCAAGATTTTGATTGCCTAATGGCAATTCAGTAAAATTATTCAGTAGCGGACTAAACTATGTTACCATTAATATAGTAACATAGTTTAGTCCACTACTGAATAATCTCTCATAAGACAAACTACTACATACTATTATGACTATAAACTACTACACAATGACCGGTTTCTGGAAACCCAAATCACGATTGATCTGAGTTTGACATATAGTAATTATTTGTTTTTTTCGTTGATCATTCGAGAAACCGGCCGTAAGATTTAAGTAAGATCTTTCTTGTCATATTAAAGGGGGTTTTACCAGAGTATAAATGACAGAAGCCTCTAATGATTTTCTCTTTGTACAGGTTGCCAGATGCAGTTTCGATTCTCCTCAGAACAGCCAGTTTTTCATACATTTTGAGGGCATCTTCTGCAGTGAGTGTGGCTGTGGTCGCAGGGCTTTTGTCCAGTTTGTGGAGTTTGTAAGGCTGAAACAGTATTTTTATTTATACCTATTTCAGGTAATATTTTAGTATTTTTTTTTAATTTTAAAACATATTTTTTGTTTGAAATATAGGCATCTAGGAAGTGTAGTATAATACATGGTTAAAGATACACCATGATGGTTGTGATAGTTAGAACAATAATTCTCTTTTTTAAAACATTTGTCGCAGCAAAACATTCTTACACTTGACATTTTGAAGGTTAGGTTACATAATTATTGAAATTCTACTTGATAAAATGTGGAAAAAAATACAACTTGCTTCTGAAGGATAGAGATACAGCTGTAGCTGATCTTTTGAGTGACAGAGAACCATAATATCATGTATTATTCTTTACCTTGATCTCAAAAGTGGCTTCATTTTTTGTACTATACTTCGCACTGGATGTTGTTACGGTTGGAGCGGCCACTTTCTATAATGAAAAACAATACACTTCACAGCACTGTCTTCAAATTAAATGCTAAAACATTGCTGAAACTTACTAATAGCGATTTGAATGTAAAAACTTTACCCACCGTGATGTTTCCTCCAAATAGTTTGGCAGCGCTCGGTATTATTTTACTCATTTTTGTTTTCTTTACGAGGCCCAGATTTAATTAGTGATCCACGAAATGGACCACTTTTACACCAATTATTGCTTGGCTGATTGGACTAGGACAGGACAACTCAACTTCTACTTTATTTACGCCGCGTAGAGGTCACAGCACAGAATGTAGATATAGGAAGAGGTCGCTCGCTGATTTCGTATCGTAGTCTGTGCTACAGCCTAGAAGTATGCTCTGTGACTAAAACTTTATATTCGCAATCTGTGGTTCTAAGAATCTGTTCACTCATTCACTCGTAGAGTGTGTACAACGAAGAATATTTTCCTCAGAATTTAGCATATTTTGGGGTGCCTCGATTAGGAAAAATATTTTTACAGTAGTTAAAGTGAAACTAAGATTTGTGTATATTGTATATGAACAAAAAATTGTCGTTAATTTGTGATGGGTTATATAGGCAAAACAAAACACTACTGTTTCGTACAAGGCTTGCACTTCGACATATAAAATCAAGAGTTGCTTATTATGTTTTTGGGACAATTAAAATTCAGAGTTGGCAGCACAGCACTGAATTTTTAATTTTGTTGGTCATTTCATTTTGACAGTGATGATATTCGTATTGTTTCGTGTTCGTGATCTAGAAAAGTTCTAAAGTTGCTTAGGTACCTTTGTGTAGTATTTAAATTGTGAATGACGAAGGTATTTCGTCATTCGTGAAACATCACGATAAAGACGCAGCTGGGTCTAAAATTAGAATTTGTATACCATGGAGTTCCCTCATATTGGAAAGAATTGTTCTTTTAGCACCTGCAACAAACTTGGTAAGTAATTTTGTAATATATATCTATAAAGTTTTTTATCTTTTGCTAATTCTTTAGTGTACAAGGAATGAGTACAAAATCATAACAATACAAATTCCTTGTACATAACAAAGTGTGCCTCAAAAATATCTACATAAAAACATGACATATTCTTTATAGAAAATATAGTCAGATAGAGACACTATTAATTAACCTTAGAATACTTATTAGTTAAGTAAAAGTATTATAAAACAATGATGTTTATATTGATAAGTTTAAAAAACAAATTGTTCCATATAGTTTAGGTAAGTATAATATTATTCTATTGGTAGTCTAGTGTAACCTTGCTTTCTGTTTAAGGTTGTGTGTAAAACCCAGTCATTCACTAATTACTCCTCCTCGCGTCGCACTCCTCATGGCTGAGGGTCGTGATTCCCCTGCAGAATCTTTTCTTAATTACTATCTAATAAGAAAAAACATGCCCCAGTGCTGTTAAATGGTGAACGAAAACATTGACATCTATGGACTCACAAAGATTACTTTGGCACACTATAACAGCATCCTGTATATTAGGCATGGATAAAAGTAGCCCATGATGTATATATCATAAAGATTAATTACAAATGCCAATAAAATTTAACATGTTTTTATAAAAGATCTGTTTTAAAATCTCATTAATTCTTATAATTACTTATTTATTTACAGATTTCCTGCCAATGAAATGTGGAGCATGCAAAGAAGTATTTTGGTAAGTCAAATTATCAATAAATTGGATTACTAAAACACAACTAACTAATAAACAAATTATATTTATTACAAAAAATATCACATACAGGATTCTATTTATAAAAACCTATAAACAAATGTAAATAAGAAAATATTATGAATTCTGATTAGAATAAATAATAAAAACTATGCAAAAAAACATAATATGTGGTATGAGTATCATATTTATATGAGTCATAACTATGTATTTCACCATGGTTGATGAGTCATCAAAAGCTATATATTAGTGTAGCACATATATACTTTAAAAATCAATACTGTACTTAATTAAATAAAATAAAGTGAAAGTCCTGCAGGGCTCTCCTCTGCATCCTTTGACTTTCCAAGTACTTTCCATATCATAGAATAGAAACTTCTAGGTCAAATTGTACTTGAATATTTGTGATGTAAATAATGCTGGACAATCCACCCAACATTATCTAGCCCCAAGCTAAGCAGAACTTATGTGACGGATACTAGAAGACTGACATACTTAACAGGTTGACTGTCCGGGCTCCAGAGTAGGAATGGTCCTATACGTCCAGTAATGTTTTTATTAAAAGTCGGTATATTTGTGGGTAAAATGTATATATATATATTATAAAATATTTATACTCTCCCTGAAATCCCCGAAAATAGTTTTTTTAATACAGACTACATATGGTCTGTGGACTTGTAGCACTTTCAGTACGGTAAAAATCAGACCTCGTGAGTCCACAGACCAATAAGTTGTATGCGCTACTTTTCTTTTTATTTCGTTATTTACCAAGTGATGTTGAAAAATATACACAGACATTGACAGATTGAAACATTTGAAATGGTTTGACATTTCAGATGATAAAATTCGAATCATTTAGTTGTTGTCTTTTGTTGAATATAATACATTTTCTTTTAATTTCCCATGTTTTTGTTACTTACTTACCCATCGTTTACCTAATTCTAAGTAATGAAACAATAAAAAATCATAAAAAGACCAAAAATATATTAAAATTTGGTCACTTTTTTATTTCATGCTCTAAAAAAAAAAATATTGATTTTTTGTGTACGTCCCATCACTTTTTATAATCCTTATGATATGTCCTGCCAAGTCCGTATTAATAAGTAGGCTTTCTCCTTACGTCCACAGTGTCAGATGGTTTAGAAATTGTATAGGCGAACAGACCACGCACGGACTGTGGACTGGTAGGGAAGTCGCTCTAAAGACCATATGTGGTCTCTGGACTGTCAACCTGTTAATACAATACATTACATAGATAGATATTTTATGTACCAAGGAGCATTTGCTAACAAATGCAAAGTCTTATAATTGACCACTGGATGGTCAGATTTGAGTTTGCTGCTGTTTTATTAAAACACAAAGAACAAAGTCTTGTGTAACAGCTAGTAAATGATTCCATCTTGTTTCAGCTCTGATCACTTTGCATATGTCAAGCATGAGTGTCCTGTCCCCAATACACGAGACATCCAAGTCCCCACATGTCCGCTCTGTGGGAGCGTGGTGCCCGGACGGAGGGGGGAGCCCCCAGACGTGGCGGTGGGGGCTCATATAGACAACCAGTGCACCTCTGATCCAGCTAAAGAACGGAGAAAAAAGGTAATATATAATAATATAATACCCATTGTGTAATCATGTTTTATGTTCGCTGTAATTTTTTTTGTATAAAGAATATTATCTTATTCTAAAAACAAAAGCTAAAAGTAGATACATACATATTTGAAATTGAGGTCTGCTTGCGAAAATATAAATATGTACATATTATTAGGTTTACAGTCAAGGAGATTTGTTTTATGATTGCAAAAAATATAGTTCAAGTTTTCATGAACACCACATTCTCTTGATTGAAATGATTACTTTGTACTCTTTAAAAACCTGTAACTTTGCCGAGCGATAAAATAGAAAATTTTAATTGACCTATGTTAAAAAAATAATACTCTAAAAATAAATCATGTTTTCTTTCCAGGTGTTCACAAACCGGTGTTCATTCAAAGGCTGCAAGACAAAAGAGATGGTGCCTCTAGTTTGTGCTGAATGCTCGTTGAACTATTGTTTGCGACATCGACACACGACGGACCACGCTTGCGAGGGCAAACTAGCGGCTAAACGGAGACAAGCTGCGTATGTATTCATTTCGGCTCTTTAATCGACTACCCCTTGAACTGATCCCTGTTTGACCAAAACCAGTTGACTTAATGCGTGTTTTGAATTTGTCAACTTGCCCTTTACAAAGTATTGAAGCAAAATCCAAAGTCTTTTTTAATTTCGGTTGTTATAAAGAACCAGAACCAGTTACGGAGACCTTTGCCCAGCAGTGGTACGAAATAGGTTAAAAGAAAATAAAGAACATTTTAAGTTGTTTTTAAATTCTCATGCGGTTCCATTTGTACCTATTTGATCAACGGTATTATAAAGAAATACATTTCTAAGCTACAGAAGTAGAAATGCTAGAAATGTAAAGTACATTTTATTACATATAATGTTACTTATTGGTGCCAGTCTGTTTTTTATTTTCTTAAAATATTAAATAAAAAATAATTTTCCAAACATACGCGCAAATTTTCATAAATTTAAATTAAATTTTCAGCGAGGCGGCAATGGCTCGTATGAAATCAAACGAAAGCAGAGCGAGACAAAACAACATTCAATCTTCTATCCCTGTCAGAGCTGTTAGCGATGTGCAAGGCAATATGGTAAGTTCTTATGTATAATAAAAAAGTATCTATCTATGTAATGTATTGTAGGTATTAATTATGTCAGTCTCTAGTACCCATAACACAAGCTCTGCTTAGCTTGGGGCTAGATGATGTTGTGTGGATTGTCCAGCATTAATTATTTATTTAAGTGTATATTATGTACCTACTAGATAAAAACGTTCAGAAAAACGACAGTCGTCACAGCTTTGTTGGTAGTAGCTCTGCCTTCCATGCTGTGGGTCGTGGGTTCGATTCCCACCCAGAGCAAATGTTTGTGTGATGAACATAAATATTTGTTCTGTGTCTGGGTGTTACTATGTACCTATGTATTTACAAAAAAAATAAAACTATTCTATCAGCAGTCTAGTTCCCATAATACAAGCTTTGCTTAGTTTGGGGCTAGAGTGTGTGAAACGTCCATGTATATTTATTTATTTGACCTCCACTTTTTCCCCACAGACAGAAGATGAAGCACTTGCACACGCTTTGGCACTATCTTTGGAAGAAGAGATGAATGCGACCAGAGAGAGACCATTTGCTCGAGCTTTGTCACAACGAGCTGGAGGGGAACAAAATTCTAGATGCACTGTCTCATGAACCACATACAAGTTGATTTTACTCCTTATTACTCGGCACAGATTATGCAGCTGACAGTACCACTTAAAAGAAACTAAGATATGCTGGAACCAACGGCGGATCCAGGGGGGATCATGGGGGTCATGACCCCCCCTGACCCCCCCTAATTGAATTGTCACCATACAGATTTAATGTAACTTACCTTCAATATTTTGTATGATGGCAAACGTTTTGGAATTACATTATCAAAACTAAATTATAAGTTGTTGACTTGACCACGACTATGTGACCCCCCTCTGGCGCATGGCGCCAAAGCTGGATCGTGCGTGACCCCCCTGGCACCAAAGCTGGATCCGCCCTTTGCTAGAACAGAATTCTAGATGCACTATCATGTGAACCATACAATGAAAGATCTTACTTCATACTACTCGCTACAGAAGATTATGAAGCTGACAGTACCACATAACAGATGTTCCGTTTTATAGAGGACATATAATTATTGTCTATTTAATATATCAATAATCACACTGGAAAATTTAACTATCAGATTAAGCGAACTTCTGCGCAGTCACTTACAGGATGGGTGACCGTTAGTTTTTAAAAATTACGCTTTTGTGCTTTAAAGGGCATGTTAAGATACCATAGAGGCCTTAAAACTACCAGTCGGTGGTTAGTAGCATAATTGAATGTAAATTAATCAGAATACCTCTTTTTGCCTGAATGTAAATAATTTTATTGTATAATTACTATCAATTACTTATCAATAGATTTAAGTTTTGACTTAGAGTATTTACTACTTCGAACTATAAAAGACATACTAATAATTATAATCATTCTTCAAATAAAATAAGGCACAAAGTATATGTTTTTTATTGGTATTTTTTACCCTCGATGTCCACAGACCTTGTTTATTAGTTTTCATACAACTTATTTTATGACAGTAAAATACTATCGTACAACAGTTTGTATCACAGTCTCCATCTAGTGAATGATTTGAGTACTACTATAGGTTTAGTTTTCTGTGGGACTGTGGCTCTATCTACGTCGTCTAAGTTTCGGCTAAGCTGCCGGTAGATGTCGCAATGCTTTCCGTAATAACAAAAACGCTGCTGTAGCGTGTAATCCAGGTTACTTTTTATTATAAATATTCTAAATCGGTGTACGATAGATACGATCTACTTAAAATATAAACATTTCTAACGTAGAACTTGATAAATCCATTCATTTCATTTAATCCTTAGTCGAACGTTCATACCGTGTTCATACTCGGTAATCAATGTTACAAAAGGGTTATATTGGTGGGGGAGATTCTTCCACTGCCCAAAAAAAAAATGAAATTTCATAAAAAAAAACTTACTTTGTTTTTTGCCAACACGTGTTTTTTTGGGAATCGAACCCACGAAAAGTAGAGCCAATACCAACTTATAGCTGGAGTGACGCCTGATAAGAAATGTTATGTACCTACTTAATACTCAATTTATTTATTGTTTTCATTATGTTAAGTCCCCAGTACACAATGGCGTATGCTGGCCCACGACAGGCCATCGCCATTGTGTACACGGGGCAATGGCGTATGATGGCGGACAATTGCCGATCGTGGCGCGCAATCGGAAAGTTGTCGGTTTTTCGGGCACACTTCAAAGGAATCGTGGCGTAGCGTGGCCTGTGGTGTTCACACAATGGGCCATTGTTTAGTTTGTCACCTACAACTTTCAAGTTTATTGATTTATAATAATTATAGTATTTTAGGTACGATGTTTTCAGATGAATGATGCATTTAATCGTATAGTAGACTCCCTGAAAATACCTATTTAAAAAAAAGAGACATTTCTTCTACGTCCATCGCAAGTGGATTGCCAGACAGCAATGAGACATGCGCCATTGTGTGAACACCAAGTGATCGTGGCCTACAGTGGTGCATTGCAAAGCGTGGCCCAGCATACGCCATTGTGTACTGGAGCCTTTAGGACTAGGTTGTTACAGTAGGTACTTACATATTGTTTGGTTACATACAACATATGAACCCTGTTTGAGGGCACTACAATATACAGGATGGTAGCATACTTAAAAACACAAATAAGTATAAAAAAACAAAAAATAATAATTTACTCAAATGCTATAAGTTCCTACATGTATAGAAACGCCTAATTGTCTAGCTGCTAGATATTCTTGTTAAACGACATAGGTTTCACATAAATCAATACGAGAGGGTGGCGAGGGGTGCGCGCGCAATAAATCAAATAACCTTAATTGACCTCTCGATGCAGATGATGCACCTACCCCCGCGCCTCACGTCATCCCCCCTCTGCAGCATCCTTCATCCCAAAAATCATATTTACTTAAAATTATTTTATAAGCATCATACGTTTCGGATTAAAGGAAAGATCCCGGTGCTGGGACTGATGCATCATTAAATATTAGCAATAAAAAAGCCTCTTAATTCTTGCTCGTATTCGAATATATAACATCAAGTAAACTAATACTAAAAAGTACAGTAAGACAGTTTAATTTACGTCTTTCTCTATACGATACGAGTATTACATATAGACTTTTACACAACCATGGAAAACAGTAGCCCGGAATTGGTGACCAATTTGGCATTCCCTATTGTATGTTTGATGTCTTTATGGGTCTTCGTTATTGCAATAAGCGCCCATCTGAATTGAAGCTCTAACGGCCGGTTTCTGGAAACCCAAATCACGATTGTCCGAGTTTGACACAGTAATTATTTGATTTTTTCGTTGATCATCGTTCGAGAAACCGGCCGGCGAAAAGTTTGTAAATGTCCATACCTACTAATTCACAGATATAGGTAATACTTTAGTGCCTACAGTACCTAGCAAGGGCGGATCTAGGTTTTTGAAGTGAAAACTTCTTTAGCGGCGCTGGGTGGGTAAAAACTTTCAAACTCGCGTCAGGGTCACGTGACGTCGAAAAAGCGTAAGATCTTATTTAATTTTTATACATTGCTCGTAAAACAAGAGACGACAAAAGAACACACTTGCGGTCACGCGACGTATGACTCAAACAATTAAATAGTGTTGTGGCGACATCGTACAAGGCGAGTACAAGGCGCTGCCAACACGCGGTGCGGTGCGGAGCGCGGGGGCGGAGGACCGAGGAGCGGCACTCGCGCGCCGGCAGCCGACAGACGCTCTGAGCACCCTCGCACGGGAAACACGTATCGCTCGCCGCGCGCGCATAACCAGATAGACGCTATTATATCGTACGAATCGTTTCGCCTAACTTGTATTTAACTGTATCGCTTCCATCTTATTGAAGTGAAAACTCAGTCAGGGTCACGTGACTCGTGACGTTCATCGAACGTGACGTTCATCATTCGTTGTCTTCGTCGTTGTGTCAATGTCAATGACATGACACAATCACAATGACACAGACACATTCGCGCTTGCGCGAATGTGTCTGTGTCATTGTGATTGTCATTGTCATTGTCATTGTCGTTGTGTCGACATGACACAATCACACTGACACAGACACATTCGCGCTTGCGCGAATGTGTCTGTGTCATTGTGATTGTCATT
This sequence comes from Ecliptopera silaceata, assembly GCA_932527185.1. Lineage (NCBI taxonomy): Eukaryota > Metazoa > Arthropoda > Insecta > Lepidoptera > Geometridae > Ecliptopera > Ecliptopera silaceata. Next base: position 5,301,156 of record OW052211.1, read on the forward strand.
GTCATTATGACGACTGTGGTTATATTTTTGAAGTGAAAACTTAAAAGTGAAAACACAGACACATTCGCGCTTGCGCGAATGTGTCATTGTCATTGTCATTGTCGTTGTGTCGACATGACACAATCACACTGACACAGACACATTCGCGCTTGCGCGAATGTGTCTGTGTCAGTGTGTCTTCGTTGTCTTCGTCGTTGTGTCACATTCGCGCTTGCGCGAATGTTACACAATGACATGACACAATCACAATGACACAGACACATTCGCGCTTGCGCGAATGTGTCTGTGTCATTGTGATTGTCATTGTCATTATGACGACTGTGGTTATATTTTTGAAGTGAAAACTTAAAAGTGAAAACACATTCGCGCTTGCGCGAATGTGTCTGTGTCATTGTGATTGTCATTGTCATTATGACGACTGTGGTTATATTTTTGAAGTGAAAACTTAAAAGTGAAAACACAACGTTAATATTGAAGTTTTCACTTCTGCCGGCACTCCCGGAGTGCTACCATTTTTTTTTTTTTCGGGGGCACAATGTGCTGAGCTGTTTCGAAAAAATATTACCAAATACAAATTGAAGTACATTTTTACAAGGGTATATAATTGGTACCTGAATGGTATGACCCGTGAATTTGTTTGTACATTTATACCAAATGCTCGTGCATTTATACACGGGGGCACCCCGGTGCCCCCTCCCCTAAATCCGCTTATATCCCCCTATATCCGCCTACCTATCTATAATATTATCATTACTATCTACCAATATTCGGCGGGATGACTGACGGGGTACATGCGCGCGTTCAATCATCCAATTTCGATAGACCTCTCAATGCAGATGTTGCACCCTCTCGCCTCATGTGTCGCCTAAAATAGCTCATACCTACGCGATTATAGTACCTATGTAGTTAGTACCTAGGACGATTAATAAATAGGAAGGTAGTATAGATTGGTAGGACCTAACCTAATCAACTACCTACATTTACTAGGCTGAGATGGCTAACATTGTTACCTATGCCATAGACGCCGAATTGACCTCATGCTTTGCAAATCCAAAACTGAACCAGAATATAAAAAAAATACGCAAATTACCTATGTCATTTCTGACCGTATTACGTGTATTTTTAACAGACGAAAAACGGAGGAGTTCTCTAGCAAACGCATTTTTTTATCTTTGATCGCGCTATATGTTTACAAAGTACCTACTCTGATTTTAATAATTGTTGTTTTGTAGAACAACTTGGTGACAGAAGTTTATGGCACTTAGGACCCTCAGGACAATGGGTCGCGCTACTCAACATTTCCCACGAAAGCTTTGGACGGGCTATCTACTGTACACATACCTACTCTTAATTGATATGCAAATACGGCTTATTATCATGTTAAACAACTCATTCACAATCACTATGTACACCAGTTTTATAAAGCCGCCGAAGTGAGTACCTAAGTATGACATAACATGTGGTTCAGCTGGCCTGACTGAGATGACTTACAAAGAAACTGAATGTGATTTAAAACCTGGCAGGTTTTGAGAGACTAGGATACGGCCTCAGTCCTATTTCAGATATCCGGGCTCTAGTAGTAAGTATCTAGTAGTATGGTTTAAAAGTAAAAATCGTCCGAAAATTATCAAATCCTAATTTGTTTCCGAGTAAAGTCTTTGTAAATCTGTGTTCTTGGAATCCATTTAAACGTTACGTTATAGCTCATAACGAGCTGAGGACCCATGGCTGGCTTACACACAGTCGTAGGCCTATAACTTTGGTGTTATTGGTACTTAATTTTTTTTTCTAGATTTTCTAGATCAAATCATCTTGTATACTAGAAGATACTTTAACGTATACGCCCTAGAAAATGGACAATTTAGAAGCACTAATAACTTAGTTAGAACTTATATCATTTTAGATCCTGATAAATCATATTTTGATCATGCATTTATTTGAGAGTAGGTAAGTTTCAAAGTTCATAATAATAAATAATTGAAAAGAGCTCTCCCTCATCAAATTCGTTGGGGTTGCAAAATTAATAGGGGTCTACTGTCTGACCTTCGACTACCCCTTGTATTTGAGCTCATCAACTACAAGGGGCAGTATTTCATCACATATTTTTATACTACCGAAGTGAAAAATAAAGTGACCACTAGTCTTACGTAGTTGTTACTTTAATTAAATGCTCAAATTTGTTTTATTTCTGTAACTTAATCAATGCATCCTAATAAAATAATGCCTTGACTAGTGTTAGACAACCTTATTTCGGAAATAGAGTCATCAAGTTCGAAAATGCACAGGTTTTTATAGTTACTTTAAATGCTTAACTTTGTTTTATTTCTGTAACATAATCAATGCATCCTATTAAAATAATGCCTAGACAAGTGTTAGACAACCTTATTTCGGAAATAGAGTCATCAAATTCGAAAATGCACGGGTTATAAAAATAGTTACTTTAAATGCTTAACTTTGTTTTATATCTGTAACTTAATCAATGCATCCTAATAAAATAATGCCTAGATTAGTGTAAGACAACCTTATTTCGGAAACAGAGCGATCATTCAAAAATGCACAGGATTTTCAAGTTGTAACATTTACATGATGGAGCTATAACGGATACTAAAATAAAAGTAAATAAAACGACTAATATTTTTAAAATGTATTTATTATTTAATTTCGTCCATATTTTGCTTTGGCCAAAAATCACAGATAAACATCGAAATACATCACTAGACTAAATTAAAAGTAGTACGTGAATAACATTCATTACTACAAAATTCTTTCAATTTTCGGAAAAAGTCAACAATTACATACTTTATATATAGGAGTATAATCTTTGGTATACATCAAAAAAGGGTATAAATACAGTAAGTATTAATATAAGTAATTCATATAATGTTCAAAGACGACAGTTGAATATATAAGCCAATAAGGACTCGTTATATGTATCTTGTCTGTGATTGGTCTAAAGATTAACGTTCACCACCGGCTAAACTAAGTTAGTTTAGGACAACTAAGTTAGTTTAGCACAACTAAGTTAGTTTAGCACAATTTAGTTAGTTCCACTTGCTGGGGCATTTAACGTAGCTTAGCTGGCATAGTTTGGACGCACATGTATGAAAAACTGGCTCTGAGTGCGAGCTACTTAGTTTAGCGGGCGGTGGACGTTCGGGTTAAACTTGGGAATATTCATTTGTCGTGTTGTAAGTACATTTAGCGAAAAAAAGTTGCAAGCTTACGTCAAATCAGTGGACTCTGACACTGTTACTTAATCTAAATGTTTGAACATGGAAATACTGGATGCTACGTATGACTGATTGTCTTGGTAAATACACACCTACTCAGTAGAGGATTGATTAAAATGTTCGCGTTTATCATATTGTAGTGTTACTAAGCTTAACTAGCCACTGGACTATGCTTCTGTTTAGGAATAATACTATCGTCCTATATGTAGAGGCTGATATTGAAACCTTCTAAAACACGTTATTTGGATTAAACTTTTTATTAAACATTTTCTGTGCGATGTCTTAACAATTTATGTATTGATCTCCAAAATAATTTATAATTAATGTATCTTGGTTTTGATGAGAATTGTATATTTATTATCGAATTAATCCAGTGGGTATTCCTTAAAACTAAGTTATAATGATATCAATAATACGACATGTTCATTCCAAGTAAAAACATAATTGACTCTACTTTTTACGTGTTATTAATTACTATTTTATTCAAAACATCCTTTGTGCTGTTTCCAAAAATGCAATTTACATCAAAGAGTAGTAATTAAATCCAGTAGGTATCACTTAAACTACATACAGACACATTCATAACCAAAATGACGTAGTATAGGGTCATAGATCAACGATCAATGCAAGTACACGTCTACAAATGGTATTAGTATTAAAGTAAAAAACTAAAAAGAGATCACTCATCAAAAGCGGACACAATAAATTAAACGTATAAAAAACCGGTTGTAGTGTTTAAAGATTACCCTTAAGCAGAGCTTTGTTGTTCAAAGCTCTAAACTTGTGGTTATCGTTAAGATAAGTGGTGATGAATTCTGGAGGGTTGCGAGCGAGGAATATTTCGACGCTCATGTAGCGAGCGGCGTTCAAACGCTTGCGCTCAGAGTTGGAACGACAAATATGTCTGTGCGCATCGAGAATGAACTTAGCACATGTCTTCTCGACGAGCAGTGAGGATACTGACTTTGAGTCATTTTCGATGGGTACCTGTGAAATATTGCTGTTATTATTGCTTTGTTTACACTGAAATATGTTTTCCGTATAAGCCGAAACATTAAAGATCAACGTTTAAATATGCTATGAAAAAAAAATACGGAAATTACACATAACGCGTTCTAGTCTCAAACTAAGCAAAGCTGAAAGACAATATAGAATGTAATACAAGTTAAGAAATAATCTTCACAAGTGACTCCTACATCGTCCATGAGCTAAAACTGATCTGCAAAAGATGAACATTAAAATTAAACTTACCCCAAAACGGACCCACTGCCACACCTGCCATCTAGATATCTCAGCAGTAGCAGAATCCTCAACATTATTCCCATAGAAGTAATGTCCTTTACCATCGAGCCAGTGGTAGATAAACATGATAGTGACAGCCACATTGTAATCTAGACCTTCAATGGTCACCCCTCCGCAAGGGATGGACAGGAGATTTTGGGGTGTCACGTTGATGTCGGGCATAAGATAGATCTGATTGACTGTGGTGGTACTCTTCTTCCATAGCTAAAAGAAAGTGATTTATAAGACCCTGTACAATAAACAGTCAACGAACATAATATCCAAACGGAAACAATTCTTAATGATCCTTGTGATTTTACTGAATAAATCAATTTTGACTTTGACTAATTCTTAGGCTAAGCTGTAGCATGCAGTAGTTTTGTCAGCGACGATTTCTTATGGTGGAATTAAAGCTAATATTTACCTCATTCATGAAGGGCACCACTTGGGTGTCATATACTAGGAATCCGTCGACTCCCCAGTCAATCTCCGTTGTCTTAGCATTCAAGATTTTCAAGATTATTCTCTTGGATCTGAAAATATTTTTTTTATTGGCGAGATATAATAAAAGCATGGTTCACTACTACAACTCTTTACCATGGTTTGCTTTGTCGACATAAATGTTAATTAATTTATTTATTTATTTGTCATGCTTGTGTGTACATTGAATGTAAGTGGCTTGTTGTTGTAAGGCTTTGGGCTGGGCTTAGCCATATGACCCATGTGTAAACCTAAATTATGGAATAAACCAATCACTCAAGCACGTTTAATGTGGAGATGCCACCACATGGACATGGCAATGATGTCCATTATATTAGAAGAAGAGGGAGGCCTAAGAAAGATGAACGGATTGTATGAAAAATTAATGGCCGATGATAAAGGAGAATGGAAGAAAACTTGTTGCACCGACTCCACCTAAAATAAGCTATGATCTAAGAAGAAATATACATGATTATACAATACAGTTTAGACTCACGCTATATCGTTCCCGTTAGAGTGGGGGTACAAGGTCTGAGCAGCCATCCCCCCTGTAGCAGGAGCCCCTCGCGTGTGGGCTGTAGCCACCACCAGCTGAATGTAGCAGGACAGAAACTCCTGCTCGATACTCACGTACTTGTTCCTATCCGGCAGAATGAACTGCTTGCGATCACCTAAGGATTAGAATTTGGTTGGGTTGATAATCATAAATTTTCACGAATATTTTACATATCGCGCTCGAACCCCAAACTAAGCCAAGACATGGGAACTAAATTGCTGGTAAAATACCTACTTGTTTTTTTAATTGAATACCTATGAAGTTAAAGAGATGATATATCAATGATTCTATCGCAACTGGATAAATTTCTATAACGATTAGGTAAATATATAAAAAGGTATTGTTGTTATATCAAGATGTTCATATATTGATGGTTAACTAGTACAAGTTTATACGGACGTAAGTACAAATTAATAATTTACTGAAATGAATATTAAAGTACAGGGTACTAACCGAGCTTAGCAATGATAGAGGCGCAATAATCCCACACCCCACAGTTCAGTCCGAAAGAATGCTCCCGCAGTGCATACAGAATCTCATCCAGCTCAAACACAGCGAAGATGCTCTCGATGAGAACGCAAGCCTTTATAGTGCCCTGAGGCAGGCCTAGTTCCAACTGCGTCCACACGAAGATATCATTCCAGAGTTGAGCTTCACTGGCACCTTCCAGCTTAGAAAGGTAGAAGTAGGGACCGCACTTGGTCTCATTGAGCTTGATGGCGTTGTGGTACATTATAACGGCGAAGTCGATTAGCGCTCCTGCAGGTGCTTTGCCGTCAATCTGAGTAATTATGAAAAATCATTGAAGTTTTCAGTCTAGTTTGGATAGAAGGATGGTGATGACCAAAAGATCCGTAACCACGATATTTGAGTAAAGTCAATCCTCGATTTATATGAAATCATTAAGTATATAGGTAATTCGCCTTTTCCTAAACTTTTGCTTGTGAAAATCGACCGGAATAATTAAAAAAGACAACTTATTATTAGTATTGAATCAATGGATTCTGTTGCTGATACGGTAATCAATCTTTAGATCTCTCGGATTTGGCCTGCATAGCCCTTCCCAAAAATATCACCTAGAGATCACAAAAATATAGAGACTGTAAATCGTAAGCGAAATATGTAGTAATGTACGAGTCAGGATAAAATATATGGTGAATTACCAAAATATGATGCTCGATAATGTTCCAAGCCCTCGGTCTGAAAATCAGGACGGGGCACGTAGTGATACTAAGCGGAGCCCCTGGCAGTTGCTGTGTGGAATGCACAGCACTGAAGATGTTATTGTAAGCCATCAGCTGGTTACGCCAGGTCGGGCAGTGCCCATCATCGAAATCGACCTGGATACCTTGAACATCCGAATTCAGCGCCGAAACGAAGTGGGCTGTATTCGACGCTGATACGTCACCGAGATCCAAGTGGCGATTCCTGTTGAAATAAACTCACTATTATTAAGCAAGTTTTGAAAGATTACTTATACTTGTACCTATAAAATGTGTAAACGAACTTCTTATGCCTACCAAACCAACATTGATCGAACGTCATTTTAGGTAAGTTTGTTTAACTTTATATTATGAAAATAACATTTTTATCAAAATGAGATGTGATGAACTGAACGCGACTGAACTATTGTTTTTTTTTAAACGCACGAGCATTTGCCTTTCTTATCTATTTTGTGCTAAATGTTGTTGATTACCAACGAGTACTACTGGCTGGATAACTTAGACACAATAGCTAAAGACTAATTAAGTAGTATTAGGTACATAATGATATGGAAGGTAGGTGTGTACCTGCCTATCTTCCATATATTATATTATGTAAGTAGAGGAGAGTGAATAGGTTTTATCTAGGCAAACGCGCTACACTGTAGACCTCATCACCACTTAACATGTGAGATTACGGTCAAGCGTTTGACTATAATATACCTACTTATAAAAAAAAAATATCATTATGTTGACCACCTGGCCAATGCTCATATTTCCGTTAAAGCATAGCAACAGAGCTTTTACCCTTTTCGTCTCTACAAAAGGAATTGTATGTACTCGAGTTACCAATTATCTACATAGGTAGATGGTTTGCAGCTGTCTACATGCGTATTATACGCAAATCTGGACCCCTGTGGAGACTATTCGCAATGCCAGAGGGATTAATTCACCCCTTTGGTATGTTTATGTTGGTAGCCTTGACGCAAGGGACTCTATTTTACCAGTCAGCCAGCCCCTCTACTAATCTCAGCAAAATTCGCAGCCTAATGGTAATTGGTAACATACTCGTATGTATACCTGCATAGCATACGTTACGGTGCGCTATCGATTTCATAGACTTAAGAGTCTAGGACCTAGACTCTTGAGTCTATGAAATCGATAGCGAGATTTGTATTACCTAGACTCTAGGTCTAAGTAATACAAATCACGATATAATTGATAGAGTAAACTTCGCGACTGCGGTTTAATGATCATAACGTACATTTTATTTTTTTGCGATTTCACATTTTCGCATTTGCGCAAACTACCATCCTAGTATAGCGTCGATAAATAATAGTCGTAAATTAAATTTAAGTAGCATTAATAATTCAAACTTGGAAGTACCGCGCCGGCTAGCGACTGGCTGAAATAAGTCGGAGGTCGAATACCTAATATTTTCCATAATTAAGGTGTGCGCACACCGACGACTAGGTACAAACTGTTTTCTTTCTGAAAAACTTAATATCTAAAAATCTTTCCTCAGTCTCAGTTTTCTAATTATAAAAAAATAGGAGGTATCTAGGTAACCATTATTCTTTAGAATATTTTTTACATTTGTATTCATCTGCTTTTCAGTGATCAATAGTAGGTAAATAGTAACCTACCTATAAATCACCAAATACCTAACACCTATAATATTGTACCTACTTAGATAGGTATTTAGTCTATTCATATCTAATAATAAATAGCTTTTTATGATACCTAAGGCAATAAATAATCGTGTTAATGCAACGATATGATAACATAGGTATTCTAATTAAAATGTAGCAATGCTAAAATTTTATGTTCTAAGTTTTACTTACTGCAGACGAGGTGGAAGTGGAGAAATAGTCCAAGACTTGTCAAGCCTCTCAGGCGATTTCTTGAACTCAAAGACAGTTTGAGAATGCACCTCTATATTCCTCTTCTGTCTATTTCTGTAGAGCAGATCAATTCTATCGTCAAATTTCTTATGCATCTTCGCCAGGAACTCCCTGGCCCCGGAATTGAAGCATTGTTTCTGAATCTTAGCTAGTTTTGGGTCCGGTGCATGGAGGAGCACTACATCAGCCATGGTTGTAATATATCACCCGATACACTAACAAACTTTGATCCTTCTGTTGATCTTCTTATCAATTTTATCACACGGTGACCGATTACAGTAAACGGATATTTGTAATACGCGCCACACACACGCTTCGACTCCCAGGTTACGAATGACGGAAAGAACGGAACGAAATCATGAATATATATGAATCAAATGAATGAATGGTCTAGAATTAATAAAGAGTGATGTGCCTGCCTAAAAAAATGGTACTTACATATTACTTATGTAGTAACTTTATAGCATGTTTATTTATTTAGTAATAATAATAATACTAACTATGTATTTTAATTACATTCATGGATTTCATTTCTAGGTTCCTCTTGCATAAAATGTTAAATACATGAGTGAGTATTCTCTAGGTAACATAATTAATATAACCTAATTATTTTGTTTATAATTAATTGCTACATAATATTATTTACCATCTTCATTATACCTGTTTAAAAAATTGCCGAATGTTCTCAAAATACTTATTTACTGGATACTTTCGAAGTGGTTGAGTTACTAAATTATTATCGTTTCTTTCACTTTCTCATATATCACGATTAACAACTCTTCTAAAATTAATAATGTTTTCATAATGTCATAAAACTAACTATCATCCGTATGCTTAGGAAATTTAGTGTTATATTTACTTAATTCTATTAAAAACCAAATGACCTATAACGAATTAGGTAACAGTGTTGTTTAACTTAATTGAATTAGGTATATCATCATTAGTAACGTAAACAATACCTGCCTATTGTTTATTCTACTTTTGTGATGTATACCTACTCATAACGACTTGTCCGTTATGTTTGTCTTGCTTATTTTGTATAATTGATTAATATGGCTCTATTCGACCTAGCCGAGATAAAAAAAAAAGCTAGCACTCCGGGAGTGCCGGCAGAAGTGAAAACTTCAATATTAACGTTGTGTTTTCACTTTTAAGTTTTCACTTCAAAAATATAACCACAGTCGTGATTGTGTCATGTCATTGTGTCACATTCGCGCAAGCGCGAATGTGACACAACGACGAAGACAACGAAGACACACTGACACAGACACATTCGCGCAAGCGCGAATGTGTCTGTGTCATTGTGATTGTGTCATGTCGTTGTGTCACATTCGCGCAAGCGCGAATGTGACACAACGACGAAGCCAACGAAGACACAGACACATTCGCGCAAGCGCGAATGTGTCTGTGTCTTCGTTGGCTTCGTCGTCATCGTCACGTCACGTCATGTCGCCACGTCATCGTCACGTCATGTCGCCACAACACTATTTAATTGTTTGAGTCATACGTCGCGTGACCGCAAGTGTGTTCTTTTGTCGTCTCTTGTTTTACGAGCAATGTATAAAAATTAAATAAGATCTTACGCTTTTTCGACGTCACGTGACCCTGACGCGAGTTTGAAAGTTTTTACCCACCCAGCGCCGCTAAAGAAGTTTTCACTTCAAAAATGTTTTATACTTCTACCAAGTTTGTCTGAATTTTCATACGGATTTTTATTTAATTTGATCTTTAATCATTTTATTTATATACCTTATTATCTTTATTCTGAAAACTAAATAGAGTACAGTACATTGTACTCAACGTTAACGTGAATGAATAAATAGACTCGCACAACGTCTACGCACCTCACTACAAATCTTGCCGTTCATTCTAGTGATGGGCAAACCGAAAAAAAATATCGATATATATCGTATCGATATATTTCAAATATATCGATTATATCGTCCAAGAAATATCGATATTTCGATATATCGATATTTTTTGCCCAATTTGCAAATATTTATAAAAATTGCCAAAATATTAGAAATTTTTAAGCAAATATACATCTGGCTGTTTTGACATCCGTTTTTTTATTTAAAAAAAACAGGATTTTCATTGCTTGACTTAAAAAAAAACAAATTTAACATAACATTACTCTAAAAGAATTTGTCTGATATTGACATCAGGAGCACTCGTTGTTTAGAGCTTTAAAAATATATCGATTTTGATATCTGAAAATAAATATCGAATATCGATATATCGCTGGAAAAAATATCGCCGATATATATCGATATTTTTCAGAAAAAATATCGATATTTTGATATATCGATATTTTTTGCCCATCCCTAGTTCATTCATATACAATCTGTGTTCGTGTTCGGTCGCAGTATCTTTGGTTTGGTTTGTTGTTTTGTTTGTGAAGTAAAGTCAAGAACCTAAATATTTTCTATTACTAGTAAATAATTGTATGTAATATTTGAGAACAGAGCGTGCTAGTTTATATTTTCAACTCTAACCTACTACTATGGATCAGTCTGAACCTCAAGATATCAAAGAGGAGATCAAATTCAAACCTAGAAAAAAGAAGAATTTTCGTCAGCGGATCAAAGACGATGAAGACGAATCTGACGATGAAAGGTTTATATTGGCTAAATTGGAAGAAACAAAAGAGATACAAAAGCTTCGTTTAAGACCTAACGGTGTAAGCGTTATCGCATTGGCTACAGGTCAAAAGGTGAACGTAGATGAAGAAATAACTTGTAAAGACCCCTTTAAGGTCAAAGCTGGTGGCATGGTGAACATGCAGGCATTAAAAAGTGGCAAGGTGAAGCAAGTAGATGACGCGTATGACACTGGAATTGGCACACAATTCTCAGCAGAGACTAACAAAAGAGATGAAGATGAGGAAATGATGAAGTATATTGATGAGCAATTGGCTAAGAGAAAAGGTAATGAGCCAATACCTATATAAAATAGAATAATCCAATGTTTCACCTCAAGACAAGAAATTAAACTACCACTTATTAAAAGCACACTTTTAATCTCTACAATTCCATGTCTATTTGTAATATAATCTATTTCTTATTTCCAGAGGGACATAATCAAGAGAGCAGAGATCATGAACACAATGACGCCCTCAAGTACTTATCACCCGAGGAAGCAGCTTTACTGTCTCTTCCCGATCATCTTAGAGTCTCCTCAACTCATCGATCCGAAGAAATGTTGTCGAATCAAATGCTCAGTGGCATTCCAGAGGTTGACTTAGGCATTGATGCTAAAATAAAGAACATTGAGGCCACAGAAGAGGCCAAAATGAAACTCCTCTGGGAACGGCACAATAAGAAAGACGGACCTTCACAGTTTGTACCAACAAATATGGCAGTAAACTTTGTTCAACACAACAGATTCAATATAGATGCTGATAACTCAAAAAAGAGAAAAGTAGAAAAACCACCCGCTAATAAGACGGAGCCGGCAAATGTTATTGATGATAGTGTCGATAAAATTGTTAAAAAAGCTAAAGGGGAAAGGGCTACTGATGACTTTCATTATGAAAGGTTCAAAAAACAATTCAGGCGGTATTGATCTACAATTTGCAAATTATTGTAGGTACATACTATCTTTGTATGCTATTAAGTAATAATATCAGTAGCAGTTCTACTTGAATTTAGTTTAAAATGACTTGTTGTGTTCAAATGACACAAGAAGAAGTATTAAAAATACAATGTATTTCTGTAAAAATAAATTATTCATAATAAATTCCATAAGAACTTTTAGGTTCACAACTTTTTGTTTTCTTGTAAATAACAACCCATTTTGGACATGCATTTCTTGCATTATAATACAAATTGAATAAAAACAACAACTCAGGTTAAAAGAAATAAATTTCTTTATTCAATAAAGTTTACATCACTAAATTATCAGATCAGTATTATCAAATCTATCGGACGGAAATTGGCAATAAGTAACAAAATTAAAATAATGTTCTTCAACAATACACACACATAACTTAAACTTTAATATAAATGTCCTACTTATATAACCCACATGAATTTTGTGGGCAATTTATTATAACAATAATGGCCATACTCACACTATCAAATGATTTAATTCTTTTGTGTTTTACAAACCATTTATATACATTTATTAGTGAAGTATGCCAATAATCGGGCCGTGGGCTAGAAATCTTTGTTCAGCCCACATAATTGTAGATTACATCATGTTTTTAAAATTAAATAATACAAGGACCATTTTAACAATCGGACGGAGGTACAATCAAACCTAATATCAAATTAAATAAATAATTATACAGGGTGTTTGGAAGGGAGCTGTACATACGCCTAGGGTAGAAACTAGGGATAGTCTGCTACCTACCCCCGCCCATTATATTGACCTTGGCCTCAAGGTTTTTTTTTAATTTATTATTATTTTTTATTTGACTTTTTTATGATTTTTTGACTAAAACTACCTGTAGCTCAAAATCTATCCATGGGACCGGTCGGCTAATGGTCTTGTTTTAATCGTTAGAGTCTTAGGGTCCTGCAAAAAATTATTTTACACCAGAAAATTGTGGAGAAGAAAAGTTATGGGGCCTGAAGTACCGTAGTAAGGTAAAGAAATAATTTTAAGGGCAACTTTCTATGGGGTTTAAAAAAAAACTAACAGGGTTGGAGTTCTTCTGATTTTTTTAAAACATCCTCAGTCCATGCCCTTTCTAACGATATGCTAAAAGTGTATTTATCACTTTTAGTTTTAAAGTTATTAATTAATTTCCGCAACTAGGGCACTTCAAGCAAAAATTTCAACTAATGAAAATTAAATGTGTTCGATCGTAAAAGGATGGCAAATGAAACAAAAAATTTGGTAATGACTAATGTCATTAAATTACGGGCCGCACTTTTTGCCAGACAACCTAAACGGGCAAAACTACTTAGATTTCCTCGAAAACGATTTGCCTGATTTAGCGGAAGAAGTGTTTGACGAAGATCGGCCCATAGTCTTCCAGCACGACGGCTGTCCTGCTCATTGGAGCCTAGCAGTGAGGGAGCTTCTGGACAACTGCTTTCCTAATTCTTGGATTGGTCGGGGTGGGCCAATTCCCTGGCCCCCAAGGTCGCCTGACCTTACCCCACTCGACTTCTACGTCTGGGGAAGGGCGAAAGAGTTGGTGTACGCAGAAGAAGTACCAACAAGGGAGGTTCTAATTAACAGGATCCACGCCGCATTCGATACAATGCGCGAGGAACTGCTGCTTAGAACGGTGACCGTGGAGATGAGGAAGAGGTGCCGAGCATGTTTACAGGTCAATGGTCATCAATTTGAACAAAATTTGTAATTAATTAAAATTAGTAATTAATTAAAATTTGTAATTTAATGACATTAGTCATTACCAAATTTTTTGTTTCATTTGCCATCCTTTTACGATCGAACACATTTAATTTTCATTAGTTGAAATTTTTGCTTGAAGTGCCCTAGTTGCGGAAATTAATTAATAACTTTAAAACTAAAAGTGATAAATACACTTTTAGCATATCGTTAGAAAGGGCATGGACTGAGGATGTTTTAAAAAAATCAGAAGAACTCCAACCCTGTTAGTTTTTTTTTAAACCCCATAGAAAGTTGCCCTTAAAATTATTTCTTTACCTTACTACGGTACTTCAGGCCCCATAACTTTTCTTCTCCACAATTTTCTGGTGTAAAATATTTTTTTGCAGGACCCTAAGACTCTAACGATTAAAACAAGACCATTAGCCGACCGGTCCCATGGATAGATTTTGAGCTACAGGTAGTTTTAGTCAAAAAATCATAAAAAAGTCAAATAAAAAATAATAATAAATTAAAAAAAAACCTTGAGGCCAAGGTCAATATAATGGGCGGGGGTAGGTAGCAGACTATCCCTAGTTTCTACCCTAGGCGTATGTACAGCTCCCTTCCAAACACCCTGTATAAACATGATCATAAGGCACATTTCACTTGGACAAGGACAAAGGCACTATTCATTTTTTTTTACAATTTGGAATATTAATTCTAAGGTGCAATATCTATCCTTAGTTGACAACTGATTTCATACTTATGAAAAATTATGATAAACTATTGTATTCTTTTTACATACTTATGGACATATATAAAGTTACATATAGGTTACCTGGTCATAAAGAAGTGTGGAGAAAAAGGTTAATAATATTCTACACATATAAACTCTCTGGAGAAGTTTTAAAATTTGGTGGGGTTTTACATACACGAGGTTACAAAACTTGTGTACAAATTATTGTGTACACAGATGTTACACAATTAAGTTTACTTCAAAATGTCGATATAAGTGAGAAATATAAACTTTTTCTTCATAATATATAGCGATTAAAACTAAAATTGAATTCAGTTAAGTATTAATCGCGACATCTTTACACTGATTACAAGATTAGACTATTTGTATACTTTTTTTTTCGTCACATTCTTCATTACTGAAGTTCGTGCCTGTCCTGAAATATCATAGTAGAGTTGTCGACTACCTGTCTCCATGCCTTTCTATCCTGGGCCTCTCTCAATGCAATGGTGACAGGAAGCCCAGTAAGAGATTTCACTTGGTTGGACCATCGGTTAGGTATCGGCCGCGAGGCCTTTTTCCGTCTACTTTTCCTGTTACAACAAGCTTTTCTAAGTTATCTGGCTGTCTACGCTTGTATACATTATGGTTGTATAATAAATTCATAATTGGGTACATCGCGAAGTCCCTTATCGTCTTAAAAATCTAAATAATCAAATACAGAATATAAAATTTGCCGAAAATATACAACAAAGCAAACAAACAATAAAAAACATTGATAAATTTTATGCAACACTATGTGTTGTAACTATGTACATTATGTGTATCAAGTTTATACAAAAAGAACTTTGTTCAAGCTAAATATACATGAAATGTAAATAATTTTATCGTGATAAAGCTTAAAATAATTATGTGAAGATATGTTGATCTTATATTGCTATGTGCTTTTATATAGTAAATTAATCCCCTAATTCATAATTCCGTGGAGTTATCTCAAATGTTTTACCCCCTATCTTATAATAAGTTAGTGATGATTTTATGTCATCATTACGTATGGTAACGATAACCAATACATCAAGTCTGCGCTAACTTTTTATAAGATAGACCGTTAGTGATAAGGTAATACTTCATTTATAGATTATTGATGAAGTACCTGCCTGAACTGATACATAGGGCTATTTAAAGGGGATATCTACCTACTTAACTTTATTATTTACAAATTATTTATCAATTTATAATTTGACTCACATTTTTTAAAGACATAATATAAAGAAGTCATCCAGTACTGGAGATTTTAAATCGTATTGAATACAATATTAGTGTTTTTTTTTTCTTTCAACATAATAACCTGGATTATCTTACTGTGTCAGGTTCAACCATCAAATTCACATTAATTAAATAAAAAGTCTTAAAACTATATTTAATACCTAATTTTAAGAAGTGATGCGTTACGGTGTGCGCAATAACACTTTTACTATGTTATATTTAATTATTAGCTAAATATATTTAAAAGGCGCTTTTGAACGGGTAATAAATAACTTTTTGTGCTAACACAAACTTTAGCAGTCTTAATATTAAATTCCAGTGATATATCTACTTGTAAATGTTAATGATCCAGATCTTTAGTCTTCGTGAATTGAAATTCAATCCATTCTTATAGCAATTTAAAAAAAATGCTTATAGAAATTCTGTAAAAGTCTGTTAACTTTTTATCAATAACACAATACACCAAGGTCACTTAATAAATCTACTGTAGGTTTAGGTTTGCACTGTCTTTTGTTTAACCCATTAGAGGCCAAATTAAACTCAGGTATATTTTTAGTAAATCAACTTTATTTTTATATTAAGAAGGGTAATTAGAAATATAATCGACAACGTGATTTTTTTATTATTATTATTTTTTAAATTAGGGGGCTGTACTCAATTGAGTACAATGGCCATTCATAGGTGGTACTTTTCAAAACATGACCTTGCTAAACAAAGCGTCTGCAGATACTTTTTGCACTCCCAACGCACCCTAGAATGGCATATTACGCACCGTAATTGCTTTTCAAGTTTTTTTTGGAAATATTCCTGTCCCATTTTGAAGCAAACCTTGAACCAAAGAGGACGATGGCCGACTTTTTCGCACCTTCTTGTCGTAAATAGTACCTCGCAACACTACGTACAAATAATAATTGATCCATATGATATTCAAGGCTTATTACATGAAGTCGCCAGGCATTGGCAACGGCCGTATCCACCATGGAAGTAAATAAGAACCACCACCTTTGACCTCGAATAGCAATTCTATACAGCGAGATAGACTGATCTAATTCATCTAGGCCTCTCAGTCTTTCATTGTAATTTTGGAACACGTAGGACACCATGGCTTTACATAACCCATAGGCTCAACTGTGTCATAATTTGTTGCCATCGTGCATACACTATTGTCCTTCCATCTAACTAAAATTTTTCATTGTTTGTGTCAAATCTGAAATCAAATGTAGCTCTTTCTTTCTTCTTCATATCATATCATAGCATGTACTTGTTAGAAGACATATCTTGGCGTTCTTGATGATATCTTGTCATTCGTGACGTAAAAATACTTCGTGACTACTACGTTTTGGTAGGTATGATGGCTATATCATACTGGTTATCATCATCACTATCTTCCGATAAGGCAGCAAGGGTTTTTCAAGGTCAATGTAATTGAAAGCCACTGCAAAAGATCTACGATTCATAATGAACAGTCTGAAAAAGAAAGGTATTTTTTGATACCATTAGTTGCCGTTGTACTCAATTGAGTACAGAAGAAAATAACTCACAATATTTACACAAAAACAATTTATTCACTCAATTATTTATTACTTATATCAAAGATAACATTTCACTGTACTAAAATAATATCGAAAACTGGAACTTTTTCAGGATAAACACGACATAAATAAATAAAAACTGCACTTACCTGTGGGTCGCCATCACGATGAATTTTCGAACTACCCTCTCTAACAAAAAATAAGTAACCACTCAAAACTTTTATTGGATTAATATAAATAGTTATTTTATGTATCAAAATAGTAAATTGTATTTTCAAAAACGTTATTTATAATTAAACTAAAAATTAATGTTTACCTGTACTCAATCGAGTACAGCGACCTCTAATGGGTTAAGGTCACTTTTTTTAAGGAAAATGGTTTTTAATTTTATTGTTGAACTCCTTTTGTGCATATTTCAGTTCAATGACCCTGAAATATTTTTCTGTGATATGATACAATTGTGTTCGGTACTATAGCTTAGTCTCCGATTAAATTCAGGAAATATGTTATAATCGCCTGATTAAAAAATATTTGAATAAGTCAGTGCTATTCTTTTTTATGATGTACTTGAGTGTTAAACTTCAGTACTATGCGTTTGAATACGCACTTTCTTCTGACTACCATTTCTGTTAAGGGTTGGCGAGTGGCCAGAGTAGCCTGGGTTCTGTATCCCAAGGCTCGGGTCTCCTTTAGGCCTAGGTTTCTTGAGTGATGAACGGAGTGGCGACCGCGTTATTGTGCTTGCGTCTGATAGCCCTGTAATATTTGAAAATGTGGTTCATTTCTGCATTGATCAGTACCTCAAGTACGAGGATCGCAGAGACGCAAAGCTTAAATCTCCATACAAAATCGGTGGCTCTCGGCGATCACGTCTTTGCGATCCGTGTGTGAAACTACAAACTCGGACTTGGGGTACAGGTACAGTAAGTAAACAAGTTAACTTTGAATCGAAAATTAATGTCTAACGCTGTATTCGCTCAGTCGCACTTATTATCGAATCTGATGAAAAATATGTTTTTGAATTGAAGTAATTTTTTGCAGCTATCTAGCAGCTAGTATAACCCGAATATACAAACTTGTACTTTTCATACACCTCTGTTTAGTCTCATATTATTAGACGGAGTGCAATCAAATAACATAATTCATTTAAATATGTGGGAATCGAACCTACAGCATGGAGAGCATGGCTACTACCAACTGAGCTGTGACGCCTGTCAAATGTCCTGTCCTGTCAATTTAAGTGACTTACCTGTTAACGTAGTAGCTGTGGTATTCATAGAAGCAACACTACCATGCCCATTTGTGCTATACGGCTTGCCTGACGCATCTGTCATTGATATACCTGTAATTTTGGAATTCTAATAAGACACACAACGATGGAAAATCACGGGATTGATCATAAAGATAATAAATATTCACGGACACACAAGTCACACACTAACCAAAGCTTGTACTATGGGAACTAGATTGCTGATAGAATACTTTTATATTTTTATAGCCGAATACCGGGCTCAGTGGCTCGTCTTGGGAGAGACCTACGTCCAGCAGTGGACTGATATAGGTTGATGATGATGATGATCACAGATACCTATAGAATGAAGGATTGCGATATCTTACCTCTGCCTTCCTTGAAGCCTGGATTGTTGATGGAGGTTCCTTCAGGCGCAGCGAGGGAATTCGTCGGATCGCCGCCTGCTCGCCGCGCGTACAACGCGTCATACACCGACATTATGAATAGAATTGAGTTTAGCACTATGCAGAGGATCTGGAATGGGAATAATATGAATTTAAATTATGCAAAATAAACTGCCCATTACACCATACTAACCTCGTGTGACAACTCATCTAGCGGACTGCATCTAACATGATAAGTAAATAAATAAATGCGGCTTTTATGGAGTTTATGACAAAGAGAACCAAAGTGACTATTAAGAGACTCATTTGCTTTAACCTTACTCAATAATCATACTGATTTAGACTAGTATCTATTGGTCGTTTAAATCGTCTGTACACTTATTTTAGTATATATACATTTAAGGCGATAGGTGTGGTATATCCTACGAAAAGGAAAGATCTCTCACGCCGAGCGACTTTTAGCTCGGACTCCGAGCACCAATGGAATCTATTCGGTTGTATATACTTTTCTAACTCCGTGATAACTTCGTTTGCGCGATCAAGGCTTGCTTGCCATCTGTTGGTCTGTTGCGTGGACTACGGTGCAGTTTATCATGTAGCGAGATAGATGGCGCTACGAATTATTACTTTCATAATACTATTGGATTCTTTTTGTCTTACCTGTACGTAAAACGCTTCTCCTCGCGTTAGATAGAACCCTCTGTCATCGCCTTGCACTGCGAATAGCCCAGCTGCAGCTATTGACAGCAATGCTGGAAATAGACGAACATAATTCGTTTATATTAACATGCTTTGAGGATGAATAATTACTAATGGAATGCTCAAATAAATATATATTCATGGACATTTCACACATCACATTCTAGCCCAAAACTAAGCAAAGCTGGAATAATGGGAACTAGATGTCTAATAGAATGCTTATAATACATTTATTTTTGTAAATACATACATAGTAACACCCAGACACATAGTTTCATTCATTAATCGCACGAACTTCTTTTATTCTCTACGTGGCAACTTTGAGATTTAATTCTTGCATTTTAAATACACCTTCCGTCTTACACCGAAGAACAAGCAAGCCAAAAAATATGACTAGATTGTTTTTCTCCACGCTATTCCCAAGTTGTTCTATCTTTAATCTAACTCTTCGAGATACAAATGAATTCAGACTTAAGACGTGTTTAAGATACTCACTCGCTAGTAACGCTAGAGCTAGCTTCATTATCACCAGACTGGTGTATTTGAAGCCAACGCGCTCCTTCGACGAGATCATGGCTAGCTGAAGGATGGACAGGATACAGAATACCCCGAGGACTGACACTCCGATAGCAGCGACCACTCCGGCGAAGTATACCGCAGCTGGAAAGAAAATAAAGGATTTTGAGTTTTTTGAGTAACTTAGAGCAATTTTTAACAGACTACGCGTAAATAAATATATTCAATGAAATTTCGCACATCACGCTCTAGGCCCAAACTAAGCAAAGCTTTATGGGAAGGAAATTGCTGATAGAATAGTTATATTATTATTATTTTTTTGTAAATACAAACACAGAATACTTTTAACACCCAGACACTACAAAAATTGTGTTCATCACACAAACATTTGCTATTTGGGGATCGAACCCACGACCAACGGCATGGATAAAGCTACTACCAACTGAGCTGTGATCTGTCTATGCAGAGGTAAAGTACAGGGTGGAAAACTTTTATCTTAAAAGTAAATAACATACTCAATATGAACATACGGTCTGTGAAAATCCTTGGTATATGACTCTTATACTATGTTTGATAAGATGTAACAAAGACGACCTAGTTCTATTTTTTTTGGCTATCATCCGTATTGGGACATTTGTCGTGTATTATTTAATTATACTTACACGGCAAATGCAAGTAAACATCCGAAAGCTAGGTTCGTTATTCGTTATCAGAATGAGAGCACCGTACTGTCTCTTTAAAAAAGTGTCGCAAAATATTTGTCAGTAAAAAAAACCGTAGCGTTATTTGTACCTATTTATTCCCCAGTGGTGGACACAATCAGAATCACGACATTCTATTCAATAACACTTTTTCACAAAGAATTTCGCATACACAAAGTAGCACCGATTAAAAGCTATTTGCAAAATAAAATACTGTCCTTAAAGCTTACCGGACAACGACTGACATAAAAGACCATAGTGACCTGAGTCACGCGAATCCACTTTCCTCTTACACATTAGTTTTATAAAGTTATCGACCACGTTAAGTAGAAGCTTGGGACAATTTTAATTTAATTAGTGCTATGTACTAAGTAAAAAAAGTGGTTGGATTGTGTGAAAGAGGATATGAATGTGAAAGGAGTGGACTCGGATTTGACGAATGATAGGAGTGAGTGGAGGAAAAAGACATGTTGTGCCGACCTCACTTAACGTGGGATAAGGGCAGGGGAATGATGATGATGATGATGTACTTACTGGAATATTTTTTTTATTTTTTTTCACAATCAAACTTTCTGTAAATACGTCTATTACAGTATGTATTTACAAAATGTACATAGGTCTAAATAAAATACATAAGAAGTTGAGCTATTTTCAGACCGTTGCTAACGATCTATAGACAGCTCAATTGATGATATAATATTTTACTGGCATATTGTCTGAAAATATTACGTTTCTAAATCAGAACCTTCTACAAAGAGGTTTGAAGGTTAATTTACGAATGTGGTAAAATAATCTTATAAAGAAAGCTTATAAGAAAGAACCTATATTGCTGATATAATACTTAAAAAGACACAGAACAAACACCACTGCAATCACACAAATATTTGTACTTGGTAGGGATTCAACTCACAGCACGGAAGGCTTACACCAACTGAGCTGTGACGCCTGTCAGTTTACAGTTATTTTTACTATGGCTGAGTTAGTGAGCTAATTTCTCTAAACCTTTTTGCTTCTTGAAAACTAATAGGTTTAAAAATATCTTTCCGCTTTTTTATCTGACTGAACCAACAGCGGAGACAAACATCCAGCTTGACTCACCTTAACGCGACCTTCACAAGGCAATTTACATCTGACTTATTCTGCAAGCAAGTTGTAAATTGCATAGCATTTAGTAGTATGTGAGTCACATGTCATGTGCGTCAGATAGCCTCTAAAATAAAAGCTAATGCTGGCAACTATAAAAAATGCGTGTTGGAAATTTGACAATGTAAACTATTTTTCAAACTGAGAAAAACAAGTTCACAGTTTATTTGTTACGTAATTACTAAGATAATGCTATGCCTATGTATTATTTGGGTCGGGTTCCAAGGCTAATGAGGTCACCACACTGTCCAACATGTCATGCTAACTAAATGGTTGTCTAGTTTGCTAATGCCCTGTAATTTTACGGTCTTTTCATAGTTACTGAATAGCCAGGGGAATACTGTTTGTATTTTTCAGTAACATGTCAAGGATCTAGTGGTTTCGTAGAAAATTGTGGTTAACTCAACTTAAATATTCGAAACGCGGCTTTCTGATGAGCTGTCTTGGGATTCAGGCGTAAAGTAACTTATAGAAGTACCTTAAATAAAGTTTTAAATGATTCACAAGTGCAACATGTAGCGGAACAGATTTATCTAGATCTAGATAAATCAGTCTAGCCAGTTTATGTCTTTGAGACAGACTTCAAAGTTTAAGTATCTTTTCAGTTTCGGTGTAAACAGAGACTTTCAAATTCCAAGCTTTCTGAAGCATACTCATAGTCCTTTCACACACGTATCATTGCGTCATGGAATGTGCAATCGAGTGCATGAACATATGCATAACTAGAAGTATGTTTACTGTGTGTAACGGGTCTGACAGTCTTACCTTATATTAAGTTACCTAAACCACTGATGTAGAAAATAGGGCCCATTCACATCTAAAGATATGTGAAGATATGAGTAAAATAAAGCAGAATGTAAAAAAAAATATTTAATCTACGAGATAGATGCAGAGAATTATTATAGTGTCATCAAAACTACTACTGAAGATTACAAACAACCAAAGCCAGCATGCTCTGTGAGCAATGCATTGTAATTCAGTGTACCATCATCTTAAAAAAAAAATAAAAAATCAGAAATGTAATTTTGAAACCATATTTGGTGATGTTTGTGTCGAAACTGTCAATACTGGTTTGGTTGAGAAAATGCTTTTTACTCAATGTCTTTTTAATGTCAGAAATATACCGACGGATAATAATGCGTTTACTAGTTAGTAATTGAGTGAGTTTTGCGTGTCTAAACTCAATGCCACGAATAGAGTTATTTGTCTTTACGCAGACAGTCAGACATATCACGTTAGTACACGCCACCTGCAAAAGGCAGTAATTAAAAACGCAAATTAAATAATAAATTATAATCATAATTAACAATACAATCGTATTGTTAAGAAAACAGAATCCAACGATTTGATTGGATGACTAGGTAGTGAATTACACGGTAAAAACTACAGTGAAGATTTTATAGAGAAGATAAAATCAGTCAATTTGAACACACTATAAAATAATAAGCAAGAACTATTTAAAACTTCGTATACGCATGAAAACAACTTCAGAGCAATTCAAGCAACGGTGAACATTACGTTGTTAATGAAACTAGTTTATCTACTGCATTCGTGCACAACCCCGATCCTTTTAATGAAGACATTTCCGTTATTTTGATATCTGCTACGGTTAAAGATGTTAATGAAGTTGAAGGACTTTGAAACGTTACGAGAAGAAATAATATGTATTATGATTAACAAAACCCTTTTGCTCCACGTAGTTGGGTAAAAATATAAGAGGAATCTCATACAGTAGACCCTTTTGCTCCGCGTAGTTGGGTAAAAATATAAGAGGAATCTCATACAGAAGACAATTAGTCGCTAGAATAAATGATAGGTCGTATAGATCTGCAACAGGAGATAACAATAAAACAGGGCCTCGTAATAACGCTGATCGCGTGACAATGGTATGACATTGACAATGCAGCCGTGTATACTTGAAAATGCAAAATGCAATGACAAGAAAATTATATGAAATGACCATTGTTTCAGATAATAGCTGCGGCTAAAAGATTCAGCGTTTTGAATCATACGGGAATCAGATGTAACTTAATAAAGTTAACCAATAGAAAATTTACTTCAAAACTAAACTGATAAGGTTTCATCTGGATTTTAATGGATTTAAATGGTGACTAAGACTTATTAAAGAGGTGAGGAAAGGATAAATAAATAATACATATAATGACGAGTTCTTAAAACTACGAAGAGATGATGTATGCAACTCGATTGTTTTAGTGAAGTTCTAAATCTCGGTGTATTTACAGACCTTCCAAAACATTGGTTAAAACCTACAGTAAATATCTTCAACCACATTTCAAATACATATAGCGTTTATAAGGAAAACCAACATGCAGAGTGTAATGTTTTTTAAAGATTCGACAAACAAAATCAAATTCGGTAAGGTCGGGTGAAGTTAAACAAATGTATAGCGAAGCTACTGATGACTGTCCAGGCCCAATGGGTACAAAATACGTTAAACTTCGTACTGCTTTTTTTTCTAAATGAATGTGTCCGACGCATGTGAACTGAAAGAAATAGAAAGCTGTTGTCAAGGCCTGCAATTCGGAATATGACGTAAACTCAGTTGAACCGGTTTCCCACACCCATAACAAACAACTTTGGGGTCATCGATGGGTTTAAAATAGTGATTACGTCATCTATAGCGATAGGCCACGAGAATGCAGTCAATGTATTTTAATGTTGCGTAGTGATTTTATGTTGGTTCTCTAAATTTTATCACTTATTTGGTTTTCGTGACTTTAAAGCGTAGAGAAAATCTGTTTTGTGTGGTTTTGGTGACTTTAAAGCGCAGAGAAAATCTACTTTACACAAAATGACACTGAAGCGGTTTAAACTACATTGCCATAGCAGGATCAAAAATGGCAAATAAGTAAATCAGGTTTACACTCCAGACTTTCATTAATCTTGTCACCATTTCTAAAAAAAACTTGCTTCTACTGTGAAAGTGAAATTGCAAATTGTGGAATGAGATGTTTATTTTGAGTATTGTTCGTACGCTCTCATACTAATCCGTATTCAACAGTTGGAAACTGTGTCACACACATGGTACTTACTACTGACGGTCTGTATTGTGTGCATTTAGATACTAAGGGATGTGACATATTGCGCTATTTTGTGTTCGTTATGACCTATGAACCAATCAATCAACAAGAAAAAAATACTAAAAAACTAACCCAATTCAAATAGCACCTTGATTTTAGTTTGATGTGTTTACCATCAGATGTTGTGATATGACTTTAGCCATGATATCTGTTAAATTAACGGTGGTCACGAGAATCTGGCACTTATCACTTAGTACAGGAATCCTTGTGACTTTACCGAATGATATTGATCATTCGGTAAAGTCACAAGGATTTCTTACGTTAGTTAGGAGTCAATACTCCTAAGAATCACAGTGTATTTTATTTTACCTCTCAAGTCTTGAGTATACGTAACTTGGTTTAGAGATCAAGTTTGAAAATGTTATCTATGTAGCTGTGCAGCGGACGACATTTCTGCACGTCTCGGGCACGTTCGTGAGTCACGATAATTCAATCATGAATTCACGTCATTATGAATAGAGCTGAGATGCAGACTTTGGTACTATGTAGAGCTCATATCTTACTTATATTTAATATTCTGATTATTTTCATCAGTGTCTTGTCTATATAAAACTTTATGTATATATGTTTAGGACAAAAAACACTGATAACACTGATATTACTGAGCTATGCTAGTTAGAGCACCATCAATGTCTTTAGATAAAGCACCTTATTACTAGCTTAAGACGTGTTTTGATGATAAGTTGTTGAGTGTCAAATTATCAAGGGGAAATCTTTATACAATAGCTAACTACGGATCTTAGATATTTGTTTGGGAGGAAAGTAAACAGTAAAACTTGGAAAGTTAAACATAAAACTAGAAATGTCATTGTTGTCGTAGAAATTTCGTTCATACGCGGGAAACCTTGAGATTCCAAAACCATTGAAAGTCACGTATAATTTAATCTGCGCAGAGGGACACATGTTATTGCTAAACTTGGTTTGATTGATGTTGATTGCTGTTCGTCAATTGTTTAATCAAATGACAATCGGTATTTAGGGTCGGGAAATAGAATGGCAAACACATGGGGATAATACAGACTTACTAACAAGTCACATGGGGAAATACTACGGAAGATTTGGAGCTCTAATCTGCACAGCTATCAATCCAGTGACATTCATGACCAACTATACAGCTGCTTGAATATAGCATAATTATGGTTTTAAAAATAAAAAAACAGATTTGCTTTATATACAATATTAGGTTCAAAAATCAACAAACTTTTACATACAAAACAACAAACAGCCTACTTTTCACCGATGCCCTAGGGTGTACGGAGCACTGCTCTGTGACATTTCTAAGAAATGTACTGCATTGTATTTATGTTTGAGCTTGCTCAATACCAATCATCCCAGTTTAGTAAAAGCTGTAATATAAACAACAAACGTTTTACATACGACCTTTTAGCAGATTGTAGGTTGGCCTGATATATCTATAACCGTAAATCAACATATTTGATTCGATACAGTAGCGAGCTTTTTGACGCGCATGACTGATCCAATGGTTATAGCCTGATCAAATTGTAAAGGATTATGTTACTCGTTGAATTTATGTGAAGTTGTAACAAAAAGTACGTAAGTACTACTGTTATTTTATGAAGAAAAACCTCGAATACTTACGGAAACATTTTTTGCCGTAGAAATAGCGAGGAACAGTTAAATTACGATCATTGTTTTTGTCTCTATAATTCTTAAAAGATTTCTATGTTAGGTTTTTTTGTGATAATAAAAGATGGATCAAGCAGTTGTTCCTGTAATACAAGCTTTGTTTAGTTTGTAACTACCTAGATGGCTGTAAAATGTCTCTGAATATTTATTTATCCTCCTTTTGCTATTCGCATATGCATATGAAGAGAAAGTGAAGTGATTTTGTTTGATTAATGAAGCTTTCAGCTTATATTTAAGACACTTACTGTAATAGCCTCATAAATTATCAAATACAAGTCATAATAATTATCAAACTTATTGCCGCCTCCGCCTACATTAGATTTGAAACCTGATATAGATGTACCAACTACGCAAGGTTATACATATAGCCTTAAGTATACTCCTACGAACTGCTATACTACGGGCTATAGTTCTGTAATATGTGTGTGTGTGTGTGTGAGTTATCTTAGCAAGTTCATAAATTTTATTTTTTTAGTGATTTAGAAGGCCAATACTCGACAATATCGAGTTATAACTGAAAATTATCCTGAGCGGTTAGCGTGAATAAATGTGAAAATTGTAAACGAATTGAAAGAGTGACGTATTTGAGATACATTGCGGTTCAAAATCGGCTATACTGTCTTACGTTGCAGCGTTAGCGCGCAGTGTATATTAATTACGTTACAATTGTCCCATTTATTTATGCTCTGCTCTCAGTGTTTATTCAGCTTAGATTCTTATTAGATACGACCTTGCGGTTGCAATCTCGTCGTTTTTGTACTTGTTAAAATTAATATAATTTTAACATGTTTATTATTACAGTATGTGTGTAATAGCACCTACATCTACAGTTAACTAATAAAAAAAATATACGCGTTGAATTGAAAACCTCCTTCGTTTTTTAGTTGGTTAAAAAGCGATACTGATTACAATGTGACGAGAAAAAGAAACGTGGAAAGCTACAAAACCACTGGTTTTTGTTTTATTATAAAAATACGTACATTAAGTAAAGTAGTCCTAACCTAAACAGGATGAAAGTACGATTCTAGAAGTAAGAGGCTAGATGTAATAAAACCCATAGTAGACATGCCATCAATGACCTTTTCAATGAGTTTATCATACAACCCGGTAAATCCCCTTCAAATATGTATAAACCCTATTTATCCGCCCATTAGTGTTAGGTTTGTCGCAAGAACTAGTATGACAATGCAATCGTGATGTGAATCTGATTAGTGATTCACTTTACTAGATGCAATGTTACAGGATAAATTGATATTAAAATGGAAAAAAAAATAGCCTTAAGTAATGTCCATGTTTCGTTGTATTAGTCATAATTTTAAATACCAGTTTCTACAATAGCTTAATAAATTGTGGTATGTTATGACAGGTATAACATCTGTTTAGTAATATGGAAGAACATAAATTGTTAACTTCATTTGATAGGTTATAAAGTAGTTATTTAACTTTCAAATAACAATTTCCACATGTTGAATATTAATAGAATATTTACTCTGATTATTCTAAGCTTATATATTTTTATCAACGACTCTATCGGATATCAGAAATCTACTAAATAGGGGTTTAGGTATGACGTATGAGCAATAATTAAAAACAAATATTCACGGACATTTCACACATCACATTCTAGTCCCAAACTAAGCAAAGCTTTTACTATGGAAACTAGACTGCTGATGTAATACTTATATTTAGTAAACACATAGATAGAATACATAGTAACACACAGACACAGAACACATATTTATGTTCATCACACCAAACATTCTGGTGAAAAACACCAAAGGTCTGGGTGGGAATCGAATCCACGACCCTCAGCATGGAAGGCAGAGCTACTACCAACTGAGCTGTGACGCGTCACAGTTTTATGTAAGTAATTTAGTACCTGTCATAATAAGAACTTGGTACAGTTGTAACAATTTCATTTCTTTCCTCGGATCTAAATGAAATTGTTACAACTGGACCAAGGTCTATTACGACAGGTACAAATCTAAATTGAAATATTGACACAAAGGGTATCCAATATGGCTAACTGTTCTCGCTGAATCCTAATCTAGGCCTGCATTGAACACCTGTGCAAGCATTGTTTGGTATGCGGCGGACGTTCTGTTTTGTTCCATATTCGTGCCGTTGCTCGGCTTTTGAAATCATCTGAAAGGGCTATTGAATAATGGCCTTAGTTCTTTTTTTCCTTGTGAAATTTTAACCCCGGTAAATGCATTAAGGTGATACCTCTCGCTCTACAAAACAGTTTCTGCACCTTTCCAGCAAATATAAAAAACCATTCTCAAAAATTGATACAGGGTTACACAGAAAATTATTGTTTATGTTCGCAAAATAGCATAAACTAGTAAAAGATATAACAGTTCAGCCACAATAAAAAAGAAAACCCTAAAAACCAACATTACCTTAAGACCAACATTTTTTTTATGGAATTCAATAAGGGAAGTCCTTGTTCATTGAACTCTTCTCTGCTGATATTGAAAATGTTGAGATACTTAAAATATCGAGGATCTCCCCGAATTCTGAATTCTCCCTATATCTATCTTTGGTGCTTACATTTTGAATAACATTCTTGAACTGCAGTGCATTGAAGGATGCTTCGTAAACAATGAAACATTACACAAGGCTCACATCATGCACAATGACATTGTTTTGGCATCGTGTTTGGTTCATTGGCTTGTGATGACAAGCTTGTAAAGTACACATGCTACTCTACCTACTCTACTTTTACTACCGATAGTATACACTGTAGGTACCTATATTTTTAAGACGCTGGTGCAGCGACTTTGTCTTGTTATCGTTATATTTTCGACAATTCACACAATATATTATGTTTAATCGATGTGTTATTCTGATGTCTTCATTAGCCCGTCTGCCAGCTATAGCATAAAAAAATGTATAAACCACATTTTTGTAAATTTTCATTAAAACCCATTTAGCAGTTTTGCGTAAAATACTCCATTCTAACATCCATCCATCTATACTTTCGCGTTTATAAAATTAGTAGGATGCTATTATAAATTATAAAAATTATGGATTATATTTTAGACATACAATATCCGAGTTGAGTCAGAACATTTTACTCTAAGTAGACGTCAGATGACGTACATTCACAGGATTTTCGAAGCTCATTAATAAAGGTGTGGCTGCTAAAACTTTCCACTTCGTAACGACAGAATCGATTACGATAAGGTGAGTTTACTAATTACTTAACACATTGAGCTATCGATAAACTTGCTGCACAGTCTGTGGTTGAACTGAGAAAACTGACGGTCTTGTAACGAGTTCTATAGGAAAGCACCCCCTTTTCTATAACTTTCACTAATACAGTTCAATTTTAACCTTCTAAGAGTGTTTTTAAATTATCTATGCAACTGTTCACCGATACTTGTTCTGTTGCTACAGTTTCACAAATCAAAGTGTGATACTTTCTTTACTAAGTACATACATTCTGATTGCAAAGTAAAACAAAAGTCGTTGGAATAGCAGTATTTTGAAATACTTGTTACTGTTAGCTAAACTACGTACCAAAAACTAGCAGATCATCAACACAAACACGAGTCACTGTTAGGAAATCTAAAGGCCCGTTTAAATCAGTTTATGGAGCGTAAAAAGCTAAGTAGACTAGCGTAGATGCTTTGTCTCGATAAACTGAGATAGGCATCCCATGGGATGTACGGAAGACACACCTGTTTGATTAGGACTGAGCAAATAACCTGTATTCTGATAAGCGAAGAATCTGGAATTCTGTGTTTACTAAGCTTATTATCATGAAAGTTATAACACTACATGGAATAAGTTCTACAGTAATACATATAAAATACAGCTGTATTGTGCTTTTAAAAAATGTGAACCTCATTATAAATAGCACGATACATGATGTCTGAACAGGCTATCCTGAATGCGATTATCCTGGAGGCAAGTACAAAAAATATCATTACTTATGTGTCTGGTATTAATTGTGTGTTGTGTACATATCTACAACAACAACCTACAAAATATACAATGGAAAATTATTGTGGAGGCGACGTGGCACATAAATAAGTTAGCGAATAGGTACTCATAAATATAGGCATGTAACACTTGTTGCTTACACGCAAATAGCTAGATATCGCTAAATACGGTAATCAAATTGGTAAACGTTAATGTAGAAAGCAGAGGTTTCCCCATTTTATTTAAAAAAAATTACGGTGTTTTTAATAAAACACGAATATCTAAGGGGTTTAGATCTAATTAACTCGTGAAGTAGACAACTATTTATAAACGTCATTGATCCAAACGTCAATCAAAAAAAAGGAAAAGTATGGGTTCTTCGCTTTCATGCTGGGCAGCTAAATCTTAATGCATACAACTGAATTGGTCATTCATCATATCACCGAACCTGCCCAAAATAAGTATGCATTGGATCGAAGTATTATGTTGTACTAATGTGTTCCTTAGAAACCTGCTTATCAATGCAAATAAGGTCTTGAAGACTTAAATTACTTTCAGGGTCAACGCAAACGATGGCAATATGACATAATAGCAGGTAGACCCATCGTACGTAATAGAGTAGACTATTATCGGAATGAAAAACAGTTTTTATGTTTGTTTTGTTCTGCGCATAAGCGTCATAGGTTGGGCAAATGGCCAGACTTTACTTGAAAAATGATCGATTTATAACAAATCAATTGTTTAAAGATCTAGAGCGAAACTCAATAGCGCTTGTCCAAACATTTTTTAACTTTGAAGTCAAGTATATCGCTTGCATTCGATGACGTAGCAAATTCGCGTACTGAAATTTCTATAAGGATTTTTCGAGAATCCACAAATATATCTATACCCATCAATAGAAAGATCACCCATAAGATCTGTGATATTCGGAGGGGGGGGAATATTTATTCATGCTCAATGAATAAATATGACAATCATAAACGTAACGTATTTGAGATATAATGCGCGCTAACGCTGCATCGTTCGATAGTAAAGCAGATGTTGGCGCGTATTGTATTTCAAATACGTCGCTGTTACGATACGTTTACGATTGTCACATTTATTCGTGCTCAGCCCCCGACCTCTGAAATTTCACAGAATGAAACTCATCTCAGTTGCATTAGGGCCGTTGGTCGTGAACTTTACCATTAGCGATTCGTCGGTAGTCGCTTGCAAATCGTCTTCGTGCTCGCTTTCTCGAGTTAGATTACTTATTGATAAGTCATAGAAAGCTTAGAACACAAATTGACTAGCTCCTTTCCATTCTATTAAAGCTATTTTAAAATATACAACTGGAATTCTGCACGTAAACGACAAACTATCTTTATTGTGTAGGAAAATAGCAAAATTAAGGTGTGGTCGAAGTTGATTCAATTAAGTAATGAATGACCACAAATAGCTCAATCAGCTAAGTGACTTGAATCCTTATAATGTGGTTTATATTGTCTTGTATCGAAGTGAGACCAACAAAAAATATCTAAGTTACCCAAAAAGGCATGTCTTTACGACATCATTCAAATGAAAATTTCGACGCGACAAAATTTCATAGCTAGGACAAAATATGGAAAATTATATAAATAACAAGGCTCAAGGAATAATAGTGATCCAATGCAGCACCCTAAATGTCGTACTAATCGATAATAACTTCCCCTTGTAAAAGATAAAGTTCCATTATATGGGAAGTAAGGCTTCTAACAGGCATGCGAAATAGGGAAAAGTTGGACGATAAAAGTGGAACGAATTCCACTCGTCACGATCTATCGACCCAACACAAAGAAATACCACAATTTTGACGATGTTACTAGGCACGCAATAAAATTTATAGTCGGTTTTAGTTAATTACGCATGGCAATTAATTAAATCTATCGACGCTGGAGATTTCTTTTATTTTATATCAAAGTAACACCTACTTTATTACTACTAATTAGTTTAAAATCAAAAAGGCGTGTACACTATGCATTCATATGTGCAGTGTGTGAATAATTAGACCAAACGGCGAAGTATATTCTTATTCATATAGTTGTCTACAACGAACTTATTTAAAAGTCTAACCTTCTTTATGACAGTTAAAGTCTACTCACAAGTCTCAAGCTTAATGTTGATTGAGAACCAAAGAAGGAATAAGTATTAAAGGATAAGATATAAATAAGAATTTATGAATTATCAAGGTGTCGGAAAAAGTTATTTCGCTTAATTTTATGTTCAAATCCCCAGCTTATTCATTAAAAGGGCTTTTAGACATAAAAAGGGGCTCCAAAGAAAATAGGTCACGTCAACGTTACGAAATAAATGTCTTTAAAACATGTAATAGATCCATTTACTTTATAATGGAACGTGATAAGAAACAGATGTAGATGGATTATGGTGGTAGGTATCTGAAATGTGGAATGGGCTCAAGGAAGGTGTCTAAAATAGAATTTGATAGATGCGAAATTGAAATCACTCATCGAGCTTCCTTTGATGCTAGTCTGAGTAAATAAACACAGAACTTTGCTGATTAATGTTTGAAAGAAGATATATAATCAATGTTTATATGTCCTTTTTCATATTTCAACTTAACATTGGCGTCATTCTAGAAAAGCGTTAGAGACCAAGGATATCCACTATCTACAAATCAACATCAATAAATGGTAGAACTTACTGGACGGTCGGAACTTCGAGACATCGCTGCCACAATTCTCCCTGTTGTACAACAGTTGCTTGCAGACCCGCCATGGTCCGAAGTACCCGTGGACGAAGTTTGGGTTCTCCACTGCAATAAACAAAACATAAGGTGACGAGGAGTAATATTCTATGGTAAAATAACCCTATCTCAACATGACAGGGTGACCCCTGTCATGTTGAGATAGGGAGATAGGGTATATTTCAGGGGCTTGAGCACGAGTAAATGTGACAATAGTAAATGTTACGTATTCAAAATGCACTGCGCGGTAACTTTGCAACGTTCGATAGTAAAATTGGTGTTGATGCGCAATGTATGTCAAAAATACGTCACTGGTTCGATTGTCACATTTATTCGTGCACTTTGGTATTAGCTGTTCCATGCTGTGAGTCAACAATTGTGTGATAGCAAACTTTGTATTGTGTCTGGGTGCAATCTAAGTGCTCAATAGCTTTGCTTAGTTTGACTAGATGGCGTTGTATGTTCATGAATATTTATTCTATTTATAAGCATTAAGGAAATTTAAAACTTGGTAGAAACGTTGAGATAAACAGGTTTTCTGTATTAAAGGTGCCTTCGATGGCAAAAACTTGCAACGAAGAAAGCTTCATATTATCGGATGCACAACTGGAAAGTAGTTGCATATAATTAAGAGACTAGGAGTACAATTAACATGTTTAATTTGCGTGATTTCTAATCGATAAAAAGACGATAGCGGGTCAATTTTACATGGTACAAAAACATTGTATTCAATAATATAGACTTTATTGTAAACAGACTTGATGGTAATCCCGAGATGATACGTCAGGAAGCATTTTTGGTAAAATGTCAAAGACAAACTTCTCAAATAGAGAATTTAAAAATTACTGCGTTATTGTTACTACATAATTTACTATAGAGGTTATTTAAAACAATATTTCTGCTTTATTTCTGAATGTATTTAAATATCGTTCTGGTTTTTTGCACCTGAATGTACGAATGGAAGTTATAGCCAGATTTCTTTGACAGGTTGAAATAAATCCGTTAAATGGCAAGAAACAGTTCTTGCTATGGAAACGGTACAGTCCGATTGAATTAATATGGACAGGTTTGAAATTCATTATCTTGTTTCCAATGTACAGGACACAGAAATGGTTACTAATGAAGCTATATATTTAGAGAGCTTATATGCCTAGTGTATTTCATTTCTAAACATTTATGGAAAAGTCTTAAGCGACTGATCGACGGACGAGTAAGACCGTGGTTTTAAATACCGACGAACCTGGCTCGCGGCTCGTTGGTGCTGATCGATTAGCAAGAATTTGAATTTTGCAGCACCAACGAGCCGCGAGCCAGGTTCGTCGGTATTTAAAACCGTGGTTTTGCAGTGATACACCAGCGAGCTTTACCGACGAGCCATAAAACCGCGGTCTTACTCGTCCGTCGATCAGTCGCTTTATATCCAGCAGAACTTGCGTTGGCGAGAGGTGAACCTCAATATCACGTTACTGCCTTTTCATTGCTATATTTTAATATTTGAAATAGCTATATTTGAAAATGCCAAGTAATTAAGTTGAGGTGACGAAGCGACATTTGTTTAACACTTCGTCCCGGAAAGAAAACGCACAACAGACATGGGAAAGTGGAAGTGAGACATGAGTAATTGGTAGAGCCACTAATTTATGAACACAAAGCATGTGGTTTATAACAAAGAATTTGTTTTCATACTACACATTTCCGAAGCACCTTACTTACATACATAATAACATACATGATGTGTTTGTTTTGTTAATAGTTCTTCACACATCATAATGTTTTGTGTTAATAATGTTTAACACATCATAATGATTGCATATCGAAAGCTGCCTACGCTTTGTTTAAAATCCACTTTAGGCAATACGTTTAGAAACTACGGGATAAAGAACTGACTGAACCATAACTGATGATGTAAATAATGACATGACTGTGTGACATCCTCCACTTAACTACTATTATCACTACACCAGTGGGAAAATGTTACAGAAATCTTTGATACCCGCTGGTTAGTATGTTACTTCACTACAGTTATTGTAGAGTAGGCATAACCTGGTCTAGACTAGGAATACATTACTATATTACCGGAAGTTAAACTACATCTTGACTACGCTGATGTAAAACAGAATAAAACGCGCAATGTATTATGTAATAGGCATTTGAATTACATGACTTCATGCACAAGCAAATTCTCCATAGAGATACCAAGGCTGTTTTAGCCAGGAAACAGGAAGGCAACATGCAGGAAAGACAGTGTTTGGGAAGAGATTTGAAGGTCACTAGTGATTCAGAAAACTAGACAATGCTAACGTAGGTAGATACGATATCAACGACACAAAAATAATACTAACCGAGGCCACTTTACGTATAGAAGAAAGAGCATAATTAACATACATAGATGACAAGCCGTAAATGTCATGAACAAGTGGAAAAGAATTACCTCAAAATACTCGTCGTTAAGTGAATTTGTCGAGAAGTGTCAAGAACCATTTGATGCAAAGCATTGACAAAGTCAAAGTCAAAGTCAAAAATTACTTTATTCAGTAAAATCATAAGGATCATTTAGAATCGTCTTACATACTAGGTGATTCTAGGTGCCAGTTCCACGCGACCAGAGCCTAGAAGAACGGGCAAGAAACTTACGGCCTGGTTCCTACCGTTTTTTTATATGATCCTTCTTACAAAGAATTACAATTAAACTAAATTAAGTACTGAAGTTTCAGTGCGGTGTCAATTTAACTTAGTAATGATACACTAATGAGTTAAAAAAAAAGAAGTATAATAAAGCTATACGTAAATCAAAAAGACAGCACACGCTTCGCTTCAGATACAAATATACTACAAAGTACATAAGCAAGGCAGGAGAACATTACTAACATCACAAATCGACAAAGTTGCTGTTGACGGGTGGAGCGACATCAGGCCATGCAGTTTTGTCATTAATATAGCTGTCTAAGGTATAATACGCCTTTTTTATAAGATTATTTTTAATGTATGTTTTAAATTTTCTAACTGAGAGTTTTGTTGCATTTTCGGGGAGTTTATTATAAAAACGCACGGCACCCCCCACAAACGACCCACTCACCCTCCAAAGCCGGAACCCAGGGACGCACAATTTATAATTGCCCCTAGTGTTCACACCATGAACCTCACACTTTTTCAAAAAGCTATCTTTATTTTTATGAGTGTACAATAAGACTTCATAAATATATTGTGAAATTACTGTTAGAATACCAATCTCCCCAAACCGCTCCCTCAACGAGTCCCGCGGTTTCATTTTATAAATGGCACGTATAGCCCTTTTTTGCAAAACAAATATAGTTTGTATATCAGCTGCTTTACCCCAGAGAAGTATACCATATGACATCACACTATGGAAGTAACTGAAATAAACCAACCTAGCTGTCGTTTCATCGGTGAGCCATCTTATCGTACGAACAGCATAAGCAGCTGAGCTCAGCCTACCAGCAAGCGTTCCAATATGTGGAGCCCATTGCAATTTCTAATCAATATTAAGGCCTAAGAAGACAGTTGAATCAACAAGATTAAGTGACTCTCCATTCAATAAAATATTGGTTGGTCTTTGAACAACATTCGGCAGAGTGAATTTCATGCATTTCGTTTTCTTAGCATTAAGTAACAGATTATTAACAGTAAACCAGTTAAGTACTTGCGAAAGAGATACATTTACGTCATCGTAGTCAGTCTTTTGTCTATCTACTTTAAAAATTAAGGAGGTGTCATCTGCAAACTGTACTATGTTACATAGCTTTTGAACATAAGAGGCGAGGTCATTTACGTAGACTAAGAATAAGAAAGGTCCCAATATCGAGCCTTGTGGCACTCCCATATCAATGATTGACCCAGAAGACCTCTCACCACTAACGTCAACTTTTTGTACTCTATTGGTTAAGTAAGACTGAATAAGATCAATAGCCCGGTTCTGAACTCCGTAATGTTTAAGTTTATAAATGAGAGTTGCATGACTAACACAATCAAAAGCCTTGGATAAATCGCAAAAAATACCGATTGCGTCTTTTGAATTTTCCCAGGCATCATATATGTGCTTTAAGAGCACCGAGCCGGCATCAGTTGTAGATCGACCTTTAGTAAATCCAAACTGATTAACATGTAGCAGCTGGTTGGAGTTAAAATGAGCTAACAGTTGATTAAGAATAACCTTTTCAAATATTTTACTTAGCGTAGGCAATACCGAGATTGGCCTGTAATTGGCAGGATCTTTTTCACTTCCCGACTTGTAAAGAGGAATGAGTTTACTATGTTTCATTAAGTCGGGAAAAACACCTTCGTTAACGCATCTATTAAAAACATAGGCTAAGCACGGTGCGATATCTAATATAATAGAACCTAGCACTTTTGTTGACATTCCCCATAGATCCTCCGTATTTTTTATATTTAATAACTTAAAAGTTTTAACAATATCAATAGCCTGAACATATGAAAAACTGAATATACTATTACAACTTTCAACACTAGATTTTAATAGCGTCATCGCTCCTAAAGCTGATGCATTTAAGGATTGGGTAACAACTTTAGGTATACTGGAGAAAAAGCTACCGAATGCGTTAGCAACTTCAATGTCTTTTGTTAAAACTTTATTATTTATCTGTAATTGTATCTGCTTATTCCGAGTTTTTGATTTTCCTGTTTCGTTATTTACTACTTTCCAAGTGGCTCTAATTTTATTAGTTGAATTTTCTATTTTATTCCTTATATACAAAGATTTCGCTACATGACAAACTTTTTTGAAAGTTTTGGAATATTTCTGTATGTATATAATAAACTCACTATCATTCAGCATTGACTCCCTGGTAGCGTATAGATCATATAATTTGTTTCTACTTTTGTAAATACCTGGTGTAGCCCAATCAGTAAATTTCACGCCAGTACTGACTTTACATGTTTTTAATGTAAAAGTATTTCGATGTTGTTCATTTATTAAGCTAAATAATTTTGTAAAAACCACATTAGGGTCAGCCATGCATGGTATAAGTGGTACTTTGAGTCCAATATTATTTTGAAATCTACTGACACGACTTTCTGTTATGGGACGATAGGTAAATACTTCAGATTTATCTACTAAGTTGTAAGGAAACTTTACGCTATGCCCGTAATGATCGGAGCTAAAATGTTTGACTACTGATTTACTGATTGGTACAAAATTGCAATAAATATTGTCTAAGCAAGTGGCGGTTGTCAGTGTGACCCTTGTTGGTTCCTCAAACAGAGGGAGCAAATTGAAACATTTAAACAGATTTAATAACCTAGCTGAAAGAGGATGAGCCGGAATATCTATATTAAAGTCTCCGCAGACGACTAACGTTTTATTACATTGAAAAGCTTTAAGCAGTACTTCTTCCATAGTGGATTCAAATAGCGTGAAGTCCGCGTCGGGAGGACGGTAAACACTCAATACAAGATGTCGCTCCAGCTCTACACATGACAGCTCAATAGTTCTCTCAATAGATATACCTGCAATATCTCTACGCTCCTTACATTTAATACTACTCTTTACAATTATTAATGAGCCACCGCGTATGGCGGTTTTTCGTCTACGACACGGTTATGGACACAAGTTTTCCCTGTTTCCTCAGGTGACTCCCCCACATAGTTTGAGCAAGGAGCAAATGGGCATGTAGGCCAATGTTCATACATGAGCGAACAACATGCCTACAAACGTGGGAGTTTTTGGCTTTTGGGAAGGCTTAGATTCGTGTTGAACACACCATAGCGCAGTTGATTAGTGGAGGGTTGTAGTACAAAGTGTGCAAATTATGAGATGTTTGTTTTATATCTGTGAGTGAGGAATGGGCGGAGTCAACACTAGTTACGGTTCTGCTGTCGTAATAGTAAGGAGATATATAACACGGACATTTATCGCGCACCTTGTTATTATGTTCTCAACGTTTCGGCTATGTTGCAATAGCCGTGGTCGCAGGCAAACCTCTCGTAATCTGTTATTACAAATCCTTAGAAATACTGCGCGACAGGTCTCCTCACAAATTCTTCAGTGCATGCTAATTGAGTTCGTACTGTGTTGCAAATTGGGCAACCGAGTTAGCTCTCACTTTTCATTATCAGATAAATGTTAAGGAATTTGATTTTTTTGAGTATGTTACTATTAATATGTCGGTAGGTCATTGAAGGTTTATTTAAACAAACAACATACGTGTGAAGTTTATTTATGCTAAACGTTTGAAAATTAGTAGTAAGAGTTACTTAATAAATTCTAGACGATTATGCAATGTCGGAAAGAGAATGTGAGCTAGTTTAAAAAGTAGTATTAGCCTGTTAATGACACATCGAGGGGACAATCCGGACATTTAACTACGCGTGGAGTAATTAATGACTCATGGCACGTGTCAATTAAGTCTGGGCCACATTAACTATGTAAGTAGATTGACAATCCTTCAATACTCCGACAGATATGCCGACCCTGCATGACTGATATCCAATAAAAAGTACATAGTTTAAATTGAAACAGATGTCGATGAAGTGGTTAGAAAAACTGCTCTATAGCTGAATATTACACAGTTTTCATTAATCGGTACATGAATAAAATAGAGTTTAGTACGCTTAATGAAGGAAAGGATGAGGTATTTATGCGACTGATTTCATACTTAGTGTAAAGAGAATTCGAGAAAGAAATTAGAGTAAAAATCCAGAGCCAAACAGCATGTGTCATACAAACTGTGTGGCGCTATATTTTCGGTATTTTATGTGAACATTTACTATGAAGACAAGTCAATTATAAACAGCTTCGTTGATATTCCAATGGCAATAGCAAGAAATCTATTATAGATTTGATATAGATCGCTAAGCGATTCCAAGTTCCCTACGTGTTTTGTAGCGTTAAGTATGCATCGATAAATTCCAATAGCATCTCATGGCTGAATTGTGATAGATGGATGATTCGTTATGGTTGCATGTGTCAAGAGATTGGTCCATATGTATTCTAGTTGATATACAAGCATTTGCACATGTGTGATATTAAGATGTGCCTGAACACAAGCAGATATCTAAAAGATTTAAGAAGCAGTCGTAAAGCTAAACTTTCTTTCACACAGTTAATTTCCATAAACAAAACAATACATATCTTGGTAGCTTTTTGAAATCTTGACGAGCGCATTCGTAATTCCAA
Organism: Ecliptopera silaceata; assembly: GCA_932527185.1. Classification (NCBI taxonomy): domain Eukaryota; kingdom Metazoa; phylum Arthropoda; class Insecta; order Lepidoptera; family Geometridae; genus Ecliptopera; species Ecliptopera silaceata. The sequence goes on from OW052211.1 coordinate 5,341,876, forward strand.
GGTAGTTAACTTCAATCATAACAGAAACTCCTCAGAACAATAGGTTGTAAACTGAACCGATAAGTTTTACTGCAAACCCTAGTAAACCGATAACCTAGATACGTGAATTTCCTCGGCTTAAAATGCAAGTCGGTGAAGTGAAATCGATCCACGACAGTTTTAAAAAATACATTATCAGTGAAATATTAAGTGGAACTTGTCTACAGATCTCTATGTGGATCTGGTAAAACTTCAAATCTAAGCTCCCTGAATGAATTGTTACTGAAAAAGCGCAATGGCATAGATTTATTAAAATTACATGGCGCTATATGGAAATACTGTAGTTTGCATTCCCTAATCATCATCATTAATCCAATGCTAAATGGATCAGCACGTGTTTAACTGTTTTAATCCCCAGACGTGACACTTCATTTAGCATCAATGTCACGGACAAAGACTGAAGATTACTGTACTAATGGTTAAACAACTGTCAAGAAAAAAACATTCTTTAGACCTTCACGGGCTTTACGATCGCGAGGTCGTTGGCTGTCAGTCAAGAAACGCCCGTCATGATGTCCATTGATGTTGCGATACGAGTCAGCAAACTTGGGATACTCACACCGAAAGCAGGCTACTGGCGCCTTACAGTGGAAGAAAAGAACGTTTTGCACGAAGTTGACATTTCTTCAGAACCGCGAAAGAGCTTTCTTGAGAAGCCAGCAAACTTGATAATTGACTGACTTGACTGAGAATTATTTTCAAACACATTAGCAGAATCACCTGCCGTAATGTCGTACTGACGAGCAGCAGCCAAATAAAAAAGAAGAAGAAGAACTTAAACCTCAAAGACAGATATATGAAAGATATTCAGATGCAAACTGCAAATTCAAACTGGTTTTTCATAAGAAATAAAATAATTTCATCGAAATCGCTGTAAACTGCCAGAAGAGAATAAGATAGAAAGATACCCGGATTCGTGTTTTACAAGTGAATGCGGTCTGAATTTGGTATTGCTTATTCTGTGCTCGACAACAGTTACTCTATTGTACCTTACAGTGCAGATAAAATAAAAAAAGCGCTATGAATATTTTTGAGAAACGACTTTAAAGAAACTTAGAGAAAGCTTTAATAAGATAAGATACTGATTTATTAATTATAATATTCATCACGTTGAGCCTTATTTTCAATAACAGTTATTATAAGGTACGTAGTTATAATAGCGAATCGAGTTCTAGAACACTTTATGGCGTAGAGAAATCTAAGCGAAATTGTAATAGAAAATGACAAAAAACTAATCTAAAAATAGTCAGTTTGTATCCAATCGACTGTGGTCTTTAATTTAAATTCAAGCTCGCATCCAAAACTGATAATACCGTTATAAGAGTAGGTGTGCGTTATTACGTCCAGGCGTTTGTGATACCTTAATAGTTTCAAGCCGTTTATAACACAGAAGGTTACAGTAATTTAAATGATGATTTTGCAATTAACTACAATAGGTCATCAGCCATGCATGTCTCTACAGACTGAAAATGTTACTGACAATGATTTTTTGCGATTCTAGAATTGTTTCAATGCTCAACACATTTATTGTTTTCATATGGTGTTACCATAACATGGTAGGTACCTAGGTGTCACATATGATATGGACCCTGTTTAAAGGGCTACTCGTAGCTGGAAGGGAGGCAGACCGAGGTTCGTCAAAAGTATTAGATAGTAATAAATAAATAAAACGTTTCGAACGTAAATCGGTTAAAACCAAAACGTGAATAAGTGAATCGTAGACCAAATATATCGGACGTGAATAGGGAACGGTAAAGTCGCGTAACTTGACTTTGAAAGGTTAGATCGGTGGATTTGGCGAGGGGTCTCCGAGACAGGTTTATGGAATTCTAAACACTTAAGCGGAGAAGATATCGAGAGCAATATTTTTTATTGTAAAAAATTTACTGGTTAATAAAGTTGTAGATTCTACTGATGCATCTGTACATTTTTTTTATTGTCACATTATTACGAGTTTCTGAATACGTGTTTTGGTTATAAAGTGTTTTATTTTTAGTTACCATAATGTGATCCATAAAAACAAATACATTATTGACCTTGTCTTTCCTGTTGATAAAGTCGGGCATGCCATCGGGCATGCCATCTTAATTACATTACATGCAAAGTTATTTATTTATTGCAAATAGAGTCGCAACTAGGTACTTGACATATCGTTACCAAGTACATACTTTAGTTATGTTCTACATCATTATTGTCCCATAAACCAGCCCACAACATCATGACAATGATTGATCATCGAACAGAATCAGTAACAGCAAAAAACTGTCACTTGCCGTTTCCAATCTTAGCTACGTGACGAATAATGATGAAACTTTAATATTCTAGTAGCTGAACACGTTTCCATAACCGCGAGCAGTCTGGCACATCTTCCACAAGTTTGTCACAAAGGTCTCGGGGTTCGATGACCCTATTGGCGGGCGTGCCACATTTTTTAAATGCATGAGCATGAAAACAGAGCCTTAGAGGCTTTAATACAATGTTTGCGAGGCGATTTTGTACAAAGATAACCAGTTTTAGATCGTCAATTTGGCTTATTATTAGGTAAAGTCTGTATATTTTGTATTTAAATGATGACCATGTCCATCCAACTAATTATTTGATAAATAAAACCACTGCTTGCGGCCTGCAAACTAGGTATTTGATTATAATTGTTTCTAGATACTTTCGTAAAATATTTCTTGAAAGTACTCACCTAACCGAAAAATATTAATCTCGCAACAAAAAAATACAAAGAGATTCGAGTAATCAACAGCAGCGTCAAAAAACATTTCGGAATCAAGACACGATCGTGATTTCTAAATAAATAACAATAACGGTATTGAAGTTGTAATCTTTGATCTCATCATGTTATATAAATAGCTAGGGCTTAGAAAGGCAATTGTATCAAAGTCACAGCTTAAATAATAGTGCTCAAAGGTAACAGTATACCTACTAAGGCACCACTGTGGCCCACTTCGCTTGTACTGTGCACCGCATCTGTACCTCTACCATGAGTTGTCACAGTAAAATCGCCTGACTTTACTACAGTAGTTGCGTAAATATTAGTATTACGAATTTTAGTACCCAACTATCCGCTAGAGGCGCTGTACAAATCTTCATACATTTTTTTAACTGCAGACGCTAGCGAGTGTAGTATATATATTATAGTAAAAACTCATGGTAGAGCTATTGTGCACTGCATGGGAACCACATCCGTTCAAGTCAGGTTTTTAGCAAAAAGTTTAACCATCGGATTAGAAAACGGATTAACGTTTAACTGGATGTTTTAAAACAATTTACGTGAGCCTCATTTCACAAAATAATTACTTGTTTCATCGCATCTCACGAGCTGGTTATAAACAAAGAATTTCAGATTGTATGTTAATTTTAAACTGTGTAATTGGACGCGTGGAAATTTATATTGCCGCCTTTTGTTTTCTTAGAACATGCCTATTTTTAATTCATAAAAATAGGATAGAAAACGAGCTCTAAAATGCAAATATTAAAACCTGCTTGGACTGACGTCATTCGCATCCCGTCTAAAAACCAAAGACCCTAATATCCTGTCTGTTTTTACCAAAACCACAAGGCCTTTTATACGACTACACTGTACTACTCTTCTACAGTAAAAGTGGAGTTCACGTAAGCGACTTAATAAAATAAAATAAACTTTTTTCTAAAATCGACTTATGATCACGATTTCATAGACAAAAATATAAGAACGAGCGCAATGCTATCGTGGAAATACTGAAAAGTAATGTGCAAAAACTTATTGTTGCTCTTATTTATCGAATTTGTTGCCCATTATTTGCAACAATGCAGAAAACCTTATGATAAAGTATTTTTGCCCCTTAACCATTTCCAAGGTATCTTGTGAAGATCCTAGTGACCGATGATATAGGATGTATAGCAAGCCTTGGAATAAAATCTTAAGCCTAATTTGATTCAAAACTATCAACTAAAACCACCACCACAATAGATAAATGCACATTCACATATCATTACTTTATTTGAGAGTACCCTTGTTTAATTAGCAAATATAGGAATACAAATCTACGGAAAAGTCTGGGCTTTATATGTAAATGTGCTAAAGAAAACAGTCATAGAAAAGGTACTTACAAATATATGGCTGCGGGAAGAGGTGTAGGTCAGAATCATCTGTAAGAATTAGTTGCTATTGATACAGGTGCACAAGCTTAAAATAATTGTGACATTAAAAAATACTTTGTACATGATATCAGTTAAACAAGGACTGTCTTGTAGTCCCTTTTTTTTTGTGCTAGTCCAAAGGCTTGTGAAGCATTATTTTTTTACCATTTTAAAATTAGTTTGCATTTTTGGAAGATTTAAACATTCTCAAAACAAAAATTGGACTTGTACATAAAGTTAATGAAAATTTTAGTAAATACATTATGCAATTATATCTAATTACATACATATCAAGAAATGTATTTTTATGAATTCTATCAGCAATCTAGTTTGCATGGTACAAGCTTAGTTTTGGACTACATGGTGTTGTGTGAACTGTCTATGGATATTTATCATTATTATTTATGTAAGTTAATTAATATAGTAACAATGTAACAAATCACCTTATTTCTTAGAATTTAAGATTTATCAGAATCCTTAACTAAAGAACAAACCACCCAGATGTAAGTATCAATCATTATAGCATGGACAAGACACTGAGATTTAACTGCCTCCAAAGCCAGGTAGAAAAACTTATAGCAGTGAATTTAGTGTCATATTAATAATCACAATGCCACCAACCCAAAGTCCTTCTCCGCTACTTTAAGGAGTTGGGCTGGCTGGGGTGAGGTTAGCAGGGGGACAATGCACAATACACCCCATTGCGGGACGGCAGTGCAGATCTTATTCCCCCAATTAGAATTAGAATAATCACACAACCCATATAAGAAAATGGTTTAAAAAAGTTAAACATTCACATTAATTAAATACTCAAAAGATAGCCAAATTAAACACCAATTATATTTGTTATTATCTTATATTCATTCATATACCATAATAATTAATGTGTCCATGTGCTTTTAATGAGTCATTATGCTTGACTTGATATTTTTCGTCCTTATATTTATAGAAGTACCTGACTATGTATGTGACATGTTTACTTATACCCTGTAGCTTATAAAAAGTTAGCATTGATATTATTTCATCATCACGTGGTAATCAAGTCTATGCTAACTTTTTATAAGAATTTTTTTAGTTGATGTGCTAACTTTTTATAATATTTTTTTAGTTGATGCGCTAACTTTTATAAGATTTTCTAGTTGATGCGCTAACTTTTTATAAGATTTTTAGTTGATGCACTAACTTTTTATAAGATTTTTAGTTGATGCACTAACTTTTTATAATTTAGACCAATAGTGTCTAGGATGAAAAAATTTAAGCAAATTTACAGCAAATTAAATTAACATCATTTTCAGTTAATATACTTACAGCTATGGAAATATCCCCAAGCCGGTAGTCCAACAGCGATGGCACCAATGACAAAACAAATGAAGCCCAGCACTACCACCGCCGTGGAATATAAAGCCTTGCCACTGGCCATGACTGCATGACTCAGCCACACTGGAACGTTCTAGGCATCAGCTAGCTGTGGTTTTCCGGAAGGATTTTGACATCTGTATGTAAAGGATTTCAACTATAGATATATGTATGTACATCATATTTCTAGATTTTGTTAAGTCATTTTCAGGTAGTAACTGATTAATAATATTTATATTAAGAAATTTCTACTTGGTAACAGAGACATTAAAGTGCGAGCAAACCAAATACTAAAGGTTTCATAAAACAGACATAAGTAACAAGTTTGTAGCTGGAATTTTGCATCATAAACAAATTATCATTTGCAAACCGGTTGTGGCGACTGCACAGACCAAACATGCAATGCATAATGCACGATGTGATGTGATGGGAATTCAAAATATTTTAAAGTGGTTTTATTATTATTTACAAACTAGATTCCAATTAGAAATATAACTATTCCATAAATTGTCTTAGTGTAATCTCACAAGAAATGATGAAGTGAAAACTTTTTTCACAAGTGTTAATTGAACCATGTAGTTGGATAAAAAAGTTATTTTATTGTAACTTTTACTCACGTTTATGTTGCGAACTCGATAGGAAGTCACACGGTGTTCACTCAACTATGCAATATAATCGACTATGAACTCTACAGCACGTTTACGGTGATAACTTTCATCCAATGATTTTAATGATTTATTGCATAGAGCCACTTGATCGCTATTTTTTCCTCAGATTTTCAAATTTCGAATCACGACACGACACACCTTTTACCACTTGATTTTGCAACTTTAAATGAAAACTTGTCAGGTTTTGTTTGTTTCATCAATATACCACTGTTTAGCTCTTCCACGAGGTTTAAAACTTTTACTATAAGATGCGAGTTTTATGTTCCATAAATTAAGTGAAAAACAAATCACATCGCGCGACTGACGCACGCAGCCATGGTCGGTAAATAAACTGGTTTTTTGATTTATTTCGTTTCTCCCTCTTCAATTTTGTTTCGTTCTCGCTCGCTCGCCAGCTCTCTGGAGGTCGCTCGATACCTACTCTCAAAAGCAGAAGTTGTACAAGGTAGTAATTTATATATTTGGTATCAAACAACTAAAACCCCTTTTTTATTATTTTAAATTGATTATTCATTGTGTATTTTTAGTGATTTAAGTATGTCACATCAAACATCAAAATAGCAAAATTTCAGGTCGAAATGAAGCCATCCGAGAAACAAAGACCATCCGAGCGTAGATATCAAGCGAGTCTGTTATTGACCACTGCGTGAACGAATGACTTGTATTTAACGCCACAGGGCCCACAGGACAAGTCCAAAAGCAACAAGCGACAAGCAAGTCCAAAAGAACACACGTCGGTCGGATAATTTAAAGTTAATTTATATCAAGATTACATTAATTTATTTAATTTGGTTCCTGATTGTGATTTGCCTCCTGAATATAATATATTATCTGTCAAGAGTGTAAACACCTTCATCTCAAGCATTCGTTCAGTGATGCCAATTTCTGCCTATTCCAATGGATGCGATTTTATGGCTGATGCATGTTATCTCATTACTCAACAGGTTTTTGTTATTTATGACGAATACGGGAAATTATAATCACTTAAGTAATTCCTTACTAAAGATATCAAGGTACAACTACTGTTTTGTAGTTGTCAAATTATATAGGGTGTAGGTAGACGGTGGCAGGTATTTATTCAATAAACGGAACCGAGGTCATAGGTACTATTTTCGTACTCACACTGTTCTACTTGTTCTAGAGAAAAGACTGAGGAATTATTGATTTACGTAATCAATCTTTAGTGTAAATTTGGGCGAATTTAAAAATACAAATACCTTGTTACTTATTGAATGAATACGACACAATTATGCAGTGGAGAGAAATGTTTATCGTATCCTTCATTTTACTATACATACACGCTACTCGTAAGTGCTTTATCCAAATATATATTAACAACAATTTTTGTTAAAGAGCCAAAATTAAGGTCTGGGGTAAAGGTTCGTCTAAATATAACATTTTCATTTATTTTATAGACGCAGATGCTGAAACTGCATTTAATACAGTAAGTACCTACCTAGATAATTCAATCGTTTAAAATGAGTGGATAGGTAATATTGATACATAAAGGACCATTTACAATTTTAAAAACTTCTCTATGACTTTTATATTCAGCTAGTTGTACTGTTTTCAGTAAATTAAGAGATAGTTTATTATGTCAGTTAGTTAATATTTAATATAACATCGTAATGATTAATTAATTTCAGGATACTACAAGCTTAATATGTAACAACACAAATGAATGCAACGACGCAGCTATGGTTGAATGTCAAAAAATATGCGGATGTGATGGGTATGTTATAAATATGTTTTATTTTCTAGAATAGTGTAAAGTAATTTAAGTTTATTTATACTTACTTTAAACCTTTTTTCAGCATTTACAAATATGATGAATTAAAAAAAGAATGCATATTAGATTACGAGTATTTAAAACAAAGGACAAAGTCAAGTAATCTTATGCAAACAGGTAGGTAGTAGTTTTTGTAAATTTTTCGAACAAAATTTCCAAAATTTTTACAAAATTTTAGAACAAAATACAAAAAACATATTTTACAGAAAACGATGATCTTGACGATGACGGAATGGCAAGTACGTCAGAAAAATTAATTGGTTTTAACTACATTGTTTTTATTGGTTTACTTCTGAACAGCTTCTTAATATTTTTTTAATGCACAGTTTTGTGATTGTTTACTAAATTATTGTTTATTACTTAACTTACCGTAATGCCTTCTGTCTTTTTTTAATGTTATATAATGCCTTCTATCTGGATTCGAGTAAATAACAGTTTTTAATTATTTTTTATGCAAAAATGTGACCGATGTTTTATTCTTTACAGAAAAGATTCGTGAAGGCACTGATAGAGTATTCAAAGGTATAATTTACTGCGCAATATTTTTTATAATATGCGTAATTGTGAGTTGTATATCTGTCTGCGTATTCTGCTGCCGTATACATTACTCGTAAGTCTTTTCTTTCCTATAAAAGAAGTTTTTTTCAAAAAAAGTGATACTTATAGGAACTTTACCTATATAATTTCATTAATTTCGTATTTTTCAGAGACCGGAAATTAAAAAACGAAGTGAAAACGTTAGCTGCTAAAATGAACACAAATTATGAAGCTAAGAAATCCATAAAAAAGAAACCGCGCGATATAAAGGAGGAGAGCTGTAACGTTATAGTCGAAGATGCTAATGTTATTTGTGTTTGATAATTACTTACTGCTTTGAGCCTTTTTTATATATGTAACACGGTTAACCATAATATTTATATCGAGATATAATATAATCTACAGTTTTTCAATAAAAAATAATTAAAATATTTTCAAGACTTTTCAAATGAGCGATTTTCCAGGGAGTGTTCGTAGAATACACGATAGATGGCGCTCAACGAGTTTGCATGTCATTGTCAATTGTCAAAGCAAAAAGTTTTTATATTTTATCTGTGGTGTGAAATTTTTGTCTTAGAATAAATTCAAAACTGTTTGACAAAAGCAAAAAGTCTTCAATCGTAGCAGAAATCAGAAACCAGTATACAGTCTGTTGTCGTCAAAAGTAAAATCCACAAGAAGGTACACGAATGCTAAAAGGAAAGCAAACAAATAAAACGCTGAATACGCCGAAACGGACGTAACAAGATGATAATGACAGCTACACGGCAGAGCTACCAATAGATAATACAGTTAAAAAAAAAGAGGGATTTTGATATGCACTATGTGTCCAGCGCCATCTATCGACTCTTTTTGAACTAATTTTTTTTAAAAGCTATTTGGAAAATCGCTCATTGTATTGATTCTTTCAAACTGAGGTTCCTCAAACTCTAAGATTTAAATAATTAGATATTATTTTAAACTATGCCATGCCATAGGTTCCAGAATCCAGATAGATACATTAAATTATATTAATATTGATAATTTGTTTTTATCATAATAATAAATAGAAGCAATAAAATAATTACATAGTAATATTTATTCTTTGGCTCTAGAATCCTATCAAATTCGTATATCTACCGTATTCGTATTGTATCATTCTTAAATATTCCTGTGATGATGAATAGTCTGTGGTAAGTGTGGTAACCGTAATTAATCAGTCATTCGTTCGTTTTAATAAACAAAATATATTTTGTGAAAATACCCTACTCCTCTAATTTCAATAGTAAAATCTTTCATGGACTACTCAAATGGAAGCTAGAAGAATGTGCTATTGAAGCTTTTATTTTCGATCAAAAAATAGATCGTATCGCAAAAAATAATATTGAAAAGAATACAGACTGACTAAAAACTTAACAATAGCACTTGCAGGCTGGCCCCTGAAGGCTGATATTTCTGGTGAGTGATTTTTCAAGCTAAATTTATTGCAAAAAGCAAAACTATTTAAGAAACTAGTTTAGAAATAGCTGCCAAGAAAATCAGATTGTAGAATCTACAAGCGTGTAAACAAAGCTGTAGGTATTCATTTTTCGAATCTTTGCTAATTCATTTCGAATATTTTTAAATTCATTTTTCGAATCTTTTAAATCATTTTAATCTATGGGAGTATCAAGTTATTTCATTCCACCTTCTGAATCAGATCCACATCAAACCATTATGTGGTTAAACAATTTAGTTTCTCAATTCTTGGAAGATATATGTCCAGTAGTGGACTGATATAGATTGAGGAATAGATGTTTTAAATGTTTTCTTTTGCGATTTCAGACTAAAAGTTAAGATGTCAATGTTTGATCTGAGCCTTCTTGATACAGTTATAGTAACTTTCGCTGTGCTTGTAACTATGGCAATTATTAGCTGCTTATGCTGTGTCTGCATCAAATTAAGGTAAATACAACATTATTTTCTACTGTATGATGCCTTTGTTTTAGTGACAGTTTTTTTTTTAATCTAGGTCTAATATAATAATTCTAAGGCCCTTCTCCCATTACGATACTTGTAGGGTACGATACTCGAGTATAATACTAGTTGGATACAAGTTCGCTACCCAACGCTCGCATATTATGCTACTGAAAAATGACTAAATCCATCATTTGTGCAAACTCGTTTTTCGTAGACGGACGTTATGTCGAGCGACTCCAGTGACGAAGAAGCTCTTGCAGCTTTTCTGTTTTATAGAAATAGAAGACGTCAACGCAAGAGTAGAAAATACTGGATTCATCCATATATTGAAAGAAACATAAATTGTAGAGTTTTTGTAGCCGCACAAGAACTAAAACATGATGATAGGAAATTTTTATCTTTCTACCGAATGTCTAAAGACACCTACTTGCATCTTGTTACATTATTAAAACCAGATATACATCAACGAAATACTAAATTTAGAGAATGTGTCGGTGCGGAAGAAAGGATTCTGATAACCCTAAGGTAAATAATACTTCATTGTGACATATGTAGGTAATTCAATGTTTATTCAATTTTTATATGTAAGTCATCATCATCATCATCGACCTATATTAGTCCACTGCTGGACGTAGGTCTCTCCCAAGACGCGCCACTGAGCCCGGTCTTCGGCTCCTCTCATCCAGTGTTTGCCAGCTACACTCCGCAGATCGTCGCTCCATCTCGCCGGAGGGCGTCCTGCACTAAGCTTTCCTAAACGCGGTCTCCACTCCAGTATCCGTTTGCTCCAACGGTTGTCCGTTCTTCGGCAAACATGGCCGGCCCACTGCCACTTCAGCTTCTAATTCTTTGAGCTATGTCGAACACTTTGGTTTTCTGACGAATCACTTCGTTGCGGATTCTGTCTCGCAAAGAAATTCCGAGCATAGCTCTCTCCATAGCGCGCTGAGCGACTTTTAGCTTGTGGACCAACCCAGTGTCCACGTTTCAGAAGCATAGATCATAACAGGTAGGACGCACTGGTTGAAAACTTTCGTTTTCAGACATTGCGGGATGGATGACTAGAAGACTTGACGAAGTTTCCCAAACGCAGCCCAGCTCAGCTGAATTCTCCGGTCTAGCTCTCTCTCGAAGTTGTGTCTACCTAACCGCAGAGTCTGCCCGAGGTAAACATACTTCTGCACAAATTCGAGAGGCATTCCGGCAACGGTTATTGGCTCTGGGTTGATTGCTGTTGCGAGATTGGTTGACTGCTTGTAGGTACATTTTCTGTGAACTGTGTTTGTTCGCATAGTTCACGATCAGGTGTCTGTGGTTCTATCGTCTCTTTCAAATTTCCTGATGGTTTTCCTGCTGTTTTTATGAAGGGTACAGTAAATTGCATATAGTCTGCTAAGTAGTATGTTTTTTTTTGTGCAGTACCTGCTCCACTTTTGGCCGGTTTCAAGTGGCGAACAAAACACTTCGTAGATTTTTCCACTTTTCTTTAGCTTCTGATCCTGAAAATAACCTTAATATTAATTGTTTTTCAGATATTTGGGGTCAGGTTGTACGTTTGTAAGCCTAGGATTGTATTTTGCACGAGGAGATAATACAATTTGCAAGATCATAGCTGAAATTACAGTTATAATATGGGAGATATTAAATGGAGACTATATACCATTGCCAGATGTGCAACATTGGAAAGACATTGCTGCTTGTTTTGATCGCCTCTGGAATTTACCCAACTGTTTAGGGGCATGTGATGGTAAACACATCAGAATAGAAAAATTACCTAATTCGGGATCAAGTAATTTTAATTACAAATCCTACCATTCGATAGTATTAATGGCATGTTGTGATTCCAATGGATTATTTACTGTTATCGAGACTGGCTATGCGGGTAGGAACAGCGACGGTGGAATCTTCAGTGCTTCCAGGATCAAACGTTGGATAGAACATGGACGTCTTAATATTCCATTATCTTCCAAACTTCCTAATGACCAATCTAACTATGAATTTCCATACTATTTTATTGGCGATGAGGCATTTCCCCTTCTATCTTACTTGATGAGACCATATCCTCAAAGAACCTTGAATGACTTGAGAAGGGTATTTAACTACAGACTGAGCCGAGGAAGGAATACAATTGAATGTGCTTTTGGGATGATGGCTGAAAAATTTCAAGTATTAAGTACTGCTATAAGATGTCATACAATAGAAAAAGTATCAAATATAATAAAAGCAGTGTGTATTTTACACAACTATGTTCGAAAACGTGAGGGTATTCTATATAGTCCAAGGGAGTTTATACAAAACAGATCGGTCACTATTCCCGTTACAACGACAATACAACCTCATAATATAGAAATAACGGCAACTATGTCACCACATAATCAACGAAATTATTTAGCTAACTACTTTATATCTGAGCAAGGTTCATTGCCTTGGCAATACCAATCCTGTTTGCAAAATACAATGTAACATTATAATAATAAACTTTGTACCTATGCGTACAAAAAAAACCAACCTGTTATTTGAAATTTGGTCCAATTTCTGCCCAAGTCTTATCTATTATATTTTCGCATGTACTCTGGTAATGTATAGTTATATAAACAAGCATTTTTTTCAATCTCTTGTACAAATTTAATATTTTTTTCTTGCTCCGCCGCCATCTTGTCGAAATGCGCGAGACGCGACGCAGCGACAAGCACGGCGGGTATCGCGAGACCAGTCGCGAACGGGTAGAATACCAGTATCGTAGTGTGAGAGTCTCTATATAAATGTATGTGAGATACTTCGTGGCGACTAGTCTCCGAGACTAGAGTCGCGCGCGCGTATCGTAATGGGAGAAGGGCCAGCACGGCGGGTATCGCGAGACCAGTCGCGAACGGGTAGAATACTAGTATCGTAGTGTGAGAGTCTCCATATAAATGTATGTGAGATACTTCGCGGCGACTAGTCTCCGATACTAGAGTCGCGCGGGCGTATCGTAATGGGAGAAGGGCCTAACAGATTAAAACTAAAAACTCAGTTTTACAAGATATACTCTGTGAATGGAAAGCCATGACCAATAGTATGCTTCGTTCCTGTACAAACTATATTACAAATGTAATGTGGCAGTTGAAATATACTAGAGCTGAGTGCACATCACTCACTTCCTAGACTACTTATGTGATGATAATGATGACCCAAATTTGGCCAAGTGGAAGGTCTCTTATAACAATGTTGTTTTAAATCTCAAAATTCTTCTTCAGGTCTAAGTACATATCTAGGTATACTAGGTCCGTTTATAATGAGTCTTTTTTTCTGTGATTCCAGTGACATGAAACTGAAGAAATACATCCTGGAAACATCGCAGCAGAAAGGGGTTCCATTGGATATAGAGAAGCTAGAATTGAAGCCAGCGTATAAACAACCAAAGCCAGACGAACCTTGTGCAATAATACTGCCTGATCTAGGCATGGTTGTAGCTTGGTGAAGATGTTTGCAGCAAGGAATTGTGTGTACTATCTCGATTGACATAAGGTATAGATTCCTATACCAGTCAGTCCGACAGCTTCCGAACAGAAGCTCAGTCTAGTCAAGAAGACGGGTCCAGTGATATAGTAAGATTTTTTTAATTACAAAAACAACTTTACTGCCATTCAATATTTTATGCAATTAATTGCATTTTGATATTGAAATATCTATAAATTATAAGAATGGTGTTAGTTGTGTGCAAATGTGTAGACAAAATGGTTATTAAACTTCATTATAAACACATACGCCATGACAGTTGTGGCAAATTAAGGTGTAATTTGTAAACTATAGCTAATTTTAAGCAAGATCTTGTCATAGTTGATTTATGTCTAGTGAAATTAGTACCACAGAAATACTATTAATACAAGTAGATTATAGATAAATTTTGGTTGACTGAAGTCACTTTTAAACCATTTTTAGACTAGTAAGTCATGTCTTAGATGAATATTATACCAAGTGGTCTTTTAGTCTTATAGAATCTCAGATTATAAATTAACTACTTTAGATATTCCTACTAACTGCCCTTTAGAAATTTAACATTAAAATAGATTAAACATAGACAATTAGACAACAATTAATTTCTAGTAATTGTTAGGATATTTACTAATTACTAACTAGAAACTCCACATTGTCACCTAATTAATAAAGGGCGTGGGCGTTTAGTCGAAGCGACGCGTCACCCGAGGGCTGGTGAGTATCTGGCCCAGCGTATCAGCATTGCTATTCAGCGCGGCAATGCAGCCAGTGTCTTGGGTACGCTTCCGATTGGTATTGATTTGGATCAGTTGAACTATCTATAGATCGTTTGCAACTTCAATAAAGGATGTTCTGAAAAAAGAAAAAAAATAATAAAACAACAATATGACACAAAATATATTATAAACAGTAATATGTACCAAAGAAGTGAGCATGATAAATAAATGTGACATAACTACCCGCGCACTGTATCTTAGATACTTACTTTAAAATACGTTTAAACTAAAATATAAGTTTAGATTATGACATTTATTAATGATCACCCCTCAAGTTCCATTTTAAGACATTAAGTTTTAATTTTTACATATTTTAAGTAAATGCATAGAAGGACTTGTATGTTATTAAGTTATTAAATACTCTTAAGTTTAAAACTTTTTTAGAAGAATATTATTGCTAAATAACAATGAGTAGAAAAGGTGTCTAAAAAGTAGTTTGATATTAGTAAAATTTGCATTTTAGAGTGAATTTTTAGAGGCGTCATCTATAAGTGAGTTGATGTTGTAATATGTGAAAGTCTGTTTTAATACATTATAGTCTTTTAACTTTATCTGTTAAATATAAAATTTAATGAGAAGATTGCATATTAAGTCTAGTCTCAAAATTTGGTATATGCAGTAGGGACTGTAGATCAGATTACAGATTTTTATGTTACAGTTATAACAAATCTACAAAACGCACATTCTATTTGATCAATTTCTAAAGTGCCATGTCTTTTTATGTGTGTGTAATGTCTTTATATGGTCTTGGTCTATCACATAAAAAGTTAGCGCTGATGTCTTGATTACCATACGTAATAGTGACATAATGTCAACGCGAACTTTTTATATGATAGGGGGATAGTATATAGCAGGGGTCACCAAATGGCGGACCGCGGTCCACATGCGGACCGCCGACCCATTGTATGCGGACCGAAAAAATATATCCCACGCAGTATTTTTGTTGACGTTTATTCGAAATTTAATGTCAATAGTTTGCACTAATTCCACTCCAAACTTCAGACAGATAAATCAACAACAAAAAATGACACTTTTCTCATTGATATATAAATTAAAATACTTACCTTTGTAATTTCCGTAATTACCTTTGTTCTCGTGAAACTAATTGGTGACCCGTGACCCCTGGTATATACAGTAGAACCCCGTTAAGACGATCACGTTTAATACGATTTCTCGCATAATACGCCACTTTACGCCAGTCCCTGCAACTTGAGACATATTTTCATACATTTCTTAACGCTTAATACGATTCGTCATCCCGTTTAATACGCCCGAGCCGAGCCGTCGTCGGTCACTAGCAGAGCGCTCTAACGCGAGCTTCAGAAAGCCCCCCGCCAGTGTTGGAAGAAGAAGAACCCGAGATACTGCAGGATTTTCCTGGATCTTTTGGCACCGTATGAAATTCTATCATTTTCATACGGTGATCTTATTGAGAATGTGAATAACACACAAAATGAGGCATAAAATGAGTGATAATGATGATGATGAAGATGAGTCAACTCCGGTTTAGTCAAACACCCAGGCATTATCAGCTGTTAATGTTTTAAGATGCTATGTAGCGTCTTTGGATCAAAGCAAAGACGCACTGCAAAAGTTGAATTATGTTAAAAATGTTTTAATTACTAATGCATCAAAATCTTTCTGTCAAACTAAATAAGCGATTATTTTAAATGTAAATTATAATTACGTATTATAATTACACTACGTATTTAATGTAATTTATAAATGTATAATTTAATACCTACTTATTACATTATAACATAATACAGAACAATATGTATGTAGACTATGTAGAACGTTTCATTTTTTCTATCCCGCATAATACGCTTTCACGCTTAAGACGCGTTTTTGGTAGGGTCCCTGGGAAATCGTTTTAAGCGGGTTTTACTGTAGTATAATATATGTAGTAGGTAGGTGCTTGTACTTTCAAAAAGACTAGTCACTACAAACGAATATTAGATAGGTGCTTATTTCCTGTAGTTTAAAAAAAAAAAGTTTAAATATAACGCTTCAACGTTCAATATTCGACAAAATTCTAGTCAATTGTATTCTGGCTATGTTAGAAAAATGTATGTGTGATACATACTGCCAAGTAGTATTATTAGTATTCTATTTGTACTATTTTATCCATGTGTGACTGATTGTAAAAGTTATATTTATATAATTTATTTTAGTGAGTGGTGTTTAGCCTTTTTCCTATACCCGAAGATCTCAGTGTATTTACCCTATTGTGAAATAAAGTATTGATGTAATTTAAGAATTTATTTTATTATATGAACTCTTAATTTTAAAACAAATAAATAAATCATGCTGAACAATTCACACAACATCACCAGCTAAGCAGAGCTTGTTATGGGTACTAGAAGACTGACATACTTACTTAATACAATACATTACATAGCAATATCATATAATAGCATACATATACTGTATATAGTATAATGCCCAGAACACCCGGAATTAATATTTGCAGATCGTACATAGGTATATAAGGCGGGAATCGAACCCGCAACCTCCGCGTCGCTGGCAGACCTTCGCCCGCCGCACCACATCGGTCGTCAAGTGAAATGTAAGCAAAATAAACTTCGGGGTGAAAGTACGCATTGCTCCACCGTGTTACATAATGTCCCTATAAACCCGAAAGACTCATTCCGCCAAGCTAAATAGTTTGGACTTGAGCAAAAGTTGAATATTTCATTATGGAACCAATGCGTTTACATAATGTTATAATCAGTATAATCAGTTTGTAAGGTTGGTCGACATGAAAAAAAAAATCTCTATTGAAAGATTACATAATTGTTCCTCTACTCCTACCTACCCTAGGAAATATTCTAGACTTATTGAAAGAATTTTTAAAATCGGTTCAGTAGATCCCGAGATTACCCCTTATAATTTAACAAATACTTATACAAACAAACAAACTTTACTTCTTTATAATATTAGTATAGATTAGGTATTATTGCATTTATATGGCTGCAAATATAAATGTTTCTTGTGTTACTAAAAGTGATGAAAAAAGACGTGTGATTAGAGCAGTGCGTATCTGATTTACACTGCGCGGTGACGCTGCAACGTTCGGCAATCGAATCTGCGTTAGCGCGCAGTGTGTCTTGAATACGTTAAGTTTACGTAAAGCCAACTGTCAGATTTGTGCGTCCAGTAGCTCTACCATGAGCCGTCACAGTAAAATCGTCTGACTTTACTACAGTAGTTACGTCAATATTAGTATGTATGACGAATTTTAGTACCCAACTATCCGCTAGAGGCGCTGTACAAAACTTCATACATTTTTTTTAACTACAGACGCTAGCGAGTATAGTAAATAATAGTATAGTAAAAACTCATGGTAGACCTACAGATTTGTGCGTCCGGTACGTGATAGAAATCGCTAAACTACGCACACTTTATGAGGGGCTTTCCGACGGTAACAAGTTATGTCTGTAATTTATTTTTAGCTGGAAACGCTCGCTCTAATCTTTCAGTTGGTAAAAAGTAAAGTATACAGACAGTAAAACATCAATTTTACCAAAATATGTTACTACAAAAATGTGTTAAGTAGGTATATAAAACGCATTTCATTTGGTTATTCGTAGGTATAATATAATTACACTGATTACTTATGTATATAAAAATTCAATTACAAAAATATTATGTAGGTACACATTTTTACCCCATCTTATGAATACTTAGTTAGCGTTGACTTTATGTCATCATTACGTATGGTAATTACTACATCAAGTCTGCGCTAACTTTTTACAAGATAGACCGTAAGTAAGCAAACACACCTTTATTAAACCTTGGATTGTTTTTACACCTTGTAGATAGATATAGGCGCAGGAAAGTACCAACTAACCGAATCTTATAAGTTAGCTGCCTGTCATCAAACACATTTATCAAGTTAGCACTCCGCGCCCATGTCGGTGCTAATGTTATAACAGAAGTTCCAACAAACTTGCCCGACTTGCTCAAAACAGTAGTTATGCACTTTGAACTTTACCAACATGGTTTACGTCCGTCTTGTAAACAACTAAGTTCCTTACTGTCGCTCTGCAAATAACATTTCTATTTGGTACGAGATTGAAGTTCGTCGTTGAAAATTCGAACCACTTCGGTAGTTCCTCAAAATTGAGTTTAAAATTGCCGAAACGAAACTTTCTCTACGTAAGGTAAATTGGACTATGTGTACGTACTCTACGTAGTTTGCAACTTACCGATATTTTTAAGGAAGCTATGGGTTGGGTTGGGCGTGGCCCAATCCTAGATAATCTCTTTTACATCTTGATTTCCCAGTAGATAGGTACTTATTCAATTAATTGGTCGGGTAAGGTTGTTTAATATAACATAGGTTGATTAACAGTTTAAAAATGTACCAGTACGTTATTTTCTAACTTTACTTTTTCTCCAGAGCTAGATAGTTATTTAGTTACCTACCAAGCACTTTGAAACCTCTTAATACATTTCGTAAGATTTCATTTCGAAAGTAATTGTGTTATGGGAAATCAAGATAAGTCTGCAAAATTGAAATAGAATTAGGAAGCTATTGGTAGATAAATTATTTACTGTGTGGAAAAAACGACGAGTTTTTATTTATTTTGCCAAACATTGTACGTAAAAATACGACAACACAAAAACCCTTTACAAAATTAATAGGTTCCCGAAAACTGCGCTGCATCGAGATTGCTACGGGGATTTCCAATTTCCGGCTCTCATTGGTTTGCCAATCAGCCAGCGCAGATCAATCTCTGAATGTTATGGAAGAACCTTGATTTTCACCGGCTTACCTATTCAAGCTATATTCTGGTTGTTTTTGATGATATAAAATAGGTAAGTAGATATACGATTTATTTATTATTGGAAAGTTATCAATAGACGTGAATTCATCTAATTGTTTACACACACGTCCATACTCTTCAAACTAGAACACAACAAAGTTTATCTACAGAAACGATTGGTCATTGCTATTCCTCGAAGGATTCCTTTACAAAGAACTCGAATAGTAATCTCCTTACTAACGAATTTTTGGTTGCAAGAAACAATTTATTTTTAGAAACAGCCTTTTATACGCTCGACAGATTTCAAAAGCGTTAGAGTAAATTGCCCATTAGAACGACAAATGACGTCTCATTTCCTTCCCTGAAAAACAAAACGCTTTTTTACTGTAAAATCAGAAGATGAGCTTTAACAGATATCATCACAGGTCTAAAGACTACATTGTACCTAACTGGACTGTACCTAGGCATGCATCATAACCTAGCACGCTGTAGTGCCTAGGACATTTATATTTTCTATCATTTCTCTAGTTTTCATAATTTATTTTCCATCTTTTTTTTTAAATACTTTTTATGAAAAAATATTTTTGCGTGATTTTTGTACGACTTGGGGAGAGAAGGAATCTTTAGTTAGGAAACGATATCTCAAACGCTACCACTAGACTAAAACTATTGAGTAGAATATAATCCTCAGATTTTCGAAATTAAACCCGGGAAAATCCAATCTAGTCGGTAATTCGAAAACAATCACATTCGAGGAACGTGATTCCGAATGTACCTCTTTGTATATCGAGAGTTCACTTAGCATGGGAATTGGAATTTATTGGCTAGCACCGAACGTACTTACCGAACTATCTTTGACAACTTGCAAAACACGTAGCTTTGCTATATCGATATAAGTGAGTAGGTACATTTTTATATGAATTATTTATTTTTAAACTCTTAGAGTTGACGTATGAAAAGAGTGAGTGGAAAATAAAACATTTATTGAAGTGAAAACTTCTTTAGCGGCGCTGGGTGGGTAAAAACTTTCAAACTCGCGTCAGGGTCACGTGACGTCGAAAAAGCGTAAGATCTTATTTAATTTTTATACATTGCTCGTAAAACAAGAGACGACAAAAGAACACACTTGCGGTCACGCGACGTATGACTCAAACAATTAAATAGTGTTGTGGCGACATGACGTGACGATGACGTGGCGACATGACGTGACGTGACGATGACGACGAAGCCAACGAAGACACAGACACATTCGCGCTTGCGCGAATGTGTCTGTGTGTGTAAACAATTAAATAGTGTTGTGGCGACATGACGTGACGATGACGTGGCGACATGACGTGACGTGACGATGACGACGACGAAGACACAGACACATTCGCGCAAGCGCGAATGTGTCTGTGTCTTCGTTGGCTTCGTCGTTGTGTCACATTCGCGCTTGCGCGAATGTGACACAACGACATGACACAATCACAATGACAGATCACAGTGTGTCTTCGTTGTCTTCGTCGTTGTGTCACATTCGCGCTTGCGCGAATGTGACACAATGACTGAAGTTTTCACTTCTGCCGGCACTCCCGGAGTGCTACCATTTTTTTAATAATTCTTTATTGCACAGATATAAAACTATACAAAGGGAGGACTTAATGCTGAAGCATTCTCTACCAGCCAACCCAACGTGGTGATACAGAAGAGAGGTTGCCAAAAAATTGAATAAAGATAAGACTTAAGTTATTTTATTTGTCGATTTCATCTAGTGCGGGATAAGGGCATAGAGATGATGATGATGAATTCATTTCATCGTAGTAGGATATTACAAAATCATGCTGTAAAAATTAAATCTACATTCATTCAACCGTTCATTCGTTTTCCCAACGGTTCCTATCACGTAGATTATTAGATGTACGGAAATTGCTCCAATGCCCAATATCACATCATGCATGTATAGCTATTGCAGTCACACGTAGCTGCATATTTTGATATATTCCAGGAATACAAAATACAATTTTACTGAACCAATATAAAATAACTTTTTATAAGATGAGGGGGTTACTGTTTAGTCTGTGGTTTAACATCACGGCTGACTACATAGATTCTATACATCGATACAGCGTAAAGTCGTAAACTCTTTATAACGGTATCCTTTAGAACGATAAACTCCTTACAACGTTGATTTTCCCAAAGCGATTAGTGTTGACGAAAATTTGGTTGTTTTTTTGTTCACTCCATATAACGATAACTCTCTATAACGACAAAAAATGCTCAGTCCCTTGAGTTTCGTTATAAAGAGTTTACACTGTATGTGAAATGTGTAGTCTGCATAGGCACGAAGCACATTAAAGAAAACAACTTTTTTTTTCATTTCGATGAATTTATCTTTACCGTCTTGGCTTGGGATGCGATTATACCACTTTTCCGGGGTTTGAAACTGGCGATGAGTGTATGTTTTTTTTTATTATAAATCTTAGATACCTACTACGACTAGGTACTTAAAACTTTGCTTTAGATTTATTTGGGTAGATTAAATATACTTGGACCCAAGCTACTTACCTAAGTTCGAAATAAGCTACTGCAAAACTTTGGCAAAGAACTTATAAGCTCCTTTACCTTCATCACTTTAACTTCATATGAGCTGAGCCGCAGGCATAGTAGGTAGGTAGGTACTATGTAAGTAGTCGATGTAAAATGAATGATAAAAGGATCAGAGACATTTTATACAACACTATATATAGGTACCTACAGCCCTAAACATAGCGAAGAAACATAGCATTATGGGAACTAAGTAGTTTTTTTTTAAAGAATATTGAAAGAAGATTGCTGATAAAATACCTTTATACATTTTTTTGTAAATACATACATAGAAACTCCCAAATACAACAAACATCAATGTTTTGCCATCATTGCCATTAGTTCTGGGGATCGAACCAACAACCCACTGCACGGAAGGCAGAGCTAAAACCAGCTGAGCTGTGACGTATGTCACGCCTGACATGGAAATTATTACAGCACGTTGCTGACTGATTCTGGAGAACAGCTGTTTCTGCAGCTTGCAATTCATCAAAAACAATTTTAGGTAAGTTCTATGACAGGCGTCGTAATTCTGTTGGTAAAATCTATGCTATTTTTTTTGCTATTTTATGCCGTGAGTTGTCACTTCGATGCCTACCAAACACAAGAAACATTTATTATATTTTTTTGATGTGTGTTTAATAAAGTTGTTTTTATTTTATTTTATGTCATGATAAATATTTGTTTTTTAATAAAATTTTATAACACGTACTTAATCCATTTTTTACTAATTACCTACTATAGAGCGCGTTTTGGGTAGTCATCCCGTTACTGTCGCAAATAGAATGATGCTCGTAAAACTACGTTTTTTTATCTAATCTATCTCATCCGTATCCTTTTGGCAAAAAACGCTCTTATGAGCAAACGGAAAAGTGCTATACCTACGCAATAAGCGCATATTACATAAAAAACCTCATGAAAATCCACTTACATGTAACATGGTTGCAGAATTATCCTGCCGTTTTGGAGTTCTGCAATGAAATTGGAAAGCGGATGTCAACGGAACACTTGTTTGATTACATCGCTGTCTGTCTGCCGGCGACATTTTATTTCGGAATGGAACGGAAATAGCGAAATGTGGCGATGGCCAGCGAGTGGTATTGAATTCAAAGCTTTGATTTATTTTGAGTGGGTGAGACGCGAGATTAATATCATAATTTAATATTCCAACATTCGATTTCCTTCACCCACATTTTTTGGACTATTGTTTGATAAAAGCCTTAAATATTTCAATGAAAATCCCTCTTTATTTGCTCGCTTTTACAACAACATTGCAAAGGTTCTATTCATCCAACAATGCGGAGCAAATGGAGAGTTATGAGTTTAACAAAAAACATTGAATGAATGTAGAATGTTCATCTGTCCTGTCTAGCTAAACCATTCAAATGATTTTGACAGATGTGATGTCAAATAATGCGTCTTGTATGTCCGGGTGAGATAGGCTTCGTGACGTCATCGTTGGTACGTTATGACTTTTTAATGAAGATTTGAAAAAAACAAATATGTTTTAATTTTTGTAGGTAGGTACATGAACCTTGGTGGTCTTTTACGAAGTCGAGTTTTAGTTCCTAAACTTTTATGTAAGTAATAATTTATTATATAGCCACATTAAAACTTCTTACGAAATACGAAAGTTTGAAATTAAATTTATACAAGTAGAGATACATTTATTATTTTATCTCAAATGTTTCCTAAACATTAAAATTTAATAAGTTCAGACTCCGCAGTTTACCTTTGTAAGTTCCGCAAATAAACAATTCAACCTTCATAAAACAACTCGGTATCTCAGGAAATATCTTTTAATATTTTAAAATTTCCTCGTAAAATATACCTCTGTTCTTTTAACATGTTGGTTATTTTTTTTCGTGGAGAAATTGGCGCTTAGAAGTTTTTTATGTATCTACCTATTATAGGGAAACGCTTGATTGAAAGCTAGGCTGATTGAGTGGGTAAAGTTTCAGTTTTAGCAAGCGTGATAAAAAAGTCCTTCCAGGACGTGAGTGGGACCTTTGTGTAGTAGTGGGAAACATTTTAATCGTTTAAATTAAAAAATACATGTCTACTTATTAAAGCTGCAGCTTACACTCTATGCACACTGAATAATAATCATATTTTTTATTTAAAGTTTACCTTGTCTGCAACACAAGACAAAAAAATAACTTAATAAGTACTATTACAGCATGTATTTGCAAAATGTAAATAGGAATATATAAAATACATCAGAAACAGTTGAGCTATCTACAGATCGTTGCAAACGATGTACTTATAGATAGTTTATATACTTAATCCAAATCAGTACTGGCTGAAATAATTAAAATCATACAAGGAATAAAATGAAACAAAAGAAAACACTGGATGAGAAGAGACTAAGACCGGGCTCAGTGGCGCGTCTTGGGAGAGACCTACGTCCAGCAGTGGTCGATGATGATGATGATGAAGGAATAAAATAACCAGTAGGTACATTTACATGGAAAAGTGTTTGCTCTCGTTAAGTTCTCTTTGCAGAAAGTCATGCGTAACGGCATAATTAAAAATGTCGGACCACGTTCATTATGGAATATGGAATGATTGGTTTCGTTTGCTTTACGGTTTATAAATAGTTAAATAAGGGTGTTTCTTTCTGCAAGAGTTATGATTTACACCCTTACGACACGAGATCTATACGATAATATAATACGGTTTTACAGTGTGTTGATGGCAACACTAGCATCTTATTTTGTTCAAACAATATTATTACGTGTACGTAAATGGTAATATTGGCCGGTATGTAAAAGCACAATGAATTAGTAGTGAAATTATTATCAAAAATTTAAAAAGCTTTGCTTAGTTTGGGGCGTTGTGTGAAATGTCAATGAGTACTTATTGTGTTTAAGCATTGAATTTGTTTTGCTAAACATAATATAACATGTCCTTATAACAAGTACGTGGCGATTTTTTTATTGTAGACTATCGGCCGGTTTCTGGAAATCCAAATCACGATGGATCCGAGTTTGACACATAGTAATTGTTAGAATTTTTCGTTGATCATCGTTCGAGAAACCGGCCGTATAAATTGAAAATCTTTTGATCGCAATCTATCCTTAAGTAATGAGGTGGTTGACAGTTTCCTAGATAAATCCTTTTTACTCTCCACTTGAAAACGTACACATTATAAATTCAAATAAAAAAAATATATATATCTACTATAGGCATTTGGATACACAGACGCCGACAAAATTCGGATACAGACTATAAATACGAGCAGATGTGATGTTGAGACTTGAGACAGTTCCGCTTTTTGCGAACAAGGAGCTGTCACTCTTGCTAATTGAAACTCTGCGAGGAGGGAATGACGTCACGGTGTAGGCTCCTACGCGACTGTGCAGACAAAATGTTACATAAAAGCATGTAGGTAAAATTAAACTCGTTACTCAGAAACAGTTTTCACTTTGGAGGTAGGTACAATGAGTATCGTCATGCACTAAAATGTATTTATTTTCATATGAAGCCGCTACCGAACAAAACCAAATTTAACTAAAGATTACAAACCATTTAAATATTTTCTATAGTTCGTCTTTTATGCACAACTTGGCTGACAAATTCAGCTAATCTTTATTATCTTAAATTATAGAATGGTTCTACATATTTTGGTCTTTTTTATTAGCTCCTTTTATAATAGTTAACATTATTGTACTTTTTTGAAAACAATAAAAGATTTTGTATTGTATTATGAATTGTAAAACTGATCAAACATTACATTATCAGCTACTTTTTATTTAACAATCCCTTTATTGATTTTAATTATTTAAAAAAAAATACCAAAACACCAATTAAATATCAGCTTGCAAAAAGTGTGCATTTCGAACAGTAGGTACAGTCGTGACCGATTTCTCACACCTCGCTTTAATAGTCGAATGTTACATTCGACTATAGAAGCTAAAGGGTCGACTTTTCTACCTACCTGTCCCAGTGTTGAGTGACAAGGGGCGAGTTGACACAGATTGTTGTCGTCGACTTAACAACCTATGGGTTAAATGTTGGCGCCACATTTTAGACGCGAAATAGCTTTGTTTATTGCTTCGGGAGTATACGTTGTAACTTTCTCGTACGTGTTTGCTTCTATGTATTTTAGAACGCAAAATACATTAAACTTTTTGGAAATTCACCGCGATTGAAACGCAATAAAACTTTTTCAGACTAACCTAACCTAACCAAGGCTATAGTAGGGCTTATATTGCCGATATAATACTTTTATACAACAAATATGCACAGCATGGAAGGCAGCTTAATACTAAACTGTGACATCTGTCAAAAATATAAGGATCGTTACAAATCAAATCTATTTAATAAATTTATCATCATCATCATCCGCAGCCAGATTTCGCCCACTGCTGGGCATAGGTCTCCCTTTTCTTGTGCCACTCCACGGCCCTGTGCTAGTCTCATCCATGTGCAACCCACGCTAGCCATATCGTCAGCCCAACTCGCTGCTGGACATAATTTAATAATTTAATTCCATTTAATTGCTAGATTTTATTTTCGCGATCGTCACTAGTAGCTTTTTATCCAGGCTTATCCCAGAATGGCTAAGCCCCCTTGATTCCCCCTTTCCCTCGTCTACTGTCATCTAAGACCCTGTGAAAGGGTTAGGTTTGGCCCCTACCCCCCTTTTCAACTATCCCTCGTCTGCGAACTGTCAGTGAATAATAAAGTAATCATTGACATTTCACACAATTATTTAATCCAGCAAGGGTCATCGGTCATCGCACGTACTCAATAGCTCGCAGCAGTCATATTTTATTTTATAAGTTTTAGGAAAACTAACAGCTAGGTAGTTAAATAGTAAAGAGAATAAGTAAATCTGAAGGCCAATTAAAAGTATTCATATTCAAATTTTAACAGAATTTAAACAAAACAGCATACACACAAATAGGTAGTACCTACTAATAATTTTGAAATTATTTATTTATTATACTACTATATGTAAATATTATAAATATTAACGGATATTTTACACATCACACTCTAATCCCAATCTAAGCAAAGCTTGTACTATGGGAACTAGAATCCTGATAGAATACATAAATAATTACATTATTTTTTGTAAATACATACATAGAAAAAATAGTAACACTCAGACACAGAACAAATATTTATTTTCATCACACAAACATTTGCTTTGGGTGGGAATCGAACCCACGACCAGCACGAAAGGCAGACTACCAACTGAGCTGTGACTCCTGTCACAATCCAGTTTATTTAAACTAAAATTAAAATAATATAATAAATACCTTCCAAAGCAGAGGTCTATATGCTATGAAAATTTCCCAAGTGCTTTAAAATTCAAATTAAATGTGTACCTCTCTAATCCTTCTACCTAACAAGTTGGCGGCGTTATGAAAATATCAAAGGGTCTGGACCCAAAGTAAATTACAAGTCGGGAATAACACTTCGAAATTGAAATCGGTCAGCGATCGAAATTCTCACAGTGTAATTAAGACACAGTAGGTATAACCCTACTGTGTCTTGATTATAAAATAGTAACAATAAATGTCCTTAAGCTGAATGCAGCTTAGGGACATTTTTTTAGCAAAAACTAGTATTTTTTTATGTAGAGTCTTAAAGTAGGCTTTATCCACATTTTTTTTAAAACTAGCAGGTAATATTTTTTATGTAGAATTTTAATTTATGTAGTTATAAAAAAGTACTTATTGTTCCTGATCAAGAAATATATATTTGAAAATCAAAAGTAATTTTAACGTTATCCAGTAAAATCACATGGATCATGATAGAATCGTCTCTATTTTGATTTGATTCTGTCTTTTCTAATTCTAGCTGTCAGTTCTATCCATCGTCCGTTCTTGGAGTCGTCTTTAGGATGTACTGGGTGACTCTTGGTGCCAGTTCCTGACGACCTCAGCCTAATAGAACAGAATAAAACCCTACGACCATAATTTCTTCATTATTAAAACAATTAAAAGATATGAAATAAAACTTGTTTTCAATGTATGTATTTAAAAAAAAAACAAAAAGAATCAGCAGTTTAGTTTCCTATTATTATTTATTTATTCTCGATTTTTGTTGCTACAAGTTTGTAGTATACCAACTGGGTGTTAACTTTAGGCTGTGACACTTCTGAAGGATTTGGTCTGTGATGCGTGAAATGAGACCGACGGCGATGTTAAACAACTGAACGATTTTAAAGTTCTGAGAGCTTGTTTACCAGTGAGGGCGCTACGTATTGTGACTTCATAACCAGGCGCTTTAAATCTACTGACGTCATATAACTTAAATGAACATTGGATTTCTTTTATAAACTAATTGCTTATACTTTATAATAATTATATTTAAAATGACTATGGTCCTACTATTTATGTTAAATCGATTCAAATTAGTAATTATTGAAATGTATTGTAAATGGACATGCCTTGTACATACACTGTTATAATATGGCGAAATAAATAAATGAAATGAAATGACGTCTTTTTTTTGACATTATCATACCCGGCGTCTGTCTTTCCAGAACACTACGATCTAGGTCTCTTTAAAACTCGACTGAATAGGTATCTCATAGATCGCCCTAGGCCCCGATCGTGTTAATCGGTTCGTCTAAGAAGCAGATAAGGTTCACCTATATACCTATGGTAGGTTGTAGTGCTAACAAAAAATCACTACCGCTACGAGAGACTACGGCGTAGCACTTTCGTTGCATTGTCGTAGCACCGCCGCAGCGTAGCGTTGTTTTGTACAGTTTGAAAATAGACTCGCACAGAACGGGAAAATTGTCAAACGCATATTTTTAGATATGCATTACTGCTTGGCAATTGAACATTTTTAAGGGTTGGGGTCCAAAACAGCAATGTATTACAAAATCATAACTCACTTCAAAATGTGTTGTGACGTATCAAACCGTATACATACTATAAAATATTGTATTGAGTTTTGCCCCAAGAGAAGATGACCTTTGTTTGCTTAGGAGTTTAGATGTCGTCGGGTAAAATATCTATAAATATTTGTTGAATGAATGAATGAGTTTATTGTAGAGAGTTTTTTGTACACAAAAAAGTTGTTATGCTATACTACGCTATACTATGGTATATTTGGTTTCTACACATCTATTGAAATCAATATAGCAAGGTCCGCAAATAGAAGCATCTAGAGATTCCATTAGTGACGTCACTACGGCCCCGAGAGCTCGTAAATCACGGCAGATGGAACCCGACGCCATGACACTAATTTATGCTAACCATAGACGGGGTTTATTTTTATATACGGAAATAGATTTGTAGTTTTAAAAGTAAATTCATATTTCACATTCCACACATCACGTTCTAGTCCCAAACTAAGCAAAGCTTGTACTATGGGAACTAAATTGCTGATACAATACTTATATTAATTTTTTTCGTAAATACATACATAGAATACATAGTAACACATTTGTAGTATCTGAGAAATTTTTAAATTACTTATTACTATACTTACCAATATACAATTACCTGCAACAAACAGGTATACACAACCCACAACAGCCCCCAGTCTCTTGCAATGTAGATTTAATTCAAGTACATTATAACTAAAAAATAAGATCCCGTTGTAAGAGAAATATATTTTTGTTTTTTTTTTGGTATAAGTACAAACATATTGTAAACACAACATTATGCTAATAAACGATTTTTGTATTTGTATATTTAATTGTTAAAACCTATGATAATATTAGAAGTGACTTATTTGACTTCTTCCACATCCTACTTCCGTTATAACACCATCAGCTCATTTAATACGACCTCATCATTCCGTTATGCCATCAGTAGAAACGGGAAGAGAATAATAAAACTGTTTTTATCTCAGATACATAATATTATATGAAGCCAACATGTATGAACAGAGAGCTAATAAATAAATAATCCTGGACAATCCACACAACATCATCTAGCCCCAAGCTAAGCAGAGCTTGTGTTATGGGTACTAGACGATTGACATACTTAATACAATACATTACATAGATAGATATTTTTTATTATACATTGAAAATACCCAGAACACCTGGAATAAAGCAGTAAAGCTGAGTAAAGCTGAAGTTGACGCGCAGTGTAGGTATCTAAAGCACGTTACTGTTCCGATACATTTAAGACTGTCATGTTTATTCGACCTCACGCCTTGCATGGTCAAAGTGGGAGGAATAAAGATGTTTCCAAAAATATGGTCAGTACAATGATATCCGTGATCAAAACTTAGCTCTAATAAAAAATATAGTGGCAATGAGCATGCCATAAAATATAGAACTGACAACCGATGGGAAGTTTGATGATCAACCAAACCCTAAAAATGTGTCAGTTTTTTATGTTTGTTTTGTATCAAGAATTAAGGTCTAAATGCATTAGTTAGACAAGATAAGATAGGATCTTTATTTCCAATAAAGTTTACTTATGGTGTGTAGAAGTCTTATATGATGTTACACTACATAGCATAGAATGCTTAAATAACATATAGAAATGTAACCCGTATTTAAATATGCAAATATTTTTATAACGAAAAACCTACTAACTTATAACGAACTGGACGCGGACAAAGTAACAAGATTTGTAATAAATTACAAATGAAATCAAATTATACATACTTTCTCTTTAATTAACACCAATATTTTGTGTTGTTTATATTTCCCCCAAGCTGTGACGTCATCACGGGCCTCAAAGGATCATAAATCAAGGCAAAGGAACCCGACTCTATACTACTAATTAACACGTAATTCCATTAATTATTTTAGTGAAATCGGTCTGCTGATACTACGTTCTCATCATCTCTGTGCTTATCCTATACGCTAGGTGGGGTCAGCATATTTTTTTCATCCACTCATTTCTATCATTCATGATTAAAATATCTATATATATTTTAAAATATTTTCACAAGTGTAGAATTTTTTGATATTCAGTAGGTAAGCTAATATGGACCATTATTTATTAAACCGGCAGTCTCTATGGGTGTTACTATGTATTCTATGTAGGTATCTATGTAAAAAAAATTAATACAAGTATTCTATTAGCAATCTAGTTATCATGGTACAAGCTTTGCTTAGTTTGCGACTAGAGTGTGAATGTGATGTGTGAATTGTCCATGAATATTTAAGTATTTTTATATTCTATGAAGAACTTGATTAACACAAAAATCTATCTGTATATTTTTTTAAAACAGATTTTTAGTTACTTGTAATTTCCTTACAGTATTATTATCCCTCTACGGATGTGACTTATGTAAACATTCCAAACCATTTGAACTCTATCTCAAAGGCAGAAGATATGTTATCTCTTGACAAACGATTTGTAAAGGAATCCCCAAAATACAATCCAAATCGATCTTCAAGATAAATAGACACACGACATGTTTACAAAGACAGTTGAAGGCGCGTGGAATATTTCTCATCACTGTTTTGTATTTTTGTTCCTCATTATCTTTCTTTATTACCATGAAGGGTGCGGTTTTACACCCCCGACGTAAAAAACGTAAACTTATAAGTTTGACGTTTGTGCCATCTATATGCCTTGATCACACGTACCGACTAAACCGGCGAGACAGTGACGTATTTAAGATACACTGCGCGCTAACGCTGCAACGTTCAACAGTAAAACTGATGTCGACGCGCAGTGTATCTCAAATACGTCACTGTCTCGCCGGTTTACTCGGTACGTGTGATCAAGGCAATAGCATTGTAGCTCCCAAACCGGATAAACCGATTTGATTTTGTTTGAAAAGAGAATTAATCGATAGTGTTCTTATCGATGAAAATCACACAATGGCCGCCACAAAATGGCGGATAATTTTTTTCACAACTTTTTTCAATTCTATTTTAAAGGCTTGATATGACTTTCAAACTTTTTTGTTATATCTGTGGCTTATGTACTTCTTGGTTTATTTAGCTTAAATATGTATACCTAAAGATAAACACTGTGACGTGATATCTTATAAATTACTTTACTCTTCTAAAGCAAAAAAACTAGCGTAATAGAAAAATATGAGAGCTTTTATCATATTTATTCTTATAATACACCAACGAAAAAGAAACAAAAAACAACGCTTTTCTGATGAACGTAAGCATTTTCTGACAGGTTGGTAAGTCCATCAACCTATCATCTTATTATATGTAATGAAAGAAAAGTAGATCCATTTGTAGGTAATATAGCTACATTATTTTATACTCGTTGCGTGTTTCCGAATACTTACAATTTGGATATTTTTAAAAGACTGACGGCCGGTTTCTCAAACGATGATCAACGAAAAATTCAAATAATTACTATGTGTCAAACTCGGATCAATCGTGATTTGGGTTTCCAGAAACCGGCCAAAAAAACGGCCATGAGAATGGGTATTTTATAACATCCGGGGAAATCGTAAAACTTGCTGGATTTGGACCTCGAGTGTAGCTTATTTAATTCTCCTAATTTTATAATTATCTTTATACTATAATATTTTTATAAATTATAACGCATGTGTTTTTATGATGAAAAAGTCATATTATTCTAAAGTTACATTATAATCCATCAAATTTTCCGAGAGTTGAGTTGCGATTCTGATTAATTAAGATCGTTAGTTAGAATCCAATTATGACTCTTCTCTTGTTTTCTACTAAACAGCGACCGTCACAAGACGTCCGTAATCTTAGCGGTAAATACATCGGCGCTATATTACATCCGTCATTCTGTTTTGATGTGAACGGAAGGTGACCTTCTTTGTCCTTTGACAAAACCTTTTAGTTTTATAGACAAAATAAAATATATAGTGCCTACGTACGCGTAACTTTTTAGAGGGTAGATAATAATATTATGTGTTTTTAAGTGGTCAGAAAAGTGGCGATTATTTTCAGGCGTATATAACAAACTTTAAGTAAAATTTCGCTCCTTTATTAGCGTTGGTATCTATAATACATTTGACATACAGACTAAACGCAACATATCTAGCTTTTCAACAAAAAAAAGTGTAATAAAAAATAAACAACTGAACGCATATATTTATGACGTAGGCTGTTTAATCCAATAAACAAACCTCAAACAGGCATATACAGGCAGCTATAGGATGTTTCGAGAATTTAGAGTTGTTTTCTTCATAACCTCGTAGGAATAGAATAAGATTAGTCACAAAAGCCCTCTTATTTATTCAGGTAGCGTACTCTAGGAATGGAATAACTCAGGTGCTTCAAGAGACTCTTTGATACTGGGAATATTTGTATTAGATAGGCTTGGTCACGTCTTGTAATTTGAAATCTTTGAAGTGTTACTGCTAGTGCGCTAGTGTCTTAATGTAAATAAAATGAATACGAGTTCATATACGCGGAGGTTGGATTCGATTCCCGCCTTGAGATAAATGTTTGTATGATCTGCAAATATTTATTCCGGGTTTTCTGGGTATTTTATATATAATAAAAAATATCTATATATTGTATTAAGTATGTTGGTCTTCTAGTACCCATAACACAAGCTCTGCTTAGCTTGGAGCTAGATGATGTGTGGATTGTCCAGCATTACATTACATTATTAATAAAGTTTGTAGTCTCAACATTTCTGACAGGAAACAAATTATACCTTACAAAAAACACAGAGAATAACGAAAGAACTGTACCTTTTGATTCAAAACTTTAACTTTATTAACCTGCACGTTTCTAGAACAAAGTTTTTCAACCGCTTGGAATATCCAAGTTGATTTGGCTCGACTGAGATCACGTAGGAAACTGTAAGTGCCTTTGTACATGCACAATTAATTTACAAATGTATGACGTTTTTTATTTCTATCTGAATAAAACTATGAACACTCCACTCAGGTATTCATATCATTTACATTAAGGTGGGCCTGGTGACCCAAGATACAGGTTTTAGACCTATTTGGGCACCTGTTCTCGAAACTAATATTTTAGTACTTAGTTAAGATAATTTAATAAAAGTTTAAATTGTATGTATAATTTTGATTTCATGTGACACAAAATAAAGTTTTTCTTTCTTTCAAGTAAAAAAGTAAAAAGTTAAAAAAAAAAATGGTTTTAATACGGTTAAACCGCAGTTACTTCAAGCAGTTAATTGCAACGAGTCGCAAGACGGACCGCAGAAAACACGCTTCACCTCATAGAAGCTTTTCCTACATTTTCTGTGTCAACAAGTCACCTCCACTTTGCGCTGGTAAGTGCATGTTACCTAGCTTGGATAGCAGGATCATTGCTTGCTTTGGAAACGTGAAAGCCTTGCCTGTGACGTGTTAGACTCTAACACGTCACAGGCAAGGCTTTCACGCTTCCAAACTTCCCACAAATATCTAAGCTCTAACAGTTAGAGCTTAGATATGTATAGTTGGCGGAAACTAGTTTAAGATTTTATAGAAATTTTATAGAAATGAAACGTCAATAACAACAAAATTTCCGATAAAATTAAGTGTAAATAACATCGCTTTTTCGTTGAGGAAAATATGAATATAAAATCCTTAAAACATAGATTAAACATCATTATACGTTTCACAGTGATGAACGCAGATCACAGGTTGTTTTTTTATCGTTTTGTTCGATGAAACAATACCTACTTATTATTTATATTATTAAGTCAAAAGTTGCTTAGCGTAAGTTTGTCAATTTGATTATTCAATTACCAACATTTTCGCCCCAGTTATCTACTTACTCAAACAAAAATGACACTAAATTTTGATTATTGTCAAAGTCAAAAAGGGTGTTCCATAATTCAGGTTCAAAGCACTACCCTCGTATTCTGTAGTGCTGTTTATAACGTCACTACACGCAGCAGGAATTCCGGCAGTGGGCTCCACAAAGCAGCGTTTTTAAAGGTAGGGGTAAAGTTGGTTCTCCCACACAATGGTTTATTGTGCGAGCCTGATGGAACAGCTTAGGGATGTTGCTTTCATATTAATTTTTGGAGGGATGATTCTCTTTCCTTGATTCTCGTTTATTGCCAGTTCTTCTAAACTCTAGTCGCGACGAACTGGCGCCTAGAATTGTCTAGTATGTAAGACGTTTCAAAGTGAACCTTTATTGAATAAATTTTGACTTTGACTTCGTTTTCTGAAAATTGAATCAGAAATCAGAGATCAAACATGAGAATAAGTAGTTGTGTTAAAAAAAACATTTTTTTATACTATATAAGTAGCCTTATCACTCAATAGCGATCTCTTCCAGGTTTTTTTGTTTTATAAATCTGGCCAGATATAAACTTGTTTGACTATCAACTTGAACAAGCATGGTTTCTAGTTAAGGATATCTAATAATTATCTATAAGTATTTACTAAGTGGCAACCCTAAAATATATTGTATTTTTCCAACAGGGGTGCAGAACCTTTGTCAACCACTCCAGCGCTCTAGAATTTAAATAACTAAAATACCGATTTGCCTTAGTAATGAGCGTTTTTATGAAATTATTCAGTCTTTCCGGTATTATAAAATATACGACCGTGAAGTTATAAGACATTGTTCGATAATTTTCGTTGGTTCATAAAGTGTTATACTCGTAGATATAAATAAATAAATATTAATATTCATGGACATACCACAGACTACATTCAAGTCCCAAACTAAGCAAAGCTTGATATAGGGAACTAG
This sequence comes from Ecliptopera silaceata, assembly GCA_932527185.1. NCBI lineage: Eukaryota > Metazoa > Arthropoda > Insecta > Lepidoptera > Geometridae > Ecliptopera > Ecliptopera silaceata. The sequence goes on from OW052211.1 coordinate 5,377,476, forward strand.
ATTGCTGATAGAATACTTATAAAGATTTAAAATACTTACGAAAATATGAATAATTATAAAAATATTTATTCACAAACAAACACACGACTTACTAACGTAAATACATAAGAAACAGTTAACTTATCTGCAGATATAAAGAAATTTTTGACTTTGACGCTGAATAAATAAATGTGAAAAATGTAATTTGCAACAACAGTTTAAAAAAGCAGCAAAAAGGAAGTATGCTATTATTATAAAGCTATTTGAAAAATTGTGGTGAAGTCGTGACGTCATAGTCTCTATTTCCAACGATCTATTTTTGCAAAACTAGGTAAGTTATTTGTGTAAGCTCCACGTAGAGGCTGCAACACTAATTTAGATCAAGAAAAGGTCAATTTGAGAGTGCAGTGTCTACAAAATGGCCAAATTGACAAAGCTATTTAGAACATACATATTTAAAGATTAACCCCCTATCTTATTAAAAGTAAGTGTTGACTTTATCTCATCATTACGTATGGTAATCAATACTTCAAGTCAGCGCTAACTATTTATAAGATAGACCGTTTGCCTCAAAGTGATTTAGTGACAAGATAGTGAGTTTCAATAGTAGGTTGTAACAAAATTTACATTTAGTACATTGTAACCTTTTGTTTTCGTGTCCAGTTTTGAGAGGACACGCTTTGTTTTCGTTTACACACTCCAATTCATTTGTTGGAAGTCGATCACGCGGGTTCTGTATGAAAAAAAAATTCACGTGTAGGTATATTGTTGTTTCTCGAAATTGAAAACGTATCTTTTATTCATATTTTATCTTGTTAATAGGATTTCTCTCATGAGGGGTTTATTGGACAATAAAAATTAATAAAACAACTTTTGTGAAGCTTTACGGGTCAGCGAAAATATTATTCCAAAAATATTGCCAAACTCTTGCAAAGTTTGATTTAGAACTGAAACACTAACGGCCGGTTTCTGGAAACCCAAATCACGATTGATCCGAGTTTGACACATAGTAATTATTTGATTTTTTCGTTGATCATCGTTCGAGAAACCGGCCTTAACTTTTGAACATCTCATCTTAATAAGTGGTTCATAAATTAATCTCATCCAATCTACTCCCCGGAATATCCATTTAATGTACAGAAATTTTAAGTTCATTTGGTTTACAAATTCAACTCTATATCGATGTAGGTAAAGCTCAAATCTCTGTTTTGAAAACGATTCGTATGAAAACAGCGCAAACTGTAAATAGATGTAATTGTATTGTGTCGTCATGAGTCGTGGGTTGACGGACCCATTGTCGCAAGTTTGTGAAGACTCCTTTTTGTTTTAGCTCACATAATGTATTGAAATCTGTGTGTGACGTCATTGGGCACCCACATCTTCATCTTGCATTGTTGCCTTTCTATTTGTACTATTTTACAGATTCATTCATTCATTTATTTGCATATCATTATATATTATATACAGCGTATCAGCATTGCTATTCAGCGCGGCAATGCAGCCAGTATCTTGGGTACGCTTCCGATTGGTACTGATTTGGACCAGTTGAACTATCTATAGCTCGTTTGCAATGGTCTGTACATAGCTCAACTGTTTCTTATGTATTTTTTATGCCTATGTACATTTTGTAAATACTGTAATAGTCGTAAGTTTGTTTGTGAATAAATTTATAATTTTTTTGCAAAAAACATGGTAGATTTTGTACAAGATGTCATAGTGTAGTAAGTTCACATATTTTTATCAAATTAAAATGATGTGCAGATTTGGGTTGGTATTTTTGAATTAAATAATATATCATGCTCGTAAAAAAGTATATCAAATTATAAGCTGTGTGCGCATTACTATTGCCATAAAAGTAACTTAACGGTTCTTATCATTTTTTTATGAAGAATCAGAATCATTTGGCTGCAATGACCAACCTCAGTAAATATATGACGCAATTGAATCTAATCACTTGTACTCATATTACTTGTTTATTGTTAGAACTAAGTATAATTGGAATTATTTATCAATAAATATTCACGGACATTTTTCCCATCGCGCTCTACTCTAGATCTCATCTGATCTCATTATATACCATGTGGACTTATATATAAATAATGCATACTAAATTAAAATAATATGAAATGGATATGACATGTTTAAACCTATCTAATGTAAATAATCCATAGCTGTCTAGCTCCTAGTTTCTAATTAATCAGCTTTTATTGGTTTCAAACAAACGGCAAACGCCGGCTCATGAACAAACGTCAGACGACATTATCCGTAGAAGTGTAATTAGTAAAGTAGAGCGGGTATAGCCGTCTATCTTTTTGCTAAGCATCCAAGTCATTACAGGCATTAGCCCCTTCTCCCCTTTTAACACGTGTGCAAATCGTTAAAGATGAAGGTACTTGATAATTCGATTATTAAATAATTATTACACAGTTATTAAATAATTATATTTTAACCTACTTGATAATTCGATTATTAAATAATTATTACACAATTATTAAACAATTATATTTTAACTTACTTGATATGATAATTCGATTATTAAATAAATATTACACAATAATTAAATTATTATATTGAAAACCAGCTGATGTCCACGACCCCATCCTATTATAGTTATATTTCGATAATTAACACAATATCTTAATTAATCTATGTGTTATTCTAAAGTAGGTATATTGAAAAGTGTCATTAAAATCCATTCAATTGTTTTTGCGTGATAAAGTAACAAATGTACATCCGTTCAAACTAACTCGCTAATAATATTAGTAGGATAGGATAAAAAAGACATGTTTTTTTAAATTTTAACGAGATAAACAAGTCGAGCTATCAGTGGACCGTCGCATACGATCTGTTAGTTAGCTATTACATAAATTGAACTACACCGTTATTACATTTACAATGAAGCCTAAATAAACAATATAGTATTCTGAACTAAACCTTAGTCTTAATTCTTATCACCAACCCCGATCCCTCGGGATCGAGGGTAGCAAACACCGAAATTGAACAGAAATTGGATTTAGATCTAACTAGGAATGACCTTACAATAATTGAATAATGGCTATTGTTGTGACTACATGATTCTTTAATTAGTTTTCTGGTAGAAAATGTGACATATTGGCTTTTGAAGCTATTGCATAGCTTCTATCGCGGGTCTTGAGCGTGGAGACCGAATCCAGAAATTACGTAATGAAAATAACTTAACACTGCGCATGCGTAATCCAGCAAAAAATGCTATGCAACAGCTTTACTGAGTCCCCGAGTGCCACGGGTCTTTTTTTATAGCAGGCAGACGTATAAAATAAATGAAATAATTAAATTGTAAAATGAATAAATAAATATTCATGGACATTTCACACATCACACTCTAGTCCGAAACTAAGCAAAGCTTGTACAATGGCAACTAGACTAGCTGATAGAATACTCATATACATAATATAATATTTTATATACATTGTGCGGTTTGCATTCACCCTCAAAGTCAAAGTCAAAATTACTTTATTTAGTAAAATCACAAGGATCATTTAGAATCGTCTTACATACTAGGTGATTCTAGGTGCTACTTTTATTATTTAATATTAGTTAATGTAATTTCTTATGTTGTAAATAAATAAATCTTATTTTTTATCCTATTCTATAAAACATCCGGAGAATTCGCAACCGTAATCTTTGAGACACGACGACACGCTACTGGCTACACCTCTCACTCTCCAGAGACTCGATTGTCCCTCGTTTACGCAGACGACGTCCGACGGCCATGTTGTTTGAAATCTTACAACATAATGTGGGAAAATTGTTCGCATTTCAAATGCTTCGTTTTCCATTGCAAAGTTATTGGACTGAGCTTGCATTTGTTTATTTATTTGAATCACTAACATCGTTTGCAACAAATCACCGGACAAAATTTAAATACGGATTAAAATATGTTGAGTGTAATAATTGACAATTAGCCAATTAGCTATGCAAGTAGCTATGCCTTCCATGTTGTGGGTCGTGGGTTCGATTCCCACCCAGAGCAAATGTTCGTGTGATGAATTAAGTTAGCTCTAAGTTTTATGTTCTATCTATAGGTTATTATGGAGGTGAAATTCCGTGATAAAATTCCGATGTTACATGAAACTCAGTAGAGACAAAGAAAATCGTAGTTCGAACAAAGATTAATGATATTTGATCCGGGTGCAAAGGCTTTTGACGGGGAGATAGAACGTGTAGATTTATTCTTCAGCTAACCCCCGGTATTTTCTGATAAGTTTCACGCATGGTAGACCACACATCGACCCCTGTAAAGGGGGACCTTGTGGGGAGAATGACTTTTGATGTTTGTTTCATATCTAGGTATGTCTTGATTATGCAATCAAGCTAAAATGATACAACGCAAGGGTTAGATAGTTGAAATTAAATTAAAATTTTACTAAAATATGAATTTAGAGTAGAATCGAAGGTTAAAACTTCAATAATAATGTAAAACAATTCTCAAATGTTCATAAATTAATTATGAAAATCAGTAAAACTTTATAAAATAAAAGTGATTAGTGACTATTAAAAAAACATGGCGCCTAGAGTGTATGTAAGACGTTTCAAAGTGATCCTTGTGATTTTATTGAATAAAGAAAATATGGTGGGGTGTAAGGGGGCTCAAATATCATCTCTCGGGCTCCAAGTCAACCTCACCTGCACGTGGTACACCCTGCTAATCAACAAACGAGGCTCTGACGAAACCACCCGCCAACACGCAATGGACCAGCGTGGCGGGTTATGGTCCAAACCCCCCCCAAATATGGTAAGAACAACACAAAGATGGCCCCAAGTGCCCGGGGACTCCAGCGGCTGCGCTGGCGTTGACGGGCGCCATGGCAACCCTGGAGTCAGGGGTGCGAAGAATCACCGGGTGAGATCCAACCGTCAAACGACCTCGGCTAATATTCTAAAGGACACCGAAATGCTTAATGTTTTAACGTACAACGTGAGAACGCTCATGAGAGACGAGCGCTTAATCGAACTGGAAAATGCCCTAAAAGAACTAAAGTGGGATATAGTGGGTTTAGCAGAAGTGAGAAGATTGGGAGAAGAAACTGAGGAGCGCAAAGATAGTATATTTTTCCACTTCGGAGAAACCAGTGGACAGCATGGTGTGGGGTTCCTGGTGGCTAAGAAGTGGAAAGATAATATTATCGAATTCGTAGGATATTCTGAACGTATTGCCGCGCTTAGATTTCAATTGACACCAAATACCACCCTCACTGTTATACAGGTATACGCACCAACATCAGCGTATTCTGATGAAGAAATGGAATGTTTCTATGACCTTTTAAACACAGCTTGCGAAGAGAATCGAGGTACTTGGAACATAGTCCTCGGTGATTTTAACGCAAAACTTGGAACTAGGCAGTTAAATGACAATGACGCCATACTCGGCCAATTTGGATTCGGAGACCGCAATGAGCGAGGTACCAGATTAATTAATTTTGCTTTTGGGCAGAGTATGAGTGTCGCGAACAGTTACTTCACCAAAAAGCCACAGAGACGGTGGACTTGGATAGCACCAAATAGGACCTCTAGAAACGAGATAGACTTTGTTCTGTCTTCAGATAAATCTATTATAAAAGATATCAGCGTGATCAACAGAATCAAATACAGCTCCGACCACAGACCAGTTCGTGCTAAAATTAAGTTCAATTTCAAAATTCATAGATTTAAACAATTTAAATGCAAAATTATTAAACATTCCAAGCATACATTACTTAAAAATTCTGACCAATTTAACATAGAGCTATCAAATCAATTTTCAAACTTAAAACTAAAAGAGTCCGAAGATGTTGACGAACAATATCAAGCTATTGTTAAAGGAATAGAAAAAAGCAGCAAAACAATAAAAGGTTCTAAGAAGAATAAAACTAAACTTTCTATTAAATCTAAACTATTGATTTCTAAGAGAACAGAGACTGAAATTTATACCCCAGAGTTTAAAATAATCGATAAAGAAGTAAAACGTAGTATTAGACACGACATTAGAGAATTTAATTTACATTTAGTACAAACAGCTATAGAAAAACACACTTCACTAAGAACTGCCAAACAAGGAATAACAAAAGGTAAACTATGGATAAATGGATTACAAGACAAATATGGAAACAAGCAAACTAGACGTGACAAGATCATAGATATTTGTACAGACTTTTATAGAACTTTATATTCAGACAATACTAAATCTCACCAAGAAATTCAATATAACCGTCCCGATTCCATTCCATTTTTCACGGGTAAAGAAATTAGCGATGTTCTAAAATCAATGCGATATGAGCGGAGCCCTGGCGAAGACGGGATAACGACAGAGGCACTCAAAATAGGTTCACCTATTTTACTTCCCCACATTACAAACTTATTTAACTCTATACTGCAGACAGGCAAGATCCCATCTAACATGTGCCACGCAAATATTGTTCTTCTCCACAAAAAAGGCGATAAATCTTCTATAGGCAATTACAGGCCAATAAGTCTTGTATCACATATATATAAAGCTTTTATTAAAGCAATTCAAAACCGTATAAAATCAAAACTTGACCAACATCAACCACCTGAACAAGCAGGTTTCCGACCCTGCTACTCTACTACAGACCACCTTCATACCCTTAATCAAGTAATAGAAAAATACTCAGAATTCAACATGCCGCTTTACATAGCATTTGTAGACTACACTAAGGCTTTTGATAGTTTAAAACATTCCGCCATATTCCAAGCCCTAGAAAAACAAGAAATAGAAAAAACTTATATAGATTTAATTAAATTAGTATATAGTAACAGTACCGCAAATATAAAATTACACTCAAATGGCCCATCATTTACAGTACAAAAGGGTGTGAAGCAGGGTGACCCACTATCTCCAATACTGTTTACAAGCGCTCTACAGGAAATTTTCATAACTCTAACAGATTTATGGCGTGCAAAAGGAATTGCCATCGGAGACAAACGCCTAACGAATCTGCGTTTTGCAGATGACATTGTACTCTTTGCTCCAACATCACAGGACCTACAAACAATGCTCCAAGATCTTAGCACGGCAAGTCTTGAGGTTGGGCTTCACATGAACCGGTCTAAAACTCAAGTCATGACCAATAGCACGAAACGTAGGGTCGAGGTAGATGGGCAGGTAATACAGTATGTCGATGAATACATCTATTTGGGCCAGTTAGCGAGCTTCGAAAACAGGCAAGATAAGGAAATCGATCGCCGCATCGAGAACGCCTGGAAGAGCTACTGGTCCATGAAGGCGCACATGAAGGGCGACCTTCCTATATCACTTAAACGCCAACTCATCGACATGTGTATCCTGCCCGTCCTAACCTACGGTGCTCAGACTTGGTCATTGACTGAGATGCAGAAGTCCAAACTTAAGATTTGCCAAAGGGCAATGGAGCGCAGCATTCTCGGCCTTAAACGCATCGACCGGGTGCGAAATACAATGCTGCGTTCGATGACTGGCATTGCCGACGTAGGCAGGAAATCAGCCAAACTGAAGTGGGAGTGGGCAGGGCACGTTAGTCGGATGCAACCTGAGAAGTGGGCGAGAATAGCGACTTCTTGGGTGCCCGAGAATATGAGGCGACGACCGGGCCGGCCGAGAAGACGTTGGAGAGACGATCTCGACTCATACGCGTCGGAGTGGTGGATGGACGCAGGAGATCGAGATGAGTGGAAGAGTTTGGGGGAGACCTTTGCCCTGCAGTGGGACACAATAGGTAAAATAAAAAAAAAAAAAAAAAAAAAAAAGAAAATATGACTTTGACTTTGACATGTTTTTGAGTTTGGTTGGGAGTGCACCATCTACAGTCATGTAGATTGCTGAGCCAAGAAGACATCGATAAGGATCACATTTTCACCCAACACTGATAGCCGAGATATATTCACGTTCAATGGAAATTCACCAGCACATACATACGAATAGAGCTTAATTTCTTTTGTGGGTTTTATCAAAGAAAATTTACGTTTTTGTTTTTCGACTTCTATGATGTTTGTTGATCCAATTTTCAACTCTTATCATAACTTAGAACAATGTAAAATGATTGATCTAAAATAAACGTAAATCTTTTTGGGTCAGCTTATGCATTACCCATAAAAAAAATTTTTTTTTTCATTACTTATTACGTTTATTCAAGCCATTTTATTTTGTTTTGCAAATAACTTTTCTACCCCGTCGACTATACAAACCAACTTCCTACTAAAACAGTTGAAGTAAGTAGCATACAAGATTAATTAAAAAGGACTGGTTTGAAATGAAAATGTTCTAGATTTTCAACAATTCCATTTCCCAAACAGACACGTCTCATTTAACTTGCAAAGAATCAAATTAAACGCACGCCGTTTTCAATTTAGTGTTGAACTCGAATGTTCTAGAACATTTTCAGTGCAGCTGGCTGTAGCTGAGTAACATTTAAGTTTGCACGGCTAAAACAAGATTATAATGAATTCTGAAGTTTGAATTTAAAACGATGTTCAAATGTTTTTTTTTATTTAACTCCACTTTTTTTTTCATACTGGCTAGCACATCTTGTGCATTTTCCATTTTCAAGTTTTTTTTTTGTTTCTTTCCCTATTATCCCCAAATAAGAGCTAACCAAAAGTCAATTAAGTAGGTACCTATCTATACAATATAGTGTATCCCCTTTAGGCTGTACCCGTGTGCTAATCACTTAAAAATAATAAATAACAGAATGCTACGAGTGGGTCATTAGAATTGGGCACAGGTGGGGTTGGAGACAAGAAATAAGAGAGTATTTCCTTCCATTTTGTTAGGATTAGTCCATAAAGGTGAAAGAACCTTTATTTTAAACGAGGTAAGCTTGAAATAGGCTGCATGCGCGCTTGGCGGGAAATGGATGTTTTTCTGTTTTTGCCGTGTGACTAACTGATACAAACCCTTGCCTATGAAACCTTTTTGGAGATAAAGTAAGTAAGTAAATTACTTTATTCAATAAAATCACAAGGATCATTTAGAATCGTCTTACGTACTAGGTCATTCTAGGTGCCAGTTCCACGCGACCAGAGCCTAGAAGAACGGGCAAGAAACTTAGTAGATATAAGTAAGTAGATATGATCAATATCAAAAAAGAAGTAGGATTAAAATATATCCTTCATTTTGATTCAATAACTTCTTAATATATATAAAAATAAGGCCAATGCGACTGCGCGAGAAATCTTTTCTAAAAATACCGAAACTCAAAATCTGTGACGTCATGTGACATTTCAGCGTGGCGTATAGGCTCAACCAGAGGGCCATGGATTCTGAAAGCGAAACCAAACTCGATTTGAAATTCAAATCCAAACTCGCGAAGCACGTCAAAACATTTTTAAATAGCCCCTTGAAAATTTCACAACACACTATCGGCCGGTTTCTCGAACAATGATCAACGAAAAAATCTAATAATTACTATATGTGAAAATATGTAATATTTTTTACAGTATTTGAAATGGCAATAAATTGTGTCAATGCCATACTGACTCCTATATAAAAAGACGTGTGGCACTCGGGGACTGCCGCGGTAAAGCATTTTTTGCTGGACTACGCATGCGCAGAGTTAGGTTATTTTCGTTACGGAATTTCTGGATTCGGTCTCCACGCTCAAGGCCCGCGATAGAAGCTATGCAGTAGCTTAATAGGCAAAAAAAACTTCCGCCAAGCTAATAGGCAGAAATGTTCAGGAACAGGATTTATTAAAGGTTAACCATCATTAACATACAAATTGAAATCTCTCCGTATCGTAATTGAATTAACAAAGAAACCTCCTTCCATTTTTATTCGATTTCGGTTTCCGGGAGCGCCGAGTTTATTGATTTACAGTTTGTCGCCTCTGCCTTAACTGAATATTAAGTACTTGAATAAATATAAATATTTTAAAACGTGATCCAAGCGCCATTTTACTTTAACTCAGTATTTGAATAAATAAAAATACTTACTTATTCATCATTTCGCAATGAAATTTTATAACCATTATGTTGGATTGAGAGCTTTGACATTTTATTTAAAAAGTAAACAGTAGCAAAGCTTGTTGTTTATATGTATATTATGTATATCTGTACATTTTGTAATTACTGTAATAGTCGTAAGTTTGTTTGTGAATAAAATCTTTCTATAATTTTATACTGTACTGTTGTATAATGATATTTTAAGCATACTTATTTATTTTAAGGATTTATTGGATGTATATGTCCTGGACGCCTACGAAAAAGATTGGTGAAATGCCGCCAAGGACCGGAATGGGGGGAAGACTTTGGGGTTGACCTTTGCCCAGATATGGGACAATAAGTTATTAAAAAAAAATTGCTTAAAAGCTATTTTTTGTTTTTTTTCGGCGATAAAATAGATTTGTTGTTAGAACTAGTGCCAACCCTCGTGGGCTCCAGCGAAGCTTCCAAACGCTCACTTTGCCTTTGGGAACGTGAAAATGTGAAAGTTCAAAACGAACGAAAAGGTTGTCAAAATAAAAAGTTTCTGCTGAAAATACATTTTGATAGCACATATACACTAACTTTCGATTGTAAACAAATCTAGTTTTCTCTCGTTTAGAATAAAGCTTGTTTTTATTAGAATTTAGCATTGTTTGTCGGCCATGTTTGCCGAAGAACCGACAACCGTTGGAGCAAACGGATATTAGAGTGGAGACCGCGTTTAGGCAAACGTTGGACGCACCCGACGAGATGGAGCGACGATCTGCGGAGTGTAGCTGAGACAACATGAGAAGAGCCGAAGACCGGGCTCAGTGGCGCGTCTTGGGAGAGACCTACATCCAGCAGTGGACTGATATAGGTTGATGATGATGATTTTGTATTTAGTGTTAATTCACAGACGAAGAGTAGAAAAAGAAAATTTTCAGACCAGCAATGTATTAGTATTACGTACAATATTAGAGTTCAATATAAAGAAGTCTATAGAATAGTTTGGTTGACGTGTTTATTTCTAGATTAAAAGATAACTTTATATAAATGTAATAAAAAAGCCGCTTGATATCCTTTTTTTTTGCAAATTTTATCTTCCTACTTATTGATTTGATTTATATTTTTTATTACAAAATAACAAACTGTCTATTTATACTTTGGGACAAAAAAGTACTTACTTAATAAAACTCCTTGTTTCATTTTCGCACCACACATCCTATTATCTCAGAAAACAAGACGAGCGGTACTGACAACAATCTTTTGCGAAATTGTTGATTCTACCACAGACGGTCGATACATTCTCTGAACTGGGTATTTCTTGCACGAATAGTCTTCGTTATTTTCAAAATTGTTGAAGATTAAAGGCCGGACACTTTGTCTAGCCGAATTTTGAATTTATATACTTACTGCAACGAACCTCTTTGATTTAAACCAATAAAAACAACTTTTTAATAATATTGGTGCGCTGGCCAGCAATAAGTTGAAATTAAAAAAAGAATAAAGAGGCACGAGCAAGGTCAGGAAGCCAGGATTAGTTGAAAAAGGTTTCATGCGATATACGCAGATTGTTACGTAATTTTTATCGCTCAGACCATTTCAAAATATCCCTAGAAGTTATTCAACGAGGTGGAATTACGAGTGACGTAGTTGGTTATTGCATCCCAATAGTAGGCAGATCACGGGTTCGAATCCTGATCAACTAAATAACTATGAAATTTATCTAGGGTTCAATATTTTCCTTGCTTTGTATACTGATCATTTATATTTTTATTATTTACGGACATTTTACACATCACATTCCTAACTAAGCTTTGATTAGTTTGGGACTAGATTATACTTATATACATTGTTATAAAATGCGATACATAACATATTTTGTGTTCATCACAAAAACATTTGCTCTGGGTGGGAATCGAACCTACGACCCACAGCATAGAAGGCAAAGCTACTACCAACTGAGCTGTGACGCCTGTCTTTTATCCTTGAGGTATATTTACCCAGCTTTTTGTATGAGCTCTGAAAGCTAACTAGTTTTCTAACTCAACTTATACAACTTCCGGTAGAAGATTGTAAAACTAAACGAAAAGTTATGAAACCTGAATTAGAAACGACACCTCTATTTTATAAGGTAATAATACAGTTTTTGACCGAAAAAAAGACAGATTTTTATACATTTGTAGTTTTTAAAAATAGTACTTATTTTATATTTTTTTTTATGAGAATGAAAAATATTTTTAATGTTTTTAAATACATAAGTGCTTTTTGTCTATTATATTTGAGATACTTATCTCTAATACTATGTTTAATGTTACTTATAAATATCAAAGCCGGCTTAATATCAGTTAAAATACTTTAAAATATACTGTTTTATGTACAATCTTTTTAATATTGATTATCTTGTCACTACTATTGTTGAAAATGAAAATCCAAACTGAAATAATAAAACAAAAGTGTCATCAAGAATATACGTACCAGTACAAAGCAATCGGGTATTTTGTTCATAGTGACCTCGTGTTACTAAAATCTTATGTATAGGATCCGATACTGTTTTGTGAAATCCGATATATTTGTATTCTACATAGAAAGAAAATACTTCGAAGTTTTTTTTCTGATACAGATTTATTAAGACTTTTCGTTGGCTCGATTTATATTTTATTAGAATTTTATAAACTTTTATTTTATCTTAAACATAGAATATATACATAGTAACACCCAGACATAGAAAAAATATTTATGCTCATTACACAATTTGCTCTGGGAGGGAATTGAACCCACGACCCACAACATGGAAGGCAGAGCTACTTCCAACTGAGCTGTAACGCCTGTCAAAGTAGCTTAGTCTGGGACTAGAGTGTGATGTGTGATATGTCCATAACTATTATTTTATTTATTTATTTTTCATCCGCAGACCTAAATAAACCCCCGATATTGACGACCGATGTGGCGCGGTGGGCGAAGGTCCGCCTGCAACGCAGAAGGTTGCGGGTTCGATTTCCGCCTTGGGGTAAATGTTTGTATGATCTGCAAATATTTATTCCGGGTGTTCTATTAATCTATGTATAATAAAAAATATCTATCTATGTAATGTATTAAGTATGTCAGTCTTCTAGTACCCATAACATAAGCTCTGCTTAGCTTGGGGCTAGATGTTGTGTGAATTGTCCAGCATTATTTATTTATTATTTATATAAATCGTATGTTATAAAAGTATCTCCATTTCAGCATTGTCCCCGTTGGACCGCAGCTGTCCGGCGCACACGAGAAATTTTTGACTATCCGGAATTTCAACCCTCGTTTGAGGTCGGGAATTTGATGGCTACTTTCCAGCTGATAGTTGCGGTACTGTCATAAAAGGGCTTGGGAATATTTTAAAGCACTTGAGTACTTTTAAGCTACCTTATTAAAACTGATGAAAAACAAAATGACTTACCTACTTTTTGAAAAATTATTTTTTTATTATTAGTTTTTTATTTTATTTCATTTCATTTATTTATTTGGTAGAATGAGGGTTTACAGTGGGGTTAATTAATAATAAAAATTGTTCCAGCACAATCTCACCTTTAAAGGCATGCAAATAATACAGTATATAAAATTATAATATTATTCATGTTATAAGTTAGAATTAAGCAAGAAATAAAAGGCTGATTTATTTTTATTTTATTTTTATTTATTAATTAAAACTGAAAGAAATACCCATGTTAGTTGAAAGGGCCTTATTTTTTGAAGCTATATATGCAAAAGTAGCGGTTCCTATACCAATGTAAAGATATTATTTTGAACGGCGTCACAGCTCAGTTGGTAGCTCTGCTTTACATGCTGTGAGTCGTGGGTTCGATTCCCACCCAGGGCAAATGTTTGTGTGATGACAGGTTTCTCTATGTATTCTAGAATGTATTTACAAAAAAAAATGTATGTATTCTATCAACAGTCTAGTTCCCATAGTACAAACTTAGCTTAGTTTGGGACAAAAGTGTGATGTGTGAAATGTCCAGGAATATCTATTTATTTTACCATTGGCTGAGTTTGTACCAAGAGGATAAAAATAAAAAAAAATATATAAAATAAGAGTAAAGTTCAGTTTGTACTATGTTTATACCTTTTGATAATGTCAGTTTCATGTTTAACTTGACACACACATGAACGTAAAAAGCGTCAGCGAAAATAGAAACCGACAATTTTGTATCAGGTGTTATTTCAGTAACAATGGCGATCATTTGATTGTTGCCGTAAAATGGACCTATTTTCAGAAAGAGGTCACAACTGAGGTCTACTGCGAGATACAAAAATCGCTTGTGCTACACTGCATGTTTGCTTTAGGCGGTTTGCGCACAATTACCACATCGCAGCGCAATGTAAATCGATGTAGGTTTTATTGTGAATTCATTTGAATTTGACAACGGCTGTGATTTCCGACGCGAATCCGAATAGCGTTCATTTAAATTATTTGAATTGAAAATAGAATTTGATATGTTTGTATAATGGGGCGTCTAAACGGGCTATATTTTACGACAATTTGTGGCTGCAATTATTGACAAACATTGCCCAGCCATCAATAAAACCTTTTTATGGCTGAGCAATCAATTGCAGGCAACATGTTGCAATATGGCTGCAATAGTATGGCCTTTGATTCAGAACCCTTTAATGAGCCACACAATCCAGCAACAATGGCCGACGAAATGACGCTCATCGCAGCCATTACATTGTTTTGGCAGAAAAACGAAAAAAAAAGGACAGGAATGTGGATTTGGCAGTATTTTCGATTGCGAGGCGATCGTTCGGCCACACGCTGGCTACACATAAAAACATTTTGACATATCAAAAAATATGTGGCTATAATGCCGGGCCATCCTTAAAATATTGCATAGTGTGGCTGGTATTGGTAGCAATGTTGCCGGCCACAGTATTGCAGCCACAAATTGCCGTAAAATATAGCCCGTTTAGACGCCCCATAAGCTACACTATTTTGACCCATTTTACGTTTTCAGTGGTCCAACACTTAGAATGAGTTTACTGCATTGGTTGAATATTATTCATCTTGTGAAAAAGTTCATAAAGTTTTTCACGTTATGACCCAACACCAACCTAGTTGTAAAGTGCGTTTAGAGGAAATT
Source organism: Ecliptopera silaceata (assembly GCA_932527185.1). Lineage (NCBI taxonomy): Eukaryota > Metazoa > Arthropoda > Insecta > Lepidoptera > Geometridae > Ecliptopera > Ecliptopera silaceata. The sequence continues at coordinate 5,392,490 of OW052211.1, forward strand.
ATAGAGATATTTCGATTTTGTAAAAGTTTTTTTTTAAATATTTAATCGTTTTGAGCTCTGGACGGACTACTTAAATAAATAAATATAATTATTCATGGACATTTCACACATTACACTCTAGTCCCAAACTAAGCAGAGCTTGTAAATACATACTTAGAAAACATACAATTCCCATACACAGAACAAGTATTTAAGTTCATCACACAAACATTTGCTCTGGATGGGAATCGAACCCACGACCCACAGCATTGAAGGCAGAGCTACTAACAACTGAGCTGTGACGTCTGTCACACTTGTGCAAATGAAATATGCGACTCGGATGGACGCAGTGTGTGGCCTCATAACTTCCAACAAGATTTACTCAGTGTCATCTCAACATCAGGTATGCTATAAGCTTATTCCATTGAATTTTTCATAGAACAAGTTCCTAGACTAAAAGCTTTTAGCTTTTCGCTACAAAGTAAATGTTGAAACAAATTTTCCTGCTTAATATGCGAATAAGCATAGTTAATGAACGTAATGCACTATCCGACAGTTCTAGCAAGCATCCTTCAAACTTCAGGCATACTACAACTTTGACAGACGACTTTCAACCCTATCTCAGCTGAATAGAATTTAAGTAACTTGTCGACGCTCGAGGGTAAGACAAAAGGATGTTTGCGGCATGGAAAGTGTCTTGTTGGGAAGTTCTAGCAAAATAGAAAGTAATTATATACGTAGAAATGAAATTCACGTCGAGATTTGATTCGGCAAAGTTCGGAGAGATTCGGCTCCGAACTTCTTCGTACCAAAGCTTGACTCGAAATATTTATTTTTTCAACAGACTTCAAATCACTCAATTTGACACCGTTTTTTGTTTGTTTTTTATGCGATTACTCAGTTATTTTTCAACCGATTTTAATAACTAAAATTTTTGTTTTTGTAGATCATACTTCAGAGTTGGTCCTATATAAAAAATAAGATTTAAAAAGTATCTACTATTAATGATTAAAAAATATATTTTGATAATAACTAGTCAATTATGATTATAATCTAATTTATTTATTTCTGAAAAAAAAAACAAATTGTGAAATCAGTTTCGTTTCTATACCTACATGATGTTATGATATGAAAAGAGGTGAGACGTTGCATAACTTGCTGTATGATGCTCGGATCTCCTTTCATGTTCACAGTAATGTTTCCCGCTGTAAGGTGCAAAGTGTTGCCATGTTGCTGTAATTTGAGTAGCATGGCAACCCTTAAAACCTTCTTCAAAACTCCTTGGTTCATTTTTTTTCAGTAACATGAGTGTCTTTTTTTTGGATTATAGGCAAACGCTTGACGGAATCTACCATTATAAATATATTCAAAGGCCTCCCTTTAAACCTACTTCTAAACTCCTCGGTTCTTTTTTTTCAGTAATATGAGTGTCTATTTTGTATGCATTATAGGCAAACGCTTGACCGCAATCTACTATAATAAATATATTCAAAGGCCTCAAAGGTATAAACTAAGTCCAAAGTTAGTAAGTATTAATTTATTTTATTCTATTACAGAGGAAAACAAATAGTCGTTTAACGTTCTATCTTATACAAAGTTAGCGCAGACTTGATGTCTTGATTGCCATACATAATGGTGACATAAAGCCAACGCTAACTTTTTGTAAGATAAGGGATAAGATAAGTCTATGGAAAATCAAAAATTTAAACTATCGACCTATTATAGTTTTTTTGCATATTGAAACAATATTGAGACTGCTTGATAATATTAATAAGTAATAGAGTTAGGTTTGATTAACTTTGCTGATCTGATAGTAACTACCTTTCGGTAACCGATTGCAATCAATTATACCTCACTAATTAGTCCACTGAGGACGTGGCTTGTGATATATTGCGCTGCGTTCATCACTCTGCAACATCATGCAAACAAATATATTTCATTGTAAGACACTACTTTACGCCTGTATTAAAAAACAAGTTCAATTTAAACACACAGACATGTCTAAAATCTCCCGAATTATGGGTAATTTAAGATTAACGCGCAGCCACACTGTTCAGATTACCCCATTAATGGAGTTTACGTTTGGTTCCGCAGCTAAGGTTTTATTATGCAAACGATGCGATAATTTTAAGTGGAATATTAAACCCAAGACATACTGAGATGAGGTGATACATACTGAGACGAGGTGAGACATGCTGAGACGAAGCGGGTGTTAAGGCAATTTCCAAGTTCATATAGTAAAAGCTTGCTATTGAGAATGCTTCTATGTATTTTATTATATTTTCGTATTATGTAATACTTTGTATGGTTGTAAAAATATAATACATAAATATATTTATAGACATTTCACATATCACATTCTAGTCCCAAACTAAGCAAAGCTTGTACCTACTATGGGAACTAGATTGCTGATAGAATACTTTTATACAATTTTATTATTTTTTCTAAATACATACATAGAATATACATAGTAACAACCAGACACAGAACATATATTTATGTTCATCACACAAACATTTGCTCTGGGTGGGAATCGAACCCACGGCCCTCAGCATTGAACGCAGAGCTACTATATACCAACTAAGCTGTGACGCCTGTCACTGAATTTTTGCACCTACTGTTTCCTATGAATACATAAGTTTAATAAATATCGCAAGTATTATGCTCTTGCATATCTTTTATATAAATTTAATTACCTTCAAACGACTATTACAGTGTTTAAAAAATGTACATAGTCATATTAAATACAGTTGAGCTATCTACAGATCGTTGCAAACGATCTATAGATAGTTCAACTGATCCAAATCAGTACCTTCAATATTCGTTGTTGTCTCCATTCTTACAAATAAAGCTAAGTGATTATTACAGTAAACATTAAGTGGTGATCACAGAGGTAGTAAATATGTCGTAAATATTGCATAGCCAGGCCCTTATCAACTTCTGTTTGACTAGGCTCGGCTGGCATGTTTCCTTGCCCGAATACAATTTATGGCGTAGATTGGAATAGTACAGAGATAATATTAAGCCCGGTTTACGAGATAAATCAATAAAAAAAAAACAAGTGCCTGTGAAAATCAACGTTTGTGTGAAGAAGGTTTTGCTCAAAGAAAAGTCTATAAAAATAACTTGATTATTATAACGCCTCAAGCAAAGCTTAAAATTAAAAATTTAGGAGAGGTTGGTCAGTTGAAATGTATTTTATTCATAACAATAATTTACACTTTTATTTCCGCTTTTTAAAATCACACTTTTCTAGATAAGTTAGATGAAGTAGAATAGAATAGAAAACGTTTATTTACAAAGAACATATCTACATTTAAAAAGAAAGTAAAATCGAAGATGAATAATGTTGCCATAGGTGACTTCAATTATTACCTACAAATATTTAACAGTGTTGCTATGTATTGCTCCTAAAGACTACCAATACTATTTCGTTATTATTATTTTCAACAGGAAAATCGACGTTGGGCTTCGGTTTTACAAACAATTACAATATTGCCAACATTGCGAGTAGCGGAACGTGGTTTTGCATAAATTATTTAAGATCCATTTGTTATTTTAATGTTTCAACGAGGTGCCTCTTTATATAGATCTTGATAATTTTAGATCGTGACGTCAAATTTTGCATTATAAAATGGAAATAGCCAAAATAATTCGAGCGGAAATCAAAATTAGAAAATACTTGCTAGGTTAAATCATCTATAACTTGCCGGTCTTAAGTTCAGTTAAATAAGGAAGTCATAAGCTGGGTCGACCTAGAATTAACTATATGGGACGTAAAACGTACATAGATCGTAAAATGGTAGGTGCAATGACCAGAGGGCTCACCACGAATAAATGTGACAATCGTAAACATAACGTATTTAAGACACACTGCGCGCTGACGCTGTAACGTTCGATAGTAAAGCTGATGTTTACGCGCAGTGTATCTCAAATACGTTGCTTTTTTTAACAGTCACATTTATTCGTGCTCGCCTTCCAGCAAACAACTGGGGTTACAATATACCCATAAAATAGGTCCAACGAGGCGTTGTAAGCGTTTGAAATAAAACTACCAAATAAAAATATTTTTCCACACACATGGGATTTAGACAATTTTCTTTTTAGATATTATTCGTAATCCAGCTTAGACTCGATCAAAAATAAATATGACAATCGTAAAGTTATTAAACATTGATTTGATTCACAATGCGTGTCAACGCTAGCTCGACTACCGAACGTTGCAGCGATTTCGCGCAGTCTATCTAGAATACGCTAACGTTACAATACGCTTGCGTATCAATTGACATTAGCTCTGCCTTTCATCCTTTTGGTCTTGGTTTGATCTTTACCATAAATCAAAAGACAATTGTACGATGGTATGTATTTAATAATACTTGAGAATTTTACACTATTTAATTTGAAACGATAGGTGCTATGTAAACAAAGGAAAAACGTTTAATCAAGCCAACATTTCGACTCGCAATAAAGTTTGTTTCCGGTTTAATAACGGCATACTGCATTTTCCGAATTTCAAAAGTTAAAGTTGCAAACATCACTAGGGACTGACGGCCTATCCTAACCTCTCAAAACCAGCCAGGTTTAAAATCATGTTCAGTATCTATAGCAACTCATCGGTAAACTGTGGCATTTCTTGTGGACGGATGTGACTGTGACGTTATAATTGATAGGATTTAATACAGCAACGTGATTCTCTGGCAGGTTTTGAGGGGCTAGGATAGGCCGGCTGGCAACTAATTACTAGTTAAACAAAAATAAACAAACTTTTTTATTTAAGTATAAAACGTTTAAGTAAAAAAATATTTTTTCAATTTACTTATTAAGAACGGATATTAAAAATTTACTTTTAGAGCGTTTTATTAGGTTTCTGCAACCAAAGGGTAAAACGGGACCCTATTAATGAGACTCCGATGTCCGTGTGGCCGTCTATCTGCCCGCTTGTCTGTACTCAGGGTTGAAATTTTTAACTCGTTACCTAAATGGTTCAATAGGTAGGTTTATTTTGAATCAGAAAACAAATTAGCATTTTTGATTCGCAGCAGAAATACATAGGTTTTACTTTATTGTACCTGTATTGTACAATAAAGTACTTACTATGAAGTAGTTGGACAGCACGTAGGACGTGCGTAGGACCAACGTGTCGATACTGAAGGAACTTAAAACCACCACCAGGCTATCATCTATCTGCCTTCAACGTGTCCTTGAATATTTCGGACACATTGCCAGAAAACCAAGTGACAATCTGGAAAAACTTATAGTTACTGGTACAGTTGAAGGCAAAAGACTGCGTGGCCGTAGCCCAACACGTTGGTCCGATCAGATCCGCACCGCTCTCGAAGTAAAAGTCCATGAAGCCATACAGGTTGCCGGCAATAGAGCACGATGGCGAAACATCGTCAAGGAGAAGGTGATCCATGGAGGGGGTCACGACCCTCAGCATTGAGGAGCACGAAGCGAGGAGGAGGACCTGTATTGTGAACCAAATATCTCTCTCTCTGTCTCCCTGTAGGAGCTACTTCTTCAGACAAGTTTTTTTTAACAAGTTAAGGTATGCTTTAAAATGATGCCGTGGCATTGGACGTGAACAGAACGGCATTAGCTAGAAAGCTTGCTATGCTTTAAAATGATGCCGTGTTTTAAATGATTAAATGATGTTTATGTCGTATTGTACCTAACAGTACGGTTGATTGAATGTCCATTAGTAAAAATTAAAATCCTTTGCCATGCCGTCCCGGTCTGCGCAGGCCCTTATAGGCAAGCGATTTATTTACAAAGAGCCCTACCTTCTTCTTATCGTGTCGATGCTACAACTGTTTTACATATTTTGTTGTAGAGATAGAGCCCTACCTACTACCAGAGACTAGTAATATAAATAGACTGCCAATCTCGTACAAAAAAACGTGACTCGGAAAAAGGTGAAATCTGAGAGTTGTAGTGGCTTATTTCTAGATGGCGCTGTATTCCGATCAAACCTATGGTATAAATCATTGTTTACGATCACCTAAAAATAAAATAAAAATTTTGGTGTGCACTAACACAGAAATAATACAGATTTTTTGGCTTTTAGTGCTGTTAGGATAATTTTTACTATAATTTTTCAGCGCCATCTAGAAATAAGCCACTACAACTCTCGGATTTCACCTTTTTCCGAGTCACGTTTTTTTGTATGAGATTGGCAGTCTATTTATATTACTAGTCTCTGCTACTACTACAAAACGAAGAAAACAACACTTCGTAAAGTATCAAGTTCGTGCTAACCGGAAAAGTTATTGATTATAATTTTAATGAACTTTGCAATCTAACGACCTCTTCTTAATTTCGCCGAAAATGATGTTTACAGAAAATACAAGAGTTTTGTAAACCATTTTGTAACCACAGAAGATGTTAGACTTTCACGATAGATTTTTTCACTTGGAACAGACACCAACGTGTCGTGTGTAAAATATAAAGGAATTTTTATAGGAGCGCTGAAAATGAAACAATTTAACTGTGCTCAAAAGCGCCCATATTGTTTCGTTAGCACATGTTTTGATTATATTCATTTCATTTGGTGCTATTCGTAATCAAAATCAATTTTTATTATTTATATATTTATTTTTATTGTCTAATAAAACACATAATACCAATATGATTTCTAATAATTAGGGCTTATTCCAATTGGCTCTTAAGTAATATAATGTAAGCAAAATGTATTTATTTTTCCCATAAATTAATATTTTCCAATAAAAAGTCATATAAAATAATATTGTTCACATAAACGAACATTTTGATAGCTTTTGCAAACAAAATTCTCATATATGAAAATTAATAAATAACACCTTTTTTATAAAATATAATTCAATTAAAGTAACAAAAGCTCAACCTTTATAAATTTCCAATGTTTTCATTCAAATTGTTTTGTGAGATATAATTAACTTTGGTTTGTTTATAGGGCCTCTAGCTAACATGTTTAAAAAGTTACCACAACGGCCCTTTCTGGAATTAGAATATAAATTCAATTTAAATGGATGCTTTATCGAGAAACCCTACTTTTTATTACAATAAAATGGAATACAATACAATTTGGGTGGATACTTAAATTACCTACTACTTAAATTAGGCTCTGGTCGCGTGGAACTGGCACCTAGAATCACTTGGTATGTTAGACGATTTTAAATGATTTTAATGAATAAAGTAATTTTGACTTTGACTTTGACCTTTTTCACCAAGAAGTATCATGTAAATATAAAAAAAACCTAAATTTATATATTTTATGCCGTTCGATCTCACAATAGTTAAGAAAAATGTAGTATTCTATATCTTTACACCAGTCTGAAAATGGTAAAAAACAGTTATTAAATAAAGCTTACAGGAACGGTGGCGTATTCGAGTGACCCTTAGCGTTGACGCCAGCTCGACTACCGAACGTTGCAGCGTCACCTCTCAGTGTATCTTATTACTAATAATAAATATTCACAGACATTTCACATCACACTCTAGTCCCGAACTAAGCAAAGCTTGTACTATGGGACCTAGATTGCAGATAGAATACGTATGTAATTTTTTTGTAAATGCATACCTACATAGAATACATAGAAACACCCATGTTTTGAATGTGCTTTACGACACGTTTACGATTGTCACATTTATTCGTGCATACCTCTCTGGTTATATGATTTTAACATTGTACGTACATAGCTTTAATTTAGGTAGGAATCCAAACTACGCCAAGAATGCTTTGACAATTTGCAAGACCAAAGCCACAACGAAGGAACGCAGACTGCAGCTTTACCTCTGATGAATTCACAACGGGAGCGCTGATTCATGTTATATGCAGATTACGGGGATAATTTGAATATTTTAATTAGATTTTCTTTATTTTTCTGTACAACTTAGTTGTATCCAGTTTGCATCTTTGGCCGATACAATCTTAGAAATATAAGTACAATATTTATTTACAACATAAGACTATTGAATAATAAAAAATAACACAGATAAAAATAATCTAAATATTAAAATAATGTTTGAGACCATCATCGACACGAAGAAGAAGAAAATATTAGTAGGTACATAAAAAAAATCTATAACTTTAAAATAAATTATAAAAATGGCCGTCTTATTGCTAATTGCAATCAAATATAATGAGCATAACTGGCCTGTAAAGTAAGTTTACGTTTCATTTAATATAAATAAAGAGACGACAATTTAATCACAGTAAACGTAACCGAGAGAACTCTATCTTTGTAGTAAATTGCTTGACACAAAAAGACATTTCCACGGTCTAAAATAGCTGTTTTAATTTCACCGATACGACATCTACAAGATATATCATACGACAATTATATACAGACTAGCTGACCCGACAGAAGTTATCCTGTCTTAACGATTAAGTGTTCTTATATTCTCTAATCTTCAGCGCAATTTTTTAAATTTTGTTCTTTCATTAGAACCTTCTGACAATAACAAACACTACAAAAAAAAAGGTAGCACTCCGGGAGTGCCGGCAGAAGTGAAAACTTCAATATTAACGTTGTGTTTAATTATAAGTATAAAAGTACTATCATTTATGAGGAATATTTATTACAATGTTTATGTTTTTATTTTTTATTTTTCGCCCTGTGCCGCCTAAACAGAGCAGCACACTCAGGCACGGTAGAAAGAGTGGGAGATACTAGTTCCTCTCCCTTCCCCTCGATCTTACGCTTTTTCGATCAGCATCACGTGACCCTGACGCGAGTTTGAAAGTTTTTACCCATACAAAAAAAAAAGTGCTCAGCGCCGCTAAAGAAGTTTTCACTTCAAAAAATCGGTCCAGCCGTTCACGCGTGATGGCTAGACTAAGAGAAATAGGGATTCAAAGTCAAAGTCAAAAGTCAAAGTTATTTTATTTGCAGGAATGCAGGAATTAAATGTGTACATAGGTGGCAAAAGATACATACTAGTCCCAATATAATTCTACCTTATACAAGGCATGCAAAATTGAATAATATACAATTCATTTGTATATATATTCAGATTTCAGTTTCATGAAGACGTGATCAATAAACAAATAAAACTATCTATCAATCACATTTTTTTGGTTCTAGGAAAGACTCCGAGTAAAGAGTGAGTTACTTTTGTCTATATAAAATTGCTAGTTTTCAGTTTTCTCTGTAAGTGATGGTTCCTAGTGTTTGTAGTTCAATGACTAGAGCCGTTTGAACAGTGACGGCACTGTCATTAAATATCTGCTTAATAAATAAATATTTTTGGAAATTTCACACATCACACTCTAGTCTCATATACTAAACAATGCTTGTACTATGGGACTGCTGATAGAATACTTATATACATTTTTTTGTAAATACATACATAGAATATTTATGTTCATCACACAAACATTTGCTCTGGGTTGGAATCGAACCCACGACCCACAGCATGAAAGGCAGAGCTACCAACTGAGCTGTGACGTCTGTCAAAGACTCAAACTAAAGAGTGAGTCTCTTTAGAATGTTTCAAAATATTGGGGTTTTTATGAAATTATGGTTCCTAGTGTTTGTAGTTCAATGACTAGAGGCTTGTGTACAGTGACGGCGCTGTCATTCATATTTGCACAATATTGTTAGATCCTGTCGGTATCGGCCAATGTGCAAACTCACTGTGGCCGCAATATCGGGCGCCATTCATAAGGATTATATCTAGAAAGTCTCGGAAAGTGGACAATGATAAGAATTTTATTGCTACTATCTCATGGAAAAGCCAAACCGTGTATTTTTTTTATGGTATTTCCCTTTTTCTGTATTAAGTTGCATTATTTGGGGTTGAACTGAGTGAGAGCACTTTACAAAATGTTTTTTTCTGAATAGAGCAAAAGCTCTATACAAGTGCTAAGTAGCATTTTTTTACAGCATACTTCAATGAGAAAAGAAGAGATGTCATCATTCCCCTGCCCTTATCCCACGTTACGTGGGGTCGGCACAACATGTTTTTTTCTTCCACTCACTCCTATCATTCGTCAACTCTGAGTCTACTCCTTTCACATTCATATCCTCTTTCACACAATCCAGCCACTTCTTTTTCGGCCTTCCTCTACTTGCATATCCAGACACGCTCACATTCATAACTTTCTTCGTAATATGATTTTCATCCCTCCTCATAACATGTCCATACCACGCTAATCTTGCACTCCTCACTTTTTCAATAACAGGCGCCACTTTCAAACTTCCTCTGACATACTCGTTCCTTATCCTATCTAGCCTCGTCACTCCACACATCCATCTTAACATTCGCATCTCAGAAGCATGCACTTTTCTTTCATCCGTCTTCTTCGTTGCCCAACATTCTGATCCATAGGTACATGGTGAAAAGAAGAGATGTGCCATAAAAAATAGCTCGTCGTAAATCTAGACCCCCAAATATGATTTATTTTTGCAATTTGACGACCGATGTGGCGCGGCGAGTGAAGGTCCGCCTGCGACACAGAGGTTGCGGGTTCGATTCCCGCCTTGGGATAAATGTTTGTACGATCTGTAAATATTTATTCTGGGTGTTCTGGGTGTATTATATGTATAATAAAAAAAAATCTATCTATGTAATGTATTGTATTAAGTAGGTACTTCTAGTACCTATAATACAATCTCTGCTTAGCTTGGGGCTAGATGATGTTGTGTGGATTGTCCAGCATTATTTATATTTATTTATAAAACTTCAGTCGCTGTCTTCAGATATTATCGAGTACTCTTTCTGTTCTAAGTGCTGGTTACTTTAAAATGTTTATTTTTTCTCAGTCCGTAGTGGAAGTGTCGACATTATGCGGAGGCAGATCGCCATTTGAATTGCTGATCTAACTGCTTTACAACTGTTTTACTCTGAAGGGATCACGGAGACGTTAGAACTTGCATTTTGCTGGTTGGCAACTAAAATAAAATCGGTGATTTTTGGGTGCTTTTTTTGCTTGATACATTGTTAGACTGCATACATTAATTATTTTAGTCAATAACTTGGGTAGTGTTACATGATGATAATTTTGTATACTAAATATATTTTGCATACCTACTAATTTAATCATAGAGATTCCATAATTAGCTAGATAACGTAACCATTTTTTCCTGTCAAAATTGAATAGAACTAAAAAAATAATTTGATTGATTTTTTTATAGTTGGTAGAACAGTTACATAAATCACTGAATAGATTATAATATTGACTAATTTTTATAATGATAGTTTGTAACATACATATATTAGTTTCCAAAAAGACTCGAAGTGTACTTAGAGCTATTATGCAAGAAAAATTATCTTGCATAATAACTCTAAGTACATTAACATTTTTGAAAAATAAAAACATTGTTTAATGATGCTCATTAAACTCAGATTTACCTACTAATCAGCTTGATGCATCTAGGTTAACTCCATTGTTTGTTTGGTTCACAGAATAGGCTTAATACATGACGTGAACAAACACGTCTATTCGTAGAATACCATTCGATACGTCTATTGTAGCTAGAGGGCTGATCACAAAACGTAACGAGTTTAGAACACACTGCGCGCTAACACGGCAACGTTCGACAGTAAAACGCGATGTTGACGCGTATGCACGCAATGTACTTCAAATACGTCACTGTTTCGATACGTTTCCGATTGTCACATTTATTCGTGCAGGGGCATTATTCTCTATTGTATTGCTAACCACGCGCGTTACTTGGCTTAGGCAAGACAAGAGCGTGTAATCTGAAAAAACTGTATGGCGTAAGCCTTAGTTGTTATTCCCCACCGCGACACGTTACGTTTTGGCCACAATTTGAACTGTCAACTAATCGGGCCGACGTCTGCCGTGTTATGAAAACTATTCGTTTCAAAACGTGTCATGCGCGATTCGAATAATTTATATACAAATCAATCATTTTTGAAGTTTGCGTTTTGGAACGCGTTGTGACGTAGCACGTTTGGGGAAGGAATCTCCTATGTCATAGAGAATAAGGCCCCTGACCAGGTCTTGGAACTTAAATTGTATTAGAAAGCACACAGAACCAATGCTGCCTTGAGCTAATGCAATAGTCTTCCGTCCATCTTGTAAATACAATTATGTACCTACTACTACTAGGACTACCAACATTGAGAATCGTTTGTATCATTAACAGTCTTTGTCTTGTCGGTATGAAGGTGGTCTTGTGTCTAATTTGATTTAAAATCGGACCTTCGCCCGCCTCGATACATCGGTCGTCCAAGTTATTTACTTTCTTAAAAATTATTATCTTCTTCTTCTATCGTGTCAATGAATAACATAAACAACTTCACACCAAGTTTGAGTAGAATTTCGCCACTGTAATTCCCTCCTCTGAAAAATTATATTGTAATGTGCGTTTATCACTACTTAATCCAGTGTATCACAAAATACGTATACATTGCTGGCTAGTTATTGCGCTCACAGCAAAGTTGTCCTATGTAACCGGCAGTCTCTTCGTTATTTCTTCTGTGCCGCGGGTTCCCATTGTTTCAAGAGGCCGACTGTCGCGAGAATGTCCACGAAGACATGTAATTAGTTCGCCCTAGTTCTTGAAAAGCAGACTATTTTTAGCATCTATTTTTGTTACTAATTTGAAAGTTGGTGCCTGGGTTTAAAAGCTAAAGCTAAAAAATTGGTTACATTATAACATAATTATATGAAAACCAAAGCATGATGTGAGTTTTTTTTAACAAAATTTTGGCGTGTTTGATGTGGATTGGTGGAACACTGCCAGGGACTGAAATAAGTGGAAAAGCTTGGGAGAGGCCTTTGCCCAGCAGTGGGACAATTTAGGCTAGTACAAAAAAATGTTTTAGTTCATTCTTTTAAAAGCAACCATGATAAAGAAATTGTGAAAGTATTTTGCACAATAATGAGATATTCTATACTGAATATACGTAAATGTAATGTACGTAACGTTTTATTTTTAGCACAGTTAAGTTACTAAACAAATGATACAAACGTACAAAACAGTTTTTATGTTCACCATTACGGCCTGGAACTAAATAGCTTATTTAAAATGTATGTGGATACCTATAAAAGTACATTTACATGGAGAGAGTTTCTCGTTCCAAACATGCTGAAAACTTTCTTCTTCATCATTAACCTATATAAGTCCACTGCTGGACGTAGGTCTCTCCCAAGACGCGCCACTGATTTCGCCACTGTCTTCAACTCTTCTCATGTTGTGTTTGCCAGCTACACTCCGCAGATCGTCGCTTCATCTCGCCGGAAGGTGTCCTACACTACGCTTACCAAACCTACCAACTTTCTTATATTTTTGACAGTTCTTTTTATCATACTGATATTTTTAGGGCTTGATTGTCACCTTAGTTCGGGCATAGCAGTAGTATAAAAGCTCTGTGTACCTACCCTGTTGCGCTGTGCTTGTCAAACTTGTATGTTCTCATGTTACATAAGCTTAATTTTAAACACTGTTAGGAAGAGACAGGTAGATTATAGCATGCATATTTTCACCACAAAACGTGAGACAAAAGATCTCCATGTAAACGCAGCTTACGACTGACTTGTTGCCGAGTCACGAGCTAACAAAATGGAAGTCTTTTGTAACGTCGTTAAGGCTTTTATCGTGTCATTGAATACCCTTTGATACTTTGTTAGCTTCGGAAATAAGCAATTTTGTGTTTTCCAAGTGACTGGTTAATCTGAACAGAAGCTGCTTATAATCTTAATAAACATCCAACTGAGTTGAGAAGTTGAAATCGGTCCTATATGAATGAATATGTTCAAGGAGGTCCAACTCATATCTGCTGCCAAGCAAACATAGAAATGATGTATCGTATTGCTCTGTTCCGTTTAAAGTGTACCAAATAGTAATAGTAATATTCCTTAAATTAACAAAAACAGGTATGTATAAAGGTTGCCTGGAAGAGATTGCTTTTAGCAATAAGGCCACCCATTGTACCTACTAAATAGCTATGTTTCTATTACCTTAAGGTATTTTATATGTTCTTTTCATATGTGAAAGAATGAAGAATATTCTACTCTATTCTATACTATAAATTATACACTAAGTGAGGATACCGCTGCAATAAACGCATTATTGTAAACCCTCTCGTAATGAGATACTAAAAATCAATGTTTTATTTAGCAAAATATTATAACGAATTTATTTTATTTGTAGATACAAGTAGACACAGTGCTTTTGGAAAAGGGCATCCTTAGATTTTTCAAAACGGAAATCTTAATTTTCTTCTAATAATTAATATAAATATTAACCTTAACTTACTTGATTAATTTTAACTATGTATGTTGTAACTGGTTACCTAAAGATGAGTAGGCGTATAACCTAAAATAAGACATTTAAAAACTTGTCACGTATTTGTCAGCCAAAGTAGTTATAGAAGGTTTATCGTAGGTTTTCATAATGTGAGGCGTGCGGAACATAATGTGATGGAAATATCTCAACAAATGGGATAGGGTTAGACCCTAAGAGCTATCATAAACCAACTACTAAAAGAGCATTATTTAAGACCCTCTTTAGACGCAAATATACATAAAATTACGATCTATTTACACCCAGCATTAGAACTTGGATGTCTGTATGAATGCATAAACCTTCAAATCATATTTCATTTTTACATTGAGCTACAATTCACACTTAAATATTCTGTATTCCGTAAAATCATTTCATAAATATATTTATTCACAAACAAACTTACGACTATTACAGTATATACAAAATATACATAGGCATATAAAATACATAAGAAACAGTTGAGCTATCTACAGACCGTTGCAAACGATCTATAGATAGTTCAACTGGTCCAAATCAGTAGCAATCGTCGCGTACCCAAGACACTGGTTGCATTGCCGCGCTGAATAGCAATGCTGATACGCTGGGTCAGTCTCACCAGCCCTCGGGTTACGCGTCGATGCGACTAGACGCCCAGTACCTCTACCATGAGTTGTCACAGTAAAATCGCCTGACTTTACTACAGTAGTTACGTAAATATTAGTACTGTAGGTCTACCATAAGTTTTTACTATACTATATTTACTATACTCGCTAGCGTCTGTAGTTAAAAAAATGTATGAAGATTTGTACAGCACCTCTAGCGGATAGTTGGGTACTAAAATTCTTCATACTAATATTGACGTAACTACTGTAGTAAAGTCAGGCGATTTTACTGTGACATCTCATGGTAGATACACTTATTAGTATTACGAATTTTAGTACGCAACTATCCGCTAGAGGCGCTGTACAAATCTTATTTTTTTTGAAGTGAAAACTTCTTTAGCGGCGC
This sequence comes from Ecliptopera silaceata, assembly GCA_932527185.1. Lineage (NCBI taxonomy): Eukaryota > Metazoa > Arthropoda > Insecta > Lepidoptera > Geometridae > Ecliptopera > Ecliptopera silaceata. The sequence goes on from OW052211.1 coordinate 5,407,696, forward strand.
TGGGTGGGTAAAAACTTTCAAACTCGCGTCAGGGTCACGTGACGTCGAAAAAGCGTAAGATCTTATTTAATTTTTATACATTGCTCGTAAAACAAGAGACGACAAAAGAACACACTTGCGGTCACGCGACGTATGACTCAAACAATTAAATAGTGTTGTGGCGACATGACACATTCGCGCTTGCGCGAATGTGTCTGTGTCAGTGTGTCTTCGTTGTCTTCGTCGTTGTGACATGACACAATCACGACTGTGGTTATATTTTTGAAGTGAAAAGTGAAAACACAACGTTAATATTGAAGTTTTCACTTCTGCCGGCACTCCCGGAGTGCTACCATTTTTTTACTACAGTCGCTAGCGAGTATAGATTGTAAAAACTCATGGTAGAGCTATAGATATAATTAAATATTGCTTAGAAACAGTTCTCTAGTCAAGTTTCGTAAGATCCAAATAATCCCAGATGAATGGGGGATTTTCCCTGACACGTGCGGGCGAAGGCCGGTGTATTCCACACTGTACTAGGAAAAACGTTTCTAGGTTCTGGTCGCGTGGAACTGGCACCTAGAATCACCTAGTATGTAAGACGATTCTAAATGATCCTTGTGATTTTATTGAATAAATAAATATTTAATTTGATTTGATTTGTTTACTAAATAATAATATATTAATGGACATTTCACACATCATACTCTAGTCCCAAACTAAGCAAAGCTTGTACTGTGGGAACGAGATTGCTAATAGAATAAATATGGTAACAGTAACTAAGACACAGAACAAACATTTATGTACATCACACAAACGTTTTGCTCTGGATGGGAATCGAACCCACGACATGACTGAACATGAAATGACATTTTAATAAGATTAAACGTTATTTTTCTTTAAATTGCATAAATATAAGCTCTTAGAACATGCCATTGAAAATTCCTGTTTCTTATGGTTTATTCTTACAATTTTTAAGGGTAAAAAGGTCAAGTTACATTAAAGTAAGTTTCAAGTAATTTCGGTGCGCTTGGGAGTACCCTAAGCCATCCCTATTCCCCAGTTGCTGATATAGTTATGTAGATGTACGCGGTCGTGCTGATAACATTATCGGCTCGCTAAGGGCTTTTTAGGTCATGTCAAACTGGCCAAAAAACTAAGTTAAGTAATTTACGCATTCTTTGAAGGACAAAGTATAACTTCTTATCTTCGTTAATCTTATCATCGGCTGGATAATATACTTTGGGTCTAGAGTCTAAGGACCGAAAAAGAGATGTTTAAATAGACTTTTGAATACTGTCTTAGAAAAGTTTTCTTGAGACAATTTGGATATTTTTATGAATGAATGGGTATTTTCTAGGCAACGTGCTTCATCGTGGACCGCATATCGTCACTTAACATCAGGTGAAATCGCGGTCAAACGCTTGCCTATAACTGGTAGAAAAATGGTTGTCTGTAAAGTCGGTTTACTGACGATAGTTGAACGTGACAACGAACGCAAAGGCCGATTGTGCTTCTTTGTCGCTCGTTCCGCGCTCTCGCTTGCACTTCATGGAACGCCTCAGAGCGAGGTAACGCCGCATGAGTCATGTTTTTTCGTGCGTGCAGCCGGCTCTATCGAATTATAAGACGTTGTCACGTCAAAAAAAAGATGTTAAGAAAAAATAAGGCCAAGCAATTCGGACGTCATTTCTTTCCGGCAAAAAAGGGGATGATGTAAAAACAAAATAATCCAACCCTTTCGAAGGTAGAAACAACAAACGTCGCTTAAGACTCAAGGTACGGAGGTATTACAAAAGTTGAACAATTAATTCGTAATGGGAAAGGTTTTGATAGACGAACGGCTTAAAGTTGCCTAATAAAAAAGTTATAATTGTGTAATTTGGGAATATAGTTTAAAATTCTTTGAGTTGAAAAAAACACTTATTTAACTTAGTTTTTATCTAAGATCTGTTCTTTAAATCACGGACGTTATCAAAAGAGTATCGGTGTATTTTATAAAAAGTTAGCGCAGACTTGAAGTATTGATTACCATACGTAATGGCGACTTAAAGTCAACGCTAACTTTTTATAAGACAGGGGGTTTATGTTTTGTTGGTCGGATCGATTTAAAAGATAGTTTTATTTGAAAGTTTGTGCTTTACATTGACCAATAATTTATTTTATTATGCGTTAAAAAAAAATATTTTCAGATTAATTATACTATCTAGAATAGTACACCCTTGCCTTTCCGTAAACAACTTTAATAAACTTGAGCAAGATCTACGGTTTACTTTTAAATTGCTACGGATGTTGTTAACGAGGTTTTTATAGATAAAAGGCCTACTGGATACTTGCCAAGTACCTCATCTGACCGTCAAAAACAGAATAATGTGACATCGTTGTTTACAGCCTTCATCAAACTTGTTTACGGCACTTCCGTTCTTTTCCGTATATTTTACGGAAATCTGCGATGAATTTGAATGAGGGTTCCGGGTTACTTGTGTTTAATAGTGGTGATATTTAGAGCAGAAGAAATTGTCAGCCTTATTTTTATATATTTATTTTTATATTTAAATTGTATCAAGTTATTTCTAAACCTCTAATTGACGTATATGTATTACCAATATAAATAAATGATGATTTATGATTTAATAATAAATAAGTTTTAGATTTGTAAGCTCCCATAGTCTGAAATTGTACCTACTCGGACGAGTCTTGAAAACTTAATGCAATCTTTTTATGGATATTTAAAGGCGCAAAACAATATTAGACTCTTATAAAGTTTAAGCTTACCTTTGTACCAAAGTCAAAGTTATTTTATTGCTAGAATTAAATGCACACATAACTTACTTTAAAGCTCCTCCCTGTGCATCTATAATTTTGTGTATACGGTCTTCTTCTTTATATAGTAAAGAATAAAGATATTTTGACCCGAAAATTCGCTAAGCTCAGTAAATTTGCGTGTTAGTTTTCGAGTCTCGTTCGAGAAAAACTCAGACTAAGGGCTCAGTGACGCGAACTTACTTGCTTCCTACTAGTTGAACCTACTAGTTTCTGTCAAAGCCAATTTCTTAGAAATGTAAAAAACGCTCGCTTCCATTTTAAAACGCTATCTATTGTACTTTTGCCATCCATCCTGAATTGTTAAACTAAGGAAGTATCACCTAATGTTAGATAATAATAATCCTGTAAAGTTTGTTGTAAACAAATAAAATCTCTCTTATCGCTTTTGCCGGCCCGCCTCCAAAAGTAATGTCCTAAAGTAAAAGAAAAGTCTAGTACCCTTATCACAAGCTCTGCTTAGCTTAGGGCTACATGATGTTGTGTGGATTGTCTAGCATTATTTATTTATTATTTAATGTTATTTACTTACCAAATTGTCTAGCTCTATTATTAAGTTACCAGCTAATTTATTCAGTGCTTACACTTTAAACGTTATAAAAAGCGTTTTTCTTAAATTCACAGCTCGTTAAGTCACGCCCGGCTCTTAAGGCGACGGGTAGGGTGAAATTTTTCATAATAAATAAAAATGTCAATAACTTCCAACTTTATTATTTATTTATTATATCTATACACACGTTAAACTTGTAACACGGCATAGTTTTTGCCGTGGTGGTTAAACTCTAGACAGTCAGCGTGGCAACGTCACAATTTCAATTTCAACAAAAATGCTGACAACGGCGCAAAACACATAATGAGCCGCGCACAGTTCGGATAGTCAAACTCTAAAGCAGTGCCTTATGTATATTTGCGAGCACACAGCAATCAAACACTTATAATTCCTAAGGCGCTACTCTTCTTCTTCTTTAAACACCTTAATGTAGAAATGTTTTCTTTAGAGTCACAAGATACGAACCATAAGAATAGCTGTGCTGAGTTTGGTACCAAACAAATCTGCCAAACCCATAAAAAATGGGATCTTAAACCACACTTTTGCAAAAGGTGTTGGTACTAAACTTACATTTAAAAGTAAACTATATCCAAGAGCACAAATTTTGAGTAACAATACACTAGTTCAATATATGTGTTATAGGAAATAATAAGTTTCACAACTCCACATGCTATCACTTTTTCTGAAAACAGTTTTCGGTTTCCCCAAAAACACGCATTTGGCTATACCCGTCACCTTAAGATAATGCATTAAAGTTCTCTATTATTTTTAATACTGCTACCCAATTGTGTAAAGTGTACTTAATTTAGAAAAAAATCATTGTGCTCTGGACTTAATTTTATGAGAGGGTAGGTCGAAATAACAACACCAATTTCTTTGTTAACATTTATTTTAATATTTATTCCATCGTCATTTTCATATGCCGTATAAGTATATTAATACAATAATTATATTTCAAGGGAAATACATATATTTAAGAAGCTACATACAGAGAAAACTACTTGTTTGATACCATCATACCCCCTGTCCGAGAGTTCCAATAGTATTAAACATTATGAAATATATATATTGACACATTAATATGTAGTTTAAAATTCTAAGTTGCCAATCGCAAGCGTGGCGTCGTCGTTTCGTCATACAAAGGCTTATTGTAGCGTCTTTCACCAAGTTTTCCATTACCGTTACTCTCTTATTAACTAGAACATTTAAACTTACATTTTCCTACTCCCTATTGACATAAGTTTACCACCAAGATTAGCTACTGTTTAATCGTCTACTTTAGCTTACTTAACTCTACATACATACATTAGATTAGATAAGAGCTGCCTAGGCGACGAAGCCGATGTGGAAAGTATAGAGAAACAAGGAGAGTACCTCGGAGTCGCCGCCCGACAGGACAGAGCCGGCGGCGGCCGGGCTGCGCGTCGGGCTTCCTGATTGAGCAATAAGGCTGGGTGATTGCCCAACCGAGGAAGCGGACACCCGGCCCACCAGCGCAGCGGAGCGTTCAACTAATTGTAAACCATCCAAAAATATTTCCGAAATGAAGTAGGTCCCTGTTTTGTCGAATCTCTAAGGAAGGGAAAGTGGAAACGAGAAGGGGTCCGTGGACTTGCTGTGGTTGTCGCGGGCAATGGAGCGGCGGTCAGGTCGGCTGGCGTGAGCTGGTCGCAGCTTCAGAGCGCGGTGGGGGGCGGCGGGGGCCCTACCCCCATTTCTGGAAGAGGCCCATGCGCTGGCAGCGGCAGTTGGAGCCCCAGAGGTTGCAACGGCAGGAGGACGAGTGGCAGCAGTCCCCGGGCCGGTGGTCGCAGTTCCCCCCGCGGCGGATGCACGCACGCCTGAAAACGTACACCAGCGACGAGCGTCTGAAACCACATCGTTCAAAACTAGCCTAAGTTCCCGCGCATAGGAAATACCTATGGGATAGCACAGTCGGGATTATACGTGGATATAACTGGAACCGCGGTAGACTTTTGTTGAAAGATCTCGTCTGGGCAAATACACCTATTTCTGACAAAAAAAACATTAATTTATGTACATATTTGGTTATTAATGAGTACATTATTATGTTTTATCCAATTAAAACAGTTATTCACTATTCACTTGTTTGCAAAATATATATATAGCTTACTAATAAATTTTCTTCGCAATAACAAAGATATCATACTCAGATTACTACTATCAATTTCTGAAATGAGTATAAAATATTATTTGCTTGTAAGCACGATTTCAGATACTTCTTTCTTAACGACCAACGAAAAGGATCATTAAACTTAATATTCCTGACATTTTTCCTTCAGATTACGCATAATAAATCATTCAGCTATTTTATTACATTTTATGAGTTTAGTTTGATAGACAAACTGTAGCTCTACCATGAGTTTTTACTATACTATATATACTATACTCGCTAGCGTCTGTAGTTAAAAAAATGTATGAAGATTTGTACAGTGCCTCGAGCGGATAGTTGGGTACTAAAATTCGTAATACTAATATTTAAGTAACTACTGTAGTAAAGTCAGGCGATTTTACTGTGACAACTCATGGTGGAGGTACAGCTATTTTATTACATTTTATGAGTTTAGTTTGATAGACAAACTGTCTAGGCATACAGTTACTTAAACAAAACGGTTTTAGGAATTTAGACTTTATTTTGTGGCTGTTAATACTCACTTTCCAACGTCCTGAAGCAGTTGCAGATCGGCCGGGTCGTCTCCATAATCAGATAGGTTCACTTCTACATCGTCGTCTCCTGTTGACAAAGTTTTTACTTTTATTTTATTTACTTGAACGCTCTAAAGTAACGATCATTGGATTTATTGTGCAGAAATTTATACAGAACTCAAAAAAATAAGAAGGTAGACGAATTTTTGGTTCACGTCAGAAGGGCAATCTACGGCATAAAAATAAAATATTACTACTAGGAAATTATATCGTCTTAGTATGTCTACAAATTATTTAATAATGTTTATATTATATTATGTTTGTATAAAAGCATACAGACATATCAACATCATCTAGCCCCAAGCTAAGAAGAGCTTGTGTTATGGGTACTAGAAGACTGACATACTTAATACAATACATTACATAGATAGATATTTTTTATTAAACATATAAAATACCCAGAACACCCGGAATAAATATTTGCAGATCGTACAAACATTTATCCCAAGGCGGGAATCGAACCCGCAACCTCCGCATCACAGGCGGACCTTCGCCCGCCGCGCCACATCGGTCGTCATTAAACCGATATCTGTGTAAAAGCTGTATGTGAGTTCTACTAGTGACACTGAAGGATGGGTGCCAATATGAGTGTCGATTCGTTCAAATATTGCTGAGCGCTATAAAAACGCCACCAACATAGATTTAAAGCCTCACTTTTCACGTCAGTGTGAATGATTGATGCTTTGATTGAGGCGTTTTCACACTCGTACGATATCTACACGATACGATATCTACACGCGTTGTATGTTTTGAATTTTTTTTTGTGCTTTTTTAATGTATATTATGTAATCTATCAGCAAAAGTAGGAATATTGGAAGGATCATTGATTAGTTGTATAAAATATCAAAGTTACAAAGATTTTATCTGTTCCCAAAAGAGTTATGCAGGATTCGAACCCATGGCTCGTGCAAAATCGTGTCGTCTATTGTAAAAAGCTTAACTGATTTATTTGGTTATATCAGATTTTGTGAAATATTGTTTACAGTTTGTTAAAATAAGCCCGTATTTTTAGCAGATTGATATAATCCCGGCCATATTTGATTAAAGTAATTTATCAATTGAACCACGTTGTGTACAAACAAACGAGTTTTGATAAATTGGAAATGTTTTAATGGCTTTTAATCGATTTTATTTATTACATTCATGTAAAGGTATTTATTACTATAATAATTATATCATCAATAGATAATTATTGAAAGAGACAATTGACAAAGTTTACAGCTCATTGGATGAATTCCTGCCTTTCGTGTGGGTTCGATTTTGTGAGCTTTGGTATATATCATTTCTTATTTTTTTTTCCGTAAGAATCTTGTACAAAATATCTGTCAAATCGGTCAAGCCGTTTTGATGCTATGTCGTGACAACGGAAAACAGGTTTCATTTTTATATAAATAGATAGAAGAAAAAATGGTTGTCTGTAAAGTCGGTTTACTGACGATAGTTGAACGTGACAACGTCACTTCATGGAACGTATCAGAACGCCTCAGAACGCCTCATGAGTCATGTTTTTTCGTGCGTGCAGCCGGCTCTATCGAATTATAATACGTTGTCACGTCAAAAAGAAAAAGCCTGCGACGCTGTTAACTGAACAGATAAAATGGTGAGACTGTATATGGATTTCCTCACGTAAAATACGGGGTACTGACCAGGGTCGATGTAGGAGGCATGAGGTTGTACTGACCAGGGTCGATGTAGGAGGCATGAGGTTGTACTGACCAGGGTCGATGTAGGAGGCATGAGGTTGTACTGACCAGGGTCGATGTAGGAGGCATGAGGTTGTACTGACCAGGGTCGATGTAGGAGGCATGAGGTTGTACTGACCAGGGTCGATGTAGGAGGCATGAGGTTGTACTGACCAGGGTCGATGTAGGAGGCATGAGGTTGTACTGACCAGGGTCGATGTAGGAGGCATGAGGTTGTACTGACCAGGGTCGATGTAGGAGGCATGAGGTTGTACTGACCAGGGTCGATGTAGGAGGCATGAGGTTGTACTGACCAGGGTCGATGTAGGAGGCATGAGGTTGTACTGACCAGGGTCGATGTAGGAGGCATGAGGTTGTACTGACCAGGGTCGATGTAGGAGGCATGAGGTTGTACTGACCAGGGTCGATGTAGGAGGCATGAGGTTGTACTGACCAGGGTCGATGTAGGAGGCATGAGGTTGTACTGACCAGGGTCGATGTAGGAGGCATGAGGTTGTACTGACCAGGGTCGATGTAGGAGGCATGAGGTTGTACTGACCAGGGTCGATGTAGGAGGCATGAGGTTGTACTGACCAGGGTCGATGTAGGAGGCATGAGGTTGTACTGACCAGGGTCGATGTAGGAGGCATGCGCCCACTCGGAGGCCAGCATGACGGCCGCCACCGCCAGCAGGAGTGCGCCAGCGCGCGGCATGCTGCTCTGGGAAGCAACCGCTGCTTGCCTGCAAACAAAATATTATATGTATATCATATTTTTTTTATGCCATAGCTGGCAGTAGAGCTTGCGATTAATAATCAAAGATTATTTTTAAATTTTAGGCACAAATAACAACATTATATTTCTTTTTATGTCATAGCTGGCAGACGTACTTGCGATTAATAATCAAAGATTGTTTATAAAATTTAGGAACAAGTAAATTAAAAAATAAATAAAAATGTCACATTATGATAACAGTAAATTATGTTTTATTTAGAACAATTATTATGTGGCGCGACGGGTGATGATCCGCCTGCGAAGGTTGTGGGTTCGATTCCCGCCTTGGGATAAATGTTTGCACGATTTGCAAATATTTATTCTTGGTGATCTGGATATTTATATGTATAATAAAAAAATATATATCTATCTATGTAATGTATTGTATTAAGTATGTCAGTCTTCTAATACCCATAACACAAGCTCTGCTTAGCTTGGGGCTAGATGATGTTGTGTGAATTGTCCAGCATTATTTATTTATTTATTTTATATGGATGGACTGTGTGAATGACATGTGAAAGGAGTGAGCACCGAGATGACGTCTGATAGAGGAGAGTGGAAGAAGAAGACGTGTTGTACCGACCCCACATAGCAAGGCAACAAGGGTAGGAAGATGATGATGATGTGTGTAAAAAAATGAAATTATATAATTTATGCTAAACATTTTTTATTTATAACGATATCAAAACGATTAGTTTATCGCATTATATTAAACTCTCATCACACTCTAGTCCCAAACTAACCAAAGCTTGTACTATGGGAACTAGACTGCTGATAGAATACTTACATACATTTTTTTGTAAATACACAGAAACACCCAAACACAGAACAAATATTTATGTTCATCACACAAACATTTGCTCTGGGTGGGCATCGAACCCACGACCCACAGCATGGAAGGCAGAGCTACTTACCAACTGTATTCTAAGTAAGAAAAAATAAAGAGGCCGGACCAAAACCATTTACAATTCCCAACACAGAAGTTTGTAGAGCCTCTACGACGGTCACGTAGCAGTGCTACGAATATTGCTACGCTTTTACTAAACCGCTACGCCGTGTGGAATTATTGCAGTGCGTAGTTCCGATGACTCAGGGATTTTTTCTATAGTCAGCGGTTTTGCTGTCCTTATCTAACTTGTTATGAGTGAGCGAGACGGAGAGTACTGTGAGTAATACAATTACGCAATAAGTTGGTATTAGTGAAGGCTTGGAAATGTTTTTTTTACAAAAACGCAGCTTTAAAATGATAATAAAGATTAATTTTAATAATGTTTTTATTGCTTCATAATACGAAAAACAATTACTTACTTAATTAAATAATATTATTTCATAATAAACGAATCGTTTTTTTTTCATATAAGTAGTATAAGTACATATAAGTCGTAATTATTTTTGTAATGTAAAACTATATGAGTAATAATATCTATTGGAAAAAAAGATTTGAGATTTTCTCCAGCATTCAGACATTAGGAAGTTTTTTATAGATTTTATTCTAAAGAAATAAGGAAGTTTGTACACACACCACGTTCTCTCAGAGCCACATTTGATGAGGGGTGCGGGTTCTTTTGCACAAAATTACAGTTTGGCTCGTAACTGTGATTTGGGGCTGAATAATATCATTATTTCAAATAGCTATACTTTTATCAAAGGTTATTTTATGTAAAAATCTAGTTACACATGCTGTTGGCTCACTTGATGTAAGTAAATAAATAATAAATAAATATTCGTAGACATTTAACACATCACACTGTATATTAATGTATTTAATAAAGAATTTTCATTCATTCATTCACACTCTAGTCCCAAATTAAGTAAAGTTTGTACTATAATAATAAATAAAACAAGTGAATACTTTTTTTTGTAAATACATACATAGAATACTTAACACCTAAATGATTGACTGACTTGACTGAGCATTATTTTGAAACAATTGACATAGGCAAAATTATCTGTAGTATTGATGGGTTGAAGCAACACAAAAAAAGAAGAAGACGATGCAATAAAATATCATAAAATAATCGTAAAGACGCATAATACATACCGAGAAAAATAAAAGATAATGGTACTTAGATATGTACTTAAGTAAAGTTGTAGTTTTCAAAAATGTAGGCATTTTTTGTTAACAATTTACCTGATTCAATTTATTTATCTATATATTTGATATAAAAAAACTACTAGAGGACTAGAGTACGATGTGTGATTTGTCCGTGAATAGTTACGACGACCGAGGTGGCGCGGCGGGCGAAGGTTTGACTGCGACGCGGAGGTTGCGGGTTCGATTCCCACCGATGGATAAATGTTTGTACGATCTGCAAATATTTATTCCGGGTGTTTTGGGTATTTTATATGTATAGTAAAAATATCTATGTAATGTATTGTATTAAGTATGTCAGTCTCCTAGTACCCATAATACAAGCTCTGCTTAGCTTGTGGCTAGATGATGTTGTGTGGATTGTCCAGCATTATTTTTTAATTTCATTTATCACGAACATAATTAAAAAATAAACTGTCACATTTTATAGTCCGCTTAAAGGTATGACGTCTAACTAAAAGGCTTACAGAGGCTTCATAATCCTCTTAAAGCCGATAAAAAACGCTTCAAACAAATTGCAATGTTCATTAAAGCGACACACTGCAGGTAATGCGTAGGAGTGAGATACGAGGCAGTATTGTACAGCAAAGTCAATTGTCAGTCTAAAATGACTTGTATTACAATGTGGGAAAGTTCAATGTAGTTTTGGTATTAGCGCACAGTAGCAACACAACGCGATAGAATACATATCATTGTGAAATGAGTTTTATTGCAATGTGTGAAAGTTCAATATGGCTTGGTATTTTAGATGATTTACAGCATCAGAAACAGCAGTTTAGCCTTATTTATAGTCGCAGGCGTGATACCGAGTTAAGATAGAGTAGGCTTTGTTTGTGGAAAACAATTGTGTAACTTAGTTACGATATATTTTTAAACTCAATAATATGATTGAAAAAGTAATGGTACAAAGTAAGTACGCCACGTCCACTGAGGACGTGCCTTGTGATACAGTGCCATTTTTTTACCATTTAATAGCAATTTGTAGTTATTAGTAAAAACCGATAGAATTAATCATTTTTCTGAAATATAACAACAAGTAAAATACAAATAAAATATATAAATATAATATAAACAGACTCCAAATTAACTACACTATACATATAAATAAACAAAGATAAAATAATCAGGAACTAATTAGAAACTTTTCAATTAATATAAAACAAAAGTGTAAGATGTTTGCGCAAGTAGGAAAAATAAATAAATAATAATAATAAGTAGAATTTACACTACAGCATGTTTACAACGAAAACAACAAACGTCTTCAAATAAAAGTAATAACTAAAACAAACAAACACATCTAAGTTATCTCCGCTGACAACTTGATAAGCAATTAGTTAAGTTTTCAAATTAGATAAGGATTTGCCTTCGTACTTTTCCGTATAACATCGTCTGACTTCGGCATGTTCAAGTTGAAGTGTTTTTAGTATGATAAGATAAATTAGACACGAGAACCCGCTTCGTTAATATGGGATATATTACACTGTTAGAGTGAGAAAATACTCTCTAGAGAATGTATTGCTATCTCTTTCTTATATATTATAAAACTGAAGAGGATATAAATAGAAAATATATATAATATACAGCAACGACCATCGCATTGAATTTTTTAAACGTATTTTTACTACCCCTTGGCTGATTAATTAAGCAAAGATACTCGTAACTATTTCCTATTATGATATTATTTTAGTTAATTTGTAGTAGTACTCTTGCGAGATAGAGCGACGATCTGCGGAGTGTAGCTGGCAAACACAACATGAGAAGAGCCGAAGACCGGGCTCAGTGGCGCGTCTTGGGAGGCCTACGTCCAGCAGTGGACTGATATAGATCGATGATGATGATTTAGTAGTTAGTATTAGAATTTAAATAAATACGTCTGAAAAATATATTTATACATATTCTGGCTATCCATATGAATGGCTTATTTCTGTATGATTGGATTTATAAACTACCAAGTCACTCGTAGTCCTTACTTTAATTTTATGTGCTAACTTGCTGGGCTTCCATGGTATTCTAGCAACTTCTATATTTCAACTAGAGTTGCCATCAAAAAGCACCTATCAACAGCCGTTGCACACAAAATGGGGAAAACTATACTATTTCAGACGGGCGTCCCTTTCAGTCGAATCTAATTGCAATAATATTTCACAATTTGTATAGCCCGTGGGAGTTGCAGCTTGTCACAAACAAACATTTGAATAATAAGGTAATTAAATTTGAATTCATGTATGCTTTGTCTGTTTTTCACATCTCATTATTCATTATATTTATGAAACAGTCGAGTTTTCTGCAGAATGCAAGCGACTTATAGTTTTTTGTCCTAATCAAGTGTCCCCAAGAATAAAAAAAGAGATTATTTTTTTATCTCATTAATACATAGTTTGTGGGCAGGGCACGTCAGTCGAATGCAATCTGAGAAGTGGGCGAGAATAGCGACTTCTTGGGTGCCCGAGAATATGAGGCGACGACCGCGCCGGCCGAGAAGACGTTGGAGTTTGAAGAGTTTGGGGGAGACCTTTGCCCTGCAGTGGGACACAATAGGTTAAATAAAAAAATAATAATATATAGTTTGCCTAATAGTGTAAGTATGCTTCTTGAAACTAAATTACCATAAACTAATTACTAAAACGTTAAAAACACACAACGTTGAGTTTGAGGCATTTAAAAAACGGCCGGACTTTTGTTCCTATTACCTGCCTCATTTGGCTTAAAAAGGTCTGATGTAATTATTATTTGCTTACCACAATATTAACAAAGCCAACAGCAGTTTTATCTTGGCGAAACAGACGGCGGGCGCAGAGGGTTCTTCTTTTGTTGTTTATTTTGTAAAGACGGACATTTTATTTTACTAAATGGTGTTGGATGTTCGCGAGAGGCGAAGCTAAAAGGATTATGAAGTTAAGTAGCTAGATAAAAAGTCGTTGAGAACGTATAGCGTTTTTGTAAAAATGTTTTAGTCATGCTGCTTTTGTAGAGTTAATTATTTATCTTGCTAAATACTGGTTCATAGGGAGAGTGAATGCATCGACATAGCAACGACAACTTTACTAATAATGTGTTTGATTTATTATTAAAAAGTTAGGTTTCTTTGAAAATAATTAAACCTTACGACTGATATATATAAGTTTTTGTTAATGAGGAATGAAGCCATGAAGCACCAGGTTAATGATTCAATACATAGTATCTATGTAGTAATCCTTACCATTTAATGTAAGATGGGCTTGTATCATCATTTAGTTGTATAAAAAAAATTGTATCAGATGATGATATCGTGTTTTTATATACACTTAGTGACGAGCAGATAAAAATGATCAATACAAACGATAAACTCGTTGCCTAGCAACGCCCAATTTTGTACCTAACAAGTGTTTTGTAAAGTGGGAGATACACTTTCCGGGTTTTCGAACCTCTTGGCAGTTGAATAATAACGGCCGGTTTCTGGAAACCCAAATCACGATTGATCCGAGTTTGCACATAGTAATTATTTGATTTTTTCGTTGATCATCGTTCGAAAAACCGGCCGTAAGGGTAAAAAAAGACGTCTATAAAAACACAACTGACATTTAAGACTGATGATGGTGTTTTTGTTCAGAAACCACTGCATAGAATCAAATACTTTAAATAAATAAATAATGCTGGACAATCCATACAACATCATCTAGCCCCAATCTAAGCAGAGCTTGTGTTATGGGTACTAGAAGACCGACATACATAATACAATACATTACATAGATAGATATATACTTTCTGGGGATATAGAGAATATATTTATACTTTTACTGGCTCATACATTTTCGAAAATGTAAAAAATATAGAAAACGATTTTCTGAAAAATATAACTAATTATTATGAAAAAATCAAAAGTGTATATTTAGATACTATAAAGCTTTTGATTAATGTTCTATTGCTTAACACTTTTTTATATAAATACACTGGCCTGCAAAACTAAGTATCACACTTTTTAAATTGCTATAATTTTTTAAGTAAACAAGATACTTTGATCTCAACCCGATTGAGCACGCCTGGGACGAGCTAGGAAGGCTATTCAGAAGTCGCAGACTACCACCTACTACCCTCAGGGCACTAAAACAGGCCCTGACAGAAGAGAATGGGTCCCCAAAATCGGCTCCAAAACCTCGTGTTCAGCATGCTAAACCGGCTTGAAGCTCTAATCAGAGACCGAGGAGGCAATACCAGTTATTACAAATGAAATTTTAGACACTGAGCTAAATATGGCTTTGTTTATCATTTTTTTTAAGTTAAAAATGTTACTAATGTATGTTATGTAGAAAGCTGATAAAATTTGCTATAAAAGATTTTTTATTTGAAATCTCTAACTTGTATAGTTTAGAAAAAACTAAATTCTAAAAGTGTGATACCTACTTAGTTTTGCAGGCCAGTGTTTCTTAAACTAAATTCTAGCCGGAAAAGCTAATTTCACGGCTCAGTTTGTACCTAATGGTATCCCCATGGTTTGAGTGACGGGTGTAAATTTGAGGAGATTGCCTCTGTCGGCGAGCTAAAGATTAATGTGGGTAATCTTAAATCAGAAAGGAGTCTACAAAAGGGTGAGCACGAATAAATGTAACAATTGTAAACGTAGTAACAGTACATTCGAGACACACTGCGCGGTGACGCTGCAAAGTTCTGTGGTCAAGCTAGCGTCAACGCGTAGTGTAACTTGAATACGACACCGTTTCGATATCTCTCTGATATATGTAATCTAACACCTATAAATGTCCCGTAAAATATTTGGACCGGTGTCATCAAAATAGACCTTTTTATTTTATTTAAAGCTTTATCATGTTTTATGCAGTTTTTCACTTGTGATAAATTGGTAGTTAAATAAATTGTTTTATCTATTGGAATGAAATACGTTGAACACTGAAATTATTGTTCTATATTACAGGTTTTTTTATCATTCATATACACACTTGGCTATAAAACACCAATTATAAACAATGTCATTATGCTTAAAATTTAGTGATAATGAATATTGAATACGGTCCGAGTCGCTAAAAAAAAGGTAGAATAAAGACAAGAAGATTATAAATTCAACTAAGAATTTCTTTCAAACATGAAAATCTCATTACGTTATTCTGTTTTTTCGAGTTCGATACAACAAAACTTAAGCGTTTGAAATTAAACTGCACCTAAGAAATATCTTTTAAACATGAAAATCTCATTAGGGACAAAATGAACGCTCTTTAATGCACTAGTGCCGATAGATTCAGCCATTATTTTATTATAGTAACATGTATTTGTATTTATTGCTTACATGTACATTATTGAACATTTTGTTATAACATCTTAGGTAGTAGTAGCTTAAGTACATGCGCCCTGCAAAGAAACTGAAATGTCTATTTTACTAAATTTACATAATTGATAAATTAGATTTCAAATAGATAAATAAATAATGCTGGACAATCCACACAACATCTAGCCCCAAGCTAAGCAGAGTTTGTGTTATGGGTACTAGAAGACTGACATACTTAATACAATACATTACATAGATAGATATTTTTTATTATATATTATATAAATAGAGATGTGATATAAATGTTTGAGTAACCAATAACAACGTCGGCCGGTTTCTCGAACGATGATCAACGAAAAAATCAAATAATTACTATGTGTCAAACTCGGATCAATCGTGATTTGGGTTTCCAGAAACCGGCCGTATAACTCATGTTTATTGTATCTGTACACCATTTTTGCTTGTGTGTGTAAACGCGGTGGAGGTGCGTGTACTTTTAGAATGGATAAATAATATACATGTATTGATTGTACTAATGCTGATAACGCCGATGTATACCTAATTTTAATTTTTACGGTGTCTAAAATTCTTTCCATTATCATCTATCGGCAGATTCAACGGTGTTATACATGTATTGATTGTACTAATGCTGATAACGCCGATGTATACCTAATTTTGATTTTTACGGTGTCTAAAATACTTTCCATTATCATCTATCGGCAGATTCAACGGTGTTATACATATATTGACTGTACTTATACTGATCATATCTCGATCTACAACTGAGTTTGTTTTTTTACGGTGTCTAAAATACTTCCCACATCATCTATCGGCAGATCCAACGGTATTATACATATATTGACTGTACTTATACTGATCACATCTCGATCTACAACTGAGTTTGTTTTTTTACGGTGTCTAAAATACTTCCCACATCATCTATCGGCAGATCTAACGGTGTTATACATGTATTGACTGTACTTATACTGATCACATCTCGATCTACAACTGAGTTTGTTTTTTTACGGTGTCTAAAATACTTCCCACATAATCTATCGGCAGATCTAACGGTGTTATACATGTATTGATTGTACTAATACAGATCACGTTTCGGTACATTGAGTGAAAAGCGTTCGACTGCAAAATTGCCTGTTTGCACTCCCGACCGTAATTTGTTTGAGTAAGCAACCGAACCAGTGGGTTGTCACAGCTAACACACACAAAGACATACTGAGAGATTACTATTACTATATAGTATATATTTATACTATATATTATACTAGTTTGGATAAAAGAGAACCGAGTCTATAATTATGAAAAACTAGCTGATGCCGTTATATTTTGGGTAATTCACACAGTATCTTTATTTATAGCCTATGTGCTATTCTGATGTATGAGTTTTATCTTAACGTTTCATTAAAATCCATTCAGAAGTAGAAAGAGTCACAAACATACAACCATCCACCCAAACTTTCGTATATAAAACAGAAAAACATGTTCTGTATAACCTACTTATCGTTATAGAGAATAAGGTGAAAAAGTTGTATGTAAGTAGATAGTAGATATACATTAATGACTTATTTAGACTTACGGCCGGTTTCTGGAAACCCAAATCACGATTGCTCCGAGTTTGACACATAGTAATTATTTGTTTTTTTTCGTTGATCATCGTTCGAGAAACCGGCCGTTAGAATCTTAATTGTCAAGAAAAAATTACAAATTTACTTAACGAGCAATAATAGTATTAAATATTTTCAAATAAAATGTAATTGAATAAACAAACCTTTGTCAAAATCCCAATACATCATTTTTTATAAAATGGAAGTAATTTTGTTTGGGTGTTACTCAAATTATTACCAAGCTGAAAATGTCGAACAAAATGTAAATATTATTATGATTACAGTCACTCTCAATTACGAGGAGCGAAAGATTTCTCAAAGATAAAATGTGCTAATAATATTATGGCGGAGTGAAATTATTTATGTTTAAAAAAAAAAAAAAAAAAAAATGCTGGAAAATCCACACAAAACCTAGATGGTGTTGTGTGGATTGTACAACTAGCAGAGCTTGTGTTATGGGTACTAGAAGACTGAGATACTTAATACAATACATTACATAGATGGATATATTTACTATACATATAAAATACCCAGAACATCCGGAATAAATATTTGCAGATCGTACAAACATTTATCACAAGGCGGGAATCGAATTCGCAACCTCCGCGTTGCAGGCGGACCTTTGCCCGCCGCGCCACATTGGTCGTCCAATATTGCTAGAGTTATGTATATTGCTACGCTATGCTACGAACAGCTTTACGAATATGCTACGCGGCGGTGCAAGTTCTTACGGCTACTTACGACAAAAGTATTAAAATAACATGTGATACAAAGAAAAAACGTTCAATGACAAACCTATTGTCGATTCCAACTTTTTATAATATAGACCATAGTAGTTGTTATTTTGCTAAAACATAGACAGGTTTAAACATTTTAATATGATAATTAGATTCACAATAAAAAAAGTATTTAGAATTTACCCAATGATGGATTTGTTGATAAAATTAGTTCCATGTTGAAATACCCTTTATTAAATCAATAGATCATCTTCTAAGACATTTTAAATAACTAAGTTTTGTAACCCAAACTTTGCTATTGGAAGCCAAACTACATTAAATCCAGTTAGCTATTGATTCGTATTTAATTCGATTCAAAGTCAAAAGGGCAGCTCTAAATGGCGCTTTGCGAGCGGAAGCGTCAGTTACAAAGGTTATAAATAGCTATGACATTTTCAATCTACCCGTAAAAGTTATTTTTGAACTATTTGAGGGTAGATCGGAAATGTCATTCGTTAGCGCATTCGGCCTTAATATTAGTATTTGTGTGCTATAAATGTTTGAGTTAAAACTTTATTGAATTATTACGCTTTTTGGACTTGTAATAAAATATGTTTGGTATGAAAGTTGAGCGTCATTATTACAAATAATATATTAAGTTCCTTTTAATCGACTTTAGTTGGAATACTGAAATGCACGTTTTGGGTATAGGACATACTATTTTCAATATTAAACGATTTCAATGGTTTTTTTTTAATTTTGATCCTGTCAAAGTTTATCTTCACGTTCTTATACCAATTTAACAGAAGTTTTTTTTTCCTTAACCTATATTGTCCCACTGCTGGGCAAAGGTCTCCCCCAAAGTCTTCCACTCATCCCGGTCCTTGGCGACATTCCACCAATCTTTTTCGTGGGCGTTCAGGTCATCCTTCCAACGCTTTTTCGGCCGACCCCGCCGTCGCCTTCCGACCTCCGGCACCCATGAATAGAAGAAATAATAGAAGTTAATTTGCTTTTATTTAGTTAAGTTTTACTTGTAATTTACCTCAAGTGAGCAAAGCCACGGTTTAGTCTAGTTAACTAGTGTTCTATTATCATCGCCTGCACGGAAATAGGGTCATTTATATTACTTAATTACACACCGAATGCGCGCTTGGCATTGACACCAAAAGCCATTCATTAACAATAGTACGCAATGTACGATCGATAAATTAATCCCTCGACAATACAATCATGTATTCATGAGTTTAAAAAGTATTCGTGGACATTTTACATAGCTCTTTTTAGTTCTACTAATATTGTATGACAATTGGTAAAATGATGGGGATTCCTCTCAAAATGTATGAAAAATTAATAACATTAAATTATAATGTCACTCAATATACTTTTATTCCAATGATTCATGAACTTGATTACGGCTTTAAATATGGTCAGTTAAAATTACAAACTATATAATATAAAACAATAAAAAACCATACAATTAAAATTAAAAACGCTATGATATAAATGACAGAATTAGTATTCGACATGTCCCTCGCTGAATTTCAATAAATATATGTACATCACTTAACACTTCAAATTGTCTGTCGATTTGAATGACAGTGGCAATTCATAAAAAAGCAGGCGTTACAGTTTAGTTGGTAGTAGCTCTGCTTCCCATGCTGTGGGTCATGGGTTCAATTCCCACCCAGAGCAAATATTTGTGTGATACATAAATAAAAAAACGTTATGTGTGATACATACACAGAACAATTATTGATATATGCCCTGTGTCTGGGTGTTACTATGTATTTATATTACCCTGCTAGTTTGGGACTAGAATGGGATGTGAGAATTGTCAAAAAATAATTATAATCCGGCTTAATAAAATGTCTTTTAAACATAATCGCTAAGCCTCACATGCGGCGCGTGTTCTAATTTAGCGTATAGCCAATTTAGTCGGATTATCTTCGGCGAGGCTTGTGACCTTGGTACGTAATGGCTGGATTAAGCAGCTTTAAAAGGATATTTTTAATCGTACAGAAGTCTTGGAACAGACTAATCTAATAATCCTAATAAGGTGTCGGTTAATAATGTTGCTTTTGTTAATATGTTTTGTTTCTGGTTTTAAGTGGACGAAATTAAATTGAAGAATGTACAAGCGTATCAGCATTGCTATTCAGCGCGGCAATGCAGCCAGTATCTTGGGTACGCTTCCGATTGGTACTGATTTGGATCAGTTGAACTAACTATTGCGCTTGCAACGGTCTGTAGATAGCTTAACTGTTTTTTATGTACTTTATATATTCCTATGTATAATTTGTAAATACTGTAATAGTCGTAAGTTTGTAAATAAAGGTATTTTACTAGGAAAAAATATGACCCTGTACCTACATATTATTTATTGAATCAACACATTTTATTTTGATTCTAAACTCAATACATACTGAAGTTAGCATTAGAATCGCTGCTTGTAATACGACAGAAACATTTCCTTGCAGAGTATATATTTATTCTTCGCACTTTATCTACAAACCGCGATAGATATCTCAAGCCAAGATTAATTGAAGTTTAATAAGAGCCTGACCCACAAACGAAAAAAACACTACTAATGTAAGTTACATTTCGTGGTCACCTCGAAACTTATGTACGACTTATTTCAGCTAGCTACGTTATCGCGCAATGTATTTCGAAACTATAGGGAAGTGTTTGCTTGTAATTTTGCGTGGTAGACTGGTTAAGAATATATTCGAAGTCACGAGCCATGTGGGCCTGTTATTTAAGCGGTGTCGTAAAAAGTTTATCGATAATAACATCTATATTGGTAGTAGACGACTGATAGACGCTTTTTGTCTTTTCAGCATTATTACATTACTGCTACATTGCTGCTATTATATGCGTAATAATGTTTACTTGATTTTTTATTTAATTTGTGATATTTTTTAAATTACCTTTCTCCTTTTGATTATAAGAGTTTTTTATAATAAAATAAATAAATAATGCTGGACAATCGACACAACATCATCTAGCCCCAAGCTAAGCAGAGCTTGTGTAATGGGTACTAGAAGATTAATTAATTTTAATACAATAGCCGCCCATTGTGTTGCCATGTATTACTTACTACCTGTTTAAGTTCTTTGTTTTTATTTGTGTGTGGTAAACAATAAAGAGTTATCTATATATAGGGTTGAAATATGCCGAAATAATGATAACAAATTAACTATAAGTGTTTTTATAAATATTTTACACCACATCAAAATAAAAATACGTTTATTTTTACAAAAAAATTGTGATACCATTTTGTGATTTTTATTTTAAAGTGTGTTTTACTGATTCTTTTTTATCCTTTTTCAATATGATTTCGTAAACATTTAACAAACATGTCCAAAAATGAATCTCTGATATTTACTATTGAATTCTCGTAGACTGTAATACGCAATACAAAATAGCAAATCCAGAATTAATCCCCGTGGACTGCACTGACATATGGAAACTGGAACACGGAACAAAAGACCGCACTTGTCCCGACCACTACAGTTTTTTTTAATTTACTGCTATTGGTTGCACGCTCAAGGGGAAACTGATGATCGTTTGTATTCTGCGTATGTTTTTGTAAGATTACAAAAACATACACATTATTTACTACTATGGGTACTAGATAGTACCCATAGTAGTAAATAATATTGTAATAAATAATACATAGTAATAAATAATATTGAGAGTAAATGACGTATAAAACAGGACCACACGAAACAACAACGATATGTCTCAAAAAAAATAACATATCGCCTGTTAAGTTAGTTCGGAAAACATCGTTGTCATTGATGGCATAGTGAAAAATTAAAAGAAAGTTCCAGGTTTATTTCATTTAAGTAACTTAATCATTGTAATTCAAAAATACAATTTCGTCAAAAAGCGGAGTTTTTACGATATGTCACTTTTTGTTATAATTTGATTCGGAACAATATATTTTTTACGAATTTACGTTTATAGTCTGACAAAAATAATGTAGTAAAAACTTTGCTAGATAATATCCGTTTTTTTATAAAAATGTATTTTTGAATTACAATGATTAAGTTAATTAAATGAAATGAACCTGGAACAAAAGATTGCAAAACTGAAAAAAGGTTGCATGTCAATATTATATAGTCGCATTCAGTCTGTTTCATTGAAACAAAACCTCTTTTGTTTTTCTCTGTAATGAGGGTTTTCTGAACATAAATTATTGAAACAAATTAAAGGAATGATTTGAAGAATAGATAAACCGAAAAATATATAGCAAATTACAATGAGGGTTTTCTGAAGTGATATCCGTGAGATGGCAGGACTGTAGTACTGTAGCATCAGGTCCAATGGACTGTCAAAATACATACGCGAATTGTAGCCACCTAGTGGCAGAAAAAGTATCGAAAACCCTCATTGTATGTGTAATCTGCCAGAATAGAAAGGGTGTAGTTTACTTTGCCCACAAAATATAAAGCAAATCTTGTTTCGTTATTAATAAAGGTCGAAATACATCCAGACTAATAGGTTTTCGTGATCCTATTGGATACAAGCCAATTTTCAGAAAGTCCATTTCGAGACACGCCGTCATGACATTAGTTTAGTCTAGCTAGACCATTGAGCAGCTAGACTTAACTAGACCATAGAGGACTGAGCGTTCCGTATACAGGTATGAGGTAAATACAAGCAAAGCAAGAGTGAGACGAAACAATCGTGCGGCCGGTAGTTGTCTTTTTCTAGATGACTACAGTATCTACTATTGAAGAAAGTATATAAGTATTTTATCAGTTATCATTAAATCGAAATTAAGGTGTCTTTATTCACAAATAAACTTACAACTATTACAGTATTAACAAAATGTACATAGACATTTACAATATATAAGAAACAGTTGAGCTATCTACAGAACTCAAACGATCTATAGATAGTTCAACTGATCCAAATCAGTAAGCATTTTCAGTTATATAATTCCCATAGTACAAGTTCTGCTTAGTTTGGGTCTAGAGTGTGAAGTGTGAAATCTGTGAATATTAAAAAAAGACAAGATTCGGCCCCACAGTCGCGTTGTCTCTTTCTAGAAAGTGGTCAATTTTGTGAGGCTATTGCTCAGTCGACCATTTATTATGTCTATGAGCTAGACATAACTACTCGTGCCACCGCCTTGATAGCAAAACTTTCATAGGGGAATAACCCTACTTGATGAGTTCTGTAAGAATGTAGCTGAATTTAAATAAAAAATATAAGTTGAATTTACTTTATGTTAGCATTTCTATTCACAAGGGAAGAAAGGGTATACTTATTCCAAGTTTTCAACCGCTATTACTATGAAGCTATGTATCACAAAATTGGGTTGGGGCTTTTACTGTTACCGATACGATATCTTTACATTTTATAGACATTTATATAAAATCTTAGAAAAAAGTTTTTACAATATACATTATAAAAATACATATAATGTTATAAAAAACTTAAAACTAGGTTGCCGCCGGCAGCGGGGCAAGGCCCAAGCTACCGGTGGTTAGGGCTACAGATTGAGGAACCTCCGGACAATGCGTGCCGTGTCGAGGATCACTGCCTTCTGCATCTGCCCCTTGAGCCAACCTTCTAGCGAGAGCCTCTTTAAATGTCTTTACATTATCGTTAAAGAGGTAATATCTACTCTAGTACTTACACAAAAATGTTTGTGTGATGAGCATAAATATTTGTTCTGTGTCTGGGGTGTTACTATGTATTCTATGTACGTATTTACAAAAAATATATATGTATTCTATCAGCAGTCTAGTTTCCATAGTATTGGTTTTTCTTAGTTTAAGACTAGAGTGTGATGTGTGAAATTTCCGTGAAGTAAGTTGTTTAGTCTTATGTAAGTAAAGCAAATCCACGATACGACTATCATAAAGAGAAAATACCAACTGTGGGGCTATCCAGCAAGGGGAAACTTGCGTGACCGAATATCCTTTCAGTTGCAGTTCAGTTTTCGATGATTTTACTATAGTAACTCAGCAGTAATCCGTGGCATTTTTGTGGACTGACGTGACTGAGCTGTTAAAAATGACGTCAATGCCGCGGTTTAGGGCGTGGCCTACCTGATTTGAGCATGGCCTACCTGATTTTAGCATGACCAACCAGATTTGAGCATGGCCTACCTGATTTTTCGTTAATTCAATCAAACGGTACTTATGAAAATCGATCATTCAAAATATTAATAAAAAACGAAGAAGAAAACTGAACTGCAATTTGATCAAATAACAGTTCAAAAACATTTCAGTTGTCAGGATACCCCCCTGAGGTGTTACGTATTTATTTTACTTTCATCTATCTATAAAGTTTTGCCTATCTATCTATATTCCTATCCTCGCGTGTCGGATAACGGTCATCCCACTTCCACACAAAACTTTGTCGATACATCAACCCGAAAAGTTGTTGTTCCGAATCAAATTATTATATAACAAAAAGTGACATACATGTACAGATAAACGGTGACGACTAACTTTTGGTTATATGAAAGATTAATAGATTTATATTAATATAATAAATAATCATGGACATTTCACACATCACACTCTAACGACTAACTAAGCAACGCTTGTTGATTGAGAATCGAACTCACGACCCACAGCATGGAATGCAGAGCTACTACCTACTGAGCTGTGACAGCCGTCACTTTTGTTGGCTTAGTAGTCCAGTCATTTTAGCTATTTTAAACAACTATCTGCGGAATAATTCCTAGTGAGCTGAATTTTTGTATACACCTTTATTACGGCATTAATGAAGATGTGAAAAATCGACATTGATATCGTGCCGGCTAAAAAAGTTACAAACGTCAAAAGATCACGAAAATCAGTTTTTCGCAAATATCTCACGATCAATAAAGAGCTCAGAGGTCAATAAAGGTCGTAAAATTGTCTACAAAAAAATTCTCATGCATTTTACAGGTGACTAATATGATTATACAGTGCGATGTTAACCTACGTCTAGCAGTGGACAGATAGGTCGATGATGATGATGATGTATCCAAACCACATCAATACCCCGAACATCAAACAAGAATGTAATAAGAAAACCACCGTCCTAATATAATTGAGCCGAAGGTTAAAAGCCTTTTTCTGAGTTCAGTGTATTGAAAGTACACAGTATTAGGTTTCAGCCTGCTTTTATAGGTAAGTGTGAAGCTCTTTTTATATGTATTGCGAAATTCACTATGTAGAGTGAGTATTAATTAATCTGACGTTAGTAACTCTCTTATATGTATTATATGTATTGCGAAATTCACTATGTAGAGTGAGTATTAATTAATCTGACGTTAGTAACTCTCTTATATGTATTATATGTATTGCGAAATTCACTATGTAGAGTGAGTATTAATTAATCTGACGTTAGTAACTCTCTTATATGTATTATATGTATTGCGAAATTCACTATGTAGAGTGAGTATTAATTAATCTGACGTTAGTAACTCTCTTATAATTATAGTTTTAAATGATTTGGTTACTGCTTAGGTTGTAAAATTTACGATCAAAACTTCGAGTTTCGCTTGAATATGGATTGTGTAAGGGTGTTACCACACCAATCGATCGATAGTCGATCGATGCCATCGATCGACATCGATCGACGTTGATCGATTGGTGTGGTAGCTTTAATCGATCGACGAATACCGGTCGACTAACTAATCGATCGATTGCCGATCGATGGCATCGGTCGACACTGGCGAGCTCGAGCAGCTCGATCGACGACGACTTATCCATTCTACCATCGATCGATGGCATCGATCGACTATCGATCGATTGGTGTGGTAGAAACTATCGATCGACGTCGATTAATCCATTCTACCATCGATCGATGGCATCGATCGACTATCGATCGATTGGTGTGGTAACACCCTAAGAAATAATCAAGATTTTGTAGAAAAACAAATGAACGTTTCTGATACTTTGCTAATTTGTTATTTCAAACATTTTTCGTGTTATAACAATTCGACTTCCTATACTTCGTATATACGGAAAACTAATGTAAGTTATATTACAGAAACACATGTGTTTTATCCTCGGAAATAAAGATTTTTATCTATAACTTGTAACTTTCTTGACCTACGTCAGAGGGCGAGGCTTAGCTTTTGATAGTTCCTAAATCCCTCCATTTCAGTGGTCTTATAACTCGTGTTTTTACCCTTCTAGTTTATAGATTTGGCTTCGATAACCACCTTCTCGAAACCTAAGTATCTACATTGACTATTTTTTAGATAGGTAGGTACCTAATTTATCTTTTATCAATCTTAACACACAACATATTGTCCCACTGCTGGGCAAAGGCCTCCCCCAAGAAATTCCCCGTCTTTCTTTCCTTGGCAGTGTCCCAATAACTAAGTAAATTATTATTTTTAAATACAAGAAGATATACATTTCAGAGTTCTAATGGTAGATAGTAAGTTTGTAATATCGATTTATTTTATCATCAAAGAAAGACCTTTGCTGAGTGAACAAACTTTCCCTTGAACCTTTTAGAAACTTGATATTACGCCGCGGTGTGCAACTTTACTTTAGAAATAAGTTATATGTACAGCTGTTGTGCATGTACCATATTATATACCTTTATATCTTATTTTATTTTATTTATTTATGTCAATCAACTTAGGATCATATTATATTTATATTAAAATTGAATTAATTTATACTATTCTCTTAATATTATATTTAAATTAACATCCATTTTCACAAACAGTACCTAAAATAGTAGTAGCCACTTTAAATACCTACTGCATATGAATCATACAGCAATAGTTATGATATTCACAGTCAAAACGACTTATGTACAACTATGTTTTTTTTATAGTATAACTTTGCATCAAAGGTTTTAAATGCTTCCATGAAATACAAACGATTTTTTGCGAAAAAAATGTGAAAATTTCTCGTCAAATACAATTTGTCTGAACTCATAAAACTTTACGTAGGATATTTATTATGTTTTGAAATGTATATATAAACGCATAAGATGCCGCGGGTAATAGCTAACTCCGATAAAAAAACACGATCACCATAATAAATATGCCATATTTAAAGTATTCGTATTTTTTAGTTTTCGTATCTCCATTCTTGCCCCCCCAATATTTTATGTTTTCCATAAAAATAATACGGCACGCCTATAAGTATAAATTCTCAGTACGGAAGCCTTTTTGGGAAATAAGAATTGTAGGTATAGTCGGCGACAAACGTAAAAATGGTTGTCTGTAAAGTCGGTTTACTGACGATAGTTGAACGTGACAACGTCAACGAACGGTATTGTAAGCGGTTCTGCAAAATAAATCGTCGTTCAAAACATCTTGGAACGCCTCAGAACGCCGGAACGCCGGAACGCTTCATGAGTCATGTTTTTTCGTGCGTGCAGCCGGCTCTATCGAATTATAAGACGTTGTCACGTCAAAAATGAATTTATTGGAGACCTTTCGGAAATATGATTCGGTGAATACAAAGGTTTGTACAAATAAACTATCGAGTCACAGTAGAGTATTTGTAATCTTAAATTCTTAATAACATTTTTTTTGCATCGCATTAGCTATAGATTTATTTTATAAGTACGGTTGTCTGGAAGAAATCAGCCTGCGATAAGACCGCTGATTGTAGGACAATTCCTTAATTAAATTAGTTTTATTAGTTTTGTAAGGCTCTGTAAAGTCTGTCCTCAGTAAAGTTTGTATTTTTTTAACATTACCCTAAATGTTAGTTGGGGAAAAATAACGAGATGGCAACACCGTTGATAAGAAACGAACGCCAAAAACAAAACGACAGCGACTTCTTTAATTAAAATTAAGAACTGAAAACTTATTAACTCACCAAAACTCATTAATTTACAGAATGAACGTTCATCATAACTTGAAACTAGAAGCTTCATAAAGTTTATTTGTCATTGAAGCGTTTTATTAATTTAAAAATGTGAAAGTACCCCATATTTTTACAAAATTAACAACGTCAAAAATGTTTTCTCTAAAACAAATGAAAAACTATTCAGTCAAATTTTGTTGTTTCAAATATTATAAAGAAGTAAAGTTTGTGTGTTTGTTAAGTATTTGTTAAATTGTAAGGGGTAATCTCGGAATCTACTGAACCGATTTTAATAACTTTTTCACCAATAGAAAGCCACATTATTGCTGAGTGTCATAGGTTATATAAAAAACCGAAATATAAAAAGGCTTTTACGTGGTAGTCTGTTTTGCAAAGTGCGGGTCAGCTAGTAACCTATAACATTACTAATCATACTGTCATCTATTTCTTTCAAACTGAAATAAAAAAGGACGGCTTCAACAGAATAGAAGGTAACGAGAGTATCCGTCAAACCTAAAGCTTACGTAACTGACAAGATTTATTGTTCTATGACACTTCATTTCCTATGAAAACTACTGCAGACCGTCAGTGACAAGATCCCGAGATGTCATTTATCAAGCTGTCAGAATCCTGATTCAAAATAGTGTGAGGACTGAGATGCCTGATCAGTTTATCTGATATGTATTGTGTCACTTGGAGGTTCCAAATACAATAATACTCTTTGGTTAGAAAAAAGAACGGTTAAACTATAGATATCCGGTACCTGCGCCGGGAGTCGCGACTAGGGGGAAAAGGAAGGGTAGACAACTAGAAGTCTTCCCCTGAAATCAGTTTTTCTAGGAAAGCTATAGTTTTTGAGTTATGACATTTTTGGAGCCAAAATCTTCATTTTTAGGTTAGTTTTATATGCATTAAACACTAATTCCTGTCACTGGCACTTCATCTTGTGCATGTCGGTTCTGGCACTCGCCGGCCGCTGCCGCGGCACGCTCGCTTTGCTCGCTCGGCTCGTGCGCGGTTTTTTATATCAAACTAACGCTCGTCGCTTCGCTCCTCGCACCTATTCTAGTATTCTATCACAAATCACTTTTCTGAGTTCAAAAGCAATTGAAAAAAATAAATTGAATTAAAATTCAGAAATTTGCCGCGAAAAATAATTATTTAAATTTAAATTACACTTTTCTTTTTATTATTGTTTACATTTAGGCCTCCTGACACTCCCAAACTGACATACACTAGTTCAAGTGTCAGCTAGTGCCAGAAATTAGTGTGAAGTTCATCAAAAACTAACCTAAAAATGAAGATTTTGGCACCTAAATAGTGTTATAACTCAAAAACTATAGCTTTCCTAGAAAAACTGGTTTCAGGGGAAGACTTCTTGTTGTCTATCCTTCCCTTTCCACCTAGTCACGACTCCCGGCGCAGGTACCGGATATCTATAGCCAACCCAAAAGAACAATAATTGGAAAAACAGTTCGTAATTATAGAAACAAAACTAAAGTAATTTTTAAGTTTTTGCTTATAATATAAAAGGCATATAAGTATTTCATTAGTAAACTATAGTACAATTCAGATGAAAACGATTCTATTTTTTTAACTTATTGCATAGCTATCGCGGGCCTTGAGCGTGGAGACCAAATCCAGAAATTCCGTAACGAAATACCGAACGAAAATAACCTAACACTGGGCATACGTAATCCAGCAAAAAATGTTATGCAATAGCTTTACTGCGGCAGTCCCCGAGTGCCACACGTACTTTTTTTTTTATTTGATTTGCAAATAAATCCAAAACCCGAACAGGTTTACCATCAAGCTGCAGTCCAGTTACGCGTCTCAAATTCCATAAGAACATACGACTATTAACCATAGAGAATTTTAGCCATTGTAGATTACATACATTGTCGGATCAAAACTAAGCGCGCTAAATTCCATCACGTCTAGCCAGCAAGTTAAAGCAAAGTGCAATGTACTCATTTACAACGACCTAAATAGATACTGGCAGAGCACGTTGTTACCACTATTCCGTGGTTGGGAGGTTGCCATAACGCTGTAGTGATCCAATATATTACTATTGATGCATTCAATATTATTAAGAGCCACGCGCACTATGCTCTTCACAAAGGTCTACGAAATTTCATAATATTGTAACTGGCTTAATGGTCAGTTGTTATTAAGTTATGAGACACAGTAGTTTTTTTAAGTACACGCGATTCATTTCGATTGTAAAAATATCTACCTACTCAAATATTTGAGGGTGCATATTTCATTCATTCAACAATTGAATGAATGAAATATGTTAGTGTTAGATAGTGTTGGATTTTTTAAAGTAAATTATGCAATTTAACACTACAAAATATATTATACTAAAACTAAACCTTAGTAAAATGTACATCAAAAATCGATTTGTTTTGTCCCAACCAGTACTTGAGGACGCTACCGATTAGTGCTCGTTTGGATTAGTTAAACTATCTTAGGGTCGTTTGCGTTCGCTCTTCAGATCTAGCTGAAATTCATTATGTATTTTAAATAGACGTAAGTTTCTTTATAAATAAATGATTTTTTTTTTGTTTGTCGAAGATTATGTAAGCAGCATATGGTGAGCTCCCTCAAATATTTGAGTAGGTATATTATTACAAACAAAATGTATCTAAACTTGTACTTAGTTCCAGTCTGTTTGTTTGTACAAACTCAGTAATGTAAAGACTCCTCCAATTTTCATGTTAATTAAGAGTTACCCTTTGAGTTCGGTTGTTGTGTAGGGGAGACCAAGGAGGGTTGTTACAATTTTTACTTAAAACTACATATCTCAATAAAGAAACATAGCACAGTTATCAACTTTATGTCTACATATAGAGCAATCTTTCCTTTATCAAAAACAGTCATGACAATAAATGAAAGTTGTAAGGTTTCTGAGAAAATCCACCAAAACAGAAACAACTCAAACTGTAACAACTCTCCTAACACCGAGGTAAGTTGTGACAGGCACCAAGGTAAGTTGTTACAGCTGTTTATCAATACTATATTTGATAGGTAAGATGACTTTTATAAGAATTATAAAACACACACCCTATAATAATACTTCAATTATCATTTGGCATAATTGTTGAGACTACAGACATTAAAATTATAAGAAATAAATATTTTTTAAGTAACTATGGCATCATGACAATATCAGCAGCTATAAAATATGTCTGTAATCCAATCTATTATGACAGACGTACAGCAGCTCACTCCTAGTGCCATTCTCTACCAGCTTTTCCACTCCTGAACTGAAACCTTTTGATCGGATTGCTAATGACATAAAATTCAAAGCAAACAAACTAAAATAGGAGAGTTGTTACAGCGTGTCACAACTCTCCTAGGTGTCGAAAATTACGACCTGGTCAGAATAAACATTCATAATTTCACAACGACGTAAAGAATCATCAAAACAACGCCACTATTTGAAACTTCAAAAACCCTACAGTATACAAAAAAATAACATAACCACCTAAATTTAATGTGTCACGATATAAATATAACCAAAATTTTGACAAAAAAAATACTTTTCGGCTTTTTTTTCATGCAGACATCGTACTCGGGCAACCATTTGCCTGGTGCCTGAGGCACTTGTTTCATCAAGAAGCGCATCTAAAAAGAATCAATTGAGTGGCATTGCCAGCTCACTAACGATCATAGGTGCCGAGAAATCGGCTTTGTAACAACTCTCCTCTGTAACAACTATCCTAGGTCTCCCCTACTTACTATAAATATTTGGTAAATAATGTAACATAAAATACTGTTAAACTTATAATCATTTTGCGCCTTCTAGTTGGGTCTATAAAGGTTAAAGATATGACGTAACAAATTAATTTAAATAAACAATAAATCAGTCAGGGTAGACATTGTATTTCAGATTGTGACAAAAACTTGAAAAAATGTTTTTTTGAGTTTCAATATTTACCATTCATTAATTTAACTTATTAGATTATTTAATAAAAACGAATCCAAAACAACTTCCGATTTCACTAAATAATATATACTTATTGACTTGTCTTTAACTTTGCTGCAAGAAGTAAGTACATAGATTTTTTGTCATGTACTACACTTGGTTATTGTATATACGTTAAACTGATGAACACAGATTTTACTTTTTCATTGAACTTATTTAACAACAATTCTAAGCGTTCTAACAATGACGTAAGTATTCTTCACAGAAAATACATCAACCAAAGACGCCTACAGATCTAGGAAGCGAAGTGTCTAAGTATCTCGCAGCTAAAAGTAATTTCGAGGCTTGGATGAGATTCCTGCAAAATTAGGTTAGGAGGTTGCTAATTCAGTTTAAGTGGCAACTTCAAGCAATTTGGAGGCAAGTGGCAGCAGCACTAGCGGAGGAAATTAATCCATCGAAGATATTATCTGCACTAATATTTAAATGAGTAAAGATTTGTATTTTTGTAAATAAATAAATATTTACACTCTAGCTCCAAACTTAGCAAAGCTTGTACTATGAGAACTAGACTGCTGATAGAATACTTATATACATTTTGTGTAAATACATACATTGAATTCATAGAAACACAAGGGCATGGTCGCATTGATAGACTTTAAATCTCATTATTTACACCAAAAATATTTAAAGTAACAATTAATGTAATGATTAATGAGTAATGAGGTCAATGAGGTTGTAACTAAAACCTTGTTTTTGACAGGTGTGTACTGAAGTAAGACTGACTTACACAGCGTGATTTGGCTCCTAGACGAAAAATATAATTTAATTCAATTCAATTGAAAGATAATTATTATTCATTAACTAAGTATTCCTATTAATAGGTCGTTTTAAGTTTGACCTAGCTCTCCTGAATGAAACAATTGAAAATCTATTGTGTCTAGACTCCAAAGGTAAAATAAACAAAACTATTTGATAATTTTAATGTATTCCCAAATGTTACAAAAGCATTATTAGAAAGTTCAAAACTATATCTAATATAATTGTTTGTTTAACCCTTTCATACGAATTGCTTGAAGTTTGAAAAGTTGGTATATTAGTTGCTAACCTAGGCGTACTCTGCAATGACTAGTATTTGTATCCCTAGTCTAGACATAGGCATTTTATTAAGTAAAATCAATTATCATTAAGAATATAGGTTCTAGTTTCACAACCAGAGCGTAGAAGAAACTTACGGTCTGATTCCTACCGTTTTTTGTGTGAACCGAAATAAATCCTACAAAGAATTAAAAATAAATGCTGAAGTTCAACCGACTTGATTAAAAACCCAATACCATAGACCACAATTAAAAGCGACACTTTGAAAGTGGGGACTGTCCTAGTTATTCGAAAGGTCTAGATAATTATCTCTTTACCGAGCCTAATATAAATATAAAACTACCTTCAACGAGTTTAAAAACTTTTTAGCTGCCATCTGAGACTGTCAACGGTTTCGAATTAGCAATTCTAATTTGGAAAATTTGATTTGAATACCGGGAGGAGGTGCAAAGAGTTTTTATTCTACGGACGATACGATAAACGAATTAAAAATGAGTGTGAATTAGTTATTAATATTTCACACAGCGCTATCTATTCCCAAACTAAGCAAAGCTTGTACTATGGGAACTAGATAGCGGATAAAATGCTTGTTTACTATAATTTTGTTTATAATACATACAGTACATAGCACCTAGAGACAAAATTAATGATCGGTGTCTATAATAATATTATACTACCATCTTGGCCTGTAGCAGCATCCAACCGCAAAGAGTGGAAGGAGGGAGGGGAGGCCTTTGCCCTGCAGTAGGACAGTCATGGCTGATTAATAATAATAATATAATAATATTGCGAATTGAACCTAAAACTAAGTAAAATTAAAATAAATATTTCGCTCTGAGTTGACTGAAATCTGAGTTCAAGATATGGTCGTCAAGAAAATTTAAATCACTCCGAAAAAAAGGAACCGTTCTTTATTTATTCAATGGTTTGTTTCGATCACAGGCATCCTTGGTTTATTTGTTATATAAACGTATCAGTAAATATTTTCATAGAAAATAATAAGCTTTTGTGTTGGTAAAACAAAAGCCACGCAATTGAATTCCACTCAAAAGCCCTAAAAGTTATAAAATACCAAACAATAATATAAATATTTTGCAAAGCAATTTGACTTTTATTACCATGTCTTTAAGCTTATTATGATAATGGCAATACTCTTCCCATTCTAGTAATTAGGGTCAGGGCCTTCGATCAAGTTCAATAGTGCGTATCTGCCATTCCTTTTACGACTTAATAAATCGTGAGTGATTAATATTGGAGAGGCATTTCGGACATGACGATAGACCAACAACGTACTTATTGATAATAGATTATTGTGTAAAAAGATAGTAAAGAAATACTGTTTTCTAAAAAGAATCGCAGAAAAATATCAATTGCCCAGGATACAAGATACTGGCCAGAGTTTGAATTTTGAATTGAAAATAGAGAACGTCGTAGAAGAAAGTGGTTGAATTTCGAACGTCTGAACTAAAATATGAAACAATTTACTAAAACTCGATTCTAATTCTAGATTTAAAAAAGATAGTAAGTAGTTTTTATTTCTCTTCTGTAACTTACTAAATTATAAAAGTGTTTAAAACATTTTAGGATTAAGTAAGTTAATATAAATAACCAATCTCAAATATTGATACAGGGTTACACAGAAAATTATTGTTTATGTCCGCAAAGTAGCATAAACTAGTAAAAGATATAACAGTTCAGCCACAATAAAAAAAACCCTAAAAAAATTGAATTTCCCGCTAGAGCGAGACGTATCACTTAATTGATGCAGTAAAATGTAATGGTGCGATTTATTTAACTTTTTGTTGTCCTAGGTACTAAGGACATGTCCTCGTTTTAAAAGCACACGTTACTGTAATGACCGGCCAGGGAATTGCAAATGTAATGGTGGTTGGAAAGCCCATAGTTAAATATAAATAAATATATAGACAGCGACATCTAGGTCAATATAGGCAAATCTTGAAAGGACCTTATAGTTGTACATGTTTAATTTATTAATTGTATTTGTGACAGGCTCACAGCTCAGTTGGTAGTAGCTCAGCTTTCTATAATAGAGAAAATAAATATGCATGGATATTTTACACATCAAACTAAGCAAAGCTTGTACTATGTGAACTAGATTGTTGATATAATTCTTAAATACATATTTTTTGTAAGTACGAATACCCACTGATCGAATATGTATGTTCACAAACATTTGCTCTGAGTGGGAATTGAACCCACAACCCACAGCAAGGAAGGCAGAGCTACTAACTGAGCTGTGACGCCTGTCAATAACCTTTTATTAATATATATTTAGGTAACATTTTACACATCACGCTCTAGTACCACTGGTAGGTCAAATAAAATATTACATTTCAATGGTAATATTACCCGCGGCATTGAAAGCCTTTGTGATAACACAAAGCTTATCTATCAACGTCATATTGTACCTATTCACATCGCAATCAGACTGATAACACGATATAATCGTTATCAGCACTTATAATCCATTTCTAAACATGGTTATTAGTAAGGCTAATAAAGCTCCTAATTGCGAAAAAACTTTTTTTTATATAAAACCTTATTATCAAAGCTTAAATGTTTTCTATACATTTTTTCCAACAGTTATTAGTGATAAGGCTAAAAATTTCTCTTAGATTTTTTTCTATATTTAGAACCTCATTTTTTAAAGCTTTATTTTTTCTATACCTACTTACTAAAACTTCTTGTGATAAAGCTCGTCTAAGAAGTACCTACTACAACCGTATCTATTTCTGCCGTTAAACTGCTTTTCATACGACTCAGACTGATAACACGATAACGGAATTATTAAATAAAAATTATATATTTTTTTCGTGTAATATTACGTATGAATATATATTTTATGTAAACATATTAGTTTAAGGCTGTGCCGTGTCGAAAATGCCTTCTTCAGTGACCTTTGAGTCAAATCTTAGCAAAAAGTCTTACAAAATACAAATAAAAAAGGTTGCCGCCGGCAGCGGGGCAAGGCCCAAGCTACCGGTGGTTAGGGCTACAGATTGAGGAACCTCCGGACAATGCGTGCCGTGTCTAGGAACACTGCCTTCTGCATCTGTCCCTTGAGCCATCCATCTAACGAGAGCCCCTTATTATTAAAATAAACAAATAATGCTGGACAATCCACACAACATAATCTAGCCCCAAGCTAAGCAGAGCTTGTGTTATACCCATAACACAAGCTCTGCTTAGCTTGGGACTAGAAGACTGACATACTTAATACAATACATTACAAAGGCGCCACATCGGACGTCAATTATTATTTGTTATTATTGAAATAGATGCTTGTAATAAAGACTATTGATCCAATTTACAACCAAAACATAGTAAATAACTACAGTGTCTCACGAGAGTACAGTAAAGTGGTTATATGACGGCCATTTCTTTCTATCAAGGAGTTTTTCCACATTTACGTGACTAATAAACTTGGGTTACGACCCTGCTATATGAGACTACATCCAAGGAAACTTAGTCACAGTGTTTTTATGTGACTTTGTTAAAGCTAAATTAAATAAATAAATTAAGACATTGCACACATCACACTCATTTGTTTCACAATTAAGGCAAAAAACATGTACTTAATAGTATTTATTTAATTATTTTCAAGTGTGTGGAGTGACCGTAATATAATAATTATAAGACGAAATGACACTAGCTAGTGAGAACCGGCGACCGTGTTTCCCGAGTCCTATAATTTGGTTATTTTGAAGAGACGTGTGAATGGATCTTCTAGGCAAGTGTGCTACATCGTAGACCGCATCGTCACTTAACATCAGGTGGGATCGCGGTCAAACGCTTGCCTATAACTTGTAATAAAAAAAAATAAAAAAATCTTATGATCCTGTAATTACACCGGCACTATATACCATACCCATATATTTAGACGTGTGAGACCTCCTGTGACGTCTTAACCCTATATACAATCATTATGCTCTTAACTGATTTTAAAAACGCGCTATTTGGACCTCACCCCGTTTCAGATTTCAGTTATAACGTTTATTACTAAATAGTAAATACTAATATAAAAACCACCAGGCGAAGAACAGATACCTAAACATCATTTAGTGACTTGGGAGCAAAAAATATGAAATTATATACCAATATCTGAAAAAATTAGAACTCTTGCCGATGGAAATCACTCAAGCCAAAATAATTGTAAATGTTTGCTGGCTGTAGATACTAACAATCTCCTGTAAAAGCACTCAACCACTCACCGTATCTCCTTTTGGGTAGAAAAAGCACCACTTACACACCTTTGGGAGAACCCTCTTATCAAATAACCAAGATTAAAGATACGAGAAAAACATAGATAAAATCAAACTTTTACCTGTTACCACCCAAAAAAACACCCTAAAATACCACGTTTTATGGAAATTTCCGTTTACACAAAATTATCGCTCTTATATTTTCGACGTAAATTATCTTAACAATATTTTTTATTAATAGGTATTTAAAAAAAAATATGAGTTTGAATACATACGCGCGCGGTAGTAGTGTCGCGAGATACAGGAGCCGTCCCGTTCGGGCGGCAACTCAGACGCGAATGGGGGATGGGAGACTGAACCGGCCCTTATACGGAGCGTGACCGGCGCGACGACGTCATTCTGTGGGCGGGAATCTATACTGTTCTAAGGATGATTGATACAGCATGGGAGTAAACAGTGTGAATGCACTTTTCTTTTTAAAACAGTAAGTGTAGCCACGTTTAGGTATTGTCAGATGTATTGATTTTTACAGTGTTGTATTCAGGTTCGGCTTTATCGAGCTTAGCTTCATATACGTAAAGAGCTTTTACGTCGTCACTTAACTAGCGAGAAATTGCACCCTTAGCATCAGTTTACTGCTATCAAACTGATAAACGGTACTCTGGTTAGAGCCGACCTTTTTGAATTAAGTATAAGGACATTGGTGACCCGGCGTGCTGCATGTTTCTTAAAAAGTTAGCCAGGGAAATTTCTTTAACGATCAAAAACAGCTGGGGGCGTCAATTAAAATAAAGATAGATTGATTGATAAAATCTTTATTGCACACAGAAGATTTTACAAACAAGAAACATTAAATATACATATATAAACATTAAATAAAATAGCACAATGGGCAGCCTTATCGCTAAGAACGATCTCTTCCAGGCAACCTTTGGATGGACAGGAATTAAGATAATTATAAGACTACGATACTAGATAAAGTTGGGATAGTTACAGAAGCCTTAAAATGGTTTGATAAACTGAAGATAGAGTTAGGAGCTACAGTTTTTAACGGAAAATACTAAAACGAAAATAATAATTTATACCCAAGTTAGTAGTTATATTACTTTTTAAAGCATCATCAATGAGAAATAATTTAACGAAACGAACCTGTATTCAAATTAAGTAGAATTCCCTTATTTCGTTAGAAGAGCTGAGTAAATATCTACATCCTACGTCTTATTCTTAGAAGAGAGTACTTACGCCTATTTTAATATAATCGATAGCTGAATTGACTTACTCACGCCAGAATGATGGGAAATGACGTGAGGTTCGATTTTCAATCGATTTTGTAACTTGGAATTAGTATCTTAATTGTTTTATATTAAAACATTTACAGGCTCATTTGGTATAACCTCTGCCTTTCGTGCGGTGGGTCGTAGATTCAATTCCCACTCCTTAGTGGGAATTGAATCTACGACCCAAACATTTGAGGAAAGATGTTGTTAAGTTGGAATGTTTATCGATTATGTTATTTTCAAAAAATTACAAGCTTCGTCGCTCTGTTGGTATAAGCTCTGCCTATTTTGCTGTGGGTCGTGGATTCAATTCCCAACAAGAACAACACTAATTTGTGTAAAGAAAAAAACACTCATATATTTCCCAAATCTATAAGTATTGCACTCATATATTTAAATAAATAAATAATGCTGGACAATCCACACAACATCATCTAGCCCCAAGCTAAGCAGAGCTTGTATTATGGGTACTAGAAGACTGACATATTTAGTACAATATTTACATAGATAGATATTTTTATTAAAATTTAACACTAAACTAACTAATAACTTAACACTAAAATTTATATGTAAAATAAACTTAAAATAAATTTATAAA
The DNA here is from genome assembly GCA_932527185.1 of Ecliptopera silaceata. Classification (NCBI taxonomy): domain Eukaryota; kingdom Metazoa; phylum Arthropoda; class Insecta; order Lepidoptera; family Geometridae; genus Ecliptopera; species Ecliptopera silaceata. The sequence continues at coordinate 5,446,836 of OW052211.1, forward strand.
ATCATAAAAAAATTATTTACTAGAAACTATTTTTAATTAGATTTTTTTTTTTATGTATATAGGTATTTAACACCCGGAATAAATATTTGCAGATCGTACAAACATTTATCCCAAGGCGGGAATTGAACCCGCAACCTCCGCGTCGCAGGCGGACCATCGCCCACCGCGCCACATCGGTCGTTCAAAGTCCTATTTCCCAAAGTATCTACATATAAGTATTCTAGAAACAAACTACATTGTAAAAGCTTTACTCAGTGTGGGACAAGCACGCAATATGTGAAATGTCCATGAATTTATCTATGCGTAAAAATAATGATGTTTGGTTCAGATATTTGTATGTATGATGTGAAAGTGGTAACTTAAACTTAGATTGCATTTGCTACGTAGCAAGCTGAGCATCTAACTTGTAAACCTTAAGCAATTTAAAGTTTGATCGGAAGCAAGCAAAGCTTAGTTTATATATTATGATGAGCACAAGACTAGCATATATATTTATTCACAAACAAACTTACGACTTTACAGTACTTATTTACAAAATGTACATCTATATTATATAAAAATGAAACCCGTTTTCCGTTGTCACGACATAGCATGAAAACGTCTTGACCGATTTGGCAGATTTTTTTTGTAGTTTTCTAATACTCTGTACAAGGTTCTTACGGAAAAAATATTAAAAAAATCTCTCAGAAAAAAAAACTCTCTTCTTCTTCATGCGTTTCAACAACACAACAACCTTACACTCGACAAAATCTCTCTAAGGCGGTACGAAGTTCGCCGGGACAGCTAGTTGGCATATAAAATACATAGGATCCTAATCAGTACCAATCGGAACGTACCCAAGATACTGGCTGCATTGCAGCGCTGAACAAGACTAGCCCACTGAGTGTGTAATGTGTGTATTGCGAGTAGGTACCTATATCTTTATTTTTACCTAGTCATAGTTCTTCATTCTACGTGATGTTGTTAACAAATCTTTCTGATGAAATGCTGTGGGTCGATTCGATTCCCACTAGGGCAAATGTTTGTGTGATGAACAAAGATATTTGTTCTGTATGGGTATGGATGTATGGTTTAAAAAAAATATATAAATATTCTATCAGCAATCTAGTTCCCATAGTACAAGCTTTGCTTAGTTTGAATATATATATATATATATTTATTTAGCTTGAATATATATCTAAGTAAGTTTTTTTTAGCGTCAAACATGTTATTAAATCTAATTGGTAATTAAATTAGATTCTTAACATATTTTCAATACAGATGCTTCTAGGTTAAGCTCTAAGTACCATTGTTTTATCTTAAGCCTATTTTGAACAACAAAATCATTTTTGTTTATTTATTATTTAAAATTGAGTGTTGTTCAAATTAAACAAAATACTTGAAACAACATTCAATGGAAATATTTCGTTTTATCGCCACAAAAACAAAGTGTGAATATTTCAACTTTACTTATTTCAGTCGCTATTTAACAATGAAAATATTATAAGTATTTAAATAACCTCTAAAATTATATTTTACAGTCTCTTCAAAGTGAATTAATTCGTTAACTTTCTAAATTATTAATATTACTCAAATAATTCAAATACTCTAAAATGTTTTATACAAAATTAAATCTAAAACCGTGTTAAAGGTGACTGATCTCACTTAAGATAAATATTGAATATTAATTTAAATACATCATTTTGTTTTAAAACAATGAATTTCACTAACAATGTGATCAAACTTATTTTTTTAAGCTATTGCTTCTATCGCGGGCCTTGAGCGTGGAGACAGAATCCAGAAATTTCGTAACGAAATAACCTAACACTGCGCATGCGTAGTCCAGCAAAATAATCTATACAATAGTATTTCCGCTGCAGTCCCCGAGTGCCACACGTTTTTTTTTTCTTTTACAATTTGATTAGTTTTATGAGTGGACATGGGGGAAAACTTTGCCCAGCAGTGGGATAAGATAGGTTAGATAAAAAAAAAGTTTTATATTACCCTTAATTCACAAACAAACTTACGACTATTACAAAATGTACAAGGTGTTCTAAAGCGCCTTTTAATATCGTTGACATCACCGACATAACGTGACGTGAATATTGTGTTATCGTGTCCTTGGCAATGCAGTAGCTCTACCATGAGATTTTACTATACTATATTTACTATACATACTCGCTAGCGTCTGAAGTTAAAAAAATGTATGAAGATTTGTACAGCGCCTCTAGCGGATAGTTGGGTACTAAATTCGTCATACTAATATTGACGTAACTACTGTAGTAAAGTCAGGCGATTTTACTGTGACATCTCATGGTAGAGGTACAGAACCGAAATACAAGTATCAACAAAAAAAATGTATATCTCTCTCTCAAAAAAAAAACGTTAGAATCCAGGTCTAGTTTCTTGCCAGTTCTTCTAGACACTGGTCGCGACGAACTGGCGCCTAGAATCATCTAGTATGTAAGACGTTTCAAAGTGATCCTTGTGATTTTATTGAATAAATGAGTTTGAAGTTTGAAGAAGTCTCTCTCTCATGAAATGAATAGGGCACGTCATTCATTCCGGCAGATAGTGGCATACAAAGTGTAGTAATACGTTCCATAGACCACAGAGGGACATGAAACAGAGGCTTCACTTGATCCCAGTTCGTGCGTGTTCCTAAAATGTACAGTCAACAACATTAGCAACTGTTTTAGTTTCTGCCACGCCAATTTTATTGGATTTTGGTTTTTTGAAAGTTTATTTTATAGATTAGGTGGCGAACACCGGTAACAGCTAGGCGCGGGGGGTGCATAGAAAGAGCCTCCTCGTGGCGCACACCGGTAACAGCTAGGCACGGCAAAGCATTGTCTAGTCTGGCTAATCTTTTCAACACGATGCTACAACAAAATACAGTTGTAGTATCGACACGACAGAAGAAGAAGATAGATTAGGTTACCATTCTTTACTGTCCTTAAATTGTAATTTGTGTAACATTAAAATGAAAAAATGTTTCATCTATCTATCTATCTAGTTGTGTACCTTTCAAGAATGACTTGGTAGAAAATGCTTCTTGCATTAAGCTCTCAATTTGTGCAATTTTTGTTTTTTTTGTGTTATAAAATGTTAAATAATAACATAACACTTTTGAGTCTAAAAAGATCTGAACTTTATTTTATTTTAGTAAGCGCTAAGTAAAAAAATATTGCATAAATATGGACTACATTATTGATCATTGTTTTTATTCTGTAGAAGATTATTTTAATTTTAATTTTAAGTTTGACATTAATATTGCGATACCCTTGAAGAGGGTTCATGTGTGAAACTAACATTAACAATATTTGTAACCTGACATGTACCATTATGAATGCAATAAATATATTGAGTATTGAGTACAATATTTTATACCCTCTTTTATACCGCGTCGTCGGGTGAAATCAGTACATTAAAATTTAAGCTTAATTAAGCTTAATTTTTAATAACATTTTGTTCCAAGAAAGAGAGAGTAGACGTTAGGTTAGACGTACTTTTTTACCCTGCCACATAAGTTTTTCTATCGACTGTACATTCGAATAAATACGACTTTAGATAGGGATCATACGGTGACTTGGTACGGTGGACGTATACGGTAAAATAACCACGGTTTACTCTTTCAAGCATACTTTTAAGCACAAATGAATAAATACAGCAAAAATGCCAAAAAACCCTGGATTTAACATCTTAACATCTTAAGTTGTCAAACTTAAGATGACTTACTGTCTTTTTATTGTTTTATATTATGTTAGTATGTTTATTATTATGTTTGTAATTATAATATGTTTTAATAATGCCACATTAAAAATAATTTAAATGTGATAAACTCTTGATAAAGTAGAAAGGTGATTCATAGAAAGCACTTTTAAAGACATTATTTACGTATTATTTTTATATAATTATTATATATATCACCAGCCTATATAATATATATCTATATCTGCCATCCACGCTTCTGGATTCGATAACCACAAAGTACAGAACATTGTTTGATGTCAAACTTAGAATTCTCGTAGTACCATCTAGATATAAGTATTTACCTAGATGGGCATCTTTTAATGGGAATCGAACTCGCGAGCCACTGTTTGAAAGGCAGAGATTTGCAATACTATCATACCATACATATTTCTCTTTTAGTATAAAGTTGTGGATATTGTATTAATATGTGCTGTGTTTGCAAATAAATTTATTTTTATAAAAATGAAACTGTAAAACCGGTCGCAGCTTAGGATATTTTAGTATATTTTTTTAATATGTGCTGTGTTTGCGAATAAATAAAAAAAAAACTGTAAAACCTGCCGCAGCTCAGTTAATAATATCAGCCACGGCTCAGTTGATAGTGACAAGTTTTTAATTTTTAAAAACCGCACCATTTTATCAAAAAAATGCCTTAATTTATTCTTAACTCCTAAATTCTGAATTTATAGTCCGTAAAATTCCCAGAACTGCCATCACGACATTTGGTTCTTATCACGAGCTCAAATTGCTATGGGGAGCAATTCCGGTTAATTTCTTTTGGAACGAGTAACAAGATTATTTCTCTTGTAAATATCTAGACAATGTCACACAAAAATCAATAATTATATTTTTATATTAGAAAATACATACATACATATTATATCTAAACTAATCTAATATCTAATATCTAATAATAATATATAATATATTATATATAATATATATATATATATATATATATATATATATAATATTATTATATTATATATATATATATATATATATATATATATATATATATATATATATATATATATATAATATTATATATTATATTATATATTATATATTATTATTATATTATAAAGAGGAAAGATTTGATTGTTTGTTTGTTTGTTTGTTTGTTTGCATCGAATAGGCTCCGAAACTACTGGACCGATTTCAAAAATTCTTTCACTGTTGTGAAGCTACATTATCTGTGCTGAACATAGGCTATATTATATTTTCAAAAAAATTAGGGATCCTTACTAAAACTTCAATTATGTAACCCAAGGTGTAAAAGAAATTCCTTACATCGCGTGCGCTGCGGAAACTATTGATGATAGAAAGAAATTATGTACTACAATTTTATAGAACACATCATCATCCACAAAAAAGTCAGCGACAGCATATGTCTAACTATTATAGATATGTCATAATAAGTGTTTTAATATCAAAAATATATAATTAAAATGACGACGCCAGAAAACGTACTATATTTGTACTTAGGTATTAGGGGAACAGAGGGTAATGGGAGCCAGAGGGTAATAGGAGCGGTGCGACTAGAGACAAAACTACTGCTCGTATTGACTTGGTTGCCACTGGGGCGCCTTCAGAACGCTGCGATCGTGTTTGTTTGCATCGCTAGATTCGCCAGTGCCACGTGTTTTGTGACGACGGACGGTTTTCCATTCTTTGTTCCGTCATTATAAAAAATTCAAAATTTCATACGTTAGGTATGTGTGAAGTTAAACTTTTTTTGTCATTTAAACCTGTTTTATATCATAGCTAATATCATCAATTTTGAGTATCTGTACGCATAACTTCGTTAACGGCTAAATTCAATTTATCATATTATTTTATTTCAAAATGGTGGTAGTCGGGTAATCAGAGCGCATTTAAACGTGACCGTATAACAATGAATTATAAAGTTAACTTTAAAGTTAATTGATAAACGGTCACGTTTATATTAAAATTTGTATGAATAAGTGAGATTTCAGACATAAAAAAATTTGAAGCTAATTAAATAATTAAGTAGCTCCCATTACACATATGGGAATTTATAGGCTCTTATTTCCCGCAAAGTGGGGTAATGAGAGCGATTCTGTTTTTTTCTTTAAAGTTTATCTGTGGCCAAATGCCCATGCCCGTTACATACTATAGGGTCTATATTTTTTATCATTTCGAAAATACATTTACACTGAGTAACATAATTAGCTATATTATAATGATATTTATTTATATAGGCTACCCGTGCGAAGCCGGGGCGTACTACTAGTATACCAATAACAATAAACAATAACTTGTTTTGCTCCCCAACTGTCGATATCTCGACAACTTATTAGTTATACACCTATTTATATGTAAGCATATCTATCTTATTTTCGTTTTATATTACTATTTATATCACTTTGTTTCTAAACTCATTTATGCATAAGGTTTTGCTTTCTATTGTGCCAAAATCATGGTGGACGGATGAGACTAGCTACCCACAACACAGGTTTTACCTAAGGTGGGAGATAGTGTTCTATAACGATTTAAAAATGTACATAGCTTAAGATCTAACACAAACTATAAACAAAATTGTAAAAACTAACCCAACTTTTTGAGAAATAAATGATTATTATTATTATTATATTATATCATCCTATGTCCGTCTCCTGGCTCTAAGCTACCTACCCACAAATTTTCAGCCATATCGGTACAGCCGTTCTTGAGTAAATAGTGTAACTAACACGACTTTCTTTTATATATATATAGATGGGTTATTTAGTTGTATGTTTCACCTGTACTACCGGTGTGTTCACAAAACTCTCCTTTACATAAAGTTAATATAAACAAAACACTGCTTACCCTTTTAATTTATCAGTATTCTCATTACAAAAGCACGCGTTGTATAAAAAAAACAAACATTTATTTGTATTTCTCTGGGGCGTCTAAACGGGCTATATTTTACGACAATATGTGGCTGCAATTATTGACAAACATTGCCCAGCCATCAATAAAACATTTTTATGGCTGAGCAATCAATTGCAGGCAACATGTTGCAATATGGCTGCAATAGTATGGCCTTTGATTCAGAACCCTTTGATGAGCCACACTATCCAGCAACAATGGCCGACGAAATGACGCTCATCGCAGCCGCTTACATTGTTTTGGCAGAAAAACAAAAAAAAAAGGACACGAATGTGGATTTGGCAGTATTTTCGATTGCGAGGCGATCGTTCGGCCACACGCTGGCTATACATAAAAACATTTTGACATATCAAAAAATATGTGGCTATAATGCCGGGCCATCCTTAAAATATTGCATAGTGTGGCTGGTATTGGTAGCAATGTTGCCGGCCCCTGCAATATATATGGGCCATCTATATTGTTGTTCTGTTTTACTGTATATGCGCGTCCCTTTCTCCCTGCGACGTGAAGTACTTTGCGTTTCACTTTCTGAATCAAAGGCCATACTATTGCAGCCATATTGCAACATGTTGCCTGCAATTGATTGCTCAGCCATAAAATGTACTAAAATGTTTTATTGATGGCTGGGCAATGTTTGCCTATAATTGCAGCCACAAATTGCCGTAAAATATTGCCCGTTTAGACGCCCCATTAGACGCCCCATAACAACATTTTACACTCCAACAATTTATTAAATAATTGAAATACTTAAATCAAACTGAAACGCAATAAGCTCCAACAAACGAAAGAATTCTAATCAAATTGCTCACAAAGTATCTGTTCTATTTATAAAATAACATCAGTCTACTACTTTGCTTTTTTTGTTTGTTCAATAATGCAATTTCATTTTGAAATGCAGAATACTTTAAAAATTCCAAAAAGTTTTTACTTTTCCGTGAATAGAGTCTACTCCGCAAAACTATGCGCTAGGGATCACTTTTGACATCTTATGTATATATATGCACTGTAGCTCTACCATGAGTTTTTACTATACTATATATACTATACTCGCTAGCGTCTGTAGTTAAAAAAATGTATGAAATAATAAAAATGGATGAAGATTTGTACAGCGCCTCTAGCGGATAGTTGGGTACTAAAATTCGTAATACTAATATTTACGTAACTACTGTAGTAAAGTCAGGCGATTTTACTGTGACAACTCATGGTAGAGGTACGGAAATGTCAAAATTGTGTAGTTATACGTCTAAAACGTAAAACGAAAGGTGTTACGGCTAAATTATATTAAACCCTTTTTTTTAATTAGGAAAATTGATTAGAGAAAGCTCTTTTTTCTAGAAAGCAAGTATAATAAATTATGTATTAGACATTTTTTCTTCAACAAACGCCGTATTTTCATGCAAATTAATTATTTTTCTTGCATTTGCAGCTAAAATGATTAAATTATGAAATACTCATGTCAACGAAAAAATAAACTGCATATAAAATCATGTCTTGAATTCTGCTAAAAGCATGAAATACGTCAACGTACACAACAAACACTTCATACCTCAAGGATGCATCTATTTGACATGTGTCAAAATCTAACCTCAAAATATTACAAACACTATAACGCGCTCATACTTCAAGGACACATCTATTTGACATGTATCAAAATCTAACCTCAAAATATTGTTTTTTGGAGTAGACCTACTCAGTGAAAAGTTCATGTTGTTTTATTTTATCGGTACTTTTATGCAATGAAGTGCATTGGCCAACTGGCATTGTGCCCGCCTGATGTAAAGTGGTATCTTTTGTACAATTCTTGCACTTTTTGCTAGAATCTGCTCAATTACTGTAAATAATACGAATATTTGATTGAATTAAGCTGCAGAGATATTTCTATTTACATATCACATAATTTATTCATTAAATAATTTCATTACAAATAGTATCTGAATATGAATCCTAGCATGCAATTGTACAATAAAATAAAATAAATACAATTAAGGAGTCTATAGATAGCTTAACTGATCCAAATTAGTATCTACTAATTCGAAGCGTACCCAAGATAATGACTGCATTGCCGCGCTGAATAGCGAAAGATTAACCCCCTATCTTATAAAAAGTTAGCGTTGACTTTAAGTCATCATTACGTATGGTAATCAATACTTCAAGTCTACGCTAACTTTTTATAAGATAGACCGTTATTATAAGAATAATTCACTTCCTGTAAATCGTGACATTTTTCACATAATTTTCGAACCAAACATAACACAACAATTCCTTTGACCATTTTTCCAACATAAAAGTAACGAACATTGAATTTTAATCTGAGGTACATTCAAAACAAAAGGCTTTAAAGGTTTTCTGCCTGTCACAAACAGAATTTTCACCTGGTTTGGTGGAAAAAGGTTCTACTCTTTTATATTTTTTAAACCGTCAACACATCTACCTACATGCTATCGTCTATTTTGATATACAATACCAATTAAAGTCTCAATAAATAGTCATAAGCAGACTTTGACAGATAATGTGACCCCCTTTCGTTTGAAATAATGCGCAATATTAAAATGTCATTAATATATATTTCTTACTATTTATTTACCGATAGGTACCTTCGTACACAATAAATTACTGGTAAATGCTCTCTGAAAGGCTTCACAACTGCAGCTCTGCCTTCCAAGCTGTGGGTCGTGGGTGTGATCCCCACCCAGAGTAATTGTTTGTGTGTTATACATAAATATTTAATTTTGTTTTGTATCCGGGTGTCATAAAAAATGTATATAAGTATTCTATCAGCAGTCTAGTTCACATAGTACAAGCTTTGCTTAGTTTGGGACTACGTGATGTGTGAAATGTCCGTGAATATTTATATTTATGCACAAAACTTCCTCTTAACCTTACAGATAGAGCAAGAACAACCCTCATAGCATAATACGGTACCTTGACACCCTTACTACCTATCACCTACAAGCTGACGACAAGCAAGCATGGGGAAATCACACTATTATTGTTTTTACTTACATTGTGAAATCAAGCCTTATGTACGTTTAAATAAGGTTGATTTCTCCATGTGAATGTGTAAGTAAATGAGACGTGCATAGTGACAGGATTCGTAAGCCGATAACCGAAAATAGTTCCGAGTTTAATCGTATTTACATGGAATCGGTTTTGTTTGTGGAAAATACGCGGGAAACATTTTGATCTTTTTTTTATACATTATTTTTTATTCGATAATATAATGGTATATAACAATCAGCGTGTAAAAGTACAGATTATATAAACGCAGAATTTATTTTGTCTTAATCGTTGCAAAGAACCTAACGTATCAGATTTTTTTATTTAAACTAACTAACGAAAGCAGCCGATTGCCCACCTGATGTTATTTGATTTAAGTGGTAACCACTGCTTATAACCAAATCAATCGTTTATCACACTGTTATTTTACTTAATTAGTTAATTTATGTGATTGCCCGATTCTTTATATATAAAATATATTAATAAACAGTACATAGAGTCAAAGAGATTTAATAATCTCTTCGACATCTTATTTATTATATACTGTTTAACAGTAAGGGGAAAACAGTATCCCAAGTACGAGTTTGTAAACACACGGATCGCAGAGACGCAATCGCCGAGCGCCACCGATTTTGTATGGAAATCCAAGCAGCGCCCCTAGTCGACTTTTTGAGAAGCTTGGATTTCCATACAAAATCGGTGGCGCTGCGATCCATGTGTTTACAAACTCGTACTTAGGGTACAGTTGCTAAGCCAAAGTCGGTAAATTCACCAACAATTTACAAATGTTTTTTTCTGTTTAAAATAACTTCATTATCTCTTATTTAAATCAAAGTGGCAAAGGCAAAACAATTTAAAGAAATACGGCAGCTATCATCTACATTTGCATATTCAAACAAATTTACAGAAAACAATGGAGTTTTAACTTTAAGTGATTTATTCTTCTGTGTTACATTTAAATAAATAAATAATGCTGGACAATCCATACAACATCATCTAGCCTTGGGGCTAGATGAGCAGAGCTTGTGTTATGGGTACTAGAAGACTGACATACTTAATACAATACATTACATAGATAGATATTTTCTATTATACATATAAAATACCCAGAACACCCGGAATAAATATTTGCAGATCGTACAAACATTTATCCCAAGGCGGGAATCGAATCCGCAACCTTCCGCGTCGCAGGCGGACCTTCACCCGCCGCGCCACATCGTTCGTCTTATTATTTAAATGTACATTTATGTAATTTACATTAAACCAGACATTGTTATACATTTTAATTAATATATATATTTACTCACAAACAAACTTACGACTATTACAGTATTTACAAAATGTACATAGGCATATAAAATACATAAGAAACAGTTGAGCTATCTACAGACCGTTGCTAACGATCTATAGATAGTTCAACTGGTCCAAATCAGTAACGTACGTAACCAAATTAAAATTGAATACCAAATTAAGTAAGACAAAGAAAACCGGGTTTTCTCACATATTTGTTGCAACACTCAAACAGACAAACAAATGTTTGCCATCACACAAATGTTTGTTCTTAGTGGATATCGAACTAAGTAACATCTGTAAATTTTTTAAAGCGATTATTTCTTCTTTAATTTTAATTGTTTTTTAACCACCATGATAAATATTTATTTTATAATTAGGAGTGCCCTGAATTCCCGCGTGACAAGGGAGGAATTCCACGTCCCTTTGAACAGAAAACAAATAAAAAAGCTGCGGGAATCGTATTTGCTTTAGAGCCTTAAACACGTTAATTGGATAAAAAGGGTGTTTCAAATTAAATTTATTAAAAAAGGTTGCAGAGGTTTGCATCAAACAATAAATGTTTTGTAATATAACAAATAATATGCAAACTTTGATAGATAAAGGCCCTCTACACGTTCCTAATACCACATCAATGCATGGTAATAAACAGAAGCTACTTAGCATCAGGTGGGCAACCTGCTTGTTTCAAAGATCACTGAAAAAATTCAAGATGAAAGCCAACATGTTAAACACCTTCATTCATTCATTTATTTATGATGACAAAAAGTAAATGAATGAATGAATTAAGATCAGACAAAGTGGTATATACATAATGATGACAATAAATAAATAATCTAATACATAATATAAAAGCAAAAGGGTGTTAAAGGGTGTTACAGAAGTGGACCTTTTGCATCTACTGCTACAATATTAAAAAAGCTGTGAATTTGTAAAAAAATATTATTCCTGTGGCGTTTCTAAACCCGGTTAAATCCCTTGTTCAATATTTTAATATTGAAGCGGAAAACAAAAGAAAACAAGAAAATGTACACTTTACTTACAAACTCAAAGCCACCACTCAATGTCAAAGTGACTTTGGAAAAAGACACGTAGTAAATTACTTTGTACTTCGTATCGTAGCACTCACGTAGCTAGCGGCTACGAGCTACGACAGCTGCTACGAGCGGTGCTCTACGCGGCTGATCTAAAGCTAGCTATATAGTCTATCTTATCTTATATATGTATATATATATAAAATGAAACCCGTTTTCCGTTGTCACGACATAGCATGGAAACGGCTTGACCGATTTGGCAGATTTTTTTTTGTAGTTTTCTAATACTCTGTAAGTGCAAGGTTCTTACGGATAAAAATATTAAGAAAATTTCTTAGTAAAAAGAAAATCTCTCAGGCGACGGAAACTACGTGTCAAACAAAGGGCCGCTGTCATGCATCTGACTTGATTCTGAATGATCCTTGTGATTTTACTAAATGAATTTACTGATTTTGATTTTTTATACGTATTATAGTATATCTTTATCTCCGTAGGACGTAAATAAATAAACGTCTAGTAACTACTCCGTTCTCTTGCCGTTGACTGGAAGCTCGCTACACTTTGTATTAGTCTATTTAAAACTAAAACGCTGATGGTATTGTATTGACAACTTTTAAAAGACACTATATACATATACGTATATACATTATACATCATAACATCAACTTGTAGATTGATCCATATATTCGGTTCTATAAGGTTAAATTTGATAATTTCGAGTCTTAAATTTGATATTTATCTAAATTTTTTGCCTTAAAATTAAAATCAATTAAACATAGGCTTTATGATTTTAAAGGGCTTTTTTCAAATTTGAGTATCTTGATACGTTTTATCTCATAATTCTTAATGAAGCTTTACATTATACTCATCAACTTGTCCGCATGATCGCTTTTTTAATAAATTATTAAGGACATTTTTAAAACTGTAAAAATGGTTTTGAGCAAAGTCGATTTTTTTAAGTTCGTCTGAAGAAATACTACTACTATATCTATCTGTTCTACAACTCTGTATTAAAACATATTTATTCACAAACAAACTTACGACTATACAGTACCTATTTACAAAATGTACATTGGCATATAAAATACATAAGAAACAGTTGAGCTATCAACAGACCGTTAATTCAACTTAGTTAATTTATAAAAAAACTATTGCGGTAAATCCAACGGTACCCTAAAATAAGAATGCTATTGATTACGTTGTCGTCCATTAAGGAAGTGATTGATTATTTTGTGACATTTTATCGAGAATGACAGATCATGCTGACGGCTTCATACTTGAGGGTATCAGTGCTAGGTTAAAAGGCGTACTTACTTCTATAGAAAACTTGAAAAACGTACACTCATATTTTTTCAAAGAAAATGTGAAGAGAAAATACTTTAGAAAATCGTTTAATACAACACATATTAAATTATTTTTGTACGTGAATTTATTTTACATACGATTATATTATAAAAAATATTAATTTCAAACATCACTAATCCCAAACTAAGTGATCTTCCACTATGTGAACAAGATTGATGATACAATACTTAATAATACTTTGTTTATTTAAAAACTTTTTTCTGTAGTTTCATTTAATGATTGACATCTGACAAGTACTTTTTGAGTTATCTTTGATAATCCGTATTTAACTAATACATGTCAAATTCAATTAATTAAATATGTTTTTAAATATTTATAGAACTTTGATGAATTTTATTTAGAGTAACATTTTAAACCAGTAAGTAGTCACCTAGTATGTAAGACGATTCTAAATGATCCTTGTGATTTTATTGAATAAAGAAATATTTCATATGACACATTAAAAAATTGCAGTATATTAAAAAAAGTATTGAAAACCGTTTTACACAATTTAAAATATAAATCCTCCAAATAGGTTTGGTTTTTTCAGTCGGAAGTAGTCTTTTTATAGAAAGCTTTTAAGCCTGTAACCTTTTAAAACCTCAATACCAATTTGGGGTGCGAACAAACTTGAAAGACTTTTTAAACGCCTATGATTTTAGCCTTTTTTATGCTCTTTGTTCGTTATGACTATGCTTTTACATTTATTTTTGTTTATTAGTTATTTTTGTGATGCATTTTTTCGTTAGATTAAATATATGATGGGACTAATATGGGCCCTAGCGAATAACGGCCGGTTTTTGGAAACCCAAATCACGATTGACCCGAGTTTGATACATAGTAATTATTTAATTTTTTCGTTGATCATCGTTCGAGAAACCGGCCGTTAATTAAAGTCACAAATCATTTATTGCTTGTGGGTCCAGTAGGTGTACCATGAGTTTTTACTATACTATATTTACTATACTCGCTAGCGTCTGTAGTTAAAAAAATGTATGAATAAGCGCCTCTAGTAGTTGGGTACTAAAATTCGTCGTACTAATATTGACGTAACTACTGTAGTAAAGTCAGGCGATTTTACTGTGACAACTCATGCTAGATGTACAGGTACATAAATAGATGGTGGGTGTTTAAGGTAGCATCTCTAGATCTTGCTAATTAGCATGTGACAATCGCAAAAGTATCGACACACTACGCGTTGACGCTAGCTCGACTACCGAACGTTGCAGCGTCACCGCGCAGTGTGTCTTGAATGTGCTAACGTTACGATATGTTTAGGGTTGTCACATCTATTCTTACTCAAAACTAAAAAAACATACAGAAATATGTAAAATATACAATTAATTAGGGTAGTTTTCTTTAAAAACGGGATATTTATCAATATTTGTGTTTGATTATTTCCCGATATAAGTTTCAACATGTTCAAAACTGCGTTTCAAATATTATAAGCAATTTCTATTTTTGCACTTAAACTATTTTTGTGCAGGCCCTTTCAACTGATACGAACATTATGTAATATACCTAAACAGAATTAACAACTGGACCACATTATGAGCATATTTTACTGCTATTGACGTCATAACTACCATTCTTTAGTGCGCGATAACATTTATGGCTTGGTAAAATTAAATGGTTGACATAAACAGTATCACGAAGATAACCTTGATCTAAATACGAAAAATATCTACTTGATAATGTCATAGTCAAAGTCAAAGCCAAAACTGCTTTATTCAGTAAAATCACAAGGATCATTTAGAATCGTCTTACATACTAGGTGATTCTAGGTGCCAGTTCCACGCGACCAAAGCCTAGTAAAACAGGCAAGAAAATTTATACATAATATACATAATGACAGGTCGTAAGTTAGTATTAGCTCTGACTTACAGGCTGGGTCGCGAGTTTGATTTCCACCAATAACAATTTTTTTATGAACATAAATATTAATTTGTTCTGTTCTGTATTCAATGTATTAACAAAAATAAATGTAAATAAGTATTATATGAGACACTACTTACTCTTTTGACCCTTTACAACCGAAGAAAATTATTTATTCCGAGATCTCTGAAATTCACAGGACTTTTTCATATGTGCCTAAATATCATGTAAAAATAAAAAATAAAAATCCTGAAGTGTCTGGTTTCCTGTAAACTTACCCTCACGAGCGTGAGGCTTAGAAGAAATCTCGAAATGTTGATTTTTGCCTAATTTGGGGATATTTTTTTAAATTATATGAAAATTAAAAAAACAATTAATTAAGTAAATAATTAAAAAAAAAAACCATTTAAACTGCATTAATTCAATTATAAACTAATTTCTTACCCGAGCCATTTCGCGCGCCAAAAAACGCAGCCATCCTTCGCCGTTGCAAACGTGACTAACAGGTTCAAACTTGCTTGCATGCGGCCGCGGCATTTTTATTCGAGTAAAAGGATAGTCACACTACCGATCGAGGCCGGTTGCGTCTCGAAAAACCGATTTGGGTAGTCGTCAGATTTTTTAAAAATCTAATCACACTATCGTATCAAGTCGGTTGTAAAGGGGTAAGTAGGGAACGGGTAATAATAATAGTCATCAACGTTTGCGACTCACAGGAAATCTGAACGGGATGCGAACCAACTACTCCAAGTGTAATCAAAGGGCCAGACATGCTCTTCATTAGCATCAATTAATTGCCTTGCCACCTGAGAGTGCGAGGGAGCAAGGTATAGTCTGAAATGCCTTGATCACACGTACCGAGTAAACCGGCGAGACAGTGACGTATTTGAGATACACTGCGCGTCGACATCAGTTTTACTGTTGAACGTTGCAGCGTTAGCGTGCAGTGTATCTTGAATACGTCACTGTCTCGCCGGTTTACTCGGTACGTGTGATCAAGTCAAAAGAGTGTCTCCTTTAGCAGATTTTAACTACCCACTTGGAACAGAACTAGCAAAGAAAATTATTTTTATAGTATTTTCCAATAATTTCTGTTCATACACTTTAAGGGAAGGACCCTATAGTAGGGAGAGGAACACTAAATTAGGGGAAAGGACACCATAATAGGGGAAGGGAGACTATAGAAGGGATCTCAAGCGGGGATTTTGCAATCACTCACGCGAGAAATCCATATGGGGAAAAACTTAGCCCCTTGTAATGTTCCCCCACCATAACCTCAATAAACTAGCCAAGTTGAGCTAGGTCATATTCGTATCTAAGATCGCAGCATTGATCACTCGTAAAACACAAAACGCATCCTAAAAAGTTCATTCTTTTATGCGTAAAAAGTGCTGAAAAATATATATTTTATTTTTATTTCGCGCCACTCGAACGTCATTTTCGTTGCCTAGCAACTATTGCCACAAAAAACCTATAAAAACGCAACAAAACTGCACAACGCAAGGATTCCAAATAGGTATAACACTCCTTCGTTATTTTGCGCGGCAAAACAGCCAGTGTCACAACTGATTTTTTTTTATCACAAAACAATTGACTGAAAACTATTTAGAAGCCTTTTGAAATTGGATTTTTCACAGTAGATTTGAGTTTAGTATATTATTACTCTGTGTCTTAACAAGTCGACGCGCTACCACAATTTAACTGAGTGATCACGGGTCATATTTTATGTTTATTTGCGACGATGCAAATTACAGAAACGTGAGATACGATTTATTTAAGTTTTTAAAATTTAATTTATAAAAAAAATACCTAAATAAATAATCATGGACAATTCACACATCACTCTCTAGTCCTACGCAAAGCTATGGGAACCAGATTGCTGATAAAATACTCATACCTACACTTTTTTTTTGTAAATATAGATGTTTTTTATTGTAAACAGAATACATAGTCACACAGTACACATATTTATGTTCATCACATAACGTTTGCTCTAGGTAGGAATCGAACCCACGACTCACAGCATGGAAGGCAGAGGTAACCAACTGAACTATGACGCCTATATATAAGTTATTATTTAATTGCTTTATCTATGTTAATCGATATTTCCGATATTTAAAAATATTACTTTCCGGTACCAAACAGGCAAAGCCGTGGGCGAGCGCTATCAATACATCAGAATTCTGTGAACCGTACAAAATTTGATTTGAGACCCTTCATTTGATTTCCCGATAATTGTACCTTCGGCATGATTATATGAATAATTCAACATTACCTATAAAACTTAATTATGCTACGACTTTATGTACTTAAGCACCAAAAAGGTCTTTATTATTATGAATTTATAATAAAATTAATGCTTTTCTAAATTTCACAATTTGAAAAGATTTAAAAAAATATTCTAAAAAGGTAATAAACGTTTATAGATGTTTCTAATTTTTATATCAAAGTGGTTGTTGCACTTAAGAAAATCAATGCAGATTTTCGCGGGTTCGATTCTTGTTTAACTTATTACTCGTGATTAAGAAAATAACATTATCTTGAGACTATTACTTTGTAAATAAATATGATTAGCTGTAAACGGAATTAAACAAAAACAAATATTAAGTTTGATGATGCCTGAGACCGTATCCTAGCCTCTCAAAACCTGCCAGGTTTCAAATCACGTTCAGTTTCTATAGTAAGTAACTCATCGGTATTCTGTGGCTTTTCTTGTATACTTATGTGTCTGTGACGTTATTATTGATAGGATTTATTACATCAGTCCACTAAAAATGCCACAGAATACCGATGAGTTAGAAAGAAACTGATAGTGATTTCAAACCTACCAGGTTTTGAGAGGCTAGGATACAGTCTCAGGCAGCATTTAATATTTGTTTTTATCTAATTCAATTTACAATTAATCATATTTATTTAAAAAATAAACGTCTCAAGATACATTTATTTTTGTAGTTTAAACTATCTAAACTAATATTATAAAGAGGAAAGATTTGATTGTTTGTTTGTTTGTTTGCATCGAATAGGCTCCGAAACTACTGGACCGATTTCAAAAATTATTTCACTGTTGTGAAGCTACATTATCTGCGCTGAACATAGGCTATATTATAATGATATTTTTTATATAGGCTACCCGTGCGAAGCCGGGGCGTACTACTAGTCGTTAATAAAAATAGAAACAAAGAAACTGAACGTGATTTCAAACCTGCCAGGTTTTAAGAGGTTAGGATACGACCTCTGTACTAGATTAAAACAAGATTATCATATAAAGTGAAATTCTACGAAGCATATGTAATCCGCATATCTAATACTATTTTCCTACGTCTAGCTTTTGCTAATATCTAAATATTACTTACTTTGTAACTGACAGACTGACAATCAATAGACAAGCAAAATCACAAAATATCGGAAATAATATAGCAAATATCATAAACAGATATTACTTACAAAGATTTGTATTACTAATTTTCTAAATACTGATGTTTATTTATTATGTAGTTTAGTTATATTCAATATTCATAAAAATATTTTGTTATTTCTGGGCCAAGTTATTATAATTAAAGATCAGAAATAAAATTACTCTACCCAGTTGAGTAATTATTTAAATAGGTAAATAAGGGAAAACTATGTCACTAAAGTACACACTAAAGTTATTGTTTTATTTTATTTAGACTGTTTCATCCCACTACTAAGCGAAAGTTTTTCTAAAATCCCTTAATCTGATTGCTCAATATGAATACATAAACACTACATTCAATTAAATAATAAATTACATTTATTTTGTCTCACAATAGATTAATTTACGAAATTAGAAATAGGTTCGTATTAAATTGTAATTATATTAATTACTCACTTGTTGATTACAGAAACACTGAGTAAAATTTATTAAAAGCAATTAATTGCGCGCCTAATTATATCAAAGCTTTGATAATTATAAGTCAATTAATTTGAGAGTTTGATACATCAAATGTATGTATAAAAATAAACCTTGCTAATTGGAGCTAAAGTATAAATTCAAATAGTCTTTATTCCGAAAATCACAAAGATATAATCGTCATAATTATACTAAATGATTATAGGTGCCAGTTCCATGCGTCTAGAAAAACGGGCATGAAACACAGAACTAGAATCTACAAGAACAGGCATGGAAACTAAACTGACATTTTTGTAAAATCATATAACAAAAAACCTCTAGTCTCCAAGATACCAATAAGGGTAAAAATAAATATACACAGACATTTTACACATCACACACAATCTAGCCCCAATCTAGGCAAAGCTTGTACTATGGGAACCAGATTTATGAAATAATACTTATATTTTGTAAATACATACATAGTAACACCCAGACACAACAACTATCTATGTTCATCACACAAACATTTACTCTGCAAACCCACGAGTTGGTAGTAGCTCTGCATAGAAGGCAGAGCTACTACCAACTGAGCTGTGACGCTTTATAAAAGAAATACAAACTAACCCGAGGCATCTTTACACCACTCGGTAAAAATAAGTAGAAAAGTGACTTCCATGAATAAACAAGAGCTAGTTGGGAACCTGTTGAAGATGGGGAAAGTTGGAGACGCCGTCGGCTCTTCATAAATCGAATTACGAAGCGCTTCTGTAATTTTCATGGCGTTCGCTTCGCAGTTTTATATTTATGGTCGTGTAATACAACTGAGGCAAAGTGCATTTTGTATTTTTAATTCCGGGGTTTCATAATATTTCTCAAAGAGTAGAGAATGTAAGTTTATAAGAATTTGGGTGTCCCTTTTAGTGGTTTGAGTTAGTGATTAAAATTTAGTTATAATTGGTACTGACTTGGATCAGTTCAGCTATCTATAGATCGTTTGCAACGGTCTGTAGATAGCTCAAATGTTTTCTTATGTATTTTATACATACCCATGTACATTTTGTTAATACTGTAATAAACATAAGTTTGTTTGTGAATACATTTAAAGTTATTATACACTAACCTTTGTCTATTCTACTTAATACAAAAAAATAATCTTTTGCGAATTCACATTTTATATAGTAAAAAATATATAACATTTTTCAAAGCTTACATAAAAAATAAAGTACCAAAATAAACAGTACGAGTAAATATATAATGCTACATAATTTTACTATGAAGTTTTATACACTACATATAATATTATTTTTATATATATATTTTTTATGTAAGCTTTGAAAAATGTTTTATATTTTTCACAATAACATATTATTTTACTTACATCAAATTTTACATTCATTTTCCATAATATCATCAAAGACTTAGCGCAGTGTAAATACGTAGCAAATACCACAAATTCCGATAAAGGTTTGAGCTGTAGGTAATCCTTTGAACAGAGTAGCGAGCACGCGCGTCGCCCTTTCATACCTATATACATACAATATAATAATACATACCCACAATATTATTACGCAAAATAGAACCCTTTTATATTACCAACGTGGTTTACCACCCAAACTGCTGTGAAATTATTCTCATCATTATCAGCCCGTAAAAAAGCACGACTGGATATTTTTTTAATTTAGCCTATACTGTCCCACTGCTAGTGCAAAGGTCTGGATATAATACTGTTAAACTCTTTCATTCCTTTTTTCATTCCAAGCAAGCTTGGACGAACTAGCTCCAACTTCTTTATGAAACAATTGTAAGGAGGATCATATAAAAAAACGCTAGGATCCAGATCTAGTTTCTTTCTGGTCGCGACGAACTGGCGCCTAGATTCATCTAGTATATAGTATTTAGTAGATGAATCTAGGGAATCAAGTGATTCTTGTGATTTTAATGAATAAATGCAATTGAAGTTTGAATTTTAAGCAGTCCCTTTTAATTTCTGAACACATCAAAATGATCGTTAGAAGCACTTATGTTATAAGCGACTTTCGATTATTGATTTAACATCCAACGTAACAAAGTTCATTTTAGCGTAAAGTAATTTGCACGTTTAATTGGCATCATTTCGGAACAATTTGAAGCCAGTGCATTAATTACAAGTCGACCCTGCTTGTTATTCTTGAACACTTTCGCAATAAGTTCGTTTTAAGTTTCTAAGGCGGTTTGTACACGTCACCGCTCACTGTAATAAATATTCACGGACAATTCACACATCACAGTCTAGTCCCAAACTAAGCAAAGCTTTTACCTACTATGGGAACCAGATTGCTGATAGAATATGGTATATACATATTTTTTTTTGTGAAAGCGTACATAGAAACACCTAGACACAGAACGAATATTTATGTTCATCACACAATCATTTGCGCTGGGTGGGAATCGATAATGGCCTGAAATAAAATTCTAATTAAACTTATTAGTTAAATTCTATAATTCTATTCTATATGCGGTAACAGCTAGGCACGGCAAAGCAGTGTCTAGTCTGGCTAATCTTTCCAACACGATGCTACAACAAAATACAGTTGTAGCATCGACACGATAAGAAGAAGAAGTTAAATTCTGTCTAGTTATTTTTCAAATTTATATAATATTCGACTGTGAAACGTGACTGATATTGATCACTTTTTCATTATCTATTAGTAGAATGTATAAAGTTATTATTTGAAAGTCAAGAACGTTTTGCAAGAGGACGTATTTTGCCGCATCGCAACCGATATCGATAAACCTGCAGTGAACGGTGTCGTGTGAAATATGCCTAAAATAACTAATTTGTATGAAGAGAGCAATACTTCTCTCATTAGTTAAATGAAACAACTTTAATATTGGTTTTGTAACGAGGCTTGTAAAAGTATAATTAACTAAGACAGACCATAGTTTTTTGTTGGTAGAATACGCTCATTCTTTAAAAAATTATCTTGAGTCCTAACTTAATTTAGTAATATAGAAGTATTAATTCTTACAAACGTAACAAATATTGTTATTTTAAAAAACAAAAATTTGTGTAAAAAACTAGAAATAGACTATTTATAAAAAATATATATCCCGTCAAATATATTCGGATACATTTTGTAGAAAGTTTAGTCATATAGTCAATACATACATAAGTATAGGTCCTTATTTAAAAAACAAAAACGTCATCGTCAACAGTATGACGAAACATAATCGAAAAACCTTGAATATATCACCTGTACTATATAAAATAATTCCAACTTCCTGTCATTATTACTGTGTCAATATTTTTTTATAGATCAAATCTGCAACAGATAAAATCTATCATTAAAACTGAAATCCATTTCCAGATAAAATGGGTTAGTTTTCAATTCATTTGAAGTTAAAGGTAATTTGTTTGCGCTTCAGTCAGCTGCAAACGGAAGCAGAAAACTGAAATATCTGTGAGAAATATAAAAATAACCTCTTTTTACTCCGCGTCGGGTAAAAAACATAACTTCTCGAAAGCAAACTAATTTCAAAAGAAGATTGAATTTTAAAGTTAACATTTTATTTTTGTGCTATTTGCTTGGATGATAACTGAAAAGTTTATTTGACGAAGAAAATATAGTTATTTTAAGATTTACTAATATGTAATAAATGTTAGCATTTATGGTGTATAATTAGATTAACACTTAAGTTTAAATCCATTGTATATATTTTTTGGTTAATGATAGTTTTTATGTGTTTACTGTTAGATACTTATCATTGTATACTGTGTTATTAAATAAATAAATATTATTGAGTTATATTAAATTGTTGAAATTGAGATATGTATAACATTTTTTTGTAATTATAAATATAAACTATTAATTAATTAGTAATTAAGCCGGCTGAGTTCCCTTCAGACAGTTTATATATTTGTTTTTAAACTACAATGACATTTTATATTATGGTTTTGTTATTTTACAGTGTTATAAATATAGAAGCTAGACCATGCTATTATATACCAATATATTATGACTACTACGACACAGAACTACAACATAAGTATTCGACTACTTTTAGACCTACGTCAATCATTCCGTCTAAAAGGACTACAAGGAGTAATAAATCAAGACCCACGTCAGTTTTTTCGTCTACAAGGACAACTACGTTTAGACCTGCGTCAATTCTTCCGTCTACTAAGACAAATAGCGCTACTACATCAAGACCTATGTTAGTCGGTCCGACTATTACTACTAATATTTCTACTAATGTGATTAGTAAAACTACTACTACTGAAGCAACTAAGAATGTTTGTAACATTTGGTGTTGGATTAGAAAAGTCGGACTTTTTATTGTACAACAGTTGCTAAGTGATAATGATTAAAATATATTTTGAAACCATTGGTTATTTTAATTTAGTTAGCTACCATGTCATAGTGATACTTTGTTCAGTAAAATCACTTGAATCACTTTGAATCGTCTTATACAGGTGATTCTAAGTGTTGTTTCTCGTGATCAGAGCCTAAAATTAAAATATAGTTAATCTTGTATATCTTAATTATGAATTAAAATCTCTTGGCCTGACCTCAAATTCGGACTAAACGGTAAATACCCTTTACTCAAAGATATTAAAACCCGTAAAATCTCGTCTTAATCCTACAAATCTGTCTGTAATATTAAATTTAAAAATATCGCTTAATTATTTAAAATTATCAATTCACATTTAATAACTCCGTAGAATGTAGAAAATAGGTAGAAAAAAAATGATATTTCGCTTCGTATTGGTAATAAGGAAAAAAAGTTTTAATAATTAATTCCCAATCCCCAAACGATATATTTCAATAAATGAAGAAACACGATTTTGTTCCACTTTGAGAACTCAATCTAATAATTAATCATTTTTTGTTCAGAGCAATAGTAAGAAACGATGGAATAAAAGTTTTTTTTTTAATATTTAATTACTTACTTGAAATGTGTAGATTTGTAATTTTTATTTAGTGATGATTTATTAATATGTTTTTTCTACGTTTGACAATTGACACTTTTTAAATCGTATACCACATAGTTTTATATAAGTATTTGTTTTTTTTTTTGCATTTTGAAGTATTGAACGAATGAATGAAAATACGTTTGTACTTTACATAAATAAAAAAATACGCCCTTCGAACAATTATATTATAAATATACTCATTGGATACTCTTCAAGCTGGGACAATGAAAAATATTGCAAATATGTTATTTTATTTCATTCGTTCATCATTCATTCGTTCATACCCATAACCCACAGTTATATTTATACCTTTTTCTTTGAACGAACATGAAAAACCTTCAAAAGAATTTATACCACGACAGGGAATGACAGCTTGAGAATTATTAAAAAAGTTTTTAATTCAATCATTTTTGTATGGGTGCGTTTCAGTTGAAATATGAAATTAAAAGGTTTTGTTTATTTCTTTAAGAAACCATTATAAATATGATTGAAGAATCTTTTATACTGACCCCCTATCTATCTTATAAAAAGTATACAGTGACATTATGCCACCATTACGTATGGTAATCAAGACATCAAGTTTGCGCTAACATTTTATTGTTTTATTGTTTTTAGTGATTATTTATATTAAATTTTTGTTGCAACAAGTAACTTGTAGATACAGTTCAGACTCTCTCAACTTGTACGATTTTACCCAACTTAAAATAGAAGGTTTTATATTTGGCAGTTTTTAAGAATTTTGCGTGGTCTCGTAACTGCCGACCGATTTTGATAATTCGATATTTATTTGTAAGCTGCTGCTTGTTTGGTTGGTTCTATTTAATCTGAACAAACAAAGTGATCACGATCTCACCTTTCTGCTTTTTGAGTTCAACATAAATAGGTAAGTACATAATGTTAGATACATTACATGTTAATGTTGATTAAAATATATTTTTTTGTAAGAAAATGTGAACAAAACTAAATTAGTGTGGGTAGAAATAAAACAAAGATTAATCAAGTATCTCTATATTTAGTGTAAGACACCCCCGAACCCTTATAATTTACGATAGAAAAGTCAATCTGCAAACAAAACAAAACACGGTCGCGGGTACCAATTCTCGCGCTTTAGAGATTCGACGAAATCGACGTAGGTCGATAAAAGATGGCGGATGTCGAAAAAATGCTAAATAAGCTATTCTCGTGATGTCGCTAACAGACTTATGTCGTAAGAAATCTTTAGACAAGCAACGAGTGGTCCCGAGCGTTAGAGATCGAATGTCGAAGGATAGCAGCCATTTTCTAAAGACAACTCTGCCTGTTTTGACAAGAATAGTGGGTTGGTATCTACTCTCACTCTGTGTGTGATTCAGTTTCTGTTGGTTTCCTATTGTGGTGGGTATATTTTACGATGGTTGATGAATTTATCGTTGAGTTTTTAACGCTTTCCATCTCAAACAATTTTCGCCAATATCAAGTTGATATCAATAATATACTTAACTGAATTAACTAAATAATATACTTATAGATTAAAAAAAAATTATTTCCAGAAAAATATGTAATATCGAGTCAGTAAAAAGTTCACTTCACTTCTTCTTTTTGGCTTTTGTGGCTTTAGTTTCATAAACCGTAGAATGGAGATAAAATATGGAGAAATCGTAATATAACTAAAGCCACTAAAATCCGGCTCGTCAGAACGCTTGTGTTTCCCATATTCCTATACGCTGCAGAGACGTGCACTCTTCAGTGGCGTAGCTACCAAGGGGCGAGGCGGGGCAGTGCCCCGGGGCCCTCGAGCTCAGGGGGCCCCCTGAGCTCTATTACTAGAAATCTCGATCGAACTGAACTTTTGGAAAGGAGATAGGGCAATCCTCTACGGAGCGTGGGCCACGACTTAAAAACTCGTCCCTCAAGGTTGCCACATAATACATATTAAAGGGCTTTTACAGGCCTATTTCTTACTATTTTTATAATAAAATCGGTCCCATTGAAATCGAAATATTTGAAAAATTTCTCGCGTGAAAAATTAAGCGTACTTTATTTGCTTTTCAGACTGTTTGAAAATCCAACCAGTGGGAATCGAGATACTTCCGAATAACTGTATTTCTTTTGTACAATACCACATGCTTTTCAGTAACAACTCACTTTCCACAGGTTGGATTTTCAAACAATCCGAGAAATTAATAAAGCCCGTTTAATGTTAATTATACGCCACAACAGTTATCCTTGTGGGCCTTTAGAATTCTAAGTAATATGATGTATTTATTAAAAACTATATTTTTGGAATATCTCGATTTACATGGGACGGATTTTTTCCGTAAATATAGTAAAATATTGGCCTGTTAAAAGAGAAGATTTAAGGGTTTATTGTATAAAGGTCGGGCCTACCAACTGACCAAATAACAATTATATTTACAATTTTTTTCTAGCTTTAGTTTTTGCAATAACTTCGTTAAAATCCAGGTTTGATGCGGTTTTGTTTTCAATTGCTATTAGCGATAAATGTCGGAGTCGAGTTTGGCCCATACCATTTCTTAAATGATCTTTTAGCTGCTGCAGAAGTGACATAGTCCAGTCAAAATAGACATTCCAGCTGGATTTTTGTGCAGGCCTTGAATACGTCATTACAAACGATATGCCAAAAATCCCCATCGACCCCGCTTGTGCGTTGTTTTTTATTCGAGATCAAAGGTCATACATTTGCGTTTTTTGCGTATATCTCTGAAACAACGAGAGCTATCGAAAAATGGTTCAGACAAAGCTTGTAGATCGTAAAATTGTCTACAAAAATATAGAAACACTTTTCTTCTACAAAGCATCGCTTTCGAGATATCGTGACTTTAGACCGCAGAAAAATCGTCGAAGATGCTGCGTTTTTTTTCATTTCAACCGTTTTATTTTCAATAGTTATAATTTTTCAATAGTTATAAAAAATCATAATTAACAAGTTAATTAACTTTTATGAAAATTTACCGCAGGATCTTATAAACATATATATACATACATCAGCAGGGCTGATGAAAAATGATGATTAAGCTTTTTTTTCTTCAGGGCTCGGTTCTTTCAAGTGTTAAGAAGATACAAGATTTTTTTCAAATTTTTAAAATCACATTTTATGTAATAAAATATTATTTTTATTGCTGAACTCTCTTTAGCGGCTTGCTGTAACAGCCGCGCGGAGCTCTATTTTCAACGTCTGATTAAAGTTATAAATAATGGAGATAGAGTTCCGAAAGTTAGGACTTTTTTATTGGAAATTTCCTCTTCTTTAACGAGCAAAATTGCTTAAATGTTCATATTTTTCAAGTTATTAACAAAAAATGGTAGGTATATCATTTTTTTTTAATCTTATTTTGTTAATAACTATTGCAATTTTTAACCTGCACCAAAATCCTTCAAAAACATTTTTCTATAGGTGATTCCGAATCGAATGAGCCATCGCTCATATTTTTAAGTTTTTGAACTTGTTGACTAGTCTAAATCAGTTTACATAGCAGTGGGGCCCCATTTTTTAATTTGCCCCAGGGCCCTTGGTTACCTAGCTACGCCACTGGCACTCTTAGGGAAAGTGAGAAAAAGGTAGATGCTCTTGCGATGTGGTGCTGGAGAAGAATGCTAGGAGGATTGTGGACAGAGTTTCACACAAATCAATCCATACTCCAAGAACTTGGCATCAAGCAGCGTCTATCGTCCGTTGTGCAGTCGCGTATCCTCACTTTCTTTGGGCATTTGTCTCGTCGTGGAGGAATTTCCATTGAACGCTTGGTGGTGCAGGGCAAGTTCGAAGGCAAAAAAGCGCGCGGTAGATCACCCATGAAATGGACAGACCAAATAAGAGCAGCCATTGATCTTCCCTAAATGTATATTTGTTATAAATATTTTTATTAATATGATGATGTAAAAAGTTAAAAACATGACGTTATTTGACTTGACGTTTGATAGCATGTAAAGGCTGGTTTAGACAGGGTCAGTAACTGACTACAAATTCGAGGCAAGTCAGTGCTGACCCGAAAAAAACCCTGTGCAAACTGATTTGAAGTCCAGTACAGTGGGTTGAAGTCAGCGCTGACTTGAATAATCGGAATCGAATCGGACACGAATATTTGAAAGTCAGTTGAAGCACCCCGCCACCCGCGCACCCCCGCGCCAGCCAAATAAACTCTGTGTAAACAAACAAGTCAGTGCGTGGTTAGTCACTGCCGCTGCGTTGTAGAGTGACCACGTTTTTTTCCCTGGCGATAAAAATGACGCGTAAGCTTAGCGAAGACGAAACCTTAAAATTGGTGCAATTATATTGCGAAAACTAGTGCCTTTGGGATAATAAACCCCTAAATTACCGCAATAAAGAAATGCGGTCAACGGCGTTGCAAAATATGGCTCAACAAATGTCGTTTATTTTTAGTTATCTCATTTACTACCATTTCTATTAACTCATTCAACAGCAAAATTGATAATATTTTCAACAAATAATTAAATCGTCGTTTCAGTTGTTTTCGCGAATTAATTTTTCCCACTGACTTCACATGTGTGCTCACCTTGAGAAACGCACCACTACTACTTACTTCAGGTAAACAGTTAAAGTCAGTCGCGGCGCCGACATTGGCGCTGCGACTGACTTGTCTACTGACCCTGTATAAACCAACCTTATGACTGAACTGACAGTATAGAGTTTACTTACCTACCACAAAGTTTCGTACTACGCAAGTAAAACATGTAAAGGTAGTCAGACACTGGATATGATAATTTTTGGTTCAAAAACTATGTTTTTCTGTTATTATTTACTATAATTTGATATTCCATAATATAATCATTTCATAATCTATGTTGTGTGAATACTTGAGGCCACAAATGT
Organism: Ecliptopera silaceata; assembly: GCA_932527185.1. Taxonomy (NCBI): domain Eukaryota; kingdom Metazoa; phylum Arthropoda; class Insecta; order Lepidoptera; family Geometridae; genus Ecliptopera; species Ecliptopera silaceata. Next base: position 5,475,641 of record OW052211.1, read on the forward strand.
ATATAGATTCAGATTTAACAAGATCTTGTTAAAATAATAGCTGAAACGGAACGTATAATTGGTTTCTCTACAGAAATGTCGTGCCACCATTTGTCGAATCCTAGTGGGAATACGGTTTTTTGAATCGTCAGACATTTTCGTGAGATTTTGCCTAGACATTCAAGCTTCGTCAAGATCTCTATCTCGCCAAAATCGCTACAATCCGAGAATTGGGGGCCAGAACAGGTGTTATTTCAACGTCACCTTTTTTTCGCCTGCTTTATCTTATTTACGTCAAACACCTAACAATCGTCTACAGTACAATCACTGCCAGAAATATTACAGGCAAGAAACTTCACCTTTTTGTTATCGCTGCAATGCACAATAGATGATTGTATTACCCAGTATATAAACACTATACAATCACATTAACAACACAATCGTAGGTAAGCTAGTAAGGTGCTAACGCATAACTCCTTAGTTGAATCCCGGTAATACTGAAAATCTGTCGACGAACAATGCTTTTCTGACGCGAATCGCAAAATAACTCGGTGAAAGTATATAGCTTGAAAATGGAAAGTGAGTACTTTTGAGATCATGTAGGGTAGCTAAAGAATATTATTGGTTTCAGTTTTATTAACACGTTTATTCCCAAATATTTGTCACAAAAAAAATTACGAAAAACAAAGGAATGTCGCCGCATTTTTTAACGCTTTCTTTTTCTTTCATATTTGTATTGTTATCACATACAATAATAGATTATAATAATGCTACTAATATACCAATACGGTCTAACATATAAAGTATACTTAAATCACCCAAAAAAAAAATGAAGATTAATAAGTAAAAAATAACACGCAGACTAAGTTTCCATAGAAACTATCAGACAATCCATAACTCTACACAATCCATCAAAACGCCTGTCGAGATATTAATAAAGAACCATCATTTTTGCGCGAAAATACATCGTACTTATATCTTTGAATCTTGAGAAATACCACACTGGCGTTGCGGCTACGCTGCGTTATCGCAACGCAATGATTTCAACGCAGTTAATGCTTCACGCGCGCTGCGTCAGCGTTGCGTCAACGCAGCTATTTCCGACGACGGTTCTATAGCCGTTCCGTCGTTTCAAAGCTGCTCCCACCTCGGCCCCGATCGTGCTAAATAGTAACGTAAACGGTTCGTCTAAGCAGCAGCTAAGGTTCACCAACGTAACGTGTACGTGCAACTTCATATTTCTGTAAAATGACATTCAGTACCTCTACCATGAGTTGTCACAGTAAAAACGCCTGACTTTACTACAGTAGTTACGTCAATATTAGTATTACGAATTTTAGTACCCAACTATCCGCTAGAGGCGCTGTACAAATCTTCATACATTTTTTTAACTACAGACGCTAGCGAGTATAGTATATATAGTATAGTAAAAACTCATGGTAGAGCTACTGAATGTATGTAGAACGACGGAGAGTCACCGCACAATCGACGCAGCGTCAACGCACAAACAACGCCCGTGTGGTACTTTTTGTGGGTCTGATAAATAATAAACAAGTAAAACCAGAGAAGGAATAAACTATATTTTCAAAGGAAAATTCCCTAAAGCTGAACAAAAGAATGTTACAGTGTCAGTATACAAGTTTTATTGTTTTTGTTCCCTTTGTAAGAATTCTTGGCGAAAAAAGTATCTTTAGATTACACACGATGTTCCTGTTTCAAAGAGGTTGACGTAAATTTGAATCGGAAAACCGATTTGTAAGCGATTATGTGATTTGTATCTTGTTTGGTATTATAATTATACTGTAGAAGCTGTGGATTTGTCGCAAAACGTTTCGGTTTTGTGAATTAACCACATTATGCGCACGTGTCGTGAAATCTATGAAGATCAAATAAGTATTGTTTTTTTGTCGTTCAAGGGTCATTTTAAACTTCATAAAATCTTAAATTTCATAACTATAATACTAAATCAAACTGTATCAAAAACTAAAAGAAGTTTTAATACAAAAAAAAACAAATTATTTATTTTTCTAATCATATCAATAATTCAAAAAAGTGGTGATTCTTGTGTTATTCCAGACGTTATCATTACCCGTTCAATATTTTGTGAATCGCCAATTCCATTTTATGGGTGCAATTTCAGAAATACTCATCTTCTCAACAATATTGCTGGCCACGACAGTGAGAAGTTACAGAACGAATTTCTTCTCGCAAACTTTGGAATCGGAACCCACGATATCTATACTTTACGCTCGCGACAAGACGAGCGATAAGGTAACCAATGTATGTCTCACGGAAATGTATCCGAGAAATCTCTACAAGTACCCGCTCCACATAGACAGGAACGATATCCCATGTATAATACATTGTGTGTTGAAAAAGTTCGGTATCATGTCCAATGACGGTTTTATTAACATCAAGAACTACTACAGAAGGGTCCAAGCCATCCATCGATACGATCCTAGGATTTTAATCTCGGATGTCGGAGAGACTTGTGCGACAAATATCAACGGAATGAATTTGGATCATGATATATGCAGAAAGGCTAAGATATTCAACGATTGTACGCAACTGTACGCGATCTCGTACACAGATCCCGATGACTGGTAGTGACTGTACACGGTGATTTGTATTTTTGTACTCAATAAAATATAAAGAAATCTCTTTTTTTTTTATTAATCACATAGCAATGTTTCGTTACCTGTATTATCTAATGTGCTAATTATTGGCAGTGAAGTGCATATCTATATTATTCTGTATAATTGTATATACCTACTTAATAAAACCAACAACTTCGTTTGTTTTTCTATTCATCATCATCATCGACCTATATCAGTCCACTGCTGGACGTAGGTCTCTCCCAAGACGCGCCACTGAGCCCGGTCTTCGGCTCTTCTCATCCAGTTTTTGCCAGCTACACTCCGTAGATCGTCGCTCTATCATGCACGCATCATTCAGGATGGTTTTTTATTGTGAAACCGCATTTAAAACAAAATGGCTACAGCACTCTTACAGAACCTTCAGTTATTTTACTCAATTTATACCTCCTTTGTTCGTTTATTGTGAAACCGCATAAAAACAAAGCATTAACTTTAAAAAAAAAACAAAATTGAGGGCGCTTTTTGCGAAGCTGATTCTCGAGATAACAAGGTTTGGCGTAATGAACGGGCACTTTGCATATCAAAGCGAAAGACTTTCCTATAATATTATTAAAGTAGGGACGTGTGGTGTTGACAGTGGATACTCAACAAAGGTTAATATTTATATATTGAAAGAACCAACTACAATGATATTAATTAAAATAAGCATTTGTGTAGAACATTAATTAAATATACAGTTCTATTTAAACATCTCACTGATATGTGTTTTAGAAAATAAAATAGACAAATAAAATATTGATAATTAAAAGACTGTACATAAGATATTTTTAGATAAAGTACTTTAGTATTATAAAAGTACTTATAAAAAAACAAAAAGTAGGAAAAAAACACCGCTCGGTAACTTACCCATGCTCCAATGAATAGAAGGTTCTGGATAAAAACAACGTTGAAGGAAAGCATCGAGAGGAAACCTTTTAGTCAACTCCCCACGTAAAACCACCAGTGAAAACGTATCAGACCAAGAGCGGTCACCAATTTATAGTAGGTGTTTGAGGCAAGCTGAAACTTCTTACAGACCTCTTATTATATCCCAACACGAAGCTCCATCGGCTGATGAGTAGCGGGACACAAAAGGGAAAAATTGGTTAGTAGCGGGGCATGATAGAACGTAATAGGTTAGTAGCGGGGCTTAATAGGTCATAATAGGTTAGTAGCGAGGCATAAAAGCACATAATAGGTTAGTAACGGGCAATGATAGGACGTGATAGGTAGGTAGTGGGCATAATATTTAGGTTAGTAGCGAGGCGTAAAAGGTTAGTTGTGAGGCATAATATGACATAAAGGTTAGTAGCGGGGCATAAAAGGACTTAATAAGTTAGTAGCTAGCCAAAAATTAGTGCCAGCTCTCCTACTATAATAGTATTTAGAGCACTGACATAAAAGTTTTCAAATGAGAGAATTACGTTTCCAAGAAATTAATGTAATTACTTAGAAGACTTCGACTTCCTACTCTCATTCAAAGTAGGTAGTTGCCTTGACTACTTACGTAATAGAAAATATTGGAATTCTATAGAAATAAAATTATTTGTTGCTATTTCACTTAGCTGTAGTATTTTTATGAAAATTAAGTGATGGAAAAACGCAACATACTTGTATCACTTGTAACTTGTATAACAATGTCGCACTGAGCACGTCCAATGAGGACGTGCGGAGACGTTGCGAAACTACGGTTATGTCTCTGAGACAAGATGGTTAGTCTAATATGCCTTAAGTGTATAAAGCTCTTTCAAAAAGTCCTCTTATAGTTAAATAATTGTTTATTTTCCATCAAATAGCTCAACAAAAAATAAATAGATTTGAATCTTACCTTTCAGTTTAACTTAAGGAATAAAAAAACAATTGGTGTTTATTCATAACTCTTCATCATTTTAATTAGGTACCTCACTGATAAATCGTGAAAGAGGCAACTAATAATTTGACTCGAACTTTGATAGATAGTGCTATCAAAATTTGAGTCTTATTTGTTGGAGTATAAAATATAAGTTCCACAAATACATAAATGTTGAATAATATTTCCTAGCAATACTTATTAGTTACTCCTGCACTAAGAATAGCAAAAAATGTGCCTGAATAAAGCTTTTATCTTGTCAATGGGATTTCCAAAGGAAAATCTACGATTTCATTTAATGAAAAAGCGTGGGTAGTATGTTTTTTATAACTTATTTTCTGCGTTCTGCGAAACACAATTTCCAATAAAATCCTACGCTCGTATCGCGATATAAATATTTGTATACAGTTTTGCTATTTATAAATAAATAAATAAATAATGCTGGACAATCCACACAACATCATCTAGCCCCAAGCTAAGCAGAGCTTGTTTCATGGGTACTAGAAGACTGACATACTTAATACATTACCATAACATAGATAGATATTTTTTATTAAATACCCAGAACACCCAGAATAAATATTTGCAGATCATACAAACATTTATTCCAAGGCGGGAATCAAACCCGCAACCTTCCGCGTCGCAGGCGGACCTTCGCCCGCCGCGCCACATCGGTCGTCACGGCGTTATGTCGGATTAGACACGATAAAAATAGGATATTAATAAAAAAACTCACGTTATTTTATTATGATAAAATGTAGAAGTCTATAAAAAATATCGAAGAGAATATATATTAGACTACGCATTTCCAGTTTTTGCTGAAGAGTGATATCCAGAATTCACTTGATTTAAACTTTGGTTTGATTCGGTTTCTTTTGACCCATTCGTGTTTATTGATTCCTCTGATTTTAGACGAAGTTACTTTTTCACCAGCCACTTATTTTTTTTCCTTCACAAGGCTACAAAAAAATAGATGATTAATTATCTATGATAATATCGACAAAAGTTGAAACACTTTTGTTCTTGACTATTCTTTTAACTAATTCTGTAAGGGCCAGTTGACCAATTCAAAACATGCATTAAGTTAACTGGACTCGAGGGATCAGTTCGAGGAGGTCAATCGACTAAAGAGCCATCAGCCTTTAAGTATTAGTTGGACACAATTTAGGTATACAAACCAGTAACATAATTAATGAATAGTTTTTTTTTATAATCCATAGACCATCCTGCGGCGCAGAGGTTGCGGGTTCGATTCCCGCCTTTGGATAAATGTTTTTACGATCTGCAAATATTTATTCCGGGTATTTTATATGTATATGTAATAAAAATATTTATCTATGTAATGTATTGTTTTAAGTATGTCAGTCTTCTAGTATCCATAACACAAGCTCTGCTTAGCTTGAGGCTAGATGATGTTGTGTGGATTGTCCAGCATTATTTATTTATTTATCCTTTGGCCACGCCGACGAAGCCGACGATGGAGCAGGATGGTCCAGAAGACCTATTTACTTTATTTAATTTCCAGTTCTTGTGCTCCTTCTCATCATCACCGCCGCCCAAGCCCGTATATCTGTGATGTACGCGCATGACAAGATGAGTGATATGGTAGCGGAGCAGTGTCTCAACGAGATGTATCCGAAGGTGAAGCGGGTGGACTTCCAAGAGTCAGACGAGTCTTGCATCATGTTCTGTGTGCTCAAGAAGTTCGGCATCATGAACGCGAATGGAATTATCAATTTGGAGGCATATAGGTACTTCTTATTTTATAAAAATACTAGCTGACCCGTGCCCACTTCGTTGGGCATAATTTGACCGATTTTTCTCCGATTCACTTTGTAAAACGGACTACCACGTATAAGCCTTTTTATTTTTCGGTTTTTTTTTTCACACAATTTTACCCAAATTATTTTTCTGTTTTTCACAATTTATTTTCATTAATATGTATTAATAAATCTTGTAACATTTACCCCTTTTAGAGATTCTAATTTGATTTTCGGAGGGATTAGTACGTACTTACTAATTCCCGGATCACAAATTAAATAATATCCCTTCATTAAGCTTACAAACCATTATGTAGAAGCATTCTGTTTGGTTTATAATAATCTCTAAATGGTTTTAGCGACTAACCTTTTTGTATTGTATTTACTTTTAATTAAAAAGTTACACAATAAACAACGTGGAACCTTAACAGTTTAGTACTAGTAGCTACCTTTAAGAACTGCTGCTGTCAAAAACCTTAAACAAGGCATAGCAGCGACAGGCATCACAGCTTAGTTGGTAGTAGCTCTGAGGTCGTGGGTTTGATTCACACCCAGAGTTAAGTTTGTGTGATGAACATAAATATTTGTTCTGTGTTTGGGTGTTACTATGTATTCTACATATAATTGTACTTATGTAAAAAAAATACGTATATAAGTATTCTATCAGCAATCTAGTTCCGCAGATCGTCAATCCATCTTGCCATCCTACACTGCGCTTACTCTGTCACCGATTGAGCCGACTGCTGACTTTAGATTTTTTTTAAATTCACACCTTTGTATTATAACAATAGCTTGACGATATATTAAATTGGTTATATATTTACAGAAAACGTGTATTAATCGCTCGTCAGAACGAAGTACAGAACACTGTTGGTGACTACGGAGGGACATGCATAGAGAGCGCGGAGGCAACACAACACAAACAGGACGTGTGCAAAAAGGCCAAAGTTTTCAACGATTGTACACATCTCTATAGAATATTATTGAAATAAATTACACGCTGAATTTAGTATTTTATTTTTACTCATTTTCATGTTTAAATCTAAGTATTTGTAATAGGTATGGTTTACCCATACAATCCGTTATAAAGAAATACCTACGCCTAGTTTTGCATAAATTGGATATGATATGTATCAAGTACTCTTTATGAAGTAGTAACGTCACACATATCATCCAAATAAATATAATCCCAGAACCTTATCTTTTAAATTCTATAAATTACAAATTATGGAGTAAGACGACGTAAATCATTTTTTAATTAAATAAGCTGCAAGTGATTCTACAGTAAAATCCGAAAATACAATAAGTATTTTTTCATCGGATCTCAAAATCAGTTTTCAAAACGAAGAGAGAACCACACCACCTTAAAAATACACCAAAATAACCTTCTTATTTAGCAACTGATTTTACTTAATATTAATAGAAAATACATTATTAAATTAGTATTATATCCACATCCAACAGAGCATGTTCTTACCTAATTAATATAGACTTTGATGCCTTTATTAATAAGGTAAAATTAATTATTTAAGCGAAGATATAGGTAATTATTTCTAAGGATCACAGAATATGAACCAGTCTTTCGTTATCCAATATACTCCCACACACTACGTACGTTTTATCTTGGCCTCTGACATTTTATGTATTTAACAGAAACCCCCTGTAAAGCTCTAGTGTCATGATGTACTTAGATACGTCAATAAGCAAAAACAGATGGTTATACAAATACATATACATGTCAGCTGTCAAGTTATATAAAAAAAAATCAGAAGGATAAAAAAAAGTTTAACAAGTATTTTTTAAAAACTGGCTTGTAACTGCAATAAAACAGCGATACGCAGTTTATTGACATGAGTTAGCTGTCTCAGACTTTTACTACTACTCTTAAGGTTGTTCGTGACGCGTGTTCAAAAAATGAACTAACTGTGAAAAAAAGGCACCATCTGTGCAAAGCACTAGGTATTAAGTTATAGCAAAAGTATCTAGAGCGCCATCTAGTTACTTGAACTAAATACTTGTGTAGAAAGAAATAGGAAATCTTTTTTCTCTTTTTCTTTTAGTTATTCTTTTATTTATCGTACTTTGTCATATTTACATTCGAAGCGGACTTGTCAGCGTAAAGATTGTAATATCTTGCACCCGTCTCCCGTGCAAAGAAGTTTGGTTGAACCAAAAAGGTTTCTTTCTTATAATTTTAATGCATTCTACATAGCATAGGTGGATAATAACGTACAAAAAAAAATAGCTTTGGATTTTTTTCCACAGCTGTGGAAAAAAATCAATTTATTGTAAGAAAAGTAAATATATTTTTTACCATAATATAGTTGTAAAAATTTAAGTACTAAAATACTTATTTAAAAACGGCTCATAGATAAACCTTACTGACTAACACACTTTACAACAATAGTAAAGTATACTTTAGATGCTAGCATACACTTTTCTTATATAAAATGAAAATAACACTAGTACACAAAAGTAATACATATTGATCTTTCATCTGCGGCAATGGTCCCCTATTTTACCGCTAGACTAATCCAGACGTCCAGAATACTAGAGCCAAGAACTGTCATTGTACTGGGTCACCATGGTAAGGATGTATGAATTGAAGTTGGTCGCCTTCTTCCTACTTCAATCCTTCATGATACGGCAACGGTCTCTTCACGAAGATGTTTTCTTATCACAAGGTGAATGTTGGTCACGGTGGTCTCAGCCTATGGTTCTTGTAGTACTTTCTTCGCGTCAAGGATTTCTGCCTGCGAGTAACTGAATGCCAGGATCTGGGCTAGACTGCCCAGACAGCTTCCATGAAATCTAGCTTACATTGCATTAAAAATAGGAACTATTTGAGATATATTACAAACTATTTGAGATTTTTTTAACAACAAAATGTTGGGTGTTTATGACTGACATATTTATTTACTTACTACTAGTTGTCATGACAACCAAGAAAAAAGTTAAATGTACCACGTAACAACAAAAAGTTTGCTACACATTGTATGAGTATAGTTTTGTTTACCTACTCATATTTCGTAGCTCAATCGTAAATGTAACGTATATGGGAGATATACTGTGCGCTGTTTTTTTGCATCATTTTGTGCAGAATTAAATATTTAAAAAAATATATATACAGGGTCTAACAGAAGGGGTGAACCAAAAGCAACAGGGCCGATGCAGGAGCTCTTAGCCTATCGATATTACCCCCATGTATGTTCAGCGATATTCAGTCGTTCAAAAGTTACTTGCTTTTTATGTTTTTTTTTTTTCATAATTTTATTTTAGGTTAGATTTCTCTTGTATACCCAAACTATTAGAGCTACAACCGTATTTTTTACACCTTGTAGCTTCATAGTAGACCTTTCGTACTTGATAGTTTGGGAAACTTGGGAAATCTAACCTAAAATATGTTAATGAAAAAAAAACATAAAAGTGCGAGTAACTTTTGAACGACTGAATATCGCTGAGCATACATGGGGGTTATTTCGATAGGTATTGAGCTCTTCCATCGCCCTTTTGCTTTTGGTCCACCCCTTCTGTTACACCCTGTATAATAAACCTCTTTTACCCTGTTCGGAACAGCGGCTATTGTAGCTGGATATTGTAGCATTATTAACTGTATAGTATGAAAATAAAGTTCGCATAATTCTACACCATAATAAAATCAAAAAGTGTATGTACTTAGTATGAAACAAAACTAACGGTAATTAAATATGTACTGTACACGTAATATATGAACCACCTGTGTTGTAATTTCTCGACAATACATTACATAGATAGATATTTTTTATTATATATATAAACACCCAGAACACCCGGAATAAATATTTGCAGATAGTACAAACATTTATCCCAAGGCGGGAATCGAACCGGCAACCTCGACGTCGTCAATGCCACCGCGCCACATCGGTCGTCAATGTTTAGGTATCTAGTAAGTATACGACTACGTCATTCGCTCGAATACTTACAATTATCTATCAAATACAAAATTCTAAGGTTTGTTGTCAGCTCTCCAGTCGTAGGAAAAGAAACAAGACAACAAAACTAAATCTATCCCTTTTCTTCTTGAAAATGCTACGTTGCCAATCTATTATCTAAACTAAAATTCTAGAAAGGATAAGATTTGTCTGTTTGTTGGTCACTATTTAATTCAAAAGTACACGTCCTATTTTAAAACTATTTCTACATAAGGATCTTTACCGAGTAACATAGACTATTTTACGTACAAATTGCAATATGAAAAAAACGTTTCAATGTAAAATAAAGTGAACGCCAAAAACGTTGCCGAGCCGAAATATACAACGCGTGCCGTGTCACGGGTCACTAGTAGTCAGTCTCACTACTGCTAATAATAAATAACTGATAAATGTCACTGTTCATAAAGTTTGGTTATAAAAGTGTGGCCATAAATGTATTTCCTTGCAAACATTATTATCAAACTGTTCGTTTTTTAATGTTCTGTAATTATAAATATAAAGAAAAATTATTTCATTAAAAAAAACGTTTATTTGTAAGAAAAATTACAAACTTCCAAATAATGCATTGAAATATAGGTAAATAAAACCTTTTTTTTGTTGTCAAAGTAAATAAAACCAACCTCGTAAGGCAACCTCGCTGACATAATTGTCATTGCTAGCTGTCTGTCAATTTAGTCGTACATAGTTGTTTTTGATGAAATTTTATCTTGTAAGTATAGTAATCAATTGTGCCAATTAGAAACTCATTGTGGTAACAGAAAGGATCCGAAGAAACATTCACGCTTTGCGATCACTCCGATCAAGCATTATGATGTAACTGCCCCACAAACAATCTATATCCTTTGTACGCAGGCAAGACAATACACCAACAACTGCAATTGAAGAATCTTAGCGACGCCACAGAAAACGACATAAATAGCCCGTAGCCCGTTTTTGGGCAAAACATATTCATGTGTTTTATTTGTTTAATTTATAGAGCTGTAGAGAGTCTTACTATTGAAATATTAAATACATATAAACATATTCCTGAAGATATTAGCAGTTTTATTAGAAGGTAACCTATGTAATAAGTATCTACTGCATTTTATTGCATTTAAGTTCAAAAAAAATTCCAATAAAGTAGGTTTTATAGTAGTCTGTAAAAATTCTGCAGAGCCTCTGCTCTGCAGAAAGACACAGATAAATATCAAAAAAAAGAAGCAACAAAAAGTCACATTTTTGGCGGAGATTTGAACTCGAATACTCTGATTGTCAGTCCACAGTACCTTGAACTGCGCTATTAGTTCTTAATACCTGACGTCGAAATTATGAAACGCTAGCGCGTTTCAAATATCGGAAACATTTTTGCGTGTCAAAGTAGATAGCAAGCTTGAAATTCCTCGCCAGCCTCTGCACGTTTTTCCTACTAAAATTACAGTATTTTGTATTGATTAATTGGTATCTATTAATAAGTTTTCGCAAAGGTGAATTTTGATAACTAAACGCAAAAAACCATTAACAAATCAGAAGAAAAACCGCAGTTTTTTAAACTAGCGACATCTTTTGTTGTTGGGCTACCGTCCTGACTGAGCGCTTGGGCCTTAAGACCCAAATTCAAAAAACTCCTTTAGTTTTTCTGGCTAAATTAGAAGCTTACTTTGACCTATATTAGGGCAAATACCTCCAAATTCACAATACTAAAACTAGACAAAGCCCAGCACAGTATCAAATCAGTAGGAAATCAGATCGAACTAAAGCCACCCTAGTAATGGAACCTCGATGATATGGGTTGCGGTGGACCCTATTATGAATAGTGTCCGACACCAGATCCTTATCAGCAGCAGAACCCAATAATGGACGACCTGGCTCGTTAACTTCGCTACGTCTTACAAATAACCTCCTCTATCTTGTTGAGTTACTAGTAATGTAACTTTGATCCTACATTTTTAACAGACTTCAATAAAGGAGATTCTCAAGTTGATCGTATGTTTTTTTGGTAAATGTGTGTAACACAATTTTTCCGTCAATTAGAAACCGATTTTGATGATTTTATTTTAATCGGTATTCCTATACCGATTAAAATCGATATCTTAGAGTTGGTTCCACAAGTAATTTTTGAGTAATCTTTGCTTTAACGGCCGGTTTCTCGAACGATGATCAACGAAAAAATCTAATAATTACTATGAGTCAAACTCGGATCAATCGTGATTTGGGTTTCCAGAAACCGGCCGTAAGTATCATTATTTCGATCGTGACACGCAAAACGTTTTGATACCGCTATCTGGGAATCGACAAGATGGTGTCTAGATCGACATCTAGTTGTGAAATCGGAACTAAATGTATATAAAAATCAATAAAAGTTAAACGGTAAAATCACAAGGATCATTTAGAATTCTAGGTGCCAGTATCATGTCACGATAAGTTTTTTTTCATTTATGCGAATATACAATTATGTATTTTAATTAAACTAATTCACTGAATAGGAGAAAAACTAGTAACTAAGTAAATAAATCAACGCAAATATTTTTATCCAACATATAAACAAGCGCTAATGCAAATTAAAACACAATTTCTGTTTTGTTGATTTTTGTAATGAAAATTGGAGTCGTTCAGCAGAAATAATTGAAATGTTTTGGACATTTTAATGAATCCTAAGTAGCTTTAATATAAACATTTTCATTGGATCTTGTTACAAATATATAAACATTTTTAACTTTCTAAATTTATCAATTGTCAATTGACACCTAGTAATGCGTACATATGTATTTATTTATTTAATTATATGACATATTGAAACTGTAGCTCTACCATGAGTTTTTACTATACTATATATACTGTACTCGCTAGCGTCTGTAGTTCAAAAAATGTATGAAGATTTGGTCAGCGCCTAAAATTCGTAGGTAATACTAATATTTACGTAACTACTGTAGTAAAGTCAGGCGATTTTACTGTGACAACTCATGGTAGAGGTACAGGCGTAACAAAACAAACAAAATTATTATATAGGTATATATAAACTGTCAACTTATAGCTAACTAAATAAAATAAAATTATAACATTCTGGTATGCGTACAAATCAAATGAAACAAGAAATTCAACATCACAAAGCAAACGAAGCTTTTATAATAATTAAATTTTAATTACCGATTGAAACGTAGAACTAGCCACTCAGAAGTTGAGATATCACAAACATGGCGATCTTCTGTATCCAGCACCAGATGGAGCATCCAGTCTTTGCTGGTTCCTCATCCTCTTCTTCTTGAGGAGTTGTTGGCGCCGGAGTTGTCGCATCACCTTCTTGGCAGCACGAACCACAGAACAGGAGAGAAGAGATGAGTAACACGATGAGGAGTCGCAGCAGTATTTTCTGCAGCATTTTGTAGTGTTTCGTAGTTATGTCCAAGCGCAAATGGCGTATAACCTCGTTTGGGTGATATTATGATGTTTATCTTAATCGGATAACAACCATTATTTTTGATGTGGATCATCCGTTATGGTGTATTACAAATAGTAACTGATGGATTATCTAACCGTGTTTAACTTCTACGGCATTTATTTATATTTTGTATCAAATTGTTATATCAAGCACAAGCTGAGTGATGACCATTTTCAGTATTTTAGCATAAAGTAATTGTATTTTTTTATATGTTCTAGCATTAAATAAAGTACTGAAATAAAGTTTTCTATTCTATTCTATATCATTTTAGGGAGAACTTAAAACCTTAATTCTAGATTTAAGACTTCATATAGTGATTTCATTGTCTTAAAAAGCCTTCATAAAATCAGGCTATGTGAGTTCAGTCTATAATAAAATATAACTCCGTCTTATTGTAACCAAAATGGTATATATAATTATGGTACATACATATATAATTGCCTCAAATCTCAATGCTTAATTCTTAATGCTGCTTTACGTATAATTAGCTAAAATTGATATAGTTTATATGTACGGGAATTGCAGTAGGCTGTTTGCGACGCGACTAACCTGATCAGATCTATCTCCTGGGTCCAAGGTTCGCGTCCCTGCTTGCACTGAGAATCACCGCACTTCAAAGGTCCATAGGCTGAAGGGGACTGGTTCATAGATTGTGGGATTTTGATGGATGATCACGTAAAGTTTTAGGTACCGTAGCACAAAGGTTAATGTGCGAAAACACGAAATATGCGCGTGCGTGTATCCCGGAAGGCGTATGACAAAGCACTACAGTTGCCGCGTTTTGTCACCGTTACGATGGACAGAAGAGGTGTCACACCGAAACAACCAATAAAAACAATTTAAAGAATTTTGATTTACCCTCAAGATTGTGTATATCTTAATGAATGCTACCTACAATGAATAATAGAGAAAATCGACGAAATATCTGTTTCGGTACGGAACATGCCGCTCACCTTAAAAGAACGTGGTTGCTTTTAACATAACAAATGAATAACTAAAACTACAACGATAAGATGTTTACAATCACGAAATGTTAACTAAAAAATTTGAAAAAAAATAAAATGTAGGTATTAATTTAAAGGAATGGGGCATATTTTTACAACAGGTCTCTTAGTATAAGAGTTGCCCATTCGAAGGGTTACAGTACGAGTAATATTATCCGTACCCGGATGTAACGCATGTACCCGTGCTAATCTCCATTGTAAAACTGGTAAATTGTCATCGCGTACCACAACGATCATGCCTTCACTTATAGGTGGTCCGCGATCATGAAACCATTTATGAGCCTGTTGGATCTCATGTAAATATTCCTGACTCCATCGTTTCCAGAAATGTTGAATGCATTGTTGCACCCATTGCCAACGATTAAGTCGATCAGTATTGAACTCCGTTAAAGAAATGTCAGGTAGGGCCGTAAGCGGTCCGCCAATTAGAAAATGCGCTGGAGTCAATGGTAGCGGATCCGTCGAATCCGAACTTAACACGCAAAGGGGCCTAGAATTTAATACTGCCTCGATTTGACAGAGAACTGTATGCATTTCATCGTACGTTTGTGTACGAGTACCAATTACACGATGCAAATGATGTTTAAAACTTTTTACACCCGCTTCTACTAATCCACAGAAATGTGATCCGGTCACGGGTTGAAAGTGAAAGGTTAAGTTTTGTCTAAGGGTTTGTTCATGTAATACCTTTTGAACGGAATCAGAATTTAAAAACGCATATAATTCTTTAAGGTAGTTACTACAACCTACAAAATTCTTTCCATTATCGGAATAAATATCTGTACATAAACCTCGGCGGGACGTGAAGCGTCGCACAGCCGCGAGGAATGATTCTGTCGTAAGATCAGAAACCAACTCTAAATGTATTGCTTTAACACTCATGCAAACAAATACCGCTACGTATGATTTAATAATTTTAGCATTTCTAACTTTATTCGCACGAACGTAAAATGGACCGGCATAGTCAACAGCTGTTTTAATGAATGGACGCGCTGAGTGTGTGCGCACGCTCGGCAGTGGAGCCATGCGCGGCTGTGGGTGTGTGGGTCGAGCGCGGAAACAAGGAACACACTTATGTATGCGCTGTCTAACTATGTCTCGCCCCGATAAGATCCAATACTTTTGTAACAATAAATATTGAGTGGACTGAGGACCGGCATGTAGGTGTGTAATATGAGCATCATCGATTATTAACGTAGTTAATGAATGTTTCTTCGGAAGTATCAATTGATGTTTTGACTCGAAAGAAAGCAAAGATTTATGTAAACGCCCACCTACACGCAACAAATTATTCTTATCTATAAAAGGTGATAAGCGTTTCAATTGATTGGTAGGAGATTTACCATGCGAAATATTTTTTATGTCTTCTGCAAAAGTGGACTGTTGGACTATACCTATAATCCTATTGAAACATGTTTTGTACTCGAGCACAGTAATGTGTCGAGGAAAAGAAACTTGTGATTTTTTACATTTATAGTAAAATCGAAAAATGTAAGCTACTACACGAATTAGTTTTCCTAGAGAGGAAAATTTCGAAACAATTTCAGGTTCTTCTACGACACCTACGGAAGACGGATGTGCAAGGAGAGGCAAGGTACGCTTCTCTTCCACAGTACTAAGTTGTTGGTCAACCACCGGCCAAGTATTGGACTCGGTCTGTAACCAACTAGGACCCTGAAACCATAAGGAGTGCTCGATGAACACCGCAGGCAGCATGCCTCGAGAGGCCGAGTCAGCTGGGTTGTCGTAGGACGGTACGTGTCGCCAACAACTGGCAGGAACCCGCGACAGTATGTCGCTGGCGCGATTAGACACAAACGTCTTCCATTCGTGCGGCGACGAACGAAGCCAGGCTAGTACGATCGTAGAATCGGACCATGCGTAAACATTATCGAAGTGAATTCGGTCGCCGTAAGCGAGCATAACTTTACTAATTAACTTCGATAATAATAGCGCAGCCATTAGTTCCAATCGCGGGATAGATAAACGTTTCAAGGGCGCAACCCGCGTTTTTGCTAGAACGAGAAAAACTCGAATTTTGTTATCGCTGCATTTACACCGAATGTAAACACACCCGGCGTAAGCTCGTTCAGATGCGTCAGCAAAACCATGCAGTTCAAAAGAATCTGCATTAGAAAAAATGTGACGAGGAAATATACACTCGGATAAGAGTGGCAGTTGCTTGATAAAGCTCAGCCAAGCATTAACAATATCAATAGGAGGTGACTCATCCCATCCCGTACCTGCGATCCAAAGTAATTGCATCAAATGTTTAGCGTACAATATGACCGGTGATAAGAAGCCTACCGGATCGTATATTTTTGCAATTTCAGATAGCATAACCCGTTTTGTACAATTTGAAGTGGAAGTTTGAACTTTAAAAGAAAAACTATCCGAGCTGGGGTTCCACTGGAGTCCGAGCACCTTTATCGATGGATCTTTTTCAACTTCTGCAAAAGATAAGGCCTCAGGCCGCTCACCATGAGAGTCCGAGGGCACCGCGGCGAGGATCGCCGGCGAGTTGCTGTGCCACTTGCGCAGATCAAAACCGGCGCTCGCACAAATACCTAACAGCTGCTTCTGTAGGTTGAGCGCGCTTGCTTCGCTGTCCTCCCCTGAAACGACGTCGTCGACAAAAACATCCTTCATCAAGACTGCGGCCGCCAATGGAAACGTTTCGGCTTCATCCTGAGCGAGTTGACGAATAACACGTAGTGCTGCGTGCGGAGATGAGCTAATACCGAAAACGACGACGCGCAATCTATAATCTTGTATAGGTAGGTCAGGAGAGGGCCGCCACACAATCCGTTGATAATCCCAATCCGACTTTCGAACAGCAATGTTGCGATACATATGCTTAATATCAGCAGTAAAAACAATCTTGTGGACACGAAAATTAAGCAATATGTCAACTATGTCGGAATGTAATTTCGGACCCGTTAGCAAAAGATCATTTAATGATTTTCCATTAGTGGTTTTACAAGCAGCATCGAATACCACCCTCAACTTGGTGGTTTCACTAGATTCCTTGACCACGCCGTGGTGCGGAATGTAATAATGTGAAGTATCGTCCTTAGACGGAGGATTACAAGGTTCCATTTGATTTAAATCTATATATTCCTGCAGACATGCATGATAATCTTTTTTAAGTTTAGAATTGCGTTCCAAGCGATATTCTAATTTTCGAAAACGAGCGACGGCAATGTCACGTGATTGACCTAGTATAGGTGCATCTTTAAATGGCAGTGCGACAACATATCTACCATTTTTATCGCGCGAATGAGTATTTTCGAAAATCGACTCGCATTGACGCTCATCTGGGTTTAAAATTTTCTCCTCCGGGACGGCCTCCAGCTCCCAAAAACGTTGTAAGTCATTATCCTCGAAAAAGGAGCTATGACACACCTGGAGTGGAGACGAAGTACACGAATTAACGTCAAAATAAACCCTACCCATTAATAAATATCCGAAGACACTATTAATCGCAATCGGTGCGTCGGAATGACCCCTAACAATATTTCCCAGCAAAATGTGAGAAAGTACATCGGCTCCTAAAAGCATTTCTACAGGTTGAGCATTGACAGCGTTGAAATGTGGATCGGCTAACTTTAAATTTTGAATGTGAGGCCACGCCTCCAACGGTAACGGAATTCTAGGAAATTGTGAAAATAACTTAGGTAAAATTAAAGCCTCGACCGTTATGGCCGGTTGACTCGAACTGAGCGGAGTAACAACACACGAAACTATTCCTTTCGGCTGAATCGGCTTTTCTTCACCTATTCCAAACACAGGTATATTAATGTACCTACAACTCAAACCTATCCGCTGCGCGCATGCTTCCGTCATAAAACTAGCCTGACTACCGGTGTCTATCAAACAACGTATTAAGTGATTCGTTGAACCCACGCATACATTGACGAGCGCAGTAGAGAGCATTACTGTATACTTCCTAACTGAAGGCGCAATGGATGACTCCGCACTCTCGCGCATCGCATGATTCACACTAGTCGGTTGCATAGTAGCGAGGCCGTTATCGGCCGAAGTCGTATATTCCTCCGTAGGAGGGAAAGAGACGGCGCATGCTTGATTTAAATTAGTCGGTTTATTTTCAAAATGAAGCAAAGAATGATGTCGTTGATTACACGACTGACATGTATAATTCGACCTACAAGTTCTCAAATCATGACCTACATTTAAACAATTAAAACAAATATTTTTATTTTTCACAAAATTATACCTATCATTAGGAGACATATTAAGAAACTTTGAACATTTCGTTAAAATGTGTTGATCGTCACATAAAATGCAACGCTTCGCATTTTGAACATCGGCAGATTCCGTAACGGCGAACGTGTGTCGCGGAGCGAACCCGCTCGGTTTCGCGGCACCCGAACCCCCACCGCTGCTGCTCGCTCGGTACGGGCTCGCGCCGGGCGCGCGGGAATGAAATCCACCCTCAACTTTCGAATCATTACTGGACATAATTTCAAATGTGGAAATTTCCTGTTCTAGAAATGTAATAAGTATGTCCACGGTAGGTATATCGGACGATCTATTGAGCGATAACTCGAAACGCTTACGAACGGTATGTGGTATCTTACGTAGCAAGATATTTAATAAAACAAAACTCCACTCATGTACTGGAAAACTCATCATTTCGAGTGCTTTTATATTCTCCATGTAAATGTTCAATAATTTACGTAAACTTAAATATGACTCGTTTGCACATTTTTCAATATCGAGAATGCGATCTAAATGTTTCGAAGCAATTATTCTACGATTCTCATACCTATTCGTGAGGATATCTAATGCAACGGAATAGTTCTCATTTGTAATAGGAATTGATTTTATCAAATTATGAGGTTCGTTTTTTAACGTAAGCAATAAGTATCGAAACTTTTCTGCTGGTGTGTAGGCATCATTGTTGTGGATCAAGGCACGATATAAATCATAATACGAGGGCCAATCAGTAGATTCCCCGCTAAACGATGGCAAAGGCAAAGTAGGTAATTTATTAATGCAATGATTTTGAGCGTGAGGCAACGGATTAGCAGGAATACGGCTCAGGCGTCTACCTTCTTGATCTATTTCTTTGAATTTATTCACATGCATTAAAATTGCGTAATAACAGTCGCTAAAATCGTTACGAATTTTCAACTGTTCTTCCTTATTAAAAGTTTTTAATTTCATTAAAGATTTTTCAATTTTAGATTGAAGTTTACCAAACTTCCTATGTTGTGAAGTAAGATCGGAGGATCGTGATTTAAATTGTAAAACATCTGTTGTAGAAAAAAGCAACGTTCTCTTAAGATCATCTAAGATAATATCTCGTTCGAAAATATCTTGTTCGATAGCCGAGTCGTCCGCCATTTTGCGTAGCAAAGATAGCTTACGATGACCAACGGAAATTTACAAAAATAACGTACACGTAGTGTAGCACTAAAAATAGCAAAACAAGATAACACAATCTGGAGGAATCAAAATATCCGGCTCGAAGGACCAAAACTATGTACGGGAATTGCAGTAGGCTGTTTGCGACGCGACTAACCTGATCAGATCTATCTCCTGGGTCCAAGGTTCGCGTCCCTGCTTGCACTGAGAATCACCGCACTTCAAAGGTCCATAGGCTGAAGGGGACTGGTTCATAGATTGTGGGATTTTGATGGATGATCACGTAAAGTTTTAGGTACCGTAGCACAAAGGTTAATGTGCGAAAACACGAAATATGCGCGTGCGTGTATCCCGGAAGGCGTATGACAAAGCACTACAGTTGCCGCGTTTTGTCACCGTTACGATGGACAGAAGAGGTGTCACACCGAAACAACCAATAAAAACAATTTAAAGAATTTTGATTTACCCTCAAGATTGTGTATATCTTAATGAATGCTACCTACAATGAATAATAGAGAAAATCGACGAAATATCTGTTTCGGTACGGAACATTATATTATACGATACCATCACATGATTTTAGATGTTACATTTTGATAATCAACGTTGACGTTTTGACATGATTACTTTTTCTATCCCACTTATTTTCCGAGCCACTAAACATATTAATTTCCCGTGTGTATCAAGTTTTGGGAAAAAACCAGCTGATTTTGAAAAATTTTAAAGGTCTTCTTCTTCTTCTTTTATTAGTAGCTTTTCGAAGGCTAGTTTATGGTATTTTACGTTTATTAATTTTATAGCAAAAAGGTGAAGATCTGAGTTAGGGATTAAAAATGCCCGGTAATGGGGGGAGACTCGAGTTTTTGAAGGTCGTAAAATTCACACCTAAACTTTTGACAGCTCTCAAGCCATTTGACTTGATCAGTTGATGATGTTGAGGGTTTTCTGAAATCAAGTCAATTAGGCTATTCAATGCTCTTGTCATTAATCGGCCGACGACACGTCTTTTCTTAAATAAACGAGGCACATTTTAAGCCCTTACAATCTCTTTGCAAATAAATTCTTGTATAAGACTAGTGATATTTAAAACATGGTTTCCTTAAGTACATTGAATTGACGTTCCATTTTTATGATAAAACTCAAGATTTTATAATATAGAAACAAAAAATAATCTAAATAGATTTCAACAGAAATAAAAACCGCGCGCAAACAAACAATTTTTTTCCTGTTTCAATTTAATATGCTTAAAATTTACGACCACATCAGAATTCACCATTATCAAAGTACAAGAATATTCGTAAATTTTATTGCCAGGACAAGAATGGGAGTCTAACCACAAACGATAAAACCCACATTTTGTAATAATTTTCTCGCTCCATATCTCAGAGGGAACGCGGAATCTAATAAACAGCTATTACTGCGAAAACCAGTGTACGAAGACCTCTGATGTTTTAGCATGTAAGAGGAAAATTAGATTATGGACATTGGTGGTGCGCTACCTACTTGTACACTTCCTTCCTTGTAAATATGTTTTTCCTGATTAGCCAAAAAAAATATTATAGAAATGGCTATGAAGTTTGGCGCTCTTTCGAATACTACAAATATGCCAGCAATAAGATAGATAGATAAAAACTTTATTGTGCACACAAATTAGAAAAATACAATTCAGAAAACAAAAAATTACACAGAACTTTTAAGTACAATGGGCGGCCTTATCGCTAAAAGCGATAAGGCCGCCCATCTCTTCCAGACATGTGTGGATAAGTACCTATATTTGTCTGCGTATTAATGATGCAGTTGCGTGGAACTGGCTGTATAAGACAATCATAAATAAACTTTGTGATTTTACGGCATAAAGAATATTCATGTTTTAGTCGAAAAGTAAGTGCAGAATATTTGTTTCAGTACCAAAGTTTGCCCTTAACTAGACTTAAGAAAACGAATATTTCCCTATTAAAATATCACAAAGTTACAAATATTTGAACCTGGATTTTTAAAATATCAAACCACTTAAATGTAACAGCTTTATATTTATTAACATTGTGTACGAATAAAACAGAAACACAAATTAAAGCTTTGACGCTGTTTTACAGCACTTCATGCCGAGGTTTATTTGCGAAGTCGCAGGGTTGTTGGATATTGAAGTTTTCTGCAAATAATAAACAGAATTTGCATTATTAATTTACTCGTGTTGATTCGCTATAGTGTTTTCTATTGACATACGAGATACTAGATAAACAAACGACAGAATTACCGACTGCTCTTAAGAATTACATATTTTGTTAATTCAATTTACATTTATACATAATACGTATATTTTGCTGTTTTAACTAACTAGACACATTTGGCACTGCGAAACTAAAAATCCCTACTTTACTTCGGCTTTTTAAGTATCTAAATCGGTTAAAAACAATAACTTAATATATAATTTTACCCGATTTCGATAAGTAAAAAGCCTCTAAATACATCAAGTACTATGATTGTATCTTCAAATTTGAGTAAAAATATTTTAATAATAAATATATTTTTTCAAAAGGTCGATTTGAGAGGTTATAAAAGTCCAAACGTCAATTCAGCACTTAAGTTACTAAAGCAATTGGTCTCCACTCATTTTACAAATGGCTGCCTTAAAAGTTCAATATTGCACAACTATTTTAAGTGCTAAAATTGAAGTGCTGTTCAAAATCAACGTCGCTTCTAGCGATTTACTTGCAAAAACATTAGGTATATATATAAGAGGACATATAAGGGGAAGGTCATAGAAGAGGTTTTAAAAGAGGAAGTTTGTGAGTTTGCAGGAATAATCTGTGGATACACTTATCCAATTTTGAAAATTATTTTACTAATAAAAAGTTACGTTATTTGTGAGCAGGCTCTATAAAAACAAATAAGCCTATCCGTCGAAACAGACCGTTAGTTAACTAACAATATATACTTAAAGTAATATATTCTAAAAATTAATTTCAGTTACATTTATCGTGAATATTGAATGAAAAGATTTCGTCAAAGAATGGATCGATAGCATTTCGCATTACGCACCTGGTTTTAAAACAAAAGAAAGTCTATGACGTAACAAAGGCTATTGTTACCTCTCATTCCATTTACCTTTTACCTTTTTTTAACTTTTTATAAAACACACCGAGTCTTATTTCTTAGTTCAACTTGTGAAAGCATTGGACTGTGTGTTAGCGTTAATAAAA
Organism: Ecliptopera silaceata; assembly: GCA_932527185.1. Lineage (NCBI taxonomy): Eukaryota > Metazoa > Arthropoda > Insecta > Lepidoptera > Geometridae > Ecliptopera > Ecliptopera silaceata. The sequence continues at coordinate 5,498,846 of OW052211.1, forward strand.
ATGTAAGTTTATATTGGCTGGCTGCAATTAATTTACTGTGTGCCTCGCAGACGGTTATCGTTTGCAACTGAAAATGAGTCAGTAACTTACAAATTGCTAATAAGAAGTTATTGTTGTTTAAGACTCTCCTTTTATACCCAATTTATTACGAGTGGGTATTCAGAAAATTAATTGTTTATCGATAATATCGACATATAGCTACTGGGTTTTAAAGGAGGTTTATTATGAAACGCCTGACTGATTTTTATTTATATTTTAACTCAAAAATTGCTAGAAGTCATCATTTAGTCAGTTTGAGCAAACAATTCAAGATTATAGCAAACATGTCCTTTTCCCAGTTGACATATAAATCGATAAATAAATCTGTGATTCTGCTTCCAGAAAGATGTTCCTGCTAGTATTGTTTGCTCTACTTTGCCATGCGGCTGCGAACAATGGACTACAACGAGGATCTTCTTCAGGAACTCTAGTGGACTTTTCAGACCCTAAGGTACTTTTAGAATCTACACACTTTGATTTATAATAAATATACATGTAATCTACACATTTAGATAAATAAATAAATAAATAATCAATATTCACGGACTTTTCACACATCACTGACCGATGTGGCGCGGCGGGCGAAGGTCCGCCTGCGACTTAAAGGTCGCGGGTTCGATTCCCGCCTTGAGATAAATGTATGTACGATCTGCAAATATTTATTACGGGTGTTCTGGGTATTTAATATGTATAATAAAAAATATTTATCTATGTAATGTATTGTATTAAGTATGTCAGTCGTCTAGTGCCCATAACACAAGCTCTGCTCAGCTTAAGGCTAGATGATGCTGTGTGGATTGTGTGGTTGTGTGGATGTCCAGCATTATTTATTTATTATTTATTTTATCACACTCTTGTACAGTCACGAGCTTTAATTTGGGACCCTTTTCCATTAAATGTTGTTAGAACATTCATAATGCAATAAGGTCGAAACTTCAGTATGACGTATGACATACGTTAGAATATTAGCACTAAATAACGTCAGTTTGCCACACGATATTCAACCTTAGGTGGGTCCCAAATTAAAACTCGTGACTGTACCAAACTCAGCAAAGCATTTTCTATGGGAACTATACTGCTGATAAAATACTTATGCATTATTGAATGCTGAATATTTCAATTTCACGTTTAGTAATTGCTTGGTTATAACAGTTGTAATCCAATAGGCCTCCAAGGCCTACCTCGGCCTATATACAAACATCTAACAAGAAATAACAGCAAATGTTGCTATAATGCAGCTATAACAGTTTACTGTCGGTCCTGTGAAGTCCACATGCTCGTTACCGTCATAGAAAACAAGGAAAAATAACACATATGGTATTGCTTACTTTGTTTTTATTCACCTTGAGTATGGTGTTTTTTTTTATTCAAGAAAAAAGTGGCGTTTGAGGGAGGAGGCTTATACCCAGCAGTGGGCTAGTACGGGCTGCCTATGATAATGATGATGATGATGGTGTTTTATAAAACATAAAAAAATAAATATTTACGGACAATTCACACATCACACTCTAGTCCCAAACTAAGTAAAGCTTGTGGGAACTAGATAGCTGATAGAATAGTTATATACTTTTTTTTTTGTAAATACATGCATAGAATACATAGGAACACCCAGACACAGAACAAATATTTATGCTCATCACACAAACATTTGCTCTGGGTGGGAATCGAACCCACGACCCACAGCATGGAAGGCAGAGCTACTACCAACTTAGTTGTGATGCCTGTCGATTTATTTATTTATTATTTAACATAAACATTTACTTTATAATGATCGGTCGGTTGCTATATATTCAATAAATATTCACGGACATAGCTCACATAACGCTCTGGGTGTTATATATTTCAAGTATATATTTATAAATACATTGATATAAGTATTCTATCAGCAATCTGGTTCCACGGGTACAAACTTTGTTTGTAATGTCATTGAATATTCATTTTTACCCGACAGGATTTAGATATTTCTGTTACAAATTCTATCCGAACAAGTTTCTAGAAAATATATAAAGTTAAAATGAGTGAGGAGAGATCCCAAGTGACCTCATCAAAAACAATAGATAGATAGATAGCATTTTCAGTGAGATTACATTGTCAAAGAGATAGTCAGACATTTTATATAGCTAAATTCATCTCCAACTAAGAACTCTCAAAACTTTGAACTTACCTTTACGACTTTAGTTTTGTAAGTTCAGATGAAATTTCTACTAGCTTGATAGGTACTATTTTTAAAAGATGACATTGTTCGGTTGCCTGGAAGAAATCGCTATCAGCGATAAGGCCGCCCATGCAAAATTAAATTAGTTCTAAGATTATGTATTTTCCGTTGTGCAATAAAGGTTTATCTATCTATTATTTACGTACATCTGACGACCGAAGTGGCGCGGCGGGCGAGCCTTGGGATAAATGTTTGTACGATTTGCAAATATTTATCCCGGGTGTGCTGGGTATTTTATATGTATAATAAAAAATATCTATCTATATATTATGAATGTACCCATAACACAAGCTCTGCTTAGCTTGGGGCTAGATGATGTGTGGATTGTCCAGCATTATTTATCTAGTTCTAAGATTTTGTATTTTCCGTTGTGCAATAAAGAGTTATCTATCTATCATTTAGGTACAAGGACACCTGGACGCTTTAGTTCGGATGGCTCAGTCTTGCGTCATCAAAGTAAGGGCCACGCCGAAGGACGTGAGGGCGTATTTCACCAACTCAGCTCCAACAGCCAGGACAGGACAGTGCTTCGCGGCTTGCATGTTAGAACAGAGCGATATCATTAACCATGGCAAGGTAAACAACTCATTCCCTGTTCAGATGTAAGTAAATAAAAATAAATAAATAAAATTAGGGGACGCGAATTCACATCACCGTAGATTTTGAGATGCTTAAACAGAATGATATCATAAACCTGATATCATAAACCAAGATAACCACCATTTCTTTAAAATCATTATTTTAAAGAAATGGTGGTTATCTTGGTTTATACTTCCCATTGGAAGTAGAAATTACATATCATAATATTTTTTAACAGAAATGTCGTGAAAAAGAAAATATTGTCAACGTCAACAGCAATATCTATTTAATCTGAGGTGATTTAGCGTATTTTTTTTTTACGTATATACACAATCTAGTATTTTAAGTCTTTGTATCTCAGCTTAAACATTCAAAGTAGGTACCAAAAAAGGTCTAATTGTAAAGCCAATCAAAAACTAAATGTGGCTTCAAAATGAAATTATTTAACCTAAAATTTTTATCCTAAATCCAGCCTCAGTCCGCACCTACTACGTAGATCATAGACACAGAGAATGGACTGAGCATTCCTTCCTTGGCAAAGCGTAAATAAGAAGAAACAATCGTGTGGCCAGTAGTTATCCCTTTCTAAATGATTATAACTGAGTGCTTAGTCCGCGGTTGCATTTTAAAACTCCCTACTCTCGAGCCGAGAGTCGCGACTCGGATATCCTCTTATTTTTGTATCCGAGAGACGACTTTCGGCTCGAAAGTAAGGAGTTTTAAAATGCAACCACGGACTTAGCACTCGGACGTACACAACAGAGCCAGGTTTTGGCACAGTCGCGTCGTCTCATTCTAGGGAGTGGTCAATTGCGTGACTATTGCTCAGTCTATTTTTATATCTATGGTCTAGATCAAGGCTGTTGTTCAAACAAAGCCAAGCCATCAGTTAACTCTGCTTCAGTTCAGATCAAACAGACTCTGTAAGCACGGCTCTATTTGATATCCTTGACTATGATTGCTTTGACCTATTTCAAAGTAAGCAAATAAAAATAGAAGCAATTCTATCTGTAGAGCTTTGTGGACGCAATAACTCAGCAATATTGCATTTCCAAGGACATTGTTGCTAATACAAAAGGCGAACTTTTCCTGTTTAAAATTATCCGGCTCTAAAATTTTTATCGGAACATAAAACACTTATAACTTTTCACCATAAAAAAGTTTTTCAAATCTCTTTTCGACATTGTTACGCATACAATTAAACTTGGATTTTTTGTGAGAGAACACAAACTGGGACGTACCTACTACCACCGTACTTTCTGTCGCCAAGCAAGAACTGATACAATTTAAGACACATCTTATATTGAGTGAAGAAGAATAAGAATAATTTATTGTAAAACTGTTGCACAAGAGTGCACTGTTGTAAAGTTTTAATTATATTACCTGATTCCACCACATCTCTTTATAAAAATACACATGTTCCAGTGCCGGTTCAAATCATACTAATTTCCTACTAAATAATGATAATAGTTCCTTTATTACCACTATTTAGTAGGAAATTATTATTATGTGAACTGCGGTGCCGAGATTACGCTCCTTACTCACGAACTCTTTAACTATATCTCTCCATAACTATTTTTTTTTAATTTTCCGCAGATAAACCGCGATCTCCTCATCCATCTAGCCAGTCTGGTGAACGGGAAGAACTCCCGAGTGGTCCGCAAGTTAAACGGAGTGTCCCGACTCTGCCTTGACGGGATCGAAGGGATGACAGACCGGTGTCAATTAGCATCCACCTACAATGACTGCCTGAATGAAAATATGATCGAGTTTGCGTTCCCGTTGGACATAGCTGAGGAGGCGGTTAGGAAAATGCCCTTTCATTTGATAGCACCGAAGTAAGTGGCTTCAAAGAGGTATAGTTAATAAGTGGTTACACGAACTAGCTGATATAGTAGCTGCTAATTGCGCAATTTTAATGGCATAGCTGATTTTTATGATTCATCCATTCCATTCATAGAAACGGATACCATGAACCATAAAAAGTAACATTTTGATAATGAAAATTGACTTCGACATTGATACGAATTATCTTTTAAAGGAAATAATTATACTAAAACTCGGGAATGAGAGGTGAGAGAAGAAAAATTAAGTGTTTGAAGTTGATTTATCTAATCAAAAGATTAATTAAATCATGTTTAATATCACAGATTCAATATATTTTTATTTATTTATTTCATGTTTACAAAAATAAGGGCCTTATAATAAAGGTATACAAAGGGTACACCTACAAATTAATGTTAAAAACAATCAATGCTAGAGTATCTCAATATCTCGAGTTTTGTTATAACTCTGCAAATTATACCCAGCACTCAGTAATAAACTTCAAATCTTCTCCTATCTGTCCCTTAATTTAATAAACACGAGGTCGACTCTCGAAACTTTACCTCGGTATCCTAGGAATATTCTCATCCTATCTCAAAATTGCCTACACATTATTGACAAAAATGATTACTGATGATGAAACCATTTATTTATACGTTAATTTGAGTTCATTTTTATCACTTAAAAATGATTATATAATATAATAATTTCGATACAGTTCTGTTGCTATTAATATTTCGTTGTTTTCCTCAAAACTCTGCATAAAGACTTTATCTGTGTCTATATTTTTATTAAGATCAAGATCACCTTAGCGGTTTGAGCGGCCTACACATTTAGGAAAGATTAAAAAGAAGTTTTTATTTAATGATTTTACTGAAAGTAGATTGCGTCATCTAATTCAACTCTGGAGTGAGATGCAATTTCAGGTCTATTAGAGAAATACGTTTAACATATTTTTTTACTGAAAAACAAATCAAACTTCGTCACTTTCTTTTATTTGAAGAAAAAATACATCGATTTATTTAGTGCAGTACTTTTTCATAAACAATGTTTTTTTACACTCATGTCTCCTCAGCTGAAAGAACAAAAGTTGACGATGACTGAAGATACATGTATCTGCTACAGAAATTGTGCGAGTTTACAAAATTGGATTAACCAAGTAGGTCAGTGTTTTTCAAAAAGATACTGTCCCCTTTAAGGTGATAGGATTAAGGAGTTTGGACTTGCAGAGATATTTTATTGGCTCTACAGACGAAATAATAATTAAAGACGGCAATGACATAGACATAAAATATTAATGCAAATAAATAATAATGTCATAAATTGTGAATTTGTACTAGTTATTTCGAACAACATTATAATGTTTGTGTTACAGGATAAGTCTTAATAAATGTTATTATGTATAAACGATCCGTTTCGTGTTGTTAGATAAACATTAAAAAACGCAAACACGTTTTTTAATGTTTATATATAAAACACGATATTAATAATGTTCATAAACTCAAATAAACTTATATATTCTTTATTTCGTTATATCACAAAAGTCATTTAGAATCTTATATACTTACTAGGTAATCACCTACCCCCCATCTTATAAAAAGTGGACTTTAAGTCATCATTACGTATGGTAATCAGTACTTCAAGTCTGCGATAACTTAAAATAGACCGCCAGTATATAAGATTCTAAATGACTTTTGGCTACTACATTTAGCTATTTTATAATCTAACCGTGTAAATCGTGTTGCAAATAACCATGTAATAACAACGTAGATGTAAAAGCCATAAAATCAATAAGCTATTTATAAGTCTGAGCCGACACCAGTTCACACTTCGATAATGAGAATGCAGATTGGTTCCGTCGAACCTGCTATATTTAATAATGAGGGTAGCAACGAAGGCTTTCAGGTATGCAACGGGCTTCGGGAACTTTCAATTACATGCAAAGGACAAGCGTAGACTATACAGGGTGTATAGAGAGTCTCTATACACCCTGTATAGTCTACGCTTGTCACCCTGTATAGTCTCTATTAGAGACTATACAGGGTGTATAGAAACTATACAAGGGATGTAGAGATCTCAAACAGGGTAATAAAGCAGCTACACTATTGTAGCTACAAAACTTTCTCCGACTTTTATTAATAATGCATACACATAATCTGAATTCAAATTAGGCACGATAGATTACTAATTTATTTAAATAAGTAATATACATCTTTTTTTTATTTAATAAACTTACGACTATGACAGTATTTACAAAATGTACATAGGCATATAAAATACATAAGAAACAGTTGAGCTATCTACAGACCGTTGCAAACGATCTATAGATTTAGTTAAACTAAGTATAAGTTACATCATATATTTAAAGAATTTGAATATTTTTCGTTTGTTTCAGCTTACCTCAAGAAATAAGACACTCTCAATTTTGAAAAAGGGATTCTCCGCTGAAGTATAGTGAATATAAGTTTTTGTCTACTTTTGTAATTCCTAACATGTAAATAAATGAAAAAAATAGTGATTTTGGTTCTTAAAAATGAACATATTAAGTATATGGCTTTTATTTAAGACCTATTGTTTTTTTTTATTCATCATAGTCAAGTCCTGTTTTTGTCCATACCAGTAAAAAACATCCTAAGATTTTGCAGAAATATCTCACATCTAGGATTTTTTACCTAAAAGCCAAAAAAGTCTTTTTGAGTACGTAAAGGGACGTTACAAATAAAATAGGCATTTATTTGATTTCTCCTTCAAGTTTGCAGCGAGCAAATAATAGATTTCTATTACTTTCGAAATATATTGTGGACACATATAAAGCCTCATCCACACAATATCCACATAAAAACAGTGAACTCATTACATAGCTTACCAGATCGCTAAACCGGTCACAAAATTTGCGTTGATTCCTGAATCTTAAGACATTATACGAAATACTATGAAAAATACTAATAATACGTAGGTACCAACACGTTACTTAAGTATCTGTCTCTTTTTCTGTCATAACAAGAAGGGTTTACTAAAACCTTAGAGTAGTTTTAAGGTTTTCCGTGTCTCTTTCCATAAATAAAGATAATTATATGTAAAAAAAATAGTACTTACTTGAGTTTCCGCAATACACTACCCTACTTAGTTATCTAATTTAAGATCTTTTGTACAAAATACATAAAAAATAAAAAAAAAGCTTTTATGCAATGACCTTATATTATGTAATACAGTATTTATTAGTTAACACCGGTGTTCTGGGTTGTCAGGTTGTCCCCCGGACAAAAGCCTCCTCCAGAGCTTTCCAACTTGTGCGGTCCTTGCACGTTCTCCGCCATTCTTTAGGAAGTTCATCCTTCCAGCGCATGAACTGCCTCCATAAGGCAAACATCGTCACCCCATGGGTGCCGGAGGTCGGAAGGCGACGGCGAGGTCAGCCGAAGAGAAGGATGCGTTGGAAGGATGATCTGGACGCCCAGGAAAGGGATTGGTGGAGTATTGCCAAAGACCGGGATAGGTGGAAGGCTTTGGGTGAGACCTTTGCTCAGCAGTGCTACAAAATACATGCATTGAAATAAAAAAGAACTCAGAACCTTCTTTTGACCGACTTGACTGTACAAGGAAAAAAATGTGTGAACCAGACTTTACCATCGATCGATAGGCAAGGTTTGATATTTCCAATCGAGGTCGAGTATCACTTATATCCACATTTCTGGAATTGCTTTATCAGATTGCTGGGAATCTGGTTAAAGAATGCTTCAATGACATCTGCCCGGATAATCAACAAGGTAAACAACTTAGGGTTTAGAATCCTCCATTTACAACAAGTATTTGTAAGAAGGATCACAAAAAAGAACTAAGCCGTAGTTTCTTGCCCGTTTTTCTTGGCTTCAGTCGTGTGGAACCGGCACCTAGAATCACCTAGTATATAGATGTTACAAAATGATTTTTGTGATTTTACAGAATAAAGAATTATTGACTTTGACGAATACTGGATGAGAATCACTTTGAATCAATCCGTAAAAAACATATATTACATTTAGATTTCGTAAAACCTGCCGCTGAGCTGTTTTATTGTTCATCTTCATTTTGAACTTAATTTGACCTATTTCACTCCAAAAGTTTTGTGACCCTCTCAATGAACTAAAAAGTATTTCCCAGATCCCTTTATTTCGAGTAAAAACAAACAAACCTTTGATAGAAACCTTATCATGAATTGTCTAATAAAAGTAGCTTTCACAAAACAACGGCGCTCCCACGCACATTGTTCAAACAAACTGTAAGTCAAGTCAAGGCCACTATGCACTGATACGCATCTTCATCATCAAAACAAGTGTGAATAGGTGTCTCTAAGACCGTCCTGCTCCATCTTCGGCCACAAAATCACTTTCCATCAGCTGAGTTTGTGGTCAAAGGACGAACTATTCTATAAAAAAAAATGTTAGATAATTTTTTTTCATTGCATTTGTTTTAAGACAAAGACACTAAGTTTTGGGTCTATTTCGCACCTATATTTTGACTGAGGGATTTCTATCTAGTTTAAAATGTTAGTTCATTTAAAAAAGACGAGACTGCTTTGAAGATGCTAGCTAGCACTGGTATCTAAAACCTAAGAAGCAAGTTATCATTTTTGAAGATGATAATATAAAAAACTGAAATATATTTGGACCCTCAAGAATTGGCTAATAATAAAAACTTAAAAAAAAAAAACATTTAACTGGACGCAGTAGCTTCAGTGTCCAGTAACCTTTACCTTGTTATGTATTGTTTCATCGACATTTGTTTGCACACCGTCCAATAAGTTACTGTTTGACTTGCTTCTATAGATATTTGTACCTAGGACCTCACGTTATAATCGTCGACATCTACCGTCGCGTCGTAACAAACGTCTTCCTACTAGTCGTAGCAACATGACCATTGTACCCAAGTCTACTTTTGTAATAGGTCTACCATGGTTTAGTCGTTCTACTTTAGTAGAAAGTTCAAAAAATGTACGTTTAAATTAATATTAGGTCTATTTGGGTGCATGGAAAGAGCCTCCTCGTGGCGCACACCGGTAACAGCTAGGCACGGTAAAGCAGTGTCTAGTCTGGCTAATCTTTCCAACACGATGCTACAACAAAATACAGTTGTAGCATCGACACGATAAGAAGAAGAAGTTTAATAGTAATTCTTTGTAAGATGAATAGAAAATCATATAAAAAAAACGGTAGGAACCAGGCCGTAAGTTTCTTGCCCGTTCTTCTAGGCTCTGGTCGCGTGGAACTGGCACCTCGAATCACCTAGTATGTAAGACGATTCTAAATGATCCTTGTGATTTTACTGAATTAAGTAATTTTGACTTTAACCTTCTAAATAGTGAATACTTATCCGAATAAAATAAAATAACATTTAGTTAATAGGAAAGTATTTATTTAGGACGTTATATTTAGATTGTATACAGTGTCTATATTTAAGTAAATTAATTATTGTTATTAGATTAAATATCAAACACAACGCTGTAAACATTTTTGTTTGTTATCAACCCGTATTTTTAATACAAATTAGTCTTAATTCAATTAATTATACAAGCGAGTTACATAGATTTATTTACATAAATATAATTTAAGATGTAATACTCTACTTTTTATAATTAACACATAATATTTAATCTTACCTATTTTACCTACAGAATTAACTAATATGACAAATAAAATATCGATGTATATGTAATTTCACAAAATGTTTTTTTCTTATGTTCTAGATTAAATTATGTAACGTGTATATAGGAAGTAGGAAGGTGTTTTTGATTAAACAAAATAGGATTTCTCTGTCAGCGCTAAATAATAATAAATGAATTCGAACTTGGTATGTTTATTATGAATAAATAAATGAATATATATATAATTTAAGATATAATACACCACTTTTTATTTTTAATACTTACTTCTTCATTTAATTTCTTCTTATATCATTTCACAATGAAATTGTGAAAAAAAAAGTTGCGATTTTCTATTAAAATTCTTCAAGTGATGGATACAACTATATCATACTAGCTGACCCGGCAGACTTTGTACTGCCTCAATCGATAAATAAAGTTTCAATTGACTCTACATTTTATTTAGAAACCGTTTGTGGTAAATAGAAAAGGGCTATTTTTTGTTTATTTTTAGTTATTCGACTTTTTCTTACGTTTTAAACCTTCCTTTTCTGTTATCGAGTTTTAGCGAGACTAACGAGAAGCAATTCATTTTTATATTAGGTAGAAGATTATAGATACTATCATATTAACCACTAAAAACTGGCTTAATATTATAAAAATCACCAAATAAACAAAGACTTGACAGTTGCTTGCCAGTTCACTGCCTCAAACATTTGTTCCGGCTGGGACCTTACAATGTCGGTTCTAAGTCAACACCGCATCGAGACCCGGTTCCTATTGACACACACTCAATTAAATTTGAACAGAGGACTTGGAGCTTTATTGAATGAACGAATACAGTTCGTAGCACACTACAGGGTGTTTGAAAACAGCTCACATTTTCATAAAACATTTAAATATGTAACACACTTGTTACAAATATAATGGTATTCATTTAACTTTAAGTCATTGAAACACTACAAAGGGAAACTGTTTATTTTTCTGTTATGGCAATATTTTTTATCTATCTGTTCGAATACTCGAAGCGGTGAGTTCTCGGTTTTTTTTTTTTAACTTTCAAATAATATTAAATTTGAACGTTTAAAAAATTTACACATTTTATGATGAATATATGAATATAATTCTAGGTTTTGTACATATGTGTTTGGATTTACCTGTTAGCAATAAACTCGCGATAAAACCGAGAAACAAGAAAAGTTAATGAGAGAGTAGTACTTTTACACCTTGTACATTATTTACATACCAGCTGGCTACGAATCGTTTGAAAGATAATAATGAAAGTATTGTTTGTTTGCATAAGCATTGCAACCATTGGTCTTTTCTATTTTTTTTCTACTTAATAACAATTGATCCGAGTTTGACACATGGTAATTATTTGATCATCGTTCGAGAAACCGGCCGTAAGTTTAAAGCAATTGTTATTAAGTCAGTTTTAGGTAGATTAAGCAAAATTTAAGTAATTTTGCTTAATCTACCTAAAACTGAAAATAGCCTAGTTTTTGAAATCAAGGTACTGTGAGCTAACACTTTCAGTTCACTTTACACAGTGGTCTGTCAGGGTAATTTTTCTTCACAGCTCCAGTTTTTTACTAAACATACACTAGAAACGTACTATAGAAATGCGAAGGGGATTTTCGGAAGGGTCGTTTAGGAATGAGCCAGTTTTTTAGACCTTGCACTTGAACAATTGACCAATAACAAGACGATATTAACACCAAGATTTTCCCATAGAAATGTGATGGGTATTTTTGGCAGGGGAATGATCCGATAGGTTTTATGAGCTAACACTTCCAGTTGACTTTACACAGTGGTCTGTCAGGGTACCTTTTCTTCATAGCTCCTATTATCTTCATATATCGTTGTGTGTTTACCCGTTCTGCTCGCGTGTGACGAGTGGCACTCTTCGCCGCCGCCGCATGGCAGAGGAAAGCACCATCGAGGACAACCATGCGGTACTCTTGAAGGCAGAGCTCTAGCATCTACAAACACATTCATAGGTGAAAACGAGTAAAATAATAAAGAAAAGTAACATACTATCGACCGGTTTCTGGAAACCCAAATCACGATTGATCCGAGTTTGACACATAGTAATTATTAGATATTTTCGTTGATCATCGTTCGAGAAACCGGCCGTAAGATAAGTTCAAGTATTTTTTTACAAATGAATACAAACTGACGTCTAGGTACAAGTATTACGCAACGATAACTCAAAACTAACTACTAGTCGGATCTTGTTCAAATATAAATGGGACTACATGAGAAATAAGAATTATTTAAACCAAATTATCTATAAAAACTTTTTAAATGTGATTCTTACATCACATTTAAAAAGTTTTTTAACCTCTTTTTGTTAAGTTGGTTTGAAAACCTGTATTGCTTGTAATTTTTAAATAAGAAATATATAATTTCGAAACTCTATAAATAGTGCAAACGTAGCCGCAGCTAGGGAACAATGAAATGACTTTCTTGCAGGTACTACTAAGGTTTTATTTTAATCATATCTATTTATAAAAACCAGCACACAATGATTTATCTATTAACTTTACATAGTACTAGTAGTACGCCCCAGCTTCGCACGGGTAGCCTATATAAAAAATATCATTATAATATAGCCTATGTTCAGCGCAGATAAAAGATAGTGTTAGTGATAGGTACAACAAATTAAATGAATATAAAAATATACATTTGTATAAAAAAGCTCGCTTAAGATGGTTACTGAATGCTTCAATATTGATAAAATTAAGTCACTACGATTGCCTAACTTGGTTATAAAACTCGACAAAAAACCTAACAATTCTGTTTAAGATAACTCAATGGTACGTGCTTTGCTCTTTAATATTCTAATATTCCTTGGTATAAGTATAAAGACATTTGAATAAAGGGAAATAGGCAATTTTGCCTGAATTTAGTCTAAAAACGTACATTAATTAAGTAATCTTATTACTGTAATGTGGTAGAGACGTGGATTTTAAAATCCATGGCTTTTACGCAAATTAAATCTATTTGTTTAGTAAAATAATGCAAAAACAGTTTTAAAATAAATAAATTTATTAAATATTTTTGGGAGTTTGTTCATAGCCGATGGTCTTTCTCAGATTAAATAAAATATAAAGACGAAACTGATCAAAAAGAAGTAAACAGTTTTGAAATGATTTTTTTTATTATATTTCATATAAAAACAAAACTGTATTAAACACATACATTTTATTTCAAAATTAAAGTAAAAGAAACTAAAACAGTAAAATGCTCTTTCAACCTTTAATTTATTCAATTCTCATTATCTCCTTATAATTTAACTAGGAAAATGTTGGTAACCTTCTAGTAAATACATTACTTGAATATTTTTTAATTTTTTTCATCATTTGAAAATTGTACATAATATGGCATCTCATCGGACTTCCTGTATTATTTTTATCTGCACTTGTTTTATACTTGAATCTATAAGTCCAAATTATTGAAGAATAACAATACATTGTTGTTTTCTGTGAACGTCTGTATATATCGAAATCATCGAAGGTCCACTTTAAGTCGGGTTTTTCAAACGAATGACACAGAAACCCTCCGTCCAGTATCACAAACTTGTAGTTAAGAAGGCACATTTCAAGCACCTAAATGAAAAAAGAAATATAAATTTAAAAAAAATCTTCAGTATTTTCATTTGGGGTTTTCCATTATTGTTTTTATGGATGCATTCTAAAATCTATAGAAAAAAGAAATTCATTCCAACTAAAAGGGAAATTAGACTTCGTCATTGTCAAATACTCAAAAATATGCATTAGTAAAGATAACTCAAAAACTATCGGTTAAATCTTGATCAAAGAAAAGCTTTCCATTAAAAAAAGATTCGTCAAAATCGGTTCACTTGAATATAATTCATTTAATTTCTTTTCAACCTCTGGTGTCACACTGCAGAGCAAAGGCCTCAAATAAATGAAAAAAATACAGTCAAAGTAAAAAAAAATGAAAAAAATATTTATTTTCAAATAATGGTGGCTGGTACAGATGTTTACAAAAATGAAAACAACTTTAAAGGCACAGTTAAAGTAATAGTACCGTTCAGTGACTCAAAAACGTAAAACCCACATCTCTTTTAAAATGTGATAGGTATTTTTCTAGATGCGTGTATGACATACCTGGGTCATCTTGTCTTGGCGTCCTTCCCAGGACAGCATCTCACTGTACCAGGGCTCCTTGTGTGTGCCAAAGTACAGGGGCTCCCATCTGTGGTAGGGGTACTCGCGTCTCGCTATCAGCATTGGCTAAGAAAAATAAATCACTTAAAAAAACTATTCACACTCCCATACAAGCTTTGCTTCGTTTGGGACTAGGGCGCAAAGTCAAAGTCAACATTTCTTTATTCAATAAAATCACAAGGATCACTTTGAAACGTCTTACAATATTATAAAGAGAAAAAGTTTGTGTGTTTGTATATTTGTTAAATTGTAAGGGGTAATCACGGGATCTACTCAACCGATTTTAAAAATTCTTTCACCAATAGAAAGCTACATTATTGCTGAGTGTCATAAGCTATAAAAATCGAAAAATTAAAAGTCTTTTCGTTTTGCAAAGTGAATCGGAGAAAAAGCAGTCGAATTATTATGCCCAACGAAGAGGGCACGGGTAGTACTAGATAAATCTAGGCGGCAGTTCGTCGCAACCAGAGTCTAGAAAAACTGGCAAGAAACTAGACCTGCATCATAGCGTTTTTATGTGATCCTTCTTACAATTGTTTAATAAAGAAGTTGGAGCTACTTCGTCCTAAGCTTGTCTTCTAAATGTGATGTGTGAAATGTCCATAAATATTTATTTATAATACTTGAGTAGTTTGTAAATAAAAGCTCATTTAGACGGGGAGTAGGTTAGTAATTAAATAAATAAAATAAATATTCAGGGACATATCACTCATCACACTCCAGTTCCAAGCTAAGCAAAGCTTGTACTATGGGAACTAGATTGCTGGTAGAATACTTATATACTTTTTTTTGTAAATACATACATAGAATACATAGTAACACATAGTAATTAGGATAGAAATTGAGCAGCCAGTTGGACATTTTTCATATTTTGCATAAACATTTTACATAAACAGTCTTTGATCTGATCTACGTGATTTATCAAGGGACATTAGTTAAGTAAGTTAAATTGACACCGCACTGGAACTTCAGTACTTAATTTAGTTTAAAAGTAATTATTTGTAAAAAGGATCATATAAAAAAACGGTAGGAACCAGGCCGTAAGTTTCTTGCCCGTTCTTCTAGGCTCTGGTCGCGTGGAACTGGCACCTAGAATCACCTAGTATGTAAGACGATTCTAAATGATCCTTGTGATTTTACTGAATAAAGCAATTTTGACTTTGATTTTGACTTTGACATCTTTCCTCATTAGTACCTAAACGGTTCCGCGAAAACTAATCGCTCAACAAACCCCTACAGAAAATCAGCAACTTTTAAACATACATCAAACTACTGAATACTGTCATAACTTAGTAAAGATTTATGACTCTCTTTCTTCGAGTTTCCCTAAAAGCTTTAGGGATTATGGACGGCGATTCGGTTGATAGAAGTTAAAAGGATATATATAATGGCAGGCTGAGATAAAACCAACGTATTTACAGAGACCCTTATATAAACCCATCAATAGATCTAAGTTGGACCATGACTTAGTTTGAGCCATAGTCCGATTCATCTATGTAATCCAAGCATACACAGACCACCATACATTATGTCATCATTTTCTTTATCTTGTTATAGTTACGTTGATGATGATTCCGAACCGATTTCGGCAATGGCGACTGAGAACATCTGGGAAATCAGTATCCAGAAACAGTCCGTTGCGCAGGACATATTATGGTGCATAAACGTTTGCGCAAACACAGATGCACCCTCTCGTCCCTTCCCCCCTTTATCCAATGGAACGGATAGCCGTTACGACTGGAGAGGATCCGGGATGCAGTATCTGGGCGACGGCAACAAGAACCCTGCCGCCCCCCTAAGCCTTCAACGCTGCTTTACTGCCTCGACACCCGAGGTGGTTTTCAATTGATTGGCCGAGACAGATTTTTGTACACTAAGCGGGGAGTGACCGCTATGACTGCCATAACACTCAAGCCCCCTATGCCAGGTTCAGCCCACGAGTCGACGTGGTTTCCGGGGTGTGGCCGCTGCATGTAGGACAGCTACTTGGAGCCACTGGCAAGAGTTAATGGGCTACAACGATTTTAAATGAGATGACAGTCGTCCAGAATGTATACGGACCGACTGACTGCCACTCACTCTGAATACCCACTACACCCCACATAGTTACGTTAACCCTACTATAAATATATTTGGTTCGATGAAGCTCATTTATTATCGTCCAGTTTTGTAGGAATAAGTAATTAATCATAGTTCAATTTATCAATGTTTCTATTACGTCTTTTTTATAACAAATTAGTTATAAGTAAGGAAACAGGTTTAATTTGGAATTGTTACTGGGAATTAGGAATATTCTTCTGGTACGAATTTGATGAAATGTCTATGCTATAATAAGTCAATTTTAAAATATTGTCCATTAATATTAAAAAAAAAAAGTAAAAAAATTACAAATTATGAAATCTAAACAGATAAAAAATATAAACTGCCGAATTGAGTTGGTAATACTAAAAACGCAATATTTCGGGACACGCTTTCTACTTTACAGTTTAAGATAAAAAAAAAAAAACAGCTTTAAATCATTCGCAACTGAAATAGCGTCTACATTTCTCATTTAGATTGATGGTACTCATTACTCCAACATACACTATTCTAGAACAGTTTAACTAACAATACTTCAAGTTATTTCACAAACTGCTACTCTTTCTGTTATTGATCACCTAGTTCAAATAGAAAAATGTTTTGAAAAGCAAATTGCAAACTTCTTAACAATATGTTGGATCATTTCAAAGAAACTAATGTTAAGACAACCTATAATAGAGCTTTCAAATTCACTCAAAAAACACACAAGACTTGTATTTTCTCAGATATTTGAGACGTCTCAAAGTATTTTCTAAAATAATATTTTCATGTAAATTGTTGGGGCGCGCTGAGCGCCGCAAAACATGCTCCCTGAAGTCTGACGCCTGTCAATTTACGAAATGGGACTTATTTGCCCTGTGAGCCTTGTCACGTAACATGTACAGTCAGCACCAAATAACAGTGATCATTTAAGATAATTAAAACCAGCCGTCGTCCGGTCGGTCGGCCCAAGTATCGCTGGACCGACAGAGTGGAAGCTTACTTTCACGACCCTATAACGCTATAAATTCCTTCCGTGCTCTCGTATCGCTAAGACTAACTTTGGGTCACTGCCCCATAGGAGTAAGTAAGTATTCTAGATATATTTTTTCTAAACATAAGTACTTATGTACCTACTTATGACGGAGCCTGGTGAGAAGCAGCGGCTGAGAGAAAGGAATGGAGGAAAAGGGGGGAGACCTTTGCCCAGCAGTGGGACAGTTCAGATAAAAAAAAATGGTAGCACTCCGGGAGTGCCGGCAGAAGTGAAAACTTCAATATTAACGTTGTGTTTTCACTTTTAAGTTTTCACTTCAAAAATATAACCACAGTCGTCATAATGACAATGACAATCACAATGACACAGACACATTCGCGCAAGCGCGAATGTGTTTTCACTTTTAAGTTTTCACTTCAAAAATATAACCACAGTCGTCATAATGACAATGACAATCACAATGACACAGACACATTCGCGCAAGCGCGAATGTGTCTGTGTCATTGTGATTGTGTCATGTCATTGTGTAACATTCGCGCAAGCGCGAATGTGACACAACGACGAAGACAACGAAGACACACTGACACAGACACATTCGCGCAAGCGCGAATGTGTCTGTGTCAGTGTGATTGTGTCATGTCGACACAACGACAATGACAATGACAATGACACATTCGCGCCACTTTTAAGTTTTCACTTCAAAAATATAACCACAGTCGTCATAATGACAATGACAATCACAATGACACAGACACATTCGCGCAAGCGCGAATGTGTCTGTGTCATTGTGATTGTGTCATGTCATTGTGTCACATTCGCGCAAGCGCGAATGTTGAACGAAGACAACGAATGATGAACGTCACGTTCGATGAACGTCACGAGTCACGTGACCCTGACTGAGTTTTCACTTCAATAAGATGGAAGCGATACAGTTAAATACAAGTTAGGCGAAACGATTCGTACGATATAATAGCGTCTATCTGGTTATGCGCGCGCGGCGAGCGATACGTGTTTCCCGTGCGAGGGTGCTCAGAGCGTCTGTCGGCTGCCGGCGCGCGAGTGCCGCTCCTCGGTCCTCCGCCCCCGCGCTCCGCACCGCACCGCGTGTTGGCAGCGCCTTGTACTCGCCTTGTACGATGTCGCCACAACACTATTTAATTGTTTGAGTCATACGTCGCGTGACCGCAAGTGTGTTCTTTTGTCGTCTCTTGTTTTACGAGCAATGTATAAAAATTAAATAAGATCTTACGCTTTTTCGACGTCACGTGACCCTGACGCGAGTTTGAAAGTTTTTACCCACCCAGCGCCGCTAAAGAAGTTTTCACTTCAAAAAAACATAAGCACTTCTTAAAACTATCTTATTTTATGTTAGATGTTAGCACGAACGAATCTGAAAGCTATGTTACGTAAAACTAACTTATTTGAGTCACACGGCACGTCAACGCTTGATCGATTGTGTCATCGCGTAGTAAAACTCAGATACGATACATTTACAATTGTCACTTTTTTTAAACTGTAAAATGACAATTAGAGAATTGAGGTTTCACAATACATTACACAATGAAAGAATAATCAATATCTGTTGTTAACTGTACCTTACAGTAATAAGTTACTATAGGGACATTGTTAGTTCAGGACGTGTTTAGGAAATGTATGTCGTTATTGCGTTGGAAAAGAGCGTCGTGGGAATAGATCTTTTACTTCTTTGTGACATCAGCAATATAAGTGAAATTTTACCCCTCTTTATATTAATATATAACCTAAGCCTTATCACCACTAGTTTTCATTATAAACGGGATATTTACCATGATTTGTGAGTCTGATTATTTCCCGATATTTCGGCACAGTTGCATGCGCCATGATCACGGGTCGAACTGAAGTGGCGCATGCAACTGTGCCGAAATATCGGGAAATAATCAGACTCACAAATCATGGTAAATATCCCGTTTATAATGAAAACTATGTTCAAAACCGTGATAGTTTCAAATATCTTATCAACACTAGCTTTTTAATGAAAGCTTATTTAGGAATTTTATTTAATTAACGAAATCCATTTTCACTAGAACTGATTTATTTGATTAGCTGATAGCTAAGTAAGTATTTACTCACACATTTTTCTTGTGATCTCGTCTAGATCTAAATTACCTAAGTGATGCCTAGAAGTGACTTTCCCTATTACTAAGGCGACATCTTAGTTAGTTAAAGTTAGAAACCAGTGTTTCCAACTAATTGGCTCCTGTAACAAGGTTTTTATAACTAGCACAGAAGCCTACGGATTCAAATTATTCTGTAAAAAAATACTCAATAATTAAAAAAATAAATCTTTTTAACGTGACTTCTGTCGTAAAAATTTCCCTTGTTTTAAGAGATTTCTTGTGTTTACTAAAATACTTATACGGACTTTTATTTTATAAGAATATTAACAAATTTTTAATAAACTTTTAGACCGAAATAAGATATTGGTAGCAACGCCCGAAATAGAAACATTTGGAGAAGCTTCGAGATCTTTACCCTGAGGGAATCCACACCACATCCCACACCAATATTAAGGTTAAGAAAAATAACCATATATAAGATGCAACGTAATATTTTCTGAGGTTTTTATAAAAAGGCCTCAATTTTAGAAAGCTGAGCTATTTTTTGAAGGGATGACCTTGGCGTGTTTCATGTGGATTGGTGGCCAACGACCGAAATAAGTGGAAAGGTTTGGGAGAGGCCTTTGCCCAGCAGTGGGACGATCAAAGCAAGGAAAAAAAACATGATTTATTTCAATTCTTTCGAACAACTCCAAAAAATATAAAACAATAAGTTTGGATAGTAGTATTTTACATATTTGCATAATCCCGTTTGCATAATATTAATTATCGCATTGAAAGCGTGTGTTAATCAACAGCACAGAATAAATAATAGTACAAGTACAGGCGGTTTACTTCATAAAGGAATTTAGATAGATATTTTTATTACCTATACATATAAAATACCCAGAACACCCGGAATAAATATTTGCAGATCGTACAAACATTTATCGGGAATCGAACCCGCAACCTCCGCGTCGCATGCGGACCTTCGCCCGCCGCGCCACATTGGTCGTGGAACTTTATTCAGTAAAATCACAAAGATAATTTAGAATCGTCTTATACGTTAATACGTTAACGAATAAAACATGACAATCGCAAACGTATCGTAACTGTTGTAAATTCGAGACACACTGCGCTGTGACGCTGCAACGCTTGCAATCGAGCTGGGGCTGACGCGCAGTGTGATTCAAATACCCTACGTTATCAGCCTCTGAACAACACGGAGTGCAAGCCAGTTCTAATTTCCTCTTCGTGTTTGCAGTGTAAACCGGTTTTAATTGGTAATTTCCTGATCGTGTTCAAGCACAGCGTTATACCAATGCCTGTATCGTTTCACTTAATCCTTAATCCTCCCACGAGATGACAGGCGAGGGTTTGAATTATCGGCGTTCAGGCATTTCTAATCATCCCTGTGAACTGCGGGTTAATAAGGACGTGAGGACAGGACACCGTAGTTTGTTTGATGAATTCCTTTGAGACACCTCTGCCTATTTTGAGAAACAAGGCTGGGCCCCACCCCTCTTCACACACTTTACATGACACACAAATACGCCAACACACATAAGACATATTATTTATAGTTTTGAATATAAACGGGATATTTACCATGATTTGTGAGTTTGATTAATTATTTCCCGATATTTCGTAATCAAACTCACAAATCATGAAAACTATGTTCAGAACCATGATAGTTTCAAATAATTATTATTTAGTTTTGTTATTTAAGTACCTAAAACATTAGGAGCAATTGTTTAGTTATAAATAATAATAATAAATAAATAATGCTGGACAATCAACACAACATCATCTAGCCTCAAGCTATGCAGAGCTATAGTTAAGTGATTGTCGTTTTATTAACAGTTTTACACAAAAAATGTAAATACGTTATTGGCTGTATGATATATTCTTAAGATACCTTATTTTGACAAATAATATCAAATAAAATTAAATAAATAATTCATTAATTTCATTAAGTATATAGAATATTCTGTGGTTTATAAACGAAAATAACAAAAATAAAGTAGCGACATCAAACAGACGTTCATTTCACATTTTTATTACATTTTATTTTATAGCTGGGTTATTACTGTGCGAGTAAATTACATTTTGTGTTACTAAATGTTTGTGATCGTCTACGTTCTGAGAAATGGCTGGTTTACGAACAGTAGCGATCTAAATTAAAAAAAAGCAACGCATGGTGACCTTAAAGTTGTAGAACTATTTTTTTCAATATTTTCGACCTCACAAGAGTGCTAGGTATGAATGTGGATGGATATAGAGGAAGAGGTAGGCCTAAGAAAAGATGGATGGATTGTGTGAAAAATTATATGGATGTGAAAGGAGTGAAAACTGAGATGACGGATGATAGAGGAGAATGGAAGAAAATAACATGTTGTGCCGACCCCACCTAGTGGAATAAGGGCAGGAAGAAGAAGACGAGTGATCGCAAGGTCCACGGCAATGCGCAAGCTATTTTAATTCAACCATATTTAGAGCCAATTTCCTTGACCGTGATGCTCCAGAGTTACCTCAATCTAGCAACGACAAAACCGCTCAATAGTGAACTAAAGTTGAGAACCAACGTGCAAGTAGATTGGATGAGCTTTCACGGCGGTTGCTCGGTTAAATCGAAACTGTGGTAAAGCTGTTATACTAGTAAGGGCAATTACACACTGTATTTAGTAGATTTAATAGTCAAAATATATTTTTTGTATAGACCTAACGTTTCTGAAATAAAAATTAATTGTAAACACATTTATTTAAAATCATAGCAAAAAGTTTTTTACAATATACATGGACAATGATACATATATTATAAAAAAAACTTAAAAACTAGATTGCCAGCAGCGGGACAAGTCCCAAGCTACCGGTGGTCAGGGCTACAGATTGAGGAACCTCCGGACAATGCGTGCCGTGTCGAGGATCACTGCCGCATGCATCTGACCCTTGAGTCAGCCAAACTATTATTATATATTATTATTTCAGTTTTGGCACATATTTTCTTATCCTGTAAATTATTATTGTGTCAAGCGCATCAACATAAAACTAGTTTAATACGAGTCCGATAAAGTCAAAACGAAACGCTTTGTTTGACAATAACTTAAACTGCTACAAAAAGCTCTCAAAAGCCATTATACATACGTAATCGTGAATGACATAAGCACAGTATGAAATCGGATAAACGAATTTATATTATAATAATAAATAATCAGTATATATTATAATAATATAAAAAATATAAAAAATATTCAGTATACTGAAAATTCGTCCAATATGTAATCGCCTTAAGCCTATTTGATTGACTTGCCGGCAGGGACTTCATGTGGGATGAAATGTAGGCTGATGTCTATGTACAGTCAAGCACAAAATTATATCAAGTTACAAACGAAAAAAATGAGTTTAATATTAAACTGCTTTTGATCAGAATAGTACTTCTATAAAAGGATTGTTAATGTATCTAATGAATTCGTTCCGTAATCAATTATAAGAACTGTACCTACATTGTTCGCGACTGTACCTATCAGTGTTGCATATAAACGCTGTCTTTAATAATACAAAGCAAGTCCACCAGTAAAGCGTGAACTTCCAATACTAAGAATTTTAATGATTTGTATTTCAGATAAGACTGGTAACCAATTAAAAAATAATTCTAGCTTTATTAAATTTATGGTAACACTGTAAAATTTAAGTTTGAAGGTACTTCTAATTTATGTATTACCAACATTGTCTACCTATTTCTTTTTACGTTTGTTAAAAATATACACATTTTTTTGATTGTGTTTTTTTATTTTATTGTTGTATTTTGAATGTGTTGTATCTGTGTTGTGTGTCAAGTAACTAGTACTCTCTCTCTCTTATAACCAATTAATCTAGACTAGTACCCGTTGACAGGAAGCTACAACAGATTAATTAAGTACGCTCTCTAATAGGCCTTCAAATAGTTGAAAATTTTTTGTGCGCATGCTCCAACTTCCGCCATGTTTTTCGGGCACTTTATTTACAAAATGTATGAGAAGAGGACGGTTTTAAAAGAAAATAGTAATAAAACAAGTAATAATAAACATAATTTTATAATCAGTTCAATTCAAATTATTGTGCATACATGATGAAATTATATTACAAGTATTTTAATTAAAATATATAATGTTATCTATAAGAAAAGGGGCAATAAAACGTTGTTGTTATAGCGTATGCCGCAGTGATACGCGTAGTAGGGAAATCCTTTCAGGAGAGTTTATATTATTTCATTAGTTTTCCAAAACCTTGTTTGAATATAGACGGAAACTCTTAAAAAAACACTTAAAAATTTGTCACAAATGTCCTAAATGTGATTTGTAGGTAAAGCTGTGTAGACGAGGTGATGGTCGATTTCAAGGAATTGATAATTTAAATAAAGACATATCTATTTGTTCACTTCATTTTGAAGGAGAATCTGGTCCAATAACCGAATATCCAGACCCCATCAGTTGTGCAAGAAAAACAAATAGTGATAATGAAATAATAAATATATTTAATTAATCGACGACCGATGTGGCGCGGTGGGCGATGGTCCGCCTGCGACGCGGAAGGTTGCGGGTTCGATTCCCGCCTCGGGATAAATGTTTGTATGTTCTGCAAATATTTATTCCGGGTGTTCTGGGTATTATATGTATAATAAAAAATATCTATCTATGTAATGTATTATATTAAGTATGTCAGTCTTCTAGTACCCATAACACAAGCTCCGCTTAGCTTGGGGCTAGATGATGTTGTGTGGATTGTCCAGCATTATTTATTTATTTAATTATAAATTTAAATAGAGGCTTCTATTATAATTATTATTTTTTGTATTTACTTTTACTCATTATTATTTAATTATTAATATCTTAACCTCTCAACTAGTTCGCTTTATTTCCTTCTTGAGGACGACCATGGCATTTTAACCATCGTTGTAACTGAACAAAGTTGTGGGCTTCTACGGTAGGATGCACTAACAAAGCTCCGTCAATTAATTTTTCATTTAATTGCACTATTAAAGGTGATAATGCTTGTTGCCCAGCCATTTCTATAAAAAGTGCCCGAAACTTTCATATTGCCGCGTTTTTAACATGGCGGACGCGCATGCGCTGAGCATACTGTGGACAGGTCTATTGACTTGTGTCGCTCGTGCAGGAAATTGTCTTGTATGTCTGTTTATGCCAACAAGTATTAATAAAACGTAAATGTATTAAAGTATTAATAAATTAAAGCATATAAGTAATATGCTTTAATTGTTTTATTAATACTGCTTTCTTACAAACGTCATATCTCACTTAAGTATATAATTAGCTCTCTTCCATGCTTGAAAAATTCAACCAAAAAAATTTTGCAAGCGTTGAAATTTAATCCGCCAAAAAAAATCCATTGGTGGAATCCAAACATTGATATTTGTCTGTGTTATGTATGTATGTGTGTCTATGTAAGATTAAAAAATGTACCTAATCAATATACAGAGTGTTTTTTTGAGAAGGGCGATGGTGGCCAAGCCTGAGACCGATTTAGAGTAATCTCGCGAAAGGAACCATGCCCTCCCCATCACCACCCTGCTCAAGAAACCACCCTGTATATTCCTCTATTCTATCAGCAATCAAATCAAGCTATAGATGCTTAGTTTGGAACTAGATTCCGATATTTGACGACCGATGTGGCGCGGCGGGTGAAGGTCCGCCTGCGACGCGGAGGTTGCGGGTTCGATTCCCACCTTGGAATAAATGTTTGTACGATCTGCAAATATTTATTCCGGGTGTTCTGGGTATTTTATATGTATAATAAAAAATATCTATCCATGTAATGTATTGTAAGTATATCAGTTTTCTAGTACCCATAAAACAAGCTCAGCTTAGCTTGGGGCTAGATGATGTTGTTTGGATTGTCCAGCATTATTTATTTAGTTACATAAATAATTATTAGTTATCCCTTACATGTACAAATATAAAAAAGAACAGTAAAACATATTCATTTTATTTCAACGCAGAATAACGTGGACAGATACAGCTGGGAATAAATAGAAACGACAGTACAAAAGAAATATAGGGCAGCTGTGCGACTGCAAAGATACCTACATTTCATACGGTACATATTCCCAGACACTTGAGCCATCTTGCATGCAATCTTGCGCTAGTGGAAATAAAAGACGACTTGGTCCTTTATTTTTCTTTTGTTTATTTTTCATTCTGACTTTAGGCCTGTGGCTATAAATGCAGTACTGTTGGATCTTTGTTTCATATACAGGGTTACAGGAAAAATCGTGCTAGGATAAGTTTAGGGTAGGGTATTTAATAGTGAAATTATTGAAATATAGTCAGAAATTATGGGTACTCCACGCCCTCAACGGATCTATCACAATTTTTTCTATAACCCTGTATACATAAATTCAGTGAAATAGTTGTATATGCTAAGTAATTCTAGGTGCCACTTCCTCGCGATCAGAGCCTAGGGCCTAGATGAACAGACAAGAAACTTTCGGCCTAGTTTCTACCGTATGTATCATCCTTTTTACAAAGAAATGAATAAATAGCAGTGTTCAAATGATTAAAACTAACAGAAGGATAGTTATTAGCGGGCTGGTCTAGCTGATCAAGTTAAACATTAACAATCTTATTGAAAATTGCCTACACGTATTAATTGTTTAAAATATAACTTTTAAGCACGAAATGATAGCACTCTTGTGGCTGAAATGGCGATTGACACTAAGAACCCTGATTTATGGTAATATTTTTGGTTTCTTTTAGCATCAAACTTGGAGGTCAGGCTAAAAGACTTACATTTTTATCAAGTTAACTAAACATTATATTAATCAAGGTTAATAAAGCCACGTGGAGGAAAATCTTTCCAAAATATACCACAAAATGTTACAGCCAACACAATAATGTCCGATTACCGGAACATTTTCCTTAAACCGAGGCCCGAGGCACAAAATAAAGGCGATGGGTCAGGTCACGTAGCCTGCGACTTTCCCCAATTTTGCGCTAACCAGGGGGGGTATCCTGACAACTGAAATGTTTTTGAACTGTTATTTGATCAAATTGCAGATCAGTTTTCTTCTTCGTCTTTTATTGATATTCGAATGATCGATTTTCATACCGCTTGATAGAATTAACAAAAAATCAGGTAGGCCATGCTCAAATCAGGTAGGCCATGCTCAAATCAGGTAGGTCATGCTTAAATCAGGTAGGCCATGCTCAAATCTGGTAGGTCACGTGCTAAACCGCAGCATTGACGTCATTTTTAACAGCTCAGTGATAATTTTATAATGCTCAGTCACGTCCACAAAATGCCACGGAATACTGATGAGTTACTGTAGTAAAATCATCGAAAACTGAACTGCAACTGAAAGGATATTCGGTCACGCAAGTTTCCCCTTGCTGGATAGCCCCACAGACCGAGCGAGGGTCAGAAACTTAAGAAGTTGCCGAGTTCCGCTTGTTTATGAAGCTTGTTTGTTGTAGAGCTTATTAGATTTATGGAAGACCAAACCTGGGAATTTAAAGGAAATATATAGGTATCTATACACCCGACAGTATCGTGTGCTTCTTCTTCTTTTTAGTTTTTAAGCTAAAAAAGGTTTTTAGTTTAGACTTGGTTAGGTTGTCTGTATAAAATTGTGCTAAGCAGTGAGACCACCTTTTAAGAAAATATGTAACAGGTTTCTTATAAAAGTTTTTTTTGTACGACGTTAATACGACAGGTTAGTTCTGCCAGTGTTTATCTGAAGTATATTTCAGTCAAGTCAGTCAGTCAATCGTCAAGTCGACTGTCATTTGTTTAAAGGGAAAATTGTGAATAATTTTTCTTTCAATACCGGACACTCAGTGTATGGAAAATACAAACAGAAATAATAAAAAAAATGCAAACAGAAACCTTCACATAACTTTCCAATAAATTTATCTTTACTTTACCTTATCTTAAAGTTCTGTCAAATCATCGATACATCCTTGATCACAGAGCTTTCATTATTGATCCCTACAAACGCTCAGAATATGATTCACGTAGAATATAAAAAAAACTATGAGTTCAGACTTCGTAATTCGGAATACGTGGAATTTTGACGAGGCGCTTGTTATTTTGAAGTATCTTCGTTATTTTGATTGAGCGATAATTGCTACGTGATACTTACCTTTTCTATTTTGCAAACTTATCAAATGCTCAGTTCCGATTTAGGTAAGAATAAAATAATGAATAATAATATTGACTAGTAATCCTTTCGTCCCGGATTGACAGGATTATACAAAAGTCATACATTATTTATACTATGTAGGTATATATACATTTTATGTTTGAGATAAAGTGTTGCGGGATACGTGGGAGAGGCCTTTGCCCAGCCGTGGGACGATTTAGGTTAGAGAAAAAAAAATGTTTGTGATTGCCCCGAGTTTTTTTTTATGCATAGGCAAACGCTTGACCGCAATCTCATCTGATGTTAAATGATGCGGCCTATGGCGTACCGCGTTCGCCTAGATATAACCTATTCACTCTACTCTTGAAAATGACCAAATTATAGTTTATAATGTAACTTTAATGTGGTACTCCATATAAATTCATATCGTATAATTCACGTTAAATTAAAAACAATACAAAATCTCGCGTTAAAACTTAATTGGTCGTATTATATTCTCCTCGTAATAAGAGTAGGCAGTTTATTTACCCGTTCCTTACTAGGGTGTATATCATGCCGGGGTCGTGTTTGATGATATTAACATGCTACGTGGCAGGTTACTCAATAAAATTTTCATGATCTTGTTTATGTTAGGTATCATAAAAATACCTTTATATTTATGTGCATAATTCTGTTTGAATACACTTATCTACTGTTTCTATATCATATTTATTTACTTATTTATCTGTGTACCTATTTTATTACTATACATACTTGTGTATGTTTTGAGACTGAATTTCACACAAATTATGTGGATTGCCGTTTTCTTTTGACAAGGAAATTAAGCCATATTTATCCTTAAGTTTCAGTAAGTAAGAGAATTTTAGAAGCAAAAAATAACTTACTTCATTTGAATCTTTGGAAGAACGTGAAAGTTCTTTATCTACAGACTTCTTTCCCACTTTTTTTTTCTTTACAATTTACATTCTTTTTTTATGGTTCGATAACACGTTTTTCACACAAAACTAATAGATAGTAACCTACCATACTCTTTGTAGATTTTTTTATGTTTGTAAATAAATCACATTTTTATATAAAAGGTTGATTTTACCCCCGAAAACCATCAAAAGCATCATGAAAATCAACTCACCTCGACAATTCCAGGAGAGACTCTCATTAGCCAAGACTGTAGGCCAGGAAACCTTTGGCAGTGCGAGCAGAACTTCTGGTGGAAGTACATCGCGCGGTTGGCAGCCACCAAACGAACTAGCCTATTAGAAAAAAAAATATCAAAATGTGTAGAGACGTCCAGCAGTGGACTGATATACGTTGATGATGATGTGTATAAGTAAGCCGAGTTGGAAAATCGATGATTTTTTTCAATCGCTAGGATTTTCAATTCAACAATGTTTCCAAAAAAGAACTCAAAATGATCAAGATAGACTCCCGAGCATATTTACTGCGCCTAAGAAAGTCGCCCATAAAGTAAATGAACGATTCTTCATACAACGTAACACCCATCCCATGAAACCAGTATTATAACGGGTAAAACTATTGTAATTGTCTGATTTTCGATCTATTTGTAGATATATAGATCTCAAATAACCATTTCCCTTTTACTCCCAGCAGCGTAAAAACACGGCGCTTGTAAACATAATATAATTTAATAGCAAAAAAAAGACGTGGGGCACTCGGGGACTGCTGCGGTAAAGCTATTGCATAGCATTTTTAGCTGGATTACGCATGCGCAGTGTTAGGTTATTTTTGTTCGGTATTTTAGTTACGGAATTTCTGGATTCAGTCTTCACGCTCAAGGCCCGCGATAGAAGCTATGCAATAGCTTAAAAATATACTCTGTGGAAAAATACCAGCAGTTGGGTACGCTCGATTTGATCTAAAGAAGACTCAGATAGCTTTTACACAAAAGATAAAGTTAGGAGTAAGAAAGGTCCATTGTGATGTTATCGAATCACACTCGTGAGTCTGTGACTGCTTTGTAAGTAGTTACTAGACCGAAGGTCGGGAACGTAATAAAGTTTAGTCTAGACTGTTACCTATTTATTCGTCAAACGCAAAAGAAATACGAAAGAATCTATTAAGAAATTGTATATACCAACTTATTTTTTATCTAGACAGAACGTCAAGGGCATTTTAGTTTTCATTTATGCACATTTATGAAGATAATATATTACAACCTATATTATCAACCTATATTGTCCCACAGCTGAGCAAACGTCTTCAGCTTTCCAGGTCCCAGTCTTTGGCGATTTTTCAACCCTTATCAAAGATGAATTGAATATAAAAAGAAATAACGTTAGTTACACTATTTATAACACGAGAACGGAAAAAAATATATCAAGAATGCTATATTATCAACAGCTATTAGGAACATGATTTGAAATGTGTTAAACAAAAAAAATACAAAAAAAAAGACACTTCATGTTTAAAAAGTCCTTATTTTTTCCACACAGCACACAAACCCTACCATAAACAATATATTTATATTCCAAAGTATTCTAATCTTCAAACGAAAATCATCCCACAAGAATCTTTTAGCGCTATCTGAATTGATCTTGTTGCGAAGTATTTCTAAAGAAACTTTACAAAAGATCTATTACTGAACACCTTTTAGTCTTCAGGACGCTACACTAACAGTAGACATAAATAGTTCTGAGCTGAGCGCATTACAAAGGAAGAACTACAATAGTGAGTGCGAACTGAATACACCTGTGGGTAGCACAAAAGTACAAAGAGCAGATTTGTTATAGTCCTTTGTAGCCAAAACAAAACTAGAACATCAAAAGCTTGTATCAAGTTTGATAGTACAGACCTCATATTTTTTCGTCTATCGCCTATGTATAGCTTTGTGTATATCTTATGTTTCTGTCCATTTTAAGTTGCAAATAAATGTATTTTCTTTCTATCTTTCATATTTGTAGACTTTTACTGATAACTCAGAACGAAAATATAAACGAAATAAATCCTAAAAATAGAAAAGATTTTTGCCCCTTATTATAAATTTAAATCAATTTTAAATGCATCCAGTTACACAGTTTTTAATTACGGATTGCGCAAGTTTTTTATGATTTGCGTATCTGAGCAAAATTCTTTTACTTCTGTAATGATTTAACCTGAAAATAAAATCTTTATATTATATATAAGGCATCATACCATACTCTCTACATACCATCCAATCATGTCATCTACAGACAATGATACATAAGACGACTTAGATAAAATTTAAAGCAACATTATCTGGAAAGACGGTGAAAGAACATACAATATTTGGTGTAAATTCTGTCAAGTTTATGTATTACTTACGTGTCTTTATCCCGAGGTATCTCCTCGCCGCGCTCCACTTCGAACAGAGGCACAACAAAGACGGTCTTAGCGAACACACATCCATCATCCCTCTTCTTATCTCCCATGAGCTTCCTCACCATTGTCAGGAACTTGGGCGCTAAGCCATCGCTTGGAACCATTTCTATATCAGACACGAGGAAGTAGTTCGTAAAAGACGCGTTCCTTGCAACATTCCTCCCCACATTTATAGGGTAAACCAAATGGTGTTCGCGTCTAAAAGTGGGGATACCGAACGATTCTAATCCCGAACAATCTATGAACTTCAAGCGGTGGGAGTCCAAACTTGTTTTAGGCATTCGTTTCATCATGATGTCAATTTTCTTTTGCCTCGCCCATTCGATGTACCGTGCTCTAGTCTTATTGTTCAAATTTCTAAATCTATCCAACTTTCTTTGTACGATCTCTTCGGAACTAATATTAGCATTTGTAGTTGGTATCTCCGTGGTTAGCACTAATTGGTCTTTTTTCATAATAAGCGGTGGGTATTTTTGCGGGTAGAACAAATGTACGGAAACTTTGGACATTCCAGGATAGCAATGGCAAAGCTGGACCATTATCTGCATGGCTATGTCTAAATCGTAGTTTGGAACGAATACTGAAAGACTGATCGGTCCTTCCCAGAACCTAGCTATTTCTATGATGTGATAAAGAAATTCTGGTGTGGCTTGTGTCGAATACGTGACTGCTTCATACTTGCTATAGTTTGCGTATGCTTTTCCTTTTATTGCGTTGTATATGACTTTGTAAGGACCTTTGTTTCCAGCTTCGGGAGATGAATACAGACTAAATGTACCCCATTTCAAGGTCACTGGGAGTCCGTAGTTGAATTCGCAATAGCTTCTATTTTCGTTGGGCGTTCGACCTTGCAGGAAGCTACCGGGACGGTAGTCAAAGTCACCGATCTTTTGTTGGATGTGGGGGCGGCCTTGGTGACGGTATGAATACAACTGGAGGATCACTATTATTGTGATGATAAAGGCAGCTATGAGGAGTAGAGTCGAGTGTCTCCGTGACAGTCTGAACGAGTAAGCACCACATATTCGTAGGCATCTCGTCATTTTGAACATTCATTTTTTTATAGTTATGTCGGTCGTATGGTATTCATGATAACCAAAAATACTGAAGCAATATCCATTAATTTTACCTTTTCTCTGCCCCACACTGGCTGTTATTTCTCAGTATCATTCTTAGGTCAATACTTCTTCTACTTCTACTGCACTATTTATTATCAACCTGCTTGTTTTCTTGATTAATTCATAAACAGTTCACAAAATAAATTATATCACAAAACCACCTTTTAACAGCACATTTTTCATCACAGACTTTACTTTCACTTAGGGCATTACAAAAATAAAAGAAATAGCTTATTTTCACTGTGTTTTATATTAGAAATAATTGATTTTCGTTGAATTTTATTTACTTGCCGAATTATTGTTTTATTTTGACAGCTGGATGCGCGCGCTGTTTTTCAGCACATGCGCACTGCAGAGATCAATATCACTGCTCGGAATATTTTCTGAATGATTAGGAAAACCCACAGAATATAAAAAACTGGTTCTGTGGGAAAACCTAATGGGAAAAACATGAAGTTAGCGTGAACATCCGTAAAAGAAAGTATTTATATTAGTCGGATAGTCGTGTTAGATGTTTCTTACAGAAGATTTTAATCTGCCAATACACAAAACTTTCTATACTAAATGTATGAACCGATATTGTTCTTCGCAACACTTTTCTATAACGTATCACACGTAACATGTAACACAACACATACATAGAAAATGTGACTCTACTGTCATGGTATCTCTTAGCAGTATCAAGCCACTTACCACGATACGCAGAAAAATATATATTCAACGCAATGTTTAGTATATTCAGATATTAATTATAAACCTATGATTTCAGAATACTAAATGAATAAGTACTCATTATTATTCAAGAAATAGGTAATTTATAACCTTTATTAATTTTGCTCCGCCTTCGGCATAGGAAGTAGAAAGTACTAGTGATTTGAATTCCTAATATAGGTTTCTTTTAAGAGAAGATTATTCGGCGCCGACTTCCTAAAATCTTCCTATAAGAAAAATTAACAAATATAAAAAATTTGGTGGCATGTTAGTAGTACTTTTGTAGACTGGACCTTTACAAAAAGTCTTAATACAATGAATGAAAACCCTACATAAAACACTGTCACAACTTGGTCTCTCCAACTAAAACAAACCCGAACTTTAAGAAAAATGTTCGTAACGTAACAATCTAAACCTTTCACATAAAGGAGCTAACTTTCTACGAGTAATGGAAACATTTCCGTAATAACAATGATCGAAATAATTCCAATAAACCACGTAACTTTCATTCAAAGTCTTTTACAAGTCGAAATCCACCCATCCAAACTTCAGCAGTTGATGAGCAATCTTGGGTACATCGGAAGTTGTTTAACTTCGAACACGCTACCAAAAACCTGTGCAAAGTTCTAAAATTTCAGTTCAAATCCAGATTTTCTGGAAAGCACTCAAGTAATGAAAAACAAGTCATTAAGAGAAAAATTCAAGAAAATTCAAATCAAACCATTGTATAGAAAAGTAAACCCAAAACATATTCTAGTATCGGTGCAAAGTACCTATAATCTAGACGGCAATGACTTTACAATCAAAAGAGAAATAAGTGATGTGAACAACAAACAAGATCCTATTTTACCTGGAGCTTGTGAAAGAAAATACACTCAACCAGTTAATAAAGTGTACAATTTCAGAAATGATATTAAAATGATAGACAGTGCAGATAACACTAGAGCTTTTAAAAATGATAGTACAGAAAAAGTTGATCAACTTGTCCAATCAGATAAGTTAGCATTACACTATGTAAGTATCAATCTGTTCTTTTCAATACATGTATTTATAAGAAGTAGCTTCTAGGTATTCTTGCGCGAATTTAAATAAATAATGCTGGACAATCCACACATCATCATCTAGCCCCAAGCTAAGCAGAACTTGTGATATGGGTACTAGAAGACTGACATACTTAAAACAATACATTACATAGATAGATATTTTTTACTATACATATAAAATACCCAGAACACCCGGAATAAATTTTTGCAGATCGTACAAACATTATCCCAAGGCGAGAATCGATTCCGCAAACACCGCGTCGCAGGCAGACCTTTGCCCGCCGCGCCACATTGCTTACTTACCCAATACTTTTTAGACTTTTTAGTACTAAGTAACCTTAGTACTAAAAAGTCTGTTAACAAGCTAACGCTTGTTAACACATATTTCAGTCATCAGACACTTGGCTTCGGTTCTACCCGTTGCCTCAGAAGGAACATGAATCCATCTGCTCCATTGTACTGCGATGTATCGCGAGTCAGCTCGGCATCGCCAGTATACTCGTCCTCTGGACTTTGATCTGGGTATTCGTCATACACTCCTTTGAAGGTATGAATCACAATAAATAAATATATATTCACGGACAAATCACACTCTAGTCCCAAACTAAGCAAAGCTTGTACTATGGGAACTAGATTAATAGAATACTTACTTACCTATATTTTTATTTTTGTAAATACTTAGTAACACCAAGACACAGAACAAATATTTATGTTCATCACGGAAGGTAGAGCTACTACCACCTAAGCTGTGACGCCTGTCAATTACACACTAGTCTTCCTAGCTAGCTAACCAGACATCGTTTATTTATAGCTAGGACACAAAAAAGCACGACAAGTGATTTTAACAACAATTTTCCATGATTGTTTTATATCTTCTACTTACCCTATCTAATAAAATATTAATCCTATTCATTCTAGCTACGCGTAGCTAGAATAAATAGGTAATCATTCAAAAGCTCTGTATTTTTTTAGGTCCGTTTGAAGTGAAAGTTAATGAAGACTTCGAAAGTGAACAAAATCAGCTGGTCATTGACCTCGCTACGGAGTTGAGACAGGTATTTATTAAATTCTCAGGATGAGATAAAATGAATGAATTATTAAAAAAATAGTCGTCTTCGCCGTGTCATTGTGGTCTCTGAAGAATCCATTTCGACAATGGGCCCTTTATTAAACGACGACCGATGTGGCGCGGCGGGCGAAGGTCCGCCTGCGACGCGGAGGTTGCGGATTCGATTCCCGCCTTGGGATAAATGTTTGTAGGACTTGCAAATATTTATTCCGGGTGTTCTGGGTATTTTATATTAATAAAAAATATCTATCTATGTAATGTATTGTATTAAGTATGTCAGTCTTCTAGTACCCATAACACAAGCTCTGCTTAGCTTGGGGCTAGATGATATTGTGTGGATTGTCCAGCATTATTCATTAAGTACTTATTTATTTATTTGTTAAATCGTGGTTATGGGTACTTACAGGGTATTTTGAGGTATTTAGTCAATAAGACAAAAAGTGTGACTTTCCACCTACTCGAGAGCCTACTCTCGGGTTCTATACCGAGACTCTACTCTCGGGTGTGATACCTATATCTAAACTAAAGAATTTCCACAAAACTAAAAAAAAAGACGTATACGCTTGTGAGTAGTTTAAGAAGCAAATTTTAGTAGTTTTTCTCTACATTATAAAATCATAATTCACGTAACTCCGCGAAAGTTGCTTTCGACTTAGTTAGCGCCAACATTTTCATGCAAATACTTTAAATGTGTTGGTAATAAACTGCATGCTTTTCGGCGCTTTCAGCGGGTGTTTTACGCTTGAAGCGAAATTCAATTAGCGAGCTACAAATAAGTATTCTTCTTGTTTGTTTTTAAGATCAGAAGTATGAGGTTTTATGTATATCATACACTTTGACTTTGGTGATGAAAATATGCAGGAAACACACACACTTTGAAAATAAATACTTATAATACTTACTTTATTTGCAAGAGTTAATTATTTACATTTTTCCTACTAAAATAGAGACCTACTCGAGGTAGTGACTTTTCCAGGCTAAAAATATTCGGGCTTATTTTCGACAAAGAGAAAAGGAAAATGTATTTTAAACAAAACGGAAAATGCAGTTATTGATTTTTTAAAGCGATTCTTTTACTACTTCCCTTAAACTCTCGTGGTTTCAAACTTGACTAGATACCTTTATCAAAAATCCACTACGCATCTACAGATTTATAAATTACGAAATAGAAAATTAATGAATTCGCAAATCGTTTTTATACAGTTTTTTTTCGATGTTACGCTTACGTCATTAATCTTTCGTGATTTGGTATATCCATACTTTTTCTCTTCGTTTCATGATTGCTAAAAGCAACCTTATGTTTAAAAAAATAAAGATACATTTCGTATCTCAGTTGCCTTAAAAAATCGTCTTAAGAATAGCGTATCTTTTTCCGGATATAATACTTTTCTTTTGACAGAAAAACAGTGGTATTACAAAAGTCGTTCAATCATCGTGACCTTCCGAACCCACAAAACCTTATTGGCAGATAGAAACCCTCTCAACGGCCTAAATTTTTATCATTCAATAAGACCCAAGACAGTACCTCTACCATGAGTTGTCACAGTAAAATCGCCTGACTTTACTACAGTAGTTACGTAAATATTAGTACATATTACGAATTTTAGTACCCAACTATCTGCTAGAGGCGCTGTACAAATCATCATACATTTTTTTAACTTCAGACGCTAGCGAGTATAGATTGTAAAAACTCATGGTAGAGCTACAGGAATAAGAAAATATGTTACACGGCAATTTGCGCTACAAAAATGAAATTTGAATATCCTTAGCGGGGAACCCCCAGGTATTGCTTAGAGTCCTGAGAGAAAAGGTTCGGTAATTTTGAATTTTTTTACAGCGTATTTATATTTTTACCGAAATTGATATAAAACAAGATTTAAACCAAGTGAAACACGATGTTAATCGAATAAGTTTTTGAATCTACTTATACTATGCCATGGTTATGCGCATACAAATATATTGACGACCGATGTTCGCCTGCGACGCGGAGGTAGCTGGTTCAATTCCCACCTTACGAATCTGTAAATATTCATTCCGGGTGTTCTGGGCATTTTATATGTATAATAAAAAATATCTATCAATGTAATGTATTGTATTAAATATGTCAGTCTTTTAGCACCCCATAACACAAGCTCTGCTTAGCTTGGAGCTAGATGATGTTGTGTGGATTTTCCAGCATTATTTATTTATTTTTTAATCTTAATCACTATTAACAGAAACAATATTTTGTGCCATAGCTCAAAACTGCAAAAAATTACTTACTTTACTATAATACTACTTAATTGTACATACTTTACTATAAATAATAGTTTCTTGCCCGAGCTTCTAGGCTCTGGTCGCGTGGAACTGCCACCTAGAACCACCTAGTATGTAAGACGATTCTAAATGATCCTTGTGATTTTACTGAATAAAGTAATTTTTGCCTTTGACTTTGAAATATATACAATTACTTTACTTTACTAAGATGGATGGATTGTGTGAAAGGAGTGAATACTGAGATGACGGATGATAGAGGAGAATGGAAGAAAAGAACATGTTGTGCCGCCCCACCTAGTGGGATAAGGGCAGGACAAAGAAGAAGAGGCATCTCTCAACGCCATATCATGAAATAACGATTTGTCATTCGGATCAAGGCAAAAAGTTTTTGTATTAAAATCGGGATAAGTTTTATTTGAAGCTTTTTACGTATAAATTAATCAAAGTTCCCAATAAAGGGAAGCCCGTTCAATGCGAAGTTTGGAAACTAATCATGTTAAAGTTAAATTAAAATATTCCGTAAAAAAATATTAAGGTTCACTTTGTACAGTCTTAAGGAAAAAAACTTATATTACTCGACCAAAGTTTTGGGAGTTTTAGCGATTTATAGTGATTTTGTCAATACCAATAAAAAAGTTAAAATCACAGTAAAAAGACAAATTACACGGGTTTTTACAAAATATAAAATAAGATAGTCGATTTTCAAGTCAATTGAATATGAGCTTAATTTTTATTAAGTGTAGGTACACAATGCACATGCACTCGGTCCATGCAGTTCTTGATTATAATATTCCACTTATTTTAATCATTACAAATATATTAAAAATAATAAATGTTGTTTAAGTATCGTTTTGCTTCTATAAATACAAAATAAATTCAATATTAACAAAACGATAAAATAAACTTTTAGTCCTTGCCTCGAAAATTTACTAAATTCTTTCTATATTTTTGTATTCATTCAATACTAACCAGAATGAATAAATAAAATATAAGAATTCGCGACTTCATCTTATCATAATATTTTGTACAATTCACACAATATCTTGGTAAATTATAGCCTATGTGATATTCTGATGTATTGACTACGTGAATTGTAAAGTTTCATTAAAATCCATTAAGTAGTTTTTGCTTAAAACAGTAACAAACACATCATTCCATACAAACTTTCGCCTCTATAATATCAAATAGGATTTGAATAAGTTTAGATATAGTCTGATTTCTTTCTGCAAATAAATATAAGGAAACGAATGATTGGTTTTTATTAAATGTAATTCATTTACTCATTGGGCTTTGATTGATTAGTCAGGTCACGTGCTCAACTCGATTGGAGCCGAAAACCCCGGACCAATATAACTGCTTTATTAATTTAGTCATGTCTTGTATGGCTATTGAATAAAAAATACTTATCGT
Source organism: Ecliptopera silaceata (assembly GCA_932527185.1). Lineage (NCBI taxonomy): Eukaryota > Metazoa > Arthropoda > Insecta > Lepidoptera > Geometridae > Ecliptopera > Ecliptopera silaceata. The sequence goes on from OW052211.1 coordinate 5,537,547, forward strand.
CGATAATGTAAGAAATAGTCTTATAATTTGGATATTTTTAATAGACATACATCGTAGAACGCATCGTCACTTAACATCAGGTGAGATCGTGGTCAAACACTATAACTTGTAAAAAAAAATAGAGTTCTTCTTTAATTAATTTTCTTTTTTTCTGAAATTCTAGTAGTAGTTGTCTGGAAGAGATCGCTTATATAAAACCGCCCATTGTACGTTTTATTTTTAACTATTTGTTTCTTTGTGTTTCTTTTATTGATGTACATTAAAGTTATATTCTTTAGTAACTGTATCAAAACAAAATACTTTTTAAAAAATATATAAAATATTGGCAAGGACCGACCGTATACACGTGAAAAGTCCTCAAATATATACAAAGCCCAAATAGAGCTCACAAGCTTCTGTCAGGCACTGATAAAACACGTCCGTCCTTATTTCCAGCCAGATACAAGCGTTATTATCTGACTTCCCTTGGGTCTTGATAAACAAGCTTGGCTGGCTGCCAGCCGGGAAGTGCCAAAATCGGTTAAGTTTTAGAACATACAGGAAATAGTTCCGCTAAAAATAGGTTTTGAATCGAAACGCTTCAAGGTGATAAGAATTGAATTCAAATTTTATACAAAATTCAATTTATTTTAGAATAATTTATACAAATAGCAGAAGAAATGTTGAAAATCAAGGCTTCGGTGCTACGACTCGTAGAGGTTGCGTAGCATAAACCGTAGCAAACAGCTACGAAGCATACTTCACGATTATAATGACATCATTATTTGTATACTGATAGTATTCTCAGCAAATACTGTCTCATCTGCACACAAATCTAAATATAGCTTCGTAATAACCATCATAACAGGCGTCACAGCTCAGTAAGTAGTAGCTCTGCCTTCCATGCTGTCGTGGGTTCGATTCCCAACCAGAGCAAATGTTTGTGTCATGAACATAAATATTTATTCTGTGTCTGGATGTTACTATGTATTCTATTATGTATCTACAAAAAAAAATATAAGTAAGCAATAAATATCAGCTATCTAAATAGTTCCCATAGTACAAGCTTTGCTTAGTTAAGAACTAGAGTGTTATATGTGAAACGTCCATGAATATTTATTATTTTTTTATTATCATTCCATTATCAACCTAAAGTACTTACAAGGAAAATTATGTAACACAAGATAATATAAACCTTAACGGCCGGTTTCTGGAAACCCAAATCACGATTGATCTGAGTTTGACACATAGTAATTATTAGATTTTTTCGTTGATCATCGTTCGAGAAACCGGCCGTAAGTGTCTCAACAAAAGGTCTAAATCTCCAAAGCTGGTTATAAAGCAATGTAAATTGGTATTGTTGATGGTATGTCTAAGGAATGTACTGCATAATTGAGATTGCGAGTACAATGATTGAAATTGGTGGATATTGCAAATATCTGTGGTTATACTCTAAGTGGCATTGCTCAGTCCTTATTGGAATGGTTGTGGTGTGACCACGAAATGGCAATATTGTAGAACTTATAGATTGAAGTATTGTCTGTACTGCGGGAAAGCTTGGTCTAACTCTTCTTCTTCTTCGTGTCGATGATCTTAAGGCCCAAGCGCTCAGTCAGGACGGTAGCCCAACAACAAAAGATGTCGCTAGTTTAAAAAACTGCGGTTTTTCTTCTGATTTGTTAATGGTTTTTTGCGTTTAGTTATCAAAATTCACCTTTGCGAAAACTTATTAATAGATACCAATTAATCAATACAAAACACTATAATTTTAGTAGAAAAAACGTGCAGAGGCTGGCGAGGAATTTCAAGCTTGCTATCTACTTTGACACGCAAAAATGTTTCCGATATTTGAAACGGCGCTACCGTTTCATAATTTCGACGTCAGGTGGTAAGAATGAATAGCCCAGTTCAAAGTACTGTGGACTGACATTCAGAGCATACGAGTTCAAATCTCGGCCAGAACTTTTATTTTTTGTTGCTTCCTTTGTTTCCCAAAATTTAATTTTTTGAGATTTATCTTTACATTTTTACAGACTACTTTAATACCTACTTTATTGGTATTTTTTTTGAACTTAAATGCAAAAAAATGCAGTAGATACCTATTACATAGGTTACCTTCTAATAAAACTGTTAACATCTTCAAGAATATTTTTATATGTATTTAATATTTCAATAGTGAGACTCTCTACAGCTCTATAAATTAAACAAATAAAACACATGAATATGTTTTGCCCAAAAAACGGGCTACGGGATATATGTCGTTTTCTGTGGCGTCGCTAAGATTCTTCAAGTGCAGGTGCAGCTGTTGGTACATTGTCTTGCCTAGAAGACAAAGGATATAGATTGTTTGTGGGGCAGTTACATCATAATGCTTGATCGGAGTAGTAGTAGTATTCAAAAGTCATCCGCGTGGATCGCAAAGCGTGCATGTTTCTTCGGATCCTTTCTGTTACCACAATGAGTTTATAATTGGCACAATTTATTACTTTACTTGCAAGATAAAATTTCATCAAAAACAACTACGACTAAATTGACAGATAGCAAGCAATGACAATTAGGTATGTCAGCGAGGTTGCCTTACTACAGGTTTTATTTTCCCTGACAACAAAAAAAAAGGTTTTATTTACCTATATTTCAATGCATTTATTTGGAGGTTTGTAATTTTCCTTACAAATAAACGTATTTTTTTTAAGAAATATTTTTCTTTATATTTATAATTACAGAACATTAAAAAACGAACAGTTTGATAATTTTTGCAAGAAAATAAATTTATGTTGGCCACACTTTTACAACCAAACAGAACTAGCAGTGACACGTGACGCGGCACGCGTTGTATATTTCGGCTCGGAAACGTTTGGTAGACTTTACGTTCCCTGTAAGTATTTTACATTTATACGTCTTTTTCATATTGCAATTTGTACATAATTTAGTCTATATTACTCGGTAAAGATATTACATCCTAATGTAGAAAGAATTTTAAAATCGGACGTGTGCTTTTGAATTAAATAGTGACCAACAAACAGACAAATCTTATCCTTTAGAATTTTAGTTTAGATAACAGACCACAGTGGAAAGCATGGCAACGTAGCATTTTCAAGAAGAAAAGAGATAGATTTAGTTTTGTTGTCTTGTTTCTCTTCCTACGGCTGGAGAGCTGACAACAAACCTTTGAATTTTGTATTTGAGAGATAATTGTATTAGAGTATTATAGTATTCGAGCGAAGAGCGAATGACGTAGTCGTATACATACTTACTAGATACATAAACATTGACGACCGATGTGGCGCGGTGGCGCGGTGGCATTGACGACGCGGGGGTTTTGGGTTCGATTCCCGCCTTGGGATAAATGTTTATACGATCTGCAAATATTTATTCCGGGTGTTCTGGATGTTTATATATTTAATAAAAATTATCTATCTATGTAATGTATTGTATTAAGTATGTCAGTCTTCTAGTATCCATAACACAAGCTCTGCTTAGCTTGAGGCTAGATGATGTTGTGTGGATTGTCCAGCATTATATTATACCTATATACATATTTGTAATTTCTCGACAGGTGGTTCATATATTACGTGTACAGTACATATTTAATTACCGCTAGTTTTGTTTCATACTAAATACACTTTATATCCAGCTACAATAGCCGCTGTTCCGAACAGGGTAAAAAAGGTTTATTATACAGGGTGTAACAGAAGGGGTGGACCAAAAGCAAAAGGGCGATGGAGGAGCTCAATACCTATCGAAATAACCCCCATGTATGCTCAGCGATATTCAGCCGTTCAAAAGTTACTCGCACTTTTATGTTTTTTTTTTCATTAACATACTTTAGGTTAGATTTCCCAAGTTTACCCAAACTATCAAGTACGAAAGGTCTACTGTGAAGCTACAAGGTGTAAAAAAAATACGGTTGTAGCCCTAATAGTTTGGGTATACAAGAGAAATCTAACCTAAAATATGGTAATGAAAAAAAAAAACATAAAAAGCGAGTAACTTTTGAACGACTGAATATCGCTGAACATACATGGGGGTAATATCGATAGGCTAAAAGCTCCTGCATCGGCCCACCTTTTGGTCCACCCCTTCTGTTAGACCCCGTATATATATTTTTTTTATATTTAATTCTGCACAAAATGATGCAAAAAAACAATGCCGCGTTAGCGCACAGTTAGTCCAGTCATTTTAAGTTTTATTTTAGGGTTTTAAATAGCTAAAATGACTGGACTTATACGTTACGTGGACGATTGAGCTCCGAAATATGAGTAAACAAAACGATACTCAAACAATGTGTAGCAAACTTTTTGTTGTTACGTGGTACATTTAACATTTTTCGTGGTTGTCATGACAACTAGTAGTAAGTAAATAAATAAGTCAGTCACAAACACCAACATTTTGTTGTTAAAAAATCTTATATAGTTTGTAATATTATCTCAAATAGTGCCTATTTTTAATGCAATGTAAGCTAGGTTTCATGAAAGCTGGACAGTCTAGCCCAGATCCTGACATCCAGTTATTCGCAGGCAGAAATCCTTGTCGTGAAGAAAGTACTACTAGAAGCATAGGCTGAGACCACCGTGACCAACATTCACCTTGTAACAAGAAAACATCTTCCAATATGTGAAGAGATCGTTCCCGTATCATGAAGGATTGAAGTTGGAAGACGGCGACCAACTTCAAGTCAACATCCTTACCATGGTGACCCAGTGCAATGACAGTTCTTGGCTCCAGTATTCTGGACGTCTGGATTAGTCTAGCGGACCATTGCCGCAGATGAAAGATCAATATTACTTTTGTGTACTAGTGTTTTTTTCATTTTATATAAGAAAAGTGTATGCTAGCGTCTAAAGTATTATTTACTATTGTTATAAAGTGTGTGAGTCAGTAAGGTTTATCTACGGGCCGTTTTTAAATAAGTATTTTAGTACTTTATTTTTTACAACAATATTATGGTAAAAAATACATTTACTTTTCTTACAATAAATTGTTTTTTTTTCCACAGCCCGGGGGGCCAAGCCCCCTAAGTTATTTTTTTTGTAAGTAAGTAATCTACCTATGCTATGTAAAATGCCTTAAAATTATAAGAAAGACACCTGTTTGGTTCAACCAAACTTCTTTGCATGGGAGACGGGTGCGGGGAAAACTGAGAGATATTGCAATCTTTACGCTGAAAAGTCTGCTTCGAATGTAAATATGACATAGTACGAAAAATAAAAGAAAAACTAAAACGAAAAGAGACAAATGATATCCTATTTCTTTCTACACAAGTATTTAGTTCAAGTAACTAGATGGCGCTCTAGATACCTTTGCTATAACTTAATACCTAGTGCTTCGCACAGATGGTGCATTCACAGTTAGTTCATTTTTTGAACACGCGTCACGTCTCACCTTAATAAAAAAATAAATAGATAGAAGTACTTTCTGGACTGGATTAGAACCTGCGGACTTATAAGTGGAAGGTGGGATTGTTACGACTACACAGCTGCTTCATAGCGTATCATCGTCATCATCAACCTATAGCAGTCCACTGCTGGACGTAGGTCTCTCCCAAGACGCGCCACAGAGCCCGGTCTTCGTCTCTTCTCATCCAGTGTTTACCAGCTACACTCCGTAGTAAACCGGCGAGACAGTGACGTATTTAAGATACACTGCGCGCTAACGCTGCAACGTTCAACAGTAAAACTGATGTCGACGCGCAGTGTATCTCAAATACGGCACTGTCTCGCCGGTTTACTCGGTACGTGTGATCAAGGCATATGCAAAACGCTACAAATGACGACATCACGTGAAGGCGATAACTCATAACATTTTCATCATGCAAATCGGCAACATATCACGACATAAATAAAACGAGTAATATTATATTCATTTATTTATTACTAACTGATGCCAGCGACTTTATGTATTCCATGTATGTATTTAAATAAATAAATAATGCTGGACAATCCACACAACATCTAGCGCCAAGCTAAACAGAGCTTGTGTTATGGGTACTATAAGACTGACATACTTAATACAATACATTACATATAGATAGATATTTTTTTATTATACATATACAATATACCCAGAATACCTGGAATACCTGAAAGGTGGGAATCGTATCCGCAACCTCCGCGTTAATTACCCCTTGAAACAAAACACGTATTATGGTTTGAGATAGTTTTCTGGCTGCCATACTTATAATGAAATATTATATGTAATAATGTCTAAATAATGACATATTAATTCACAAACAAACTTACGACTATAACGGTATTCCGGTCTATCTTATAAAAAGTTAGCGCAGACTTGATGTCTTGTTTACCATACGTAATGGTGACATAATATCAACGCTAACTTTTTATAAGATAGGGGGTTCAAATCTTGACTCAAAATATTTTGTTTATAACAAGATACGAAAATACATCGGTCGCTCTGTCTTTGTTCAAAAGCTTGTCAAATTATCTTTATATTTTCTTCTTTGAGTTTTCTTTGAAGCTCAAAAAAATATAATCACGGTATTTTTTATGAAAGTAACACAATAATTGATGGATGATGTGAAAACATGGCAACTTCCAAAAAGCTTCCTGTCCGTACTCAATGTGTTTTAACGTATTTATTATATTTGGGTCTAAAAGCTTTTGAAACAAAATAACTTCGCTTCATTTTGTAAATCATAATGATATAAGTAGATAAGCGACTTGGAGCGATGTAAAAAAAATTGTGAATATTATAAAACAAATTGTATGTAGGTGTATAAAAAAAATATATTAAATATAGGTCCAACACAACATCACTTTCCACCAGGTGAGTTTGTGGCCAAAGGACGACCTATTCATAGTAAAAAAAATAATAATAATTACCAATTTAATTTAATTTAACTCAATGCATTACTGCACAGTGCACATACCTCATTATAAAATATGCGCTCATACATTTTTATTTCTTTGATATATTGTTCATACATCAAATAATAAACAATTTATTCAAACAGACTTACGACTATTACGGTATTTACAAAATGTACTTATGCATATAAAATACATAAGAAACAGTTGAGCTATATACAGACCGTTGCAAATAATTAAAAGTATATTGACGGTATTGTACACAGATTTTGATTTATTAATATATGTGGTTGATAAAGGACCTCCATCAAATTCAAAGCAAAAATTCTAAATTACGTATCACAGAACTCAATTCCGAGCAGAAAGTCGAAAATGTGCTTTATGAAAAATCTCGTCCAATATTTTTACATGACAAAGAACCCTGTCGCAGCTCACGGATACCCTGAATACTTTAGGGGCTCGGCAAAATGCTGGGAATTTAGTGGCAACACTGAAACGACTACCAAGAATTATAAGGATGCCGTATTATTTGGGTTCTACTTCGCTACCTGAGTCAAAGATATTTTAAGCGTTTTCTTGAAGGGTCGAGTTATTCGGTTTTGTTCTCAACCCTTGCTAAATAGAAATAAAGTAGGAATTTTGTTTTATTTAAACGAGATTCTTACAATAGTCTGTGAGTTAAATAGTAAACATCCCTTTCCTAAAAAAAACATTATGCATAACCGTTAGTTCCATTTATGTCATCATTATGTAAGTACCTAATTATGTTAAATATTGTTTGATCTTAGTCCTAAGTTAGGTACAATTACATATTGTACCCAAATAAGCATGCAAATTCATATATTTCAAATGTTATAAGTAAGAATTGACAACTAAAAATAACTGGGCGCGTAGGTAATATAAACCCTTTTAAATTCAAACTGGATCACAGCAATGCTTTTTTTTAAATAAATTCAGGAACAAACGCCAATCAGTAAAATGCTTGTTGAACCACACCACATCGTCCCAGAAGTGTCGGGATTTAAATTTCAATGAAAAATTTGACTCCCATTGTGATTCGGCAAATAAAATTAAACTACGCGTGCCAGTATCATAGCAAATAGGATTTACTTTACATACTATATGAGTTTTCATGTAGGTATAAGTTTGGTGTTTTTGTATACAGTATGTGTGTATTTTGTATACAGGGTGGTTTGAGAAGGGTGGTGATGGTCAAGTCCGAAACTACGCGAGTTAGAGAAGAATGAAAAAAGTCATGTTCTAGATTTTCTAAAAAAACAATGACGGCATATTTAGTTATTTTTTAATATACTTACTGAAAATATTTGACGACCGATATGGCGCGGCGGGCGAAGGTCCGCCTGCGACGCGAAAGGTTGCGGGTTCGATTCCCGCCTTGGGATAAATGTTTGTACGATCTGCAAATATTTATTCCGGGTGTTCTGGGTATTTTATATGTATAATAAAAAATATCTATCTATGTACTCACTACTACTACTACTACTACTACTACTACTGTTGTGAGGACTGTCCAGTATTATTTATTTATTTATTTATTTTAAAAAATAATGACGAATAAAAAAATAAATCATCTTTAATCTACCAATCGATTCTGTTAAATCAAAGCAGAAATTAGGAAATAGTATCCATTGATGTATGAGATATCATTTCAAGTTTTATAATTTTACTTTTGAAATAATTATGTTTGAATTTCTTAATTAAAAAAACAACCCTATATCTATGCCTTCAATATAAAGGGGCTTCTCAGACTGAAGTTAATTTCAACGTCGTAATTATACCATTAGTTTGACGAAAGTGGCACATGCAGCCACGTGTGAAATGGCCTTAAAACGTGCTGCAATCATAACTCGGGTCCTTACTCTGTTAATGAGATTCCTATGCTAATTAAAAGGCGAAATGACTATTTATTCCCGGTGGTCCTACTAGGTTCTGTTCTCGTCGTTCCACTGGTGGTACTCGTTTCAGACTGACACGATATCGTTTAATGTCAGTTAAAACAAAATATCGTTGTTATCACTAACTAAAAGAAAAAGGTTTTTCTAAAGGGTTGACTGGTAGAGAATGCTTTAGCATTAAGTTCTCCATTTGTATAAAATCGAATTTCTTGTTCAAGAATTAATAAATACAATCCTTCGTAATTAACGTATGTAACTTCGAAGTAAATAAATATCGTGTCGGGTGTAAAAAACGGTTCCTACTAAATGTATGTCAGTAGCTCCCCACGCTATCGTGAAAATCGATATCGTAAAATATTTTGTGTATTTTTTTATTTTTATGTATTCTAGGTATTTTATTTTTGTTTTATTATATTGTAGTAGGATAAGGTAATATATTTACAACTTGTTTTTCTTTTTATAACACGCCACACCATCTTTCTGCACACCCAGGAAGACTGGCAGACAATGCTCTTAGCATTAAGTCATCCTAGCACTAATGTTATGTGTGAAATGTTTAAATAATAAAATAAATAAAAAGCCGTGTCGGATGCAGTATGAAGACGCCCATATTAAGTAACTAGCGACTTAGTAGCCTAAATAAATAAGTATTAAGTATTACTTAAGCCAAGTGGACATTTCCCAGCCGCAAGAGATAGGCAATGGCCTTGTCCTGCCATTTCGTGCCATTTCGTTCGGTAATGCCATTTCACCTACCAAGTAGTTTTAACTCTATCTTACGTATAGGAATGGTCACGTGACATTTCGTTCAAAAACTTTATCTGACTAAAGAAACTTGGCTATGGTTGTTATGACAATCAGATCATAAAATAGTTTTTGAACGTTATAGTGTTCATCTAATGTGAAATGGAACACTATCAAACTAGCTGAAATCTATTATTAGTAAATAATTGAACTTCTATTGATATAACTCTACATAAATTAGGTATACCTACATAAAGTTATCTACATTGTAACCAACATGAATCAATTAATGAATCTATGCTTTGGGTGTTACTATGTATTCTATGTACCAATGTATTTACAAAAAAAATATAAGTACATAAACAAGTATTCTATCTGCAATCTAGTTCCCATAGTAAAAGCTTTGCGCTTAGTTTGGGACTAGAGTGTGATGTGTGAATTGTCTGTGAATATTTATTAAGTTTTAACTTAAAAGTGGAGAACATTTTACAATATTATCTTTCTTCATATCTACCTTTATTAATTATTGTAAAGGTACTTAACCACTTATCAATTCTTATCAAGTTGGTATTTAAGCTATCTCTAGAAAATTACAGTCGTAAGCCTATTTTATGGTATTCAAAAGGCCTTTTGTTTATAAACCATTGTTCTGTCAGAGTGTTATTTGTTACTTTTGTATATTCCTAGATTCAAGTTAGATAAACAATTCTAGATCTAAGTTCTGTAGATATTTTTTAAGCTGCATGCATAGCTTCTATCGCGTGCCTCGAGCGTGGAGACCGAATCCAGAAATTCCGTAACGAAAATAACCTAACACTGCGCATGCGTAATCCAGCAATAGCTTTACCGCGGCAGTCCTCGAGTGCCACACGTCTTTTTTTATATATTTTTACATGATCTAGTTATAGTTTTGCAACAGATATCAAATAGTTTGTGTGATATAAATATGTAAAAAGTTACTAATAAAAAGTAAGAACGGAAATTTTTGGTCGATGAGAATTCTTTAGATAGGCACGAATACTACAATTTGAAGAATAAAACATCCCAATAAGACTGACTTTTGAATATTAATCGAGTAACTAATAAAAATGTCGTATCGGTATCGGACAATGTGCAAACGCCCATACATGCAGCTTGCGATGCGGAAACCCATTTGGATAAGAGTAGGCAGTTTTCTAAATCATTAGCTACCACTGCTTATCAGCCGAGGAGCCATGAGAACGAGATCTAGGGACTCGAGTTACACTTGACGACAGAGAAAACCACTCTCAGAATATTTTCATGTTTATGTTGTTATGTTTGCCGCAGAACCGACAACAGTTGGAGCAACCGGATACTGGAATGGAGACCGCGTTTAGGCAAGCGTAGTGTAGGACGCACCCGGCGAGATGGAGTGACGATCTGCGGAGTGTAGCTCGCAAACACTGGATGAGAGAGCCGAAGACCGGGCTCAGTGGCGCGTCTTGGGAGAGACCTACGTCCAGCAGTCGACTAATATAGGTCGATGATAATGACGATGATGATAGGGAACTGTCAGGTTCTCTAGGTTTACTAGGGCGACTATCAGATTTTTTCGAGAAGGCCTCTCAGAGAAAACCTTCTTTTGTCCGCAAGTGTAGTGTAGCGGGTTGGTCGCGCCATTAGGCAGGTGTTGTCAAGTGCAGCCCGGGGGCTGTACCTGACCTTATGACGTCACGGAGGGCCGGAGGGTTCACTACTGCTAAACAAACGTTTGGGTTAGGCCGGTCGATATGTAAACAGCACTTTATGTATACATGTGCTACTGGCGATGGGTTTCGTAGATTGAACAAAAGATTATACCTACATACTTACTTATACATACTTTTTATGATTAAAAAAAGGCTTTTTGTTTATGACTTCAGAAAAGAAAAAAGCTTTTGAAGTCGTTTAGGGTTCTTTGACCGTTTTGTAAATAACCTCGATATTTTTATTATTTATCGATAGGGTTTGACATGAACGTAGACTGGAATTTATGACTAGAGAAAGTATTAAATACGATCGAAAAGCCAACATAATATAAAAAATCCTTCGTTCATCGCAAATTCTTTGATGAGTCACCACACCACGGTTGTTTCCTTAATATACCTGTGAGTGAATACGTTCTATCTAGGCAAACGCGTTACACCGTACGTAGGCCGCATCTTCATATAACGTCAAACCTAAATTATGAAAGTGATTTGGAATGTAGGTAGGTAGGTACCTATTTATTTTTATTTATATGCTTACGTCAGACACCATCGGTCCATATGTACGACTTTTGATCCCATAATGTACGGTTTATTGTCCACAGATCACTCCTCTGTCTCCAAAATGGAGAGATGCGATTGAAAAACGTATTCAGGAGGAAAGACAACTGACTATCCTGGCAGTGGGCAAGGGAGCCAGGGCCCACCCTGGCCAGTTCTGGGACCTGCCTGGGACCTTCCTTTTCACTGTATATGTGATGACTGCTTTAGGTATATTGAAATACTTAGTTATTTGTTTCAAACATGGTTATAGTTTTAAGATCTTAAAAATGCGGTCAAGTTTTACAAAGTCAAGTCAAAGTCAAAATTTCTTTATTCACAAGGTCACTTTGAAACGTCTTACATACTAAGTAGATGATTCTAAGCGCCACTTCGTCGGGACCAGAGTCTAGAAAAACTGGCAAGACACTAGACCTGAACTGTAGCGTTTTTTTAAATGATCTTACAATTGTTTCATTAAAAAGTTAGAGCTGATTTGTCCTAAGCTTTTCATTTCACCATTTGGTACATATATATTTTAAGATTTCTTCAACTGACAGGACAGATGATTCCAATACTGCAAACATTTATAAGTAAACAGATTTTTTCGAGAGAAGGCCTCTCAGAGAAAACCTTCTTTTGTCCGCAAGTGTAGTGTAGCGGGTTGGTCGCGACGCGGAAGGTTGCGGGTTCGATTCCCGCCTCGGGATAAATGTTTGTATGTTCTGCAAATATTTATTCCGGGTGTTCTGGGTGTTATATGTATAATAAAAAATATCTATCTATGTATTATATTGTATTAAGTATGTCAGTCTTCTAGTACCCATAACACAAGCTCTGCTTAGCTTGGGGCTAGATGATGTTGTGTGGATTGTTCAGCATTATTTATTATTTATTTATTATTATTATATTATAAGTGTCAGTACAGTAGCAAAAGCAAAAAAGCGTCGACTTTAGTTATGAGCTCACCAGCGAATTCTAGTCTAAATTCATATGAAAACATCAGAACCTTGAATTATTCAGGAGGTAGGTAACTTTTGTTTATTTGGGATTCAAATACCTACTTACTTTCCTAGTATTTTGATCAGTGTATAACAAGATTTTGTTTCAGGTTTTGGAGCACCGGTTCCTCACACTGTGTGGGGTCGCAGTGCTGCTATGATCTACGCAATCATCGCCGTTCCCACTCATATCTATCTCAGTAAGGAAATCCTTGTAGTTCTTATTTAAAAACGGTACTATTTAAAAACTTTTTGTCGATATTTATGAAGGTTTCATCAAGTTCATTAGTGCCGTAGTTTGAGTAACTAGTAGGATATATTTTAATGTTAAACTGTTGGTAAATACTCCAAGTTTCAGAAAACATGATAAAGTCCACGACAACGTAAATCTGATTCCGGCTCGAAGGACCAAAAACTGTCATTCATTCATTTTCTTGATCATTCTTAATCTTTTAAAGTGTTCTATATAATTTAATGATTCCGTCAGTGTATGTATTTATTTTAAGTGGTAAATGCAAGTACGTGTGCAGTGGCCAAGTTGAGTGCTAACCGCTGTCTTCTGAAGAGTAAACACACGAGGCAGACGATGATGGAAGAGAGAAATACTATGGGTAATACTAAAGGTATCCACTATTTATATGGTTAGCTTACGCCTACGACTTCGTTACCTATGTTTTAGAATTGTAGATTTTTGAGATTAACGGCCGGTTTCTGAAAACCCAAATCACGATTGATCCGAGTTTGACATCGTTCGAGAAACCGGCCGTAAAAGTTATAATAAGTACTTATGAGTAGATTGTCACAAACACAACATGATAACTATGCAAAATAAAGGTATAGAAAATCTTTATTTTGCATAGTTATTAGATATGTTTTGTTTGCAAATACAGTTAATTTTTTTTTAAGTAGAGACTGGCCATAACCAGTAGACTAAACATGTATAATAGACACGTGAACATCCCATAAGAGTGTGTAAGTAATAACGCCATCAAAATCATTTCCGGTAAGCCACAAATATAATAATAGAGCAAATCTCTCCACTTTCTCGTAAACACTCCGGAAATTATATTCCAATGCCTCCCTTTAACGATTATGTTCGCGTTTACGCGGTGATTCCCGATCCACGAGGTAACATTTACCTAATTAACCAGTGGTAATGTTTGCCGATAATGTTGGGAATTACCCGGGTCTACGGGTAATTGGCGAATAGCAACACAATAATAATGGGGGTAATTACTTAAGCCCATATCTTTAGTAATCCTTTTTCTTTCTCGATTATAGCCTTTAATTGAAATTATTTGCTGAGATTAAACTTTCTTAATTATACTGGTTCGTCGGGTGTGCATAAAAATTATATGAAAGCTATACCTAGTTTATTAATAAACTTTTTGCTTGCCTTCAACATTTTCTTGAAAATCTGATTCCGTCTTCCGAAAGGTTAAGCCTAATAAAAGGTTTTAAATCCGTCTACCAACAAAACCTATTGTTGTTTTCTTTAAGCATTAGACCTTCATGTTTACCATAAAAATAACATAAAGATAAAAATAAGGCATTTTTAACTAACGTATAACATCCGGCTCGAAGGACCACGATAAAATTAGTAGGTGATGTGCTTTACTTTAGCAAAATAGCCGCGCAAAACCTAATTTTCTCGCTAAAATGTACACAAGTCAGTTTACTTAGTCGGCTAATAGGGGCACAAAAGCTCAAGTTACTTTTAGTTTTTATGCGAAGACAAGGGCCGGCAATTCTTTACAAAGATGAATTACCCTTAATGTTAAGGCTGATTAAGTTTCTTGCCTGGAATCCATCTTCGTTTCTCACTATACCTAAGAGTTTATAAGACACTATAGGTAATTTATATTTTCGCCACTAGGTGGATAGTTTATGATTCATTACATCTCATTTTATGAGATAGGTACCAGCATTCTTACGTACTTACTATATATAAACATATATATATACTTATATATACCTATATATACTACCTAATACCGACGCGGTTTGACCCAGTTCTTTGAAATAGGTATCTACCTACTATATATGTACTTAGGTTGGCGTGTAAGTAGTTTTATTTTTCTGGCTCGCACTTATTATGAGTAGTTAGGTAGGTACGTCATGTTGAATTTGGTTCTGTTTATTTTATAGAAAAAGACATATTTTTTGGACAAGGTAAGGAATTTTGTAACCCTATATTAGCATCACTATAAGACTTAGTGCCTACTAGATATAGATACTTCATCAAATTCATGGGCGATTGTGTTTTAGGAAGTCCAAACTGCAGTCGGAATTCTGAAACCCTGAAATTAACAAAATGCAGAAATTATAGAAAGAAAATGATGGTGAGTGATCTATGTTAGGTACATAAGTAGCGGTCTTGTGTAAAAACCGTTTTCTATTCTATGGAAAAGCTTAAGCTAACCCTAAGCTAAGGCTCTTCTTAGAATCTTAGAAGTAGGTATAGTTATAGGTATTTGACGACCGATGTGGCGCGGCGGGCGAAGGTCCGCCTGCGACGCGGAGGTTGCGGGTTCGATTCCCGCCTTAGGATAAATGTTTGTACGATCTGCAAATATTTATTCCGGATGTTCTGGGTATTTTATATGTATTTTATGTGTATCCCACCAATGCCCACCATACCTGACTTGATATAATTTTGTAGAGTTTTCTCAGCGTGCTACGTTCGTGTCGGTGCGTACCCGCAGCGGCTATATTGTACTTCGCTTGTGGGGCGATCGCGTTCGGTGTGCTTCGAGACAAGAGTGCGGTTGAAACTTTTATGTTCCCTCTAGAGTTCACTACTACTGGGGGCTTGGAGCATGTGAGTAGATCATTATAGTCATCATCATCATCTTCCTACGCTTGTCTAACATTATGTGGGGTTGGTACAACACCTCTTCTTCTTCCATTCTCCTCTATCAGACGTCATCTCAATGCTCACACCTTTCTTACACATGTCATTATAGTCATATTTTGATTAATTCTAAGATGTATTTAGATATGAGTCAAGACAGCCACTGGCCGATTAAAACGCTCATACCTAAAGGGGCAGTTAAACAGTTTGACACAGTAGCGTAGTAGGTAAGTAGGTACTCTACGCTGTAAGTAGCGTTCTTAAAATCTAGACTCTTAGGTATCAGCCAGCACAGGGCTACCTAGGTACCTATATGTAATAAACAATCAGACCATTGATAATGATAATACCTACCTACCTACACATTTTAGGACATTTCTACCTAGTGGAACAATGTAGGCTGACAACAAGTAGGTAGTTTAATCTCCCGAAGACTTCCGAATTATCGAGATTGACATCCGAATCCCTATAACTAAGTTTACTAACATATAGTTCGGCCGTTCAGAGAATGCGTTCCTGACACGTCGCGATTGAACTGACGACGTAACTTTGTAATGGCGTTACAGTTACGATAAAAATATCTTTGCTGGTTATTTACCGTTTTAACAATTGATGAGCATTAAAACAACATTATTATATCAATAATCAATGAATGTTATAATTTTGTGCCAAACTGAGTGTTAAATAACTTGGTAAACAATATTTTTCTAAATCTATACTGCGCTATTACAAGGTTATGTCAGCGCTTTATATTTGTATAGGTGTTCTGATTGGTTGTTCTGATAGGTGTCAGGAACGCATTCTCTGAACGGCCGAACTATAACAATAGTCTACAAGGCTATGCATTTTCTAAGAGGAAACTATGAATGCTCGTTTGATGGTCAAACACTTGTTTTTTTTTTTCAACAGGTGCTAGGCTACATCCGCATTTTATACGGGTTCTACGTGGAAGGAGCGATGGTTTTACTATCTTGCGCATTAGCAACGCTGCGTAGACTCAGCAAAGAATCCGTCAACTCTATTGCAGAGAGATATAGACTGTTTCAAGAACGAGTTTGAAGTTCCTTATCCAGAATATTTCGTAGGGTATTTACGGATATTTTGCGCTTTCTTTAACAGGTAGAGTTCGATTTGCTTATTATTTTTATATGATCCATGTATGCTCCTACTGTGTAGACTGTAGAGCAACGTTTTCGTACTTTACTATCGATCAAGAAATACTTCAAAACGTTAGGTAGGTACAGTATGATGTTAGGTATACCTACAAAACTATGCTCTACATTAAGTTACTGCTAAAATAGCCTTAGGTACCTATTTATAGGTAGGTACACCACCTATAAATACCTAAGGCTATTTTCATTGGAAAGAATATTATTGTTTCAAGTAGAAGTTTCTCGTTTCATGAATATTTAAGTGTAGGGTACATTAATATTCTGTTATAAACCCGAATCCCAGGTATAAGCTTTGTTCTAATTCATATTACACTATGTCGCATAAATTAGTTAATTAATTCAACATATTCTAACCTAAAAAGTTGTATGAGGAAACATAATTTCTGAATTTAATAGTTGTTTAGGTAGTCTGAACATAAATAAAACAATGAATATATTTATTATTTTATTTACCTACCATATTCTACACACTAGTCAACGGATATTTACAGCGATCATTCATCAAACAGCAATAATCTTAAATGAACTCATATTATTTACTCGCTATTTCTTTCCGGGTGCGAAAATATAGCTTAGAGATCTTGGCTCCCCTAGTTCCCCTTGGGGTGACAAGGAAACTTTTTAGTTCACTTGGCTCCCCCAAACGGTGGAGTCAAAGCCTTCTCTTCTAGCCATACAAAACATGCTCCAGGCTTGTGGGATGTGCTGAAGCATGCTTTAATTGACCTTGACCCTTTAGCTAGAATATCGCACCCGTAAAGTAACTAAGCGAATGTGTTAACGTTTAACTCAAAATTATATGACATTCGTTACAAAATTATTATCACAGAAAATTAATGAAATATTAGGTTTGAATGTTATACCTGCGTTTGGTAAGTTATTCATGACGGCAAAATATGTTGCCTTTTTGCTTTTTTTTCTACCGGAATCTTTTGCATCCTAGGTCTAACTGAATGAACTTGATTTAATTAAGCAAAATCAGTCATTATTTTCTACATATAGATGTCAGAAATAGCAGGAAAAAACGTTCCAATGAACCGTTGATAAGTAAGAAAAAAATCTTTCTAATTCAAGAAAGAAGTCTCTTCATTAATACCAATTTAATAAACAAATTTCAGTCGATAATTCAAGCTGTTAGACCTCTTTTAACTCTATAGCAACTTATACTGGATCCGAGAAGCTTAACATTTCAGTACATTTTTAAACCAAAAATTTACAATTAATCCAAATCTCAAGATCCTACGCCTTGCTCCGGTTGGATTCCTTGATAACTTCGTCATCGGGTACTTCGGAGGCCTCTGGTTTGGCCTTTGGTGGGTCCTTGGAGGCCTTTGTGTCCTCAGTGGAGGACTCTAGCGATTTCCTCTCTTTGAGCGCCTCTCTTACTGCATCTACTATGTCATGCGGTTCAGCAATCGACACTTTTTTACCTGCAAATGTTTGTACAAATAAAAGACCAATTTTTTAAACTATCTGATTATGATCTGAAGATTAGATATAGATATATATGTTTGATTGGCTCGAAATACACATAGACAATACAGTAATTTTAATATAGGTTCAAAGTACTTAAGGTAACAAAGTATCATGTGCTAGATTAGTTAACTGTCTATTGCTTACCAATCATAAAAGGATGATACCCTAGATTAGACGCTAAATTTCTGTAATGATCTTGCCTCGACACACAAACCCGGTGAATAGCCAAGGCCATTTTATTAAGTCTTCTTCTAGATTTTTCTATTACTGGACTAATCATTGTATGTAATTTGTACTAAGTACCTACTACCAAAAGAGAGAGTGAGACAATATACGTTGGCAAATTCTAACTAGATCAAAAAGGTTATGGGACTCACAAAAAAAGGACTTCTTTTTTCATTTACACTGTGTCACCTATAAAGATATGCCAAGAAATTATGAGAAATTCTACTTACTAGTAAACCTAATTTTTGAACTGTTTTACTATCAGTTAGTATAGTCAAACACTAGCCTCTGCCTGCTAATTAGGTTGTCAATTTAAGTCAATATAGATTTAGATTAGAATATCTCAAAATGTTGTCGAGTCGAGCAGGATTTGAACCCGCGATCTTCCCCTTGATACCTGTATCAAGGGGAAGTGAGTTATCGCACCCCTGGGTGCGATAACTCACTAGGTCACCGACTTTCGGAAATTTTCTAGATTAGTTCTCTAAGTGCAGAAAGCACTTTCATAAAAAGATTAATAATTTCTTTTCCTGACAGCCTAAAATTACCTAAAATTATTGATTTAATCAGTGTGCAATACACAGGTTTATAGCATGATGGTGTAGGGATAGCCATGGGATTAAAATGAAACAACTTTTTAAATTCATTTGAATATATTCAACAAAATATTTACAATTTTCACCATACCTCGTATGGCCATCATACTATATACCTAATGTATCGTTACAACGTGTGTGAGTCAAAAATCCCAAGGTTTTTGTAGTAAGAGCTTGATAAATAAAGTACTACCACCGTACTTTTATCAAGTAGTGATTCACACATGCTGTGGTTTGAAGAATGTCAGTGAAATTACAGTCTTAAAATCACTACATTAAAGTTTACATAGCAAAGCTCACAGGGCACAGCCACAGTAACCTTGTTTGTTACAGACTGAGACCGCCATCTATTATTTATTATTTTTACTATTAGCTACTATATTTTTTTACTTTTATTATTAGCCAATAAAGTGACAGATTATTTTATTTATTATTATTATTTATTTATTTATTTATTTCAGTTTCTTACTGCACTTACAGTGTTAACCAACGCGTGCAGTAAGTCATTTAAAGTTAGGAAAAATACATTACACATAATCTTAAAAATAAATTGAATTTTGAATTAAATATATCGGACTTCAGGAGTCTGAGCAAGAAAGGTATATTATATTATTTAGTGGTTCAGCCATTCGTAAAATGTCTTGTGACTTTTGACTCACGCGCGTTTTTCTATAAATGCTTTAATTTGAATAAATAATAGGAAACATTTACACATCAGAACCGGTAGTCGAGTTTTATTTTGTTGAATTTTGTATGATTTAATTTCATTTAATTCTAAAGGCATTTTTTATAATGCCTTTAGGAAATTCATGACTTATAATGACTATTGTATACTTACTTATAATAATTAAGTACTGAAATAATAGATAATTTTGTTCAGGTTAATATTTTTCCAGCAGGTGACTTAAAACTAAGAATAACTTCTCACGAATCAACAAAATAAAATGACTATCTTCGCGAATTATGAAGTTATCGGAAGTAGATTGTATGTTTTAAAACTAAACTAGTTCAAACCTAATAACCATTATAGCTAAACTTATATTTGAACCCGACTAGTTCGCTTTTGGAAATTTCAATTCATTTTGAACAATACTTTAAGCGTCATACAAATCAGGGTTCTGTTCTCTCTGTTTTTTAATGGTTCTTTGGTATCCTAATGGTAGATCGGGTTCCCTGGTTTCTGAAGGTTGATTTAAGCGATGGTTGACACCGTAAGTATCTTTTGGATCATTATAAATAGCCATAGTACATATGCCAACAGCTAAAATAAAGCCAGCTAAGAAGGTATTCCGATTATTGTAAAACGAGTCGGCTAAACTTCCGAAAAAAGTCCAAGCTGGAGATTTTTTCTCGCGAAATTCCGAATCACGATTTGTGCGATGTATCTTATCGGTATTTGCCTCCGAATCGGGGGGAACGGTAGAAGTTTTTTGCTTTTCTGGAAAATAAATGCTGTTTAGGTTGCAAGTTTGTGTTTTTACGCTAGCATTTTGATAACTTTAAAGCAGTGTCTAGTCTGGCTAATCTTTGTGTTTTTACGTTCTAGCATTTCAGACAATTTGATAACGGTAAAGCAGTGTCTAGTCTGGCTAATCTTTCCAACACGATGCTACAAAAAATACAGTTGTAGCATCGACACGATAAGAAGAAGAAGAAGACAATTTGATTGTTTTAAATTTATTTGCGAACGTTACTTTAATTTTTTATAATTCCAAACCTTGTATACTAACCTACGCTTGTCTGAAACTAGATTATTTTAATGACAGGCTGTGCTGAGTATTGAGTCAGATGTAAGCAAACTAAAATACTAAATTAACAACAAAATTCAGTCTATTTTCTCCTTACCAGATTTCATCCCGAATTCATAAGAGGTATAATTCGTTTTAGCATTCGCCTAGCGCGTTTGAACCCACCTCTAGGTATCTCTTTAGATATTTTACAAATTGGAGGGTAGTTATAAACGTTCAACCTAGTTGTTTATTTAATAAGCACCTAAACAGCCTAATTATAAGTTCTATTTTCCCTTACCGTCTCTATCGTAGGAGACGCCGTGTATTTGTCCGGGAGTATCTTCCTCTAATTCGGCGTAAGCATACATGAGTGCTTTTTGCTTTGCCGACAGCGACTTTGGTACCTGGAAAACGGAAATGTATAATAGTTATTGTTAACTTTCGGGATTATTGTGGATCATTGTATGTCATTCGATGTCATAATTTCATATAATACCCCGATAAATGGATTTTATTTCAAGGTAAATCCAGGTAGACACAGGTATTTCTTAAACGCACACAGCAATAATTACTGTGTGATTACAGTTATTGTTATGTAGCCGGAAAATAATTG
This sequence comes from Ecliptopera silaceata, assembly GCA_932527185.1. Taxonomy (NCBI): domain Eukaryota; kingdom Metazoa; phylum Arthropoda; class Insecta; order Lepidoptera; family Geometridae; genus Ecliptopera; species Ecliptopera silaceata. Next base: position 5,558,923 of record OW052211.1, read on the forward strand.
GGAAAAATATAGTAAAATGGATTGTAGCATTTAAAGAAAATCTAAGGAAATCAGACGAGCTCAATTCGTTAAAATCACAAGGATCAAGTGCCAGTTCTCCGCGATCAAAGCTAACCATATAAAAACTTAAAGCAAATTTACAGCTTTTCTGTATAATGGTGCCAAACCATGGCATTTTCTTGTACCGCGTAAATGTTTTTAAATCCTGCATTTATTTTATATTTGATTCCAATTCGACTTAGTACGGCTTCAATGCAGGATAATAATAAAAATGAGTTAATAACCTGTATTTTAATATGAACATAGTGATCCCCGTATCCATGCTGGCTGACCCGCTTCATTCCTTTCCGAGACAGACGAATTGTGTTGTGAGACGATGTACCAGGAAGTATCTGTCAATAGCATATAATTGAGTACTCGAGAGAACATGAAAATAATAAGTTGTAGGGACTAATATAATTAATTCAACTATTGGTACAGATTTGGATCAGTTGAACTATCTATAGATCGTTTGCAACGGTCTGTAGATAGCTCAACTGTTCCTTATGTATTTGATATGCCTATGTACATTTTGTTAATACTGTAATAGTCATAAGTTTGTTTGGGAATAAAGCTTCTTTATTCAACTAATAAACTATATAGTTTATTAGTCTATTAGTCAACTAATAAGTATAAAATAGTTTATTATTTGAATAAAGTTCTTAATAAAAATATGTATTTCATACTATGAAATACATATTTTGCACTAAGAACTTCATTTTACAGAAGATGATGCAAAATGATCGGCTATGGCGGCTATAAAGACTCGCTCTGCTGTTCTCACAGAACCACTAGTAATTATTGTGTCTTCTAAGCTGGGTCTTACTTGCAATGTATGATCCTCATACAATCCTTGTATCCTGACACTGCCGCCGAGTAGAGCTTGCGATACGGAAATCTGAAAAGTCATAAAGTTACGAATTACTATTAATAATGAATTAGGTATCGACAAATAATATTAAAAACACATTTTTAAAGATTACTCAAAAAGTACTTGTACAGATCTTAATCAAATTTATATGGAAAAATGTATCAAACGAAAAAAGACCATCAAGACAATTTGTTTATTAACAGCCGGTTTCTGGAAACCCAAATCGCGATTGATCCGAGTTTGACACATAGTAATTATTAGATTTTTTCGTTGATCATCGTTCGAGAAACCGGCCGTAAGTATTGGCGGAGTAATAACAAGACACACATACAAAAATACAGTTAATTGAGAACCTCCGTTTTTCAAGTCAGTTACTGAACGGTTGCCTGAAAGAAATCGCTATCAGCGATAAAGCCGCCCATCGTACTAAAAAAGGTTAGTTCTAAGATATTTTGAATTTTCCGTTGTTGCAGTAAGGTGTCATCCATCTATCTTAACCTCTTTTATATTTTATGGGCTTATAGAAGCACTGCGTAGAAAATAGTAAAGTTACATACATTGCATTCTGTATGAACATCCGGTCCATCACGCTTGAAGTAGCCAGACTTCTCAACTTTGAAGGTGACGAATATTTCATTGCTGCCGACTGCCATTCGCACCGTCTGACCATCTTCTACGCCGGCTGGCACTGGAACTGTCACTTTCTTACGTTGCACCTGGACAATAAATAGTTAATTTATAATGACGACCGATGTGGCGCGGCGGGCAATGGTCCGCCTGCGACGCGGAGGTTGCGGGATAAATGTTTATACGATCTGCAAATATTTATTCCGGGTGTTCTGGGTATTTTAATGTATAATAAAAAATATCTTTCTATGTAATGTACTTAAATGTAACTTTCTATGTGTTGTCAGTCTTCTAGTACCTACCCATAACACAAGCTCTGCTTTGCTTGGGGCTAGATGATGTTGTGAGGATTGTCCAGCATTATTTATTTATTTATTTAATGCTAATTACTTGTATGCATTTCTTTAGTTTTGTGGTAGGCCATCTAGGCCGCAGTGATACGAAAGCCGCAAAAGCTTATATATAAAATCTTCATTTACCAATCTCATCACATTACTGTTAGTACAATCTCTGCCTTCCGCACTGGTAGTGGATTGGTTCTCTATCATAAACATACCATTGTTTTTTATCATTTTTAAAAGTTTCGCTCTCTTTACATACTCATTGTAAATAGATTTATTATACCATCAGTAATATATCTATTTACAATGACTTCAGATTATGAAAGTTTTTGTTTTTAGTTTATAGCTTCAATATGAATGATATTCTTACAGACTGTCCTTTCCCTTCACACTCCACGCAGGGGAATTTGATGAGCATCCTAGTTCCATGGCAATGTCGGCATGTTGATCGCATTACAAATGGACCTGGAAAATAAGTGACAGTTGAAAACACTATTATGTCATTTTAACAGTTTATGTATATATTTCTGACACAAATCTTTTGGAGTACTAATATGCTCTAAGCTATTAGCTCAGTTGGTAGTAGCCCTGCTTTCCATGCTGTGGGTTTGATTCCCACCGAGAGCAAATGTTTGTTTGATGAACATTGATATTTGTTTTGTGTCTGGGTGTTATTATATTTCCTATGTATTTACAAAAAAAGTATTCTATTAGCAATCTTGTTCCCACAGTACAAGCTTTGCTTAGTCCAAACTAACGTGAATTTTTATTATTATTTCTTATTAAATGTGTATTTAAATTAGGTACAATTAGTGTTATTTACCAAAACTCGTTAAACCTCACCTCTCGAAAATGTCTCCATGCCGGTTCCATTGCAGTAGGTGCATTTGATAGCCTTTGTCCCCGGCTCACATCGGGAGCCCTGGCATTTACCGCATGTGTCCACAACATTCAGATTTATGTCTTTGTTTACTCCGCGGGCTGCTTCCGTGAACCGAAGATTTACTATCACCTGTTATTGACAGAAATCAGATTATTTATGAGAATGATAAATAATATTTACAGTACCCTAAGTTCTACGTGAACTATGTTTGAAATATATGTTGTGTTGATTGACACACAAAAAGAAGAAGTCCCCTAAATTAGCCATTGTACTCATTTATGTCATTCTCTTGAAAATATTTCGATAACTTATTATTTCTTTGATCTATTCGACCATGTTGTGTGCATTTATTATATAAAAACAATTACTTAGGTACATGTCTTAAACTGCTTTAATTTATTGATTATATTCAAATGGATTAATATGTTTACCTCTTGTGCAGCTCCGAAACCAAACTGGCTCTCAGCAAAATCACTAAATGAGTCACTTTTGAATCCAGCATCACCAAATATCTTCCGGAACAGCTCTTCAGGGTCTATGGTAGACTTGTACTGCCATTGGTGGGTGAAACCATCTGTACCGGATGGGCCACCACCCATGCCCATCTGTTCTGAGGTGGTTCCGTATGTGTCATATTGCTTACGTTTACCTTCATCAGATAGTATCTGAAAAATTTATTAATGAGTTTTTTAACCTTTGTATACAGAACTTAGTCACATGATTTAAGATGAATGAAAAGGTAGAATCAACAAACCTCATAGGCTTCAGACACTTCTTGAAACTTTTTGGAGGCCTCAGGGTCAGATTTGTTAGCATCAGGGTGATACTTCTTAGCTAGTTGGTAGTATGCTTTCTTGATATCTTTGGGTGAGGAGTTCTTGGCTACTCCGAGCACTTTGTAATAGTCCGCTCGTGCGTACAGACTGCTACTTGTATGGATAAACCTGTGCCTGGCTCCTGAGATAACTAAAGACAGTAAATTGAGGTTACTTTCCAAGGATGTCACTGACAATAAAGGGCATTACGGTGACCTAGAATATCGTTTTGCGATGAAGTTAAGTAATTTTTACATCAGCTAATCGCTTTGTATCATCGTAAACTAGCTAAATACCGGTGATGTAATGCAGGCATGCGAAACTTACAATTTTTGTTACCCAATGAAGTCACAGAGAGAATCGAACCGGACGAATTTCGGTCACAATTGCCACACTTTTTATGAACGAAACGATATGGCGTTTTGGATAAATTACTAGTAAATACGGCGCTAAGAGTTTTCGGATTCAAAAAACCAAGAACACTCCTCGTCGGAGCCATTTTGGAAAATAAATGATTGACATCTATCATTGACATAACGTTAACATGACAGAACTGCAAAGATACTTCATTAATAATTTAGTCGATTAATCGTTGCTGAAATCGAAAAGAGGAAAGTTATCGATCTCTCACTTTGCTGGTGCTGCCTGTATTTTCAAAGGAAGACAAAAGTTTGTGTTTGACAACTTGACAGACAAGCTAAGGGCAAAACAAAAAACTTATCTGGCAACATAATTTTCCGGGGCAACGGTAGGCAAGATGATTTATAAACAAAAATCGAGCTTAAAAAAATGCCAATTATTCTAGCGGACTATAAAAGGAACGCGTTGAATTGGTGATAAATTAATAAACAGTTTACTTCTGAATATACTTCTAAGAAATCTTGTGTATAGCCATGGCTTCGACAAACATTCGAGATCAACAAAAGATTGAACAGCAAGTAAGTAAACCAATTTTCATTAAAAGCTCATTTATTATAAATCCAGCTTCACTCCAGCTCATTGTACCTAGGAAATCGATTCCATAACAGCCACTTTTGATAAATATCTTTTTGTTTTAGCGGCAACTACTAGAGCAGAAGATGAAACAAAAACGCCAGAATTCTGGGCTTGTTCAAGCCAACGATTTGAGAGTTGGGTCAGCTAAACGTCCTATTTCAGGCAGCAGATCACGAGAGATGCATGGTAAGTCCCTTGTGCTCATGAACCACCTCATTCATCTACCTATCTCAATGTTAGCTTGTTTTGCATGATTTTGTATTTTTGTTATGCTCATTTTAATTTTCGTTTCATGCCAGGCTATGATGGTCCGATGCAATTTCTTATGTCTCCTGTCAATCCGGACCAAGTAATTCCCCTGCAGACTAACCGAATATCAACCTATGACGGTAAGTTAGTGTGGTCGCTTCCTTTGAGTTTTTACATGTCTTGAACTTATTACATACATTTTTCCTTACAGTGTGATTCATATTAAGTACTTTATGAAGTGTGTTTTGCTTTTAAACAATAACTTGTCATTGGTTTCAATGTTGTTGTAATAATTGTAATTTGTCATTCATATAAAACACTAAGATGAGTCAATTAATTAAATTGAAGTGTGCATTGTTTACCTAGTAGCTGGCCTTGTTTATATTTTGGACAATTCAAACAATACTTTATAAATTACAGCTTTTGTGTTATTCTGTTATATAAGCTTATTGTAAAGTTTTATAAAAATACATTTAATAGTTTTTGCATGAAAGTGACAAATATACATCCATACATATACATTATTTAAAGTAGGATAATAATTGTATTGACTAGTTTCCTCATAAATATTTAGAACACTAAAATTCTGAATCAACTATGTCATTGTTTGATATTCCTTGTTAGGAAGAGATGGTAGACCGCATCGTCACTTAATATCAGGTGACATCATGCTCAAACGCTTGCCTATATCTTGTAAAAAAAAAAACTACAATGTATATAAATAACTTGACAAACAATTATGATTAATTTCAGTGAAAATCATTAATCAACTAACATATCTAACTGTAAGCTCCAAACTAATTTGAGTAATGCAGCAAAACCATACATCAACAGTCTACAAACTAATGAACTGACCTAGAAAGCAACACTTCATTTAATATTCAACTAAGCCCTAGTTCAAAACATCAATAGAATTTCCTTACTTGAATATGACTTATTGATCTAAGTCTTAGAGAAAAGAATAGAATAGTGAAACTTATTTCTAGCACAAAACAAAATAAAAATGTAACCAACTTAGTTTAAATTACAGTAAAAAAAGAGTACATAACAGTAAATAGTTACGTAATTTATATATGTATGACTGTTTAACTTATAAAGAAGAAGAATATTATTATAAAACTTTGTGTAAGTCTGACTTAGCAAAAATTTAGTTCAATGAAAATTACCCAAGATACATTCTGCATTGCCATGCTGATATAGAAATAGAAATAGGTATTTATTATTTCGTTACTTCTTCTTCTTCTTTGTCGCATTCTTCATTACTGAAGAAGGTTGTGCATGGCTGTCTCCATGCTGTTCTATCCTGAGCCTCTCTCAATGGGAAAGAGCCTCCTCGTGGCGCACACCGGTAACAGCTAGGCACGGTAACGCAGTGTCTAGTCTGGCTAATCTTTCCAACACGATGCTACAACAAAGTACAGTTGTAGCGTCGACACGATAAGAAGAAGAATGCAACATTATTTACAAAATTATTTCGTTACCATGACATGATATGTTACATCGAATCTAATGCTTATATGCTGGGCCAGACACGTAAAAGATGAATTTTCTCCAGACCTAGGAAACCAGATAGAAGTCCTGACTGTGGGCGAAGACCACAGCGGTGAAGAAGATGATGAGAGTGTTCCGGTGTGCAGCATGGCTCGGGATCCCAGCGTCGATGATATCTGTGCTGATGCGGCCGTGGCGCCCATGCAAGCTCACAGCGCTAAACGCGACGTGTCTCCCAGCTCGGTATGTTGTCTATTAAATAAATAAATAATGCTGGACAATCCACACAACATCATCTAGCCCCAAGCTAAGCAGAGCTTGTGTTATGGGTACTAGAAGACTGACGTATTTAATACAATACATTAAATACATTGATATTTTTTATTATACAAATATACCCAGAACACCCGGAATAAATATTTGCAGATCGTACAAAAATTTTTCTCAAAGCGGGAATCGAACCCGCAACCTTCCGCGTCGCAGACGGACCTTCATCTGCCGCGCCACATCGGTCGTCAAAACTGTGATGGAAGACTTAAAATTTTCACAAATTGTTGTTCTGTGATTGTCATTAAACGGTACTACGTTAATGCTCTACCTTTAGGTCTCTTTTATTATAAGTAATATAATACACGTACCAGCCACGACTTTTCAGTTATGTATTCGAATTTTTTTACTTTACTGTTGTCGGAATTGATTTTGTTTAATAGTTTCTGCTCGATATTGATAACGGCAACAGGTAGATACAGTAAGGAATTCATAAAGCGAGATCCCGACTCGCACTTAGCCGGTTTGTTGTATAGCATTGCCATCATTATTTGCTTACTTACTTACAAGATGGATAAAATCTTCGTCAACAAACTAAAAAAATATATTTTTCAGATAACAGAAATTGAGGGTTCAGTTGAAGGCTCAGTGGAATCGTTCGTGGTTTCTCCAGCAAAGCACGGAACCCTGTATAAGTGCAGGATTGCACGAGATCGTAAGGGAATGGACCGCGGGTTTTATCCCACCTACTTCCTGCATTTGGAGAAGGATTATGGAAAGAAAGTGTTCTTACTGGCTGGTAAGAAACAAGAATTTTTTACTCATTCTAGTTGGAGGAATTTGTGGCAAGATATAAAAAAATAGGTACTTTTTATGGAAAGATTAGACATTATTTCTTCTCTCAGTCTCAACAATCTCTCAAACAACAGTTTACCCATAGGAAATACTAAAGTCCTCTAAAATGTTTTTTTATTTTATTTACACTTAACAACCAGTCAAAAGCTACATATTCAGACATATTTAATCTGGATTGTATTTTCATCTAGATTTTAGATTCAGTAGTACCCCACATGTTTTATGTTTTAGATTATACACATTTATAATAATGTATGTAAAACATATATTCTATCCATCTATTCAACTAAGATATATGTGAGTAAATATTTTCTGTATGAACAGGTCGCAAGCGCAAGAAATCAGCGACATCCAACTATCTAATCTCCACGGACCCCACGGAGCTGACGAGACAGGCAGATAGTTTCGCGGGCAAACTGCGATCAAACCTCCTTGGCACTGCCTTTACGGTGTATGACAACGGCAAAGCGTGGAGGAAGCATGATCATGCTAAAACCAGGCATGAATTAGCTGCTGTCGTATATGTAAGTAGATCGACGATCTGCGGAATGTAGCTAGCAAATACAACATGAGAAGAGAAGCAGACTGGGCTCAGTGGTGCGTCTTGGAAGAGACTTACATCCAGCAGTGGAATGATATACGTTGATGATGATGTTAGTTTATTAAACTTCTAGGAATCTTGGTTTGTTCTAAGAATATTAGGGATCTGGTCTAACATTTTTCTATGAAAAATGCGTCATTCCGGCGACCTACCTTCGAGGCCGATCTCGTATGACGAATCGAATCAATATCCTTCGATGACGCCACGAAGGTCATTCATTATAGGCTGGTTTATCAATAACTAATACTACGCCAATAACGGCCGGTTTTTCCAACGATGATCAACGAAAAAATCAAATAATTACTATGTGTCTAACTCGGATCAATCGTGATTTGGGTTTCCAGAAACCGGCCGTAAGTCTTGCTGTGTATGTATGGCTACAATGAGCAACAGGAGTAGATTATTTCTTTAGATATTGTTTTTAGCTCACAACTTTACTCGATTTATGGATAAGGCCGCCCATTGCATTACTATTTTATGATTCTTATGTTTGTAATATATTTACCAAAATATCTAAAACAATATGAAAAATTCCAGGATACAAATGTCCTCGGATTCAAAGGACCGCGCAAAATGACAGTCATCCTCCCAGGAATGACACCGGATCGCGACCGAGTCACCATCGCCCCGCAAGATGACAGCGAAACTCTTCTAGAACGGTGGAAGGCGCAAACCCTAGACGATATAGTGGTGCTCCACAATAAAACTCCCGTCTGGAACGACGAGACGCAGTCCTACGTTCTGAACTTCCACGGGAGGGTAACCCAGGCAAGTGTGAAGAACTTCCAAATAGTACATGACTCTGAACCAGATTATGTGGTCATGCAATTCGGAAGGATATCAGAGGATGTTTTCACGATGGATTTTAGATATCCGTTATGTGCGTTGCAAGCTTTCGGTATTGCTCTCAGTTCTTTTGATAGCAAGCTGGCTTGCGAGTGATTTTTGAATATTTAAGCTGCGGCTATATCTTGCCAGATTCTCGAAAAAAGGTATGTCTTAAAGTACTTCATTTGTTTGGTCTGAATCTATTGTTACCACCTATGGGGAAATGTTGAGGTCAGAAGTGATAGCAATATGATTTTTAAGCCCTTAGAGAGAGACAACCGTAGTTTGGTAATATGGCCGCAGCATGATAAATACTAGTAGGTATTCATCAGTTATAAAATATTATGATGTGGTTTAATTAAATGATTTATAGGTTTAAAAAAGAAATGTAAATTATTTATATAAATTACATTTATAATTTTCTATACAGAATGATGTGAGAAATTTGATCTCCAATCAATTTTTTTTCAAGCATTCATATATCTTGACCGTATACCTACTAGTATTTATGACATAGATCTATAAAATTTTTACATATTGCATTTATTTACACTTGAAGCAAGTAATTGACATTCAATTAGTTGTAATATATAAATTGCTTTATCTTTAGCCACATGATGCTAAATATCCGAATAATTAGTATTTTTAAATTGCTCATAGATAAATTAGGGTGTTTGTCAGTAAGGGCAACTATAAACACATTCAAGCGATGATGGTGTATTTTGTAACTTCATTTGATAATCCTAAAGTTATAGCCCTCCTTGTTGATATCAGTTCATTATAAAGAGACGGCTATATTTTTAGTGCTGTCAAATTAGGTTACTATTGAAAATGGATCGATTAAATTATTAACTGTTTTTCAATCGGATCAAGTTAAAAATGTATAAATAAAGGATATATTATTCACAAACAAGCTTATGACTATTACAGTTTACAAAATGTATATAGGAATATATAAAATACATAAGAACACTTGAGCTATGTACAGACCGTTGCAAACGATCTATTGATAGCTAAACTAATCCAAATCAGTACTAATCGTCGCGTACCCAAGATACTTCGCTGCATTGCCGCGCAATAGCAATGCTTATACGCTGGGCCAGATACTCACCAGCCCTCGAATCATTAAATATAGTATGTGTAACAAGGCGCCTAATTTAACTTTTTGAGTCTTATTGAACGATATGATCTTGTTATCTGCCCAGTGCGCAATTTTATTTATCACGCTGCGCAGGTCGTTTAGTTATGCGCGGTTTCCCATAGCACCAACAAAATTCAGGCTTAATAACAACAATAACTACTGGAGTTTAAGCCCAACGGTCTATCATATAAAAAGTTAGCGCAGTGTTGATGTATTGATTGCCATACGTAATGATGACAAAGTCAACGCTAACTTTTTATATGTTATGCTAATATTTCTATTTTGGTCCGAATGAAGAGGTACATGTATATTAGACATAGACATAGACATGTCTATGTCTATGTCTACATGTATATTTATACTTTTTTACGTTTACGCACATTTTATGTGGTGCTTATTGTGTTGTGATGTCGGTTGTGTTGCGTTTTGCATTCTTTATAACTCCATTGAAGTATTTTTGAGTATTTTCCATCAAATTATTGCTATAAACTTAGTCAAAGTGTGTAACAGAGTAACTGTTTAGATATGTAAAAGTTATTAAAAAAAAACTTATTATCACAAGTTACTAACGGACGATTAATTAATTGACTTCAACCAATTAGTTACTTTTGTGTATTAGTAAATAAAATACTGATAAAAATAGTTCTATCTCATGATGCCCGAATAAATCAATAAAAGTTGATTCAGTAAAATCACAAAGAAAGAAAGAACAAACTTCGTGACATGAGACTTTCATAACTAGCAATTGAAGATTTTTGCTTAATTCTCTAGTTATTAGATCCGTTCCCAATGTATATTAAATTAACACAAGCCATAACATACCAATTCACAAATGTACAAATTATAATTTTAAGTTTAATCGAAGTAACGCACTAGTCATACTTTATACTTTTATTTAGTTGTAATGTTTTGAAATCATGTCGGCTTTGCGCACAATTTTAGGTAGCAATTTTTTAGGTTATGTTTTGTTACATACAATGGAAATCTAGGTTTTCACTGCAGCTATGTACTTTACTTATATGAATGTAATATGTTATATAATATAATTATAGATTGATGTTAGATTTACTTGTAAAATGAAACTAGGTCATAATGTTTCAGTGAATTTTGGTCCTAAAAATGGTGTATATTTTTTAATATGTACCGCTTCAGTATTATTCAAAGGTCCTAATGTAGTTTATTTTTAAATCATGAAACCTTAAAAGGTATTACGTCCTTAATATAAAAATGTAGTATTATTTAAGCATGACTTAATTTTCCAAATGATAGTTCTAGCTATATTGTAAAATTACCACTTTTAAACCCATTAATATTTTTTTTCTTACTGATATAAAGAAAAATATTCTTTTTTTTGTACGTACTGTCCTTTTCACTGCCTTAACCATTTAAAATTTCAATTTGAATTTATACTGTTAGAATAAAATGTGTGCCTACTATAGGTTATGTGTCTAAATAATCAAAATAATAAATAACATGTGTAAAATAATTAAATCTAAAATAAATGCGTCAATACATAATGAGCTTTTGTAGTGTGAATTGAATTGATATATATTTTAATCACCTGATTGTAACAATGTTTATAAAAAATGTCCATTGTAATTAGATCTCAGGGCTGAGCACGAATAAATGCGACAATCGTAAACGTTTTAAAATACACTGCGCGGTGTCTTTGCTACGTTCGACATTAAAGTTGATGTTGACGCGCAGTGTATGTCAAATCCGTCACTTTTTCAATACGTTTACGATTGTTACATTTATTCGTGCACAACCCCCTGTAATTTTATCTTGTTAAACTAAAATGCTCAAGCATGCATTTCGAAATTGTATTTTATATTTGAAATTAAGTCTCATTTACGATAGTTCTTTGCTTTAATAAGCACATCTATGGTATTATTGCTCAAAAACTTACATAGGATTCTGTCTGTAACTATCGCGCTATTGATTTTAAATTTTAAATCCCTTACATAATAACTGTGACCCACTTTTATTATTTTCAAAATATTTTAAATTACATACATACACATCAACAAAGTCAAAGTCAAAACCATTTTATTCAGTAAAATCACAAGGATCATTTAGAATACAACACCCCTTATATCGACAGACGACACAGCTCAGTTGGTAGTAGCTCTGCCTTCCATACTGACTTGAGAGCAAATGTTTGTGTGATGAACATAAATATTTGTTTTAGTCACGGTATGTTTACAAAAAAAAGTATATAAATGTTTTATCAGCCATCTATTTCCGATAGTACAAGCTTTGCTTAGGTTGGGACTAGTGTGTGAAAGATCCATAATGTTTTTTATATCATCTTGATGTGCTTATTAAACAAATCATGATCACATTATATAATACATGTAGCACTACCATGAGTTTTTACTATACTATATTTACTATACTCGCTAGCGTCTGTAGTTAAAAAAATGTATGAAGATTTGTACAGCGCCTCTAGCGGATAGTTGGGTACTAGAATTCGTAATACATACTAATATTTACGTTACTACTGTAGTAAAGTCAGGCGATTTTACTGTGACAGCTCATGGTAGAGGTACAGTTATTGCTAATTATATCACAATAAAATTATAATATGATCTCTTGTTATAATGTATAATATTTGGTGTATAGTGCCTTTAGTAAGGATAGAATAAATGTGCCTTTGTTTTTCATGTCTAATTATGTACCTTTTATGTATTGAAATACCATAATTGCATACCAAGATGTATATATTATGATGAAATTTAGTATGACTTAAAACAAGTCGAGACTTATAGAAACTTCTGTACATCACACTCTTTTAAAATATACCTTGTAGTAAAATGTCTGTCATTACTGTCATAAAAGTCACATTACACTATGCAAATTGCAGAGCGCTAGGTGGCCTTTTTGATAGAAGATTAGTAAACATAAATCACCATAAACTCCGACATTGGCAAAATCGTGGCAACCCTAGCCTGCGAAGTCACTAAGAAAAGAAGAAGAGCGCTAGGTGAACAAGGCAATGGACCATATGGTGGATGACATGCTTTTTCAAATAGTTTAACGGCTTTGTAAATTGGATAGTGTAATACACGCATTACACAATACCAGATGAGTTTGATTGCTTGTTTATGCCTTGATCACACGTACCGAGTAAACCGGCGAGACAGTGACGTATTTGAGATACACTGCGCGTCGACATCAGTTTTACTGTTGAACGTTGCAGCGTTAGCGCGCAGTGTATCTTTAATACGTCACTGTCTCGCCGGTTTACTCGGTACGTGTGATCAAGGTATTAGCGAGGTGTAATGCGCGCCTTACAGCCGGTTCACACTAGTCGTAAGTCGCATAAGTAAGACTAAAAGTCGAATGCTCTGGTCACCATACACTTTGTATGGAGCTGTTCACATTGGATGAGACGCGATTTACAGGTAAATCAGACTTTCGACTTTTAAGTCATAATATGCGACTTATGACTAGTGTGAACGGGCTGTAAGGCTCAAACAATATTGGTTTTACTGTACTTAGTGTGATTTATTTATATAAATGCTTTATGTAGCGCATTTGTACCGGCGTAATATTTTTAATACATGTTTGAACACTAATAAGGGAAAAAGTTTCTAATGTCTCTCAGGCTCTTGTCATCACAAATTAATGTAATGCCCTATTGTACTGCTTTATAAAATGTATGTTGCTCTAAGTCTGCAAGTGTAGTTGTGTGTACCACCTATTCCAATGTAGAAACATCCTGTAGGTGAGTTTAGTATGTCCAAAGAATAATATTGGTGTTAGAATACTTATTACTTAGCTTGTAGAAAAGTTTTCATACAATAATTCATAATTAATTAAATCTTACTTAGCATGTTGCTACTATCAGACATTTGTTTGAGAAAGGAAAAATGCTCAACATACAATTTTTGGAATAAACTAATCTTATCAAAACATTATTCTACTGTATTTTTTCAAGTATTATACGCACAAAATCATAAATAAATATTTTTCAGTCTTTAGTTTCCTAAATTCTAATAAGTTTTTTTTATAAATAAACATGAACTTATGAAGTCAAGGAGCTTTTCTAATGATAATCAAACAATAATTAAAAATTCTTCATGAATTGTAACTTGAAATATCATTGAGCTGTAAGTTTTGCTCTCATTAAGTATTAGATGTTATTTGAAATATTTGTGATGTTTTGTAAATAAATTTAATTAGTTTAAATTTACACTTGTACTTATGTATCGGTAACTATAATAAAATATTGTAGCAAAGCACTGCTATTTTGGTTAAAAAACAAGTTTACACATAACTATGTTTGGATTGCACATTATTTGATTATTTATAACAGAAATCAAGTAATATCTGTATTTATACATTCCTTTTTTGTGATATGATAATCATGGTATGTTATTCAATAAAATTATTGGTGCAAATTAACGGTTTTAATTGTAGTAGCTTACATGAGCCTTCCTTCATTTTGGGCTAAAATGTAAGCGAGATAATAATTTATAGAAAACATCATTTAACTCCTAAATTTTTAGTACAATTATTGGACTAAGGTTATGCTAACACCTACATATATTTTAGCACTTCCTAGTAAGAATTTGTAAATACATATCTCAAATAATAATGTCAATTTATCTGGTCATTCACATAACTTATTAAAACGTTTTACACTTAAGGCTAGAGGTTTAACTAAAAGGAAACAAGGCATGAGGTTTTAGTTTTTTTATTGAGCTTACATTACCTAGACTTAATCCGACTTAGCCGCAGCAGCTTTAGGTTTCTTCGCCTTGATGGGCCTCTGGGAACGGAGGATAGCAGACGCGCGGCGGAGAGTAGCCTTGGTCAGGTCAGTGCGGTAGTGGTTGGCTTTCAATAGCTTCTTTACCTTGAAGAGTGATCTCCTTGCACCAGCCTTGAATGGCCGACGGACGACGTTCTTCGCGGGTTTGTTGGTAGCCTTAGCCTTCTTCACAACAACAGTGAAACCTTTTTTGTCAGGGTTCTCTACCACGCTGATCGCCTTCTTGTGAACCAAGCCATTGTATCTGAATGAGCTTAGGTTAGTAACATTGTTGGGCTCCTTGCTGAAGGGCTTCTTGATGTTGCGCTTCTTTACAAGGAAGGCGTTGTTGTTTCGTATGATCATCCAGTTGAGATGAGACGACATTTTGGTATATTTTATTGAAAAACTCCGGCAAACAACGTGCTCACACGACGTGTTCGCGAACGAAAAAGACCACTTTGTTGTCTATGGTTGACAATGACAAGATAGCAAAATAGACAGTTTGTTTGTATGGGTTTTATTTAATTTAAAAACAAACTACTAATAGTTTTATGGGGATTGCGCACAAAACAACAAATCAAAAGATTTAAATAGATAGATAATCATGTAATAAAAGTTTTTAATCGTAATCTGCTTACAAAAAGAACAATTTGTAGTCATAGACAATATAATCGTTATAAAATTATTGTTTTTTCAAGTAGTGTTGTTCGCAAATTATTAAAAAATCGACTAGAAATATGTAATCAAACTAAATAACTAGTCTATGGAATTAACCGTTGGCTGTAATATTTCATTATTTTATAGTTTTTGCACTATGGTGAAATGAAATGTCAAATTCCAAAAACTAAACTTGTCTGGGACAATTTCGTGTTGGTTTTCTTGTTTAGCTTTTTCTTTATCATATTTACAGTATTTTCTATAGTAAATGTAGTTCTTGTGTGTGAAAAATTCGTATGTGAATAGTGCAAAGTGCCAAATTGATGTCTCGTGTTTGTTGGTATTATGAATCAGGCTGATCAAAATATAAACAAAGATATGATTGATTCTGAGCTGATTGACGTGGATTCATTGGATTTTAGCGATGATCAGACTTGGTGAGTAGCCCATTTCGTAATTTACGTGCTATTGTATCTTTAATAGAAACACAGCATAGATTCTCACTCAAGTCCGGTCGCCAATTACGCACAGTTTTTCATGTGCAATATAAACCATGTCAAATAATTATTAATCCAACAGGTATAACCAGTTAATCTACCAACAACCCAGGTATAAAGCGTGTGGGTGCTGTTTTCTTAGTCATGGTGACATGAGGATATGTTGAAATGCATTAAGCCACAGCCTCACCAGCAATTGGTCACATATTCATTTCCTGATTCTTATAATCTCTCTCAAATCGTTAATATAACATTCAAACTTCCTTGTTATAAGACACAAACTTGTCAACAAAAAAAATATTAATCAATGAAGAACCTAGTTTTTTTTTTCCTACTGTCCTTGTTTATTATACCTTACCAGTAATATCCTACCTGATCCAACTATCCAATCATTGAATGCTTATTTAAAAATATGTCCCAACTTGTATCTAACTTTCTTGATAAGAATTAGGGTCAATGTGCAAATCAGACAGACCCAATTGAGTATTTATTGTGATGTCCTAAGTATTACAAATATTCAACTCGAGAGATTTTTTTTATTGGATGGAAATTAAATAATACAATCATAAGAATTGTAGTCTTAAATCATATAAGAATACTATTTCTGCCCTAGAATTATTGACAATATATTAGACAATTTCTTCAGATTTTTAACGCAAGTCAAAAAGAGTTGGTTATCCAAAGGTGATATTGCTAGTACATCTGAGACTAATAATTGACCTCGGAGAGTGGCAATAAATGTGCCCAATAGGGGACAAAGTTAGGGTGTGGATGTTGATGCAAATCAAGGATTTTTTTACATGTAGATAACCAATGAAGATATTTTGGTATCCTGATGGTAGCATTATATGAACCAATGGTTACTAAGACTTATGCTAAGTGATGGTTTTATACACATTTCTTGTATATTTAATGTAATGTGGACGAAAGCGGAAAGCAGAGAAGAGTGGAAGGATTTGGGGGAGACCTTTGCCCAGCAGTGGGATGAGATAGGTTAGGAAAAACAATAATTTAATGTAACAAATTATGGTGTAAATAAATGATTTCTATTATAGTAAATGAGAGCAAGTACATACATAGTAAGATAATAACTGATAACATTGTTATTATCTATAATCTAATTAAACTGACATAAATGCATTATATTATTTATGATAAGAATTACTGGATGAGACTTTGTTTTGTATGTTTTTGTGACAAATATTGACTTGAAATGAAATCCTGTTATTATAAGCAACATTATTATTAGTAAATATAATATTAGTCATATATACCTAATATACTGAAGTATAGTCCTCATTTAGGCAAGCATAGTTTTGGATGCCCTCGGGCTAAATGGAGCATTGTTCTGTGGAATGTAGCTGGCAAACACTGGATGAGACCAGCCATAGACTGGGCGCAGTGGCGCATCTTGGGAGAGACTTACGTCCAGCAGTCAACTAATATAGGTTAATGATGGTTATGATTACTTATTTATATGCTAGTATAGGTTGATGATGATGATGCTAGTATGGCGTTTTTTAGTAAATGCTACTATACTGTCCCACTGCTGGGCAAAGGTCTCCCCCCTTTTCTTCCATTCTTTTCTATCAGCCGCCGCTTCCCACCAGGCTCCGTCATAAGTATCCAAGTCGTCACGCCAACGTTTTCTTGGTCTGCCTCGGTTTCGTCGTCCATCCGCAGGCACCCATTATGTGACGACTGTGGCCCATCTATCTTCCTGCATACGGCTTATGTGTCCAGCCCAATCCCATTTCAGCTTAGCTGCCTTTTCACCGACGTCAGTTATGCGGGTTTTCGCACGAAGTGTGGTATTTCGGATCAGTTTCTCGGTGGATCGGCTAGTATATAGAAGTCAAATAATCATTAGATTAGTAGTTATACTAAGTTTTTGCCTTGTTGCCAGGTTATATTCTATTCCCCAAGACTCTGGGGAGAAAGTGGATATTGTGGACTGGAACTTGTCCTGCGACTGGCCAAATGAAGACCCAGAGTATTTACAGATGGAAAAAGACCTGTACACTGTATTAGATAATATACTCAAAAGTAAGTACTTAGAAACTAATTTAGACATAGAACTTTATAGTAATGGCGACCGCGTACCGAAAGACACGTAAACGAAGCTCATTAATTAATATTGTGTACAAAAATCCCATGGAAAATCCCGATTTTGACAATGTCAGGAAAGATTTGAACCCGCGACTTTCCCCTTGATATGGGGATGCGTTAACCAACTATATAGCTAGCAGGAGAATAACCTTCATTTTGCTCCACCTATTGTCTAAAAATGTTGAAATCTAAATACCTAAGCACGCATCTAATGTATGCCGAAGTAAAAGAATTCGTCATCTGCCATTTAAACCAAATAGGAAGGAATACCTAGAACAAGATTAGCAACCACATCCAATTGATTAATAAAAAGCCTATTAAACTCGATCGAATAATAGTCGATCACGGTCGAAAGTACTGTCGACATCAAAAATGCATTGTAAATGTGCACAAGTCACTAAGTATAACTACATATAAAGATCTTATCATGATATTGTTATACTAATAGTATTCTCTCAAATATGGCGTTTTTTACATTATCTAGTTCTCGAGCAAAGATAGGATTTAGTCACATACAATAATGACCAAAAATTATTTCATTTTCTAGACATTACATATTGATCTTAACACAATAGTGTAAATAAGTTTTTGGTTAAGAATGCTAAAACCTTGCGAAAGACCACAAAAATTCGTAAATACTACTTTACTTACGAGTCACAATAATTCTGCACCAAAACAAGATGAATTTATAGATAATAATATAATAATTTTCACTAATATTGACAATTAAATAAGTACCGTTTTGCGTTATAAACTAACGTATACACCACACTAATTTATATATAGCTAATTATATTGCACATAAGAAGTGATGAAGAATATATTAGATAAAGTAAATTTTGAAGCGAATTGTACTTAGTCGTGCACGATCGCTCCTAGCCGATCTAATGACATTCGACACGCATCATAAAGTCAGGACAAAGATCCTATTACTGAAGTTAGACACTGGATCCAGTGCCGAACCCATAAATTAGGACATGAAAGATTTACAAAGGAGATTTGATACCTAACATGGTACAACAACACACTGATAACAACTGATATTTCAAAGTGATAAGATATTTGAGCGAAATTAAGCGTAAAATATAATTCTCATTGAAGGCTCTATTATATTATTCTAAGATCAATTCCTTCATGAACCGGCATTATTTAAATGAAAAGTCCAAAGACTTAAAGTATATTAAACAAATACGTCTCGTAGTGTCTAACGCTTGTTTATTGTTTATTTATTAGTTTTTCCTGGATGAATAAGATGTGTATTAACTGCACTTTAATAGATTTTCCTACTGTAAGTATGTTGCCGACCTCTAAACACATATCCGGCTATTCTTCGGCCAGCGAAGTGCATCTATTTACTTCGAAAAGTTTTCTTTGTGTAATACGTACGTTTTTTTCTCCATGTCGTACACAATAAGTACATAAACGGCACGTTTTATATAATGTACATATAAGCAACAACCAACCCCACATACAATAACGTACAATTTTTCGTAACAAACAAAATAATTTTATACCCATTTTATAGTAAATCAGTGCGAATTTCGATCATTCATAGAATAGTGAAGGGATTTAGTATTGAGTACTCTCGTAAAATACGTCTTCTCTAACAACAAGTTATAGATAGACACTGTTCAATGTCACTATGTAATCATCCAATTACAATGACCATTCGTCAGACGTACTTATATAGCTGATACACGCGACTTTGTACGCATTCTTCTTCTTATCGTGTCGATGCTACAACTGCATTTTGTTGTAGCATCGTGTTGGAAAGATTAGCCAGACTAGACACTGCTTTGCCGTGCCTAGCTGTTACCGGTGTGCGCCACGAGGAGGCTCTTTCCATGCACTTTGTACGCATTAACATTCGATAATGCAGCGTTTGGTAGACTCATACTTTAATCCTGCGAAAGTTTGTATGGATGAATGTGTGTTTGTTACTCCTTTACGAAAAAGCTGCTGGACGGATTTGGTTGGAATTTGGCACAGAGATAAATGATGGCATAGGCTGTAGGCTAATCTTCCGGTAAAAGGTATGGTTCCCGTTGGATAGATTTGTTTTTATATTTCATAGATCAAAGCATCGACTTGTTTTTTTTACATCGGTAGTAGTAAATATAGGGAGGTCAAGGAGGCTACCATGGAAAGAAACAAGTGGCGTGACTTGCACGCATTTCGCGAACAAGAGCGTAGCTCCAAAATAATAAGAAGAAGTAGTCTAAAGTAATATTAAAAAGAGGAAAGATTTGATTGTTTGTTTGTTTGCATCGAATAGGCTCCGAAACTACTGGACCGATTTTAAAAATTCTTTCACTGTTGTGAAGCTACATTATCTGTGCTGAACATAGGCTATTTATATATTTAAAAAAAATAGGGATCCTTACTAAAACTTCAATTATGTAAAGGCTACCCGTGCGAAGCCGGGGCGTATTACTACTAAATAATAAACCCACTTCGGTGAAGACAAAGTCGCGGGCTTGGATTTTGAATAGAATCTATATCACTCGGTAAAATATAAAGAAGGTGAAATATTTTTTAAAATCCGTCGAGTAGTTTCTGAGCAAAATCGTAACAAACAAATCTTTATTGTATTACTTTAGTTATGTAGGTACTGGCACTTATTGTATGGTATACTTGTTTTGAAGGATATTGTAACGTGCCTTATCAACTGTGAAGGCTTTGCAAATGTGCAGCTAAGACATGAGAAGTGGAAAAACTACGAGGAAATATAATTTATAATGGGTAATTTATACATGCGTTGTGTAAACGGATTTTAGTATTATCACATATCTGCATTGATTACAATAAGTATAGATAATATTGCAGGGAATGAGGATGAAATGAACATATTATTCGTAAAAAATATTTATTTGTATTTATTGAAAACAATTCTTAATCATCCTTGTGATCGTAGTGAAATAAGTCCTCTACTAAAACCTGTGAATGTATTTCGGATTATATTTATCCACAACATCAAAGCGTCAAATTCCAATAAGCTTTCCAATAAAACGTAACAAACAAAGCTCCAGAAAATAGAACACAAAGTAAACCTCCACTCTCCAGACGCAACATAGCAGAAATGTCACAAAACATCTAAATTAAGAATGATCCGTTTCCGCGTAGCTAGAATGTTTACACCTTCTCATTCATAGATGTTCTCAGAGGAAGTAGAAAAAGTTGTCGCTGGCTTGTTTTCTAACTTGTAGAGAGATTCGCAAAAAGGCTATTGCTGAGTAATTGACTAATTGCACCGGAAGCTATCGAGACCCGGTTAGTCGAGTTTCCATTAACATCTGCGTCCTTCTAGAGAGCTAGTCTCGGTACTGTAAGCTAGATGAAAAGCCAGTAATAATGCAAATAAAAAATGACTATCTAAAGGTGCAAGGTATCTGCTGTAATAAATAAACTAGTTCGAGTTTCATAAGTTGAATTTACCTTATCAGTAGATCAAGATATGTAAGCAAGAAACTATAGAATTACAATAAAAGCCTCGTAAAATATCTTGTAAGTTTGAACCGTAGATCATTGTGATAGCTGACATTAATTAACCTCATTTGCTTATGTATGAATCTCGGCTGTCTAGACTAGAAAATAAAGAGGCAATTATTTATCCTGGCTTCGCGACTCAAGATCAATGTCAATAATTTTATATTCGCAGTTCGTCTCGCACTTCTCTACGCGACTGTATAAATATAATTAAAAATGCACATAGCTAGTATATCGACTTTACAAGACTGTACATATACATGAGAATGTAGACTAGTTATGTGGGTAGACTAAAATCAAATGAAATCTTCCACGTGTCTATAGTACGTTAATTTAGACATTAAGCTTTATTGCGGTTTTATGAATGCAACCGAACTGTCCAATATCTTTTCAAAAGTTTTTTTTAATGTACAATAATGGTAAAAAGTCAACGTTTCTTTAAAACGTGTACTTACTAGGTTTTGTTTTCCATAAAAACTTAAGCCAAAGAATATCGTTTCTTGAATCGATTGGCGCTTAGCGCTTTCGTTCTAGATCAGACTTCGAAAGTCCAAAAAACTTGAAAGCTTAGTCTACATAATTATTCATTAGCATATACGTCTGTATATCTAGTCTGCGTGAGATAAACATGTTTCTGATTTCTATACTTACATATAAATAAAATAGGCATAGAAAGCCCTCTACTCTAACTAGTAAAACGTACACCATGGATACACCGTGGATATAGAAACCTAGCAATATATATACACACTATGACAGTAGTAAACATGTTCTAAAGATGATACAATATTTGCACGGTATGCTGAGACATCGGAAGATATCGACTATTACATCAGCGAATAGGTACTTTTAAACAAAATTGGCACAATTTATAATCTTTTTCATGCCGACGTAGTTAATTTATTATCGCAGGATTGCTGACAAAATTCTGAAATTTGGGCAAATGATTTGCCCAAGTTTTGTGTATATTTGTCTCAAATCTATGTGTTGAAAAATAAATGCTCTGGTTATCAAATTTATTATTATAAAATCATAAAATAGTATAAATTATTGACGTAACAATATTCATTAACAACATGCAAGAAAACACCTACGTCTCGATTAGCATTTCAAACATACGTATAGAATTTCACTTTCTATGCTACAAGCCTGTGACCTGAGACAGTGTCGTTAGTAATATGTGTTTACTTTTGACCCCTATGTGGCTTGACTTAGAAATACATAGCTTTGGCAATGGCTTGACCTAGAAATACATAGCTTTGGCAATCAGAAAAATAGATACGGAACTTTTTGCTACGATTCATCCTGTTGTCATCATGATTCCTATTTATTTAAAAATTAAATCTCAAGTTCAATGGTGTTCTTATTTTTTTTGTGTGTACTATGTGCTTTTGCGATGTCAGTTTTGCCCATAAAATTGGATATTTTACTCAAGCCATAATTTACACAAATATCACTTTCAAAATTAAATCAACGTTAAAAGATTGCTATAGCACTTTCTTAAATTAGCTAATTTATGAAAATACCTAACAATTAGATAAGTGATCGTGTTTATTTATACAGAAAAGGTCAGCTCAGTTAATATTTGCAAGCCGTAGATGTAAATAGAACTCGCCTCGTTGGCCAGGTGGATCAATATCTAGGCAAGTCTAAACTTAGATGAGATGTATTGTGTAAAGTAATTCCAATTGATTATTCTGTAACACGGAATCAATACAACTGAACGCTTTTGTTTCATACTTACGGTTTAAAAAATCCAAAAAAAATCATAAGATGAGCCATGAAGACGATTCAAATCATTGTTTTTTTTTTTTTGGACGATTGGTTTACTATTGTAAGTACGAATCGTACCGAAAAAGAGATTTTCGCGGCAATGATTTGCTATGTTCCTAGCATGCGGCGCTTACTATGGCTTGTAAGAAATTATAAAGCTGTCAGTCGATGTGAAAAACATTTCATCCTTCTTATCAGTCATTACTGTCAGCCCGGAAAACCCAACGAAACCAAAGCGTTTGTGTGAACACATCAAATACCCATGTTTGAAGTGCTTGAACCTAAACTTGGACTTATTGCCTAGGACTTACCTCTATCTTTTTCATTATGTGGTTTAAACTATTCTTTCCTAAAAAGCCTCATTGTAAAACCAGTCACGGGAACCCTGTCATAACATAAACTAACATTGTACCAGCTATCACCGAGTTTCCTGTTGACTGAGTCAGCTGCATACAAAATGCAAATCTGCCAATTTTGGCGCTAATTAACCTACTTCTAGTCAACGCGTTCCGTTGCAAATACGTTCCGAACATTTACATAACAAAAGTGAACCCTGATACAATTACAATAAAGTTGAATTTTTATTACATTTAAGATGCTTTTTATTGGTTTATTGAACTGCTTTTTTCAGATTTCTACAAACTAATTTGTAGTTAAGAATCTATTTAGTTGTCTTTATGTTCAAAGTACTATTGGAAGAATTGTAATTAAGGTCTGTAAATGTACATATGTAATTACTTCCTACATTCTTATTGGTTAACGTTATTATCGAATTTATTTCGGTTGAGGTAATTACTGAATTACATGTGCAAGATTTCAAATTGTCTAAAATCATCGCGATCATCAAGCAACAAATTATGTAAGAATATATGAATTTCTTCCTAACATTTATCTATTACACTGAGTAATCTGTTCTTTTATAAACTTACGAATTTTATAATTCCACGATGACATACAGAATAAACAAAATACAAGAAAATAACGCAGTCATCTTTTGCTCCAGGTGACTTCCTATCAATACCGGACAAGCACAAGTTCGATTCCCGCACCTACGTGAAACCGAAGAAGCGTGCACAGCGGCCCAGCATCCAATCCATCGTCGAAGTGTCTTCCAACCCCCCTTCCATCTCCCCCAGCCCTTCGCTCAACCCCCAAGTGAATTCAATATCGAAATACTTGACATACAATAAGTATAATAATCCGTTGGGGGCTTTGAGTCCAATGCTGCGACTGAAAACCTTCAATGTGGATACGAATACTGATAACAGCACTGCTGTTAAGGAGTACGCTCTGAAACGTAGGAGTCTGATACAGGATGAGGATCCACAGGTAAGAATCTGTCTTTTTATAATAAAATTAATAAACTAGCTAGATTCAATTTGCTAGATTTAACGTTGGTATTTTTTTCACACTTTCACGTAAGGATTCTTATTTATAAATAGACTAAATAAACTAATTATGTCATGAGCCGTTTTTTAACCATTTTAACCGATGAAAATACGGAGGAGGTTCTCAAGTCGACTCTTTTAAAACGACAAAGTTGTTTTCAAATGTAAAGTGACATAAAATACTGTGACGTCACCGATGTTAAACCATAAATACGCGTTCTCATGGTAAAATATAAAATAACCATACTTAACGGACAGTGCCTTGCCTTGGTATTTGACCATGACTATGAACTTCATATATGCATAAACAAATGAGGTCACGACGTCATGTTTCAATCACATTTTACGGTCACATATTTCGACATAAAGTTGTATATCGAAACTTGTTGTCTGTGTTTTTAAAATAGTAACTAATTCACCTAGTTTTTACTTTTAGACGATTTCAAATTATCTGATTATTTTGGACATTGAAGAAAAACATGTGTCGCGCTGACCTCGTATCTATTCCAAAACAATTTTTAGTAACAAAAATCGTAGTAGTCTAGTGCGCTAATTCACTTATTGGACCGAGAAGTTCTTATGTGATAGGATCTATATAGACTTGTTTATGAACACGGCTGCAGTGAAAGCAAAGATTAATAATGTCTAGTGAAAGTCACGCTGCAAAAATTTGGCAAAACGCTTTGATTGAATAATAATGCTAATATTATTACTCTATGTCTCAATTAGTCTTAATTCGAGTGTATATTCGGTTGATTTAATAATAAATGCTTTTACATCGAGATGGTTTTAACGGCATCTGGATGATACAGGATGCTTGAAACTTAACAGATGATCAACTAAATTATAAGACGTTTATTGAGAACGTGCACTGTGAAGCAACACGAAACACATAGCTATAAGCCCTCTTACTCTAATATTTCAGTTATTCTTGTGAATTATTTGTTGGTTATCCTTAATAAATAAACACGCCACGTCCATCTTTTTGAAACGTAAGGTTCATAGTCTTATGTGCCATTAATAGCACCAGCAATTAAAACACAGCAACACTAGTATTTTTGTTTGGCGACAGGATTATTCTGTTTTCGCTAAACGTGTTTTATAAGGAGTAGACTTTGCCTAGAACATATATCTTCTCAACCTACTTGATTGATACTAAATGACCAATTTAATTATTTACTCAAGTATTCGATGATTTTGGAGCGTTGGCTGAACTAACAACAGATTATCTTACAATGTCCCAAATAATTTATTTGTTTGACATTTACTATCCTTATTTGTAGGTGAAAGTAGGTAGTTACAAGCAGTTTGAATTCGGAACGTGCCATATAGGGCACTAAGAGGATTGTAGGCGGTATTTTGAACTCGCATGTAGAAATAAAACGTAATAAATATATTGGGGTTTTTCGAAAGATCCTTGTCACAAACAAATGAAAACTACATTATATAAAAACCTCATGTCTGTATCTTGATTCCGTTGAAACTGTGTATATTGAGATGAAGCTTGAAATACATATACTTACACAATTTGCTACATCGTCGACCGTCACTAAACATCAGATGAGATCGCGGTCAAATGCTAGCTTATCTATATATATAAAAATCAATGCCACTTTTACGTTGTAATTCAAGAACGGGCTCACCTATCCAAACCAAATTTTCAGGCTTTATTTGGACTAATTAGCAGATGGTTTATGCGAAGTTTGCTTATAATCTGTCGAGTGGTTCTTCATCACATTTTTTGTAGTCTGCTTATTTTATTGCCTTTAAGGCGGAACAGAGTTCGCCGGGACAGCTAGTACATTGTAAATAAAACAGTTCGTAAGAAAAATCAACAGAAAAACGCTATGAAATCGCGCGCGAAAAGTTATCAATAAAAATATTTTGTACTATTTAGTCAGTAATACAATAAAATACCCTAGATAATTGTTTGATTTAATCTTTGAGCAATGGTCTTACCGCATAACATGAACAACTCGCAACCACATTTGGATTAATAACCCTATTGTTATAAAAATAGAGTCTAGTTTCAGTACCATAGCAGCTGCAACAAGTGGACTGTTACAAAACAAATCGTGCCTCAGTTACAAGACATTATAAACATTTAGCGTAATAGTTTATTTAAGTCTTCTTCTTCTTCGAGTCGTTGATAAACCATTTTAAATCACCAAAGTTAAAACCACCCCTGACCAATAGCTAGCCACATTTAGTGCGTCAGGCGAGCAATGCATGAGGTCGGAGGTAGTACAGTTGCTCGGGCAAGATGGGCAGTAGTTAGTTTATTTAAGTACAGAATTAGTTCATGTTGATTACATTTTAGTTTACTAATTAAGAGTTAAACATCATTATTGAATAGTAATTTATTGTTAAAATAAACAAACTTTATGCGCGTTTATTTATTTATCAAATATTTATGTGCTCGGAACAGTACATCATTCAACTTTATGACGTCATTATGTACTGTTTTTACAGTGTTTAGTTTTATTGTAAGTCTGAAATCTACAGTATTCTAACATTAGCAGCAGTGTTGGGTTTATAGCCATTTGTATAGGCTACAAAGTACTACAATATGTGAACATAAGTTAAATGTAATGTTTGTACATCTGACTACCCCCTTTAGACATACACAAGTTCTTAGTGTTAGGTATCAGAACATCTCTAACGGACGGTTTCTCGAACGATGATCAACAAAAAAATCTAATAATTACTATGTGTCAAACTCGGATCAATTGTGATTTGGGTTTCCAGAAACCGGCCGTAAGTGATCTAGCACATCTGGGGATAACCCGTAACCCTATATTTAAGGTACGCAAACTTTCATGACATTTTTATAAAGGCGTTTTGAATGTTGACCTTATTAGTACAAAATCAGTAAAGTTGACTTCAGAACATCATCGAACATTAGGACATATGATTTATATTCACCGACCAATATTATTATTATTATCACGAGTCCATATTTACACTCCAGTAAATATAATGACACATTTTAGAGTTATAATACATGAAATTCTGCATCCGAGACGGTGTCTGACGTATGTGTCGAAAATATCTCAGTTGCATAATCTTTGCGTGAACTGTTCTTGAATTTATTAGACTCTAGCTTCCGCTTGCGACTTTATCGCTGTCGTGTCGTCCATTTGTTACAAACCTTTTGATTTTCTTAGAGAAATAATTTTGTGTCACTCCATGGTAAGACTTACTTCCAGGTTTCATGAAAATCGGACCAGTAATTATAACGTACTTGAGAGACAATTATTAAAACTTTAATGTTTTATAAAGTGGGGATACATACAATACAACTGACTTTGCCACGGTTGGTCCGTGTGGTTTTAGTCAGTTTAAGTATGTCTGTTCTAACAAGCAGTAGGTATCCATGATAGATTTCTTAACGTAATTAAAGGTCTTTTACACCAGACCTATTTTATTTTGCAGCGAGATATTTACCGAATCAAATATGCATAGAACTGAAAACATCGCAAAGCAATAATCTTATTCTTTACAGATTTAAAAGAGCGTATTTATTTCGCATCATTAAAACGTCCTAAATGTTTGTTTGATGTGAGCCAGTCGGTCAGTAGGTATATTTAGACTTGTTGGTTGGTATTTGATGGTAATCGCTTGCATTTCCGCGTAACGGAAGAGCGGCCAATGTATCCGCAGTTTGCATATTCGTGCTTCCGTAGTTATCAATTATTTTATATGAATTCTGAATGTTGACCTATTTTACAAACCTATGAAATAGGTCATTAGTATAAATTTATGACTATGAACATTTTAAGTAAAATTAATTAACCGTGAGGAAAATATCTGTTTTGTATTTTGATAAAATTGTTCATGAAATTGTCTCTGCACTGCGATCATAATTTATCGGTAAAACGTAACTTTATTTAAGTAGATAAAACTTTGCTTTACCGTTTTTATTATGTATCTAAATATGATCGCTGTGCTGGAATGTTTTGCAGCCGATTTTTATTGTTACCATTTTAACTATTCTTCATGGTAATTAACCATAAAATTTCCATTGCATTAACTCATCATCAAGATCCTTTTCGCTTTCATACGTCAAAAGAGAACTGTTAAAACTGGTTGCACTTCTTCAAACTTGAAACGACGCCGATATGCCGATATTCTTAAATTGTTTTCTTATGTTTGCAGTTGGAAGATATGGACGCGACCTTAGCATCCGAAGCTTCAGGGCGTCTGTCGATGGATCACACTCCTTCGAAACCTATCAAGATAGACCTTTCGCAGCCAGCTCACAATCTACACAACACATTCAACAAGTATGTAGACTGAACAGTCACTCTGGCACAAACTAAATAAAATTACTTAGAATAATATTCGTAACCAGGTTATGACAGTCATATAATAAATTTAACGGTAAAGTAATAAAGGCTATGTCTTAAATAAAATCGGTATCATGTAACAACGCACCTGAGTAAACTCAATACTATACAATGACTATTGTTTGCAAAATTAAAACATGTTAATCCCACGCCGCCATCAAACACATCGTTATTTAAGAATATTGTGATACGCTAGATTAAATGAATAAAGACATAAATAAATAGCAATTTAGGCTAAGGTACAATTGGCGTTTTCTTCCGGACAATCTGTGTTTGGAAGCATAATAAATTTTTATTCTGCTTATCTTTTTAAAAAGTTATGACATTGTCAAAATTTTAATACAATTATGAATACTACCAGATACGTACGTATATATGTATATCAAATTTCTTCTACCTTTTGAACTCAGTTATTCAGAGTCACGTCCCCACAATTAGCATAGCAGTTTTTCGTGGTATATTTTTGCAAATTTTGTCTAGTGACCGGTAAGTACATTAAAATGAAGAAACTAATAACAAAATCCCTTCAAAATAAACATACACTTTCACTATTAAGGATGACTTAGCACAGACAAACATAATCACCGAAATTCACGAAGCATGAGTATGTTATTTTATCCCACAATTACATAAAAGTGACTGTAAACTTTCAAAATGCTAATTACAAAAGAACG
Organism: Ecliptopera silaceata; assembly: GCA_932527185.1. Lineage (NCBI taxonomy): Eukaryota > Metazoa > Arthropoda > Insecta > Lepidoptera > Geometridae > Ecliptopera > Ecliptopera silaceata. The sequence continues at coordinate 5,588,622 of OW052211.1, forward strand.
TAAAATTATTTAAGTAATGAACCTCCGTTCTTGAAGATTTGTCTCTCACACGTCGTTGAGACATCTTGTGTGAAAGTGCATTAGTTTTTATTTTAAAATGATTATTAATGCATACTCCTGTGATTTTTCTGTTACTTGCTGTGGATTCTATGATCGGTAGCTATGATGTGTTGTTTTAAGTTAATTACTGAATGAAAAAAAAAATATGAATAAAAAAAATTGACAGAAATATATCAGAAAAAGTATAATTTCTTACATAATTAATATTGACTAGCGGCCCGTCGTGGATTCGTACGGGTGGACATAATTTGTTTATTTTCATAGCTTTATGTTACTCAGGGTGAATGTAGATTTCTACTGGTGAAATTAATATTTGTGGCGCGTCTTGGGAGAGACCTATGTCCAGCAGTGGACCGATATAGGTTGATGATGTAAAAAAAGACTAGGTTTAGAAATATAATACAATGTATTCTATCTATGTACAGTAAAACCCGCTTAAGACGATTTCCCAGGGACCCTACCAAAAACGCGTCTTAAGCGTGAAAGCGTATTATGCGGGATAGAAAAAATAAAACGTTCTACATAGTCTACATACATATTGTTCTGTATTATGTTATAATGTAATATGTAGGTATTAAATTATACATTTATAAATTACATTAAATACGTAGTGTAATTATAATACGTAATTATAATTTACAGTTAAAATAATCGCTTATTTAGTTTGACAGAAAGATTTTGATGCATTAGTAATTAAAACATTTTTAACATAATTCAACTTTTGCAGTGCGTCTTTGCTTTGATTCAAAGACGCTACACAGCATCTTAAAACATTAACAGCTGATAATGCCTGGGTGTTTGACTAAACCGGAGTTGACTCATCTTCATCATCATCATTATCACTCATTTTATGCCTCATTTTGTGTGTTATTCACATTCTCAATAAGATCACCGTATGAAAATGATAGAATTTCATACGGTGCCAAAATATCCAGGAAAATCCTGCAGTATCTCGGGTTCTTCTTCTTCCAACACGGGCGGGGGGCTTTCTGAGGCTCGCGTTAGAGCGCTCTGCTAGTGACCGACGGCTCGGCTCGGGCGTATTAAACGGGATGACGAATCGTATTAAGCGTTAAGAAATGTATGAAAATATGTCTCAAGTTGCAGGGACTGGCGTAAAGTGGCGTATTATGCGAGAAATCGTATTAAACGTGATCGTCTTAACGGGGTTCTACTGTATTTACAAAAAAATACATAAGTATTCTATCTGTAATCTGGTTCCCATAGTACAAGCTTTGCTTAGTTTGGGTCTAGAGTGTGACGTGTCAAATGTCCGTGAATATTTATTATTTATTGATATTACACATACTTTTGTCATTCCACAGAGGTCTAACAAATATTTTGAATGAGCGCGGCAGTCTAAACATGTACCAGAGTGGTGAATCTCTTATGCGCATGTCACCGCCAAGTCTGGTGTCTTCTCTGATGATGGAGAGCTCTGGTAACTTCAACCCTGAGTCGCTGGAGGGGCGGAGATCTATACCATCTCATAGAGACTCGGGTATGTTATTAAAAAACTGTGTTTGTGTGGTTCTTATACCTCTTATATGGTCGTTATAGACGTTTGTTAAATATAGATAAATATCATCATCATTGGACAGTAAAAGTTTATTGTTGGACATAAAACCTCCTCTTGAGATTTCCAGGCAAAAATATAGTAAACTTTATTCATTTACTATCTCACAATCTCACCAATGTCATTCATCCAGCAGCTGGACTTTGACTATACTATTCTTAATTAGTTTAATTACTAAAGACAAGATTGCTAATTCATGAGTATTTTTTTTGACTTCCAGGGTTACCAATGTCAGGTCGTGATAGCATTGACCCAATGATGACCAGCATGACACTTTCCATCCTCGACGAAAAAGACATGAGCACCAGTTTCCTCTCCCAAACAACATACCCTGACAACGACAGTCTTATGGACTCATTACCACCAAGTCTCGTCAGCTCAGTCAATTCGTCATACGTCAACTCCTCAAAACCGAAAGAGGATTCAAACATCTTCAGTTCAGCAACCTTCACTCATTTAGAACAATCGGAAAAGTTACTATCCGCCCGACCGCGGTGCCAACTCTACAACAGTTTTAGAAGAGAATCCGGTATCAAAAACTCAGAAAGCTACACAAAATCTCGCGAAGAAGCCTGCCAAATAGACCCAGTCAAAGTCCTCAACGAAAATGGCGATAAGAAGGAATCTCCTAAACCAAAAGTAGATATGGCGGAAACCATCACCTTACACTTCGCAAATAACAAGTTTAGAAATGATGCCGAGAAAGAAAACTTCGAAAGAGATGACACATTCTACAAAGATATGGGAATATCGAAGCCAGATGAAGGCAAAACCAGTTTGAATGTTACTCTAGGGAAGCAGGAGCTGAACGAGATAATACAAGCGAGGCAAAAACTGTCCTTAGCTAGAAAAGGCTTACCTAGCGAGCCAGAGAAACCCTTGCCAAATCAAGTCGACGCATCACCTATCAAAACTATCCAACTGCCCAACCAGACAATAACAGTACCCCGACAAAGCATGGAAAACGCATCAGAACTGCTATCCAGACGAAGAGCAATGAACGGTTTTGATAAAGACGAACCTCAAACGCGAGAAACACCTAAACGTAACGCTACATTTAAAAAGTTGTCGCCAAAAGCCAGTGCTATGGACACGACAGTAGTTTATATGAAGGAGGAGCCTCAAGTTAATGATATTATTGATATCAACTCTGCTACTCTGAACCTTATTGATGATGGAACTGATAGAACGTTGCAGCAAGAGGTATGAATTTTAAAAATATAGAAAAATAGTTCGTTTTATAGGCTGAGGCATATTATTAAGTCTCAAGTTGAGTCAAGGTCAAAATCATTATTTTATTAAATCACATAGATCATTTAAAATCATCTCTTATCCACAAGGTGATTTTATTATAGTACATATTATTATCAATCGCATCTTCTTTACAACTTGCTTCGATTAAAATCGGTTTTCCAGTGGCATATTCAACTTTGTGTTCTATATCATAGGGTGTGTTTTCCAGGAGTGGGGTTCTCAAGAGCGAGCGATGGTCGGCTCCAGTGAAAGCACCGACACCGGCACATTTAGCTCGTCCAGCCCTCCTGACAGCGTCCCGGATACGGCACCACAACATAACCCTCGTAAGTTATACAAGATTGAAGACACTATTCTAGACTTTATTGTTATGAGTACTGGTACAACAGAGCTGTATCAGTATTGATACTGATCTCAGCTCTCAGTTGTATCAATACTGATGTTATTGATAACACTCCCCGTACAGTGACGCCCGACACAGCTCAGTTAGTAGTAGCTCTGCCTTCCATGCTGTGGGTCGTGGCTACGATTCCCAAGTCGCAAATATTTGTGAAATAAACATAAATATTTGTACTGTGTCTGGGTGTTGTATGTATTCTATATTATTATTATTTTTACTAAATTGCTATATGCTCTGGTTCCCATACTACAAGCTTTGCTTAGTTTAGGACTAGAGCGGTGTAAATTGTCCTTGAGTATTTATTATTTAAGCGACGGCCTTCTACTACTAAAACATTTTCCCCACAGATGCACAGGTATCTTCCACCCCGCTGATGTCACTACGAAAAGGTGCTAAAAACGACCTTCTAAATGTCCACACGACAATATCGCCTATCTACGATATGATTGACGACAAATCATACACGTTGACAAAAGCGCCCAGTTGTAACTCACCGATGGAACGAACATACGATATGCACAACACTACGGTTATAAATAGTGCTACTATGGTCAAGAAAACTTCGGCGAAGCGAGATATTTTAGCGCCAAAAGCCAGTCCGGAGAAACGAATGCCGCCGACGCGAATGAGGTCCCCTAGTTGTGGCAGAGTTCCTACTAGTACAGGTTAGTTTCACCTTTATTTGTATTGCATTAACGCATAAGTTGGCGTGAATTTTAAACATTTTTAATGCATTTTTACATTTTGAATACTTGGCTTATTGTGATTGTCATTTGTTACACTGTATACAGTTTTTAAGCGGTCACTTTTCACTGCTAAACTATAATAAGATGTATAGGATTTTTACTCATCAAAGATACTAAGAAAATCTTATGAAGTTTTCCTACGGTTGTGTACTAATAATGTCAAAATAAAATATATTTTGACCAAGTTAAATGATCGAAAAATGAAACTAAAAGTGCTTATTTATATATTTATGCAATAACTTGTTCCTAACCTTTCCGCACTTAAGGTTCCCGCTTACAAACTAATATAATAATATTTTCAGTGTCATACGCTTCGATGGCGCCACCGTCGGCAGTGCTTCGGAAATCGAGCTTGCCCACCTCCAAACTAAGGCAGTACAGTTCACATAGAGAGCTTAGCAGAATACCCGGTAACTAACTAGCTTTTTTATGCTATATATTTATTTTTAATGCAAGTATTATTATGCACGGTGTTGCCACTGCCTTTTACAAATAATTATATTAAACAAACTTCGATCGTCATCGACTAGTAATACAATATAATATGTATATAAAAAAATTACTCATAAAGTACTTGTCAACATCTGAAGAGGCGACTGGCTCGCGGGTCAGATGCAGAAGGCAGCATTTTCGACACGGCACGCATTGTCCGGAGGTTCCTCACATTGCAGCTCTAAGCACTAGCAGTTTGGGCCTTGCCCTGTTGCCAGCGGCAATCTACTGTATAACTTTTTATATTATGTACTTATGTTTTTTTTTATATTTCACACATCACACTCCAGTCCCAATCTAAGAAAATCTTGTACTATGGGAACTAGAAGACTTATTTTTCGTAAATACATACATAGAATACATAGTAACACCCAGACACGTAACAAATATATATATGTTCATCACACAAACATTTGCTCTGGGTGGGAATCGAACCCACTAGGCAGAGCTACTACCAACTGAGCTGTGACGCCTGACGTGTGTACGTATTGTATAATATTTTATAACTAAGACTTTAAATAAATGTGAATTGAATTGTTGTATTTCAGCTGGTCCCCCGCCGCCATCTTTGCGCGGTGCGCCGGCTGGTCGGAGTATGTTGCGCCGCAATGTGTACGCGTCCAACCCTGCTCTCAGCCCCACTTCAGCCGCGCCGATCGATAACTACGTTATTGGAGCCGATGTGGAGGTAATCACCTTCTTCTTCTTTTTTTCTTAGTGGCTTTTCGTAGGCTAGGGCTGTAATCACCTTCTTGTTCCAAGAGAAGACAATGACAGCTCAGATGGTGTTAGATCTGTCTTTCATGCTGTGGGTCCGGGGTCAGGGCCAACCAAAACATTTGTTTAATGTCAAACAATATCAAAGATTGTGTAATGTCAAACATTGTGTAATATCAAATGTTGTGTAATGTCAAACAGTGGTGTTTGTGCTGTCTGAGTGTAACCATATATCTAGTTCCTATTGTAGCTTTGCTTGGTTTGAGTAGCTTTGTTTGGACCGTGTTTGTGTCCATGAATGAAAAAAAAAGTAAATTGTTTTATTGACAAAAATTATTGCACAGAAATAAAAATCCATATTACTTTATTGTACACAACGTCATACAGTCTCAAACTAAGCAAAGTTACCATTTGTAATGAATCGATTAGTAAAGTATTTTTGTAAATAATTAACGCAACGACTGATTGTGACGGAACTTTATCAAATGACTAACAAGTTCATATCGTTTTATGATTTGTCGTTGTGTTAATTATGATTATATTAGTGTGATTATGATTATGAGGTAGCCAATTTAGCTAATGAGTGTGATAAAGAAAGAGTATAAAAGGAGGGGGTGTTCAGTAGAGAGGGTTCAGTCGTTATTCAGTCGCATTGAGTGGCACTCGGTCGCATTAAGTCGTGTGTTGAAGAATAAAGTCAAATTAATCTACGACAGTGTTTTATTTTCATTATACATTATTACTATCGATTTTTATATACTAGAATCTTTTTCCACAACGGCGGGGCTCTCTATTCTCAGACCTTTATTCCAGCATCACACTTACCGTAGTATGTTGTTTATCTCAGAAAGTAGAAGACAAACCAACAAGGCCGGTCCTCACAAACCCCCCCGCGTTAATCCGACAAGGAACTGAAACGTTGCGCAGAGAACGACCGCAAAGTCAATTGGTGGCGCCTAGAGATGTAAGTATTATTATTTAGACATTAACCTCCCATCTGTGCCAGATTAAGCAAACACGGCGCCCGTAGCAAATATAATAATAAAAATATCTTTCAAAGGGCCTTTGCTATGGTTTCTTTTTCGTTACCATTGTAGGTTTAAATGTATGTATTTCGCGCGGGCCCCGTAGCAATTGCTACTCTTGCTACGTTAATACGGCACTGCCTACCATCTTATAATAAGTTAGCGTTGACATTACGTATGGTAATCAAGACATCATGTCTACGCTAACTTTTAATAAGATAGGGATAGTTTCACCATCTAGTAGAACAAGCTTTGCTAAGTTTAGGAGCAAAGCTCGTACTACGGGAACTAGATTGCTGATATGTTTTGTGTATGTTCAATGTTTGTGATTTGGTTATTTGAACTGCTTGGATTACGTGTTTTGTGTTTGAAATGTCTTGTTTTTGTCCTTGTGGTTGTTTTAACTAAAAGTATAATATAATACCAGGTCTAATAGAATTTAAAACTAATTGTATAGAACCGCTAGTCCGTTTAAAAACATGGTTCTGTAAAGAACTGTAAAATAATAAAATTCTGGGCAATAGTTAAAGTAAAAGAGTATCTGTACGGAGTAACTAACGATTCTTATGATATTCAGAGATATTTTATGACACCTTGTACCCTCAAATCTATAAATTACATCATTGGCGAAAACTTTGATTTTAAAAACAGGGCCTTGCGACCATTTCATTTCTAAATTCGTAAAAAAATAGCTTATTTCACGTTACAGCAAATATTCATTAAAAAAAAAATCATAGTCTAATGTGGTGTTGGTTTTGTAATGTTGCCATGTTTGTGTCTAACTTCATGTCATAACATCGATTTAGCTTCGAGCGAGTGGCGTTCCGATGACAACTGCAATGCGAAACCACCATCTACCAGTGAGTTCTATGAGCTTATGGTTACTTTATTGTATACGTAGCTTAGAACTGTAGATGTTGTTTACTAAATGGGCACTAGATAAATAACTCTACTAATACCTTACGGGATATTGTTCGCTATATACCCTGTTGATTTTCACTTGGTATAAAAATAATCCTAGGTAACTAACTATATAAAATATGTTGAAATGCTGAAAAGAGGCTATTCAACAAGTTTTGTTTTAATTAATTTAGAATTTTCATGCTTTTCTTGTTTGGGCTTGTGTTTTAATGCTTGGCACTCATTTATGTAATATTTAGCATGTAATCTCGCAGCATGCTAGAATAAATGTTTTAAAGACTGCATGACATTGTACTGTAGATACGCTGAACCCTAGTTATAAATATTTTATGTTGCAATAAGATAATTCACAATTTATAAAAAAATCTTATACCATTCCTAAGCACATGAACTGGCACGCAGTTTGTAAGTCGTAAAATATTTATTTGATTTACATTGCGCCACAATAATGTATCACTGAGGTACTTTGCCGTGTTTCTACGCAGTGTAACTCAAAACATTATGTACCATCATCAGGGTTGTCCATAAATATGTATTTATTTATTATTTATATCCCATTGCGGGATTTCAGTGCAATCTTATTCCCCTAATTAGAATTTACAATGTATATATCAGTGCGAATTCTTATTTGGAGTTCAAAAAGTCTCACAAGTCGGGAATACACTTAGATTCGAAAAGTTTCAAATAATATTTGAAATCTGGTGACTTGGATTACAGGTTTCTATACCTATCACAAGTACCAGTCTCTCACAAAACAGGTTAATACTGTAAAAACACTCTTTAACACTAAAGTCTAATTTTTAAGCCTATTTGTGAGAGAGAATAAGAGTATATTTTATTATTATTATTTATTTATAATATGTGTATGATTTTCAGCCACCGACAACGAGGCCATACTCGATAGCGGGGGCTGCACAACTCAGGGTCACCAGGCCGGCGTCTGGACCTGCACAGAAACCAGCACCAGGTATCTTAGTGTTTTGAGGAACGCCAAGGATAGGAATTCCTTGCCGGCGTCGGTGTTTCCAGATAGCTAAAATTTGGACATTTTCAAGGGGAGAATAGGTTCGATTTAGGGAAACGCGATACACCGTAGACCGCATCATCATTTAACATAAGATAAGTTTGCGGTAAAGCGTTTGCCTATAATGCATAAAACAATTGCTTATTTGAATCATTACCTCACGGAGTAAATTCATAATTGGTCTTCCTTACTGATTCAAAAAGAATTCTTAACCTAAGACTTCCTACAGTAGTATATAAAACGCCTTGCGAATTCCAACTTTGCTCACTAAAAATAAGATTGAAATTCCCGTATTGGTTGTGGTGTTAGGGCAATCCTTGCAAATTACAATTTTATGCATTAAAAATAATAAAATAATTTCCCGAGAAATTTCCTTGTCTTTCCTTTCCTTCAGTTACAGTGTTAGAGCAATCCTTGAAATTACAACTTTTCTCACTAAAAATATGATATAAATTCTCTTATCAGTTACAGTGGAGCAACCCAGACCAGCTTCAAGCAACGAGCCCCGACTGTCCGGTCTGCCGAGGCCGTCTAGATTGCCCGCGCCACGACGTGCTCTTAGGTAAAACCTACAAAAATATAATAGAACTAGCTGACCCGTGCCCACTTCGTTGGGCATAATTTTTATTAAATATAAAAGTTAGACATATGCTGTCGTTGACTTTTTTGTAGGCATTTTCAAGCTCCATATCTTTTCTCTAGAACATAAATATATCTTTCATAGTTAAGGCAGCGTTCGTAAGAAACGCTTTCATTCGACCGTTTTTTCTCCGATTCACTTTGCAAAACGGACTACCACGTAAATGCCTTTTTATTTCTTGGTTTTTTATATAACCTATGACACTCAGCAATAATGTGGCTTTCTATTGGTGAAAGAATTTTTAAAATCGGTTCAGTAGATCCTGAAATTACCCCTTACAATTTAACAAACACACAAACTTTACCTCTTTATAATATTAGTATAGAAGTATAGAGAAGAAGAAGATAACAAATTATGACTTCAGAGTTGCTACTTGTTATTTTGTATTATGATTATTTTTTATGTACCTATTATCGTTTAAAATAGTTATATAATATCTCCCACAGACCACCATCAGTGTACTCAGTTGCGCCAACCGGCGATATGGAGAACTACTGACATTTAGCTTGCTGCGCCAGACTTCTGGCCAGGAACCATACTCCGGACTAACCAACTAAATTGTAGTTCAATGACTGCTATACCAGACTGAACTGTCTTCGACAATGTGCATAGTGTTCAGTTTTTATATATATTTAATGCTAAATCAAGTGTGTTGAGTTCAGAGTAGGAAATTTAGTTTGGCTGTGTGTTAACTGACTTTTTATCATTTTAATGCTGCTAGATTTTTGATAGAACAGTTAAAATTTTATTGATATTATAAAAGTAAATGTTTAGAGAATTTTAAAGCTGCTAGAATTTTGACTGTAAAGTTACAAATTATAAATGTTTAGGTGTTTGGATGTTTGGTCGTTAACGTCGCAACTGCTGCTCCAATTTAGATGAGACTTGAATTACATATAGTTTGTAAACTGGAGAAAATTAACTACTTTTTACAAGAGGACAAGAAAAGGGGTAAATAAAAGCACAAGATCTGATGTTAAGTAGATAATGTTGAAAAAGTAGTAGTTTTTTTAATTATTGTTTTTATTGGATTGGTAATATAAATCAAGTTGGAGCCTAAATTTAAAGTCAAATAGTTTTATTAAATTAAATAAAGTCTGAAATAATGGAATTGATAAAACACACTTTTTATTAGGATTGAAGTATTTATTGATCAATTTGATAGTAGGTTTTATAATGTTTTTACTCTGAACTCAGCAAGATTATTCTTATGAATGTTGTAGTAATTTTTTACAAAAAATATCGACCAATTTTTATTAGACTTTTTTTATTATTTAAAACTATGCTGAGACAATAAAATAATGAGATTTTGTATGTAAAGAAAATTAATTCTCCTTTTTCGATAACATTTTTCACACTATTACGCACTTTGTATCGTGACTATACTTCTAATATTATTAATATGAAAGTTTTGATGTTTGGATACTTGTCAAACAATAAAGCAGGTCCTACTACTATTAATTTGACCGGATTCAGAACGCGGTCGGAGTCGCGGGTCTAAACTACTCCAGAATATTTCGACTTTCAAAGTTTTCGTTCGAAAATTTTGTTTATGTCTTTCGGTGGATGCGAGAAATCAACTTTTACAAGTGTGAAAAGTTAAAATTTCGATCACATACTAAATTAGTTCGCTAAACGCTCTCTTCTGAATGCCATCCTAGATCAACATGTTTTTTTTAATTAAAACGATGGTTTGGTACAAAGACATACAAATTAAGATATTATTCCTAATATGTTAACAAAATTAGAATATAAAGTGGGTTAAACTTTGTTCTTAGTAATTTATTTCAAAGTATGTTTAAGATTTTGCATTTTTGTTTAACAATTGTAATCTTAAAGGGACATGTAAATTAATTTTGTATAATTAGATGTAAAATTTATATTGTATACTAACTACTCGTAATTTAACTTTAATTCACACGGCACATTAAAAAAATATATACACATAAAAGCAATTATCTTCCAAACAAAGATAACCTTGATTTTGGTAAATAACTCATTAATATTAAACGCACAAAGATATTGTATATTTTATAGTTATATCTTGTATATTATGTAAATTTCTAACTTCGAGTAAACATATTTTTTTAAATATTAAAATACCTACGCTTTTGAATACATATCGTTCTAATCATCTACTAGGTTGTGGCTCAACTTATCTGACGTTACAATGATTGGTAAAAAAAAACAATAAACATGTATAGTATTTCAAAAAGGGTAGTCGATTTATTTTATTAAACGCCATTAAACTCGAAAAAATAGTAATAGGTAACTATAAAACGTAAATTTACTGTTAGTTATTTTTTTTTGTTAACATGTTTAAAATTCGCCCACTGTAATACTAAAAGTGTAAAAATTATAATACCAATTGTGACAATTATTATTTTGTCGTATAATTGAGTATTTTGAGTTGCGTACTACGAGTTGATTCTATCAATGTTGATTATATTTTACCTATACTCTAATTTCATTGCAAAAATGTCTGTTATAAACTATGTTATAAAATATATGAATATGTTAAATTGTGCCACTGTTTTTTGAAACTGACATCGATATTTTCCGGCCAAATAAAAGTATTACAGAAAATTCTTTTAAAAAATTGCCAATTATACGCCGACCATAATTGTATATTAAAATATAATTATAGTATATTTTATTAACTCAATGCAGTAGAAGTGGCGACCAAGGCTAGAATTGAAAATAAAAAATTGTTATTAACCGATGATACGATCTGTGATTGGTCTGGTCGAATCGTGGTCATCACGACGAATACTTGTGACTTTAATAAAAGTTTCTGCGATTCAAATCGTTATATCTCGCTTATGTACATTTACACGTGATATTGAAGTAAAGACACACCCAACTTTAAAGCCACAAAGATTCGACGTTACTACTGTGCCTACTTGTACAGTTATTATCATAAATTTTGCAAAATCTAGTGTATCTGCAATTCTGTTTCGCCCGTTAGGCCACTATTTCACGTAACTAGCGGTTACTGCAACCGTTCGTCAAGTGTCAAAAATAAGTTAAATGGCCTGTTAATGTATGATAGCCTTTGTTATACAGTTGACAGATAAAGTGTGAACACATGATCCTATACTCATTGATAACGTACTGAAATGTTTTGTGTTCACTTTTGTCGTTGACTGTACGTTCATGGTGCATGTACGGCTAGTTTGGATACGTCGTGCCTTATTTAGGTAGTTTAAGGGATTTCGTTTCCATTTTATAATAAAATTATGTATTTACATGAAGTTGTTTTATTATTCTTCTCTTATCTGCGGTATTGTGACTTATCTACCTGTCAGACGTCGGTTTTTATTTTCAATCTATCCTGAGCGATTTCATTAAACTTGTACATAATTTCAACGTGCGAGAAGTATCTAATACTTATTGCATCACTATATTTGTGTACATCTTACAAATTAACTGGAAACATGGATACATCCGCTTGCTGATAGGTCAACTAATATTGCGATTAGTCCAGCACCTGGTGTATGTCTGGTTTTGTTTGGGCGGTACCTTCACTTGCACTAGTTGGCCGACAGATCCAGCCATTCATATTTAACGGTAAGTTATAAACGGTGACAACAACCTTTTTTTTATTTTTGAACGGTCTGGAAATGCTTTTAATCGTAAGATGACAAGCGTTAACGGACTACAAAACTTAACGACCAATGTTTAAATGCAATATAAGTAATATAATTATTATATGTATTGAATGAAAGGAGTGAGCACTGAGACGGTTGATATAAGAGAGCGGAAGAAGGCATAACCGATCCTACATTCGTGGGTTAAAGGGGGTGAAGATTTTGATAAGTATACAATATCAAAATCTTCACCCCCTATATCCCACGTTGTATTGTATCTGTTAGCTTAGCATTTTCCCATGTGTGTAGCTGCGTTGAAGGGAAGCGCGTTTTTAGATTGGTGTAATTCTACAGTGTTAGTTATATTTTGAATACGTCTGAATTCCGATAAAAAAAGCCTCGTTTAAATCTGTAAACTACATGGCACCTACTGCTTCTCAATTATACATATAACTTTAATTTTAGGTAACAAAACTACATAACAATAGACGCATAACGAATAAAAACGTGCGAAGGCCGAACTAGTTTCAACAAAAAATTAAATGATCTACAATATCTTATCTGTGGTCAAACGTCGCATGTCGTGGAACAATGACATAAACAGCAGTCCGAAAAGTGTTTTTTACAAAACTCTTTCACCAGACATTAAATTAGAGCAGCAAATAATTCATATTAAAAACTCTTACAAGCTCCAGTTCATATATATTTTAATATGTTTGCTATAAACGTTGATGAAGAATCTATAATTTTCTGTTTTATTATTGCTCGTAGAACACATTTCGAACCACTCTGTGCAATACTAGTGTTCAACTGTCACTTTGACTGACGTTTTGTACGTGTGTGTGTGCAAATGAAATCCGCACGTTACGTGAGTGAGTGTGCGAAGTCGTGAATGCTGTCTACGAGTAAATTTTGCTTTTTACCTTTTTATTTTTGTAGATAACCGAAACAGACGATGTGATTAGTAATGTAATAACTCAAAGTGATAACAATTGTGATATGCCATCGTTATGGCCTCTAAAGTACGCAGTGTTTTCATCCACTCTGTGATTCCATGCAATAACTCGTCACTTCAGTTGTTTGTCAATGACGTCTGCGTTTAGCGCAGCAATAAGTGGAATTTTATTTTGATTGTGACAAGTAGTGCAAACGCAAATTAGATGAATTGTGTTGACCAATGATTGTTCGTAAAATGGATAAGTGTCTTCAGTTTTGGAAACTCCTTTTACCAACGGGCGACAACAGAGCTGGCTCATGAAGAAAGGGTTAGTTTACCTGTTTATGTTTACCTACTTTATTTAGTTGTATACAATACTGCATGTATAAGTAATTACTATATACCACGATAGTGTTTACCTAGTATTTACTTCTACTTCCGTTTATAGAGGTTAGAAGCAGGATAGTCGTACAATTTGTACTATTTTGTAAACCTTGTTTATTCATGCTTTAGGATCCTTGTATCTTCCTATTCTTTTATGTTTGTGTTCCTGAACTGTATATATTGAGGCTGGGATAATAATTTTCTTTTGTTACTTTCTCTTACCATGGAGTGAAGGGAGCGACAGGGATGGCTATATATCGGCATTACTAAGAAAGAAAGAGATAGCGCTCTATAAGTTTTGTGGCTAGATAATTCACACATGAAAAGTTTTATGCTATTACATTTTGACTAGATACAATCTTTGTACAGTGCCAATTATGTGCAATAACTTTTAGGTATGGATCTTACATAACTTCAAAATCACAAACATTGTTTATATTATATTTTTACATTATTAAAGATTCAGGAGACATTTTTACCTCCTTGACCTTATAAGTGCATAAAGTGCCTAGGATAATATTTATGTACTAGCATTGAATATCAGGAGACAATCCTAATCCTAGTTGACCATCATCATCAAGACGAAATAGCCAGCGGAAGTGATGAACACATAGTTTAGTAAATAATTTGAAAACTACCTAGGTAGTTAAGTTGTATCTTATTAAAATCATCTATAATATAATACAAATGAATATCCATGGACATTTCACATACTCATACTCATCTCAAACTCACCAAAGTTTGTACTATGGGAATTAGATCACTAATAGATTACTTATTTTATTAATTATTTTGTATATTTACATAGAATATATTAACATCCAGACCCAAAAAATATCTATATTCATCACAAACATTTGCTCTTGGTGGGGTTTGAACCCACAACCCACAGCATAGAAGGCAGAACTACTACCAACTGAGCTGTGACGCCTGTCTGTGTATAGGAGAGATACCTACTTATGTGTGTTAGTTAATAGATCCATATGGCTCTGATTAAATAGAAGTTTTAGGACACCAATTATGAAAGTACTTTTGCCGAGGATAGTTTTTCTTTGACGCAGTGGTTCTAGTCCTGCGCACAACTTCTTCTGCGTTTTTCTATAATGTTTAAATACTGAGAGTATGTAGGTACTAAATGGAATTCATTATTTATAAAAAAAACTGGAATAATTTAGATAGGTACCTACTTATTACATAAATTAATTATTTTTTTAAAATAGATCAGTATCCCATACAAATAAATTAACTTTAACTTAACTATAATATTTCTAACTAAGTAACATTTCAAACTAGGTTCTAAGTAAGTACCTAGTATAAATATTTAGTCATATTTGTGTAACAAGGTTGTGAGACATCAATGAGGATAAATAAAAGTAATGCAAATGGAAATAATAATTAATTGTTTTAGTTAATGTTTATCTTTTAACATCGGGTCAGCATACAACTTCATCAAAGTTGTATTACAAAACTACTGGGTCAACTGTCATGTATAGAAAGCTACTTATATAGAAAAAAAACCTTTCTGTCACAAATAAAACAAAACCATAATGCAAGGTTTGTACACTTACCTAATTAAAAATATAAATAAACAAATGAAAATTCATGGACAATTCACACATAAAACTCCCAAACTAAGCAAAGCTTGTACTATGGGAACTAAATTGCAGATAGAATACTTAATATATGTATTTCGTAAATACATACATAGAATACATACCTAGTAAACCCAGACACAGATCAAATATTCATGTTCATCACACAAATATTTGCTCTGAGTGGGAATCCAACCCACAACCCACAGCATGGAAGTTAGAGCTACTACCAACTGACGCCCGTCTTGTGGCAAAATTGCCTGTCTATTTACAGGCAGAAGCCATATAAAGAAGAATAATCTCTCTCATGACAGATGAAGATTTATCAATTAAACAACATAGAGAACAGTTAAGAATAGAGTTCAATTTGAACTAACATCATCACCTCTCTACCCTTATTTGTGCTTATCCAGTCTTACTCATGTCATAATTCACACAGTCCATCTATCCATAGTCATTCACACAGTCCATCTATCCATAGTCATTCACACAGTCCATCCATAGTCATTCGCACAGTCCATCTATCCATATCTAGTCATTCACACAGTCCATCCATTCATAGTCATTCACACAGTACATCCATCCACATTCATATTTAACACTCTTCTTCTAATATGACTTTCTTCCCTCCGCATGACATACAATGCCAATCTTTTACTCTTCAACTTGTCCGTTATTGGCAATCAAACATAATCTTATGTATTTAAACAACAAACATTATTTTTTGTGTATGTGTCAACAATAACTAGCAATATTATTCCAACTTACCATTGGTAAGTAACTTTCCCCCAGTTAAATAATGAAAGCATGAACCAGTTTTTTTTAACAAGTTGTCAACCTTGACCTTTCTCTGTCAATGTGTCAAGGGTTTCCTCAAAAGGGAATTTGCTGACCAACTTGTTTATTCATGACATAATGAAAAGAAAAGGTTGACATTTTTTGAATTATTTTATGCAAGTTTTGAATTTTTTGTTGACAATGTTTATGTTTAGACATACTAAAGTAATTATTTAAGTACCTACCTAATATTTAAGTTATTATTTTTGTGACTGAACTTGAATTACTTATTGCATATTTTATTTTACTTGCATTATACTGATACAGTGCAGGCACAGTAAATTCTAGTACAGTATGTCAAATTCAAGCACATTGTGATTTTACATACCTAGTTTTAAGTGATGTTGCTTTGCTTATTAGTACAACTATGTACATAATTAAAAATCTGGCAATTACCTTACGTTTATTGCCATATTATGTCACTAACATTACAAGCCTACTTAAATGTCAGAAAAACAAATATTTTAAAATTTCAATGGCTATAATAAAATGTGCAATACATTTTATTTTTATACCTAGGCATCACATAACACAATGCAAGATAAGATAGCATTTCTGCCATTGTGATAGTGAAATTAATTTTGATAATTAAATCTTAATATCCTCTGAAGGTTAAAAAATAATAATTATATATAGATGCTAGTAATTCCTGCCAAATTATTTGCAATCAACCAGACACTATTTACTAAAATTTTTATTCAGTATACATCTCGTTAAATATAGTCATTGAAAAAGGGAACAAAATGTAACTAAAATTAAAAAAAAAGTCTAGACAATTAATTTGAACTACATACTTGTAAGGAATAGGTTATATATGAGCCTTAATAATCTTAATATATAAAACTAGACAAGTTAATCTAGTCTTTTTTTTGAAAATAACTAAACAGAGTCCCGAATTACATAATCAAAAAGAATGTATTTATTTCTTTCTTCAAACTTAAATAAAATAGGTTAACAGAAGCTAAATAGGTACTTATTATCTAACACACCTTTCAACGTCACCAATGGTTAAATGTAACATTGACAAATGGTTTAATTAATCAGGCTACACATGTGTGGCCTCCCCAACCTTCGCTCGGAAACTTCATTTTCCGTAAATTGTGTTAAATACGTAATACGATAGTTTAAAGAAATTTTTTATATAAAACTTATGTATTATTTTTTACATTGTTTTGTTTTGTAACTTGACGATGTCTTTGTAACTTGACGATGTCAATAATACGACATTCTTACATTCTAGGAACTAAATTCACACTGGGTTTGTACAAATAAAATAAGTTAGGTATGTTAAATAAAGATATTTTAAAAATGAAAAAATTGATGTCAATAATAGGCAAACTATATATTAAAGTAAATAAGTACGCAAAACATGATCCACCCAGACACAGAACAAATATTTATGTTCACCACACAAACATTTGCTATGGGTGGGAATCGAACCCACGACCCACAGCATCGAAGGCAAAGCTACTACCAACTAAGCTGTGACGCCTGTCATACAACAAGACCTATTGTGGATACATCGCTTATGCTTTAATTAGTGAGGTAGGTGTGATGTTTAGGTATCCTGTAGTCACTTCTTGGTTAAAAGAATGGGTGAGCACCAGGTATCTAGAGCATAGAATTTTGCATGGGGAAATAATGATGTCCGCGTTCTTTGATTGGTTTTCAATGTATTACGTAATAGTTGGTGTTTATGAACAAATCATTGTGCGCACGCGTCGCTCGGTATATTGTTATCAGCGTTTACGATTGGTCTGCTCTAATTCTCTCCGAAATTATTGTTTAACACGTGACGTGGGGACGACGTCATGGTCAATGAGGGTATTGGTTACCCGTGACGTACGCAGATAGGTCCACATTCGCACTCGTGTATTGGGTTATTTCGAGTTATGTCTACATAAATATCGCCATACCACACCCCAAAGCGATACGTTGAAACAGAAACATAGCTTTTTATCATATTAGGGTTTGCGATCAGTTGTTGTCTATATTTTAGTGTTCTGTCGTATATATGGTTTATAATACAGTGCAATAGTGACGTCAGCAACCAGCAGTGTATTCTGTCCTTGCAGTGTGAGCTCGCATCTCTGTACTCGTACTTAATCGAGTTTTACTTGAACAAGTCTCGAAAACTAAAACGCAAATTTTGTATGGGTTAAAACTAAATTTCGGGTCGCAAATGTCGCAATATCGTTTTACGTATTATTGTAGACTGATATTGTGAACCGCCCTTATCGCTTATTATGTCACTTCTTCAGTCTTACACCAGTGTAAGACTAAAGGTTCAAGCCTAAAGGCTTAGAGAAGAAAAGTGATTTGGAGAAAGCTGACACACTGACGATTTAACCTGCCATGCCAGGCCAACCTGTGACCAACTATGGCCACAAGCTGGCTTTCGAAGCGCGTTGGGTGTGGACTACTATTTCAACCCCTCAGGAGTATCTATCCTTTTAAATACTAAAGTTTTTACCAGACCAGGAAGGCATAAAGTACCATAGTCTTACTTATATATATATCTGTATGCCTCTGCAATCAGAGTCAGAACTAGTAAATTACAGAGCGACATGCTAATTTGTGTCGTAAAGAGGAAATTAGTTCTTGTAACTACTTAGGACATTACGTAACAGTTCGTGACCAAAAGCTCATCGCTAGTTAGATACACGGTTATTGCTAACCGTCTTTTTTAATTTGTGTTTTTTTACAATTAAGTAAGTAGGTATGTACTTACTTCTATCAAAATATTTGCATTTTATCATTTAAGTAATTTATATAAGTAAGAACACATAAAAAATAATACTTATTCTATTACTTAAAAACGTTATAATATATTTTACTATGACAAGACTATGGAATAACTTTATTCTTCTACCTACTTAGTTGTTGAATAATAGAAGTGAATAAAATCTCTCCAACATTTTTATTTTTACTTATATGATTGTCAAACTGGTTACTCTCATAACCCTCGACTTTTCGAGTATCCTACTCGACCAGACAAGGTGTTCCTATGCGACAACCCTCACTATAATACATCCATTCACCCTATGTGGTTATCATACTATTACCTATATTATTAGTTTTCAGAAGGCACAAAGGATTTAGATTACGGAGTAAAGCGTGCTAATCACGTTAGTACCGTCTAGAGTACGATATCGTGCAAAGCGTGAACACACTAAAACAGATGCCACAAAAAATAAGTATGTGGGCATAATAGTGTCCTTACGCCCCCGTGTCAATAAACTTTCAAAGTTCATAAACTCATAACGATCTTACGAGGAATAAATTACCTGACTTTTTGTTTGCAAATTGATATCCGGTTTGACCCCTGCCTGACTGCTCGCATCCGTGATGCTTGTCCTTGATGCGTTAAGTTTTTTACTGACCCCCTTCAAAGTTACAAATGTGCATTAAACGAAGTCACGGACAAGCTAAGTGCAATAAACTAACGGCCGGTTTCTCGAACGAAGATAACGAAAAAATCTAATAATTACTATGTGTCAAACTCGGATCAATCGTGATTTGGGTTTCCAGAAACCGGCCGTAAGAGTTTTTACACACTAGCTGGAAGCTGGAAGGTGTAACAGCTAGAGACTAGCTGTTACACCTTCCAAAGTAAAATATAACTTGCACGTATAATACGGTTCATTTGAAATGGCATTCCTACCGAATCATGATTATCTGACTCCAAAACATAAAGGAAAGTTAGTATCGTCACTATGATTATCCAAATCAGAATCTGTGCCAAAACATCACAGAACGCAACCAAAGAATCCGGAAAGAGTATCGGTTCATTCAGCTGAGCGTGAACGTTCACGAAATCCGCAAATAATTGCAATAAACAGACGCAGAGACCTGTTAGTTACTGTTTTGGCACGCGGCCCGCGACACGACACGGTGCGGTAAACTGTAAAGCTTATAAACTAATCGATGCTTCTAGAAAGCGTTTATTCTATCTGTCTTGACGTTGATCTTCATACCTCTTTCGAAACGCAAACTGTTTAGAACCTGATGTTCTTTGATCTGCAAGTTTTCGAATTCGCGGGTATTTTAATAAACAAAAGAGATTATGGCGAATAAGGAACATTTTCACTATCAAGTTAGATGCCTGAAATACCTGATATACCTGAAAGTGCAAACCAAAAACTACCTGGTACATTCATTCTATTTTGTAAAAAAAGCTCAAAACGCAGAAACGCAATGTATGCTGCTATAGAGAGGGCATAGGCTCAGCAGTGAGTGAGTTTACGTTTACTTGATAGATTAGACGAAGAAAATATTCTTTCTAGCATTGGAAATGATAAAAAAACAGTTTTACAATCAAAACACTGCCTAAGGCTGGATTTAAAGGATATGTGGCAACATTGTCCTAACACCGAGTGTTCCATATTATTTTTTACCAAATAAAGGTAAAAACGCTGTAAAACAACGGAACATCGGCAGGGGATACCGACGCGCCCCAAGCTAAGGGAAGTCAAATTCTACGTATAGAGAGGGGTTCACTAAAGACGTGCCAGAGGGTAATTTAATTTGTTTCTCTTCACTATTATTAGTTTTAGTATGTCACTTACTCCTCATTTTATTGTGTTTGGGATTTAAGTTATTTATAATGGTGAGACAGCTTGCAATGTCATGGATGCGGACATAGAGGTCTAAACAAATATTAATCTTAGATTTAAGCTCGTAACATTACCCATCACTAAGTAAATTCGGTATTCTTAGTTCTGTAAACAAGTCTATTTGGATATATTATTGAAGAACTATAAACCTGCTCACCATTTGTTTAATTATAGCTTGTCATTTTAAAGATAAGATGTAAGAGCTTTAAGCTTTGCCCGGTAGTTGTCATTAATATAACTGAATACCGCAAGGAAGAGATCTTGACTTTATGATATATGTAACACATCCTAACTTTACCCCTTTCAAAGTAAGGTATTTCTTTTTTTCCCAGTAGTGCTATTACAGAGCCAGCTGTTGACTTTGCAATGACGTCACAGTAATTATAAAATCGCTATCGCCTTGCCAATCTTCATCCAGGTGTTTGTATAATAACCGCACGCCCCTAGACAAGGCGCAAGAGAGCAGGCCATACAAACAAGTTCATACAACCCTCCTCGACATGTGTCCTTTCCAACTACTCTGTATTCTGTGTACGCTGAGTTCACTACCCTTTGCATTTGACATGGCATGTGTGTTTCCTGTCAAAAATCTTATCAGATAAATATCGTAGACAAATTCTAGTTTCATCGATATTGCGCAACCCGACTCCAAAAGATTTATGATTATAATTGGAAAGAGCAAATGAATAAGCAGAATACTAGCTGCGTTCGGAATACTTACGTTCAGTTAGTAGAATTACTGAAACATTTGCCAAAGTACTGAACAGCGTCTACTTCCGAGAGTCTATCTAGCCGTCAAACCAATAATATAGTTATTGTTCGCAATGAAACGATACCTCTCATCTTAGAAAATAGAACAACTATTATTACCCCGCCATCGTACAACAAGCCCTATTTATATCCGCTTTGAATTCGAAATTGCATTCTATTTTCGGGACTACGAATCTTCGACGCCACGCCGCCTGTAGTTTTTCTAAAATGGCGTCCGAATTTTTATATAGAAGATATCAATATATGTAGGTCAAATATAATTTCCCATTGATTTTAACAATACCAACGATATTATTAACGATAACAAAAATGAAGTTTTATTTTCTGACGACCGATGTGGCGCGGTGGGCGATGGTCCACCTGCGACGCGGAAGGTTGCGGGTTCGATTCCCGCCTTGGGATAAATGTTTGTATGTTCTGCAAATATTTATTCCGGGTGTTCTGGGTATTATATGTATAATAAAAAAATATCTATATATGTAATGTATTATATTAAGTATGTCAGTCTTCTAGTACCCATAACACAAGCTCTGCTTAGCTTGGGGCTAGATGATGTTATGTGGATTGTCCAGCATTATTTATTATTATTATTTATTTTAATCCATATATAAAAATACAATATCAACACTTAGATACCGGAGATCTGATAAATAGAATTCGAAGAAGATAATGTAACAGTCGTTTTACTGGTCCAAGAATACAAACAGGAAGATTATACTTTTAATAGATCTAAAGTTAGTTTTTTTCAATGAACTGTAGGTACACGATAGTTTAAAAATGTAGCTGTCATCAAATCTTTTAAGACTTTTCCAGAGATATCGAACATCCGCAATGTATGTTTTACGTTAGATTTTCGCTCTGTGCCGCTTATCGTTATTTTAGTTGTTATGTTGAAATACGTTCATTATTCACTTTGACTTTAGGGGAAGTGGCTGACCCCACGTTTTACTCCCTATTGATAGGAAATGTTTATTGAAAAGCTGACATAAGCTTTTAAAAGTTTAATCAAAGGACATCCAACATAAAATACTGAGCCTATTTCTGCTAGAGTACCTATTGAACTTGCTATTTTGTTGTTTTATGTTTTAAATACAATCTGAAAACTTGTTTGTTAATTTACGTATTTTGATTTAGTTGATGTATCTTCTCAGGTGTATCATGTTGCCGTTTTGTCAAAATAAACCTCGATTTAATGGACTGAGGTCTCCAATTACCGCAGCTGGCCATCTGCCAGCGCCTTTTCAATTACATCCTAGTCTTGTTTGATTGGTTTACTCTGTAATGTGGGTTTTAATCTATCTAAGAACTGTTAGGACCTCCTAACTGTGTAAGTGGTTTAGTCGTGGTACCTATCAAGACTTTGCTAACCCACTTTGTGAATGCATTCAAGTCAAGACATTGATTTGCGTATGGAAGAATATGTCTATCTATCTTTATCTATTCAAACACAACTTACCTGTACCTGTACTGTACCTATAGTAGTAGATAGTAAGGAGTTGAAGCGCTCACGGTACCCATTTCTGTCGTCAAGCAGTGATGATCGCATTGCTGTAATCCGGTTTGAAAGGGGACTACCGGCGCATCTATAGGCACATGCCACTAAACACTTTTGTATCAGAGTGATGAGCGTAATGCAATGCATCGGGATCCTTACGGCCGGTTTCTGGAAACCCAAATTACGATTGATCCGAGTTTGACACATAGTAATTATTCGATTTTTTCGTTAATCATCGTTTGAGAAACCGGCCGATAGTGACGTGAAGGAGGCAACGCATTATAACATTAAGTTTTTGTGTGAGCTCGACTGCAGGACGTTACAGCGTCAAAAGGTTCAAGCACAAATAAATGTGACAATCGCTAACGTATCGCAACGGTAGCGTATTCGAGTGACACTAATGCCTTGATCACACGTACCGAGTAAACCGGCGAGACAGTGACGTATTTGAGATACACTGCGCGTCGACATCAGTTTTACTGTTGAACGTTGCAGCGTTAGCGCGCAGTGTATCTTAAATACGTCACTGTCTCGCCGGTTTACTCGGTACGTGTGATCAAGGCATACGCGTTGACACTAGCTCGACTACTGAACGTTGCAGCGTCACCGCGCAGTGTGTGTTGAATGTGCTAACGTTAAGATACTACGATACATATGCGACTGTCACATTTATTCATGCTCATCCCTCTGTGCGTCATCTTGGATACTATAGTTTACGATTGTTGTATTTATCATCGTCTATAAGTCTTTTAAATTGGCCATTTATAGAAGCTAACACCTAATAATCACGGTAAATATTGTATACAATTAACAATAATCGATTTAGTATGTATAACCAGTAACCTACTATTATACATAGGTAATAGGTATCTATGACATTTCGATGACATATCATTATTTGACTTTACAGGTAAACGTTGGTCTATGTATGTGTTTAATATACCTAGAACATTACCTAAACTAGACTAGTTACCTCTATTTTAATTGAAAAGCGGTTGTTTACACCATGCTCTGGTTTTCTAATACTAAAGATTAAAAAGAGTTTACAAAATATTAAAATTAAGTACATATTACTATTCTGAGAGTACTGTACCTGGGCATTAAGTTAAGGAAATATGCTCTCTTACGTTATTGATCTGATTCTTTGTCTTTGTGGTAGAAATATAACTACTTATAACTAATTTGCTTTTTATTCATTTACACAATATCAATATAATATGACTACAATGAGAAATAAATAATCTTCTTCATCCCCTAATAAGATAAATAAATGATCAAAAATGCTAATCATTTATCTTTCCTACCAATCTAATTTGTGCCGTGGAGTTATGTTATAAAAACTTTCTCCAAATGATTCATTCGTGCAGCATCCGCCTAAAAACCTTGGAACTGCTGTAGTATCTGACTCCAAGCTTTGTCAATATCGGTTATCATTACGTGATTGAGTCACCAATATTCAACACCCAAACTTTCGCATTTGTAATATATCTAGGGTCATTGGCTGTCGATGAAGTGACCTAGAAAGGACCAGTGATACGACGTAGTCTGCATTTCGAGGTCTACCACACATGCATTAATCAATTGTTTAGCCTTGACACAGATTCATTGGGCCTCGTTCTTCATAATCTAGAATCAACCCGGAAATTCAATTATACCAGTTCTTTAATAAATATCAGTGGTATATCTATCTTTCTCGAAAGATTATGTTCATTTATGTTCCTTTTCCGTTTATATCACTCATTTTATATTGTCCTACTATTGCGCAAACAGAAGGAATGAATAAAGCTGGCCGAAGGTGGCGAATAAAGCTTCTCGAATGCCAAACGCGAACAGAAAAGCGGAGTGTACGACGACATCCCACCCGATGGATGGTTACCCAAAATCGATCTTTCTAGAAACCTACGGATAAGGCCTATGTCCTGTAAACTTCTCCATCCTGTACCTAATTTTAAATCTGTCTGTCCTTGTCGTCTGTTCTAGTTCTTACACATGAAATAAAGTTTTTATACTTTTTTCTACTATTTTTCCCCACTCATCTATACAGGAGTTTTTGTCTTTAAGTACGGAGTGTTGGATGTGGATCTGAGGAATGACTGGACGAGTAGCTAAGTAGGTCGCTCGGACGCAGAATACGTAGCAATTACAGCGGTCACTCCAAACATGTACGTTTCCATGTTAGCTCTGTATCTACTATCTCCGTCTTTTAGATCCACAATATTGTACTGCCGCTAGTAAACTTATAATTTACTGACACTTTTTTAATAGTGATCTTTATAATTATAAATTGTCACACCTTATACAATACTTAAGATGAAACGATTGATGTCCACTTAGTTGATGCACTGATCATGCTTTTGATAAAGTAATTTGATTGCTGACGTGACTCTAATAGTTATTGTAACAAGCATGTTTTGGTCACGAATTCACGATATGAAGCGATTACTGCTGACGACTGTACCTACCGTGTTATCGTAACGA
The DNA here is from genome assembly GCA_932527185.1 of Ecliptopera silaceata. Lineage (NCBI taxonomy): Eukaryota > Metazoa > Arthropoda > Insecta > Lepidoptera > Geometridae > Ecliptopera > Ecliptopera silaceata. The sequence continues at coordinate 5,614,177 of OW052211.1, forward strand.
GGTAGTGAAAGTAAATTCTTTTACTCCTCTTGTTTCGGCCTCGATCGGCTATTGTGATTTTAGAACTGTCATACATCATCAAAACTTTCAGTGCTTTACATTTACATCTAGGTGTTTAGCTTTATTTACACAGAATGATAATCATCATCATCATCCGCAATCAGACATCCTTTTCTTGTGCCACTCTCCACGGTCCTGTGCTAATAATAAAACAGATTTTATAAGGTTGTCGACAGGCAACAAGACTACAAAGTAAGGTTCACCCTTTGCCCCTTATTGAAGTCCCCGGATGTGTCCCCAGCCACTACGTTATCCATTGTTACTGGCACCACTTATTTTGTGTTTAAAACAATATGCTTCACTTTACCTAGTAAGTATCAATAAAGCGCGTTATCGTTTTAAATTTTCCGTCTAAAATATTTTATTTACAGTTTATATTCTTAAAAAATATTTGTAGCTCGAAAAGGCGGGATATGTTGTGTTGTGATCCGCTCCTGAAGAAATGCGCTTTCCAAGCTTGTGTATTATATGAATTTTACAATCCGGTTACGGGTTTTATTTTCTTTGATGTGTTTTCATCGTCTCAAGAACTGCTTACGTCACGTCAAGTCATATTTTTCTTTTTGCTAAAATATTTCTTAAAATTATATTCACCGTTGTGCTGTGTAACATTGATATTTTCACTCCACCGACGAAACTGAAAGAGGGTTGAATTTCTAAAAGTTTCAATTTAACATTTTCTCTCGAAGTTTTATCTCGGCATTTCTTTGGGGTTGAACGAATCGTTGCACACTACTTTACTAGCTTTTCGATTAATTACTTGTAGAAATGTACGGACTAATTTGTAGTTACAATGATAAGTTTATACTTAATCGAAAAAGGAGCTTTTCTGTTGGTAAAAATCAATGATTGATAAAATAGTTGGTTAAGACCGATATTGATAGAGACTAAAAAAACAAAGATTATGTGCAGATAATATTCAACAAATAAATCTATGTATGTTATGTTAAAAATCAACAAGTTCAGAAACATATAACGGTCCATAGTAATACTAAGAACTCTGAATTACCCAGATAAGAAGCTGAAATAGTTCCGTATTACGCTTACGCTTAGATAACGTCGTCTTGTCTGGCTGAACTAAATGAGCACCGCAGAAAACTTCCACGAAATAAGTTTCCTGCCAGCTTAAAAAGGCGTTTCTATTTGCGGAGATAGCTCAAGCTTTCAAACTAAACTGCAAGTTGCAGCCCTCAAAGAAGATAACGTGAAAGAAGCTGTTAACACTAACGCTTAATAAATTGCTTCATGGTTGTAAATAAATTATTTCCATCGCTCGTCGCCGCTGATTTATCGCTGCAAGCTTGAATTAATAGTTTCAGGAAGTTGGTCCCGCAGCCCCGAGGCTCTGACACGCGTTTACTATGACACCACGTCCTAAAATAGGCCATAAACAAGAATTTGTCAAACATCTGCTGGAGGGTCACATTCCCTTAGCAAGCAGATTGTCGCGTTTGTCGATCTATGAACACAACACTCATTCACGATTGAATCTTTTCGAAATCATAAATATGAATTTATAGTGCATTCATATCAAGCTTGTTAATCCCTTCTTCTTTTAGGTTGACCTTAATTCTTAACGGAGTTCAATAGTCCTGAAAATGGCGTGAACCAAACGTAGATATTCAAAAGCATACTAAGCATGCTCGTTTAATTTACACAAAATATATAGTTGAAGCTATCTATATTGTGGTTCTATATTAGGTGTTTGTTGGCAAGAGTCTGTGAAGATACATAGACAGTTGGCGAGGTAACCTGCTTTATACGCAAATGGGCCCTAAGGACACTTTATGGATGACAGTGACGAGCGATGAACCGCTTTTAATAGAGGAAGCTGTTTTATCGAAGTGATATAAGTTTGTTTATTCTTGTGGGTGATGCCGTGAATCTGGTATCATAGACGCACATTGAACGGAAACGCAGTCAAGCTGCCGAAACTGGATCCCATTGTGTTGTGTGATAGCTGACGAGTAAGTAGGTGATCACTAAGGATTAGACAATGTTTGTCCTGACAATTTGAACAATTTGAGAATCGATCTAGTGGGCAAACTTGCACATTTTTAAACTAACCGGATCCTAATGAGCAACATAAATCATGTAGAAGTATGATGCGATATTATACTCCAGCAATATTTTGTGCCATTTAATCTGACCCTCCAAGTCTTTGTCACCGGTCTCGGCATCTGATAGTTTTCTCCGTCACCTTCGAATGAATAGGATTACATTTCTAAAGCGAGACGGATATGGGCAATGCAAAAAGTTGCACGACCACATGCTGTATATCCACCTAGTTTTGCAGAGAAAGTGAAAGGTCGTGCTCCTTCTGTGTTCGCAACACGACCATATACAAATGCTCATCTCACAAGTAATACTTTGTTATGTTTAGGTGTATTTCTAATTTGTACGGTTTAACTTTTGCGTGTCACTCATAATTAATGATGTACTAAGTGGTGATAGAATGTGAAGAACTGATGCAATTAGGTAATTACATTTGTTGTATGAGTTGTGAGATAGAACGTGTCTCGGCAACCATTCTAGTTGTTTGTGATTACATTCTTCTTATTAAAAGTTTTTTTCTGTAGACTACAATAACTGAAATCGACGCCGTCTGGTATATAAAACATATTGTCAATCAAATTCACCATCGTAATAACATTTTCAACAATAACCCCTAGTTTCCAGTTTCTGCCAGTAGCAGCGCTCGCTTTTTACGAATTCACTTCTTGCTGTAGTCACCCACAAAGTATTATTTTTATATTAACTACACCTTTTATTATAGAATGCATGCATAGCGTCGATGGATATTTAGTAAAGTATATCAACACTTTACTAAATATCCATCGACGCTATGCTAATGACTCAAGCTAAGAACGTACACCTTGTTACCTTTCAACGAGCAAAAAACAGGAATAATAAAATAATTTAAATAATCCTACTGATCTACATAATTTTTTAGTCGGTCACGTCGCGATATATTTATTGCTACTACTCGTATGTACTGAATTATTTTGAGAACCCGTTTTCGGCTGAACGGATTAAAAAGTAATTTCGTAATCGAACCGCTTGGTGAGCCGCTAGCTTCTCTAGTGTTTTATTATTCTTCTCTGATCAAATTCGTATATTTTTACGCTTTAGACATTTTTCGATGTGTTGCTTTGCCAAAGCGTCAGGGGCTACAACTTTTATGTTGTAAAATACTACCGTGTGTTATATTATTAGCCCAGTCATATTAGGTAAAAAAAGGGGTCAACCTCGGAATGAAAGATAATAAGCTGCAAATTGGTATGAACCTTTGTTTTGTCATTCTAAATGTTGTCTCAAAAGTCACAATCGTTATCGTGTCCGCGTCTCAAGATATTCAAGGTCAAAGGTCACAAAAATCGGTTTTTCGCGAATATCTGGCTTCCTATCGGTTAAATGAGATTTGCATTTATTATAAAAGTTGTAGGCTATAAAATTCCCTACAACTTTTGTTTAAACTTTTTTTTCATACGACCAACCGTTTTGAAGGTAGAGCGCGAAGTGCACATCGTACAGTCATATACGGCCTAATGCAAGGTCAAGCGTGAGTTATGGTTATCAGTACGTTATAAAGTCAATTATTTACTTGGAAATTATAATTATTAAACAATGCCTATTATTTATGTACTAACTATTAATTATTTATATTTAATTAAAGTAAGTAACTTGATTATTTATATATAATTATTCATATTTAACTATTTAAGTATAAAATATTATTAATTCTGGATTATATATTTTAGTTTTATTTTAAGTTAACACGACATTATATATCTTTTCTTTAAAACGCGTAAATTTCTCAATACTTATATACCTGGAAATACTTGTCCCTACCCTATGCCCTTTTCTATTCATTGCCGGGACAGATGTTCTATAGTATCCTAGTAAAAACCTTGTCTTCTAGTAAAAACAGAAAAATTAATTCAACGTGTCCAGAATGCTTGCGCAAGGTTCTGTTTTTATATTCCTGCACGCACACACATTACTCCCTACCTTAATAGCAAAAGTCTGTTAAAGATGAAAGCTCGTAGAAACCTTCACCTAGCGACCCTGCTTTTCGGTGTGGTGAATTACGAGAAGCCTTCTTATCTTTTTCATAAGTTGAAATGGGCGAAGGAGTATTCTCGCTTCGGGAAGAGAGAGTGTACTCATGTGTTTGTATCACCGAGACACAAGACTGCAGCGTTCCGTGGTTCTTTCAGGTTTGCGGCGTCTCGGTGTTGGAACGACTTGCCACCACCAATTCGTACTTTAAGAATAGTTGGCACTTTCAAACGCAAACTCAAGAAGCTACTATTGGCGTGCCAAATATCTACCTAACTTAGCTTACTTCTATAGGATCAGTGTGGACTGCACTGGTCCAACACGCCTACATGAATGTATTAAAGCCTGAAGCAGTCTTACCTTGTTCTTGCGTATTTTCTGCATACTTCTTGATCTTCCATTACTTGCTTGGCGCTTTTCCCCACGTTCTTCATTTTAGTAGGCATCCAACCATCCGTTTTTTATCTTCTCCACCTTCGTAGTAGTTTCACAGTCACGGTAAACAGGCTCCCACAGTTTGATTTGTAGTACATAGGTATCTGTTTCAATTAATCGCGCGTAACACCACCATAAACACAGTACAACCACACAGAAACACTTCCAGAGACGCGATGTGCACTTCGCGCTCTACCTTCAAAACGGTTGGTCGTATGAAAAAAAAGTTTAAACAAAAGTTGTAGGGAATTTTATAGCCTACAACTTTTATAATAAATGCAAATCTCATTTAACCGATAGGAAGCCAGATATTCGCGAAAAACCGATTTTTGTGACCTTTGACCTTGAATATCTTGAGACGCGGACACGATAACGATTGTGACTTTTGAGACAACATTTAGAATGACAAAATGAAGGTTCATACCAATTTGCAGCTTATTATCTTTCATTCCGAGGTGAAAGCCCTAATATGACTGGGCTATATGCCAATGTTGATATTTATGTAATCAATAATTGTTTTAAAATAGTTTTTAGTCAAATCAAATTATTATTTATTACCACAATAACTTTGCGCAGTACAAAGTCAGCTAAAGAATTAAAAACAATAAAAAATTACTAAAATACATTTGAAAAACTCAAAAATTCTCTCTTAGAAGTAAACTCGAAGAAATGGTTTTGGAACATTTTGAGTAAGAAAGAACAATTAATTACAATAAAACATAAATTCATTATTTAAGCATTCGTGTATGTACTACTTATAATTTATACAATATTTTTAAAATTACAATACAGATACACATTCAGAAGCTTTAACAATTTCTATGTTTGTGTTCTTTTAACAATACTGGAGAGGGTATTAAAAAAATCCACGTAATGTTTAATATATATATATATATATGCTAACTTCTTTATCTGTTTCTAGTTAGTCTAACTAAATAATGATCTTTATGTAGTAGTAGTAGTATTCAACGGCCAAGAAAAATGCACAGATTCCTACTAAAAATAATGCAAAGCGTAGGATTCACGATCACGATACACAAACCACAACACACTCATGATAATTTTAAACGTAACATAACGATAAGATACCGCTATTAATATCATAAATTGTAGATGAAGGCTAGTAGAGCGTTTATGTTTGCCATTTTTATTATTGATATCATGTTATCAGCATTACAACCACACAACACTTCAAATGAACACAACCTACCTTATTCTTTACGTGTTTTGAGTCAATATTCGCTTGGCACGAATTCATAAGAATCACGACAAGGTCAAATGAATAGGTAATTATTAAATTTTATGATGATAACTTGGGAGTCTTAACGACCTTTGCTGAACTGTCAGAAATGTTTGCAAAATATGTCCGTACTTTTACACCCGTGGGGATGAGAATCGTAAAACTTTCCTATCATCTTTTGTGTTCTTACATTTGTATTGTGTAAATGTAGCTAGCAAACTGCTGAAGACCGGGCATAGTGGCGTGTCTTAGAAGAGTCCTGCAGTGTCCTATAATATAATGATGATTTCCAGTGTACATCTGGTGCCATATCAGCTGATGGATAAATACAGTTTGTATATCACAGAACTAATTTTCGTTTCTATCAAGCTGGAGTTAAATAATATCGTTTGAAGTCTGAATAACGTTTTAAGCTTTACATATAAACAGATTGACGCAAAATCTCTGATCGACTGAACTTCCGATCCAATTTAATTGGACGTATCCAGGTGAATAGGTAGATTTATTCGAATAATAGGAGGCATCTGATTATACGCAATATCAATACAAACAAATTACCTGTTGAGGTCGGAGAATAAGATAAGATTATACTATACGTACTTGAAGATACAAATTTAATATTTTTCTTTAATGATATCAAAGAGAGATATTTAGTAGTTTCAAATATAAAGAAAAAACAATGTCTCATAACTTATTATTCATCAATAACAGTCCCAATCAGCAAAAACATAACAGGACCTTGTCCCAGTTTTTAAATGATTTGACACTCATGTAGAGATTGATAGGTTAAATTATATTAGCAATACCAATTAGTTGTAGAGTTTGGGTGATCCTTGAGAAAATTACCTTCAAAGTATTCAAGACCGGTATTTTCAAGTCTCTAGAGATAGGTATCTAATTCAATGTCACCTGACCACCTGTTTCTGCTAATAGGACGACCAAAACACATTGTCATGTTGACTGAAGCTCAGGGTACGTTTGTTTCCTTCTAGTGGGATTTAAGAATAATAGCTTATTATAACTGTTCTAGATTCAGGTTTGTATCACCTCATCTGTGAGTTAGTTTCAAATGAATTGTTGAATTTACATCCCCGTAAGTTTTTAGAGGGTTCTTTTTTTAGTATCTTCTATAATATATATCATATATAATAAGTATTCTATCAGTAGTCTAATTTCCATAGTAGTCGTACTTTTCAAAATTAGACAAATAATGTATCAGTGCAATAGCTTTCCACGGCTTTGACGCGACTAACCTACCTACTACAATAGATGTGCGTCTTTACGGGTACCCAGTGACCTTGCCTTGCCTTGCAGAGCGTCCGTCTCTATGTTAATGAACTGTGTATTTAGCCACCAATGCTCAACACTTCCGAATTAGCACCTTGGTAAGTTAGTTTAAGTGCGGTAGCACTTATATACTTACAATCAGTCAGTTTCTTTAGTAACTGTTAATGATACTGTGCCTCTGACGATTTGTGTTTTCCAAGTTCGCAAACCTTACCTTGAGCATTGCAGGAAACATTGAAGTTCGCACATCAAAGGTAGGGGTAATGAGCAATGAAAGTGATTCTTCGAATGTGTTGGTGGGGTTTTGATTGGAAACGGAATAATACAGCAGTATGTATGTAGTGTGCAAGTGAGGGTGCGAGAGTAAGAATATGCGTTGGAGTAAGGTTTCTACCTCTGCGAATAATTGATGTTGTTAATAATTAATATCGCAAATTAGTTATAGTTTATACATATATATATTTTTCACAGTTTTCTTTGAATAATGACGGTCGAGCTCCTTACGGTATTGTTATCTAGTTTGCTATCTTCCCCTTTTCCCGACACTGTTTATGTAATAAAACAATGTGATATTGAGGCGAAAATCTAACAATTAAAGTAATACTTTTTTTGGAGACTTTAACCAAACATGGTACTTAACCAGCCCCATCGTACCCTAAAGCTAGTAATGCTTATTAGGTGTAATAAAATCGCTATACTAGCATATTATATATCTACATGTATGTAATATACGTGCTCAATCAAATATTGTATAACGATATGATTGACACGCACAAAAATTCGTCTACGCATACATTTAACAAGATATCATTGATAAAATATATCAGAGGTAGGTAATACCTACAGTTTGAAGAGTTAATAAGACTTAATTTAGCGATGCGGTATGCAGTTTCTTGATGCGGATGGTTCGTTTCCCACGATGGCCTCTTGTCTGTTATGACGGGCCTTCAATTACTACCATTTCATACTTGCTTATTTTCCACTTTGCTATGCAACCTACCGCACAGTGAATTTTACCTTTGATACATTTCTCTGAACTTTCAGATATAGGTGCAATCATCATTAATTATATTTAATTGTGTTGCATTTACCGAAAGTAACATTTATTTTATAAACTTACTTTTTATGTGATAGCATGATATGACCTCCGGCTAATACAATACACTTAGGTTCAAACAAATGGGTCGGAATAATACGTTTTCGAACAATATTTGGTTACATTACACCCAAAAGTTTTGCCCTGCGTTGATAAGGTATGTAAATATTAGGGGCCGGAACCTAACCTACTTTCGGACTTTTTTACTTGATAAAAACTTGGCTTTTGGATAGGGAGTGGAAAGAATTAGCAGGAAAATGAAAAGTTAAATATAAATTGAATGATGTGAAATTATACTGGATAAAAGTTAGTTTAATTTGGTAGAGTAGCATTGTGTCCGGCTTAACATTTTACATATCCGGCCTGCATATTTTACATGTATAAGTGGTTCAAAGAATTTCCATATACTTTTGTATTTACATTATTTAAAAAACTATATAAATTAGGAACCTATCAGGAAACTTGTCAGTGAAGGGGAGGCTGTTCCGTATCTCTTTAGTTTTTTTGAGGTATTGAGCAGGCACGTGTAACAACTTGTGTTCTATAGGCTACTGTAACCGAATTTTTTTCTAACCCAACGTGTTGGGAAAATATTTTTTTGTTTTTCTCCTTTTCGTACAGCTACGTTACTAGCTAATTTTGCTAGTCCTACTCTCAAGTCTACGTCTAGTTCTAGGCCGTGTTTCGTCGTCGTGATTCCGAAGTGGCAAACGGCTATGTTTATCCCGTTTCGCAAACAGAATAGATTTGGTATTTATTTCCAGAGCGGCATTGCGGCGGTTACCTCGTTGCGTGGGCGTCCTCCCCGGTTGTCGGAAGTGGACGATGCATCCCGCCTCCCATTGTGAATGCGAAATGCGAACGTGACCGGCTTGCGTTCGGTGTGCACGTTGCTTTATTATTGCATTTTAATAGCTTTTAATATTACCGGTTATTGGCAACGGGCTTATGTTCTTAGAATGGGCTCATCTATCATATCCGTTATGAAGTTGCCAATAAACCACAAAGAATCATGCCCAAACCCTGTACCAGATTGCATCAAAAGCTAATTATCATCAAAATTAATATTTTATTTATACGTGTACTTTGTTAATTTTTAACCGTCTTTTTTAACCGGGTTTAGAAAATTAAAATTAATTATACATAACATGATTATCAATTTCCTACTTCCGAGTGCTTAGTCCGAACTTGCATTTTAAAACTCCCTACTCGAGAGTCGAGAGTCGTCTTTCGGATATCCATACAAAAATACAAGGACATCCGAGAGACGACTGTCGGCTCGAGAGTAGGGAGTTTTAAAATGCAAGCCGCACGTCAAATATTTTGTTCCGATCCCAGCTGTCACCTATTTTCGTGAGTGGACATTGAGCATAAAAATCTTGTTTGCCAAGTAAGCTTTAGCTGAGAAGGCAAACATGATATAAAATAAAATACATTTTTAAATATTTTGAAATGCGGTTAAACATTGAAAAAAATATTGTTGGTAGCGAAAAGGTAAATAAAAATTAGGGCTTTGAGAGTAAATTCAAATTGATGCAAGTTGGTACAGATTCCCATAGCCCATTGGGCATTGTCCTTTGGTACTATTTGTTATCTTGAATTGCTTTGCTGATTTACTATAGTCATCGAACTCTCATATTGTTATGTAAATTTTATTACAATTTAAATGTTATTTTACTGTAATAAATTTGGATTCGAATCCTTTTTCTCAATATTAACTTAATTTAACGATTTTCTAAGAATAATAACATATACCTCATAAATAATTATGAGATAAAGCAGCTCATCTGAATAAAGCGATTCTATGTAACTGATTATTAAAGTTACAAAATTGATTACATGATTCGCCAGTAAGTTATCGAACAGGCAACAGTAAAGCCAGATAAGCTGATAAACGTTCGATAAGCACGGCACTGCTAGGAACAGATGTCACGGACGGACAGACAGACAAATGGACCACTCCCAGCACTACATTACAAAGCCATATTGCATTGTGAGAAATGTGCACGTGCTATTTAGATTAAACATTTGATAATTACTTCCTGTTTTTATAACTACTCTGTAAGAAGGAATTGACAATTTTTATTTTTATAGGATATTGTTTCCACTATAATATGCTAAGTAGTAGATTGTCCTTGATTCATCATTCTTTTGATTGTTTTGTTTCAATGTAAATCAGCCTGTGACCTCATCGTTAGTCTCGGTGTAGCCGCAACAAACCCCGCTTTCGGGTTATCGTATTTGTCCTGGATATTTTTATTCAGTCAGTGGTTAAACTAAGTATTTAGGTATTAAATGATTTGTTTTACATAAGTAATTTATTTAAGTGTTTATTTTTATGTGCGCCCCCCGTTCTGTATAATCGAATGTTTTCTGTCCATCCAAAGGTTGTCTGGAAGAGATCGCTCATAGCGATAAGGCCGCCCATTGTACGTCCTATTTTTAATTGTTTGTCTCATTGTATTTCTTTTAAGGTGTACAATAAAGTTATATTCTATTCTATTCTATTCTAATTCATTGAATACGATAACTCAACTGTTTAGCTATTGTTATAAAGTTGCATGTTTTGTAGCAAGTAATTTATAGTTCACTTTAGAGATTATGCTATAAAACGTTGATTTCCTAAACCGATGATAACCATGTCAATAGGTTAGAAAGATTCGTATAACATTTGTAAAGCGTGAAACAGGCTGAAAGCTATTTACTGAAGGGCAGGCATTAAGAGGAAATTTCACATCTTCCTGAAAATTAATGAGTTCGCCGCTTAGGACGTTTGCGATCGCACCTCGTTCGTTTCCACAATACGGGCGACGACGGTGGCGCGCTCGCGAGCTCCGATCCTAATGACTTTGTACGAAACAACAGAAACATCTCCGTCCTTTTCGGTCTTAAGAAATGATTCGATATCGTTTCAGTCGCACGACACTCGGAGCGGCAACGTAGCGCTTCAGTTCGGATAAATTACATCCTATTAACTCTGTCCCAACACTCGATTTAAGCTTTAATACCCATAGCGTAAGGATTGAAATCGTGTAAAATCATTACATTCAAATACAAATATTTACCTTAGACTTTATTGCTTACATTATAAAGTCGATGTTGCTCAGTGACCGCTGTTAGTTAAGGCGTTCCAGTTACAATGGTGATTATTAATTTGCTGTCAAATAAAGGGGCCGCTCACTTGGGCGTGCGTGTCGGTCGGTACAAATTTCTGCCATACTTTGGTATCGTTGATTATTTTTTTTGCCTTGACTTTGGATTCGCAGACAGACATTTAGTGCATATTGTTTAGGTTCCATGTCATAGGAGGCGCGATCGGTGACAAGCCGGCGCCGCCGCGACTTGGACCTACTTACACCGTATCGGCGGCGACGTGCTGGTAGAGACGTGTGGCCTGCGTTGTCTGCGTTTTAATTAGTTATTGTCGCACATCTAGATGGCGCCTGGATACTTATTTTTGAAACCTCTCATAAAGGAACTAAGCGACTTATACATATACTTAGTACATTTTACGCTCATTTGAATTGTTTACAGCTTTATTTTAATGACATACTTAGTTCACCGTAAGACCCATATTAACGATCATTAAAAGAAAATATTCTAATTTCAAAATATTTATTTAAAAAATAATTAAATTCACATACTTTGTATCTAAGAAATAATATCAGGTGAGCACGTCTGTTAAAGGACGATTCATAAAAAAACAAATTCTCTACATAAAATATAGACGGCTTTACGTAGATTTTATCTTACCATGATCCAATTTGAGTTCATTCTTATTCAAGTCACACTGCTTCAAACGTATTCTGGTGGTACATTTCTGATGCATTAGGATTTTTTACCGAATACCAAACGTGGCCAATGTTTGAAATATGTAGAGTGGAATTGACGTTTCGCTAAACACATCTTATGTCTCACTAGAGTAGCCGGATATCCGGAATATTAATCCTTAATTTATTTATTACATTTAGTGGTTATCTAATAATAAATATAAACAAGTACACGTTATTGTAGTTAAATAATAAGAATACTCAACTAGGTATTAGTTTTTTTTTTAATTAAACTGCTGAGGAAACAAATTTAGAACAAGTTTACCTACTGTTAGTAGTATTTACGTAATAAAATAGAGGAGCTCAATAGAACAAACACCAAGTCAACGAACCAACTGGTTTTATTAGGTTACCCGCAACTATAATTAACACGGGATACCACACGTCCCCCTTTAAAAAAAAATAAAACTATACCTACTTAACACTAACTAAAAAAAAATGAAACATTTCTACTGCAGCGATTGTGGCTCAGACAATCGTTGCGTAGTTACATACCTACCCTATACATCACCAAAACTACAGATAACGCTAAGTTTGTATTAGGTAGAAGTTACATTACTTGTTAACATATTTTATTTTACAATGTTTTACAAACGCAAACAAAATAAATATTTCTATAAGTTAGTGGGCATCTTATGATATGAAATGGAAAGTTTTATGCATACACACGCATTACACAAATTTATACAACATAAAATTGTGAAGCGATTATTTCTGAGCAAAACAATTTACAAAAGCCGTTTTTGTAAGTGTAAGTAGGTCAATAAAACTATGTAAACAAACTAATACTATACTTTATACAATTTATCTCCAAAAGTACATGCTCTTTTGTGACGTACTAAGTTGGATTGCACCGCGACCGGGCTTTGAATCGGTTTCGGATCAAGTACATGCTTAGGAACCGCACAAGAAGTGTCTTTAGGCGACTGGAATTCTGTCAATTCCTCAACTGCGTCATCAACAACAGATTCGCCATCGGGATCAGTATCAACGTGGATAGGTGCGACCCCAGACAGTCGTAAACTAGAACGAGGTTTCCCCACGGGGAGCAACTGATCAATGTGCCTCTTCCACTCACGTCCATCGGGGCAACGAACTCGATAAGTGAGCGGTGCGTCCCTCGCTGTGACCACGGCCGGCGCCCACTTGTCTGGTCGCGCGCTGTAGTCCCGCGCCAGCACGGCGTCGCCGGGCGCCGCGCTGCGCTCGGTGCCGGGCGCGGCTCGGCCTGCGCGCGCCGCGGCCGCCTCGCTGGCGCGCTCGGCGCTCGGCCGCAGCACGTCCAGCCGACCGCGCAGCCGCCTACCGAGCATCGCCTCGGCCGGCGCCACTCCGGTGGTGGCGTGCTCGCAGTTTCTATACTGAAATAAAAATTTTGTGACCGCCGTCTCGACGTCTACCCTTTCGTGCGCAGCTTTCTTCATGGCGCGTTTCACCAACTTTACTGCATTTTCGGCCGCTCCATTACCCGCCGGACGGTATGGACTTGTGATCGTATGAGTGATGAGGTTTTTTTTCATGAAATTAGCGAACTCACCGGAACCGAACGGCGGACCACCATCGCTGACGACCTGGGAAGGGAGACCGAACCTCGCGAACAATTCTCGCAGCTTGCCTACGGTCGCTGCGGCTGTGGTGCCGGACATTTTCTGCACCTCGATCCATTTACTATGCGCGTCGACAGACACCAAGTAATGCTTGCCCTGAAACTCTCCGAAATCAATGTGAACACGTTGCCACGGGCGCGCGGGGAACTCCCACGCGTGCAACATCGAACGCGGGGGCGCGTCGCGCTGCTGTCTACAAGCACTACACTCTCTAGCGATCGACTCGATCTGAGCATCTAAAGAAGGCCAATAAACGTAACTTCTAGCGATATTCTTCATTTTGACAACTCCTAAATGCCCCTCGTGCAATTCAGCTAGCACCTGCTTTCGCAAGACCTCTGGCACAATGACCCGATGATTATATAAGATGCAACCTTGATCTATAGTCAAACTATCTTTACGATGGTGATACGGTTTTTCCGACTCGGACGAAATTTTCGAGGGCCAACCGTTAATTATATATGTCTTAATGCTGCCCAAAACTACATCTTTCTGTGTATGCAAAGCCACTTCTTTAGCACTAATCGGAAAAGATTCTTCGACGTAGTTAATATAAGATACCGAATCCGATTCATCACAAGTTTTACGTTTGTTAGGCAGGGGCAGTCGTGATAACGCATCGACGTTACTGTTATCGCTTGATTTAACGAATTCAATGTCAAAATCATAAGACGCGAGCCTTGTGCCGTATCGTTGCAACCTACTAGCTGCCGTTGCCGGCAAACCAAACTTTGGTCCAAAAATAAATGTTAACGGTTTATGATCCGTTTTAATGATAAAATGACGGCCGTAAATATATTGATGATGTTTTATGACACCAGCAATAATAGCGAGGGCTTCTTTATCCAGTTGACTGTATGATCTTTCGGCAGCGTTAAGTGTACGCGACGCGAAACATATGGGGCGCTCGTCGCCGTTCGGGAATCGATGCGATAACACACTGCCAATACCGTAAGAACTACTATCAACGGCGAGTACTAGAGGCAAATCGGGATTATAATGTACCAACACTTTACTACTTAGTATAACAGATTTGATCTCATTAAATGCGTTTTTACAATTTTCGGACCAGACCCAAGGCATATCTTTGCGCAGCAAATTATGCAAAGGATGTAATATAGTACTGAGCCGAGGAATGAACTTTGAATAATAATTAATCAGGCCGAGAAAGGACCTCAACTGCGTTACATCCTTTGGTGAGGGCGCATCTACAATTGCTTTAATCTTATTTTGATCTGGATGCAAACCTTGTTTGTCAATTATAAAACCTAAGTAGGTAATACTATCTTGCATAAAACTACACTTTTCTAGTTTTATTCTTAAACCGACCTCACGCAACCGAGACAAAACAGCTTTTAGGTTTACCAAATGTTCCTCCCTATTAGAACCCGTAACCGCTATATCGTCCAAAAATACCGCTGTGCCATTTAATCCTTTAAGAGTTTCTTCCATAAACTTTTGAAATTTCTCCGGTATGCAAGTTAACCCGAAAGGTGTCCGATCATACACGAAAGTACCAACGTGAGTCGTTATCGCGCTGCACGCCCGCGAACTTTCATCCAAAAACAATTGTTGGTACGCGTTGGTAAGGTCGATTTTAGAATATTGCTCACCGCCGCTTAAGGCTGCGAACAATTCCTCGATTCGTGGCATAGGGTACGGGTCGCGGATCAACTTAGGGTTTATAGTTACTTTATAGTCACCGCATATACGTATATCACCCGATTTCTTAATGACTGGTACAATTGGTGTTCCGTAGTCTGAGTAATCTACCTTGTGAAGTGTACCCTCTGCCTCGAGTCGCTGCAGTTCCGATTCCACAGGCTTACGTAAAGCTAACGGTAACTGCCTCGCCTTAATAAAAATTGGGGTCGTATCTCGCAATCTCAACGATAGCTGTTTGGTACAAGTACCGAGACCAGGGGCAAACACGGTGGGAAATTCTTTTTTCAAATTATCAACTACATTTAATTCTGACAGGTTAAAAATCATTTCATTAATTTTTATTTTATCGATGTTTAGCTGACTTAACCAAGACCTACCCAATAGTGGCGGTCCCCCGTTTTTTATTACAAAAAGTTTTAAATTCCTCGCCGTGTGTGACCCTACCTCCACATCAACTATAATATAACCTGCTACTTCGATTCGAGTGCCGTTATACGAATGCAAACATAGATCATTAGCGATGAGCGACTTCTGCTTAAAATGTTCATCATAAAAGTAAGTATTGATGGTGGATAACTTACTGCCAGTGTCCAACTCGAACATCATCACTTTACCGTCAACCTTCGCTCGCACGGTGTACGGACGGTCACTATTGTTGCATACATTTAGGTTGTACAAATCGCACTCCGAATCGTCGTCGTTATCATTATCAATATAATTCTGACCACGTCCCGAAAACGAAATATCTCCTTGTCGCGAAAAACGCTTACACATTACCTTTAAATGGCCCTTCTGGCCACACGCATCACACGAATAATTTTTAAAACGACATCCGATGGGCCGGTGCCCCTTTCCGCACCGCCAGCAAGCTGGTTGCGCGTCGCTCGCAGTCGCAGCGCTGGCCGGGGCGCGCGCCACGTTGCCGCCGCCGCCGCCGCCATAGCCGCGCGCACCCGCCGAGCTGCCGCCGCCGCCACCGTAGCCGCGCGCGTCGCCTGCGCCGCCGTAGCCGCGCGCGTCGCCTGCGCCGCCTGAGCCGCGCGCGCTTCCGCCGCCTGCCCGGCCGGCCGCCAGCCGGTGCACGGGCTCGGCGCTGCCGGAGCTGGCTGTGGCCGCTGCGCTGCCCGTCCCGCTCGCGTGCGCGTTCCGGTCGGCCGCCTCCAGCGATAAAGCCAACTCCACCGCCCTCTTGTACGTCAACGTAGGCTCGGCGAAAAGTCGCGATCTCATGTCGTCACTCGCCAACCCCGATACGAATTGATCTCTCAAGTTTTCTTCGAGGGTGGTCTTGAAGTTGCACGTACTTGCTAAATGTTTGAGAACTTGCAAGTAATCGCCGAGACTTTCGCCACTGTTTTGACGGCGTTGTCTAAAAATGTGCCGCTCAGCTATATCCGAGCGCTTCGGTTCGAGATGGTCGCCGACTATCTCCACTAATTCACTAAAAGTTTTGACTTCCGGATTGTCTGGCGCACATAGATCACACATTAAATCATATGTAGTTTCGCCAACTAAAGTCACTAAAGTAGCCACTTGCAATTCCGGTTTTATTTCATTGAGCGCCATGAACTGTTTCACGCGTCGAATATAAGCCAACCACTTTTTGCTTGTTATATCGAATTGTTCGATTTTACCGATCGGCATTTTATTGTCACTTGATAAACACACAATAACGAAGCAATTAATGATATTTTAACGCGATTTATCTCGTCGCCAGTAGTATTTACGTAATAAAATAGAGGAGCTCAATAGAACAAACACCAAGTCAACGAACCAACTGGTTTTATTAGGTTACCCGCAACTATAATTAACACGGGATACCACACTGTTAACTTTTTACCTACTGTTACCTACTGTTAACTGTTGTTAACAATTTGGCAGTCCGGCTTTTTGCAGTCATTCGTTTATCCGACTTTCTGATTTAATACTGAAAACCCTACTCACAAACGTTTGCATATTAAACACAAGTGAATAAAGCTTTTTCCGTAAAAAATACCAAATCAATGAATTGTTTTTTTGTTTCGATTTGTTTTGGTTTTTGCATTCGTAACTTTTCTGCTCTTATCTTTCCGAGTTCAGTTATCTTGTGTTTTGTTGATATTGTTTGATTATTTAATTACTTACTCGCTTCAGTACTTTTTTACTTGCACGAAATGATTATCTAATTTTATAATCTTATGACAAGTAAAATACCTAGGTAGTATGAAATGTAACAATTTTTTTAAATGCAATAAATACTAAGGTCATAATATAAATGGTAAAATAATATCATATTGTACACTATGATATAAGTACATAAATAATCAGATAAATACAAATAAACCTCCAGCTATTTATTATAATAGAAGTTCTGCACTTTGCCAAAAGATGGCGTTAGTAGATTGCTTTGTTGCATGCATTTAATGAACACAGTATTATTGTTAATTAGTCGTTATTAATATTACGATAATAATGAAATGTGATATTATGATAACAAAGTTAGGAAGTTATTATGTTGTAATGTGATAAGGATATTTAGAGCAGAGAACCCTTCTCTTCATTAGGAAGAAATTCACTATAATTTTAAATGCACGGTGATCACAAAACATATTTAATGATATTTTAAATTTTAATTCAGTAATAATAAAAAAAAACTAAAATCTGAAAATTTAAAAAAATGTTTGTACTAAGTAATATCTTTCTAACATTATAGATACAAAAGGTTTTGTGATCAGCTTAATCTGTATTAGGTCTTGACTCGTAGGTTCGATTCCCATCAAGAACAAAACATATGTGCAATGGTAGGTAAACATTGATGTCTGTTCTGTGTCTGGGTGTTGCTACATATGTCTATATTTACAAAAACTACTTATTATTCAACCTTGATTTTTTTCGATATCACAACATGATGATTATAATACTAGTAAAATACTTTGTTATCTAAATTACCATATTTATATTAATATATAAATTATAAATAATATTTTTTACACGGACAATTCACACATCACACTCTAGTCCCAAACTAAGCAAAGCTATGGGAACTAGATTGTTGATAGAATACTTATACATTTTATTTTTGTAAATACATACATAGTAACACCCAGACACAGAACATATTAATATTATGTTAATGATTAACCTGTTTGGATTATAAAAATACCCGACCATCCGAAGTATTCTCTGATGTATGATTTAGCGGTAAACTAGCCACAAACCCTTAGTTCCAAACCTTTTGCAAATGACCTTTGTATTGAAAGAACCTCGCAGTAGGAGTACAAATCCGCCCACAGACCGCCCGCCCTGAGATATGAAGTCGCCATTTAAAGGTTATTCGAAATCCTATTACAAACTGAATTAAAACCGTTGGAGATACTTATATGTGGTTGTTTTTAAATACCTACTACCCACAGCTTACACGTTTTTGTACCTAAACAAAAAAATAGCAGATAAATGGTTTTAATATTATTTCTTCGAATATTTTTACTGATAAAATCTATTTTTAATCAACTTCTTCGTTTCTCTTAAAATATTTAGGTGAGCTTTGATAAGGGTTCCCCCAAACGCGACTTGAACCACGTGACGTAAACGCTGTTTACGTCACGTTGTTTCATCTTAAAGTTTGTAAAATAAAAATTAGAGCCAAGAAACAGCTGTGCTGGTCTTTGTCATATATTCAGTGATATCACACAGACCGTTTAGAATCATTAAGATTCGAATTTACTTTATTCAGGAAAACGCTAGATTATTTTGTACAAGTCTAAAAAATCCGCTGAATAATTTTGTACTTACTAGTTATAAGAATACGCAACATAATTCTGTACTAGATTAAGGAATCACTAGATAATTCTGTAATAGAGTTAGGAATACGCTAGATAATCCTGTACTACACCTACAGTAACTGTACCATGAGTTGTCACAGTAAAATCGCCTGACTTTACTACAGTAGTTATGTAAATATTAGTACATATTACGAATTTTAGTACTCAACTATCCGCTAGAGGCGCTGTACAAATCTTCATACATTTCTTTGAACTACAGACGCTATCGAGTATAGTATATTAATAGTATAGTAAAAACTCATGGTGGAGCTACAGGCCACCTTTACAGGCTTTTGTCCTAGTGGGGGAACAGAGTCACTGAACGGTACTATTACTGTACCTACTGTACCTTTAAGGTTGTTTTTATTTTGTAAACATCTGTACCAGCCACCATTTTGAAAATAAATAATTTTTACTTTTTACTTTTACTAGAGTTAGGAACACACTAGATCATTCCGTACTATAGTCAGTAATCCTGGAGAATTTTGTTCGTTCGTCTCGGGGTGCAGATGTCCATACAGGGTGTCCACTTAGCATTGAATGGCGCACCTGCTTGTTAACGACACCATCAGTTATTCAGTACACGCATTTTGTATAATCATAATGCTTAATTAAATAACTTCTAGCAGAGTAGTGTTCATGTAAGCCACAGCTTATATAGGTAACAGCTTGTTAAAAATATATGCGGTGACACTGCTACGGTATTCGAGCTAGCGTTGACGCGCAGTGTAATTCAAATACGCTTTGTGTAAAGTGACGACTGTCTTATTTACTCGTGATTGTCTCTTTGTAAGACCTAGTAAGAAGTATACTGCATCGCTTTATCGTCATCTTTTCGGCACTTTCGATAACTTCATTACACCTAAACACGCTGTGTTACGTTACGAAGTTCTCGACAGACGCTCCATTTATCCTGTAGGATAAAATCTTTTACTTCTTGCATGTGATTAAAATTTCTGAATTTTCTAAGATTCCTGTCAATTATACCTATATCTGTTACGTCTAGCAGTAGTAGTAGACGTCGCAGACTTTAGTCTATTAAGTAAGTTAAAAAAAGTAAGTTTGTCCATTTAATATCCTAGCTGTCGAAAAGCGTGAAAGATCAGTAAGATCCTGGTCTATTCATAGACCTCTTTCACGTTTGTTCCTTCCCATGAGGAGATTGTGAATAAGCAAACCATCCGTAATTGGTATAATAAGAGCCGATGCGTGTGAGCAGGACAAGCTATCAAATTCTCTTCTTCTCGCTTACTTGGGCACGCGTGCCCTATATTTAACTAATCCGCTGCAGGCGCCACTGTTATTATTACAAGTTAATTTATTAATGTTAGTTATTTTGTATATTTGAAAGGAAAGGCTACAAGATGTGCAGAAGATTTTATATGCCCTGTTCTGTCTCACGTATAGGCTACGTTTGGCAGGTATTGTTTCGGTGAGCGATAAAATCTATTTTTATTTGAATGTTCTCATACTTGAATGAATAAACGCATAGGTACGTTTATTTATTGAACGATAACAATCTGTTATTCTATGCTTGTCATTATGTGCTTCAAATACATACAGTATCTGTGGGACAGGACGAAATCAATCATGTACTTATAATTCATTTTTAAGCTATTGCATAGCTTCTATTGCATAGCTTCTATCGCGGGTCTTGAGCGCGGAGACAGAATCCAGAAATTTCGTAACGAAAAAACCTAATACTGTGCATGCGTAATCCAGCAAAAAATGCTATGCAATAACTTTACCGCGGCAGTCCCCGAGTGCCACACGTCTTTTTTTTATACTAGTTGGTAAGTAAAGTAAAAATCATATTTCTATATAGATTCGAATTCACGATCTTTAAAGAATTCTGTAGTGAAGTTTTAAATATGAATTGATCGAGTTATACAAGCTGCTAAATAACTTAAGCTGAAACAAAAAGGTCAAACAGACAAGGCCGTTTGAAGGGAACTTATCGCCGGTTGGTACGACTGCGAACTGAAGACGGTGAAATTGCGATTAAACGTCAGCTTTCAGTCTTAAATGATTACCTTTTAAAATTCTAAGGTTTTCTTTCACTGTGTTGATAAATTATCTTAGAAATGGCTTATTGCTAAATACTTCTGATCTGATAAGATGAAAATCTTTACAAATAAGATATTACTTTTCATGTCAATTACCTCCATTGACAACATTTAGGTTGATGTCTCCAAGACCTCTGGAATGTCAGTGACCTGTTTGTTAACTTATTTGTAACACTTAAAGTTAAATAACCTTTGGGTATTCCAGTCGCTAAGCTGGTTATAGAGACTTAGGTCCTTCTAATTAGTATGTGTTTGGTTATTTTATCCTCAAACATGTAGTCTTTACACGTAGTCTTAGTCAATTAATGATTTTATATTAATTTTCAATTACAATTCATGTATCGCTAACTTTGTTACGATAAATTACGACAAAAAACAAATATTCATAAGGTATTTTAAGTTTTTAAGGTTTTTTTTTAAACTTCATTAACGTCTCTGCTATTACCTAGAAAAGGTGGAGGAAAATATGTCATTAATGCCTGAACACATTTATCTAACGTAAAATAAAATAAAAAAATATTTTGTAGAACCGAGCATCAAACCTTAGAATTTACATTGTTTCTCGAAAGATAGGCAAGACGGTGTCTTTATTCAGATATGATTATTGCGCCGATTAGTATGTTGTAATGTATTATTTCTTACATGTGTCTAACATGTGTTTATTGTCTTTTCAGGTATGTAAACAAATTATAACGTGCGTCAGTGCGACGCGAAATAGTCGACAACACACGTTGCGGCTATTTACTCTAATGGAGCGCAGATTATATAGCAGTGAGTATTTATTTACGATGTTTTTATCTTGGGCAAAATAAATATGTACTTACATTATTTTTTCGAGTTAAAAGGCAAAACAAATATTTTAAACTATCAAAACTTAAGGCAGAATATCAATTGGTATTGTACGAGGAAAGTACCTAGCCTAATTTTCACATAACAGTGAAATCATTTAAAATTCCATAATATTTAGGTACCATAAACTACTTTTTGTTTTCATAAAATTCAATTCAATATGTGGCTACAAGTCACGGGTCATATCATTACAATTTACGATGCACTCAACCAAATCACACGACGAACTCACAATGCCGTCAATAAAATATGAAATAGTACGAAGGAGTACTCGCTGTCGGAAATTAGTCTACGGGAAGGTTTTTAGACTGCAAGTGGAGCGCAGAATAGATAGTACTCTATGAGTTACAGATTCTTCAATCCCGAACAAAAAACTCTGTTTTCGACACCTAAAGTCAACTGCGATTAAAAATATGTGATTGACAAACTAACTAGTTAATAATCCGCAAACATAGCGTTGATCGAGCAAATAAAGCTGCATTAATACTAGTTTATTTCCCGAGCTACATTAAACCCAAATCGTATAGCGACAAAGCCTCTTTTACGTTGAGGACCGATTTGCAGTAGCACAAGCCTAGTGGGGGGTACTTCCCCCCACCCGTGCTTTAATATCTCCCGCTGTAGGCTGAATGTATAGAGACCAAGTTTCGTGCACAAGTGCATTTTCAAACCGGAATAAATGATCAGGGGGCTTGTGTAAAAAGTGTTTTGGCGAAACATTTGCCGTACGCCCATAAGTGCCCCTTAAAGAGTTTTTGTCTTTTAAAAGCAATTGTTGAAACATCCGTTTTCATAAGCTTTCAAGTATTCTTTTAATACGACAATTTTTGGAGAAAACAATGAACCGAGACTTTAATAAAAATATTTTTTGAGGGAGTTTGTTTCAAATTATTTATTAACTACTTAAATCAATAATTTGAAGCAAACTACCCTCAAAAATATTATCCTATCCATATATACCTTTTGACGTTTTTTAAGGTTGATTTATAAAGCTCGACTGGGAATATTTGCCTACCAATATCTAGGACAACAAAATGGATAGTAAAAAGGAACTATTTTTAATCCATCCGTGTAAAAGTTCCATTGTTCAGACCGTTTCTGATATTCCACGTTGCTTCTGTGTATGACAGCGATAACAATACAAGGCTGTCACTGCTAAATACGTAGATATCGAAGCGTTTATTTTACAGAAACATTCAATTTCTTTCAATTAAACGAGATTGTAAGCTCCTCACAATTTCGTCAGCAAACGAAAGGAGGGACTTTGTGCAGCCCCTGCACTGCACAAAGTCCCTCCACGGTTAGCACGAATAATTATGACAATCGTAAACGTATCGAAACAGTGACGTATTTGAGAAACACTGCGCGTTAACATCAGCTACGCTGTCCAGCGTATCTTAAATAGGTTACGTTAACGATTGTCACATTTATTCGTGCTCAGCCCTCAGTTGTAGTATGTTATAAATTAGGTTAATATTCTACAGTGACATAATACACCGACAACAGTATCTGAAGTGATACTAGTGGTATAGCAAAGAGTAAACACGGTCACGTGCACGGTATACCCCACGCAAACTGTAACGTATTCTACGTCAACACCCACAGATCCATGTCACAGCTAATGGGCTAAATTGGATGCTGAGTAGATCAAATGGCTTTTCAATGCAAAGCTCAGTTTGAGTAAGCTTATGTCTTTCCAGGTTGTAATACGACGATTATTTAATCCTAGCTTCCGGTCTCGACTCGTTCGTCTTTTTCATCCTGTTTTTTTGGGATCAGAACAGGCATTTAACTTTGTGGAAGTTATAAAGGTCTATTTGTTTTAAATGTACTCGTACTTGTCCTTCTCATATTTGAATTAAAATACATCTGTTCTCATCATTAAACAAGTCCTAGAGTCTTACTTAATGGTTATTAAAATGCAACCTCGTTTCTTTGTTTTCCTAGCCTTCTGCATCCCTGCCGTCCCAAGGTTACCCTTGAGGATAATCCTCATTTGCATATTAAAGAAGTGTTATGCAACTAATGACTGCATCATAAAACTTAGATTAAAATCGTTTTACTTCTAAAAAGAGTATAAGATAAGGTAGAGAAGAACTTTATTTTTAAGCGTTGTCTTTAATATCCTTATTGATTTATCAAAACGGTAAAATTATATCAGAATGATTAAATATCAGAAAGTACTTCTTCTTCTTCTTCGTGTCGTTGAATATACCATTTTGTGAAAAATCACCAAGGTTAGACCACCTCTGAAAGTACTAATTACCGACTACGGTAGGTTCACTATTTTCTTCATATTATCTTGTCTATTTTATCTAAATATTTTTGCGCAAAATCGATAAGTTTAAGAGATAGAATATTAAAAGATAAAGATTGAATTGTCTTTTAGTTTTCTGTCATAGAATTCTGTTCAGTAGCCTAAATATATTTACGAATCCTATTAATTCAATATACGCACTATATCCAATTCTCCATTAGCCATAACGTGAACATGACCGTGGACATGTCTATAACGTGGATGTGTCACACGCAGGCGGTCACTCTGTCGCTTTGAGTACGTTATATTGTACAGTCCAGCTCAATTACGGTACTGAATGTTAAAGCTTAATTTTTTTTCTGAAAAAAAGCATAATTTTAATTCGTGAAAGTAATTAATAGAATATGATTTATATTATTTGTTTTGGGTATTTTATATGTTAATAAAAATATCTATCTATGTAATGTATTGTATTAAGTATGCCAGTCTTCTAGTACCCATAACACAAGCTCTGCTTAGCTTGGGGCTAGATGATGTTGTGTGGATTGTCCAGCATTATTTATTTATTTAATATTTGAGCTGATTCTTAGGTAATTTATAAAAATGTTTATATTGTAAATACTGTAATAGTTTGTTTGTATTTTATCTAACAACTGTTCAATTTTAAAAACAATATCCATTTAAGGCAAGAGAAAAGCGTACCAAGACTCTTACAAGTTTTTGGGGGAAGTTATTTGTCTAAAAAGCTGCTCTACTGTATTATTACGCTGTACCCCCCACCCCCACTGTCACCGGGTCGGCGACAGGGCAGTGTGCATTCACAGTGATTACCTCCCTAACCTATCATTTAAATAATATCGTTCGCAAACGTGACAGAGCGTCTGCCTGATTAATATTTAACTTTGTAATTGACGCTTGATACTAGAACATTTCATTTTGTTGTTTTTTGGGGTTCCAATTGTTTCTTTCTTATTTTTTATTGCAGTGTTATTAGTAACACGTCATTATTTTCATTAATACAAAGCGATTGTGTCAGCCAGCATGAAGCTCTCCATCAAACCTTATGAAATAAAACCTAACATACATTCGTTCTATTCTACTTGTTTGTTGTATTTTATCTCATCTTATGACATCGTTACACGATTGAGGGAAGAGGTCTTCTTACTACTTTAGGAATCATTTTCTTAACCCCAAGTAAATACTTATCCGATTTGTACGCTACAATACGAGAGTATATTTATTTAATTCAAGCGATGTCATCCGCTTTCTTAGTGACCTTTGGGAAATAAAGTAGGCTGTTAGAAGTTTGTTTTAATATTTGGTTCGTCTTCTTACATTAAATATAAACTGAACTAATGGTTTATGTTGGTTTATAGCTGTTTGAAGTTGCCAGTAAATGATAATTTCAAATGAAGTTTACACTTGATTGGTTTTCATAACATGCAGTTGGTTTGTTTCAGTGAACCGCTGTTTTAACTATAACGTCTTTAATGCATGCCAATTTGAATATAATGGTTGAATTCGAATTCTTCGCAAACTCGACAGAAGTGGAGGGTATAGCGTTTAAAACAAAAAAGAAGGTTGCGTCGCCGGCCAAGTTTCTCGGAAAGGCTTAACTTGCGCATTAGAGTCTTACTTCACTTGAGAGATTTCCGAACAACATCTTACTAAGTAGATTGAACATGATTAGTTAAGGTATTTAGAATGTACTCTATATCAGCCTATTTATCCCTAGTAGTGGGACTTGACCAATCAGCAAGGGAACGTGATAATTACAACGCAATGCTGGAGTATCTGATTGGTTGTACTACCGTACTTAGAAGTCGCATCTACAGCATTTAGAATCCGGAATAGGTTCGGTGATTTACAGTTGGACTCGTTTAAAGTTTATTGGAGCGTTCAAAGCTCGGTATAGCGACGAGGTAGGGAATGGGTATCAAAATTCTGGGAATTTTGTCGTAGGCTTACAGTGCATGCTAGTAATATTGACTGATACTCGTTAGTTCCCGGATACCTGAACATGAATTCTAATAACGACATTTGCGTAAATCTTTTCAACAAATCATTTGTCTTATATAGTTTTAAGAATCATTGTAGTGTATGTGACAAGCCAGAGAATAGGAGGCGATTCGGCTATTCATCGATAGAGTATTAATTGACGTCAAAATACCAGAGATGAGCCATCGTCAGAACGAGCCGCGAGACCGTGGGAGCTCAGTCAACGACCTAATTAACGTTCTCGAAACGACAAAGAAATCTTTAAATAGAATTTGGTGAAAGTAAAAGGTATGTTATTTGTGTGAAATTATGTTTCTATTGTATCGTTTACATATCAGAAGCGGTAAAGTACAAAGGAACAGTTCTCTAAAAGATCAATAACTTGTAGATGAACGACTAAACTTTTCACGTCTTATTTAAGACTAAAGTAACGAAATACAATACGTCAGTCAAAATAACTACTAACTATATCACTGAAGTGATCCATTGTACTAATTCAGATCGCAATTCAAAATAATAGCTGCCTACCAGGACATGAGCTGCTTTTACATTTCATACGAGACCCGTAAAAATATTTACTGGCTTCCCACTGAACTGGCTTCAGCGGATTACCTCTGGGTAAAATATTATAAGGATTTATTTAAATCGTCTACGTGCCGATTGATGTGGTAGCTTTATTTTGTTCTCAATTTACTTGGGATTTGGAGCACATGAATGTATCAGATATATTGATTAGGAAGGAGGTCGTCATTTCTAATGGTTTTAAATGAATCAAGTCTATTTCTTTCTAACACTGATTCGGTTTTTAAATTGCCATTTCTTGCTTTTTAAATCAGTCACACTGTTGCACAAGGAATTTGCAGATAAGTTTTTTATATAGCATTGGTAGTTGTATCATATTCCAATCAAATATTCTTGTTAGCTTTCAAGTGACATAATTAGCGGCCATATTAAATGTACTTAATCCGGGCAGAAGGCGACGCCCTGTCTGGTATTAACTGCTCAACGTTAGATAAATGTTTACCCATTTATTGAGGTGCTCTCTCGGATTTCATTCCACTGGTTCTCGCAAGGACAGCTCCAGAAACTTGTTCACTTCTCTAAGATAGGGATGGCACGTCTCTTTGTCATCCAACTCTGAAATAAGCATTTGAATTTACCACATGTATCTCTTCTCAACGTATGTGAGTTTATACTTAGTAGACCCTGTTTTGAGTAAAAACCCTGTTTTCAGTTAAAAGTGACATTGGATCTCTTGTTCAAGAGTTTGTATGATGCGTTAATCAACAATGACAATTTCTCCTACTTTTGCAAAAAAAATGGGAATGCTAAACAATGAGACAATATAGTTTTGATTACCCGAGATTAACATTATCCAGTACACCAGTCGTCAATACATGAATAAAGATAGCCAATAAATAAAAATACCGTATCGATTTGGAAATCTCTGTTAAGACAAAGAAAACGTGAAATTAAGTTACATAAAATGTTTTCCCGACTCCAATAAAATGATAAATCACTAGTCCAGTAAAGTTACAACCTTAGACACAGAATAAATAACACGCTATCGTGTGTCTTATTTAATGTGGCCATTCTATTTGCTTATCCGTTCTTTGTTAACACCATAAATAATCAAATATTGGGTACAAATTTGATTTTCGAGAAAAAAGTTTCATAATCATAAAAATCGTATAAGACCTGATTAAAATTTTTATACAAAATTAAAGATAAGAGCTAAGATAGATATATTACACAAACATATATATGTACTTTCAGTTAATAATTATATTATGTGCATAATTGCGTACTAAAAAATGAATTAAAAACAATAATTCACACATAGACCAGCATACTATAATGACCCTGTATTACTGGTTTTAGCTGTTTGTCACTCATGGAGTTTTCTCTACTTCGTACCAAGTGTCGTTTATACTTATTACATCGATCTTGTAATGCATGATAATTGTATATACCATCTTTGAAGCTATTTACAAGGTCTCTATGTCACTGGTGATATAGAAATATGTTATGTAAAAAAGTTGTATGCCGCCGTTGCTGCCAGGGTTTTGGTGACGAAGATAAGCTTTGTAGTGTAAACGTTAATACTACAACACATGCTGGGTTATAACCAGTTTGTATATGAATACTATTTTTATTTAACATGTATTATTATTATCTGGGATTCAAAACAAATATTTTTTTATTTTTGTAACTTTGGTATATCGTATAAACTTAAGAATAAAAACAACAAGAACTACAATGTGCGGCCTTATCGCAAATGTATACCAGCCAACCTTTATGGTGGTAGAACGTACGATAATATGTGTTTATTAAACAGTGTAAACACCACGCCTCATCGTCACTCACTCGAGTGTCTAGTCATAAATCATTTGCCTAATGATAATGACCTATAACTATCATAGCTGTAATATAAATTAGCACTTAGTAATAACAAAAAAACGGTATAATATGTTTTGGTAATCAAAATCACTTTGATTAATCTTTTGCCAAATCTAAGGCTTGTCTAAAATTTAAGTTTCAATCTAACTTCAATTCGAATTTATAATTTTAATTTAATATTGATTCTAATCTCAACTGTGGTAATGGTACTGAAAGGCAGGTCAACAAATTTAATACTTGTGAGTATTTGAATATAACCTACATAATTTAAAATTGTTTAAAATCTTGTTATCGGATTTTTGGTATTTTCAAGAGACGAGCGTTACGAAAAAGATGTATTTTTAGAAGTCGCATCTGAATCATATGTGATCATATCACAAAGCTGCTGAGAAGGTTTCAAAGAACAATAAATATACTTATTCATGAGAGCAAATAACATTAAATGGAAGAAGGACCAACTGCTAGCAGTTGCACTCAATGAAAAAAGGAAGGAATTGTCAATCATCAGACGGCGCCGGAGCCAATTGGATGCGCTGATTGACATGCTGCTAAACCAATGCTAAGGAGCTATTTTTAAATGTATCATATAAATGTTGTAGAACTTCGTGACTCTTCGACTGCTTCGACTTCGAGTTTAATAGGGTTTATTCACAGTCAAGGTCACGTTCAAAATAGAATCAGTTACGACGTAGCCATTACCTGACGTATATTACACCCAAGAGCTCTGCCCGTGACTTACCTGACGTCAAAAGTTCAACTAGCTAGACAGACGACCATGTTTAGAACGATGACTATTAAGATAAAATGAGTGAAAAAATTAATAAGCGCTGCTGTAGAGTATTAAGCTACTGGGCATAGGAACAGACGCCCAGACGGATGCATTCGACCTATTTATATACACCCAGAACTGGTTTCCAGTTCACACATCAACCAATTTATGCGTCTCTTAAACTCTCAGAAAAAATGGCCTACACAATTTTTTGACGCAAGTAGAATTTGTAGGTATATACATAAACTTAAGTTTGCTTTATTATAATGTGAGATTTTCTTTTTATGTAAATAAACATAACGTTAAGAACATAAATCGCCAAATCGTAAGTCAATAGTGAATAGGTGACCGGATGACGCGTCGCATCCGGCTGGTTCCGTGCTCTGCCGAGTCGACTGTTGACTAGCTGTACCGTTATGCCTTTGCGTGCATACGTCGCCACTTATGCCTCACCTACATAACATACCGGTGTTCGTGACGTCACTGTTACATCTTCCGGTTCGATAGTAAACATAGATTCTAACGATTATGGTACAATAGTCGTTATTCCTTTTTAAGTTAATAGAACCGTAATGTAAAGTCGACATCATTTGTTTTAATAATTAATGTCTCACGATTATATCTATGTAGTTTAAAAACAACACTCGCATTTAATATCATAAAGCTCGAATTACTCGATTATGTCTAGCTTGCAAAATAAAGTTATGCTCGTGTAATAACTAATCTCAATAATACCTCAGTCATGAATCTACAATTTGTTTCAACATCTGCTTATCATTCGAAGTCTAAAGTCGGTCGTAAAGCGGTAGCGAGCACGACTATTGTTTCACAAGCTATGCCCGTGCGCAGCCATGATGTATCAAGTAACTTTGAATTGTGAGCGATCAGCTCGTTTTATGGCAAACATGAGTTCAATTGCTTACTTTGTAACTTAAATTTCGCTTACGTCTATAATAAAACGATTAATTCGCTTGAAACTGTCATTGTTATTAAAATGCGCCAGTTAGTTATTAGCTTGTCGTGAACATGAGCTCGCTCCGAAGACTACCGTATCGCAATACAAGGGAAATATGGAGAGATAGGAAAGTTCACGGTTACAAGGGAAAACGGAAAGACAAGAAGGTTTATGGTTACCGATCGCGTTCGATTCGTCAGAGATCTGGGTCGAGCAGCAGGCTACCAGAGCGAAGTATGAGGCTGGCGCAAGTCGTGCACAGGTCAAGGCGGTCTCCGTCGCCACCGAGCCTTTGGCACGGGTCGAGGACCGCGACGGATCGCTCCCCGCGCGTCAGGTAAGTCCCGTTACTCCACCCGACCTATATTGTCCTGGTACAATGCCCAAGTCAAAGCAACGAAATAACTGAATTCCAAGTGTTTCGAAACAAAATAGTGAACTGCGCAGCAATAAGTCTAGTAATTTGCATAATTAAAAAGTTGGACACAGCTGTAACAGCGGCGGTGCCTAAACTGCGCAAATTTTAGTACAATAAATGTTAATGTCTAGTTTCTTACGATGATGATTCTGTATAAAATCTGTTTATGATTGTAATTCAATTCGAAAAGGGTTCATTACTTGAATGGCTCGATAATCGTGTGTGTTGTTAGTTGGTCGGGCGCGTGGGAACGGAACACAGAAGCGAAACGTAGTGTAGTGGTTCAGCGAAGTGGCTTATCTTGAAATATCGCCGCTGACAGAGCGAGTCGCTCGGAACACAGCCGCCGCCGCCTCGCCGCCTCGCCAGCCGCACGCCTTCCAAAACTGTTAACGTTATAACCATTAATTTTATTTAACCGTCGAGTAATGAAAGCATTTTCATGACAAATTTTTAATTGTTACAATAGATCACGATTAACTTTTCATAAAAAAACTCGCATACAATGTTTATCAATCTCTGCTCAGTTTCGGCCATGTTTACGTAACTGGCTGAACTTTGCCGACCCGACGAATAATAACTGAACTCGGTATGATAATTATTTAAATAGCGCACTTAGTCGATGTTTTCTGTTCTGCGGTTGTTTTACTATTTTATATCTGCAGTTTCAATTTACCGGGAATTGAGATGACATCATAGCAAGAAGATACAATGTTTAATTGGATAAACTTATTTTATGTCTTTTTAGTTTATCTCGTTTAACTGCCGGTAAACCTTTTGTCATGATTTCCAAAATATTATTCTAAAATTGTTTAATATATTAGTTTGGTAAATCTATTTAAGAATTATAAAACATTGTTAGCTATTTAAATGAAGATATTTGTGATGATTCTAGAAAAGAATAAAAGTCACATCCGGCACGCCGCCGCCATCTTGTTGTTTACGCTTATGCGGTGATATAAAGAGAATGAGGTGGCTGTGCCGGAGAGTCCTCTTTAAGCCTTCGAACGGTGAAGTCATAGTCGTGAAATAGTGATACCGTGTTAAAAAGTATAATTGTGGTTAGGATAGACTAAAGTGATAGCATATAGTGCAGTTTTATATTATTTCAGAAGTGGGATGAACCAAAAGGAAATGGTATGGTACTTATATTTTTTTAATTTACAATCAAAATGATGGAAAGCTAATTATGAACTGAACTGAATGATGTTTTTAAAATTTATTTCTTTTTCTGACAACCGTCATTTTACGCCCATGTTCAATTTTGAATATTTATGCATTATATGCAGGATATAATGGTATGTGCGCTAACATAAGGTCAGGGCTACTCTCTGACGATGTGATGCGTATGATTCTGTACTGATGTGTCGTTTAGTACTTGGCCGGGGCAACCCTCTGGTAGTATTTTACGGCGCATTTTTGCATTCCAATTTAACTTGTCGGTGCTTGATCAGGGCTACACTCTGATAGCATCTGATATAGTTTTGTTTATATACCTGTTATGTGATGATGAATGATTCATTATAATTATTATTTATTTTTCTGACTACCCTCATTTTACGCCCATATTTAATTTTAAATATTTATGCATTAGATGCAATATATCATGGTATGTACGCTAACATAAGGTCAGGGCTACTCTCTGACGATGTGATGCGTAAGATTCTGTACTGATGTGTGGTTTAGTACTTGGCCGGGGCAACCCTCTGGTGGTATTTTACGGCGCATTTTTGCATTTTAACTTAACTTGTCAGTGCTAGATCAGGGCTACACTCTGATAGCATCTGATATAGTTTTGTTTATATACCTGTTATATGATTCTTAACTTTAATTGTTCTCTCGTTCTTTTTATCTTGTACATTAAAATAATGTGCATAGTATGGTGCAATGGAGTTTGTACGACGTATTATGTCAAGGCTACTCTTTGATGATACAAAATGTTCGTGATAAATCCGGGCTAATCTCTGATTCACATGATACATGATACAATCCTTGGTGTACCTTTAAAGTAAACATTTCATAATTTTCTTTTATTTTTGGTTACATGTTACATGTTTAATAACTTGTTATGTATTGTATTATGATGTATGGTATATTTGATTTAAATTGGTTTCATTTTTGCAACGAAGGTATACTTGTTTATCACAAAGTCTATTGATCTAAAGGTTTTTTCAGAATAGCAGCGCTTACTTGGTCACTTGTAGGTAACTAGCCACTTTCGTGTGCTACGTGTGGTAAATAAATAAATGTCTATGTAATGAAAAATTTTATAACAAGAAACGGTTAATTTTTACTTATGGTTTTTTATGGATATTGTATTTTACTATAATCAGCAAAGATACCCTCGCTTGACTTTTCAAGACCGAAAAGCGTATACATGAAGAGTATAATTAATTTCTTATTGAGAAAATCAATTTGTGGCGGTTATCTATTTTTTTAAGGTTATTTGATAAAAACCGGTTAATCTATGATAATTTTAGTTAACGAGCGTACTTTGGTTGTTCATTGGATATTAAAGGACGATCTATTTTGTATTTTTGTACTTTTGAAATTTTTGATTTTGATTTTCCTTTTTATTTGATAACTGCTTTGAGTTAGCTATGTTTGCTAATTGGCTTAAATATACATGTTAGTCTACATGTTTTGAGCTAGCTATGTTTGCTAGGTGGATTGAGTCTGCTATGATTGCTGACTGGATTGAGTTGGCTATGTTTGCTGACTGGATTGAGTTGGCTATGTTTGCTGACTGGATGAGTTTGCTATGTTTGCTGACTGGATTGAGTTGGCTATGTTTGCTGACTGGATTGAGTTGGCTATGTTTGCTGACTGGATGAGTTAGCTATGTTTGCTGACTGAGTGGAGTTAGCTATGTTTGCTGACTGGATTGAGTTGGCTATGTTTGCTGACTGGATGGAGTTGGCTATGTTTGCTGACTGGATGAGTTTGCTATGTTTGCTGACTGGATTGAGTTGGCTATGTTTGCTGACTGGATGGAGTTAGCTATGTTTGTTAACTGGATGGAGTTAGCTATGTTTGCTGACTGGATTGAGTTAGCTATGTTTGCTGACTGGATAGAGTTGGCTATGTTTGCTGACTGGATGGAGTTAGCTATGTTTGCTGACTGGATTGAGTGACTATGTTGGTCTACTGGATTGAGAGGACTATGTTGGTCTACTAGATTGACTGGACTATGTTGGTCTATTGGATTGACTGGACTATGTTGGTCTACTGGATTAACTTTGACGTATGTGTGTATTATTTTTTTTATATATGATAAGCTTGAACGCGCGGCTTCGTCAGCGTGCACTGTTTTATTTTCAAAGTATTTAGAGTTCATAAATCATTAACATAGTGTTATGAAAATTATGAACAACAGTTTTAAAGTTTCTATACGTTAACCAGTCTAGAACTGAAGATGATTGTGAAAGCTTTGACATTCACAAATTGTTAACATTCTGATCATACCAACTCTTAAGTTTTGGTGTTTGGTAATATTTACTTCTTTTTACGTAAGAAGTATTGTTTTATTTATGATATTATGTTATTTCAGTACCTGTAACGCAATCTCTTTGGCAACTTTAAGGATTTTAATAAATAGTTGAATTGGTGGGTACCGATACGGCTATCGAATCGTCTTTTCAAGTGAAATGCCTGTGTCGTATGGTTCGGTCAGTACGCATCATCTTGAGGCTGGAGTATGATGTTTCAATGTTTCGTAAGAAACAGGAAGGTAGCACTGGTAATGTTTTCTGTTATCTTTCCCTTCTTGGAAAGTTTGATGAAATCTTCAAGAATAAGAGTTATTTGTTGTGAAACTGTGTATAAAGTCTTTGATGGAAAGTGTTTTAGCAGCCTGTTCTTTTCGGGCGTGTAATATTTATTCTTGAGTTTAAAGACTTTCTATAATTGTTATTTTATGTTTGAATTTAAACCTTTCAATGATTATTAATTTTTATGCTATAATTTGAAGACTTTCTATAATTATTATTTTATGCTAAAATTTGAAGGAGATGCATTTAATCATTATTTTTATAATAATAATTATAATCTGATTACAGCTCCAAGTGAAGTGAAGTGCCGCAATGATTTGTTTTTCTGGAGCAGAATTCAGAAATATGATTTACAATTGCTTATTGTATTATTCACTTTATTTATATTTATGTTCACAGAAGCGTTGAACTACCAGATCGGAATACCTCAAGCGTTGAACCAATAGTAGTTTTGTCAATTTAATGTAAAATTGAAAGGCTAGATTTTATATACATTATGTATATATGTATAAAACCACCTACAATAATTACCGAATGTCATGATTTATTGTTTCAAGGTCTTTATATTGTTAAAATTGAATATATATCGGTGTTACAACGTACATATTAACTTTAATAATATTGATATATATTGTTTTTAATGTTGTGTGTGCCGGGAGGCGACACATTGTCGGATGGCCGAATGTCATGATTTCCAAAATATTATTCTAAAATTGTTTAATATATTAGTTTGGTAAATCTATTTAAGAATTATAAAACATTGTTAGCTATTTAAATGAAGATATTTGTGATGATTCTAGAAAAGAATAAAAGTCACATCCGGCACGCCGCCGCCATCTTGTTGTTTACGCTTATGCGGTGATATAAAGAGAATGAGGTGGCTGTGCCGGAGAGTCCTCTTTAAGCCTTCGAACGGTGAAGTCATAGTCGTGAAATAGTGATACCGTGTTAAAAAGTATAATTGTGGTTAGGATAGACTAAAGTGATAGCATATAGTGCAGTTTTATATTACTTTATATTTTATTTTGTTTTTCTCTATACCTATCGATATTTTATAGTTCCAAGACTGTTAATTGAAACACAATACCACGGAATTGAACTTCAATAGTGTAGGACTCAAGGGTCAATAATCTATCCACGTATTTCCACATTCCGATTTTGTGGATAAAGAAAATGTGTCTCAGAAGAATTGGACGTTTATAGTAAATTTATAATCATCTTCAAACAATATAATAAGAGTAGGTGAGGTAAATAGCAATATAAGACTATCAGCCATAACAAGTTACCCGTAAATTATGTTATATATTTTTTCGATTATCAACATAATCATACAACATTACAGCAGATTTGCTGCTGCACCGTATAATGTGTAATGAATCGATAATTAGTATTTAATAATTAGTAAAGTATTTTTGTAAACAATTAACTCGTCGACTAATTGTGACGGAACTTGCCGCAATCTCGGTTGGATTATCAAATGACTAACAAGCTGATATCGTTTTGTAATTAGTCGATGTGTTAATTAGGATTATATTAGTGTGATTATGATTATGAGGTAGCCAATTTGGCTAATGAGTGCGATAAAGAGAGAGTATAAAAGGAGGAGTCGTTCAGTAGAGTGACTCAGTCATTGTTCAGTCGTTATTCAGTCGCATTGAGTGGCACTCGGTCGCATTAAGTCGTGTGTTGAAGAATAAAGTCAAATTAATCTACGACAGTGTTTTATTTTCATTATATCTCAGAAGTGGGATAAACCAAGGTATGTAAAGTGTTCATTTTAAGGCCATTATATTTTTATTTTTTTTTGGAATTCATTAGCGTACAATTTTAAGAACTACCCTCATTTAGTTTTAGTATCAATTGTTGTTTGCATAAACCGGTCGGTATCAAACCGAGACTATCCGGTAGTGCGAACACCTTTCAGTTGGCAATTGCGAGCTACCCTCAATAAAATTCCACGAATCAAAAATGGCTAAATATAAGTACCTATTTTAAAGTACATATTTAGGCTATGTGCGCCTAAAGTGAATTGCAAGAAATATTTTATGCTATGTACCTATGCCTTATTTTCCAAATTACATCTGGACCTTAATTTTATTGAGTCGACAGGATTGAGTTGGCTATGTTTGCTGACTGGATTGAGTTGGCTACGTTTGCTGACTGGATGGAGTTGGCTATGTTTGCTAACTGGATTGAGTGGACTATGTTGGTCTACTGGATTAACTTCGACGTATGTATCAATTTTTTTTACATATATATATATGACTAGCTTGAACACGCGGCTTCGTCAGCGTGCACTGTATTTGGAGTTCATAAATCATCAACAATAGTGTTAGGAAAATTATGAACAACAATTTTAAAGTTTCTTATTTTACGTCAACCAGACAGTTCTAGACTGAACTGAAGATGAATTTGAACGCTTTGACATTTACAAATTGTTAACATTCTGATCTTATCAACTCTTTAAGTTTTGGTGTTGTGGTAGACGAACATATGGTTCACAAACTACGAACTAATATTTATTTTCTTTTACTTTAGAACTATTGTTTTAATTATGTTATTTCAGTACCTGTAACGCAATCTCTTGACTACTTTAAAGATTTTAGTAAATAAATAGTTGGTAATAGTGTCCTAGTCCACTCAATTGGTGGATGGATACGGCTATCGAATAGTCTTTTCTAGTGAAATGCCTGCGTCGTATGATTTGGTCAGTACGCATCATCTGACACATCTTGAGGCTGGAGTATGATGTTTCGTAAGAAACAGGAGGGTAGAACTGATAATGTTTTCCATTATCTT
Organism: Ecliptopera silaceata; assembly: GCA_932527185.1. NCBI lineage: Eukaryota > Metazoa > Arthropoda > Insecta > Lepidoptera > Geometridae > Ecliptopera > Ecliptopera silaceata. The sequence goes on from OW052211.1 coordinate 5,651,540, forward strand.
TCCCTACTTGGAAAGTTTGACAAAATATTCAAGAATAAGTCATTTGTTGTGGAACTGTGTATAAAATCTTTTTTAGCAGCCTGCTCATTTCAGGCGTGTAATAATTTATGCTTGAGTTAAAATACTTTCTATAATTATTATTTTATTTTATGTTTGAATTTAAACCTTTCAATGATTATCAATTATTTATGCTAAAATTTGAAGACTTTCAATAATTATTATTTTATGCTTAAATTTAAGGAGATTTAATCATTATTTTATGATAATTATAATCTCATTACAGCTCAAAGTGAATTAAAGTGCCACAACGATATGTTTTTCTGGATCAGAATTCAGAAATTTGATTCACAATAACTTATTGTATTTTTCACAGTTTTAATTATTTTATTCACAGGAGCGTTGAATTACCAGATTGTAATACCCCAAGCGTTAAACAACCAAGAATGTTTCTGTCAATTTAATGTAAAATGGAACGAAATATTTTAGCACACATCGTTCGGGTATGCAACGAAACTATCCGGTTATGCTAGCTTGTATGGGTTCCTAATTTGTTTCGAAGAGGATGAAAATTTTGTTTCATGGACCAGTCGGATGTACTCCGAGACTATCTGGCTGTGCAAGCATTTTTCTACCTTGGAATTTATTAGCGCCTACCCATATATATTTATTAAACGTTGAGTACTTACTGACAGATTGGTTAGCTTACGCAGTAAATGGTATAGATTTTTAAAATTTTGGTAGCATATAATTTTTCTGGAACTACCTACATTTTATGTTGGTTGGAATGGTGGTTCGCATAAACAGGTTGGTCACCAAGACTATCCGATAGTGCGAATACCCTTCAGTTGATAGTTAATATTTTTATTATTGTGAGATTACCTAATAATATAATAAAGTTTAAGTTACAGAAAATACGTAGGATTGCCAGATAATGACTTATTGAGACTGTCTGCCTCGGTTCAGACATGCGTGACATAAGTGAGCTATGTACGCCTTATTTTTGAGTTACTCCTAGTATATTTTGATAGAATAGAATAGAATCATTTATTTCAGTTATTATGTATTATAAAACTTAATAGCACTATATGGGGAACCTGTCCGTGACTAAGTTAGTCGCAAAATTACATGGAAAGTGTTAAGCCTATACGGGGCAAGGCTAGTCCACGTAATTTACGATGATGACGATAATGACGATGATGATAAAGAAGGCAGAGTGTTCTATGATGATGATGATGAAAGGCCAAGTGTGCCATTACAAGATTATTTTTTTTTATTATTGCAGGTGTGTTACAGAGTTCTTGGTAATATTAGGCCAAGTGTGCCATTATAAGGCTAAGTCAACCATTATAGGCCAAGTGTGCCATTATAGGCCAAGTGTGCCATTACAAGATTGAAACTAAATTTTTATTTTTATTCATGCAGTAGACCTGGTGACTAGGTGACTAATTACGTCACAAAATCACACGTACTGCTTAGTAATCTTAGACTAAGTGTGTCATTATAAAAGTGTTTTTTAATTTATTTATTTGGTTTCATGTTGGTACTATGTACATGTACCCACTAATTCGATAACTATTCTTTCATTTAGAGTCCATCGATTCTGATGATGCAATGACTCCTGAGGAGGAACCTCCAGTAGCACAAAACCATAGAAGACAAAGGAATTGACTAGTGCACCAAGGTGTATGCACAAGTTCGGTGTCGATGACATCAAATGAGTGTGACATGATCTACAGCTCGTTCGTCAAGTCTACGCAGTAGTGATGAGTGCTATACGCAAGGTCGGATACAAACATTTACTTTGATTTTGTATATTCATTCTAGTTTTCAGGATATAGATATAGATTATAATTATTATTTGGATATAGATTTTTAGTGTCAGTACATAAAAACGAGCGAGACTGTGACAGACTGACGGGTGCTTGTCCCGGATAGTTCGATTCTAGAAGGGCGACGCCTGTAATTGTCTGCCAACAGTTATTTCACATAAGATGGTGCCTCACTTTGCGCCTTGATTTTATCAAAAGTAAGGAACTGACTAATGGTGTTTTTGTGTAAAACTGACTTATTGGCCGCTGCTATGATATGTGCCATTATAAACGGCAAACGTTAACATCTGCTAAAATACATATTATGAGTGGTACACTCGTTAGTGTACAGTTGAAGGTACACAACGAAATGGTTCGATTTGATTTCTTTGGGCTACTGTTAGTGTGTTGACGGTAACATTTTATTGAAACAAAACAGTATCACAGATCGTACGTTAAGTTCTACTTAGGTTTACAACATCAGGATCTCGATGTTTACAAGTATTCACAAGTATTTGACGTTGGAACTGAAAATTATTGGTATCGTTTTAGATTCTGGTATGTTTACCTGTATAGAAGGAGCGAACAAGTTGTGAGTCAATGGTGTAGATTGTTTACTTCAAATGCAGTAGTGTACGTGTTGTGTACGCATAGTAGGCTAGTCAAATAGTGTTTCCGCCATGAGATATGCGAGATGAAGGCATAGATCGGGTTTCCTGCTACATTCGTTTTGAGTTTTAAGGGTTGAAGATATCTGGAAATGTTTGTGATGTACCTGCTGTTAGTTGTTTTATTTATATATTGGTCGTAGCAGTTTTTACAACCTTTTGTCCGTCAACTGACAGACAGATGTGCTAGTGTCAAGTGCTCTATTGAAATAATTCTCAAGTCCATTTCCAAGTCGGACAATTGTCAAGCGAGTCGATTATCAAATCAGTCAATTGAAAAGTCAGTCAATTCTCAAGTCAGACAATTGTCAACCCAGTCAATTGTGAGGTCAGCCAATTGACAAGTCAGCCAATCGTTAAGTTGGTCAATTGTTAAGTCAGTCAATTGTTGGGTCGACTGTAGTTTGTTTTGAACGTGACGAAAATGTTAGGAAATGCTTCACTTCAAGGCCTGGATACAGATTTAAGATTGTTTTGACCGATTTTTGTAGAAACGGGTGATACGACAGTGTCCCACGGAATCGGAACGAGTTTTATTTACAGATTATTCACAGAGTTTGGTTTTGAACTTTTATTTTTCAATGCGAGTAGGCAGTAGCTTGAATTTGAAAAGGGGTGCTTGAGTGGAGTTTTTACCGTTCTGGTTTCCAAAGTGAAGGAAAGTCTTTCGTGTAGTATGTTGTTGAGTTTGACAATTGTTCCTTGCTGAAGAGGAGTGTCTAGGTGACTACAGAAGTATATTGTTCGAGGTTTTGACAACACTTTGCAGGTTTTATAGATTAGACAGTTGACAGACTAGTATACGTGTAATGTGGTTATTTACAATTTAGTTAAAGTTTTCAATGGAGATGTAAGATTTACAGGAATAGACGTGGTAGAAAAAGGTACTCATTGACATCTGTTTTTGCAACTGAGTAATGGTTGCTTGACGCGAGGACCTGTACAGATTCGTACAAACGCACAAACTTAAAGAAATACAAACCTATAAATTAAAACGTAATAAATTAAAACGTAATGTAGACTCAAATAAATATGTTTTGGACCCTTCTCTCGATGAAAACACAGTTTCTCAAGTACTCATATCAAAGTGGTGTTGACAATTCTAAAGGTGGATCTCCTATTTCGTGATAGTTCGTGAGGGACAAGCTAACTCGGTGTTTTTAGCTGTTGTTAAAAGATGCAGGTTCTCTATATATCTTGATTGGGATAATATAGAAGTCATAAGTGTGTGTTTTCTGTTTCAGTTGAAGAACATCCAATTGATTCCAGATCCCAGTTTGTTTAAAATACCCTTGAGTTGAAGAGCCTAAATCAACGATGAAGTAGCAGATGACCATCATGACTGTATTGTCAAAGGGAATCTTCTGGAGCAGTAAAAGAATAATATGGTAGAGGGCTACCATCAGTCAGTATGGCCGAATCAGTAAAATTTTGAACATGCGTCAGGAGATCGCATGATGACGGATGGCCGAATGTAATGAATCGATAATTAGTATTTAATAATTAGTAAAGTATTTTTGTAAACAATTAACTCGTCGACTAATTGTGACGGAACTTGCCGCAATCTCGGTTGGATTATCAAATGACTAACAAGCTGATATCGTTTTGTAATTAGTCGATGTGTTAATTAGGATTATATTAGTGTGATTATGATTATGAGGTAGCCAATTTGGCTAATGAGTGCGATAAAGAGAGAGTATAAAAGGAGGAGTCGTTCAGTAGAGTGACTCAGTCATTGTTCAGTCGTTATTCAGTCGCATTGAGTGGCACTCGGTCGCATTAAGTCGTGTGTTGAAGAATAAAGTCAAATTAATCTACGACAGTGTTTTATTTTCATTATAAATGAAATAGTCTCGGATGCATTAAACATTCAAGTAGGTAGTGGATATTGGCGCGCTGCCAACTTTACCCTATCGTGGTCTTACGTACTGTACGAAATTTGAAAGCATTGCGAATTTATTATATTTTATCTTTATCATTTAGTTAGACGCAACAAAATACATCTGAGTGTTGCTGCTCTTCCAATACACCTTGTTTTAGCTTTACACAAATTTGCATACGGCAACTAAAATCAGAAAACAAATACACACCAATGTGGTTTTTTCACTTTCATGCATAAAACAGTTAACCGCTACAGTAATTTATGTTTTGTCATTCTGCGTGCTACTATTGCATCAATCTCTGGGATACCCGAACGCGGCAGATGAACACGCGTAAACCCACAGGCAATCACTAGTGCATAATAAATTGCGTTATTGCTGTCTGCCGGTGGTCACCGATCGCTGTGATTGATAGGGATTATTATACTTTATTGTGTGGAGCCAAATGTTTATTGCAAAGTGCTGATAACTTGGATCCTTCGCGTTTCACTACAGTTTATGGCGTTGGAAATCACTGTTATTTTGGAACTGAGGCCGTAATTTACTTGTCACGTTGCGATTTGTGGTTTTGTTCGAATTCTCGAAACTAACGAGTCGTAACCTTTTTTAGATTTCACAAGATTTGTATGCAATGCACTTAGTGTAAAGTGAGTGACGTACTTACTTATGTTTATAACCTTGGTTTGTTTAAGACAATTTGCGATAGGTCACTGACTCTTTGTTACCGACGAATCTTTTGCTGATTAATCATCGGCCTGATACGTCGTGTGATTAATCCATGTATTTTTATTTATTTGTTACTAATTTCAGTATCTATCAAAATATGAAGTGTCTAGGACACTTATAGCCTTATTTTTACTATTTTGATTTAGAAGTTATCGGTGAAAGATGTTATCTTTCTCATTAAATAAGTAGCTACATTAACTATGGCCACTTTTATTACCTCAATTTTAATTGCTATGTATGTGCCTTTTGGTTTATATGTCCCTGTGCCTTGTTTACATCAGTAGTACGTATCGTATATATGTAGTTTATCTACTGCTATATGATATAGGAAGCTGTAACCGTGTCGACATATCTGTCTGCATCGGCGACGTATAAATGTCTCTACCAAGTCTGATTTACGCCACGAACTAACTAATATTCAATGTTGAAATGTACATAAAATTGTGAGAGTGATGTTAGTGTACTTGAATTTTATAGGGTGTAAGTAAAATCTTTATTTGCTGTATTAAAGCTTGAAATAATAAATTCAATTATATCATGTGATATTTAAGCACTATTAGTCCTTCTGCTACATTTAAACGGGCAATTTGTAAATCGCAAAGAAACTATTTACAAAGAATGCGTTTTTAATAAGGATGAAAAATAGTATGAACCATTAAAATATGTTGTAACTTACTGCTGGGCAGCAGTACTGTAATAAATTTGACAAATAGCCTCTGTTATGGCGATACATAGTCGCTTGACTACTTACTTTGCCACTAAAAAATGTAGTTTTGTTAAGTGTGTACTCTGAGCGCTCTGTGATTTCGTATTTGGTAGCATTATACTTAGTTACATTGTTACTTCGTAAATGCGATGTTATTGGCTGTAAAAGTGTGAATGCTCTTGGGATTACAAAATGATTTGTAGGCTATTTTTTAATTTTAGCGACATCGTATTTGGAAACATTTAATTTTTTATGAGCAGCATTAAATTTATCTGTAATGATCACATAACTAAGCTCCAAATTCATGCTTGAATGAACACCAGTCTCAATGTTTTATGTTAACCTTTTAATGGAAGTTATAATATCATTCGTGCGTGATCTATCGATGATTGGGCAACGCATACAAAATAAAGTAGCAGTGCAACGGAAATGTTTTTACGTTCATACAATTGTACAATTAAAATTCATAGTTTATACAGCAGCAAACAGTAGCTCTACCATGAGTTTTTACAATCTACACTCGCTAGCGTCTGTAGTTAAAAAAATTTATGAAGATTTGTACAGCGCCTCTAGCGGATAGTTGGGTACGTGATACTAATATTTACGTAACTACTGTTGTAAAGTCAGGCGATTTTACTGTGACAACTCATGGTAGAGGTACAATAATAAACTAGGTGTTGTCAAGTTCAATATTGCATTGATAAAACAATAGCTTAGATGTCGGATGAATGTGAACCAGTAATTTACATTTTGATTGAAAATCCTCGGATCGGAGGATTGTTCGGGAGAATCGCGACGCGTGCCGGAAAAGTTGATTCACTAGGGTGCGGAAGGGCGTTGGAAACTTCTGGAATAAAAACAATATAACAAACTCCAATGTACACATTTTTTTATGATTTCATTATTGGTTTTGAATATTTCTAATATATATATTTTAATTGAGATAATGTATGTTTGCTCTTCAATTATGTTGCAAATATCGGATATATATCACTTTTTTATCCTAAAAATCAACAGGGGATCAAAAAAATCGCGGACAACGTCTCGATCGGTCCATAATATTAATAAATTGTCACATTCAGAAGATAATTAGTTTCTTTTTTTTAAGTTGATACGATTTCCAATAGGCTTTCTATAGATGTTCATATTTGTCCGGTAATTAAAACAGCTTTTAATATGAATCTCGTTTAATATAGACCAAACATCAAAAGCTAATATTATTTAGAATCTAAATAATCTAAATTTTAGATATTCAAGATGTATCATAAATAAACTTTTTGCTCAAAACTTTAGAATAACATACTAAACTAAACAACAACTAAACTTATATCAGCTTAAACTTGTCTTGAGCTCATCGTTTGAACTTCGGGCCCTAGGTATGTAGATATAGCTAACAAGGCACTTATGACCCTCCACGTAGGAACTAATTATCTTCCAAGTTAACGTTTTCCTGCTCCTCTAACCGGGGATTTAGTACTCTAATTAACATTTTCCTTTATTCAATCGAATCACAGAACTTTGAGAACTATTTTGAAGACTTTTACGTAATTAAATACACACTAAGTTTCACCGGAAGAAAATATAATCCGACATACAAAATCATTCTGATAAAGTTTTAAGCTTATTACCATATTAATATGCAAATAATACCAATTATGTATATTTAATTAGATACATTTACTTGATATATATAAAATCTGCTAATGAGACTTTTTGGGAACGGATATGCAGATCCTGTCACTTAAGTATGTGAAATATATGGTGTGAATAGTCTTAAAGTCTTATAACCGTAAGTATGTGAAATATATGGTGTGAATAGTCTTAAGTCTTATAAATTCAATCTCACCTTAGTATTTGTATCAAAATAAGAGGTAAGTACTTAAATTTTTGATTTCGTTGCTTAACGAACTGTTATTTTGTTTCGCTTTTATTGAACGTATGTAACGTTAAAGTTAGATCACATTTATTGAGGCTACTTTAGCATCATAAAACTGAACGACTTGTTTTTAAACACCGTAATAACTCATAATGATCTCATACCTATCATTATAACGGAATAGATAGTTCGACTGACAGTGAAAGTTTGCCAACTTATCATAGTTTAAGCGGATTGGTAGCAAAACGTATGGTTGCTTGTAAAACGAAAGCTACGCAAGGTCGGTAACCAGTCTGGTCGGTTTGGGTGGTCACTGCTCGCTACTAGTTCTTGGGAGCTCTACTGTGTAACATGCCTTGCTTGTCTTCTCATCTATACTAATTTAATAAAATAAAAAGATTTTAAAGTTATTTTATATCTATCTATGTAATGTATTGTATTAAGTATGTCTTCTTCTTATCGTGTCTGTTGTTGGAAAGATTAGCCAGACTAGACACTGTTTTGCCGTGCCTAGCTGTTACCGATGTGCGCCACGAGGAGGCTCTTTCCATGCACCCATATTAAGTATGTCAGTCTTCTAGTATCCACACAAGCTCTGCTTAGCTTGGGGCTAGATGATGTTGTGTGGATTGTCCAGCGTTATTTATTTATAGTTAGTTTGTTTGCATCGAATAGGATCTGAAACTTCTACGTAAACCACTTTGATAATATTTTACTGTTATGTTATCGACATGGCGATTGTCTATTGTCCATTACTATGAGAATCTAACCAATATAAAAGGTAAGCTACAACGATAGTATTACTTGCTTATACTATAATATCGTAAAATCTAGTCAATCGCTGTTTATTAGCAACGTTTGTGACAGGTTAGGCGGTAGGAAAGGACCTTATAATTTCAACCGAAACTTAAAAAGCATTTATATTAATTTATTGTAATTTTTTTGGTTATTAATTATTTTTAGCGTGTTATTTCCTGTTTCTATCAATTATACAATATTATTATTTAAGCAATGTATTCACAAAATAACCTGATCTACAAGATGATTGACGCCACGTAAGTGATTGGCGACCTCTCGCACGCAGTAGAACCGCATTGAATGCTCGCACGCGCCGTCCGGTTGTTCTTGTCGGATTCATTAAAATATCAGTCGTGTTTCGGTGCGTTTCAAATGTAATTAAAACGTGTCCTAGAATACTGATTCGGTGGCCATGATATTGACATCAGTATGCCGACTGACATCAATCACATTCATAAGTAAACTTAGTAAGACAATTTCAGTGTGGTGTTTAATTTTGTCACAATAAAAGGACATTCTGGACTAAAAATCAGCTTATTTTATTTATTATACTAAATATTTCATTTGCATATCTTGTAAGAGAATTCCCATTAACTGATCATCAAATATAATTGCTTTGAAATTGTAATGGCTGTAACAAGTCTTACATAAAATTGAGTTTAAATTATCTAAAGTAGCAAAGCATAATATCCTGTATAAATCAGCGCAAATAATAATCCCATCTAACTCATTACAAGATGGAGAAAAGTTACAGTACTGGTACAGCCAGCGAACTGAATAAACCAGCTTGGTTTAGAGTTTACCTCCACATTTATCAAGTTTTAAGGTATAGCGGTGTCTGCGCTAGCTTACTACAAGTTCATATTAAATGTCTATTAATACTATACAAATCTTGATATAGGGTTTAATTAATACTGCGTAAATACGTTTATAAAATATGTCCAGTAGTTTCAGTTTTTTTTTATTTATTTACCATTTAAAAAATTTACATAAATTAATTAGTTAAGTAGCATTTCGTAAACCACAGGGTTTGCAGATGTAATGCTAAAATTGAGTCTTAAAATATAAGTTAGTTACTAGATTTTGTTATTTTTATAGATATTGTAGACATTTTTGTTATTCCAGACACTTTTGGCGTTCGATTCATATTTCATACGGAACAGTATATAGGAAGTAAAATTGAGCAAGTTTCTCATAGTCCTCATAAAGTCGTAGAGAGCATTACCGTGTTCGCACGCAAGGTGTGAAGTTTCAAGATGTTTGAGCTACATCACTTTAGCTATAACTTTCTCAATTTCTTGAAGACAAATACGTAAACAATGAATCTCAATCAGGACTACGTCTGTGTATGATACATGTTGTGCCTAAACATCTATAAACTGAACCTTTGAGAGCGGAACATACGACACTGACTGATAGCTAAACTAATTTGTACGTCCGTCTTGATTTAATTTTCTAAGATATGTAGAGCATATTATATAGATACGATGACGTCAGCAATAGGTTACCCTTCACTCCAAATAAACAAAGGCTATTATGAAAATTATTATGAAAAACGAAGACATGGTACCTCAATTACATAGTATTCGGTTCAAGTAAGTTAAGATTATAGTTAAGGGTTAAATATGATAACAATATAACTCCACCACGGTAGACCAGTTTAATATTGCAAAAAAACATTTGTTATTGTAATCCAAGTAATTGTTTTAAGCGTCAAATTACAAATCCTAAATAATGACTCTTGAAACAAAAGAAAGCTTAAGTATTTTACAAGTCTTCTTATATTTAACGATATGTAATAAAAACGTCTGTTAATCACAAACAATTGAATACCTTTGTCTATCTCGGTTGACTTATTTTATTTGTTTGTTCAACTATATTTTCTACTATTAAAATAACTGTACTGTCCGTAGACTTGTGACATTAAAAGTTACGATTTTATGTTCAAAGGCTTACAAAATAAGCTAGGGGTCGAAGCCCTGTCTCGCTTGAAGCTCAGAGGCTTCGAAATTAACAAAATAGAGAAAAAGCCACCTGCAGACTAATAAGGCCCTTCAGAACCTGCCCATCGTGCCCCTGCTAGTCTAACCGCGGCATGCTTCGCTCGTTCCACTAATGAGACACTACAGTTATTCTTCCTATTGCCATTCTCATGTGTAAAACTATTCACAGTTGATATATCGTTTTAAAATCCGCTCGTTGCTACTTTACATGTTGTTGACTTGAATGTATAATGTTGGAATGTGATACAATAGATGTAGTCTGCTATAATCATAATCGAAGCGTGGTAAAGAATCTTTACGAACTGCGTATTTAATGCTCTAGAGATTCGTTAATTTTCGGTTTCGGCTTGGCACGCCACGGTTGGCGCATCACAGACACCAAGGTCGCCTCTTCGATCCAGCGGCCGATGAACCCTCTGTTCCGAAAATCATATTTCCATTCGCAAAAAGCTCTCGATACATCCGTTTTAAATTGAAGGGCTCAAACCGTGTTCGTTTCGTTTGTCCGAACGTCCTCAATTATTAGTATCCCGTCGTTTTGGCTAATTCATCAAATATAAATTACAGGGCTTTGCGCCGCCCGACCACGTAAAAAGAGTAAACTCGAGCAACCACTTCTTGAATGGCGAGATGTATCTTGATATGACGTTTCGAAAAGTAATTATAGTCTGGTTACAACGGATTTTCTCAAACTCTTGGAGAAAAATATACGTATTTGCTTATCCTAGATATGATCGGTGATATTGATACCTTCCTATTGCATGTGTGTGACCGTAGTAGCCTCGTGCTAATGCGCACTGCGCACCCAGTGAGCTGTAAATGGCTAATTTGCAATTCGTTATTGTTATTTCACTTCGCAATCTTTTTATAGCTTCATCCGTTGTAATGTACTTACTAAATTGCGAACAATAAACCACTGGCACCACCCGTTTTAAGCAAACACTTGAAAGTTGAAACATATAAACTCTTTTATTACGATTATTAGTCGAGTCGAGGCGAAACAACGTCGTCGTGTTGAATGATGATTGTTAACTTTTTGTTTCCCCAATTTTGTCTTACAAAGCCTTTTTTTATACCGAATGCTTTGTAGATCACCGACATCCTCACTCACGAATATTAAATCTATCAAGGCATTACTGACTCTATGGATTTGAATTATAAAGCGCAAATTGGCTCTGCTTCAAACAGTTCATTCGATTCTATCTAAGTTGATTGTTTAGGTTCAAAATGGCTTGCAACTTTTTTCTCGGAACAGCTTATGCGAAGAGAGTTGGGGCAATTGCAAATTTACCTGCTCCACAGGATGCGATGGCAGATAGACTGCGGTGGTCTTAGTAGAGTGTATACAACTAGTTACTTTTTGATTGTTAATAAATATTTCCCCAAAATACATTTAAAAGTTTATTAATATAAGTGCTGTGATTACAGACTAGATTACGTACTGTGTCAAAATGAAATGATTAACTCATCCAATTGGGGTTTTTAAACAGTTTGTATTAGCTTCAAGGAAGTGATAAAACGATTGTTTTATTTTATTTGAAACGGTGTTTTTAAAGCGCTTGGTTCGATACCACCGCACGTGTCAATAAAACCTAGTTTACATTCTTGACTTTACCCAATTATCGGTGTTATAGACTTCATTGTAATATTTATAGTTTTCGATCCTAATAAGCTTTTATAGCAAACTTTAATACCTTTTTTTTTATTAGCCGCTATTATGATGTATGTTGGGAAAAACACTGTGGTGGGAATTCTATTACATTTTTGTTGTGAGAGTGATTCTAAAAAGTATATCCCGCGATTCCCGTGCAACCGTGCAGTGCAGTCGTGACCACAGCCTGCATGACAGGATGTGGTCAAAAGTGATCGAGGTCCTAAACCAACACTATTTCCTAGGATCAAATTGTCTCCATAACTGTTTCGTTTACTTCAATCTCCTGTGTTGGTGACGCTTATTGGATTCGAGAATACACTTGCGTAATACGAATGATGAATTCTAAACGAGGTATCTGACCTTCTCTTCGCCATTTCATGTTTTATGTAGAAATCCGGTAATGCAATATTTACCGTTTTACCTTACAATATAATGTTTTTATTGCATTCTTCCGTCATTCATTTTTATAAATAAATCAACTAATGAGCAATATTGAAACTAACTAGTCGGTTAAAGTAATTAAAAATAAAAGTATGTATGAATTGTGGATATTTTTTATCATTTGTGAAAATTGACACAATTTGCGGCTCTAGAGCGGGCGTAGTTATTGATAACGCGATAAGGGGTGATAAGGATGACGGTGTGACGCGACCATGGGATGGCGTAGCAAGCGGTGGAGTCGAAGCAATGACCTCGATAACCTTGGCGAGCAGTTCGCCAAATTATGGTAAGTCGTGGAATATACCATGAGGCCGACTGTTTTGTATGACGCACCATTTATTCGATTTCTGGTATTTTTTCTTCGCCTATGATTTCTTTTTATAAGTAAAAATTATTACGTCATTTTTCTACAGAATACCGTAACCAAGAAAGATTGCAAGATACTTTGAAGTTACTTATTTAATTTTACACTGCTTCCGTAACTTGAGTTTCTAACACAATTTATGCGAGTTTAAGATGTCTTATATTTTCATGTATCACGTAACAAGATTTGCGTTTGATAAGAAATTAATATAAAATACATATAATATTAATATCAAAAACTGTAGAAATAATAATAATTTTCTCAATTTTGAAAAGCCTTTTTATTATTAAGCTGGTAAACAATAATATAACTGTGTAAACCGTTGTGAACTTGAACAATCTTTTCGGTGTGTTAACCAAAACAAACTCAATTATTTTAATGACAATAACATAGATTCTAAGACTAAAATTGAATATTCTTCCAAAATGTAATAAAACAACGTCCCTGAGGTGATCGTTTGATACGAAACGGTTGAACGTCTACAACCTTTGAGATTATCATGATTGGCTGTAAGGTCATCGTACCATGCAGTATGGACGTTTTCACAATCCTGTCATCGTTGCCAAAGCGACCGATGGTGGTATATGACCACATGATATTTGGACTAACTTCTACTCCAGTGAAGGCAATCTTATAGTACACGCTCGCAGAATTTCAGTGAAAATTCACAAGATTGAGTCTATATCGAATGATACTTGTTATTTAAAAAAATCTATCAGACTCGCAACTCATTTGGCAATCCCATTTAGTTTCACAAATTACAGGCAAAACTCTTTTTTCAGCAGAGCAGTAATCGCATTCAACAACCTGGTCGACATCCCTGAACTTGACCTGTTTGATAGCAAACCTATTAAAATAAATAATATTTTAGCCAAACGCTGGTTTGGCATGTCATCTTCGTAGATGTTAATCTTCTTTTGTTATTATTTTTTCTTATTTTTGTGTTGTTTTTAATCTTTTCTGTTATTTGTATTCTTTTCTGTTGTTGATTCAAGCAAGCAAGCTATAACATAGTGTCAACATGCGAAAACTTATAAGTGGTCCATATTTATAATTTTAGATTCAACATAGTTTACATTGTGACTGTTTGTTTTCCTAGGAAATAAAAAATGAAATAAAAAATAAAATAAAATAAATTTGTTTATTGCGACATTACGACTGTTTTCTAAACGGTTGTGTGAAAATTCCTATATTTTTTTAGGAAATAGTTTTTTTTATTGTTGTTACCCCCTAAATTTAATTCTATGGTAATATTACTACATTTTATAGTTAGACATAACTTCCGGTTCCCATCTTGCACTCAACCTTAAAAATGTACGCGTCTTGCTTGTAATCAATTTATTGCAAAAAATAAAATGTGTCGCCTTTCACACGTTCTGTCAATTCAATTCAGAATATCAATGTTTTTGCATTTACAATTTTATTTCAACACAAGGGCATCGCTCGTAAGTTATGGAAGGAAACTAAGAATGCTTTAGACTTTGCTTAATGACTGCCATTGTTTCATATACTCTGTATTGATTCAGTATCGGAGCTACATTAATTGATATCGAAACACTTACATACGCGGGGCATTCACATAGTCTGACATAAGTACTTTTATAAACATGTTATGTACGTTTATAATAATTTCTTTGATTTACAAAACATTTACCTACCAACAAATTTGGCAATATTTTGTTGACACTTGCGTGTTTGATGAAATGTAGAAAGTTTTTCAATAAAAATCCATAAATTTCTAAATGTCAGTCTTGCTTCTGCTCGTCACTCACGATTGTATAAGCATCGAAAAAGTAATATTTTTTGGCTTTGTCCAACCGACTTCAATAAAAAGAGGAGGTTCTCAAATCAATTTTATGTTTTTTTTGTGTATGTAACACGATTATTCCGTCAATTATGAATCGATTTTATGATTATTGATTCGATCAGTAGAACATACTTCAGAGGTGGTCCCATATAAATTTCATAATGATCGGACTAGTACTTAATAAGCAATCTTTGTTTTTAAGTCTTATAACTTGGATCGTGCTACGCAAAACGCTTCAATAGCGCGATGTAGGAATCGACAAGATGGTGCAGCGACATCTAGTTTTAAAATTTGAACGAAATATTCGCTTCGATTGAAATCGGTTTTGTTCATTTTTACAAAAAAACCATCTATTATATTCATATGTTCTAAATATTGTAAGGCGTGCGTCAAAGTTATAAATCACATCCTCTTTATGGTTTGGGATAATGCAGGGATATCAAAACTATGTCGCGGCCATTTTAGATTTAGACAGTTTCCGTGTGTGTGCATCGTTATTAAACTTCGCGGGTTTGTTTTAGTTTGTCGTGTACGAAGTATGCAATGAAATATACTTCAAAACTTGTCCTTGTTTCATTCCATATGGATCTGCTATGACCTGTTTTAAAGAATCTTTAATATCTTTATAGTGCTTTGATTTGTCTTTTCATCTTTTGACATTAGCCTTTTTGATTTTTTTAACTGTTTTTTTTTTGTTTTCAGGCCGCACAAAATGATGGTGGAGCCCAGCCGGTGAGTAGGCTTTTGAATTTCTTTTAATTTATCTTTAGTTGGATTAATGATCAAAGACCGAATTCGCTAGTAGGATATTTCTTTAATTTGAACGTCTCATCTTATTCCGTGTATTTTATAATCATCATTTACCCTGTTGTTTTATAGAACTATAAATTCCATCCCAGTTTATGAAACCGTTGCCAATGGTCCATTATAATCAAGTGATGTGTTGGCTGGCACTTCGTAATTAGTTTCGCCTATTCACTCGCACCGATGCGTTTGCGGACCTGTGGGTATAGCCGCCTCAATTACTAGAAAGTGCTACGTTTTCTAATTTCTATTTTAATTGCGATTTGCAACGTGATTTTACATTATCAAACTATTGAAATAAACGTTTCCGAAGTGACGTTATGTTGACATTTCTCAAAAATATGGAAATATGATTTGAATATTTCTTTTATTTTGAATATTTTTGTGCTCTAGTTTCTGGATCAGATATTTCGCGGTTATTCAGCTCGTCCAGGCTTTATCGTTATTCAGATTTCAATCAGTAACTATGTAACCCACATCACTGTCAATTTGTATATCTTTAGTATTGATGGCCATCCAAGAACCCTTTTGAAAGTTTATCACTTACAATTTGTTATAATACTTTGATTCAAAATCACTACTTAAGATTTGTTTTCTTAATTAATGTTATCTCAATCAAATTTCTATAAACGAGTTTAACTATAACGTGAAATATTTAAACAAATCCTTCTGCAACAAACAGTAAATGATTTGATTTGATTCTGTTAAACTCTTTACTGAAATTTTATCATCACCAAAAATTATTGTATATTAGGCAAATTACGACTAATATTTCTCATTATTTTCCTCTTGCTGACCTATTGTAAAAATACACCCAAAAACCCATGCAAGATAAAATATTTACTTTATAGCGTCATCTAAACTATCTAAACTATATATATATATATATATATATATATATATATATATAATATATATATATATATTATATATATTATATATATATATATATATATATATATATATATATATATATATATATATATATTATTATAAAGAGGAAAGATTTGATTGTTTGTTTGTTTGTTTGTTTGTTTGCATCGAATAGGCTCCGAAACTACTGGACCGATTTCAAAAATTCTTTCACTGTTGTGAAGCTACATTATCTGTGCTGAACATAGGCTATATTATATTTTAAAAAAATTAGGGATTCTTACTAAAACATCAATTATGTAACCCAAGGTGTAAAAGAAATTCCTTACATCGCGTGCGCTGCGGAAACTATTGATGATAGAAAGAAATTATGTACTACAATTTTGTAGAACACATCATCATCCACAAAAAAGTCAGCGACAGCATATGTCTAACTATTATAGATATGTCATAATAAGTGTTTTAATATCAAAAAAATATAATTAAAATTACGACGCTAGAAAACGTTCTATATTTGTACTTAGGTATTAATCCTTATCTAAATAAATTACTTTAAAATTAAGACTGCTTCAATACCTTTCTATTACTTTTTAAATTATTGAATTCGGACATTCCATTCGAAAGATATCACGAGTTCAAAAATGTAAGTACTTATTAGAAAAAAGTCAGCGGGCGCCGCGCCCGCCGCTGCCGGTCACGTCACGGGAGTATATGCGGGGGGGTTACATACTATAGGGTCTATATTTTTTATCATTTCGAAAATACATTTATACTGAGTAACATAATTAGCTATATTATAATGATATTTATTTATATAGGCTACCCGTGCGAAGCCGGGGCGTCCTACTAGTAATATTCATAATCATGATAAACGGAGTGGCTGGCACTAGCACAACACGAAGTAAGTAGCTAGTGCGGTTATGTAAAGCTTCTTACACTATAAATCACATTAGAAAGGGATAGGAACACTCGTCTTATCTGAATATCGTATGCTAGAGAAACAGAGATGAGAATATATACCGCGATTACCGCTTTCAAATGCGGCCGTGAACTGTGAAAGTAAACAGGGTAATATGGAGTTTAATTTATTTTGTATCTTGTTTTAATACAAATTCATTGCAACTTGTTTATTATTCTCACCTTCATTTTTAAATCTATACTTACATATTTCATAGGTTAGTTTAGTATGTAAAACTGAAGCAATTCTTGGCAATGAAAGGTGGAGTAATTAAAATAAACAGAAATAATAATTAGCACTTAAAAAAGTGTTAAAGATGACATTGTTATTTTATTCCAACAAAGCGCGAACATATTGTGACTGAACGAAAAACATACCAAAGGAAGTGTATTCGTTTTACGATAGATGGAGTTACGTGTCGTTTGGCTTGCCTCCTATACATTCAGCTGTACGCCAAGTACGAGTTTGTGCACACACAAATCGTAGAGACGCAATCGCCGAGCGCCACCGATTTTGTATGGAGATCCAAGCAGCGCCCCTAGCAGATTTCTTGAGAAGCTTGTATTTCCATACAAAATTGGTGGCTTGCGATACGAAGGCGATACGTTCGTATTCATGTGCAAAACTCGTACTAGGCCCTCTGGTCACAGATGTAATAAGAGTATATTATGTTAAATGTTACAACCTTTAACCTGTTTTTCCTTTTTATGTCAGAAATAATTTATAAAATTAATTATGCATTGGACATTTTTATAACTCGCCACAGTCAGTACATGCAACTTATGGTACATTAATTTAAAATCTATTTTTGCTTTAGATAAATAATAAATAATGCTGGACAATCCACACAACACCATCTAGCCCCAAGCTAAGCAGAGCTTGTGTTATGGGTACTAAAAGACTGACATACTTAATACAATACATAGATAGATATTTTTTATTATATGATCATACAAACATTTATCCCAAGGCGGGAATCGAACCCGCAACCTTCCGCGTCGCAGGCGGACCATCGCCCACCGCGCCATCGGTCGTCAAATATAGTAGATATTTAAATAGTATGAATTTGTAGGTGTGTTATGTCAAACCACGGAGCACATAACGTGGAGAGCGCGTGCGGGGGATACCGTGGTCACTAAACATACGCTATATCGAGCGTATGCGGCGGAATTTTCGTCAGTCGCAGCAGAGGTAGGCTTACGTACGAACATCACGCGCTCCCGTTTTTATGGCAAATAAAACAAAAAGTAATGCCTAGTTGTGCCATTAAATGGTGTGGAAAGTGTACTACTACTTCAAGTTACACAAAAGATGGGATAACATTTCACAGGTAAGTGGTTTTCTACTCCATTTATTCAATTTGATTAAAAATTAAAAATATTTTAAGTTCTGGAATGTTCGTGTTGCTGTCTCTTTCTGCTACACTGATTTGCTCATTAGCAGTTGTCTCTTTTTTTCTCGATAGTGCTGTTCGCAGCATCGCGACGTTTTTATCGATGTAATCAATACAAATAAATAAAATATAAGTGTCTGTTTGTAATGTCAAAATAATAGCTTTTTACTAAATTTAATTTTTATAAAAGTATATACGGTACTTATAACAAACAAAAAAAGTAAGATTTTTGTCTGTATGTCTGTTTGTTCCGGCAAATCTCTGAAACGGCTGGACCGATTTTGACGGGATTTTCACTGTCAGATAGCTGATATTATAAGGAATAACTTAGGCTGTTTTTATTTTAGAAAAATATTAGGGTTCCGCGCCATGAAATCGTGAATAAATAGCGCGGGTGGGAGATGCAACGCGGCGGGTCGGTGGACGAGGGAGTTTTATTAAAATATGGCTGCTAGTATCTTACGACTTCTACGCGAGTCGCGAACGAAGTCGCGGGGCACAGCTAGTTTAAAATATAGATATTTGCCTTATATTTTTTTTTTTTTTTTTTTTTTTAATTTGTTTTTAAATTTGCAGGTTTCCCAACGATGACACCGAGAAGAAAGAAATTTGGATTAAAGCTACACATAGAGACATACGCATATATTTTAGTTTGATTTATTGTCTGTATCTGATAAGGTATAATACAATGTTTTTATTAGTTCAAAATAATATATGTGTAGTATAAGGATAAATAAAAAAAAATGGTAGCACTCCGGGAGTGCCGGCAGAAGTGAAAACTTCAATATTAACGTTGTGTTTTCACTTTTAAGTTTTCACTTCAAAAATATAACCACAGTCGTGATTGTGTCATGTCATTGTGTCACATTCGCGCAAGCGCGAATGTGACACAACGACGAAGACAACGAAGACACACTGACACAGACACATTCGCGCAAGCGCGAATGTGTCTGTGTCATTGTGATTGTGTCATGTCGTTGTGTCACATTCGCGCAAGCGCGAATGTGACACAACGACGAAGCCAACGAAGACACAGACACATTCGCGCAAGCGCGAATGTGTCTGTGTCTTCGTTGGCTTCGTCGTCATCGTCACGTCACGTCATGTCGCCACGTCATCGTCACGTCATGTCGCCACAACACTATTTAATTGTTTACACACACAGACACATTCGCGCAAGCGCGAATGTGTCTGTGTCTTCGTTGGCTTCGTCGTCATCGTCACGTCACGTCATGTCGCCACGTCATCGTCACGTCATGTCGCCACAACACTATTTAATTGTTTGAGTCATACGTCGCGTGACCGCAAGTGTGTTCTTTTGTCGTCTCTTGTTTTACGAGCAATGTATAAAAATTAAATAAGATCTTACGCTTTTTCGACGTCACGTGACCCTGACGCGAGTTTGAAAGTTTTTACCCACCCAGCGCCGCTAAAGAAGTTTTCACTTCAAAAATAAAAAACCTTCAACTTTTAAATTTTTCTATTCTACAAGAAATCACGACAACAAAAATTAATTGGTCTATTTTTTTCAAATTCACGAATTATACCTACTTACAAATCTTATCTTCTTTTTTAATATTCGTTTCTTGACACGACATAGCAAATCAATTAAACACATAATTTCATACTTCCAAAATTAAATATTGATGAATAATATCATTGGTATTTAATGTTGGAAGTAATGAAGTACTGTGAAAATATCAAATTCGTAAGTCTTTCAATATCGCGTGGACGGTACGTTCGCGAGTCGCGAGCGCTGTGAGCCGCGTCGCGCGTCTTTAAATACCTAAACTCGAACCGCCGCATATTTGTCAAGGGGCCTTAAGTAAGCCTATGTTCTTCTTAATTTAATAAACATCTAACAACGTTCACAGTATGATCTCAGTATCAATCTGTCAAAAATACCTCTAATTTCCTTACATTTTGACAAGTTTTTGACATTTGTTTGTTGCCGAGATGAGACTGCGACTAGATTCTCGTAATTTTGGTATTGGTTAATTGGTCTTCTGTTTTCATTCAAAATCGAATGCGTATGCGTATCTCTGTATCACAAACAAATCCGTAGACTACTCAATCAAACAATAAAATATCGATATCGATATTTTTAAAATTACTCTTTTGGAATCCCTAGAGAATCAGTTGTCAATTCGTCACCCAATCACAGCGGCCGAAGCTTGCCTCTCCCCCCGCCGTTTATTAGTGACTTAGATTTAGAACAAAAACGTGCCGATGCTCTCTCCACTGGTTTTGTGCTCCGTGTGTCAAACAGACAAACAAAAGACCAACTTTCAACGCAAGTCTGAGCAGGGCTAAAGGTGCATCAAATCAATCACAGGGACCCGCTTGCCACAATGACTTAAATTCAAATGCCCTTTTTTTACGGGCTATCTCATTTGCATAGTGTGTTTTCTCGCTTCCTCCCCTCGTAATCCTCTATAGTATGTGAAGGATAGCAAATATGTCGTAGTGACCTTAACAATGCGCGTGAGTCGATACCGTTGTGTCCGTGAGAAGGTATTTTTCTACGGGTTTTCGGAGTCAGCTGGCGATTGTGAAGGTTGATTTTCTGTCCATTTGAATTTCTCGTTGGATGTTTTATAAATGCAGTTTCTATTCAAGCTTAAGTTAATATTAGATGCCGTTGTTTTGAGAAATGTCCATAAATATTTATTGATTCTAACTTTGCACGATAGGATAATTGAACAGGCTCCAACAATTACTCTAAAAATGTATGTTTAACTATACTTATTTGTTTTAAATGTATATCGCTATTGCGTTCATATTTATGTAAACACTATAACAACCGTCTACCTAATCAAATATTTATAGAGTTATAGAACTAATGGGTTTCGGATATCATGACCGCTCTACTGTTATTAACTTATTAGACAATTTCATCTTCAAACTGATAAATTCATCGGTTTCTTATACTATAAATAATTATACAATTTTACTAGAATATTGTTTATGACAATTTTTTTATCGCTTTTGACCTTTACTTGTTGTTGTAATGTTAAAAGCTATTTCGGATTTTGTATCAATAACATTGTTTAAACAATGTATATTAATATAATGCTTAAATTTGAGTTCACAGATAAACACAAATTATAATCATGATAATATTTCATGACATTCGCACTGTGTACATTGTGATTACATTGTTGACGAATTGTTATAGTGCACCATATATCAATTCAGCGGGTCGTAAATTCTAAACTATTATAAGTTCCGTAGTAATGTGGTTCAAATTATTTTGACAGGGGTCACAGCTCAGTTGGTAGTGCCTATCTATGCCTTCCGTATTGTGGGTCATGGGTTCGATTCCCACCCAGAGCAAATGTTTGTGTGATTAACATAATTATTTGTTCTGTGTCTGGGTGTATATTCTATGCATGTAATAACAAAAAATAAATATTCTATCAGCAATCTAGTTCCCGTAGTACAGCTTTGCTTAGTTTGAGACTAGAGTGCGATGTGTGAATTAACCATGAATATTTATTTTAAAAAATAATGTAATTGAGCTCGTGTGAGCAATGGAATGCGATATGACACGCCCTCGAGCAATGCAGTATAAACAAAAGAGCGTTTATTGATTAAGCCCAGTGCTCACTGGCCCTGTTCTATTAGAAAATTGCTGACTGCCGTGATCGTAAACGACAGCCATTTGGTCCTGAGCAAACATTGATTCCGCTGGATAATTCGTTTTGATTGCATCCCAATCCAGTATCCCTTTGTTTATGCAATAATGACGCGAGTCACCTTGTAGCGTTAATGAACGTCCATGTAAAATGAACAGCATTGAGCTACCCGCTGTTGGAATTCAATTACTGATTAAATATAAAACATTTTGAATTAATTTGTAGTTTTGCTCATGCGTGTAATTTTACACTTTTATATTTTAAGTCGTAACATTAAAGATGGTCAGGCGTGTTGAATTTATTTTTAATAACATTACCTATATTTATTTTTATTTACATTATATTTTTTTTTACTTCTATGCATTTTACATTCTTCATATTGAGTGTCTTCTGTGTTGTACTTCAATTATGAAATGATCGGTTCTTTCTTAGGAATTAAAAGTGTATTTTATTATCAGTATCTGCAATTTTATTGACTCCCAAGAAGAGTATAAAATATAGTGTTTTAAATGTCGTAAACTAAGCTATATGTATGCAACAGTGTCTCATAATATGTTACGATACCAAATAAACAATGGCTGACCTACGCTTGGCTAGCTACCAGAAGATGATCGATTGCACAAAGTTGTTGATTGTAAATTGTTTTAATTATTTCCTGATTTAATACTTAATTTTCGAATAGAGATACAAGTTTTCGCTGTAGTTATATTAATCAGATAGTAGATAGCTGTAGGTATAATAAAGATATTACATTCCAATGCTGATAGCAGTAATACCTTTTCTCGACAAGGTCTCATAAACATTGTCCTGTAAAATGTTAAGTCATCAAAAGTGCTGTCAAGGTGACCATATGCAGCTGAGCTGCATGATCAGATTTAGTACAACACTCATCCTTTCCTGTCATTTTGTAGTGAAGTGTATGTTATGTGTGTATTTTGTGATCCACATCTGTCACGGATGATGGAACAGGTCTAGTGATTATTAAAATCTGTAACTCACGTAGGTATCCATCGCATTTTAAAACGATGATATCACTTACTGTTGGTTGTGTTACGTAAACATTGGGCCGCGTGCCTCGCGCGTATCAAATGTGCATCATGCATGAATTGTCTGTTCATCTTTTAGTATTGTATTCGATATTATCTTTTTATATGTGCCAATTATATCACTCGTACGTTCTATATTATTATATTTAAAAGCCTTCTATGTTTAGCTATGAAACGCGAAGTAACTACGACCACAGCGCAGAAGATCATATCTAAGATTAGATTAAGATCTATTTCAAGTTAGCAGGATATGGTGTACTTATATGATAGTTTTATATTTTGATTAAATATGTATAGGTAATATTCCTGGACATTTCATACATCACACTCTAGTCCCAAACTAAGCAAAGCGTGTACTACGGGAACTAGATTGCTGATAGATAACTTGTATTTTTTTTGTAAATACAAACATAAAATACTTTGTAGCACCCAGACACAGAACAAATATTTTGTTCATCACACAATCATTTGCTTTGGGTGGGAATCGAACCCACGACTCGCAGCACGGAAGGCAGAGCTACGACCAACTGAGCTGTGACGCCTGTCATATTATATTTTTATAGAATTAATGCGAACAAATATCCACTGAAATCCTTAGTATCATTAGTTGAATTTATCCTCATACATATTATATGCTATTCCAGTTTACGTAGTCTACGTTGCGATACGTTCGACATCCTCAGATGTCAAGTGTATTACGTTCACGTTCCTGTAATTTCTACGGCTTTGCTGTGGCTGAAACTTGGGACCAATATCTTCCCCCTTGTTCCCCCTTGTGGTCTATGAGTTGCATTGTTGTGTCAGGTTTCAAGCCAAATGCTTTTTGATTGTGACGTTCGATCGTAAACTTTGCATTCTATATTGGTAAACAACACATTAAAATCACTAACCAGTTTGTTGATTAATGTTTACAACTATGCAGTGTTAAGTACCTACTTTAGTACCTAAACTAAATCATGTACTTGAATAAATACACAGTGTAATTAAAACATATTGCATCATTTATGAAACTATTTAAAAGTATTTTTTTCTTGTTTAATACACAGTACGCTATCTATAAAAGTAGAAAATAAATGTATAGTTAACGCACGTAATATTTTTACGCTAGCCTTAATCTACATTTCCTTGTACTATTGTTTATTTTGCAGTCCTACACGGAAACAAAGAACGAGTATTTTAATTTGCAACTTGGTTCTATCTGTTTATTTTACTAGGTTTCAACGCCATTGTTAACTTTGATCAATAATAGTTTACTGCATCAGCGGTTTGTGTCATATAAAAAGTCGCGTTATAAAACACGTTGCTTTATTTTACTTAAGTATATGTATAAGGGTTCTTGTGAACGAAAAATAGTAAAGATACAAATCCCAAAAGAAAAAACAAAATTTACACTTAGTTACCTACTTTTTAAATTATTCTTTATTATTAGTTTTTCTTTTCTCATGTTATAGGTTAAGTAATTTTTAAGCAAGAAATAAAAGGCTTTTTTATTTTTTTTATTTTTATTTTTTATTTTATTTATGTATAAGGCAAGACAGAACGGGTGCAGTCTTTGACATTGGTAGACGCTAATTATAAATCTTTCAAGTGTTAGTTTTTTTACTGGTAGCGTTTGCCTGTTTCTTATTCTTAATTATATAAATTGAATTTAAGTATTTAACTTAAAAATAAGGATTTGAAATATGTGTGTAGAGGCTAACAAAATAAAAGTACACAATGGGTATATCCTATAAATTCAATTATGTATAATCTAAACCTATTATTTAGGTACTATAACGATCCTTTAATATTATGAATTATTTACTGAATACGTCATATCTACTAAACTATAGATTGATACATTATTGATTGTGAATATGCCATTGAAACATAAACATAAATGAAATAATCTGTACTATTCAGCTGTTTTCATCGACAGACCAATTTTGCATTATGTCATTTACAAACGATTGAATAGATGTGAATGAATGGCGTTCAATACCGATATTCTCCTAAATACAACTCGTATTAAACATTATACCTAAATCATCATCGTCATTATCGTCATCATTATAATCATCAACCTATATCAGTTCACTGTTACGTAGGTCTCTCCCAAGACGCTCCACTGAGCCCGGTCTTCGGTTCTTCTCATCCAGTGTTTGACAACATTTCATACAAACTACATTACGTTTACAAAATTCTCGATTCTTAAAACAGTCCAATATTAAGTGGTTTTTTGAATATTACTACGATTCCGAGATATTTTCTACCTTTTTTATTCGCATTGCATTCTCTTAGCGTAATATAAATGTCTCAATATTTCCGAAACAAGTCGCAGCTGTAGGCTAGCCTGTATATACACACATGAAACCTCAAGAATTGTCGACCAAGATGTTTGTTGGCGTCTAGAATTCGTTGCTTATTCCTCGCAGTTGTACCTACCAACTGCATAACACTGTCTCAGAGAGCACACCAATTACTTTAAAAGGATTTGTTACGGAAATCGTTCACATTAAGTTTAAGTTGTAGAGTCGCTTTGCGAGGATGAAGTATTCTTTAGTTTTCTTGTGATTTTAAACCTTAGGAACAACAGGAAATTTCTAGAGGCAACAGTATAACAATCAAAGCAGCTTCCATAGTTTTCCATCTGTATGGAGCTGTTTCAATTCAATTTGAAATAGCAAGATCGCGGTAGAATAGAATCTCAGCCGAAACAGCCGCTTGAGAACCGTTCAAATCACGACAAACATTTCATCAAAATGTTTACTATAGATGCCAGTATGTCTTCTCTGCCGAATCACCCAATCCTGTCCGCCCGACTGTCGTCAGGTATTTCAATTATCCACTGCTCTCCCGATGCCAGCCCGCTTTCATAGTTGCGCCCAAAGAATCGATTGTGGGACATTCCTCGTTCGAATCTCTCCCTTGTCACCCTACTCTAATCGTGCATTACGGAAATGCATACCGTATTGTTTTGCAAACTGACCTAAGATTTGTAACGTCTAGTCTAGACCAACATCAAATTCATTATAATTACTCTATCCTGGCTGCGGCGAGTCTCGTAGCGTGACTTTCCAACATTCAGACTATTTTCACAAAACTCTTAATCGTGTTTGCTTTTATTTACTCGTGAATTTCGTATTTCGTCCAAGGGTTTCCAAGTTTTCTCAGAAAGTTTTAATATCGAGATTTTTACCAAAATCCAGAGGAAAAATGAGCTTCCATATACGTCTAGAATGTAGTCGGGTTAACGCGACATTAGTAATTTAACAAATTTTCACACCGAAAACATGGCACTGATAAAGCAACAAGTTCCGTTTTTACCCACATTTGTGGCGACGTTTTGTCGTTCCGCAGCGCGTTCTAGGGGAGATTGGAGATGAGTGCTAGGGAGATAGTGAGGAGGTGGGAGGGGACTGGCGACATGAAGCGTCGCACACTCGCATCACACCCATCATTTTCGTACTTAGCGTTTCGCGTACACCGAATGGCGGGAAACAATCGACAGCGTATTTTTCCGTCTAGCGGAGGATCTTCACATTGTTTTTTTTCTTCTCTTGTGTAAATGCAACCTTGATACAGACTCAGACGTTTTTATTCATCGTATGTATTTTATTTTGCAGAATTATTCAGACTAGAAGATAGTCAACAATAGCCTATTCATTTAATCCGACTGTCCCAGAAGCGAGTTCATAGGTTATCTCATTATGCAATTAACGTTGTTGTTGCACGGTTTGTATTTGCTCTACATTTTTAATTCAATTGTATGTAATATGGAACATTTAAGTTTAGAATATTATTGATTTACCTATTCTGAGTCTATTGAGTTTTTTATATCGAGTTCAAGGACGTAGGTTCGAATCCAGTTTATAGACACACCCATCATGAGGGGCAGATTTAACTCCGTGGTACAGAGCTTGATATTAAGTAGGGCTGGATCGTCTTAAGTAGCTGTAGTGTGCAAGAATCATCTCATTTTACAGATAGAAGATCTATAGAAGATAAGGGGGACAATAAGCGAGGCGAATGTCCGGAGCTCTTCGCGCTCTCCGCTAATGATATTGCGGATTTCACGTCCCTATTATACACGTCTCACCGTTTCATTTACTCGTATTGTTCGCCAACTTTGGGTGTCTCTATCTACTACGCAAAACGATTCTTTTAGTCGTATTGAGTTACACTGCGCGGCGACTTCATGAGAAACCGAATTGAACGCACGAAGGTTCAACGCAGTGTAACGCAAATATTAATAAAATTTGTTGAATAAAGTTTTCGTGGTAGGCTTCCTGGATTAGTCTGGACTGCGAACGGCTCTGATTACTTATTTCAGGGTTGAAAGATTCATAGATAAGGAAATTTCTGAATATTAATTTGAATATTCTGGCTGTTGAACGTTTTGTTACATAATGAAATGTTATTAGATCAGGTTGCTAATTAAAGGAGAATGGGCGATTCTGTATGGAGCGTGGGCCACGGCTAAAAAACTCGTCCCTCAGGGTTGCCACATAATATGTATGAAAGGGCTTTTAAAGGCCTACCTTTTACTATTTTTATTTAAAAAATCCATCCCATGGAAATCGATATATTTTGATAAACCGTTTTTTATTTTAACGTTGTATTACTCCGAATTCTGAAGGCCCACAAGAATGCCTGCAGTTGCGTTGAAAAGGGCATAAAACGGGCTTTATTTATTATTAGATTGTTTGAAAATCCAACCTGTGGAAATCGAGATATTCCCGAAAAACTGTATTTATTTTTTTGCAATACTACAGTTTTTCAGGAATAACTCAATTTCCACAGGTTGGATTTTTAAACAGTCTAAGAATTAATTAAAGCTCTTTTAATGTTCTTTCAAACGCAATAATAGTTATTCTTGTGGGCCTTAAGAATTCTGAGTAATATGATGTTAAATGAAAAACAATTTCATCGAAATATCTCGATTTCCATGGGACGGATTTTTTCCGCAATTATAGTAAAATATTGGTTTATAAAAGCCCTTTTAAACGTACTATGTGGCAACCTTGAGGGACAATTTTTTTAGTCGTGGCCCAAAGTGCCCATTCTCCTTTACGAGTATAGTTGATGTTTTCTTCTTATTCTAATTATTTTATATTTTACAAAGGAGTAACCTGCGTTACTAAACTCACAAAAAGGCTGAATGCTGTTTTTGCAAGTCAGTAATTGTAATCGTTGTCCACAAAGCTCGTTACACTAACTCTAAGCTCGGTTCCCAATAAACTGGTAGTTTGGTATCCTGTATCCACAAACATTGCGTGTACATTCACGACCGAGGTAATTACATTAAGAAGCCTCCCCGGTCCGTTCTTTACTACAAGTTGCCGATTCCCGGCGCGGTGGGCCGTTTATGTGCATATTTAAGCGGGATTCCGGGTCAGGGCCCGGCTCTATGCTAAACGGAATTGCTGCAACAACCCTTGGTGATGTAATTTGTGGCGCCCGTGAGCGAATGCGCTCTTCTCCTTAATAACATTCATTTTAGTTTTGATGCTGTTTCATTTTTATTTACTTAATGCTTTTTCAGAAACTTATTGCCAAGGATTTTATGCAACTAAACAACATTTTTTTGAATCAGTAACCAAACAAGTCTTTGTTGGTCGTTAGAAACTAGGTTCTCGCATGTTCTGTAAGAACCTATTAAAACGTATAAAATGTAGAGCGGCTTAGCGGATAACCACCGGATATGATGGTTCAGTAAATCGGCTGAGCGAGCGTTAACGTACGTGCTGCCGTAAATGCAGTCATATGCATTTATTATTAAGGCCGGGACGGTGCGAGCCTAATTTATATTCAATCATTCTCTGTAATTCGATTTAAATTGCAAAATTATTTCGATACTTATTCGACAATTGCTAAATTATTTCGATATTCGTAATTGTATTAGATAAGTTGAGCGTAGTATCGTTGATATTCGTAAAATTTCGAAATATAATTGATCTATGAGAAATGAGGATATAGCATTACATAGGACTCTATTGAAAATCTAAAGATAATAAAAATATTTATGGAAATTATACAAAGTTCTGGCACTATTGTTGTGAAAAGAAGAAATAGATGACACAATTGGCATGTACATGGAACCCTAAATGAAAGACATCCTGTCCATAATTAGGTGAAATGCCCGTCTCAAATAGCGATACAATACAAGCAGAAACAAACACTTATTAAGAAACGGATCACGTAGGACTCTGCCGCTGAGTCCTGGCGCGCCATTTCTCTGGTATGTTCCCCTTGCGGCCCTAAAGCTCCCCTCTCACTCTTACACCTCCCTCAGGATCATCCTCCTATTTCTAAACCGCTACGCTCGCAGCTTGTCATACCTACAACATTTAGGTCAGAACGAATTAGCTATCTGAACACATTACTAATAATAATAACATACTTACAAGTACTATTTTCAGTGACCACTAAGCTCGCAATACAGTCTCACTGGAGACTCTGTAATGTGCTAATTGATGTCATTGTTTATTTTTGTACCATACTCGCCGATATCACGCAACAAAACGGCCCGAGTTAATTACATTATTTATTAAATGTCGATTAGAACCACGAAATTGGTTACGTAGGAGTCGATAACATTTAATATCGACGTGTCGGCTGTTTGTTTATCGGCAAACTCAATAAGCGGAAAGAACGCACTTTTCCGCTCGCCACGTTACGGCTCTTTGCGAAATCCACCGCAAAAACCTCAACCGTCTAAAACATCCATCAAATGAAGCTCGCTTCTTAATACGACCAAAATATATAGACCCACACAACGTCCTGATAAATGGAAATTCTCGGCGGCCACCGATCCATTCGCACCGAAACGAACTCTACCGCTCTAAGAACTGAAGCCACTTTTACAAGCTACTTATAAAACGGCAAGAAACGTGTCGTCCGCATTAACGTGAGCAATGCGTTAACCACTCCAATACAATCACGATACGGTGCACATTCGGAAGGTCGTCAAAATATCAACATTATCCGTTTGGCTGAAATTGTGAGAGCCGAATGAATTTGCTTCTTGGCGCCTGGAATGAAGGAACAATTTGGTTTGGCGCAGGAAACAGCGTGGGACAATAAAAATTACGGCCGGTGTTTTGCGCCGCGTCGGGCGCTGGCTTCGATGACTGATACTCCACGCTGATTTTCTTTGTTGGTACAGTTTTCATGGGCGTGGTAAAGCATTTTACTTTATTTTCTGTGAAATCATTTGCTTGACAACTCGTTCTTAAATGTAATGAAATGGATTTACAAAAACAATAGAAAATAATTAAATTGAAAACATTTTATATCCAGAAATACGGAAACCCAAGTTCGTAAAAATCCCTAGAGAAAAATATCCATCATCTTAATTGAAAGAAGTTGAAGTAATTGTTAAGACCATTAGCATAAGAATGGTGTATTCATCTCCCAATATGATTTTATATTAAAAGTAACAATCATACTCATTTGTTACAATAAAGAAGCTGACGGTGCAGCATTCGAAGTTCAGAGATTGGATGTGACTTAGGTTATTCGGATCGTTTACAACATAATAGAGAGCATTAGTCCGATCCACTTTTGACATCATTATCTGTGCAGCCGACTCACGATAACCTGCGAGTTGCGAGCGGCGTTCGTCGCACCCGCCCCGCCTCGACCGACTCCACTCGAGCTTCAGTCGCGCGCGTCCTCGCCTGCTGTTTGGTTGTGTACGTTTACGGCGCATGTCTCTAAGCCAATAAAGGGTACTCAGGGAACTCGCTTTTGGCGGGTTTTCGCACGAGAGCGAGCGGCGAACGTGATGCGTCTCGCATTCGTTCAAGGAATGCGTGCGTGCCGTCCTCGGATGTATGTGTTGCATCGTCACAGTGAAATCTGTGGCGAGGACTGTCAGTGATCACTTGGATTGCAGTGTTTGGATTGTAGGATTGTTACGGAAGCGGCCTATCTACTCCACGGTTTTTGTAAGAAATAATCGCTTCGGCGGATGTAATGTCCATGATGTTGACTATCATGCATGACGCACTTGACTGCTAGATCTGGGAATTTATTGTTTGCAATTAACACTGTCAAACTACAAATTCAAAGCATCTGATTAAGATAGGTACTGCATTGCCATTATGCAATATGAAACAAGTAAATAAATGGCTACTACATACATATTTCCTTATTAAGATCTCTGGGAAGTATGTTATGGTCGTTGGTCTTGAAATTGATAATCGAGGTCAAATTAATATGTACCAAATAGTAATTTATACGAACCGGTGATCACACAATCAATGTTTAGCCGTGTGCTTTAAAAACGACTAGTACGAGTACATGCCAAAAAACAACACAAAAATAACACGGTTGTTATTAAAAGAACTGAGTTCGTTATTAGAAGTTTGAAATATAGATAACCTTATTATAACGAAATACCCAAAAGTATTTTTTTTTTCAGTTGTTTAAAATTTTATTCAGGTTTAGTCCTTCGATCTGCCGCGGCACGGCGCTGCTAATACGTTAGTCATCGCTCGTTACAGCAGTTTTCATGTCATTAATGCGTCATATTATAATACTTAAATATTCATACAGTTTTATGTCCAAAATATGTTCTTGAAAAGGATTTTCCTTAACATTATAACTTAAGGATAATCTAAAGTATAATAATGCTTGGTTTACATAACTCGCATAAATGCAATCATACAAAGATCTTAAATTGGTAATGTTTATCAATATATCTATTTTTATGATGTACTATCTAGATTATTAAGGAACTAAATGATAATATAGCACTATCCTGATAGTGGTGACATAAACAACACAGATAAAGGTTCAGCAATCACTGCTACAGCTATCTACTTACAAATACAAGGCCAGTACTGATAATAACTCCTCCAAATGAATTGTCAATTGAAATGGAGTGCTAAAATTCCGCGAGACAATTTAAGCAGGACAGTTCAAGAAATATTTTTCGAATAGCAACATCAAAGAAAAAATACAAACCGAATCTGTATTGTTCACACCGAGTCTGCGGTGGGCCCACAGTAACGAAAAATCGCCAGCAGAAGTTAATTAAAAAAATATTCATCGAAACAACTTCGTTCCTTGACACTTTATTTAATCATCCCGTCAACTGATCTCCTGGAAAGGCTTTCCTGAGTAAATCGCACTTGGACCATTTAAGAGATTGAAATCTATCTAGTCTTGACTTTCTAAAGGTGGCGAAACAAGACCTTTAATGTTAATAGCTCCACCTAAACGACTCTAGCGGTCAGTCCCGTCCCGACGTTATCTTTAGTTAAAATTACGTGCTTCCCACGGGATCCAGACGAGGGTCCCGAACTCCCAACATCTCAAGGGTTATCTACAATAGTCCTGTATAGGTAAACCGAATAACTATCCGTGGATACGTGTCCGGTCTACGGCTCTCATTCATTATTTTTACCTCGTCTAAACTTTACAGAAGGGTGAAAGCATTGGAATACGGGGTGGTAAACAATAATTGTTGTAGACAAGGGGTTTTCGATGTAGTGAACGACAATATTATTAGGATAAAGTCACTGCGAAGTGCTAGACCCAAATGAAAGCCAGGTACTTTATTACCGGCTTTAAAGGGAACAGTACACAGCTGTTATTACAATTACATTGGACAGACAGAGGATGCCGTTCAGACGGATCGTCTACCTGTAATTTCGTATCCCTAAATTCATAGAAATAAATGAGGGGCTTCAACTCAACTATGTTTTTAAAATTCCTGTGCAGATTATTACCAAATCACCCGACAGCATAGTCACAATTTGACCTCGAATTTAAAGTAGGTTAATGTTCCCGAGAGTGGGACAGTTAGTGTTTGGTTCGGCGTAGTGTACCTAGTAAATATACATTTTTAAAAACTACGAATTAACATTTGTTGTATTTTAAGTTAACCTTGAGATATTTATGATTATGCATCCGCGCGTAGATTGTCTAATTTAGTGTGTAATTGGCCAGCGCGTTATTTGAGACACGCGAAGCAATCAAATATATGTACTTATTAGAATTTCATATTACAATCTACATGCCGACTAACTTGTTTTGTAGTAACCTTGCAATGGCAAGTCCAAAATCAACTCATGTATAGGCGACAAAGAAATTGGTTTACCACTTTTGATGACATCTCCAAGTAACATAATTATTCGCTAAGGATTACAGATTGACAGATTCTGACGTAGCATTTATTAATCTGTCACGCGAAAATAACCCTTGAAGTTTTGTACGTGCAAATGATATTCTGCCTTAGAGTGGTAAACCAATTTCTTTGTCGCCTATACATAATATCATGTTCATGTTACGAATACGTTTCATGCTCCTCAAACTTAACAGAATATTTAAGCGAATAAAAATATTCGCCTTGATCTATAAGTAAATTTCCAACTCAATAAGTTTGATATCGCGTATCCAATTTTATGATAATCACCAATCAGACATGGTACAACTTATATACTCGTAGTTTTAAATAGGCTCCGTTATTCGGTCTGATTTAAAGCCTTTGAATGAAATTTTAGAGTTCATTCAGTTAGATTGGTTACTGTTTTTACATAATCAGGGATACTGCATTCTGGCGTGTAAGCGCTGATCAATCACACGGGAAAACACCCGCGTAATGGCTCCTTATGACCCTTCCAAAAAAAACCGGGACTTGGGTGTCCGCGCTAAATAACGCAAAAAGTATCCGCTAGACTGCTTCGCAATTAATCATCGGCCTGAATCCCCGGGATCTCGCACGTAATCAATGTTCCTTTTTATTTAAGATTACGTATCGGTATACGTGTTCTTGAAGTCAATATTAAATCTAATAATATTTTTTTAAGTTATGCCTAAAATCGCCAATTTCATTAAACCAATTCACCAAACAGCTAGTCCTTTTAACAGCGTTATTCGTAAGTAATGATATTTTGATGAGACAAGAAGTTTCTCGCTTGCTTGAATAAAATCATACATTTGCTATTTGCGCCATCCCATTGGGACGTACGAAACAAATGACGTTGTTCCGGTGTCTCATGTTTACGATGGAGAGGAGAGTATTTGTTATATTGTCTGGAACTCTCCATTAAACCAACCTACAATATAGCTACCCTTTGGTTTAAGATTCAGTACCGCACCAACCCTTGACCGTAATAGAACCACATACATTTTGCGTTTACATTTTGACCTGTAATTTTAATAAACGTAGTTCCACATTTTACTCTCTGAATGTGTCTTTTACATTCCGACCAAAAGCAATCAAGTGCTACATGACATGCATATTTACAATTAAATGCAATTCGATTGGCTTACAACGATTTACATTCGCCGAATCGTAGCTAATATAAAATTTGTTACCCAGTAACTGTTTCGATCGTCCGAACTGATTGATGCGGCGTTCAAACCAAAAATGTTCGCACCCGGTGTAGATTGACTCATCTCGTGAACCTCATTAGTGTGAAAATTATACTTTGTGATTTACTCTGTGAATAAAGATTTCATACTGAGTGTGGATAAGTGCTCCAAAGTTTCGTCTGGTATGCATATGTGTTATGAAAGACCTGGTTTAGTCACCGCCCTGAACGGAACAACTGGGTAAGCATGTTTTATATCATTCTTGTCTCCTAACCCTTGCACTCTTTACTTTTTAAAACTTGGTTGACAGCGTTTTCATTTCCTTTATAAATAACTTTACATTGACTCTAGATCCCTAGTAAACTTGGTATCATGTTCCACCGGCTCTTCCACCGTCTAATTGCATTATGTTCGTTCATCCTTATAAACCCGTGTCTACGCTACTGCTTTTGCATATGAATTAACCTGAACGTAAATGCAAGCAAGCATTACAAGTTATTGATGTGTGTGCATTGTCAATGAGGTAACGTCGGGTCAATTCATGAAATCATTTAGTATCTTCTTGTTATGGAATGTTTATTTTACTATTCTTAATTTCATCATCAGCTTGTTGTGTCGCCTGTTACTCTCACATGTGCATCTCCCATATCATCATCATCTCAGCCCGGTATATAGGCCTCCTTCATGTCACATCAGCTTCCTCAATTTTCCGCTTCTATATATAATGCTTAAAGAGAACAACATTTTCATTTGATATTTATGCGCTAATTCAAATAGCATCTTACCTACTATATGTATTGTTGATATAGCACTTCCGCTCGGTGATTTAACTAAATCAAGCAAGTTAATTAGTTTGTCTTGTGTTTCGACTCGAGACGTCTAGTTATCTAGCTTAGATGGTGTTTGTATGTGGTTCATATTAATATAATTAGTTTGATGCAATTAATTAGTTGATTGTGTACTTGTGCTATTCGATTATAATTGTTTTTCTATTATCAAACTCTGTTCAAACATTTAACCGCTTTTAATATTTGTATTTTCGATAAAGTT
Organism: Ecliptopera silaceata; assembly: GCA_932527185.1. Taxonomy (NCBI): domain Eukaryota; kingdom Metazoa; phylum Arthropoda; class Insecta; order Lepidoptera; family Geometridae; genus Ecliptopera; species Ecliptopera silaceata. Next base: position 5,687,340 of record OW052211.1, read on the forward strand.
GAAGATTTATTTGTTGTGTCTCAGAATAAACCAAACTGTGTTTTGTATCTCTAAAATTAATATGAAATTAATCTGCGTCAGAATTGTTGTCACAGTTTCAGCCGTCTTATTTGTAAGTCGTATGTTTCTACGATCTGAACTACTAGTCTCGGCAAGCGCTATAATCCAATATGCATGCTCGGTTAGTAGTTGAGTGTCGTCTTGAATTAGCCTTCTTAGCGCCAGACGCTGTAACTCTAAACTCTCGAGTAATACGCCTTCTAACTGCTACTACAAATAAAGTAATGGCGTTGGCCTTAAATTCTATCAAAATTGATATATTTATATCACAATTTTTTTTTCAAGTATTCTCAGTTTAATAGCTTAAAAATAATGCTTCAAAATTTGTTATTCTTAAGAATATTATCAACAAAATCTCGTTACGTTTTGGGTAAATTGGTGTTTCTCTTGTTGCCATGAATGGTATACAAGATATTTAAACCGTAATGTTCGTTTAAATAAAATTTCGGTTTAACATTTTTGAAGGCTACTGCAATATTCATGACTGAAGAAAATCAGCGGTTCCAAGTTTTAAGCGTTCAGTAATACCTTGCTGAGGGACTTAAGACAAATCTGGGCAAATTCTTTTTCTCTCTCGGCGTACAAGAAAAATCAAATATAACTTTTAATCAACTTGCATAAGTTTAAGATCGTCTGCAACTGTTTGATCAACTGTTTCATGTGTATTTTGTAAATATTGCAAACTATGATAGTCTCGATTAAATGAATCCGGAGGTATTTTATATAGCACGATAACTTTTAGCAATACAAATATTGAGTTGGTTACATTTCCGATCCAACGTTTTTAATTAACTATACTAACATTCAAATGATTTGGGAATATGATTGTTCAAATATCATCCCGGTCGCTAAGCCGCTTAGATCTATTCATATTACAAACGATCGGGATCCTATTGAGGTATCTTTAAAGGTGAAACTGCTATCATTGCAGCAAACTATTTTGTTCCCTATGCTAACGTGATACGACTCATTTTAAGAAGTAGCCTTCTTAAGTAAAATCAAGGAAGTAGAATTTATATTCAAACTGTTTTTTGATATTGTGGTACTTAGATAATTTTAAAATTTAAATGTTAAGCATCTCCATTGTCATGTTTAAGTTTTAATTAGTGTATTTATGAAGATTATATACCTACTGATTTTATTAAAGTTAGCATATAATCCCCACTAATAGTAGGTATAAATGCGAAAGTAGATCTGTCTGTCAGTTATTATAAGATTTCTAAGTTAATAATTTTCGTTTCTTGTTTTCGGCTAAGCTGAGGTAAAAATAAAAAATATTTTGTTCCCAAAGGGTTCTAAGTCGCAATAAAAAGTAATGTCAAGCTTAGCTTTTATGATATGTAATACATAACTTGGTGTTTATCCAAATTAATATATTAACATAGCTTAATGTATCACGGAATACAAAAATTTAGATGTGGCATTTTCGCAATTTTTTACATAACTTTTATAATAACATCGATATTGTCAGATATTGTTCTATCCTATAGAAATATAATAAAATCATCGTTGATATATTGAGAATTTAACAAATCACATACACATATCAAAATAAACTAGTTGTAGTAGCATAGTCCAAGCTTTGCTTAGTTTCGGGTTAGATAGTGATATATTTACATGAAATTATTGAAACCAGCCGTTACAAAGAGTTTTAGAGTGCGACATAAAGTTCTAGCATTTCTTAATTTCATTTCTTAGTGAAGCCTTATTAGTAGTAAAATGCATCCGCTTGTACATTCGTTTAGGCGTTTATTGCTTTCACAGTTGTTTCTCCAACAGTTGAACAATCTGTGGCTTTACTACATTACGTTCTGAGGGTAAGCACGAATAAATGTGACAATCGTAAACGTATCGATACAATGACGTATTTTAGATACATTGCGCGTCAACATAAGCTTTACTGTCAAACGTGGCGAAGTCACCGCGCAGTGTGTCTTAAATACATTACGTTTACGATTGTCACATTAATTCGTGCTTACCCCATTGTACTTTGTTTGTTATTACGCAACGTCAAACCACCAAACGTTAATTACAATTCGCGCAGAACACGGTGCTACTGACAAAATGTAGCCTTAGCTCGTTTATAACGTGTTTAATGTTAAAACGAAAATTTGCCAACGTCACTTGTAATTCGCTAATTTAAGCAGCTTTTACTCTTGCTTTTGGTTTAGTAGGTTTTGGATTTGCTGTCGTTTTAAATGTTCATATATTTATTTAACACTTTATGGCACAAATATACTCATAATGTACGAAAGGTGGGCTTAATGCTGTTAGCATTTTCCGCCTGCCGACCTTAAAGGTCAAGAAAATGATTGACTATATGTTGATTATATTAAGTCTCTACGAGAATCTTGTCTCGTATTACTATTGTGCGCAAAACTGACTTACCTACTATTAGAACCTATAGTTAACTATGTTTTTAAATATTATATTGTTTAACCTACATTTCTTATTTATTTAACAAAAAAATGGTTGTCTGTAAAGTCGGTTTACTGACGATAGTTGATCGTGACAACGTCACTTCATGGAACGCCTCAGAACGCCTCATGAGTCATGTTTTTTCGTGCAGCCGGCTCTATCGAATTATAAGACGTTGTCACGTCAAAAATATACTTAACACCTACACGGTGATGAACCAAAACTATTTAATTGTAACGCGCAATAAAAGTTAAATAAAATATAAAAGTTTTATTACTTTTAAATAGATGGTGGAGGCAATCAATTTTTCTAATAAAACTGGCGACAAAGATAGTTTAAGTGTAGTAGTTGTAGTAGTTTAAGTGTCCAATTTATTTGTTGAAAAATTTAAGGTAATTGTAACCTCTTCAGGTAGATTTTGAGTGGCTTACGGACCCTTACGGAACAAAGTGGTACAACTTCTGTGTACGTCTTTTCTTTTTTTATGTTTTTTTTTCCATTTTCTAAGAATCATAGAGCGTCGAATTTAAAACTACAACGTAAGTTTTTGTTTAGTTTGAAATTGGTATTGTCCTTACTTCCTCTACCATTTTAGCTTTAACTAAAAAATACCGAGAATCGAGGTAGATTATTTTTGTGCTAGCTGTCGTTTCTACGTATTTTTTAGCTAACGATTTATGCAATAGTTTATAAGAACAATACTCATAGATCACATTTGGACTGCAGTTTTGTGTAAATAGTTTACAAATATGAAAACTTCAAAATATCAAAAATAAATTTGAATTAGAGAATCTTTTAGATCAAATCAAGTAAATCAAATCATGAACTTTAAACTGTGTCAGTAACCGCTGGTTCATCGACATTTTATCTTTAGTTTTTTTTATAAATCTCATGTCTCAATTTTCTATACAAAAGCTACTATGTATTTGGAATTTAGTTGAGTTGAAAGATAATTGAATCACTTGGTTTTCCATCCACGTCTCAAACGAAGTTTATTACTTTTTCATACATTATATGACTACTTCAATTTGGGTTTAAGTTACGAAGGCTTTTTCTGAGGTTAAATAAATGTATTAATGTATCAGAGAAGAAAGAAGCTTAGTAATAAAACACATATAGAGACCATTTATGACCATTCCTGGCTACAAAACTTGTTCAAAACCAATTCCGAGTTAACCTTGGCTTGGCGCCTACACAAAGCCTAAACAAGTACACATCTCTAGTCTGAAGAATGTTTATATTGTGTTGCGATTTCAATTCATGCTAAGTAGCTTGTGGTTGTGGGTGGCGGGTTTACGTTCCTATTTCACGGGTTAGTGCAGTGTATTATAGAAATTATTTTCCTTAGACATCTGGCATTGAAACTTCTAATCAGTTTTTAACTTTTGTATGATACTACAACATCAGAGAGGGCAAGAGACCAAGAGGGCGCAGTCCTAAGCGATGGGCTGACCAAGTGTCGGAGCAATTACAAATGCCGGTGCATGAAGCGTTACACCAAGCTACCGACCGTTCCAATTGGAGAGCCGCTGTACACAAGACGTTGGATAGGAGTCACGATCCTCATCAGTGAGGGACCGACTATGGAGGAGGAGGATGATACTACAAAAGTTAAAAACTGATTAGAAGTTTTTAATTTATTATTGATACACTTTAATACTTACCGTGTTCTGAATATTTAATTATCTTTTATATCGTCATCATCTTTCTACCTTTGTCCCACATTATGTGGGGTCGTTACAGCACGTCTTCTTCTTCCACTCTCCTCAATTAGACGTCATCTCAATGCTCACACCTTTCTTACACATGTCATCATTCACACAGGCATCTTTTCTTTGGCCTCTCTCTACTTCTACATCCATCCATATTCATTATATTTATTATCTTTTATATATTTAAGCTATATTTATTTTATTTTTACGTTAGATAATAGTTATGTTGTTCCTTTTCATTAATAGTAATGATTTTAATAGGGTTCTAGTGTTATATATAATATGTTATGTATAAGTCTATTCGTTGTTCTGCACTCCCTGCAGTGAGAAGGTCACGGTTGAATGTGTTTCAAGGATGGTATAGCATAGAAAAGTTATTAGTAGGTACGCTTCTTTGTTTCCAATGGAATAGTTCAAAAAACATTTATTTTGTTCAAGGCTCTAGCTATGTAGAGTATAATTAAGTAGAATGAGGCAAGTCCCTCTAGGGGAATAGACTAACCAACATAATTAGTATCTGATCTTTGATTACAGTCTCTTTTTGCGCTTTTACTGATTTTACTTCGTAGGTACCCTTATTTTTTATTAAGCTATACTTTCCCACTGCTGGGCAACCTACTCTTCCAGTACATCCGGTCAGCCGCCGCTTTCTGCCACCAGGCTACGTGAAACGTTTCCAAGTCGACACGCGAAATAAAATGAATTATCTTGATTTTTTACTACTTTGTATTCAAAATAAATGTTTTCATATTTCTTTATTAAATATTCCAGTATAAATCTAAACGATGTGACGATGTGACACGTTCGTTCAGTTACACGCAAAGTTCGAGCTCAATGAGATAGGTAAAGATGATAACTCGAAGAGTGGGCCATTTGAAGGTAACCGCATTTATAACAAGAAAAGGCTGACGTCCTTTGAAACGGGCTCGCTAAGATTAAATATAGCTAGGTATGCCTTTGATATTGAAGCGTAATTTATTCGCAATATCACGTTATAATTTCATCAGGATTCTATTACGTATATTACCAAAGCCAATGAAAGCAATATATTTCTAGAAATAACTACTAAAATGAAATACAAAACCCATATATCACCAAATAAAGTAATGAATATAAGGATATAACTATTATCCTTACAGTAACGCGTCTAATCCACGAAATATCTCCTCGTGTTATATCACTAAAATAAATTCGCATTATTACAAATCGTGGTGCGTGCGTTATCAGAATTCTTCTTCTTCTTATCGTGTCGATGCTACAACTGTATTTTGTTGTAGCATCGTGTTGGAAAGATTAGCCAGACTAGACACTGCTGTGCCGTGCCTAGCTGTTACCGGTGTGCGCCACGAGGAGGCTCTTTCCATGCACCCCATTGTTATCAGAATAACAATGGCGGTCGTCGACTTATCGCCCACTGATAAAAGTGCCCTCTGAAAATCGCCTAGTGTCAGTGACCCCGCAACCTAACTCGAACCTCAAGAATCGGTAAAGCCTGGCACAGTCTGTCGACGAATTCTGAATTTGTGGGGTCGTTCACACTTATAAAGAAGACCTAGACAATTATGAACGATATTGATATAGGGTGATGGGGATTGTGTTACCATTTGTAGACATACCGATATTAAAACTCGATAGGTATTCTCTATAGATAAATGTTTGTTCAAACCGATTTGAATTTAACTGTAATAAGAGTAGATTTCATAAAAACTTTTACCGAGATTTCAGAACTTGAAATAGCTTGGTATCATACGTCGAACAGCAATTGTTATTTTAAAGTCTGACCCCCTATGTTTAAAAAAGTTAGCTTTGACTTTATATCATCATTACATATGGTATTTTTTATAAGATAGACCGTGAGAGATGAAGAACAAATTAAAAGCCTTAAAATCAATAACAATTAAGCAGCAAAATATTTGAAACTATCACGGTTTTGAACATAGAGTGCGACCCGTGATCATGGCGCATGCAACTGTGCCGAAATATCGGGAAATAATCAAACTCACAAATCATGGTAAATATCCCGTTTACAGTGAAAACTAATTAAGCAGCACTTGAAATATCTCAAGCAATAAACAGTAGTATAGCATAGGTATCGTACCGTGAAGTGAATGCTCAGCAAAGTGGAAAAACAAAATGAAACAAAGACGATACTCGTCCTTAGCCAGTTAATTAGCTTAGATTGCTTCCTGGCAATTTGTGTAACGAACGCGCCATTCGGCATTACGACTCTTGTCATGAATTTTAAAACGCATTTCTGAACTGTTACGTACACGGTGATTACACATTAAGCGGATAAGCGGACATTAGCCGCTGAATACGCACATTCTCTGGGCAGGAGTATGTGCGTTGTAAATCTAAACACCTTTAGCTATTTAGGTCCTAATATTGTTATTAAAGTGAATAAATCCTACTACGTATGGATGTATGTATGTTTGTACGTATTTTGTGTAAATCCATTCATTAATTTTGGCGTGAAAGAACTTTCACGCAACTACTAATAAAGGGCTTTTCAAAACTTGGAGATAAATAATTTTGATATATTTTATTTATAAAGATATTGTGTGAATTGAACAAAATATAACGATAAAAAGGCAAAGTCACAGGCACTAGCTAGTGCTTGATAAAATTAACTATTGAATTGACACAAGCTGCTCTTTGAACGCCTGCGTGCAGCTCATTCAATTTTGATTCGCTGTTTTGTATATTGAGCAATAATGTTTAATTGTTTATTTATATTTTCTATAAATGATTTATTCACAAACAAACTTATATTTATTACAGTATTTACAAAATTTACAATATTCAAAATACATTACATATATCTATGTACAGGTTGTTGCAAACGATCTATAGATAGCTCAACTGATCCAACTCATAACCATTCGGAAGCCATATACCATTGGCAATGCTGATATGTTCTATAAAATCTAATCCATAAAAACAATCGAACGATATGTTGGGTATGTATCTTTAATTATAATTCTAGTCCGTTAGACGTGCATAGTGTTTTTGTAGGCGGAGTGGACAGTAATGTAAGAACATATAACTATTATCTTTAAACGCTTGTGCAACGTTGACTTTTCCCATTGCATATATTAGTATGTCGGCTGCGTTAAAAGCATTTGGTATTATGTCGTGTTTGTTATTCTTATCTTGTTTTAGGTGACTAAATATGATATTTCGGTGAAATCTCAGCAGGCTTGGCATGAGCGTCATTGTGAAATTCACTTAGAAAAAATGATCAAGATGATTATTATAGGCATAAGATTCCCTCAATTGCCATTCATGTCTGTTTTTGTGCCTTTTCCATCCAGGTCTTCTCATGTACGGCAATGATGTCATCTATTCATTTGGTCTACCTGTTGGAAAGAATGGACTAAGACATGTCTTCTTCTACCTTCAAAAAGACGAAGAAATATCCGAGGATTTGTCTTTTCTGCGGTAGAATGTTGGATTGTCTAGAGCGCTCATGCTAAAGAAACAACGCTCGTCTATTATCTTGGGATGTTAGGAAGTACCTATATACTTAACTATTTCATTTTATCGCTATTTGAATACGGTCGCGACATGATCGGCGAACAGATAATGTGGATGGATGCAAGCGTTTACCCAAAACAAACATAACACCATACAAATGGTATTATAATGATAATAAATGTTTAACATTTCAAAACAGTGTAGGTGTCTATACTTTAGCAAAGTTGCTTGTTCATTTGTTTCTTATTGATGTGCAATATCGTAATACTTTAGAAGCTAAGCAGCAAATATAACTAAGTAGTTTCAATTATTACAACAGTGTAATCAAGCCTTCGATGGTTCTTACCAAAGCTTTTTGTGAGTTGCAAGTGTCGTTCCAAGAATTCCTGTTCCAGCAAGATTTTGTATATTATGTGAGTTGCTAGAGACTGTTCTAGCCAGATTTTGTAAAGTCTCGTAGTATAGCACTGTTCGTACCGCACGCGACGTCTAACTAGCTGTTTACTCTTTATCTCCCAACTCTAGACTAGTTGTAAACTAGTAAAACTCCAAACAAAGATAAAAGTTGAAATTGCAAACGAACTTGTGCATTTGATTCGGATAGTTTGCCGCTTTAGTGATCTCCGGCTCAGATTCACTAGCGTTCTTGTGTGCATTGCAACAGAACTCAGTATTTATAAGCTTGACTAGTTACAGTATTGTTTAAAACTGTGGTAGCATATCTTTAACGATATTCAGCCTTTTGTTATTATTTGTATTTATTGTGTTTCATTTTGAGGGTTTACTTTTTCACTAGTAAACCGTAGTTAATTTATTATTAGGGTCTAGTAGCGGGTGTTTTTTTAAAGATTTTGTTGAGTTTTGATAACGGTGTTGTTTTCTTCATAACTGTTTTAAATGTGAGAGTTACAAAGATGGTCACTACATTTTGTTCCCTTTGTCTATGAGATAAGTGGCTTGTTTGTTGTGCCGAAGTGTACCTTTCTGATAAAGACTGGTTTAAGATATAATGGCTCAATCAATTGTGTTCTTTGAAAGTTAAACCGGCATTGTTACCTTCTTACTGTATCTTTTCATCTTCAAGAACCCTATGTTTCTTCTCACAATTATTAATAACAATGAGAACTTATACCTGTTTATAAGTAGTTTATAATAAAAATTTGCAATCATGGGTTTTCTTTCATTTGGCTAGTGCAGTTTTTTTTTCAATTTTTTAGTGTAGGTAATGTTTTTCGTACGCCAAAGATAGAGGGACGAATTTGATGCCCATGCAAATGATTGGTCCACAATAGCCCAGGACAGAGGGAACAGGAGAGAAGAATGGGAGGCTTTTGCCCCGCAGTGGGACACCACAGGCTGAAAATGAAATTAATGTATTTAGCCGGTGGCGCACCTGATGTTACGTGTTTGATGTATCATATACAATGAAATGAGAATCCAAACATTTACCTTCCTGTTGTAACTCGTGTTATGATCAATTGACTTCTCGTTTTATCCCAATTAGATCATTTTCCTTGTATTTAGATGGTTCAATTGATACAAATTGAGTGTATAATTTTTTTCCATGTATATTTCCGAAAAAACAATGTAATTATACGAACACATGAAATGATAATGATTTCACGTGTTCGATCGCTGAACAACGTCATACAAAACAACCCATCATTCCTTTATTGCCTTGCCAATAAGCCTCGGTATTTCACGCTAATGGATCTCGGGCCTAAACGAGTTTTCACTTCGATTTATTACAATTATGACACCAGTGACGAATGGCCGTGTTCTACCTGCTTCAGCGTCATATTTTTTTTTAACTAACTGCCGGCCGAGGAGACTTAGGCGAGAATGGCAGGAGATCGAGATGAGTGGAAGAGTTTGGGGGACACTTTTGCCCCACAGTGGGACCAGATAGGTTAAATAATAAAAAAAAAATTATGCCTTTGTCGCTACACTAGTTAAAAAGACCTTGTTGTTTATACCACACGTTACAAATTTAAAAAAAATCTTCTGTCTTCTGATTAAATTGCGTCGTGAATTAAAACAACGATAATGCCCAGAAATGAGGTCGAGGTGAATAAAATATGCCAGAGTAGGTACAGTGCCGATCGTCCGTGACGAACTCATTGCGATGCGATGGACTATATGTACTTACATGAATGTTATCAAATTACATTGAAACAACAACTTCTTTGATTATAAATTACCTATACTTATATAAATAAATATTCACATTTCACACGTCATTCAGTAACTAATTCCAAAGCTATAGCTATATTGCTAAAGAATACTTGTATACATACATATTATGGATCAATTTAACGAAGAAGTTCGTATAATTAGGTTTACATATAAATAATAATAGGTTTCATTAAGAATACTCGGAACTCTTGATCTAGAATGGGCCTAAACTTAGTCCAAGATAAATTACTTTGCCTATATATATCACCGAATTAAAAATCTTATTGTTTTATTAATTAACTTTACATACCTACTGCGTACTTTATAATGCAAAGCAGATGTATAAGGGTGCCATTTATTTTTTACGTGTGTTGCTATTGATAAAATCATATAAATAAATTACATTTTTGTATGAAAAAAATGATAAAAGTGTTAAATCAACATATTCCACTTTCACCGGTCCGCCGTCAGCTGTTGTACTGTTGGAAGAGATTTATGAATGTGCGTCGTGTAGCCGGAGGCGTCGATCCACACACACAAACATAAATGTATGAATAGACAATTATGTACATACATCTGTAATTAGCCACGGTTATGCAAACGTTTAAAATGATAGTAGCACTTTTTAAAAGTGTGGGAATATTATTACATAAATTTATTTTGACATTATTTGAACTGTATGAAATATAAATGAGATTCTAAAATTAAATCCAATTCTTTTATTTAATTATTTTGTGTTTTACTCCTTAAAACAAATGGCATTATTAAAATTACGTCATATTTTGGTAATTTCTCAAGTAACTTTTGTTATGTAAACATAAACTTACAAGTGCTTCCTGTTAAACAACCCCTGTTACGTAACGCGGATAAACATCGTGGTTAGCAAGTCTATTCAAATTTAACAATAAAACTTGTGAATAAAACGTCATGATCGTAGAACAAAGACGGATGTGATTTTTGGCCATTTTATTATTAAATTAATTAGCCTAATATTAATTTTGTATGCAACTTAAATTTGTAATAAATTGTAAAGGCCCATACACATATAGCAACTTGACTAAATTTCACGTTAATAGGCGTAACCGTTTTAAAGTTATGACATAAAATGTAAACCTGCAGTTTTGTTCTACGATTACGACGAAAAGCTGTCTCTATAAATTTTTCAGCTCATCGTATAAACATGATCAAAAACAATTGATTAGTATGAACAAACATCATTGATTTAACGATAACGAGAAACAGGCAACATTGTTTTATTGTTAAACCAACAGTTGCCAGATAACAGAAACGTTTGATTAAAACTATAATCGTCTTATCTCGATTGCTTACCATACACACTTCCAGTACTTATCAACGCCATTGTTTAAACAATAAATATCGTGCATTTTTGTAAGTTGAAGAGAAAAAAGTTGTTCTTGGATATTTCACACAACGCCATCTTGACGTATTATTAGTTTTAGTCCATTTTTTATTCGGAAAGTTAATGTTTATATAAAACCTCATTATATGAAAAAGCAAATAGCAATTATAAAGAACTCTTCAGATATTCATCTAAAGGTTATTATTATCACAAATACAAACTCTCGATCAAAATTAGAACAATAGGTTGAAAATATCTTGGAATGCCTCTTACCAAAATAACAGCTACGGTTGATTACCTTCAGCTATTTTGAGGATCGCAAGGAGATTCCCTTGTAATAAGTTCTTCCTGTAGTAGACATGTAACAGGAAGTGGTAGGACATTGTTATAAATAGAACTTATATAGGGGTTCAAGATTACTGACAGCTGTAATGCTGGTAATTGGTATGCTGTTTTGATAGTAAAGATTGAAAAATACCAACAACGGTCTAATAATAGATGCAATAGTCACACCCACGGGCGTATATTGTGGATGTATACGAAATACGACTGAAGATTTTAAATGCAACGTCTGCGACGCGTATCGTTAGTGACAAAGCAGCTGTGCCACGTAAGGTGGATTTGCAATATTTTATTTGAAATTTCCATTTTATCATATCTATTTTGACGTTCTATATGATAACTGTTACATTATGCAATCTATCTTGCATAAAAACGAGCTTGCCCAGATCCATATCATCGATAGTATTTCTTATCGTTCCATGAATATTATTATTTATCAATTCACACGCATTTTCATGTTTCAACACGTACCATCGATAACAAATAATATCGGAGATATTCGATACAGATTAGACCAGATTACTGTCCGTATTTGTTTCATTTTCAATTTTCGTTTTGCCGTTTCGTTCGCTTTTATTTTAATAATTCATTTATGTAATGGATTATTTTATGAATCGCTTTTCAGAATCTATGTTCAAGTGGTTGTCAAATATCTATGTTAATACAACACATGAAAAATCGCAAACTCTTGAGACGTAAAGTTCATATAATCTCATATAATAATCTCATCGCTACCGTCGCGTACCAGACTTGATAGACTTGAGACTTGATCATTCAAAATTGCTATTTAAGAATTAATTATATCAAATGAACTGTGCTAGTTGTGTGACGCATTCACCGCGTGGTATTTGTTTTCTATTTATCATGTCTGATTCCGCAATCAGTCGAGGTCACCTCTGGCGTAGGTCTAGGTCAGTAGGCAACAATTATACAGGTATCATGAGGCCGTACTCAACATGATTACTAGTATTTGAATAACAATTATGCTTTCAATGTATTATGATTTTTTGTATTCAGGTATGAATCTTCAAGGCGGTTTTGATAGCTATTTTTGCTTACTAAATTATTAACCTCGTTATTTTCTGTCGCTTTAAATTCAAGGTTGTTGAATGTATCTCAACGCAGAACTAGTTTTAGGAATTGACTGTGTTTTTTGTTTGCACTATTGTCTGAGGAATGTGTCATGAATAATGTCAGCATCCAGGATAACTGTTTAACATGTTTATTCGTTTGCTCGTTTGTACCTTGTGCTTTACTACCTGCACAAGGTTGCCCCTTGTGGAATGATTTATCAACGCTTCATAGAATGGGATACAAGTAGCGAAGGTCTACTCGAACTCATTTATGCCTTGATCACACGTACGGGGTAAACCAGCGAGACAGTGACGTATTTAAGATACACTGCGCGCTAACGCTGCAACGTTCAACAGTAAAAGTGATGTCGACGCGCATTGTATCTCAAATACGTCACTGTCTTGCCGGTTTACTCGGTACGTGTGATCAAGGCATCACTTCAAAGTTGCTTGTGAAGAAGTAGATTATGTGAAACTAATCGGAAGTCGTCTTAATAAATGTTGTTAGTAGATAATGTTAGAGTATTCCTAATTCGTCTAATAAATGTTGTAATTGTTCCAGGTACGACAAGTGGGACCGGGACCGGGGCGGGGGCGGCGGCGGCGGCAGTGGCGGCGGCGGCTCGAGCGCGGGCGGCGCGTGGTCGAGCCGCGACCGGGAGCGCGACCGCGAGCGCGAGCGCCAGGCGCGCGCGCACCAGATGTCGCACGCGCACGCCGCCGAGCCCGACGCCTCGTCTCTCTTCCCGGCGCCAGTCAGGGTAACTCACTCTTACTACTTTTGTATCATGATATGGGGCGACGCGTAATCCAAATGCTACCGACGCGAAATGCAACAACTATAAAATAGGTGTCTTCTAGACCATCTTGCTCCATCGGCGTTTTCCATCAGGCGAGATTGAAGCCAAAGGATGGTCTATTGATTATAAAAAAAAAACAAGCAGCAGAAATAACCAGGTCTCTATAACACGTTTTCTCATGGTGAACTGAACACTTAAAGAAGGAGAAGTTCAATGATGACGTGCCCGCAATAAGTGCCACTCCACATTGTTGTTTTGAATTTTGAACATGATATTAATACTCTGATCTCGACCGTGATGAATGACAAATAGCAGACTAGATTTACCATACAATAATAATGCTAAGGTGCCTAGAACACGAACAGGCTCCGCTACATACAAAGTCGTGACAGGCTGGCAACCTTGTAAGATACGTAGAATATGTAACAGTTTACAAAGGTCAACCTCAAAACTGCACGTCAACAAAATGCGGTAGCAATATTCGAAATTTCTGATCTGAGAGAAATAACAATTCGATGCGTCATCGCCATGAAGTTATTACATTCCGACAAGGAGACCAGTCCCCACGAACTGTGTACTATACTTTCAGTGTTCCACACTCACTTTATAAACGATCGTCATCGCGTCGCGCCCTGTCCCCACCCTGTCGTGTACGGAACCCTTATGCCTTGATCACACGTTCCGAGTAAACCGGCGAGACAGTGACGTATTTAAGATACACTGCGCGCTAACGCTGCAACGTTCAACAGTAAAACTGATGTCGACGCGCAGTGTATCTCAAATACGTCACTGTCTCGCCGGTTTACTCGGTACGTGTGATCAAGGCAATAGCTGCATTCCTGACTCACACTAGTTCATGTTGTTTTACGTCATGCTCAAATTGTACAATCACATCTTAGCATTCCTGCTACGACTACTCGTAACCTTGAAACGTATGACATTACTATTCAGATGCATAAAGTATTTATCCTTTTAGTTTTATCTCCGTCCGACTAGATGAAAATGTAGACCAAAGAATACTCATCGTCCCTGAAAACAGAATGGTAATAACCGTAAAATTGGAACATTCCGGATTATCTCTTTCGTAACCGTCCCGCCAGTTCATAATTAAAAAAGTTCATTGTGAAGGCGCACGGTGAAATCGCGCCTTGTGTCACTTGCAGGCCTTGCAGCCGGGTTTACTACAAACTGAACTATAACCCTCTTATTCTAAGTTCTAAATTTTTTGATAAAAAGGTGATGATGATAAATTCTCCCGGTCAGTTACGGGTGATGTTTATTTTGTTAAACATTGGTGTTCTTGTTCATACCTACTGTTTCTATTTTAATACTGATAGATTGAATAATTTTAGATTCTTAAGGCAATAATAACGGCAGATAAACATTGAAGTATTTTTCGTAGGTTACAGTGAAAATTGTATTCATTAGAACTGTTACGACATCTGCAGACAAGCCAAAACGAATGTTTGCCATCCGAAGTTGCGTTTGTTTGAAGTTGAAGAGCTGGAGCAATATGATTAACCTCGTGGCTTGTGTAACGTTTGAATTCGACAATCCGAAGGGAAAACAAATATGCTTTTACTTTTAGGGTTAATATTTACCGCACACATATCATTCATCGTTTGACTACGCGATTGGATTAGGTTTTAGTATCTCTGTTGTGTTATGATTAATAGATATTTCTGTAATCCTGTGTAATCATAAGATTTATATTATCTATTATATTTTCATAATGTATTAGTCTGTCAGTCAGTTCATATATTTTCTGCATTGATAGGTTAATATTTGTTTTGTTAGATGACATATCAAGATAATTTCGTAAAAGCGTAGTATTGATCAATAGTACGCTGTATCGCTGTACACGGTTCTATTTAATAGTACAATACTATTAAATACAACCTATTATATTATCAAATATACTACATATTTTCAAAATTATAGCAATATACTATCATGTAACAATTATTTGCTAGTGTTGTCGTTTGCACGTTTTAATGTAAGATACCACGTGTTTGAAGCGGACATTTCACAAACATAATATGTAGTGAATACTAACATTATGAAACACTGCACGTGCCTTGCCATTAAATTTAATAATTTTAAACTATAAAAACGTTGGGGGTTCATCCATCCATCATGCCCAGCATTGGGAAGATTCAGGCTAGAATTAAATACCAGTTTACACTGATATATTATGCAAAAATATTTGTAAAAACACATATAGAATACATACTAACACTCAGCCACAACAAATATTCTTGTTCATCAAATAAACATTTGCTTTCGGTGGGGATCGAATCCACGACCCACAGCATGGAAGGCAGAGCTACCAACTGAGCTGTGACGCTTTTCAATCTGATCGAATGGACGAGATAATTCACACCATGCATGCAACCTCACGTAACATCTTTAAAGTTGCACATTCACAAATAACTATTTCCAAGAAACTATCCACTGTAACGTAGATTACTTCATAGTTAGTGAGATCGCGTGATCGTTTGCAGTAAAAGTGAAAATTGTGATTTAACATTTTTGTAAAATGTACGTGAATTGTTTAGCTTTTCTTGACATTAGAGATGATAGCTATCGATTTAAATCCATCCATCATATTACATCTTATTAAACTCGACTTAATTATCGTTCTTAATTAAACTAGTATGATTTCAGAAAAGTAAACGGAGAATAATAAAATACGTACTTATTATTTTAAGACGTTCGTTTAATTTATAGTTCTTTGTAAAAACACTTCAGATAGAGCTAGGAACACTAAGCTTGATTAAATAAAAAACTCTGGCCGCAGTTACATCTGCAGGTGGGTACTATTAATTTCATAGTTTGAATTGAGCTGAGTGCTTCTTTTAGCCGTAATAATCCTTTTTAGAGTTCCGTACTCTTATGGTAAATCTGGACTCTATTACTGAGACTTATGACTGCTACCTCATGAACCGTGATAGTTAGAGAGTTAAATATTCACAGATGTTGTATTTCTTTCTGTTGCCGCTATAACAACTAATCTGTACTAAAATATTAATCAACAAATTTTTTAAGGGGGCTCTCATACTGTGATTTGCACTATGCCGGTTTTATTTAGTCACAACCAAACTTGGGAAGTGCATTAGTAGCCTAACATAACCTAGTTGTAAAATCGTATGTAGTAAAACAAATCTCTGATAAAACGTTCAGTGCCCTGGGTTTTAATCGCGCCGTGCTACGACGGTAGGCAAGACGGTTTTAAACCTCACTACTAATTCGCACGAGCAGACGCGCGCGTGTCTCGCAATCAAACGACTTTAGTGCAGTTACACTCATAGATGCGGTATGTAAATTTACTTTAAACAAAATACACGTGTTATCATCAGACAAACAGTGCTATTCACCCCTTACTCTTCAATAACGCCGCAACGAGGAAGATCAACTCGACTGGCCACGCCAATGTCAGCGAGTTCGAGGCCAACGCTTGTTTACTTGTCGTGTCGACTAGTAATTACGTGAGTTAGATCATCATGTAAATTGTTGCCAAAATGTTTTCTTTAATTTACTAGGTTTGAACTTGTGAATGATTGTCGTTGTACTCCAATAAATTGTCGTAATGCGTGTAGTGTGCTGTGTGTGGTTACTTCAAGGTTTAAGTTTAGTTTTGTACTTAATCGAATTTCAACATGACTTACAGAAAATGTAGGCAATTTGACATTACAATGAAGAAAATTCAGCCTGTGCTAATGAGTTTTAAACGACCTATCAAATAAACAGCTCTTTTTGCTAGAACATCCAATGTCTAGTTGTTGTTTGTATATGAACTCCTACTTAATCACTTAAAGGATCCGAACACCTGAGAGCTGTTCAATCTCGTTTTCATTCCATCTGCGCTGCGGTTTCTAGAAACTAGTTTGAATTTTTATGCGTCTAGTCTAGAATCTTTTAATTGCTTATATAAAAAGTTTGAACATTACCCTATTAATAGGCTTCAAAGTGTTTTTAGAGCGGGCTTATCTGGGAGCCTGTGTGCACTCGCACGTCCCACTTTAGTAACCACGCGTGTAACAGTTTGCTATAATGCACACATACATACTCATAATGAAAGCTACCCTGACACCCGCACTAGTTAGACTAGATCATGGGATGCCGACAAGCCATTTTAACGTGCAAAAAATATCTTGTAGAACAGATTATCATATTCTACAGGTTAGACGTTATTATAATGTATGCGCAACGCCGGTGCAGCGGGGTCTAAATGAAAGACTTAATCGAACATATTTTATCCTTCCGTTTAATACTGAAGACGTACTAAGTGGTATTATTGTTCCCGTACACGCTTCGTCTGAACAGGTTCATCTATTATACTAATTGATTACTCGATAGTATCTCGTGGCAGTGTGTCACTTTGTCAAGGCTACGCCTACGTAATATGCATAAATTCCCTGGTATTGCACGTGTACTTACGTTAGCTGCTAGTTGGTAGTAATATTTTGTCTGACGTAGCTGTTTCGTCTCTCACGTCTCCCGTATCCTATCTCCCTTGCTCTAGTTAGATCGTTAGTAGTTGAGCGCGAAGGTTGCTAATATCTATTTAAGATTCTAGAGCTATTTTAATGTCATGTCACATTAAATTAGTATATTTGCATCGAGAGTGGGCGCTTCTTCATCTCTATCATCATTTTATCTAAATATGTTAGTTTTTTGACCTTGAAATAGCGAATAGGTAAAATTATGGTTGCTCAGTTTTTTGTAATCCAATAAAAATCCCTTACCCTTCTTTACCTTTGTTCTAAATTGCTTCGGTTTTTGTTGCGGAAGTATATGAACAAAACTCCTTTCATCTTATATACCAAACAGGAAAATTATACCAACGCAATGTGTTTACGTTTTTTCTTGTTATCCATCTCAGTCTACGCGCTATCTTATCTATCCACGAATATCTCTGTAAGAAAGGTTAATGATCTAGTGAAGACACCTTGAAACATTTCGAAACATGTGGTTTCTTTCTTTGAGCTTGGAAAATCCAATATAGAAAACAGCTGTGTCCTGTTTCTGTGTATCAATAGGTGCCATTATAAACTGTCACGTTGTTAGCTTATTTACGATATGTTCGTTTCGGTAGGTTGTAATGGAACTGATAATGATGGTGCGTTTCATGCGCGTCAAGAATGTTGGTGATAAAGACCCGAAGCTTGACGCCGGCAGGTTATTCCCAGAAAGTACCTCATTAGCAATGTGGTAAAACCATAAACGACACGATAAGCCTTTTGGACTAACCCAACTTGTCCAAAGTGCTTGTCCCTGAACTGAACCGAACCTGAAACATTGGTATTTTCATTCTGTTCTTGTTCTTATACTTCAAATTAGCAGTGTCTTTAACAATAAACCCAAACAAGAAGTTCTCCACGTTTTTTATTTTGTATATAAAGAACAGTAAATGCGAATGCACATGGTATTCATCTCCCAGATATTAATTAGCGTAAACGATAAGTTCAGAGCTGTTGTACAATTCGCGAAGTACAATAGGAGCTACAATACAGATACAATGTACTGCAGAAGCCTCGCGTCTAGACGGCCCTCGTTACAGCCCTCCTCCTCCTCCCACCTCCCTCTCGAAATACCTAATGAAAATATGCCTTTTTAATCGTAAATGTGAAAACCGCGCCCGTTGACTGGCAGTCTGCTCTTGTGTCACTGTTTTTTTAGTCATTAGAGGTGTTCAGACTTTGAATCAGTACTTTGTCACTGTTCTTATAAAATACACTTACCCGTACCAATACTCGTCGATTTGGTCCTAAACCTTCAAACTTGCAGTTTGAAGTCTTTTCTATGATACCATTAACGCATCTACTTGACGTAAGCTACTTGGAGTGAACCTAGCTAGACGCTATAATGGTCCACAATTGGCTCGAACCGGATCGCTCGCTCCATCTTGTATGCGTGTGAAATTCCTCCGCCGTTTCTCTGAATATGTAACTGTCGCGGAAAGTAAGGTCAAGATTAAAACTCGTTTGAACGTTTATGATATCAATAAGGATCGCTAGAAGTCTCCTGCATTTGACAGTGTCAATGACACGGCCGATTTGGGTCGATGACTCGCCGCGTCGAGTTTCATTGCCCTCATATTGTTGATGTTAACTATCCGCATAGGTAACAGTTTATAGATGCTATTATTTTTTTATATTGCCTGCCCCATCTGCCTCAAGTAATATAATACGACCCTTCTCGGTGCGTCCTTTTTGTACTCCTTTTGCACCCTCCGTGTCAACTTTAGGGCATTGACACGCACACAAGTTCCAATCTATCAGGGGCAGAAAATCTTGGCGTATTTATTTGCTAATTCTCTCTCTACCTGGGGTGGTTTTGGAGGGAATTCAATTTCAATGCTGTAATTGAGTGCTCTGATCTTGGCAGGGTTCTATTGCGTCTCTATGTTACTCTTGTTATGATTATTATATAGCTTTGATTACGGAATGCCTGATTGGTTAGATTTGCATTAATTACGTTGATGAAATGTATCTTAATGACTAATGGAGAAGGGGGGATCATCTGAGATACTGTTTTGATCTCTAAGACATTATAACATTTGTAATTAAAGGACAATGCCCAGTGGGCTATGGGAATCTGTACCAACTTGCATCAATTTGAATTTACTCTCAAAGGTCTAATTTTGATTTACCTTTTCGCTACCAACAATATTTTTTTCAATGTTTAACCGCATTTCAAAATATTTAAAAATGTATTTTATTTTATTTTTTTATCATGTTTGCCTGCTCAGCTAAAGCTTACTTGGCAAACAAGATTTTTATGCTCAAAGTCCACTCACGAAAATAGGTGACAGCTGGGATCGGAACAAAATAGTTGACGTGCGTAGGGCTTAGTCCTAAGTTGCATTTTAAAACTCCCGACTCTCGAGCCGACAGTCGTCTCTCGGATGTCCATATATTTTTGTATGGATATCCGAAAGACGACTCTCGACTCGAGAGTCGGGAGTTTTAAAATGCAACCTCGGACTAAGCACTCGGAAGTAGGAAATTGATAATCAAGTTTTGTATAATTAATTTTAATTTTCTAAACCCGGTTAAAAAAGACAGTTAAAAATTAACAAAGAACACATATAAATAAAATATTAATTTTGATGATAATTAGCTTGTGACGCAATCTGGTACAAGGTTTGGGCAATGTTCTTTAAGTACGTCGAATACTATAGGATTCATAACGAAAATATTGTGTTACAAAGTTTTCGAGGAAAAGCAAGCAGACCACCCAAGCGTGCTGAGTGGCGAGCATCCTGTCCTTTGCGTTACCGCTGCACTGAGCATAGCCTTCTAACTTGACTCACGATGAACAATAGTTGTATTACAAAGCTGGTATCCGTACACCAACTCAGTCTGTTTAGCTAATTAATGTTTTTCAGATCATCATTGAAGTATTTTTTAATTGCTTTTTAACCTGATCTTTTGTTATTTTAGATTGTTTTTTTTTTGTGTTTTTAGTGTGTGCCGCCAAATATTATCTATTTATCACTGTTAAATATTTAAATCCCCTTCAGATCATTAAATAACCAGTCCGTATACTTCTATAGTTCATTAAGAAAAAAACTATCTGTTATGGTGTTTTCCGCGTTGCTCAATCCAGTTTTGTTTGAATTGGAATTTTTAATTGTCGTATAATAGTCATTTTAGTTCATTAAAATCACAAACAATTTTATTTTAAATTGAATATCGTTCAACGGAATTATAGTAAGATATAATTTAAAATTATTATTTTTTCCTTTTTCCGTTATATATAAGAAAATGTAAGACTTTTAACATTTAATTATCGCTAAATCACGTCGTTTATATTCCGATCTTCAGGCATATCTTATTGGGACATTAAAGAGATTGCGTGGTTCCTTCAGAAACCGAAACCTGAAGTACGTCCTTTCGCCCGGGCGGGCGGCGTCGGGCGGGGCCGTTGACTCGACCATTACCCCACCTTGAGGCCTTCACACTCACCAGTACCGACACCTACACGATAAATTCACTGACCAGTACCGATACCTACACGATATGTATCTATTATTATAATCCATTATTATAATCATTTATAGAAAAAAAACAAGTTGGTAAATATATTAAAAGCATACATTTCTAAGAAACTTTTTATAAACGTAAAATTATTTTCATACTAATCAAGTGGAATGAAGTGCGTAATACCATAAATAAATTACAAAATATGTGTTTACGAAAAATTTCAAAATGTCTAGAAAAAAAGTGCAAATAATTTTTACATTGTATACAGACTGACTCAGACTAAACGTATGACTTTTACACTGATGATATCGTGCAGGTGTCTGTCAGTCTAAAAAGAGTCACCCTCACTCCTCACGTACTAGATTTATTAGACTCTACGAATAACATGTGGCGAAATTCACTTGTACACCTTAATGGGCAGATTTATATCGGTAGAGCCTCGACGGCAACGAATTGTTAATTCCGCCTGATGACGGGAGGAAGAACTGATTAGTACTGGTTGCTTGACCAGTTAGATGCCTTCAAGCAACTTCAAACAAAATACGGTAAAATTTAACTAAACATTTTTAAGCTCAAGATAAAGGGTACAAATCTAAGCAAGTGTCGGATAGGTAAAACTGTAAGAACCAGCCAATCTCTACCTTTTTCGGCATAATCTAAAGACGATTGCCGATTACCGGGCTTCAACCAATCTCAAAATAAATAAAACATTACGGCTAAGTCACTAAACGGTTTACTGGCGCCATCTACTCAAAATCTATCCATAATTTTCTTCAAATTTTACTCGTGTAAGACGAAAACTACAAGTAGGGTAAAGTCTACAAATCGAGGCTTTCATGAATTTACATGGCACTAGTAATGAATTCTCGTCGGTTGACACGAATTTCATCAGCCGTGCTCCAAAATTAAATAAAACGTCGAAAATCTTTGTCGATGTAAAACATCTCTTCCCATGAGTCTGGTGCATATTTATCTCTATGTTTTCGTCCGCATTCTGTTTTCTCTCTCCATTGCATGTATAGCTACAGATGCATAAGCTATAGCAATATACAGCTTTGCCATTTCAAGGAACGCTGCTAGTTTTTTTTTTTTAAATTTCGCACACAGCGTTAGTGCTAGGAGGACTTATAGACCAGGCTCGATAGGTTTTAAAACCAAAGAAATTAATAGCAGGATGAAACCCATTAGAAAAGGAAGAGAATATTATAAAAACATAAGGAAAAATAATTTACGGGCGATCTGAGTTCGGGAAGGGGGTGGGGGTGAGCTTTTAAGGGTAAAAAACGCTTTTTCTCGATTTCCGGCAAAACTAAAAGTCCTATGCAAAAAAGTCAAATGGCAAAGTTGTAGGTAATTAAAAGATCTAAAACTTTTCTATACACACTTTTTTCACATAACCTCAAAATGTATGTGAAAAATTCAAAAAACCAAGATTTTGGTTTTTTATTAATATCTTTTACAAACAATTATATTTTTTCACTAAATTTGGTGAAAACTTACCTCTTTATGTCCCAAATACGCTGTAATTTATTCGATTAGAAATATATATTTTTTTCACCTTATTTTGATTAAATATCGAAAAAATATCCTTATTTTCAATCGAAAATTCATCCGTCAAAATATCAGCTTTCTTAAAAAAATTGGTATGTTTTCTGTTTGTTGAAATCTCTTCTTTCCGATAGTGAAAAAAAATGTATATGTTACCACAGAAAATCTTCTCAGAAAATGCAAAAAAAAAAGTTAGTGAAAAAAAAAATTGTAGGATGAAACCCATTAGAAAAGGAGGAGAATATTATAAAAATATAAGGAAAAATAATTTACGGGCGATCTGAGGTCGGGAAGGGGATGTGAGTAAGCTTTTAAGGGTAAAAAACGCTTTTTCTCGATTTCCGGCAAAACTAAAAGTCCTATGGAAAAAAGACAAATAGCAATGTTGTAGGTAATTAAAAAATCTAAAACTTTTGTATACACACTTTTTTCACATATCTCAAAATTTATGTGACACATCCCCTTCCCGACCTCAGATCGCCCGTAAATTATTTTTCCTTATATTTTTATAATATTCTCCTCCTTTTCTAATGGGTTTCATTCCACAATTTTTTTTTTCACTAACTTTTTTTTTGCATTTTCTGAGAAGATTTTCTATGGTAACATATAAATTTTTTTTCACTATCGGAAAGAAGAGATTTCAACGAACAGAAAACATACCAATTTTTTTAAGAAAGCTGATATTTTGACGGATGAATTTTCGATTGAAAATAAGGATATTTTTTCGATATTTAATCAAAATAAGGTGAAAAAAATATATATTTCTAATCGAATAAATTACAGCGTATTTGGGACATAAAGAGGTAAGTTTTCACCAAATTTAGTGAAAAAATATAATTGTTTGTAAAAGATATTAATAAAAAACCAAAAACTTGGTTTTTTGAATTTTTCACATACATCTTGAGGTTATGTGAAAAAAGTGTGTATAGAAAAGTTTTAGATCTTTTAATTACCTACAACTTTGCCATTTGACTTTTTTGCATAGGACTTTTAGTTTTGCCGGAAATCGAGAAAAAGCGTTTTTTACCCTTAAAAGCTCACCCCCACCCCCTTCCCGAACTCAGATCGCCCGTAAATTATTTTTCCTTATGTTTTTATAATATTCTCTTCCTTTTCTAATGGGTTTCATCCTACTATTAATTTCTTTATCTTTTTGTAATTTTTCAAGCTATCTACCCCGGACTATTAATGCTAAGAGCATTGTCTGCCAGTCTTCCTGGATGTGCAGAAAGATGGTGTTATTATTGTATTAGCAAAAGAATAAATATTATGTAAGCGATACGAAAACAAGATCACAACATTCGGAACCGACGAGCAAAAATCAACCTTGACCCTAAAAGTTTTACGTGTAAGTATAAGTACCTACATACTTCAAAGGGTACGAAATGAAATGTCTCGTCTCCTTCACTAACTCGAACATTATTACCTGTTTGTAAGGGATCGGTAATTATTTAAGCGTGCGATGGTTTTAAGCCAACATTTAATTACGAAAGAGCCAAAACTGTTTCACTTTTGTAATGTGCGTACTTACGCTAGTAAGTAGTTAAGCGTGCATTTCAGATTGGCACTATAAATCTTAAAAGTGTAATTAAAAAAAACAATGTAATGGAGGATAGTTGACTGGTTGTTGATTTTCTGAAGGTTAGGTAACAACGTAAGAAAGATAACATTTTGTCATCTCATATATTCATCTGCGATTCTAATGTTTAGTCTTTAACCACTTGTAGAAACGTGGTTTGCTTGAGGAGGCAGTCACCCCGCAAAACCCTCAAGTCTAGACTAGAAAAAAGAAGATCGACACAGTCAGCAATTCCACAACAAAGAGGTTCCATTCCGTTCCGATTCCGACCCTTCCCGCTCACAACCCTGAAGAGGGGCGTAAAAGTAAATCAGAACGCGGAAAATGTTTCACCAAAAGTTGTTTCCAGTAAATGATTTGCCGTTTCAATCAAATCGCGACAGCTGACGACGGGATCAAGCCTTATTGTACCCTTTACCTTTATGTGTATTGTGTTAAAACAGGGCCTTATTTATAGCCTGTCTTATTGTTTCATGCGTGACTATTTGCGAACACCGCGCTTGTATGTACAATCGTCAACACAACGTTGCAAAAATACGACTATGACTTTTTATTCCAACATTAAGCATCAGAACAAAGGACGAATTCTCTGAATCGCTTACCGCACATAAATGGCACACTTCTCAGTTAAGATCAAAGTTTGATAAGGTAGATTTGAAGATAGATTTATTACAAAAGTTATTCAGTCTTTGAAAGTAACGCCCAACTGAAAAGTACTACCTCAGCTGAAAGACCTATGTTGTTACACCACTTCGAACGGCGACTGTCCCTACTCGTACCGACGAGCTAAAGTTATGCAAACAAGTTCGAGACGATCTCGGCGTGCGGTCAAGATTGCTGAATTATAGACTTCGCATTGAAGTCGTCGGTTATTTTGCTTTATTTTGATCCCTTGCCGATTGAATTATCAATAGTTTACGACCATCCCAAAACAAGCGAACCAATTCACTGTAGGTTTACATTGAAACCTTACAACCTAAACGGTTTTAACCTTGATAAGCAAAATTCAAATTCAAATCACCGGTATTAACACGCGGCCTCTATTAGTTTAAATATGCATGAAGTTAGTCTTCAATTTGTTTGCGTTCTATAGAACTAGAAGAATAAGAATAATATCTGCGCAAATGCTCTGAATGCAATACCTTGCATAAGTTTTCGCTAAAGCTCTATAGTTTACCTAATGGAAATACGCCATAAAACTTAGTCGAAATCCATCGTAAATCCATCGAATTACATATGGAAACCAGGTTACAGGGGATTGCTTACCGGTATAAGCTACGCTTAAACATCTTTATGTCCGCAAAACATTGTCTTTGTAGCCGATCGTCTAACAACCAACCAAATGAAGATGGCGGTTTATCGCTTATCTCCATATAAGTCATAAGATGACACATTGCTTTGAATCTAGAAAAAAAGTAATGACCTAGCCTGAGACATGTTTTTGGGTCTCAGATATAAAAGTAGTAATTTGTCATTCAGGCAGATTAAATTCGCCGTAATCAGATCACCCGTTCACTGGAAGTTGAGAATTGATAAGAACCTGCTTTCAATGTCCACTCGTCCTTAGGTCTGCTCGTAAACGGCATATTATTCTAACCCGAGCTTATTTCACCGTAAAATGCAAGAAGCGTAGAAAAGCAATGAATAAGAGTTCGCCCACAACATTGCTAAGTGCTCTGATGTTACTCGCCAATGAGATAACAAATAAAGTTAGCCACTGTGAATCGAAGATATTAAAGCCTGGGGTTTCTTTTTTATAGCTTTTATGAAGCTTATTGCTTAGAGGATTAAAGTCAAATCGTAGATTGTTTTGAATTTACCTTGATAATAATTTTGTACAAACAGAATCTGTCTGCTGCGAGTGTTTTCGCATCTCAGTGTACTTCGCTTTGCAACACAAAGTCGAGAGCTTCAGATGCCGGCGTTTAAATAAAGCTCTTGTAACATTCCCCAAATACACGGAACCGTATCGTTTGCTTTAATGATCGTTACCTTTTTGTTTTCTTGTTCATTAAAATTGGCATCGAGAATACTCATAACAAAAAGCGATGACAAAAACAGTGTTTTTGCTTGAAGCCAACATTGAGCGTCATGAATCACTGAAGACGGCCGACATTGATCCGGTTTATTCGGGACATGTGGACGCGATGCGTGCCACATGGCGCGGTACTCCGCAGCAGTGGAACTAACCAACCAGTGTCTCAGCTACACATCATTTCATTTATACAATAACAAATAATCGTATTTGAAATGACAACAACATAAAACAACACGAAACATAAAAAAATGCATTAAGTAAAATGCATTACATATAAAGTGACGCGAGCTTTCAAACTTTCTGCTAATCTGACTCCGTTCTGTGGTTATAGCGAAAAGTTGACAGACGCGTAGCACCTCCTTTGCTAGAATCGACGAGCTAGAGATACTAGCTTTCCGTGGAGCATAGCACAATTAACCGTTTCAGTGCGGGAGTCTCTTGGACAAACTTTAACGCCTGGCGGCGAACAAATATTTCGTGGCACCACAGTGGTGCCTAACGCCAGGGACTTTGATGACACCACTGTGGTGTCCTCCGCCAGGAAGTGTAACTTATCGCTTTTTTGCCTGTTTTCACGTGCTGAAAGTTTAGTCGCCACCCAAAACCGAACGTAAATTGTTTAACTTTTCGATTAGCGTGTATAAAAGTAACTATCTACATGTATTAACGGAAATAGAAGGTAAATCCCTTATTTCTATCAGAGGTTGTAAACATTTTTGTAGTTTTTTGATGGATCGATTGATTTAACGTTACTGTAGAATGAAATATGAACATTTGAGACATGCAGAGCGCTATGAGTCTTTTCTAGTGTTTTGTTGGGAATTAAAATTCATGATAAGTTTTTAATTGAATATTCAACTGGCTTACTAGTAACGTAATGTACTATTATAGTAATACAACTATAGTAATTAGATATTTGGCTTTTGTTTATGGTAGATATTTAATATTATACAATAATATATTGTTTTGATTTAGAATTACGTAAATTAAAAAAAATGGTTGTCTGTAAAGTCGGTTTACTGACGATAGTTGAACGTGACAACGTCAACGAACGGGATTGTAAGCGGTTCTGAAAAATAAATAGTCGTTCGAAACAATTTAAATATTTTTTTCATAAAATTCTTCATTCAGAAAATGATTTTAAATTTAAAAAATAAAAATACAACAAAATACTTGAATAAAATTTATTGTTTAAATTTCTATTCATTGTTAAAATTTAAATTTTGATTTTATTTTTTTAATAATATAATTAAATATTTTCAATTAGTTAAGTTAATTATTTTGATTTATTTTATTTTATTTTATTACAACGAACACAAAGGCCAATTGTGCTTCTTTGTCGCTCGTTCCGCGCTCTCGCTTGCACTTCATGAAACGCCTCAGAACGCCTCATGAGTCATGTTTTTTCGTGCGTGCAGCCGGCTCTATCGAATTATAAGACGTTGTCACGTCAAAAAAATTATACAGTAATACCCCGGACTTACGCGATAGGTGGGACCGAGCGATTGCCGTGTAAGTCGAATTCGCGTAAGTCGGGGTTCAACTTTGCATATAAATACATATAAAGTATGTTTAGTCGGGACCAGAGTTTAAAAAAAAAACAATAATTTAGATGAAAAATGGCTAATAAAGTGTAAAATAATATGAATAAGGTAACGTAAACCGAAGTTATTTTAAAGTCGTAGGCTTCATATATTAGAGTTAAGTTTTTCTTCTTCTTTCCCGTAGCATACCATTGTTTTATCGCCTGTTTTGTAGTAGAAACGCGTTCTTCATTAGAATCTATTTTTTCTAAAATTTGTAACCCCCTCTTTTAGATGACATAATTCGATATTTTATGTAGATATTACAACAATTCCACGCGGAACACGTTTAAACCTATCGCAAACTGAACACTGAGATCAAAATGATGCGCGACAATGAAAATGAAAAACCGCGTACCTCCGAATTCGCGTAAAACGGGGTAGCGTAAGTCGGGGTATTACTGTATTCCAGAATGAGTTTGGGGAAGAAACCTATTTCGAACAAAATTCCCGTCTGAGAACCTAAGAAAATGAGGATGAAAAGAAACGTATGAAAAACGATCCAAAAAAAAAACTACGAAGGGTTGTGCAACGTGCACAGAAATAATAACCAAAGATATTTCAATGTCCACTGAAAAGACTAGTAGAATAGTAGAAGATGAAGAACAGCCTTAGATATTCATGGCATTAATATTTTGGGCAATTTGTATCTAACGAATTACATTTCATATAATTTCTTTATGGAAAAGGTTGAGAATCCCTGAAGTGTGTGAAATCACGTGATTTCCTGAAACTGACACTGTAGGGAGGATCTGTGTGACAAATAAAGACTCTTTTGTTTACGGAAAGTTTTTGAAAAACGTCAATTTATTAGATTTTTACGGGTTTCAAATTTGGCACCACTGTGGTGCCACCCGCCAGACGCAAAGGATAATCCATGGCACCACTGTGGTGCCACCCGCACGGAAACGGTTAATATAAAATTATATGTATGTAGTGAAATATGTAAAACTTTACGACACGCGATTTGTCTGAACAAACTTAGCTTGAGAGTTTGTCTAGAATTCAATATAGGAGCTATAGACCACTCTCAAAGCCATACAACTTTGAAGATAGTATCATACTGACGTTGACCACCCATTACCGGTTTTATCGGTCTGACCACAATAACTAGTAAAACGGCGAACGATCGAACTTCGAGTAATAAACGTACTGCCTGAAAACGAAAACATAAAAGCTGAGATACTGCTTCTCAGAAAACGGTCGTGCAACCTTGCTTCGAGTGGACTCGACACACGCCGATCGCGAGAGTCAGCATTCGGCGTATTTGCGTATATGTTTATATATTTGCGTTTTAATACATATGGAGTCATCACCTGGCGCCTGTGAAACTTATACTTCACTTTAGTCCGGTGAGTCACAGTTTTACGACTACGAATGCTGTGTCACGGGCGCACTGATATAATTAATGGTCAGGGTTATTTGACGAGCTGTTTTTTGCCGTCTAGTTGAGGCAAAATGCTTTCGTTCGCCCTTTTCAGATATCTTAATGTTAGTGAGATAAGGTATGGTGACTTCATCTTACTAACAGAAAAGAAGAGAAAACTCAAGGTATGCTCAAAGTAGGTATCTAGCTTAAACTTGAAATGGATTCCAGAATCGATTTTCGATGAATGTTTATTTGTCGTTAAAACACTTTCTTATTTAAAATGTATGATTTTTTTTACCTTTTGTAGATACTTACCTACAATTCACAATGTTGAAAATCCGAAAAAAAAAATCAGTCAGTTTATCTCGAATGGGATTTTCCACAATACATGAACTAGAAAAAGGTTACTAGTTCCGGGTCCGAGTTCATTATAATTTATTTGTGGTCGAGCATCCTGTCCTGCAGTGATAGGAAATCTATTCTTAGTACTTTATATATCAGACTGTACGATCTCCCACAGAGATGCAAAATACTGATCTACTGATCAAATCCGCAAACGAAAAGTTTAAAATAACGTGAATTCTGGAGTTGTATTGTCCGATCGATATTGGCACCTGTATTTTCTTTAGGTATTTTGACTGAAATTTTGCACCGACCGGTTCTGTAAGTACGTAAACTTTATAGCAGTTGCTACGCAATCAGGCGCCATCACCCAATGGGTTTCGTTCTTTACGTGTCAGTCGTCTCACCTTCAGATTGTCCATTCTACATATACGGACGAGCGGTACCGGTTTTATCTTATCCAATAACATTGAGTTCCGAGTTTGATAACACTTTTATAGTCTGCCTCCGCAATACGTTCTCATTTTTGATTTCTTATTTTGAACTGATTCAAATTCAATCTTCGCGATGTTATTGGATCAAAACTTCGACTTTACGATGAATATTGATTTGAAATACATGTAGATATTCTAATATTTAGCATTTGTTTACTCATAATCGAACTCGCTTTTGATGTTATCATTTAATATGCTTCTATAAGTAGTCTATATTGTGACAAATTTAAATTATGTATATTTAATTTGGGATTAATGTACTCTAAAATCATTTTTATTCCTAGAAAAATGTCTCTTACAAACCTAATCTATTTCGGTTTGAAGCAATAGTAATAAGGTTTTGAATTTTTTTCGACTTTCCTCTTTTATATTCTTTTTTCTTATCTTGTGTATTTAATCAACAGGTAACAGGCCACCGAGACAAAGTCAGCCAGCAGATCCAACATAAGCTCGGCGACTACTACCTCGCGCAGACGTTCATCGACGACCCCAGCAAATCCATCGGCATCTGCGCTGAACCACCAAGTCCTGCACCATGTAAGTACATACTACATTTTTGTTTTAATCTTTTCGCACTGCTGGGCAAAGCTCTACCTCTACTTTAACAATTCTTCCGATCAGCCGCCGCTAACTACAAACTACATATCGTGTTATGTATATCTTTACGTACGTATATCGTGGTATAATATTCCATAATTCCAGTAGATAACTTAGGGTATATGGAGTAAAATAAAAATTTGGACATAAAAGAGAAAAACTTTATTAATAGGATCTTTTTTCAAATCCCAGTAAAAACCACAAAATTAGTCTGTAAACCTGAGTTGTAGCTTAAGTCAATGGCCTTAATAAGAGCCTAGAATTAAACGTGTTTATCCCGAAAATTCCCAAACAAACAAACAACGACACTCGGTAAACGCGAACGCTAGTACTTTTATCCTTGTGAATTTGAGACGCTCGAACCTTCAAAGTGTCTCGGATATATCGAATTTGGCAAGCGAGGGTCTTTCAGCTAAGTAAAACGAATTGTAAGCAAAACAGTTTGCTTGTTGGTAACTGTAGAAAGACATGCGATGGTACAAGACCGTTTGATCGGCCGTGCATCGCGGGCATTCTATCCGTGGAGCACAAAAGAAATACTATCAGGTTATGCCAGGCACTCAGTACTCACAACACGTGTTTCCCTCCGACAACGATAATACTAAACTCTATTTTGCTATCTGTGACATGCATGCGAGTGTTCACCATATGGTCTGAATAGATAGGCAATTAGTAGCCCGGAGCCCCGATGGCTGAGTTTAGCAAAATTTATTAGGTAAAATTCGAGTGGCCTAAGAAACTATGCACTTAATAATAACGGTAATAAAGGCACACTGAATTGATGTGATGGTGTATTTTAAGTAAAGCCTGATAGAGACTTCAAAGGGTTCAAAGATTCGGCAAACTCACAACTCGCTCGTGTGGAAATTCGATTTAATTTCGTGCAGATTTCCTTAGCCGGCGGAACCGGAGACTTGTTATAAAATGTGTGTACACAAGAAAAGGCTACACATTATACCGGTGTCCCTTGCGGCGGAGTATGCTGCTATTTGTCCATGTCTCTGAGAATCTGCGAAATTAAAGTTTATGAAACATTGCGCCAGTAACAAATCCGACTGCGGCCTCATTTCGTGAGGTAAGAATTTACGCTTTATTATAACAAGAGATTTTGAGAGTCTCATTAGAGTCAGCGATACAGCTTCAATCAAATTGGTCAAGTTGGTAAACAGAAACGCCGGGGGAAAAGCTTTTAAAACTTTTTTATTTGAGAACCCGGAACAGATAATTTTGCGATGGCATTATCATAACAAAAACGGATAAGTTATATGATACGCGGTCGCGGCGCCCTCGGCTCCTTACGAATCTTACATTTTCAGGTGGTTTATCCGATATTATTTATCCGACCGTATTATGGCTAATTCAGATCAATTTATACATTGGCTCGACTCGTGTACGCGTCGAATGGTACATTGCTTCAACAATTTGAAATGCGATTAAGTAATCGAACAGCCAAAATTAAAACATCTGGCCATTAAATTTGCTGCTAGCAGTCTTGTGAGCTTGGTAGTTATTTATCGTCTTGTGGTCACGACTGTTTGTTGCCAGAATGTATCTCGTTTTTGTATTATATTCAAATATCCGCATGTGCATTATTAAGTAGGAATATTAAATTTTCATTCCACGTTCATTATCATTATGTTGGATGTACAACGCTGAGAATTTTATCAACGGTGAACGTTACGCCATCACTACCGGCTGTGAGTTGTGAATTACCAAATAGCGTTCCGCTGCGTGCGGTTACCAGTTACCACTGCTATTCCAATTTTTGTTTTGATTGACGACACCGCGCGGGTTTGGCCGTAGCGTCATAATAAATGATTCAGTGAAATTGTGTGCTCTCGCTCGCTCGTTCTCGATTCGGGCACGCCATGCGCCAGCCGGCGGCGCTCACTTTGTCACTGACAGTTGTGACGACACTCGAGCACGTAGTGACGTCATGTGTCAGAGTGGAACGTCACACGTCCGCGATTTCCCAACGTGTGACTAAAGACTGCGGAAACGTTTTGGTTGTGTGAATGCGTTTAATGTGCTTCCATTCCATTTATGACGTATTTTGAAAGGATATCGCGGACTTACTCAAAAACTTTAGAAATGTCATTTGGAATGTTTGTTTAGAAAAGCCAATAAACATAAAAGGTAGCTTACCGGGACAATCTTATCCAAACTTACGGATTCATCCTTTTGAAATGGGTAGGCGCTCGTAAAACGTTACCCCTATAAAAACCCGGTAATAATGATATTACGCCAGGAGAAAATAATTGTAAGACATTGCATAAAGTTCCTAAGCTAGGGCTGCCGTGACCTAAATTACTGGACAAAAATTTAAAAAGTTTGCGACTTTCTGGGAGTGCTATAAACCATAATAAACGTAAATAGATACTCTACACCTCAATAGTAAAGTAAATACCTACTATTCCTTGGGAAAACTTAAACCGTCTGTCATTTATATTATTTGTGTACCGAGAAACAATTGTTACCTTTGTGTAGTTACCCGGACACTTTTCGAAGGCTCCGTCTGGACGCCACCAAAACTACATACCCGGACATATCCGGTGAAATGAACGGGCGGCAGGGGTGGCAGCCCTACCCGAAGCAGCCTACGTCTCTCTAAAATGCCTTTGTTACCGAACGAACTTAATAAGGCCGAATTTTAAGTCTTAACATTTGATTGCGAGTTTTTCTACTTGTCGGATGCGTATCTGCTTGTTAGTTCTATCATTCTTGCATTAGCCCATTGGGAGTGAATTATCCTTGTTTGTTAATGATAGCTACTATTATCTTCTTCTGTGGACGAGTATCGGATGCTTTGCCACGTTTTACGACAATTCGGCACACTCTAGAGACCTTAATTTATTCCGCTTGAAATAATTCGAGGCTGGAATACGTTTGATGAGCCTTATGTAACCGCTTTCTAAGGTTATAAAGTTGTTAAAACACAAGCTTTGACTACAAATTGATTAAATAGTCACGCATTGGTGATATTCTAGATTTCCATAAATAAGCTTTAATATTAAAATTGGGAACTTTTTTTAAATCAACAGAATTATTTCATGCTATGCATGCAACTCACATAACTTCCGCATTTTATTCAAAGTTTCAATCACCTGCTCTACTTGCTAAATGGGCATATCCGTCGACACTAATACCGGCTCTAGCACTAACATTATGACATTTAGTGCGATTTGTATCTCTTTTATATCAGCACTTTATTGGCCATTGTCAATAATGGTGATGACCGATGTTGCAAGGTTCAGTCACGCGACTCTACAAAAAATGTGATCAACGATAGCAATCAATGAATTGGCTCCACGTCGCGCTCACTATGACCGTAATGAAGTACGCCTATGACCCAGTTTCGGGAAACCGGTCTCCGTACGATAAAACAGAGTAAACATACAAGTTTGATAAATGATTCAAAAATCGCGAGCGACGCGCGTCTCTTTGCGTGCGTTACGGCTTGCTAAAACAAAGGGTAAAGCGATAAATGTCAAAATTTGGCATCCCTACGCGTGTCATTCGTGACGAACGGCATAAAGTGTTCGTTGACGACAGCGGGAGCGACACCAAGCTACATCCTCGAAGCGACGAAGCTAATGTCGCCAACAAACGAACCTGTTCGTCATCTATGTCATTGTGATGTCCGTATTTTACCATGACCTCTGCCTTCCGGCTGATTAGAATCTGTTCCACAAGAAAGAAAACAATTGAAGGAAAGTTTTGTTTAACAATGCGAGCTGAGTTTTACGACAGTTTGAGTTATCTATTACATTTTTAGTAACAGACTTTTAGTATTCCCAATGACGTCACTTTCTGCGTGCAATTTGCGTATTCGCAATAAACGTGCGAGGAACAATGGGCTCGGTCGTTAAAAGCATAATTCTCATTGTAATTGTGTAGCCGAACTGTAACTAAGCCGGTGGGCTTATCGCGTAAACTGATGGTTTTGTTTGCTTGACCACTCCGTCACGCAACGTGACATGCTCGCCTTATTTGTGTCGAGTGACGACTTTCAGCTGACAAATTACCGTGACATTATTGTTGGAAACGAAAGCAGCCGTATCATAAATATTCATGTCGATTTCGGAACGGATCTGCATGCTGCAGCGCTCTTACACAAACGTTTAATTGGCGCCTGAAGTAGTTGCAGGTTGACCTTAATTATTCCCTAGAGAACCATACAAATGAATAGACACGAAGGTTCGATAGCTTCTAAATACCTGAGCTTTGTCCAGTAGGTACTCCTTTGTTTTAAAAAGGACTTACCAGTTTTTCGACTGCAGACGCGGTGATTATATTATCATCAACAGCGGAGCAGTGGGCAACAGCGGGAATCCACAAAAGTAGACAAACCTTGTACAATCTTTATAGTGAAAAGCAATACAATTTTAGTGAAGAGTTTAAAGAAAAAATAAGAAACTACTCAAAAATTTTTAAACGTGTTTGCCGTACTGCTAAGTCTCAATATATAAGTTCAAAAATTAAAACTAGTGATGATAAAATAAAAGCTACGTGGAAAATAATCAATAATGAGACAGGGAGGGTCAAAGAACATAACACCATATCCAAACTGAAGGTTGACGACATCATCATTGACCAGGATGTTGATGTGGTCAAAGCATTCGAGACATTTTTCACTGACATTCCTGTCTCAACTACAAAATCCTTAAACTCTTCCCACATATTCGCGGAGTCATTATTGATAGAAAATATACCTAAAATTCAAAAACTGTTCAACTTCGATTATGTGCATGCAAAGGATATTGTCAAAGCTTTTAAAATGATCAATGTAAAAAAAACCACGGACCTCTGGGGCGTCTCCGTTGCCGTCGTAAAACCCGTGATTGACCTTATCGCTCAAGATTTGGCCTTTATATTTAACCAAAGCATCGATTGTGGTGAGTTTCCTGACTTAATGAAACATAGTAAAATAACACCGCTATTCAAATCAGGTAACCGTTCAGACCCTACTAACTTTCGACCGATTTCAGTACTACCAACATTTAGTAAAATCTTTGAAAAACTTATGCTTCTACAATTACAAAGACATTTTGAAAATAACAATTTACTTGACACAAAACAATTCGGGTTTACGAAGGGACGCTCAACGACCGACGCAGGCATTGAGTTGATAAAGCATATTTTTAAAAACTGGGAGCAATCAAATGACGCCTTGGGTATATTTTGTGACTTATCCAAGGCGTTTGATTGTGTGCATCATGAAACGTTGGTCAGGAAACTAAACCACTATGGTGTTAGGGGTGTTGCTCTGGAACTTCTGTCTTCTTATTTAAGCAACAGAATTCAAAGAGTTGACGTAAATGGGAAACGTTCTCCGGGATCTGTGGTGAAAATGGGTGTACCACAAGGATCAATACTAGGACCGTTTTTGTTTCTAGTTTACATCAATGATCTACCACGAGTAGTTAAAGATGATCACGAGATTGTACTGTTTGCAGATGACACTTCACTTTTGTTCAAATTGGAACGACGACAAACAAATTATGACGACGTGAATAATACAATCTCAAAAGTTGTAAACTGGTTCAATGTAAACAACTTATTATTAAACGAAAAAAAAACTAAATGTATACGATTTGTTTTACCAAATGTCACACAATCGCTAGCTAATGTCAAAATTAAAGATGTAAACATAGATCTAGTGGACACCACAGTGTTTTTAGGAATAACCTTAGATAATAAACTTCAATGGGGCCCACACATAGACAAATTATCGAAAAAGCTTAGTTCTGCAGCATATGCAGTCAAAAAGATCCGCTTCCTTACAGACGTGGACACAGCTAGACTAGTTTATTTCAGCTACTTTCATAGCATTATGTCATATGGCATTTTGTTGTGGGGGAATGCTGCAGATGTAAATACCGTATTTGTGTTGCAGAAGCGAGCTATTCGTGCAATCTATAACATGGGTCCCAGAGAATCGCTACGAAATAAATTTAAGGAAATAAACATAATGACAGTGCCTTGTCAGTACATTTACGAAAACTTAATGTATGTTCGAAAAAATATTAATCTTTTTGCTAAAAAAAGCGACAATCATAATGTTAACACAAGAAATAAGGATAAACTCGCTGTTCCCATTACTAGGCTCACCAAAGTAAATAAATCTTTTAAAGGGCAATGTGTACGCTTCTATAACATAGTCCCAAGCTATGTTTGTCAATTGCCGATTGGCAAGTTCAAAAACGTAATAAAACGAAAACTCTTATCAAAAGCATATTATAAAATATCTGACTATTTAGAAGACAAGCAAGCTTGGGACGAACTAGCTCCAACTTTGTTAAACAATTGTAAGAAGGATCATATGAAAAAAACGCTAGAATCCAGGTCTAGTTTCTTGCCAGTTCTTCTAGACACTGGTCGCGACGAACTGGCGCCTAGAATCATCTAGTATGTAAGACGTTTCAAAGTGATCCTTGTGATTTTATTGAATAAATGATTTTGAAGTTTGAAGTTTGAAGTTTGATCAGTAATCAACGTTACTTATAGTATCCATATTTCACAATGGCGCGGAATATAGCAATCTGGTGCCACTGGGTATTTCAAACTAGGGATAAAGATATATTCGTAAGTTGGCGCAGAGCAAATCTTGTAAATATCTCATAACTTTCGAATCGTCGAGCTTGCTATTCTTCCTGGATATGAGTTATTGAGTTTCGAGCTCACATGCTTCGATTTTGGATTCTACATCTCAGAAACTAGATATTGTACAAGTTCTTCTTTCTTAAACCTAGATATCTTGATTGTATGAAACGAAAACTAGTTTAAGTCGTAGCCAGTTTTATAATACCTTTGTGGAAAAGACCAGATTGGTCACGTTATGTGCGTTGACTTAAATCCGTTCCTATATGATGTCTGCCTACAACATTCCGATGCTGATTGGATCCCAGGCTTATGATAAATGGCAGTGTGGCAGGGATGTGATAGAATATTTATGAATAAAAATGAATCAAGAAAAACATAATTGCAATAATTTGGAAATGACCAACAGCAATTTCATTAGAATAGGTTCGAGCGTAAGTCTGTTTTTCAGCAATCGACACTAAAGTTGTCACGTGCCTGCCAATAACAAAAATGCTAAAAACTTGGTCGAAAGTCAATAAAATTCATAAAACAATAATACTTCCATTCAAAAACACCTAATTTCAATAAATGGCGGCATCAATAACCGAACTGGAGAAACGTGAACCGCACTCGGTCAGCGACCTTATTGCTCTTAACTGCATGCATAATTTAGCCGTTTGGCCGTACCTCGCACTTTGATCTAGTGCGCCTTGCCTGCCCGGCCTCTGTCACTTGGAATCTACCTATTTTATTGAAAAATGATGTCTTTTGGGCTACATTAAGTTAAATATCACTTGTTGTTTCTTTTAATGTGTATGTCTTATTCTGACGCTTAGTTTTTTTATATCCGTTCTTCTACTGCTCTGCTAAGGCTGTATATTGACTTACCAACGTCAGTTTGCCCATCACTATTACAGTATGGAGCGTGTTGACAACCGCGCAATGCAACGCCTCTGAGGGATGCTCGCAAATTGACTTGTCAGTACATTATTGTCCGTAATAGCTTTATGCGTTGGAGCTGAAGGTAATTGATGCCTTCTGCTACTGTAATAGTGGTTTTTGTTGTCATCGAATCCATCATCTTTTATCTTTTTTTGCAATTTGTGCTCTATGAATCCCTCTGTTATGCCATCAATTTTAAATGCGTGTTTTGTCTAGGAGCAATTTATATCATACATTTAATTTCAACCAAACCAATTAATCACTGTATTGTCAAAACAAGATAATGATTAATTGGTTTTTATATTTTTATTTACTTGTAAGTATTTATTATTGACGACCGATGTGGCGCGGTGGGCGATGGTCCGCCTGCGACGCGGATGGTTGCGGGTTCGATTCCCGCCTCGGGATAAATGTTTGTATGTTCTGCAAATATTTATTCCGGGTGTTCTGGGTATTATATGTATAATAAAAAATATCTATCTAGGTATGTATTATATTGTATTAAGTATGTCAGTCTTCTAGTACCCATAACACAAGCTCTGCTTAGCTTGGGGCTAGATGATGTTGTGTGGATTGTCCAGCATTATTTTATTTATTATTTAATTTCGCATCAGCTGCTTAACGCATGGCACTTGGCACAAATGGCCGACTACGTAATTGTAAAATGAAACTGATGTTTCTTACCGAATCAGGCTGCTACCCTTCGGCTCTGTCGTGAATAAGTTATTCAATTAAACAACTTTGCCATGAATTTGTTTCGTATTTTCCGAACTCGATGAATCTTTTGATAAGTTGCCTCCCAGAATATCAATTAGGAAAGGGCGTGGATGACATAAACTTCATCTTATCCCCTGTTCTTTTAATCTAAATCGTGGAATTTTTACATTATCAAGTAATTACAAATTTATTATTAAACCATTTACTGGTACATATATAACAACATTAACAACATCAACTAAAACACTGTTCCTATCTAAAGCTTAACCCCTTATCTTATAAAAAGTTAGCGTTGACTTTAAGTCATCATTACGTATGGTAAACAATACTTCAAGTCTGCGCTAACTTTTTATAAGATAAGATATATAAGATAAGATAATAAGGGGTTAAGCTTTAGATAGGAACAGTGTTTTAGTTGATGTTGTTAATGTTGTTATATATGTACCAGTAAATGGTTTAATAATAAATTTGTACCAAGTTACCAAGTTGTACCCGAAATGAGTAAAGTAAATAATGTCTGTAACTTATTCGCTCACTTTTCAAAAGTGCTGCAACGCAGTAATAAGTCCTGGAATAAACTCTTGCTGTTATGAAGCGTTTCAGTGGTGCTTGTTTTATTTACTTTGCTTCTAGTATATCGCCCGGCGAGAATTAAGAGTTAGGGCCTGTGTGTAGTGTTGTGAAATATTTTTATTACCTACACTGCTGTTTTTAATTTTTCCACAAATTGTTTTTCTTTGTAGAACATAACGCGAGAAACCTAATGAACTAATAGCAATTATTTATTTTTTACTAAGATCAAATATGTGGCTTGACACTTTTCCCTCGTCAAGTGTCTTTTGCTTATGTTTTAGTCTCAAAGTTATCATTGCTTGTTGTAATTTAATCTGGCTGAATTTCATTATCATTACTGCTTATAATGGAATGCTTGTATCCATCTTGTTTCACCAACAATTCAACTTGAACCCCATTTACAATACCTTCACGAATCTTCAATTAAAAGTTGGGGAGTTCTGTGATTGTTGTGCCACGGTTAAGATACCAAGTTTAAAATACGTCAAGCTAACAATTTCTCTGTAGATTTATGGGGTCAATATAAATACTTCTTATTCAAATTAATCTCGCGTAAAACAAAAGGGTGTGTTTAATGCTCGATGAGGTTTCATACCGCAAGGCCGTGCGACATTTGAGATACTCAAGGTCGTTTTACCAAACATGGTCATACATTTGAGGTCGTATCGTAGTATGGCTTTAAGTGTATGTGCAATGGGTTCAGAGTTGCGTCATTATTATATTTCGAGTTTCCTTCCACCACATCTTCGTTTATTTACTTTTCGACTTTTGGTTTGTTAAATTGTTTATTCAATGTCATGTTTCCACTTCGTCTTATTGTGTGCGTTTTGTATAATGGTCGTAACGCTGGTAAGTTGAAGATGCTTTTCGGAATACGCAAGAATCTCGTTCTATTATTTATTCGTAGTCTTATTCAGTTCTTGGTGCTCTGTATTCCGCTCCTGCTTATAAACTGTTTTGGCCTTATTTCTAACTTTATAATCCACGTTTTCGTTGAAATAACTTTAGTGCAGTTTGTGTATAATACATATTTTGTAAAATTTTGTGAGTAATTTAAGTTGCTACAAATCATTTCGGAGGCTATCTTACTGTATTATAACACATTTACTCGCACCAAGGATCTTTAATTTAGAAAAAAAACCTTTTTGCTCTTTGGTCTTGCTTTTGAATTCCAGATTATTAATTAGTGTAGAGTTTTAGTTAATTTGCTATTTTTCTTAATTTATTAAATTAAATTCAAAACTTACTCATTTCCTTCTATAACTGAAGTTTTATTAAGTTTTACTTATTCTTCGTAAACCTCACAAGAATAATACCATATCAAATGCTATGAATGTTCAATTCGTACAGCACTATGCCATTTGACCCAGAACAATGTATTGTTACGAAATACTAGTTAAATATGGACAAAGCCCCTTGACCTAGTTCCAGGTTGGTTATAGATTATGTTACACTGTGTAAGGAGATGAGTTAGTTACTGAAGTGGGTTTAAAATCTTATTTAAATACTAGATCAGTTCACCCTTGTATTCTCAGTAGACGAACTATCTAAAAACCTCACACAAAACTTTGTAACACAATCTGTCTGGAAGTAATATTTTGTTCCAAGGGTTTTCTTATATTACGACACACAATGATATGGCTATTACAATACCATTATTGCAAATCTTGATGAGTCTAGCCAACTAAACAAGCTGATATATCTTTAGAAGCGATGGGAGCGTGTTTATGGCACTTCTAACTCGTAAGTTAGATTATGCCTATCCACGTTCCTGTTGGTGAATTGCGCAGCTGTTCATTGGTGAAGCTGCCTACGAACACAGTTATTGGTAATATCATCGGTGAAATCCTTATTAAAAGCATTGAGTCAATTGACTCATCGAATCTTACCTTCTTTTGTTTAAGCCCCGAAATTGAATTTCGAACGTGCGGTTCATAATCTTTTGTTTCTAAATTTTGTCTTAGTAGAAATGTGTAGTGAAGACAAGGCTTCATTATTTGATGTGACAATTCAAGGTCTACAACTTCAACGTATGTAGGTACCATAACCTTTAAGTTGGATTTAATTTTAGTCCAACACAAAGAACTTACATATTATTATGTTTGATTTTTGTGTATGTTCTAATGATAACCTTTGCGCCTACATGTCTATCCATCATCCATCAATCATTATTTTTGGAGAAACTGTGATCGTCACCACATTTTGTATTGTAATGACCGTGATATGGCGATGGTGTACCACTTTACAGCTACATCAAAGTCAATGTCACTGTCAGAATTATAAATCCGAGTGCAAAAAGGGTGATGTCGTGTTTTATAGCCTTCACTATAAGGTCATATCTTCATTTCAATAGCCAGATACATATTTGATAAGCAATTAAATTATGAATTGCTTATAATAAGAATCAAATTATGTGTTAATGAATAGGCTCTAACTTCTTCTCTCATTCATATGGGAATTATGTTCAGTCAGCAAAAAACACTAGTGTTTGTGTTGTCTTGACCTTCACCTTTCGTAGTTTAAATGAATGCTACGTCATTGATGTTTAAAAGTCGTTCTACACAATCTTAGTAGCATTTGTAAAAGGATTACATACTAATTATCATTTACATTCGCAATGGACGTTATACTGTTTAAATGTTGTAAGGATTTGGACCATATTGGGTTTAATGAAATAACGACGGTAAGCGGTCGCGTATAGAGTTGGAATTGTATTAATAAGTTAGTGATCGGTTGACGAGTACTGGGGGGTGGCAGATAACTTTAGCTAGATTGTTCGAATTAATAACCTAAAACAAAAGTTTGCTTCAAGAAAGCTTCCAATACTCTTTTAAAATGGCAATTCATTGTCTGCCAATACTTTCATTTAGCTCCTAAAATACAATTAAGTAAGTATGTTCTTTAGCCCACCGTTCTAGCTCTGCTTTTCTATTATTTGGACTTGAGAAGCTGATAAATATTAGCTGTGATGCAATGATGGCAGCAAAAATGAAACATTTATGAGGATAATTTTTTAGAGGTGCTAAAAGCGGGCCCGTACTCCGAAATGTTGACTCGCATTGTTTCCACTAGTTTACTATCATTACCATAACGTTGTAATGGCTGCACTTTGAGAGTTATACGAGTATTCAGATCGTTAAGAAAACACTTTGTCTTTATGCCTGTACCTTATTCTTCATCGTTTAAAACTGGACGATAGACAATCATTCTCGTTTATGACATCACTGGTTTTTCTTTCTTAGCCGTTGTCTATTTTAGAACACTGACCGACTTTGGATATGATATGATGGCAGCTTATGCGACTCATGTGACCTATTTCTTGATACTGCTAGTTACATTTGGTACCGCGCGGCCCTGAACAAGTGTGAGCCATGGCCCCCCAGAGAGAAGGGAATTGATTTCAGAGAAAAATATCGCGTATATTGCGCTGCCGTACTAATATACTTTTGCTTAGACCTGCTAAAACACTCACATAAACTTTTACGTATGAAATACTAAAATAATAAGAGATTTGACGGTAATAAAATAATTCAAAGACAAATTATAGAAACAAAAACACAACACCAACACAATTAATCAATGAAGTGCTCTGCAAAGGAGTTCTTCCAAATATTAGTTCGACTTTGCGATCCAATTTCGCATTATCTGACCAATTTCTTTCCTTATGCTAGCATGTTATATGCCATATCTCGGCCACATTACAGCAGTATTATTATTCTGTGTTCGTACACTGAAGGTGCCATAAAGTATCTCGGAGGGCGGTCGGATCAACGGATCCTCTCGGAGTGTTGGAAAATGTCGTGTCTCGAGTTTCGCGAAATGCGATACCTTCGCATGTTGTTTATCGTCGTCTTAGCTATCATTTCCTCTTAAAATTGCTTATTGGTTTTCTTTGTTTTTTATTCCGGCCGTTTAAATTTCAAGGTTCTGAGAATTTGGCTTTTTGCCTAATTAATTTTGTAATTTATCTGAATTTATTTTTTATTTTGATTTCTTGGTGGCATTGTCAGATCTAGGACAGTTTATATTTTATTAATACTTTTGATAAATTCCTTTTGAGGTATTCAAAAATCGCCAGCCTTATGTAGAATATGATATAAATATTACTATTCACGTATTCACTTCTAAATGAAAACTGATTTAAGGCGGTTTAAAATGTGAGCAGCAATCATTATTGCAATCGGATATTCGTTAGTATTCGTCACATGTTCTACACAATAATGAATAAAATCCCACACCAAAGCTTTAAATCTCGTTAAAGCAGAATGTTAGCTAAATGCCATGATGAAAATAGTTTGCCATCGCTAACCGAAATCCAGCGGTTGCACGACTAGCACGCGTTAGTTCCCAGCCGGTCAATTTGTT
The DNA here is from genome assembly GCA_932527185.1 of Ecliptopera silaceata. Taxonomy (NCBI): domain Eukaryota; kingdom Metazoa; phylum Arthropoda; class Insecta; order Lepidoptera; family Geometridae; genus Ecliptopera; species Ecliptopera silaceata. Next base: position 5,731,477 of record OW052211.1, read on the forward strand.
GTCAATTGCCAATTTAGCTACCTGCCATGTCCCTGGTGTACCGTGTACCCCACATCGAGATCGAAGACTATCTTGAACAGGATAACTATCTGAATCTGTGTTATTTATTTTGTTGTGATGATTAACTAGAGTGCACTAATGGTGATGATGTTACGGTGGATTCTGTCTCTCTCTTCTTCTCGTTCTGTGAGGTCTTCAATTCTTGATCGTGACTTCAGGTGAATAGGTTTGCTGTCAAGGAATGGACGCTTTGGCTCCAGTGGTTTATGTTTGGATAATTTTGGTACGTCGTAGAATTTGCCTAAATATCCTTATTGAGCTGGTCAGTCCACACTGCTGTAATGTTGAGAAAATGCTACGCGGTGAAATGGAACGGTCATCTATACGAACATGTTTATGACATATTCCGCTTTGCTCCAATAAAACAATTTATCGCCGCATAGGTACGAGTATTTTTATACCAACTGTCTTCGAGACTCTTCCTCGTTCTTTTTGTTTATATATATTTCCGCTGCGTAACGGATATAGAACCGGATTCTCTATTTTCTCAGACTTCACCGGTGTGCCAGACAATTTGACAAGAACATCACCAAACAACCAGTGGTTGCTTTGTATTGGGTGCGTTGTCCCGATTTTTGAACCTTGACACGGTGAATTGGGACAATCAACCAAGTTGCTGTTTCGGTCAATATTTTCTGAAAAAATGTTTTTTTTTGTGTAAGTATGTACTTGCTAATTGGGTTTTCTCTACTTTAAGTTTTCTTTTTTTCGTTTATAATGATTTTTCATCAGTATAAGTCAAATTAAAAAGACGTTACGTTGACCTAAATACGAAACAGTCGAGTTGTCACACGTGCAAATAGCAAAAATGAATACACCCCCCGCCCCACTAGCTGCTCTTTTACCCTAAATAATAGAGTTTTCAAACGCGATCTTGCGATATTTCATGTCACATTTATTAGTACAAATTTTATCATTTAGGTCATGCTCGCTGCGACCCCGAAACGGTGATCCTACAAAATTATGAAAGGAGATATCTACGTTTTACGACACAAACGACCAATAAGAAAATATTCCTCCGTCCCATAATCCTAAAGGGCATGAAATATGTTAGGGCTAGGATCAACGTGAAAGAAACTTATTTATCGGATGGGAGAGGCCGAAATGTAACCTACACGGCTACACGCCATCAATTACCTCACGATTGGAGAACTTGCAACATAAAACAGTTCTTTGTAATAACTTTGTAATTCTTATGCGATAAACAGCTGGCCTAATGAAACCTCGGACTCGGCAAAGTTTTCCTATTCGCGTTCCTTGTCTCGATTAACTAATAAATCTGACGGTTGCCGTTATATGAAACTTTCAATATATGCATCGGATATTCCTTTGTTCGGAATCCGGAGCGGTAAAATTCATAGAGAGCGTACATAGGTGTGTATGTAGGTAGTGTGTTCTGTACCGCTCTGTTTATGCACTCGGTCGTCTGCATACAAAACAACCAACCCGCTGTTGCCTTGCCATTTCTCTATACACTATCTACAATGGGAAAGTTGTTAAAAGTCTAGAGCTACCTTTGTCACGAGTCGTACTATTAATTTGTCGATTTGTAATCGAAATTAAATGCCTCCGGGTTAAATATGTATGGAAATTGGTTTCAAAACTTTTATACAATGTAAAAAGCTTGTAGTATTTTTAAAGTAATATAGTTATTATAGCAATCTTTCTGAAAGAATCAAAACTTAATCTTTTATTATTGTCAATATGTACTAAAGAAGTTTTTGCAGAAGTGCTTTTTTTTTTAAATGTCACAATGATTACTGTTAATTAATATTATTTTCAAGTTCCGTTTATAGTTTACTTTATTTTATTTCAACCAAACGGAATAACGTGACACCTACTTAAATATTAAACTAACAAAGCAAGTTACATCATTCTTAAATACGTTAAGGTCTTTCAAATAAACACTGTTAATACACGTAGTCCACAATACCTTATTGTTTAAACTTAAATTGCTCGCAGTCGTACAAAAACACATTCAAATAGGGCGTTGGGCTTTGAAATTAACCTCGAGTTGCTAAAGTCACGTTATTATTGTTTACGGTCGACTCTAGCCTCAACGTGGGCTGGAATCAGACTTCAGAAAGTGAAGCCTTTGAAACTCCTTTAAAGTATTGTTCAGTGATACTTTGAAATTGAAGAAAATTGAATTGTATTTGCTATAACGACCAAGTTATTATGTAGAGTCCTTTACCTCATCCATGCGAATATTGCATTCTTCTTCTTCTTCTTATCGTGTCGATGCTACTACTGTATTTTGTTGTAGCATCGTGTTGGAAAGATTAGCCAGACGAGACACTGCTTTGCCGTGCCTAGCTGTTGCTGTTAATATTGCATTTATGACCCTCCCTCGGGTACGATGAACCAAACCTTGAATTAGCTTGTTTTAAAGTACCGGTTAGACTTATATTGACGTGGAGCCTTTATTTATTTCGTACTTACTTATACATTTTAACGATACTTTTTGCACTGATCGAAATATACGAGCCCCAGGAAGCAAAATACCTGAAGTGTTGAGAAGTATTATGAAGAACCGGTAGGTCATATAAAAACGTATACATAGCTAAGTATAGAAAAAATAAGAGACTACCAGCTCGGAGTGCCAAGAAGTTATACTAAAGGTTTTGTTTAAAATAAGTTATGTCGTTAAAAAAAGTGAAAGACTACTGAATATAGGTAGGTAAATCTTAATGTGAAGAAATGGTATCAAGATATTTCTGTCACGAGGTCCGCGAAGATAATGGCACAGTCGCATAAGATGCATCATACGTTGTGAATAAATCATATTAACTTCCTTACAGCGAAGGTAAAGGCCTCGAGACGTGTCGTCGCGGATCGCATTGACCCGTTTTACGTGCAAACGGAACGGGCACACGATCATGAACCTTAACTTCTTCGTAATAAAGCTTTAAAGGTAGACTTTCGACCAGAGCGGCTCCGGCGTCACTGACGCAGCGATAGTAACGCGGCGATAAAGCGATAGTATTATGCAGTACGAAAACGTTCGAACGCTGTACGAATCGCTGCGTTGCGTCAGTTACGCCGGAACCGCGCTGGTCGAAAGTCTACCTTAAAGTGCCCTGCTAAAGAATACAAAGGTAACATAAAAGAAAACATAGGTAACATTTCAGCTAAAATACGGACAGAAAGATAACAATCTCGTTTGAATAGGTAGAACAAAAGTTATTTTACCAGCTAAACGAAAATCCCTGTTACATATTTATTGACCGTTACAGTGACAGCCGTTGGTGGTCGTTGCGTAAATTGCATACAAGCTCTCACAGCGAATTGCATACGCACAATGCATTCTGCCGATTGGCTCCACGCGTATTTCACTTTGATTCAGCTTTCGATGTAAACTGAACTCTATCTCATCCAGTTTAGATTCAAAAATACTGCGACTTTGTACATAAATTGCTAATGTCGAGTTTACTTTGCGATATTACTCACGAAAGGATAAATTACGTAGTTGGTTGCTTTTGTCATTCTTTACATTAAAAGTTTTTTGGAAAATTACAAATCAAGCAGGATTCGTATCCGTGACTTTCATTTTGATACCTTGTAGCATTTCTGACGATATAACACGTCATCTTAGTAAGACTACGTTGTGTAATTCATACTATGGGACCTTCACCTTACAAACTATTACGTAGGCTGCGTCCAATAGCATTCAGGGAATTTCCTGGTAAGTACGATTCACGACTGTAGGTACGTACTGACACGTCTGCGGCACTGCTATGACCTCGAGTGTGAACAAAGAAGGCGCGTGCTCAGAATTTCGCTCATCATTTTGTTTTTTACTTTCAATGGTCCTTTCCTCTATGTCTGCCTGCTGTAATTTACCGATGTTAATATAATTTAGTTTTTGTGTTGCTGTTTAGTTGAATATTTTAATAAATATGATATCATTTGTCAATATGGGTTAATATTGTATTTTTTAATTCAAATTTTTACTTAAGTAATTTAAAAGATTTAGTTTTTCCAAACGCGAAAGGTTTTTAAAATCAATAACTTTTTTTTGTTACTTGCTAAACTAACCCTAAACTAAACTTTTTATCATAATGTTATTTGTGGTCCAATTTCGTCGGTCACTTTATACCTTCATTACAAGAAAGATCAGTCCTCGAAATCATTAATAGTGTCGTCGTGAAACATGTACCGAGTTCTCGTAAGTCGTGCGTGATGGAATATTCTAGATTGAAGTAGCATTTCTCATGAGTCTCAGCCGGCTAATTAGAGACATGTTGAGTCGGTCAGTGTGCGGTGGGCGATGCGCGGGCGCACGTGTCAACGGCCGCGGGTGCGCGTCATTGGCCAGCGGACGCCATTGTTCGGGAGGTATCAGCCTCCCAGCCTCCCTCCGCTTCCTCGCCCCGCCCCCTACCCGCCCAGTTGTTAAACCACCCCGACGAAGAACTTACCATTTTTTCTGAATTACCCGTTTATTTCTTGAATCATTTCCACCAACTAAACATGTTTGATATGAATTGTGTTGATGCCGTTGATCTTTGCGTGTATTTTTGTATCGGAAGAATAAACAAAACCGGCATATTTTTAAATAGTTGTATAACATTGAATGTGGAAGGAGTCAGCACTTGTCAGATCATATAAATAACTGACCCATATATTTTCTTAGTAAGTACACCTACCGATCTCAATCTCGGGGTTACGTTACGATTAGGGGTCGAACCGAACCTCTTAAAATGTAGCTATTATATCCTAACGAACAGATGAGTTTCTTTTGATCTTTCTGAACTCAAGCATTTCATTTCATTCCTTTTACTTTATGCACGAAACGAAATATACTCTTTTCAATCTTGTTACCTTTTGGGTTACAATTTATCTGCGTGTTTATTTATTCGGTATTCGTCTAAGTTCATTTTAGATAGTTCAAAACCTTGCCAATATAACACATTATGAGTTCGTTAACTCAATGCATATTTATAATATCTCGAGTTTTTGGCAGTTTACAATGTAGAGTGACGTAGACCTTGATGTATTTTGTTTTATTTCTAGGAAATAAACTGGTTTGTTTATTTTGTCTGAGTGCATTGCTTCCTTAAATAACTTTCCGGTATTATTTTGCGAAGCATTACACGGTTATTGTTCTACTCTTCACCAAAATGTGAAATCATATGAACTTATTTAAATAAACAAATATTCATGAATACACAATGACATCTAGAGCCAAACAAAGCGAAGCTTGTACTGTGCAACTAGATTGCTGATAAAATACTTCGAAATATTAGACTCAGACATAGAATTAAAATTAATAATTGTCAATACAAACATTTTGAGGACCCCTGCAGGAATGGATCAGGGTTTTGGTAAGTATTTGTTTCTTATTTTGTGAATATATAGATTGTAAAGTCTGAACAAGGTCACAAAATTTACTATCAATTATATAATAATTTATAAATATGTAATATAAATAATTTATAAATAATAATAATTATATACCTATATCTACTAATTTAATAATAGTTTGGGACTAGAGTGTGATGTGTGGAATGTCCGTAAATATTTATTATTTATTTATTATTTCGAAAGGATATCAACTCTAAGCGTAAATACTTACATTTTATTTCAAAGGAATCTTCCACACTGTCCCCAAAGGACAATTTATTTCTTTCAGGGTCCAATAAATCTTCAGAACCCTTAAAATAAATTAGAACTATTGAAACTTGCTTTCGCCCGAAGCTTTACTTGCTTTATAATTCATAATTATTAATAATTCAGTGGTTATTAGGTATATACAAAGCACGAATAAGTTTGTCATTTTAGACATGCAGTAAACATATCAACTTTATTAAACAATTTTTTTTTGTTATGCGTTTTGGTTTATATTCTATTTTTTGCTAGAATTCACTTCAGATTTTGCTAAAATTAATTATATGGTCTGTTCAATGATTGAAAATAGTCTGTCTCATCTCTTTTGATTCTTCAATGAAAATCGAACCAACTACCTTACCATTACCACAAGATACATACAAACGTACAATGTGATATCTTACTAGCACAAATTTTCCATAGAATTAGAGTAATATCTCACAGTCACGACTTTCAGACATATCTTAATCGAATCTTCTACTTAAAACGTTTCGGTCCAATATTTATTTGAATTGAATAATCACATAATTCTATAACAAAAGAAACTAAGCTGACGTTAAAAATTGGTGTTAAAATACAATTTAGACGTCAAATTTAGGAAACTACTATCTATAATATATCAGCTTCCGTCCGCGTCTTCTTCCTTGTCTCGTGTGTTCATTCTCCTATATATTTCTGTATTTTTAAGATAAATAAACTTAATACAATAATTAATAAAATATTGTTGATTTTAACCAAGGTTTAGCTAGGGTTGGCGCGAGGTAGTAACTAAATGTTCTAGTTATGAATGGTGTCTATTGCCGGTCCCACCTTTTTGCCATTTGTGGCGTCTCACTCGTGCGTGACTACAGTCTGTGGCCTCGTCGTTTTAATAATCGATTTGATAAAAGCCATTAACGTACTTTGTATATCTGAAGTTAGGTATTTAAATTCCTAATCGTAATTGAGGTCAGGTCAGACCAAAGACGTTTCGGAATTGTTATTGTGAAATTCGAATAGAACTTTGGTCCTGTTGATGAAATAGATTTGTTTTAAACTGTCTGATGATTTAGTTTGCTCTTCGAGTATCATTCTCCTTTCTAAAGGGTTTTGTCGAATTTTGGTAATTAGAGAAAAGGGCTTGATTACCAATGCCACTTTACAAGGAATACAAATTCTTCTGAGAACTAAGTTACTGGTATTGTGAGGTGATATTTTCTTTAAGGATGGGAACTAATATTGTAAAATAGCGATGACAGCTGTAATGTTCGTGCAGTCTAGAATATGGCTACCACCTTTGCCTGTTATAAGACAGATAATGGGAAAATTGTAAATTGACCAATCGCACGCTACCACAGAAAATATTACGTACATGTAGCTCGCTACTGAATACGTGCGTGGAGGTAATTGAATGCAGACTGTCTACCACAGCCTGGGCAGACTAGCTAGATCACTCTGTATATACTATTACCATGCAACACTGCCTGCTGTATAATTGATTCAATATACTCAGGAAAAGATAATAATCGCTAAGCTCATTAGACGACTGGTGTGCTGGGCGTTGTTAAATTCGGAAACTCTTTTCTAAGATGTTTTACTCTTAACCATCAAATACATATAAAGAAATTTATATAAAGAGCCTTCGTCATGAGAGACCTAATTAATTTGATTTAAAAAAACTGCGGCACAGGACAGAGGCGTTATTTATAGTGTATCAGCTTTTCCTCTATCACGGTGGTGGTATGTAGGAAGAGATAGAATATTTAATGCGGTTTGTATTGGCAATCGCGTGTAATGAAGTCATGATTGAGAGATACAGGCTCAAGCCACGATGCTCGGAACCTCGTAGGTGGAGCGATAATCCGCGGCCGTGATATCTCATTCAGCGTTTGATGGTCATTGTACGAATAATTTTATAACGATCTTGAGAATCCGTGGGAAATTTTCTTTACGGATTTGCTGATCGTCTATTTACACACACTTTGAAACAGCACAATATCTCGGTATGTTAACTAACTCTTAAAGCAAGAACGTTTGAGCTTTGTTAGTTTTAGTTTGATATCATAAAACAGGCTACTTACTACTTATGTAGTGGTGTTAGGCATTTAACATACAATAAAATAAAAACTCCATTGAAGGCAGATAAACAGCAATCAATTTTAATGATTTCGTCCTTTGATGGACCGATAATCGCATAAAAATAAATTGATACCATTCATACCAGTTGTAAGAGTAAATATTACTTTTTTTATATCTGTTAACATCAAAACCAGTTGTAAAATAAAATACCAATCAAGGTTGTCTTGAAGGCTTCAAAGGAACCTTTTTTGCTCGACTGAGATTCCTTCTCGGCAGCGTCAGACCACACGCTTACATTGCAGACTACCTGAACATTTGTCCCTTGGGCTCTATCAAATCGGTCTCGCCGATTGAGCCAGTTATCAGAATCGATTTAAGTTATTTAGTTCCTATTTCACCGCTTATAACCGTTTTTTGAGTTGCTAACAATAATATTATGTTTAACATTTCATACTTCCTTCTTAGTTTGAATGGGAGTTGTTATTACTTTGCCTTTGTTTCTAGAATTCAATAAGGCCCTTATTCATTATTCGCAGGTGTTTCATTTCAGTTCTGACTCATGCAATAGACTTAGCTTCAAACCTTCAACAACACCGTTTTGTTATAAAAATATGTCAACCGCAGTATTACAAAGTAAACTCATTTCAACTTTCTTGATAGAAAAAAGGCCGGCTATCTATTTAGAGGGGACTATATGGATCAGCTCGCAATCTAGGCATCGTAACTTGGACTCCTTTGTCGTGATCGCAATCTCCATAAACCAGCTAAACACCTAGCCGAGATTCCCCTCACGAGGGTCCCAGGAGGCGTCACGGGCCCGGGGAGGTAGGTGCCTCCCCTCCCACCTTCCTCTTTTAGTTATACGGGAGTTAAAGTGCCTTATGATTTTGAGCCTGGGCCACTAAGGTGAACCTGCTCTTTTATTAATCCATAAAAATCTCAGCTTGTAAACGTTGACACCGAATTATTATAAAGACCTCCCAGGGAATGAAGGCGCACGGCAATGAACGGGTGTGGCGACGCGTGTTAAAAATCGCATTTGTGTCAGTTTTTTTTTGCATGCATCATCTTTTTGTGTAAGACCAGACCAGCTCGAACGGTGTCGCGTGCAGAGTGCTCGTCTGGTCCATTAGCAGTCGTGTCGTGTGCGAGTCTGACAGGTGCCACACCACACCAGTTATACGACTTCAGCAGTTAACACCAGATTTCTTTGTTCACAGGCCGGGAATCTCGGCGGGAAACAGAGTTCAAGAAACCTGCGCACGCCCCGCAGAACGGGCGAGTTCACCACCGACCCTACGCTTTGAACAAGGTAAGAACAAATTTAGTGAATATGTTTGCTCTCATTTCTCTGAATACCGGGATAAATAATAACTGACACGTGACTTGCATGCGAGGTGCGAAAGGTAGGCCATTGTACCGGTTTTGGGAATTGAGAAAAATTTCGTTACAAATGCACGCTTATCGGCGCACAATGCTGTTTATTGTTACGGCGTACGCTCCCGGCGATATTGGCGACGGTCGCGTTATGTATTCATGAAACTTTAAAACTCTCGAATAAAATATCTTAGCTACTATGGCGAAGTTTTCAGAAATAGTTTGCGCTGGAAACGCGCTCTGGAAAGTTCTTTGCGAGTTTGATTTGTGCAAACATTTATATTTTGGCCAGGACCGAGCGAAGTAGTTGTAGAACAACAAGTCAATCAGTTGGCAGACTGTGGGGATTATGTTCATTAGCTGGTGATCGACCTTTTCCCGTAACTTCAGAATGTATGTCGCGTCGCAGCCGCAGAACTAGTTTACGCTTGTAAATTATTCAGTCAGCTGAAGTTCGTTTCGTGGTACTTTGATTAAATTCCTCAGTGAGTAAGTAATGGAGAATGCTAAAGTATATTTACATAAGTAAAGCTATCGGCGTATTTGAAGTTATATTCTTAAAGATTGCCTGGCTTACTAACCATAGGCACCTATATTTTACGATATTTTTTTATTAATATTGAAGACGCAACTTATGTATTTGTATATGGAGTAGTTTTCCCCCGGTTTATTGATTCTCATTATGCGCACCCACGTCTCTAAATAACTGTTATAGGATGTTCCTAGTCATTTCGGCCTTATAACAAATGTGTTTTTTAAGATCATGCTCTTAAACGAGTAAAGTAATATGAAAGCGAATTTCTGTTTTAATTTGCGATACAGGACCCATTTCAAAGGAGAATGGGCACTATGGGCCACGACTAAAAAAATTGTCCCTCAAGGTTGCCTTATAGTACGTTTCAAAGGGCTTTTATAAGCCAATATTATACTATAATTACGGAAAAAATCCATCCCATGGAAATCGAGATATTTCGCTGAAATAGTTTTTCATTTAACATCATATAACTAAGAATTCTGAAGGCCCACAAGAATAACTGTGATGGCGTTTAAAAGAGCATTAAAAGGGCTTTAATTATTTCTTAGATTGTTTAAAAATCCAACCTGTGGAAATTGATTTATTCCTGAAAAACTGTAGTATTGCAAAAAATAAATATAGTTTTTCGGAAATATCTCGATTTTCACAGGTTGGATTTTCGAACAATCTAAAAAAAAATAAAGCCCGTTTTATGCCCTTTTCAACGCATTTGCAGGCATTTTTGTGGGCCTTCAGAATTCGGAGTAATACGACGTTAAAATAAAAAACTGTTTATCAAAATATATCGAATTCCATGGGATGGATTTTTTAAATAAATATAATAAAAGGTAGGCCTTTAAAAGCCCTTTTAAACATATTATGTGGCAACCCTGAGGGACGAGTTTTTTAGTCGTGGCCCACGCTCCATACAGAATCGCCCATTCTCCTTTCCTTACTATATACGAAACTCGTGGGGTTACTACAAGCCCTTGTTCCACCTCTTGACTGATGATGTCTTATAAAAATATCTATGTAATGTATTGTATTAAGTATGTCAGTCTTTTAGTACCCATAACACAAGCTCTTCTTAGCTTGGGGCTAGATGATGTTGTGTGGATTGTCCAGCATTATTTATTCATTTATTTATTTCTTCGGCATTATCAGAGTGCATGTTTTTATGTAGTAGTTAATGCTAACTTGTTGTTGTCCAGAACGATGGTGCCAGTTCCACGGTTGCGTCTGCGCATCGACCTCCACCAATTCGGATACCCAACGGCATTCAAGCTCAGGTTAGTACTGCCAGACCATAAAAACAATAAGCTATAGTTATTAAACATGCTTTATTAAGCTATAATTATTAATTATTTTTTCAATACACAACCGCTACGTACCATTACGTACGTACTATATAGTGTAAATTGTCATTATCTAGAATGTATTCCAATCTTGTATCTTTTTCCCGAATACACGAAGCAGAGATTTTTTTTATTGCGGCTGAACTGTTATATCTTTTACTAGTTTAAGCTTTTATGCGAACATAAACAATAATTTTCTGTGTAACCCTGTATCAATTTATTAACTTACTTAATTAAATTACTGTACAAAACAGTTAATTCAAAAGTATAAGATATAACAGTTCAACCGCAATAAAAAAAAACCCTAAAAATTTTGAATTTCTCGCTAGAGCGAGAGGTATCACCTTAACATGACAAGACCATGGTAGTCATTACCTACTTGGCTGACACTAATCTCATATTAGGCGTAACATAATGAGCGTTAATTAACCTTTTCTTATATCAGAACCTCCCACTTGTTGGTGTTAGCTTCTTAACGTGGGTGAAGACAAAAGTAATACCTGAAACCTGACTTTAATATATTGGCAGATAAAATCATATTACCTGAAGAGAATACAAGCTTAAGCTTTGATTAGTTTGGGACTGAGTGGGATGTGTGAATTATTTATATCCGTGAATATTTATTTAAACGAAGAAAACCAAAACCGATAATGTTAGAATAAATTCGTGGCTAACTTTTTTACCTTTTTGTAAAAAAGTTAGCCATTTTGTGGTCCAACTGTTATGGACGCAATACTCCAACGCAACGGGTGCTTAAGACAAATCTGCTATATATTTATTACAGATTTGTGTTAAGCTAAAGAGCTGAGAATTAAGCTAAAGCGAAAAAGCTTCCGTAATATCTCAATCAAAAAAAAGTATAAAATCTGTACCTATTCAATTGATGTTTTAACATTCAATAGGTATACTCCTCACACGCCTGTTAGTAAGTACATAAGTAAAGTTCTTTATTCAATAAAACCACAAGGATCATTTAGAATCGTCTTACATACCTACTAGGTGATTCTAGGTGCCAGTTCCACGCGACCATTGAAGGTTACTAGAAAGAGATACACGTCCAGCTAGTGACATGTAGTGTAACCGCGACGCTATTTACAAAATAGTAAAAGTCTGGCAATTACCTTACTTTTCGTTTGCCATTTAAGATCGCAGACAACGTCAAACCAAAAACTTCTAAGACTGAAAATTGTGAAATCAATTCGAAATACATGAACATAATTTAGGCATGAAAAAACGTTTACGTAACGAAAATCAATTTCGGATTGATTGATTTAATTTAATATATCCTTGAAGTGTCAGCGTAACGTCTTGTACGAACACACAACGCCCACTTGTTGGTAAGGCTTCCGAACATGTGTGGGCGAGGACTAAAATTCAGCTGGAGGTGCTAATGCTGCTGTCGAAGTGCGAACAGTAGCTTAACTTCTAGGTTTATCAGTAACTAGTAGTACGCCCCGGCTTCGCACGGGTAGCCTATATAAAAAATATCATTATAATATAGCCTATGTTCAGCGCAGATAATGTAGCTACACAACAGTGAAAGAATTTTTGAAATCGGTCCAGTAGTTTCAGAGCCTATTCGATGCAAACAAACAAACAAACAATCAAATCTTTCCTCTTTATTATATTAGTTTAGACATGACGATAGAGTGAAGATAGTTTAGTAATCGATGATGTCTTAATCGTCAATTCTTATCGCTAAAATCATACAGAGTGACACATATACAGTAGTTATTTTTTTACGTGAAGAAAATCTTGTCTGAATTTATTCAGTAAATTAATTAAATATTATGACGTACTGTAAATGGGACATTCTGTATATGAACTTAGAGTTTATTATGGAAGTACTACCAACGTACCTATTATTTCCGCACAAACTGTTGATATGTAATGTATACCTACTTAAAGAATTAATGATAGTTGTTTCTTTCTATAACTATATCGTATTGTTACAGAATGCCACGGAAAGCAGTAAACCGCCAATTGAAAGTATTTTAAAGGTAAGACCTTTTAAAACACAATACTTAGTACTAATAACGAGAAAGGCATAACCTCAAGAGTTGACGAATGATAAGAGTGAGTGGAAGAAAAAAACATGTTATGCAGACTTCATCTATCGTAGGATAAGGGCAAGGAGATGATGACTATGCTGAATAGCAAAAGAACTGCTTCACCACCGCGATACAACGTAGGCCGCATCATCATTTAACACCAGATGAGATTGCTGTCAAGCGTTTGCAAAATGCATAAAAAATATATGTAATAGAGTTCGTCCAATTTCAGCTAAGAGGAGAGAGAGAAAGAGTAAGAAAGAGAGTCACATAATACTTATCAGAGATTTCATAGACGTTTTTGAGAAATGTTTGTTACATCATATTATAAAAAAAAAACTTTTTCAGGAAATGAAATCACTTCCAACGCCGCTGTCCGGTATTGCGGCAACACCAAGAAAAGAACTAGAAAACAAGTTTATATTTAATCCCTACACCAATAAGGTAATTATTAGAAAGTGACAGGCAACACAGGTATTAGCTCTGCCATCCGTGCTGTTGGTCGTGGGTTCGATCTCCAAACATTGATGATATTACCATGTCTGGGCTTTACTATGAATTCTACGAGTAAGTATCTATTTTAAGTATTTAAAAATGAATTTAGTATTTTATCAGAAATCTAAACAAACCCATCTCAAATATTGATACAGGGTTACACAGAAAATTGTTGTTTATGTTCGCAAAGTAGCTTAAACTAGTAAAAGATATAACAGTTCAGCCACAATAAAGAAAAAACCCTAAAAAATTTGAATATCCCGCTAGAGCGAGACGTATCACCTTAATGCTTTCTTATTTAGAGTATATTGCGCTTCGTATAACGTATCCTAGTCTTTAATTACCTAATATATTTTCCTTTAGAATAAAAAAATAACGTAAATGTTAATAAAACATCAAATATGCTCGTAATTATCGTTTACGTGCACGATAATCTATTTAATTTTAAATGCATTGTGTTTTAACATTAAAATTATCTAAATATTTACACAATAGCACGTATTGCGTGAGATATTAAATCTTTTGATGTTCTACTTACTACTAATTAACGACCAAATTAGGTAATTAATTGATGGTTTTACTAACTATGAATTCTAAAAATAATATTTTAAAAAAATAATAAACATTCTTACTTAATGCATGCATATTGATCAAGTATTTAACTGTTTCATTTAGAAACATTAGATTAATGATATTAATAAACTAAATTAATGCTAATATAATTAAAATAATATCTACATAATGTATTTGAATATGGATATCTCACAGAACGCTATATAATCCCAAACTAATTTAAACAATAATTGCTTGCAATACACTTAATCAAAATAATCAATTTTGTGAATACATACATAGATTATATAATTATGTATTTCATATACGTTTTTGAAACATCGTTTTAAGTCGACGGTATTAGCCTAACTAATCACGCAACCGTTATTTTAAAAATATTTTTTACCTCTTTTCATAAAATTAAGTAGATATTTTTTACATGTATCTAACGACGACCGATGTGGCGCGGCGGGCGAAGGTCCGCCTGCGACGCGGAGGTTGCGGGTTCGATTCCCGCCTTGGGATCAATGTACGATCTGCAAATATTTATTCCGGGTGTTCTGGGTAATTTATATGTATAATAAAACATATCTATCTATGTAATGTATTGTATTAAGTATGTCAGTCTTCTAGTACCCAAAACACAAGCTCTGCTTAGCTTGGGGCTAGATGATTTTGTGTGGATTGTCCAGCATTATTTATTTATTTATTATATTATATTTTTACAGGTGCAAGAAAACCCACAACTAAGCAGTAACGATCTCAAATCAACTCTTCCCAAAGTCGGTAAGTCTCTTGGACATTTTCATTTAAGTTTGAAAATAAATTAACGTTTATTAGTACTTGTTGTCCTATTAAGTGCGGTTCTCATTAAACTATAAATCAAAGTGATTCAGTATAAGGTTTTCCTGTTTCTATAGATATTTACTTGAAGATGTTATTACGGTTCATTTGAATAGTGTGCGTTTTTTTCCAAAAATAGCGCTTAATTTTTTGCATCAGTTTCAAAAATCTTCGATGTGTATTATAATAATAGCAAAGTAATATTTTATGTTAATTTAGAAGTTGAAAATAAACATCAGATGGAACTTTGGCCGTTTAATCAGTTAATTGTCGTTAAAATGTTTATTCTAGTTTTATCAAGGACAACGCTGTTTTCGTCTAGTGTACCTAAGTTTCTAGTGTAAATATGTACTAGAAATTCTAGACAAGACTACAATATACTTGAGAGATACCTATTGTACACATCGGGATTCTAGGATGTTAGTGATAAAAAACCTTGAAATTTGTGATAATACATAGCATTATCTACCGTAATCTATATCTCTATTCTTTCTTTCAATATTTCGTTTATCAGAAAGTACATAATCATTCGTCTATTTATCAACTCCTTACAAATAATCAATAAATATATCACAGCTGAAAGAATATGAATAATTCAATATAAAATAACCCAAAAAATATAACACGATTGATCTATTTATGTATGTCGAAAATAAGCAATTTGTATTCAAGTATAGATCCGGTGTGAAGATTCGCACTAAAATGGGTGCGAGGTTGTTTTATGAGGCGATAACCCCGTAGATCCCCCCACACCCCACCCTTCGGCCTAAAATGTATCTCGGTGCTCGCAACTAACACGATATAACAAGTAACTCACTTCAGTCTAGAGGGCCACTAATTGGTCCGTAACTCTACGGGCTCACTCCACTGACCAATGAAAAGGTCTGCAAAAAATTCACTTTAAACGCCCGCTCTTGAGGACGGCGAGTGCATAAAGATTCCCAAGTTTCATTCAAGTTATGTGAGAAACTATTTTAATTCTGTTGGGGTATAAATGCAACCTAAATAAAAACTTTGTCGCGTGAT
This sequence comes from Ecliptopera silaceata, assembly GCA_932527185.1. Taxonomy (NCBI): domain Eukaryota; kingdom Metazoa; phylum Arthropoda; class Insecta; order Lepidoptera; family Geometridae; genus Ecliptopera; species Ecliptopera silaceata. The sequence goes on from OW052211.1 coordinate 5,747,418, forward strand.
TATGAAAATCAAAGTCAATACCGACTTTTGTATGACATAAGTGATATGGGTTTTGAATTGTCTAATTTAATAAGATAATAATCGATCACCAAGTCAATATCATTATCAATTAAGAGTTTTGTAACTGAAACTTATTGCATATAAAAACTGAAATGACCGACAATTCATAAAGTTAGTTAAAAACTATTGCTCTTAATTATAATACAATAATTTCTAATTTGACGACATACCTAATCTAATTTAATCAATAATATTTTATAAACAAACCTCGGTCTGCTCACCATTCTGTCATATTGTAGTGCCCTCAAACAGGGTTCATAATATGTTGTAACCAAATCTTATTGTAACAACCTAGTCTTAACATATGAATAAATGAATAAATAATAATAATATAAATGAATTGAAAAAAAAAACAATATTTGAAAAAAAGCATTCCGCTCGCACGTTCAGGTTGACTGCACCCAAATAAAATGTGGAATGAAATATTAAGAGGCAGTTTACACGTATCGCGGCACGGATCGCCGGGAGCGCCACCTGTCGGCGACGTGCATAAATAAATTGAAAAAAATATACAGTCGAGTGCACGACACACAAAACATATAAAAGAACTAGCGGAAATATTTGCGCTTGTTAACTGAATATTAATTTGTGTAAATTAGCGTTGACTGTACCGATTTGCTCAACTCAAGCTTTGTCTATTTGAATGTAATTATTTGATTTGATGTGCGACATTTATTTTAGTTATATTTTAGTAAGTAAAGGAGTGTTATGGTTTGCCAAACTTCTATTTTTAACCGCGGTTTTCTAGTCGACGCGTAAATATTATTTTAATATCTATTCTTAAAATAGATGTTTATTATCGCTGTTTTTATGCTATTATTGATGGAACGAACTGAAGGTCTTTGATGTTACATGTAGCAATGGACAATAACTATGTCTGATCTCCCTGAGGAAATGATGGTGGTACTTCCCAAGGTCTTTGAGCCTCACTACAGTAACTGTAATATACGCTGGATATAATTGGAATCTCTTCAATGTACCACAGCTATAAGCTCGGTATAAGTCACTTGGCTATTATAGCGTCATTAAACAACACTTGTCCTCGCTCGGTTAATTTTTCTTGTCTTTGTTCACTGTTTACATAATCCGACACGCTTTCTTAGTATCGCTGAATTATATTGACTATTCTATCTTTTATAACTGTTGTTTTAAAATACATTATATTGCTAGTTTTTTTGTGATGGAGATGTTTTTGAGGTCACAAAGTTTTTGAGGTCACAAAGTTACCGATTATTTAAAAATATGTATTAGATAAATAATCCGCCAAATCCAGAAGCGTCGTCTCGTTAATCCAGTGTCGTTTTGTAGTCGACTCCGGGAATACGCCTCACCTGCCTTCACCCCAGTCCCGACGAAAAGCAAAATAAAAATTAAAACTCGACAAGTTGGCGCAGATTTAAAACGTACGGCTTGTATTTCGATAACGACCGTATTCTGAATAACCGTGTTTAGCTTTTAATAATAACCCGATAACGATTTTATGTAGTACGCGTATGTGCATTGCGCTATACACTCCAATAAATTTACCATAATGGCTGCAGCTCTTAGTTGAAACTTTATGAATTCCGTATTGTTTGTATTAACATATTTCATACACATTTTTAACGTGTTTTTGTCCGTGACTACATTAATGTGTAGTGTTTGCTTTCAACATTTAAAACTGTAAATTCTTGTTAAAACAACAATGGGACTCACGAATGATATTCCATTCTTGGCAATTCTTATTTGACCGTCGAATGGAGGCTCTCGAACGGCGATAGTTGGATGGCACGCCATCGACATCGGTTCGGAATCGGGGCATAGGTCTGCCTCTGACAGAGCTCCAGACTCCAGTTTCGCGAATTAGATTTGTTTTTTCATCCGCTGCAAACTGACTTTTACTTTTTGTTGTGTCTGAATCAGGAGTGGGACACGAAAATAGATTTGCTTTAGCATTCATTGTCTCTTGGTGTGCGCCATTGTGCAATTTCGCGACGGGATTTTTAGTTTTAACCGAATCATTTACGTTGTTTGTTAGCTGTGCAGTCATTTGTTTTCGCCGCTACGTTGGTTAAATGATTGTTCTGTTCGCGCAACGGAAATGATATAAAAATATTGAAATGAAACTGTAAAACTTATGATGTTAAAAACTACTACTGAACGTAATATGAATGTAGAACATAACAACTCTTTGTTTCTGTAAACCCAAGTTTATTTATAAAGGAAATGTAAAATAAATAAATTATATTTTATGCAACCTGAAATGTATCATAAAAACGGTGGATTTTCTTACTTTAACTCAAATGTTTTATTAGGTATCTTCAAACAAACTGTCCAATCCATATAACTTTGCTTCGAAGCGATTACCCTCGATCTCGGTTGCGCAAGCTTTACTACCAGAGTGTTTGTATAATTTTATTTATAAACTATAGATTCCTTTGAGCTCTTTCGTAAGTTTAATCTCCTGTCATTAGACGCGGCTCTTCACGATATGCATCGTTCGTCATTGCCTCTTCGCTGAGGTTTTGTAATTAAACTTAACTATTGTAATGAAATGAAATAATTCAAATTGTCAAACACGTTGGAACATAATTACTACTCATTTTAGAAACATGTTATTTTCATTCACTGGATTTTTAATTGTTATCATTATAATAAACAGTAAGTACACATATCTTTATGTGTATTGGTTATTAAAGCAAAAAACAAACTAGTATACAATCCACACACAATCTCATATTTAGAAAAGATATGTAGCTCAAAGTCAAAACAAATATCTTCACAGTTTATCGAACCGACAGGAAGTATAGGTTGTTTATCAATTCCGTATTAAACCCAAGCATTAGACACAGCGTGCTTAAAACAATGCTTGGGGTGAGCACGAATAAATGTGGTAATCTTAAACGTATCAAAACAGGGACGTTTTTGAGGTACATTGCACTTTAACACCAGCTTTACTGTTGAACGTTGCAGCGTTAGCGCGCAATGTATTTGGAATATTTTACGTTTACGATTGTCACATTCATTCGTGCTTAGCACTCGCGTACATCAACACCTTTATCGAAATAACTAACATGCATACCTATTGTCGACGCATTAACGAACTCTTTATAGCTTCATTTACTTAAGGCTGAGAGATTAGCCATTGATTCAATAGTATTGTTACGTTTTATATTCGAGAGCTGTCTTCAGTCTTTCTAGGCTCAGGCTTTTGATGCCATCGCAGTTTGTGTTTGTAGACCCGACCTAGAGTTTATTTAATTATGCACATTCTCATTAAGATTTTCACTCTTGTAGTAGTTTCAAGAATTGACTTTTCATCTTGACTATTTGGTTTAATTCCATCTAATCCCAAATGTTGTGCTGTAAAATATATAAACTTTAATTATAAAGTCAAATATACAGTTATATTTTAACAGCGTTCTAGATTCAGTTATCTCTCCTATTCGTTGTTTATTTTGTCTCATTAGTTTTGTGGCAAAAATATAACGTCTCTTTCGCAATTATCCTAGATCCGATAGTTACGGGACCGAGTATTTGACCAATATAGTTTTGTTTACCAACTTTGGTGTAAGTATAGGCGACAAGGAAAGTGGTTTACCACTTTTGATGACATCTCCCAGTAACATAATTATTCGCTAAGGATTACAGATTGACAGATTCTGAGGTAGCAGTTATTAATCTGTCAAGCGAAAATAGCCCTTGATGTTTTGTATGTGCAAATGATATTCAGTCTTAGAGTGGTAAACCAATTTCATTGTCGCCTATACATGAAATATTTCCCATTTAACGTCTATATTCCCAAACCAGGTCAGAGAAATAACCTACCTACTAATACATGCCACATAGGAGAATTGTTTTCAACTTTTACGATTGCCGAATCGTAAAACAGTGCCTGGCCTCATCTCACCCCTATAACTTCACCCTTATTTATTTATTTCTTAGGAACACTTCACTTGCTTTTCATTAGTTATGTATTAATGTTTGTTGCTGTATGTTTCAGCGCTTATAAATAAAGCTTCCTTGCGCATTACTAAATCAAGATATATATTCATAGTGATTCACACAACGCCATCTAGTTTCAAATTTGGCGCAGTTATTGGAATGAGATTGGTGATAGAATACTTGCAAACTTTTTTATATTGGTACACGAAAAATACAATAGGAAGAGTAGAGTTATACATTCAGTTGTTATACCATAAATTTCAACTGTAAGATAATCAGTTAGTAAATTACGAAAGAGTTTTATAAACTCGACTACATACAAATAATTACGTTTAAACTGTTATCGGGTTTCTTGTATCAAATGTGCAGCTGTTGCCAATAATAATTTATGCTCAAAACAATCAATTTTATGTGCTTAAGTTTAATTAGTTTAATACTTCCTGGTCTTAAAATATGTCTCATTTGCGAATTATATTATATCTCTAGATAAGGGTATCTGGTTTCTAGACTAGGTTCAGAAGCAATATAATTGTTCCTAACATTCTTTGTTATTAATTAACCCTTCCATTTCATATTAATTAACGTGTTGCATATAAAACTTTAACAAAAACAATAAATTGTTTCCATGTATGTTCATTCACCTCTGAACTCTGTGTACATAAAGTTGCAGAATTAAATATTAAGCTAGAACTAGTTTATAATTCCGCAGTGGAGTGATCAAATATTAATTTATTTAACTTTAAGTGCTAAGGAGTTTTACAACTTAGCTCCTAATAAAGTAAAGTATAACGTTTCAAAAGGTGCCGATTCTTACCTCTTGTAACAATACATATTCAGTATAAATATATAATTAGTAAGAAGAAAAGGATCAATAATAAGTATAAACATACTTACGAAGAAAATATGCAAAATTGAGCTACAAAATCAACTAACTAATAAACTACTTTTAAAACTAATAGTCTTAAATGATCCCTACTGTTACTTTGTCTCAAATTGAAATACGGCTTCGTTTTCTTGAATAATTTGCCTCGTCCATTAACTTGGGCATCTGTCTTCATAAGCCACGGTTGTGGCCGACTCCGGACTCCGGTAGATTTACTGACATCGGCGGCTACAGTCTGTACCAACGTCTATCGCAGGATCGATTGTTTGTCACAAACTGTATACGTGTGAACTGTGAACTATACTCGAGAGTTTACCTTATTGAAAGTAGGTAAGCTTACCTTTTGTCATCTTAATCGATTATCATATCGATTATTATTTTATGAATATTATGATGCTAAACAGTTAATCCTTCGCTGTCTACACTAATTCGGTCTCTACACTAAAGAGAAAACATTTGTATTCTTGTGCGCGGGGGTGAGAGGTGTTTCGGTGTTTGTAATGAATAAACTCAAAAACTAATGCGCCGATTTTAAAAATTCTTTTATCATATGAAAGCTACATTCACCCTGAGAAACATAGGCTATATTTATTGCTAGAAAACATTAGGAATCCTTACTGAATCTTTTGTAACGTAGCCCTATGTCTACCAGTGCGAAGCTGGGCTGCTAGTTTGATGTAAATGTGTATTACAAAATCTGTTTCTAACTAAAATCTGGACCCTCGCTGGTTTCTGCATTGAATACATATTCCCTTCTTGCAAGTTTTATTATGTAAAGTTGGAAACTTACTGCACTCAGGTAGCTATCGAGTTAAGAATTTTCAATCGTTTTATCGATATTTCATACAGTCGCTGCGCTCTCGACTTTTTGAAATTAGGTATGTTTTATATTCATATTACACTGAGAGTTTGTGGTTAATGCTTTTATTTCCTGTATTTATGTACATTGTATTTTGCGCTGTGTTTTAAAATATTGTTTTAGTAACAAGTTTCGATCCACAATTCAATATATCAATGAAATTAAAAAAATGCAATTCGCATTTTATTAATTTCATCGTGTCGTTTACCAGCGGCAGGATTCAATAAAATTTATAGATTCAATTAAGATTACTAGTCTGTGGGTAGGTCTGCATTCCCTGTCAAAACCGTTTAATGAAATTTTCAGTGAAAAAAATACCGTTTTGAGTATAAAATAGTGATTCATTGTTGCAAAGTGGCGTCAGTGATTGCTCTCGGTTGTCGCTTCACTATATTTTACACATTTTTTAATATAATTTGTTTGCGTTTCATATATGAATAGATTTTGACTGGTACTTACTCACCATAAAAGCTTTGTTTATTCCTGTTATGGGAGTAGTTTTTCTCTATGTTTTTTTATTCGGTTATTTCTGACATTTTTAAGTCAAATCAAACGGCCGCCGGTTTCTCGAACGATGATCAACGAAAAAATCAAATAATTACTATGTGTCAAACTCGGATCAATCGTGATTTGGGTTTCCAGAAACCGGCCGTTAATTTCAGTTAGTATTGTCGTTTTTTATTCGGTTCTGACACTTGTACCTACTTAATCATATCTCGATGTCACTCACTATTGTCAATTTTTTAGACTGAGTTTACAGTTAGGCTGAGATTAATTCAATATTAATATGCATCGACTCTTCTTGTATAAAAATATTTGATTAAAAACCTAATATTTATATATCTATAAGAGATTATAACTTTTTAAATGGACAATTTCAATCATCCTCTAAAAGTGCATTTCATTTGAATCCCATCGGGCCGGTTGTTAATATTTGCTATAAGTTGCAAAACGGCTGCAGATTTGCAGGGAAACTTTCATTTAGCTCACTTCAGCTCGTGTTCGAGCGGTTAAAAAGACGATGCAGTTCTATCCAACTAGATTTGTTCATTTCCCCCTCTGGCTCGACAACGGACATGACATTTATATTATACTACATTCAATAACAATGTTGCCTTATCTTGTGCAAACTTTTAATTAATGCTTTCGTGTTATGTCAACGTTGTCATGCGTTATTCCCGTCATTGTGTCACTCTAATTTACAAATTAATTTGATAAAAAAAATCCTAATGATCTGGAAATAACTGCACGAATTTCCACAAAACATGGACAAGAGTATCTGAATGAGGTAGCTTTTTACGAAAAATTGAATTGGAATCGGAGCTTTCATTTTGCGCGGCCAAGAACAATGGCGAGGCATCCGAATGAGGTCGAAGAATCTTTAAACATGTATTTGCCGCCTTTATTTCTTGGTTGCTGTTTAAAAAATTGCTGTAGCGCCTTTAATTGTAATAAAATGTCTGGGAGTGATTGGAATTCCCATGTCTCTTCTTCAAAGCACTTGCCGTCTAATAAATTCTAATTTATTTAAATCGAAGACCACATGACACGATATGATCTTTAATCGCTTGTGTTTCTAGCTCTCTTATCGATAGTGTTTCACTTTAACCTAACTTACAAGTAGGTACCTAGTTAGGCGGTACTGGAATGAATCATTTGTCATACAATAATACTGTTTGTTCTGCGGTAACTTGATGGAGAAATATAAGCTAATTACCACTTATGTTTGCAATGCAATTAACTAATTAAATTCTGGATATCGTCTCGTAAAAACCTTAGTATCGCTCTTTGTAGGTCCCTTTGTGGCGCGCTGCGAACTCAACTAAAACAGCTCTTGTTTTAATTAGTCTGGCGGCTTCTCAAAGAACACTACAAGAAATAATACTTCTTAAAAGTACCCAACTTGTACTTAATTAATCTTAAGTAATGTTGACTTAATAAAAACAAAATGTTTAGGTATATATTCGCGTAAACAACGTTAAATTGTAACTGTTTCCCGATAAGTTACATATTAAAAGCTGTTGGGAATAGTTGGCGAGGCGGAAGCTCGAGTTGTCAGGAATTGAGAAGTTAAAGAAGTGGGGTTTCAGACGACTTCGTTTCCCCCCCCGCGACGCGACTACGTTCCTTGTCGCACGGAGCCGTCGACAAAAAGGATGCTATTTAGAATCTATTACTTGACAAGTTGCGATTCTATATTTTTTTATATCCGCAAGTCGTGGATATACCGGTTGTGAACGCCATCTATCGGCGAGGGGGGAGACTAGCGCTGACGCTTACCCCCCTATTACTCCCTCCCCTTCAATTCCCCTCCGTCATGAGTTCTACGTACGCGTACAATAGTAAGATTTTGAGTTGCACATTTGTAATTCTGAGGTAGCAAATAGCGATTGAGCGATCGCCTTCGAGCGGATGCTGATACGGCATGTAGATCCCTTGCATTTTGAATGATGTTTGAGAATTGAGGATCAGTTGGCTTTTCTAAGTGAGCTGTGGATTATTTAGTTTCGGTTGCTCTTTGTTTGAAAATAAAAACTTGAGTTGGAGGTAAACAAATCTTAAAACTGGGAAAGCGCAGATTAGTTCATAAATTCAATTATTTTACTCCAAGAATTTGCGTAGGTTTACAAATAATAATATACAAATATTCGTTAATTATAAAAAAAATATAAGTAAGTATAAATATTTTGACTGATGTAAAGTGAGCTCGGTAGCACTGTCACCAATCAATTTGATAGCTTCGGATTATTCGGATTATTCGCCATGCGATTTGCCCGTGGCATAAACACTGGAGGTTCTACATCTATTTTAAGCCAGGACTATTAATCTAGAAGATGTTAGGATCTGGACGCGATATATTTTGCTAACCGGACCAACTAAACTAAAGATACAAACTTAAACTTGTCTTATTCCTACCTATTACACTTTTAACAGCGCTAAAATCCGAGCGAAAAAGGTACGCAATAGATTTACCCCCTATCTTATAAAAAGTTAGCGTTGACTTTATGTAATCATTACGTATGGTAATCAATACTTCAAGTGTACGCTAACTTTTATAAGATAGACCGTTACTATTTATTTATTTATTTCTCTCACTTATTTATACTAGGCAAATACAGTAAGTAACCTTAATTCTAAATGAAGAATTGGGATGGTAGATAAGAGAGCTGGTGCCCAAAAGGTTGAGTAATACAACCTGTTTGATGGGACACCAGATCAACTTTCCGGCATCGACACACTTAGGTAATATAATACATGTTTAGAATTAGACTGAAAAAGACCTCGCGGCCGATCACCTAGTCGATGGTCTGACGAAGTGAAATCTCTGGGCTGGGCTTCCTGTCACCGTTGCATTGAGGAAGGCTTAGGATAGAACAGCATGTAGACAGTCGACAACTCTACTAGGACATTTCAGGACGGGCACGACCTTCAGTAATGAAGAATGCGACGAAGAAGAAGAAGAATTAGACTAGTTTTGTTCTAGTTTTCCCAGTAGTACAGCGAAAATATTTTAGCTAGTGGAACCCTCAATGAACATCATGAATAAACCATGAGTGCACTCTGCATGCATATTCTTGTTACATCCGAAACATTGCATTCACCTGTACATTTCTGTTAATTTGTTTTGGAATACGACTCAGATGTTCAATGATGTTTAAAGAAAACTATAGATACTCACCTATTAAAGGATAATTTACACTAATGATTAAATATTTCTAAATTGTACTTTGAAAATAGGATTATGAAGAATTCCCAACAAAATGTACAATTATACAAAATAACACTTAAAAATAAATAATATTTAACTTTATTTCATGTAAGTACTTATTTAAAAAAAGTACCAAATGTTAAATACTCTGTCTATGACCCTTATACATACATACCTACCTAAAATATTATAAACTTTCATAACTTATATATAATATTCTTTCAACTTTAGGCAAGCACAGCATTCTTTCCAATATACATATTGCAACAACTAAAAATATAATGGATATTTTTTTTTATATAAAAACATTTAGCTTTAAAATAGAGTCCAAGACCAAAAGCCTCCTAGCCTGATAGAGTCCAGAGGACTAGGGTTACTAGTGTATTGATGTGGACCGATTTAGATTACTAGCGGCATCTCCAACGGTCAATAGGGATTTGCGACGAATGGAACTAACGGCCGATTTACACGCTCATAAGAACAGTGGCGAGTAGAAGGCTGAACAATAAGTTAGATTGTGTGAAAGATGATATGAATTGAGAACAAAATATTAATGGACATTTGACAGAACGCAATCTAGTCTCAAGCTAAGCAAAGCTTGTATTATGGATTTTGGATTACTGATCGAAAACAAACATCACTGTTAGCCATCACACAAATGTTCCTTCTCGTTTGTTCGTGTAGGGATCGAACCCACGACTCAAACAACATCCTGTCGAATACATTCAAAATTATAATGATTCAGAGTGTATGAAGAAATGCCACCACTTTGAATAAAGGTCGGAAAATGATAGTGATACAGGGTAAAGTAAAGTATCGCTAGAGTTATAAAGCGGCAGCGCATCACAGTATAGTCGGCATACTCGCCCTTGACTATTCACATTCCACTGTCCTTATGTGTGTGTAAACCCTGCCGTGCTTATGTTGGGCAAACGACGTGCGAATGAGGTAGGCGAACTGATAACTCGACGCGTATTGATTGCGTCTGGCTGTTAATTGAACGCTTAATAAGTTCACTAATTAGATAGTATGTTGCTAGGTTTGGTTTATTTTTAATTTAAGTAGATATTGGAGTATAAAGATTAGCCATCTGATGTTAAATGGTGATTTCTTTGTACATTTCCTCATCAAGCGCATCCGTTGAGGATGTGCCCTGTGAGACAACACAATGCGTCCATCACTTTGAAATGTGAGGATGTCAAGACTGACGTAATTATGCTAGCTCCTTTAAACTGAAACGCAGTAAGAGACAAGTGCGGTGCGAGTATAACTGCTTATCGTCAGAAATAGGTACGGTGGTAGTACTTCCCCCAACAAGACTTATTTTCTTTCTACCGCTCTCCTATAGTTTACTGAACAAAGCGAAGACAACTTTAAACTTATTGTTGTGACTTATCTTCTACTAAAAAGCTTTGTATTTTCCAACACATATCACAAGTAAGTGACAACTCACCGAGCTCAAACCCGGTGTATCGTATACAGTGCGCTTTTCTCGGAATGTTCTAAACAAAGGTAGCCGGGAGGGAAATCATTTCGTAGCTTGCATTTCTGTATTATACTCAGTGCGCTCTATATGTAAGAGGCGGTCAAAAAAAATTAAATCTAATAGAATTTTTTCAATTTTAAAAACTTCATATTTTTTGTTTCTGTCATTAATTTGGTTAAACCTGTTTGCTGTTGTAAACGGTAAATAAAGTATTTATTTGTATTTGATTCGAGTATTTACACAAAAGTGATAAAAGAGAACTCTCGGTGTTTTTAGCGGTCTCATAGTTTAATTAAATGGTACTTGATTGCGTTCTGTTAAAATACATAAATATTTAATTATTTATTAATCGAAGTTCACTGAGATTTTCACAAAGCAAATATTATTTTAAAGTCTCAGTAACTGCACAGTATTTTGTACAGTAATGCAACTTGCACAACTAGCTATTGCGCTTTGTCTGGAACTGACATTACTTATAAGTTGAGCGCAGACTCAAGCCACTTTATACAGAAAGAGGTTTAAATTGCGAATATACTTCAATTTTCTGGAAAAGCTTGAAAAGTCAGACTGTTTTTTTACATGGAGTATTTGGGTAAACATAAAATAACATTACATTTTATAATTTAGTAATGCATTTTAGTTTTATTGATTAATACAAATTAATGCAATTAATACAAATAATAACACTCGCATCACCCTAGAGAATTGTAAAAATAAACGATCAAAATTATATGCCCGTTTCAAACTTGTTTGTGATTCAAAAACTCTCATTATAAAAACACTGACGTAAATGGAGATATTGACATCGTATTGCCGATGATTATCTTAACACAATTCCGATATGAATACAGAATATTTATGTATTTGTGCTTTGAGCATCTATTATCTTATTGTAATAGATAAATGACGTCAAAGCATTCAATATGTTTCATGAATATGAAACACTAGATGGCCACATCGAGTTGATTCGCAAATAAACTCAAGTACTTAAAATAATAAAGAAATATTCATTGACAATTCAAGCATCACGCTCTAAGCAAAGCTTGTGCTAATATTGCTGGTAGAATTTTTGTTGCAGCTAAAAACATATGGTACAGAATAATCTCGCTGTTTCTAGGTAAAATAATTTCAAACAGAAAAATAAACGTGTTTAGAAGAACACTTAGTTTTGCATTAGGCAATGCCTATCTTGCATAATCTTCAATATCTTGTTAAATTTAAACAGCTGATTAATTATTAATTAGGTCTGAAACATAAACTGCTGGACGAAGTTACAATGCATAAAACACGCAAGCTTGTACGATGCTTTCATTTTATCTCACATTGGTTTTCAATCTATTGTATAGTGTAAATGCAGTTTTACTTATTCGAGAATATATGATGCGTTTCAGTATAATAGGCTACTTCACGAGTAAAAATGCTAGTATTCGTGGAAGAAGCGGTTTGTTTGGAATTTCCGTTTTATGTTGCACACATTTCTTTACACATCCAGCAAAAACAAAACTGTTTAATAGCTGTAAATTTTTTTAAACTTATACGTTTTGCCACGACGCTCTCGGATTATATAATCATAAGGTAGATTTTGGGTTTTTTTTTTAATTCAAATGTTTATGTAGTTTTTTTTAATTTGAAGACTAATGTCTGGAAAAGACATCATACATTATTCAAGATTTTTTAAAGAAATCTTTAATTTCATTTTGATATAACTTAAAACGTACCTTAATCAAATTATATTATGTAAGTACTTATATTAATTATATGCGTACTAATGTTAAAATAACAGTATTTCCTCTGCGTTTATATTTGACGGTTACTTGTTATATAAACCAGATTAATAAACTTGTAAATGATACAATTAAACTGCAAGAACATGATAGCAAAGCATACGATACAAATCTACCTGCTTCCACAAACAGCGTGTGAAATATTAGACATGCAGTTATAATGTAGAGTACGGTACGGTTATGTAGAATTGTGGGTTATACGCAGAATATTGGAGTGGTACAGTCGGTGATAAAACGTGTATCGTAATGGACTCTTACGACAACCTATCGGTTCTCGAATGGCTTCGGAAACTATTGTCACGACCAATTTACTCTCTGTTGATCGATTTGAGAAACTTTCAAATAGAACTATTGTATACAATAAAGCAGCTTATATAAAAAAGGTCTCTCTATTCACAGGGTGTATCCATGTTCTGTATTTAATTTCAACGTAAGAAATTAAAAATGAAAATTCATCATTAACCATTATATGGATACGCCTTTACTTACTTAAAAGTCAGTATTGACGTTCTGAATCCAATCAAACAGTCACGGCTCAGTAGCGCCATTTGTTGATTACCAACAAAAACTTTGTTAAAGCTTTCTTTGAAATCAATTAATGAATCAATTACGAGTTCAACGTATTTTGATACATTTTCTTGTTGAGTTGTTAAATATAATCATGTGGGAAGCATCATTATCGAGTACTAGTGGTACAGCCGCAGAATACGGGACAGGGCATTAGAATGCTACGCGCGTCCGCTCTACCCTCGGTACCACAGGGTACATAGCAGTACATGAGTACAAAACGTACAGCTGGGGTTCACTGCGATTCACACTCTTACTTTAATGTTTCTGTCAAGTCTGACTTACACACATAAACAAAACACTCATGTTGACTCATATTGATTTAGGCACTAAACGGTTCTTTTTTTTTATAAAATATCTTACCTAAAGCAAGCTTTACTAGCTTAGTCAGCTAAGCTTAGCTAAAGTGTCGCATGCCTGCAGGTATACGATTCCTCACCGATGACCTTCACGTTCCGTTACGCAATGTCCACACGTTTCCACGTTACCGATTTTATTGCTGGTCTCTTGGTGGCTCAGGAAACGAATGATGGACTATTTTTATTTATGTTTATGGAAAATGTATAGATAACGGTAATAAAAGCTACTGATCACGATATAGTACAATTGACCAGATAAAAAACAAAAGAAACCGAGACGTTCAATTAAAGTTACGCCGACTTACGATTTCCTGAATGAGTTTATAGGATTTTACGCTTTCTACAATCAAATTCCGTTGATTCATAAACATATCTCAATTCGTGATATGAATCAAGTACCAGTCAATAAGATTTCTCATGGGATTGAGTCATAATGACCCGACGCGAGACGGTTCCCACAATTCGCCCGGAACATTATGATACGGTGCGTGGGCGTAAGAAATGCGGTGATAGATTCAGATTCTGAATGCATTTGATTGGATCTGCTTACCCAATAATTTACTCCTATCTTGGTGGGTGATCTCGATTTTAAAGATACCATTACGATCGCTCTTTTATCTACAAAGAATGTTAGATGAATCAAAAATAACTTATTGCTCTTTACTCACAATAAATGGACTATACCCATAAATCAATCAACATAACTATTCTAAAACGTTTATGAGATCGTTATACTACCGCGGCTGTATTGTTTATATTATTTCTGAAACAAAACACCAATTTAAATCCGCCGGAATCAAAACGTACACAAACAATCTCGTATCATGCACCTCTTTTGTTCAATATTTCTAAGCTTCAATACGAAAGACGATTCCAATCCACGAGGACGTCTATCGCCCTCTGTCCTGCGATCCACCCAAAAAGGTCTTAACTACATGTTTATCGAGCAATCAATTGAATACTCTATTGTTCTCCACGGGGAGCTTCTTTTCCCACGCTTACAACCTGATAGCCTGTGAAGACATCGAAATTTCAACTTTACAGCTTTGTAGCGAGGTTTTATTTCGGATTAGAGCATTGCTTGGTTTGTGCGGAATATACTTCTAGTTAATACCGGATGAAATAATGACGCCTGAAAGCCGACGGCGAGGCGTCGCGCTTTCCTTTTCCCGGTTAAGAGCTAATTTTTTTTTCTTGTTAGAGTTTGTCACCGCGTTGCTCCGTTTTTAGACGTTTTTCGCCTTAACCTAAACGCTGGCAGTCTGAAAAGACTTCTTTGACTTTAAAACAGAATTTTTATAACGTTTTATGAATGGACTATGAATAAAGCAGTCCTGATTTTTTTTATTACTTCGTTGGCTCGTCTGAACTTGTTTACAGAAGGATTCAAATGAACTTTTCGTGGTTGGCTTCACAAATGTGTTTTAGTACAGGCTCGCACCAGATCAAACAACTCAGTTTGTTTATTGATTACTCTTGTTATTTACTACCCGTTGAAAACGGGTCCTCTTTGTTTTAAGTTTTAAAATGGACCGAACTAGAACCATTGTTTAATTTACACGTGCCGTATTTACTCAGTTGAGTTTGTAAGTCATCTCCAAACTTAATCCAGATCGATGCTCGGCGCTGGCTGTAGGGTAGACCCCTTTTCTCACGATGAGCCCTCGTTTGCGAGCTGGATGAAGCGGTTATAAATTATACTTCTATACAACAGTAACCCAATCTCTCTAAGTTTCTATTGACCTTGCTCTATCCCCTGCCGAAAACAGGAAAAGGGGCGCAAGGTGATTCTACACGCAACACACAATAACATACCATTCGGTTTAATGTGTAATGGCAGTATACAAACAATTACCGTCGCTACTTGTTCGTTTTGCAATAAACTATTAGAAGGGGGAGCCAAACAAGCGGCCGAATTCAATGTCCCGCTAATGGGTTCTGTTACGATGAAAATGGAAGCTTTTTCATTTAACAGCCTTAATGTAAGGGTCAGCTCAGCTCTAATGTGGCTAAGTTAGATATGCATATGAATCAAAAGCCGAACACGTTAGAACCGACCCGCTTAATTTTCCAGGGTGATATTAATTTTAGGGTGGTGATTTTGCTTCGCTCATGCGAAACCTCTCCGTGCGCGGAGGCCCTACGGCTTTTAGATCATCGACGACGATAATAATGTGGACCTTTTAAAATATAATTGTTTAAAACTGACGATTCTAATTCTGTAACCTTGATAATTAGTGTGCAGAATGCCATTCTGTCTCACAATGTAAGCGGAAGTTGTTGAGACTATTGTGTTAGTTCATGTGGTACGCCAACCTAATAATTATGAACGAAAATGACGTCACATGGTCCAGCGACCGCCGACACTGACCATTAATTGTAAAGCGCAGAGGATATGAGTGAGTGTATGTCCGCGTCTTTAATTAATTCTTCATTCATTTACAACTTGCTAGCAGTCATTTTAGTTTTGACAAAACATTATTTTAAACAATTATGACTCAGAAATTGATAGCATAAAGATTTAGTAAAATCAGTCCATTTTGTATAAAAAAAAGTATTTAATCCAATACGTGAAGCACCAAGTCCAGAAGTTAAATAATTTTCTTCGTTACAAAAGTTTTCACTTCAGATTTGCGGTTGCTTCTGCGTAAAATTGTCGAAATAATTTGATACGTATTTAAAAATTGTTTACAGGATATCTTTTGAAACTACTTGGTTTCTCATTATTTATATTTACGGTTCCGGCAACTTGGACTCTACTATTTCACGGTAAACATGTTTAAGAAGGTTATTTTTATTTTTCGCTGCGATGAAAGTGCGCAATGTTTATTTATTTTGTCCTCGCTTTAATTGATGATAATTTAACTTTGAGTCACGTTTTATGATCACGTGTTGAATAAAGTCTAATTTAACGGGTTTTATTAATTTTTATCTACATCCATTGAAGTAGGTAATCCCTTAAAAAGCTTAATCAGTATGACCATAAATCTCGCAAGTTTGAGACGGGTAAGGTAAGGCGAAAAGTAAAATTGTCACAGCATTGCGGTCTCAGGAATAGGGGTGTAATTGAAAAGCATCCGTTGGCCTTGTTTATAGGGGCTCGAGAATCTTTTGTTCCCGTTCGGAAGCTCGCCCTTGGCTCCATCTACTTTAGGTTCCTATTATTCTGTTGCATATTTCGACGCTCACAAAACGACCTCTTAAAAATTACGCAATAGCTTCGTGCCTAACAGTTCACAATTTAACGACAGAGCGTCCGAACCATCTGACAAATCAATAGTCCTTTGAGAGACTTTTACGAGATTTGAAAGCTTTTTACTATCTAGTTCTACTTGACACAACAAAGCAACGTTAGGATTTAAGGCGCTTATTTACGAGTAAACCCCGACAATATCTTCAAATACGAAGGACAAGCTTGACCTTTAAGTCAAACTTGACGCTTCAAGTCTCCAGGAATCAATCTCACCGCTGAATATTCAATAAGCTCTGTAGTGAAACGGTTTTCAAAGGATCTTATTACTCAGACATTTTTTTATGTAAACATATCGATGGAATAGCTTGAATGTTTGTGCAGTACAGAAATAGAGCGGTTGCGTTCACCGCTTATTGCTGCTACATCCTACTTGCGGACAGATTGTCCATATGTTACACGCCTATTCTGAGGATAGAACACTTATAACTCTGATGCAGACATTTAAAAATTCGTATTCATTAACTGAAATAAAATAAAAGCCATGGCTAAATATTTACTGTCATTATCGTGATTTAAAAACACCTCATTTATTTTCATTTAATTGATATATTATATCCGTAAACGTTCTGTAGATAATCCAAGCTCTGAAACAGGTAAACCTGTTTTTACAAGTTTAACAAGGTTTTTCCTGATATTCAAAACCTATCGTAGCAGTATAAGACATGCACATGATTAACAATCACCATTTTCCTGTTTACTAAATTGCAACTCACAACTGTTATAATCGAATAAATATCGATCGTTGTTATATCCACACAATTCTAACGTCTATGCACATAGTGCATCGAGTGACGCGTCCGAAAGCCTCGCGGAGTCGCGGTCAGTACACTCGCGCTCGCCGGTGCGTCGCGACGTTCCGCGACCCTCGCTACCAAACGCGACTGTACCCACGTGCCGCACACAAATAAATAAACGCGCTTCTTCCAGTCGCGTGTACGACTCGCTGCTTCGTATCGTACTTAGCTAGCTCGCTGACCGTCGATGGTGATTATTTGTAGAACGTTTGTTTCGTGGCGCGTCGTCGGTTTGCGTTGCTATGATTCATCTTATCTAAGTTATTTATTGGAAAATAACAAGATATTATGATAAATACATGTTTGTATGCAAAGCGGTTTACAAAATCGATGCAACGAGACGCCAACATGTGGATGCGAGTGGGAATAATCAAACCCCGATTCAACCACCCTCATTCGGTGCGAGTAATAATAGCGGGCTGAGTGCGAGGGGGTGCCCGAGAAGCGCACCCGCTGCATACACCTACACCTCCAAGTACAAGCGCCTGTATATCCGGCTGCACAAGGACTTTATTGCGAGACGATAAGGTCGTTCCTCGTTAATATTTCAGCACTTGTGCCGTCGATTGTACACCACTAGTCGATTCCAATTGGGTTATTCTCGTAGATGAGGAAATTTAGTAGTCGTATCGCAGACAGTCAATACTGCTGTAGATACCGTATTAGAACTAATCTTATCGATTACTTACTGAACTTGAGGAATGCATCACCGCATTATCAATGTTTGTTTACTATTTTCAGAAATTAACACTTGTTTAAAATAATAACTAATGTAAATATGTAAAGTCTAAATCAAAGTTTTTAAACATTACCTAAGGAATCTTGTCTTTGTTATAAATTCCCGCTATTCCCCAAAATCATTAATTCTCACTACAAATCCAAGTTCCGCTCGCTGACCATGACCGAAATCTAATCCACCATTAAACTTGGTCATTGCACTTGCACGCAGACGCGGTTGCTCAATACAATCCCTTGAGAATAACACTGCTGAATAGCTCGACTAGTCATGCAACTGGTCGTGCAACTGGTTGTGCAACTGGTCGTGCAACTGGTCGTGCGACTAGTTTGTGCATGAATAGAGGGGAAGCACGAGCCGAGCTCCTTTGTCACCACCTGTCTGTAATAGCTTTCGGAAGACGCAACGCGCAGTTTTAAAGGAACAGACGGCGCCGGCGCATCTGCCACTGCTTCCCGCCAAACCGAGACCATGTGCTATAATATACTGAAACAAACATTTTTAAATACCATTTGTGACTAAGTGCGTAAAGACAAAGATAGAAATAATTTTCTTGTGATATTAGACAAATTTTCAGATGAAATTATGACAGTGGATAAATGGATTACTTAATGAAAGTGTGTTAGAAGTGTTATTGAAAATGATGAGATTATTGGCCTCGGATTTCGGATATAACAATCGGATGACACTACTGCAGCAGCTGATCGATTGCGGTGATGTGCTGTTGGGGAAGAAAATAGTGTGCGGTATGTTTATCACTAAAAATTGTTCCAATTAATTTTTACAAATAAGTAAAGAAAATATAGGTTATATGTATTACCTTCCCAAAAGCCTGGACCTGGCAGAAATTCGAAAAATGCAATTAAATAATAAACCCAACTTGATCACTTATATATTTGTATTCAAATATATTTAAAGTTGGCATTTATTTATTTATTCTATTCAATTTCTTACTGCACTTACTATGTTAACCAACGCGTGCAGTAATTCATTTAACTAGTAGAAATAGGTACACTTCACAATTCCTAGGTTCAAAAATACATATCTACAATCTTAAAACATATCTAATTTTGAATGAAATATATCGACTTCTGTCGGCATCAGTAATTACGTCGAAATAGTTACCGGCATACATACATAGCCATGTATTTAATTTCATTGGAAGTCAAACGGCATTATTAATGCGGCGCGCACCGTCCGGTTTGACAAGTGCGCACGCGTCGATCGTATCGTGTCTTATTTATTGGCGCATTGTCTTGTGTCGCTCTTGCGAATTTTGCCGCTTTAATTAGATTTTTTTTATTGTTTATGAATAATGAAAAGTGTTTGAATTTATGTAAAAATCTGTTTAATTGTGTAGTTTTATCTACTAGTTACCTAATGAGCAAGGCACTTGATCTGCTATGTTTACTCTACGTGGATATAAACATCCTTTCAATCAATCAACAATTGTATGTTGACTGTTGCATTGCTTTGAGTATCTTGTCTAGACGTATTTGGATACACATATTTGCTTAATCAAGCTAAAATATAGTAATGTTTAGCTTTTGTTCTACAGTTTGTATTTCTTAAATATAAAATTAACGAATCGATCATTTTAGTTTTTAGTATATTTTTCTATTATAATATAATTTTCTATTGTTTTATGAGTTGTGTTACATTTTGATTTGTCTAATGAGTGCGACAACGGTCGATTCTACAACCAGTATTGCCATTTTCCAAAGAACAGTAAATCTCTGTACATTGAAGCCTAAGGTTGAAATACAGCCGTTGATAAGAATGCTACTCTTGTCCATAGTAGCCTTTGTAGACCTGTTTCCACTTAGCACATACCAAGCAAATAGTTCTCTCATTTAATCAATTGAGGTCCGTGCATTCTTCAATCAATCTAAGCTAATCGATGGTTGAAGTATTAACCTAAATTCACCAAATACAAATCTCCATAAATATATTAAATCTGGAAGAGATCGCTCCTACTGCCATTTTTCTATTGCTTAGCTTTCTGTCTACCGTTAGTACAGAAAAAGTTGGAATTTAGAAAAAAAGAACTACGAAAATATACGTTTTATTATAATGCTTGTTCAAATCATGTTAAAGACAAACAAACAAATTATACAACCCTGACAATGCTTACGATATAACAATGTTCTTTCACTGAACTGTTATCCGTAACCAATTGATCTGCAACACAATTGTATAACTGACAGGACACTATTGGCAGAATGGTTGAATGTTTTCAACTGCAGTAGCCATAAAACAAAAAAAGAAAAAACCCGATGGTACTAATTGTCGACTCGTATTTAACTAATTTCATTGGGTAAATAAAGGAAGCGGGAAAAATGCAAACTTGCTTCACCCCTTTATTCGTTGCGACCGATTTCTTTGAGAACTTGTTTTGTATTTAATATACCGTTTAGGGCTTTTGTTGTAAGGGCATTGTTAATTTGCTGAATTGTTTTATCGTATGACTCATAAAAACAATTGTCGTGGTACAAATATTTTCAAATAAGAGAAACCACTCGCCAAAAGCAGTCAGTTCCCTAACATCGCGCATCGAATATAAATCATAGGAATAAGGCTCTAGCGCTATCTTCAAAGTGAGTTGTTGTGATTCGCTTTGCCTAGATTAATAGACGGCGCATGCAAAAGTCTGTATTAGATGGAATTATTCCATTGCAGAGCCAAGTGTGCTGTAAACGGTGACCGGTCACCCTCAGTCCCCGTTCGTCGGCCGCCATGCGTGGCTCTTTGAGATTGTAGCGATGAACACACACTTCTGAGAAAATCAACCTTCATAATAGAGTGCCCGTTATGTCCTTATACACTTCTAGCGACATTTTCAATGTACTCTATGATCTTATAATTGAACTGAATAAAATAATGAGGTATCGTTTGATCGAATAAAGAGTAACGATTATTGGAACTTTATGTGTATACGTGATTGAACAAGATGATCCTAATGTTTAGCCGTAACTAATGCGTTTCACAGAGAACGTGCTTGAAAACTTGACCAGTAAGGACATAGCACTGCATCCATCACTCAAAACGCAAGGATGCTAAGCCACAGTTTAGAAGTATACTTATTTCTGCGTTTTATGTTCATACCAAGCGACCATGCTCTATCATACATTTTCCCTCTGAGAATTGAGTTCAAGAGGCTATAGTGATTCCCATCATTAAGGTCGGGGCATGTTGACGCATTAGTGACATTTTGAAATAAGGCAGCGCTGGACCTCCCAGTGGCTGATTAGCATGACAATGCCCATACAGGTTCTTGAGTTTTGCATGTATAAACCCTTGGGCACGTTACACAACTTTTTATACAAATAAATAAATATTCATTGACATTTTAGTCCCAAACTAAGCAAAGCTTTGTAAAACAAAGGTGCAGTGCAACGGTATTAGTCTAAACATTCAAAAGTTCGTTATTTCGGTGTTTAAATTACTACTACTATGTTCAACGAAAGCTTTGTGATTTAATTGAAAGTTTATTTTATTTGAAAAGCTTTTATATGACTCAGCATTTAATAAGATAACTATAAAAATGAATGCAAACTATAGATTACAGACGTAATATGTTTTATTCATGAATAGTTTTCAGAATTGTTCATCAGCTTATTGAGGACAATCAGTTGTCTCATCTATATACAAAGTAAGCTATAAAACCCAATAGGTACGTGAGCCACGACCATATAAAAATTCGCAGAACCATGACTAATATCAGCGGAACACATGGAAAGTGGAAACACTAATGGGTTCATTCGAAACGTTACTTTTATTAAATTCTGCTTACAATGGCATAGAAATGAAAATGCTTTGCAGTTCCGGCATTTGACAACTTAAATGCAGTTTTAATGCTATGTGTTTAAGGTTGATTTTAATCAACTTTATGCATAGCAAAGTGATAGTATGTAATAGATTCTGGTATTTATTAGCGTTATCACAATATCGATCCTTTGATGATGTGAAACGCAAAAGAATAATTCATACAAACAACGCAAACTAAGCAAAAGTCTGTATGAGTTCAGTAAACATCAGAAGTTGATCCTTCAAAATTGTTAGATAAAATAAGTAGTAGGTTTTTCATAGTTATTTAGAAAATCGTAAAAAAACAAATGAGGAGCTACTTACCATAAATCACTTAAATATAAATCATCATTTATACTGCTGACTGTACCCGGGTACAGTGGCATACAATCGCTCGGACGCGGCACGGTAGAATACACAAACAGTAAGTAACACTAATGCATAGGACTTTTGCCTCGTGTGGAACGACAATGTGGCTTCCTTGAAGGGATTTACTGATTGGTGCTGTTACTTTTATATCTTACTCTGAAGACGAAGTTCAAATGAAACCCAGTGTGTGGTTTCATCGTCGTCATTTTAGTACTTATTCCTTGGCAATAAGGATGATTATAAAAACGGTAGCACCTGAACAATTTATTGCCTATTACTCTTTGATCGCGAGGAACTAGAATCATAACATCGTCTTATAACAATTTCTAAATGAACCTTCTGATTTTTAAACAATATTAATATTATATGTTGATGATATTTCATATTATTCATACTGATCAACGACTTTAAGTGTAAAGACATGGGAAGTAAACATTTTACTCCATACTCAATATGTATAATTATTGTTGTCATGCATATGGTAGTACTACCATGTAGTTAGATGTCACATATGAACCCTATTTAAAGGGCATTACAATATACTAGTATTTTAAATATTTAAAGTGTTCACATTGACTTAAATTAAAATTAATTGATTGACAAAAAAAAAAAATAGTGTCACTTCAAGCCCTTCGCTGCTCTATTACAAGATACAGTACACCAGTATACTACACCTATCGAACATACAGGTACAGGAAGCTAACACACTTAGAAACCCTCATATTTAATAGGTCAGTAGTTCCTGTGTACGCCGGCTTACGATCGTGGGTGGTCATTACGCGAATTAGCGCGCTGTTACCGACCGCGTCACAATGAACTGCTCCTAGTTCACCGGGAATTAGTATGGCACTATTTACATATACCTGTCGTGAATGTACTTAATTTTTAGTTATTAAAAAGTATCATTTTCGCGAATCGAATAGTCGTATCTATTTTATTAAGTTATTGTGGGCCTTCGTGGAGACCGAATCCTGAAATTCCGTAACGAAATAACCTAACGAAAATAACCTAACACTGCGCATGCGTAATCCAGCAAAAAATGCTATGCTATAGCTTTACCGTGGCAGTCCTGAGTGCCACTCGTCTTCTTATTTTACATGCTTGTCTTTAAGTTCAAGGCTGATCAAAGGTCTGCTGGGATCGCGGAAGAATGCAACCGCGCACGTGCCTGACAGAAGTGACTGACGGACCGTGAGGTTTTAGTCAGTTTTAGTGTGACGTAACCTACTGCTTTAACAAGCAATATCCATAATGTATTTCCTCACGTACAGAAATCTTCCCCATATAGTTCCAGTAAGAACTCTCAGTAGGGTTAAGCTCGCCTTTGTACATTACTTTCATCATCCTAGTTTGTAATTTATATATTTGTACAATAAAGAATTAAGAATAAGAACGTTGTTATAAAGAACGCATCTTCTTGATAACAGAAGACACAAAAGCTATCAGCTAATCTGTCTTTATTCTCATATTTAAATCACAACTTAAAATTTATATTAAAAGCTTATAGCTAAAAAGATGAAAAAAAATATAAAAATACGTTGATCTAATAAAACTTTTT
Organism: Ecliptopera silaceata; assembly: GCA_932527185.1. NCBI lineage: Eukaryota > Metazoa > Arthropoda > Insecta > Lepidoptera > Geometridae > Ecliptopera > Ecliptopera silaceata. The sequence continues at coordinate 5,771,566 of OW052211.1, forward strand.
TTTTTTTTTTTTACTAAGTATAGTTCGTCCTTTGACCACAAACTCACCTGATGGAAAGTGATGTTGTGGCCGACGATGGAGCAGGACGAACTGATGTTACGCCTAAACGATGTTTTAAATATTACTTAGCTAATACAGAATAGATCTAAAGCGTCGATAACAGACTTGACCTTGTATTCGGCTTCAGTTCTATTAACATAAGGGGTTAGTAGTAAGGGTAAGTACTTACCAAGATTATTATAATACTTTAGGGGTGGCAGGAAGGCAACATTATTCAGAAGTCATTAATAATAAGATGTATTATTTACTATCAGGAAACTACTATTTCTAAGGACGGAAACTTCTAGAAACGTTTGCAATGTGCATAAACCAAGCAGAAAAAGGTTTTTTTTTTCATTTAAGTAACTTATTGTGTTCCACTGCAGAGTAAATAGATTAAATATGCTTAAAAACCTTTGAACGCATGCGAAATATACAAATCGAAAAAGACCTTGATCTCAAACTGTAAAAAATTAGTCTTCAAAAGTTCAAACTGTAGCACTATTCATTACTTTTAAAAGACTAAACTTTGCTAGTATTAAAGCTACAATTAAAAGTCGTTTATCGTTAAAAGGTGACCGAAACGAGAACAGACATCAGTAGTAGCTCTACCATGAGTTTTTACTATACTATTTATACTATACTCGCTAGCGTCTGTAGTTAAAATGTATGAAGATTTGTACAGCTCCTCTAGCGGATAGTTGGGTACTAAAATTCGTAATACTAATATTTACGTAACTACTGTAGTAAAGTCAGGCGATTTTACTGTGACAACTCACGGTAGAGGTACAGGTGTCTGAGTCGTGAGCACGTCGCCCTACCCCATCCTACCAGCCGTTCTGTGCCGGTGCGTTGAACCCCAAGGGCCTTCGGTCATTGCTGTCATTGGTCTTCAATTGTATCTATGTCTACGTCACTTGCGAATGGTGTCAGCTTAGACTCGTCTGGGGAATCTGTATGTTGGACCAAGGTCACTGTTTACCATCAACATTTGACGCTACTCATCTTCACGACACGCGATATTGGATGCCTTGTGTTTCAATTAAATAATAAAATAAATACTCACGGACATTTCACACAGCACGCTCTAGTCTCAAACTAAGCAAAGCTTATGCATACTACAATTAGGAACTAGATTGCTGATAGGAATTGTTATTTTTTCCATTCTTATCTGTGTATTTTATCTAAGTGCGTATTAGATTTATTATTTCTGCTTAGCTTGGGACTAGATGATGTTGTGTGGACTGTAGAGCATTATTTATTAAAAAAGAATAACATCAAACAAATATGTATCAAATCTAGTTTGTCTAAAAAATATGCTAACGGATTCTTTCAAAGCTATAGTTACCTAAAACCTTTTGAGTCCGAGCTGTTATTATAAACGGATGCGTAGTTTGCTCTGTAGAATTCCCATCTAATTGGTTTGACTGAGATGCTTAGTTGTATATTTCAACGTTATGGTTTACGATTGTGACCGGTTTATGAATAGTCTATGGATTTGACCGTTTGTTTGATGAGAACTGGCTAGTAATTGGGATGAATTATACAAATGTATTCTATCTATACCGCATTGTATAAGTACCTTGTGATTATATGAAGAAACATATCTGGTAGATATACTGGTAATTGAATCAATACATGTAATTTTATTTTGTTTGAATCTTTTTTTAATAAACGAATAACATGAATATTCTAAAAATATCTCACAGTAGCGACGAAGCACTCAAGTTTTGAACTAACACTCGTTATGTTACTAATTAAACTGTCAAACAGGAGTATTTCACGAGTGAGCTACAAAATAACAAGTCCCACGGGGATATTGTGAGAAAACTCATGTTTACATAATACATAATTATGAATACCGTAAAGTTCAAAGCTCTTATAGGCGTTTTAAGACGCAGACTACGGTCGCCGTCAAGTACCGCCGCGGAGAAAATAGATTTCTTCGAAATTATTGCATCTTTATTTAAAAGCATCGAGATGACGCCATTTTAGATCGGACGATTTGTAGAATGTATTTCGTTTTATAGTTCTAAGCCGATTTGTTAGATGAATCCGTTACAAAATACGAGACATTTTGGTACGTTAATCACGAAGAAGCATACAAAAAGTGAAGTTCTGCATCTACATTTACAATCATTTGTAATTAATTTACATTAATTACAAAGGTGCTTTATATTAATTAATTTGAACAACCCATTTGTCAATCTCAAATGCGTTCCAAATTCACGATGTAATAATGATTTATAGTAACAATTGATCGGTATTAGGACTTACTGATTGCATGTCAGCTAGGCGATGTCACTTTCTCTAAAATGTGTTCTAAAAAAGACTTTGAAGCAAATAAAGTATATGTATAAGATGTCGGTGTATTTGTGTCACAACTCTTTTGTAGTATCTAATATCAGTTAGTATCAAATACTTCGGCAATCTCGTTCTCGGCGACAGTACTCGAATTGTTTACATTTCACCACTCCTAAGCAAACAGGGCTCTCGTTCGTGCACTCACGTGCAGTAAAACTCTTTAATTAGACCTCATTTGAAACAAGTATGTTTGGCTACAGTGAATGCTCAAGTTAGATTTGATTTTGGTTCATTCTATATAATTAGTCTGAACGGTCACTTAAAGTACAGCGAACGGGTCTTAACTCATCGGTCATAGAAGTCAAAGCGAGAACAGACAGACAGTCAGAAAGACAAAAGCATGTTAAAGATAAAAAGAGACGCTTCGCTCGCTTGGTCGATTATAAATATAATTGATGATATTTTTTCATACATAGAAATCATATATATTTTTTTTATTTAATTATTTTATTGTACATACCTCTGCTGGATTCAAAATACATTTAAACCTAATCTATAAAATGTCATACACAACAAACTACCTTAATGCCTTCAATATTCATATCTTCAGGGCTTTTTATGAACCACTGGCTAGACACTCGATATTACTCTGTATAATAGATTTAATATTGTTTTAAACAGTTTGTTATAAACAAAATATCTACTACATATCTACTAAACAGTATATTGGTTTGTTAGACTTACGAGTCCCCCAAGGCGCGATACTATCGCCCATATGTTTTAGATTTTCTGTTTGTCTAGATACTTGATAGGAATCCTGAATCTAAAGCGCCTACTATATATGTATTAAATATACCTATTTAATAAATAAAGTTACCTAACGTTGGTTTGTTTGATCAAATTCCACTTATCCAAAAGGTTTAATTTGAGTGTATCGAGAATCATAATAAACAAACACTTGTAAAGAAAACCACGGCTTAACCACAACTAAAAATATAAATGAAACAATTACAACGCTAAAAATATGCATGACTTAATTGATAACTATTTATATTAACAAGGGCTCACTTTAAATATTTTTACGATTATTGTAAAACATGGCTAAAACAATATTAACAAGCTAGTAATACATTAATTCACGCTCATAAAACCTATGTACGGTTATTCGTGCGGCCATTTCAATAAGTGGCTTATTTTATAACCCTGTTGCGATGTGAATTTACACGAATTTATTATTAACCTTTGCTTTCCCACTGCTGGGCAAAGGTCTCCACCCTATTCTGCTATTTATTGCGATCAACCTCCTTTTCCCACCAGGCTGCGTTTATAGTGTTCAAGTCTTCACGCCGACGTTTACTTGGACGCTCTTATTTTTCTCTCATATACGAGAGAAAAATTTACAAAAAGTTAAAAGAATACAGTTAGTTTCAAGTTAATTCATTATTAATGTGATCTCGCTATATTAATATATTTACTTATAACTTTGCATAAAGTGTCTAGATGTATTTTTGGTCTGCTCTTGCAACATACAGTAAATCTTCAACAAAGCTATGTAGAGGTCTTTTAAAAATATTTTGTAGTTACACTAGTCCATTTAAGTGTATCTAGGCTCCTATATTGTTTCACCAAACACGTTTAATCTATTCTTTTCAGTAACAAATTCGCTAAAAGCCCTGAAAAAAGGCCCACCCGACTGTATTTATTATGCATAGGGTTATTTGCGAGCGGTGTCGCGAGTAATGAATGCGGACTAAGGATTTAGTGCGCGAATCGAGCCCGCTCTTTGTGCTGTCTCGCTCTAATATCCGGTTATATCCGGTAAGCACTTGACTTGCTTACAGCGTGTTTATTTTGTATAAAATTTGGGGACAGGTAAAAACATTGGAGTTATTAAACGTATTACATAGAATATGTATTTAATAAAATAGTCATTTAATCTACGTAAACATTTTTAGTAATTTTATTGGACGTATTTTCCGTGTTACACAGATTACCTAGACACCTAAATGGTGAATTAATCGACAGAATAAACAAATGCAATTATGTTTGTACCTGATACCAAATATTTAGATACAATCGCGTTATAGCATTAAAATATTGAACTGATGTATCACTTAAACCTGTGGTTAGTGCAGAAAGTAAAGGTAAAAAGAAAAGATACACTTAAACCAATAGTTATTGTTGTGATAAGTTTGTATAATCAATAGCTTAAAATAAAATAGAAACAGTTGAAGACCTTGGCTACAGAACACGCAAGTTCTGTGTAGTTAACAGAGGATATACAAAAAGAATGAAATAATGATAGAATCTACAAACTGAAAAACGTCTACAGATGAAATGAAGCGATAAAATATGGTTCACAAAAAGGTTATAAAAACGCGCAATAAAAAGCAAAAAAAGTATGTAAAGAAAAATCTCTTACGCAAATGTAACATAACATCTGAAAACACTCGGGGTAGTAGAATAATGTGGCAAATAAAGGTTTTAACATAAAAAGTCTGTGACCTATCGCCCGAGTCTAGACTTAGCAATAAATCACACACGACTGTGTAACGTCACGAGCCAACGTTACAAAGGAACAAAGACATTTTACCTACTTTCATACGTAAACTAGAAATTATATTGCTCTAGTACGAAGTTGTAAACTCAAGATTTTATATATTTGTTTCTATTGTTCTTTGTTATTTTCTGTTATTATTCCTTGTTTATCAGAGAAATAAGATGAATATGAAATTATTGATTTCACATTTTCAAAACTAATTATAGTGTTTTCTTCTTCCACAGGTTTGGACAACCGGATATCAAACTCAAGAAGTTCCGTTTCACCGTGAGTACCTTTACAACATTTATTATTTTAAATATATACCAATACCAATAACACTTTTGTATGAGTTGATAGACTGGCAAAATGAGGCTTTATATCAGCTTAGACTCACTACTTAAAAAACCTAGTAAATTGGAGTAAAAAAGTGGATTTTAGTGTGGATACTACAGAAGATCGTTTTCTATCAAAATCAACAAGGAATGCCTATATTCTGCTTGACGTAACGAGATGCTGTGATCAAATAGCATCAAAACTAGGCGAAAGTTTAAGTTGATACAATAAAACAGAAAGCCACATACACTTCTTCATAATTCGTCAACCACTATGACGTCAACCGTATGGATATCAAAGCGAGTTCTAATGTATGATCTGAGTATTGCGCGGTAACACTGAAATGCTACGCAGTAGAGCTTTCGCTGTCGTATATTGTATCTATCGTCTAAAGTTCATGCTGACTTCCTTGTTTTTACGTCAAATTATTTAATTTTACAGCGACCGAGTGAACAAGGACCTTGGCCTGTCTGAGAGCGATGAGGAGGTAGCGGCCGCCACGCATAGGATAGGACCGTGAGTAGACCTTGAATTGCAATTGATTTGTTTGTTTTGGGGCAAGCTTGAGATGACGTTGATTGAATTGTAAGACGAAGGTTCCTTGGAATTTTCATACAATAAATTTGTTGATGAAGCCACCAAGACTTTTAAACTAAAGTTTAGGTAAAGATAAGTTTACGTTTAAGACAAATACTTAATACTGGATTGACATGCAAACCAGCTGTTACTGTTTGCAATTTAAGTTTATGGATTTAATTACAAATAAGGTAACTTAAAAAAAACTTTGTGACACTAAAGATAGTTCACTTGATATGATGAAGCGGTAATACCGCTTAACCCACTGACACCGTTTATTCTGGACGAGTTACTGACCCGGAAACCTGATGCAAAACTAATTTATACCCATTTTTATGGAGCTTACGGTCCACATGCAACTGTTCATTAACCTATGCAACACCACGAAGAACTTACTGTAATCTCTCTTTTATATAAAATAACCTTGTTCTTATGCAATTCCAGGCCATTATCCCCCATCGGGTCAGGCAGTCCCACGTCCGGCAGTTCCTCCCCCTCAGACTCTGAATCAGAGTCTTCCTCCGCCGAGTCCACGGCCCCGGTCGCCGCGGCCGCGCCCCCTGCCCCCGCACCATTGCCGGCTACGAGCGCGCCGCCCACCGCGGTGCTGGAACCGGCGCAGCGATCGTCATGGGGCCTCGTGAACTTTGCGCCGCCGCCGCCGCAGCCACTCGACCAGAGCTACGACTCGGGGAAGGAGCTGAGGCATGCTCTTGCCGATGTTAAGGGGAAACCCGTAAGTGTCATACTTTTCAATTGTTATTTGTGTACCTTAGAGCCCTCCAGCGAGATGGAGCGACGATCTACGGAGTGTAGATGGCATAAACTGGATGAGAAGAGCCGAAGACCGGGCTCAGTGGCGCGTCTTGGGAGAGACCTACGTCCAGCAGTGGACTGATATAGGTTGATGATGATGAGTGTCATATTTATCTTAAACTTTGATAGAGACCAACCAACGGAAGAAGTCAGCAAATATCCTAAGATCTGTCAACCATATCTTACTTTATTTACAAACAGCAATAAAATAATAACATTATGGTTGTTCGTATGAAATTTTGCTACGAAGTGCAGTAGGTGCTATATTAAAGCCTGGTCAAGTTAGCATTTGGACAGTTTATTTGCCTACTATGTATTTGCTTCCTTGCCTTGTATACTGTAACAGTATGTGCAAGCTAGGTGTTATTCGATAGCATCCATGTTCAGAGGTAGTCATCGGTTCCCAGGTGTCATCGTTACCTGTCAGATAACACTTCTCCGTATAAGGCTGCTTAGTGAGCGATTTAAACAAAAATGCATCTACTGTTTGTTACGTTTTCTATTCTGTGTCCAGCGGTCGAAGGTTGTACTTGTGTTTCGAAGATTTTACTGTTGTTTTTATAAGTTTAGTCGTGAACAAAGCAAGAGCGGTAGTTTGTGATAATTTCTTTAGACTTCATGTTAGTGCGGTCGTTGTTTGCGAAAAGTTTAAAATAAAAGTGTTCAGAGTTTTTAATTTAGAGTCGTTGTGTTGTGATTCAAAACATTGCTTTTGTACGATAATAGATGAAAGTTTAATCAAAACACGGAATTGCGTAGTATTTTAAAACTAATAACAGACAAATGGAAAAAGTTTTGGAATATGTGAACGTTCAACTTTATCACATAATGAACCAGCGCGAGGACGATGCTATACAGAAATGGATAAAACTAGCATTGCTGAAAGCTAGCTTGAGAACGGCTCTGACCGATTTCGAGGACAGTTTGAGGTGTCATGTAGACCCTGGTGATATGAGGGAGATCCTCGATGAGTTCTATAAACTGAAGGACGGCGTATGGCAAGCTATTGGTGCATTACATGGGAATTTGCTGTCAGCTTCTGTCACAATGCAGGTCAAAATTGTGTACACTATGTATACTTTAGGTTTGATGTGTAAAGAATGTAGGTTAGCAGGTAAACCGCTAGCTCCTATAATTCTTAGTGATTCCATATCGAATAGTGTAGATAATATTGATAACAGCCTAGCGTCTCATGCGGCCTTGCATATGATTAAGAGTCTATGAGGTTTTTAGAGGAGAGGATATTGTCTTATAATACAAGAGTTTATAATATAGTTTTGTCCCATAACAAAAAAGTATGTATATATATGCCAAAAAATAAGTGTATGAACCTAATAATGTTGGCGATAAAGTTTATTTTCCGATGTCAAAGAGACGATTGCAGCCCAACTAAAAATGCACCTTAATTTTTTCACAGCAGAGTCCGATATCGGAGCTCTCCGATTCGGAGGCCTCATCCCCTTCCCCCGCGTCTGCAAGACGCCGCTCCAACACTCACAGGACTTCCACAGCTTCCAGTGACGATGATACTCCGTCCCATCATACGGTAAGAATACCAACTACTCGACTAGGCTATCATTATTGATGATGTATTTTTAGCAGTGAACTTCTCCCAATCTGAACACCTGGTAAAACTAAAGGCTTTAGGAAAATAGCTATAGGTTTTGCCATCAGTTTTCATGTATAAACCACAAACTTGTTACTGAATAACTCTATAGTGCTACATCGTTTTGCGGTCGAGAAGTATCGTCTTGTTTCTTTCTTTCAGGTGGAAGATATGATAAGGCTTCGTAATTTTTTTTATCTTTGCCCTGTCATTCTGCGCCAGGTGTAACGATTCCTGGGTTCATACTTTTCCACTATAACTTGGATTCATCTCCAGCAGACCTCCCCCCGAGTCCCGTCGTCTGCGCCGAAGCGCGGTCGGCCGGCCAAGGCTCGCGCTTCTGAGGAGCGTCCTGCAAAGAAACGCAGGGGGCGCCCCCCTAAGACCCGCATCCCCACGCCCCCGCGCATGCGCGTGGACACGCACGACAGCGAGGAGGAGGCGCCGCCGCCGCCCCCACCGGCGCCCCTTCAGGACATGAAGGGCCATATATTCCGCAAGGTTGGTATTAGTTCCATAGCCTCAAAGCTGAAGACTGCGAGAAGTTTGCAGAACAGAAAGGCAGTTCCATAGCTCTTAGACAAACACAGCGAGATCAGAAAGGACCAGCTACTCTAACTAACCAGATTAGCTAACTTTCTGGTATCGAATTAAGAACATCATCAGCGCTTTTTAGTTCAAACAACCAAAAGGCCACTAAGTACCAATCAGTTGCTATTGTCTGCACTCAGCTTTGACTTTTATTGATTACTTGTTCCATCCAAGTCAAGATTGCCTAATCATGTTTCTTTGATATGCACCTATTTCGAGGACACCAATATTAAACCAAGTAGACGTTCTGGCTTAGATCAAATAAATCGTTCAATACAATAATTTTTCGCTCCAGGTTTTCACACCCAGGAAAGGCGACGAAGGTGGTGGAAAAGGGGGTAAAGGGGGAAAGGGTAAAGGCGGCAAGGGGAAGGGACAGGTGACCATCATCGAGGTGACCGCGCCCGAGCCTGATGATGAGCGGCGGCGCTCCGCCGAGAGGAGGAACGAGGAGGCGCTGGCCAGGGTGTCGCCACCGGCCGAGCCCGAGCCTCTGCCCAGGAGGAGGGAGCTTAACGAGAGGTTAGTCCTACCTTACGGCTGGAAGTATCGATGACGCCTAACCCTTGATTTTGATTTCAAAAGCCACGTCAAAGATGCAAGGATTTGAACCTCGGATAATCTAATTTATCTTATCTTTCTAGGATACAAGATCGTGTTTCGATCGAGCGCGCGGAACACCGACGTTCGGACGATCGGCACGACAGACCGCCCAGTCGCGATCGCGCTGATCGATCGCTAGAGAAAATACCAACAGGTACGTTATACTTAGTACCTAACTAAGAGCACTGCGATGTATGTTTCTTAATTTGTCACATTAAATATCTACTGTTGTTTGCAATTTAAAATCAAAGTTAACTTGTATGTTTGTATCGTCTAGAACGCACCTCCAACGATCGGATACCCACCGAGCGGACGTCCAACGACCGGATAGCGGGTCTGTCGGGCGATCGATCCAGGGATCGGACGATCGACCGTCTTTCCGTCGATCGAGCCGAGCGGATGGCAATCGACCGGCGCTCCACCGAGAGGAGCTCGAGCGATCGCATCTCCGATCGCTCCTCGATCAGCGATCGATCGAGCGATCGACTGTCGGGGTCGCACGCGACCGAGCGGCGATCCACGGAGCGCGCCTCGACCGACAAGTTGACCCTCGACCGGTTGGCCATGGAGAAGATGGCGCACGAGCGGCTCGACTCCAAGCTATCGATCGGACGCCTGCCCGACTCTAAAACTATCATCGACCGACACGACAGCAAGCTTGCGATCGACCGACTCACCGACAGCAAGCTCACCATCGACATGCTGCCCGACAAGATGATCGACCGCCTCACCGACAGCAAGCTCACCATCGGCCGGATGCCGGACGACAAGCTGTCCATCGACAAGCTGTCGCTCGGCCGGCTCGCCGACAACAAGATGTCGATCGACCGGCTGTCGACGGAGTCGAAGCTGGCGATCGAGCGGCTCGACAGCAAGCTGCCGCTCGGCGACCGCTTCGTGCGCGCCGAGGCCGACGTCGGCTCCGGACTCAAGCCCGGCCGCGGCTCCGACCGGGTCGAGGACCCCACCTCCATAGGTAACTTATCAATAAGTACCTGTTAAAATAATCATTGCTATTTTACAGAAAAAATCCTTTGTTCTAAGGGGGTGAGCACGATTAAATTTGTCAGTCCTAGCCCTAGCCCTCTGCTCGCTCAGCTAGCATTTAATATATCTGTAACTAATAATAATAATGTATGTTGTAATGTGTGTGCAGCTCTCGTGCGTCGCAGCCGTGTGATGGTGCGCGTGCCACTGTCGCGCCTGCGCGACGCCACGCTGCGCGCGCTGCGCGTGCCGCGGCCCCGCGCGCCGCCCCCCGCGCCGCCCGCGCCCTCCGCGCCGCACCAGGTAATGTTACGTGCGTGTGTACGTGTGATGGTGCGCCTGCGCGTGCCGCGGCCCCGCGCGCCGCCCCCCGCGCCGCCCGCGCCCTCCGCGCCGCACCAGGTAATGTTACGTGCGTGTGTACGTGTGATGGTGCGCCTGCGCGTGCCGCGGCCCCGCGCGCCGCCCCCCGCGCCGCCCGCGCCCTCCGCGCCGCACCAGGTAATGTTACGTGCGTGTGTACGTGTGATGGTGCGCCTGCGCGTGCCGCGGCCCCGCGCGCCGCCCCCCGCGCCGCCCGCGCCCTCCGCGCCGCACCAGGTAATGTTACGTGCGTGTGTACGTGTGATGGTGCGCCTGCGCGTGCCGCGGCCCCGCGCGCCGCCCCCCGCGCCGCCCGCGCCCTCCGCGCCGCACCAGGTAATGTTACGTGCGTGTGTACGTGTGATGGTGCGCCTGCGCGTGCCGCGGCCCCGCGCGCCGCCCCCCGCGCCGCCCGCGCCCTCCGCGCCGCACCAGGTAATGTTACGTGCGTGTGTACGTGTGATGGTGCGCCTGCGCGTGCCGCGGCCCCGCGCGCCGCCCCCCGCGCCGCCCGCGCCCTCCGCGCCGCACCAGGTAATGTTACGTGCGTGTGTACGTGTGATGGTGCGCCTGCGCGTGCCGCGGCCCCGCGCGCCGCCCCCCGCGCCGCCCGCGCCCTCCGCGCCGCACCAGGTCATGTTACGTGCGTGTGTACGTGTGATGGTGCGCCTGCGCGTGCCGCGGCCCCGCGCGCCGCCCCCCGCGCCGCCCGCGCCCTCCGCGCCGCACCAGGTAATGTTACGTGCGTGTGGACGTGTGATGGTGCGCCTGCGCGTGCCGCGGCCCCGCGCGCCGCCCCCCGCGCCGCCCGCGCCCTCCGCGCCGCACCAGGTAATGTTACGTGCGTGTGTACGTGTGATGGTGCGCCTGCGCGTGCCGCGGCCCCGCGCGCCGCCCCCCGCGCCGCCCGCGCCCTCCGCGCCGCACCAGGTAATGTTACGTGCGTGTGTACGTCTGATGGTGCGCCTGCGTGTGTACGTGCGTGTGTGTCTACCACTAGCGAGGCGAAACATACGAGGTAATGATACGTGCACTAGCGAAACATACCAGGTCCACCTCTAGCCCCTCTGTGTGCGTGTATCAACATTTCCTGAAGCTATCGGTACTTCTACACGCCACAAAGTAATGAAACATGTGTGAAGGTGAAGGGGCGTGAGGTGTTTGTACGAAGGTAATGTTACCGTTTATTTTACAAGCGATTAACATAATTTAAATAATTACCATTTGTCTTACCCCTTTGTAGAAGGGACAAGACAAATTTAAAATCTGTACAGGAAATTACTTATATCCACATAAATTAAAAAGGATAATTATAAAATACTAATAGATACATATGTTCAACAGAGCAGCGAAGTAGCGCCGACGAATCACGAGCGGACGGGCGCGTGCGCCGGCCAGACGCCCATCTACTACTCCTACTTCGAGCGGCTGCCGGCCGACGCACTCTCCGACGAGGAGAGAGACCACAAGTAAACATTTTTATTTATCAACCTACGCTGTCCCACAGCTGGGCAAAGGTCTCCCCCCTCTCGTTGCATCTCTCTCTATCCCTAGCTAACTCTGCCCATTCCCGGTCGAAGGAGTCTAGAAAGTAAACATACTTTCATATATATTTTTTTTCTCTACCCTATATCGTCCCACTGCTGGGCAAAAGCCTCCCCCAAACCCTTTTACTTCTCTATATCCTTGTATATATATCTCTATTTAAATATTATAATGTTTATAAATTTATATACATTATCTCTATTATAATAAACACACCCAAACTAAGCAAAACTTGTACTATGAAACTAGATTGCAAGTAGAATACTTATATAAGTACAATTTTTTTTTTGTAAATAAGTACATACATAGAACAAATAATAACACCCTGACACAGAACAAATATTTACGTTCATCACATAAACATTTGCTCTGGGTGGGAATCGAACCCGCGACCGCGACACAGCATGGAAGGTAGAGCTACTACCAACTGTGACGTTTGACAGCTCAGTTGGTACGGACACTTTGTTACGGAAGAGCGAGATACCCTATTACATGTGTATACTTACTTAAAAGGGTATCTTTAACACAAAGATATATAAAAAGTAAATTAAGTTATTGAAATTATTTATTTTTGTATTCCAGATATTACCTCGAAGAAGCGACGCGACTTCGCACATCCGCTGATAGAGAACAAGAGCCCTTTACCCGAGTGATGCTCTATTTAGAGTCAGTTATGTGTTTTGTGCTGACCGGCCGAGTGCTAGAATTAGAACTAGACACTAAGGGAGCCTTCACAGTGTATAGAGAGACTATTGAATATATAAAGTTGATTCATTCAATGCCGCAGCGGTTCAAGGCGTCGCCGCATGATACTTTCAACAAACTTGATATATTGAGGTGAGTTTAGACCACTTTATTCATTTTTCTCTCACTAACGGCCGGTTTCTCGAACGATGATCAACGAAAAAAACAAATAATTACTATGTGTCAAACTCGGATCAATCGTGATTTGGGTTTCCAGAAACCGGCCGTTATTTGAACAGGCTAATACAGTCTGTTGAATAAAAGGCGTTGAAAAGTTATTAACAGTAGACTATATTAACGGCATGGGTACAAAAGTAGGGAAGAATTATTTGACATATTTTTAGTGTTGCCATATGCATTATGTTTATTTCCTAAACACAGTGGGTAACCTCAAATCTAAATATAGATTAAGATGGTAGATAGAAAGCTGGTGTCCAAAAGGTTTAATAATAAAACCTGTTTGATGGGACCAGGTCTTATATTTTCAAAATCAGAGGGTAGTTCTCAATTCGGACTTGATTTGTTTTTGTGGTTATTTACTTTTTTCCTAATGGATAGATTCTTATAAGTCTTATTCAAATTTGATTGAAATCTGGTTTGTATTTTTCTATTTATAATGGACAAGTTTTTAATTATCCTTAATATTTGTTAATATCGAATGAAGTTTTTGTTATGTAGAAAAATATATTAATAGGTACTTATTAATGTCACCAAACAATTAATTTCATTCATGCAGTGATTAGAATTGGTGCACTTTGGTGCAATTTGATATATCGTGCTATTTTACAGCTCACAAAATACATGTTTTGTTCAATATTGTGTAATATTTATGTTAATTATATTTGTTTTAGTCTACGAGTACAATCTTTGCTGTACCTACGAATGTTCAAAATGTACAACCGCGAAGTGAAGGAATACAACAAGATCGTTACAGAGTACCAACAAAAGGTAATTATTATTTACACACAATATTTTATTTGTACTAGAATTATATTAAATATGGTAACATTTGGAACCGGTATAAAGTATATTTTATAAGCCTGCCACCGGCTGTTTAAACGACCGTAATTAATGACTTACTAACTTGTTACGTACGTAAATTGAGGAAGTACCAAGATACGAGATTTAACGCTTCTTTTTCAACACCTATATTTATAATAATTTATTGGAATTAAAACAAAGTAAAACAAATGTTGAGGCTATTCCGCGCGAAGTATAAGCGTCAATATAAAGTCATTTCTCATTCGGTGTGTATCGCGACGTCACATGTTGCACCTCCCCTTCCCTTCACTTAACGAAGCGACGTCACACGTTGCACCCCCCTTCACTCAACAAAGCGTGTTGCACCCCCCTTCACTAAACAAAGCGTGTTGCCCACAAACTAATAGCGAGTGTAACACAAGGTTGTGTATCATCCAACGTACGCCATCATCCCCTTAACTCAACTAAGCGATCGCCCCCCTTTAGGTACTCAAAAAATCGACTTCCCACGTTGCACTCCCCTTTTCTCACACATAGCGACGTGCCACGTTGCCCACGTACTAATAGCGAGTGTAACACAAGGTTGTATCTCATCCAACGTACGTCATCACCCCCTTTACTCAACAAATCGACTTCATGCACCCCCTTCCCCCTTCACTCACACGTAGCGACGTGACACGTACTAATAGCGAGTGTAACACAAGGTTGTGTCTCATCTAACGTACGCCGTCACCCCCTTACGTCAACTAAGCGATCGCCCCCCTTTAGTTACTCAAAAAATCGACTTCCCACGTTAGACCCCCCTTCACACACACATAGCACCCTCCTTCACACACACATAGCGACTTCACACGTTGCACCCCCCTTCCCCCCTTTTCTCACACATAGCGACGTGCCACGTTGCCCACGTACTAATAGCGAGTGTAACACAAGGTTGTGTCTCAGCCGGCGTGCGCGGAGACGGCGTCCCCCCTGTCCCCCACGCCGTCCCCCGCGGGCTCGGTGGGGTCCGTGGGGTCGGGCGCGTCCGCCTCGTCCGGGTACTGCTCCATGGTGCACTCGGTGCCCGCGCACGCGCACCAGGCATTGCTGCTGCTGACCAAGTACTACGCCTTCCTGTACGTGGCGCACGACCTGTGGGAGCAAGCAGATGGACTGTGCAGACTGAGGGTTAATCAAGGTTGGTGCAACTGTTATATATGACAAGTATTTTTTATTGTTTTAGGTGCTTCCGTCGCCAAGGGAACATCGAAAAGATAAGGAAACCCTAAAAGTTCCCTCCCCTTGGTACGAGAGTGCGATAACCAAGCCCGTATCAATGGGAAGGTCGCGGGTTCAAATTCTGCTCAACTCAATAACTTTGGGATTTTCTGATCTTTTGATCACTGGTGGTGACTGGGTTTTATTGGCCAAAACAAACATTTACACCCAGTTCAAAACATAATCAGAATCGAACCTACAACCGCCAGCATGACTGAGCTTAGTGTATCTAGTGTAATTTTATCTCTTTATCTTCATCTTTCACATTTTATAGTCAAACTTACATAGAAAAGTATTAACAAAGTTATTTACTTACATAATTTATTCTCTTTCCAGATCTATTCATCGCAGTGGATCGGAAATGCGGTCCTCTGTCCCTTTCTTCCACCTTCCGCCATCTTGTACAATACGTCAGACACGCGATCACCTTGCTTAAAAGCGCACCGAGGGAGTAAAAATCATAATCTACTAATAATTCACGGAAAAAATCTGTCAAAAACTGACCCCTGGTTTGACATAAAATGGTGACCCCGACTTGTTAAGTGTGCGTATTAAGCATTACTAAACTCGGGTTTATTAACTACGAAACATACTAAAATAGTGATCAAAGTGTTCTCTCAAACTCCCGATCAACGTTATCAGTTTAAGATCAAAATCTCGCAATAAAACAAAATCAATTGAGTAATATGTATTTGCAATAAATCTGCAATATAGTATTATACATAACCGTATATTTAAATTAAAATGTGTATTAAGTACGCGCTTGGACAAATCAATTATATTATACAAATCTGAATTATATTTAGTATAATTCTAATAGGTTCTTTTTATACAGCGTGTTTTAAACTTGGCGTAGTAATTTATATGTTTTATTATTTGTATGTGCAATACCTATCTACAAATATTAACACATTACAGAGATTATATACAAGAAAAGTTACATTTTCTTATGTAATATATGCATTTTATATACGCCCTGTTTAATTCACACACAGATTATCTAACTAATTTTCATTATTTTACTAGATGTAATTTTGTTATTCAAATATGTTGAGAATTTTTCATTAATATATTAATTTAAATTAGTTTAATTACAAAATGAACAAGACACACATCGGTACTCTGATTGATCTTTTTGTTTTTGTTCACATTTAAAAATGATCTGACCAGTTATAATTCTAAATTGCGCATAATAATGTAACGTGAAAGGATTTTATTGAATTATCTTAATTAATTTAAATTATGTTGGTCAGGTTACAAACTTATAAAATAACCTTCGCGGGTTTCAATGATGTATGAAATGACTCACATTACTAGAAATCAAGATTTAGTGTTAGAAACCATAAAAAAATGACAGTCATAATCAAAATGACGCGCCGCCATCTTGTTTACAATAACTTTCAAAATGGCCGCCATTCCTGACCACCGCATATAACTACTGTGCGCATTTCATTCTTCCCAAAATCGATGACCAAAAACAATTGTATATTGTGTATGAAATGTAAATAAGCTTCGTTGCTTAGCAACGAATTTGCGAAATAAAACTGAGTTCCTCAGAACCAGGCTGTCTGTCTCGCTCCAACGCAGAGTTATAGATAGAGAGGTCCGTTTCAAGGGAACGCAGTTAGTTCTCTGTATTTATATTTAAGTGATAGATTAATCATATCTTTATGCGTTTTTCGTTGTAGTAAACTTCCCTTTTTGAACTAATAACGTTTTTACTGTTTGTGGTTTTACTGTCGGTACGACGTTCATTCGAGTTGATCGTCTAGTGTAAATGGGATTATACAAGAAAAACATTGATCGCACGTGGGCCAATCGAGAATTAATATCTCAACATGTATGGGATCACAGTAGTTGGATGCAATAATCAATTTTGTCTCATTCGTATTCCTTTCGCTTCGAGTGTGTTATGTATGACACATTTATTATTTCTATCTATAAACAGTTTTTCTTAGTTTATTTTTAATGTAATCAATTTAAAATAACATTTTTTTATTGCATGTCTGGATCGTGAAATGAATTATTAAATTGTTCAGATGAGTGTTCCTATTTAAATTAATTATTAATTAATTTACAGAACAATGGTAGAGCAAAGTTAGAGAACATTTGTTATTGAACATATCAAGTTGTGTTTGGGACAAAATCTGAATAATTGAACGCAATTATAGTTTTTTGCTAGAGATGTATAAAGTACGATCAAGACAAGGCCATGATCTCGCAAGAACTTGGGATGACAATAAGACACTGTTAGGAGAACGCTAGATTCGTTGCATGTGACGAAATATAAAATAAAAAAATATTTAATTAACCTTTTAAATTATAATATTTTATCGGATAAATTATAGAACAAAATAGATCGACTGTTCATTTTCATAAGAGAAAAAAAGAAGTTCAAAATATTTTTTAAATTAAACTTTTGATGAGTACAACGTAACTCAAAGGAATGTCACGTTCCGTTCGTCGTACACTAACATTATATCTATACCTCTCGGTTGTTTATCTAATTTATGTTGTGATTGTATATACATTATATTATACATTTTGTAATGAATATACATGTTAGTGCCAGATAGGATTTTGTATGGACATTTATAGTGACGGCAAACGCATCACAACAACGGAACGATACACCGCTGATACAGACGCGACGAGCAATGCCTTGTAAATACTTTACTATAAGAAATGCGTAGTTTTCATTCTATATTTTAATTGTAAACTATATTTATAGCTAAGCGGATAATTTAACATAATAATCGGTTAAGAGATGGGTGCATGGTTAAGGCCTGGCGTATTTCGTGTGACAGAGCGGATAACGTTGAGTTTTCTTTTAATAAGTATAATAAGACAATTATTTTTAATAAATTGAATATTGTAAATGTTTGTAGATGAGCTTGCAGCGTTCGGTTTAGTATATAATAGTTTAGGTAAGTGGTCCTGCAATGTGGAGAGGTGATTGACCTAAAGCTAGTTACCGGTAGACGGACGCATTAATCAGCGCATACCTTTTCTAGTTTACATTTATTTACGGCGTTTTGGTCTTCATGAAAGTTTAACAACACATTTCTACATCAGAAGCGTTGTTAGGATCCTAAATGAAGTATTCTGATATAAGCATCACATGATTTCACAATTAACAAAAGCCTATCACTTTCGTCCATATGACCCAGTTGTTTTTTTCTATAAATCGTCCCAAAACGCCATTTTTTTTTGTTATTGATATAATTATTAACGAAGGGGAGGCACAGGCTATGAAAACCAGTAGATGGCGCTATATATGTTGTCTGTTTGGTCCAGTACGAGCACAGTTACAATTTTTGATTTTACAAGTATGTAATTGTTTTTCGCCTACTGTTGCGTGCCAAGAATTGAAAATCTTCTGGTACTTATTCATATGGAAAATGGTGAGCAATCATATTTTAACACCAAAATGATCCAAATAAACAAGAAATATTCTCTTTTATACTAACTTGAAATTTAGTAAAGTGTGACGACAAATAACGCCAAGCGACTAGCGCCATCTATTCTGAAAGATGATCAGCTGTGCCTGCCCGTTAATTTTAAATACTGCCTTAGAACATCAAAGAATCGGTACTTACCCGCACAAATATTCATTATTCTTAGTTGTTTATTATTTATTATGGCAAATTGTATTTATTAACACACGAAGCGAAGTTTACTTAAAATTTGTGATTATTTTGACGCGCTGTGGCATAGTTTGTGCATTTTCAAAAGATCTGGTTTATGACGTGCCAACAGCTTAGTTATTTTAACGTTTACTGATTTCCAATTATGTATTTTATGTTGAGGTATTATGAACTAGACTCGCGTTTGTTGTAAAACTAAGTTTTTAATCCATTACAGAAGAGTGGTGTTATGTTAATCTGGGTTCTATTACAAGGGTTTCGTTTAATATTATTGTAATTTGAAGAGTTAAAGTAAATAATTAAGTTTTCGGAAGTCTAAAGAAATCAAGTTTATAAAGAATTGAGCATAGTTTATAAAGAAAGTCTAAAAATCAAATTTACAGAGATGTCTAAAAAAATCAAGTTTACAAAGGAAGGTTAAAGAAAATCAGTTCATGGTATCTCAACGAACAAAACAATTTATATTATTTAGTTACGATAAATCACAAATGCATCTCGTTCGGAAACTCTTTGTACTTTTGGGTTATTATTTTTGTTATCGTTCTTAGTTCTAATATTTTTTTTTATTATGAAAATTCCATCTATTTTTATTTTTGGTTCTGTTTTGTTGCTATTATTATAATTAGATTTATGAGTTGTACTTTTCTTGAAATTGTCAAATATATTGACAATTCTTTATGCACTCGCATTATATAGACATTTAGCTAATATAGTCTAAATTTATGTTAAAGAAATCTTAATTTTTGATGGATGAATTTTTAAATCAATTTCTCATATCTAATTCGTTCAAATTGTTTGAAAGATATATATTCACCGCACATTTAAGTAGTAATCAACTGACATTGACATTTCTAAAATCTCAAATTGTGTTGAGCCCTAAAATTGAGACCAAATTATTGACAAATTATTTTACAAAGAACAAGTGAGCGCTAGGAAAGAACTTTAGGCTATTTTATTTAGTAAATTGTAATTATGCTGTTTTTTTTTTATTAGCATCTTGTGTTAATAGCATGTATGATAATTTGTTTATTATTATTATTTCACGTTAAGAATTATGTATAAAATTGTTTTCCTCTAATTTTATTATTTGTGTAAACTATACCTTATGTTATTGATTATAGAATACATTAATTTTATGTATGAATATTTTTTTTGTTTTCTTTTGGTTCCTTTTTGTTTTTTCATCATTCGTGTGACGCTGATCTATGGATTTTACACAATCCAGAAACTATATCCGTCTTTTTCATTTGATATGAGTCAAAGTAGGACAGAGCGTGGTGAAGTCAATTTAGCTTAAAGACGACATCGATAAGATTAATTCATAGATTAACGAAAATTAAAGTTTAAATAGATTTAAATCGCGCGAAACAAGTGCTTTAAATTAAGTGATAACAAACACCGCCTTGCCCATTTGCTTCATTTTTTGCAAGAAATGGACTTTGTGTGAATGACGACTTGACATTCTGTAGTATAAACTAAACTCCACAAAAGCAATCATTGTCAACTAAGTACCAGAACAGAATTCGATCTCATGCAGAAGGTCTAGTAAGAGCTTTTGTGTAAAGTCCCCGTGCTTAAAGCGACAGCGGGCTCGGATTTGATATGATTACCTAAGACACGATAAGTCGAAATCGACAGAACAACGAGCGAGGTAGATACCATTCTAAAAATGCACGCTCTAAGCAGAAATGGTGACAGTTACAATAGAAATGAATTATCATGATGGATGTCGAGTCACCGACTAGATCTGTAGCTCTACCATGAGTTTTTACTATACTATATTATATATACTATACTCGCTAGCGTCTGTAGTTAAAAAAAGTATGAAGATTTGTACAGCGCCTCTAGCGAATAGTTGGGTACTAAAATTCGTAATACTAATATTTACGTAACTACAGAGGGCTTAGTCCGAGCTTGTATTTTATAAACTCCCTACTCTCGAGCCGAGAGTCGTCTCTCGGATAGCCATACAAAAATGTATGGACATCCGAGAGACGACTGTCGGCTCGAGAGTAGGGAGTTTTAAAATACAAGCTCGGACTACGCCCTCTGTAGTAAAGTCAGGCGATTTTACTGTGACAACTCATGGTAGAGGTACTGTTAGCATGTACACAAGTATAAACGCAATAAAGTTCTTCTCACACGTCTCACAATACTGGAAAATTATGTGGAGGGGCTTGCATTTTAAAAAGGGTGTCTTTGTGTGTGTTACATATCCTATTTTTATGGTACAAGAGTGTTGCTGACAAGAGAACTAGCTAACAAAATACTAGAGGGCGCTCGCTCCTCTGTACAACATAATTTTGACCAGGGTCCCGATTGTGCTAAATTGTAACGTAAACGGTTCGTATAAGCAGCAGCTAAGGTTAACCCATGTAACATGTACGTGGCGTGTGCAACTTCGTATCACTGTAATGCTTCGGCTACATTAGCGGGCGAATATTCGTATCGTGTTGGCGCGACAAAAACATCGTGTTCGGGTATAGGCGATGTTCTTGTCTAAATACTACGCGATGACACGATGTACCCGGCCACATACATCGCGTTAACACGAATATTCACCGTAGCCCGCTAATGTGGCCCCAGCATAAGCGGCTAACCGCTCATTTTCCCTTCGTGTGACAGCGGTTATGTCACAATATACTCACTAGCGTTCGAATGTTGAACGTGTTTGGCTACACGCTTATCGCAATCCCAAAATACGTACCTACGTTGGTGAACCTTAGCTGCTGCTTAGACGAACTCTTTTACGTTACAATTTATCACGATCGGGGCTCGGTTATGGACTTAACCGTGTGAGTACTGACCGTCTTTACTAAATCTCATTATAACATCGAGTGTGAATCTGAGCTGTTATCGCCATAGGTGCGGGTTCGATGTAAAACAAAGATCTTAGAATTACAAAATACTGGCATTATTTTGGATAACTGCCATTATCAGAAGCCTTTTCTCAGTGCCGTATAAAATTACCTCTCGTAGACTTAGTCTAGTTGCATTCAACATAGTTCATGTATGGGCAAATATTTATACAAATCTATTACTTAGTAGGTACTTAATTAAATTTTAATTTAATTAATATAAAACATAAAAAATCAAGAGATAAGTATCTGTACGCGATAAAAACTTGTAGTAGTTTTTTACCCCAATTATTTTTTAACATAAAGGATCATTTGAATCTTAGTAGAACCCACTAATATTGTAAAATTGGCAAATTTTATTACTTTTATTATGTGGACACTCTTACAGTCCGTCCCGTTGTATCATCTATAAATGTAAACGGTAATACTTTTCAAATACTTAGTTTTATAGACAATTTATGGTTTTAGTAAACTCGTACTGTGCTTTGATTGCGAGCAATAACAAATTATAATAATCGCTTAGAAAATATAACTTATTACAGTATTTAGTTAATAGGTCAATTTATCTAGATTTACGTATGCTAAATATACACGTTCTTTTTATTAATGTAATTTTAATATTAGTGCCTTTAAGAATTAAAAAGCAATTTTTTCGCAATATATTTATCGCCCGTATGAGCCATGTTGAATCAACTTCAAAAACACCAATAGCTTATTGCAAATAATCAAACAATATTATTATCTAGTAAGGAAATCGCTGCAAGCTCAGTTTATTTTTCTAAGGTTAGTTACGCATTCCAGGCCCTACTGACTATCACACTAATAACACCTAATATTACTTTAGTTTTATACACCAAAAACATAGATAAAAGCAAGGTCAATGTTGCTAAATAATGACCTAGACTAGTATTCTTCGGGTTAATTTTTTTCACAATGTGTATCACTTGTCACACTGAGAATAAGCATTCTCAGTGTAACGAAGTGTCTTGTGTCCAAAAAACTCTTCATTTCTTCAAATCTAAACTAGGGTTCTGAAATGTGTACCTAAAGCCTAAACGTGCCTACATCACATAGATCTACAGCCTATTTTCGCGCGCTTTGTATACGATAGTTATAATACGAATATAATATATAAATGTAGTATTTAGAGTTAGTTTATTAACCTGCAATACCTATTACAACAATCATTGGTACAATAATGAAACGAACTAAAATCCTGATTAATAACCACTTCTTAGTTTGTTCAATATGAATTTGTCAAGATATAATCAGGTTTGAACGAATAATGAAACTATAATCTAGTTTGACAGATCATCACCGACCATCATGAGGTGAGATTTAAACGAAGGCTATTTTAGCTAAAACATTCTGAAAGCTCGTCTTAATTGAAAGCAATAAACACGATAGAAGAGATGTACTTAGTAACTAAATACTTAACTTATAGCGTTTTTTTAGTTTGAATCGTTATTTTCTGAAAATTACCAATGTCAATGGTAACCTACAGTCGACATGATGATCCATGGATCGATCCATCAGTTTATATGTGAGCGTATATAGGTATTTATATAGATACAATTCTAAACAATATCGCTTATTTAAGTCGCGCTGTAGATGTACGTTAATATTTTAATAATATACAATGTTTTGCAATATTTTTGACTTTTGCATGATGCCGGTTTAGGTGTATTTTAAAAATATGGCGGATAGCTATATTTTGTTATAAGAAAAGAAGCGACGGATCGCATTTGACGGAGTTTTAGGTATCTGAAAGGCGAATCTTCGCGAGCGGAATTGAATTCGTTAATTTATAGTTGAATAAAGTTCAAATGGAAAATATTAAATTGTGCCTTAGTGAATTTCCAAAACTCTATAATGGAATATCTCTAAACAAATTCGTGAGATAGCGTTCATCTCCAATGATAACACGTTTGATGTGTTGTCTACAATATTTGATCGTTGCACTGTACACTTAGCACGTGCTGTAGGTATATTGTCAAGTTTGTCAAAACCCGTTCAGTTTGTAGAATATCGCAATAATGTTTGAACAATATTTCGTTTATTGGATGTTGTGGTTGATTATATTATACGTAGAACAGTATATTTGTCGTAGCAATAAATTTAAGTGTGGCAATAAGAATTAGTGCATTTGCTTTTGTGTCGAGTTTTAAATCATGTATTTTAGAGTACCCTATCCGATTGCGCTGTACACTGCTTACATGTAACACCTACTGATAAGTTCAAATTCTTGAAGTTTTAAAAGTATATTTTATAATTCGGATATAATTAGTTACGTAGTGATCGGAACTAAGTATTGTGGTGTTCACGTTATTTTTGTAGCACGCATCAATAGATTATATCAATGTGAATTAATTCGCTTTATAGAGTTCTTGACCACTGTATCAGAGTAATTATTATTCGTATGTAAATCTTTTATATTCTGTACATATATTCTATGCACCTACTGGATTTTGACCGCCTGAAGTAGGCCACGTTCTGTCGACACCTTAGTTTTGGTGAACAGTCAATTGCGGCGCTACACAGACAACTTAAAAGCGGCCAAGATAAGTTGAGCGTGCGCATCTCGTTGTAATTAAGCGATACAAAGTTGTTGGGACATACTACTCTTGCGTATGTGTATACCTACTTGTTTAGTTTGATTTAATTACTTCACTAGCATAAGACAAAGTGCCAAGAGTCGCGAATCCTCTCAAGTGCAATTCATTCTCAATTATATTAAAACTATTTTATATTCGCGCGTAAAATTACAGGCTTATGTCGTCTCGCTTAGCCAAAGTTAATCGTGGGATACTTTTAAGTCAGTATTTGTTATACCTCTAGGACCACTAATTAGACCCATAATTATTGTTATTAATGAAATATTTATTTGTTGATTTTAACTTTGAACTGTGCTACCAAATTGTTTTAGTATATTTTATATGTAGTTACGAATTCAACGATATTAAAAGTACCCCACAAAATCTAATGTGAGAAATAGAATTCTTAACATTGTAGCAATAGTTATTCAGATATATGTTTTGTAGTTATTTATCCTCGATATTATCTAACGGAGATGGTCATGTTTGAGAATCGATGTCACGCATGCAATGAGCCTTAAAACTGATAGCATAGAGCTGAGAATCGATTCTCGAACACGAGTTATCACGTTAAAGATTGCAGAAATCGTCGGGCCTTCGCTGTAACATACGGCTCAAGCATGTTTCATTTGTATCGAGTAGACGCGTGTATAATAAGTAAGGAACAAACAAATTATAGTTATAAAGTTGTTTACCAAGCCCGTTTCTGGGTTCTAGACGAAAATATTATTTTTCTTAGATCACAATATTATATTGTAATGAAATGGTAAATTATAGAAGTATGCGTTTCGCGGGTTTACTCTGCATGGTCGTAGATGGCGGCGCGGTCGATTTAAAAAAATGATATTTTTTTACAGCGGCCCCAGACGTGTCGAGTACGCCCGCAGACGCCATATTTGTTATGTTTAAGAGGAAATATCTATTGTCTAATCCGAGGTTTAAATACCAACACTTTTTTATATTATAATAATTATAGAAATTATTATTGAACCTTTTGTTTTTATTATAAACCTCTTCAGGACTAAGTAGACCTTAACTATTTTATTCCAAAATAATGTAGGTAGGTCCTACCTATATGCCCCTCGCAAACACACTTTTTTGAGTATGCAGTCATTTAGTGTAGGTAGAATAGATGCAAATTGAAAACCTAAATAAATATATAATACTTAAATCATAATTTAGGTACCAAAAAATAATCAAGAATATTTCATGTGTTTGCTAGGGACATACACATATTTTGAAGATGAGAACCTTGAAATATTCCACGTACTAGGTAGGTAGCTTTTAATTTAAACTATGCTAGAATAAAGAAGCACCGTAAGAGCGTTTTCACATTATCCGATCCGATATCGGTGTCGGACGCTGATCCGATATCGGTGTCGGACGCTGATCCGATATCGGGGTAAGTAAAATGTATGAAATATGTACCTCCGATATCCGATATCGGGCCGGACAATATGAAAGACAGGAACATAATCCATCGGTTCAACAGATTCCAAAGAATCAGGACAGTATAATATGTCATAAGTATTTAAGTCCTTAGAGTCCTAGGTGATAAAAATAAAAGAATTTTAACTTTTTGATAATTTATTCCACTAATTCCGTACATGTTTCTTTTTCTTCTTCTTCTTGTTGTCGTGTGCGTCGATCAAGTCGTCGATTTCTTTACTGTCATCACCAAGACGCTTTTCACCGCTGGAAAAAAACAAACGGTAAGTCATATAATCCTTATATTTATTAATGATATAAATACTCAAAATGCATATAAACATTTAATTTAACCCGCGTCACAGCTCAGTTGGTATAAACTCTACTTTCTTGCGGGTCGTGGGCTCAATTCCCGTCGAGAAATATATTTTTTATGAACATCGATGATTGCATCTAGGTGTGTCTTGAAATGTTTGTGTTCAATAAAAACATTTAGGTAAGTATTCCTGAAAGATTCATTTTCGAAACTAAAATTGGCTTCTTAATTATGTTATCTTTATGTATTTTATAATACCTATGTACATTTTGTAAATACTGTAACAGTCGTAAGTTTGTTTGAGAATCAATTTATTTTTAGACATTCTAAATGATCCTTGTGATTTTATTGAATAAAGAAGTATTTGACTTTGACATAAAAAATATATAGATTAATCTACTAATAGTTAGATACCTTTTAACGGAAACCAGATGTTTCTGCTTAGTTCCATCCAGCGCTGATCCCCAGTCCAGATCGGATCCTTTGATGCGGTACTGAGTAAGATCTTCACCCATTAATCTAGATAGCTCCTTACGCTGTTTTCGCTCTAATTCCTGAAAATAAAACATACAACATGAATGATTGTTTTGTACTGAATCGGTTGATAAAATGACACAAAATAATAAGGTAGGTATTTTGTTTGAACGTTGAATGATGTGTATGTTGAAGAGACGAGTGAATGGGTATCTTCTAGGCAAGTGTGCTACATCGTAGACCGCATCGTCACTTAACATCAGGTGAGATCTCGGTCAAACTCTTGCCTATAACTTGTAAAAAAAAAAATGTGTATATCGTCTTGAATATGTTTACTTTTCTATCGATTTGTTAAAAAAATACAATAAAGTAATAAAGACTCTGGATGGGTTTTGGTTTCATACCTACTAAGAACAATTATTTGCGTTTTGGCGAATATTCTGCGTATGCGTATATAATATGCGTTCTGTGTTTGGATTTTTCATCGTTAAAAGAATTAATTATTTTTTAAATATGATTATAAAATAGCCGTTTTTTTAATTGCTCTCAAAACTAATGTCAGGGAAATATGGTGCGGCTGTATTAATTAAAATTATGGACAAAATTAAACAAATAGGTTATTTAAATACTTTATTCCAACACTTCCACACAGCAACAGCAAGTCCAACCATCAAACCTACCTTCGCAGCCTTCGACAATTCCTCATTAAGGCTCTGGGCGACCGGCACTGCAGAATCATCAGCTTGCTTATCATCTATGCCAATCTCCTTAGCGGCGGTGTTTTCCAACACCGAATTCAAAGTGGAGTTGATCTTCTTGCATCCTTCGTAGAATTTGGCCAGGATTTGGGATCCGGGCAGGCCTAGTTCCGACGCTATGTCGTCTACGTCTTTCATTTGAAAACCCATTGCGATTAAGACTACCTGAAATACAGAAAAATACAACAATATTTCTATACTAATATTAATATTATAAGGAAATAAAGTTTGTGTTTGTATATTTGTTAAATTGTAAGGGGTAATCACGGGACATACTGAACCGATTTTAAAAATTCTTTCACCCATAGAAAGCCACATTATTGCTGAATGTCATAGCATAGGTTATATAAAAAAAACTAAGAAATAAAAAGGCTTTTGCGTGGTAGTCCGTTTTGCAAAGTGAATCGGAGAAAAAACGGTCGAATTATGCTCAACGAAGTGTGCACGGGTCAGCTAATCTAAACTAATATTATAAAGAGGAAAGATTTGATTGTTTGTTTGTTTGCATCGAATAGGCTCCGAAACTACTGGACCGATTTCAAAATTTCTTTCACTGTTGTGAAGCTACATTATCTGCGCTGAACATAGGCTATATAATAATGATATTTTTTTTTATATAGACTACCCGTGCGAAGCCGGGGCGTACTACTAGTGGTTTATTAAATTCGTAAATATAGATGTGGTAAGAGTTTTGTGCGGACATTCAAAGTTTCATTCAATCTGATATTTGTTTCACTATGGGCGTCTTTGACTTCAAATTAAATATGTACATTCGTAATATATCTTACCTTACAACATAAAAAAGAGATAACGGCTAGGGCGTCCCCTTAAGCGACGGTCAGTGGTCTACCAAGGCGAATAACGCAAAAACGCTCTGTATGGCGTATAAAAACAAGGAGGGCCGACCCCAAAAGAAATGGGAAATAAGGCCAGGACAGAGAAGAAGAATAAGTAATATATCTTACCTGTTGAATAGCGTCTAGCTTGAACTTAGCTTTGCTATGGAAGACGATCTCTGCGATAGGTTCCAGCAAGTCAGTGATGAGTCGATAGTCGGCTTGCTGTCTGCAATACGATTCTATTCGCGCCAGGTCGTGACCGGATAGATACTGACTTATCAGCTGGTTTGATAGCACTGGAAGAGATTTATTTATTTAGTCTTGGTAATAAGGTAAAAAATATATTTATAATATCATTTAAAAATATACATACACATGTATTAGCTTTGCCTTTCGTGCTATGTCCTAAATCAGTCTCCACAGACGTAAAAAGAAAGAAAAAGAAAGCGGAAAGCAGAGATGATTTGAAAGATTAACAATTAACGACTCTAAGTGACTGATATACATATAGGAATTCAAATGACATTTGCTTTTAATTATAATATAATAATATCTATTTTTGACGACATACATCTAATTTAATCAATAATATTTTATAAACAAACCTCGGTCTGCCTACCATCCTGTAATATTGTAGTGCCCTCAAACAGGGTTCATATGTTGTAACCAAATCATATCTACTGTAACACCTAGTCTTATCATATGAGATAAATAAATAAATTGAGTATTGAAGATCTGGGGGAGACCTTTGCTCAGTAGTGGGACGAGATAGGTTAGCAAAAAAAAAACCCCTTTTCGTAACGCGCGATAAGGAAATTCATTCCAAAAATTAGTATTACACTCACCAGGTTTCTCATACTTCACATGGTCGTTAACCAAAGTCTGCAGAGCTAGAGAGGCGGGCAGTTTCCTCAGACTTCGAGCAAGCAGTCGTGATAACCTTCGTCTGAAATCGCCCGAATAGGCACCCAACCAACTGCACTCGCGTAACGAACGTAGCATTATACATGAATGCTCGCCTGTCAGCTCATTTGCTTTTTGACTGTGAAACAAAAAAGTTATTTATACTTAATAATTATTTCTTTACTAATATTAAAAACACTATCACGGAAAGGCTGTTAGATTGATTTTAATAAGTAGTTTACATTACTTTAATTTGACTTAATAAGTAATTCACATTGCAAAATAATTTTTAAGTAAAATCCTTGAAAATTATACGATAAATTATTTTTGACATTAGATCGATCGGTGTTTAGACAATAAAATACTGTGAATAACTGTTGAACAACATCTGTACTTTTTTTAATCTTCAGTTTTGACTGTGGTAATTCCTCTCAAACCTATTTTTTTTTTTGTGTCTACTTTAAAAAAAATCTAACCTTCTTCTGTAAAAAACATTATAAGCCTTACCTAAGATAAACGGGCACGTATTTCTGAGATTTCCAAAACTTGAGCAATTCTTCCGTTAGTCCAAAACTGGTTCCTAAGTAATCCAATTCTTCTGCTCTCACTTCTGTGAGTCGTTTCAATAGCGTCGGGGGTTTAGATCTGGAAATATATTAACATAACACATACATTAAAATAAAAGTGTTTTCATAATTATTTGTAACTAGCTGACCCGTGCCCACTTCGTTGGGCATAAATTCGACCGTTTTTTCTCCGATTCACTTTGCAAACGGACTACCACGTAAAAGCCTTTTTATTTTTCGGTTTTTTATATAACCTATGACACTCAGCAATAATGTGGCTTTCTATTGGTGAAAGAATTTTTAAAATCGGTTTATTAGATCCCGAGATTACCCCTTACAATTTAACAAAAATACAAACACACAAACTTTACCTCTTTATAATATTAGTATAGATATAGACTAGTATAGATAATAATTTTTTTTATTAATTAAAATGGAATTGTCAAATAATATTCCAGAAACAAACCTAGGTACAATATTCTCTGTGTGTAGTGTATTTTCTTTTCCGTTAGTTTGTGTATCTAGTTGTTGTGATAGGTCCTCGTCTAGACACGGTATCTCTCCGTTGTAGTACGCCGCTAATTGTTGTAACGCACGCTTTCCGTAGCCCATCTGAAAGAAATTATATAAATAAATATTCACGAACATTTCACACATCACACTCTAGCTCCAAACTAAGCAATGCTTGTACTATGGGAACTAGATTAATAATAAATAAATAATAATAAATAATGCTGGACAAACTACACAACATCATCTAGCCCCAAGCTAAGCAGAGCTTGTGTTATGGGTACTAGAAGACTGACATACTTAATACAATAA
Source organism: Ecliptopera silaceata (assembly GCA_932527185.1). NCBI lineage: Eukaryota > Metazoa > Arthropoda > Insecta > Lepidoptera > Geometridae > Ecliptopera > Ecliptopera silaceata. The sequence continues at coordinate 5,802,061 of OW052211.1, forward strand.
CATTACATTTATTTTTTATTATAAACCCAGAACCGCAGAATAAATATTTGCAGATCATATAAACATTTATTCCAAGGCGGGAATCGAACCCGCAACCTTCCGCGTCGTAGGCGGACCTTCGCCCGCCGCGCCACATCGGTCGTCAAACGATTGCTGATAGAATACTTATACATGTTTTTTGTAAGTACATACATAGAATACATAGTAACACCCAGACACAGAACAAATATTAAGACTACCACGTAAAAGCCGTTTTATTTTTCGGTTTTTTATATAACCTATGACACTCAGCAATAATGTGGCTTTCTATTGGTGAAAGAATTTTAAAATCGGTTCAGTAGATTCCGAGATTACCCCTTACAATTTAACAAACATACAACCACACAAACTTTACTTCTTTATAATATTATTATATACATATATAGTAAAGATATATCTTACCCTTTGATATGAAGGATGGGTTGCTATCCGGACTATCCTAGCTCCACACAGTTGTGGGAAGTCCTTATCGCCGAATTGTTCGCAAATGTTCCAAGGAATTAGATCCCCGGCGGCTTTGCGACCGCGACCTAAACTGTCGCGGACTGATCTGAAAGTATGTATTAATATATTTATTTAACACTTTATTGCACAAATATACTCATAATGTACAAAAGGTGGGCTTATTGCAATTAGCATTTTCAGCCTGCATAAGGTTGCGACCTAAAGGGCGAGAAAATGGTTGGCAACTTAATAGAAAACAGTATCAAGGACACATCATGAATAAATAAAATCAGGTAATAAATGTTATCCTAATACAAATCTATCTCGCTACATGATGAACTACATCGAAGTCTACGCAACAGACCAACAGATGGCAGAGACAATTTCTAGATCGCGCTAACGAAGTTATCACGGAGTTTGAACATAAGTAATAGATCTGTCGGTCCTCGGACCCTGAGCCAAAGGTCGCTCGGCGTAGAAGATCTTCCCTTTTCGTAAAGATATCACCTATCTCCTCAGCTAAATTACCCAAAACCTTTTTGCAATACCCGGAAAGGGTGAATAAGTTTTAAAGTGCCTTCTACTTATAAATAAGACAAAGTTTTTAACACTTACTTGTTGGATATATTTCCTTCCAGACACATCTGAACAACGCACAACACTTCCGGCATAGCGGTGGATGTGGCGGCAGTGGGGGCCAACAGCACGAACAAACAGTGCGCCGGCGCATCCGCTAGCAACTGGATGTCGTTCGGACTGTTCTGTGGACAATTATATTATATACTTACTTATTTGTGCAATAAATTATAAGATAATGTACTATATTATAGTACATTATCTTATAATTTATTGCACAAATAAAAACTAATATAATTCTAATTAGAATTTTCTAACTAACTTTTGCGTATCAAAGGTTATAATTTAAACAAAAAAAGCTAATAATAAATAAATAAATTGAAGAATTTGTGTGTCATTCGTTGAAAATGTTGAATTTAGGGCTGGTGCATAGAGTAATTCTAAAATAAAATAAATAAATAAATAATGATGGACAATCCACACAACATCATCTAGCCCCAAGCTAAGCAGAGCTTGTGTTATGGGTATTAGAAGACTGACATACTTAATACAATACATTACATAGATAGATATTTTTCATTTTTTTTTTAAATGAAATGATACGCGCCAGTTTTCTAAAAAGTTATATACAAACCTTATAGTGACTCGCCACATAAATAGCGACCAATCTCTGCAGAAACGCTTCCGCCGCTTTATGGTAACAGAAGAGTGCGTCGCGGTCCACCCTGTACAGGTCGCACGCGGCGGGGGGCGGGGCGCCGGCGCCGGGCCGCGGGGGCGGGGCCTCCAGGCACAGCAGCGCGTTAAGCCACGCCTCCACCGCGTCGCCGGCGCGGTAACGTATCGGCTCCTCTAGTTTTATCTGGAATGAGAGATGTTTGTTTGTACATATATGGGCTGTGTTGTGTATTTTATGTATGCATTTGACAGGAATTACAGTTCAGTTGGTAGTAGCTCTGCCTTTCATGCTGTGGGTTGTGGGTTCGATTACTCTATATATTTACTCCATACATAGAATACCTTTTATTTTAGATGCGAAACTTTAAAACTGTACATGAGATTTAAACGACGTATATTCTTTAAGAATGCTTTATATTCTTCGTGCCTTCTAAAGATTAAAATACGTCCTTCGTTGTAAGGCGTAAGAATCTGTTATCGCATCAGCACCCTTCAAACTTGAACACAGCAATGCAACTTTTTGATGAACAATCAAAAAGTCCAGTAACATAAATTAAAATAAAACTTACAGGCGGCGGTGCTTTATGGTCATTCTGGAGTTGCGCAAACAGTTTCAAAGACAACGCCCTCCCCGTGCCTTCGTAGCCAGAGACAGTAGAGGACAGCAGCGCTAGTGGCGCCCTCTGCGCCGCGGCCGACACGTGAACTAACGGGATTGCAGCCGCTTCGTCTACTAGGACCAAATCTGCTGCTGATAAGAGCGAGTGATCGTCTGGAGTTATGTACTGGAAAATTATTCAAAGTAAATAAAGTATAAATTGCAGAAAATAATAAACCTTTTTTATTTTATCCTAATTACTAAGTTCTTAACCTTATAGAAGTAATATTGAATCGGCTAAAATTAATTCATGGCATATAGCATAATTATAGTCATTCATATAAAAGGCGACACAATTTTGTTGGTATTAGCGCTGATTTGTATTATTGTGGATTTGATAAAGGAACAAATACTTGTGACATGAAACAATAAATAAATAAATAAATATGACTAGATGGTGTTGTGTAAAATGTCTGATTATCGATTTATTTATATGGAGAGATGGATCATTTTCTAGAATAAACTAACCTGCACAGTCTGCCTCGAGTTCCGAACAACATTGATCCTTACAATCGCCTTCTTAAAATCCGGGTTCGTCGACCTCACTATATTGTAATCAATGTGTTCCTGATACAAGCATGCGTCGAGGCCTTTCAACACAAACTCGAAGAGTGTTATCAAGTTCTCGGGATGGGGGGAAGTTACGTAGATGTTTACATAGCCAAGTGCTACCGCAGCAGCGATCGAAAGGCCGAGGCAGGCGGACTTGCCGCGACCTCGAGCGGCGGTTAGGCAGTGGGGCGGTCTGGAATTAACATGGGGGAGTCAGTGGTGGTCTTAGGTAGTGGGGCGGTCTGGAATTAACATGGGGGAGTCAGTGGTGGTCTTAGGTAGTGGGGCGGTCTGGAATTAACATGGGGGAGTCAGTGGTGGTCTTAGGTAGTGGGGCGGTCTGGAATTAACATGGGGGAGTCAGTGGTGGTCTTAGGTAGTGGGGCGGTCTGGAATTAACATGGGGGAGTCAGTGGTGGTCTTAGGTAGTGGGGCGGTCTGGAATTAACATGGGGGAGTCAGTGGTGGTCTTAGGTAGTGGGGCGGTCTGGAATTAAAATGAGGACATAAATTGTAATTTTAGGCGGGCAGTGTAGAATAAACTTGGAAGAATACGGGGTGAATTTCTAAGCTCTGATTCAACAGTGCAAATACAAAGTAATCGATTTACAAACTAAATGATTCTAGGTAACAAAAACTAAATAGTTTTTTTTTTATCTGGTAAGGAATGTATATACATAATAGTATTATATTGTATTCAATATCATTTTCATTGATTTTTTTTATTATTCAGTTTTGCAGTGTAAAGTGAATATAAATGAGTTACCTAGATTGTTTATCGGCAAGTGTGTTGACGAGCGCTATGAGAGCGGTTGCTTGCTCGTATGTTTTACACAGCGCGACTAACGGCCCGGCGGGCGGGGAATCAGACAGAGACGCTATCAGCTCAGTTAGTTTCGGGTTTACACTCTGAAAACAGAATTATCTATAAATGTATATAAGTATTCTATCAGCAATCTAGTTTACATACAAGCTTGCTCAGTTTGGGACTAGTTTGATGTGTGAAAATTTCCGTGAATATTTATTTATTACATCTCAACATAAACTCTCGATCAATGCTTAATGGGCAGATTGCAAGAAATGACGGAATAAAAAAAATCATCTTAATTCTATAGATATGAGAGGGTTGATCTATATCGAAGAAATAGCTCAGTTCGCGATAAGACCGCCTATTGTACATTTAATTAATTTTTTTTATATCTATTATGTTCTTGTTTTAATTATTATATTTTTAAGAAGTCAATAAAGCATTTTCATTCATTTATTCAAATTTCTCAAGAAATAAATTCAAAAAAGTGTTTATTACCAACAGTTCTCAACCCAAAATTATGTACACAACTTGTAGTTACCAATAAAACTAATTTATTTTTTACCTCTGGAGTTTGATCAACGGGTTCCACTTGAGCTGTCTTAGAAGATATCGGTAGCACAGTGAGTGCATCATCCAAAACTAAGCACCTCGGGTTATCAGCTAAGGATAGCAGAAACCGCTCGTTGAAACGATTCACAACTGTATCATGAGCTTCTGTTTTAAACCTGAAATTAACGGTATTTTTTTTATTTTTTTTTTATGCATTATAGGCTAACGCTTGGCCGCAATCACATCTGATGTTAAATGATGATGCAGCCTATGGTGTAACACGTTAGAACCTATTCACTCTCCTCTTGAAAAGGTCCAAATTATATGAATCTGGAAACACCAATAATATTAACGGTCTGGGTGTTATTATGTATTTTATGTATGTTTTTACAAAAATAAGCAAAGGATTCTAAAATTAGAAATCAGAGTTAATAAAAAGTTTGTACACCAAGGAGGTACAGAGTCGAGAGAGGTCTCAAGACAGTAGTTTTCAGTAGTACTAAGAGAATTAAAATCTTGCAGTAAAGGATGATCATGATTTATTTGACAGATATTTACCTAGAATGAACATCCATAGTGATAGAATGCAGTTGCCGTAGAGTGTCCATAGATTTGAGAAGGAATATAATAAGTCCACCTCCTTCAACCGTCTCTATTGTGCGAGCCATTAAGTTCGGCGTGAGTGCTTCAAAATCCTGTATTAAACATACATATTTATATTACTGTATTTTATATTTTATGAGAAATTTACATTTTTTTTTAAATATATTTAACAAGCAAGTACCTGATAATCAAATGGTTAAACTATAGATGTTAGGTAGATTTTGACTTACAAAAAATGTCATAACTAAAAAACCTTACTGGACAAATGGTTTTCATGTGAAAATTTCTTGTTGTTCTTCTCTTTCCACCTAGTCACAACCCTCGGTGCAGATATCGGATATCTATAGCCAACCCAATAGAATAATTCATAGGAAAATATAATTTACCTGTAATACACAAACTCCATAAGTTTGACCAAGCATAGCATGACTCTCCGAGTAGTAGCGCCCATGTATAGTAGTGGCCACTCTGAATGAGTCGAATAAAGACTCTTCAGATACCTCCAGTTTACCTGCTGCTATTTTTTTAGCTCTTTTACGACCATGACTGAAAAAATAATGTTTTTTATTTTTATATTATAAGTTACTATATTATTTGTAATATAATAACTTCACTTACTTGCTGATAGCTTCATCCTTATTCTTGTAGCACCATAGCACTGTAGGCCTGGCTTTAACAGTTGATTTTACTAACATATCATACAGAATTGGAACCTGTAAAATATTACCTTGTTTTTTCATTTTTTTAAGGTAAATCTTTGGTAAAAGAGGTTTGGTAAAAAAGGTTTATGTTACATGAAATGTACAGTGTGTAGCCTGCATTAAGGCATCTATTATTTACTGTTTGGGAAAGTAATGGGATATATGTATAAGTTTTGGTATAAAAACTTACTTGATCTCTGCCTTTGTCCCCCACAAGTAGAATCATCGTGCGGTGTCCCAATTTCACTCCATTCTCTATCATCACTCTAATACGGTTATCTATCTTCTTTTTTACCATGATTATATTTAACTTTTCACAAACTTTGAAACTAAGCGCTGCTGGATAACCTCCAAATCAAATTCACACCACACGCACAGCCAGTGTTGCCAACTCGGATTTTGAAAAAGGCGTAGACCACATTAGAAATTTACGTAGAATTAGTAAAATTTGCGTATGTAAAGTTCGTAGATCTACGAACTTTTTTTCAGAGTGAAATGAAGAGGGTAGGGTAGGTAAAACTGAACAAAATGAGTGTTTTGTTATACAATTTATTAATTTTCAGGCAAATTAAATTTATACATAAATTTATTAAAAATTTTGATATGTTCTTGTGAAGGTTCCCGGTTTTTTTTTAAGGCACTTTTTGTATAAAGTAAACCTGTTAGCGTTTCAGTAGAAAGTTTATTTCTGATATTTGTTTTCATCAAATTGATCGCAGAAAACAGCCGCTCGACATTGGCACTGCTATGTGGCAATGTTAACAAATTTTGTGCAAATAGGGCCAATAGAGGAAACATTGGAGACGAATCGCCTTTTTTTATTTTTGCAATATGACGCCAAAAATCGTCTGCTTTAATTTTCTGTTCCTCTTCAAATGGAAGATTTGTATTTCTCAGAGTCCTCCATTCCCTGTCTAATTCCGTCAGATCTGTTGGACATAATCCTGAAAATAAAGATAATTAAATGAAAAAAATTCAATCTTGTTTAGTCTAGTTATATTTAAGTTTTAGGATATTTTAGTTTTATCGTTTACTTAGTAATTGTTTTATTATTGAATTTAGAATTCATTTATTAAATGAAAACTAAGTAAAGTGCAGCAGACTCAACTCATAAATACAATATTTGATGTTAATGATAAAAATATTACCTGGAAACATTTGCCCCAAATGAGATATAGATTGTACAGAACGTTTTGAATTTGGGTCCAGCAATGTGTCAGGGTTTATAAACCTTAAGTTCTTCAGCCTTTGTCTGTGTTCATCTTCAAAGGGGAAGCGTTTTTTGATTTGATTCAGACTCTCAATATAAAATTGAAGACATTTTTGTTGAAACTGCTTTATTTGATCTGGTTGAATTTGAATGCTGTTCCTGTTCTGAATAATTAAAGCGGTAACCTTGCCTCCTAAGTAAATGTCTTCCAGGGGTAAAAGGTTTTCAGTTTTTTCAAAATCAATATTCAATATTTTTGTTTCTAATGCTGAAGCTTTGTCATGACTGTTTATTTTTTCCTGTTCAGTTAATTCCAAATATTGTGGCTTCACAAAACATTCCAGTATAGTCTTGTAGGTTGTAAAAATTTTTTCATATAGCAAGTAGAGTTTTGGACTTTCAGACTGCATTTCTTTGTTCAAATCATTGAAGTATGGCAACACAAAATTTAAAAACTCTAAATATAATTCTGTGCTTGGTTCCAAACATTTATCAAGGATTGATTGAGCTGCAAGCAATCTGTCAGTAAGCACAGCACTTTGAAAATATAGTTTCAATGCTGGTAGTTGTTCTAGAAGCCTTTTCACAACTTGTAACAAGGACAGCCACCTTGTTTGGGCAGGGTGTAATAGTTTGTATGGTTTAACATTTACAAAACATTGAAACTCTTTGTAGTCTCCAATGCGTTTTGGACTATTTTGTATATAATTATATACGTCTCGAGCAAAGTCCTCCACCCCTCGAGGTAATTTTTTGCAGGCATATGAGGCACAAAGGTGAAATGAGTGGCATATGCATTTCATTAGAAACAGATTCGGAATATCTTTTTCAAACAATGTGGACAGAGAATGATGTTGCCCGAACATTGAATTGGTTCCATCAGCTGCAAATCCAACCATATTTTCCTTGTATGGAATATTCTTCTCTTCAAAATATTTTGTACATGCATTATGTAAGGCTGTAGCAGTGCCATCAACAACTGGTATTAAACATAGGAAACTATCTTCAACGTGAAAATCAACTGCAGTTCTTACAATAAGTGCCAAATGTTTAGTAGTTGATCTGTCTGTGCTCTCATCAACTATTAGTGAAAACTTATTTTGTTGTAATATTTCAATCAATTGGTTTTCTGCAACTTTACCAGTAACATTTGTAACAATAGCATGTGCTTTTGTTCTTCCAAAAGTTAATTCTGGGGTAAGCTTTGAATCTTGGGCAACTGATTGGATAAGGTTCTTCAGATCATCTGCTAAACTAAATGGTAGATTGTGCTCTGCTAAGAAACATGCCATCTTTATTTCTCCAGACTTAATTTTATCTGTGAATGACTTTGATACAGCAGAATCGGGCAACATTGAAGTAATAGTAGGTTGAAGTACTGCACCTGAAAGTGAAAATAAACGCATCAACAAACAGAACTTCACATTATTTTGTCATTGAGGTAGGCTACAAAAAATTCTTAGACTGAAACCATAATCCTCTTTCACACTCACTATTCACAATAACGAATGAAGCAAAGGAATATTTACGCAGCATTACACTTTTTCAGAAAAGCAAGTCATTAATATAACACAAACAAAACAAAAACCACAGTCCACCTTTCCACACACCCACCTTTAACATTAGACTTATGTTTAGTAGATTCTGCATGCTTATCCAAAACCCTTTTACCTCCACCACATTTTAGGTCACATTTACATGAATTACAATTAAAATAGTAATCCCCTTTGCTACTTTTTTTAACCCAACCTGAATACTTTTTGTCTTTTTCCCACAAGTGTGAATATTTTTGTTCATAATGCAGCTTTCTTTTTTTAGTGGGAGTAACAATCCGCTCTTCATCACTGTCACTGTTTATTTCCATATTGTGTTCAATGGAATTGAGCAGAAAGCTGAACAATAAATAAATTTGCAAACAAACAAAACAACTTCTTCGAATCATAGACACAACAAATCAGCACAACACAAACAAACTATCATTTTACCACAGATCATAAGAGCTGGCTCTCGATACGAGACGTTTCGTTTTACACAGTCACAGCTCTATGGAATGGAATGAGAACTTTGTTTGTTTATGAAATGACTGACTGAATGACTGACGCCGCGCCGCAACGCAAGTGTTGGCGAAGCGAGTTTGCGCTAGTATAAAACGGAACGTCCACTAACTTTTTTTTTGCGAATGAAAGGGACATTATGCCCATTATTGTTCAATTTAATAGAAAATACGTAGATTCTGGGACTGAAGTTCGTAGGTTTGCAGGAAAGGCCTAAAGTACGTAGATCTACGTAAAAAGACGTAGAGTTGGCAACGCTGCGCACAGCTACAAAATAAACATCAGTCAGTTCATTTCATTCATTTTTTTTTTTTTTTATTATTTGCTCTTCGGAGCAGGCTAAAGTTTTAGAACCATACCGCCTAGTCTTACGTAAATGTTTTTCTCTTAAATTAGTTTATTTTCTTTATTATTTTATTTACAACGTCTTCCCGTTCACTTTACACTTCTATCTGACTATCCAGCATTCACTTTACACTTTACAGTTATGTTTTTCCCGCCATCCCCAAGATGGCGTGAAGTCCACTTATTTTTCGTACGTTATGTTTTTCTCTTATGTTAATTTGTTTTCTTCAGTATTTTATGCATTCACTTTACAGTTATGTTTTTCTCATAAGTTAGTTTGTTACAGTAAATGTTTTTCTCTTAAATTAATTTATTTTCTTTATTATTTTATTTACAACGTCTTCCCGCCATCATGGAGATGGCGGGAATCCTCATTTCATTCATTTTATCAAAACAAACTTGGTGCTGCCTGCACCAAAATAAATACTAGAAAAAAAAAATCGTGAATGAACTGGGTAAAATCGAAGGAAACACCGTGTATATTAATATTCTGTGGTAGAAACACCAAAAAAGAAGAAGAAAGCGACTCTTGCATTTTATAAAAAACAGGATATTTTTCCCAGTTTGATTCCAATCCTTTTCTAGGCTTTTATTACTTAATTTGTGAATGAATATGTGATATTTCAGTGCATATGTGGTAACGGCAGGTTTGAGTCATCAATCGGCCTAGTTTCAGTTTAAAAGAAAACAGGCAAGCGGCCAGTCATACACAAATTACTAAAATGGCCAAATCACAAATAAACACGAAATCCAGTGGTTACATGAGGGATAAAGAGGCTTTTATGAAAGAGCTTCGGCAGTTCAACGAAAGTAAAAAGTGAGGAATATAATCTACAATCATTTAGTCTTCTGTCTTTCAGTGTTTGTAGGCTAACTATAGTGTTGTGTATTTGTGTTTCAGCATAACTGTGAAGCCCCCCATAGTGAATGGTATTGAGCTGGATTTATATTTATTCTACTCATTAGTACAGCAAAGAGGAGGACTTGGCAAGGTATACTTAAAACTTACAAAATTCTATTTCTTGTGCTGTACGGATCTAATTGAGCCGTTTTTTTAAATAATTTTAGGTAAATCAAACTGATGTTTGGGAATCATTCTTACGGCCATTACGTCTGCCGCACCCTTGCATCAATGGATCCACTTTGTTGCGAAGGATATATGGAACCCATCTCGAAAAGTATGTATAAATTTAGTTTGGTTTATATGCATTTGTAAATTCTTATCATGAATGTAGTTATTGATGCTTCAGAAGTTATATATCTTTTATGTGGGCCATAGAACTTTTAAAAAACCCTTCTACAACAATAGGGTTAAAAGAGACCTACATACTTACGGTTCATCTTATAAAAAGTTAGCGCAGACTTGAAGTACTGATTACCATACGTAATGATGACTTAAAGTCAACGCTAACTTTTTATAAGATAGGGGGTTAACAACTTACAACAATGTGGGGAAAAAAGACAACTGAGTCTGGATCTCAAAAGCCAAAAAGCTTGAATCCCAAAAACTAAGACAAAAACTAAACATCTACCCATAGTATGTACTACAAAATGCATTTTTAAATTGTTAGATTTGAGCGAGCGAAAGGACCTCCCGGACGTGATGATGACCTCGATATTGAAGAAGAGCTTACAAGACGTGGCCGTGGCAGTCACATGCCTCGAATCATGTTCAGTGGTGGTACATACATTTCAGGTAAATTCGTTAAGAGTCTGTTTCATCACTGTCTAGAATTCACTCTTTTAAAGTAAGTACCAAAAAGGTTTTTAAAGTTTCATCAAAAGGAGGTTTGAAGTGTTTGAAAGTAATAAAACAGACTCTTAGTGTAGATACCTAGCATTATTTTAAGGGTTTTGGTTATGTGCCGTATTTATAAGAATGGGGGTTTGTGGTTGTGTGATATCATAAAAATTTTGCTCATAACTGGGATTGTCAAAATTTGGAATATAATTTTTAAAGTAATATATATTGCTTTGTTTATCTGTCATCTACATTCATTCAGGTTTCGCATGGGATACAAAGGAATTGATGATGAATTGTCAGTTTTTATTGTGGTATTAAAATCGTGATGCATAGTTTTGCATGCAAATAGCATCATTGGGAATACAACTCAACTCAATTCTCAGTGCTCGGTTTCCTAAATCTGGATCAAGGTTTTCCATGTTCAAAAATGTCCACCCATCTCACACATCTCATAAACTATGCTCAAAAATATCATATGTGGTCTTCACTATATCCGTATCATCATCAACATAAGAAGCAAAAAGTCTATCCCGAGAACCACTGTCTCAAATCATCTCTTACTTATTTGTTATGTTAATCAGTTTTTTTCATGAAGTTTTGGTTTTAAAATATATCTTAAATTCCTTATATAAAAGGCTTTTGAATAAAACCCATAAAAACCATTTAAAATGTAACATCCAATGTAGGGACAGTGTGATTACTAATTAAAATGGTTTGAGGGCCTGTTTTTTTACTGGCAGACAAGCATGCTTTGAATAAAAGTAATAAATTCAAGTGTTTATAATATATTTTTCACCCACAGCGTCCGGCGAAGCCCTACGAACACCTCAGAGACCGACAGCCACGCATTCAGAACGTCTTGCACTGTCCCTGCTATCACCGATGCCTAATGAGCAGGACTTTGCAGTGAATGTGTGTACGGTGTTGGCAGCAGACCATTCTAACAGGTTGCCATTGGCTGCCACTCCGCATATATTGGACTTCTTATTGGCACATGCTGGGGTTTATAACCATCGTGAGTATGAAGAACATTAGATATTGCCTAGAACCTAGATCTTTCTACCTCTTTTTACTGTGTATATCTGTAAGTATGCTTTAGTAGTATCATGGAACATTATCCCTGTCTATTCTGAAAAGGGCTCTGACCTCTGACTATGCAACTAAGTTTCTAACTTTTGTCGTCGTTTTCACCCTGTCACTTGTACCTATGTTTGTGTCCCAAATGAACATTTTTGGAACGAAGTTACATATCGCGCGTTGCAAAAGTGGGCTAGACGGAAAAAATTAAGACCAAAAGTTGTAACGACACTTTTTACTGTAGTTGTAAGCCGTGCGGCGTGCGCGTGTTACTCTTTCTGTCTCTCTCATAGAAATCTCAGTTATTAAATTAACTTCGTTCCATCCGGGTGGCCCTTTGACACCTCTCAAGTTTTTTTTCATTTTTACTTCCAGCGAGTCTTCGCGACACGATCGGCCGTTCGTACTTCGAAGCTCGCGGCCGCTACCCCGATGACTTCTGGAAAATGCGCGCCGGCGGCGGCGGGGCCAGAGAGCTTGCTGATGAAAGCAAGTTCACACAGAGCATTGATGGTGAACCTGAGCTGATGGTGCAAGCGATGGCAGCACACAACAACCTCACCGACTGTCTCACTATGGACGGAGAGGATGATGATGTGGAGAAGATTGCTGGAGATTTTGTAAGTATTTAAAAATTCTTACTACTAACGCTGCCCATATTTCTTGATATTCGCAACGATAGATAGATATATAATCTCTTTATTGTTACGCCAAAAAAAAATTACAAAATTACAGATAACAAAACAAAAAACATTAAAAATGGTTACACAATGGGCGGCCTTATCGCTGAAAGCGATCTCTTCCATGCAACCGAATGATGTTCTATTAAGAAGCGTATAGGCGCAAGCAGGTCTTAAATTTCCTATGAGTCTCTTCTTACGAGTAATTGACGTAATATAAAACCTCACAGGGCACGACCTAAATGAACGTGCTGTGTGGGGTGTCGCTTAGCTTGTGTTATCACTTACTCAAATAAAGAAACACTAATGATATCATGAAATATATATACACATTGAAAACTCCCAATCGAACTTAGATTAAAACTTTAAACTTAGAGTAAATGACATAGGTTTTGGTAGATGTTTCGAGAACAATGTTTCACCTAATCACGATGCATTGTTATCACTATAGGCACTATAGGGCATAGGCGTAGTTTATCATAATTCGGATGCATATATTTCACAACAGAATAATCAAGACTAAAGCTTCATATGTTTTGTGTACACAGGATATACTAGAAGATTGGGTGACAGAACCGTCGGAGGAATCCCAACTCTTTGCCCCAACGCTCGCGGGCGGAGCTAACTGTGTTTACACACAACGGGTCCTGCAAATAGCATCTATTGTACGATCACTCTCCTTTCATGAAGAGAATGTGCAGTATCTTGCTAAAAACAACACTTTGATCAGGTGAGATTAACAACCACACCTTAAAGGCTAATGCATGGTGTCTATATATTGACAGGCGTCATAGCAGTAGCTTTGCCTTCCATGCTGTGGGTCGTGGGTTCGATTCCCAAGAACGTCTGTGTCTGGGTGTTACTAAGTATTATATGTATCTATTTACAAAAAATATATACATATTTAGTATTCTATTAGCAGTCTAGTTCCCATATTACCACAAGCTTTGCTTAGTTTGGAACTAGAGAGTAATGTGTAAAATGTCTGAATATTTATTATATATTTATTCTATGGATTAATTTACAGATTCCTGCTACTTTGTGCTAACTGTTGGGTAGGTACACTACGACAATCGGGATTTGATACACTTGGAAATGTGTCTACTGAGCTGATTATCAAGGTGAACAGTATTTTTATGTGTCATGTTTTCATTTATTTAAACCTTGTAATACAGTTCATGTTACGGCTTGGATTGAGAATGTTATTCCTTTTGATTGTATTGTACCGTTGTGTTTTATAATTTCAAAGGATCATCCCTAAATCATTATACCATCAATTATTCTCTTAGGCTATTTCACCACCCCAGTTTAAACTATACCATCGTATTACAATGTTTATTTTTATAGAAAACCAATCTTAAACCCTTGTAATAAAGTCTATATTATTCCCAGGATCCAGCAACGTGTTTAATCTCCCGTCACATACTATCCACTATTCAATCAGCTCTTGTGTCTCCGGATAGAGCAAGAGTTCTGGCTGCTTTAGAGCTGTTGAACAAATTAGCTCAAAATGAGCTGAATGAGGATGCATTACTCAAATCTTTGGAAGCTAAGGTTTGTTTATTTAGTTTAATTTGTTTTGCATATTACTTCAAAGCGACAGTGCCTCATTAAGTCAAGGGCAATTTTTGTAGCGTTATTCGTTCATTATGTTTTCTTTTATTATTGCTTATTATCATATGACAGTGTCCGTTTACTTAGTATCATTGATCTTGAAGATGGTAGCGCTATTTAATTTGTTATAAATAAATAAATTGACACTATCAATCGTAATAGACAGTGTCACTTTCATCATTATCATTCTCACGACAGGTATACGCCGATGTGTGCGCGTTACTAACACTACGCGACATCATGGTGTTAGTGTGTACGTTAGAGTGTGTGTACGCGCTGACGTCACTGGGCGATCGGGCGAGCGAAGCGGTTGCTAGAGTACCTGGATTAATTCATACTTTGGTTTCACTTGTTACCGTTGAAGTGAGTATTTTTGTATCCTTGAAGATGTTATATAGCTTAAAAGAGATCGCTCTTAGTGATAAGGCTACCTACTGTACTCAAAGTTTTATGTTATTTTTTATTATACTGTATGTTTCTAGTTTGTTTTGGTTATAAATGATTAGTGATAAAACAAGAATTATAGATTCAATTTGATTCTAATAACCGATCCAAACTGTCTCTTCAATCATTAAGATAGTCGTGTCAATAACTCTTGGGATATACATATATTTTTGTTAGTATTATTGATTTGTAATGAAAAGTGATATAAATAAAAATATTGTATGATTATTTTACAGGCACAAAGCTACGGTCCAAAGGCGTGTATTCTAATGCGGGTGGTGGAAACAGTAAGCGGGTTAGCTGCTCTCAACGCGGTTGCGGAGAAAGAACCGCAAACGCAACCGCAATCGCAACCGCAACCGCAGTCACAACCGCAATCACAACCACAGGTAATTACTGATTACTGGATGTATTTTATTTTGTTTATTTGGGACGAAAAACATTAAATACATTATGTGGTAATCAGACGGTATATAAAGTTGGGAGAAATAGTTAATGTATAACCAATATCCATATCCCAGCTTACAACAACGAAAGCAAGATCTTGCTACATTGCGCTAACGGAATATCTAGCAGACTGCTGGTCAATATGTTGATGACAATAATTAATAAGAATAAAAAAAAGTTGTTACTTACAGTGTCACTTACCCAGTGTTACTTACAAACATAAAATCTCACATTTATAGCTTATTTAAAGTATTATACACGCTGTATTCTATCAGCAATCTAGTTCCCATAGTACAAGCTTTGCTTAGTCTGGAACTAGAGTGTGATGTGTGAAATTTTCGTGAATATTCATCATTTTTCAGATCATTATCAAGCATGTTCAAGAGCAAACTCCCCAAACGCCGTCTGTTCTTCCGTCGCCATCTACTAACACGTTACAGCAATCGCATATCCAGCAAAGAACTGTTCAGGTAACTTTATTATCTATTTTTTTTAAGTTTTATTAAGTTATTAAGTTTGAATCATAAAAGTTATATTGAAGTTACATTTTGAATCGCATTTGTCAGAAACGCAATTTTATTTTTTAAATATCAAGTTGGTGTTAGTGTACAGTTTTCATTTAAATATTATGTTAGTGTAATGTTAGTTAAATTATATTTATTTTTTATAACCCGATAAGTGGCAACATTTTAATTATCAAATTCACTACGACCAGCACTTGAACTTTTGACAGCTTGAGTGTCCTGAAATCAAGTCAAATGGGCTACTGCCATCATACACTCATGTCATCAATATATCAACAATTAAAACCAATAACATACTTAAGTGTTTTGGCAGGAAAATGAGCATTTCGCGTTGGCTTGGCTGCGATCTTCGTACGAGCCGCTACCGGCATCTGATAACAGTACTTACGACTCGGGAGAGTTGTATAAACTGTACCTGACTTGCTGCACCAAACTTAATAGAAAAGGGGTCATCTCACCTGCACACTTTCCAAGGCTTGTGAGGTAATAAATATTCAAGGACATTTCACACATCACACTCTAGTCCCAAACTAAGCAAAGCTTGTACTATGGACACTAGATTGCTCATATAATACTAGTATACATTTTTTTTTCGTAAATACATACATAGAATTCATAGTAATACCCAGAGAAGTTGTGAAATTGGAACGAAATATTTTTCATTATAAAAAAAAACTTATGAAAAGGGGCAAGTTTTAGTTGTAGAAACAACGAATTATGTTGCTATTACAAGAAAATAAAATGTAACATGTTTTTAGAACCGTGTTTGGCGGCACAGTGGGGCCAAATCAAGTGACACTAGCTTCAGGAGAAACGCAACAAGTGTATGTCGGCATACGTTCAAGAAACCAGAGCAGACCTACAGTTCAACCAGGTATGTGTACTAATAAAATGTCAAAATAAATGAGGTTTGGAGTTTGTTAATTATTCAACTCTTATATTGGTGAAAGGTTGTATATGCAAGCATATTTCTAAAAAGAATACTTACAATTACAACTACACAATACTAATGTGTAAGTGCTTGTGTTTGGTAACAAATTCAATAGTTTTTAAAAAGTACTATTTTTGATATTTCAGGACCAGCATCTCCCATTTTGAAGGCGCAGTTGACGAGCAAACCTGGTACAGGAGAAGTAAAAACGCCCGTTTCTCAAGCGCAGGTAATTTTCATATACATATATGTATATATAATAATGTATAATATATTGGGCGTCTAGTCGGAGCGACGCGTGACCCGAGGGCTGGTGAGTATCTGGCCCAGCGTATCAGCATTGCTATTGAGCGCGGCAATGCAGCCAGTGTCTTGGGTACGCTTCCGATTGGTACTGATTTGGATCAGTTGAACGATCTATAGATCGTTTGCAACGGTCTGTAGATAGCTCAACGGTTTCCTATGTATTTATATGACAATGTACATTTTGTAAATACTGTATAGTCGTAAGTTTGTTTGTGAATAAAGTTTACTCGTTTATAATATTATGTTGTCCGCAATCTAATTCCCATATCAAAAGCGTTTCTTAGTTTCGGACTAGAATGTGATGTGTGAAATGTCCGTGAATTTAATTTATTTAAATGTCTGAACAGTATATTTTTCTTTGTATATGTAGACGCAGCAGTCCACTCCACATCTGTCTTCAGCTCTGGAATCGAACCCCACTAACACTACACTGATCAAACATCTGCTCGCGCACAAAGTAAGCCCAGCGCAACCTCTACTGCAAGTAAGTGCATACTAACAGTACTAAAACAAATAATTTGCTAATCTTAGTAATAAACAAAGCTGGCGTTAGCGTCTTAGATTTATCTAGGAAATGAGGCTTCAATTATTTGTATATAATTATCAATGTTAATGATACAAACTTGTAACTTTTCTATAGAGAAAACTGGTTTAGGATAGTAAATACTTGTTCAGTAAAATGACAAGTATCATTTATACTACGTAATTAAATTCTGAGTGCTAATGCTAAAAGTGTATCTGCACTTTTAAAGGTATAATTTTGATATAATTAACGATTTTTATTGTCATCAGAAACTTTGCTAAAAGTAGATAATTACTTTTTGTAACATTATGATATTAATTTTATAGTCCGTCGTGCAATCCGAATACAAATAACTATAGTGAATATTCACAAGTTACAACACAAAAGGTATCAAAAACCTAACAAAAGCATGTCATTTGCAATAACTCGAACTAAATAAAAAAATAATCCTTAGTTAGAAAGGCATGCCAAATTGTAGAAACTTATAACACAAGGCATGAGAGCTATTGAGACGCATGATTGAGTGAGTTTGAACTAAATTGAGTTAAATTCTGATAATGGTAGTAATTCTGTTGTTTTATTTTCTGTAGAATATCACAGTACTGCAATGTGTTTTTGTCTTTTCATTACCAAGCGAGCAAAACCTGTTTTTTGCTTCTCTTTTTTTTCTTTCTGTTCTCATCTACTTTTGATGGAAGAAAATGAACGATTATTTTATTATCTGTTTGCATATTTTTGGGGTAAATAGGGGAAAAAATAAGTTTGATATAAGTAATGTTATTAATCAACGAATTCAAATCTCTGAGAAGCAAACAAAATACAAGATGCTCGCGAGGTTTGCTGTTCTCACAGAATCACTAGTTGGTGTAAGAAAGAGATCGCAAGAAGTTTCTTACTTACATATTTTTTATTGCAATTTAATATTATTTTAACTGGTAACAGCTAGGCACGGTAAAGCAGTGTCTAGTCTGGCTAATCTTTCCAACACGATGTTACAACAAATTACAATTGTAGCATCGACACGATAAGAAGATTGCAATTAAATTAAATTAGTTTAGAAAATATAACAACAGATTAGACACCATAGTGTGCCCTTACCTAACTGTATATTAACTTTGAATGTTCATGATCAAATAAGAAGAGTAAAAAGAAATCATATATAAAAAAAAATTTTCCGTCTAAACTGAGTAAATCTGAAGGTTGATTTACTTCAACTTTTATATTGTGATTTAGCGTCAAAATTTTATTTTTGTCGAATTATTTTTTTGCCTTAAACTTGATCTTGTCTCAAGTATTTATCCTTTTTGTATAAAACTTGATAACATTGTTTTGAATTTTCTCAGCATACTAAAATAAAAAATAAACTTTATTGATCGTGAACATTCATTTTTTTATTATATATGTATATTAATTTAAATTATAATATTATATGTTTCTTGTAGGTCGCACAAAGGCAACAAAATCAACAGCAAGGCCGGTTACCCAACACAGTGGTGGTACAGCCACCTACACAGGTAAATATTTATAAACCCTAGACTAGACCTCAAATTAGGTACACTAATGGCCGGTTTCTCGACCGATGATCAACGAAAAAATCAAATAATTACTATGTGTCAAACTCGGATCAATCGTGATTTGGGTTTCCAGAAACCGGCCGTATGATGCCTAGACGTTTTAATCACTTAGACGTAATGTATATGTACTGAAGTTGCTCAATTCAAAACTTTAGAACAAAAGTTTCATTTATTCAACTTAATGATGATACCACGATGACCTACTTGATGTTAATAACTGCGTATAACGATGCATTGCCTCAGTAAGCACGTCCACTGAAAAAGTGCCCTGTGAGGCATTGCGCCCAACACTCTGAGACGTAACGTATTATAAAAAAGGAACATTGTCTTAAAAACCTATGCGATTGGATTCAGCAATGCCCTTAAATACAGCATACGAGCTTTAGTGCATTCGTAAAGTTGGTAGTTATGTAGATTACATAGTTATTTTAGTAAGTATATTTAGGTGAAAATTTCTAGTCTTACAATGCGGCTTGAGATTGGTCGTATTGATCAATATTTCAAATTAGGCAGTTTTTGGTTTTTGAAGCATGGTAAGCATGGTTTTATTGTAGTCTGGAGCGTTTTGCATAAGAAAGAATACATATTTACTTAAAACGATGCATTATTACAAAAAATATCAACGTATTTTAATAAGCTTGGCAGACTGAATAGAAAAAAAATAGCAATAGTTTTCTATGCTTTGAATTTTATGTAGCTCATTGCGTAATATTCTCTAGTGATTTATTCTGATGCAGGACGCTTCAGACTTGGAATTTTGTTTGGGAATTTGAAGGTTTGTGTGATACCAATGCATATGCTATAAAAAGCTGATCGTCAGATATATCCAACTATTGTCAGTAGACTCAACAATATCACCATTGTTTGACAACAATCGGTTGCTATGGCAACCTCTAGTAAGATCTGAATAAGCTGATGGAACCGGAGTAAAAGGTGAGGTTGATTATAACAACATGAACCTCTCCAGGCAATGAATGTGGACCCAGAGGACATGATCAAATGTACTGCGATCACACCTTGCGGTGTTTCCAGCATTAACCCAGTTATAGAGAAGGTATGGGGTAATTATTATTTAATTTGAGCAATATTATTGACAGCTTAAATGACAAGTGACAAAATACACAAGAAAGTGACGTATAGTAAATTATATCGCATGGTCCCGTAACGGTAACAAATATCTAGTGAAAACGGACGGATAAAATTAATCTTGTTCATCAGCTTTTTAGACTTAGTTTAAGCATGTTTTAGTTTGGTTGCTGTAATATTAAAAGATTTTTTTAATGATGCATGGAATGTAAATTCAGTTCATGTTCATGTTATCTCCTGATAATAACTTATTACTGAATAGTCCTGGTTGCAGTGTTCCATTCCAACCATATGCCCATTAAATGCTTGTATTTTTATAGTCCAACCTCCAAACTAACCTTCTTTGGGTGATTTGTATTTATAAGCCTTTGCCGGAGCAAAGGCATCCAAAAACGGGTTATAGACTCATTTGAGTGTTCCTCTCCACGGAAATCTTTAGTAAAAGGCGAAAGATTTTTACGTGTTGAAGAGAAACCAGAGTATCGATAAACGTTTTCGTAAAAAGTCCCTATCATTCGCCGTGTGTTTTCGTCAGCGCGATTCAGCTTCGGTTACATTTTACTAGCGCCATCTAGTTGTGAAAATTGAACTACTTGTTACATGTGATAAAAAAAAGTCCCCTATCCATTGAAAGTCACTCATCTATTATTAGTATTCTATAGCGTGCCTTTATGTAGTTGTATGGGAATATATTTACTTTTTTCATACATTTAGCACTACTTTTTAAGACATAAGCACTTGTACTAATAACTATTAGTTACATTTATTGACTGCTAGTTAAATCGTTTTTTCCATTATACGCATTTTCACTTTTTGCTTATTAATATTTTTTTTACTTTCAAGTCAATCTTTCCGCCATTTAACTATAAAGCATAATAAAAAAATAAGGGATTTAATATACCAAAAAGCTGTTATTATGTAATATTTGAAATTAAATTAAATAAAAAATATGTTTCTTTTTTTTACAGACAGCAAATGAAGATATACCTGGTAACTATAGTTTTATTTGGTTGCATTTTTTTATAAATAATAATTTATTATAACAATGTCTATTAAACTTTGTTTTTTTACAGTTCATAAAGAAGAACCCGTACAGATACAGATTGATGAGCAAACACAGCTTACTATCGTGAGTATACTTTTCGTAGTAGTAGGGCCTTGAAAGTAGATGGTACTACCACCATACCTACTTATTGTCATAAACCATTTGAACAATGCACCCGCGTTCGTCTGCTGTCTGCACTAGTTAGCCGACCGATCCAGCTATTTATTTAATGGTAACGTGTCAAGACGGTGACTGAACAACCAATGACAAAAATCAAATTTATTTATATTGTACTAGCTAGTAACAAAATGGATGTATGTTTACTCTTTCACGCAAAAATTTCCGGATTGGTTTTTGTAGAAACTTTACAATAATATCGCTGGCAAAAAAAACTTTACAATAAGAATATAAAGTTTCATAAAAATCCATTCAGTAATTTTTGCGTGAACATACATACATCCATTCATACAAACTTTCGCGTTTGTATAGTAGGATCTATACACAATTTTTTGCATGTGTATTATGTGTATGTTGCTGCGGTGGAGGTGCGTGCATATTGGTTTTTATAATTATTGTAATTAAAAATGAAAAAATCTTCACAAGCATCTTTTGCACCCAGAAGTCAAATCAAAACAAGATGCTAGCTGATCTACTGGAAAAAAAATCCAACCCTCCAGTACAAGTGGTCCAAATGACGCCTCAGTTGGGTGCGCCAACGATCCAGATCACGGAGACCGGTCAGATCGTTCAAGTGAAGCAAGACGCTCCCGTGATACAGATCAGCGAAGGCGGCGTTGTATCTGGTGGGCAGTTCTTCCAGATCAAGAATGATCAAGGTATGATACAGCTAGAGACCACTTGTAACCATTAGTAAAAAAAATGGTTGTCTGTAAAGTCGGTTTACTGACGATAGTTGAACGTGACAACGTCAATTGTATCTTATCTTATCTTGGAACGCCTCAGAACGCCGGAACGCCGGAACGCTTCATGAGTCATGTTTTTTCGTGCGTGCAGCCGGCTCTATCGAATTATAAGACGTTGTCACGTCAAAAGTGATATTATTATGTTCATATTGGTTACAATTATAAACACTTTATTATATACATAGAATACATAGAAACACCCAGACACAACAAATATTTATGTTCATCACACAAACATTTGCTCTGGGTGGGAATCGGACCCACGACCGAACTAAGGCAGAACTACTACTAAGCTGTGACGCCTGTCAAAATTTTAGTTTAAAAAATATTTTTGTTTGTTTTATTTTTATGTGTTACCTTGTTACTTTTATTATTACTTAAATTGTCATATTTTATTATTATACTATATAATTTTTATATAAATGTGTATGTTCTTATTGTACTTGTATCATGTGTCTTGTTGTTGCTGATTAAATGTCTA
The DNA here is from genome assembly GCA_932527185.1 of Ecliptopera silaceata. Lineage (NCBI taxonomy): Eukaryota > Metazoa > Arthropoda > Insecta > Lepidoptera > Geometridae > Ecliptopera > Ecliptopera silaceata. The sequence goes on from OW052211.1 coordinate 5,824,680, forward strand.
TTCTATTCTATTCAAGGTCAACTAATTCAAATAAAAAATGAACAAGGTCAAATCATTCACCTCAAAAGTGATCAAATGCAACAGCCGATCTTACAATACAAGAACGATCAAATGAAATCTGAACCAGTGCCTCAACTTATCCAAGGAGTTGTTCAGATGAAGAACGACAAAGATATAGTTGAACACGTAGCCACTGATCATTCTTATACGGAACCACCATTTAAGAAGATGAAAGTTGATGATAAAAAAGAGGTAAAAACATCTAGTACTTCTAAAGATTCTAAAAATTTAGTTAGTTAGTTTATTTATTTATTTATTAAGGGTATCCAACGGAAAAAACACATAAAAATACAAAAATACAAACAAAGGACTTAAATCTAGTGTTTCCCCAATTATAGGACACCACAACATGCAAATAATTAAAACTCAACTAAACATGTACATCATCATGTACATTTATGTTTTTCATGATCTTGTCCATACTAGGTTGTCTCGTAGAGATAGCTGTTTAGCGATAAGGCCACCCATTGTATGTTAATTTGTTACATGTTTATTTTTAAGTTGTGGTGTGCAATAAAGTATTTATTATCTATCTATTTTTCTATCTACATCATAGATTAGCGATCTATGTTATAAAAAGTTAGCGAAGAGTTGAAGTATCGATTACCATATGTAATGATGACATAAAGTCAACGCTAACTTTTTATAAGATAGGGGGTTATACTTTGAGAAGCAAAAAAATATTTTTTTATGAAATCATATAACATTTGAAGAAATAGTAGTTCGCAGAAAGTATCTTGAGATTTTAATAAATCCTGAGATACCTTGAATATTTCCAAGCTCTTACTTGAAAATATTCATTTAATGCCGGTCTATCAGATATTTTAGTGATTGTATTTTTCAGAATGCACCACAGGAAACCGCATCAAAAACAGCAGCAAATCTCTACGCAGCACTAGCCGCGTCTGCTTTAGAAGATGAAGAGGATCTGGTATGGGTTTACCATTATTAGCAACTTTGAATAATATAAATGCATCAGCATGATTATAACACATTCCTATCCATATCTACTAAACGCTATGACGATTGACAAGTTTTATTAAAACACAAGTAAAGATCAACTAATTCATGCTTGCTATCTATAGATCGTTTGCAACGGTCTGAAGATAGCTCAATTGTTCCTTGTGTATTTTATTATATACCTATGTACATTTTGTAAATATTGTAGCATAACTAAAATATAAGTTGCAATAAAATATCGCTAGTTTTGTTCGTATCTTTACGCTATTGCATAGCTTCTATCGCGGGCCTTGAGCGTGGACCGAATACAGAAATTCTGTAACTAAATGACCTAACACTGCGCATGCGTAATCCAAAAAATGCTATGCAATAGCTTTACCGCGGCAGTCCCCGAGTGCCACACGTCTTTTATTTAGTGTGTTTTGGAACCTGCGGCGAGGAACGCCCTTTCTAGTGTCTCTTGGCTTAATTAGAAAAAAAACGTTAATTTTCAAATTACATCTACAGTTATACACTAGGAACACAGAAATGCCATCATCATTACCTGAAGTAAACAAATACTATAAAACACTTCCCTACTCATATTGGGTGCATGGAAAGAGCTTCCTCGTGGCGCACACCGGTAACAGCTAGGCACGGCAAAGCAGTGTCTAGTCTGGCTAATCTTTCCAACACGATGACAAAATACAGTTGTAGCATCGACACGATAAGAAGAACTACTCACATTAAGCACTAATACGTAGGATATTGAATCACGTTTCATTTATTTCCATGTCTGTGCTAAAGAGAATCAACCACGGCGCGTTGATTGCCGCCGCGCTACGTGCTAAGGTTGTTTACGCGAATGTACCTAAGTCGGTGTGTGTTATGTCCATCACTCATATTAATTAAAAAAAAAACATCTTTTGCACTCATCTCATGATTATCATTTGTATTTAGCTCCCGAATCCATAAACAGTAACTAATTAATATCTTTGTAAACATAAAATTGTCCGCTTTTAATTGTAACTATACATAAATTCATTAATTACTAGATTTTCGGATTCAGAATCGTTTACTTAGTGGATCTGTATTCTCTATCTGTACTTTAAAATAAATTCATTTTTAAATTTTTTGCATATTGTTTATGACTTCGAGGGATGGTTTTTTTCGGTGGATTGGTATTAGATAATTAAGTATTTTATAAGTATCTAGTACTTATACTTCACCTTTTTTTTAAAATGCAAAGTTGTTACATTTTCTAGTTGTAATAGAAGGTTTTGGTGATATAATAACTTTGCTTAATTAAAACTCTGGTATATTTTTATAGTAAATGTTTCAATTCGACTAATTTTAGTATCAAAATAATTGTTGTTTTTGTATTTTAATAATTGCCACAACAAAATAAATTTTAATAGTATCATAATTACTGCATCAATAATTAATCGCATTCAATGTGACGGATTTGGGACCTGAAACAGCTAAAACTACATTTTGATTAATTATAGTAGATAATGTTGTAGTTTTAGAAAATCTTTAGTATTTATTAGAATCACTTAAAAATATGGATATTCAGTAGATATAAATGTTGTGTGGTACTGTTGTGGTATAATCTTAAAATACGTCTTGTAAACGATAATGTAGCTTATGATCATATTTATATAGTACAATATTGTTTAACAGCTAACACCGCCTCCGGTGAAGGATCCAGATATAACCGGTTCATCTGAAAATCAATCTATGATAATACAGGAACCTATTATGCAGGTATGTTGCTATAAAAACTTTTTTTTTTTAATTTTTTTTAATTTTTATGTTTTTTTTTTGCTTTTTGTAGTATTTTTCTATAGATTTTGTATGAATTGTAGCTGTGAGAATGTATATAGATATACATTATGTATTATGAGTTTAAGAGAATTGAGGTTAAGAAAAGCTAGATGAGAGAGGCTTTTAATGTTAAAAAATGTGACTAATTAGAATAGATGAGAATGAAAGAATAAATAGCTATATTAGCGATGAATTATAAAGAAACTTACAGGTATTTTTGACTAACATGCAGTCTATAGTCTTGCAAAATTTAAAGATAGCGCAACTAACCCAATACACACAATCATCATCAACCTATATCAGTCCACTGTTGGACGTAGGTTTCTCCCAAGACGCGCCACTGGTCCTGTGCAAATATTTGTCCTGTGTTTGGGTGTTACTATGTATTCTATGAATGTATTTACAAAAAAAATGTATGTAAGTATTCTATCAGCAATCTAGTTCTCATAGTACAAGCTCTGTATAGTTTGGGACGAGAGTGTTATGTGTAAAATGTCAGAGATTATTAATTATTTATTTAAGTATATTATTTTTTGCATTTTTAGGTACAACAGCCTAGCATTCAAATTCAACAGCCGACGTTGATACAACAGCCAACATTGCAAGTGCAACAACCAAGTTTACAAGTGCAGGGCAATATACAGGTAATTTGAATTTGTAGCTTATGTGGGTGGGAATAAGGTTGAATTTGTATATGCCATAGAATATTTATTACCTTTTTTAAATTAAGTACTCTTTTCTACAAATCTTCCCTTTTGGGCATTGAACGAGTTTTTTTTGTTGGTTCTTAGACACATTGAATATATTTTATTTGTTTGTGTAACGAAAATGATATGGAATCTTACTAATATTATAAATGTTGAAAATAGATAAGATATTTGAAAGTTGAGATATTAGGTTAAATCTTCTTCTTCTTGCGTTTCAAGAACACAACAACCTTACACTCGACCTGAGTAAACTTCAAACTTCAAATTCATTTATTCAATAAAATCACAAGGATCACTTTGAAACGTCTTACATACTAGATGATTCTAGGCGCCAGTTCGTCGCGACCAGAGTCTAGAAGAACTGGCAAGAAACTAGACCTGGATTCTAGCGTTTTAGTAGAACTCTGCTACTCTTATCCCCCTTTCTGTAGCGTAGATAAGGTCCTCCCTAGTGCAGGTGGTATGGCATAAGGTTAAAATTTTTGCACACCATTTTAATTTGGTAAAAATATGTGAACTTACTTACCCACTATGACATCTTGTATCTAAATCTACCATGTTTTTTTGCAAATAAATAAAATAAATAATGTACATCATATATATTTGAAAAAGTAATTTTATTTTACATGTACCTACTTTTTTGTATAATTTGCTTATATTTCCAGAATGTAAATAAAAACATTTTTGTTACTAGATGCAGCAAGTTCAACAGCCAATGTTACAAGTGCAGCCGATGGATGTTCAGAACATTATCCAATCGCAATCCGGTCAGCTTATACTCCAAGGTAATAGATTCAATCTACTACATAAATATCTTTGATTAATCATTTTTGTGTAATAGCAAATATTAATAATTGTTCTGTGTCTGGGTATAATAGCATTAATATAATATCTATGTGTGTTTTTTTAAAAAAAATATGTAAGTGTTGTATCAGCAATCTAGTTTCCATACAATATGCTTCGTTCGGTTCAATACGGTTCGTATGCAATAGCGTTTTATGTAGTATTTTTATTTATTTATTATTATTAACCCGTACTTTCCCACAGCTGGGCAAAGGTCTCCCCCTTTACCTCCATTCTTTTCTATCAGCCGCCGCATCCCGCCAGGCTCCGTCAGAAGTATTCAAGTCGTCACGCCATTTTTGTATGAATATGAATATTTTTGTTAATAAATATATTTCCACAGACAAGTCAATGGGACAACAGCAACAGTTTATGCAACAACAGCCGATGCAGATAATAGCGACGCCTAGCAATGCACAAGGTATTAATACTTAGTAAACCATCAAAACAAAAAACTTAACTCTTATATATGTATATGCAATATAGCAAAACACAGTAAGAAAAAAAGATGGGTAACATAACAGCGTATAATTTTAGTCCTGACATAAAAATATTAGTGAAGTTGCAATAATTCGAATAGAGCTTAAAATAGGTACGACTATTCAGAGCACCATTATATGTGGGAGAAATTGAGAAGTTTCAGATTTATTCACATTTATGTGAAATTAGAATTTCTATACCTTTTTGTTTTAACTTAACCGGACTATTTATAACAATAGCAATACGTCTAATATGACATATATTAGGAAAAACTATGAGTTATACAAATGTATGTATAGAGTATATATTTGAAAACAAAGGGCCTTTCGTGGCTAATGGGCAACGCAGGTGTTCTATAAAAGCTAAAACCATTTAAAGCATAGAAAGAAATATTACCCAATGATCTTATGTTTTCAGGTGGAATAAGTTATATAGCCCAGAATATTCCAAGTAATATGATGCAGAAAACCATTATCATTGTTCAAGGTCCAACAGGAGGCGGGCCTCTCACTCTTACGGTAAAAATAACTCACTAAATTATACCTTATATCTACAAGTATAAAGTCGATTTTACTTTTGGGGTATTCAGAACATTCTAGAAGATTTTTGGTGCATAGAAACAGTTGAATATAAAGAAATAAACTTGTTTAATCAAATATTTTCGTCACAAAAAGGTGAACAATCCAGGAGGTTTGGACGAGGCGACCCTTAACAGCCTTATTGCCCAGGCTACAGAGGCGATAACGCAACAGCAAATAATACAGGTTAAACAAACCGTAGGGTAATTTGCTTGGATTTGGTTCTTTAGGTTTTTTTCACTTCATTTTCTAACCTGTTCCTATCTCGCTCGCACACCACTAGTGTGAGTGAGATAGACGTATCATCTTATTACTTTCTTCTGTTGCGATCGCTAATCTAAACGGGAAGGTCGCACGAAGGTACAACAATCATCTACTCACAAAATCATTTTTTTCTTCTTCGTTGCTCTAACTTCACTTTTTCTTGGGTTTTGCTTTCAAACTTGAATAATTTAACTAACAAATGTTTTGAATTTTACCTCTGTACATAATCTAGTGACTAAACTAAGCTATCATAAGGTAAGCATACTAATTGGTCCATACTCTACACATTCTATAAGCTATTCTGATCTTTATTTCCTTGTAATCAAAGCTGTTTTTCCCACGGATGCCAGTACCTTACAACCCTATTTTTCGCTGTGTAATTCTATACCATATAACAATGTAAATAAAGGTGTATTTCCCACGACACAGAACGCCGGTATGTTGCAATCAGGACAACGTGTGATCGTATCTCAGCCGATGCTAGTAAGCTCGTCTCAGCCCACACAGTCAATAGCTGTCATCAAACAAGCGATTGCTCAGGTCTTGTGCACTGTATTTGCACGTAGACGTTGCTTTGTAGATTTTAGATTTAAGTTCACTGTCCACTAAAGCGTAGCGGGTAATATAACAAATGATAATCGTTTCGGTGAAAGTTGCGAGGTCGACCGTGTAGTGTCAGTTTTTGCTCTTGAAAGCTTGCTTGATGTTGATGTAACTGAGCTTTAGTGAGAATGTACAAACATTCTCACTAAAGCTCAGTTATATCTATGAGGCTATGAATTTATGCTCAATAACTCTTGCTAGCTACTAAAGTTTTAATAAATTAAAACTATAGTTCGACAACAGTTAATATGACTGTTTGTATTAGAAATTTTTATATCCCCTTTTCGGTTCGCCAGATTAAACTTCATCTCTAGAAACAGAGATGAAGTCTAAAACTGAAATGTGCAATAATTTTCATAATGCATTTTTATATTCATTCAAATATTATTTTGGTAGGATTATTCATTTTGCTGAAGGATAGTACATTATCTGTTCAACTTATTTGTATAAAACTCAAATCAACGCCTTAAAATACAGCTAAAAATAACTTTCCAAACATAGCACGTAGCGGTTTAGTGGACAGTGACCGTTAAGTTATAAATGTAGTATGGATAGTGGGGCATATTAATTGTTTTTGATATTAGATACGATTCCTTGTAATATATAATTTCCTGTCGCAATATATGTAATGTGCTAGAAAGAAAAAGCATAAATAATAAAAAATAATAATAATACTATAAATAATAAATAATGCAATGCATGCAATTGTACTGCTTTATTCAATAATAAATAAAATAAGCATGACATAGGGTATTTTGTTTATGTCATTTTATTGTATGTACATTTCTGGTTTTAGTAATATGCTTTTTTTGTATTTTTTTTTATTGTAGAAGTTACTTTAGCAAATAAGGTAAAATTGTAGAACATTCGAAAATGAATGTTATTATTACAACAATCAACTATAATTCAGATTGTGAGTCGTGGGTTCAATTCTCACCAAGAACTAAACTATTTTTTTTATGTATTTATTTAAAAAAAATCAAGTATGTTATATATTCTTTCAGCCATATTCTATACTACAACATACCTTAGCTTGAAACATATAAATTGTCATACATATTCAGCATTAGTCCAGGCAAATTAGTCAAATAAACGCAAAAAACTCTAGAATAAGAGAGAGATCTTTTCTCTCTCTCATCTCGCTACAAACTTGTACCTTATTTCCTGGAGCCCTAAAACGTGTCTCATTCCGTATTAAAAAAAAAAACCTGGACTATTCTTGTCTCATTCAGAGGTTCCCTTATTTTCCTAGACTATTCGATCTTCAGACAGACCGTTTGTATGTTAATATATTTATATTCTCGCAGAATCCACCACAATTGACACAAAGTCAGCAGCCGATAATAACCACTCAGCCACAACCGCATAAGGCTCAAATTGTCAATCAAGGACAATCACAAGTAAGACTTTGTTTATATTATTTATTTATTTATTTCTGCCTAATTCAAGTATTATTTTATCAACTAATGCCCAATTTGGTGAATTGTTTATTAAAATAGCCGGGTAAAGTTGTTTTTTTATAAACATAAGAAATAGAAAAATGTTTATTAACACTTATATAGATGTAGCACAATTAAATGTGAGGCCCTGTTTCCTGGAAAAGCCTGAGTTGTGGCCCTAAAGAAGTTATTAAGAATATTTTATTGCATCTCATTTTCCTCGGTCACGGCTCAATTTTTGGAGTTACCCTTTTGAGGGTTGTAGATTCTGTACCCACAATGAATAAACATTTGGTTTAAATAGCAAAGTACTTATTTATTTGTGTCTATGTGTTGCTATGAAATTTTTAGAAAAAAGTAAGAATATTTTTACTGACAAAGTTTTGTTACACAGCAAGATTGGAATCTATTGGCTCCAGAGCTAGCTATTAAAACTGTTTTATAATATTTTACATACTTACAAAAAAAATATCCATGTTACAATCAAAGCTTATCTGACAAGATAATATATGAAATACCCAAAAATATTCATTAAAATAATAAAAAAAATCGTTTACTTCTCTCTCACAAAGTGTACAAGTATGAAATAGTATGATAAACAAGAAATGAAAGTTGAAGACAAACTTTGTGAGAGACTGAAGCCTGAGTTAGATTCATAGAATCTGTAAAAAAATCTGTAAAATACTTTCACAGCAGATAGTAGTGACCCAGAAAAACCCGCCAGCATTGATCAGCACTGCGACCGGTAACCCGATATCCGGTCAGCAGATCATAGTGTCGAATAACCAGCAGATCATTATGAATGCGCCTTTGAAACCTGGACATAAGTTCACTCCAATACAACCACAGAGGCAGACAGTGCTGCAATCTACAGATAGCAAATCTGCGGTGAGTCTTCTTCTTCTTCTTATCGTGTCGATGCTACAACTGTACTTTGTTGTAGCATCGTGTTGAAAATATTAGCCAGACTAGACACTGCTTTGCCGTGCCTAGCTGTTACCGGTGTGCGCCACGAGGAGGCTCTTTCCATGCACCCATGATATAACTATAAGACTCAAAAAAAAAAAAGTGGTAGCACTCCGGGAGTGCCGGCAGAAGTGAAAACTTCAATATTAACGTTGTGTTTTCACTTTTAAGTTTTCACTTCAAAAATATAACCACAGACGTCATAATCACAATGACACAGACACATTCGCGCAAGCGCCCTGTGCCGCCTAAACAGAGCACACTCAGGCACGGTAGAAAGAGTGGGAGATACTAGTTCCTCTCCCTTCCCCTCGATCTTACGCAAATAAATCACGTGACGTTGAAAAAAATTAATTTTATCAACGTCACGTGACCCTGACGCGAGTTTGAAAGTTTTTACCCACCCAGCGCCGCTAAAGAAGTTTTCACTTCAAAAACTTTATATTTTCTACTAGCTGATCCGACAGACGTTGTCCTGTCTTAACGATTAACCCCCCATCTTATAAAAAGTTAGCGTTGACTTTGATGACTTAAAGTCTGCACTATCTTTTTATTTATTTATTTAAGGAAAACCAACAGCTTAACATTTAATATAGTTACAGGCTATAGTTATAAAAGGTAGGTTCTTTAAAGGTTAGTTCTTATAAAAGGTAGGTTCTAATCTACGTTGGCTTGGTGTTCAAAATTGAGCATGCGCTAAACAGCAACTTTACACTCTTGTATAACAATTAACTATTGTATTTTCAGAAATCTCAACCTATAGTAAGACAGGTAATCACACGACAACCAATAATGGTGGGGAATACTAAAATTGGCGAAAAGGAAACCATTGTCAGTCAACCTGTTGCATCAGTATCTACCGAGGTGAGAATTAAATAAATAAATATTCACGGACCACACATCATACTCTAGTCTCAAACTAAGCAAAGCTACTATGGAGATTAGATTGCTGATAGAATACTTATATAATTTTTTTTTGGAAATACATAGAATCACCCAGACACAGAACATATATTTATGTTCATAATTTGTTCAATGTATGAGTAATGAAAGTTTTTTATATATTTCAGAGAAAAGCACCATCACCATCGCCCCACACTCCGCCCTTAGACGACACGCCGTGGATCTGCCATTGGAGGGGATGTGGGAAGTAAGTCTTAGGGCTATATTTCACCGGGACGCCATGGCGGCGCAACCAGTCGCAAAACAAAATGTATACAGCTCTATAGAGAGTTACTCACCTGGTGTCCGTTTGGTCGCGCAACCAAACGTACATTTTGTTGGTGGCGGCGACTGGTTGCTCCGCCATGGCGCCCCGGTGAAATATAGCCCTTATTGTTTCATTCAGTACTTTCACTCGTATGACTTGTGAGAGTTAGTCACATTAAAAAAAAAGAGTTGGAGCCGACAATCGTGACCGAGGGTCTTTGTATGTCTAGCTGTGTCGTCCTAAATGAATGGGCAGATTATGATAAGTACGTTATTTATAATCAGTAAACCCCAACTACGAGTTTGTATAACACCGATTTTGTATGGAAATCCAAGCAGCGCCCCTAGCAGATTTCTTGAGAAGCTTGGATTTCCATACAAAATCGGTGGCGCTCGGCGATTGCGTCTCTACGATCCGTGTGTGCACAAACTCGTACTCGGGGTACTGCATGATCCAAGATAGATTTTAGCTACAATTTGTTAGGATCTGTGCCCGGTTTTCAAGCTATTTTTGATCGTTTCTGTAACTTAAAATTTTCAATTTTCTTTACATACCAATATAGAAAAATATATGTATTTGCAAGCAGAAGAAGGATGATGACGCATTATCATGACTAAAAGAAAACACGATTATAGCGCTCTATTCCGAATTTAGTTTCAACAATAAAATGTCTTAAAATCTCCAGATCATTCGAGAATGCAGGCGAAGTGTTCAACCACGCGGCGCGAGTTCATTGCCCCACGGGCGCGGGCGGCGAGGCGGCTTGCATGTGGCTCGACTGCGACAGAGTTCCACGCAGGACGTTCGCGCTGCTCAACCATCTCACCGACAAGCATTGCACTGCTAGTGTACGTGGGTTTATTTACACAAGGTTCTAATGCAGTATTCACTGTATCTTGCATGTGGCTTGACTGTGACAGGGTTCCACGCAGGACGTTCGCGCTGCTCAACCATCTCACCGACAAGCATTGCACTGCTAGTGTACGTGGGTTTATTTACACAAGGTTCTATTGTAGAGCTCACAACTGCAGCTATTGTGTAGACTGATACAAACACCTTGCCAGATAAAGAACGGTAGATGAGTAGCTTGTTGTAACGTGGTTATGTGTACCGTAATGGCAGAAAATGCTGCATAAAATAGCTCTTAGCGCTGACTTTCATGGTGCAGATCATGGGTTCGACCTTTAAAACACCACAAAAATAAACATTTACAGCCATCTCATAATCTATAACTCAACCATCTATATTGACATAAAATCCATTCTTGCATAGTGACAAGTTTTTTTTTAATTATTGACTTACGAGAATTTGATAATATTATTTTGTATAATTCTCGATAATCTATTACTACTAATTGGTTATCACAAACTGTAATTGTTAATTAGTTAAGTAACTATTTTTTTTTTATATCCTCAGGCACTAAAAGCAGTATACAATTCTCGTCGCCATGCAGCGGCTGAAGCGGAAGCGAATAAGCCAGTGTCTCTCGGATACCCCCCTAACGCAGCATTAGCAGCCTTGAACAAACACGCCGCCGATATGTTCAATCCTAGGGAACTTATGGTATGATATTTTATCCTATAGTAAAGAAATATATACAGTGGTGGACACATAATTAGAGACACCCCCCAATGGATCACAATAAACTTGATTTTGGCACTACCATTAGCCAAAGTAGATATTAAATATAATGTAACTGATACCAAATCATACATTCTTAAAATGGGGGACCAAAAAAGTTGTGTTGCTTATTAGTTAAGACACTGCTCACTATCCAAATATAATACAAACTTTTTTAACGTACCTGTAGCTGGCCAACTAATTAAAGACAGTGAACGCAGTGTTCTGAATTAAACAAAAAGAAAAATAACTACATTCGATTTTTCATTGTTTTGCCGCGTATTTGCATGAAACGTCGACATTAATTAAAACATTTTACTTTTTGTATTCAAATTAATACGTTTTATAACAATCAATATGGGAAAAAACAAGAGTTGCGATTCATCCACTAGAAAGATAATCTAGCAAAGGTTGGTCATACAGAAAAATCGCAAACCATTTGAGCTGTTCTAAGGATATGGTTATGAATGCTATAAAGCATGTCAAGAAGTTCAATACGACCGAAAACGTACCCAGAAAACCGAGACCTGGAAAAACTACTCGGCGAGAAGACTCTAAGATGGTGTTGTTGGCAAAAAAGGAACCGTTCAAAGGATCAGAACTGATACGCTCGGAAATATACGGGGCAGGAGGGTCGACGGGTGTGTCTGCAAGGACAATTAGACGGAGACTATGCGAGGCAAACTTGTACGGAAGAGTGTCTCGGAAGGTGCCACTTTTGAAAAAGCAAAATGTTAAGGCAAGGTTTGCGTTTACTGTACGTAGACTGAAAGAGAGTGGAAAAATGTGCTTTTTTCAGATGAAACAAAAATTAATATGATACATTCTGACGGAAAACAATATGTTAGACGCCCCCCGAACAAAAAAATGGATCCGAAGTACACCAAGAAAGTAGTGAAACATGGAGGGGGAAATATCAAAGTGTGGGGCTGTTTTTCAGGACTTGGTGTCGGACCTGTCAGGAAGATAGAAGGCAATGTGGATAAACACCAGTACAAAAATATTTTAGAAGAAACCATGCTGCCCTATGCTGAGCAAAATTTACCGGTCATTTGGACTTTTCAACAGGATAATGATCCGAAACACACCGCAAAAGTAGTAAAAGATTTCTTAAGGAGCCAGTTTGTGACGGTTTTGTATAGTCCGGATTTAAATCCAATCGAAAACTTGTGGTACCAGGTGAAGAAGACAGTGGCGGCAAAGCGTACATCAAACGTCGATCAACTTTACAGAGCTTTTACAGAAGCGTGAGAACAAATTCGGTACAAGCTTGACAAAATTGATCGCTTCCATGGCTAAGAGATGTCGTGCTGTTATTGCTGCAAAAGGACATGCGACCAAGTATTTATACGCATCGGAATGATTTATAAAAATGTTTTAGAAATTGTAGGTACTATGATAATTTCAATGATAATTCAATTTTTTTAATTTCTTGTTACGAAATGAAGTGTCTGTAATTATATGGCCAGATCTTACTAATCTTATTTTTTATTTCCACTGCTTACATTTAAGTTTTACCGAATAAAAGGTTAAGTTTTGTTGTAAATGTTTCGTTTTAACATTACACAATAAACACACATGAAAAAATTATTGTGCAGCAAGTTACAATGGCGGTCTGATAAAATATATACAGAGGAATAGCTTAGTTATTTCAATATGTTTCCAGTGTCTTTAATTCTGTGACCACCACTGTATGTATGTATATGTAGCCTAAAAGTCACTAGTCTCTCTTGGCAGTCCCTAATGCAGCATTAGCGGCCTTAAACAAAAACGCTGCGGATATGTTCAATCCTAGGGAAGTTATGGTATGAAAAATCCAATTTTTAATCCATTTTGAGTCACTTATTGGTTAAAAATCTAAATATCAAAGAAATTTTCAAAAAAATTGCTTTAAAATATGACAGTTATAAATGTAATCAGTCTATCTCGCTCGCACTGAATGAACTCTATCTGTTTCAAGTATATTTTGTATTTTTAAGTCAGCCTTTGATACCTTTTAAAAGGTTTACATCGTTTAAGTATTGTGTGTTTTTATTAAATAATTTCTACGGTTTAAGTTCCATTTAACTTAACATATCATCTGTGTTTTTTTAACTGTACATTCGTCTTGGTTTGTGCTTCCCACGCTTCTCATAGAATACATATCATATCAGCAATCTAGTTCCCGTACAAGCTTTGCTTAGTTTGGGACTAGAGTGTGATGTGTAAAATGTCCATAAAAAATTATATATTTTAATATAGTTAAGACCGAACAGACCATTATAACCAAAACGCGTTATAACTAACCTAGTTTGATTACAAATAACTGTCGCGAGCGTATCGTAACGGTAGCGTATTCGAAACACATTGCGCGGTGACACTGCAACGTTTGGGAGTAAAATCTAACCAGGACCTCATGCCTCAGTCAAGTGCCGATGATATAGAGCCGATCGTCAAGTGACGGTACATCAGAGGGCTTTTAGTGGGAAACTGTCAGGTTCCAGCACTTTGTCAAATAGAATAGAATACTTTATTTCAGTACTTAATGCTAGAACATATTTAAAAAGATACAATTACTTTATGCTAAAATACTGAAAGTGGTCATCACTCAGCTTATGCTGGTGTAGAACCATTTGGCTCTACACCAAGCTGGTTTTCAGTAATGCCAAACTGACAGAATCCGACATCCCCTCATATTCTGCCCGAATATGAGGCAATCCTTAAAGGGCGCTCCACATTCTCGCGAGAATCTCGAGAGAACGCGAGAAAACCTTGAGAAGCATGAGTGTGGAGCTGATTCTCATATTCTTCACGTGTTCTCGTCTTGTTCTCCGATTGTTGTCGGTTTTTTGGCGCGAGACAAAGGAGCGCGAGAACGTGAGAACAGGCGAGTAGTATCAGTAACTTCTTGCCGCAGCGGTCACATCAGCGTCCATCGTCATCGAGCGTGAGAGCTATAGTGAGAACTATTTGAAAACTTTGTGAGTGTGTACCCAAAAGAAGTTCTCACTACAGTTGTCGAGAGAATCTCAGGAGATTCTCGCGTGAATATCTCGCGAGAATGTGGGGCGCCCTTAAGCATTTTCCCTCCGTTACGCGCAATGTGATTCAAATTCTGCTGTATTTATGTGTTACAATAATGTGGTATACAATAAGCACGTTATTTAACCTGAGTATGTTGGCGCAGCATCGCGCAGAACTTGGCAGAACTACGTTGGAGCAATCGGTGAGACGTCGCTTGTGTAGTTGTCATGTGTTTCGCTTTTGCTGTATGCACGTTTTTACCAACTGTATCTTTATTTATTGTTCTGTTAAGATGATACCTCAACAGAAACTGTACAAAACAGTTTCAGTACAGTTTCTGCACTTTCCCAGGAAATATAAAGAACCAATCTCAAAAATTGATACAGGGTTACACAGAAAATTATTGTTTATGTTCGCAAAATAGCTTAAGTAAAAGATGTAACAGTTCAGCCGCAATAAAAAAGAAAACCCTAAAAAATTTGAATTTCCCGCTAAAGCGAGAGGTATCACCTTAAGGCACACGGTTTTTTTTTACACAGTTAAACAAACAGTAGATTCGGAGATAAAATAATTGTGCTTAAAATGCGTCCTTTAAGTTTTAAACAATAATGAGCTATAAACAAAAATTGTACTCTATAAGTAGTACTGTAATGCCAAATAGCTCGCAAAACGTATTTAGTGTAAAGTTTTAAGAAGAGTAATTTACCTTTAAAATTAATTATTTTTCGATTATTTATTGCAATTTTTCCGTATTATGTTGGTAAAAATGTGCAAGGTTATTTTTTCACATTTTATTTTTATTTTAGCTAATCTAATCAAATGCGAACGTAAATAAACAAAAATCAATGTAGTCAATTTTCGATCACCACATAAAAATATTATTTTTCTTTTTCGCAAGTTGTGTTTTGGCTTAGCTTTGTGTGTATTTCGGCATGATAAAATAGAAATAAACCAAAATACGTTTCTAAGATTCTTTTTTTTTCCTAGGATGAGAACGAAGGTCCAGTAACGAAGAGTATACGGTTGACAGCAGCTCTTATACTGAGGAATATTGTTATTTATTCCAACACTGGCAGACGGTAAGGAAA
Source organism: Ecliptopera silaceata (assembly GCA_932527185.1). Classification (NCBI taxonomy): domain Eukaryota; kingdom Metazoa; phylum Arthropoda; class Insecta; order Lepidoptera; family Geometridae; genus Ecliptopera; species Ecliptopera silaceata. The sequence continues at coordinate 5,840,307 of OW052211.1, forward strand.
TATAAATTCTAGCATTTATAAAATTAAAAAATAAAGTATTATTTATCAGCAATATTTGTTCTGAGTTTGGGTGTTACTATGTATTCTATGTTTGTATTTAATGTAAGTACATATATAAGTATTCTATCAGCAATCTAGTTGCCTATGTGTTATTCTGATGTATAAATTACACATAAGATTATATAATTGTGAACTGTCACTTTCGTCGGCCAGTAAGAGCGATCGCTACCGTGATTTGCCGCATTTTTGGTCTACACAAATAATAGAACATTTCGTCTCTACTGGGTATCTACTCGATGAAACTACAGTACTGTATAGTTTCATTAAATCCATTCAGTAGTTTAATAGTGAATTATCCAAAATATAACGATAATAAGACGAATCAGGGCATCAGCTAGTTCTGCAAATAATTAAGCTTTGACTTATTTATTTATAAACATGTGAATTTAAATTGTGTTTCTTTCCAGACAACTCCGCTCATACGAGTCTCATCTATCGTCCATCGCAATCAGCAGCGTTGAGGCTTCACGTACAATCGCTCAAGTGCTCTTCGATATGAACAATATTTGAGAATCGCTAAACGGGCAATCGCCCGTTACATGACACCACGCCCCTAAAGGGACATACTGTGTGTGAATTATTGTAAACATATTTACACTGCTGAAACACCTATAGTAATTACCGCGAATTATAAATTTTCAATAATTTGCTACTATAAAAAAAAAGAAGGCTATTTTTTATGGCTAACTTTAGTTTGATACTAGATGGCGCTAGCAGTTCTTAAGATTTCAAAAATACATGTTTTAAGTTAGTCGCAATTCCGTTCAATATTTTATCCGTGCTTAAAGACTTGACGCTGTCGACAATCGAGGCGGCGTTAACGCGCAGTGTAATTCATATGTTAGGTTTACAGTGTCAGATTTATTCGTGATTATGTCCCTGTACAATTTTGATTATTAAATAAAAATATAAAATAAAAATTATTTGTAGGTGTTTTGGCACAAGTAAATATATTTTGGATGAAGGCGAACGAACTAAGTGAAGTACAAATATGTAAAACAATTAATAACAAGTGGACTATTAACAATTAAACCAAGATTAAAGTGCATTTTTTAAATAAGTTTATAGAAGTGTAAACGGTATTATAACTTAAATAAGTGTAGCGTATTTTGTACCTACTTTAATTAAACTTAAGTTTTTGTGTATAGAAATAAGTTATGTAAATAATGGAGATAGAATCTAAGAGAATAAACAGTTTTGAGATTATCTGAGCTTTTATTGTATCCTCTAATTATAACTTAATATAATATGCATTTACCATAAATTATTATAATAATCTGTAAATGCAATTTGTGATCTTACAAGGTCCTTTTAAAAACTCCGATCATAATATTATAAATATCTAACTTTAGACGTTTGTATGTTTGTCCCTCAATCACTCTTTCAACTAATAGGTACTTACATACAAACACCGGGGATGCTAGAACAATGCTGCCACCAACCCAGGGTCCTTCTCCGCTACTTTAATGAGTTGGGCTGGCTGGGGTGAGGTTAGCAGGGGGACAATGCACAATACACCCCATTGCGGGACGTCAGTGCAGATCTCATTCACCCACTTAGAATTAGAATTAGAGTTAGGTTAGGTTACATGTCATAATAGTCCAGTCATTATATACCTACATTTGAAAATGAAAATGAACCGAGAAAGCCAAATTTTGGATATTACATGGGGGGAGGCTAGAAAAGCTTAAGTTCAAATTGTCGACCTGTAGAACCTTGTGCATTTTTCGCCATCTTGAAAAAGTTAAATTCAGTTTTTTCATCATAACTCGGTTCCCCGTTGAGATAAACACGCTCTACAAGTTTCATTCTGGACATTTTTCGATATCTTTCACGAGAAAAAAGGAAACGGCGAAAAACTATATATTTTATTTTGGTCGATATCTCGATAACGATGATCGATACGGTGAAAATGTATTGAACCTTAATTGTAGATCGTACAAAGAGCAACAAAAAAGTATTAAAATCAAAATTTTCTTATCTCAACGGGGAACCGAGTTATGATGAAAAAACTGAATTTAACTTTTTCAAGATGGCGAAAAATGCACAAGGTTCTACAGGTCGACAATTTGAACTTAAGCTTTTTTAGCCTCCCCCCACGTAATATCCAAAATTTGGCTTTCTCGGTTCATTTTCTTTTTTAGCCCGATTTTTCCGACGTAATGACTGGACTATAAGTACTTCATAAACTAGAACTCAGGCAATTTAATACCTCAAAACTAGTTCCACTGAGAATATCAAAATAACCTTATTAATCTGTCTGAAAATATCTGCCTCAAAATACCACCTACACGGTCAGGAATCAAAAGTTCTCATAACTATTTCTATATCACGAGCAAGTGGGATTCAAACCCACACAACTTATTCTTTGAACCAGAATTCAATATCCAAGAAGACTATTAATACCTAGACTGTTTCTTCACTGGTCAGTAGGTACGATCTACGTTTAGAAAAACTATGAAGAGTAAGTATGTTTTTGTCTTTTGTCATTTATTTACGCTTTTGGGTTGGTAATTGGAATCTCTGAAATGAAATGTAGGTAATCAGAATCGCCAAATAGAAACTTACATTAACATTTTACGGAGTAGGTAAAGAGTCGATCTTATTGATCTTCCTAGTTTAGGCCTATAAATATCTACTTAGATAGATTTACACACAGAAATAAAACAAAGAACTTAAACAGGTAATAGGCATCACAATGGGCGGCCTTATCGCTGAGAGAGATCTCTTCCAGGCAATCAAATCATCTACCTATCATCCACCCTGAAATGTTACTTATTTTAAGAAAATATTACCTCCAAGTCTAAAACATGAAGTTGTAGGTAGGTAGTTGTTATACCAATTTTATCATATCTTATAAGCATTATACAATATTGGAAGACTAAGGGCCCCCGCAGACTGCAGACTTTTTATCGGCCGGTAGTTTGGTCGGCTTCTTAATCAGTATGAAGATGTATGCAGATGCGCACATTGCAGTGATTCACTCTTCATACTGATTAAGAAGCTGACCAAACTATCGACCGATAAAAAGTCTGCAGTCTGCAGGGACCCTTAGTCTTCCAATATAGTAGGTAATGCTTTTATTAACGAAAACGGCTTTCGACTTTACGTGGGTAGATATTATTAGAGTCCCCGCAGACTGCAGACTTTTTATCGGCCGATAGTTTGGTCCGTTTCTTAATCAGTATGAATGTATAATATATATGCATGTTATGCAAATGCGCACATTACAGTGCGCACTATCGGCCGATAAAAAGTCTGAAGTCTGTCTCTAATACCTACGTAAAGTCGAAAGCCGTTTTTCGGGCGGGATCTGCGCCACCTTGAATAAATCCCCCAGAGTTTGAACAAAGAAAGCCTTTGATTGATGCGTCTCTGGCGACCATCTGTCTTCATTCAGCGTCCGCCAATTACGTGGAAATGAACACTGCGGTGTCGGGTTGCGATGTTAGTTCTCGGTAGTAGTAGTTCTACAGGGCACGTCTTCAATGGACTTGTTTTGTTAGGAAATGGTATATATTAGTAATGCGTTGGAAATTATGTCGAAAGAAATTAGGGGCAGTTTTTATCATAAGAAATGTATAGTCTTTCGGCTGTGGATTTTAACAGGATGATATAGAAAAAAGGTAGGTAGGTACAGATCATATATACAATAATTTAAACATATAAAGGTAAAGTAGGATATTCTGTTGATTCTCTAACTAATAATATCAAAGTGTTCTTATTTTTTAGTAGGTAGGTATAACTACCGACCTATATCACGTCGAAGATACATTTGGCAATAAACTATTTTTGTATTTGTGTTCTGTTCCTTCGCAAAGGGTCATAAATTACTTTCGAAATCGGGAAAATTTATTGCAGCCCACATTTTAAGCGTCAAAATACAAGCACAATAGACACTACAGGCCCAATCTCGTGACATTGGGCAATCAATAAATCCGGATCAAGGCGCCAGAGCGTGCACGACCCTTATTATGTAAACCCTTCTAGATAAATGGTAACACGATCGCTAGCGTTATTTGAAAACGCTTTAAATTGCTACTTACTCCCTCACCTTCTTCATCCTCTCATGGCATTACTAAAAACCAGCGCTGGTGTAGAGCCCAATGGTTCTACACCAGCAAGCTGAGTGATGACCATTTTCGGTTATTTTAACTTAGAATAATAATTATATCGTTTAATATGTTCTAGTTTTATATAATAACTCAAATAAAGTATTCTATTCTTTAATATAATGGCAACTAAAATAGCATCAAGTCTAGCCTTTCAATACCTGTTTTGTTTTGAACTACGCAGTATTTGGTAGGTAGGTACGGAGAGTTAAATAAGTTACGCTCGGATCGCGTGACACCGCATACCGCCGAGTTTTTTGTTATGTATAGTTTCGCGGGTAGAGCGAAATTAGGTTGGAATACTATGAATATCGCATACCCACTCTAATCGGATTCCGCTGCCGCTTTGTTTAATACTGCATAGCGTAGGTGTGGAACGAACAATTTTAGGCTAAATGCCTTGAATTTACCCTTAAATTGGCTAAATGCAAACGTAACCAACCGATCACCGATGTGGCGCGGTGGGCGATCGTCCGCCTGCAATGCGGAAGGTTGCGGGTTCGATTCCCGCCTTGGGATAAATGTTTGTAGGTACGATTTGCAAATATTTATTACGGGTGTTCTGGGTAGGTATTTTATATGTACAATAAAAATATCTATCTATGTATTAGGCAAACACGTAAAAACGTGGCGCGGTGGGCGATCGTTCGCCTGCAACGGGGAAGGTTGCGGGTTCGATTCCCACCTTGGGATAAATGTTTGTACGATCTGCAAATATTTATTCCGGGTGTTCTAGGTATTTTATATGTAGATATAATAAAAAATATCTATCGATGTAATGTATTGTATTAAGTATGTCAGTCTTCTAGTACTCATAAAACAAGCTCTGCTTAGCTTTAGGGTAGAAGTTTAAAAAAAAAATTAACTAACATAACCTGACCTCTTTCTAGAGTGTAACCAAACATTGATCTATAATTGTTTTTCAGTGTTGTTCGTGACCTAAATAATTTCGTTTGCGCTTCTAGCCGGTTGTTTATAAAACGGGATCCAAAAAGGTCTAATGTGATGGTGGATAATCGTTGAATGTTTTGAATTCAAAATTAGTTGGCTTATTTTGGGAGTGAAACCCTTCTTATCGTAGATTAGTGAAACACCCGTGACTTTCCCCGCGCAGCGTGTATTTCTATCTAAACATCGGCCTCATTTTCGGCCCTTTTTTGGGTTTGCCGTGTAATCTGTAGGTAATATCTTTTAAAATTGGTTTTACTAGACCATCATGCTTCAGGCTAAGAGGTTTTTATAGTGTGATACTTAGAATCTTAGATGCGTTGCTGGCGATCAGGACCTAAATGACAAGTATAATACGGTAATTGCCCGATTTCTAACTTACTTCATGCACTTACATTTATCTCCTTCTTGCGACAGCGTAACGTATTCTTCTCTACGCTTACTATTAGATTTATCGGCTGATATAAGTATCTAGATATCTCTCAAAAATCCACTACATTGAAGAGTCTATTTGGAAAAGCAAATAATACCAAAGGAAAGATGGTGGGATGAGATAGTAGAGAGAGGCAGAGGATGAGGAAATAAAAACTAATAAAATATTGGAAACTATTCGAGGAGGTTTATACCCGTAGAGGGGTTCTAAAATAATAAATGTTATAAAACCACTTCTATCTAGTTCCAGGTACCTACTTTTGTTATTCATGAGTTTAACTCTTATATAAAACGTAATACATATACCTATGTATTACTTTTAACTCATAAAGGGTAAATTTGTAGGTATTTATTTTGATTTAAGTAAATAAATATAACGGATCATCAATGTTAGTGTTCAGCGTGTCTATTATTATAAAGATTCCTAGGTCGCCAAATTTTTAAATTACTTTTTAAACCCTGTTAGACAAACCCAATTATTTAAAAGCAGATTAAAGCTGTTACTAATTAGGCTGGCTTTAATTACTCGGACACCTTTGCGGCCAAGTCGAGATTAATAATTTCAGAACTGCCGTGGCGTAAAATTATGCAGTGCGCCATCTTGATAACGGGTTTCCTGTGAAGTCGAGGATTTTAGTGAATTTTAGGGTTTTCTCTGAATTTAACGCTTTCACAGAATTAATAATAGTATACATACCGATGGCTCACTTTGAGCATCCGAAGTTAATACATATTCATAGTTTACAACGTCACCTAACCCCAAACCAAGCAAAGCTGGTACAGATTGCTGATAAGTTGAATTTCTGGAAACACGCAGACACAGATCTTCGACAGCCCGGGGGAGCAAAATACACCAAAATGTTTTCGTGTCTCCCCTAAGGGGGGAACAGGAGTGCCGAGATCCCTACAACCAAACACCAATGTTTTTCTACAGAAAATATGTTTACATATACCTTATGTTATGTGGGTCCTTGGTGGGGATCGAACTAACAACAACAATCCTGTTACGAGAGTTATACATGTTAATAATAATAACAGGGCTGGATATAAAGATAGAAATTAATGAGAAAACAAATAAATTATGCTTTATTATACATAAAAAAGAAACAAAAACATCTAAATGAGGTGGTAATTAAAGTAAGAAAGTTTGTACAATGGGCGGCCTTAGTGCTAAAAGCAATCTCTTCCAGGCAACCTTTGGATGCCGGAAAGTAAAGTTATAGTACAAATTATATAAGAATAGAATAGAATAGAATATTCTTTATTACGAATATCACCACATAATACGAAAATAACAAACAAAATAAGTTATAGTATAAATTATAAAAGAAAAACTACTTCGCCTACTGAATAAGATATCTCTGGTTTTACTCTAAGACTGCCGTGGCACAGTCATTAACCATTCCCGTTTAATTAACCATTTCAAAAAGCTACTTAAATACTTAGATTCCATAATAAATCTATAGGACGATGAAAGGATGTTGAAATGCTTTATTTATATCTGTACTTATAGACCTTATCCATCATTAAGTCAATAAGTAGTAATAAAATCTTTAAAAAATATGGCCTTACTTAACGTACCTAAATAAGCTATCAATTTTTTACTTAAATAGATACCTACTTATTCTGGAGTAAAGGTATAAAAGTACAGTACCTCTACCATGAGTTGTCACAGTTAAATCGCCTGACTTTACTACAGTAGGTAGTTACGTAAATATTAGTACATATTACGAATTTTAGTACCCAACTATCCGCTAGAGGCGCTGTACAAATCTTCATACATTTTTATAACTACAGACGCTAGCGAGTGTAGTAAATATAGTATAGTAAAAACTCATGGTAGAGCTACTGAATACTAAAATACTGACGTAAAAAACAGCTGAAAGTCGGTGTTAAAACTAATTACCTGACATAAAACTTCAAAGAACAAGTACATACTTTATGGGGCGTCTAAACGGGCAATATTTTACGGCAATTTGTGGCTGCAATTATTGGCAAACATTGCCCAGCCATCAATAAAACATTTTAGTACATTTTATGGCTGAGCAATCATTTGCAGGCAACATGTTGCAATATGTTGTATTTTGTCGTGGCTACACATAAAAAACATTTTGACATATCAAAAATTATGTGGCTATAATGCCGGGCCATCCTTAAAATATTGCATAGTGTGGCTGGTATTGGTAGCAATGTTGCCGGCCACAGTATTGCAGCCACAAATTGCCGTAAAATATAGCCCGTTTAGACGCCCCATTAGAATAATTTGTGTAAAACCTTTTTAAAGGAACTCTCACAAATAGGTCTTCATTTACCTATATTAAAAACCCGTCGGTAACCAGAGCACGTTCGGGAAATATTTTAAGTTTAACCCTCTCGGAGCAATTTTAACGGGCTAAAATAAGAATTGATGTCGCATTTTCAAGTTCTTTACTATTTTAGGAAGGTTGTATAAGTTCTAGTTTTTTTTGACGACAGATGTGGCGCGGAGGTTGCGGGTTCGCTTCCCGCCTTGGGATAAATGTTTGTACGATCTGCAAATATTATTTATTCCGGGTGTTCTGGGTATTTATATGTATAATAAAAAATATCTATCTATGTAATGTATTGTATTAAGTATGTCAGTCGTCTAGTAGCCATAACACAAGCTCTGCTTAGCTTGGGGCTATTAGATGATGCTGTGTGAATTGTCCAGCAGTATTTATTTATTTTACTATTTTAGGATGGTTTTATAAGTTCTAGTGTTTTATCTTCTTTCTGTCTTTTCTGTATTATTTTTATTTGAGTTAGTAATGGAACAAGCAGACCTACCTGATGTTTAGTGGTAACAATGCATTGTCACACCAAGAACTAACAAGGTAAGCCATTTTTTTAAATATAGTTTTTTTTGCGAGCGTTGTTTTCAAAGTTCGTCGTTATTATTCTTTCTGGTAACTTTTAGTAAATAAATAAAAAATATTAGTATTAGTAAATAAATATAGTCTCTGTGATATGCAAAGATCTAAAAACAAAACAAACAATTCTAAAAATGCTCTTAGTATATTTGATTATTTAAATAATTGGTTCTCAGTTTTTGTTTTACTCGTACCTATCCTAAATTGGTAAAAAAACATGCGGATAGCTGTCTACTGAAAAGAGTCATACGTTATTCAATTTACGTTTTATTTACATTGCAAATGGCTACACACAAGCACTGCTACAGCACATAAAAGCCATATCTATACTATGTACACAGCATAGACAACACATCTAAAAAATCATCAAATGCGGATGTAGTCGATAAATCATCCTGAATTCAGTTGGTTATGGGAGCAATGAAGATTCAAAAACACGCTCTATGGAAATCAGGTATTACACGATTTTTTTCATAAAGAAGGGCGAACCTACACTACGATGGTCAACAAGAGTCTCACAACGCAGCTATTATTATTTGACGCCTGTCAAGATCATCTTCGGTTGCCTGGAAGATTTCACTTTCAGCGATATTGCTGCCCATTGTGTAACCATTATTAATGTTTTTTGTTATCTGTATTTTCTTTAGGAGTTATCTATTTATCTATCTTTACTCATTTTCCTGAAAGAAAGAGATTCTCATTTGATAAACCCTGCTTAAAATACTGCACAGATTCCCATGCTCAGTATGGTCCAGATAACATAATATCCTAACATTTTGCTGCAGAAACTTAAAGATAATTTCGTTCATAATCTGAAAGTTTCTTGCGAATACACAATTTATACAAAAAGTTTTAACGCAAATTACAGTTTTAAACAAGTTATCACAATTTATGGATTCAATTTTACACATTTTCCTTTTCGTGGCTAACTTTTATTTTCTTTTCATTTGGTTCATAAGTTTCGAATGTTTGGCATCCGAGACTGAATTATTTTATTCTGTGGTTTAGCGAGCATTTTATTTGAGGCTTGTATGAAGAAAATAGGATATGGTTGTACCTATCTGCTAGTGTTTCTATACCATACCGAAACAACAAAGAAAAAAAAACAATACATATAGCTATAATTTTACCGCAGTCAAATATAATAAACTTAAAAATTCAATATCGTTGATAAAAAGTATTTAAGTGTACCTACTTCCGTATTTATTTATTTTTAGTACATAGTAAAGTAATATCTTTACTACAGATGTATACAGTTAGTACTGAAACACCGGTAACAGCTAGGCACGGTAAAGCTGTGTCTAGTCTGGCTAATCTTTCCAACACGATGCTACAACAAAATACAGTTGTAGCATCGACACAATAAGAAGAAGACTGAAAAAATATATAAGTACTTATAGCTTTACTTCTTCTTCTTCTTCTTAACGTGTCGATGCTACAACTGTATTTTGTTGTAGCATCGTGTTGGAAAGATTGGCCAGACTAGACACTGCTTTACCGTGCCTAGCTTTACTACCTAAAGTACTACCTACCGTACCTAATATTGTAAAACAAGTTGTAAAAATCTAGCTGAATTTCCAGATAAGATTAGGCCATATTTATACTAGCTCTATCACATAAAATGACCGTTTTTCCAGCTACCCTTATTTGATATATGATACACAAGGTTTTATATACAATTATATTTATCTAATAGTAGGACAATATAGGTTAAAAATAGCTATGAAGCCGCTACAAAAGAGCTTTTCAACAACACCACTAGGCCTATATAGTAATGAAGCCGCTACAAAATATTTACATATTACCAGTCGTCGAATGTCATAAAAAAGTAAAAGTCGTAATAAAAATCTTTAAAATGTCCGTGAAAAATTTTCCCACAACTGTTTCAATTCAGTGAACTCGGAGTAATTTACAAAATGGATTTCATAAATTAACTCTGTGGCTTTTTTACTAGGGGTTTTATGTAGCATGGTTTTAAGGGTATTGTTTTTCGTTTTTAGCGATAATACCGACCATTTTGCTGTTTTAAGCATAGGTTTTTTTGTAATGTTTATTGGTGTACCAATAAAGAGTGATTTGTCGTTTAACTACCAACTTTTAAAGATATAGACACATTTATTGAATAACTGTTGTATATAAAAAATCTTAATGGTTTACATAGGGAGCCATTGTCAGTTCACAATTTCATAATTTTCGTTTCAATTCGATTTCATTTCATTCATCGTAGCTGAGGAATGTTAGGGGTTTCGGCCCCTCCAACCAGAATAAAGAAATACAACTTTATTGAAATTATAGTTGTAAGCAAAAATGGCTTCGTGACGTAACAAAATAACTTGTTCCTAAGACAGAAATTACCGCTTACCATCAGGTGGGGTGATCCAACCGGGTACTACCTAGCGTATTTTATTGTATCTAAATAGCTTAATGTTGTTCCAGTAATATTTATTGCGTGATTTTGCAGTTCACTTTTGGCAGCTAAACGCGCATTTAAAAAATGTATAGGCGACAAAGAAATTGGTTTACCACTTTTGATGACATCTCCCAGTAACATAATTATTCGTTAGGATTACAGATTGACAGATTCTGACGTAGCAGTTATTAATCTGTCAAGTGAAAATAGCCCTTGACGTTTTGTACGTGCAAATGATATTCAGCCTTAGAGTGGTAAACCTATTTCTTTGTCGCCTATACATTACAAATTCAACATATTTCTCTAATAGGACGTAAAATCATCGATTTTAGACTACTACTTGCACCGAATGGCAGTCTAAAATCAACCTTAGTCTTATAGCAGTAAAGTACACACAGTTACGGCACGTTCTATCGATTGCCCAGAAAATGATTGATAGTAGACCAGCGGGCTGATTGATGACCTCACGATAACGGATTCTTCAAGATTCATCTTCAAGGCTAAAGTAATCAATAACGACTTTGAGGGACTTTACACTGCCCAAACTAAGCAGAGCTTGTACTATGGGTACTAGATTGCTGATAAAAAACCTATTAACTGTTTTTTGCGTAAATACATACATAGAATATATAGTAACACTCAGACACAGGACGAATATTTATGTTTATCACACAAACATTAGCTCTTTGTGGGAATTGCACCCACGACCCACGGCATGGAAGACAAAGCTACTACCAACTGAGTTGTGTCGGCTGTCGATATCTGATATTCGTCAGATAAAAGTTATGAAGCATTTTTCTAATGCGTGCATTATGTGCATATGTTAAGAAGAGAAAAAAAATATATATAAAAGAAGTTCAGTTTATTATTTGCTCGTAAATTGTATTGTGTTATTCGTTTCTCATACGTTTTTTGATTCTGTGATTTAACTTGGAAATTCGTACCAATCTTATTAATACATGTCTAGTATTTCCCATAAAGATTAAAATCCACAGCAAAATTTACAAAATAACCATGACCTGATTATATTCCGTTTTTCAACACTTTTTAGACGTCTTTACCGCACAATCTTTTAGACTTCCACTGCTAAACTTCATCGCGTCTAATTGTGGAGGAGGCTTCTTGTCCACCGAGCTAATCAACCTCTTCAGTTTCGCAATCATATGTCCCGGATGGAGACCCTTCGGGCACGCTAAAGTACAATTCAAAATCGTGTGGCAACGGAACGCTTTGAAATCATCGCGCAAATCAAAAAGCCTTTTCTCAGTGTCTTCGTCTCTAGAATCGATGCACCAACGGTAAGCATGCAGCAGCGTGGCCGGTCCGAGGAACCTTCTTCCATTCCACCAGTAGCTCGGACAAGCAGTAGAACAACACGCGCACAGCACACACTCATATAAACCCACCATTTTCAAGTTATCTGGGATGCTTTGCGCGTATTGTCCTTTAGACACCAACGCGTTTTTCCGAACTAAATACGGACGTATGCTGTTGTAGCCGTTGAAGAAGTGAGACATGTCGACCACCAAGTCTCTGATGACGTACATATGGGGTAGGGGGTGGATGGTTATCGTTTGTGCGTCTGGGATTTTTGTGATGCAAGCGAGGCAGTTCTGTCCCTGCAAGTTGATGCCGCAGGAGCCGCATATGCCTTCGCGGCAAGACCTGCGGAAGGTGAGGGAAGGGTCCATATCCTTGAGTTTTATCATCGCGTCCAAGACCATGGTCCCGCAAGTGTTGACGTCTAGCTCGTAGCTTTGGAGTTTAGGCTCCTCTCTCGTCGCTGCACCTCCAAAACGGTAGATTTTAAAAACCCTCCTGGAATCAATAGGTTTCTTTGGCGCTGGTGGAGGCTTGGCCTCCTTCTTTGTATCTTTTGATGAATAGCATCTTGATACAACTCTGTAGTTTATACGGTTTCCTAGCACGCGGGGAGTAAACATTATTATTGTGTAAACGTTCAAAAATTCAACAAAAATTACGATTTAAAACAAACATTTGTAAAATCTTAAATAAAATTTATGACACGTCTCTGTGACAGATAGATAAAATGTATTATCTTTTAGTGAAATTTATGGTTATTATAAAAGTTTTCATTTGAAACTGTTTAAAAAAGTTTTTATTCGTAGATACATAGACGTATGACGTAGGTACATTATTAACGGCCGGTTTCTCGAACGATGATCAGCGAAAAAAACAAACAATTACTATGTGTCACTCGGATCAATCGTGATTTCGATTTCCAGAAACCGGCCGTAAGTATTCTGCGAATGATGATATTCGTAGCGCTCTCTACGAGCGTAGCATACTCGGCAATGGGCGTAGAATGCGCTACGCGAGCTGATATTTAGATACTAACACAATATTCAAATCCAATCAAACATTGGAGTACCGTGACGTCACACAAATGGGTGCCAATCTCCATTTCGAAGCTTCATTACTTACTTTTCAATTCCACATCACGTGTCGTGTTGTGGTTACTTTTAATGTCCAGTCATGGTGTAGACACCATCAATAGAAACTACTACTGAGTGGCTACGCAAAAAAAAAATAACATAGCATTATGTAGGTACTATTTAACCTTTGGGTAGCGGGAATAACAATTCAAGGTATGAGTCATGATCTCGTCTAGATATGACAAATGTAACAAAATCAAATCAAAACATTCAATGTGAAAACCAACTTGATAAAGGAAACTTAGCATTATTTAACTTAATAATTATATAACTTAATTAATTACTCTTTCTAATTTACTTACTTTTAACATCATCATCATCGTCAGACATTTATTTTAATTTTATTTTTTATTGTACAATTGCATGCTAGGGTTAATTAACATGATTAATATAACATTAAATAACATTAACACGATTTGTAATTGTTTAATAAATAAATGATATGATATGGAATACTTTTACTTTCAAAGAGACGCAGAACAAGTAGCGACTGCTAGCTATTACCTAATTAAGTTCATCCACAAAATCTGTCGGTATTACTAACCATTGCGAGTTTGATTCCCGCCTTGGAATAAATGTTTGTACGATCTGCAAATATTTATTCCGGGTGTTCTGGGTATTTTATATGTATAATAAAAAATATCTATCCATGTAATGTGTTGTATTAAGTATGTCAATCTTCTAGTACCCATAACACAAGCTCTGCTTAGCTTGGGGCTAGATGATGTTATGTGGATTGTCCAGCATTATTTATTTTTTACCCTTTGGTTCTAATCAAAGACTTCCCAACATACATTGTGCTGAACCTTTGGCCGGGCTAGGTCCCAATAGGCCGAGCTGACTGAAGTCAATGAAAGACGGATTTACATCGTGAATTGTGGTTTCTGTGCCTTTATTAAAGTCTATATGCTTTAGCCGAAAACCTGGAGGGGTATCTTGACAACTGAAATGTATTTAAACTGTTATTTGATCAAATTGCAGTTCAGTTTTCTTCATCGTCTTTTATTGATATTTTCAAAAAGTATGATGAACGCGTAGAACTGCACCTAGAATCACCTAGTATATAAGACGATTCTAAATTATCTTTGTGATTTTACAGAATAATGATTGAATTAAATAAATTAATAATGCTGGACAATTCACACAACATTATCTAGCCTCAAGCTAAGCAGAGCTTGTGTTATTGGTACTAGTAGACTGACATACTTAATACAATACATTACATAGATACATATTTTTTATTATACATATAAATACCCAGATCACCCAATAAATATTTGTAGATCATACAAACATTTATTCCAAGGCGGGAATCGAACCCGCAACCTTCCGCGTCGCAGGCGGACCTTCGCCTGCCCCGCCACATCGGTTGTCGACGAATTACTTTGACTTTGACCATACGACTGAAAATGATCATCATAAACTAAGCATTAAAACGATGAAATTCGCAAGTCGTCCTTGGTTCTCAATCATGGCTTATTTAATACAGGTTGTAGGTTTGGTTCTAGGTACGGCCGTGACGCCACAAGCGACCACTCTGAGTAATTACGAGCCAACATCACGGTGAATAGTTTATTTGCAAGCCTCGCCCCGGACTATCTCATCGGGTTATCAGCTGACACAGGGCTTCGGAAGTTGAAACGTTTTAAGGCTGAGATATAGAGGCCACCAGTGGCGTAGCGTGGCGGGGGGGCCCTGTATAAAAATTGTACAAACTTATATGAAGATTTCACACAAAACAAAAAAAAATATACACTTTATATATTATCTATATATAAAGTGTATCTATATGTTTTTATATAAGGTCTCTCACAAAAAAGAACTCTGCTTGCGTGAAGTAAATGAACGGGAAAATCCCGCAGATCACGATACCAGATGTAGGATGTTGCCAACTTTTAAACGCACACTTTACGCGGGAAAGAGAAAATATAGGCGTCATGTTAATGAAATGTAGAGTAAAATAATGCTCGTAATATTTTTTACAGCGTATTATTAAACATGATCAGAATATTATAGGCGAATTGTAGACTAAAAAAAGATGACTGTCGAAATTGACTGTGTAAAAAATGAAATGTTTTCTGTCCGTGTGTGACCACCCAAACTTAACGTAATACGAGTGACGGATGTTTAGTTATTTACATGAGATCACCTCGATGTACCTATGTGATAGCAAATATCATTTGAATTAACCTACTTCACTAACCTTCAGGTTTGGACTTGTTCAGCTTAAATTCGGCACCACTGAGAACCAGCGCAGGAACCAATCATGTTTCAAATGATAGGAACCATAATTGTTTTTTTTTATTCAACAGAGTGTTTTTAACAAGTTTTTTTTTTTAGAAATTGGTACGTGTCTTGCCCTGTTTATAGCTATAGTTTAGACGGGCGTCACAGCTCAGTCGGTAGTAGCTCTGCCTTCCATGCTGTGGGTCGTGGATTCGATTCCCGCCCAAAGCAAATGTTTGTGTGATGAACATAAATATTTGTTCTGTGTATGGGTACTATGTATTCTATGTATGTATTTACGAAAAAATGTATATAAGTATTCTATCAGCAATCTAGTTCCCATAGTAAGCTTTGCTTAGTTTGGGACTAGAGTGTGATGTGTGAAATGTCCTTGAATATTTTTTTATTAGAGCTTTTTTTTAAAAAAAATCTGATGTGTTCTTTGCGCGAGAGAGAGGGAGAGAACTATCTGTTTCACAAATAGGTATGTGTCTATGCCTGGTCATGTTTATCTCGGCTTTCGTATAATATAAATATAATGTTTGCGTGAATGTGACTGTGCACGTTGAACGTCGAGTTGAACGCGCGCGTGTGAACGTACCATCAAACATTATTAAAGAAGATTTCGCAAATTGGATTATGAAAGAAAAACATATTCCATATAAAATATAAACGGAAAACATACGAAGATAATGTGTTTGTTTACAAACAACAAAGTAAACGAAATGTGAGAACTTCTTAAAAGATCGAGATCTTCCCTTTGGAGGTTTAATCTATTTTATTGGTCTGTTTTTGTATGAAACTATGTGATAAAAATAAAATTTACTGACTATAATATAAAGTTTACTAATGTTAGTAAATATCACTGGTTTTTTTAAATAACGATTAGTATTAATGTATCTATTATTTAAAATTAAGTAGGTATTTATTATCAAGAATATTATTTATAATTCTAGAAGAAAGCCATATAAAAAAGAGTGTTAGATATGAATGTGGATGGATGTATGTAGAGGGAAGCCAAAGAAAAGATGGATGGACTGTGTGAATATAATGTGGGACAAGGGTAGAAAGATGATGATGATTATTTATAATTCTGTATACGAATTCTCTTGTTATGATATTTTTATCTTTAAATCTTTTGTCGTATTCTTGCTCTAAAAAGTTATCTAACAAAAATCTATTGAGCTTAAATATTTCGTAATAAACACAAATCGTAAACAAAGAAATATGATTCCTAAAGTCATTAAATTATAGCGGATATTTGATCGCATTAACGATAACTGGGTTTACCATAAGGGATGATGTTGAAAACTGTGATTGATGACATTTCTCGGAGGGTAAATTTGAAAACATAAAACAAGTAAACACGAAATTTGCCACGTAAAATCAAAGTATTCGAGTCACATTGCTCGTCAATATTAGCTAGACTGACAAACGTTACAGCGAGAGCGCGCAATGTATACTTAGCACGCCCCCGTTATCGATTACGAAACGATAACGATTGTCAATTTTTTTGTTCTTTTGATCAACTTTTACAAAATTTACAAAAAAAGTATTCTATCAGCTACCTATTTCCCATACAAGCTTAGTTTGAGAGTGTGAAATGTCCGTATATATTTATTTATTTAGAATCACTGCATCTTCGATACTAGATTTTAGTACTAAGTTTTAGGTCAGAAAATCTATTTAATAGACTTTAGATTACATTATCAACGAGACCCCGGTAACCCTAGATAATCTAGGCTCAATAAACGGATCGTATATAATCCTATCTATCCGAACCCTACGTGATTTTAATTACTAAATAATATCATCCTGTATAATCTGTATTTACTAAGTACTATAAATATTGAAATATTCGTAAAGCACCGATTTCTATTAAAATTAATGTATTTGGTGTGTGATTAATGTATTTTTAACCGACGAAAAAAACGGAGGAGGTTCTCAAGTCAAAGTGTAATTTTTTTTGTAATTTACTTAAGTACATATGTTTAAGAACTTTAAATTGGGATGGAATAAAATAGATATAATTTTTAGATTTTCACTTTTTTCGGCTGTATTTTTTTTTGCTGAAAGGCTTTATGTTAATATATAAATATTTATCTATGTACTGTGTTACTATTTAATTTTAATTGTAATTCTTTGTAAGAAGGATCATATAAAAAAACGGTAGGAACCAGACCGTAAGTTTCTTGCCCGTTCTTCTAAGCTCTGGTCGCGTGGAACTGGCACCTAGAATCACCTAGTATATAAGACGATTTTAAATGATCCTTGTGATTTTATTGAATAAATATTTTTTTTACTTTTCATACTTTACTAGCTGGTGCGTGCGACATGATTTACTTGTACTCCGTTGTACTCGCAAGATTAAAAAAAAGAAATATCCTTAATAGGTTGTCTAGGTAAGTAAACTTAATCACCATGTTGTGTACTTAAGCAACATTTGGCATGGCATGTGTTAGGCATTAAGCGTTATGAATAATTTAATGCACTCGGTCACATGTACACGTCACAGCTTAAAGATATACAGCTAGTACAAAAAAAGTTTTCAAATAATAAAATTTTTAATTCAACCTCAACGGAAGACCAGCGTAAATTTTACAACTTGCTGAAGCTATTTTGAAAATCTATAAATATTTTTTTTAGATAAAAAAAATAAGTTTTCCTTTATTACTAGTAAGTTAAAAAAGAGTTTGAAATAAATTTTGATTTGATTTTTATTATTTTTTGTAATGTTAAGCTATGTATGTATTTGCAAACAAAAAATATCATTTCTATCAATAATCGTTCTCATAGTACAAGCTTTGCTTAGTTTAGGACTAGAGTGTGATTTGTGAAATGTCTATGAATATTTGTTTATTTATCCAATCTATACATCCATCGGAATTACCAAGCTAACTTAAAACGAACTTAGTTGGCAACCCTTGTTCAAGTTCCATATTGTGAGGCAGCATAGCACTTAACGGTTACGGTCTACTTTGTTAAGTTATAATTAAGCACTTGCGATGTTTTCACAAGTGTTGTGTTTTCACAAATTTTAAGCTATTATTTTAAGCTATTATTATAACAGCTTTGAAACAAAATAAAACTCGAAAGCTATTACAGTAATTCTCGGTTAAGCCCGCGACGCGCAGGTTGCAGGTTCCATTCCCGCCTTGGGATGTTTGTACGATCTGCGAATAGTTATTTCGGGTGTTCTGAGTATTTAAATGTATAATAAAAAATATCTATCTATGTAATGTATTGTATTAAGTATGTCAGTGTTCTAGTACCCATAACACAAGCTCTGCTTAGCTTGGGGCTAGATAATGTTGTGTGGATTGTCCAGCATTATTTACTTATTTATTATTTACTGTGTGAAATGTTCATGAATAGGTATCCTTTTGACATTTTCTGTTTTCTACAAACTTTAAAATGTCGATGTACGATGATATAAGGATTTCAAAACTATTCTAAAACAGATGTTAGATATTCTACAACTACTTTGTGATCCAAGCCTTTGTAATGCTAAAGTTTCTCTAGTACCTTCGTACCACTTTTCCGCACTACGTATCAGAAGAGCTAAGATAAAAGTTTAAGCGATTTATGAGCTGTTTGGTGGGTCAAGGAGGCTTCAGATGGTTTTTAGGCTAAAGGTGTTGGTGCTTAAGAGTTTGAGGGAGTTCAAGTTGAGAGACTTTTAAGATATTAAACATTAAAATAATGTTGGAATATTAGAGATAAAAATTGAAAACTATGCATTTTGCATTTAAAAATCTTTAGTAATCTAGTTTTCATTACAAACGGGATATTTACCATGATTTTTGAGTTTGATTATTTCCCGATATTTCGGCACAGTTAGTAATCTGTTTGTTTGAGCACATTGTTTATATCGATATTGGTTTCGAAGGTATAATTTTCTACCATTCTTTTAAAAACAAATGACAGTCTCTTGAACGAAAAACAATTAAAAAAAACAATTGACACTGGCATTTCCTATCGTATTGACGTGCAGAAGCATAATAAAAAAGAAGAATGAAGAAAAGAAGAAGAAGAAGAAGAACGCTGGCTGCATTTTGACACGTAGCCACAAAAGTCATAAAAAAAACTAAACGACCTACTTTTTAAGCCACTAAGAAAAGAAGAAGACCTACTTTTTTTGATATTGTCGTTGTCCGTGGTCGCTCATGAACCACACCACACACTAGATGTCATGCTTTGATATAGTAATGCAGGTGTCTGCAGGGCTTCGAGATACAATCACGTTTCAACCCACAGATGTCTTTGAATCGACGTAATGTATTCCGCGGTCTGTTATGTTCAACACAAACAAATAAGGTAAAAAAAATAAAAAAAAACATTCACGGACATTTCACACTCTAGTCTCAAACTAAGCAAAGCTTGCAGGTACTAAGGGAACTAGATTGCTGATAGAATACTTAAATACATTTTTTTTGTAAATACATACATAGTTACACCCAGACACAGATCATTTATGTTCTGTGTCTGGTGTCATATTTATGTTCATCACACATACATTTGCTCTGGGTGGGAATCGAACCTACGACTCACAGCCTGGAAGGCAGAGCCACTACCAACTGAGCTGTAACGCCTGTGAACTTGAAAGGTACTAAGTAGGTACCTTTAAAATTTATGTAACTTTAGTTTAATCTTATAGCCCTAACACTTAAAGCTTTTGTCAGCTATCTTGTTTTTTTTTTAATATTTATTTATTAATAGAATAGGGACGAGTGGAAGGACTTGGGGGAGACCTTTGCCCAGCAGTGGGACGAGATAGGTTAGAGAAAAAAAATATTTATTAAAGAACTGAGAACATAACTCTCAATAACGAAGAACATAAGAGTAATCTTACTATGACTTAAATGTAACAGAACTTGTAACCCTAATAAAAGGTTATTTTTAGCCAAGTTGATTTTTTTTTTAGTAAAAAAACACATTATAATCAAACAGGATTCGAACCTGCGTCTTACCTCTGTTACTTGTAATTCCACTCGACAAATACTATCTATGCTCTAACTCCATATAAAAATTAGAATATTTTATGTTTATTATACGAATATTCTATACACCCTGTATAAAAATGTAGGAATTCTAATACAGTAGATTCGTATCTGAGCAAATATTACTCGCGAATAGCATTTCACGTTCCATTACTTGCGAGATGGGCCGCCATATCTCACCCTGGAGAACTATTCGCGTAATGAATACTGAGCTTAGAGCCAGAGCTTAGAGCCCCTACTATTTAAGGGTATGTTTTGTTTTACTAATGCTTGTTTTTTATATATGACAGGCGTCACTGCTCAATTGGTAGTAGCTCTGCCTTCCATGCACAGCCCACCCAGAGGTTTGTGTCATGAAATTTATGTTTTCTATGTATTTATTATTTAATTATGTATGTTTTCGATAACCAATGATTGTAGAAATAATCTCTCAAAGTTGATATTAATCATATTGTAAATACCTATAGCTATTTATATGTCGTAGGCTTTAATTCGATTATGTATTTTAATTAATTGGATTCCAATAAAAACTAAGTATTGTCCAAAAAAAGATTTTTCTGATCATGTCTGAGTTCATTACATAATTATAATTAATTGAACTATCTATAGATCGTTTGCAACGGTCTATAGAAAGCTCAACTGTTTCTTATGTATTTTATATGACAATGTACATTTTGTAAGTACTGCATAGTCGTAATTTTGTGAATAAATAAAAATTATAATTAATATTAATATAAACTAAGCGAATAGTAGGTATAGTAAAAACAAATAAGACGAGCCGAGTAAGGTACAAGTTAATTAAACACAGATTACTTATTTCTTTATCTTCAGTGTAATATCCAGCTTAAGGCGCTTTTATAGAGGAAAACTTATTCGTTTTTATACAAGACTTAGATTTAATATTTCTAGGAAACTACTGCTGAAACATGTATCTAGTAAGTATATGATTATAGATAGATAGATAGATAACAACTTTACTGTACACCCGAATTAGAAAAATACAATGCAGAAAACAAAAAATTACACAGAACTTATAAGTACAATGGGCAGCATTGTCGCTAAAAGCAATCTCTTCCAGACCTGATTATACTTTAATGTCATCAGTCGTAGTTTACTTCGTGTACACCAAATTAAATATTCATGGACATTCACACATCACACTCTAGTGCTAAACTAAGCAAAGCTTATAAAGCTTTTAAAGGAACTAGATTGCTGATAGTTCCTTTAAAAGCTTGTACATAGGTACATTATTTTGTAAATACATACATAGAACACAGTAACACCGAGACAGAAGAAATATTTATATTCATCACACAAACATTGCTCATGCATGGAAGGCTCAAAAGCGCTTGGATCTGCGCTGATAGTATTTCTTTTCAAAATAATTATATACATATACGAATTAATTATTATAGATACGAGGCGAACAAATACAAGCATTTTTCGTTTAAGGGATTCTTTTCAAAATAATAGCTGTTAGATTGGTTAGATTTTAAAATAATAATGTCTTTAAATCTCTATTGCAGTAATTCGTAACGAATTTATGTATACTTACCTTGAAATACTTAGCAAAAAATATAACTATTGGTTCTTTTCAAAATAATAGCTATTATATTGGTTAGATTACAAAACAATAATGTCTCTAAGTGTCTCTAATGTCTCTATACATTGCAGTAATTCGTAACAAATTTATAAAAACCGATCCTTCATTTTATCAATTCCAGTTTCTCATACCGAAAAAATTTGCAACAACATGTATTGGCAAAATATCAAGCTTGAAAACTTTCGACAAGTTATAACACAACTCGACCAGTTCACCTTCGCCCTAGTTAATAATCATCTACTCCTTATTCTGTAGTCAATAAAGTTCAATATAGCTTGTATTTGTGAGGTGATAGGTAAAACAAAGGTGGTTTTGTAAAAGTCTGTGTTGGAGGGTAGCCAAATATTTTCCGTAAACATAAAAGTTTCAAGCGTATGGTTTTTGGTTCTCCGGCCTAAGTCTAGTTACAAATGTTATACAAGACTTAGTACTTAATTAAAATCTGGAATTTATCTAGTATTAAACCAGGTAAGTCCGTCTGTATTTCCGCTTAACTACGACCCCGTTGTTTTCAAAAGGAGAGTTAATAGGCACCTTCTGGGTGGGCTCGCTCCATCGTAGACCTCATCCTTGCACTTGTGTGAGTTTCGAGGTCAAGAGCACAACCATTTTAGCATAAAAAAAAAAAAAAAAAAAAAACCTAATTCTTGAAAATTTTGGACCGTCTTCAAAAAAGGAGGTTTACAATTAGATCATACGTTTCATTTTTATAAAGATAACTTTGCCAATTCAGAACCAATTTTGATAATTCTTTGGTAGATAGGTAGATCCATATAAATTTTAATAGGATTTGACTAATTCTATAAGACTTCTTAAAGCTCTTAGTTTATTATGTTTATTACTATATATATTAAAGCATACACAAAGTTCATGCTGGTTGGAATTTGGTCACGACATTGATTAAACAATTGACGGCATAAGTATGCATGACAACAAAAATACTGAAAACTGAAAATTGTAAGTCTTAACACTGAAAAGTCATAACAAAATTCACAAATCTTTAATAATGTAAAATGAAATGCGTTTCATTCCATTCCAGCTAAAATGGCGATTTAATTCACACGTGAATATTATACGCCATTTTACGAAAAATCGAGGCTTATTTCCCGTTGGGCGAGTTGGATAAAACAATTAACTCATGACAAATGCAAATTGAAGCGATACAACAGTACACAGTTTAAGAACCAGTAAATACATTTAATTTGTGTGTATAAGTTATAAAAATAAAAGCCTCAAAATCAGGAAAGAGCTTTTAAGCCAGAAAAAGTGTATACCTAATGTTTTCTACAAAAAAGACAAGGTCAATAAATGCATCTTTCCTGTGAGTAAGGCCGACTAGGCTGAGAGGATGGTATAGGTGCTGGGCAAACTTACTCCATATAAAATAAGTGTCCTAAGCGTTAAAGCGTCCCGTATATCAGAGAATGGGTAAAAATGGCCCATAACGGTGTATAAATCATCTAGATGAGATGCAAAGGCCTACCAACATAATATTTTCTGAGCTTTTTGGAATACGAAAACCGCCCAAAGAATATAATCGTAATTCATACTTGACAATTACATTTATTGTCTTTAAAGTAAATATTATATACAATATTTATTTTATAACAATTTAAATATAGATGAGCGACACAAGAAAAATATATATAAAAAGGGATAATTTCTTAAATGTGGCTTTTGATTTAATTTCATTTAATTATAATTTGCGAGATGGAGCGACGATCTACGGAGTGTAGCTGGCAAAAACTGGATGAGAAGAGCCGAAGACCGGGCTCAGTGGCGCGTCTTGGGAGAGACCTACGTCCAGCAGTGGACTGATATAGGTTGATGATGATGATGATGAATTATAATTTAGCAATATATAATATTGTTTCGTAAAATGTTAGCTAAACTATGATTATATTTAAAGAAAAAAAAAGAAGTTGTAAGCCGTGCGGCGTGCGAGTGTTTCTTTGTCTGTCCCTCTCCCTCTCTCACTCATAGAAAGCAAGCCAGTTATTAAATTAAGAACTGCATTCCATTCGGGTATCCCTTTACACTTCAATTTTTTTTCGTACAAGCAGGCATACTCCTAAATATTCTACTACGTAATTGATATACTGTTTCTCTAGTTATTGTGCAGACGTCTGATACCGGTATAATCTCCAGTCTACTGTCTAGTTGGACGCAAATTGGAGACAATAGTACGTAATTATTCGCTTGGGTACTTGCTTTGTCTTTAAATACTTTTATGTAGGCTGATTATAATACTACACTAGTTTAATACGGAGGTGGAGCGATCTGCGGAATGTAGCTGGCAAGTATAGAAAGGCCGAAAATCGGGTTCAGTGGCGCTTGGGAGAGACCATGGAGCAGCAGTGGACTTATATAGGTTGATGATGATCATTAAGATTGGTCTACTTTGCCAATGTGAAATGCTGCTTTAGAATTCTGTTATCAATAAACAATATTTATTTTATAAATATTATTTATTTATTTTATTTTATTTATTTTCTAGCCCAGCGTATCAGCATTGCTATTCAGCGTGGCAATGCAGCCAGTGTCTTGGGTACGCTTCCGATTGGTACTGATTTGGATCAGTTGAGCTATCTATAGACCGTTTGCAACGGTCTGTAGATAGCTCAACTGTTTCTTATGTATTTTATATGACAATGTACATTTTGTAAATACTTCTAGTCGTAAGTTTTTTTATAACCATTTTCTCATCTCTCTATTATGAGAATTCAAAAAGTATTTAAGTACTTTAAATTAATTAGATTGAAATACAAAATGATTACTTATCATTTTTAGTTTTCTATAGTTTGTCATCACCTTATATTTTTAAGGTCTATTTTATGTATAAGTTTTGTGTTGTATGTCCAAATAAATCGTTATCTTTCTATCTATTTTCACTTGGAGATAATGGAGATCTTTTTCTACTTCATTTCTAAATCGGTACCTGCGTCAAATCGAATCAAAATCAAATAATTTATTGTCTGTGAATCTAACGGCCGGTTTCTCGAACGATGATCAACGAAAAAATCTAATAATTACTATGTGTCAAACTCATCAATCAGTTTCCAGAAACCGGCCGTAGGTAGTACTTACAGAAGTGGTGGTTAGTAGGTCCGACTGATCCAGCATGTTATTTGCCTACCTAGGCAAAGTAAAATCGAATCGTCAACAATTGCCTCATCTCTTTGAAGTTTTATTTAATTCAAGTAAACCACCCCTATCCGATCTTTCCAAACATGGTAGGTATGTGTAAATAAGGAAACATCCAAAGAAAGTCTCCACAAAAGAATCCAGGCTCATCTCAAAGGTTACACAAGCTACATTTAATCCCGCAGTTGGAACCTAAACAAATAAAATCCATTATTTATGAGCCCCTAACATAATGACCGAGAATTCTTAAGCATCCGCAAGGAGTGAACGGCAAATTGTATGTTGGATAACTTTACCTTTTCCTAGTTTAACATCTAAAACCCATATTTTTGTCCGCTCAAGAAGACTAGTAGACAATGCTCTAAGCATTTAATCTATATACTTTTGTGAAATTTAAAAATAAATCAATAATTTCTGCATATAAAACAAATGGTACATAAAATAACTCTTATTGTCTGTTTATATGTTTACATTTTCGTATTTTTTTTATTAAAAATAGTCATTAAATTCGCATGACATTTTGAAAGTTAAAACACAGGATAAAGTTTTTCTTGACCAATGAGTGACGTATATAGTATGATATGACGTATGATATAGTATGACGAAAGTATATATTTCAAAATCTTTTGAGGGCGTGATCTTTTTCTCTTTTTTTCGTTAGCTCCAGGCAACTCTTTGGAAGCAAATGGTGCTAATTTGTTAGGTGGCGGAATTTGCTCAATTGGGTCCGGCCATGTTATACGTTACCATAGATATTATAGCAGTTACACTAACTTAAACCTCACTTGAAGATAAAAACCTTTAACTTATAAAAAGTTAGCGTTGACATTATGTCACCATTACGTATGGTAATCAAGACATCAAGTCTGCGCTAACTTTTTATATTACAGACGAAAAACATATAACATATAAAAAAAACACAATATTTGACATCATAATTCAGTTGGTGTAGCACTGAATTCTGCGCTGTGGGTTCGATTATCACCAAAAACAAACAATTTTTTATTTTTTTTATTTTAAAGTGCTTGCTGCACTAATGAAACTTAACACTGTGAGATAAGAAAATCCCGATCCGAGCAGGATTTATCTCCCCTTGATACGTGGGTGCGATAATTTATTTATTTATTTATATTTGCATAATATTGATTTTCCATAGCATTAAGTGAAATGTTCTTATTTTTTCCCTAGTGTCAAATACCTACTCACCATCGCTAGTAGGTATCAAACCCACTAAACACGTGCCATCCTGATTTGTATTCAAACGGACACTGTTGTTTAGGACCCTCATTATGTATCACACGATTCGGCTTAATTTCGGGTACAAAAGATTGCTATTCATACTAATATCAAAGGAGAATGGAAAATTCTCTATGAAACGTGGGCCACACCTAAAAAAAAATCTTCTTTCAGAAATATCTCGATTTCCATGGAAGTATCATATCGCGAGGCACCTAGTATAGAAGACAATTCTAAATGATCCTTATGATTTTACTGAGTAATAAATAAATAAATATAAATATAAATATTCATGGACATTTCACACATCATACTCTAGTTTAGTAAAACTTGTAGAATAAATCATTCTACAAGTCCACCTCACGAAATCTCGTGAGGTTTCAGCCGAATCGTACGGCTCGTAATGAGGTATGCCAGGAAAGTGTCAATAATCGGATGAACCGAATGTTCCACTGGATACATTCTAGCAGCTAGTAGATACCTATTGTACCGTTTCGATGTTTGCTTGTATACTAGTGCTGTTTGCTTATGCGTTTTCGTGATTAGAATTTGGAATACTCTCTTATTTTCACTGACTAAATATTTTAAGGTTTGCTGGAAGAGAACTCTTTTAGGGTTAAGCTCGCCTATCTGTACATGTTTTATGTTTAAGTTTTTCTCTTGATAAGTTTTGGGTACAATAAAGAATTGAATAGAATACTTAAGGTTCTCAAAATTCATCGTCAATTAAAAATGTATATTTACTCACTCCCGTTTACATGTACAAAAAGGGGGTAAGATTATTGGCAAAAAAGACAGATTTTATCTACAAATACATAATCTCGAGCTTCACCTCATTGTCAAAGTGTAGTACTAAAGACATATAGGTTCTTTACAAATACACAAAGCTTCACCTGGCTGTCAAAGTGCTCTAATGCCCAATTTTATCCACATGGATTACAACTTCAAAAGTGAATCGTTGCAGTTGACAGACCGCAGTCAGTGAATGGCCGTTGGGCACAATGGCTGCAGTGCTTTCAATCAGGCTTACAGCCTCTACAGACGAGCTGGTTCTAACAGACAATTCAGGGACAATATAGACGGGCTGGCTGCAATAGACAATCGGGCGAGGTTTGAATTACACGAGGACCATTGTGATTATGGTTGGATCTAGTCAGTTTATGGCTTACTAGCTAATGCCCGCGACTTCGTCGTATTATCGTTATATTTGAATAATTCACACAATATCTTTATAAATTATATATAGCCTGTGTGCTAATCTGATGTATAATCTACATTATTGTAAAGTTTAATTAAAATCCATTCATTAGTTTTTTTTGCGTGAAAAAGTAATGTACATAATATCCATTCATCCATACAAACTTTTGCGTTTCTAATTTGAAAGTAGTAGTATATAAGCATTGTATTTTATATGTATAATAAAAAGTACATATCTATCTATGTAATGTATTGTATTAAGTATGTCAGTCATCTAGTACCCATAACACAAGGTCTGCTTAGCTTGGGGCTAGATGATGTTGTGTGGTCCAGCATTATTTATTATTTATTTATTTATTATTAAAGACTGAATGAAAATGGCGTTAGATAAAAGTGGTATGGTTTAAAGTCTAATAAAAGTGGCTTCTAGAGTTTTAACTGTTTTAGGTCTTAGTGCTCAAGTAAATTATTTTTCTTTTATACCTTGTTCGGACCAAACAATCAAAAACTTTATTGTAATTAAAACGATTTTCAATCGATGCTAAGGGCAAATAACTGCAAAATAAATTGAATTGGATGTTGAGTTTGAGATTGGCAATAAAAGAAAAAATAAAATTTACGAATCGATAAATTGATCTTAAAATCGGATGGTCTGTAAAATAGCTTTGAAACTTCCAATAATTTAGTGAACTCCCGCTTCTATCTAGTGTTCGAAGCTCGCCGATCAAAGCCAGTTGTATGTGTAATTCGTTTAGACATAGGTTTCTATGAATTTGTAGATCAAGCAATGCTACAGCGTAGTGTTACCATGTATTAATGTATTTATAAAATAAATGTATGTAATATCTTTGTATTATTATTCTAGTTCCCATAGTAGGTACAAGTTTTGTTTAGTTTTGGACTAGACTGAGATGTGTGAAATTTTAATGAAAATTATGATAAAAACATCGTTATTATTTATTTATAATTTACTTGAATACTACACTGGCCTGCAAAAGTAAGTATCACACTTTTTAAATTGCTATAACTTATGAAGTAAACAAGATATACTTTGATCGCAACCCAATTGAGCACGCCTGGGACGAGCTAGGAAGGCTATTCAGAAGCCGCAGACCACCACTTATCATCCTCAGGGCACCAAAACAGGCCCTGATAGAAGAGAATGGGTCCCCAAAATCGGCTCCAAAACCTCGTTTTCAGTATGCCAAACCGGCTTGAAGCTCTAATCAGAGCCCGAGGAGGTAATACCAGTTATTACGAATGAAATAACATGTAAAACATACTTAGAAAATGTTAGATGAGTTTTTAGACTTAAGCTAAAAATGACTTTTTTATTATTTATCATTTTTTTAAGTTAAAAATGTTACTCATGTATGCTTAAAAGAAAGCTGATGAAATTTGCTATAAAACATTTTTTATTTAAAATCTCTAACTTCTATAGTTTAGAAGAAAAATAAATTCTAAGAGTGTGATACTTAGTATTGCAGTCCAGTGTATTTGCTATATTTCTAAAAAATAATGAATTTTGTGTTAACTTTTTCCCAAAAATAAATTCATGGACACATCACAATTCACACAACTCTATCTAGCCCCAAATTGATCAAAGATTTATATACTAGATTTATATTTCTGAAAAACACTTGAATCCATTTATACATATTAAATCTACGTAAATGAAATATCTCTTGAGGCAGTATCAGAAACCTTTGAGACTTTAATTAATAAATTTAAATATTTTAATACATTTATTTTGTACACCATAATCTTTACGTGAAAAGCAGCGGGATGAATAATTTAAAGCCAAGCCACAGCTTCGTCCCGAGCTAATCTCAGCTAATATTCAACATAACATCCCTTCCTATCCACATTTCACGGCTCGCACCGTCCGGATATATGTTAAGGAGAGGTTCCTAGAAGTGTACACAATAAACTATATATATATCGACAGGCGTCACAGCTCAGTTAGTAGTTGCTCTGCCTTCCATGCTGTAGGTCGGGAGTTTGACCCACCAATAGCAAATGTTTGTGTGATGAACATAAATATTTGTTCTGTGTTTGGGTGGCACTATGTATTCTATATATGTAACTTATTTAATTTAATTAATTAAAATATCATCACCCAAATCATATAATATATGTTTATGTTATGTTATGTTTCTATAGCAAATCAAAAATATACTTTTCCTATGAGATTGAGATACTGTACCTACAAACTGCATTCCCACTTAGATTGCAGTTTTTCGTCCCATTTACTTCTTTTACCCATTTACTCACAAATTAAGACTTAATTTGTGAGTATTTAAATCTCATACGAAAAGTATATTTTTGCTTTGCTATATAAACAAAAGAAAGATCTTATTATATATTCTAATTAGGTAACTTTACCTACTACTTTTAAGAAACCAAAAGGAACATTACTTACGGCCGGTTTTTCGAACGATGATCAACGAAAAAATCAAATAATTACTATGTGTCAAACTCGGATCAATCGTGATTTGGGTTTCCAGAAACCGGCCGTTAGTTTAGTAAAGTAAATCATCTATAGTAAAAGCGTTTAACCTATTAAAAAGCTGACGTGAAAGTCAGCCTAAGCTTTGAAAACTTTATATTTTTTGACTAAATCAAAATCAATGTAGTATATTTTAAAGTCGGTTGAGTTTTCCGCATCACCGTACCGTAATGTACGTGGAAACACGAATATCTTGTTCGTCGACCGAAAAGCACTTATCTTGGCTTAGCTCTCGAAGCCAGCTGCAAGGCATGTGTGTTCATAGAAGACTGAATTTATAATGAATACCGTTTATGCTGGCACAGGCATCTCAACTCTCTCTCACTCGCAACTCTGTTGAATTGATGTATTGCGATAGGCGGGTAGGATTTTTTTCCATCCGAGTGTAATGTGATATACATATATATATGATATATAGCTCCGTGATATTTATTTATATTGAATTGAATTACGTCATAGGCTTCTCAACTCTCTTTCTTAGTCACAACTTACTCAGCTCAATTGATCTAAAAGCTCATTGGTGTCTCAACTCTCTCTTTTTTTACTTACAATCTCAATTAATATGAGAACAGTTGAACTAATTAAACGTAATTGAGCTAAGTTGTGTTGAGAGTATGCGTCTCTTTTTCCACCAATTTCTTCCGTGTCTATTTCCGTGTTTATTTATTATATTATAAGTATTGAAAAAAATATCTTTGATATTCTCTTATCAGTTAATTGCTAAATTGCATCGGACAGTTCAATTTATAGTCATCGAATAAATGAAGACCGGACTGTAACTTTTATTTAACAAGTTTTTGGTGTAAATGCGTCTTAGAGAATTTGCCCTAAGGAGCGAACGTCTTGATTTATCGAGCTACAAATGGATCTATCTGTGAGTCTTGTAGATAGATAGTGTTGAAACCATTTACATCAAAAGATGTAATTTGAAGCGAGGTACTTAATGGGCGAAAATAGGTGTTTGCACACATACTGTACGATATATTTCATACGTATTTTAAGCTTCGACAATAAGTACGTTTATGAAACGTTTTATACTAAATATTGTCACTAGATCTCTATCGTATGCGTTTATTCTTATGGCCGTCGTCGTAGACCGGGACGGCATGGCAAGAGATTTTAAAGTTTTACTAATGAACATTCAACCGTACTGTTACAGAAATACGACATAAATTGCTATGCTTTAAAATGTGCCGTTCCGTTCATCGATTCCCATTCTTTCTCACGGTCGCCCTACTGTAATTCTGGGACAAGTGGGACAATTTTATACTAACTTCTCATTCGTCCCATAGTGGAACGAATGGGTGTAAAATATACTATATTACCTGTTCATCTTACAGCCTATCCTAGCCTCTCAAAACCTGCGGTTGTAAATCACGTTCAGTTTTTATAGTAACTCATCGGTATTCCGTGGCATTACTGATGTTAGGTTATGCGTGAAAACGTTTTATGCGTAATGAGAAAAAACTTTTATTTTCATGTAACAGTTTCATTATGACATCTTTGTCTAAAACCACTCAAATTGTAAAAGTGTATGAAAATAATATATAAGTTATATAGTTTTCTACAAGTAGATCGTTCCTTAACCGGATGATCCAAGTTCGATTGAGCGGAAGTTGGTATAAAATGGTTTGCGCGGGTCTTACCCGATGCAGTATCAGCATCAGCATTTCTGATACAAAACTCAAGGCACGCTACTGAAACTAAGCTCTTCCGACACATCCTGTACCTATAGTGTTTTATGTTACGAACACTCTGTATAATACAGGATGTAAATATACTTCATTTTAATCTTTTGTATTTCTTATAAATAAATAAATAATGCTGGACAATCCACACAACATTTTAGTCCCAAGCTAAGCAGAGCTTGTGTTATGGGTACTAGGAGACTGACATACTTAATACAATCCATTACATAGATAGATATTTTTTATTCTGGAGTGGAGACCGCGTTTAGGCGAGCGTAGTGTAGGACGCCCTCCGGCGAGATGGAGCGACGATCTGCAGAGTGTAGCTGGCAAACACTGGATGAGAAGAGACGAAGAACGGGCTCAGTGGCGCGTCTTGGGAGAGACCTTTGCCAGCAGTGGGATGCTATAGGTTAATGATGATGATGAGGGTTAGTCCATTCTCTATGGCTTTCAGCATGTAAGATGAGAAAGGCTTAAATTTTTGATTGAGCCAACATTCACTCGCATTAAGCCCACGGCAGAAACTTATGGCACGTTCACTCTTATCGATTTCTATAAGAATAAACAGATTACGCTTCGTATCAACGTATCAGCCTGTAATCCACACATACTGTTTTTTAAATTGTCGTTATTTGATGCAAAATGTAGAGAAAGTGCTTGACGTGTCTTTGTCTGCTTGCAAAATCTAGATTAATTGGTGTAGGTATACAAAATCAGGAGTATTTTGTAGATTTGTCTTAATGGTATCAAACACTACAAAATCAATTAAAACAAAAATGTTGGTAATTGGTTGGTTTGTTTTAATCCCATACATATTAAATTTGTGTTCTAAAAACTATACAGTATTTACAAAATGTACATTGTTATATAAAATACATAAAAAACAGTTGAGCTATCTACAGACCGTTGCAAACAATCTATAGATAGTTCAACTGATCCAAATCAGTACCAATCGGAAGCGTACCCAAGACACTGGCTGCATTGCCGCGCTGAATAGCAATGCTGATACGCTGGGCCAGATACTCACCAGCCCTCGGGTCACGCGTCGCTTCGACTAGACGAACTGTTCTAAAACACAATTGTATATATTTTATTATGTAGCGATAAAATAAAAGTAAAAAGTAAGTAGCTAACTTAAATTGAATTCAGTTTTA
Source organism: Ecliptopera silaceata (assembly GCA_932527185.1). Taxonomy (NCBI): domain Eukaryota; kingdom Metazoa; phylum Arthropoda; class Insecta; order Lepidoptera; family Geometridae; genus Ecliptopera; species Ecliptopera silaceata. The sequence continues at coordinate 5,873,376 of OW052211.1, forward strand.
CAAAAACGTACAATTCACGTAGACAAAGTTAGCGAAATCTTTGTTACTCCGAGATTCACTCAGGATTTAAGACACGTTTCTCACAAAAGGTAGATTTGGCAAGTTTGCGTTCGCAATTTCTGTTATTATTTCATCTCTGCTCAAAGCTTTGAGTTCCTCAAAAGCGGCGAACGTTATATTCTGTGATATTAATACCGCTAGATTGTGGTAGCTATCACTTAAATAAGTTGTAGGAGCAAGATTTGTGTACCAAAATACAGTCGAAATTCTTGCCCCAAACTTTACTGTATGATACCGACAAAAAATATAGTAAGCCTCTATGTGTCTGCGAAGCGCTTATTTAAACTAAATCTCTCTCGTTTGTTTTTTGGCCTATAGGATGATGAAAGCCCCACATAGGTATGATAGAATTAAAGTTACAAAGTTCTATGCAAACTTGGTTAGAAACTATTGTTAACCATGCTTAGAGAAGTTACAAAGTTCTATTAAAACTTGGTTTAAACCTGTTGTTAATTATCCTTAAAGCAAACGGTAAAGTGCATACCGAGTAGTGTATAACGCCCTCCAGCGAGATTGGGCGACACTCTGCGGAATATAGCTGACAAACACAACATAAGAAAACACCGGGCTCGGTGGCGCGTCTTGGGAGAGACCTATGTCAAGCAGTAGACTGATATTATGTTGATGATGAACGTTATAAGAACGTTATATGAACGTTATAAGACGGTCATTACTTTTTAAATATCCAAAGCTTTATTAAACAAAGTTGGAAGTTTCCTACCACGTGGATTGTATTCGCACTGATTGGAACTTTGATATGAGTGTGGGGGATCTTTCTTAGATTTGATAAGAAAACTTTGAACTAAAACCAGTAATATATTTTTGTTCAAAAGTTTCTGACATCGTCAGAAGATTAGCGGAGTTAATGTTAGTTGGTGTTTGAGATTTAAGATTTATCTAAAAGAATTTTCTAAAGGGTCCCCCTATCTTATAAAAAGTTAGCGTAGACATTATGTTGCTATTAGATACGTATAGTAGATAAATGAAGTCTGCGCTAACTTATTTTAGGAATTTTAATATTTTATTTAGATAGTCGTATTGAGTCTAGTCGATAATAGTTTTTAATAAATATTTTAGTGTACAGAATTATTATTCGCCTACGGTCTATCCTATAAAAAGATAGCGCAGACTTGATGTCTTGATTACCATACGTAATGGTGACATAGTGTCAACGCTAACTTTATAAAATAGGGGGCTAGACTTTTTCTTTGTACAAAATAAACATTATAATGAAGCGGGATTTTTCTTTCCCCATAATATTTTCCCAAGCTAATATAACAAAGTTTCGCAAGTCGAGCGAGATTATTGCGCTGCGAACAACTATTACTTAAGTTTACACTAATAAAAGGCTTTATTGCTCGACTACAATAATAGAATAATTTTATTGCTTTTTTATGTTGACTTGGTATAATTTCGAGAGCCAATTTCTTCTCTCCAAGTAACTTAACAATAAAAAGCGCGTGAAAAACTGCTAGGATTGAACAAAAATAATACTAAATATTTCATTGAACAAAAGATTTACTTATACCTACCATTTTTCAGTTAATATATATAGCTTTAAACCGCACTCTTTCTTCATCAGTAGGACAAACGGGAAGTACATATAAATATATTTCATGATGTTTGTCTTACTGATCATGCTGGTAGGACGAATGGAAAGTATAAAATCATACAATTCGTCCCGCTCATGAGACGAACGGAATAAACTTACGGATTTATTTGTTATTGCCTATTAACCAAAATTAACATTAAGATATAAAATTGTAACATAATATAAATCTATAAGTAGAATTTATATATTTCTCAAACTGTTCGTATTCGTATTTGATAAATCGATTTTTGTACAATTACTTGAACTAATAGATTATAGAAAAAATATTTTGCCCAGTAAACTGATCATTCTACGCACCCTGTATACTTACAGCCACTTGAAAGTCAAAGCCTTCAACTGACGACAGTTACTATAAGTGCTTCCACTTTGAACAGTCATTACCAGCCACAGACAATCTATTAGTTAGTACACGTTTCGTCACAGTTCATCTATATGTTACTACGGATATTGTCATAGATTACGTAACAGTATGTTCGGCTGCGGTTACAAGCTGAAGAAGTTCAAGTGGGCCACAGGTTGGTACATAGTTAGTATGCATGCGCCACAGATTACTAGTTAGTAATGCAAAGTGTGTTACAGTATCATACGTAGTTTGTATGGGACGTCGCAGACTCGAGTGTGTTATTACGAGTGAACCACAGCGTAATGTGTAGTTAGTATGAATGTGAAGAGATTATTAAAGAGTTTGTATTGTAGTTAGGAACGTGTGGAGTCGAGTGGTGTCTAATTGGAAAGTCCTCGATTCGTTCGCTTGTAAATTGCGATTGGTTTTCGGTTATTATATTTAACTGTGTTGCTTTTTATGGTATTATTGATGCGTTCTCATTTGCAAACAATACAAGGTAGATATTAACAGCTCAGTTGGTATTAACACTGTTATCCATGCTGTTGTAGGTTCGATCCCTACCTGGAACAAATATTTTTGTGTATAATGTTGATTTTGTATCTGGAAGTTATACCTATTCATGTTAAAACAAAAAAAGTATTTTATAAGCAATGTAGTTTTCATAGCAAAAGCTTCGCTTAGATTATAGATTGGCGTTGTGTAAAATGTCCATGAATATTGATTGTTATTCAAACTCACTAAATTGACAGCAACACCGATAAAAAATAAAATAAAAATATCGACAAGTTGAATGGTTATTTTCACACGACGATACGATACTTTGACATTTACGAAATCCTTATGTCGTAGAGCAAAGGTGGTAGTCATCTTGTCTCTTCAACCTAAGATTTATCTATGGCTTATGATTCCGTCGTGCACTAGATTATTACTCTAGATTACTAGATTTTTATATATTAATTTTCAAATAAGCACGCAGCGAGAAAAAAAAACACTTAACCAATATTGATTGTTGAACAAATATTTAAGTTGTTTATTTCGTCGATAAGACCGACTAGAATGATAGTATACTAGAGGTTCTGGGTAAGCCAACTCAAGTTGTCGAAGACTGACAAGTCTGTATCATGTAGGTATCGCATCAGGTCAGCAAACGCGCAATGGACAGTAAACAATTCCTTGATTGACACACTGCCGCGTTTATCTTGGTGAATTGAGACGCAACAAATTTACTTTGGCGCCGTATATCTGGCACGAAATGGCCATTTTATGTTATTTAGAAACGGAGGGTCTTATTTATCACCCCAAAGATACACAGGGTCCATCGTACTGGACTTTTATGGCCCTGGTGCTAGATTCTTGTTACCTTGGTATTGGGTACTTGGAAGACAATAAATATCTTGTGAGAACCTATTACACAATCACGGCTTAGGTACATATCTAACATTTCATTTTTTAACCATAAGTATATGTATATAAAATATATATGGTTTAAAAATGAAACCCGTTTTCCGTGTGACTTACGACTAAGTATAACAATATTTACATAATGTACAAAGGCAAATAAAATATATTATATTATCAATATATTATCGCTGCGATAGGTACTCATTTGGACCAGTTGAACTATTTGTAGCTCGTTTGCAATGGTCTGTAGATAGCTCAACTATTTCTAGTAAATACTGTAATACTTAGTCGTAAGTTTGTTTGTGAGTAGAATTTTTAGATAATTACAATAGTTAATTATATATAAAGAAGAAGCAGTTACTGTACCTCATATAAGGGAAGGAAACTTAGTGGTGGGGTAGGACTTTCGCACATCACCTCTTATTAAGATTCACTACGTCGTCTCACAAAGTTGGGCAACGAGAAACTAATAAATAAGTTCCCGTGAAACTTTAGCCGTTTGATTAAATTAAACCTTCCTTGCATTAATCATTATTTTAACAATCACCGACACGGTAACTGCACCTACACGATATTGATAATGACTCTTTCATTTAATGGTAGATAAATTAGTTGATCATCATTTAATTTATAATACCTACATTGATTAATTTAGTAATACAAGGTTAATATCAAGTACTTACCTATACTTCTGTTTAATACAGTATTACCGTCACACCATCACCACCTTTAGAACCTGTCAATGCGAATGTTGGTAACTCAACTCCACTCCACTCAACTCAACTTGACTCAACTAACTCTAATTCCTTGCTTAAATGCCTTGTTTACAGTCGTCTTTATAGTCATATATTAAAAAAACTAGTTTGTTCCCGCGACTTCGTCTTGCTATTGTTATATTTTTAACAATTTGCACAATATGTTTATAAATGCCTATGCGTTATTCTGATGTATAAAACTTATTGTTGTAAAGTTTCGTTAAAATCTATTTTGTAGTTTTTGCGTGAAAGAGTAACATACATACATCCGTACAAACTTACGCATATATAATATTAGTAGGGTTAATTAGAATAATTATAGTATCTTACGATTATTTGCCACTTTTAGATGCTGGCCTATCATCATCATCTTCCTACCCTTGTCCCACATTATGTGACGTCATCTCAATGCTCACACCTTTTTTACACATGTCATCATTCACACAGTCCATCCATCTTTTCTTTGGCCTCCTCTACTTCTACATCCATCCACATTCACTCTAATATAATCTAAGATGCTGGCCTATATAAGTGAAAAAAAAAAACAATTTCACTTTTCATTATCTAACTTGACTCAATCACAGTATCTTCTACGCAGTAGGTAAAGCAAATCTAACTTACCTACTGGTCTGCTGGTAGATACACTATGGCATCAGCGGGGCTATCCAGCAAACTTGCGTGACCGAATATCCTTTCAGTTGCAGTTCAATTTTCGATGATTTTACTATAGTAACTCATCAGCATTCCGTGGCATTGTGGACTGATGTGACTGAGCTTTATAAAATTATGACTGAGCTGTTAAAAATTATGATTTGAACATGGCCTACCTGATTTAAGCATGACCTACCTGATTTGAGCATGGCCTACCTGATTTTTCGTTAATTCTATCAAACGGTATGAAAATCGATCATTCGAAATATCAATAAAAGTCGAAGAAAAAAACTGAACTGCTATTTGATCAAATAACAGTTCAAAAACATTTCAGTTGTCAGGATACCCTTCCAGGGTTTTCCACGTATCACATGAAGGTCAGCAGAACAAGAAATACTTCGGATTCCTAAGATTATTGGATTATAACATGGTGGGTAGTTTGGAAGGTTTAATATACATTTTGAACTAGTGACGTAGAGTTATCAAATGACAGTCAACTCGATAAATATGTCATTTTACGAGATATAACTTTGATTTTAAAATAAGTGACAACCGATTTGATTACAAGGTATATCTGTCGAAAAACAGTGCAATACTCATATTGCAATTTTTGAGTTAATTTTTATAACTCACAGTCTCAACTGTGAGTTATAAAAATTAACTCAAAAATTCAATATTTGAAACTATCATGGTTTTGAACATAATTTTCATTATCACAAATCATGGTAAATATCCTGTTTATAATGAAAACTATGTTCAAAAATTCAAGTTCAACAAAACGTATTTAATTTTATCAAACTCGATCCTTCTAGTTGAATAATTCAGAGACTACTTCGATCTTGTAATGCGGATGCCGTTAAAGGAGTGCCCGTTGAATATTTATCAAATGAAAGCGTTTCTACCTCTTAGCAAATACCTTTGGGATTAAGAATACCTTGCCCAAATAGGACCGGGCCAAATATTTTGATGACATGTCCTTTTATCTCTTATTCTTTTAGATAAACCATTTTTATGAATGCTGGTTTTTTAATGTTTTTGTTGGTTGACCGATCCAGCTTTTCTTTATTAAATTATAGGTTGCCACAACAAACGTTAAAGTGATGAAACTACATTTTTTGTTTTTATTTATTAATAATTTTCGGATGAGTGTAAACGTTTTGAAAGCAGGTGCATTTTTACAATGGATTATCTATACTTTTGTACTTTTTTTTTCGTAAATATATCCATAATCTAAATAAATAAATATTCACGGACATTTCTCACATCGCTTTCTAGTTTCTAGTCCCAAACTAAGCAAAGCTTGTATTATGAGAACTAGATTGCTGATAGAATACTTGAATGATGTGTTTTTGTAAATTCAAACATAGAATATGTAGTAACATCCAGTTTCAATATTTGTGTTCACCACACAATAATTTGCTCTTGGTGGTGATCGAACCCACGACCCACAGCATGGAAGGCAGAGCTACTACCAACTGAGCTGTGGTTGCGACGGCTGTCACATTTCAATATATTAAGTCTCCGTATTAATAAATATGAAGCACTTTCATAATAGAATGTTCCACTTTCATAACTAGGTCAGTCTATATCCTAGCAATCCTGGAAGTACACCGATAATCGTTTTCTTCTCTATCACAATTGAGTCACAGTATTTTATAAACAGCTACACAACTTTCAAACAGTTATTCTCTAAATCTCACTCACACAATACATAAGCACACCCTCCCTCACCTACCACACACAACACACCCGCACCTTTCACACTACACTCACCCTCACACACACACCCTCCCCTTCACTCACCCTATACATAAACACAAACACCCCTTTAACCACAATACAGACATACCCATTCTCCCTTTTATACCTATTAGTTGAATTGTATGGAACTTTACTGATCAGTTGAGCTATCTATAGATTTTTGAAGTGAAAACTTCTTTAGCGGCGCTGGGTGGGTAAAAACTTTCAAACTCGCGTCAGGGTCACGTGACGTCGAAAAAGCGTAAGATCTTATTTAATTTTTATACATTGCTCGTAAAACAAGAGACGACAAAAGAACACACTTGCGGTCACGCAACGTATGACTCAAACAATTAAATAGTGTTGTGGCGACATGACGTGACGATGACGTGGCGACATGACGTGACGTGACGATGACGACGAAGCCAAAGCCGTTGTCTTCGTCGTTGTGTCACATTGACAATGAATGTGACACAATGACATGACACAATCACGACTGTGGTTATATTTTTGAAGTGAAAACTTAAAAGTGAAAACACAACGTTAATATTGAAGTTTTCACTTCTGCCGGCACTCCCGGAGTGCTACCATTTTTTTGGTTTGATTGGTTTGCCGTTGCAGTGGTTAAGCTATAATAATAGTTAAGCCATATCTGCAGACCGTTGTCTTGACAATTTTTTCTTGTGTAGATATTTTATAAATATATACATTTTATTGCTGTATTTGGTAACTGGTGTAGCTATGTGATATTGTACTGTGATAAAGTCGAGGTGTGGGAATAAACGTTTATTTCCCGATGCAACGATCCGCGCCGTGGGGATTTTATTCTTTAAAACGATTGGCGACTTTTTTTTCCTTTTTTATTATTATGCTTTCATAAAAAACAGCTACCGTATTACAACAAATGTTTATTATATTATGAGATTATATTATGCATGTATTAATATTACTTTGTATGTACGACGATTCATAATGATCTTTGTGATTTTAAAGAATAAAGATTAATAGATTTTTTACTGATGTGCTTGTTTATTTAATTCGACGTTTTTTTATAAATTTTCCCCGAATCCTCGCCTAAACCTAAAACATACACATATATATAAACATTTATTTATTTACTACACATAGCACACAAAACAGAAACACCAAAAAACAAAAATTAAACAACACAATGATTTTTGTGTGCAAAAATACAGCAGCAAAAGAGCCCCGACTCAGCATAATGCCTATTTATTAAGTTACCTATTCAAAAGGCTACTCAAGTAAGAAGTACTTGTAAATGTCGATTGACGTCAGTTTCCTTTTTTGTAATAAAAGTATGTACTAACCTATATCCTGTCGATAAACTTATAAACCCGTAAAAGTCACCACCGAAGTCGTAAAATCGAAATAGCCATATCGGCTGTAAAAACATTCGCTGTCAATACAAACGAAAATAAATTTTGGTTACTAACGTTCGTCCTGTCGAACTTTCCGGTGTTTTTCCACTAAGAAATATCAACGGAAGGTAAAGGCACAAAATGACCCACATAATGTTGAGTGGTTTACCTCAGATGCATTGCCTCACCGAGGATTCTACTGTGTCTTTTCTGAGAGATACCGTATCCCGGCACTCAACACTGCTTGGGTCAATCCACATAACATAGTTTGTCAATTTCGTCCTAAATACCGGCCAAGTGCGAGTCTAACGTACGAATGATTTCGTACCAAAAAATCACGTTTTTGTATAAGATTCTGTTTATTTTTTTGTATTTTGTGTTGTAGCGGAAATAGAAATATGTACTTACATCATTTGTGAAAATGACAATTCTCGAGGTTCGAGTGGTTCCTGGTGAAAAAAAAAACCAAGCAGACATTTATACAGCGAAGTCTTAGTAAACGGGTCCTACTTTATCCTTTGGGGAACCCTAAAAAGGCGGGTTTACCACAGAGACAAAATAAAAACCCGAATTACAAGTTACAGTTGTGCTGAGTAAAATGGTAAAGAAAATCTACATTTCTTCCCCTTCCAAGAACTCACAGTAACAAAAGTAGTCCGTTTTATTTCGGCCGTCGTGAGATGTTACCAAAAATGTTTTATTTATATTAGCCGCCAGTTGCCCGAACCTCAACGGTCGAGGTGAATAGAAAAGGTTCCGTACCCTTAGCACTAGTTTTTTACATCATCATAACAATAATCAACTTAATCTAGCCTCTCAAAAACTGCAAAATCAAAATCTGAAGTTTCTTGCCCGTTCTTCTTGTATCTGGTCGCGTGAAACTAGTATGATAGTAGATTCACCTAGTATGTTCTAAATGATCCTTGTGATTTTACTGAATAAAGTTATTTTGACTTTGACTTTGCCAGGTTTTCAAACACGTTCAGTTTTTATATTAACTCATCGGTATTCTATGGCATATGTTGTGTAATAAGACTGAGCTGTATTAAAAGCTATCAATAATAACGTCAGTCACATCAGTACCTCTACCATAAGATGTCACAGTAAAATCGCCTGACTTTACTACAGTAGTTACGTCAATATTAGTATTACGAATTTTAGTACCCAACTATCCGCTAGAGGTGCTGTACAAATCTTCATACATTTTTTTAACTACAGACGCTAGCGTTTATAGTAAATATAGTATAGTAAACTTATGGTAGACCTACTGTCCACAAGAAATGACAGGTTTTGAGAGGCTAGGATACACGGCCGTAATTACTTTGACATTCTAAGCCAATCTGTCTGATACTTTTTATAGTTACCCCAAGTCAAGGAAAGAAATACGACGAGCAGAGCGAGCCGCGTAAAATTATTGTCAGAAAGTCAAGGAAGCCCAAGGGGCAGGAAAAAGATCGGCGTAAACCTTGTAAGTTTTTATGTATACTTACTAGGCGAGGACAAAGGACGGTTATAGCCGCTTCACTAATTGATTTTAGTTTCAAGATACTAATATTACAAGATAGGTACCTACTTATGAGTAGTTGTACAAGAGCGTCCTAAGACGAGATTAAAAGGCAGCGCTGACCGCTCGACAAAAGCTTTACTTGTAATATCAGAGATTTAAGAAAATAGGTAGATAGAAAACTAGTTTTATAAATCACAAAGATATTTTATATACAAAGTTCTATAAAATGCTCAGGCAGATAGAAATGAGGTAGAAAAAACATCAATTTTAGCTGGAGCTAAGTGTTCAGAAGTCTGAGCACGAATAAATGTGCCAATCGTAAACGTATACGAGATACATTGCGATTCAACATCAGTTTTACTGTCCAACGTTGCAGCGTTAGCGCGCAGTGTGTCGTTATATACAGGGTTACATGGAAAGTTGTGCTAGATCCGTTAAGGGCGTAGAGTACCCATCATTTCTGACTTATTTTACTAAGAAACACCCCACCCTAAACTTAACTCATTTCGAGATATTCGACTTTTAAATTTTTATTGAAAATTGCAGATTTTTAGGCTACTAAATTTATTTTTGTTTTTTCTGTGCATCTCATTATTATTACTTTTACATTTTTGCATGGGTAATAAGATGCTTTAGGACGTCAATCATTAAAATAGTGCATAAGTTAATTGAATAGATCGTAGTAGACAAGTGAAACTTATGAAATAAAAAAATATTTTAGAAGGTTTGTTTTTCTCTAAGGGATATCTAAAAAAAATAATATGGCACTTGTTCGGCGGATGTTATAATAAATATCTACGTTTTAACAGCTATCTAACGACGTATAATAATCTAGGGTTTGTATTACATTTCGTGGAAAAAAAGTAGTTGGGACGCTCCAGGTTGCAGTTCTAACGGTCCCACGCGAGCAAGACAAGTGAAGATTTAGGTAGATGCGAATGAAAGAAAAAATGTGTAGAGACCGGCTAGGGCTGGGAATACAACAGGGGAAATTGTTTTGGTTGTCAGTCTGCTTTTGTGCTTCGTACATAGTGAATGTGATATCGTTTTGCTCTTCTCCTAAACATCTGAAGAATATGCTGATTTGCTTATTTGTTACGGATACTGCGATTGTGTGTCTGCAAATAAAGCAAAGCAAGTCAAATAAGCATATCAGCATATTATTTAGATGTGTAGGACGTAATTTTCAACACTTCCGTATCACAGGTACAAATCAGAGTCCGGTTAACGAGCACAGTAGTCAAAATCAGAAGAAATAGTTCAGAATCACAGCCAAGTTGAGAAAAAGCAAAACTATATTATTACATTCACTATGCAGACTGACAACCAAAACAATTTCCCCTGTTGTATTCCCAGCCCTAGCCGGTCTCTACATATTTTTTCTTTCATTCGCATCTACCTAAATCTTCACTTGTCTTGCTCGCGTGGGACCGTTAGAACTGCAACCTGGAGCGTCCCAACTACTTTTTTTCCACGAAATGTAATACAAACCCTACATTATTATACGTCGTTAGATAGCTGTTGAAACGTAGATATTTATTATAACATCCGCCGAACAAGTGCCATATTATTTTTTTTAGATATCCCTTAGAGAAAAACAAACCTTCTAAAATATTTTTTTATTTCATAAGTTTCACTTGTCTACTACGATCTATTCAATTAACTTATGCACTATTTTAATGATTGACGTCCTAAAGCATCTTATTACCCATTTAAAAATGCAAAAATAATAATAATAAGATGCACAGAAAAAACAAAAATAATTTTAGTAGCCTAAAAATCTGCAATTTTCAATAAAAATTGAAAAGTCGAATATCTCGAAATGGGTTAAGTTTAGGGTGGGGTGTTTCTTAGTAAAATAAGTCAGAAATGATAGGTACTCTACGCCCTTAACGGATCTAGCACGACTTTCCATGTAACCCTGTATATACGTTACGTTTACGATAGCGCGCAGTGTGTCTTAAATACGTAACGTTTACGATAGTCACATTAATTCGTGCTCAGTCCTCTGTTGTCTCCATCTAGTCAAGGTAATGGATTGAGTATTTTCTACCTGAGGTCTGCCTCTTTAAATCTTGTCCTTCGGAGTGGGGTGGAATGTGAGGTCTATCCTGTGAATTTAATCTAGTTTTTGTACTTTACAGACTTTAGTGTTAGTTGTAAAGTAGCGTAAGTTCGTGCGAATTGACGGTAGTAATCTTTTTTTGTCATAAAAAGTAGTCTGAACATAAACAAGAACAGAAAACAAGTCTATAATATAGACTACAGCGGGCGTATCCAGACAACTGGAAATGTATTTGAACTGTTACTTGACGAGGGTCCGGTTAATGCACAACCATGGAAAACACAACCCGGTAAAACACGACCACGAAAAGCGCAGACAGGAATACGCAGCCAGGAATTGGTGACCATTTTGTCAACCATGGAATTGGATGACAAAATGGTCACCAATTCCGGGCTGTGTTTTCCGTGGTTGTGTATTCCTTGGTAGTGTAATCACGGCACCCTGTAAATCACGTTCAGTTCTGACATTGTCATTTTTAACAGCTCAGTCATAATTTTATAAAGCTCAGCCACGTCAATCCACAAAAATGCCACGGAATACTGATGAGTTACTATAGAAAAATCATCGAAAACTGAACTAAAATTGAAAGGATATTCGATCACGCAAGTTACCCCTTGCTGGATAGCCCGCCTGTAGAAAGAACTGAAAAAACCTGAATAATATTTTTAAGTTAAACTTTATTATATTTTACAGAAAATATAAATGATCTGGGCCTAAAAAAAAATTCCCATGACACATGTGACAGATGTAACACATTTCACACATGACGCTCTCGTCCCAAACTAAGCAAATCTGATATAGAAACTTGATCACTGATGGAGGAATACTTTAATTTTTGCATATTTGCTCCTCTTGGGGTCGAGACTCTAGGTCCGTGGGGTACCGAGGCCCACCGGGTTTTCAAAATTATTTCTGGGCGTCTAGTCGAAGCGACGCGTGACCCGAGGGCTGGTGAGTATCTGGCACAGCGTATCAGCATTGCTATTCAGCAGCCAGTGTCTTGGGTACGCTTCCGATTGGTACAGATTTGGATCAGTTGAGCTATCTATTGATCGTTTGCAACGGTCTGTAGATAGCTCAACTGTTTCTTATGTATTTTATATGACAATGTACTTTAATTTTGTGTGAATTACACATTTATAGAATACTTAGTTACATGTATTAGTTGAGGTAAATTGTAACAAACAAAAACAGTACCTATATAAAATCAATGATTATACTGTTTTTGTTTGATAATTAATCAGGATATTAAACATCATTAGGATGGATACTAAGAGAAGTCCTCGTGTTATACCTAAGCATCATCATTCCCCTGCCCTTATCCCACGCTAAGTGTGGTCGGCACAACATGTTCTCTTTCTCCACTCACTCCTATCATTCGTCAGTTCTGAATCTACTCCTCTCACATTCATATCCTCCTTCACACAATCCAACCATTCCTTTTTCGGCCTACCTCTACTTGCACGCCCAGACACACTCACATTCATAACTTTCTTTGTAATATGATTTTCATCCCTCCTCATCACACGTGTTATAGCTAAGCAACGTTCAAAAATAAAGCTCCCAGTAAACCGTCCTCCGTTTTAGAAAGTATTTTATTTCCTGCAATGGCGCCGGACGTATTTATTGCCCGAGGTGCAAGGAGGCTACGAGAAGAGAGGTAATAAACAGGCTATAGACTGTAAATAAAAAAAAAATCACGGACTTTTCATGTGTCAAGTCTATGTAAGGACTAGAGCGCGTTGTGTCTTTAGTCCCAAACTATGTATTAAATATCAGTGCTCATCACACAAGCAAATAATATATGTTTAAGTTTTAATGTATTTTGTATGTTTTTAACAATTTTTTTATACTTTGATTACTAAACATCCATGTATACAAACTTTAACATTTAATTTTTTTATTTATTTGGTTATTGTTTACTACATTTGATGTACTGTGGCTCTACCATGAGTTTTTACTATACTATATTTACTTTACTCGCTAGCGTCTGTAGTTAAAAAAAATGTATGAAGCTTTGTACAGCGCCTCTAGCGGATAGTTGGGTACTAAAATTCGTAATACTAATATTTACGTAATTACTGTAGTAAAGTCAGGCGATTTTACTGTGACAACTCATGGTAGAGGTACTGATCTAAAAAATAGGATAACCTTTTCTAAATAATGAAGCAATCATTACATTTAAGCCCGACAAACGTTCATACTTTAAATCTATCAAATTTGACAGGCGTCACAGCTCAGTTGGTAGTATCTCTGCCTTCCATACTTAGGGTTCGATTCTCACCTAGAGCAAAAGTTTGTGTGATGAACATAAATATTTGTTTTGGGTCTGGGTGTTTCTTTGTATTATATGTATGTATTTACAAAAAAATAATGTAAGTATTCTATCAGCTGTCTAGTTCTCATAGTACAAGCTTTGCTTAGTTTGCTTTGAGTGTGATGTGTGGAATGTCCGTGAATATTAATTTAATAGTTCATGTTCATAAGAACATGAACTCATAGAGTCATAAGGCCGCAACTTGGTATAAACCAAGTTGCGGCCTTATGACTCTGACATCGCTAACCCAGGTAACTTTAGAGGTTTAAGTGTTCACTGGGGACGACGAGAAAGATCCCCTGGAGCGGTGTTTTCTAGTGTTAAATAGGTAATTTAGATGCTACATTTTAAATTCTTAACTAGTTTACGGCAATTTAAAATTCAATTTCTAGTATGAGAAAAACGAGACGAGGAAGCTAGTGAAATAAGTTGTTTATTATTTTTCTGCTTTGTTGGATTAAAGTATTAAAAAATGTGCTTAGGTTTATGTCAGATTATGTCTAACAGTCAAAACCAGACTTTTGTATAAAATCTAGAGCTAATGGCGCTACAATGATTGGCCTTATCGCTAATAGCCCATTGAAGTATTAGATTTTTTACATAAATAAATAAATAATGCTGGACAATCCACACAACATCATCTAGCCCCAAGCTAAGCAGAGCTTGTGTTATGGTAGAAGACTGACATACTTAATACAATATAATACATAGATAGATATTTTTTATTATACATATAATACCCAGAACACCCGGAATAAATATTTGCAGAACATATGTACTTACTCGTGATTTATAAGAAAAATGTACCTACGTGACACTGTAGTTGAGATATTTTAATGTTTAAGTACTTGGAAGTATGTTTCTTCAATACATTTTCTTAACCATTAGGCGAAGGCTACACGCAAGATCCATATTCGTCAATATACACTATCGGATTACGATATTTATTGACGTGTAGGGTAATGTATTGATAGATCACAATATACATAACATACAAAAACCAAGATACTTATAGTAGGGGAGCCCAAGAGGGGATTTCGGGATTTACTCGAACTTTTATTTTTTTTTCATTTTCAACCCTTAAGTACAGCCACCCCCACCATGCAAACGATCAGATTAACATAGTACGTTATTAAAACTACGTAGGGAATCGATGGTATCAATATCTGACGCGCTCATGTCCATGCGGCAGTTTTTTTTTACATATTTATAAATCTATAGCCGCTTCCCCCACCGATGAAAGATATATGTTATATAACATTTTTTTCTTCTTATCATCTAAGCTTTGCAACCCAATAGGTCTCCATGACGCTCGAGTAAATCCACACTTAGCATCGTGGGCTCCCCTACTATTAAGTAAATGTCATGATAATTATCACAATATTTATTGACGTGTAGCGTTCGCCATACACAAACTATCATGTTTGTTATTATATATTTTGGCATAAACGTAGATATTGCCATTGAAATCTACTTAAAAATAATATTCCTTATGTGACTCTAAACTCAATAAACCATTATCATTAATCAATTATTTGCATTAAATGTAAGTACAAAAGTTCTTGTTTATAAATTAGTCGTTAATCCTCAGTACATTCTGCCTCGTCAAGGCGTGCAAAATTTTATATAAACTTATGTCATTAATTAATTAATAACAATTTAAAAAAATCATACTATTATTCATCATTCTTCGTTTTAGATTAATCTTCCTGAAAAGCTTTCTATCTCGATTTAAGATTGTCAATGCACGAACACCTGCACAAAAAGGTCCAGGTCGTAACGACCAATTTCCTCTGGACATCGCGCTTAGATAACCAATATCCGTCGACGTGTTCACTTTTCTTTTATAGAGTGCCTATACAGGGTGTTGCCTAATGGTGTTACCCTTGTTAGCACGAAATGGTATTCTGTAGACATTGAACTTCATTTGTTCTTATTATAGTCCAGTCAAAATAGACATTCCAGTTTGCATTAATTCCCAACAAGCTGGATTTTTGTACAGGCCTTGAATACGTCATTACAAATGATATGTCAAAAGTCCCCATCGATCCCGCTTGTGCGTTGTTTTTTATTCGAGGTCAAAGGTCATAAATTAGCTTTTTTTGCGTATATCTCTGAAACAACGAAAGCTACTGAAAAGTGGTTCAGGCAAAGTTTGTACATCGTAAAATTGTCTACAAAAATACCTCAACACTTTTCTTCTACAAAGCATCGCTTTCGAGATATAGTGACTTTAGACCGCAGGAAAATCGTCGAAGATGCTGCGTTTTTTTCATATCAGCCGTTTTGTCTGCTTTATTGCCACAGAACAAACAGTATTTCTTGAAATTTACTGAAAGGGGTGATGGGTTCGATGGGTTAGTCCTCCTCCGAGGTAATGAATCGTCTTTTTATTTCAAGAAATACTGTTTGTTATATGGCAATGAAGGAGATAAAACGGCTGAAATGAAAAAAACGCAGCATTTTAGTAGATTTTCCTGCGGTCTAAAGTCACTATATCTCGAAAGCGATGCTTTGTAGAAGAAAAGTGTTGATATATTTTTGTAGACAATTTTACGATCTACAAACATTGCCTGAACCATTTTTCGATAGCTCTCGTTGTTTCAGAGATATACGCGAAAAACGCTAATACCCAGGTTAAAGTCAAAAATTTGCGTTTTAAAGTCATAAACGAGAGCTATCGAAAAATGGTTCCGACAAAGTTTGTAGATCATAAAATTGTCTACAAAAATATCTCAACACTTTTCTTCTACAAAGCATCGCTTTCGAGATATAGTGACTTAAGACCGCAGGAAAATCTACTAAAATGTTGTGTTTTTTTCATTTCAGCCGTTTTATCTGCTTCATTGCCATAGAACGAACAGTATTTCTTGAAATAAAAAGACGATTCATTACCTCGGAGGAGGACTAACCCATCGAACCCATCACCCCTTTCAGTAAATTTCAAGAAATACTGTTTGTTCTGTGGCAATAAGGCAGATAAAACGGCTGAAATGAAAAAAACGCAGCGTCTTCGACGATTTTCCTGCGGTCTAAAGTCACTATATCTCGAAAGCGATGCTTTGTAGAAGAAAAGTATTGAGGTATTTTTGTAGACAATTTTACGATGTACAAACTTTGCCTGAACCACTTTTCAGTAGCTTTCGTTGTTTCAGAGATATACGCAAAAAATGCAAATCTATGACCTTTGACCTCGAATAAAAAACAACGCACAAGCGGGATCGATGGGGACTTTTGACATATCATTTATAATGACGTATTCAAGGCCTGCACAAAAATCCAGCTTGTTGGGAATTAATGCAAACTAAAGTCATAATTTTAGTCTATTTTGACTGGACTATTAAGCTATTGCATAGCTTCTATAGGCCTTGAGCTTGGAGACCGAATCCAGAAATTCCGTAACGAAATAACCGAACGTAAGAAACCTAACACTGCGCATGCGTAATCCAGCAAAAAATGCTATGCTAAGCTAATGCAGTCCCCGAGTGCCACACGTATTTTTGTTGTATTTGTTTTACACGTTATGACGATAATTACCTTTATAGGGACCTTATTTCTGTAAACATAAAAAAAATACTTATTTAAAAAAAAATATTGGTTTCTGGAAAATTTCAATGATAAGTATACACTGTTTTAAGTTTATTCAAAAACTACGTACACGCGTCAAAGTGTGTACTATATGTGTACTATATGTGTAAAAAAAGGATTTGTAATTTAGATCATAAAAATCCACGTTTTCAAACTATTCACGAACATGGTCTGAATAAGACAAAATTTCCTAAAATTGCATATACTTTAGGTTTTAGATCTTATGAAACAATATCAATCCAATATTATTTCAATCTGTCTTGCCCAATAAAGGCTGTGCGAGTTAGGGCTGACTCAAACAAGGATTGAGAAAGGTCTTGTAAGATGAAGTTCTATTTTATATCCGACCTATACCTACTTTAGAGCTGCACGGTCTAGCGGCCGTTCATAACATTGCTCAAAAGATTTAAGAAAAAGAATGGTTGTCTGTAAGACTTACTGACGATAGTTGAACGTGACAACTTCATGGAACGCCTCAGAACGCCTCATGAATCATGTTTTTTCGTGCGTGCAGCCGGCTCTATCGAATTATAAGACGTTGTTACGTCAAAAAAAAAAATTGAATAAGTACTACCAGAAAATCCATGGTTGATCCTCGACTTAAAATAGATCATCTAATAAAAGATAAACAAACTCAAGAGATGTAGAATGTTTATTAAAGTCGGATTTTTCAAGCAGTGTTGATATTTCTTAATTTTAATAAATAAATATTCATGGAGATTTCACACATCACACTCTAGTCCCAAACTAAGCAGAGAATTGTATTATGGGAACATATAATATATAATAACACCCAGACACAGAACAAAGATTTATGTTCATCACATAAACATTTGCTCTGGGTGGGAATCGAACCCACGATCTACAGCATGGAAGGCAGAGCTACTACCAACTGAGCTGTGACGACTGTTTAGTGATTAAACAATTTAATAAACTTTACAACATAATAAGAGTATAAATTTAATTTAATTTTTGAAATCATTATAACATAAGTACGTAGTTTCTTTTTATATTAATTACTCATACAAAATACATTTAATGTGATTCACGTACATGTTTCAGTTTTAAGGTTATGATAATGTTGTTGAGTTTATTTGTTGTCCGTTTTACTCTTTGCGGTTCGTAGCCGCCATTTTTAATCAACATTTTATATGCATGAATAATCAGCGTAAATTAAACCCCCCGGTAAAGATATTCTGGGTTAAAGGAGATCCAACTAACCCAATAAGATAAAATTTCCTCTATCATGTCTATTTATTTATTCTGTTTTTATGTTTTGACATTGACAACCATTAAACATTGACATTATTTGCTTTAAAAAGTAATACACAAAGTAAACTTTCCAAATAAAAACAACGAGATGAGTAGAAAGAATTTTGTTTCAAAAATTTTAATCTAATTTTTAATTTTTTAACTAACTTTGAGATCACAAAAAATTTTGAGATCCGGTAAATTAAGTAGATAACTTAGTTAAAAATCGGAACTTAAAATCACATTATATTTAAGATCTTATCTAATCCTTGTGGACTGTATAGAATCTACTTTAACGTTTCCAGAAATACTTTTTGAAAAAGCTGGTACGTTTGCTGTGAAATTTTCAAGGATTTATAAGATTACTTCGCTTTAGGAATGCTTAAAAGTGCTTTAGGTGAAAATTGGAAGATGAAAGATTTCAGCTTTAGAAAACGATTATAAATCTGAGAATCCTGTAAAGAAATAAAGGAAAAGGTTTAGAATTCAAATGGAAATAAATACCGAAAGTTTGCTTTAGAAGAGTTTTGAAAAAGTCCGAATACTTTAGAGGTAGGTACATACTTTATTTTGTTAAAGTTGTTATAAAAAACTTTTAGGTTCATAATTCGAGCCAATTTTGGAAGAATTTAACATCGTTTCAGGTAGGTTGTATTAAAAGCCCGTAAAATGGTACTTTCAGCTAAAATCTTCAGTTTTAGTGGCTATGACGGATCAACATTACTAGCGAATAATTCCGCCATTTTGTTTCTAGCTTGAGACCTGTCTGAACATGTTTAAGGTTTTATGTTATAGTTTTGTGGGAATCTAAATTATACTACCCCTCAAATGCGATAAGAGCGACTTTAGCGATAAGAGCTCGTAGTAAAGGTATAAACTACAGGGGTTTTTATCACGTACTATATTGTTCTTTTCTCGATGTTTCGGCTAAGTTGCATTATCCGCAAGCAGGCCCCAGTAAATGCAACGTTGCAACTATTCCATATGTCCATTGAATTCGAGACTATACAACAGCATTTTAAAGCTACGGCATAACTTTTATCGCGTGCCTTGAGCGTGGAGACTGAATCCAGAAATTCTGTAACGAAAATAACCTAACACTGCGCATGCGTAATCCAGCAAAAAATGCTATGCAATAGCTTTACCGCGGCAGTCCCCGGGTGCCACACTTTTTTTTTCAAAACTTTTAGTCATTTACAAATCTTCCCGTCAGCTTTATCGGTTAAAGATTTATTATATGAATTTTATGGTAACGAGTGACCCTACCCGATGCGCTCCACTCGTGTTGTATCTAAAGTAATGTTACACACTCTGGGACGGATGCCTAGGGGACATTTGATGAAGGTATGACGTCACAAACGTCACGTAATTCTTTCATACGTAATGGACTGAAAGAGGGTGTGGCTGAACCATTTAGTGACATCATGTCTGATTGAGGGTTCAGAAATAAATGAAATCTGGAAGTTTGGTCTTTCTTGGACGGTTTTTGGAAGGATGGGAATTATTGACGTCTTAAATTATTGCGTCTTGGTGAGTATTGCTGATCATTATCATGTAGTATCATCATTATCTGGATATAAATCTCTCCCAGAACGCGCATCTAACCCCGGTATTCGGCTCTTCTATCCAGTGTTTGCCAGCTACATTCCGCAGATCGTCGCTTTATCTTTAAGGATAGGATACTAAAAACCGTAGTTATTCGTATCATATTGTAGTCCCTTAAATAAAATAATGCATGACAGTATAAATTCAGATTGTAGAAGTATGAACATGATATACGCCTCCTCCGCAGACTTCAATTAATCTCAGTCTTCATAAATGTGACAGGCTGTGACAGGTGTTACAGCTCAGATGGTAGTAGTTTTGCCTTCCATGCGGTTGTAGGTTCGATTCCCACCCAGAGCAAATGTTTGTGTGATGAACATAAATATTGGTTCTGTGTCTGGGTGTTACTATGTACTCTATGTATGTATTTACAAAAATAAAGTTTATAAGTATTCTATCAGCAATCTAGTTTACATAGTACAAGCTTTGTTTAGTTTAGGACTAGAGTAGATGTGTGAAATGTCCGTGAATAAATATTTATTAATCATTGTCTAATTTTAATAAAACCAATATTTTTTTACTTCATGTTGTAACTGTGATAAGGGTTTAAAAATATATAGCTGGCAGCTTACATCGACGAAGGTATACAATTCGAAAATGATATTTTTTTTTATCGAACACGGTAGGTAATTTCGTCTACAGTCGATCGAAGACAGTAAAAGTATATTATTTTAGCAGTAGCAACGCTGGGACTGTTTAGGCTATCAAATTGAATAGCGAGTTGCTTAATTTTGGTATTTAATAGAGCTATATGGGAAAGAAATCATCTGAGGAATATTAATATTAGAAATAGTCTATTACAAAACAGTGTAGCCTATTAATATTTACATTTTAAACATTGTCCAAGTATACTTTTTTACTGACATGTTATTGTTTTGTTTTGATTGTGACATATATAGATATTTTTTATTATACATATAATACCCAGAACACCCGGAATGAATATTTGCAGATCGTACAACTTTTATCCCAAGGCGGGAATCCAACCAGCAACATTCCGCGTCGCAGGCGGACCATCGCCCAACGCGCCACATCGGTCGTTAAACAAACTGTCTACACTGCGTAGTACATACGTATACTGTGCTAGAGCTGAGGTGTGCGGTATCTAGCGAAGCGATCTAGATAAATTTACACTTAACTCGTCTGGAAATTTCGATCACGTCGTCAGTGCTGATAGGCATAGTCTTTTGTTACGAGTATCAGTTATGGCTTATAGGTACTTGGAGGAAATGAAACTACCTTTTTTGAGCGTTGGGTAAGATTGGGTTTGTGATTGATTGGTTTCGATTTTGTTGAATTGTATTTTTCTACGTCCTGTAGCCTTTAAAAATAATCCAAAGTATCCTATTTATATAGTAGTGTTATCTAAACTAATATTATCCTTACTAAAACTTCAATTATGTAACCCAAGGTGTAAAAAAAATACCTAAGAAATTCCTTACCCGCTACCCGTGCGAAGCCGGGGCGTACTACTAGTGGTATGATAAAATTGTTATTGCTCTGCATATTATCAAAGTGTGAATAGATTTCCATTTGTTTGACTTGTGTTAGTTTCCGTCAATCGAACCAGGATTTATTTATTGAAAAATTCGTGTCCAATTTACCATAACTATTGCTTTACAAAGAAAATTACAATAATATGGTCATCACAAAAATCGAGCTTACGAACGAAAAAGAGGCTACTACCAACTGAGCTGTGTATGGCGCTTGTCATAAAGCCATTTTAAAAAAACGATTTTAACAATATTCTTCCCTTTTAACATTATAATGAGCCTTCAACCAATAGTGGTAGAGTTATACAAACTATAGTAAAGCTGTGTCTTGGTAAATATTGATATCAGTCCACTAACACCTTAGCTCATAGATTTTGAACGACAGAATATCGAGTTTCAAGGAAACAACAACATCCATTAGCCGCCCCCAGGACTTGAATGTCGTACGAGCAACAATATTGGTCAACATAATCGTCAAATAAAAGTACAATAAGCAACAGTTGCACTACTCATACTGACGATATTATTGATATTCTATACTGTGGATCGTGGGTTCGATTCCCACCAAGAGCAAATGTTTGTGTGATAATCATAAATATTTTATCATTATCATTTTATAATCGGTCTATCATATAAAAAGTTAGCGCAGACTCAATGTCATGATGACCATACGTATTGTTGACATAATGTCAACGCTTAATTTTTATGTCTTTGTTTTATTATATTTCTTATGCTGGGGCCACACTAGCGGGCTACGGCGAATATTCGTGTTAACGCGATGTATGTGGCCGGGTACATAGTGTCATCGCTTAGTATTTCGCCTTTATCCGAACACGATGTTTTTGTTGCGCCAACACGATACGAATATTCGCCCGCTAATGTAGCCGAAGCATAAGAGTAGTACAGACTAGCCAGAGTATAAAATTGACTAAGTTTAGTAGGTATATACAATTTTATTGTAAATGTATGGGCAGTATGTAAGACGTTTCAAAGTGATCGTTATGATCTTATTGAATAAAGTTTTTTTTTTAAATTTGACTAAATGAACTGAAGAAACTAATTAAAAGTTGCCGGATTGTTACTTCAATCAATTTCACATTGGCGTCGATAAAGTTATTCAAAAAACTTTATCGACGCCTGTGTAACTATAAATAAATAATGCTGGACAACATCATCATCCTAAGCAGGAATCGAATCCGCAACCTACGCGTCGCAGGCGGACCTTCGCCCGCCGCGCCACGTCGGTCAACTGTTAAACACATTTGAAAGAGAAGATTATAATACATTTTGGATTAGTTTTCTATTGAACTAAACTAAAATATGAACATACGAAATAAAATTCCACAGAGAGGAACCCACGCTAACATATTCAATTGCATTCTAATATTCAGAGCTGGAAGTCCAACAATATTTTACTGTCACTGGAATAGAATCGTTCTGTCTATTATTTGTACACTTATTTACAAACAAACTTACGAATGTTATAGTATTAAAGTAAAAATGTGTTTATTTATATATAATATCTACACATTTATAAGAAACTGATGAGCTATCTGCAGACTGTTGCAAACGATCTATAGATTGTTTAAGTGATCCGAATCAGAATTGTTTGTTGTGATCGTATTCTGAAGTTTTATGTTTTAATATATTTTTCTTTTTGACCGAACACTGATAAATATATCAGTGTTAAATAATATAAGTGTAACATCTGAGAAAATTATGGCGCCTTCAAATTAGCCGCAAATTGTCGCGCGGAGGCAGCGCGGCTGCAGCGCTGCAGCCGCGCATCAGTTCATCGATCGACTAGTGACGGTCCAAAATCCTTTTTCTTTTTAATAGTAACACTAATAGCAGTGTTTCTTCGTCAGAGTCCATCGTGAAACAATATACAACACTATGATTCTCGAACCAAGCTACAGCAGCGCGGCCGCAGCGCTGCAGCCGCGCTGCCTCCGCGCGACAATTAGCGGCTAATTTGAAGGCGCCGTAAGGGTTTGCATATATACTATTACTAGTAGTACGCCCCGGCTTCGCACGGGTAGCCTATATAAAAAATATCATTATAATATAGCTAATATGTTACTCAGTATAAATGTATTTTCCAAATGAAAAAAAATATAGACCCTATAGTATGTAACCCCCCCGCATATACTTCCGTGACCGGCAGCGGCGCGGCGCCCGCTGACTTTTTCTAATAAGTACTTACATTTTTGAACTCGTGATATCTTTCGAATGGAATGTCCGAATTCAATAATTTAAAAAGTAATAGAAAGGTATTGAAGCAGTCTTAATTTTAAAGTAATTTATTTAGATAATGATTAATACCTAAGTACAAATATAGAACGTTTTCTGGCGTCGTCATTTTAAATATATTTTTTTGATATTAAAACACTTATTATGACATATCTATAACAGTTAGACATATGCTGTCGCTGACTTTTTTGTGGATGATGATGTGTTCTACAAAATTGTAGTACATAATTTCTTTCTATCATCAATAGTTTCCGCAGCGCACGCGATGTAAGGAATTTCTTATACACCTTGGGTTACATAATTGAAGTTTTAGTAAGGATCCCTAATTTTTTTGAAAATATAATATAGCCTATGTTCAGCACAGATAATGTAGCTTCACAACAGTGAAAGAATTTTTGAAATCGGTCCAGTAGTTTCGGAGCCTATTCGATGCAAACAAACAAACAAACAAACAATCAAATCTTTCCTCTTTATAATATTAGTTTAGATGATACGAAGATATGATAATTATGATATGATATGAGTGTCCAATCATTCGTTGATAAAATTTTGTTTTAGATAAAACATGTATTTATTTATAAAAACAGTGTTCTGGTAGGTACTATAGTATCTGGTAGGTTACAATAATAATTTCAATAAGTATTTGTACATTCATACCTAGAGGAGTTTTAATAAGCATAAGACCCACATTAATAAAGAATATGACAATTATTAACAAAAAAATAGAATGTAATAGAATCAAATAATAAGTCACAAATATTATACAAATTAAAGTAGCTATCAATCATTGTATTTTCAATCTTAAGCAATAGGAATTATGTTCATTTTGCATTGAACAAAATTTATAGTGTGACACGATCTCAATGTTCGCGCGACTGAATGCAATATTTCCTCGATTTGAATGAGAAATGCAATGTGTCGGACTTTACACGATATTGAATGCATCTCTGTGTAGTTTGAGCAGGATTTTAGAATTTTATAACATTTTTTTTAGTGCTTTAAAAAGATAGTTAGAAATAAATAAATGTTTACGAATATTTGATAAATCACGCTTTAGTCCGAAACTAAACATAGGAACAGATAGAATACTTATACATTTTGGAGTTATGTATCACCTACCAAAATGGGTCGTGGGTTTGATCCACACCCAGAGCAAATGTTTGTGATGAACATAAATATTTGTTCTGTTTCTGGGTGTTACTATGTATCCTATGTATTTACAAAAAAAATGCCTATATGTATTCTATCAGCAATCTAGTTCCCATAGTACAAGCTCTGCTTCGTTTGAGACTAGAGTGTGATGTGTGAATTGTCCGTGAGTATTTATTTATTTATAGTGTGTACATACAACCGCAATATAACGGTCTTAGTTTTTAAAAAACTAAGAATAGTCGTGAAAATATTCCATTTTAAACTTTTAAAGTGAAAAATATGTTCAAATCTATGTTTACCTTGTCTACGTTTGTCGAGACGATATTCTTTACCATAAATAAAATGTATTCACCGACCAGAATATATTGAACTGACTTGACTTTCAAATGGTTTTATAGCGTAGGTCAATACTTATTGGATGAGTCTGCCAGGTCCGAATCAAGGCGCGTTCTTTGAGGACGTGGTTAGTGAGGTAATGCATAGGCAGTGGTTTGTACTTGACATCAGGTGGGTCATCGTTCTATCATAAGTTAAAAAGCATTGGATAACAAAAAATAAAGTTTTCTGTCAAGGCAACATTGTCAAAAAACCCTTGAGTTTGTTTGATATGCGACGCTTTATTAATTTCATCATTATTTAAATAGATTGTTTATTGAACCGAATAAAAAGTTAAAACGAATGAAAGCGACTCCAAAAATATATGTTTTCCTGCAACTAGAGTAAGACATAATAAAAAGAGTTAACAAAAATGTACAATAATGGTTTATACTTAGATTGCGAATGATATTTGTTTAAGCTAAAATACAAAAGCGAAATCGAGAATTTTTTCAATTACAAAAACAAATGTTTAGCTATACAGAATATTCAATATCTTGAAAACAAACTGCAAAATGCACAAAAGCAAAGCTTTGTTCAGCGCGTGCCGCAAATTACTACCGGGAGCATAGTGGGAAATAATATTTGATACGAGTCAACAGTCAAAGAGAAGCTTACGAAAGCATAAGACGTAGCTTATATTAAACAGCTGGTTCGAACTATTTTTAAATTTTCCTAAACTCTAAAGTTTGCCCCTCACTGTAGATACGTGCACAGCTAAATAAATATTTATGGACATCACACATCGCACTTTAGTCCCAAATATATAGGAATAATATATAGGAACTAGATTGCTGATAGAATACTTATATGTAGGTATACATTTTTTTCTTGTAAATTAATACCTACATAGTATACAATACAATAATACCCAGATAAGAACCAATATTTATGTGCATCGAATGGGATCGAACTCACGATCTACTACCAATAATCGGAATGCTATCCGGTGTTTGTCAACGTGAAACATTGGATTAGAAAAGCCAAAAACCAGGCTCAGTGGCGCGTCTTACAGGATTAATTTTAAAGCTTTTTGAGTCAAGATAATATGTCAAAAAAGTACCCAAAAGTCTTTATACTAACAATAATTTTGTAAAAACCACATTTTCTTTGCATAAAATTTCGTGTTTTTATTTATTTATTTATTTAGGACAACCAACAAAGAAATCACACTCTTAAACACAATCACAATCACACTTTTAAAGTATCTCCCTTGTTAGATGAAAAATAACCTAAAACAAGGTTGATTAAGAGACTAAAAATAAAATAGTGTGTATTGTATCAACATTTGTGTTTTAACAAGTTTCATTTCGTACATTTTAGCAATGTATTAGTAAATAATAAAGTGATTCAGCTGTTTTACGAAGTCTACTACAAGCGCTTGCTTATTCGCAAGCTTTTGTACTCTTCTTCTTTTTATTTGTTGTTTGAAATGTGCATTTTTGTACGGGAAATTAATGTTTATAAGTTTATAACTTGGGGAACCGACTTTTGGTAAAGAAATATTCAAATTCCTAAACGAAACTTATATTTGTTTAATATTACATACATAAATATAATCGGATGACGCATCGGTAGCACATCTTTTTGCGATCTTAAGGTTGTGGGTTCAAATCCAGATTGATTACATACGTAAGGGTGACATAATGTCAACGCTAACTTTTTATAAATCATAAATAAATCATAAATCATCATTTATTCATATTTTTTTTAATAACAATAATAATTACACTTAACTTATACGAATATTGAGTAACAACAGTATGTGAGTGTCTCAGCCGCCTCATAAATGTAGATAAAATGTAGAGAAAAAAGATAGGGGGTAGGTGTGATCCGAGCTTCGAAGAACGGGCAAAAAATTACGGCCTTGTAATGCAATCTTTCTTACTAAGAATTAAAATTAGATACTTACAAGTTTCCTATTTTTCTTATGGGTAATAAGTTAAACCATCTAGATTAAATTCAAGGCCAATATATCATAATAAACCTAGACACAGAACAAACGTATATGTTTGCTACACAAATGTTTGTTCTACTGGATGCGTAGGTCAAAGTTTACGATGTACTTCGAATATTAAATTAGTATTTACGGTAACGGTTATGACTTTACGGATTATGGTTTCTTGTCGATGGTAGCCATTTTCGATTAGGATTATGATTGTCATAAAGTTTATGGGCCTACTTTAGGTAGATATATAGATTTTTTCAAAAAAAGTTGTTTAATCGATTGATACTAACGTCTGCTATGAAGTAAACGCTTATAAAAGCTACTATCAAATGAGCTGTGACAGGCATCACATCTCAGTTTGTAGTAGCTCTGCCTTCCATGGTAGTCGTAGGTTCGATTTCCATCCAAATGTTTGTGCGATAAACATAAATATTTGTTTTGTGTCTGGATGTTTAAATGTAATTACATGTAAGTATGTGTTTACAAAAAAATATGCATAAAACTAGAATGCTGATAGAATACTTTTTATACCTATATAAGTATTCTATCGGCAGGCTAGTTTCCATAGAACAAGCTTTGTTAAGTTTGGGACTAGACTGTGATCTGTGAAATGTCCATGAATATTTTTTCATTTATTACTTTCAAAAAGATCAAAAATAAGTATTCATACGGCCGGTTTCTCGAACGATGGTCAACGAAAAAATCTAATAATTACTACCTATGTGTCAAACTCGGATCAATCGTGATTTGGGTTTCCAGAAACCGGCCGTTAGTATAATATTTGACATAAAATCAAGATTTGTTTGATCCATTGAAAGAAAATATGGAAAGAATCTAAGTAACTCAAAAAGGAAGCATAATTTGTTGCCAAGACCGAAACTAACTTCATTCGACCCACTCAACGGGAAAAAGGTCGCAAACTACCTTTACTTTGTACAATGATTGCTACTTTGAAATGACAAAAATAACCTAACACTGCGCATGCGTAATCCAGCAAAAAATGCAATAGCTTTACCGCGGCAGTCCCCGAGCGCCATACGTTTTTTTTTCATCATCCCAGTCCGTCTACTTATTCTGTCTAGTTATTTACTTTGACACAATCAAAGCCACGGGCAGAAAAACTGAATATTTACCACATAGAATACGAAAATATTTACCAAGATACATCTGGCGGTGCGTATTATAATATTGGAGCAGTTACCTGGGAGACCTCGGGATGTGCCTACCATCTGACACTTGGGACGCCTCTTTACTGGCAACGACACGATATTATAAAAAGCTTACATCGTATCTACGATGTAAGCTTCTTTTTTTTCTAAGTATCTAGATAGAAAACTTTTTATTGCAGATATATCACAAAGATCAAAATTGCCGTTGGTGTAACATAAATAAAACATTTTTATCAGAATATATTCTTAATTCCTGTACTTACATCCAAAGGTTGCCTGAAAGATATCCTTTTTTCTCTTAGCGATGCTGTAGATTTAACGTTTCTTGTGTATAAAATCTTCTATCTGTGTGCAATAAAGTTATTATCTATCTATTTAAGGTGGGTTCACTTATGTGTTCACTTTTCTCGTGTTTATGTCGATATCGTATCGGTGTCGGACGGTGTTTAAGCACCCATTTGGGCATGTTTTCATTTGCCTTGGGCGACTTGAAGTGGGCGACTGTTACACAGAATAGGTTGGAAATAAATTGGGTTCTGATTTGAATAATGTAAGAAATGTTTATTTTTTTTATTTTTTTACATACATATAAACTTTTTCCTTGTCAAATAAGTCGTATGCATGTTATGATAAGCCAAGGTCTATATATTATGTTCTTAAAGTCTCTAGAAAAATACAGGTTACTAACCTTACCCGATGAAAATCAAAAATAGAAAATCTAAGTAAATAAATGAAACTGATTGTAAAATTGTAGTTTGGTAGAAATGACTAAGTATTTAAGATTCTCTAAAAAGAAATAAGTGGAAGGCTTTGGGGGAGACCTTTGCCCAGCAGTGAGATAATATAGGTTAAATAATAAAAAAAAAAACAAAAAAAAGAAATGCTTGTTATTAGATATTATGACATCAAGCTCAGTTACATAACAAAAGAATAGCAATATCACGTGGTATTTTGCGTACAAACTTGACAACCAAATTCAAATTTCGAATTCTAAAAAGCAAATGACATAAAAAAGGGCGTGCAAGGAAAAAAAAAATTTGCTCTTTCCGAATTTGAAATTTGAATGTGTTTTGAATTCGTCATCATTTAGTCACAGAATACCTATGAGTTAGTATAAAAGTTGGTACCTAAATATAACTCGGCCAAATAAAGGAGACACTTCGCTGAGATCTCTCTGTTTACATCTAAGTTCCTACATAAGTTAGTCCACATTATAAGGGTAGGGTGTTGAGTCAGCAGAAACGAGTTTCTGCTCTGTCAAAGTTTGGTTTCCATGACGATCTTATTATGTAGGTACATATTAGCTGTTCAAGCGTGAAGGTTATTTTCTGAAATTAAACGTAAAAGGAGAATGGGAATTTTGGGCCACAAAAAAAAAGTCCCTCAGGGTTGACACTTACGTTTGAAAGAGCTTTTACAGACCTACCTACCTTTCAAAATTGTTATTGAATTTTGTTTTTTTTGCAATGTTTTTTTGTAGAAATCAAACAAACTAAAATTGTGTGTTTCTTATAAATTCGTTGTATAATAAAATTTATTTTTGTGTTGTCTAGATACAAATATGTACTTATTCAGTTAAAGTTTGCTTAGTTTGGGACTAGAGCGTGATGTGTGAAATGTCCGTGCATTTTGTTTATATTTTTGCCTCCGTTATATAACGTCCGTAATACTGGCCCCAGTTTCTTAGTAAACAGCATTATAAGCTGAAATATGAGTTTCAGTTTCAATTCGCAAGTTTATTTTAATATCGGAGATCGCAAACGGAATAATTGATAATTCAATAACTTTCAGGAAAGTTGAGATTCAATTTCAATAAGTTGCTTAAAGATTAAAAATGTTTAGAGTCTCTAATCGTAATTGACAGGCGTCACAGCTCAGTTGGTAGGTAGCTCTGCCTTCTATGCTCTGGGTCGTAGGTTCGATTCCCACCCAGAGCAAATGTTTGTGTGATGAACATATTTGTTCTGTGTCTGGGTGTATGTATTCTACGTACAAAAAAATATAAGTATTCTATCCACAATCTAGTTCCCATACTTCCCATAGTACAAGCTTTGCTTAGTTTGGGATTAAAGTGTAGATGTGTGAATTGTCTGTGAATAGTTATTTATTTTATAATTATTTAGCGTGCATGAAACTTGCAATGTAAGAGCGAATGCTCAAAACGAATTTACACAAACTGGTTTATACAAATAACTTGCGAAGCGGGAGTCATTTCTGTGTTTATTTAAGAGCTTATTTCAGTCCAAAGCCAAATTTTGGTCGAGTTTAATTTATTCATTTCAAAATAATCCACAGATAAAGGTCCCTACACACTGCCGCTAAGAGATACCACGAAACGGACCATCCTTCTACTAAGTAATATTATAATCGCAATAGTTTGTATAGATCGTTAACTCCACATACTTCAAACCAATTAATTTTGTACAACTTCTTTAAGTAGCTATGAATAGAGGTATAAATAAATAATTATAAATAATGCTGGACAATCCACACAACATCATCTAGCCCCAAGCTAAGCTGAGCTTGTGTTAAGGGTGAAGACTGACATACCTAATACAATACATTAAGTACATATTTTTTTATTATACATATAAAATACCCAGAACAGGAAAAAAAAATTGCAGATCGTATTAACATTTGTCCCAAGGTGGGAATCGAACCTGCAACCTTCCGCGTCACAGGCAGACCTTCGCCCGCCGCGCCACATCGGTCGTCAACTTGGCGCTGAACAAAACCTTAAGTCTTTCGTATCTTGGTTCCCTTGCAATCTGTCTAGCAGCTAGATTCTAGCTACATGAACTACATCGAAGTCTACGCAACAGATCAACAGATGGAATTCTTCCAAGGGATAAGGCGATAAACAACTTTGTATTATGTTGGACGCCCGTTTCCGCGTCCAACATAATACGTCCGTCGTCCGTCGTCTTAGTTAAATCATCTTGTCGCATCGTTGTCGTATCGCTGTCGCTTGTACCAGTGTAAACCCAGTCTTAAGCCTTCGAATGAGCAAAGCTGAGTGAATGAATGAGTTATCCAATTTGTTCACTGAGCCGATACTACAGCGACTTGAATAAACTTCAAGTTGTATAATTAAATGATTGCTTAATCTGTTGGTTGTGATTGTTCATTCTATTGTTAATATATAATTTATAACAAGGTAAAGTTTATTATTATTTAAGCTAAGTGTTTTTCATCATTAACTTCAGTCCACTTCTGGGCGTAGGTCCCTCTCAAAACGCGCTCGAAGAAAGTAGAAGACTGGGCTCAGGGGAGCCCGGTCTTCGACTTTCTTTGAAATCATTCAGTGGCCCCCTCTTTATTTGTTAATCTTATATGATAAAATAATTATTCACAAACAAACTTACGACTATTACAGTATTTACAAAATATGTTGTTTATGTATTTTATAAAGGGCAAGTAATACAAAATAAAAAGGCATATAAAAGACATAAGATACAGTAAAGCTATATATAGACAGTAAGCGATAAATTGACAATCTTGTTCGAAAACATCGTAAAATAAAATATTAATTTGCGTTGCTAAAGAATGGAACCTCATCAATCACACTCACAAACAGCAAGGTGCTTACCGTTTTTTTCAAACACGTCTCAGACAAATGCTTGCGTGTCAGCACATTGTTAATCATACTGCTAGACGCCTCAACTGCTCTAAAACCTCGTTCTTATTTGAGTGTGCTATTACTGCTTTTTTCGCGTGGTTTCTTTGACTTTGCTTGCAGTAGAGTTCTTGTAGAGTTCATTATAGTTTTTTTCTCTGGGCTGCTGGTTACTTTGCTTGCAGTAAAATTAAACAAAAGAAGACGAATGGTTAATCGTTTTAGTGGCTTACATTATTTATTCATACCATAAAATAGATAAATTTAAAGTTGTCAAATATAACTTCGTTGTAAAACTTATACCTAAAGCTATTTAATTTGAACTAAGCTAATTCTGATCCAAATAGCTATCATCAAGCTATCTAATACTAAGAAATAGGTTTGAAAAATATAATTTGTTCTACCTCCCAGCACAATTTCCAAGCTAGTCCTAAAAAAATATCTATGTTATTTTTAAATAAAAAAATACCAATCTATTCTACTAAGTTAGAGTTGACGTTATAAATCATATCTAACTTTTTAGTCACTCTAAATTCTCAAGTTTTTTTTAAGCTTTAAGTAGCGAGACTTTCGGTCGGTTTCTGGAAACCCAAATCACGATTGATCCGAGTTTGACACAAGTAATCATATGATTTTTTCGTTGATCATCGTTCGAGAAACCGGCCGTTTATGCTCTAGTGCAAACATATCTTTAGAGCTTACTCTTGACTAAACCAAATGGGGTTCCATAACTCTCACCTGATACCATTTATATTCGAAATGTACTTACATGTTTTTTTTCATAGTTAATTCAGCCACATATTTTTTACTTTATGTAATAAATGTCACCCACAATTAATTTAAAAGGCATATATTATCTATATTATTTACATATAAATGGACAAAAAATAGTAGAAAGTATTTATTATAAGTAAATCAGGTCATAATAATAATATATAAATGGTGACAGTCACTGTGATATAGCTAAGTAAATAAATAAATTAAATTAAATGAAGGACAAAAGTAGGACCACCACTACTTAATAACAAGTAGTCCATCAATGATTTTATTTAATTCTTTATTGAACACTAAATAAGATATACATAAGACAGAAATAGATGACATGTACAAAAGGGAGCTTAACCCTAAGAAGAGTTCTCTTCCAGCAAACCTTAGAGGCTAGGGAGAGCTTGATTGAGAGTGTGCCTTAATAAAATACTACATTTTCTATCTTAAAATTCTAGATCCTCTCATGTAAAATGAACGAGAATTTTCGGAAAATTCTTGGTTCATAATGGAGCGTTCATAACAGTTGCATAAGGGTTGAACAATGAATAATGAAATTGTAGATTTTACTATGAAAATGAGAATTCTTGTGAGTACAGTTAGCAAACATTAAGAGTAAAATATTCAAATGATTTCAAAGAAAGTAGAAGACTGGGCTCAGGGGAGCCCGGTCTTCGACTTTCTTTGAAATCATTCAGTGGCCCCCTCTTTATTTGTTAATCTTATATGATAAAATAATTATTCACAAACAAACTTACGACTATTACAGTATTTACAAAATATGTTGTTTATGTATTTTATAAAGGGCAAGTAATACAAAATAAAAAGGCATATAAAAGACATAAGATACAGTAAAGCTATATATAGACAGTAAGCGATAAATTGACAATCTTGTTCGAAAACATCGTAAAATAAAATATTAATTTGCGTTGCTAAAGAATGGAACCTCATCAATCACACTCACAAACAGCAAGGTGCTTACCGTTTTTTTCAAACACGTCTCAGACAAATGCTTGCGTGTCAGCACATTGTTAATCATACTGCTAGACGCCTCAACTGCTCTAAAACCTCGTTCTTATTTGAGTGTGCTATTACTGCTTTTTTCGCGTGGTTTCTTTGACTTTGCTTGCAGTAGAGTTCTTGTAGAGTTCATTATAGTTTTTTTCTCTGGGCTGCTGGTTACTTTGCTTGCAGTAAAATTAAACAAAAGAAGACGAATGGTTAATCGTTTTAGTGGCTTACATTATTTATTCATACCATAAAATAGATAAATTTAAAGTTGTCAAATATAACTTCGTTGTAAAACTTATACCTAAAGCTATTTAATTTGAACTAAGCTAATTCTGATCCAAATAGCTATCATCAAGCTATCTAATACTAAGAAATAGGTTTGAAAAATATAATTTGTTCTACCTCCCAGCACAATTTCCAAGCTAGTCCTAAAAAAATATCTATGTTATTTTTAAATAAAAAAATACCAATCTATTCTACTAAGTTAGAGTTGACGTTATAAATCATATCTAACTTTTTAGTCACTCTAAATTCTCAAGTTTTTTTTAAGCTTTAAGTAGCGAGACTTTCGGTCGGTTTCTGGAAACCCAAATCACGATTGATCCGAGTTTGACACAAGTAATCATATGATTTTTTCGTTGATCATCGTTCGAGAAACCGGCCGTTTATGCTCTAGTGCAAACATATCTTTAGAGCTTACTCTTGACTAAACCAAATGGGGTTCCATAACTCTCACCTGATACCATTTATATTCGAAATGTACTTACATGTTTTTTTTCATAGTTAATTCAGCCACATATTTTTTACTTTATGTAATAAATGTCACCCACAATTAATTTAAAAGGCATATATTATCTATATTATTTACATATAAATGGACAAAAAATAGTAGAAAGTATTTATTATAAGTAAATCAGGTCATAATAATAATATATAAATGGTGACAGTCACTGTGATATAGCTAAGTAAATAAATAAATTAAATTAAATGAAGGACAAAAGTAGGACCACCACTACTTAATAACAAGTAGTCCATCAATGATTTTATTTAATTCTTTATTGAACACTAAATAAGATATACATAAGACAGAAATAGATGACATGTACAAAAGGGAGCTTAACCCTAAGAAGAGTTCTCTTCCAGCAAACCTTAGAGGCTAGGGAGAGCTTGATTGAGAGTGTGCCTTAATAAAATACTACATTTTCTATCTTAAAATTCTAGATCCTCTCATGTAAAATGAACGAGAATTTTCGGAAAATTCTTGGTTCATAATGGAGCGTTCATAACAGTTGCATAAGGGTTGAACAATGAATAATGAAATTGTAGATTTTACTATGAAAATGAGAATTCTTGTGAGTACAGTTAGCAAACATTAAGAGTAAAATATTCAAATACTTGTGTAAATTCAGTTTTAGTCATGTAGAAATACTATTAGATAAATGTTACTCTTTTCGGTGAACTTAAAGTAGGAGGTTTTCTATTCGACTAGGTATGTTATTTTTTATGTATGTAGGTATGTTATGCGATTACATCACCATTTGTTAACAGATTTTGATGATTATTTTTGTTTGATAAATCTTTTCTTCTGAGGTCTTATTTAAATTTCATTAACACTAGTATCTTTACAGTGTAGTCGGCAATATCTATACTTTATATCACCCATAGTACAAACTTTGCTCAGTGTGGCCTTGAATAAGCAAAGCTTGCAAAATAACGATATCTAGGACGGCCTTGTGTATAGTTTCCATAAAGATTAGTGTTTATTTTAGACTTAGTATTATTGTCTGGAAGAAATCGCGTTAAGCCATAAGACCACCTTTAGAAAAAAAAAATTACAAAATTTTTTTTTTTTTTATATTTAACCTTGTGTTTCCCACTGCAGGGCAAAGGTCTCCCCCAAACTCTCACATTCATCTCAATCACTTGCTCTTGATTCTCACAAGGATTCTTTAAAAAACATATTTATTTATTATCATACTAATGCTTTTGCAGTTTGTACAAGATATTTGCCCAAAAAGCTACGTAAGTAACCATTGGAAAATTTTCAATTTCAGTGTCACGCGTGCCAAATGGAATCGTTTATTACGTTTGCGATAAATTTTTAAATTAAATTAATTACGTAAATGTTTGGAAACTTATCTACTTACCTACTTAAAAATAACAGTAATTTTATGAACAAATATTTTGTCTAATTAGTCCCTGTGTTAGTGAAGAAATGCTAAGTAGATTTAAGGTTTTTGAAATAAATTATGTAAGTATGTAAATGTTTGAAAATTACTTGCGTAATTTAAATACCTATTGAGTTAATGTAGGTACATACATTTTTATTATTAGTGAACTAATCTTTAGTATTCGATTATATACAACGTACAAAAAAGAAGATACGGTATATAAGTAGATCCATCGGGTGTAATTTATAAACCATTTCTAATTAATTAAGTACGTTTTTGTTATGTTAAGTGGATATCAATGCAAAATGTTACTATTTCCTACAAAATATTATTTTTTATCTAAGCGGAGCAAAAGGTTTATTTTAATAAAAACCGTTTTATCTTAGATCTAATAAAAAAAAGAAAATTGTTTTATTTTATGCAGATATTATGTAATTTTATCTTCAAACCTTTACGAGGAACATTATACATACACCGTTTTATTTTTAATCATAATAAAATCCTGACATAAACCTGTCTCATGATCAAGATACTCTATCTGGCCATCTCTACCAAATAAAAAGGTCTAAACACAAATAAATAAAATCTAGACGTGTTACAGTGTTACCAGATTATCTTGTTTCTACGTATATTGATATATCTTCCCATCTAATTTGCGCAATAGTTTGACACATATAGAAATTCAAAATTTAAACTCAAACAATATTTTCTGAACTCACTTTGCGTGTAAATACTTGGCTCCTTTGTTAAAAAAAATATGATTCTATTATTTTTGTAAACTCAAGATAGCACTATGTTAAACCTAAGTGGTTTTTAAATGCTATGTTAGAACTATTTATGTACTGTGTTGTTTAAACTGTAATTAATATAAATAAATAAAGAACATACAATAAATTATAACAGAGAAAGAAAATTATGAAACAACGAGAAGGGACGAAATAGTTATATCAATACATCTTCTAAAGCACAGCTAACTAGAATAGCCAGTCTAGTCTTGTAGACTAAAATTAATTTATTTAGAAAATAAGGTGTAATGCATTTTTATTATAGAGTTGATGATTCTTTAATCAATGTGTACTACTGTTATCCTATATAAGACTATTAGTCTCTTTCACAAACTTTTGTCAATTGGTCAACTGACCTATACCTCTGCGAACACTTTCTATCATTACGTCATATCTATAAAAAATAAAACTTCTGTGGACCAGAGTAAATAAAAGTTAGTCTAAAATATTTCCAGTTGTAGGTATCCCCTATAATGTACCAATTCGTATTCAGCCCCAGTGCCCTGTGACCTTGAAGGGCCTTTGTCTAGTTCGAAGGAACTTTGATGTGTTAACAATGGAACCTTATATGCTTGGACCTGTATGCTTTCAGCATATTGTTTAAAATTCTATTATCAGAATGGTGTTCTGATAATATATCTTGCTTCAATTGAGTAAATAGGGTGATATTTAAAAAAGCGCTGATGATCTAGTCACTAGTCTCAAACTAAAATGCTGGGGCCACATTAGCGGGCTACGTCGAATATTCGTGTTAACGCGATGTATGTGGCCGGGTACATCGTGTCATCGCGTAGTATTTAGACAAGAACATCGCCTATACCCGAACACGATGTTTTTGTCGCGCCAACACGATACGAATATTCGCCCGCTAATGTAGCCGAAGCTAAAGAGAAATATCGTGAAATGAATTTAAACAACCGTAGTACATGTCCGCATTTTTTATTAAATGATTACTTTTGTTTTTTTTTTATTATTTAGCCATTGTCGTCCCACTGCAGGGCAAAGGTCTCCTTTCCCTCCTTCCACTCCTCGCGATTCAACGCAGTGACAGGCCACGTACTTAGTGCGAGACCTCATTCTGGGTCTTCCACGTCGTCGCTTTGCATTCGAGGAATCCACTTTTCGTTACTTAAAGTAATTTTTAATTAGTACGTAAAAGCTAACTTTTAATCAGTACTTATAAAAAGATACATGATTATTAATAGTTTTAAATGTCCACTCAATAAACTGCATGCGCTAAAGATTAGATTTTTGTCTCGGTCCGAGAATCGAATTCAAAGCACTTTTTCACTGCCCATTCACTGATCACAGGGTGACCCCTGTTTGAGAGTATTTTTGGGTGACCCCATAAATAGTCTAAAACTTTTATCCCATCTATTATTTCTATAGACTTTTCTTTAAAAACTTATCGCGGAAGGTTGAAATGAGTGATAAGGGTTCTGCGAGGACGTTTGTGAATACAAATTTTATTATTATAGACTAGCTTATGCTCGTAACTTCGTCTTATTATAATTTGGATAATTCACACAACATCAATAAATATTCACAGACATTTCACACATCACACTCAGTACCGAACTAAGCAAAGTTTGTACTATGGAAACTAGACTGCTGATTGAATACTTATATACATTTCATAGTAAATACATACATAGAATAAATAGTAAACACCCAGACACAGAACAAATATTTATGTTCATCACACAAACATTTGCTCTGGGTGGGAATTGAACCCATGACCCACAGCATGGAAGGCAGAGCTACTACCAACTGAGCTATGTCGCCTGTCAATAACTAAATATCTTTATAAATTATAGCTAATGTGTTATAATGTATATGCTATATTGTAAAGTTTCATTAAAATCCATTAATGGCCGGTGCAGACTGGGACGGCATGGCAAGGGATTTTAATTTT
Source organism: Ecliptopera silaceata (assembly GCA_932527185.1). Taxonomy (NCBI): domain Eukaryota; kingdom Metazoa; phylum Arthropoda; class Insecta; order Lepidoptera; family Geometridae; genus Ecliptopera; species Ecliptopera silaceata. The sequence goes on from OW052211.1 coordinate 5,912,306, forward strand.
TACTAATGGACATTCAACCGTACTGTTACAGAAATACGACATAAATAGCTATGCTTTAAAATGATGCCGTGGCATTGAACGTGAACGGAACGGCATCATTTTACAGCATAGCAAATTTATGTCGTATTTCTGTAACAGTACGGTTGAATGTCCATTAGTAAAAATTAAAATCCCTTGCCATGCCGTCCTGATCTACGCCGGCCTTTAATATCTAGTGTTTGTGTGAAAGAGTAACACGCAAACATCCATTCGGCCTATTTTGTACATGAACTTCATAAGTAATTGACGGGCTGGTGAGTATCTGGCCCAGCGTATCAGCATTGCTATTCAGCGCGGCAATGCGAGTGTCTTGGGTACGCTTCCGATTGGTACTGATTTGGATCAGTTGAACTATCTATAGATTGTTAGCAACGGTCCGTAGATAGCTCAATTGTTTTATGTATTTTATATGACGATGTACATTATGTAAATAGGTACTGTATAGTCGTAAGTTTGTTTGTGAATAAAGACATTGACGGGTAAAGTGGCATGTTTATTAAGAAGTAATTTTGCTATTTCAAAAATTTAATGAGTTTTATATCGTTACAGGTTGATCACTTCTGATTTTTGGAAATAAAGTATGGACAAAAAAATATTTATTTGTGTTGTATGTTGTATCTTGTGAGTGTAAGTTTCTTGTCCGTTCTTCTAGGCTCTGGTCGCGTGGAACTGGCACCTAGAATCACCTAGTATGTAAGACGATTCTAAATGGTCCTTGTGATTTTACTGAATAAAGTAATTTTGACTTTGACTTTGACTTTGACTTTGTCTTTGACGTTGACGTTGACGTTGACGTTGACGTTGACGTTGACTTTGACTTTGATTTTAACTTTGACTTATCTGTATACCTCTTTTGCATGTGTGTGTATTGCTGAAACCACATCAGCGGGCTACGGCGAATATTCGTGTTAACGCGATGTATGTGGCCGGGTACATCATGTCATCGCGTAGTATTTAGACAAGAAGATCGCCTATACCCGAACACGATGTTTTTGTCGCGCCAACTCGATACGAATATTCGCCCGCTAATGTAGCCGAAGCATAATCGCGGCGGAACGGCGGAAGCCTAGCTTGGGTCGCGCTGACAAAAGACCTTATATTCAATTTTGTTTTGTGGAAATGTTTTTGTATAGAATAACAGTGATTTGTGTCACACCTGTACCCTCAATATATCTCTAAATGTGACGTGATTTCATGTGATTGAACGGAGGTTTTTGCTTATAGCGATTCGATAAAAAGTTTAAGCGGATCCTGTATGCAATGCCAGGCTTATTTACCTAGTTAGTTTAACTTTACAGTGAAGCTTTTTAAAACAACTACTTATTGAAATTAAAGATCTGTAGAGTTGGTAAAACATCTATAAATAATAAAAGACGTGTGGCACTTGGGGACTGCCGCGGTAAAGCTATTGTTAGCATTTTTTGCTGGATTGAAAAGTGTTAGGTTATTTCGTTACGGAATTTATGGATTCGTTCTTCACGCTCAAGGCCCGCGATAGAAACTTAAAATTAATTTGATACAAAATAATAGTAACATCGACACGATAAGATGAAGTACTTTTAGTGTTACGCGTCATCTACCGTCATTATTGACTTATTTGTGTATTTGGCAGCAAGCAAGGGCGTATAGTTCCTGACCTCAGTTTGGGCTCTTGCCAATAGGAATGATCAAACCTTCTTGACAGGGTTCGGAAGCCTTTTTCGAAATAACTTGCATCGTACACAAATACAAAGTAAGCACTTTTGAAAGATATGTTGCCAAATGATACTGCCAAATTGTTTTGGCTTAGTGCAGCAATTTTTGTTCGTCTATTTTAATACTTATAATTTAATGTTTAATGTATTGTAGTAGAAATGGCTTATTTAGCGAGGGACTGTGATAAAAGGGAGAAAGGAGATATTTGCTCCATGAGGACGAAACAACTATAAAACAGTTTTTCTAAAGGAACTTTTACTTAAAAACAGCAAAAAAAAGCGTCTTTTAAAATAATATATTGTAGTTAAACGTATAACTAGATACCATTGAGACTCTCAAACTTAACAAAAAGTCTTTCTAGTTATCATTTTAAACACTCAAAGTCACTATAAAGGCTACCACTATTTCGTTTATATTTCTATTAAACATTACTTGTTTTTTGTTTAATATTTCCAGCGATAACAGCAAAATATCAATTTGAAAAGCAGCAAGCACTTCATTATCGAACACAATAGGACATAGGTTGTTTCAAACCATTACGTTGCGTTTTCCAAAACCATATTACGCATAGTGACTGGCACTTTGAGTTTACTACAACAAGCCCCCTTAATAAGCGTATTGTTGCTGCTAGTATATCAAAATGGTCTCATCATCGTCAACCCATATCAGTTCATTGCTGGACATAGGTCTATCCCACGCGCCATTAAAAAACCAAAAATACACCTATATTAGTCCATTGTTGGACAAAGGTCTCACCAAAACGCGCCATTAAAAAAAAAAAAGGTAGCACTCCGGGAGTGCCGGCAGAAGTGAAAACTTCAATATTAACGTTGTGTTTAATTATAAGTATAAAAGTACCTACTATCATATAAGAAGTAGAATACAATGTTTATTTATTGTATTTACTACACAACAGTCAAGCAATCAGCTGTCACCATCCTTGGATACGCGTGGGACGGTAGAAAGAGTGGGAGATACTAGTTCCTCTCCCTTTCCCTCGATCTTACGCTTTTTCGATCAGCATCACGTGACCCTGACGCGAGTTTCAAAGTTTTTACCCATACAACAAAAAGTGCTCAGCAGAGTTATTCAAAGTTTTCAAAGTTTTCACTTCAAAAAACAAAAAAAATTTATTCAGTAAAATCACAAAGATCATTTAGAATCGTCTTACATACTAGGCGATTCTAGGTGCCAGTTCCACGCGACCAGAGCCTAGAAGAACGGGTAAGAAACTTACAGCCTGGTTCCTACCGTTTTTTTATATGATGATCCTTCTTACAAAGAAATACAAGCAGATCTTCGCTCCAACTCGCGTACCTATTATAGTACGTCCTATTACGCTTGTCTAAACAAGTGTTTTATTAATTGTTTTTTTTTTTTGCAAGTGACCTTGACTTGGCTTCGAAATAAAGAAGTAAAAGTGTTTAGTCAGAAAAAGCTGCGCGAAATTCACGCGTTCAGCATGACATTTGAAAACTTAGAGTAGTTTAAGAAGTCTGGCGATGTTGCCAAAAAGAGGGTAGAATGAAAATATATTTGTTTAACTATGGCTGTTATAAACGTTGCTATTCGCATTGATATCACGGTCAATCAATTGCTAGTTTTACTTAATAATTCTTAAAAATATAAGCTCATTTTGTAACTACTTTTAGTAGTCTACGAGAGCCAGCTTTTAATAGATAAAATAAAAATCGAATCTATTTTTAAGTAATGTATTTTTGTGTTTATCTATAAAAATAAAAAAGCTACTTACATTGAAAGGTCCAGCCAAAATGACCGATAATTTAAATACGTTAAGGTTTTCCCGGTTTAAGTTTTTTATCGGGTGTCCTTATTCTGTGAACCATTCAAAAGATTTTGAGGGTTGGCTCCTAATCCGAGATAATGGGGTCGACACGCCGCGGCAGCTGGCAGTATTGTTCCTTTATTGCTGTATCAAAGGTTGAGGTGGAATTGAAATTCTAATGGATTTTCCATTTTTTAGAATAAGGAATGTTTGAACAAAACAGATGGCATACTGCCTATAGCTTATTTTACCCTCGTAGAGTTGTGCACTGTGAGACAAGCGTGGCGTGTTTGAACAAAATAGGTGGCTTAGGTACTTTTGCCTATAGCATATCTTACCTTGGTTTCGGAGTTATGCATTATGAACGACTATTGTTATGGAACAAGTCGATGATCTGAGGTTACCGAATCTGCTGACTTTAACACAATTTTAATAAAAGTTTTGTGCCAAGCAAGTGCACTGACAACTTGTCTGTGATGTACTGCACTGCGGTCATCACGCACCATCACGTGAAGTGGATTGATACGAATTGTTTGTCTACCATTGCGCCGTCAGTCTTCAAACTGGCACACAGCAATACGAGCATCACAGTAGCAGAAAAAAACACGTGTGGCACTCGGGGACTGCCGCGATAAAGCTATTGCATAGCATTTTTTGCTGGATTACGCATGCGCAGTGATAGGTGATTTCGTTACGGTATTTCTGAATTCGATCTCCACGCTCAAGGCCCGCGATAGAAGCTATGCATTAACTTAAAAATAGTAGATATAAACCTAAAAATGCACGCGCGCTTAGCTCTTCTATGCATTAGTTGGTAGACAGATCCAGCCGTTCTTTATTAATCGTAACGTGTCTAGATAGTGACTGAATAATGACAGAAACCTATTTATTTGTACTGCATTTGTACCCCAAGTACGAGATTGTGCACACACGGATCGTAGAGACGCAACCGCCGGGCGCTATAGATTTTGTATGAGAATTCAAGCTTCTCAATAAATCTGCTAGGGGCGCTGCTTGGATCTCCTTAAAAAATTGGTGGCGCTTGCGTCTCTACTATCCGAGTGTGCACAAATTCGTACTTGGGGTACTTGTACACCATTTTTGCTTGTGAGAGTAACCGCGGTGGAGGTTTATTTTTAGATTGGCGGTGCCACATTTCTTTTATATATTTAATTTATTTTTTCCTTTGGGAATAACTACGTGTAAAGTATACTGTTTGTTATTGGCAGGTCTTAAAAGGATCCTTCATCAGCTTGACCTTTGACTTGACATATTTTGTTATAACTCAATGTTCTTGGAAAGGCCTGAAACTACAAAAATAACAAAACTATAACGAACTATTTGAATAGCATTTCAATCACAGTTCAATATGTTCTCTACAGGGTGATGTAAAACATTTTATTTTGTTGTATTAGGTTTCTTTGTAGTCATCATCATCATCAACTTATATCAGTCCACTGCTGGACGTAGGTCTCCCCCAAGACGCGCAACTGAGCCCGGTCTTCGGCTCTTCTCATCCAGTGTTTGCCAGCTACACTCCGTAGATCGTCGCTCCATCTCGCCGGAGGGCGTCCTACACTACGCTTGCCTAAACACGGACTCCACTCCAGTATCCGTTTGCTCCAACGGTTGTCGGTTCTTTGGTAAACATGGCCGGCCCACTGTCACTTCAGCTTGCTAATTCTTTGAGCTATGTCGAACACCCTTGTTTTCTGACGAATCACTTCTTTGTAGTATATTTGCGTTACTTGTAATCACTTATCGATATCATTTTTAGTAATACATTTGTTTGTAAGTTAGCAACGCAATAAAGTCCAATTTAACTCTAGCCTATAAAAGTAATAATGTTGTATGCTGCAACTGTTCTGAGAAAGCCAAATGAATAAAGTGATTAATGACGCTTTTAGAACTTAAGACTCGTGCGGTTGGAGCTTTCCTAAAGTGTTTTAAACAAATAATGATACTTTAAAACATGTTTATAAACTCGAAGCGTTACTCGCGACCTATTTATTAAATACTTTAAAACATGTTTATAAACAAGAAGCAAGTAAAGTATATACAGCTGCATAGCATTACAACCCGTTCACACTAGTCGTAAGTCGCATATGCCTAAAAGTAGTAAGTCTGATTTACCTGTAAATCGCGTCTCATCCAATGTGAACAGCTCCATATAAAGTGTATGGTGACCAGAGCATTCGACTTTTAGTCTTATGCGACTTACAACTAGTGTGAACCGGCTGTTACTTGTACTTACGAATGGAAAAAAGTAAGGTAATTACCCGACTTTTATGTAGTTGCGCAGCGTCGCAGTGCGGACTGACTATTCATCTCTTTCTTGCAACAGGTGTGACGTATGCTGTAGTCTTTTCTTTACTATACTTGCAATATTTTGGTACAATGAAAAAAACCTATATGATGACGTCACGGGTAATTAGAAGCTCAGATATAAATTAAAAGCTAATAAAACTCACAGGACAATAACATTATTATGCCTCAATTTTATTTAATATCCCTTATCTAAAAGATTTTCAGTTATTTTATTGTATTTTTATTACAAAACCAAGTTATGGAAATAGACATCCGATATTAAGATTTTGATAAAATGTTCCACTCATAAATCATACATAAATCCCAAAATATTGATACAGAAAATCCCAATTGTCAATACAAAACGAATTTGATTAATGTTACTTATTCAAGCCACGAACGTAAATAGATCAGGAGTTGGTGTTGATTTCTTTACAACAAGCTTTGGTAGATTGACACAAATCATGCCTCTGCTAGTGTTTCTGAATCGAAACTCATATTTGTTCAACAGATTAAATACTCAATTTAATGTGCAAATTTGAAAGAATTCAATTTTCTTATTGTTGTAATTCATTCAGTTACGTTATAATTTACACTTATTATGGAATCTAGTAGCAAACATAAATTTCAGAGTATGTGGATAGATTTTTCTCTGGACTTTCTACTAAGCCTATTAAAGAGTTTCAATTATAAAACTGAGGGTAGTTTGACGTAAAAAAGTAACCACAAGCTTTTGTTCTAAAATGTTAATCGCGTAGGACTCAGAGCGGCAATTCAGGCCAATTTCTTTTTTCATCACGCTAAGGGTGCAATTACCCATCCTTCCCTTACATCCGTTTACCAAAATCATTCTAACTCTGGTTTATTTTTTACTTCAGAACACCTTTAATTACACCCTCGACGCGCTATTTAAAAATTATTTTATTTAAGGCGCTTATTTATTTGGAGTTCTTACAAATATTTCTGTGAAGAGAATTATGCTCACTTATTGTTTTGATACTTTTTATTCTTAAGTTTATTGAAAAGTTAGATGTGGAAACATAATATAAATAAATAAATAATGCTGGACAATCCACACAACATCATCTAGCCCCAAGCTAAGCAGAGCTTGTGTTATGGGTACTAGAAGACTGACATACTTAATATAATACATTACATAGATAGATATTTTTTATTATACATATAATACCCAGAACACCCGGAATAAATATTTGCAGAACATACAAACATTTATCCCGAGGCAGGAATCGAACCCGCAACCTTCCGCTTCCGCAGACCATCGCCCACCGCGCCACATCGGTCGTCAAAAAAGAATATAAAAAAAAGACGTGTGGCACTCGGGAACTGCCGCGGTAAAGCTATTGCATAGCATTTTTTGCTGAATTACGCATGCGCAGTGTTAGTTTATTTCGTTACGGAATTTCTGCATTCAATCTCCACGCTCAAGGCCCGCGATAGAAGCTATGCAATAGCTTAAAAATCGATAAAATTGAATGTTGTGTTTTATAACATGAGGTGTTTTGCATAAAGCTTTCCCTCTATGCGACTGGTTTTTGTATTTATACTATTATTTTTGTGACTCAAATTAGTCTTAGTAGGTACTAAAGTTATCGAGAAACAGAAACATGTGCAATTTCTCTTTAAAACTCACAAAACTCACCGTCACTTTGTTATTTAATAAAGAACAAGGGACGAAATTTTATCAAAATAAGTATTAATTAGAAAACTATATTTAATTAGAGGTCCAACAGGTACATAACTTTACCTCAATAAAACCGCAAAGACTAATTACCCAGAACGCAATTTCTTGTGTAGTTATTAATTTTACCGCAAAAAATACAAAACGGATCTAAGCATTATACATCCCAGAGACTCATTACGCGATATTAAAAAGAAACAATCTTCATAAACTTTTTAATTATAAAGGATCATGGCACAGATTAAAGGAAGATGGGACGTTTACGTGGAAAGTTTGTTTTGAACACAGTTTGTTTCCACGCCAGCGGCGCGTAAACCACATAAGCTTTGCGTAAACTAGAATTTTACGTAAACGCTTTTTTTTTTTTTTTTTTTTTTAACAATGTCGTCCTTTGGCCACAAACTCACCTGGTGGAAAGTGATGTCGTGGCCGACGATGGAGCAGGACGATCTAGGAGACACCTATTCACTCGTGCCTTGAAGAGACCAAGATTATAGTGATCGGGAAAGACAGAAGCCGGCAAGCGCTTTGTGCGGATCGGGGGTATGCAAACCAGGTAGGGGTGGTACTGTGCAGTACGTCTGCTTGTCCGTTGATGGAAGGGAGATATATACGCTAACGTATTTACTACGATTAAGCTACATTTTGAACTAGAACAAGCGTATATAAAGTGTTATAATACGTATGTATAGTACAATGTGTAAAATAAAGCTAAGCCAACCAACTAAATGTAAAAATAAGCATATGTTTAGAAACGTGTAAAAAGTTATTATTACTTTGAAAAATATATAAAACCAGTAGCGTAGAACTACTATGAAAATGTCTGACTGTTTTATTTGACTAGACCTTTCAAAGCTTATTAATTTAGAGTAATATATATAGGCGGGACACTTGGCTAGACGAGGTGACGACAGATGGAGCAAATTGCCGAAAGAGTGGTGGCTGAGGACTGGCAAGAGAAACGTCGGGCGCCCAGCGTCACGGTGGACTGACAATATCGTCAATACCGTGGGCCGCAGATGGTTTAAAATAGCTCAGAAACGTGCGGAATGGAGCAAAGAGAGGCCTATACCCAACAGTGGGTCAAGTCAGGCTGTGGATGATGATGATGATGATGAATATATAAAGAGTGCAAGATTGGATACGTTTTTGGTTTTCATTTCATTTAAACGCGTCCATGAAAAATGATTAAAACAATTTTTTTTAATCTACGTCTAATTTTATAAAAAAAAATGTAATAAAACTGTTGGTATTAGCTTAATCGTCCTGCTGTTAGGAATGAGCTAGATATGAACGTATAAAACCGCACTTTGTAAGTAGGATTTAAAAGAACCGCTTACCGGGTATTACCGTTTCTTAAATTACCGGTATTATTGTTAAGAACGCGAAATTGCAGAATAATATCTAATTGTAATTTATATTTTAATAATGACTATTTTTTACAAATAAGTATCAAATAGGTACACAATCAATGACTGTAAGTTTACTTATAGGTGTTTCATTAGCAATTTAGTTTTCATAGTTAATACATGTAGATGTACGATGTAGGAAAAGGGGGAGACCTTTGCTCAGCTGTGGGAAAGTACAGGTTAAAAAAAAAAAAATTCACGATTAAATAAGTTTGCTTTGGGATATATTCCGTTGTGTGTTATATTAATATATAAATAAGTTAGTGTGTAGGGTGATGGGGTCAGTCCCGAGTCCAAAATAGCAATTTAAAATCCCGGATAGCAATATTAGGACAAGAGTTCATACTTTTTGTGGAAATTGCCAGACGCAAAACGTAGTAGGTATTACACCCGGATTATAATAAAAAGTTGAAGCACAACGGCTGTATTTACGGACAAAACAGGCTGTTCTGCGTTTTCCAGCAAGTTATTAAAAAAAAGTAAAGCATTTCTTAATTAATCTCAAAATGAGAGATAATAATGTTTTTCCTTTAGAACCGTGTAACTACCAAAGCTACGATGACCAAAGTTTAATTAAATGCCATCGTTCTTACTTAAGTTGTGAGCATCTATACGCTGACAATCGTTCAGCCTTTATAAAATAACGAAGATCTGGCGTTCACAAGCTCTTAGGCTAATAGGTTGATGGAATGATGATGAACAGGAGTCTAGTTTAGTTTGGGACTAGAGTAAGATGTCCTTAAATATTACTTTTTAAAGTACAGTACCTTTTTCGCAATCGTAACTTCTCCTTAGCCTCAAAGGTTTGCTGGAACAAAACTCTTAGTAGAGTTAAGCTCGCCTTTGTACACGTCTTTTGTCATTCTAGTTTGGAAGCCTTTATATTTGTACAATAAAGTATTTAATTTATTTATTGAAATCTCAAGTGCCGGTAATAAACATGTTGAAGCCTACTTTCTATGAGAAAGGGAAACTTCTGAAGATTTTATTATATTTTTATTGCTTTGCCTTTTGTCGGATTCTGGGCATCTGTCAGGACATAAATGCCTTTAAACTTTTGATGGATTAGCGCGAATAGCGAGAAAATTATTTTTTACACATTTGAACAATGGCCTTTTTTCTATTACTTATTCACAAAGAAAAGTCTGTGACGTCACTGCCTTTAAGCAACCCTTCTAGGTCATATTTGCATATAGTAATGGTTGCGTGTAAAACCAAGAGCGTAGTAAAGTTTACGCTGTGTAAAAAATATCTATGTATGTAATGTATTGTATTAAGTATGTCAGTCTTGTAGTATCCATAACACAAACTCTACTTAGCTTGGGGCTAGATGATGTTGTTTTTTTATTTATCATGTAAACCATCTACTTGTTTCATTATGAGCCTTTTGAGCTTACCAATATCAGTCCACTGCTGGACGTAGAAGAGACGTAGGTACCACTGAGGTTTTCAGCTCTCTCATCCAGCTTTTATTCTGTATTCACTTGTTTCATTACTGAATAAAAAAACTTTACAAATGTTCCGAGCACAACGTACCGTCGAAACTTAGATAAAAAGTGGCCTCTGAAGTATAAATTATGAAAATAAGATGCAAAAGCGGAACTTCAGACTTTACTTTTTACACCTTTACTGAGGTAAACGTGAAGGCAAAATAAAACTTTGTGTTTGGTAAGTGGTCTCCGTAAAGTGGCAAGTAAATACTAGAACTCAATATTTAAAGGGTAAGTAGAACGGCACACTACTTTATCGCTCTTATTTTCTTTGTATTTAAAGTGCAATTTACATTGAGTTATCTGACGTGTTCAAAATGGATGTTAGGAAGTTACATAATATGTAACTTCCTAACATAGGTACCTACCATGAGTTGTCACAGTAAAATCGCCTGACTTTACTACAGTAGTTACGTTAATATTAGTATTACGAATTTTACTACCCAACTATCCGCTAGAGGCGCTGTACAAATCTTCATACATTTTTTTAGCTACAGACGCTAGCGAGTAGGTATAGATTGTAAAAACTCATGGTAGAGCTACAGTTGTTTCCAAAGACAACGAGTAACTAATTAATGCACAATAAAATAAGTTAATTGAATAAATAACGCAAAGCACTAATTCATCTAATCCTCAGTCGTTAATTGTAAACATGTTCAATTGCTATTTAATTGTATAAGTAATCAGCGGAGTGGAGCACTGGTGTCCTGTGGCACAGGTATATCTTACCTATTTCAGGCACCAGTCTCCCACAAAACAGGTAACTTATTGTCAGTGCTATTGTTAGCAGAATACTTAACCTTGTACCTATTACCTATAATTTTGATATAAGTTGCCTTTTGATGGGAGAAAATAAACGATATTTTTATTATTATTATCTAAATAGCTTATGAAAATCAATATTTGTTTTAACTAAAACTAAAGATACTATACGCTTCATTACGTAGGTATTAAGTAAGTAGCTAAGTAATGAGGTTTTCAAAATTATTTCTAGGCGTCTAGCCGAAGCAACGCGTGACCCGAGGGCTGGTGAGTATCTGGCTCAGCGTATCATCATTGCTATTCAGCGCGGCAATGCAGCCAGTATTTTGGGTACGCTTCCGATTGGTACTGATTTGGATCACTTGAACTATCTATAGATTGTTTGCAACGGTCTGTAGATAGCTCAACTATTTCTTATGTATTTTATATGCCAATGTACATTTTGTAAATACTGTAATAGTAGCTAAATAATAAATTAATAATATACTACAAAACTTTCCTGAAACTGTTTTTCCTCGTACTTGTTATTTAGAAAACATGTATTCGAGCAAACCTAATGGTTCGTATCAAACATATTCATCATTATTTCGTAAGCATCGGATTTCGATATACAAAAAATTGCTTAAATTATCATACTTCGTAACGACCAATGAATCTGTCGAAGTAAATTAATTCTTATGTCAGTAAGCACATGGATCATTTTTGAACATCAATTATGCACCCATATGAAGACTCATTCGATTTTCTTAAAAAATGTTCCCTCTTCTTTCTTTTTTGATTTGATAGTGTTATAATTAAATCATATATTCACGGACAATTCTCACATCACACTCTAGTCCCAAACTAAGCAGAGCTTGTACTATAAGAACTAAGTTAAAATATTTACGTTCATCACACAAACATTTGCTCTGGGTGGAAATCAAACCCACAGCATGGAAGACAGAGCTACTACCAACTGAACTGTGACTGTCGAAGTAATTGTACCGCCATTTATCTTTGTACCGGAACATGGACAATCATTACTGCTCTGTCACAAAGAGGCAGTAAATCTTGACAATACTGGTAGGATGTGATGGAAAGGAAATTATTAGCCGACGAAATAGATATTGGGTCCTAACAATAATAGTTCAATACGTGTCTGTAATTGAGGAACAATAGAATAGCTTTGCCAGAAAACAATCGAAGCCATATTTTAGTACAGAAGCCCTATTCTCGTATCAAACAAAGCTCCTATGTAAATTCAACTGACAAATATGTATTCACGGACTTTGCACTTTACGCTACCTACCTACAATCAAAGTTTGTTAGGGAACTAGTTTGCTGATTAAATACATACACCCGTATTCACAAAGAGTACTTGCTTAAGTATAGCATCAACACTGTGCAAAGAATGCCATTTTGCAGTGCGTTCCTTTTGACAAGCCTTCAAACTAGCCCGTTTCCTTAGCTGTTCGTTCATTTTGACGGACGCATAGTGCGCTCTGACACTTAAGTATTGTTTCTGGATTGGTTTCGCTAGCCCTGTGCGCACTATGACCTCACAGTAATGTTTGTGAATACGGGTGATAGTCTTTGCTGTCCGTCTGTATGCCTGTCAGTCCGTCTGCCACCAGGTCCCCGATTGTGTTTATAACGTTAACAATTCGTCTAAGCAGCAGCTAAGGTTCACCAACGTACGCGTTTTGGGGTCGTGATAAGTGTGTAGCCAAATACGCTCAACATTCGAACATAAGTAAGCCAAAGATTTAACGGAACAAAGACATAACGGCTGTCACACGAATAGAAAAAAGATGAGTGGTCAGCCGTTTACAGCAATATGAAGTTGCAAACGCTAAGTACATGTTACGTTGGTGAACCTTAGCTGCTGTTTATACGAACTTTTTACGTTACAATTTAGCACGATCGGTGCCTGGGCTATATCTCGGGAACCGTGATATTTTTACCGATATTGAAATCTAATAATAACTCAGTCGATTTTCAGTCAACTTTACATTTTTGCAATATCAGATTCAGCCAACTGTAAGTCGGACGATGCATTGTAAATCAATTCGTAATTCAATATCAGTTCGGTCCACGTTCAAATAAGCTGTGACATACATGAATAGACCTTCTTTTATTTATTGGGATCCGTAGAAAGGAGAATTTATCTGCGAAATTACATTATTGATGAGTTTCTCATGTATTGAACGTTTATTCCGTTTCTACGCAGGTCTGCACGTATATTTTTGTATTGTTTTTATTAGATTATATCATAATCTATTACCGTATTGGGGCGGAAAATATGTCGATGTATTCCGGATATCTAACGAAGAAATGATACTAGTAGATTGATATTTTATGGAACGCTATATTGGACCAAACTAAGTAAAACTGTATAGGAACTTGATTTTTCGTAACATTTCTTCCATCACTATATGAAGTCTCATTCTTAAAGTGACGTCCTTAAAGGTTACCGGTCTATCTTATAAAAATAGCCTAAATCAGATTGTAAGTGTTGTTTAACACAAGCGAACTTTAGCAGTAAAGCGTGTTCTATAGTAACAAGATAAGAATGTTGTCTTATAATCGAATTTTAACGGTGCAATAACTAAGGTCTCGCTAATTCCGTTTTCATCCAAATAATGGCAACAATTCATTTTTTTTTGGTTTCGGAACTCATCGGTTTTAGTTTTATCTATCATTTTTGACAGCAACTTAAATTGACTTTGGCACAATTGGCATGCTTTTGACATTACAAAAGGTAAACAAAAGATTATTTCGTTTTATTTTACAGAAATCTTGCAAATACATACAACCAAAAATAGAATTTTGTTTTCTGCTGTTTCATATTGGTTATAAAAATGCGACTAGCTGCTATTTCACTGTACAAACACACAATAAAACCCTTCTCTAGAACTTTTTATGGAACCTGAAAATGTAACTGCAGTTGTAAGTATATTTTGTATTATTTATAGTGTTGCTGGTTCTCAGTAGTTTTTTATATTTATAGGAACACGTAGCATGGGCAAACGTAAGATAAAAACAACGAACCATGTAGTGTTTTCCCAGACTTCTGAACCTACCTGTACCGACAACCTCAATGTTATTTGATTTTATCACCATTTGAACCAAATTTGAATCAAAAAAAAAGTTATGACAAACATACAACAACGTTTACCTGAATTGTCTATAAAATCTTTGCTCACTCTTCCCAATATATTCTTACCTATTATTAATTTTATCATTTTTGATCCGTACCATTTTCTTTCTATTCCAGATAGCAAAAGGACAAAGAGAGCTGAAAATTAAAATAGAATGTGTATGTTCTCAATTGAAAAGAAGAGCTGTCACCAATTGTTTGCAGTTTGAAAAGTAATGATAAAAGAAGATTCATAATTGGGACTGGAGTGTGATGTGTAAAATGTCCGTGAATATTTATTTCTAAACAATGAGATCCACGTTCAACTTATATGTGTGTATATATGTGTTATATTTCTAGATGACTTTTATTTAATCCTATCTACATATATATGGGGTATATCATGAATAATCATGGTCAGATTCTAATTATTAATTGGCATAGAGTAAACCAAAATGTTTATCATAAGCTTATTAGAAGCATCAAGACAAGTGTTCTAATTCTAAATGGGGGAATAAGATCTGCACTGACATCCTGCAATGGTGTCTATTGTGCATTGTCCCCCTGCTAACCTCACCCCAGCCAGCCCAACTCCTTAAAGTAGCGGAGAAGGACTTTGGGTTTGTGGAAGCAGTGTTCCCCGATGGTGTGGTGGATGACAATAGTGATGAAAATGACTAGTGTTGTAGAGATATAAGTAATTAGATTATGCATAAGTAGGTAGTAATCAGAGGGTTTCCATAATGGTATCAGGTCAAGTCTTTATTAGGTAGTATATCATGGTGCAGTGATTGCCCGATTATATCCCCGTTGATCAGGTGATCAGATGATCATCTCTGTGCTGATGCAGTTGCATCTCCGTAAACCTGACACTTAAGTAAGGAGGTGAGTAAACATTTACTTATGTAGGTAGACTAGGCAGCTACTTCAGAGACAAATGAAAATGAAAAACCTTATTAACCAACATAATGTACTTGCCTCAGTACATGATGTTTTGGTGGTATATCGGCTCTACGCTAGTCTCTTTCTAGGTCCGAGCGCACCTATTTCCAAGATATTTGATTATTTTTTTTGAAGAATCTTTTTGACAAGAAATCAACAAACAACAAAAATGTTCATCTCATTTCAGCATGTCTGTCCTTTTTATCGGTCGGCATTATTTTTTACTCCTTCGCTGTATACTTTTTGTACCATCTAATGTCTCAATTACTTAGAAAGAACCAAAATAAATTTAAGAATTTATTTTGACATGACGGCCATTTTTAAATATCTGCTAAAGGAGGGTTCTGAGAACTTTAATTTTAGGATACAATAAAAGGATACGTTTGGCTTATTGTTCGTTTATAAGACGACAAAAATATCACCGAACCTTTAACAAGTCTTTAATTCTGTCGTAACTTTTTATAAGATAGACCGTACGTCCTTAATGTATTGATTTGAAAATATTTTATTGTACATAAAAACAAAATGTACAGGCGAGCTTAAGGCTAAAAAGCATTTTCTTCCAGCTAACCCTTGTGTTGAGTGGAAGTAATGGTAGTGTTTGAAGAGGATAAAATAGGAAAAGAAAAATAAATATAGGTACTTATAATAAGTATTATACGTATGAGCTCGGTATACAGAGGTGACCACTTAGCATCAGGTAGGCATCCATCTTTTGTTCTAAGAGAAACAACAGCAATCATAATAAACAAGTGTAAATCTTAATCAATCCCTGTTTTGCCTATTAATTCTCTAAAAAGAATCACTTAGATAATGTAGACGACCGATGTGGCGCAGTGGGCGATAGTCCGCCTGCGACGTGGAAGGTTGCGGGTTCGATTCCCGCCTTGGGATAAATGTTTGTGCGATCTGCAAATATTTATTCCGGGTGTTCTGGGTATTTTATATGTATGTATAATAAAAAATATCTATCTATGTAATGTAGGTACTGTATTAAGTATGTCAGTCTTCTAGTACCCATAACACAAGCTCTGCTAAGCTTGGGGCTAGATGATGTTGTGTGGATTGTCCAGCATTATTTATTTATTTATTATTTATGTATAATGTGAAATGTCTGTGAATTTCCACTTTTTTTAAGGAAATAATAAAACACCACGCGTATTTTGTTAGTTAGTCAAATCTCAAATAGATCTGAACAGGCTCCGTCTTAATTCTGAACTAAAGCCACTTTATCTTTGACATTTTTATATATTCTGTTCTCAATTGTTATAAACAAACTCACAAAATATTGTTTAATAAGTAACCTTGAGGAAGCTTCGACGTACTTAACGAAAATTACAAAACCAAGTTTCAGGGTCAATGAATCGAGTTTTGGATGTAAAATGTAGGAAATGGTTATTAAAAAAGTTTTATTGGTTCGCGAAGTGCTTCGAGTGTTGCCAGATAACGAAAGCCTAAACGACTTTTTAGCACTTTCATAAAAAAATTTACTTTATCTTTTTGGCGTTCACAAGTGTTGAATAAAAAGTAAAAATAAGCTCATGGCTTAATTCTGTGCGATAGAGAACCTTGTTAAATACCTTTTAGTGTTAAGTCTCGTAAGCTGTGGATAATGTTGTTAATTATACATCAATACTATGTGATTTAACACAATGTATTATCTGTTTTATAAATAAAAATAAGTAAAATAAAATAAAAGGTAACTAATTTTTTCACTTTATTCTTTCAATATTTTTAAATATTAAACAAGCTGTAAGTTTTCTGAAAATAAATAAAAATGGCAGCACCATTAGTAAACAATACCCTAAAATTTCGTGCAATAGCGGCAATAGGCAACGTTTACGACGTCAAAAATAAATGGCATTGACCTATCTAACCTTTAACAGAGGTTGGATATAGGGTTCAACTTTGACTGGTTCAAGTTTCAATACCATCGATAGCCTCTTTGCAGTTTTGTGAGCATTCCAATTCAAATGCCGCGCGCCGCCGCCATCTTGAATAGTTTTCAAAGCAACTGCGGTCTCGATTGCGTTGTCTAGAGAATTGGCTGTTACAAAACCTTATCCGGATGATATCCGGCATTGTTTTAGCGGAATAATATCCGGGTGACCCGGCTGGCCGGTGTGATAGCTTACAAATCTAATTCCGGACATTGCGAGGTCACCGCTGCACACGAAATGTAGTGTTGGGGTTCTAATAACCATTGTTTATAATATGTTATTTTAAAAGATTTAAATAGATATAGAATACTCATTAAATGATGTGCATAATATTTTCAGTGAGCCCGAGACAAAGAATATAAACGTCATACAAATAGTATCTATGTACCTACCCATAGTTTTGACAGATATCTTATATAACATTTTTAGTAAGTATACACTTTGATTCATAATGATGCCATCTGTGGATATTTTTTTCAGGGCCTACGATAGTTAGCTATGTATTTTTTTCATTAGTGACTTCAATACATTCAATAAATATTGTTTATATTTTATCGATACGCTACTGAGCATTCTTACCGTCCCACCACTACGCCTAACATGTCACGTCTCTCGACACTGCAGTTCTCTAAAAGCGCCTCGAATCCCATCTACCGGGATTTAGTTTTCATTTTTATTGTGGAGTTTATTCTTCCGGAATTTAACCTTGTCGTGTTTAGATTAACTGATGCACGTGAGTTGAGTAAACTAAAAAAAACTGAGCTTATAATATGAATAAATAAATATTCATGTACATTTCACACATCACACTCTAGTCCCAAACTAAGCAAAGCTTGTACCTACTATGAATAGACTAAATAGGGTTTTATAATACGGAATTAGAAACTGTCGTCAGTAAAAATTACTTTTGGTCCTTCGAAGAATACTACAGCGCGAAACACGCCCGCATAGCTCTAGTAGCGTCGACGCGCAGTGTAACGTTAGATATACGCTTAGAATTCACGATCCGTAAGTCTGTCAATCGTAAACGTATCGTGACGATAGCGTTTGCTAGTAGGCACACTACGCGGTGCCGCTGCATCGTTTGGCAGTCGAGTTTTTATTTACGCAGTGTGACTTGATAATGACGAGATATGACCTACATACTAATAATAATACATATACTTATCAAGTTATTCATAAATGGATAAGTACATTAACTTTGCCTGTGCCAAGTGTTGGTAAAAAACCGGCTGGTCTAAAACATTTTTGAGGTGACACCTGAATTTTTGACAGCAATCGAGCTATTTGATATGATCCACGTTTGAGTGTTTCCTAAAATCAGGCTGATTGGGCTCCTGTCATTAACAGATTAGACATATACGTACCTAGAGGGTTTACGATCACGTTATGTCTACGATTGTATCATTTATTCTGATGGGTGAGTACGAATAAATATAACAATCGTAAACGTATCGTATCGTAACGCTAGCACATTCATGATGCGCTGCGCGGTGACGCTGCTATGTTCGACAGTTGAGAAGCGACAACGTGTGTCACTCGAATGCGACACCGTTTCGATACGTTTGCGATTGTCGTATTTATGCGTACTGTACCTCTACCATGAGTTGTCACAGTAAAATCACCTGACTTTACTATAGTAGTTACGTATATATTAGTATTACGAATTTTAGTACCCAACTATCCGCTAGAGGCGCTGTACAAATCTTCATACATTTTTTTTACTACAGACGCTAGCGAGTATAGTAAATATAGTATAGTAAAAACTCATGGTAGAACCCTTCAAAATTGGGTTTTAGTATAAACTGATGTTGTCCTTCTGAGGTAAACAGACACGAATTTTGAACAAAATTCACGCTCGAGCGATCCCGCTTTGTTCAGCGGTTAAAAATATTGAATCAAACTTTGGCTTTGTATTCCGTTTATATTGTTTGCGAAAAGCAGCTACTTTGTGATTTGTTACTGTATAAATACACATTTTGAACAAAAAATATTCGAATACAAGTAATGATATAAATGTGGGGTTATTGATAATAATCGTAAATTATCACAAAAAATATGCTGAAATTTGAATATTTCGAAACGTTACGTTTTTACGCTTATCAATGGTATGTTTAATTTGCATTGCAGTTTGGCATATGAAAATATGTCACGTCATATCAATTTAGCATCAAACAAATTATTTTTTACAAAAATAAACAAAACTGACGTCGTCGATTGTCATCTTCTTCTTCGTGTCAATGAACACAACAAAGATTTTTAAACGCTGTTTTGTAGAACTTTGCCACATTTGTCATCGACAAGTAATAACAAAACCATTTTTAATAATATTTATATAAGACTTCTAAAGTACCTATCTACCAAACACAGAAAGAATTATCAGAATCGAGCATCTATTAATGTACTAATCGCGTAGCATATAAAAACATGATCGAATTGAGAACCTCCTTCTTTTCTGAAGTCGGTGAAAAAGTTCTTGTGCCATTTAAAAGCTAGCTTCCTTGTAAACTCCAATAACGCCAAACTAAGCCACATAAATCGTAAACAGAGACTATGCTCATATCTTCAATCCATCAAAGTCGGAGGCAGTGACAGTATCCACTTAGCGGCTGCGACTGCTCTAAATGACGCTGACCTAAATTAGGCTCTGGACTTTCTTGTGAATAAGGATGACTAGACACAGTTTTATAAATAAATTTTATAGTAAATATAATAAATATTCATACACATCACACTCTAGTCCTAAACTAAGCAAAGCTCTGTACTATTGGAACTAGATTGCTGATATATTTTGGACGTGACAACGTTTTATAATTCGATAGAGCCGGCTGCATGCACGACTCATGCGGCGTTACCTCGCTCTGAGGCGTTCCATGAAGTGCAAGCGAGAGCGCGGAACGAGCGACAAAGAAGCACAATCGGCCTTTGCGTTCGTTGTCACGTTCAACTATCGTCAGTAAACCGACTTTACAGACAACCATTTTTGTTAATACATACATAGAACACATAGTAACACCTAGATGTATAGAAGAGACTTGGAATTTTGTCATAATACAACATTTTTGTTCTTGGTGGGAATCGAACCCACTAACTCACAACATGGAATGCTTGAGTCAATTTGAGTGTTGACACTTCATAATTGTCTAAATATTTAATTACAATTTTGGTCTTTAAAAACAGAGTGCACAGCAAATTGACCGAAAAACCCTCATTACTAATTCAACCCTCTTTTTCGGTTTAATAAAGCCGAAAGACCTCTTTCGGTTTAATAATATTATTATTATTAAGCCGAAAGGGAGTGGTTTGTATGCGGAATGAGGGTTTTCTACTCTTTCGGCTTAGCTACGTCATAATCATAAGACGCAGTTCAGTAGCTCTACCATGAGTTTTTACTATACTATATTTACTAAACTCGCTAGCGTCTGTAGTTAAAAAAATGTATGAAGATTTGTACAGCGCCTCTAGCGGATAGTTGGGTACTAAAATTCGTAATACTAATATTTACGTAACTACTGTAGTAAAGTCAGGCGATTTTACTGTGACAACTCATAGACGTACTGCAGTCTAGTTCCCATAGTACCTACAAGCTTTACGCTTAGTTTGGGACTAGAGTGTTAAATAACTACAATATAGTAAACAAAAAAAAAATTTCATGGACAATTCACACGAACTGTCCGTGAATATTTATTTTTTATTTATTAAATGTAAATTGTAGTGCCTTTGCAGGATGCATTTACTTACTTAAGCTACTACTAGATAGTTGTTATATCAAAATGTACATGTATGTAATAAATAATATATTATTTTTGACGTGACAACGTCTTATAATTCGATAGAGCCGGCTGCACGCACGAAAAAACATGACTCATGCGGCGTTACCTCGCTCTGAGGCGTTCCATGTAAGGCTTGAACTGCAAGCGAGAGCGCGGAACGAGCGACAAAGAAGCACAATCGGCCTTTGCGTTCGTTGTCACGTTCAACTATCGTCAGTAAACCGACTTTACAGACAAACATTTTTTTTAAACAAAATAAATCTTGTGTGATAACATTGTATGTATTACAAAAAGAGCCTCATTTCCCGTCATTCTGTTTTTACCGATGTTATTCCGTAGATTAGCTTGGTTCGCGACGATTTATCAACGGATTAGTTGGAAGACAGATCTGCCTCCACAAGAAACAGACGAATCTAACGATCTCCATTTCCAAGATCGTTTTGTTTGTCTTTAGTTTTATAAAAACGGGTACCGGTACCGGATGATTACGGTAGTATTTGCCGGTGAAGTAATTTGTCGAAATTAGTTATATAAATAATAATATTATTTATAGAAATGAAGAATACTTGAATAGTCGTGACAAGTATACAATTTTTTTTTGGATATCTCGAAAAAATCAGATTAAGTATAATAAATAAATAAAGAAACAATTACGATGTCAGAAAACTTTAAAACATAAATAAATAAAACAAAATAAGGTGTATCTATATTTTCCTTCTTAATAAACGTACTTAACTAATATTGATAGCATTTTAATATCAAAAAATGATGATTCAAATTTGTTAATTGTATAACTCAAAATATTATAATAATTTGAATAATCGACGATTTGATTCACTAGTTAAATCACACCATATTGAATACCAATTGATACAGAACAGCTGAGTTGTAAATGCAATCAAGAACTGAGTAATTAATACTAAAGTACTACACGAAGCGATATACAAACGATATTTTATCCATTTCGACTTACACTGCGTGTTGATTAAGTAACTTGTGAGAAATCACGCGATACGCAGTAAGCGAGCGAGCAATGTAAAACCAATGTTATGAAGGTACAGAGTTTTATAGTAGTTGTCTAGGTTAGGTCCGACTGTGGTTTGAGATTAGTTTCTATTCAACAGATATTCAGTTCGGGCGAAGTCTAGTGAACTAGTTTTAGTGCTAAGATGGAATAGTTTATTCTGTACTATAACAATACGTAATTACTTTAGGTACAAGTTGATATGTTTTTTTTTAGGGTTGTAATACCATTATTATAATGCTGGACAATCCACACAATTTAATCTAGCCCCAAGCTAAGCGGAGCTTATGTTATGGGTACTAGAAGACTGAAATACTTAATACAATATATTACATAGATAGATATATTTATTATACATATAAAATACCCAGAACACCCGGAATAAATATATGAAGATCGTACAAACATTTATCCCAAGCCGGGAACGAACCCGCAACCTCCGCGTCGCAGGCGGACCTTTGCCCGCCGCGCCACATCGGTCGTATTACTTAGAAGTCTTTGAAAAAACTTTGTTCGCCGATATGTGGCATTTGTTTTGTTTGCTGAATTAATTTGGAGTTTATAAGGTATTCAACCTTGAATAAAATCACTTGTAATAAACTTCTGGGTAGCAGCAACCTTATAAATCTATCTATACTAATATTATAAAGAACTAAAGTTTCTGAGTTTGTTAAATTGTAAGGGATAATCTCGGGATCTACTCAACCGATTTTAAAAATTCATTCACCAATAGAAAGCCACACAATTGAACGTAATTAACAATTTATGAGATATGGTTAGTTATCAAGTATACTATTTAAACAAAAACTAATTTACACGCCTTTTATAACAAATAAGCCTTAATTTATTTAAAAGTGTCTGAAAATTGCTATCGATTACAGTCTAAATGCTCATTTTTGGGTCGCTTTAACTTGTCGTCCAATCAGGGTGAAATGGAGTAACCCGATTTATTCTGTTTTCCATTTGTGCAATTAAAACGAGTCGATACACGAAATGATCGAATAATCTCTGCAAATGAAGCTGCCTGCAACGAGAATGGCAATACTTCACTAGTAAATTCAATTTTTTAAATATGGTTTTAAACTGGTCTATTTTATCAAAAGTAGCGTGATGATGCCTTGATTACCATACGTGATGGTGACATAATGTCAACTTTATAAAAGATAATTATTGTTTTTAAGTTACTGATAAAAAATCAACTAACAAGAGTTTTTACCCTTTGCGAGATAAATAGATCAAAACGCTGTACATACGACTTTTTCTTTTTTTAGGTTTAAGTTAGTAATTTTTGCTTTGTTTTGGAATTTTTACCTATTAACAAAATTTTTATTAAGATAAATATTAATTGGTATTAAAATTTTACATGTGATAAGTAACTAATCGTTTTCTCGAAAAACTTTTTTCTTTTTGCCTGGGTTTCTTGTAGGTAACATACCTACTACGTTTAATTTACCAAAAAAATATTAAATTGTTCATGTGCCCATAATATTCGTTTAGGGCTTTAGCGTTGTGTGTGGGTAATTTACATATATATACTTATTAAGTTGGTATAATTCAATATGTTCACTTACATAATTAATATAACTAATTGTTGAAATCTGTAGGGTTGGCACGTGACTATCACTGCGTCAATCAAGATATCTCTCTGGTATTCTAATTGCCTAAAATTAACGTCACCATCACCACAGGCAGCCTACCTTAATGTATCTATACTATAATAATGTATTCTAAATAAATGACCTGGACGCCCACGAAAAAGATTGGTGGAATATCACCAAGGACCGGGATGAGTGGAAGACTCTGGGGGAGACCTTTGCCCAGCAGTGGGACAATATGGGTTAAAGAAAAAAAAAATTATATATATAAAAGATATATATATAATAATATATATAAAAGAAAGTCATGTTAGTTACACTATTTATAACTCAAGAACGGCTGTACCGATATGGCTGAAAATTGGTGGGTAGGTAGCTTAGAGCCAGGAGATGGACATAGATGGACATAATATGTATGTATTTTCTAATAAAAAATAAACTTAATAAATTCAAAAATCTGCTTATTTATTGCCTTTGAGGCGGAACAGAGTTCGCCTTGACAGCTAGTAAAATAATAAAAAAAGACAGATCCTAAGCACGTCACAAAAATGTAGGGCTTTTTGTGATTTAGTATCTACGTCCGGAAAAGTGTCAAATATAGACCATTAAAAATTCCCTCCTCTCTCTACCATACAAACAAAAAAGGTAGATATTAAATACAATACAGATAAATGAATATCAGAAACAAAAATTCAAGTATAATATTTGAAACTAACATGGTTTTGAACATAGTTTTCATTATATATATTTAACATGATTTAATCAAACTCACAAACCATGGTAAATATCCCGTTTATAATGAAAAAAAAAAGTTCAAGTTCAAAAACTGTGTTGTTTTTGGTAAAACTTCGCGGAACTATAATAGATTTCTGTCCCTCTTTCGAAGTTTTATTGTTTTCCCCATTTATCCCAAAAGTCTCAATAAAACATGGCGCGTCAAGTTCACGTAGAAATATAAGTTTGAGACACGTTAATCTACGTGAGGCTTTTAATAATTCATAGGTCTACAGACTTTCAATAAACTAGATATAGTACAGTTAGTGTCATCAATTGTTTAAAAAATAAATAAATAAATATTCATGGACATTTCACGCATCACACTCTAGACCCAAACTAAGTAAAGATACGGAAACTAGATTGCTGATAGAATACTTATATATACATATTATTTTGTAAATATAAACATAGAATACATAGTAACACCCAGACACAGAACAAATATTTATATTCAACAGACAAACATTTGCTCTGGATGGGAATCGAACCCGACGATCCACAGCATAGAAGGTAGATTACCAACGATTTGAACAAAAACACCAAAAGCTTAGTTCTGAGATTCATTTTACTACGTATTTGCGAAAAATATATGTCCGTTTTTGTTGCTGACAGTACATAGGGATCAGAAGAAAATAGAAAGAAACTAGTAAACAAGTTGTTTTTTCGTAGTTACGTCTTCAACATTAGACTTAATTCTAATGAAAATAGGTATTGTATTCGATTGTGACCAAACTAATACGAAATACCAAGAATATGTCCACCAAGACACATAAAGCAAACTTAGATAATTTTATTTACTCTCGTACCACAATACATCTCAATATGTTTTTCATCTAAAAGTAATAATAGATGTTTCTTCGAAAAAACCAACAAATAAATCTGAGTTTCCTTCCTTCGTGATTAAAGCGAGCTCGACGTAATCCAAGAAAATTAGCCGTAAAACCGAACCCTAATGAAATTGACCGAGACATCGAGTTTGGCAATTTGATCAATCGACCAGTGCCTTGAACCACGAAACCACGATATACATAATTACAGTACACACACTTCCATCAATCACGCTACTTAAACTATTCAGAACTGCGACCGATAGATGGCGTTGTTACCCATCGATGAAAAGATATTGTACGAAGTTATGACGGACAGTGCCTTGAACCACGGAACCACGATGTACAGTAAACACACTTCCATCAATCACGCTACGTAAACTACTCAGAACTACGCCCGATAGATGGCGCTGTTACTAATCAATGAAAAAGTATTTCGCTAAGTTATGACGGAGTTTAATCGTAAATATTGGCTCTGAATACCACCCATTCGTCTTCGTACCCCAAGCTTCTTCTTATCGTGTCGATGCTACAACTGTATTTTGTTGTAGCATCGTGTTGGAAAGATTAGCCAGACTAGACACTGCTTTACCGTACCTAGCTGTTACCGGTGTGCGCCACGAGGAGGCTCTTTCCGCTAAAAAACACATATATACCACGTTCCTATATGTACAGAAAGTATCAAAACTAAATTGTTATGAGTTTAACTACATATTTTCAAATATTTCGCCATGTCACAATTGCATACGCTATAATCACGGGTCGTTATTTTAGATTGAATGTGTAAAAACAATATTAACTATACAAAATTCAATACAACATTCGAAATCCTAAAGGTGAAGATACAAAGTAATATAACGACGCCCTTGAAAAGAATGGAACATTGCCAAGAAGAGGGATAAGACTAGTATCTGAAAACCAGAAGGTCAAATTAACGAAAGAAAATGTATCAATTGAATCCAACATTATCATAATTTTCTGAGAAGCATCTCTTTGAGATTATGCACTTCTTATAATTTAAGCTTTTTTTACATAATGTCTGTTTTTTTGTAGTTGTCTTACTGCAAAGAATGTATTCTGTGCAAGCTTTTATTTAGTTTAGCGGTAATCTAATTTTGAATCACTTTCGATATGAAATTAAATTCATCGAGAGGCTTTCCTGAAGGTGACGGATCAACACCTTGAGATTTTATATATTTTAGATAATAGATAAAGAATCATTTTTATTAATCCTCTTTTTCTTGGCGTATTTTAAAAAATTTGAATTCTGTAATCTTTTGAGCAATTGTTTGGTTTTTCTTAGAGTACTTAATGAATTTGGAATAATTAATTGTAATACTTGTTTTCTCTTATTGTTTGTGAAGTATGTTATTTTTAACTGCCAATTAATTATTTCAGTATTACAACTTTTTTCATACTATTAAAAGATAACTTAGAAATCCAATCTGTTCATTTGTTAAAAAACTCTTTATTTGACACAATAGCAACGTTTTTTGCTGAAACGATGACAATACTTTTATATTTTAATTTTGAATACTTATATTATATTCTCAAACATTTCTAGGTACTATAGATTCGGACAAGATGCGGTTTATTTGTCCGAGTCGGTTGTTAGACTTGGCATGTGACTACTACGCGATTGGTTTTTATTTGCCAAGACAATATTAGTTGTGTTCCAGCAATATATTTGGCACATAGAACTTTTTAGACTGTTCTAATGATACAGTCTAAGAGTAAGGGGTCTGGGGTTCAATTCTATCAACTGTAGGTTTCGGTTTTTTTTTATTAATAAAATTAATAATTAAATTCAGTAAAATCACAAGGATCACTTAGAATATTTAGTATATTTAGAATATTTGGTATTTTATATCTTTTAATGTACTAGGCTTAGATGAGTTAATGATTTCATTAGAATGTATGAAAAACAAAATCTAGTTTTAAAAAGCAGTTATTAGAAATTATCATTCGTTGTATCTAGGTGTCTATTGTAAAAAAGAAGATGCTGATGCGATCACTGACTAAACACCTTCATATCTTACCGTAATGGATGCAGTGCAATGCACTACAAGGCACGTCCTTAGTAGACGTGACGTAATACATCGTAAGACACAGATATTTCATATTAAAAGACTTAACTTACTTAACATGAGATAAGCGTTGTACCATTGTGAAAATTTAGACAGCGATTAGGCAAGCGTAGTGTAGGAAGCCCTCCGGCGAGATGGAGCGACGATCTGCGGAGTGTAGCTGGCAACACAACATGAGAAGAGCCGAAGACCGGGCTCAGTGGCGCGTCTTGCGAGAAACCTATGTCCAGCAGTGGACTGATATAGGTTGATGATGATGATTAAGAAAATTGAGAGAAGAAAATATAAAATCGTATTACACAAAGTTTCATATTACCGCCAGAAATCGTTATAATAACGACAAAAGCCGCCATTACGGATAATGTTGAAACTTGTGTCGAAATATCGAAAGTCATTGTCGTTTTAGACAAAAAGTAATCTGAGTTTTCTTTATAGACATTTGACGATAGATTGACTTGACTGAGATAATACTTGACACTGACAGAATCATCTGTCATAATATTGATGGGCGGAAGCCGTATAAGAAAATAAAAAATTTACACTGACAGAATCACCTGTCATATTGTGTGTCACGCTTTGCATCAAGCCTGGATATTGAAAAACTGACACATTTTTGTATGAAGCAAAACTAAATTTCGAGTTACGCGCCTCGTTTGCGTATCATTCTAGATTAATTCCAATTTAACTGAGACTAGGGACTCGGATTATGTTTTGTATTTTCATGAATCAACACGCTTTTTTGCCTTTATATCCATTCTGGTATAAATAAATAAATATTCATGGACATTTTACACGCTCTAGTCATAAACTAACGGTTTTATTATGGGAAGTAGAGTGTTGATATAATATTTATATGGGCTTTTTATTCGTAAATACACCGATAGTAACACCTACGTATAGAAAAATATTAATTCATGTTTTCATATACTTAGGTAAATCTTTGTTGGATGGGGATCGAACCCAAGACCCACAGAAAATCGAAATATACTTTATTATAGTTCACTGTTTTTATTTTGTGATTTCTTAAGGGTGCCATAAATTTTTCTTTTATATAATAAATATTTTTTCCTCTCACAAATCGTTAAAGCTATTTCTGAGAATATTTTTATTTGTTTGTTTACGACTGAAAACGTGAAACTTATTTTAGTATCATAAAAACACTGCTTCAGCGAGTGATTTATTTCTTATTTAGACAGACTTACTACTGTCGCTAGATAAAAAAACTAATAAAATAATATTTATAGACAATTCAGACAACGCCATCTAGTCACAAATTACGTAAACCTTGGAATAAGATTGTTGATAAAATCTACTTGTTTGCACAAGTTGTACTATAATTTTTAAATACCACCTGTCCGCACAAAACGCTTTGGCTCAACTTTCATTTTTCGGACCGCGATAGAATGAAATTCCTTGCCGGCGTCAGTGTTTCCAGATATAATTTGGAAGTTTTCAAGAGGAGAGTGAATAGGTTCTATCCGTTATCACCGTAGGCCGCATCATCATTTAACATCAGATGTGATTGCGGCCAAGCGTTTGCATATAATGCATAAAAAAAAAACATACGGCAACATTACGGAAGACATCCTAACCCAAAAGAACCATTCAAATCGCCAACATAATCCAAACCCATTTTGAGGTAGATAGGTAGATTCCATAATTAAAATCCACATTAAGTTGATTACCAGCTAATATCACTTTAATTGCACACTTAACTACAATTTCATCAGCTAAAGTGTCTAAACGGCAACACTGCTGTTATGGGACTGTAAAAGACCCACTTTAAGCAGTGAATGTGGGCTGGTTTACGAGCCGGGCTTATTTCTTGACACTTCAACGAATTATTACGTGCACCTTGGAAGTAGAACAAGGTAGAAAAAATATTACGCCGAGTTAACTAAGAATAATAATGATTTATTTATTTTATTTCTTAGGAAAATAGACAGTCTTATAAACTATATCTAAACTAAAATTATATCTCTTGACCACTTATAAGTTCTCGTATATAGTAATGATCAGTTGGACTATCTATAGATCGTTTGCAACGGTCTGTAGATAGCTCAACTGTTTCTTATGTATTATATCTACAGACCGCAAAGATAATTGAACCACAAACGTCATGGGATAATAAAGTACTTACCAAATACGCAATTCAATTGGCAATTAAGTAATATAAAATCGTTATAATTATGTCACTGTTTGGGGTTCTATTAATGACTTGATTTTGTACGTGACTCCACTCGCTAATTCTACCGGATGGTTTTAAAGTGTACCACGAATATCGTCACCGTAAAGCAAAAAGACAGTAACTCGTAAAGTGAATTAAATTGAGTATTTCAGTCAATACTTGTATTACATTATTGAAGTACACATGCCATTATTGCAACGTGATTGAACAGGTATTGCAAACAATATCTTAATACTTTATCAGTTTTTTTCAGTACAAAGATTTATGTTTCTGATTTGGGCAAGTAATAAAAAACTAAGCGTTTTTACTAAAATTCGATAGTTTCTAAATAATTAATTATTAGTTTTCTCGTCTATTTGTTGTTATTTATAAAAAAAACATATTTAAATCTTCATTCACTAGTCCAAAATAAAATTTAAAAAAAATGTTTGGGTATTTGACCTACTTCCTGTTTCATAATCTCGTGCGTAATGCCTTGTTAGAACAAAGATGTAATAAATTTAAGTCATTCATTGTTTGTGGTTGGTTTATAGCGCTGACTATGGTAGGTGGCTGTTCTTGTCTTGGCAGGTGTATATCATTTTCATTTCCTTATTAGGGTAATTAGCAATTTTTGCACTTTTAGCTGTTTTTTTAATTTTGTTTCAAGGAATTTTAAGTAAAAATATGTTATTAGTTGTCATATCATATGGTAATACCATTATTTGTTATGCTTTGATTACTTGAAACAGAAATATAAGGTCTTTACTTTGTACTTTGATGGTAGATTTTGTTTAAAAAAATAGTATCTTCTTAATCGAAATAGACATTTACCTATAAATTTCTAGTAGGTTTTTACCAAATTATCTAAGAAAAGTTTCGACTAAAGTCGAATCATAAAATATGCCTGCATTCCTTTTGAGAGATTCAAAATAAAAATGTAATTTTTACATACTTACATAGTTAATAGACAAAACATAAAGATCAACGACAACGTTAAAACACAGTAGTCATTATTTACAGTCCGTAATTGTCTGAATGAAATACTACAAGCATAATTACTAATTGTATTTAAAACGACCTAAATATCCCTTTCAATTAAGCAACAGTGTATTCAAAACTACCGCTAAATATGACATTTTGTTTCGAAGTAAAAAAGCACTAATTCACGTGCAACTTAGTAAGGAGACTATAAATTAAAAAAAGTTAAGTGGTCTATAAAGAAAGGCGATCGGAAACGGTCGTTAAGTCATTTAACAGCCTAACTTACGCCATTTATTACTTGCACAAGAGAGGTAAAGTGATACCTTGGGTAATATAAAAATACTTAAATTCTTAAATACACTTTGTTTCTTTGAATCTGTGTAAAATCATTTAAATCCCTATTTTAAATAGGCACCATAATATTTTTCATCCAAGATACCCTATAAAAACATTTTTTAATAAATAAACATGGTAAACCTAAATCATGATTGAGTAACCATATTAGTTTATTTGTCTCAAAAATACCTTATGAATTTAATTAATAAAATATAATTAATAGATAGACTATCCAGATACTTCAAGAAAATACCTAGGATATACCATAGGTACCATACTCTTGATTTTTTTTTAATTATGTAAGTAAAATTTAGTTTTTTATGTTTTTTTACTTACACGTTTTGGGTATTAGAGCGACGATATCACGTTACCGCTTGTCAAAAGCCTGTATTCATTTTTATCGAACGAATTCGCATACACTCGACAATTCGATTTAATTTGGCACGTGAATGATTGCAATCGGATTAATTAATTCATAGATTTGAGAACTGAAAACTGTCAGGGTGATATGAATTTGATTTATTTTTACATCGACTTATAAAAAGGATAAAAATATTTTTGAAAACTAGAGATATTTGTCATTGAACTACAGAAAGTGAAATTGTTCAAATATTGTCTAAGAAAATGTATTTTTGCACAATACTGCTCGATATTGTCCAGGATTATTTATTTATTTATATAGATAGAAAGTTTATCTTATTATTTTGAGTTTATGTATGATGACCACATGT
The DNA here is from genome assembly GCA_932527185.1 of Ecliptopera silaceata. NCBI lineage: Eukaryota > Metazoa > Arthropoda > Insecta > Lepidoptera > Geometridae > Ecliptopera > Ecliptopera silaceata. The sequence continues at coordinate 5,943,794 of OW052211.1, forward strand.
CAAAATTGACTTTTCATAATTTCAATTTACGCCTGAAAATGTCTTCGTAATTTTTTAAAGAAATCACGGTCTTATGTGTTTATAAATATTTTATAACTCTTTTGCTACAAACTACTAAAGGAATCAAGAAAAAATAAATTTTCCTAGAACAATGCTTTCAAATCCTGAAACACTTTGGCTTAATCCTTCTTTTCATTATAAAAATAGTAAAAAACTGCGCATGGTTTTATTTCTCAGATCCATTATCAAGGTGTCATAAAAACGGAGAGGTTAGTATGACTAACTAGATTAATGATCGACACTTTTTTTACATTATTTATTTAAAGATTTTTAATAAGCAAAAACCATTATTAAAGTCAATATTAATAGCTAAAAACTAAAACATAATTAAACTATAGTAACTGTACCTCTACCATGAGTTGTCACAGTAAAATCGCCCGACTTTACTACAGTAGTTACGTCAATATTAGTATGACGAATTTTAGTACCCAACTATCCGCTAGAGGCGCTGTACAAATCTTCATACATTTTTTTAACTACAGACGCTAGCGAGTATAGTAGCTACTGATCCCATGCGTAAGACTGCTTTATCGTTAGTCTTTTGTTTTTTGATACAATAGGCTAAACCAATATTTCATAATATTATGTTAAGTTATAACTAAAGCCTTTTGTATAAAAAAATATGTGGTGACCGCATGTAGTTCAGCAAGATGGAGCGACGATCTGCGGAATGTAGCTGGAAAATAATGGATAAGAGCCTTAGCCCGAGCTCAGTGGCGCATCTTATGCCTTGATCACACGTACCGAGTAAACCGGCGAGACAGTGACGTATTTAAGATACACTGCGCGCTAACGCTGCAACGTTCAACAGTAAAACTGATGTCGACGCGCAGTGTATCTCAAATACGTCTCTGTCTCCCCGGTTTACTCGGTACGTGTGACCAAGGCATATGGACCTGCGTACAGCAGTGGACTGATATAGATTGATGTTGACGAGAAATGTACGTCTACTGTACTAAAACTATATAATAAAAAAAATGGTAGCACTCCGGGAGTGCCGGCAGAAGTGAAAACTTCAATATTAACGTTGTGTTTTCACTTTTAAGTTTTCACTTCAAAAATATAACCACAGTCGTCATAATGACAATGACAATCACAATGACACAGACACATTCGCGCAAGCGCGAATGTGTCAAGCACAACGACGAAGACAACGAATGATGAACGTCACGTTCGATGAACGTCACGAGTCACGTGACCCTGACTGAGTTTTCACTTCAATAAGATGGAAGCGATACAGTTAAATACAAGTTAGGCGAAACGATTCGTACGATATAATAGAGTCTATCTGGTTATGCGCGCGCGGCGAGCGATACGTGTTTCCCGTGCGAAGGTGCTCAGAGCGTCTGTCGGCTGCCGGCGCGCGAGTGCCGCTACTCGGTCCTCCGCCCCCGCGCTCCGCACCGCACCGCGTGTTGGCAGCGCCTTGTACTCGCCTTGTACGATGTCGCCACAACACTATTTAATTGTTTGAGTCATACGTCGCGTGACCGCAAGTGTGTTCTTTTGTCGTCTCTTGTTTTACGAGCAATGTATAAAAATTAAATAAGATCTTACGCTTTTTCGACGTCACGTGACCCTGACGCGAGTTTGAAAGTTTTTACCCACCCAGCGCCGCTAAAGAAGTTTTCACTTCAAAAATCCCTTGATCCTTGAATATCATTTTTACTTTTAATAACAGTAAAAAAGTCAAAATCACAAAGAACGAGAAATCTCATTACCACACCTATAAAGCTCAAGGGACAGGTAATCAGACTTTATTTCTCCAAATAAGCGACAGTGCGTGTCGTGTCGACTGCGACATTTTATACCACTTGATGAGAAATGTCAGAGATCCGTCAATGACACCCGACTTAGACACAAAAAGGCCTTATTACCCTCACTTTAAGGTTCATTATAGCAGAGGAATGAGCCCGGTCTTAATGACACCTCGCAATCGATGCCCGTGACGTCATCGGACGGTCTTTGAGGAAAGGTTTTTGTCTTTCCTTTCAGTTAAGCAATATTGTACGGTTTTAAGTTTTCTTTGGAATTATAAAATAACTCAGATTAACGGGCGGTTTCTCGAACGATGATCAACGTAAAAATCAAATAATTACTAATAGTCAAAATCGGATCAATCGTGATTTGGGTCCGGAACCGGCCGTAAATAGGTAATATCAAAATAATCATAGCTTGTAGTGTTTTCGATTTAATTCTCGAAATGACTCGCTAAAAACAATCATGAAATTTCCACGAACAAAATAATGTTGCCAGTTCTTATGGTGTGATATTTCCCTGTGTGGTTATTAAGTAGTAAACACGCTAATGGAACGAACACACACTACCACCATGTCAAAAAAACTGGGTATGGAAATACAATAAAAGACATTTTAATTTTTTTGTTTTTGTGAAGTTTGAAAAAGATTATGGCAATTTTTTTTTATTGCGAACGACTTGATACAATTTTTACGGGAAATAACTTAAATTTATAAATTTAAATCTATTTTTTTTAATACAGGAACTTTGATGTTTTATTATAATTTAATATTAGTTTTCGCTGAAATATTTGGTAGCAGAAAAGTCCAATACAACTATTAAAATGACCAATATTTGAAAAATCATATTCTATGTCACGTTGGTTTCCTACCAGAATAATAATTTAAATAAAATTGTATTTCGCGAGAACTCTACTAAATTAAACATTCTCAAGATACCACGATCTATCGGAAGAGAAAGCTCATTATTTCTCCCTGGTTATTAGATTCTGAGGCGTCAGCACGAATAAATGACAATCGTAAACCAAAGGTAACGTAGCATATTCGATTTACATTGCGTCAAGACGGAGTATCGTTCGACTGTCGAGCTGGCGTTTGACACGCAATGTAAATCGAATACTTTTACTTTACGATTGTTACATTTATCGTGCTCACTCTTTTGATCTCGGCATCGGCTGTTCTATAATAGTCAATCTATCTTTTTCTTACAGATAAACCATTATAAAAAAATGTTAATTATTTATTATAGTAAATAAAATCCACAGCTTAAAATATTTAAAGTATGATAAGTACACATAAGTTACAAACACTTAAAGCCAATTATTGGATTTATATTCTACTAAGAAATATATCTTATCTTGACGACCGATGTGGCGCGGCGGGTGAAGGTCCGCCTGCGAAGCGGAGGTTGCGGGTTCGATTCCCGCCTTGGGATAAATGTTTGTATGATCTGCAAATATTTATTCCGGGTGTTCTGGGTATTTTATATGTATAATAAAAAATAACTAACAATGTTATGTATTGAATTAAGTATGTCAGTCTTCTAGTATCCATAACACAAGCTCTGCTTAGCTTGGGGCTAGATGATATTGTGTGGATTGTCCAGCATTATTTATATAGCGCAGATGCCTATCATACAGGCTTTTTAGTCTATTTTAGGCATTTGAGGCTTCATTTGTTTATATACAACATACTTACTACATTTAAATTTAACATCTTAAGTAATCACTGTATATTTTGTCATTTTATGTGTGCCCAAACAAATTATTTATTTATTATTATATAGTTATATTTTTTTAATAACGACGGTCGCGTAATTGTAACATCTATAAAATCAAACTAGCCTTCGAGTACAATGGTATCATTGATATGGATTTCATCTTCAAAAGTTTACACATAAATCTAGCCATAAAAATACATTTTGGCCACAAAAATAAATCTATTTTTGTAATACTTGAAGTATTTTCAATACAGCGTCGTACCTAAACATTTTAACAAGTCAAATTAAAACAGTCCTTAACAAAATGAGTTAGAACTCAGTTTGGAGTGTTGAAGGTTGAAGGGACATTTTAATACAATGTTGAGTTCATTGGGGTGGCTAACTAGAAAAGTTTTTATTGGTATTTAGAAAGGCCGTTTTCTAGTAATTGGAATTTTTAAAGTCATAAACCTTGTGTATGTAAGGTACATGTGAAACTAGATAGCATTGTATTAAATGACCATGAATATGTATTTATTAATATCTAATCTATAAATCGCAATTTAAAATATTTTAAACGCACATAACATTTTTTTTCTTATTTTGTCTATACTTTCCATTTAGAGTCCCCGCAGACTGCAGACTTTTTATCGGCCGATAGTTTAGTTGGCTTCTTAATCAGTATGAAGATGTATGCAGATGCGCACATAACAGTGATTCAGTCTTCATACTGATTAAGAACCGACCAAACTATCGACCTATAAAAAGTCTGCAGTTTGCGGGGACTCTTAAAGTTCTCAAAAATTGAAAAAATAGATTGTCAGCAATACTTATTTAGGAATTTTGACATAAAGCAACTCATAAACGATTATGAAAAATATATGAGGCCATCTGAGCCAAAACCAAACTTATTGTTCTTATTTTACTTTGAATTTGATCCAAATAAAACCTTTCGTAAAAATATCCTCGCATCAAAAACATGGCGCATTATTAATCCTCCCGATATTTCCACAAAATGCTAAACGTCCACAACGCAAACATCCCAAGCCGTTCGTGTTTTTGAACCGATCTGAATTGGAAAGTCGGGAATAGATTTACACGAACCGACACGACATCTCGATATCGGAGAGCTAATCTTATGACAGGCGTATAAGGTCCACATACGCACACGCTCCATGTTGTGTTTTTTTGTGCGAGTAACAGACGTACCTAATTGTTGTAGATGTTAGTAACGGCATATGTATAACGCCCAATTTATTACTTTATTCTCTAATTTGTCGTATCGGTTTAGCAAGGGAACAGTAGCTGCTTCATTTTCATTCACCGATTTTATATGTTTTGTTCATGGTTCACGTCATGGTTATTCATCATCATCAACCTATATCAATCCACGCTGGACGTAGATCTCTCCCAAGTATGATATTTTTTTATTTTTTATTTATTGTTTACAGTGAAGCTGGACTTCGGCTCTACTAAAAATGATAAAAATAAATAAACAAAATAGATAACAACTTTATAAACAAACCTCTTCGTAACCAATTTTCTTTAAGAGCGGTCTTATCGCTTACCGCGTTTTCTTCCTGACAACCTTACTAAGTCTAAAATAGTAAGGTCTATTAAGCCTCAAAAATTGCTAGGTAGGTACATATTTTCTGTTTATATTTGGTGAAATTGTACATAAAATATCGTGTCGGGTCGCTGTTTTATTAAACCGAATTCTGTTGGTCTAAATTAAATCGTGTGGCGTTTTTAGGGCATTTAGTCCCTCGAGCTTTGACGTCAGGGCTGTACAATATTCATCTGTGTTGATATTTTTTCTTATACAGTGTATATAATTACCATTTTCAAAAATATGAAACTAAAAACGATGCTCCACTAAAATAAATCAGTAGGTTATATATCCAGTGGCTTGTAGGTAAATAGTAAAATAAGCAGATCTTGTCCAGAAATATTACAAAAAAAAAGGTAACACTCCGGGAGTGCCGGCAGAAGTGAAAACTTCAATATTAACGTTGTGTTTTCACTTTTAAGTTTTCACTTCAAAATTATAACCACAGACGTCATAATGACAATGACAATCACAATGACACAGACACATTCGCGCAAGCGCCCTGTGCCGCCTAAACAGAGCACACTCAGGCACGGTAGAAAGAGTGGGAGATACTAGTTCCTCTCCCTTCCCCTCGATCTTACGCTTTTTATCAACGTCACGTGACCCTGACGCGAGTTTGAAAGTTTTTACCCACCCAGCGCCGCTAAAGAAGTTTTCACTTCAAAAAACTTGATAGGTGTCAAGGGACACCCAGATGGAACGAAGTTCCTTTCGATTAATTAGTATTAATATTTACTATGTACAAAGAACCTGTATACACTCAGCTAAAATAATCATCGCGACACCACACGGTTCAATGTGAAACTGGCTTGCTTTCTATGAGAGACAGACAGACAGAGCAACACGCGCACGCCGCACGGCTTACAACTATAGTAAAAGTGTCGTTACAACTTTTGGTCTTATTTTCTACTACTATTGCGAATTTTACAGCAACGCTTATTAAGTTAAAATTTTGATACAAAATTTGTTACCATTTTTGCCATTTTTGCCATTTTTTTTAATGGAGCACTCTTTGAATCCTGGTTTCAAGAACAATACATTATTATTTTGTTTTCAGGTGTTGTGGTTACACCCTGTATGTTCTCGGTCTCGTTTGATAGTTATAACCCTACTCTGTCATGCATTGTCATTTAAAATGGACACGGACATTCTTGCTCTGAGAAAAATAACATAAAAACAAAAAAAAAACACAAAGTGACATACACAACAAATTGTATATAAAATATCTTATTTAAGTCATTAATTGATATAATGAATAATAATAATTATTATTCACGGACATTTCACACATCACACTCTAGTCCCAAACTAGACATAGACATAAACATTTATATAATTACTACATATAGCACACAATACAGAAAAACTAAGCAAAGCTTGTGATGTGTGCAATTTCCGTGAATACTTATTTATCTATTTATACATGAACTGTCCAAGTTACGAGTACATTTCTATGGTAAATCGGCGGAAAACCTGGTTTAATCATAAAATGTTATTTTTATGGCTTCATGAGGGGGAAGGTGATTTTCCCGCTACAGTGCTGTCTTTTAGTATGGCACATTTTGTGATACAACAATAGTCATGTTTTACACATCACGCTTTAGTTGCAAACTAAGCACAGCATGTACTATGGGAACTACATTATTGATCGAATACTTACATTTTTTTTGTAAATAGATAAAATACATAGATACAGAAAAAACGTCAGTGTACACAACAGATGTTTATTTGGTGGAGATCGAACCCACAACACGCAACATGGAAGGCTGAGCTGTGCGTGTGACGCCCTTTTTTATATAATATAGGCAAGCGCTTGACCGCAATCACAAAACTCATCAAAAACAGTTTTTACTCTAATTGTTATCTTTTGTAACAGTTTTTTTATACTTTTTCAGAGGTAACATCGTGTGCCACAGCAAAAACCGCGCACTGCACCCTCGTCAGTAGCTTCCGGCGAAAGTTCCAGATTGACTAGGATGAACAAGAAAGTGAAAAGTAGTTTGCTATTCGACAACTTCCTAACATGTTGATCGTTGGATAAGTTTTGATGATGCACGCAATGTTTATACTTGGAAATGTCTTTTTTAGGGGTCCGTACCTAGTAAAATAGGATCTTATTAGTACTTCGATGTTTTTTCTGTCTGCTCGTTTGGGCAAACAAATAAAACTTTTTAACAAAAAAAATGAAACAGCCGAAAAACTGTTTGTTTATTTGTTGGTTTACTTGTATAAGTTCTTAAACTTTTGAAGTAAACCTAATAATTTTGAAGATTATTTAGAATCTTATATACCTTCTAGGTGCCAGTTCCACGCAACCAGAGCCAAAATAAACTATAAAATTTACGACATGATAAATAAAATAAATATTATAGACATATTCGTCATTATATTGTTCGTGAATATTTGTTACTTAGGTATTAATATTTTTTTATTAGTAATAATAACTTGAATGTGCAAAGGATAAAATTAAAATAGTCTACCCGTAAAACCGAAGTATGCTATGAATATTCTATAAATATATATTTATATAGGTACTTGTAACTAATTAGTACTTATATAAATATCTATATATAGAATATTATATAAGTTATAAGGAAGTACAAATGATGTCCATAACTGGTTACTCAATCATTATATTATCTATACAATCTGCTCATTAACTATTCACAATGCCTCCATCTGATTGCATATCTTCAATTAATGTAATCATTGATAAGCCTGACAGCTGTCAGTCGATCTAGTTTTGAGTTATAATTTATGATATAAGTAGATATTATTTATTTATATATGTCACAGTAAAATCGCCTGACTTTACTACAGTAGTTACGTCAATATTAGTATGACGAATTTTAGTACCCAACTATCCGCTAGAGGCGCTGTACAAATCTTCATACATTTTTTTAACTACAGACGCTAGCGAGTGTAGTAAATATAGTATAGTAAAAACTCATGGTAGACCTACAGGTGGGGTGGGCCATCTGTTTGTTCCATCACTTACTGAAAATAATACATATACTTAATACAATTATTTTTTATATTATTATATCTATATATATATCTATAAATCAATGCCACTCTTCGTTCTTCTTCTTATCGTGTCGATGCTACAACTGTATTTTGTTGTAGCATCGTGTTGGAAAGATTAGCCAGACTAGACACTGCTTTACCGTGCCTAGCTGTTACCGGTGTGCGCCACGAGGAGGCTCTTTCCATGCACCCCATGCATGCACTTTTCGTTGTTGTTTTATAACTTAAGAACGGGCTCACCTATCCAAACCAAATTTTTAGGCTTTATTCGGACTAATTAGCAGATGGTTTATGTGAAGTTTGCATAAGTTTGCTGTCGAGTGGTTCTTCATTTTTTATTGCCTTTAAGGCGGAACAGAGTTCGCTGGATCAGCTAGTATAATACAAAATAAGAACAACATGTAATAGTACTAACTAAATATATTTTATTACCAAGAATTCAAAAGATCTGGCCAAATCTATATTACCTTATGCCAAAAAAAAAGAAATACTTAGATAAAAAATAATTAAAAATTTACTTAATTACTTATTTTACAAATCATCAAAATAGAATAATAACTTTACTTATTACATAATTACATTTTTTTTTATGTCGTTTGAAAATTTTATGATAATAATATGTTTTAAAATATGTATAAGTCTGACTCCCTGTATATTTAGGATCGCCAGCCACACCACAGCTATATTTAAGCTTTTATATCTACAAACGTGTTATCATGAATATGCCTCGCCCATCGTTGCCCCGAAATAATCGAACACGCATTTGCTAATTAATTAGAGACTGTTGCCATTAATTCGGAACAATTATACACTAAAATTGTCAAACAGAAATGTGACACAAATGACATGAAACTGCATGGACATATTCAAGCTCATTTTGGTCATGATAGATAATATGACAAGAGTTTCAACTTTATTACGCACTATTTGTGCTTGATGGAAGTCAAACCCACGACCAACAAGAGAGCAAAACTAATAACCGAAACTAATGAGCGTAATTAAATAAATAATGCTGGACAATCCTCACAACATCATCTAGCCCCAAGCTACGCGAGTTTGTTGTATGTACTAGACTGACATACTTAATACAATACATTACATAGATATTTAGAAGACCCGGAATAAATATTTGCAGATCGTACAAAAAATTATCTTAAGGCGGGAATCGAATCCGCAACCTCCACGTTGTTACGATTTTTTTCAACTGATAGTACTATCTAGTGTCTTTTCCAGGAACTAACTCGATTTTATCAATATTATTGTTACTTTATTTTTACAGAGATTCACTAGATGGCGCTATCCGTCATTTTTTTTTTGTAGAAGAAATTGTCTATCGTTCATTCTATGATTCGTTTTTAATTGTCGATGCTAAATCCGCCATTACAGATTTGTCTGACGTCATCGGACAACCTCAAAATTTACATTTTCAATAAGCAGTTTTTTTAGTTGTTCGGGCATTTGATTTTATGCCCAAATAAGGACATTTGTGGACTCTAGAGGTCGTATCACGGTCATAGCAGTGGGAGAGGCAGAGGGTATAAATAGAAGCCCTCGCTGGAGGCTCATTCTTTCCTGTTGTACATCGTTGTCGGGCGGACAAGTTCCAGTCGAAGTCGCTGGAGGTACACGCTGTTCTAATTCGTCAGCGATTCTCTAGTCAGTGTCATCAAGTGCGGAATTATGTGATTTTCAGGACCGCTGAGTTCAACAGAAAGGCCGTAAGCCTGCCGCCTGCAGCCTGCCATTTTCAAGCTTACATAGCTTCGCTATTATCTCTGAAAAGGAGATACTTCGTTTAACCTCCAAAATCAGGTACGTAAACGAAGCTTTCACTATATTTTGCAGGCTTTAAAATGTGTTATTTAGGAGTATAATTTCTGTGTACATTACCGTATAGGTTAACTATTGTGTGGAAGTTTGGACCAGCTACATCGTGCCTACGCGTTGCCACCTGGAGTGCTTTCTTTATTTAATCTTACGCTTACTGCTTTTGCTCACATGCGAATGGTGATTTCCAGGAGGTGCTTGGTACGGGCCACACCGGCTTAGTACAGGCTAGCCTACCTCTGCTTGCCGCGTGCCTAGTGCCGCCGCTGACCACGCGCCCAGCTCGTGCAGGCCTGCTGAGTGTGCCAGCAGCCGCGTGGCGCAAATCCGTGCCGCCGCGTGTCGACCAAGCGTGAGGCTGCGATTGCGGTTCTCACCACGTGGACAGCCATCTCTCCGGTCGGCAACGATTACTAGCCCCCCCCGTATCAAAAGTCGGTATTTATACACCCTTCGGGGTTCCATTTTTATTATCGGATGTAAATCCTGGCGCCCACTTTAATCTGAAGCACGTTCCACGTAGATCATAATTATTTTACATAACGTTGAATAATTGAGGAAGTAATTTAGTAAATAAATATAAGTTTTCTGTAGTAAAAGGATAAATCATTGCTCACCGAAAGACGTTCCCACATACTTTGTACCCTAGAGAAAGCTCTAGAGCTAGTCGGCAATCTTTAATTTATGTACTTAGAAAAATGATGTATTCACTTTAGCGTTAACCTTATTTAACCATATTTCAACATTTTGTATCAGGTAAAATACTATATTTTAATACAATTGGTTTTGATAGGGAGTTCTATTATGGTAGTTTGATAGGGTGTTTTATTGTTGTAGTCTGATAGTGAGTGTAATAATTAAGTATTTACCTGTACCTGTAGTTGTAACATAGGAAATTTATAAAATAAAATACCATGTATTATATATTGATCCAGTATTTTATTTAATCATGCCACTTTAGGTAGGTCAAACTTTTTGAAGTGAAAACTTCTTTAGCGGCGCTGGGTGGGTAAAAACTTTCAAACTCGCGTCAGGGTCACGTGACGTCGAAAAAGCGTAAGATCTTATTTAATTTTTATACATTGCTCGTAAAACAAGAGACGACAAAAGAACACACTTGCGGTCACGCGACGTATGACTCAAACAATTAAATAGTGTTGTGGCGACATGACGTGACGATGACGTGGCGACATGACGTGACGTGACGATGACTCGCGCTTGCGCGAATGTGACACAACGACATGACACAATCACAATGACACAGACACATTCGCGCTTGCGCGAATGTGTCTGTGTCAGTGTGTCTTCGTTGTCTTCGTCGTTGTGTCACATTCGCGCTTGCGCGAATGTGACACAATGACATGACACAATCACGACTGTGGTTATATTTTTGAAGTGAAAACTTAAAAGTGAAAACACAACGTTAATATTGAAGTTTTCACTTCTGCCGGCACTCCCGGAGTGCTACCATTTTTTTTTCTTTTTAATTCGTAACAACGTCGCAGACCTTCGCTCGCCGCGCCACATCGGTCGTCAAAATTGAACGCCTGTCTAATTAATATTATAAAACAATTAATTAAAACCGTTCCAAAACTTTACGAATAAACAGAGATACCTATAACCCAACAAATTACAAGCAAATTACTTTTAACGATTCCCAACTAATACTTTAAACCCTTTAAAATTAATCCTTAAATCGTGGGGTGAAATTCATGTGTATACCTTTTTGTTTCTCTTGACATAATAGGACAGCTAGTTCACTTCTATCCTATAACAAACAATTACAAAAAACATTGTCTTTGATATTGCTAAGACTGTTTCCCTTGACATAATAGCACAGCTAGTTCACTTTTATAACAAACTAGCTGTCCCGGCGAACTTCGTACCGCCTTAGAGAGATTTTTTTTTCTGAAAGATTTTCTTAATTTTTTTTTCGTAAGAACCTTGTACAGACAGAGTATTAGAAAATTACAAAAAAAAAATCAACCAAATCGGTCAAGCCGTTTTCATGCTATGTCGTGACAACGGAAAACGGGTTTCATTTTTATATATATAGACAATTACAAAAAACATTGTCTTTGAGATTGCTAAGACCAAAATACTAAATATCTAAGTTATAATGACTTAAATAATAATTACGCATATAGGATGACTCGAAAATTCCACTACGTCTAATCAATAAAACTGTATTGCATCAGCTTTCAAATAACCAATCTAATCCAGCCCCATTCCATCATCGAACCACCAGACGTACGGAAACGCGACACCCATTCATGGTGGACATACCAACAATCCGCGCAAAATGCTTTGGCTCAACTTTTATTTTAAGGACCGCTAAAGAATGGAATTCGTTGCCGGCATCGGTGTTTCCAGATACATATAATTTGGACATTTTCAAGAGGAGAGTGAATAGGTTATATCTAGGCAAACGCGTTACATCGTAGGCCGCATCATCATTTAGCATCAGATGTGATTGCGGCCAAGCGTTTGCCTATATAAAAATGTGTAATTAACATTACCTACTAGACAATTACAAAAAACATTGTCTTTGAGATTGCTAAGACCAAAATACTAAATATCTAAGTTATAATGACTTAAATAATAATTACGCATATAGGATGACTCGAAAATTCCACATAAAGTCGGTTTTTTGTTTTGTAAACATTATCTTGGGTTACATTATATGTAACTAACGTGTCAACATTAGTTCTGTCTTTGCTCAAATTGGAGTTTCAAATTTTCTGACATGTCTGTGGTACATTTCAATTTCGAAAGTAGTTTTTTTGACGTGACAACGTCTTATATATCGATAGAGCCGGCTGCACGCACGAAAAAACATGACTCATGAGGCGTTCTGAGGCGTTCTGAGGCGTTCTGAGGCGTTCCATGAAGTGCAAGCGAGAGCGCGGATTATTTTGCAGAACCGCTTACAATACCGTTCGTTGACGTTGTCACGTTCAACTATCGTCAGTAAACCGACTTTACAGACAACCATTTTTTTAGAAGACTTTTTGTCGTCATGAGTGTTCCAGCTACATTGGAATTAAGCTGTGCATCCTCCTGGAAGCTTTGTACTGTGAATTAATATCCCTGAATGTGAAACGCTCGTGTTTTTCAAGATAGGAGGGGCTTATAACGTATTAATATATTTTCAGTAGAAATTGTCTGATATTTCAGTTTTGGCTTCATTGTCAGAAATAAGTAGGCAAGTAGTTTGATTGTAGAAGCGAGTGATTTGTTTATAGAAAACTGGGGCCCGATCGTGATAAATTGTAACGTAAACGTTTCGTCTTAGCAACAGCTAATGTTCAACAACGATACGTGTACTTAGCGTGTGCAAAATCGCATCACTGTAATGGCTAACTGCTCATCTTTTTTCCTTTGGTGTGACAAGCGGTTATCGCACCACCTTCGGCTCACTAACGTTTCAAATGTTGAATGTTATTGGCTACACGCTTATCGCGATCTCAGAATGTCTATAATGTGGAGCAGTTTTGTGTGTGTTGCGAGAATTAGCGCGATGGCGGCCCTGTAGCTCTACCATGAGTTTTTACTATACTATATTTGCTACACTCGCTAGCGTCTGTAGTTAAAAAAAATGTATAAAGATTTGTACAGCGCCTCTAGCGGATAGTTGGGTACTAAAATTCGTAATACTAATATTGACGTAACTACTGTAGTAAAGTTAGGCGATTTTACTGTGACTGCTCATGGTAGAGGTACCTACTGTACTACGGAGCGGCAAGAGACATGACGTGGTAGATAACTGCGTTGGTTGACGCAACGCTGACGCACCGCTGTGACATTGACTGCGTTATAAATAAATAATGTTGGACAGTCCACACCACATCATCTAGCCCCAAGCTAAGCAGAGCTTGTGTTATGGTTACTAAAAGATTGACATACTTTCAATACAATACATTACATAGATAAATATTTTTTTATTGTACCTATGAAATACCCAGTGCCCCGGAATAAATATTTGCTGATCATACAAACATTTATGCCAAGGCGGGAATCGAACCCGCAACCTCCGTGTCGCAGGCCGCATGTTTTCCGCACACGGATGTTGTGGCAACACTGCGACTACATTTCAACGACCGAAGGTCCTTACATCGGTCGTTGAAATGTAGTCGCAGTGTTGCCACAACATCCGTGTGGCATATCTCGCTTCGGCTACATTAGCGGGCGAATATTCGTATCGTGTTGGCGCGACAAAAACATCATGTTCGGGTATAGGCGATCTTCTTGTCTAAATACTACGCGATGACACGATGTACCCGGCCACATACATCGCGTTAACACGAATATTCGCCGTAGCCCGCTAATGTGGCCCCAGCGTTAGAGATTAAAGACGTATCTACAATCTACCTGTCACAACAATATCTTTGCAAATCACTGATAATGCTTCTATTATTTAGGTATAGCATGTGTTCACCGTTTGTAAATGAGGCTTGTTGTATACAATTGTAATTATGTATTACATAAACAGGCTGCGGCACGCGATAGTTTTTATAACAAGGATTGTACACTAGTGTATATAACATGACAGGCGTCACAGCTCAGTTGGTATTAACTCTGTCTTTCGGACTTTATAAAAAAATAATAAAAGTAAAGAAAAAATATCGATAAACAAGGCAATATAACTGACAGGCGTCACAGCTCAATTGGTAGTAACTTCGGGGCGTGGGTTTAATTCTCACAAACAACAAATTTTCTGTGTTAGGGCAGTGCCATATTTTATGTTTTGATAAAAATAAAAATATTAAAAGATATATCAGCATTCTGGTTTCCATACAAGCTTGGTTTTAGGACTAGAACACGTTTATGTGTCCTTGACTGTAATAAATCTCGGTGGGAATCGAACCCACAACAGCCAACTGAACTATAACGCCTGCCAGTTATATTCTGCCATAATTTTCAAATACCTTTTTACAAAGTTTTTTTTAACCTTGCCAACTCTGGAGCAAGTTATTTTTGTAAGTAGAACATTAGGAAATCCGAATTTGTAACTTTAAACACGATTTATCTGTAAACCTATAAATAACAAGATCACTCGCATTCAAAGCAGTTGTTTGCAATCACAAACAGGATATATCAATGTCAAAAAGTCTGTTTGTTTGTTTAAAAAAAGCAATAAGAGACTATAAAAAAACGCTCCAATCATGTAACTAGTTAGGTGATAAAAATTTACACTAAACTTGATTGAAATTGATGAGACTGAAGACTGAATTGTTGTTTGAAATGTTTATTTACTGTAAAAAACGTGTAGGACGCCTTCCGGCGAGATGGAGCGACGATCTGCGGAGTGTAGCTGGCAAACACTGGATGAGAGAGCCGAAGACCGGGCTCAGTGGCGCGTCTTGGGTGAAACCTACGTCCAGCATTGGACTGCTATAGGTTGATGATGATGATGAAACATAAATACAAAAAAATATATTAGATATTATATTCGCAACATAAAATATGGCACAGAATTGAGATTCGAATTGTTATTAGTGAACCATAAAGAAACTAAAATCTTACAATAAAATAACGCAGTGTCTCAAAAGTATATAATTTATTAAAAAAAGCGAATAGCACCGGAATTTTCAAAAAAATATTTATTAGAGTACGAGATATTTTTCGTTATTTCATGGTAATCGTATTTTCAAAATTGCTAATGCAAAATATTTTTTTTATTTTGTTCAGTAATTTTAACTGCTAAAACCGATACAGTACGCTAGATGACTTAGCTTGCTGGTTTAGTGTGGTGTATTCGCCCATTACTTCACTAACCCAGCAAACTAAATCACCCAGCGAAATGCATCTAGCATGGTGCACGCCTTACTTAAATAGCAAAACTGATAAATTGCCATATTCAATGTATGCAAATTAGTAACTGGAATGCTCCAACAATTAAATCTAATCGTCGTATACTTACGTGCCTTATTGGGGGATAAATAGATAGATAACACTTTATTTCACAATGGAAAATACAAAAAATCTTAGACCTAACTTAATTTAGTACAATGGGCGGCCTTATTGCTGATAGCGATTTATTCCAGCCAACCGTATCAGGAATCAGCCAGTTAACTTTTAACTAGTCACCAATATGGATTAAATTCTCAAATCAGTCAGCGTAAACAATCCAGTTCCAATCGTGAACCAGTAGCTAATACGATATTCTACTTTGTACAGTGAGCACACTGCCTAATTTGAGCAATGGTCCGTGTGTGCGGGCCTTATTGCGCACATCGCAAGAGCCCGACGTAGCCAGTGCCGTGTAGAACCGCTACGGAACGCTACGCGAATCCGCCACGTCTACGGAACGCGAGCCCGTTTTTTTTTTAATTTTGAGTGCAGTGTTTTTTTTTGTGCTGTGTTTTTTTTTACGGTGACTTTTGTTGTGACTTCTGTAAGAGTTCGGGTTTTTGAGGTATGTTATGTACTTAATTAGATCATTTTTGAATGTAAGTGTTCCGTAGTTGATATATGTAACTTTTCAATATGTTCTTTTAACTTTGGGAATAAAAATACGACGTAACATATTTATTTGTTCAAACAAATATTTTTTTTAGGCTGGTAGGTACTTACTTGTTTACATTAATTATGTAGTAATTTTTATTTTCAATGTACCTTATTTATAGGGTCTCCGATTGTAATAATACTTTTTTATCTAATATATAGGTCATAATATGATATTATTCAACTAATTTATTACATTATAAAATTTCTAACCGGGTTAGGTCACGACATAACTGGACAGGCTTACAATATAATTTACACTTTACAGTGTAAATTTCATTTCAAAATTCAAAATAAATTTATATTTTTGTAATATTATACACGTTTTATTTGAAAAGAATTTAATTTCAGTAATCGCTTTAAAATATTCCACATACGACTTAAAATATTCCATTTAAAAGCAGTGAGGTATAAATATAACAATCGTAAACGTATCGAAACACGCGTTTGAGATACACTACGCGTCAACATCAGCTTTACTGTCGAACGTTGCAGCGGCAGCGCGCAGTGTGTATTAAATACGTTACGTTTGTGACATATATTCGTGCTCAGTCCTCAGTTTGTATCACTAATGTTCGCTTTGACCTGTAATTAAAAATAACTTTCAGCATAATTAAAATAACCTTTACTTAATTATTAAGCCACGCCTCAGTTTTCAAGGTTTTTATTCCACATTAATTATTAATTAAGTATATTAAGTTTTAAATAGCGTGATGTTATTGCGTGTTTCATACGTTAATTAATACTTAGTTTAATTTTTTTTTGTTTTTATATCTGCAATCAGTCTTCAGACTATAACCAGGTTTGGTGATAGCAGTCTGGCTTGTAGGTTATGAGCTCCAATGAGAACTCTTACGGCCGGTTTCTCGAACGATGATCAACGAAAAAATCTAATAATTACTATGTGTCAAACTCGGATCAATCGTGATTAGGGTTTCCAGAAACCGGCCGTTAGAATAGAATTATTTATTTCTATTCTATTCTATTTTATTCCCATATGTTTTCAGTATATCATTGCCCATCCAGGTCAATATGTTGTCTTCGAAGCCTCTTAGGGTGGCTGATTGTCGTGAGCTGTGTAGCCAAGTGACTGGAGTTATATATACTCTTCATCATCATCATCATCCACAACCTGACTTGCCCCACTGCTGGGTATAGGCCTCCCTTTGCTCTATCCATTCCGCACGGTTCTGAGCTGTTCTCATCCATCTGCGGCCCACGGTATTGACGATATCGTCAGTCCACCGTGCCGCTGGGCGTCCAACGCTAATTATTAAAATTATATAAGTACTCTTAACACGAAATATTTATCTATAATTTGAAAGTATGAACGTTGACCTATTTTAAATGACAACTCTGAAAATAAAGCTGTCTCTATCTTTACAGTCTGTGAGAGTGGGACGGCAATAATTATTATTATAACCGCTCGAATTGTTTGTTTGTAATGCTGGGGCCACATTAGCGGGCTACGGCGAATATTCGTGTTAACGCGATGTATGTGGCCGGGTACATCGTGTCACCGTGTAGTATTTAGACATGAAGATCGCCTATACCCGAACACGATGTTTTTGTCGCGCCAACACGATACGAATATTCGCCCGCTAATGTAGCCAAAGCATTATAAATAAATAAATAATGCTGACATATTAAGTTGGGTCATGAAAATGAAATTGAATTATAAAGAGCTACTACATGCTTTGTTATTACTCTGCTAAATCTAAACTAATATTATAAAAAGGAAAGATTTGATTGTTTGTTTGTTTGTGTGCATCGAATAGGCTCCGAAACGACTGGACCGATTTCAAAAATTCTTTCACTGTTGTAAAGCTACATTATCTGCGCTGAACACAGGATATATTATATATTCAAAAAAAATAAGGATGCTTACCAAAACTTCAATTATGTAACCCAAGGTGTATAAAAATACCTATTTTTTATAAAGGCTACCCGTGCGAAGCCGGGGCGTACTACTAGTAAACTATAAATTACTTTAGGCTCTTCTGAGCCCAGTTACTAACTTTAACGATTGGCTTTAGTTAGATTATAAATAAACGTTAAATTAGTTAGGTTACAAGAGTAAACCTATTAAAAGTAGATTAATATTTGTAGTGTTTTAAGTTATTAAAATTACTGTTGTGATTTTAAATTGTAACTTTACTACGATCTTTAAACTAGGTATTTTGAAAATTAGTTTATACTAATTCATTTTCGCAGTTTTTAAATGATTGGAAGTCAAGCAATGAAATTTTGGTGGAAATAAATTGACTGACAGAAAAATGAAATAAACAACAATTAAATAAATTAAACAAAAATAATAAATAAGTACGACGGATAGACGTAACATTTCATTTAGTAATTAGAAAAAACAAACTTACGACTATTACAGTATTTACAAAATGTACATAGGCATTTAAAATTGCAAACGATCCGTTGCAAACGATCTATAGATAGTTCAACTGATCCAAATCAGTACCAATCGGAAGCGTACTAGATACTGGCTGCATTGCCGCGCTGAATAGCAATGCTGATAGAAAATAATTCCATTTTACCTTCAATACACGATATTATTTTGAGAAAGATTTATAAAATAAATGAGTGAATAACAATGAAAACTTGAAAAAATGAAGAAGGTACTAACAAAAAAACAAAATCAATACAAGTTTATTCCGAGTTAAATCGTATAAGTTTATACAAAGTTCATTGAGAATCGTCTTTTATACAAGGTGATTCTAGGTGCCAGTTCTATGCGACCAGGTAACATTTCTACATTTCAGTCTGTAACCGCTTTGCCAAAATGTTATAGCAAGAAAGATAATAAAACTGTACCGAAATAGAATACAATTTTTATAACTTTTTCACGTGGTTTATGAGTTATGAAACTGAAATATTTCTGGTTTATTTTTTCTACTGGTTTACGTCTTCAACTTTGTCCGTGTTTTGATTATTTTTATCGTGTTTGACGTGAGAGACGTATGACCCGTGCCCACTTCGTTGGGCATATTTCGACCGTTTTTTCTCCGATTCACTTTTCAAAACGGACTACCACGTAAAAGCCTTTTTATTTTTCGGTTTTTTATATAACCTGTGACATTCAACAATTATGAGGCTTTCTACTAGTGAAATAATTTTTAAAATCGGTTCAGTAGATCCCGAGATTACCCCTTACAATTTAACAAACACATAAATTTTACTTTTTTATAATATTAGTATAGAAGTATAGATTTAAATGATTTGTGCGATTGCTAATCTAAACTAAAATCAGTTCTATTTCAAGTATCAAGACATAATTTGACAAACATTTTTGATAACACGAAAATAATTATAATGGCAGTGTTGTTATATTTTGTGCTTCTTTAAATAATAATGATATTTAATTATGAAGTTTGCATATATACTAGTGAAAATTAAATTTTATTTAATAAAAATTAGAATTAAATTTATTGCTTTTTATTCTTTTTTTAAAAATGAAGTTGCTTTAAAATATTTTAATCCGAAGTTATAGTACCTTTTTAAAGACCCTAATTTTGGCAATATGATACAAAAACTAAATATGTGACTTAGATTACAAGCACGTTTTTGAGATCATTGTCACGATCCTTTCTTTTTTTCACATATTCTATTCTCTATCAGCTATAAAATGACTTTTCTCAACACAAATAGAACTAACAGTTCCCAACTCGTTTAACTTATTTTAAATAAAAAATAAAAGCTAAATCAGTAGCAAACTGAAAAATTAAACAGACTTTTTGTTGAGCCAACACAATTGCAATGTTTACTGTACATTGAACTGCAAAAACAAATGAATCAACATTTTATTACAGAGAAAACAGCAATGTTAGTCGAAATATCACGATTTACGTTTCATAATAATGCATTGGAGATTGCCATTAGGTACTTCAAAGTAATTGATGATCAAAGCGCTAATGCATAATCAGTTGAGCTATCTATAGATTATTTTGTAAACGATCTATAGATAGCTCAACTGTTTTTATAAATTTTATAAAACAAATTGTACCTTTACTATTTTACATACCTTAATAGTTGTGATAAGTAAAATTTAATCATTTCTTAAATACAAAAAATAATTAAGCATAATTATATCGTTCTATTTTCAGAACTCTAATGCAAAGTCTATAATAAAATATATCGTTTTACTGATACTGAGCAAAATTGCTTACTAAATAATTTTGTAGAATATTTACATTGGCCAATGAATATGAAATCAGTGCTTATGATTGATTTGAGTTACAGTAGCATTGAGGTTAATAGAAAAGCATTTATTCACAAACTTACGACTACAGTATTTACAAAATGTACATAAGCATATAAAATACATAATAGTGAAGCTATTATGTTGAAATCGGGTTTGGTTTTTCATCATCAATAAAAACCAGATGATGATGATGATGATTTTTCTAATAAATATGTAATAACGCAGCTTTAAGTCTTAAAGAGGAAAGTACTTCCAATTAAATTTTCTTTGCTTACTTTGTTCTTAAAAGAACTTTTATTCTTCAAAGATGTAAAGAATATCCAATTCGTTATATTTATTTACGGAATTCCTTTCATTTTTATTATTTTTGCAAATATCATAATATCTTACAAGCTTGAAAAGTAAGGCTCGCTCAAAGAAAACCAAATCATGAAGGTATTATTTTGTACATCAAAATAATATGAAAAGAATAAGAACTTTCGACGACTTGATTCGAGTCTATTTCGTCTTTTGTTATTTAACTTTACCAAAAACATCTCTAGTAACATTCTTTGTTATGCTTCAGCCCGGTAACACCCACTGCAGGGTGTAGGCCTCCTTCATGACAAATATTTGTGTTTATCACACAAAAATCTGCTCGGGGTGGGAATCGAACCCACGACCCACAGCATGATAGGCAGAGCTTCTACCAACTGAGCTGTGACGCCTGTCAAATGTGAGCATATTATGTTAATTTTGTTTTGTTTACTTTTAATAGCTTTTGTGGCTTATTGTCTCAATTCTGTCAGTGTCAGTGTCTCTAATGTCATAAAACTAGAAGGAGGTAACAAAGAAGTATTTCCTAGACTATTACGTCACAGAGTCACGTACGATGCCTTACAGAGCGCGTCCAGTAACCGCTGGCAATTCACATTTCTCATAAAAACAAGTAAAGTGGAAAAGAACAAACAATTCTCGTATTTTATTTTCATTGTGTTCACAAAGCAAAATAAATAATTCTTCAACAAACAAAATTGTCTTCAAACTCTACTGCATTCAATTTCCAGAGAATCTTTATAAACAACTGATAAAAGAAAGAGCAAAGTGGTCCCCAATGCAATCTCAACTTCAGCTGTCTTCTGTCTCAGATCAAAGGAGCTCAACTAGAAAATGGTATTTTCACTGTATTTTTGAGATCTTTTGAACTTGGCTTAGGAGGAGTTATCACTTAAATAATATTTTTTTTAGAAATTTTATATTGAAAACCAATCATTTTTGGTACTTAGATAGACTTATGTTTGCTCGATTTAAGCTAGACGCAAAAGCAGAAACATCTAGATTTGTTTTAGTTAAACATAAACAATACATTGTTTTTCTTCTAAATGTTACCAATAACAAATAAATAGCTAAAATTATTGCCAGTTCAATAAATTCAATAACTGTCGACTAAACTATGATAGCTCTTTTATTTGATGGTAGGCAGTTATTTTTTATTACGATACAAAATATTTACTTATAGAAAATACCGAGAGTCAGGAAAACTGTCGAGGCGAAATAAATGTGTTTTTTTGAGCGTGTTTATTTTTATTTTATTATTCATTAAACTTACGACTATACAGTATTATAAAATACATAAGAAACCGTTGAGCTATCTACAGACTGCTGCAAACGATCTATAGATAGCTCAACTGATCCAAATCAGTACCAATCGGAAGCGTACCCAAGATACTGGTTGCATTGCCGCGCTGAATAGCAATGCTGATACGCTGGGCCAGATACTCACCAGCCCTCGGGTCACGCGTCGCTTCGACTAGATATTCATGGACATTTCACACATCACACTCTAGTCCCAAACTAAGCAAAACTTGTACTATGGGAACTAGACTGCTGAGAGAATACTTATATACATTTTTTTTTGTAAATACATACATAGACATAGAACAAATATTTACGTTCATCCCACAAACATTTGCTCTGGGTGGGAATCGAACCCACGACCCTCAGCATGGAAGGCAGAGCTTCAACTGTCCTGTGAAGATAACAGTAAGTTTTTTTAATATTATGTTTATCGTATTTAACAAAGTCAAAGTCAAAGTCAAAAATTACTTTATTCAGTAAAATCACAAGGATCATTTAGAATGCTGTACGGTCAGACATGAAGAGTATTTTTTCTATTATTTTTTTTTAGGTTTGTTCTTCTGTTCGCTCGTTTGATCGTATAATGCGTACGTTGCCTTAGATAATGTTCTATTTACAGAAGTGATTGCGATCTACGTTTTATGTTATGTGATATTTTATTGATATCAGCTACTTGAAGGTCGAGATTTTATATCTTTGGTAGATTGTGTACCTAAATAATTTGACACTTTGTTTAACACCAAGCGCCATTTATCAATCATTTTATTTTATTAACGTAATGGAGAATATTAATTCTTGTTATAAGTAGAAATTGCTATGAATAATTTATTAAAAATAATGGTTTTGCATACTAGATAATTTTAAGTTCCTCGCGACAAAGCTTAGAACGGACAAGAAAGAAATTGTAAATACTAAGCCACTTTACATAAAGTAGGCGTTATAATTTTACAGATCAGTCTACTTTTACTCAACTGTTTCTTATGTGTTTTATATGCCAATGTACCTACATTTTGTGAATTCTGTATAGTCGTAAGTTTGTTTGTGAATAAATAATTATTCATCTACTTTGCATGATAAACAAGATTTAAATATTCTATGCTTTCCCACAGCTGGGCAAAAATTTTCCGACATTATTGTCCCGATTCGTTCCAACATTACCAATTAACCACATAGCACATTTTTTATGTTATTTATTTTTTATTAATGTAATAATTACTTATTACTTGCACAACTTTCTTAATTATTTTACTAATTGATTGAGGTAACTTTAATAGTAATCTCTGGCAAGATTCTAATTAAGAGTTAAAGATAGATTATCGATTTTGACGGCTCGACATGTGACCCAATTTCACGTCACATTTGAATTAAGTATGATTAAGTCATTTACGTGGCGTAGAACGTGAAATTCACGATAAGTTTCTACGTGTTTTGGAAGACAAACTTAACATATAAACTTAGAACCAACCACGTAAAAGCAACGTGCCAGATATACGATAAATCATGCCTATCTACGTCACGTAGACTGAAATGCGTCATTTGTAAGAAACATGAAAAACAAACAGAAAAAAGTTTATTCTATCAAATATAAATTGTCGTACCAACTTATAATATATAAATAAATAACGCTGGACAATCCACACAAGATCATCTTGCCCCAAGCTAAGCAGAGCTTGTGTTATGGGTACTAGAATACTAACATACTTAATACAATACATTATATACATAGATATTTATTTATATAAAATACCCAGAACACCCGGAATAAATATTTGCAGATCGTACAAACATTTATCCCAAGGCGGGAATCAAACCCGCAACCTGCGCGTCGCAGGCGGACCTTCGCCCGCTGCGCCACATCGGTCGTCAATTGGTTTTTAAAGTATCCTAAGAATCTAGATTAAAAGCTTTTAGATATTAAAAACTGGTGACCCAAATTAACTGCTCTCAAATATACTGTTCAATACTTTCTATGACCTAGGCAGGGTAGACTCTAGATCTAGATTTAATTTATGTACTGAAAAGTGTGGCTTAGTCTGGCGCAGAGCCAGTCGAGAGATGGAGATTTTATACTGCTGTATTTTGGTGGTTGGGTTTCACCACAGTGTGCTTAGATCACCACTAGGCTAATGTAGCTATACCACAACTTCCGATAAAAAAAATGGTTGTCTGTAAAGTCGGTTTACTGACGATAGTTGAACGTGACAACGAACGCAAAGGCCGATTGTATATAGCCTTACATGGAACGCCTCAGAGCGAGGTAACGCCGCATGAGTCATGTTTTTTCGTGCGCGCAGCCGGCTCTATCGAATTATAAGACGTTGTCACGTCAAAAATATTATCTTTTATTTAGTTTACAGTTGTTTCAGTTAAAACAACAAACCTATGACAAGATGTATATAGATAACACTAACAATGTTTTAGATCAAGTGTAACTTAAATTACAATATCGTCCACAGCAATATCATCCAAAACCTCTCAAGTTACACAAACATTGACATGCTAAGCGAAACTGAGCTTTAGAGACAAGATGGAGCCATGGAGTAGAAATATCACAGAGCAACAGTTCATTCTACTGACTTTATTCACAAATTTACGAATATTACAGTATTTTCAAAATGTGAATAGCTTATATAAAATACATGAGAAACAGTTGAGCTATATACAGACTGTTGAAAACGATCATTGATAACGTATTGTATGAAAGTCTCATAGAGCGTTTGCTAGTAATTAGATCATTTGATATTTAATGATCTGATTCTAAATGATCTTTGTGATTTCACTGAAAAAAGTTTAATTGATTTATGATTTTGATTTTTAAGTAAATTATTCTTTTAAATTATTGTGTAAATAATTGTGAAATTTTCGTTAATTGTCATGTCGCGCTTTAGTCCCAAACTAAGCCAAGCTTGTACTATGAAACTGGATTGCTAGTGAAATAAAGTCAGCAAGTCACAATACAATTACTAGTAGATGATGTTGTGTGAATTGTCCAGCATTATTTATTTATTATTATTACTAAAAACACAGAGTAACTTCCAGTTCCAGTGCGTTTTTTGTAACTGTGGGTCTGGTTGTTTTGTAATCTGTGACGAATCAGTAGGCCATGGAATTTGCTTAAATCCGATTATGGTCCCAAATATTGCGATTTGCGACCTTATACTATATAACTTCGTTGAAGGACGTATCCATTAGTGGGATCTATATTTAAATGATGTATACATGTTTTCGGGTCTCGTTTCAAACCATGGTTATGAAGGGTATGGTATGAGGGATATTCTTAATAACCATAACCAGCTATAACGGGACCCGAAAACAATGTATATATCATTCAAATATAGGTAATCTTTAGGTTTGGTAAATAATATATCACATAGAAATTGATGAGTAAGACTGAATGCGTTTATAGGAGATACAAATTGGGAGATGATGTTCCTTCTTAATATATGAAGTTTTTAGTTTTTTAGACACATTTTCTATCATATCCAAATACATACACACTACACAAATTATAAAGCTTTTAATACAACGACGAAAGAAAAAAATTACCAAATAATGAAAAAAACTTGAAAAAATAATGAAATATATTAATATTTACAGTAAATTTGAAAATCAAATCAACTGCGTAATGAGATACGATTTTTTATCTAGTAATAAAAAAACTACTATTTGAAAATCGTACGCAATCTCAGTCTTCGTATCGTAATATAATAAGAATACATTATTTTTATTTATTGCTGCGCCAAAATTGAAAAAACAAAATAATCCCAAATTGAATAATATTTTATTTATAGTCGATTTATAAACATTTTACGATACACTATAAATATTTAACTTAATTTTAGGGCGTAGAAAACATGGCGTCAATTTCGTTCTTTTTAACAGCGCTTGTTCATTGTCTGGTAAAAATAGCCTAAATCAGGTCATGGATAATTTAAACTTCAAGCTCATCAGTTTTGATGTTGATGGAACTAAAAACAAATTATAATTAGACATTTTCAGTACATTAACTTGGCCTCATCAACGCCACAAATGTAGTTAATAGAAGTGGCTAAGTGTTATTTGAACTTGGTTTGAAGTTGTTGTCGTTTTAAATCTACTTCTTCTTCTTACGTGTCAATGGGTGACACGTAAGAAGATGAAGTATAATATTTACGAAAGTGCATGAGGAATATTGCCATCATATTGCCATCTGTCACAGACATGATTCCGCTAATCATTTTGTTATTAATACAATACAATTATTTATTTATAAAAATAGATTTACAGGTCAGCTACATTACATTGATTCATAATGCTTACTACTTATTAATAGTATTATTTAATAAATATAATTAACAAAATTAGTGTGGGTGAAGGAAATACAGTCAATAATGACTATAATAATATAATTAAGATATTGTTTTTAAAAACTCACATTTTCAATTATATTTTCGTACTTTTAAAGAGTGAAATTATTTAAAAGTAGGTAAACAATTTGACAATCGTACCTATATGCAAAATAACACGAAAACGATTGGTCAGAAAAAAAACAATGTATACAAATATAGAGATTTAAAAATAACTACATGTTTTTTTATTTTTTCAAATTCTGTTCGTTGTTTTTATAAAATGTGTTGTTCATTTTTTATGATTGACGTTTGATTTAACAGATTTCTTTTATATTTTTGTCTGTGGATTTGGCTGAAATGTAGAAAAAAAGTACATATATTGTAAAAAGGTTTTGAACAGGGTTCTCGCTAGGCATATTTCGACAGTAAATCATATCACAGAACATAGCAGCAACATCGGGTTTAATGGAATTTCCAGCTATTTCAAGCGGATATTACATCTTACTAGATTTATTACAGAAGTTTTCTTGCGAATAAATATTGGAAAGGAATAAATTCGCGTTGTTGATAAAACTGAAATAAAGATTATCGAAAATACATTGTGCGTCTCGTGAATAAATTGCTAAGGAATTGTGAGTTGATATTCGTGGCCTATTTGCAGTGATGGTGCCCTTAAACTATACAGAAAGGGTACACGCATCGTTGGGTTTACGAAACATTTTAGCGTGGAAAAATGGTAGACTTTATTTTAGCTTGTCAATACAAAAACAACTGAAGATCACACTAGTTGAATGAATGAATGAATGAATGAAAACTCTTTATTGCACACACTAATGCTGGCCACACACCATCCTTCCTATCGTCCAATCGGCATGACGCTACTGATTGGATCAGTTAGAATTGACCGTGTGTGGGACCATGGATTGGCATGACAGTTAGAATGGATGGCAATTGGCAGTTCAATTCTTTTGGCTTGATCACATCGATTGGATACTGCCGATTGGACCGTGTGTGGCTGTGGGCGATTGGCAGTTCAGTTCGTAAGAAGGGCTTTGAAATTGAAAAAAGTAAAAATGCAGATCGACTAAACAAGGGGGGTGAGTACCAGAAAAATCCGAAATCCCCCCTTTTCGTCCCCCCTCTTTGGGTAATCGCTTCCAACTTTTTTTCCAGCAGTCCGATTGAGCTCAAATTAAAAAGCATTGTTATTTGTGCAATTTTCTATACGAATCCGTCGAAAAAATTTTCAAAATCCGACATTAATCACGCTGTCAAAAGCCAGCGTCGTCAAGCCTGCAGTGTCATGCCGATTGGACGATAGATTGGACGATAGATTGGATCGTGTGTGGTGTATATGGACGTACTGCAGATTGGATCCAGCCTGCAGTATCATGCCGATTGGACGATAGGAAGGATCGTCTGTGGCCAGCATAAGACAAGAGAAGAACAGATAACGAAATGTACAATAGGCGGCCTTAACTGCCGAACGAAGCAGCGTCACCACGCAATGTATTCTCAGATTACATTTACGCTTGCATTTAGGAGCCGATAGTGATAAGCTGTAACGTAAACAGTTCGTCTTAGCAGCAGCTAAGGTTCACCAGCGTACGTATTTTGGATCGCAATAAGCGTGTAGCCAACACGTTCAACATTCGAAAGTGAGCCGAAGATTGTGACATATTCGGTGTCACACGAATGGAAAAAAGAAGAGCGAACCTTAGCTACTGCATAAACTACTGCCGTTTACGTTACAATTTAGCTCGATCGGGGTCTTTTTGTTTAAACATGCCTAAATATCTTCGGACAATTTTTAACACTTGATGCGTCAAGTGTCAAGTGTCAAAGTGATGTCATCAATTGTCGTGCCTGTGTGTGGCGTTGTAGCTCTTGAATAAAGGGTTTGAGCAAAATGCTGATTTATTATATATCTTTTATTAAAAATTGACGTGATGGAAGTTCCTAACTACAATTAATGAGGATTGAATCAAAATATTATTGCGGTTAATTAAGCATTTATTTTATAGCAAAGAATACAACAGAATAAAGTTATAATTAGATAACCTTGTCCGACTACCTTTTTCCCAACTTCTAGTAATTAGCAGAAGCAAGCGCGATAAATAATCTCAATAGGTACTATATATACACCTATCTTATAAAAAGTTAGCGTTGACTTTAAGTCGTCATTACGTATGATAAAAACTTCAAGTCGGCGCTAACTTTTTATAAGATAGACCGATAGTGTGTAAGCCGCCTTAGCTTATAGGTGTATATCAATATATATCAATAAGGAAAACTTCGGTACATTGCGTAGCAAGTACGTGGGTGAAAAACAGCCTATAAGGCTCTGCCTACTCAACAAGAAACGGGCGTGACTTGTACCTATGTTAAAACGATGACTTTGGGTTTTTTCATGTTCGGGCACCATTAACAGTCTAGGGTATATTTTATGATTAAACGAACTTACTAAGAAGTAGTACTAAGAAGTTCTATCATAGTTATATGCTTCGGCCAAAGATATTATTTTTATACGAGTATTTACTAGCAAACACACCAAAATAGTAAGTTACTATTAACACTATTTTTAATTAAATAAACAAAAACCACCTTTAATCGCCATCGACATGTAATACTTACCCACTTAAAAAACATTTTTGAAGATTACTGATAGAGTGCACAGATTTTAATGCATTTTTATGGGTTCACCTCATAAATATTTATCTAGACTATCGAACAAAAAATAATCATCAAAAGCGGTTTTCAATTGACGGAGTAATCGCGTAAAGTACCTACGATAACAAAAAGTCGAAGTCGAATTGTAACCTCCATTTAAAAATCAGTTGAAAAACTAAGCCAACATCTGTTTACAAATCTGTAAATGTAATTATCCAATTAATTCCAATACAAATACACAGTTGCAGACTTGTATAATTCTTTTTCCTTGTTCTAATTATACAACAATCTTTGATCTATAGCGTACGTTCAGGAATGCAAAAACACCATGAATATTGTATGACCCATTGTTCGTTGTGACGTCATATTGCGTGACTTATAACTTAGAAAAAAATGCAAAGGAATGAGGAAGGAAAAGTATGAAAAATAAGCAGAATGTTTTAAAAACGGCGCTTACTTAGAAAGGTGACAAAGGGCTCTGTCGGCGCCTTGATAAAAAGTTCTTTTGAGTTATATTAATATTTAGGTAAAAAGTAATGTTATGTTAAAAACATAACTTTATTCACAAACAAACTTACTAATACAGTAATTACAAAATGTACATTGGCATACAAGATACATAAGAAACAGTTGAGCTATCTACAGACCGTTGCAAACTATCTATAGATAGTTCAACTGATTCAAATCAGTATCAATCGGAAGCGTACCCAAGATACTGGCTGCATTGCCGCGAAAAAATTATGTTAAAAGTATATCATAATATCGTATGGAATTTAAGCTTTTTTGAAAAGTTTTGAGTTATTTTAATATTTAGGTAAAAAGTAACGTTATGTTAAAAATATATAACATAATATATAATATCACTCTGAAATTTCAGTTTTTTGTAATTCTTTGTTGGAAGTGTTTGATTTGTATTTAATTTAAGTTTTATTTATAATCTGTGTGGTAGTAGTAAATTGGAGTATGCTCCTGGCAACCCTCAAGAATTTCGTTCATTTGTCGATGTTGAAAAAAAAATCTAGTGTTTATTTTTAATCACTAGCCGGCTCATATCCACTTTTTATCGAACCTTCTAAAAAGACGAGTGTATCAGCAATCTGGTTTCCATAACACAAGTTTGTATGAGACCCGTAGCTCTACCATGAGTTTTTACAATCTATACTCGCTAGCGTCTGTAGTTAAAAAAATGTATGAAGATTAATACAGCGCCTCTAGCGGATAGTTGGGTACTAAAATTTGTAATACTAGTATTTTCGTAACTACTGTAGTAAAGTCAGGCGATTTTACTGTGACAACTCATGGTAGAGGTACAGATGTAAAAACGATATATAAAAAAAAATTTTTGCTGGTTTTGTCCAAGTGTTTTCCAGTTATCAAAGTGATATAAAACATACCTACTGCAAATGATTTATGACAATCACGTCCATTCAAGTAGCGGTCATTTCCGGTTCCGTTGCTCACATGCCGCGAATTTATTGCGGCGGAAACCGCAGAATAGAAAATAGTTAGTATTAAACTTACGTGTAACCTAACCACAGTTGCGTAAATATTGAAAGTAAAATAAATAAACATTTTTATTTATTTTTAAATGTTTATTTTATTATGTTGTTACGATCGCCTGGCAAGAAATTTAATTAGTTTATTTTGATTTTAACTTTTTTTTTGATCGTTTTTCTCGTACCAAGAAAACTTGTACAAACGAAACGAAAAACTAATGTCACAACATAGATAATTTTGATTTTTAAGGAGATTCGGATTTTCGATCCGGAATGTTCAAACATTATAATTGATTATTATTATCAATGGAGGGATTTTTTCAAACAACAGTGAATTTTTTCCAGTCTACGCGGGATCCGTAGAAAAAGATACGTAAAAAACCCACTTTACACTTAGATTTCCAATATAAGTATATTAAATATTCAAGAACTCGGCATCAAGCAGCGTCTATCGTCCGTTGTGCAGTCGCGTGTCCTCACTTTCTTTGGGCATGTGTTTCGACGTGGAGAGGTCTATATTGAACTCTTGGTAGTGCAGGGCAAGTTTGACGGCAAAAGAGCACGCGGTAGATCACCCATGAGATGGACGGACCAGATAAGAGCAGCCATTGATCTTCCCATAAACGCTTGGCCGCAATCACATCTGATGTTAAATTATGATGCGGCCTACGGTGTAACGCGTTTGCCTAGATAGGTATATATACTATTTCTTTGTCTATAGGCTTTTAAGTATCGAAGAGTTTTAAAGTAACAATGTACTTATGCTATCAGAAAGAGGTCTTTGAGGTTATGTTAATGAGTAAATGAGAGATGAGATGAATAAAGCTAATGAGCAGGCCAATCAGCATTCATTAACTTCCTCGGAATTAATGAAGAATGGTTCTATGAATAAGTAATGATTTGATACCAGGCACTTGAATAATGAACTAAGGTTCTTGTTTTGAGTACATTAGGGTTTTCTATTTGTCTACGAAAGCAAAGATTAATATATATTTGTCTCGTTTTCTGTCCAACAAAAGAATGAGATGAATAGTCGTTTTCTGTTCCGTTGACATATAAGATCGTTATTAAGGCGACGGGTAGGGTGAAATTTTTCATAATAAATAAAAATGTCAATAACTTCCAACTTTATTATTTATTTATTATATCTACACACACATTAAACTTATAACACGGCATAGTTTTTGCCGCAGTGGTTAAACTCTAGATAGTTAGCGTGGCAACGTCGCATTTTCAACTTCAGTAAGAATGCTGAAAACGACGCAAAACACATAGTGAGCCGCGCACAGTTTGGATTGTCAAACTCTTAAGCAGCGCCTTATGAATATTTGCGAGCACACAGCAATGGAACACTTATAGTTCCTAAGGCGCTACTCTTCTTCTTCTTTAAACACCTTAATGTAGATTTTTTTTACCTTGGATGTAAAGATATCAACCATAAGAATAGCTGTGCTGAGTTTGGTACCAAACAAATCTGCCAAACCCATAAAAAATGGGATCAAAAATCACACTTTTGCAAAAGGTGTTGGTACTAAACTTACATTTTAAAGTAAACTATAACCAAGAGCACACATTTTGTTCCCTACCTGACTAGTTCAATATATGTGTTATAGGAAATAATAAGTTTCACAGCTCCACATGCTATGACTTCTTCAGAAAACACTCCCAAAAACACGCATTTGGCTATACCCGTCACCTTAATAAAGTACGAACGTTTTGGTTTACGCTGTTAGTTCTGTATGTATTTGTATAAATAAATAAATTAATAAAGTTGGTTTAGTAGATAGTTGATGATTGTGATTTTGCTATCTATAATCCGTTTTGTTTTTTTGTAAATAAATATTTTGACGTTGAAAACCAGTTAATGCGATATATACCTACAGCTAAGAACTGTAGTCTGCCAGAAAAAAAATCAGGAAACCTTTTCATAAAATAAAATATATTATATTTTACGTCTTGTTTAATTATTCGTCTGTCTTTCTTTTTCTGGTGTACATTACAGATATATTATATTCAAATGTCAAAGTCATAGATTTATAAAACATACTTTTTTTTATTAACTTTCCCACTGCTGGGTAAAGGTCTCCCCCCCTTTTCCTCCATTGTTTTCTATCAGCCGTCGCTTCCCACCAGGCTCGCCTCGGTTTTGTCATAAAACCTACTTAAAATGTTAGATAAATAACTTTACCGAACCCACGACGCATGGAAAGACAACTTACCAACTAAGCTGTGTCCGTAAGCTAGCGTCCGCAAGCTAGCAAACCACTATTGGGCTACCATATTAAATATCCCAACTATAACTATCTCGAAACCGTAAATCATTTGCTTCTCCACAATTCGGAGAAATATTCGGTTTACGTCACAGGAGTGATTTGTGGGCATTCCCGAGGAGGTCATTACTGGGGGGCTATCCAGCAAGAAACTTGCGTGACCGAATATCCTTTCAGTTGCAGTTCAGTTTTCGATGATTTTACTATAGTAACTCATCAGTATTCCGTGGCATTTTTGTGAACTGACGCGACTGAGCTTTATAAAATGACTGAGCTGTTAAAAATTACGTCAATGCCGCGGTTTAGCACGTGGCTTACCTGATTTGAGCATGGCCTACCTGATTTTTCGTTAATTCTATCAAACGGTATGAAAATCGATCATTCAAAATATTAATAAAAGACGATGAAGAGAACTGAACTGCAATTTGATCAAATACAAGTTCAAAAACATTTCAGTTGTCAGGATAAATCCCCTGTTTGAAGATATTTTGCGCAAGCTATGCTTATTGTGGTTAGATAAAGTGAAGGATACTTTCTTTGTTATCAAAATGAGCTGGAGTTAGTTTAGCTCAGTAGTTATGTTTGAAAATACACTTTATTTGTAAAGATTTAACGCTGATTTTACAATGCAGTGGTATAAATGGAGTTTTGAAAAGATAACAGAAAATGTTCTCAGATGAATTGAGCACATTTTGATGAACATTACTTTAATAACATTCAGTCGAACTGACAGGCGTCACAGCTCAGTTGGTAGTAGCTCTGCCTTCCATGCTGTGGGTTGTGGGTTAGATTCCCACCCACAGCAAATGTCTGTGTGACGAACATAAATATTTGTTCTGTGTCTGGGTGTTTCTATGTATTCTATGTAAGTATTTACAAAAAAATGTGTATAAGTATTCTATGAGCCTAGTTTCTATAGTACAAGCTTTGCTTGGTTTGGGACTAGAGTGTGAAATGTCCGTGAATATTTATATATAATTTAGAACCTCCTCCTTTTTGAAATCGGTTAACATGATGACGTGACCATAAATAAGTTTTAAAATAAAGGGGAAGTGCGGTATTTGTTTACTTCAGGGTAAATAAATATAACATTCGTAAACGTATCGAAACAGTGACATGTTTGAGATACACTGCGCGTCAACATCAGCTTTACTGTCGAACGTTGCAGCGGTAGCGCGCAGTGTGTCCGAACGTTTACGAATATCACATATAATCGTGCTCGCTCAGGCATTTCAAAAGCCATATGAATTCCAGTCATTCTGCCGTCCGCTAAATGGATTTCCTATACATTTAACAACCCCATAAAGTGGAATTACTGGTTATAATAAAAATGTATGGCGTATTAAGTTTAAAGAATGGCTTGCAATGAAAAATACTCGTTTTTTTATTATTGGCAAGTTAAAAATAATCGTCATTTTTGCAAGAAAAACAAACGTATTATTAAAGATAAAGATAATTTATTAAGAAATTATCTTTAAGTTCAATTAACAAGATTTTTATAAAAATGTATAAGTACCGATGTATTGATTACCATACGCAATGATGACATAAAGTCAACGCTAACTTTTTATAATATTTATTATTATTTTTTTTTTTTTTTTTAAGATAGGGGGTTACTATATAAGTCTGTAATGTTGCCATATTTAATAAATAAATCTATTGTTTTTACCGGAGCTAAATTCCTACCCTTATTTTTATTTAATTTAAAACGCTTAGGAACCATGAAGGAGGTATGAACAATTCATTCACATACATCCCTTGTGTTAATTCATCTGTTTAGTGAACATTTCACACGCTTTTGTTTGGGCTTGCGTTGTTCGGGACACAGCTAAGTTGTAACACGCTGGTTTACTTCAGGGTATTTTAAATGTATAATAAAAAAATCTATCTATGTAATGTATTATATTAAGTATGTCAGTCTTCTAGTACCCATAACACAAGCTCTGCTTAGCTTGGGGCTAAATGTTGTGTGGCAGAGTGTTGTCCAGCATTATTTATTTATTTATGTTTAACTTATAAATAACGTTAATTAAGTACCCAAAATTTATAACGACAAAACTAGCAAAAACAGTTTTTTTAGAACTGTAGTGTTGGTAACGAATAATTTTGTATAAATAAATATTCTGGAACCTTTTACACATCACACTCTAGTCCCAAACTAGAGCATGTACTATGGGAACTAGATTGCTGATAGAATACTTTTTCATTTTTTGTAAATACATACAATACATAGTAGCACCTAAACACAGAACAAATATTTATGTTCATCTTTCGCGTTTGTAAAATTAATAGAATGACACAGAAAATGACCCGTACTTGTACAATGTTGTGTACCATACAATTACTTTATAAATAATTAAAAATTTAAAACTTAAGTGAGATTGGGCAGGTCATGTGTGCCGCATAATGGACTCCCGAAAATGGGCTAAAGCCACCATGGATGCCTGAAGACGGAAGAAGGCGTCCAGGCTGACCTAGGAGACGATGGCGGGACGACCTAGACACATTCCAGAGGAATTAGTGGAAAAGAGCGGAGAATAGGGATGATTGGAAGGACTTAGGGGAGACCTATGCCCAGCAGTGGGCCAAGATAGGTTAGAGAAAAAAAAATTAACCAGATGTTCTATCTTGGGCTGTGGCAGTTTTGCTATTTGATGTGAGCTTGGGTTACTAATGAGTGTCGGGAATTAAAATTAAACCGTTTAGAATTACTTCTACCAAAGTAAAAGCAGATTTGGCCATTATTTGACACGTATGTATTTTGTATATGTTTGAAATGTTTTAACAATTTAACATTTATTTTCTTTAATTTATCTGTAATATTTACTGAACCTCGCATCGTGTTCATTTACTGTTTTATTAACTTTATTTTGCGGTGAGTTTGTGAGCTTTTAATGCATTTTGTTTCTAAAAGCGAATTATAAACTGCATATGCAAATATTCGACTAATAATTAAATATTTATTGAGATGTATCTATTTATTACATTGGATTACGCTATAGAGCATTTTAATTGCAAAGTGCTTGTCTGCCTTTTAGATGGCATACAGAACCATGATTTTACGTACCAATTCTTTTGAACAGATGATTTATTCTATTTGAATATATTATTTTACAATATAAATAATATAGTACAACGTTGCTTTATTTTCATAACAGATTTTTATAATCCCTCAAAGTCAAAGTCAAAAAATTATCATCTTATACACTATGTGTGAATATATAATTGTAATTCTTTGTAAGAAAAATTATACAAAAAAAACGGTAGGAACCAAGCCGTAGTTTCTTGCCCGTTCTTCTAGGCTCTGGTCGCGTGAAACTGGTGCCTAGAATCACCTAGTATGTAAGACGATTCTGAATGATCCTTGTGATTTTATTGAATAAAGAACTTTACTTACTTACATAAAAAAGTAACAATATTTTCAATCTTTCCAGATATAAATGCTATGACCTAACCACCAGCCATGGACTGTCCGTTTCGCCGAGCGGCCTCTCAGCACCAGTTCGCGAATGGAAGCACCAGCAGCAAGAAGCCGGAGTTCAGGTCCAGGCAGTCCTCGATCCATCTGCCAGGACCTGAAGATGACGAGAATCGGAACACCTTGACGTTGAAGAACCTGAGTGAGGCGTTGCAGCTGCTGACTGCGCCTTCTGTAAGTTTCTTCTACAGAAATACAATCAGGACACTAAACAGACCAATTTAGTGCATGTTTTTATATTAAGCAGACCAACTGGTAGTAATTCTGTGTCATTTAGACTACTACAAAAAATACAAGTGTTGTCACAAATAAAATTATAATTAATTCTAATTTTAAGCCCAACTTTTATAATACAAACAAAGAGATATGGAAACATTTTAATTCAATAATACACCCTTTCATCTCAATCATCTCGGTAGTTTCTTCAACGCGGACGAGTATGTAAAACACTTGTATATACTCGTAGACTAAGTGTTCTATAAACTTCAAAGATTATACTATCAAACACGAGTAATAGATTTCGGTACACGCGTACAAAATCGAGTTATGGCAGATGCCTAAGCACAAATAATTGTGACTATCGCGGACGTATCGAAACAGTGTCGTATTTGAGTGACACTACGCGTTGTCGCTATATCTCGACTGGCGAACGTTGCAGCGTCACCGCGCAATGTGTCTTAAATGTGCTAACGTTACGATATATTATCACGTTTATCCGAGCTTACTCCTCATTTATAGGTAGTTGAAATTCAAGAAGCGTTTGTGTTTTATTTTTACGACTCAATACAAATCGGATATAGCCGATGGTTTGATGTTTAGGATGGTTTTGTTTAGCCTTCCCTGCCTTTGTGTTGTGTACCTATCAGTTCTTATAATAGCTATGGATGAAGAGCACGGGATCTTTTATAGAATACAAAACGGTTTTAATAGGTAGTTTATGTGCCTATTTTTTTTAGGAACAATAATAATGTTTGTTCTTAGTAATGATGATGATTAACTCATCCTATTACGTACTAGTATTGTTGACTGTAGTTTGAGTATAAATAACTATACATATTTAGAATTATATTATAATTCTCAGTTTTCTCTTACTCTT
The DNA here is from genome assembly GCA_932527185.1 of Ecliptopera silaceata. Taxonomy (NCBI): domain Eukaryota; kingdom Metazoa; phylum Arthropoda; class Insecta; order Lepidoptera; family Geometridae; genus Ecliptopera; species Ecliptopera silaceata. Next base: position 5,981,451 of record OW052211.1, read on the forward strand.
TTCTCATCAAAAACCCCTAAGAATTGATAAGAATTTGCTTAGATTAAACCATTTTAGTTTATTTGATGAACATTTTCAATTCGTAACAAATTTACTGCAAATGTGAGCATGTCAAATGTAATGTTTAGACGTATTTCTAACTACCTCCTTTAGTCATTTAGGTATCTAGAAAACTAAGTACCGAGAGATCTGAGATGTCTACCGAGCCTAGAGAGAAATTCTTTAGGTAATTTTATTTCGGACAGTGAAATATCGTTTGTTTCTAAAAATGAAGTTAAAAGAGGTACAGGGTTATGACGTCATAACCTTAACAACAAAGGTTATAGAAGTCTAGATAGACTCCACCTTTTGTTTAACCTTCAAGTGTCAGGTTACATCTGTGGCTCTACCATGAGTTTTTACTATACTTTATTTACTATACTCGCTAGCGTCTGTAGTTAAAAAAATGTATGAAGATTTGTACAGCGCCTCTAGCGGATAGTTGGGTACTAAAATTCGTCATACTAATATTGACGTAACTACTGTAGTAAAGTCTGGTGATTTTACTGTGACATCTCATGGTTAGAGCCACTGAAGCCGTTTACAGACCAAGGTTACTAACATTTCTATTACCTATTGGAACGAAGTTCGTTACGGCGTGTTGCGTAAATGAAAGCTAGCGGACAAAAGTAAGACCAAACGTTGTAACGACACTTTTTGCTATAGTTATAAGCAGTGAAATGTGCGTGTTTCTCTGTCTGACTCTTTCTCTCTCTCATAGAAAGTCAGTTAAAATTTTACCAATTTTTATTTTTAATCGACGAAAAAAACGGAAAATGTGTTTTATCAAGTCAACATGTATTTTTTTTATGTTGGATCACGTAGAATTTTGCTATTTTTTAAGACTTAAAATTACTAGGTATACATAAGTTTAAGAACTAAGTTATTAGGATAGAATAAAAATATATTTTTTTTTGCTTTTCTGTTTTATCGGCGGTATATTGTAATACTGATACAAATTCATAGGCTTTAGTGGGATTAGATAAGTGGGTATGTCAATTTTAAGTATTATTACCTAACCTTGAACCAACTGCAGTTTGCAATAATAACTGCTCATGAACAAAAACGTTTTATAGATCGAGGCCCCACTGCAATAAAATTACGTCATCTGCTTCATTCTTACTTGAGACTAAAGCAAGAAATTGCCATAAATATTTCTTTATATACACTTAAAGCTTAATATTTTATCTAATTGAGCAAGATAACTTCTTCTCTCTACGACTCTCGCAGTCACATTAAAATTTATTTATAACAAGTATTTTTGGATTAAAACAATATCCTATTTATATTTTAAGCACCGAACAGACTTAACAATTTTTATAAATGTATTTTATAATACCTAATTTGCACACATAAACACACAGCAAATAGTTTCGGAAAAAAAAATTCCGACATACATCTTAACTTGAATACAGCGCAATTCGTCGCTCGATGCGTGTTGCTTGATCATGCGCAAAATGAGGTCTTAATGACGTAAGATTGCAACCAGCTGGACCCTCGTCTATCAGTTCAGCTGAGACTCTCACGGGATGCGAGCACAGTTAGTACGGCGAACCGTGAAATGGAAATGCTCAAGATGGCACACGTCTTACGGTGTTACATATTTTCTAATATATGACTTTAGGGACTGCAAGACCTATTCAGCGAACGTATCCTGACAACTGAAGTGTATTTGAACTGTTACTTGACGAGGGTCCGGTTAATGTACAACCATGGAAAACACAACCCGGTAAAACACTACCACGAAAAGCGCAGTCAGAAATACGCAGCCAGGAATTGGAGAGCATTTTGTTAACCATGGAATTGGATGATAAAATGGTCACCAATTCTGGGCTGTGTTTTCCGTGGTTGTATATTCCATCGTCGTGTAATCACGGCACCCTGTAAACCATGTTCAGTTTTGACATTGTCATTTTTAACAGCTCAGTCATAATTTTATAAAGCTCAGCCACGTCAATCCACAAAAATGCCACGGAATACTGATGAGTTACTATAGAAAAATCATCGAAAACTGAACTAAAACTGAACGGACAATTCACATATAACAACAGTCTAGTCCCAAGCAAGCTAGTAATATGGAAACTACATTGCATTTTTTTGTAAACACATACATATAATACATAGTAACACCCAGACACAGAACAAATATTAATGTTCATCACACAAACATTTGTTCTGGGTGGGAATCGAACTCACGACATACAGCATGGAAGGCAGAGCTACTACCAACTGAGCTGTGACGCCTGTCAAAATGTAATTGAGGTAGATTGTTTAAATGTGTAAAGAAATATTAGACTGTAAAAAACTGAAATATTTCCTAAAATTTCATAGAATGATGCCCATTTCATTATGTTTATTTGGTTCTAAAAGATAAATATGATTTATCGTTGTCGGTTGCGGTACAAGAATCGCTCGTAAATTCAGTGTTTATTTGTTTTAAGTATTTTTGGGGGTTTAATGAGGTTTGCTAAACAGATTTTGTTGCTTTGACTTGTTTGGGTGTGATTTATGTATGTACTGGTATAGTACGTGCTGGTTCAGAGCGTCGATCTTGCTAAATTATAACGCAAACTGTTCGTCTAAGCAGCAGCTAAGGTTCACCAACGTACGTATTTTGGGATCGCGATAAGCGTGCAGCCAAACACGTTCAACATTTAACGTTAGTGAGCCGAAGATTGTGACATAACCGCTGTCACACGAAGGGAAAAAAGATGAGTTGTACCTCTACCATGAGATGTCACAGTAAAATCGCCTGACTTTACTACAGTAGTTACGTCAATATTAGTATTACGAATTTTAGTACCCAACTATCCGCTAGAGGCGCTGTACAAATCTTCATACATTTTTTTAACTACAGACGCTAGCGAGTGTAGTAAATATAGTATAGTAAAAACTCATGGTAGAGCTACGGTTAGCCGTTTACAGCGACGATAGAGACGATAGAGATACGAAATTGCACACGCTACGTACACGTTACGGTGAACCTTACGTTACAATTTAGCACAATCGGGGCCCAGTTTGTGTTAGTAAATGATGATGAGACGTGCGTCATATGACTCATATCATGGTTTTTAGCTTAGAGCGATCAGCTGTACCTATCTCAGACTCCATTACTTAAACTACATTGGTATTACAAACCCATTACTAAATATTGCTAGCTAGAAAATATGATTCTTATGTATATGTTTTTTTTTAATTTCAGAAGTTTAGGCGTGATGCTCGAAAAATAAACTGACAATCTCGATTTTTGATTAAGAAAAGTCTTATGTAAATCTGCAATTTGACTTTTTCTTAATATTTTTCCTGTCACAATTAGGTGTGTTAAATGTGTTCAGGCTATGTTTTTTTATGCATTATAGCCAAACGCTTGGCCGCAATCACATCTGATGTTAAATGATGATGCGGCCTACGATGTAACGCGTTTGCCTAGATAGAACCTATTCACTTTCCTTTTGAAAACGTCCCAATTATAAGCATCTAATTAGTTTGCTTTTATTGGTAGATCAGTTAACCTACATTACACAATCTAGAATCTTATCCTACGTATCTTGTCAGATTTCTGACATTATGTCTGGGATGGTCCATTGTGAATTTATCCTTATATTATATTTTTAGATATATTATGTTATAATGTACCTACCTAATGGTAATGTTACCTAATGGTATGTTATAATTAACAAAGCGATGAATAGTAATAAGTATCTAACGCGGAGAATTACGTCGGTGTCCTTTAAGGTTTCTACGTGTTCTGTCATTTTGACGTTTCTTTTGACATTTTAGCTGAAGTTATTTTTAAAAATAACTTTAGGGATAAGTGCAGGGGAATGATGATGATGATGATTTTGAAGTCGAAAAATCGTTGCATTAAATATTTATTTTCATGGAAACATTGTTTAAAATAATTGATGATCTTAAAATTTAGGGTTCAAAGCTAAATATGTATATAAAAATAAACATATATAACTAACTAAATTATTCTAAATTAACAACAATAGATGTTACAAATAGTCAGTTGAACATGTTCTAAAATGCCACTCAAACCTCGAACTCCGACCTCATTTCTGGGAGTATGCCAAATAAACTTTTTGTTTTGTATTCCAACGAAGCTTTCAACTTTAAAAGCGTAAAAGCTGTTTGATGCCTGCCTTAATTAGTGTCACAGAATTGGGTCTAGTTAACGCAAAGTCCAAAGGAAAGTTAATTGATTATAACTAGGTTAAGTTAACTGTTGAACTGGTTTTGTTTGTAAAGTTATTAAGAAGTCTGCAACACCTAAAATATACAAGCTATACATAATAATAAATACAATACAATACAATACAATACAATTCTTTATTGATAACACCAGGTTACATGTCAGTTCATTTTGTTTAAAAATAATTATTATATAATTATACTATTATATGTATGTATATAATCTATATTATAAATAATAAATTTAAATTTATTATATTATCTTTAATTTATAAAATTCATTAATTGAGTAAAAAGAGTGTTCGAGTAGCCACCTGCGCAATCTGGCTTTAAAAACAGCTGTAGAAGTTGCATCTAGTTTAATTTTGTCAGGCAATCTGTTATAGACGGAAGGGCCCATAATATAGACGGACCTTTCCGATTTGCTGAGTTTGTGGGCGGGCGTTACAAGCAGATGAGCGAGCTTGTTACTGCGGAGGGCACGCGACATGTTAACTCCTCTACGCCGAAAGATGTCTATGTTGTTATAAGTAAAGAGTGCTACCTGATAAATAAATTCACAGGGGAGTGGCATGATGTGTAGTTCTCTAAACAACTCTCTACAAGAAACATCATCGGACACGCCTACAATGGCTCGCACAGCGCGCTTTTGCATGACGAAGGCCCGCTCGACGTCCGCGGCTCGCCCCCACAGCTCCACACCGTAGGTGAGGAGACTATGCACGGTTGCGAAGTAGCATGACACTACTACGCTGCGAGACGCGGTGCCAGCGAGCCGACGCAATGCAAAGCATGTGCGGCCCAACCTCGAACAAAGTTCATCGATATGGACGTCCCAAGTGAGGCCGCTATCGATGTGGAAGCCCAGCAGTTTAGATGATTGATGCATTTGAATGGTGGTGTTTTCAGCTACGACTGTATAGTTGGGTGGTGAGGTGCCGTTCAATTGGAACGCCATGAAGCATGTTTTTTCCCTATTGAGGGCCAGCCCGTTGGCTCTAAACCACTGCTCGAGATTATTTACAGCAGAGTTCAGCTTCAGCTCCAGAGCGGACGCCGTCGGTGCGGTGACCAGCGCGGCTACATCGTCCGCGTACATATAGATCTCGGCTTCGCCGACGGCGCCAGGCAAGTCGTTTAGTAATATGCTGAACAGAGTGTTTGATAGGCAGGAGTGTTTAATAAACATGTTTTAATATTTTTAAAATATGTATTAGTATTTTATGCTCTCTAAAAATTTTTGTTTTAAAATACTTAGGTATAAAGAATTTAAATATACTTATAAATAACATTTACGCTCTCATTTTCTTAACAGACTTGATGAAAAATTTAAATAATAATAATATTTAACGACAATCAAAAAAAAAATATTCATACATCACACTCTAGTCTCAAACTAAGCAAAGCTTGTACTATGGGAACTAGATTACGGATAGAATACTTATCCCTTTACAACCGAAGAAAATTATTTACTCCGAGATCTCTGAAATTCACAGGACTTTTTCATATGTGCCTAAATATCATGTAAAAATAAAAAATAAAAATCCTGAAGTGTCTGGTTTCCTGTAAACTTACCCTCACGAGCGTGGGGCTTAGAAGACTTCGCCGTTGCAAACCGTGACTAACAGGTTCAAACTTGCTTGCATGCGGCCGCGGCATTTTTTTTCGAGTAAAAGGATAGTCACACTACCGATCGAGGCCGGTTGCGTCTCGAAAAACCGATTTGGGTAGTCGTCAGATTTTTTAAAAATATAATCACACTTTCATATCAAGTCGGTTGTAAAGGGTTATGTAAGTAGGTACCTACATTTATTTTTATTGGAAAATATTTAAATGTATATTACTGTACTTACATGTTATTTAACAATGTTGACTATGTATATGCATGCAATATTATAAATAAATTGAATTTTCATTCATTTTGGTGCGCAACACGAATTTCGAAAATCAAATTGCGAGCAAAGGTCGGTGAGCACTTATGAGATTCGTAATAAATGAATATTTACTTTTTTTTAATATAATGCTGGACAATCCACAAATTATTGACTTTATTACAATAACAATGTATAATTAAGCAATATTATCGATGATTCAGTTGACTTATGCACTTTACGAAAAATATTCATTACTCTTGTGTTAAAATGTTTTCAGCAAATCATTTTTTTTTTTGTAAAAATGGCATTTTTTATTATTTTATTTATTTAATTTTATGAAAAGAATTGATTAAGTACTTATGTTTTTATTTGATTATGTTATCTTCTTATATGTTATATGGCTGTATTTCTGCAATAAATAAATCTATTGCATTAATTATAATAAAAAAATATATATCCCTGCCTATATTACCTACGTACTATAGAACTCTTTAATTAAAAGCTTTGGGAATCAAAATCCAAAGCTATCACATCAAAAGAGACTACTATGTCATGATTTGCAATTTTGAGGGTAGTCATTACAAACCTAAGGCCCTGAATAGACGAGGCTTACATTCAGAAGATGAGTACACAAAACGACCCGCGGGGAATTTAATCAGAGAACAATACTGTAACATCTAAACAAATTTATGTTATACTAGCTGACACGTGCCCACTTCGTTGGGGATAATTTTTATGAAATAAAAAAGCAAGACATATGCTGTCGTTGACTTGTGGCTTTTTTGTAGGCATTATCAAGCTCCACATCTTTTCTTTAGAACATTCTTTCATAGTTAAGGCAGCGTTCGTAACAAACGCTTTCATTCGACCGTTTTTTCTCCGATTCATTTTGCAAAACGGACTACCACGTAAAAGCCTTTTTATTTTTCAGCAATAATGTAACTTTCTATTGGTGAAAGAATTTTTAAAATCGGTTCAGTAGATCCCGAGATTACCCCTTACAATTTAACAAATACCTACACAAACTTTACCTCTTTATCATATTAGATTAAGTAAGTATATTTTTTTTTCCTAACCTATCTCGTCCCACTGCTGGGCAAAGGTCTCCCCCAAATCCTTCTCTCTTTTTTCCGCTTTCGTCCACCAATCCCTCTCGACAGCATCGAGGTCGTCCCGCCATCGCCTCTTTGGTCGGCCTCTACGCCGCCTTCCGTCTTCAGGCAGCCACGGTGTCACGATTTTGGACCATTTCTTTGGGTCCATCCGGCTAATATGACCTGCCCAGTCCCACTTAAGCCTCGCGGTTTTATTGCCTAGGTACATCTGCAATACCAGTGAGCGAACGCAGCGTAGTGTTTCGCATTCGATCGATGCGCTTGAAACCAAAGATGCTACGTTCCATTGCTCTTTGGCAAATCTTGAGTCTGGATTTCTGTGCTTCAGTCAGTGACCATGTCTGCGCACCGTAGGTTAGGACGGGCAGGATGCACATGTCGATGAGTTGGCGTTTAAGCGTAAGTGGAAGGTCGCCTTTCATGTGTTCCTTCATGGACCAGTAGCTCTTCCAGGCGTTCTCGATGCGGCGATCGATCTCCTTATCCTGCCTGTTTTCGAAGCTCGCTAACTGGCCCAAGTAAATGTACTCATCAACAACAATATATTTTTTATAAAATATTATATATAAAAATAAACAAACCATCTATAAGTAAATTATGTTTTTGTATGAGATATGAGCACCCCCTTGAATATTAAATATTTTATTTTTAAATATTTATTCGTCATTAAAGCGGTAATCGGATACGCAACCCTAAATAACTTATCAAGATAACTCAATTTAACGAAACTATTGCTAAATACCGACCGACTACACATTGCCAAAACGCACCGATAGCGCGATCTAGGATTTGTGCACAGTAGCGCCATCTAGTGGTAAACACAACAAATTTCAAACTTTACTCTATTTGAGTATTCAAGTGCGACGGCGCGATGGCTTATTTCATGTATAAGTTTGGTGTTTCTATACCGATTTCTATGATTCTTTTTTTATTGAATAGGTAATAATGTAAACTTTTTTAAATTTGGGATGACTGAGAGTCTTATAAACGTAAGAGTAAACAAATATAAACAGAATGCTCCGAACTGCTAAGCTATCAGGAGTTACACGTGTTATTGTGAGTCAACCATAAAAGATAGACATATGCTGTTCCGGGATATTTTTTAGCCAATTTAATGTAGAATATTTCTGTCATACATGATTTCTATGTAACTTTAACCATTAAGGCTGCAAACGCGACGGAAGCTTAAAAAACGGAGTAACTTCTCCCGTTTTCCCGACATTTCCCTTCACTACTCAGCTCCTATTGATTGTAGCGTGATGAAAAGTATCCTATAACCTGCCCAGAAGTATGAAGAATAATTGTACCAAGTTTCGTTAAAATCCGTCGAGTAGTTTTTGTTTCTATAAGGAACATACAGACAGACAGACAGACAGACAGACAGACAGACAGACAGACAGACAAAAATTTTACTGATTGCATTTTTGGCATCAGTATCGATCACTAATCACCCCCTGATAGTTTTTTTTTTAATATATTTCATGTACAGAATTGACCTCTCTACAGTTTTATTATAAGTATATAGATAGATGAACAAAATTCTTCGAAATGTAACAGAATTCTGATTAATTTTGACTTTACAAAACTCTTCGACTTAACCGATATTTGATTAATTTTGTATTACTGTGAACTTTATGTAAGACCTATAAAAAAATATAAATATTCTACTAGCAAGTTACAAAAGTAGGGAATCGAACCCGCAACCACCGCGTCGCAAGCGGACCTTCGCCCGCCGCGCCACATGGGTCGTCAAATTAGTGCACTAACACAGAAGCAATAGTATATAAATTACTACTGATTTGGATCAGTTGAGCTATCTATAGGTCGTTTACAACGGTCTACAGATAACTCAACTTGATGGTGTTTAATTTTATTAATATATATATTATACTGTAACAGCTTACCTTTATTTGTAAGTATACCTATATTTTAATTTAATGTTGTAATAAAAAAAAAACAAGGAATGTCATGAAAGTGTTCAATAAAAAAGCTACTCTCCCCTGCACGCAATAAAGTTCAATTTAACTCTAAATATAATAAGTCTGTTATTTACCAAAAACGATCTTCAAAGAAATCTCAAGTTATCTTACTTCAAAAATGTTTTACAAGTTATGCCTTTTCAAAGGTTGTTTATTTATTTGAAGGTTTTGATGTTGATTCAAAAAGATATTTTCTTATTTTTTTGTAAGATTGTACCTACAATTATATTATACTTTACGCGTCTGGTCGCGTGGAACTGGCACCTTGAATCACCTAGTATGTAAGACGATTCTGAATGATCCTTGTGAATTTACTGAATAAAGTAGAGTAGAAGGTGGTATCGTGGCCCCCCATTTTGTTTTAGTGATCTAAATTTTTTTCATGACCCTATGGAATCATTTACAGGCTATCAGCGGGCTCTACAAATAATGACTAATGATTAAAAAAAATATCATGATGAAAGTCTTTTCTAATTTTGACTTTGACTTTGACGACAAATATTATACTTTTTTCAGTAAAATCACAAGGATCATTTAGAATTGTTTTAAGACCTAGGCAATGCTACGTGCAAGTTTTAGTAAAATACTTTAAGAAAGCTTTATCCACACATCAAAAACCAATGATAAACATTTGAAACGAAAATTATATTATAGAAAAATAAATTCTTATATTTTGTTACAGTAAATAGAAATATGTCAGTAGTTCTACCATGAGTTTTTACTATAGGTACTATAGGTATATACTATACTCGCTAGCGTCTGTAGTTAAAAAAATGTATGAAAATTTGTATAGCGCCTCTAGCGGATAGTTGGGTACTAAAATTCGTAAAACTAATATTGACGTAACTACTGTAGTAAAGTCAAGCGATTTTACTGTGACAACTCATGGTAGAGGTACAGATATAATCAATCAAATCATTTCTCATCAGCAATATGTCATCATCTGGCAGTTGAACAATTTGTCCCATATTCATCCTATTGTTCTGACATTTTCATGGTCCAGGAGCCAGTTGTTAACATTTTACGTCATGTTATACTCTTTGATTTTACATAAAAAGAGTAGAGGCTCCTTTCATGCATTTTTTTAGTGATGTCTTTGATATGAATTTTGCTTTGTTGGAAAAAAATACCAATTCCACATAAAAAACAAAGTGTGTTGTTAATACAACAATCGTTGGAGTGGAGCAAACTGATACTGGAGTGGAGACCGCGTTTAGGCAAGCGTAGTGTAGGACGCCCTCCGGCGAGATGGAGCGACGATCTGCGGAGTGTAGCTGGCAAACACAACATGAGAAGAGCCGAAGACCGGGCTCAGTGGCGCGTCTTGGGAGAGACCTACGTCCAGCAGTGAACTGATATAGGTTGATGATGATGTTGTTAATACAAGCGGCTTATGTTATCCCCCAAACATTTACCGGTTCAATAACAAACTTCAAAGGTTACCAAAGCACTGTGGTTTGCCCTTTACCTTTTCGTAGGGAACTCCTTTATTCGTACGGTACCAGTTTACGAAATATAAATTGTTTCTGGTACGAAACGAGAAATCCGACGAAAGAATTTCGATTGGAATTGTTTGGGTTCTGTCGCAAACTTGAAGTAAACAAATCGATTGGACAGAACCTTTTTGGATGTATGCTAGTTTTATTGAACGGTATATGTAATGCGTAGGTATTTTAAGGATGGAGTTTTGATTATAGATTTTTTTTCACAAGATATGAGCAATATCAAAAACTGTGTTTCATTCATTAAAGTGAAAATGAAATCAAAATCTAACATTGAAACTATGTTGGTGTAAACAGCAAACATTTTTTAAAGTATAATGACATTTTTTTTTTAAACAATGAATGTAATTAACACTAAAAAAAGCAATGCTATTACAGTATTAACAATATGTATATTATATGCATACGAGTACACTTTAAATAATTTCAGAGCACGATAGGAAAAAACAGCTGATTATTTAAATATTTTTGTGTTATCTTGTTAAAGTAATTTGCAGATTTAATCAGGAATAGAATGATATCCAATATTCTACAATAGTCTCAGGCTTTGCCCAAATTAAACCGAGCCTAATTTACAGTACAAATTAACTACTTCTAAAGTGTTGCTAGTGGCTAGGATAATGCTATTTATATTCTGAGAAATATAATTTGTATCTTTGAGAATGCATTTATAGTTAAAAAATGAGGCAATTTTAAAAGTGCTATAGCAATAAGAAACACATATTGTTCGACAATTAACACATCACACTCTAGTCCCAAACTAAGCAAAGCTTGTGTTATGGGTACTTAACTACTAGATTGTGGATAGAATACTTATATACATTTTTTCGTAAATACTTACTTACATAGAAGCACCCAGGCATAGAACAAATATTTATGTTCATCACACAAACATTTGCTAAGTGGGAATCGAACCCACGACCTACATGGAAGGCAGAGCTACTACTAACTGAGCTGACGCCTGTCAAAATAGCATTATTGATTCTTGATTCCGTAAAATCACACGGATCATTTAGGATCTTATAAGGTGATTCTAAGTGCCAGTTCCACATTATATCAATGAGTAAATTAACCTCTTGAATTTAGGGGTTGTATTGTATTGCACCCTCTATAGTCATTACCCGAATGACCCAATTTCATTACCCGTCTCCTTGACAAGGATTTTCTGAGAGTGTTCTTAAAACATTCGTCCATTAGAAACATGATATGCTGTTTCACGCTATTTTCACGTCTCGATAACGTATTTCACCGAAGGACAAGCACTTAGTGTCTTGTTACGTGACGTAGTTACGTAGACTACAAAACTATAGGTTTTTTTCGTTACGTAGCTTCTTCGTCATCATTCTCTCTTGGTCTTGATAGAATTACTTCGGTAAGAAGAGAGATTCTGGGTTCGTCTCAGAATCTTCTTTATTTTTCTCATTGTTGTAAGACTTAATGCCTTTTTTGTTTCAACATTCGATTGCGTGATGTTTTAAATAAACTAAAGTTTAGCTATACATTACTAGTAACCGCATATGTTTCAAATGAATTTTCTCGAATGTTTGTGTCTGTTTAGTAAAATTATTTTTATTTTATTTTATAAACATTATAACAAGAAGAAACAGTCATGTTTTTAAGTGAAGAATAAAGGTGAATGCAAGGACTTGGGGCAGTCCTTTGCCCAACAGTGGGATGAGATGAAAAAAATTGTTTTCGTGGTTTGCTCAAAAGAGGTCACCATCGGTTTCTTTCGCAAAGTAAATAAGTAAAATCAGTAAAATAAAAATATAGGTATATTTTCGATAATATATAACTGTTATTTTTACTTTACTGCTTTGATTATTTCGTTAAGTATTCTTCAACATTAGGTCTAACCACATTTTGTAATCCAAGTTTAAATAAATCTACATTTTTATTTTTTGGCTTACCCAAAATTATGTAAAACTGGGCAACCAAATAACCCGCCTTCAGAGCGTGAAATCGAAAAAATAATGGACATAAAGAAAATCTTGTGACAATTTGGGCCTCAAAATGAAGGCTCTTCAGAGACTCAGTGTCAGAGCGAGGAACTGATTAGTTGCGATGGACTGACATGGCCATTTGTTACGAGACAAAAACTAGCCTTGAGGGAACAAAGGAAAAAGAGTACAGAAGTGTACTTGTGGAACTAAAAAGGCTGTAATAGATTTATAGAAAGAATGAGATAAATGTATTTACTTGTCCTATGTAGCTACTTTTTACAAAAGGTACAGGTACCTATTTTATTACTGCAGTGGAAATATCATCATCGTAATCAACCTATATTCGTTCATTGCTGGACGTAGGCATCTTTCAAGACGCGCAAATGAGCCCGGTTTTCAGCTTTTATTTTATTTGTTTCTTTTCATATTTTTATTATTCTACCAAATTCAAATTCAAATATACTTTATTCAATAAAATCACACGGATCATTTAGAATCGTTTTACATACTAGGTGATTCTAGGTGCCAGTTCCACGAGACCAGAAATTAACGAGACTACTTCTACATACATACGTTCTACATACACCCTTACTGTTATTTGATAATTCAAAATATACCGTATCATTGTTCACTGAGAGCTCATTTTATAATGTTTTGACTCTATAACCTCCACATGAAATATGTCTGCTAGAGGGCGTCCTAGTCCGTTGTATGGAGAACTTAGGACAATAACGTATAGAAATATTAGTTATTTATCCCTGAACCATTAACATTATATTCAGCACGGCAATGCAGCCAGTATCTTGGGTACGCTTCCGATTGGTACTGATTTGGATCAGTTGAACTATCTATAGATCGTTTGCAACAGTCTTTAGATAGCTCAACTGTTTCTTATGTATTTTATATGTAAATGTACATTTTGTAAATACTGTATAGTCGTAAGTTTGTTTGTGAATAAATCTATACTAGTCTATACTATAATATTATAAAGAGGTAAAGTTTGTATATTTGTTCAATTGTAAGGAGTAATCTCTGGATCTACTGAACCGATTTTAAAAATTCTTTCACCAATAGAAAGCAACATTATTGCTGAGTGTCATAGGCTGTATAAAAAACCGGAAAATAAAAAGGCTTTTACGTAGTAGTCCGTTTGCAAAGTGAATCGGAGAAAAAACGGTCGAATTATGCCCAACGAAGTGGGCACGGGTCAGCTAGTTACATATAAATAAACACAAATGAGCTTGTTATTACGTTAATTATATGTCAGGTGTTAGGAAGATAGCCTTTCTAACGTTATGAAAAACTCATTAAGGTAGGTCTCACACCTCAGTTGGTAGTAGCTCTGCCTTCCATCCTGTGGGTTTGATCGTTGTTTCCCACCGATAGCAAATGTTTGTGTGACAAACTAAAATAATAACATTGTAAAACAACTTCAGGTAAGATCACAGTGAAACGATATATAACTTGTAAAAAAAAAATATTAGTATCTTGTCAGTACCTCTACCATGAGATGTCACAGTAAAATCGCCTGACTTTACTACAGTAGTTACGTCAATATTACTATGACGAATTTTAGTACCCAACTATCCGCTAGAGGCGCTGTACAAATCTTCATACATTTTTTTTAACTACAGACGCTAGCGAGTGTAGTAAATATAGTATAAGTAGTAAAAACTCATGGTAGACCTACTGTTGTTTTTATTCACCAAAATAGTATTTTATTGACATAATTTCGTGTGGCTTCTCCCCTGTCGGAAGAAGCCAAAATGCTGATAAAATGATATTTTCGATTAGGTTTTTAGTTTTTAGTTAGTATTAACATTTATGTCCTGCCTGTACGGGGGTGGCATAGTTACTGCGTGACAAAACTCCAATTAAAATAAAGATTTAAAAAAAAACATTATTTCTGGAAACAAATGAGTTTCACATCTACAAACTAGTTTCAGTATAGTGACATGGTTGTCCGACCATGAAATAGAGGGAGGTTCAGCGTGTGAACCGATGCGCAAACATCAGAATGTTATCAGGGAAATGTGATTCCCTTTTGAACGTGTCCTTTTTAAATATAACCAGTGGAACGTGATTTTACTTTGTTGCTAGAACTGGGACGAGTAAGATATTATTTTGTGGAAAATTCTTTGGTAATTTCATTCGGAATTGATCGCAATTTATGGTAGCCGATCTTGCTTTAAATCTTAAGGCTATGTATAGGTACTTATGGACTTAATTAAATATATTTGTTGAGAGAAAATAAATATTTCTATTTATTTTATTAAAGCCTAATTCTACCAGTGCATTCTTTTGGTTTGATTTAAAATGGTCTATCTACATACACGCAGTTTAAACACTACTTATGACTCTTTCTGTCTCAATCTGTCAATATATAAAAAAAAGGTAGCACTCCGGGAGTGCCGGCAGAAGTGAAAACTTCAATATTAACGTTGTGTTTAATTATAAGTATAAAAGTACTATCATTTATGAGGTAGAATACAATGTTTATTTATTGTATTTACTACACAACAGTCAAGCAATCAGCTGTCACCATCCTTGGATACGCGTGGGACGGTAGAAAGAGTGGGAGATACTAGTTCCTCTCCCTTCCCCTCAATCTTACGCTTTTTCGATCAGCATCACGTGACCCTGACGCGAGTTTGAAAGTTTTTACCCACCCAGCGCCGCTAAAGAAGTTTTCACTTCAAAAAGTGAGCGTTGACATTATGTCACCATTACGTATGGTAATCAAGACATCAAGTCTGCGCTAACTTTTTATCATAAGTATGTATTTACAAAAAAAATATAAGTATTCTATCGGCAACCTAATTCCCATAGTACCTATACCCTTGCATTTACAAAAAAAAATTAAGTAGGTATTCTATCGGCAACCTAATTGCCGTGTGGCGTGAAATGTTTGAAATATCACTTCAGTTGTTATTACATCATTAAAGAACAAGAAGTTTAGAATCGATGATATTATTCATAGATAAAATATTAAATGAGGAAATATACGAGAGAGGCCTTTTAAACTCTTTGAGAAACCGGATTATAAACTAAATTAATTCTGTTGGACTCGGACATGGATTGATTATGAAGAATTAAAATATTATCTCGCTCAATTTACCTTACAAAATGGAAATTATTACGTTTAATAATATTTTTACTCGTTTATGTTGTTAAGGAATTTCATTTTTTGTAGATTACTCTTTTTAATTGTGTTTTTTATTAACAACCAAGAATATTTTGATCTAGGTACTTACTTTGATATAACTTTTCAGTAAAATATTTAAATTCACACATTTTAAGTTTTATTGTTTTTTTTTGTAAAATGATGTCTATCGACACATCAGTCAATAGGCAATTATTTTGCTATCAAAAAGGCTTAAGTGACAGGTTGCTTAATCAAAATATAGGCTCTCTATGTTTTATTACTTCTCTAACTTTGATTTTGCACTTCGGTCGCGGGTTAAAATCCCGCTCAACTCAATGATATTCGGATATTAAAGTGGAAAATAGCATTTTAATTCAAAAATATACTTATAAATAGATACAGTAGAAAATAGATCAGCTCAGCAGTGCCAGTGGAACCCAAGGCTGTTGGCAGCTATGCGGCTTCTAGTCCTCACTCTTACATCAATAAAGTACGTACGGCTCGGTTTCTAGTTTCAACTTGAATTATTAAAATATTCATGGACATTTCACACATCACAATCTTGTCCCAAACTAAACAGAGCTTGTACTATGGGAACTAGATTGGTGAGAGAATACTTATATTATAATCCTTTTTTTTTGGTAAATACATTATATAATACATGGAATATATAATTAAAGTATATTATATAACAAAAAAAATGATATTTCTTTACCGTGAATGTTTTTGGGCTGTCAGATGCTCTGAAATCCAAAATAAATCTTTGATAGGTTTAAGTTAGGTTGTAAAATAGTAGGACTACCATCGTACCTATTTGTTGCAAAACTGTGGTGTTTGCATTGATGTATTCCATATAAAAAAAATATATATTATTTGTCCGTTATTTTACCGTCTATTTGTTTAAGGATATTATCCTTTAGGATATCTATTAGGAGCATGAAGAGCATCATAACAGTAGAGGAAATCTACCGTGCCTCTTAAAATTGCACTAAAATGTTATTTTTGTCAACAGAATGAGTGCCTACACGCAGCCGTCTCAGCTCTAACCAAAAGTCAATCCGAGCACTACGATAAATACTTTTGTCTGTAAGTATTTTTTTTAATCAACCTACGCTGTCCCACTGCTGGGCAAAGGTCTCCCCCCTCTCTTTCCACCTCTCTCTATCTGTAAGTATTAACATTATTATTATTTTTGAAACTATCACGGTTTTGAACATAGTTTTCTTTATAAACGGGATATCTACTTGCAAAGAATTCAGCTCCACCGGAGATCATGGCGCATGCAACTGTGCTGAAATATCGGGAAATAATCAAACTCACATATCATGGTAAATATCCCGTTTATATAGAAAACTATTGTTATTATTATCTATTTAATTTTTATGCAAAATTATAATCATCCGATGACAAATAAATAAATTTTCACACATCACGCTTCAGTCCGATACCAAGCTAATTTTGTTCTGTATAAATAAAAAGATATATTTTAATTGTTTATGCAAAAGAAATAAAATTATAATTATCCGATGACAATTAAATAAATTTTTACACATCACGCTTCAGTCCGATACCAAGCTAATTTTGTTCTATAAATAAAAATATATAAGTATTTTTATTGTTTAGGCAAAATAAATAAAATACAAGCTTTAGCTAAAAGCGATTTCTTTCAGACAACTGAATACTTTAAGTTCCCGAAACTAGTCTGAAACTGATGCCATTTGTAATACATATTTCAATTTAAACTTTAGTTCTGGGCAAACTAATGCTACGCCACACTTCTATACATCGTTGACAACGCATTCATCTGTGTAGTAATGGCATTAGAACTCATTAAAAACACGCTTCTCCCCATCGTAAACACGAATAGTAGTCCAGTCAAAATAGACTAAAATTATGACTCCAGTTTGCATTAATTCCCAACAAGCTGGATTTTTGTGCAGGCCTTGAATACGTCATTACAAATGATATGTCAAAAGTCCCCATCGATCCCGCTTGTGCGTTGTTTTTTATTCGAGGTCAAAGGTCATCAATTTGCGTTTTTTGCATATATCTCTGAAACAACGAGAGCTATCGAAAAGTGGTTCAGGCAAAGTTTGTACATCGTAAAATTGTCTACAAAAATATGTCAACACTTTTCTTCTACAAAGCATCGCTTTTGAGATATAGTAACTTTAGACCGCAGGAAAATCGTCGAAGATGCTGTGTTTTTTTCATTTCAGCCGTTTTATCTGCTTCATTGCCACAGAATGCACAGTATTTCTTGAAACAAAAAGACAATTCATTACCTCGGAGGAGGACTAACCCATCGAACCCATCACCCCTTTCAGTAAATTTCAAGAAATACTGTTTGTTCTGTGGCAATGAAGCAGATAAAACGGCTGAAATGAAAAAAACGCAGCATCTTCGACGATTTTCCAGCGGTCTAAAGTTACTATATCTCAAAAGCGATGCTTTGTAGAAGAAAAGTGTTGAGATATTTTTGTAGACAATTTTACGATCTACAAACTTTGTTAAAACCATTTTTCGATAGCTCTCGTCGTTTCAGAGATATACGCAAAAAACGCAAATTTATGACTTTTAACCTGGAATAAAAAACAACGCACAAGCGGGATCGATGGGGACTTTTGACATATCATTTGTAATGACGTATTCAAGGCCTGTACAAAAATCCAGCTTGTTGGGAATTAATGCAAGCTGGAATGTCTATTTTGACTGGACTATAGGACGCGAATAGGCATGTCTAATTGTATAATTAACTTTCTTACTTGGCCGGATTATACAAGGAAAGGAAGCTTCTTAAATTGCTCGCGTTGGACTCCTAAGGATTTGGTGTGGATTTATTTTGCAACTCTTTAAACTTTTTTGTCTTTCTGTCTGTTCTCGTCTACAGTTCTTCTTCTTTTATTAGTGGCTCTGTCAGAGTTTATGCTGTTTTACGTTTACTAATCTTATAAAAAAAAGGCGAAAATCTAAATTAGTGATTAAATATGTCCGGTTAAGGAGCGCCTAGGTCACATTTTTCAAACGATTTTAACGAAATTTAGATTTGACGTTTAACTGTCTTGACTGAGAATTATATTCAAACACATGACATTGGCAGAATTGCCTGTCGTATTGGGCAGAAGCCACATAAAAAAGAAGTACGAGTATGTTTATTACTTTTTACGGTACACTTTTAATCCGAAGATATTGCGTTACAACGTTATCTAGGTCGGATGGACAGTAGGTTGAGGGTGCGACAACCATTGACACAACATGACACATCCATTTCATTGTGTTGGGTGAAATAGGTTTGAATGGAACAACGCTCTTTATCATTGGCCATTTGTTAAACAAAAATATTCTAACCAACCACTACGGTAGTACAATTTTTTTTTAAAAAAAGGAAGAAAACTGGAAGTGAACTCTTTTTAGGGTTAAACTCGCCTCTATGTACATGTTTATTTTATTATTTAAGTTTTTTCTCTGTTTTATTTGTGTATAATCCGGTTTAAGATATTTATTTCTCTAAGAATACAATTCAGTTAACGAGAAACACAAGAGTAACATAGGTATAAATATTGAATAAAAAACAATTAAACTTTATTTACTTAATAAAATTACAAAGACCATTTACAATCGTCTTATATTAGGTGATTATAGGCCAGTTCCACGCAACGGGCAAGATACTACAAACAAAAATATACCTACATATATGTACCTACCTAACTACCTGATGCACGCAATTTCCGTCACAATATCGTTATATTTTGGACAATTCTCACAATATCTTTATACATTATAGCCTATGTCATTCTGATGTCAAACTTCAAACTTCAAATTCATTTATTCAATAAAATCACAAGGATCACTTTGAAACGTCTTACATACTAGATGATTCTAGGCGCCAGTTCGTCGCGACCAGAGTCTAGAAGAACTGGCAAGAAACTAGACCTGGATTCTAGCGTTTTTTTCATATGATCCTTCTTACAATTGTTTAATACATGTGTAAGCTATATAATTGTTAAGTTACTTATAAAGACTACCGGATCATCATCATCATCATAATCGACCTATATTAGTCCACTGCTGGATGTAGGTTGTAGGTCTCTCCCGAGACGCGCCACTGAGTCCGGTCTTTCCATTAACCCGGTCTTTACATATCTATTGCCAACCCTAAAAATGTGTTTTTTTTTTATAAATAAATTTCCTTTGTCTACAGACGCCGACTACCAGACGACGTGAAGACATGCAGGAATTATGCGTACCTTCAGGAAATTTACGACGCGGTCCGTGCCACAGACAGTGAGTATTCCTTGTAATTATGTACGTTTGTGGTTAAAGAAACAATTGTATTGTACGAGAGTTATGTGAGAAGCTTTTTAAGTTGGCACTAATGCTAAGGCTTTTTATAAGGATTTTAGGTGTTTTAGAGGGTTAATATTACAAAAAAGATTACACAAACATTTAGCTTGTATAAATATTTCGTGTTAAGAATAGGGCTTTATTTATTTCATAACTTGATTGTATTTTTGTATATATTTATTAGGTAGGACAAAGTTTATTCAATACCTAGAATCCAAGTAAAGTCCAAAACTTGTCCTGTCAAACAAAATTAACGCTGAGAAAACCAAGTAAGGTAATCTTGATTTTATTCCCTTTGATTGTAACAAATATCCTGCTCTAAAAATTCTGTGATATTTCCATATTTACTTCGTAACACGATTCCAAGATGGCGCTGAATCATTTCTGAAAGGCGTTGGAATGTACTTATCCTCAAACAAAATCTTATTGAATACGGCAAAAATACAGTCTGTATAAAATACCTGGTATTTTATTACTATAAAACCAAGTGGGTATAATATTACCTCTTTAGTAGCACACCCGGTAGTTTCATCCGTGGCATAGCTTGACATAAATTGACAAAACAATTCTGTCAGTGTCAAGAGTTTGAATATTTTCAGTCAAGTAAAGACGATTGTCATTTTTCTATCAGTTTAGTTTGACGGGTGGAACAAACGTGTCAGTATTTAATCAATTGAACAAGAAGAGAAATTTTTTTTTCTGAAAATTCATTGGTTTTTGAAGACTAGGCGGTTTGGTTCTAAACTATAGCCTGCTCCGAGGAGCAAATTAATAAAATATAATATCAATTGAACAACTATTTAGTTTTAAAATTTGTGCAAATGGAATCGAAATACCTATTTTGTACACGGAAACATAACAAAAAATATAACAACTTAGGATAAGGTACAAAGGGCTATAAAAGCTTGGTGATATTATCATAATATATGAAGTGAATTTTTAAGTTATAAATACTTACGCATTTTTTTTTTTCGCATACGCATATTGTAGCAAACAGATTTTGAATGACAGTCTAACTGACGGCTGCTAAAAAGGTTCTATTAAATATCCAGATTTTATTCCCCACAAAAGATTTATTCATGGCACTTAAAATAAGGATTTTGATACAATGAAAGTTAATTTAGATTACGTCTGGCTTTCCCCAACCCTTTCAGGTGAAGGCTTTAATGGACTTTTCACTTTTATTTCAACTAATTTTTCATTAACTTCTGATTTTGTTTGCATTGGGTTAATTTTGGGGGCGGAAGATTTAGTCAAAGAACTTATCTTATTATTTGTTGTTTTATTTTGTTTTGGTTTCTCAATTTATTTATGGATTTAAGATAGAAGTATGAGAATAAAAGTCTGAATCTACTAGTAAAAATATCTTTGCTGGTGGAATCAGACTTTTATTTTCAAAACGAGTTTTTTTTAACCTTTATTTATTAAAGAGGGTTTAATCAACGCGTTTAGGCAAGCGTAGTGTAGGACGCCCTCCGGCGAGATGGAGCGACGATCTACGGTGTGTAGCTGGCAAACACTGGATGAGAAGAGCCGAAGACCGGGCTCAGTGGCGCGTCTTGGGAGAGACCTACGTCCAGCAGTGGACTGAAATAGGTTGATGATGATGATAATGAATCAACATGATTATGTCACCCTCGAAAAGGCTCTTATATACTTTTCGAGGGTGACATAATCAAACGAGATTACTTATTAACTTAATCTATAATGTATAAAAATCTTTCCGCTTTGAAGTACCGAGATTTTTTATTTCATTTCATTATGTTATTCAGTATTATGCAAAACCTTTATTCGTTACATTTAATATTCATAACGACTTCCATTCACATTTCTTGTCAGAAATCTCAGACTTGTACTTTATAAATGAAGGAACTTTGTAAAGAAGGACACACGTGTCGTTAAATAGCAGTACAACTGTCTGTCGTATGTTATTTAATTCTTCAGTAATAAATGTATTTAACTGGTTAAAATCGAACTCGAGATATCGCTAACTATCTCCAGGTAGCTCAACTGATCCAAATAAGTCTAAAATACTGTTTAACGTTTTATAATAAAACTAACGCAATGATTGAATAGTTTACAAACTTTTACGTAAGCTTTGTTTTTATCTTATCTATTTTTTATTCAAGTTTATGAAAAAAAAAATTGCAACCTAATTGTAATTAGCATAAAGCTCGCATTTTAACTATTTTATTATTTGTACACTAAAAAAAATCCTACTTTTTTATGTTATTTTTTTTTGATACGCATGTTTTTTTAAACTAATGCATAGAATACATTTATTTTGTTGATTAAATCGTTCTATAGGTGGAAGGGTTTGGGGGACCTTTGCCCAGCAGTGGGACAGTATAGGTTAATAAAAAAAAAGGTAGCACTCCGGGAGTGCCGGCAGAAGTGAAAACTTCAATATTAACGTTGTGTTTTCACTTTTAAGTTTTCACTTCAAAAATATAACCACAGACGTCATAATGACAATGACAATCACAATAACACAGACACATTCGCGCAAGCGCCCTGTGCCGCCTAAACAGAGCACACTCAGGCACGGTAGAAAGAGTGGGAGATACTAGTTCCTCTCCCTTCCCCTCGATCTTACGCTTTTTATCAACGTCACGGGACCCTGACGCGAGTTTGAAAGTTTTTACCCACCCAGCGTCGCTAAAGAAGTTTTCACTTCAAAAAAAAGAAACATTCTAATAAAGCAAATAGACATCTCAGCAACATCTAAGGTCCATAACACAGTATAGTGGTTCTTAGCTCACGTAATGGCCCTCATGTCATACAATGGGCAGTCCTAACGACATACTTAGCCATCAGACACACCGTCCCATTTATGTCATCGTTTTCTTTAATAACTCTTATCAAACGCTATAATAGCCTTATGACATGTCCTTTAGAGCCGTTACGCACTGTCGAGTTGTCGCCGGCGACTCGGTCGCTAGCGACAACTACAGACTTACTACAGTGTAAATAGTGTTTACGCACTTGGTCATCGGTCGCCCAAGCGATTGGGCGACTCGCCGCCGACCAATAGGAGCACGGCTTCAAATGGAAGCATTCACACTGCGAGCAACTGTCGTCAGTGCGTAACGGCTGTTAATTTCTTGTAAGATGAGGCTCTGTCTCCGAGGATCAATGGATAGTATTCGGTCGTATTAGATACTTATGTTCAAACTCTGTGATAACTTCGTTTGCGCGATCTAGAATTTGTCTTTGCCATCTGTTGGTCTGTTTTTGTATTTAACGTCGTATTACTCCGATTTATGCAACCTCACCATACAAAAGGACATTATAAGCTGACTTAATTTGTTTCTCAAAATGTTAAAAAATTGGTAGAATATTGAGTAATTTCATTATACAATAATTAATACTGTTAATAAAAACATATAGTACAAACATTAAATATATTTTTATTTTGTTTAAAATTTGCGCAATCGTCCTAATATTACGCGGAAAATTTATTTTTATCAACTATCTAAACAGTTTAATCGCTCGTATATCTTTTCAAAATAATACTAATTATGTTAATTTTGTTGCAGGTGTCAGCACAAAGGACTTTATGGCGAAATTAGGGGAATATTTAATACTAACGGCCTTTTCACACAATTGTCGACTTGAACGCGCGTTCAAATGTCTAGGCACCAATCTCAGCGAGTTCCTGACCACTTTAGATAGTGTACATGATGTGTTACATGATCAGGTAAATATATAATAAATATAAATATTCATAAATATTCATTGACACATATCACACTCTAGTCATAAAGCAGAGCTTGTACTATAGGAACTAGATTGCTGATTAAAACTTACACACTTTCGGTCCATCTTATAAAAAGTTAGCGCAGTAAGTCATCATTACGTATGGTAATAAAGACATCAAGTCAACGGTAACTTTTTATAAGATAGGGGGTTTGTAAGTACCTACCAGGTAATTATTAATTCCATAACTCACCACATAGAACTACTATCTCCATGAAACCAGTAGTGGTAGAGCCTTCAAAATACTTCACATACGAATACCTAAAATACCTTCCTTCCGAAGATGCGGCTAAAATTCTTAAGATAGGAGATATCGTCTAACCATAAATGTGGTGATCGGAAATTCCGATAAAGTACTGTCAGCATCATAAGTTTTTGACGGAAATAATAAACATATAGGTAGCTGATATTGTAATATGACAAAACGAAGAAGTATGCAAATATTGAAAAATAGATATGTTAGTTTTGCAAATAATAAAAAAAGACCGCCCACTATGTACCTCTTATTTTTATTGTCTATTATTTTATTCTCTTATTTGTGTACATGAAAGATATTATATTTAATCCAGGATGACGCTCAAAGGGATGAAACAATGGAATACGAAGCAAACTTCGTCTGCACCACCTCACATGAAGGGAAGATCCAGCTCCACTTGACAACAGAGAGTGAACCCGTCGCATATCTACTAGTCGGAAGCTTGGAGGCCATTGCAAAAAGGCTGTATGACACACAGACAGACATAAGACTAATGAGCTATACTAATGATCCAAGGAGGTTTAGGTGAGTAATGAGGTTGTTTTTTTTATATTCTCAGGTTGGCATAGAATTTACTGTTATAATTTTAATAAATGTACAGATAGAGAATAAAAATGAGAAACGACGTGTGGCACTCGGGGACTGTCGCGGTATAGCTTTTTTGCTGCATTACGCATGCGCAGTGTTAGGTTATTTTCGTTACGGGATTTCTGGATTCGGTCTCCACGCTCAAGGCCCGCGATAACAGCTATGCAATTGTTTAAAAAGCCTCGGAGGATATAACTAGGTACTTATATGATAGATACTTAAGTATATGTATTATGATAACTTCAGTTTATATATTAAAAAGAAAATATTTAGGTTTTCAAATTAAAAACGCTTTTCAAAACCTTCCACACTTCATATTGTAGATACTTTACGAATTAAGTAACACCCAGACACATAACAAATATTTATGTTCATCACACAAACAGTTGATCTGAGTGGGAATAGAACCCACGACCCATGGAAAGCTACTACCAACTGAGCTGTGACGCCTGTCATAATTTGTGATATTACGTAATACAAGGAACAGGAGATTATTAATGCATGATGCAGCTTGTTACTAGATATTACGAGCGGAATATTCTAGAATATGTGGGAACTCTCGGGAAATACCTTGCGAGGTGCATAATGCATTAATTATTAGAATTTATCAAACAGGAGGGATATCCTGACAACTGAAATGTTTTTGAACTGTAATTTGATCAAATTGCAGTTCAGTTTTCTTCTTCGTCTTTTATTGACATTTTGAATGATCGATTTTCATACATGTGATGGATGTGTTCATATAATTCGACATAACTTCTTGATAAAACTTATGTTTATTACAGTTATAACTTTAGCTAGACGTTTAATTGAGTTATAAAAAATCTTAGTACTATTTTTAAGATAAGATAGATAAGATAAGATAAGATAAGATAAGATAAGATAAGATAAGATAAGATAAGATAAGATAAGATAAGATAAGATAAGATAAGATAAGATAAGATAATTATTTATTTGACCACAAAAAACACACAAACTTATAACAAAAAATAGTTTTTTTAAGATTTCATAGTTTTTGTTTAGGTTTAGAACAACATTATTATAAATAAACAACATATTCACGGAAACACACATCACACTAGAGTCCCAAACTAAGCAAAGCTGAGAACTAGATTGCTAATAGAATATCATACTTATTTTTTTTTTAATCAAACACATAACACCTAGTGTTTACTATTCATCACAAAAACATTCGCTCTGGGTGGAATATAAATAAATAACGCTGGATGATCCACATAACATCATCTAGCCCCAAGCGAAGCAGAGCTTGTGTTATGGGTACTAGAAAACTGACATACATAATACAAGACATTACATAGTTATACATTTTTTTAAATATCCAGAACACCCGGTATAAATCAAGGCGGGAATCGAACCCGCAACCTCCGCGTCGCAGGCGGACATTTTCCCGCCGCGCCACATCGGTTATCGTGGTTATCGTTAAGTGTTAAGCAGATTATATAAACAAGTACAAATAAGATTAATATGTCATCCATTAATTAATAATGTTATTTAAATAGCAAATAGCTCCCTAATGAGCAATTATACTGAATTATGTTCGTAAACCGATAGCATCTGCGGTCGAATCCAATGATATCTAACCACAACCACAATCTCATTTAACTAAATACGGCTTTTTTGCGCTTAATTCGTTATGATCGTTTTATGACCGATGCTATTTAAACCTACTCAAAATTATGGGTTAGTTTCATAATCCCCATTGAACGATCCCCATCATGGGGATTGTGGTATTTTGAGTCCCATAATCCCCATGATTTTGAAATTTCTAAATCATGGGGATCATGAGACTCAAAGTACCACAATCCCCATGATGGGGATTGTTCAATGGGGATTATGAAACTAACCCCAAATTATTGAGGTATACATAGTAGGTACATAAAATACTTAAAACTTATCCCTATCTTATAAAAGTTCTTATAAGATAGACGGTCTATCTTTGACGACCGATGTGGCGCGGCGGGCGAAGTTCCGCCTGCGACGCGGAAGGTTGCGGGTTCGATTCCCGCCTTGGGATAAATGTTTGTACGATCTGCAAATATTTATTCCAGGTGTTCTGGGTATTGTTTATGTATAATAAAAAATATCTATCTATGTATTGTATTGTATTAAGTATGTCAGTCGTCTAGTACCCATAACACAAGCTCTGCTTAGCTTGGGGCTAGATGATGTTGTGTGGATTGTCCAGCATTATTTATTTGTATTTATTTAACCGACTCAAAATTATTGAGGTATACAAAGTAAGCGCAGATTTGATGTCTTGATTACCATGTTGCTTCTACTTTCAAAACCCTTTTCTTCTTCTTGTTCTTGCTACGTGGAATAAACAATATTTTCTTCTAGGTATGAAATAAATGCAAAACCACTGCATCAGAAGACATCATTAGCAGTGCAAGTTGCGTCATCCAGCAATGTCACAGACCTGAAGATCGGGGTTGCCAGCTTTTGCAAAGCTTTTCCGTGGCATTTTGTCACTGACAAGCGCTTGGAGCTCGTGCAACTGGGTAAGATTTTTATTGCTATTATTTACACATTTATTTAAAATCTTAGTAAATCTTGTCATTATTATATCCTGTGAGGATCCTGTAAACAAAAATATTTATGTATTAAAATGACTTAAACAATTTTTTTTAAATTTTTTTGCCAGAGAAATATCATGCATGCACCGCTGTTTAAAAATTGATTATATTATGAAGACATGTTGTGGTGTCCTATACCTAATTAATATCCTATACATACAACTTAGACTTAAGTCCTTTGTATGTATTTTTATGTGTTTTTTTCCGTGGGATACCCATAATAAATAAATAAATAAATAGACATATACGATTAAATCTCTGACTGAAATTGGTTTTATCTTAATTATTGACTCGATTATTAGCTTAGCCTTACATTTTCATAACGTTTTTTAGGGAAAATAGATATTTGTGTTTTTAAAACCTATTTAGAAATATTGATGAGGGCAATTACAATACCCAAATTAGTTCCATCAATTTGATGTTCTAATAAAAACATGGAGATATTATTACCCCAAAGTGTTCCCAGGCTCTTAGGGAACTAATAGACCTCTGCTCTCGGCCGAAATAGACCCATTAAGGTTTATTACGAAAACAAAGGATAAATTAACCCAAATAGAGCCGAAATAGGTTCATGTAAAACAAACATATCCTCGTATCCCAAATTGCTAAATCGTTAAAAAACAATCCGAACGAAAATCATTAATCCGAAACGATACTGTATTTTGCATAAAATAAGGCTTAGTTATTACTGTTTTATTATGCACTTTACTTATTTATGTTTTTCCATTAAGATAGAAAGAGCTGTAAAATAAACCTAATTACGACTAGCACAAGGTCCTAATGCCTTGATCACACGTACCGAGTAAACCGGCGAGACAGTGACGTATTTAAGATACACTGCGCACTAACGTTGCAACGTTCAACAGTAAAACTGATGTCGACGCGCAGTGTATCTCAAATACGTCACTGTCTCGCCGGTTTACTCGGTACGTGTGATCAAGGTCCTAAGTGAGAATGTGCTAGCTAAACTTGTTAGTGTAATTTCCGCGCTGCTTTTGTTTCTTTTCCTGTCTTGGAAAACTTAAAAAGAAAACTAGTCTAGTTTGAGTTAGTCAGTCCATTTTCCACTATATTTTTCTTTTTTTTTTCACTACCATTTTCACTATACTTTTCACTATAGGTATACATTGAGCGCCCGCCTTGCGTATTCAGCAGTGATGCGTGAATCTTAGCTTTTATACCGCGCAGTGTAACTCGTGATATAAAGTTTTATGCAGTGTAACCTCTTTCCATTTATTCATAGATGTTTGTTATAACTTTGGCTCGAAGTTTTGCGCCAAAGAAATTGGATTTGAGAATCTAATTGCAAACCTTGAATTTTAATTTACATTGCATAGTCAATGACTGCTGAGTATTTTGCTTCACATTTTGTAGGTCAAGCTTTATTTATTACTTTTTAGGGTTCCGTACCCAAAAGGTAAAACAGGACCGTACAACAGAGACTGAAGTCCCGTTTTACCCTTTCATTTTTAAAAACAGGGACTGCCGCGGTAAAGCTTTTGCATAGCATTTTTTGCTGGATTACGCATGCGCAGTGTTAGGTTATTTTCGTTACGAAATTTCTGGATTCGGTCTAAACGCTCAAGGCCCGCATTAGAAGCTATGCAATTGCTTAAAAAAAATCTAGCAAACTTTGGAATGTGTGTGATTTTTTATATTGAACAAACATTTTAATTTTTATTTTCTCTAAAAAAGGCCCTAACTTTTCATAACCCGTACAACCTCCGCACATTCCTTAATTAGATAAAACGGTATTTCGTCAAGATACTTATACTGTTCTCAAAAGAATATCAAATTGTTTATGGTTCAAAGGTTGAGGAATGACTCGAGGCAGATCCCTTCAGATCTTTTGGTACCTATTCGGTTCTCCTGTCAACATTTTGTAACAAAGCAAGAACGATTTTCTTTGATGCATTGTTTGACACAGATAATATAGAAAACTCTACTCTGTCATAATACAAACATGACATATGTCAGGATTTTGTTTCAAAGTAAGTTGCAACAAAGTTGCCGCTCTTTGTTTTTCAAATGTCAAAACTGAAACATGCACGCTTCTACAATGTTTGAACATAGAAACTTATAGCCGTGCTCGAAAAATAAGCGGGATATGTACAATCGCTTCTTTCGTATTTCTTTTTTATTTATGCTTTGTGATCTATGTGTGGACTGTCAATTTTGACAGTGTTAAGTGATTTATATAAAGTTTTAGTGAATACATCAATCTTGTCAATCCAACTGTCATATTTTGCCTCTTCAAATGTTAACTTAAAACTGAGATTGTAAACTGTCATATTTGATTGAGTTAACTTGGGGTTATCTTAAGTACTTACTTAAATACGGGTTCAAGTTTTCATCACGAATTACTGTCACGGCTCAGATTAGACCCTTTTGTGTAAAAGCATTTAAGAGTTGAGTGAGATAAAGTAGGATGAGTCTTTTTAGACAGTTAACAAGTATTAAAAATAGGTTAAATTTAATTTAGAAAATGTATAAGCATTTTTAAAGGCTGTTTTTTGAAGGTTGGAACAGCGAGTTATCACAACATCAGAGATTTTTGTATTTAGCACTCAAGTTTTACATTTAAAAATATGTAGGTAAACGTTATAAACAATTATGCAAGTTGTATGAAATGGAACTAAACAAAATTTCGAGTTACCCACTATTCTAAAACAAAAGTCTTATTTATTTATTTATTTTTATTTCTTGTATTTTACGTT
Organism: Ecliptopera silaceata; assembly: GCA_932527185.1. Classification (NCBI taxonomy): domain Eukaryota; kingdom Metazoa; phylum Arthropoda; class Insecta; order Lepidoptera; family Geometridae; genus Ecliptopera; species Ecliptopera silaceata. The sequence continues at coordinate 6,011,503 of OW052211.1, forward strand.
CTTTAAACCAGACCTTGTTAAGTATTTTTGCAACTGTATGGTTTTATATTTTCGTAGTTAGCACAAAATTTTGTTAAGTTCCCAACCAAGTTCAGCTTATTACTTGACTATAGGAGGAGGCTTCATGCGTCTCTTCGGCACTCACCTAGCTTCACACGGGTCAGCACTCGGGAGTTACTTCAGACTGCTCCGGCCGCGAGGAGTGGCGCTCGAATACAACGAGATCCTCAACCGAGTCAACACCCCGTTCATGTTCTGTTTGAAGATACCTGGCTCTTCGCTGGCTGAGGTTAGTTTCTTTCAGAACACTGTACCTACATACTTAAAGAATTTTAATATTTACAGCACTTTATGGTGCCAATAGTACAAGCATTGCTTAGTATGATCAAAGCATGATGTGTTAAATGTCCGAATATTTAAAAAAAAAAATTACTGACTTTATGGCTCCTATAGCTTTGCTTAGTATATGAGCAAAGCATGTTGTGTGAAATGTCCGTTTAATAAAGCATTTTAATATTTACAGCACTTTATGGTGCCAATAGTACAAGCTTTGCTTAGTATGACCAAAGCATGTATAAAATGTCTAAATTTTTTTTTATTTATATAAAACTAAAAACTGGTATTTTATATCGCTCGCTGTTTTGAAATCCTTTTCAAACTATGTAGTAAAAAAAAAATTACAGTTCATTCTCTTTTCAAATCAACAACAAGTTAAGCAAAAAAGGTTGAAACTACTTTTAAAAATCAAAATATCCAGTTACCTTGACAGTAGGTATAAACCGACTGATACCCGTTCTATACCTACACCTGAATTTTGTACCTATTCCGAAGGTTATTTTAGTCAGAATATCATAATCTGTTACATATACACAACACAATTGTTATTCCTAACAAGCTCCAAACCTGGATTACATTTCGAAACTAGGAACTCAGTGAGCGCAACTTCTCAAACAGTTCCAAATTGAGGGCGCCCAAAATATTTGCTTACATTCAAGCCTCTAGGCAAATAATTCCCTATGTCCAACCGTGTAATATTGTTACGTAAACATAGTGAGTGGTTTACTTCACATGTACTCAAATGTACTCAAATAGGAGTGTTTGAGACAGAGTACAAAGGAAGGGATATACGTGTTTGTTGGTTCGAGTTTCAGGATACGTGATTGTTCAGTGATTCTCGAATTTAAATGATTCTTGAAGATTGAATGATTGATGAAGTTTTTACTTATCGGGAATGATGAGATCGTGGTAGGGGATTTATCAAATAGCTGATAACTTAATATTAAAATGAAAAAAAGAGAAAATAACATAGGGGAAGAAATATGACCTGATAGTGGTATTTTTAGGCTGTGTTCGATAAATCATAAAAGTTTAAATAGTGTAAATTCTGTGTTTTATTTATTTATTTTCAAATAAGTACCTACCTAAGTACATATTTTTTTTTAATTAGTGCCTTTAATCCTATGTTTGGAACATATTATGTTATTTTGAAACGGTGGTAGTTTTTCGGTATTTATTTCTATAATTAACTTATTTGTGGTAAAATAAAATAGCGGTCGGATCATTTGGTCTGATCAACGTGTGAGGATTTTCTGAAATCAGGCTAATTAGACTGTACCACGCTATTGTCAGTAATACAATGTATTTTTTAAACTTGTAATAGGTAAACTATTATTACTTTCACAAAGACATTTATTTAATTGACCATTTCCATTTTTATATTACTTATAAGTACTTAACAATAATTTCAATAACAATAATGAGATCAAATCAAAGAATCGAAAAATTAATGAGACAATATAAACAACTTTTATCAAAGAAGAATATTTGTAAATACCTTCGCTACCTTGTTTCAATTAGGAATTTAATTTCTTTAATTTACTTTTTTGTTGGGATTCATGTTTTACGTTTTGAGGTAAAAACAAATTTCCTTTCTTAGAAGAAAACAAACATTTTCTTCCCAGAAAGGGTCGCGTAAGTCCCTAAATTCAATGAGCAATTTTGTTATTATAAAACCTTGAAATTCGTAATATTATATAAATTACTAGCGCTTGCACGCGGCTTGATTTTATATTTTTTACTAATCTTTGAAGTAGACTCGAAAATCTTCAAAACTTAGTTTTGAGATGCTACGTAAAACTTAAATAATAACGGTCTATCTTATGAAAAGTTAGCGCAGACTTGAAGTCCTGATTACCATACGTAATGAAGACTTGAAGTCTACGCTAACTTTTTATAAGATAGGGGGTAAATCATTAGATATACATATATGGTTATTTTATACTGGGTGTGTCTGGGTGTTACTATTTATTGTATGTATATATTTACAAACAAATATAAGCCTTATTTCGCAGAGATATTATTTAACAGAGTTTTAAAAACAATAACAGTCGATTATCAGTTTATTGTATTCGCATTGCGGACGATAAAGTTGGCAGCCGTTGACACTTCCGTTAATAACTCTCGAAACCAAAGAGGGGCTCCCCTCTTTGGTTTCGAGAGTTATCTCCAGATAAGATTATAATCACGAATTATGAGTACTTATTATACTCCATAAAAAAAATAAACGATAATTCCTTTCAATTTTGAGTTACACTGCGGGCTATTGCGGTGAAAATCCGCGCAGTCACTCAAAATGCAAAAGCGAGCGCGCAATGTAATTCGAATGAAATAGATAAAACTTTGTTCGCGTTTTGTGGAGTGGAACCAAGTTGAGAATTCAAGATTATTTTGCGGCAAGCCAAGAGACATAAAATGGTTTTGTTATGACGCGTAGACGAACCGTTTCAGCCACAATTTGATATTATCTGACAAACAACTTTATTGAAACAAATATTTATCATATTATTGCTTTGTTTTGTTTAAAATAGCGATATTTGTTTTATTGTTGAAGCTTAAAGATAATAATAATTGTTATAGGTTTAAAAGTTATAGGATTCCTTTAGTGGTTTTCCATGCAAATAAATAGATATATATATGTATCAGGTACTTTTTACTATTCATTCATCACTATTATTTAGCCCCAAACTAAGCAAAGCATGTATTATAGGTGAGTACCTACTAGATTGCTGATAGAATACTTAATAATAAAAAAAAAGCTAGCACTCCGGGAGTGCCGGCAGAAGTGAAAACTTCAATATTAACGTTGTGTTTTCACTTTTAAGTTTTCACTTCAAAAATATAACCACAGTCGTGATTGTGTCATGTCATTGTGTCACATTCGCGCAAGCGCGAATGTGACACAACGACGAAGACAACGAAGACACACTGACACAGACACATTCGCGCAAGCGCGAATGTGTCTGTGTCATTGTGATTGTGTCATGTGATTGTGCGCAAGCGCGAATGTGACACAACGACGAAGCCAACGAAGACACAGACACATTCGCGCAAGCGCGAATGTGTCTGTGTCTTCGTTGGCTTGACGTGACACAGACACAATGAATCACAATGACACAGACACATTCGCGCAAGCGCGAATGTGTCTGTGTCATTGTGATTCATTGTACGAATCATGTCAAGCCAACGAAGACACAGACACATTCGCGCTAGCGCGAATGTGTCTGTGTCTTCGTTGGCTTCGTCGTCATCGTCACGTCACGTCATGTCGCCACGTCATCGTCACGTCATGTCGCCACAACACTATTTAATTGTTTGAGTCATACGTCGCGTGACCGCAAGTGTGTTCTTTTGTCGTCTCTTGTTTTACGAGCAATGTATAAAAATTAAATAAGATCTTACGCTTTTTCGACGTCACGTGACCCTGACGCGAGTTTGAAAGTTTTTACCCACCCAGCGCCGCTAAAGAAGTTTTCACTTCAAAAATCACTAAACTGTTTGTTCTTGGTAGGAATTGAACCCACAATACATAGCGTGGAAAAGAAATTTCATAATAAGCAGTGACCTCGGTCATAGAAATCTAAATGAAAAACTATCTTCAATCAAGCAATATTGCAACTAGAACAAGTTACAACTAATAACACTCATTAAAATAATCTAGTGTTATTAAACCAATGGCTTATACAAAGAATATTATTTACACTTTCTGTGTAATTGCGTAAAAATCACCTTTACATTGCTTGTTTTAAGTCCATTACAACATCAATCTACCAGTAAAACAAGCATTGTAAAACACTCATAAAAATGATCTCAAGACTCCAAAAATAGAACAGAAAACATTTTCACAAGAAAACTAGTTCGTCCAACAAAAGGAAATGTGTCACTGACGAGAAAGCAGTGTACACATCAACGCAGGTCCATCTCACTTATACAGTGTAATGTGAACTTTAAAATACGGTAGTTAAGGCTTAAAATGTAAATAATATTTTTCAAAGAAAATGTGCTACGGCGATCTTGTCAAATGGAATGTGAATTTAAACTCATTAGTGGATCAAAATTGACATGAAAATTAATGAAAAGCGAAATCATTCTAATAACATTTTAAAACTTTAACTTTAGGTCTAAATTGTAGGTCAAATAATGTACTTAAATCTTAATTTATTATTGCAGGTTTGAAATGTTATTAGCGATCTCTTCCAGACAACCTTTGGATGGAGAGGTATTAGACATTTATGAAGATTGGTTGCGAAACCATTCTAATAATATATCTTACTTTTTATTGTTTGGTTAGTAAACAATAAAGTATTTATTATATAATATGCTTTTTATAATATTAATTTAAGAATCTGATCTGTAAAAGATTGTACATGATTATTTGTACAACCTTTTATACTCCTCTCACATTCATATCATCTCTTACTCAATCCAACCATTTATTTTTCAACCTTGCGTACCTAAACTAGTCATATTTCCGATAAAGTCATGTTCATAAAGTTCAAATTCGTTCACACTTCAGATTGTTTTGATAGGTATTGATAGAATCAAGATACCGTATTAATTTGTTCGCTCGACCCAAAACGGGTATGATAAGCCATCTGCCACAATAGATTGAGAAGATTAAACGATGAAACAATTCAAACAAATACAATTTCCGAAGCAAAATTTTAGTAAAATGAGTTTTGTGCTTGACTTATTTATGGTTACAATATTACTGAATTTTCAGATATTTTTTTTTGTTTTGTGTCGCACATTTAGTGCATTTACCATTTTTCAAATTCAGATATTCAAATTTAATATTTTAAAAATGGAGTCTGCAGTGCTCTGATTCGAATTGGATACTTTCGAATAAAATTTCAAATAAAGAATTCAGAATTTATAAAAAAAAAAAAAATTTGCTCTTATTATGGTAGAATTCAATTTTAATTTAATAATATAATAAATAAGCTATGATTTTACAAACTGAACTACAGAAAACAACTCTCCGACTTAATCTAATTTTACATTTAGACATTTTAGAGCATCTCAGTTGTAAAGTCAATGTTTTACTTAGTTTTACATTTTTACATTTATATGACCGATATTAACACTACATTAAAAAAATAAGTATTAAATGAAAGATATTCCTATGAGCAGGAATCATTTAAATACCTAGACATAAATAAATAAATAATGCTGGACAATCCACACAACATCATCTAGCCCCAAACTAAGCAGATCATGATGAAGTTCTGAAATAGCAGTGTAATGTAAAACACCGATAAGATGGGAAAACGTCTAGTAACATAATTATCGTGTCGTCTCCAAATATGACATTGGTGTCGTATCAGTATCGGTTAGTCTAAATCTACAAGAATGTGTCTATTGCTGACTCTGCCATGTGTAAAAATATCTACGATGCAGTATTGAATAGCGATGCGTCGCAGCGGAAAATGGCATGGAGTTGACTAGAGTTGACTAGAGTTGACTAGAGTTGACTAGAGTTGACTAGAGTTGAACAGTTGTTTTATTGTGTTTAGAAAAAATTGCAATACTTATGTTTAGTTATGTTAAGTTATAACGTATGCCATAACTAGTAAAAAGAAGTTTTTTTGACTTTTGTGACTAATTTTATTTTGTCTCAAGCATGATTTGAAAGATGGAACTAGATTGCTGATAGAATAATATAAGCACAGTTTATTTTGTAAATACATATATAGAATTCATAGTAAAACCCAGACTAGAACAGATACTGTATGTTCATCACACAAAAATTTGCTCGTGGTGGGAATCGAACCCACGACCCACAGCATGGAAAGCAGAGCCAACTGAGTTGTGGCACTTGACAGTTATTCATCGAGTAGAATTGAAGTTGGTAGCGTAATTGGTTCTCGCACTCGCAGGTCAATGAGAAGGTCGTGGGATCAAATCCTGTTAACTCAATAACTTTTGAGATATTAAATCATCATTGATTTAAATCAACATTAATAAAAAGATGATTCAAAATTCTGTATTTGAGAAATTGGGTTGTGCACTTGTTTTCAGAGTTAGTTGTGATACGGAAAATAAATAAATTAAAATTATAATAATTAAAACAATATTTGCACCCTTTTAACACTAGTTCAGTATCAGTAACATTTTTAACACTAGTTCAGTATCAGTAACATTTTTAACACTAGTTCAGAATCAGTAACATTTTTAACACTAGTTCAGTATCAGTAACATTTTTAACACTAGTTCAGAATCAGTAACATTTTTAACACTAGTTCAGTATCAGTAACATTTTTAACACTAGTTCAGTATCAGTAACATTTTTAACACTAGTTCAGTGTCAGTAACATTTTTAACACTAGTTCAGAATCAGTAACATTTTTAACATTAGTTCAGTATCAGTAACATTTTTAACACTAGTTCAGAATCAGTAACATTTTTAACACTAGTTCAGTATCAGTAACATTTTTAACACTAGTTCAGTATCAGTAACATTTTTAACACTAGTTCAGTGTCAGTAACATATTTAACACTAGTTCAGAATCAGTAACATTTTTAACACTAGTTCAGTGTCAGTAACATTTTTAACACTAGTTCAGTATCAGTAACATTTTTAACACTAGTTCAGAATCAGTAACATTTTTAACACTAGTTCAGTATCAGTAACATTTTTAACACTAGTTCAGAATCAGTAACATTTTTAACACTAGTTCAGAATCAGTAACATTTTTAACACTAGTTCAGTATCAGTAACATTTTTAACACTAGTTCAGTATCAGTAACATTTTTAACACAAGTTCAGTATCAGTAACATTTTTAACACTAGTTCAGTATCAGTAACATTTTTAACACGCTCTAGTTTGGAACTAGAGCGTGTTAAAAATGTTAACTAAGCAAACTACGGGAACTATATTGCTAATAGAATACAATGTTGGTGGACATGTTTATAAATATACAAATTATTAGAATTTATATGAATTCAATAAATATAATGTGATACTGAAAACAGTTGAACTATCTGCATTGCCGCGCTTAATAGTAACGCTCATACAATTTTTAAATAAAATCCATTTCAGTCCATCCATGTCATACAAAAAACGGTAGGAACCAGGCCGTAGTTTCATGCCCGTTCTAGACTCTGGTCGCCTGATACTGGCACCTAGAATCACCTAGTAGGTAAATAAGACGATTCTAAATGGTCCTTGTGATTTTTCTGAATAAAGTTTAATTAATTTTGATTTTATGAACCTTTAATACTCAAAAAAGAAAATAAATTCAAGGGTAATCAGTAAACTCAAAGTATTTGACATAGACATAGACATAGACAGACATTTATTTGCACAAATAACAAACAAAGTACACAATATTATAACATTAAAACAACAACAGTAAAACAAGTAAAATACAAAAAAAAATATATAAAAATAAGAAAAACATATTCCTAATTAACTACATACATTATATAAATAAAAAAAATAAAAAAGATAAAATAAACAGAGGAACTTTTCAATTAATATAAAAATTAAAGTGTAAGATGTTTGCTACAGCAGCAAATGGGTCTTAGCTCAGCATATTGCCCACTGCTAAAACAGTAGACGCTGGTATTCTGCCAAGACCATGACTGTCACAAGACCCTGTGAGAATGTGCTAAAACTATATACTAGAAGAGTGAAGTAGCGTGTAGGTGTATCTAGAATAGCAGTGTGTGTGTGTGTGTATAGATGTACATAGAAAAACAGTAAAAGAAATTAATTAAATTAATAATAATTTTTTTGTATAAATAGAGTTAAAAAAAAGTGAATGGTAAAAAAATAATAAAAAAATAATAATAATAATAAAAACAGAAAAAGTCAAGTGTTTATTTGATAAATGCATAAAATTAATATCACAGAAGGGATCAACAGCGTACCATAGGACTAGCAGGTAAAAGGGGCATCCGAATCAGGCAGACCAATCTTTTGCTGACTAATTATAAATAATTTATAATGTTTTTTAAAAGTGAATTTAGATTTTAATAGCCGCAAAGGTGGAGGTATGTTGTTCCAGCACTTGGTCGCTCGATATCGAAAGCTGCCCCTGAACGCCACCGTTTTATGTTTAGAGTAGTGCAGCATAAGCGTCCTAGTCCGTCTCGTACTGTACTTACTCTGAGTTCGATCAAGCTTGGAGAAGAGATATTCCGGTGTCCCGGACGTCATTAGCCCATGAACTAATACCCCCAGATGAAGAGTTCGTCGCGAAGCCATGTTTAATGTGGAGGACTTGTTTAAGTATGGTGTGACGTGTGTTCGCGGCGGGATGTGGTAACAAAACCTACAGCATGCGTTTTGTATTCGCTGTATAAGCCGGCTAGTTTTCGACGTTAGACGCGGACCGTACACCAGATCACCATAATTAAGCCTGGATAAGATCAGAGTCTCACAGATTTTTATGCGAGCTTCCTCTGTAAGATAATTTCTAATTTTATAAAGAAGCTTTAATCTAAAGAAGCATGTCTTCATTAAACCTAATAAATGATTTTCAAATCTCAATGAGCTATCAAATAATATACCCAGATTTCTAGCTTCATGGACCCTTTCTATGCTCTGACCAAGTATGTGGACATTCATAGTATGATTACTGAACTCGATGATTTGGTTTTTTGTGCCTAGCACTAAAAATTTGGATTTCGAGGGGTTAAGGACAAGAGCATTATCGCGAGACCACAAAGCTATACGACCCAAATCTTCGTTTACCTTACCCAATTCAGAGGATACTTCATGTGGCCGCATTGGTAAGTACAACTGCACATCGTCAGCGTAAAGGTGATATTTACAGTGTTGTATGCCCCAACAGATGTCAGCACTATAGATTATAAAAAGTAAGGGTCCAAGAATAGATCCTTGTGGCACACCTCGATTAACTGATTTGTGCGATGATGTTAATTTTAACCCATCCTCTTTGGTCAGCTGAACGAATTGAGAACGGTTACTTAAATAACTGTCAAACCATTTCAAGGATGTCGTATCAACCCCGTAATATGACAATTTAGACAAGAGTAGTGGTATATTTATTGAGTCAAACGCTCGCGAGAAATCCAATAGTACCAAAGCTGTGCCAAAACCATGATCCTGCTCAACAAGAATGTTATCAACTACATCTAATAAAGCTGTAGTTGTACCTCTACTCTTGCGGAAACCAGATTGCACGTCAGGTAAAATATTATACTGTTCCACGTGTTTACTTAGTTGATTATATACCACTTTTTCAACCACCTTAGATAGTACGGGTAGAATGCTTATAGGCCTTAGATCCTTTATAGCGGTCGGGTTTGGTAGTTTTGGTATCGGGTTCACTAGAGCCGTTTTCCATAGACTGGGAAAATTTGATGTGAGAATAGATCTGTTAACAATCGTAGTTATTACCGGCAAAGCATGCGGTAGAGTGAGCAAAACCATATCCATTGAAAGTCCATCTACGCCACGGGCATTTGTTTTAATAGATAGAAGAATTTTTGCTATTTCATGCTCATCAACCAATTGCAAAGTAAATGTGCTGTTAATGTTATGTTTATTAAACTCAAAATAAGTCAACTTAGATATAGGAACAGAGTCTGCCCCAGGTACATCCAGAAAATGATCATTAATCGCATCGGGGTCGTTAAAATGGTCAGGGAGATAACTATCATCCTTTGAATTAGGCAAAACATCTTGCTTAATATTTCTCCACAATTGTTTCTCATTCTGCTCTGTATTAATACGAAAGTCGTAGTACGCACGTTGTTCACTATATATACTTTGATTGACAAGTGATTTAAGTTCTTTGTAATATTTTCTATGATTATCTAATTTTGATTTAAGTTCTTTGTAATATTTTCTATGATTATCTAATTTTGATGTACGATATCTATCATGGGCTGCGTTACGAAGACTCATCATTACCTTAATAGTATCTGTAATCCAAGGCGCAGGTTTATCTTTAATTATAATTGTTTTGAAAGGTGCATGCTTGTCAATTAGATTCGTTATGATGTATGTAAAAATTTCAACCATTTTGTCAACAGTGTCTGCTTTAATCACCACGTCCCAGTCAATACATGAAAGGTCTCTATCGAAGTCATCGATGTTGATATCTTTTAGCGGTCTATAAGTGATACTTTTAGGCGTGATCTTTTCTCGTTTTATGTTAAGCGTTGCGGTGACAAAGGCATGACCCAATGAAGCAGATATTTTTGTAACATTCACGTCACGAATCCGACAATCAGTGCAAATCACATCGATTAATGACTCGGAGCTTTTGGTAAAATGAGTGGCTGAGGTTACAAATTGTGATAGTCCCGTATAACTTAAAAATTGTTCAAACTTCTTAGTTAAGCCACAACTTTGATTTAATAGGTTGACATTAAAATCCCCCAGAATAACTATACTATCATAGTTGGAGAAATTTGCAACTGAATCCGTCAATGCATCTATAAATACATCTATATTTACCCATTCCGGACGGTACGCAGTGCCAATGGCAATTCGCGACTGATTGACAGACAACGCCATCCACATCTGCTCTATTTCTGCGTCAGGATGGGCAATCCGACGAGCACGGATTCCGCGTTTTATATAAAATCCTACACCGCCACCCTTCTTGCGAGCAAAATGCGAAGGACGCGGTGTGTGAATAAACTTGTAGCCTGGAACTTTAGGCGCGCGCGCTTCCTCTCCTTGTCTCAACCATGTCTCATTTATTGCAACTAAGTCATTTTTAAAGTTATTCATGGCCACAATAAAATCGTCATGTCCCGTGCCCAATGATCCCGGATTGTATAGACCTAAAGAACAGAATTTCGTTTTAGAACCCATATTTGTCATACATTAATAAACCTATGCATTTGTGAAAATGGAGAAACGTTTCGAAGCATTGTCGCGAAACGATAAAAAGATAAAGATAAAAAGCAAGAGCCGCAAATAAATTAGAAAATATAAAATAATTGACTATAATTTGATAAAACATTGTAATAATTTGTAAAATTCGCTTAAAATTATATTGATATATAAATAATTTAATAATATACGTAAATAAGATTGTATAAAATGTGAAGTTCATGTTTGATGCTGTAGCAATACATCCGTTCCCAATTAATATGAATTTAACACAAATCAATAAGCTAAGCACAATGAAAAACACAAACACTACAATTATTATGGTACATTTTAAAACACCAATAACACATAAAATAAAATAAAAACAGTAAAGGCAACCATTATGACTTATCACCACACGAGCTAACCGCTGAGACTCCAAAAACCCGTACAAGATCATCTTCGGATCGCAGCTGATGACGCGGAGAGTCTTCGCTCTGGTGCTGACGGACATACACTCGTCCGTTCTTCGTCCAGACAAATCTCCACTTCAGGCGCATACTTATCTCACGAGCCCTCGAGAAAAGTTGCCGATTTTCTCGTGTTAAACGCTCATTCACGTAGAACCGGCGTGACTCTCCGGTCAGGCCGGCATCAGCAGTGGTGGCCCCACGGCGCACACGCGCCGCGCGCAACAGATCGTCACGAACAGCGCGGCGCACCAGTCTTACAGCGATAGGGCGCGAACGCGCACGGCCCGTTGTCTCGTCGTGTGTCGCTCCCATTCTGTCGGCGCTGACGATCTCATTCTCATTCAGCGTCACTCCTAGTCTACGCGCGAGAGTTGTGACGACGTGGACAACAGATTCACCCTTTGTTTCCGGGACACCCACGATGTCAACATCGTTAGCCAAAGCTTGTTGTTCGGATTGCCGAATATAGTCCCCTAGCCTCTGCACCGATTCTCGTAGGTACTTATTTTCATTTTTAAGGACAGCGATGACATTCGTTTTTTCTGCCAATGAAGACTTTAAACTTTCAAGTTGCGTATCTATGGACGACAGCGAACTCTGAAATCCACCAAGGGCGTCACTCATTGATTGCATCTGCTCTCTTACTACAGTAGCCACAGATTCCGAGATGGCTTTGGAAATTTCTGTTTGAATAAGTGACCGCAAATTATCCCTAGTCAAGCTCCATTCTTCTTCATCAACGGAAGGTGTGGGTGCAGACACAACTCGTCGTTTGGTGACGTTAGAGAAATCCTCCTCACTTCCACTCAATAGACCCTGCTGGATGGCTGCACGGACGGGTGTGTTAGAGTTGTCGGTCTTGCGTTCCTTGTTTCGACATTCCTGACATTTCCAGGATTCTTTCTGAATCTGCTTCATAGCGCTAAAAGACCGTTGCGCAACGTTTGCGCACTCTAAATCGTACCGGCTGTGGCAAAAGGAACATTTTAAGTATTCCTTACCGGTGATACCTTTGAGGCAACCAGGGCAAACCATCTTCTTGAATTCGCTCATAGTCAAAAGCAAGAAAAGAATTCAACTTTCAAAAAAAAATTGTATGAAAAAATTAATAAAAAATGCAAAAATAATTGATAAGTACTGGATTTGAACCCACAGTTTCAATGCGTTTTATTGCAACGCTAGCACACTCGGCCACCGAGCTTGCTTTCCAAGGCAACGAAATTAGCGTATATCAGCAGTGTTTTCAAGGTTTCAAAGCAACAACCAGTTAGCGAGCGACGTGACCGGTTCGTTTGAAGGTCACGGTAACACAGTTTGCATCACTTTTTCAACAAAGTTTTTAACTTATTTCACTTGTATACGTTCCAGTTCACAATTTGAGTATTTCGTTTTTACACTATTCGATGGGTAATTTGGTTCCGAGTAAACAGATCCGAAATACTTATCAAAATTTATACTTTTGACTACACTTTGGAATAAAATTAGACGGAGCAAAGTAATACGCGACTTATTCTCACAAGGTCCAACGACCGTCCTCCATTTGCCGCAAAAAAACAATTCCGCTCAATTGTTTTTCAGCCACATTCAAACGTAATCTTTAAGTAAACCTTTTGAGGGTCTCAATTCCTTCTCCAAACATAGTTAGGGGTCCAAACAAGGCACTGTTTGCGTTTCCCCATTTACCTAACAATTCGTACTAAACGAGCCCTGGATGGCGAGGTTTCTTTTATTGCCTGAAATTCTCTAATTTAAAGCTTTATTTTTAAGTTTATAAGCACTTCCTAAGCTTAGGTTTGGGGAAAGCGTGGTCAAATCCTGCTAAGTAAAAAAAATGTGATTTTCTAAAACGGCCTTACGGCCTGGTTCCTACCGTTTTTTATATGATCCTTCTTACAAATAACTACTATTTAAACTAAATTAAGTAAGCAAAGTCAAAAACCGTAGCTACTTGTAAATTCAAACAGCTATAAATATCCGATAGTTTCAAAATGGTGGAGACACTAATGGTAACAATTTGCATAAAACTATTTCCGGTAGTCTAAAGCCATCTTGCAAGAACTTTACTTGAGAACTTTACAAACGATGTTTTTCGAAACTGTGTCACTAAAAAACTATAATATATTTTAACAGGCGACACAGCTCAGTTGGTAGTAGCTCTGCCTTCCAAGCTGCAGGTTGTGGGTTCGATTCCCACCCAGAGCAAATGTTTGTGTGATGAACATAAATATTTGTTCTGTGTCTGGGTGTTTCTATGTATTATATGTTTGTATTTACAAAAATGTATATACTAAAGTATTATACCAGCAATCTAGTTCTCATATTACAAGCTTTGCTTAGTTTGGGACTAGGGTGTTTTTTGTAAATACATACATAGTAACATCCAAACACAACAAATATTTATGTTCATCACACAAATATTTACTCTGGGTGGGAATCGAAACCACGACCCACAGCATGGAAGGCAGAGCTACTAGCAACTGAGCTGTGACGCCTGTCACAAGTATATAGCGTTCGCTGTATTTCAAAAATTGCATAAAGTCGTGAAGTTGAAACTAACTAACGAGGTATTGTCCCTTTCTTAGCTCGGAAAGTTGTCGCAATTTAATGTCGTTTTAAGTTGAAAATTGTCAATTGGAAATGTTCAGTGGAAAATCATTTTAAAAGAAACTGAACATTGCTTATTCGATACAGAAAAATGCTTTTGCAAACGTTTGAAATAGGTTGTTATTGTCGTATTAGCTTTTTTTTGTTAAACCTTTTTACGATTTGAAATTAGAAATACTTTTCAAATCTCTAACTGAATTGTACTAAAATTTAAACAAAATCGAACTAAATTCCCAAAAAACTGCAAAAATTAACGGCGTGTAAATGTTTTTTCTTGAGTAGCATAGCATTTTTTGCTGGATTATGCATGCGCAGTGTTAGGTTATTTTCGTCACGGAATTTCTGGATGTCTCCACGCTTAAAGCCCGTGACAGAAGCTATGCAATAGCTTAAACGTATCAAACTTCATTGCGACAGTTTTCAAACATTGTTTTTTTTTCAACTCAAACTTGAAACAAACTCAGCGAAGACTCAGTCCACATGCGATATATTATTCAGATGTCTTCCAAGAGCATGAAGGCGTTGTTTGCTGAGTGGGGTGACCTGAAAACTTGTGTGATCGGGATGAACAGTGATAAGAGTAAGCGGGCGCGGAAGCGGTAGCGGGAAACAACACAACGTAAAATAAAAAAAAATGAAAATATTTAATTTTGTTATTACACATATTTTATCAAAGTTGGGTTCTTTATGTTTATGTACTTCTGTTAGAAGGTCCCGCTCTTCCTTATCCATGGAATGTTACAACAATGTACGCTCTTTAGTTCGCGGACTAATATACATATATATATTTACGGACATTTCACACATCACACTCTAGTCCCAAACTATGCAAAGCTTGTACAATGGGAACTAGATTGCTGATAGAATGCATTCAATACATTTTTTTTTTGTAAATATTTACATAAAAACATCCGGACACAAAACAAATATTTATGTTCATCACACAAACATTTGCTCTGAGTGGGAATCGGAACCCACGACCCACAGCGAGTAAGGCGGAGCTACTACCAACTGAACAACTAATGTAGGTACTACAACTAATGTACCAACTCAGCTGTCTGTCTAGCTTGACAGGTGTCACAGCTCAGTTGGTAGTACACTCTATAAAGGGCAAACCAAAAGTCCTCACGTAAGCCCGTAAAATGTTTCGTAATAAAACTTTATCGCTACAGCCAATTTTCAGCCACGTCTGTCACTTTGTGCATTTCAGAAACTACAGCTTAGTTTCTAGATGAACATACGTATACTTACATAATGTCTCTTGACTTTAGCTGTATAAAACTTTGTAACTTATCCGAACTTTGTTGCATTTAGGTACCTAGTAGATAGTCTAGTACCTAGATAGGTAGAAAATTCTTTATTCCACTTCAAGTAGTGTAAAGGCAAACTTAATGCTAAAATAGCATTATCTACCAGCTTACCTTTGGGTAGTAGGAATAACAATTCAGGGTAGTACGCATACATAAATCAGTACTGAAAATAAATCTATAGAAGAACTAATTACTTGTGTAGTAGGTACCTACCTAGAAGATTATATAATAGACATTTTAGTGATTTTGGGAAGAATGATTATTATTTTCGTTTTCTGTCAGAGGCGAGTAAATGTGATATCGCAAATGTATCGAAACTGTGTCGTTTTCGAGTGACACTACGCGTTGACGATAGCTCGACAGCCGAACGTTGCAGCGTCACCGCGCAGTGTGTCTTGAACGTGCTAACGTTACGATACGTATACGATACGTTTACGATTGTCACGTTTATTCATCCTAGCTATGTGATCTATGTGACATCACAGCTCAGATAATGGCAAAAGCCCCAAATTAAAATTGAATAAAAAAAATATTTTTTGTTAATACATACATAAAATCATATAAAAATCTAATCATATCTATCTAAACTATACCTTTTATTGACAGGGTCTGGAACTGAAAGGTCAGATGGTGCACTGTCCAGAATCTGACTCTCTTCTGTTCGTGGGATCCCCTTTCCTGGACGGGCTTGAAGGTCTAACCGGAAGAGGTCTATTCATCTCGGACATACCTCTCCACGATGCCACAAGAGATGTTATTTTGGTTGGAGAACAGGCCAGGGCTCAGGTAAGTCGAACTTAACAAAGAAAACGTAAATGTGTCTTTTTTGGCGTTCTGTAAGTCAAAGTCAATTAAGTATACTATTTTGTAAAATCACAAAGACCATTCAAGTTTTGCGCTAATTCAACGCGACCAGAACCTAAAAGAACAGGCAAAATACTAAGGCCTAGTTGCTACCGTTTTTTGTATGATCTTTCTTACAAATAATTTTATTTTGAATTTTACTAATTGAAATATTCACGGAACTTTTAAACGTAACACGGAATTTGTAAATACCTACATAGAATACATAGTAACACCCCTTACAATTAAATACTGTATTACAACTAAATACTTTACCCAAAGGGTAAATCGGGATCCTATTAATGAGACTTCGATGTTCGTCTATCGGCCCGTATGTCTGTCAGCATTCTAAATGATCCTTGTGATTTGACTGTATAGACCATGTATAGTTTATTACAAAGCAAATATTTATAGTTGATGAATGACTAACGCATAAATGTGATTATAACAAAACTATCTTTTGAAAGCAATCAGTGTTATATTTATAAGTTACTAATCTTTTTGTTTACAAAAAGCGTATTGGGCTACATATTTTTCTATTACCACACTTTTAGAAATTCAAGTTTATGTTCAACAAGTGGATAAATCTTTTGAAAACTTTCAAATAGAGCTTTTGACAACTTGTGAACTTGGAAGTATTGATAGAAATCTCAATAGGATTAATGTTATTTGCTTTAAAAGTTATTGTTTATTGTCATTTCAGATAAATTAAAGCAATTTGAAATTGTCAAGTGGGATTTAAACTGTCACTTAACTTTTGACTTATGCTTTGAAATGTCTTTGATTAGTAATTAGTCAAATATAACTTAATCAGTGATCTTTATACCGGTTTGCAATATTTGGGGAAACTTTGATTAAGCTAATTATAATTTTGTGATTAAAATCAGAAGCTAAAGGGATAGTATAATACAACTTTGTTTTAAATTAGGTTTTGTGATATTAATGTGAAAATAAATTAAATATACCGACCAAGTGCTAGTTGAACTCAGAGGGCTCCGTGCCATATCTTCATGTTGAAGTTATCAATATCTAAAATCAAACATATAAAAACAAAAATAAATACGTTTTTACGTGAGAGTCCGTCAATATATATTTTATTCTGTATTAGTACCTACCTATTTAATAAGATAAAGATAAAATTTGTTGTTCTAGTGACAATAAAAGTACATTATTTGCGAAAATTTCAACTCTACAGACGTCAGACGGAAAGTGGAGTCTTACGGTCTATCTTATAAAAAGTTAGCGCAGACTTGAAGTACTGATTACCATACGTAATGAAGACTTGAAGTCTACGCTATCTTTTTATAAGATAGGGGGTTAGCAATAAGGTCCCGTTTACGGAAGCTTAAATGTTTTTTTTTCATCAGGATGGTCTAAGAAGACGTATGGATAAACTGAAGAATTCTATAGAAGAAGCAAGCAAAGCGGTAGATAAAGAGAGAGAGAAGAATGTCAGCCTTCTCCATCTAATATTCCCACCACACATCGCGAAGAGACTTTGGTTAGGTAAGTACTTTTCAAAAACCAAGAAAAATATTTTTTCTTCTGATATTATGTTTATAAATGAATAGATATTTTACACATCGTGCTCTAGTTCCAATCTATAAACCATACCAGACCAGAACAAATATGTATGTTCATCACACAAACATTTGCTCTCGATGGGGATCGAACCTACGACCCACAGCATGGAAGTTCGAGCTGTCAAAATCCTGTCATAATCCGATTCCATGAATCAATTTGTAACTTAACTCAGCTAAACCAAATATGAGGTAAACCTACTATTTTAAGTAAGGGGGTACTTTTAGGTACTTGCGTTTGTATAGGCGACAATGAAATTGGTTTACCACTCTAAGGCTGAATATCATTTGCACGTACAAAACATCAAGGGTTATTTTCGCTTGACAGATTAATAACAGCTACGTCAGCATCTGTCAATCTGTAATCCTTAGCGAATAATTATGTTACTGGGAGATGTCATCAAAAGTGGTAAACCAATTTCATTGTCGCCTATTAGTCCAGTCAAAATAGACTAAAATTATGACTTCAGTTTGCATTAATTCCCAACAAGCTGGATTTTTGTGCAGGCCTTGAATACGTCATTACAAATGATATGTCAAAAGTCCCCATCGATCCCGCTTGTGCGTTGTTTTTTATTCGAGGTCAAAGGTCATAAATTTGCATTTTTTGCGTATATCTCTGAAACAACGAAAGCTATTGAAAAGTGGTTCAGGCAAAGTTTGTACATCATAAAATTGTCTACAAAAATACCTCAACACTTTTCTTCTACAAAACATCGTTTTCGAGATATAGTGACTTTAGACCGCAGGAAAATCGTCGAAGATGCTGCGTTTTTTTCATTTCAGCCGTTTTATCTGCTTCATTGCCACAGAACAAACAATATTTCTTGAAATTTACTGAAAGGGGTGATGGGTTCGATGGGTTAGTCCTCCTCCGAGGTAATGAATCGTCTTTTTGTTTCAAGAAATACTGTTCGTTCTATGGCAATGAAGCAGATAAAACGGCTGAAATGAAAAAAACGCAGCATTTTAGTAGATTTTCCTGCGGTTTAAAGTCACTCTAACTCGAAAGCGATGCTTTGTAAAAGAAAAGTGTTGAGATATTTTTGTAGACAACTTTACGATCTACAAACTTTGTCGGAACTGTTTTTCGATAGCTCTCGTCTATGACTTTTAAACGCAAATTTATGACTTTAACCTGGGTATTTGCGTTTTTCGCGTGTATCTCTGAAACAACGAGAGCTATCGAAAAATGGTTCCGACAAAGTTTGTAGATCGTAAAATTGTCTACAAAAATATCTCAACACTTTTCTTTTACAAAGCATCGCTTTCGAGATATAGTGACTTTAAACCGCAGGAAAATCTACTAAAATGCTGCTTTTTTTTTCATTTCAGCCGTTTTATCTGCTTTATTGCCATAGAATGAACAGTATTTCTTGAAACAAAAAGACGATTCATTACCTTGGAGGAGGACTAACCCATCGAACCCATCACCCCTTTCAGTAAATTTCTAGAAATACTGTTTGTTCTGTGGCAATGAAGCAGATAAAACGACTGAAATGAAAAAAACGCAGCATCTTCGACGATTTTCCTGCGGTCTAAAGTCACTATATCTCGAAAATGATGCTTTGTAGAAGAAAAGTGTTGAGGTATTTTTGTAGACAATTTTATGATGTACAAACTTTGCCTGAACCACTTTTCAATAGCTTTCGTTGTTTCAGAGATATACGCAAAAAATGCAAATTTATGACCTTTGACCTCGAATAAAAAACAACGCACAAGCGGGATCGATGGGGACTTTTGACATATCATTTGTAATGACGTATTCAAGGCCTGTACAAAAATCCAGCTTGTTGGGAATTAATGCAAACTGGAATGTCTATTTTGACTGGACTATATACTTAAATAATGTCTCTTAAAACGCACTTAAGAAGTTTCATCTTCGGTCGTTCTTCATATTATAACTTTACAGCTTCAGAGTCGAGGAACGTGTAAAACATGTTACAAGAACTGTTATACTCTTCGCAAAGTTACAACATTGTTGTTATTTTGTTGGTTGGTACTACAAGGTTGTTACGGTGCTTCCTTGTTTTATCCTGTTTTTTATTTATCTAATGTTATAATTATATATATTTATACATATTTAACATAAAACCTATGCCCAGCAGTGAGACGAGATAGTTTAGGAAAAAAAAATTATAATGTTTCATTTGATTTTTACGGACTTTTTGTGAAAGAACTCTACTGAAGAAATATAACTATAAGTATTCTATCAGCAATCTAGTTCCTATAGTAGGTAGGTACAAGCTTTGATTAATCCTAGCGCTATGTGCTTGCCTGGGAATATTTATAAAAATAATAGTTTTCTTTAGAAGTAGTACATTTTGATCAACATGTTATCCGTGGAAAAAAAAAATTCTAAATAAATATTCAAAGACATTTCACATCCTAGTCCTAAATAAAGCAAAGCTTGTATAGGCGACAAAGAAATTGGTTTACCACTCTAAGGCTGAATATCATTTGCACATACAAAACATCAAGGGCTATTTTCACTTGACAAATTAATAACTGCTACGTCAGAATCTGTCAATCTGTAATCCTTAGCGAATAATTATGTTACTGGGAGATGTCATCAAAAGTGGTAAACCAATTTCTTGGTCGCCTATACTTTGGGAACTAGATTGCTGATAGAATACTTTATATAGGTACACGAACATTTCACACATCGCGCTAGTCCCAAACAAAACAAAGCTTGTACTATGGGAACTAGATTGCTGATAGGATATTTACAGGCTTGATAAACTTTTAACATCTCAAAGACTCATTGATCTACTTGAATCATCAAACAGAAACGTTCAAACAAGAAATCAGTGTTAAGTAATCAGCTAACGTTGATTACTTAACACTGATTTCTTGTTTGAACGTTTCTGTTAATTGGCAAGTGTTATTTGATACGATCTAATTTGAGACATTCTTGTTAATTACTGCGATCCTTGATCAGCGTTCTAGCACACTGGTAATGTGAAGACACGAGTTAGACGACATTTTACTGAAAACTTGACAACGAAGTGATTAAGGAAATATTTTTATTAAATAAGTCTGATATATTGTGTATTTCTTCATATGACATGCGTTACAGCTCAGTTGGTAGTAGCTCTGCTTTCCATGTGGGTCATGGGTTCGATTTCCACCCAGAGCAAATGATTGTGTGATGAACATAAATATTTGTTATGTGTTTAGTTGTTACTATGTATGTAATTACAAAAAAAAATGTAAGTCATCAGCAATCTAGTTCCCATAGAAAAGCTTTGCCTAGTTTGGGACTAGAGTGCGATGTGTGAAATGTCCGTCAATATTTATTTATTCAATGAAGTAATGAGACGAACTTTAACATATCATAACGGAAACGTCATCTACTCTCGAGTAAAACTTAGTTAATGAAAATTGGGGTAGGCAAATCTAGTTATTTTCAAGTAACATTGCACCGCCATCATTAAAAATTTTAAGTTAGTTTGCAGTTGGGGCCCGCAAATATAATTAACTGCAAACTGTGACAGAGATCAGCCATACAGAGGGTTGCACATGTGGCTTGTGGGTTGCCATTTATATAAAACTCGTTACTTACATGGTTTTAGGGTAAAACAGATGTATTTCTGTACCGTGAACAGTTTTTACTTAGTCAATCGTTATACCTTTGGTCACTAAAATTACGTTTGACAAAATAAATCGTATTCAACCCAAACCGTCGATTATGTTGCCACCTACAAGTGTTATACTATAAAGTAAAAAAAAATCTTAAACAATTCACATATCACTCTCTAGTCCCAATCTTAGCAAAGCTTGATGCTATAATGAATAAAAAAACCGTGTGGCACTCGGGGACTGCCGCGGTAAGGCTATTGCATAGCATTTTTTGCTGGATTAAGCATGCGCAGTGTTAGGTTATTTTCGTTCGGTATTTTTGTTACGGAATTTCTGGATTCGGTCTCCACGCTCAAGACCCGCGATAGAAGCTATGCAATAGCTTAATAGCTAGCTTTAGCACTTAGCCTTCTCGTGGCGCACACCGGTAACAGCTAGGCACAGTAACGCAGTGTCTAGTCTGGCTAATCTTTCCAACACGATGCTACAACAAAATATGTAAAAAAGTTGTAGCATCGACACGATAAGAAGAAGAAGCTTAATACCCAATGGTTTTAAAGGGAAAATTTCATCACTGTTCTAAAAGAGTTGTTTTAATTCTCATTTTCCTCAACACTTTTAACATAAAAGCTGCTTTTTACTGAACAAACAAAGGGTGCTCCCTATTGTCTTCACGCCTATATACCCTGTATACCCTGCAATCACGGAAGCGCGTCACGGAGCATTTAATTGATTAATGAGTGAGTGCCAAGTCATTACACGCCATGAATACGTATACGTTTAATTATTATTCTGTGTATAGCATGATGGAAAACAGAGATTTTTATACAGGATATTCAAAAATCTGTAACAACATCATCATCTAAAACGCTCACAATATTGCATCACAACGTTCTAGAGTTATAATATAAGACATTTATTTTAGTATATATAATTTGGATGAGTTGAGATATCTATAGATCGTTTGCAAATTGTAGAAAGCTCAACAGTTTCTTATGTATTTTATATATGTACATTTTATAAATACTGAAACTAATAATCGTAAGTTTGTTTGTGAATAAAATCAAATACTTTTTATATTATGTTGTGAATATAGCGTTGGTGTGATAAATAAACAATTAAAAACATTTATTTTTAAACATTTTCAGGTACCTAACTCCGACTTTTTAAACTCATTTGGCCATAAAGTTGTCAAATATTATAATGATGTTAAAACATGCCTGATTTTTGATACCTTATTATTATTAAAACATCAATCTACATTTATTTGAGTTTATTAAATTAACGTTTAAAACTGAAATCTTTACATCAATGATCTTAATTTAATTACATAAATTGGTACATAATCTTGGTAGAATGTAAACGGGTTCCGTACTTATTTGATTAATGAGAGTAATTAAATGCCGTTATTTAAGCGCCTAGTCTGCAATAAATTAAGGAGTTACCAAGAATGCTCGCGGTCGCGGTAGTTTCAACCGAGTAGGTATTCATTTGTTATTTGAACAAACTTCTTAATTCGTTCCAATAAAAAAAAAAATCTATTGGCGGTTTCGAAAACTCTTGGTTTTTGATAAAACAAGCAAAGACTGATATCCTTTAGAAAATGTATTATTTTTTCCGTTTTAGTCTCACAGTTCATACCTACTAAAATTACGTGCGTTACTAAAAATTAAAGACCAAGCCGTAAGTGAAATAAATACAATAAGCTAAATTTTATTTATTTTTCTTCAATTTTTTTCCGAACAGGTGAAAAGATAGAAGCAAAAAGTCATGATGACGTCACAATGCTGTTCAGCGACATAGTCGGCTTCACATCCATCTGCGCCACCACTACGCCTATGATGGTCATCGACATGCTAGAAGACTTGTATAGCGTGTTCGATATATTTTGTGAGGAACTTGATGTTTATAAGGTAAGCTGGTGATTCCGACTTCGTCTTGCTATCATTATATTTTTGACAATTCGCAAAATATCTTTGTAAATTATAGCGTATGTGTTATTCCGATGTATTGACTACATTATTGTAAAGTTTCATTAAAATCCATTCAGTAGTTTTTGCGTGAAAAAGTAACAAACAAACTTTCGCGTTTATAATATTAGTAGGATGGTCTACACTTCTTGAAGACATATAAGATTACACATTGCGGGTAGATTTCAACATGAAACTTTTGAACTACCCGCATGTGAGAGAACGTAACATAATTCTTTCAAAAACACATTCAATATGATATCTTATTACAACACGTGCGGATTAACTGCGTACCTCGCTCGACCTCCCCGTTCGTTCGCCCGCTCGCTCTCGTACAAAAAGGTGAACGAGTTGTCACTCAATAACGTCACATCCTGGAGTCCGCAGTTAAATCGCCCGTTGTACATGTTGCTAATGATTGATACTGCTAGGTGGAAACGATAGGAGACGCGTACTGCGTGGCCAGTGGACTCCATCGTAAGATAGACACCCACGCGCCGCAGATAGCTTGGATGGCACTCCGCATGGTGGAGACCTGCGCTCAGCACTTGACACATGAAGGGAATCCTATCAAGGTTAGTGTTAGTCAAAGTCAAAATTACTTTATTCAGTAAAATCACAAGAATCATTTAGAATCGTCTTACATACTACGTGATTCTAGGTGCCAGTTCCACGCGACCAGAGCCTAGAAGAACGGGCAAGAAACTTACGGCCTGGTTCCTATCGTTTTTTTATATGATCCTTCTTACAAAGTTAATGAAACCTATTTGAGAACCTTCTTTTAGGAGAGGCTTGTAAAAGGATTAAGGATTATAAAGGGTTGTCAATCCCGGCTTTTATTGTCACCTAGTTGTGACCTCAGAGTATTTTTCCAGGTGAACCAATTTTGAAATTGTATTTCTAATTAAAAGCTAGTGATCCTAATTTTTGAGGCTATTTTAGTGATCGTGTTTTGTAGAGCCTCTAATGTTATTATAGAAAAGACTATTATTCTTTCAACATCATGCCTAAACTAGAAAAATTTAGACATGATTTTTTATTGGATTAATTTTATTTAAGAAACACATTTTGGTTTGTTTAGAGAATAGTCATTTGAGCCAGAAAGTATTGAAATACAACAAACAGTTGATGTTTATATAATAATCTTTCTGTACAGATGCGTATAGGCCTGCATACTGGAACGGTCCTGGCTGGAGTGGTTGGCAAGACGATGCTGAAGTATTGTCTTTTTGGCCACAACTGCACTCTCGCCAACAAGTTCGAATCCGGCTCCGAACCTTTGAAAATCAACGTCAGTCCCACCACATACGAGTAAGTTATAGATAGATCATCATCATCATCATCTTTCATCATGTTTTCATAAGGAGGAGGGCGTTGCTACTTGCGACACAGTAGGTATTTTACATCTGCAAGTAACATCGTATTTATGTTTTTAAAATTTATATTGTTTTTTGTTCCCAAATAAATACTTTTGATTTGATTTGATTTGATTTGATTTGATTTGATTTGATTTGATTTGATCATTAACCTATATTAGTCCACTGCTGGACGTAGTCTCCCAAGACGTGCCACCGAGCCCGGTCTTCGGTGTATAGATAGATAAAGGTAGTAAATAGATATATAAAAACTCTATTGCATACAAATGAAATATTATACTGAAGAAACATTAAATCAACAGTACCTACAACGGGCGACCATATCGCTAAGAGTGATCTCTTCCAGGCTACCTATGAAGTAGTTCCACCGATAAACTTTTCCGCAACACTGACCTTTCTTTTATTGCTAGTTTCGGCTAGAAAATGAGCGATCTCTGCCAGGCAACGTTTGGAGTAGTAGTTCCACCGATAAACTTTTCCGCAACACTATCCCATTGTTCCTTTATTGCTAGTTTTGGGTAGAAAAGGCAGACCCTGCCTCGATAGGAGTAATTTACCACGAAATCCTATTCCCAATAGACCTGCCCCGAATTTTGTTAGCTTTATCTTTTAGTGTTCTTTCTATGTACTATTTTATGTTTAGTCGTTAACTGAGATACTCATGCTTAATCTCGAGTTTCCCAATTACAGACGCAGCCTTGTATATTTTTATAGACGTGGATAAAATCCAACTCTTAATCAGAACTCATAAATATATATTTGGAATTATATATTTGTCACGACTTTGTGTTAGGTAAATACATAACTTTCTGATCTTATTGTAAAGTTTTTACAGAATTGCGTACCTACTTGTAGTCGTTTCATAGAGTTTTTAAAATATATTATGTTTTATATCAATAATGAAATAGGCTTGAAGAAAGGACTGATGAGTTATTCGATTTAGTATATCCCTGCAATTCAGCGTGGCAATGCAGCCAGTATTTTGGGTACGATTAGAAATGGTACTGATTTTAAGTATTTTGCAACTATCTGCAAATACCTGTATCATGTGTATTTTTGTAATATTATTCATAATATAATAGATAGACACTAGAGTCTTATACCTATTATTTAGGAATAAATATGCCATTTAAATTGTTATAACATAAAACAATATTTAAAAAATGGTAAATAGAGTTAAGATTACAAATGAAGGTATTAACGTAGTTTAATGTATACTTAAACTAAAAGACTATGAAAGCAATGGTAAGCCATAAAATTTCACTCTATTTTAGGTTTAATCTTTTCAAAAATAAGGTTGAAAATCATTCTGGAAAAATCCAAATTGCTAAAGGACACTTTGTGTTATGATACTTAGGTTCCGTTAATGTAAGGGTTGAAAAGGGTGTTCTTTATAGCATTACTCGACATACATTTTTGAACAGTTTCTAGGAAAATGTTGCCTTTAAAGAGAATATAGGTTCGGTAGTTTAGGAGCTGCTATTTTATGGTGAAAATGAGATTAATGAATATTATAAAAGCTGGGTAATAGACAGACTGATAAAGAAATTTTATGAAAAAAAAATATTTGTGTAAAATATATTCAAATAGAATATGTACCTGATTTCAAAAACTATTTGCTATTAAGTTTTTAGACAAGGTGTCCCCTATAATAAGCTAAGTTTTTTTTTTAAATTCGTAAAATAATTTTAGAAAAATAATTACTTACGCGATAAATATCGTGTAACAAAGACCTGTAATAAAAACTATCGGAACGAAACAAAATTGAATAAAGGCCATAAAAAACTCTTACCGTGTCTCCGGGTGAGATAAATCCACAAAACTTTCAGCACTTCAGGACCCACGACGACAACAATGAATCACGAAAGTAGCCGACACTTGGTGAGGTCAGTGGGCCTATCCCAGGCTTTCAAAACTTGCTAGGTTTACCCCACTAAGACAGGATGAAACATGCCAGGTTTTAAACCACTAAGACAGGATGAAACATGCCAGGTTTTAAACCACTAAGACAGGATGAAACATGCCAGGTATTAAATCTGCCATGTTTCATCCTATCTTAGTGGGGTTTAGCAATAAAGAGCTATCTTACTCAGACTACGGGTTCTGAAGGCCTATCCTAGCCTCTCAAAACCGGCTAGGTTTTAAATCACGCTCAGTTTCTATAGTAACTCATCATATATGTATTCTGTGGCTTTTTAGTGGACTGACATGCCTGAGCTGAATTAAATATATCAATAATAACCTCACAGACACATTAGTCTACAAGAAATGCCACAAAATACCGATAAGCTTATCTAGACTAGGAACTCATCGGTGTTCTGTGGCATTTCTTGTAGAGTTAGAGTTATTTTATTTATTTAAACTGAGCGTGATTTGAAAGCAGGTAGGTTTTGAGAGGCTAGGATAAGCCGTCAGAACCCGTAGTCTGAGTTTGATAACTTTTTATTGTCATGCTACGAAATTTTAGAAAATTTAAAACAATAGATTACAAAATAGGTCTTATAGTTATCGCCTTAAGCTATCTTTTTACTCAAAAATTCGTAGGTCCGTTTAACAATCGTGTGATTAACAGATGTGATTGCGGCCAAGCGTTTGGCTATAATGCATAAAAAAAATCAATCTTGTTATCTTTCGCAGGTGGCTGATCAAATTTCCCGGTTTCGAGATGGAGCCGAGAGACCGCTCCTGTCTTCCAAATTCCTTCCCCAAAGACATACCGGGAACATGTTATTTTCTTCACAAGTACACCCATCCTGGGACCGACCCCGAAGCTACACAGGTAAACACTGTTCAAATCTCTTCTCTATTGTTTATTCCTTAGAGCTCATTTTAGATTGCAACCTACATGTAGGTATAAAAGTAATTTTGTGTTATTGGAATTTATTTTCTATTGTCTATGACTTAGGATTCATTTAGTCTTAGTCTGTAACCCTATACAGGTATTTTACTCTGTTGATATTTGTTTACGATTCTGTTGTGTTCTATTGTTTACTGCATAAGGTTTATTTTTAACTGTTTTGACGAACGAGTGAAATGTATAATGTGTTTGAGTTTTTAAGTAAATCGAATTTGGGACTATTCCGGACTTTTGTAATTTGGCTTTAAAAATACCAACGAAAATGTCATCTAAGTATCAAAATAACTTGAATAATGTTTTTAACATATTTTTGCAATAATCAGGTACCAGGGAACTATAGCTTGAAGAGAGTGAAATATACATTACTCCAAATTTTTTTCAGGTAAAACACATAGAAGATGCCCTAAAAGAATATGCGATAGGTCAAACAAAACCGGGTGATAGTGAAGAACCAACTTAGTTATTTTAATATGTTAATAAACAATCATAGTATAAGGAACTTGTTTTAAAAATATTTCGTTTTGAAATTATTGAGTAAATAAAGTAACAACATTTTTAGTCCCGATTTGCATCTTAACAAATTTTATTTTGTTGTTTTGATTTTATTTAAATAATATTTTTACTTTTTTTAATTAATTCTTCGTAAAACACTTAATGTGTAATAATTTAAACGTAAAATAATTTAAATATGGGCTGTCTAATAACTATAGATTTCTTATTTAAGTTATATTTTTGTTACAAAATATACTTTCATCGATAAAAGTTGAAACTAAATGGTCCTGAGTGTCATACAACTTATCTCAGACCATATCCATTCAAACATTTTTTTTAAATTATTAAATTACTTTTTGTTGTTAATTTCAAATTAATTAAAATATATCCTTTTAATTCATTTCGTATTTCTGTTCTACCTATATATACATATAATACTAATAACTTTACATTAATTATTTATATATCGTAAATAAAATATAGTTTATGTAGATAAATTGTAAAGTCATAATCCTCTTCAAGGCAATAAAAATAAAAATACAAATAGACGTAATTCTATGTACCTTAATACTATCGAATTTGTATATTACTAATGTAGTTATGTGAAGCTTTACTGTCTTGTTTTTAAGAAAATGTACATATTGAATCCGGGATAATTACGACTTACATAGTTTTAAATGCAAAATGCTGTAGATATATGAGTATTTATATATAGGGTGTTGTGGTTGTATGCTTGTAGAAATAAAATAAAATATTTTATGTACTATTTCGTTCAAATTGTAAATTTATCTGAGAGAGAAAAACATTATTCGTTATATAGGTATTTAATATGTCTAGCCAATACCGTAGAAAAGGTAACATATTGATTACTTAAATTAAATAACACCGTAAATTACAAAACAATATAATATTTACCTACAATTTTTTTTTAAGTTTATTCACAGTTTTTCTTTTTGTTTTTCATAAAATGTTTGTTTAATTTCTTGAAATGTTATTTAGTTTACTGGTACAAACAAGTACAGGAAATTTAAGAAGGGGCAGTAAGGGTATATATATATCTTAATTCTGAAAACGTCAAGAGTGTTCTAGGAACGTAATATTATAATGGAAAAGGTATCTGGCCTATATATCTATACTTCTTGAAAATGTAATCTGTACAAAATTTTGTAGTGATTTGTTTATTTCAAAATGAATATCTAGTATATAGACATTAACAAATATTTTTGAATATACATAGTTTGTTTTCTAATCATTAGTCATCTCGAATAAACCAATCGTCATTTTATCAATTGAAATGATATATAGTGCTAAGCCTTGTACATAAGAAAGTATATAAACAGATTAAAGCGTGTGTTCTAAAGTAGGTAATGGCTTACTGCATCTCTTCAAGAACCTTAGGGTTAGGCTTAAGGCCTGCGCAGACCAAGACGGCATGGCAAGGGATTTTAATTTTAACTAATAGACATTCAACCGTACCTACTGTTACAGAAATACGACATAAATTGCTATGCTTTAAAATGATACCGTGACATTGAACGTGAACGGAACGACGAAATTAAAATCCTTTGCCATGCCTTCCCGGTCTGCGCAGACCCATAAATGTATTTAAAATAAAAAAATAAGTCATATTTTGTATTGGCAGCTGTTCTATTAGATACTCTTCAATATAGAATTGATACTATTTGATATACTCAATATAAAATTTGTAACTTTTTTATTTATACTGGTGCTGATGTCCTGTGGCACAGGTATATTACCTATTTCAGGCACCAGTCTCCCAAAAAACAGGTAACTTATTGTCAGTGCTATTGTTAGCAGAATACTTAACCTACTTGTACCTATTACCTATAATTTTGATATAAGTTGCCTTTTGATGGGAGTAAATAAACGTTTTTTTTTTAATTTACCTTTTTTATTGTGTACCTTTTTTATTTCTAATGTGATATGAAAAAAAAAAAATTGTACATGTATCTATTTATTACTTAAAGTTGGACCAGAGGGGACTCTTTTAATACAGGTCTCACGACTTAAAAAAAGAGATCCCACACATTACTAAGTCGACACTGTAATTTTGAAATAAAACATTTTGATTTTGATTTGATTTGATATGAATCCAGCTAATGTTCATAATATAACTTTCTATAAGTTTAGCTATACATTCCGCAATCGTTAATATTTGCAGTGTTGTGATTTAGCATATTAGTCTTTATGGTTAAATGTATAAGGTTCATATTGCTACGCTTTAATTGTAAGGCACATATCGCATTATAATAAGAAATTTGCATTTTCATCTAGTCACTAGAAAATAAGATTTTATGTTTATTTTAACATTTAAGTATGTTAATACAAATAATATTGATTAATCTGTATATCATATTTTGGTTGAATTTGATTTTTATGTTAAGTAAGTGAAATATATTAATAGACTATATTTTTTTGTATGCATATTAATGCATATCATACAATATTATCTAGTTCCGATTTAAGCATAGCTTGTACTATGGAACCAAATTTTGAAAGATTTTCTTTTGTAAATACATAATGTAAGATCGAACCCAGAACTCACAGTGCGGAAGGCAGACATACTCCATCTTATCCTATGATGACCTACCAACTACGCCTCCCAAAATTATATTTAATTAATTATCAAGAACCAATATTAAAATAATCTTATAACTAGATTAAATCTTGTGACATGATTAATATCAATAAATAGAAAATCATAAAAAACATTTAATATCAACTATAATTTAGAAATGATATTAAAATGTTCATAAAAATCTTTTTAATAAAAATATTTTCCTACTTCAATATCGTATATATATTGCTATTCATTCATTTTAGAATAGTCTCAAATTTTTGGTATAAATATTAGATAAAAAGTAGTATAATAAGTTAATTAGTGAATACAAGTAAATTGCCTAAGTCCACGGCCTTCTTAATAGATGTAAATGTATAGCCACCTTCTAGCTAGACCTTGTATATCTATTAGAATAGAAAGAACTGGGTTATTCTAAAATGAATTTTATAACTGTACTAGTAATATGCTCCGGCTTCGCATGGGTAGCGGGTAAGGAATTTCTTAGGTATTTTTTTACACCTTGGGTTACATAATTGAAGTAGGAAGGATCCCTAATTTTTTTGAAAATATAATATAGCCTATGTTCAGACCAGATAGTGTAGCTTCACAACGGTGAAAGAATTTTTCAAATGGGT
Organism: Ecliptopera silaceata; assembly: GCA_932527185.1. Classification (NCBI taxonomy): domain Eukaryota; kingdom Metazoa; phylum Arthropoda; class Insecta; order Lepidoptera; family Geometridae; genus Ecliptopera; species Ecliptopera silaceata. The sequence goes on from OW052211.1 coordinate 6,042,941, forward strand.
CCATTAGTTTCGGAGCCTATTCGATGCAAACAAACAAACAATCAAATCTTTTCTCTTTATAATATTAGTTTAGATAGATAAATTCTAAAATCGCTCGCGCCTTTTGCAAAACTGGTCACATGCAAAAATGGTGTACAGATATAAAACAAATAAATTGTTTTCTGTCATTGGTTGTTCAGTCACCGTCTTGACACGAAACCATTTATAAATGACTGGATCTGTCGGCCAACAAGTTCAAAAAGCAGAACATGAGCAATTTTTTTAAATAATTTAGCTTTAACACAGGTTTTTATAAATAGCTCAGGAGCTTGTATATCTAAACCTGTTTTTTTTTATTTTTGCGGAAATTTTGTGTTATAATAAACTTGACAAATCATCAGTAATTGTGAATTATTAATTAGAATTTAATTAAATATACCAAAAAAAACTTTTTTTTATGAATTTCTTTTTAGAATAACCCTATCATCAAGATAAATGTAAGCTACTTATACTGGGTGTAACAAAACTACTCTCTTTTTAAGTTTTAGTATAAAATAGAAGATTGTTTTGCTAAAATTTATGACTTTTATTTGTACCTCATGTTCTTTAATTCTGAAGTTCATTCTAAGTTTTTTTGAGTGATTCTTGTTACACCCTGTATTTCACGCTATTTGTGTGTGGTTTCTACCTACCAGTAAACTTAACTGTGAATGCACTGTTATTGAAACTAAATAAATATGTTTCTTTCGTAAACTTTGTTTTGTTTCTTTTTAAAACAATTATAATTTTACTAGGCTGGAATCGAACTCGCGTCCTGCGCGTCGTAGGCAGATATTTGCCCGCCGCGCCTTAGCGGTTGTCGTATTTTTTTCGTGAATTTACAATCAATGATAGATTCAACAAGCAAAATAATCCCACAGCAACATAGGAAGCGAAGTCAAAAAAAGTCAGTTAATTTTTTCATTGTAACCAGAAAACGACCGTAAATCAGTATTCATCTTCTATCTATCTATCTATCTATATCTATCTATATCTTCTATACTTATAATAAAACTGTAGAGAGGTCAATTCTGTACATGAAATATATTTAAAAAAAAACTATCAGGGGGTGATTAGTGATCGATACTGATGCCAAAAATGCAATCAGTAAAATTTTTGTCTGTCTGTCTGTCTGTCTGTATGTTCCTTATAGAAACAAAAACTACTCGATGGATTTTAACGAAACTTGGTACAATTATTCTTCATACTTCTGGGCAGGTTATAGGATTTCATCACGACGATTTTCATCACGCTACAATCAATAGGAGCGGAGTAGTGAAGGGAAATGTCGGGAAAACGGGAGAAGTTACTCCGTTTTTTAAGCTTCCGTCGCGTGTGCAGCCTTAATGGTTAAAGTAACATAGAAATCATGTATGACGGAAATATTCTACATGAAATTGTCTAAAAAATATCCCGCAACAGCATATATCTATCTTTTATGGTTGACTCACAATAACACGTGTAACTCCTGATAGCTTAGCAGTGCAGAGCATTCTGATTATATTTGTTTACTCTTACGTTTATAAGACTCTCAGTCATCCCAAATTTAAAAAAGTTAACATTATTACCTATTCAATAAAAAAAGAATCATAGAAATCGGTATAGAAACACCAAACTTATACATGAAATAAGCCATCGCGCCGTCGCACTTGAATACTCAAATCGAGTAAAGTTTGAAATTTGTTGTGTTTACCACTAGATGGCGTTACTGTGCACAAATCCTAGATCGCGCTATCGGTGCGTTTTGGCAATGTGTTATATGTCGGTCGGTATTTAGTAACAGTTCCATTAATAAATTAAGTTATCTTGATAAGTTATTTAGGGTTGCGTATCCGATTACCGCTTTAATGACGAATAAATAATTAAAAACAAAATATTATATATTTAAGGGGGTGCTCATAATCTCATACAAAAACATAATTTACTTAGATGGTTTGTTTTTTTTTTATATAATATTTTATAAAAAAATTATTGTTGCTGATGAGTACATTTACTTGGGCCAATTAGCGAGCTTAGAAAACAGGCAGGATAAGGAGATCGATCGCCGCATCGAGAACGCCTGGAAGAGCTACTGGTCCATGAAGGAACACACGAAAGGCGACCTTCCACTTACGCTTAAACGCCAACTCATCGACATGTGCATCCTGCCCGTCCTAACCTACGGTGCGCAGACATGGTCACTGACTGAAGCACAGAAATCCAGACTCAAGATTTGCCAAAGAGCAATGGAACGTAGCATCTTTGGTTTCAAGCGCATCGATCGAGTGCGAAACACTACGCTGCGTTCGCTCACTGGTATTGCAGATGTAGGCAATAAAACCGCGAGGCTTAAGTGGGACTGGGTAGGTCATATTATTAACCGGATGGACCCAAAGAAATGGTCCAAAATCTTGACACCGTGGCTGCCTGAAGACGGAAGACGTAGAGGCCGACCAAAGAGGCGATGGCGGGACGACCTCGATGCTTTCGAGAGGGATTGGTGGACGAAAGCGGAAAGCAGAGAGAAGGATTTGGGGGAGACCTTTGCCCAGCAGTGGGACGAGATAGGTTAGGAAAAAAATATATATATATCTGATATATATTTACTTAATCTATACTAATATTATAAAGAGGTAAAGTTTGTGTAGGTATTTGTTAAATTGTAAGGGGTAATCTCGGGATCTACTGCACCGATTTTAAAAATTCTTTCACCAATAGAAAGTTACATTATTGCTGAAAAATATAAAGGCTTTTACGTGGTAGTCCGTTTTGCAAAATGAATCGGAAAAAAAACGGTCGAATGAAAGCGTTTCTTACGAACGTTGCCTTAGCTATGAAAGAAGTGTTCTAGAGAAAAGATGTGGAGCTTGATAATTCCTACAAAAAAGCCACAAGTCAACGACAGCATATGTCTTACTTTTTTATTTAATGAAAATTATCCCCAACGAAGTGGGCACGTGTCAGCTAGTAGGTAATAAATTCAAATGAATTCATTTGGAACTTGTCCTTACTTTTACTGGATACTGAGTTTTTATTGTCTTGAAGTGACTTGGAACAAAGTGGTAACGAGGTTACGACTAAAATTATTTATTTTCCTGATATACAAAGTAAAAAACAAACTTACGACTTTTACAGTATTTACAATATGTACATAGGTATATAAAAAAAACACACACTTGGGGACTGCCGCGGTAAAGCTATAGCATAGCATTTTTTGCTGGATTACGCATGCGCAGTGTTAGGTTATTTCGTTACGGAATTTCTGGATTCGATCTCCACGCTCAACGCCCGAGATAGAAGCTACGCGATAGCTTAAAAACATAAGAAACAGTTAAGCTATCTACATACCGTTGCAAACGATTTATAGATAGCTAACTGATCCAAAGTAAAATGTTATATCTTACATTACTTTTTAGCAGTAGGTACACATTAGTTCCTATTAGTTTTGTCGTTTTTATTGCAGACAAATTTCACAATATTTTTTTAAATTATATTTTATTGGACAACGTGAAAAGCATCTGTCAAAACATTAAATATCATAAATAATAATAATAAAATAAAATTATGACACACAATAATAAATAATAATAGTGGACAGAACGGATGTACTTCAAAAAAGGAGGAGACCTTTTTTGACGTCAATTAAAATCAATAAAATTTACATAATTACACTTTACTTGCTCTAGATGGACCTAATTAATCCATTGTTTTTATCCTATTAAGGTAGCAATTTATTTAATTTTGGGGATAGATGTATTTTTTTATTTTAAGTACCTACTCACTGTTTCTTTGAGTACCTACTCGTATCCGAGAACAAAAGACAGCAATATGTTCCCTCCCGCCGTCATTTAAGCTAGTAAGGCGCTTGACTACTTTTATTAATAAGAAAGAAAACGTATAAGGACCCCGATTGTGTTAAATTGTAACGTATACAGTGCGTCTAAGCAGCAGATAAGGTTCACTAACGCGCGTATTATGGGGTCGCGATAAGCGTGTAACACGTTCAACATTCGAACGATAACGAAATAAACATTTATCCCAAGGCGGGAATCGAACCCGCAACCTCCGCGTCGCAGGTGGACCTTCGCCCGCCGCGCCACATCGGTCGTCATTTACATTTTTAGATCGGTGAGATATTTTTGTTATCTCATACAAATTCGTACATAATATATAATCACAAGGACTCGGTCATGGTCGCGTGACGTAGTCCTTTTGTGTTCCTCTATTGTGTTGTTATACTTTTTCACCGACTTTCAAAGAAAGGGCGGCATTTCATTGTAAGGGGTGTTTTTGAAGGCAAAAAATGTATTGTGAAAGTAGGTAGTAGGTACGTAGAGCCTAACGGTCTATCTTACAAAAAAGTTAGCGCAGATTTGATGTATTGATTACCATACGTAATGGTGACACAATGTCAACGCTAACTTTGTATAAGATAGAGGGTTAGAGGTTTATTTTAAACTGCTCGTCTGAGAAATCACTACTACTATTTATTTGTATCACAAATAAATCATTTATTTTCTAATCTATTTATTTCTGGCAATAAGAAGTGATACTTACTTAGTGTTCCGATTTGACAAGTACCGATGTTATTACAGGGACATAATAATTAACTTTTAATAATAAGAATATTAATTAATATTGTCTCATATTAAACAAGTATGAATGTGGATGGATATAGAGGAAGAGGTAGGCTTAAGAAAAGATGGATGGATTGTGTGAAAAATGATATGTATGTGAAAGGAATGAATACTGAGATGACGGATGATAGAGGAGAATGGAAGGAAAGAACATGTTGTGTCGACCCCACCTTGTGGGATAAGGGCAGGAAGAAGAATAAGAAGAAGAAGATTAGGTACAACAGCCAATTTTTTTATTGGAAAAAAATCAAAATGATTTACAAGCGAAACGCAGTCAAAGTCGCCGACAAAAGCTATTGCAAAGGAAAAACAGTGGAAAAATAAAGCGCTTTTGTAAATGCTTCCAATTAAAAGTTGTTTGTTAATTTTGAATCCTTGTTCATATATTTTATTTGTTTAATTTTCTGAACTTTTGATGAGTTTTTCATGAACTTATTAATTTATGTTACAAAATTAATCATCTATGTAACAAGAATGAGTTTTGTTTTGTTGAATAAGTTTTTATACAATTACTTGCTTGAAAATTAAATCATGTAGTATATTTTTTTTAGAACTTGAAACACTAATACACTATAATGTATGTATTTTTAGAAGAAAAAACTACTTAAACTAATACTACTAACAAATTATATTCAATTTTACAGAAATCATATTAATTACCTACTTTGGACCAGTTGAGCTATCTTTATATCGTTTGCAACGGTCTGTAGATAGCTCAACTGTTTCTTATGTATTTTATATGCCTATGTACATTTTACAAATATTGTAATATATTAATAAATTTATTCACAAACAAACTTACGTCAAGTTTGTTTGTGAATAAATTTAAAACGTATTTATAAGTTTACAATAGAAAATCAGATCATATAATACTATACTATATTATATATTATACTATACTATATCATCATCATCATCATTTCAGCCCGTTGGCACCCACTGCTGAGTATAGGCCTCCTCTTTATTATGCCATTCTTTACGGTTCCTTGCGACTCTCATCCACTGATTCCCGGCTCGCTCTATTATGTCTTTGGACCATCGGGCTGGTGGTCTGCCTCTTGGTCTACGAGCATCCCTTGGCCACCATTCCGTAATCGCCTTTGTCCACCTTCCATCGTCTCTTCTCGCTAAGTGTCCCGCCCATCTCCACTTCAGCTTTGCGATTCGCGTACCTACGTCCACAACCTTTGTGCGACGTCGGATTTCCGTATACTATATACGAACTATAAATCTACTACTATACTATATACGAACTATAAATCAAAATTGCATCTGATCTTCATGAACTCAGGGATCCTAATATCTCTTACCTACCAAATGGAGCCTTAAAAAGCCTTTTAACGCTTGTGGGTATTTTCAAGTTTGAAGTGGAAACAGTTTCAGGAGCGAAAGTGTAACCAAAAGGCTTAAAGAGATCCAAGTGTCTGTCAGACCGGTGACCGGTTTGACATTTTCTGTAGAAAAATACTTTTTGGCACCACATTATTTTTATTACTACTCGGTGGGGATCGAACTCACGACCCACAGCGTAGCAGGCAGAACTACTACCAACTGAGTTGTGACGCCTATAAAACTACTTAATCACAATATCTTTTTATAAGAAAATATCGTCGATGTCAAAAACATTTCAAGTCAAGAACCTTTTTTTGACGTTGTTTAAAAACGTTCTCATTTATCGTAACAACAAGTAGGTACTAGATTGTTTATGAAAAATAAATTATGTACTGTACGTGCCAAATTCTAACACCGAAAAGGTACGTATGAAAATGCCCGATTCGAAGCCTCCTCGGGAGAGACGGGGCTCGAGAAAATCAATAAGTATTTTGAGAGCAAGTGGGCAGTCACTGCATCGCTATTCTACGTTTTATTTTGGAAACTGGGTCTTGTTAAACATTTACGGTCTATCTTATAAAAAGTTAGCGCAGACTTGAAGAATTGATTACCATACGTAATGATGACATAAAGTCAACGCTAACTTTTTATAAGGTAGGGGGTTACTGTTCAAATATAGACATTATATACTTACTTGTTTATTAAATCTTTAATAAATAAATAATGCTGGACAATCCACACAACATCATCTAGTCCCAAGCTAAGCAGTTGTTGTGTTATGGGTACTAAAAGACTGACATACTTAATACAATACATAGATAGATAATTATGATATTTAATCATCATCAACCTATATCAGTCCACTGCTGGACGTAGGTGTCTCCCAAGACGCGCCACTGAGCCCGGTCTTCGGCTCTTCTCATCCAGTTATTACCAGCTACACTTCGCAGATCGTCGCTCCATCCCGGCATATAAAATCTGTGTACATTGATTTGTCCTAAATAGATTATTTAATCAATTACCGTTTTATCGAGCAATTCGGTCAAATTATCGTATCGACACATGAATGATTCAATGCTAAACTACGAGCACGAATAAACTGTTTTTATCATATAACTTCAGCTTATAATTTCAATTATTTGTTATAAGGATCATACATAAAACTGTAGGAACCAGGCCGTTTCTTGCCCGTTATACTAGGTACTAGTTGCGAGGAACTGGTACCTAGAAACAACCTAGAAACACCTATTTCATGCAGATAGGACTAGTACTTTTAGAGTTATCTTTTTACGATCGATTGAAGTTTTTGAAGTGAAAACTTCTTTAGCGGCGCTGAGCACTTTTTTTTGTATGGGTAAAAACTTTCAAACTCGCGTCAGGGTCACGTGATGCTGATCGAAAAAGCGTAAGATCGAGGGGAAGGGAGAGGAACTAGTATCTCCCACTCTTTCTACCGTGCCTGAGTGTGCTGCTCTGTTTAGGCGGCACAGGGCGAAAAATAAAAAATAATAAAAACATAAACATTGTATTCTACCTCATAAATGATAGTACTTTTATACTTATAATTAAACACAACGTTAATATTGAAGTTTTCACTTCTGCTGGCACTTCCGGAGTGCTACCTTTTTTTTTTTCATGTTTTTCATTTTACCTACTTAACGATTGTTATCTAATCCAGATTTAATTTTGAAAGTACCTATTAATGAAAAAAAATACAAATAACTTGATATCAATATCAACGGGACGTAAGTACATACAAGTACACAAAACAAACCGTTCTGAAGCGGAAGTTGGTTTTCCCATTTCGGTTTTGGGTTTACGAGTTTTGTGCCAGCTTGTACCGTTAAACTTAATGGGCGATGTAGATAAGCAGATCTTGTATAGAACGAGCGCTTTACTCAATTAACGTTCTCAATGTCGATTGATAAGGCTTTTGTCAATTTGACGTGCGTCAGACTGAAAAGAAAACAAATTACAACTTGAGGCTATTTCTTAGTCCACCATTAACGCTATGTGCCCAGAATAATCAAGCGTAATGGTACGTTTACGATTGTCATTTGTTCGTGATCACTTCTCTGTATAGATCTACAGTCAGCAGAATAAATGTGACAATCGTAAACGTAAGGTATTTAGGATACACTGCGTGAAACGGGGCAACGTTCGACAGAAAGGTTGATAATAACGCGCAGTGTATCATAAATGGGTCCACTATTTCGATACGTCACATATATTCGAGTTTGACCCCTTTTCACTATTTTTTTTTACAGACGTTTCACACATCACACTCTAGGCCTAAACTAAGCATAGCTTGTACTATGGGAACTAGACTGCTGATTTTTGAAGTGAAAACTTCTTTAGCGGCGCTGGGTGGGTAAAAACTTTCAAACTCGCGTCAGGGTCACGTGACGTCGAAAAAGCGTAAGATCTTATTTAATTTTTATACATTGCTCGTAAAACAAGAGACGACAAAAGAACACACTTGCGGTCACGCGACGTATGACTCAAACAATTAAATAGTGTTGTGGCGACATGACGTGACGATGACGTGGCGACATGACGTGACGTGACGATGACGACGAAGCCAACGAAGACACAGACACATTCGCGCTTGCGCGATGACGTGACGATGACGTGGCGACATGACGTGACGTGACGATGACGACGAAGCCAACGAAGACACAGACACATTCGCGCTTGCGCGAATGTGACACAATGACATGACACAATCACGACTGTGGTTATATTTTTGAAGTGAAAACTTAAAAGTGAAAACACAACGTTAATATTGAAGTTTTCACTTCTGCCGGCACTCCCGGAGTGCTAGCTTTTTTTTTTTTTGTAAATACATACATATTATAATACATAGTAATACCCAGACACAGAACAAATATTTATGTTCATCACACAAACATTTGACCTGGGTGGGAATCGAACCCACGACTACCTACCAACTGAGCTGTGACTGTGTATTTGGATGCGCCATCTAGTTGTTAAGTAGTCGAACTTACTCCACTTATCATTGGAACTATTTTCTGAATTCCATTGCCCAACTCCTTTAAGTTCCCGACAGTTTCGCACAAAAAGGAATCTAATTAAACTTTACTGTTTATTATAAAACTTGGTGAGAGCAAGTTAATCTAAATAGGTACTTACCTAATATCTAAAATATATACTGGAAAAGTCTGTTTTTTAGACTTTTTTATATGGGAACCGTATTTAATGTGGTTAGTAGAGCCTGTTTTAATAATATCGAATTCTGCCGCTTAACATCCAAACGCGCTCCTATTCTTTTGTTTTGAGATGTTTTTATTACTTAATATATAATTTTCTTATAGTGTTTGAAATTTCCATATGAGCCTTGTTTTCTTAAAAAAATAGGAATTGTATCCTAATATAGTTTGTTCTTTTTTCGATATTTTAGTAATTTATATATTTTTTTTGTATTTATTATTTTACATCATGATTAAAGTTTTTTTTTTTTTTTCAGGCATGGGTAAAAACGTTATTAATGAAAATGAATTGTTGATTTACTTTTAACTAAAAAACAAGAATTTTGACTAGAATTTCCTGCCATAAGTACCTAAATCCACTCCAGTAATTGAGATAAAAAAATCCAATTGAAAAGTTTTTATACAAAAGGCTTATTTTTGATCCAACACCATAATCCTTTGTATAAAGATAATCACCAAAAAAACAATGAGGAAAACCTCGTAACAAGCGTCGACTTTGTTTATTATCACCACCACGGTTACATACAATATTACATTTTGTTCAGAGAAACAGAACTCCCAAAGGTTTTTTTGTTTGATATTTTTTTTTATCACTTTAAATTTTTTCACACCATAAAGTTTTTATATTTTTTTGATCACTACCAAATTATTAGATACACACTATAAAGGCTATATGCAAAGTTTTTAATCGTAATTTACAATGTTATATTGGTTTATCATTTTATGTATCCGAAGCGATTTAAAAAGTTCTGTATTTTTTTAATCATTAATAATGCTCATTATAAAAATAAAAGTAATTATATAATATCATGTTTTACAGTTTTAGCCATACAATATTAATAAAATTCTGAAATTGAAATGAAATTTTTAATATTAATGGAAGGCTTTATTAAACTGGTTATTTATAAAATTAACAAAAAGCTTCATATGATTTTAAACACGATTGAGATTTAAGTATTTTTTGGGTCATACAGCTATGTCGGAGTATCATTTCTAATCGTATATTTGTCAGTAACCATTATAAATAAGCTTTTTTGAAGTGTTCCGTTACAACCGCAATTTTGCAGAGAACCGGTGAGCTTCCGAATACTTTGTGGAATGACGGCGGCCATCTTGTCAGCATATTTAACGTAGCTGGATCACTGGAAGGGTTAGCTTGCTGGCTTAGTGCCGTGTAATAGGCTAGTACATCGCACTGAACCAGCAAGTTATATTGCCATCTAATGTACTACATCTGTAATTTAATGGTGTGATAAGTTATTCTGCTAATTTACTGTGCAGGTCTTAGTCTAAGTTATCTAGCATAGTGTAAAGCACGATATGGTGATACCATTGAAAGAATTTCTCGGTTTGGCTTTAATGCATTTGACATATTTGTCATGAGTTTGGGAAATAAAAACTACTACTACTACAGCAATGAGTATACATAGTATGGCAACACTTTGTAAAATCTCAACAATAAGCAGTGACGTATTTGAGAACAACTGCGCGTCGACATCAGCTCTACAGTCAAACGTCAGTGCTAGCGCGCATTGTGTCTCACGTTACGTTTACGATTGTCACATTTATTCGTGCTCAGTAGCTCTACCGTGAGTTTTTACTATACTATATTTACTACACTCGCTAGCGTCTGTAGTTAAAAAAATGTATGAAGATTTGTACAGCGCCTCTAGCGGATAGTTGGGTACTAAAATTCGTCATACTAATATTGACGTAACTACTGTAGTAAAGTCAGGCGATTTTACTATGACATCTCATGGTAGAGCCACAGTGGCTCTACCATGAGATGTCACAGTAAAATCGCCTGACTTTACTACAGTAGTCACGTCAATATTAGTATGACGAATTTTAGTACCCAACTATCCGCTAGTGGCGCTGTACAAATCTTCATACTTACATTTTTTTAACTACAGACGCTAGCGAGTATAGTAAATATGGTATAGTAAAAACTCATGGTAGAGCCACAGCAGTCTGTACAAATGTACCAATTATTCTGCTATAACGTAGTAAAATATATTATGACAGTGTGCTAATAAAAGTTTAAACGCCTTATTAAGCAGCCTGCTGAAGTGGACCAGCTGTTTCAATATAAGCTGTGACGTCAGTCTGCAAAATTACATCGGAAGGAATCTTTCTTTGCCAGCACTTTGCATTTTTTCAGTAAGCTCTTTGTTCTTATTACTGGGTGCCGCTTTTAACGAGGAAAAACTAAGTTAAAGAAATCTCAAGTTTTCGACACAGGCTTTTTTGAACAGACGAAAAAAAACGGAGGAAGTTCTCAAGTCAACGTGTATTTTTTTTTAATGCTCATAGTTAACTACTGACAGGTTTTTAAATAATATTTGAAACTATCACGGTTTTGAACATAATTTTCATTATAAACGGGATATCTGCTAATGATTTCTGCCAATGAATTTTATATCTACTTGCAAAGACTTCAGTTTGACCCGTGATCATGGCGCATGCAACTGTGCCGAAATATCGGGAAATAATCAAACTCACAAATCATGGTAAATATCCCGTTTATAATGAAAATTAGGTTTTTAAATATTTCTTTTGAACGAATCAAAATACTTAGGTAGTGGTGTAAGTAAAGGTAGACGGTCAAAAAACCTCACTAGAATACAATTTTTGTACATATGAAATAACTAGAACTATTAAGAAAATCGAGGACAAGTAGCATCTACGAACGATATACTATACAGTAAAAAAACAAGATGATATGCAAAATAAGCGCAGCAAAAATAATTTAAACTATGCATTTTTTTACCAAAATATTGTAGTAAATCTAAGTAAGTATATCCAAAAAAGGAATAGCTACAAATTTTATCTCTAATATTTTATTTTTAGTTTCTACTTTTATTTTATTTGGTCGTTTATTTTATATGTCAATTAAAAAACAACCTAAGAGCAAGAACCTAAGAGCAAGTAACCATACTTATGTTAGATACTTCTTATAACAAATGCTTACGTGGCACAAAATACATTGCTTTTCACAATAATATTTTCCGAACGGAGCGCATAAAATGTATGACATAGTAGAATTGACGTCACATAAGCATGTTGTGTGCACTACAAATAAGTAGGTCATAAAATGCAGTGTCTCTTTTCCAGCCGCTACATATTACATACACATTCACAACGTGTTATATTTTATTCCAATTTAGTACATAATAAACATAGATACATAAAATACATGAAAAAAAACTGGTTGGCGTAGTATGGACATGTTTAGAGAAGAGAAGAATGTCATGTGACGAAAACAGTGCTAGGTATGAATGTGCATGGATATAGAGAAAGAGGTAGGCCTAAGAAAAGATGGATGGATTGTGTGAAAAATGATATGGATGTGAAAGGAGTGAATACTGAGATGACGGATGATAGAGGAGAATGGAAGAAAAGAACATGTTATGCCGACCCCACCTAGTGGGATAAGGGCAGAAAGAAGAAGAAGAAACAGTTGAGCCATCTACAGACCATTATAATCCTATCTTACTTCTTAGATACTAATATTATATAAAAATAATGTTTGTCAATAAATCAAATTACTAAAGAATTTAATTTAAAAGCTGATATAAAATCCAAGCTCCTTCAACCATCGCCGCTAACCCGCTAAATACTTAATCAGATTACGTCAAAATAACTTACAAGCTGCACTATGTCTGCATAGTTAACGAGGCGTGGTGCACTTTGGCTTTGCATCGCTGCTATACCAACATTTCTAAAAAAACGGTGGCCGTATTTTGACGTCCGTCATTGCTGACTTTTATATCCGTGCTTTGGAACTGAAGGCATGAATGAATAAATAACACTTTATTGAACACAAATTACACCAACAAAATACAAGAAGAAACAATAGTTTGAACATAATGCACAATGGGCGGCCTTATCGCTCAATAGCGATATCTTCCAGGAATGTACGTTTGTTAAGGTAATGAACAAGACTTCTCAAAAGTTGCCTGGAAGAGATCGCTCATACAAATAAGGCCGCCCATTGTTCTTAATTTAAGAATTACTAAGTATGTATTTTAAATATTTTGAAATATCTTTGTGATGTACCTACAATAAAGGGATTTCTATTTATTGGTTTCTATTAATATTGGTGTTGGACGTCATGATATGATCTCATGAGGTACGTTTCCAACGGACGTGCTCAGTAAGGCATTGTTATAAACAGTGGCTTACTACTTAACGTCAGGTGGGCCATAACTTGTTTGATTAATTAATAATTATTAATTACTTTTATTAAAAAAGAGGATATATATCAGTGAGACAAAACTAAACTAGTGTTCAACTGTGACTTTGTTCACATTTGCGTACAAAATCACAGAATTCTTGTGATTTAATTAGTCAAGGTGTTTAATGCATTGCTTAATTAATACGATAGTTAAGCCTCAACAAAGCTAATCAGATGATTATCATCACATACCACAAACATATCACACAATATAATCATACTATTATATAAACTCGAAAGTTTGTATGTTTGGATGGAAGTATGTTTGTTACTCATTCACGTAAAAACCACTGAATAGATTTTAATGAAATTAAACAATAATATCAAATCAATGAAACTTGATTCATTCAATCACAAAGATTGTTTAAAGTCTTGATTCAGGTGATTCTAGGTGCCAGTTCCTCGCGACCAGAGACTAGAAGAGCGGGTAAGAAACTATGACCTAGTTCCTACCATTTGTTTATATTATTCTTCGTACGTTTTGCTTTTACTTTTTCTGATTTTTACTGCTGATGTAGTTTATACATCAGAATAACACACTTATATTAACTAGCTGACCCATGCCCACTTCGTCGACCGTTTTTTCTCCGATTCACTTTGCAAAACGGACTACCACGTAAAAGCCTTTTTATTTTTCGATTTTTTATTTATCCTATGACACTCGGCAATTATGTGGCTTTCTATTGGTAAAAGAATTTTCAAAGTCGATTCAGTAGATCCCGAGATTACCCCTTAAAATTTAACAAACTCACAAACTTTACTTCTTTATAATATTAATTAGTATAGATATCACTATAATATTTTTATATATCGCTATAATTTATAGAGATATTGTGCTAATTGTCAATAGAACGATAGCAAGACGAAGTCGCGGTCACCAGCTAGTAAACATATGTACAATATTCCCGGCCTAATGAAACTACCCCAAAACGAATTACTCATTACTACACGGTAATTAATACTCGTAAATTACAAACGTGTGACGTTCGGAATTAATATTCGGAGCATAGTAAAGATAATTTAATAGTATAGCAATATTAGCAATATTATATAAGTATTAGCAAGCTGAAGTGGCAGTGGGCCGGCCATGTGAACCGACAACCATTGGAGCAAACGGATATTGGAGTGGAGACCGCGTTTAGACAAGCGTAGGACGCCCTTCGGCGAGATCGAGCGACGATCTGCGGTGTGTAGCTGGCAAACACTGGATGAGAAGAGTCGAAGACCGGGCTCAGTGGCGCGTCTTGAGAGAGACCTACGTCCAGCAGTGGACTAATATAGGTCGATGATGATGATGATGATGAATAGTATAGATAGCCAACATCGAGCTATCCAATATACATAATATCAAAAAAAAAAAATTAACAACAATTTGAGCTGGTTCAGACACGGCGGAAACCGCGCGGTTTCAAACCGCGCGGGTCAACCGCGTAGGTCTTATTTACATTAGCGCCTATTCATTCGTTCACACCTGTCCGCGCGGATTCCGGCGGATTCTGGCAGATTTCCGCGCGGAATCTGCCTTGTCTGAACCAGCTCTTTTACTCTAATATTTTACTCTATAATCATGTCGCACGCACACATTGACAACACGAATGAGCTATGCAATTTTCACACAACTTCTAAACATTTTTTAGCTTTTTCTTCTTGCATGTCACTTTCAAGTTTAAACTCGATTCGTCTGAATTAGGTACTCCTAGTTTTTTGCTGAAAATGATGCTAATTGCCCATTAAAAAAAATAATAATATTGTCCAATTTAAAAATGTATCACTAGAGTTGGGAACCTTCTTTTAAATAGTTTGAAAACAACGATATTTTTATTTTTATGTTAACACCCTCATCATTAGTATTGAATAACCGATTTCAATGATTGTTTTTTATAAAGCTGGTGTTTCTCGTATTATATTACAAAAGGTGTATGTGATGCGTATTTAATATAATTCAGATTTTTGTAAAAATAAGTACATCAATAATTATTAAAACATTTGAAAACAGATAAACATATCGTACAGACTTACAGAAAGTCGAACTTATCTTAATGTTTAATTGGGTAATGAAGTTGAGGTACTGTATATGCAGTTACATTGTAACAGTGTCACGTAGACCCTGCACAGACAAATGCAATTTTGTTAATGGATTATTATGTATTTTATATGCAAAATAGTTAATAATGTAAGTACTTGATGATTGAATGTTACTTTATATGATATCCCCCTATCTTATAAAAAGTTAGCGTTGACTTTATGTCATCATTACGTATGGTAATCCATACTTCAAGTCTGTGCTAACTTTTTACAAGATAGACCGCAAGTCTGTAACTTAAAAATATAATATGGCACGACGTTTGGCACGCCGTTTGGCACGCAGTTCGTGGAACGTTATGTGAGTACATCCGTTGCGATCCTGTACTATATTGAGTTATACGATAAATATATTGATTCTGTGACTCAAGCATATTTTGTCCATTCTTTTGTAAAATAATTTTTGACGTGACAACGTCTTATAATTCGATAAAACCGGCTGCACGCACGAAAAAACATGACTCATGTGGCGTTACCTCGCTCTGAGACTCATGTGGCGTTACCTCGCTCTGAGGCGTTCCATGAAGTGCAAGCGAGAGCGCGGAACGAGCGACAAAGAAGCACAATCGGCCTTTGCGTTCGTTGTCACGTTCAACTATCGTCAGTAAACCGACTTTACAGACAACCATTTTTTTTTGTCGATACAAGATAGAGCATGATTTTTTTGTGTATTTTGTACAATATGCTAAACATAGGTACGCCGCGGCGAGACCTCAGTCGAAGAATCCCAAATTAAATTTGAATAAGGTTCAGAAATAAATTATAATGACTTCATACGGGATCCCGAGCCATTCGCCCTTAAATAATTGAATACATCCGCCAACGTAGTACATGAGCTTAAGAGGTCTGCGATATAATATCTATCTATGTAATGTATTGTATTAAGTATGTCAGTCTTCTAGTACCCATAACACAAGCTCTGCTTAGCTTGGGACTAGATGAAGTTGTGTGGATTGTCCAGCATTATTTATTTATTTATTTATGTACAACAGTAAATATAGTAACACCCAGACAGAACAAATATTATTCATTTCATTTCAAACACCGCACTAGAACTTCAATACTTCCTTAATTTAGTTTAATAGTAATTCTTTGTAAGAAGGATCATATAAAAAAACGGTAGGAACCAGGCCGTAAGTTTCTTGCCCGTGCTTCTAGGCTCTGGTCGCGTGGAACTGGCACCTAGAATCACCTAGTATGTAAGACTAGATTCTAAATGATCCTTGTGATTTTACTGAATAAAGCAATTTTGACTTTGACTTTGACTCTGGGTGGGAATCGAACCCACGACCCACAGTATGGAAGGCAGAGCTACTACCAACTGAGCTGTGACGCCTGTCAAGTTAGATCACATTAGGTGTGTGCCCTGCTTTACTTACCCTAATGGTATTACCTTGTATTTACCTGCACAAAACAAATGTTATACCAATATCGCTTCTATTTGTAGGTGTTACATATAGTTTAGTAACATTGATAGTACGCAAATTAATAAATATTGACACAGCGCATGTAGTCCCAAACTTTAACTTATAAAAAGTTAGCGCAGACTTTATGTGTTGATTACCATACGTAATGGTGACAACCATACCAAATGAAGAGTTTGGGGGAGACCTTTGCCCTGGGACACAAAATGTTAAATAAAAAAAAATAGTGATAACGCTAACTTTTTATAAGATAGGGGGAATAATACTTACCCGCTATCTTATAAAAAGTTTATTATTATATCAGCAATCTAGTTCTCATTGTACAAGCTTTGCTTAGTGGGTATTATATGTATAATAAAAAATATCTATCTATGTAATGTATTATATTAAGTATGTCAGTCTTCTAGTACCCATAACACAAGCTCTGCTTAGCTTGGGGCTAGATGATGTTGTGTGGATTGTCCAGCATTATTTATTTATTATTTATTATTATTAGTCTGGGACTAGAGGGTGATGTGTGTATTGTCCGTGATTTTTTATTTATTAATCAAGGAACAACGGAGGAGGTTCAGTACCTCTACCATGAGTTGTCACAGTAAAATCGCCTGACTTTACTACAGTAGTTACGTCAATATTAGTATGACGAATTTTAGTACCCAACTATCCGCTAGAGGCGCTGTACAAATTTTCATACATTTTTTTAACTACGCTAGCGAGTATAGTATATATGGTATAGTAAAAACTCATGGTAGAGCTACTGATGTCAACTGTAAGTTACATTGACACCGCACTGAAACTTCAGTACTTAATTTAGTTTAATTGTAATTCTTTGTAAGAAGGATCATATAAAAAAACGGTAGGAACCAGGCCGTAAGTATCTTGCCCGTTCTTCTAGGCTCTGGTCGCGTGGAACTGGCACCTAGAATCACCTAGTATGTAAGACGATTCTAAATGATCCTTGTGATTTTACTGAATAAAGTAATTTTTGACTTTTGACTTTGACAACGTATATACGTCAAGTATTTGTAATTTTTTTAAATAAATCGTTATTAAACTTGTTATATCGTTATATTAATAATTTATCAAAAAACTATTCAACAACCCTATAAAAAACTTCTTCCAACCCTTATCCCACTAGATACAGTAACCCAATTAAAAGTACATTACACATGTCATATATAATGTGAACATACCTAACCAATCCTCGCCTTAACAATAATAATATATTATCCCATCAAATATCCGCGAAAGTTTGTTCATGTGAAGTTTGATGTATTAATTCGATTTCAGACGACTTAATACGCTTAAATCCCGAAAATGTTCATTTACGGGTATTTTGAGATTAATTTAGATTAAGATTTGTTGGATTGGATTTAAGACTAGACAGGATTGTTGGATAGCCTAATTGGCCCGATTTCAGGAAACCCTCAGGCGTTGATCAGGACAAATAGCCTGACAGCTGTCAAAAGTTCAGGTTCTGATAGAAGATAATTTTAGATCAAAAACATTCAACTTAAGAGAAAGGTTACAAAATAGTTTTGAAAATTAGCGTCTGATAAATTCCTTCCATGTATTTTTAATTTAGTGGTTCACTTAAATATTCATATTTTCGTTCATCTTCCCTCTTTGTATTAAAATTAATAATAAATTAATATTTCTAGTAAATAGTAAAATTATTTCAAGAAAAAATATCAAGCGAAATCTGTATAAATACCATAAAATACCGTTTCATACTAAGTCGCGGGCGATTTCAATGTTTTCATAAAAAAAGAGCGGGCAAGCGTGTAATGCGCAAACAAAGCCGGGCCTTTGGCTGAGGGTTTCTAAGAATCCGTGGGCAAATTAGTCTGAGCTATTCAGAGTTCCTCTGAACTAAGCTATCAGATAAAGAGTAAGGTAAATAGGAAACAATTTATATTTATTGATTCAAAACAAATTAAAAACCTTTAATTTAATAAATACTTATTTTGTATGATTTTGTCTTCTTCTTTATTCTTTATTGCACACAAAATAAGACAAACACAAGACAGAAATAGATGGCATGTACAAAGGCGAGCTTAACCCTAAGAAGAGTTCTCTTCCAGCAAACCTTTGAGGCTAGGGAGAGGTGACTATAGAGGTAGGATTGTGTACATACATAAACATAAAATAGAATGAAGATAATACTTAACTAAGATACTAAATACAATACAATAAAATACACAAATACTTTATATAAAAATACTTTATTTGTTTTGTATTAATTTGTATTGCATGGCAAATAGTATTATTCTGGCGATTTAACAACGATGGCACGCTCGGTGTCAATCACGTGTCAATATTTCGATTGGCTTTTGATTTTTGCGGAGACATGGACATTTCAGACATTTCTCTAATCCCAAACCAACCAATTTGGCTCAACGCCTTACTTTTCAATAGTATTTTTTTTTATATTAGTATTTATTCCACCTGCTGAGCCAGGTGTTAAAATCAAAGCACGCCATAGCGTTAAGCCACCGCTTTAGGTTTCATACACAAAACTCTAGGCCTTTATTACGGTTGTAATATAACTGTGACCGTTTATTAGAAGCTCAACCTTTCTTCATATTTTGCCCGGAATTTGTGCGGAAGGTTTTTGAATTATGCAAGCCATAAATTAATATGCAACCTTGTTCTTTTGCAGCATGTGTTTTAATATCGCTGAAATTGATGTCAGCGCTTGAAATATTGTGGTTGTTTACTGCTTATGTTGCTTGTTATGAAATTAATATGAAGTTTTGTTTTTGACCAAGGAAATTGTGACAGACGTTTTGTTTCATACAAATTTAGTCAAGGCCAGTTTTAGTTCGAGGATCTTTTTAATGCTGATATATTTTGATATTTTGATATATTTACATTTATATGTGAACTTCGAATGTATATCTAGGTTTAATCTGACTAAGATTAAACCTAGATATAGGTATATTTAACCTTTAATATAGGTAATCTAGAAATAAAAGAGTATTTTCTTTTGTATGCAATATGTCTATTGTGACCAGTACCCCAAGTACGAGTTTGTGCACTCAAGCAGCGCCCCTAGCAGATTTCTTGATAAGCTTGGATTCCATACAAAATCGGTGGCGCTCGGCGATTGAGTCTCTGCGATCCGTGTGTGCACAAACTCGTACTTGGGGTACAGTATCGTTTAGTTGTCTCAGTGTGCCAACCCATATAATGCTTAGAGTTTGGCTCATGTCTTTGGCACATACCCATGGTCCAGACCTTACTTAGTATTCTACATGTGGCAAGGTCGCTGCAGGTCTGAACTAACTACCTTCAAAGTTGGAAGGTACCAAGTTACTCAAACTGCCATTTAAGCCACAACTCGGGTTCAAGTTTTTTAAAGTTTTCTCGAGTTTTTAAAGTGCGGCCACATATTTTAATGAGGTCTGCAAACTTGTTTTGTGATCATTTTGTAAGTGATGTGACTGGTTGTACTTTATTGATAAGTATGAAAGTACCTATATCATAAAATCTTTTCAACCTATACTGTCCCACTGCTGGGCAATGGTCTCTCCAATCTCTTTCCATTTTCATCTGCCCATGTTTAATTAATAAAAAACATCGACATTTAGTCCTGAACTCAGCAATGCTTGTTTTAAAAACTGTTATTTACTGTTGAAGCGCAGAAAGTGCGCAAATATAAAATACCAATAAAAATATCAACACAGACAAAATTAATTAAAAAAAAAGAGTAAACGACATCAAAGAAAACCATTATGTTTCTCAGAATGAAGTTTTAATAAAATTGTAAAGTCATTTTGAATATTGCTCTTGGAAAAGATTGTTTCTGCCGTAATAGATATTACCGTAGTTTTCTTTAAAGTAGTGTACCTATACCAGATGGCTCACCTGATGTAATATAATAAATAAATAATGCTGGACAATCCACACAACATCATCTAGCCCCAAGCTAAGCAGAGCTTGTGTTATGGGTACTAGAAGACTGACATACTGAATACATTACATAGATAGCTATTTTATAATAACTGCATATAGCAATGTATTTGCAGTTATTTACTGTGTGAACTTAGCATTAATTTATCGTTCAAAAAATGATTAATTTGACATGCCTTCGTCAAGCTAGCTTGTACAGGATATTCTTTTGAGTAGGTACGGTGTTGTATACCTACCTACCAAGTATTTTTTTGATAAAGTCGAAAATGGCCAAAAAATTAAAGAAAAAGACGTGTGGCACTCGGGAACTGCCGCGGTAAAGCTATTGCATAGCATTTTTTGCTGGATTATGCATGCGCAGTGTTAGGTTATTTTCGTTACGGAATTTCTGGATTCGGTCTCCACGCTCAAGACTAGCGATAAAAGCCTCTATGCAATAGCTTAAAAAAAACAAATTGCGCTCTTTTCATGCTTATCTATCAAATTAGAAGCAGCTATAAGAAACGTACCTATGCCGTTTTGACTTTACAAGAAAATTAAATAATATAAAGCGATTCTACTTTAATTTACTCATCATATTTATCAGGGTTTTCAATTAAAATTCTTAATCGTATGAATGCCCTAGAAAAGGGGAGCGTTAATTAATGTAAGTATAGATAATTAAACATCTCATTTTAGAATTTAATTTAGTAGAACATCTCAGTGATAAATGAATAATTTGGTTTTCTAAAGATAATGTAGCAAAACAGCCACAAAAAATGGATATATGCATATATGTATACATAGTGACACAACACAGAATAACAATTTAAATAAATAAATATTGCTGGACAATCCACACAATATTATCTAGCCCCAAGCTAAGCAGAGCTTGTATTATGGGTACTAGAAGACTGATATAATTAATACAATACATTAAATAGATAGATATTTTTTATTATACATATTAAATACCCAGAACACATGGAATAAATATTTGCAGATCGTACAAACATTTATCCCAAGGCGGGAATCGAACCCGCAACCTTCCATGTCAAAGGCGGACCTTCGCCCGCCGCGCCACATCGGTCGTCTATACATCTTCATAAATGTTTGAAGTCGGATAAAAATAAACAATAGAACCATGCAATTACTAACTCAATAAAGTTCAAATCAACTTACTCTAGTTCTAAACAAAGCTGGGCGTTTTGAAACTTTCATTTCAACCCGATCGGGAAATCCCCCTGTAGGAAACGGAAACGGTCCAATATAGGTTAAATAACTTTTGCTGTTCCGGATCTAGCAATACATTGTATTATTTAGATTAGTTTTAGATTGGATTAATGTGATTTAAATAGATAAAAATGAGAAATTATATATTTATTACTCTTTTTAGAGTGAAATGAAATTAATAAAAATATTGCACACGCCAAACAACAAAAAGAATATTACAAAAATAAAATGAAACTGGATACTTAAAGAGTAGGTAAAACTCACACTTGGCCAGTTTTGTTTTGTATATCTATAAATAGCTCAAAAAACCTAGCAGCTTCATAACCTTGATAAGTATTTTTGTATCTTTTATTTACGTAACTAAGTACTAAGTTTAATCTCCTTTAAATAATATTCTGCGATTTATATTATAAGCAAGTTTTCTTTGAATAGCATACACCTACTTAATAAGTCGGTTTACGCTATTCATACTTTTATGAGTAATAACAGTACCAACCTCTACCAATGGTGATCCATCACCAAGCTTTTGCCTGAAGCAATGAATAGCCGCCACTCTAAGAGCGTTTTCACATTATCCGATGCGATATCGGTGTCGGTCGCCGATCCGATATCAGGGTAAGTAAAATGTATGAAATATGTAGCTGTCTTTTATATTGTCCGGCCCGATATCGGATATCGGAGGTACATATTTCATACATTTTACTTACCCCGATATCGGATCGGCGTCCGACACCGATATTGCATCGGATAATGTGAAAACGAGTATATTAGAAAAAAAAAAAAAAATTGAAAATTCTTTATTTAGTAAAATCACAAGAATCATTTAGAATTGCTTTAGTACTTTATCAATTCTAAATGATTCTTGTAGGTGATTCTAGTAAAATCACAGTAAAATCACAAGGATCATTTAGAATCGTCTTACATACTAGGTGATTCTAGGTGCCAGTTCCACGCGACCAGAGCCTAGAAGAATGGGCAAGAAACCTACCCGGTTCTTACCGTTTTTTATAGATCCTAGCTTTAGACAAATCTAGTACTACAAAAATGTACTCCACTTTATTGAAGGCAAAATATGTTATTCAGTTAGAACGGAATCCCGCAGGGTCATAAGCATTTGAATAGAAAACTAGCTTGAAATCCTCGTATTCTCACATTCAGCGCTCTGCTTTTGTACTGTATTCCCGTGACGTCACGCCGACGCCATTTTGAAAACCTTCATAATGGTTTATTGACGTTATTTCTTGGCGAGACGATACCGACATATAAACTCGTTTGAAATGGCTTCTAGAATCTAGATTTAACTAGTAGAGATGCATAAAATTCTTGTTAGGTTTGATATTTTATTGAAAATGCAAATAAGATAAAAGTTTAGTAGCTATTTAAAGATTTTATTCCGCCTCGTAATTCTATAGATATCGTTTTACTGCATGTATAGGTTTAGATAAATAAATATTCATTGGCTTTTTTGTTTTCGGCATACCTAAACTTAGCAGAGCTTGTATTATGATAATAAGATTACTGATTATATATACAGTAATTTTAACATTATTACAACAAGCAGTAGTAGAACATTTTGTAAAAGTGCTTTTCGGGGGAAGTACCTACTACCGTATTATTTGTGCCACTAAACAGTGAGGGTCACATAACTCGCTAAAACTTTCATCAAAAGGATAAAATTGTAAAGACAATTTTAGGAATAATAAAATAATAATCTATAAGTAATAGTATAAACATATACTTAGGTACAATCTTCAGTATTTTCATAATAATTTCTAAACAACCGTGTTTTCAAATACTTGTATTATACCTTGAAAATTGCAGTCTAATAAGTATATATTTCCGACACGCAAATACACCCTCATGCAAACTCCGTAATTTAACTTCGTACCAAGGCAACTAAATATTTACTTAATTTTTAATTAGTAGATACGAGTTATAATGTATACTATACAATCAATGCTTTTATTTAAAGGTGTTGTAATACAAAAAATACAAAATAATCTATTATTCAAAAGAAAATCGTATTAGTTACACTATTTACCTATAACTCAAGAACGGCTGTACTGATATGGCTGAAAACTGGTGGGTAGGTAGCATAGAGCCAGGGAACAGACATAGGATGATATATAATACGTATGTAAGTATGTATTTCTAATAAAAAAAAAGGTAGCACTCCGGGAGTGCCGGCAGAAGTGAAAACTTCAATATTAACGTTGTGTTTTCACTTTAAAGTTTTCACTTCAAAAATATAACTACAGACGTCATAATGACAATGACAATCACAATGACACAGACACATTCGCGCAAGCGCGAATGTGTCTGTGTGCCGCCTAAACAGAGCACACTCAGGCACGGTAGAAAGAGTGGGAGATACTAGTTCCTCTCCCTTCCCCTCGATCTTACGCTTTTTCGATCAACGTCACGTGACCCTGACGCGAGTTTGAAAGTTTTTACCCACCCAGCGCCGCTAAAGAAGTTTTCACTTCAAAAAACTTAATAAATTCAAAAATCTGCTTAATTATTGCCTTTAAGGCGGAACAGAGTTTGCCGGGTCAACTAGTATTTGATATGTTATTTGCCTAAACTAACTTAATGACAGGAGAGTTAGATCACCCATTTTACCTGATTTTATAAAACCCTTGACCAGACCAAATATTAACTGACAGCTGTCTAAATATGCGTAGAATAACGGTCAACAATAACCGGATTTTTCCGCCAATATTCCAAACACAAAGGACAGATTTATATAGAAAAAAAATCCGTTTTTATACTTATAACCTGAAAAAACAAGGATGATTATTGTTTTGTTGTTCAATTCAGCTCGAAAAATGCAAAAGCAGAACAACATGTAGTTTTTGTTAAGTTGTTACTTAAATTCTCGGTAATTTTGTTTTACGAAATCGCTAACAAATTCAGTTTTAAAAATATGCCAGCAATGACCTGCTTGTGTCAGCACACTGGTGCTTTTAACATATACGATACGGACGACCGACATATTAAGTGGCATACGTCATTCATACGTCAGTCATACGTCAGCGACCTTTCCAAAATATCGGTATAGGTCAACATGATTTCATAGCCATAGTCATAAATACTTTATTTATTAAAATCAAAAGGATAATTTATAAATGTCTAACACATATTTTTATTGTAATTTACAATATTATTTAGCTAAATATGGGTGAATAATATAAGTGTACTTACGTATAGATTAATAAATTAATCTTAAAACGTGCTCAGTAGTTCACGTGTAGTAATCTATTTTCAGAGAGTATTTAAATGAATAAACAAAGATAAAAGAAAGTAAACTTATCAAAAGAGCGCAAGCGGCGTATTTGAATGTCACTGCGCGTCAACGCCAGCTCGATTGCAGAACGTTGCAGCGTCAACGCGCAATGTATCTCGAATTTAACGATACGTTTTCAATTGTCCCATTTTTGTCACATTACTCAGTTATTAACGCAAACAGAATTGGTCTAGTTATTAGTTATCATGTAAGTGAAATGTACTTCATATGAAAAAGTCCTGTGAATTTCAGAAAAAACTGTGTAAATTATTAACTTCGGTTGTAAAGACTTATGAGATATAAATATCTTGAACCTAACATTTATTCCCGATCACATATTACGATCACATATATACCTGTTTGATATCGTGTCGGAGTCGTATCGGTGGCAGTGTAGAACAGCTAAAAAGTTTCAAAATGAGTAAAACATTTCCACAAAACGCAGTTTCCGTGAAATTTACCGCAGAGCTAACGTGACCTCAGGCTATGAATAAAACATTATGTATTATGTAAAAACATATGTTTTTTGTTGTTAAAAATAAACATGCCCTTTAACTAAGTAAACATTCATTATTAATTATTTATCAGGAAATAAAAAAACATTAAAATATTGATACATCTAATATTTGCTGACGAATATTTGAAAAACATATTTAAATACGTAAAGGGGATTTTGTATGTATGTTTGCCGCCATTTTGTTGAAAATTGCTATTATGAAAACGTATTATACATATATATAAATACCGGTTTTCGTAGTTTTGTTTGCCGAACTGTGTTGACTTTGCTGAGAGAAATGATGATCAAGCTTGATTAAGTTTATTTTACTGCAGTTTAAATAGGTCTACTGTAAGTCTGTACGGAAAGAATGAAGTTGTAACGAGTCGTTACCACTTATGGTCTTAATTTTTGAAGTGAAAACTTCTTTGGCGGCGCTGGGTGGGTAAAAACTTTCAAACTCGCGTCAGGGTCACGTGACGTTGATCGAAAAAGCGTAAGAGCGAGGGGAAGGGAGAGGAACTAGTATCTCCCACTCTTTCTACCGTGCCTGAGTGTGCTGCTCTGTTTAGGCGGCACAGGGCGAAAAATAATAAAAAATAAAAACATAAACATTGTATTCTACCTCATAAATGATAGTACTTTTATACTTATAATTAAACACAACGTTAATATTGAAGTTTTCACTTCTGCCGGCACTCCTGGAGTGCTACCTTTTTTTTTTGCTATAAGTAGTAGTAAACCGTGCGGCGTGCGCGTGTTTCTCTCTCTCTCATAAGAAGCAAGCCAGTTATTAAATTAAACTTCGTTCTATCCAAGTGTCCATTGACACCTCTAAAGGTTTAATACTACATAACCAATATTTAATAAATTACTAAATATTAGCACCAAGTCAGGTGTAAAGCGTAGTCTTTTAAGTCGCAGAACTATGGGGGAAAAAATCCCAGAAGTTCTGTCAACAGAACTACTCAACAGAACAGGTGGGAGTAAACGAAACTTATCAAATATCAATCTTCAACAAAATACGCTCCGTTTGATTACAATAGAACTTAACTCAATCAAATTGATTGACTATCACTCAGAATTGATTGGGTCACTCAAAACAATTGAATCACCCGTATTCTAAGCAGTCATTAACATACCCTCAACTTACTTCTTTAATTAGTAGATGTAAGCCTGATATATGATCTGGATGCCCAGGAGAAGGATTGGTGGAGTGTCGCCAAAGACCGGGATAAGTGGAAGGCTTCGGGGGAGACCTTTGCCCAGCAGTAGGACCGTACAGGTTAAGAAAAAAAAACATCATTACACGAACATGAAAATTTGTTCTCGATGGGAATCGTCACACATACGTTTATTTTCGATGAGGATCGAACCCAATACCCACGGCATAGCTATCGACGCATATCACATTATTCTGTATTTTGTGATGTTTACCACAAAGTGACCTGCGACCTATTTTCAGGTGGGTAAGTCTATTTCACACATGATCGGGCCCTTTGTATGTCCTTAAGGTTTCAATCATAATAACTACTAAATCTTACGGCCGGTTTCTCGAACGATGATCAACGAAAAAATCAAACAATTACTATGTGTCAAACTCGGATCAATCGTGATTTGGGTTTCCAGAAACCGGCCGTTAGTGTAGGTTCTCGATAATAAATACAAAGCTTAGTTCTGCAGCATATGCAGTCAAAAAGATCCGCTTCCTTACAGACGTGGACACAGCTAGACTAGTTTATTTCAGCTACTTTCATAGCATTATGTCATATGGCATTTTGTTGTGGGGGAATGCTGCAGATGTAAATACCGTATTTGTGTTGCAGAAGCGAGCTATTCGTGCAATCTATAACATGGGTCCCAGAGAATCGCTACGAAATAAATTTAAGGAAATAAACATAATGACAGTGCCTTGTCAGTACATTTACGAAAACTTAATGTATGTTCGAAAAAATATTAATCTTTTTCCTAAAAAAAGCGACAATCATAATGTTAACACAAGAAATAAGGATAAACTCGCTGTTCCCATTACTAGGCTCACCAAAGTAAATAAATCTTTTAAAGGGCAATGTGTACGCTTCTATAACATAGTCCCAAGCTATGTTTGTCAATTGCCGATTGGCAAGTTCAAAAACGTAATAAAACGAAAACTCTTATCAAAAGCATATTATAAAATATCTGACTATTTAGAAGACAAGCAAGCTTGGGACGAACTAGCTCCAACTTTGTTAAACAATTGTAAGAAGGATCATATGAAAAAAACGCTAGAATCCAGGTCTAGTTTCTTGCCAGTTCTTCTAGACACTGGTCGCGACGAACTGGCGCCTAGAATCATCTAGTATGTAAGACGTTTCAAAGTGATCCTTGTGATTTTATTGAATAAATGATTTTGAAGTTTGAAGTTTGAAGTTTGACAAATGTCAAAGAGTGCTCAACAATTATTGTAAATTTTATTTATACTTAAGTACCTAACTTATATATTTTTGTTTAAACTGTTTTTGGAAATAAATAATTTATTATTATTCTTAACTTGGAATGGATAATCTATAACGTAGTCTACCGAAAATATAAATATTTTGGCTGCCATGTTTATGAAAGGCGTTAGGCTCTTCCGTTCGAGTTTGAACTCTAAACTCTTTTCAATTTCAATTTAAAGTTTGACCTTTATATACTCAAAAACTAATATTCGTGTGATGGCAATCACTAAGGTCAAAGAGAACACAGTGCTGGAGTATTTTTTTCTATCGACTCTCCTTATATAAGAAATATAATGACGCAATGAAAGGATTAAACACTTATTTCAAATATAAGGTCTTTTATATCTAGTACAATGTTAATAATAATTAATTCACAAACAAACTTACGACTACACAGTATTTACAAAATACATTTACCTACAGTACATTGTCACATAAAATACTTACGAAACAGTTGAGCTATCTACAGACCGTTGCAAACGATCTATAGATAGTTCAACTGATCCAAATCAGTACCAATCGGAAGCGTACCCAAGACACTGGCTGCATTGCCGCGCTGAATAGCAACGCTGATACGCTGGGATAGATACTCACCAGCCCTCGGGTCACGCGTCGCTTCGACTAGACAACCAGAAATAATTTTGAAAACCAATTTGACCAAAGTAGTTTTGAAGACATAAATATTCATGGACATACATCACTCTCTAAGTCCCTGAAGCGAAACTCGTACGGAGAGACCTAGATAGCTGATAAAATACTTATATAATTTTTTGCGGTAGGTAATAACAATAAGTTCACTATCTTATTTTAGCTTATGATCTGATCACAAAGGTAAACAAAAGCGCGGGAAAAGAACCTAAATTCATTATTATTTATTGACCACCAACTGTATTAGGTTCGGCGGTAAGACGAATATTTCCCTAGATACCGTAACTTCGATGCCCGAACTAAGGCACAGGAAATAGATAAACAGTATACAAGTTAAGATATTTTATCAGAGGGTTTTTGTTTAGGCTTATCTAATCTCCTTTACCTAGCTACTTCATCATCATCATTAATTTATCAGTCCACTGCTGGACGTAGGTCTCTCCCAAGACGCGCCACTGAGCCCGGTCTTCGGCTCTTCTCATCCAGTGTTTGCCAGCTACACTCCGCAGATCGTCGCTCCATCTTGCCTGAGGGCGTCCTTTACTCCACTGTATTTACTTGTTTTCAGTTAAATAGTTCTAGCTATTGATATTTATGTCGACCGATGTGGTGCGGTAGGCGAAGGTCCGCCTGCGACGCGGAGGTTGCAGGTTCGATTCCCACCTTGGAAAAAATGTTAGTAGGTACGATCTGCAAATTTTTATTCCTGGTGTTCTGGGTATTTTATATGTAGGTATAACAAAAAAATATCCATCTACATATGTAATGTACTTATTGTATTAAGTATGTCAGTCTTCTAGTACCCATAACACAAGCTCTGCTTAGCTTGGGGCTAGATGATGTTGTGTGGATTGTCCAGCATTATTTATTTATTTATTTTTGTTACGTCAAATTGTGTAATATTTTTGAAGTTACAAATAAACGGTTTGAATTCGTTTTGGTTTATAATTTTGGCTAAACTTGAACGTTCTAGCAACTTTACTGAAAGTACATCGACTGCCAAGGGTCGCGGGTAATGGTTTGTTCCGATTGTAATAAATATGCTAATACCAAGATTTTGAATTGTGTTGTGGAAGTTCAAATGGCGGGGCTTTGGAACTATTTGCAACTTTATCGTCGTTTTTACTCTCGGATACGATAGCTACACGATATCTAACAGTACTTGTATCCTAACGAGTATTTAGAGGGAGTGAACTGCATTTGATACTGTTTAATTCTAGGCTTCTAGGCTCTGGTCGCGTGGAACTGGCACCTAGAATCATCTTGTATGTAAGACGATTTTAAATTATCCTTGTGTTTTTACTGAATAAAATAATTTTGACTTTAATTGTGTTGTACGTGTGTTGTGAGTCAAATATACAAATAATATATATTATTTGTATATTTGACTCACAACACACGTACAACACAATTAAAGTCAAAATTATTTTATATATATTTATATATTTATTTATATATTATATTATAATATATAAATAAATATATAAATATAACGTACCCTGAAAATACGTTTCAAAACACGCCCTTTTTTGTAACACTTGTTACTATAACGACATTCAAAGCGCATTTCGTTTTTTATCATTTTATTATTATCTCTAAATAAAATAATATAAAAAAAAGCTAGCACTCCGGGAGTGCCGGCAGAAGTGAAAACTTCAATATTAACGTTGTGTTTTCACTTTTAAGTTTTCACTTCAAAAATATAACCACAGTCGTGATTGTGTCATGTCATTGTGTCACATTCGCGCAAGCGCGAATGTGACACAACGACGAAGACAACGAAGACACACTGACACAGACACATTCGCGCAAGCGCGAATGTGTCTGTGTCTTTGTTGGCTTCGTCGTCATCGTCACGTCACGTCATGTCGCCACGTCATCGTCACGTGACGATGACGTGGCGACATGACGTGACGATGACGTGGCGACATGACGTGACGTGACGATGACGACGAAGCCAACAAAGACACAGAAGAACAAAGACAAAGACAAAGATGAGCCAACGAAGACACAGACACATTCGCGCAAGCGCGAATGTGTCTGTGTCTTTGTTGGCTTCGTCGTCATCGTCACGTCACGTCATGTCGCCACGTCATCGTCACGTGACGATGACGTGGCGACATGACGTGACGATGACGTGGCGACATGACGTGACGATGACGTGGCGACATGACGTGACGTGACGATGACGACGAAGCCAACGAAGACACAGACACATTCGCGCTTGCGCGAATGTGTCTGTGTCTTCGTTGGCTTCGTCGTTGTGTCACATTCGCGCTTGCGCGAATGTGACACAACGACATGACACAATCACAATGACACAGACACATTCGCGCTTGCGCGAATGTGTCTGTGTCTTCGTTGGCTTCGTCGTCATCGTCACGTCACGTCATGTCGCCACGTCATCGTCACGTCATGTCGCCACGTCATCGTCACGTCATGTCGCCACGTCATCGTCACGTCATGTCGCCACGTCATCGTCACGTGACGATGACGTGGCGACATGACGTGACGTGACGATGACGACGAAGCCAACGAAGACACAGACACATTCGCGCTTGCGCGAATGTGTCTGTGTCTTCGTTGGCTTCGTCGTTGTGTCACATTCGCGCTTGCGCGAATGTGACACAACGACATGACACAATCACAATGACACAGACACATTCGCGCTTGCGCGAATGTGTCTGTGTCAGTGTGTCTTCGTTGTCTTCGTCGTTGTGTCACATTCGCGCTTGCGCGAATGTGACACAATGACATGACACAATCACGACTGTGGTTATATTTTTGAAGTGAAAACTTAAAAGTGAAAACACAACGTTAATATTGAAGTTTTCACTTCTGCCGGCACTCCCGGAGTGCTAGCTTTTTTTTACATTGTTATATGATTCGTTGATTACAGTGATAAGTAATTTAAAAAAAAATAGGTATCTACTAGATATTGCATAATGGTTTTTATTTAAGAGTGTTAAACAATATTAAGGTGCATATTATACCATGCTTAATAATTATAGGTTTTTAAAATGAACTTTTATAATAATAATATTTGCTTAATATTTTCTCAGTAAATAATTTAGTTTTTAATCTGAATTTTTTTCTTTAGCCTGAATCGTCCCACTGCTGGGCAAAGGCCTCTCTCTAACCCCTCCACTTATCCCGGACCTTGGCAGTGTTCCACCAATCCACATAGGTTTCACTTAATCTTTTTTTTTATTCTTTGTTAAATATGTCTAGTTCGCTCATGTCTTGTGCCACAGCAAAAGCGGCGGCGCGGGCGCAGAAAAGGCTTACCCTATCGAAGGGCGCGACAACACCTGTTCATCAGCCCTTTGCTCTCGCCGACCGATTGTCAAACCTTCGATGGGCAAATGCATGGAGCTACCTAGAAACAATTTTGTTTTTTTTTATTTGTCTCACTTATTTTGACATTATGGTAATACTTTGGGTAACACAAAATCAAAGACTATTGTGGTGGAGTAGAGAGCTCTACTTTTTATTACGGAGGATTATATTTTTTAATAAACTTCTGTAAATCATTATACTGTATGGAAATTTGACGAAAACGATAATAATTAATATGTGTCAATTTTTTTTTTCGCTTTTGTGCCTAACTTCTAAATATACTAATATTTACGTAAGACAATTTAGATTATCGTATCTGCAGAATTGAATACAGTAAAGTTGGTCTAGAAATTTGAAATAAATAAACATCTCTATAGTTTTATTGTTCTGAAGTCAATTGACAATGTAGTCGCATTAAAGATAACATTTCTCATTATCTGACCTTTGACGGATTGCCTTTCAAAGCTAATGACAAAGGCGATATCTTACATTCATCCAAAAAGCAATGGTTAATTTTATTTATTTAATTCATTATCATCATCCACCTATATCAGTCCACTGCTGGACATAGGTCTCTCCCAAGACGCGCCACTGAGCCCGGTCTTCGGCTCTTCTCATCCATCCAGTGTTTGCCAGCTACATTCCGCAGATTGTCGCTTCATCTAGGCAAAGGAAGGCGTCCTAGATTGCTAAGATTCTCTCTCTCAGTCGATTCCTCATTACTGAGGGTCGCGACCTCTCCTCATGACCTTCTCCTTGATTAGAACTCTCCATTTCTTCCGGTCCTCAGCGACATAAACAGCTTAGTTGAGTTAGGATACCAGGGTGGTGCATATTTGGTCTGTCCAGTGCATAGGGCTTCGAATCCTGGGTCCGTTATCTTCGTCCATCAACTTTCCCTGTAGGTATCTATAAAAAATGAAAAAAAAAACATTACACACGAAAAATGTATTCAAAATGTATTTTAAACGGTAATAAATTACTCATTTAAAACAAATTCGCAAACATTGCGGTCGTAAACAGTTAACGACTCACATTTTAACAATAAAATTGAATCTTTATAACCAAGCGTTGACCACATTGTCCGTAATAAAAATAACAATTAACTAACATGTTAAAAAAGAGAATAAAACCTAATTTTATATAGCAACACCTTATGTCACCCTATTTAACGTTTACGTCAGATATAATTAAAAATACTTCTGACAATATTTATATTTAATTGTATTTATTGCTTGCCAATGATTGACGAAAGTAATCCTACACCTACTAATATTATAAACGCAAAAGTTTGTATGAATAGATGTTTGTGAATTTTTCACGCAAAAACTACTGAATGGATTTTAATAAATAATTTTACACCAGAATAACACTTTGGTTGTAATTTATAAATGTATTGTGCGAATTGTCAAGAATATAACGATAGCTAGACTAAGTTTTATTGTTTCATTACTTAGAATTAGGTACACGATGGGTAAGTAAGTAACAAAAACATGGGAAATGAAAAGAAAATGTATTATATTCAACAAAAGACAACAACTAAATGATTCGAATTTTACCATCTGAAATGTCAAACCATTTCAAATGTTTCAATCTGTCAATGTCTGTGTATATTTTTCAACATCACTTGGTAAATAACGAAATAAAAAGAAAAGTAGCGCATACAACTTATTGGTCTGTGGACTCACGAGGTCTGATTTTTACCGTACTGAAAGTGCTACAAGTCCACAGACCATATGTAGTCTGTGTTAAAAAAACTATTTTCGGGGATTTCAGGGAGAGTATAAATATTTTATAAAATATATATATACATTTTACCCACAAATATACCGACTTTTAATAAAAACATTACTGGACGTATAGGACCATTCCTACTCTCCAGAGTAGGAATTGACTGTCCGGGCTCCAGCCCGGACAGTCAACCTGTTAACATTAAGGCTAAACCTCACCCAAATAATATCCAAGCTTTTGGATTTTTCACATTGTTACCACACCGACATTTTTGAAGTGAAAACTTCTTTAGCGGCGCTGGGTGGGTAAAAACTTTCAAACTCGCGTCAGGGTCACGTGACGTCGAAAAAGCGTAAGATCTTATTTAATTTTTATACATTGCTCGTAAAACAAGAGACGACAAAAGAACACACTTGCGGTCACGCGACGTATGTATCAAACAATTAAATAGTGTTGTGGCGACATGACGTGACGATGACGTGGCGACATGACGTGACGTGACGATGACGACGAAGCCAACGAAGACACAGACACATTCGCGCTTGCGCGATGACGTGACGATGACGTGGCGACATGACGTGACGTGACGATGACGACGAAGCCAACGAAGACACAGACACATTCGCGCTTGCGCGAATGTGTCTGTGTCTTCGTTGGCTTCGTCGTTGTGTCACATTCGCGCTTGCGCGAATGTGACACAACGACATGACACAATCACAATGACACAGACACATTCGCGCTTGCGCGAATGTGTCTGTGTCTTCGTTGGCTTCGTCGTCATCGTCACGTCACGTCATGTCGCCACGTCATCGTCACGTCATGTCGCCACGTCATCGTCACGTCATGTCGCCACGTCATCGTCACGTCATGTCGCCACGTCATCGTCACGTGACGATGACGTGGCGACATGACGTGACGTGACGATGACGACGAAGCCAACGAAGACACAGACACATTCGCGCTTGCGCGAATGTGTCTGTGTCTTCGTTGGCTTCGTCGTTGTGTCACATTCGCGCTTGCGCGAATGTGACACAACGACATGACACAATCACAATGACACAGACACATTCGCGCTTGCGCGAATGTGTCTGTGTCAGTGTGTCTTCGTTGTCTTCGTCGTTGTGTCACATTCGCGCTTGCGCGAATGTGACACAATGACATGACACAATCACGACTGTGGTTATATTTTTGAAGTGAAAACTTAAAAGTGAAAACACAACGTTAATATTGAAGTTTTCACTTCTGCCGGCACTCCCGGAGTGCTAGCTTTTTTTTACATTGTTATATGATTCGTTGATTACAGTGATAAGTAATTTAAAAAAAAATAGGTATCTACTAGATATTGCATAATGGTTTTTATTTAAGAGTGTTAAACAATATTAAGGTGCATATTATACCAGACGATATATAAGACAGTCTGTGTCTTCGTTGGCTTCGTCGTCATCGTCACGTCACGTCATGTCGCCACGTCATCGTCACGTCATCGCGCAAGCGCGAATGTGTCTGTGTCTTCGTTGGCTTCGTCGTCATCGTCACGTCACGTCATGTCGCCACGTCATCGTCACGTCATGTCGCCACAACACTATTTAATTGTTTGAGTCATACGTCGCGTGACCGCAAGTGTGTTCTTTTGTCGTCTCTTGTTTTACGAGCAATGTATAAAAATTAAATAAGATCTTACGCTTTTTCGACGTCACGTGACCCTGACGCGAGTTTGAAAGTTTTTACCCACCCAGCGCCGCTAAAGAAGTTTTCACTTCAAAAATGTCGGTGTGGTAACAATGTGAAAAATCCAAAAGCTTGGATATTATTTGGGTGAGGTTTAGCCTTAATGTTAACAGGTTGACTGTCCGGGCTCCAGAGTAGGAATGGTCCTATACGTCCAGTAATGTTTTTATTAAAAGTCGGTATATTTGTGGGTAAAATGTATATATATATTTTATAAAATATTTATACTCTCCCTGAAATCCCCGAAAATAGTTTTTTTAACACAGACTACATATGGTCTGTGGACTTGTAGCACTTTCAGTACGGTAAAAATCAGACCTCGTGAGTCCACAGACCAATAAGTTGTATGCGCTACTTTTCTTTTTATTTCGTTATTTACCAAGTGATGTTGAAAAATATACACAGACATTGACAGATTGAAACATTTGAAATGGTTTGACATTTCAGATGGTAAAATTCGAATCATTTAGTTGTTGTCTTTTGTTGAATATAATACATTTTCTTTTCATTTCCCATGTTTTTGTTACTTACTTACCCATCGTGTACCTAATTCTAAGTAATGAAACAATAAAAAATCATAAAAAGACCAAAAATATATTAAAATTTGGTCACTTTTTTAATTCATGCTCTAAAAAAAAAAAAATCGATTTTTTGTGTACGTCCCATCACTTTTTATAATCCTTATGATATGTCCTGCCAAGTCCGTATTAATAAGTAGACTTTCTCCTTACGTCCACAGTGTCAGATGGTTTAGAAATTGTATAGGCGAACAGACCACGTACGGACTGTGGACTGGCAGGGAAGTCGCTCTAAAGACCATATGTGGTCTCTGGACTGTCAACCTGTTAATAATCAATGTAAGTTTGAGTATAATGTATTTTGGTTGCAGGATCTTTTAACTTTCTTTAGTTATTCTTATTTTTCAGTCCGTGAGTTTGATGTCAGTTGTGAACTTGTTGGGGATACTTATGTAATCTTGGCAACACTCCTCTTTTTAATGTTTAGGCGACAAAGAAATTGGTTTACCACTTTTGATGACATCTCCCAGTAACATAATTATTCGCTAAGGATTACAGATTGACAGATTCTGACGTAGCAGTTATTAATCTGTCAAGCGAAAATAGCCCTTGACGTTTTGTACGTGCAAATGATATTCAGCCTTAGAGTGGTAAACCAATTTCTTTGTCGCCTATACAAAGAAGTTGCCTCAAAGGCAATAATATTGTAGTATCCGAGCGGGGTCATGTTCGGCTCTAATCTTAATTTTAGAACTATAATTGTAACCAAAATGATGTAATAAAGTAATCTATCTAACCTCTTTCGTCAGAAAATGTGACGTCATCAAATTCTGAGATTTTAGCATGAAGTATGTAGCGACAATCGTTCACGTATCACGTATCACCATTGTTCAATAATGCTTCAAATAAGCACCAATAGCATTTTTTAAACGGCACCTTATGTTCCACGTGATCACGACTTCGGTCATGTTCGGGGATTTCCGTACCGTCCACCGAACACGTATTCAAAACCGGAATCTACCGTCCTTATGGCCTACTTCGCAAAACAAAACTCAAACGATCTCTACTGATGTTTGAATTACATTGCACGGTATATCTGACGATGTACGTGACTGTGCGGGATTTTTAAGCGCTGCTGCGTAATGTAACTCGAAATGTCGGTGAATCTTTTTAGCGATTGGTAGAGTGGGTTCTTTTGGTGTGAGAATCCTTATCGTATCCTGGTACCGGATTACGTTCCGTTCCGTCCATCGGAATTTAAGTGCCACTATCTGCATTTGAATAATGGCAAGATAAAGGTTGTTTAAGGGATTTAAATGTAAATTATGTCGGGTTTGATACCTAATGGGGTGTTGAAGGACGTATTGAGGAAAAGGGCGTGAGCGAACTAAGTGCGGGTCATCGGACGTCTGAACTAAAAAGTACACTCATTTGCTCATTATATTATTTAAGAATAAAGGCCACTTTTCATCAGCTATTGAATAAAAAAAATAGAATAATTGACCCGAAAATATGATAAAATTAATCAAAATTATATGCATGGGCTGGGTTACACATAAAATAGTCTGTCTAGGTGTTATCTACAACTTATGTTTGAATTGAGAAAACGTAGTGTTTAAAGTCAGATAGCGTTGTAAGAATTTTTTTTTAGATACTTTGGAAGTAATGACTTAAGTACTATTTTTTATGATTTTTTGGAAATATTTTCTGGCAACTTAAAATTAGCATAAGAACATAAGGCAATTTTACAACAGAATCAATATTCAGTGTATGAAAGCCTTTATCCATAAAAATACGCCAATTTGTCTGTTCCGATAAAGGCTTCGAGTCCCTGTACAAAAATATTTGCTCGGTAAACAAAATAAATCATTTCTAGACATATTTATGTATCACCTTTTACGTTTACCTCACGCTATCACGTTTCACGCGCAATGTAACGTTTTGTTAACGTTTTATAAAAATATATTATAATTCGACGATCGATGTGGCGCGGTGGGCGATGGTACGCTTGCGACGCGGAAGGTTGCGGGTTCGATACCCGCCTTGGGATAAATGTTTGTATGATCTGCAAATATTAATTCCGGGTGTTCTGGGTATTTTTTATGTATAGAGGAGAGTGGAAGAAGACGTGTTGTACCGACCCCACATAATGTGGGACAAGGGTAGATGATGATTAATGTTTCAATCATAGTACTTAATCAATAAAGTTTTACTTATTTATCATCCTTCCTTATCCATATATAAGTAAAAAAATCTTTATAATAACAAAAAAGAATTTACCAATCCGCATAATAACCATTTCGCTTTAATTTAATTTTCATTTTATCATTTTGCCAACACGAAAGGGCGACTGAATCCAAGCTTACCGAATTAAAATGTATATTTTGTTACATTACAAGATGAGATGAAAATGGATTTTAAAATTGTTTCGTTTCGTGTTGGAAATTAAATATCATACGAGAATGTGGTTTGGATTTAATATAAAGTTTTTATAACATCACAAAAGATACATGTCACACATCACATTCTAGTCCAAAACTAAGCAGAGCTTGTACTATGGGAACCAGATTGCTGATAGAATACTTATATACATTTTTGTTTACCTAGAATACATAAAATACATACTACTTACCCAGACATATAATAAACATTTGCTCTGGGCGGGAATCGAACCCACGACCCACAGCTTGGAAGGCAGGTTAGGACGACCGCTCGACGCAACGCATAGAAAATGTGTGAGAAGTATTCTGATCATCATATCAAAGAGTTAAAAAGAATAATAAATGAAATGGTTCTAGAACACCAGACCATTTCTATTTAAATTTCTTACATACTCATTTACTAAATTAACTTTTCGCACCACAAAGGTTACATATGAATTATTCAAAGAATTTAACTTTGAACGTTAAGGTCTCATAATAACTTACCGCCTAACTTATAAACGATACTTACTTAGGTTGTCTGGAAGAGATCACTTTTAGCGATAAGACCGCACATTGTACTTATAAATTCTGTGTATTTTTTTTTGTTTTCTGCATTGTATTTTTCTGGTTTGTGTGTACAATAAAGTTGTTATCTATCTATCTTAAAGTATTCTTGAAACTGTTTAACCATTTAAATACGTTACTATAAAAATCAAGCAAATGAATAATTATTTTTTAAATATTTTTAAATATCAGTCGAGGTGAGGCATATTGAATTATTAAGAAAATATACAAAAACAAGAATATAAATATAAAATATCTTATTGTACACCAGAATAGAGAAACAGAATTAAGATACAACAAAAACAAAACGTACAATGGGTGGTCTTAAGTCACTATAACCGATCTCTTCCAGATAACCTTTGAATGGACAGAAACATAAGATTAGAACAAGCTTAACTATAAATTATTTTTTCCTAAGTTTTTTGCCTACAAGAAAGTGTGTGTGTGTGAGAGAGCCTCTACCTCTCTTGTTCTCTCAATATATTTATTTCTTGATTATTTATATTCATCTTTATAAAAGCCTAGCTGACCCGTGCCCACTTTGTTGGGCATAATTCGACCGTTTTTTCTCCGATTCACTTTGCAAAACGGACTACCACGTAGAAGCCTTTTTATTTTTCGGTTTTTTATATACCTATGACACTCAGCAATAATGTAACTTTCTGTTGGTGAAAGAATTTTTAAAATCGGTTCAGTAGATCCCGTGATTACCCCTTACAATTTAACAAATATACAAACACACAAACTTTAATTCTTTATAATATTAGTATAGACAACAAAAATATTAATGATACATAAAACACCACTAATTGAAAAAGCCAGCTCTTCCGATCTCAGCGATATGTAAAATTATACCCTCTTTTGTTCACCAGAGTTATATTAATATTCATATCTCACTCAGTATTTTCATCAGAAACCTAATTAAACAAACCTCTATCAAAAAGTCATATTTCCTAACCCGGTTTTCTATTCACGGTTTAAGTTGTTTAGAATCTGCATCTAGATTAATTTAATAGGACGCAGAGGAAAACTGTAGGAATCATTCTGAAGACGCGACTTTTTGTCGCCTAAAATAAATATACAGACAAAAGTATTTTGGAAAAAGGAATAATCAATAGGAGGAATAATCTATTTTGTTTGAAAGCAAAATTAAAAAAAAGGTTCTTTTGACTTGTTCTTTTGTGCCAGAGCACCTTTATTTGAAAAATTATTATTAACTCCTTTATTACTCTTTGCTTTGTCATGCATAATTTTTCTAGTTTGAATGTTCTGTTACGATACGTTTACAATTGTCACATTAATTTTAAAAAATCATTAATCTTTATTCAGTAAAATCACCAAGATCGTTTTAAATCGTCTTATATGATGCCTGTATGATGAATCTAGGTGCCAGTTTCACGCGACTTGAGCCTAAAACAACAGACAAGAAACTACGGCCTTGTTTTACCGTTTTTATGTATGATTTTTCTTTTATTAAATGCTGAAGTTCCAGTGAGGTGTCAATTTAACTGAGTAACGTTATTCGTGCTCATCCCTATAAAAATATAATTATTCGTGATAGTTATAGGGTGCATGGAAAGAGCCTCCTCGTGGCGCACACCGGTAACAGCTAGGCACGGTAAAGCAGTGTCTAGTCTGGCTAATCTTTCCAACACGATGCTACAACAAAATACAGTTGTAGCATCGACACGACAGAAGAAGAATCCCTATAAACCTAGAACAAGCTATCAATATGTTAGGTTACGTTTACGATTATCACATAATATTCTTAGCCTAGAAGAACAAAAAAAAGTCGCGTCCGAGATAAAACCAGGCACCCAAAATAACAAGGTTACGCGCATCGTCATTAGCAAATGGAGTATGACCGCAGTAGCGCGGTGTCTAAAGCGCCAAGTAATTACATTCTACATTATGTTTATAAGTAAAACTACGCTAATTATTAAACAAAGTTTAGAAGACAACTGAGAATAATCATCATCATTAGCATCAGTCCACTACTGGACGTATAAAAATACTTTTGCAAAAAAAAAATCCTTATTTCTTAAAAATACTTTAAAGAAATAAGTAATGATAACATGCTGATAAAATCTAATTAATATGTTTTTTTCTTAAGTACTGCATACAAATAATAATAATACGGAGTGGTGGATGGACGCAGGAGATCGAGATGTATGGAAGAGTTTGGGGGAGACCTTTGCCCAGCAGTGGGAAACAATAGGTTAAATAAAAAAAATAAAAAAATGGTTGTCTATAAAGTCGGTTTACTGACGATAGTTGAACGTGACAACGAACGCAAAGGACGATTGTGCTTCTTTGTCGCTCGTTCCGCGCTCTCGCTTGCACTTCATGGAACGCCTCAGAGCGAGGTAACGCCGCATGAGTCTCAGAGCGAGGTAACGCTGCATGAGTCATGTTTTTTCGTGCGTGCAGCCGGCTCTTTCGAATTATAAGACGTTGTCACGTCAAAAAAAGTACTTACTGCAAAATAAAAACGTGCTGGCAGAATCTATAACTTATAGCATATTAAATAACATATAATAACATATAGCATATAACATATAAAAACATATTCTTCTTGCCAAAACATGGCATGAGGCAATGTCTGTACGGTTACGGTAGTAAAAAACTCGCTGTGTCGGCAAAATAGGTAAGTATTGTGTCTTGTACGGTCGTAACTTTGAACCCGACATTGTGTTCAGATCTAAGATTAAATATTGATTAGTTTGTAGCTTTTGTAGACCTACGACATTTTTAGAAAGAGATTTTGCATTGACATGCATCACAGCTCAGTTGGTAGTAGCTCTGCCTTCCATGCTGTGGGTCTTGGGTTCGATTAGCAACTGTTTGTGTGATGAGCCCCAAATTAAGCAGAGCTTGTGTTATGGGTACTAGAAGACTGAAATACTTAATTCAATACATTACATAGATATTTTATTATTATACATATGAACATCCGGAATAAATTTTTGCAGATCGTACAAACATTTATCCCAAGGCGGGAATCGAACCCGCAACTTCCGCGTCGCAGGCGGACATTCGCCCGCCGCGCCACATCGATCGTCGTAAAAACGTAACGTAAGTAAACTCATGTTTTTAGTTATCTTATAACTAGGGCTTTGTAAAAGCATTACAGTTCACGTCATCATTAACCGTGCTCAGCGAAGCAATGTATTCCATCAAGCTACCTCAAAAGTTGTGCTTAAACCATATGAAATATTCTTTTAGAGTTTCGTAACCTTTGCAGAGTTTAAGGAATTGAGGCTCAAATTCTTAAGACACAGAGTGTTACAAAGCGTTCTTACTCCAATTTGCATAGAGCGTTTGTTTTGGTATTTTGTTTTCCGCCTAGTGTTGTGAAATCTATTTAATAAAAAAACTTATTTAATAGATTTGTTTTATTTCTAATAGAAATTATAATTTTAATAGAAATAAATATTGTCGAGTAAAATCCAACTCCACTCTCATGCAAAATAGTACATTGCTCTAAAAATATATAACAAAGTGCCAGAAATCATAAAAGTATGAAATATTGTGCTTTAAAAAGACGCTTAAGGCATTACTTGTAAAGAGATGTTATTACAGTATAATCGAGTTTTTAAATGATGATCTAAAATTAGAATAATTAATTAAATTATCTATAAGAGAAAATGACTGCCCATTCTATTGTAGGTATTATTGTTTACTGTATTATTTGCATGCCTTTAAAGGTGAGATTGTGCTGGAACAATTTGTTTAATTGTAGTTTATAAAAAAAGGTAAATGTATATTTCTAAAAATAAAACATCACTAACATCCCTAAAAATAACTCGTAACAAAATTCGGCAGTGTACAAGAGAAAAATTTGGCCACGAGAAAATTTCGTTATTATTAAAAACAAGTTAGAACAGGAATCCCTTTCAAGTTATTTTGTAAAAAGTTTTGAAACAAAGGTTATTATGAAAGTACACGATATTTTAGTATTCTACGCATCTGATCTCACAGAGTGAGATAGCTACGCAGCTACGGCGTAGCAGCCTACGGCGGTATTTGTTTGACATCTCGATACAGTGCTACACCATTTGTTTTGAAACGATATTTTGTATCTACTGTTTATAAATCACCGGAATACACC
This sequence comes from Ecliptopera silaceata, assembly GCA_932527185.1. NCBI lineage: Eukaryota > Metazoa > Arthropoda > Insecta > Lepidoptera > Geometridae > Ecliptopera > Ecliptopera silaceata. The sequence continues at coordinate 6,086,328 of OW052211.1, forward strand.
CCTTGTTCCTGATTTTGGCAGACGACTACAAAGAAAATGTTTTTATCTTAGTCTTGAATACGTAGTTTTCGTAACCGGATATATTTTTATTTTATTTTTATTTTACATGGAATACATGCAGCTTTTAAAATTAGGGAGTAATAGAGTGAATGTAGCATAAATAAGGCTTAATTAGTATTCACTTAAAGAGGAAAATTTTATTGAAGACATCTTTTTTTTTATAAATTTTATAATTAGGTTAAAATTTAATGGTTCTTATAAAAACATGGATACAAAACAATCGAATATTAATATAAGTAATATGAAATTAAACTTACCTAAATATTTATTACGAGTACAATCTATTTTTTCAGTAATATATTCTTCCTGTCCTTAAGAAATGCAAAAGTTTTACTCATAAGTCTAACAATCCAAGTACCTACTAATTCTTGTAAAGGAAAGATTATTAGATGGATCCCCGGGGTATTCTTAACAACGTATTATGCAGAACAGAGCTTATTAAAACGAAAACAAAGGAGTCTAGAAGAAAAATCACGCCCTTAAATTTATGTTATAATAAAGCTTGAGATTATTTTGTTCAATTTGGATATTGGGTTTTTATCGAACATATATATTTTAATTAGAATAACGCCTGTCATATACGATTTCATAAATAATCAAAAATATTCTATTTTTTTTCTTGTAAGTTACTGCTGATAAAAGGCTTCAAAAAAAATCCTACAAATTCTGATCTTTGGTCCAATCTTTACCTTGGTCGTCGATATTATTTTATTTTAATAAAATGTTGTCTGCGTTTCTGCGAGCGAACTGTTGTGTGTGTTATGTTATTCTAATTTTATTGTATCTAATCCTATTTATAATTTTATCACTTGTGTTTTTGACTATGTGTTTGAATATAATTATTATTTTTTTAGTACCTAACTGCAATTAATGTAATTGGTGTAAACCGTATTAATTGAATAAATAAATAAGAATCTTAATATTTTTCACAATAAATGTGTCTAATGCTGTGGCAAAGGCAGTAAGAAGTAGATTTTTTAATCAAATTTCCTAAAACCACAAAGCATTTTTAATGTCCCGAAATAATCCAAACAATCATAAGCACGTAGATCAGTACCTCTACCACAAGTTGTCACAGTAAATTCGCCTGACTTTACTACAGTAGTTACGTCAATATTAGTATTACGAATTTTAGTACCCAACTATCCGCTAGAGGCGCTGTACAAATCTTCATACATTTTTTTAACTACAGACGCTAGCGAGTATAGTATATATGGTATAGTAAAAACTCATGGTAGAGCTACAGAAACGATAACGTCACACAACGACCCACATGATATTACTAGAGTTATTATTTTACACATTTCCTTCTATACTGAACCGAATTCAGTTCATACCGGTTTTTTAATAACCAGAGAATATGACTTATAAACTTTGTCTGAACCATTTTTCGATAGTTCCCGTTGTTTTAGAGAGCAAAACACGCAAATTTATGACTTTTAACCTGGAATAAAAAACCAACGCACAAGCGGGATCGATGGGGACTTTTTACATATCATTTGTAATGACGTATTCAAGGCCTGTACAAAAATCCAGCTTGTTGGGAATTAATGCAAGCTGGAATGTCTATTTTGATTGGACTATTATATAACAATGCGATGGACGCAATCGCTTGGCGACAAGGCCGTCTATTGTACAGTAGATTTCATGTTAATTCTGTTTAATCCAATACAGAATTAACGTGAGATCCGTGTCGCGTGCACTTAAGTTTTTATTTATCTATCTGCATCACGCCGCGCTTCATTTTTGGTTGTCTGGAATAGATCGCTTGTAGTGATAAGACCGCCCATTGTACTGTAGATTTATTGTTTATTCTGTTTAAAATTTACCTGCTTACACCGCGTCTATCGCAAACGCGAATAAATGTGACAATCGTAAAGTTAACGTAACACAGCGTATTCGATTCACACTGCGCGATGATGCTGTAACGTTCGGCTGTCGAGCTGACGTAACACGCAATGTGAATCAAATACGCTACATTATATAAGTAGGCTTTATCACGACTTAATAAGTTACAAAATACAATTCAATTATTATGTTGCTATATTTATAAAGTGTCTATGTAGATAGTTTCCATTGTAAACGGGATATTTACCATGATCTGTGAGTTTGATTATTTCCCGATATTTCGGCACAGTTGCATGCGCCATGATCACGGGTCGAAATATCGGGAAATAATCAAACTCACAAATCATTGTAAATATCCCGTTTACAATGAAAACTATGTTCAAAACCGTGATAGTTTCAAATATTATGTCTATGTAGACATCAAGGTGATTTTAATCACAAATATAAGCCTAGTAATAAGCCTAGTTACAAGTCATCAATTACAATGATCTAGAACACTAGGTACAGAATTTCTCCTCTATTGAAGTACAATCAAAAAGCGTAAATAGTCTTTTTGGTGCAGACAATAAAAGTACTACGTGATCTGAAGGAAAATCTCGAGATTTTGATTATTATTTCAGAAGATATTAGAGGCCGCGTTACTGAGATAAAGGATTTACTTTATGACAGTTATTGGATGGTTTCATTGTTCTATTCTAGACTTTTATTATTCTATACTCAGTAGCTCTACCATGAGTTTTTACTATACTATATTTACTATACTCGCTAGCATCTGTAGTTAAAAAAATGTATGAAGTACAGCGCCTCTAACGGATAGTTGGGTACTAAAATTCGTAATACTAATATTGACGTAACTACTGTAGTAAAGTCAGACGATTTTACTGTGACAACTCATGGTAGAGGTACTGAATTATTTATTACGAACGAAACGAAAGAGTACTCAAGTCTATGAGTATTTTTTCTCAGTATCCCCTATTATTGTAATATTGGCTAACTAGTATTGTGTTTTTTTATTGTACATTTTGTTATATTAGCTTAGGTCTAGTAATAACATAAGAAAGTTCATGCACCCTGCATGGGCACTGCAATATAGTGTTAGTGTTTTACATAATTTACATGATTAATTAAATAAATGTCAATAGTTTTAATTTTGATTACTTTTTTTTAAATACCTTTGGTTATTTCATTTATATCACCGGCCGGTTTCTGGAAACCCAAATCACGATTGATCCGAGTTTGACACATAGTAATTATTTAATTTTTTCGTTGATCATCGTTCAAGAAACCGGCCGTTAGTATATCTATTGTTGCTTAGTGGGACTAGACCTTGATGTGTAAAATGTCCGTAAATATTTATATATTCGTCAATCAACCACATTATCAGAAATTTGCACATGTTAATGGCCTATTATTAAACATGTTTTCTTGATTCTATGCACGATAAAAATCGATTTATATTTCCAATCAATCTATTTTAAATGGAATATAAATCGTTTGTTATCTCAAAGATGTCCTTCCATTATTCGTACGTTGTCTGTCTGATTGAAATCTGATCTAGACTTTTATTAATTTAAATACATGAGTGCTATCGATATCGTTGAAGTACGCAAATATTTACCTAAAGAGTTTTTACGCTCGTTTAAATCAAATAAACTCAACCTTATTTCATATTTAAAAATAAAAGTATTGGATATTTATCTCGAACGTATACAGAAGATTTTGAGATTGGTTCTTTATATTAACTTAATTAAATTACTGTACAAAACAGTTTTATAATTATGCAAGTTAATACAGTTATGTATAAAGAACCAATCTCAAAATTGATACAGAGTTACACAGAAAATTATTGTTTATGTTCGCAAAATAGCTTAAACTAGTAAAAGATATAACAGTTCAGCCGGAATAAAAAAACCCTAAAAAAATGGAATTTCCCGCTAAAGCGAGAGGTATCACCTTAAGGTGATAAACATATACATCTTCTTTTTTGTTCGTAATAATGATTATTAATGCAGTTTATGCTCGAGTAATAACATAAGCACTTTATATCAAATCAAAGTATGTATTTATTTGTGTAACTCTTACATAAAATCTTCCTTAATGTTATTATACAAAGATGAAATCCGTGAATATTTATTTATAGGCATGTTGTAAAACTTGCGCTGGTCTGGTTAACTTTAACCTTAACGGATTCCGCAAGTACCTATGCTATGTTCCCTTAACGTGAAAAAAAAATAAGTTCTTTTCAAGCCACTGCTACCCTACTTATCTGAAAGAGTCATTAATCAAGCCTTAATTACCGAGGCTGAATAACTTGCGGCGTCGATTAATCTCTCAACTATCGGTTGAAAGGATTTTAATAAAAAAAGAACTTTAGCAAATTAATTGAGTTTATAGTAACATTAAGCATTTTACTATAATAAAGAAATTTTAAGAAGGGTATACGTACCTGTAACTTTCTTCAAAGATCTTTTTGGTCTTGATTTATCTAGAACTTTGGAAATTTTGATAAACATTCGTTTTTCTTTGTTTAAAGCGATTAGATAGTTTAACATAAACAATTAAAAAGTTACCTACATAGGCCAGTTTCTGGAAACCCAAATCACGATTGAACCGAGTTTGACACATAGTAATTGTTTGATTTTTTCGTTGGTCATCGTTCGAAAAACCGACCGTACCTAAATCAATAAAAGGCGTGTACCTGTCAAATTCAATCCTATTTTTTTATCTGTAATTTACTGTCAGTTTTGAAAAAAGAACGTCATCACTTGATGTCATTTATCTTGTAGCTAAATAACATTGTGTACATATTTACTAGCCTGTGACTTCTTGCAATATATCGCAAAAATTTTGTCAATTTGCTAAATAACTTTATAAATTATAGCCTATGTATTCTTACAATATTGCTGTAAAGTTTCATTAAAATAATTCATTCTTCTTCTTCTTTTCGTGTTGATGCTATTTAAATAAATTTTGAGAGGTGTTTTGCCAGCTGTACAGCACCACTTGTGGCTGCATTCACATCCTCTTTGGTGCAGGTGTTAGGGCACGATGGGCACACCAGCAGATGCTGCATTGATTGTGTTGGAGCGCCACAGTCACACGCAGTAAGGTTGGCATCTCTAAAGCCCCACCTACACATGTTGTCTCTGCTGCGGCCAATTTTTTGAAATAATTCATTAAATTCAGTAGATAATGAATGAGTGTTGCATACATCCACACATCCATGCATACAAACTTTAGCGTTTATAATATTAGTAGGATAGGAATAACTTGTTCAACTACACTGGACAGTGAAATAACTAACTTCAGAATTGTTACAGTTGAAAGCCAAAGCAGAGCTTTACAACAACTTATTATATACACATAGGTATTCCTAGAAGCGTAGTAAAGTTTTGCATCATGTAATTAATACCGAGTTTGGGATGGTCAAACAGACCAAACTTATCTGGACTTTTGGCACAACAATTTTAGTAGTAAATATTTTAAATTGTTATGGAATCAAATCAAATATATCTTTATTCAATAAAATCACAAGGATCATTTAGAATCTAGGTCTTAAATACTAGGTGATTCTAGGTGCCAGTTCCACGCGACAAGAGTCTAGAAGAACGGGCAAAAAACTTGCAGCCTGGTTCCTACCGTTTTTTTTATTATAATCCTTTTTACAAAGAATTACATTTACAATAATGTCTCATTTAAATCATACTGTAACTGTGAACAAAATTTTTATATAAAATCAATTTCCTGAAGATAAAAATGAACTTGAACTAGATTGTAATGAATACATAGTAACACCTAGACACAAACCAAACATCAATCATCGTCATCAGAAAAATGTTTGTTCAAAGTAGAGATCGAACCCACGACCGTAGCATGTACTATTTACATAATATGTACATAAGATCTTTACTTCATTTTACCTTGAAAAAGCTTTTATCAGCCAACTCTTCTTCAAAGTTCCTATTTATATTTCAGCGTCACTTCAGTTTGCTCCAACTTCGACAATCAGTTGTTTAGGAATTCATTCTCCATCGTTTGCTTGGAGCCAACTGTCATCTGATATCTTTGCAGACAAGTTCTGAAGAATACGGTGACATGAATAAGTCGATATAATCACAGATTGTTATTATTAGGAATGCGATCGTATGTTATTAACCGACTCAAAAAGGAGGAGATTCTTAATTTTAAGGAGGATGTTCAGTTCAGTTCATTTATTTCTCATAGGCATTTAGGTACAATATTGCACTTAAGAATGTCAAAACCGTTACAGGTTTTAAAAAAAAATATGTAGCACTTAAAATAACATATAATAATTGATTCGAAGTCGAAATGATGTTATCAATTCGACTGTTTTTATTTACCAACGACACAAACCCATATTATTATGTTTATTTGTAGTTAAATTATTTTTGATAGTTTTTTATATTTGGAAATGGTGCTCATGAAGACGATTTTCATGTTGTTCTGTGAGATTTTGAGTTTCATAATATTAAATTTTCAGTACTTAGAACTTTCAGAACTAAAATTTTCAGTACCGTAACAAAAAAGAAAACTGAGCTTTATTTATCTACAAATAAAGCTCAGTTTCCTTTTTTGTTAAAATACGACCTATTCAATGTTTAAATAAATCTAGGTAACAAATAAAAAAGCCTCATTAACCCGTATTAGCTCCTAGAATAATAATTTTCAAACACTAGAAACTTCATTATTGTTGGAAGAAAAGAGTTAACGAGGTAACTGTTCCCATTAGTCAGATCCTATTGTGCAGGTCTCCAAGTTGGTTTAACGGTGCACAATACCATTGGCTGCTATTGTATTCTTTTATACCCCACTCTGGTGTTAAGATATTTAGTTACGAACATTACACACATCATCTAAGTCTTCTTCTTATCGTGTCGATGCTACAACTGTATTTTGTTGTAGCATCGTGTTGGAAAGATTAGGCAGACTAGACACAGCTTTACCGTGCCTAGCTGTTACCGGTGTGCGCCACGAGGAGGCTCTTTCCATCATCTAAGTGAAATAAGTTAATAGCTGGAGAAGTAGTACCAACTTTTGGGTAGGTATTTGAGGCAAGTCCAAGTCAAAGTCAAAACTACTTTATTCAGTAAAATCACAAGGAGCATTTAGAATCGTCTTACATACGTGATTGATTGGTGATTGGTGATTCTAGGTCAAGCTGAAAATTTGTCACATACCTCTTCTATTATACCCCAATACGTAATCGCAAACCTGGCTAGTGAGTAGCGGGGCTAACTGAACCCCTAATTTTTTTTAAATATAAGCTTGTACTATGGGAATTACTATAATAAATATATGCTAATAGATTAATAGCATATACCTATTTTGATTCTTGTTAAATAATTATGTAACATGGTAACAGCCAGACACAGAACAACACCAGATTTCATCACAAAATACTTTATTTGTGTGGATCAAGCCCGAGTGAGTCGCTTTTAGTGATAAGCCCGTCCTTTTGATAGAAATAGACATCAACAACTTCTTCTTCTTCTTCCTGCCCTTATCCCACTAGGTGGGGTCGGCACAACATGTTCTATTCTTCCATTCTCCTCTATCATCCGTCATTGAGTAATAAAATAATGACATAACTCAACACAACTTTTAATTTAAAACAAAAAAACTTTTTATTTCGTTGTAAATGGAAACGCGTATCATGGGAATATGGTTTTAGATCGAGTTTTCTGGCTAAAAATATATTTGTTTTTGTTTTTTCCGTTGTGGCTTTTGACGCAGATTGATAGAACGCGAACAAGGGCGCAACTCAACCAAGCTTTTGCCTTTTAATTTTAAAGCTTCGTTCACACTGACGACCGATGTGGCGCGGCGGGCGAAGGTCCGCCTGCGACGCGGAGGTTGCGGGTTCGATTCCCGCCTTGGGATAAATGTTTGTACGATCTGCAAATATTAATTACGGGTGTCCTGGCTGTCCTATTTTATATGTACTTATAATAAAAAATATCTATCTATGTAATGTTCTTTCTTTCTTTCTTTCATTCTTTCTAAAGTAATACATATAGGCAGTCATTACCGCTCGTTTCATTACGCATAAGTATTAATAATAAAATATTTTTTGTCACGTTAATCCAATCATATAAATTTTCTAGATGCCTCTAGAGACTAAAATGTCGTTTTCATACCTCTAAATTTTAGTCACGAGCGATAGTAAGTTCAAAAATATTCATTGGATATCTGCGATCGGTAAAAATTGTAGAATCTTTATGTATCTTGAGAATACAAGTTAATTATCTTTATGCCAGTATAGGGTACTTACTTAAATGTTTTATGCTTAGTACCTATGATATGCCTATAATAAATAGTTCAGAACAACTACTTACTATAGGCCATGGTATGTATTAAAATAATTTCTATAGAAGCTCTGCCGAATATACATATGTATATTTTCAACATTTTAACTTGCACGGTCCACGAGATACAGGCTGATGACATAAAAATACAAGCAGACAGACAGACAGACAGACGGACAGACAGTCATTTACCCTTTGAGTACGGAACCCTAAAAAAGAATATGTGAATCAACTTAATTAACCGACGAAAAACCGGAGGTGGTTCTCGAAGCGTTTATTTTTTTCCATTGCAATTAGATTCTTCTTAGATAATCTATTTTCAGACTTATAACTAGTATTGCAACTTACCACGTCCTGACAAAGGTCAACGTCACTCCCTTATCTTCCCTAATCTCCCCCAAGCTCCCCCAATCTCCCCTTCCCCCCTTCCTAAGTCACGTCTGTGCAAAGTTGAGCACTAGGCCCGGTTCGTGCGTAAATCGTGTTTCAATCACAAAATTCACAAAACATGTTTTATTCAATTGTTTAATGCTGCTTCTGATTGTTTGATCAAAGTTTGTTTAGCGTTGTTTATTTTCGCAATATTTTATGGAGTTTTTCCGAGTAACGGAGTGTGATTCTGTGATTTTTTTGATTTAGTTTTTGCACAATTTTAACATGCGTCGTGGACGTGAATTGAATTGTTTGGTCACTAGGCTTTGAGGATTATAAAGAATTATTCATAACTACGAAATTTTTAGGCATTAAAATTAGTTTTAGTTGCTGATAGATTTTTGATGACTTTTTTTTTCTGTTCAATTTTTGATATAAACTTGACAGGGTTGACAGGCGTCACAGTCCAGGGGCCTTATTCTCTATTGTATTGCAAACCACGCGCGTTACTTGGCTTAGGCAAGACAACGGGCGTGGAATCTGAAAAAAATGTATAGCGTAAGCCTTATTTGTCATTCCCTACCGCGACACGGTACGGTTTGAACTGTCAACTAAACTATTCGTTTCAAAACGTGTCATGCGCGATTCGAATAATATAGATACAAATCAATCATTTTTGAAGTTTGCGTTTTGAGGGCTTAGTCCTATATTGCATTTTAAAACTCCCTACTCTCGAGCCGACAGTCGTCTCTCGGATGTCCATATATTTTTGTATGGATATCCGAGAGACGACTCTCGGGTCGAGAGTAGGAAGTTTTAAAATGCAACCTCGGACTAAGCCCTCTGGAACGCGTTGTGACGTAGCACGGTTTAGGGAAGGAATATAGAGAATAAGGCCCCAGTTGGTAGTTGCTATGCCTTCCATGCGTCGGTCGTGGGTTCGATTCCCACCCAGAGCAAATGTTTGTGTGATGAAATAAATTTGCATTACAAAAGACTGGTACCGGGTTTAATAATACTTTTACCTCTATTTGAACTTGAGTAATAAAAAAAAAGTAAAAAAAAATATACTAAAGGGTTTTCTGTACTTAAAAAGATCCCAAAAGTTAATCTTTGTTCAGAAAACCAAAACAAAAATGTATGTAGACAAACTATTAACATCAGTATACCAGGCAGTATGTATGATTCTCACAAAGATACAAAATCCTAAACAAACTACAAATAACTATTTTTTACATATTTTTTACTTATAACTTGGTGATAACCACTCCAACAACAATATATTTTATGTAGTATATACATTATATTTTAGATTATAATACATATTTATTAGTTATAATATAAGTACATTATAACTTTGCTACTATGAACTATTTATCTGCTAATGCAGTATTGTCAAAAACATTAGTGACTGTGTTTTGTAGTCGCTATGGTATCAGCATTGAGCAAATTTGATTCTAAAGCCAACGCACAACGGTTCAATTAACATTGCGTCAGAGCAAAAACCTGCCTGTTTTAACTGAGGAGTGAGTACGAATAAAGGAAATCATAAATGTATTGAAACTGTGACGTATTTGAGATACACTGCGCGTTAACATCAGCTGTACTGTTGAACGTTACAGCGTTAGCGCGCAGTGTGTCTTAAATACGTTACGCTTACGATTGTCACATTTATTTGTGCTTAGGTCTCTGGTGTTATAATGTTGTGGCCATTCTGCACGTTTTCACTTTACTGTGAAATGTACTTTGAAAAGAACTATTTTTCTTTGGTTATTACATTTTAAATTAATATTTACACTATCCAATCGGCAGTGCGATGAATGAATAAACAGGGCAGCGCGTAAAATCGCACGTGATTGGATCTAGCTGCTCACTTACAAAACTTGGTCTATCTTTTCTTTTGTAATTTTAAATTGCAAAGTGTAATGCTCGCTTTATTTTTTAACGAAAACATTATTTTAGGTTACAGGCGTAAAAGGTTTTCAGGAAAAATGATTGAATATTTTGTCCAGTTTTTTTTTTATTTTTAATTATCCATAAATTTTTAAGATTTTTTTTAAGTTTATTTTTTATCGAAGCAGGTTTTATGTCAGTAATTAGTTCAACCTCGTCCAACATTAATGTAATAATCTAGACCGATATCCATGAAATTAGTAAAAGCTTAGCCACTAGCTACTAGAATAACCTAGTTATTGGCATACAGGGCCGTTGTTAGGATAAAATAGGTCAAACTAGGACGGATCTCAGGTACTACGTAAGTACATCACTTTTTCTAAGAGAGACTCAACGATTTCGATTAGATTACGTAATTAATATTAATCACAATTTATTTCGATTAGGAAGATTTATTTTCACAATAAAAAACAAACATCATTCTAAATACTTCTTCTAAATATGTAAAGTCTTTTTTATTTGGTTTTGATATGAGACATAATTTTGATATTGTGTGTTCAGTCACCGTTTTAACACGTTAACATAAAGAATACCTGAATCTAACTACAAAGTTAGCCGACAGTAGTGTCGGCTAACTTTGTAGTTAGATTATACATAGGAATTGTAATGAAAGTATTTATTTATTATCACAGTGACTTTCGATTGTATTAGATCGTACAATAAATTAGTGTTGACACTATGAGCCGAGCACGTCTGCATTTTAAAAATGGTTCTGAAAAATGGATTTTATTCTCAGTCGCCCCCGAACTAAACCCCTGGGTTCGCCCCTGTTCTTTGCAAGGGAAACATGTAATAACTATGTTATTCGCCAACATAGGGCCTATTAATCACTTTGGCTGCGGTCCCGACCAATGACTACCCTCTACTCGGTGTTTACCCGGATACCCGGTATTGGTGATACCATATATGTAGCATATGTTGTGTGACATAAGGTCCAAAATGGTTTGTATGTTACATTGTGTTTTATGGACGTATTGAGGGAATGTTATGAAGCTTGACACGGAGGTAAAGCTTGGTTGTCGTAATGTTTTAGAATATGCAATTAAGGAATTTTGTGATGAGAATATGAAACAATGCTAACAATGCATTTAAAACCTTTTATAAAAGTACTAGCTGACCTGTGCCCACTTCGTTGGGTATAATTGAAGTTTTAGTAAGGATCCCTACTTTTTTTGAAAATATAATATAGCCTATGACACTCAGCAATAATGTGGCTTTCTATTGGTGAAAGAATTTTTAAACTCGGTTCAGTAGATCCCGAGATTACCTCTTACAATTGAACAAATATACAAACTTTACCTCTTTATAATATTAGTATAGATAAATCGTTAGTACCTATGAAAAAAAAGGCATTGTTTGTAAACAACAAGTTGATTAGAGATATCGTTTGATTAAATGTTACTTTCTTATATAGTTCTAGTTCTTATTATAGTTAAAAGAACAGCAGCAACTTTAAACTTTATCAATTTATTTTTTAGTTGCTTATAATAATTATTATAAATTATAATTTTAAATAAATAAATGGGATAGCTTAAAACAATAACTGCGATTAATCTTACTTTAATAATACATCATACAATAATAAATATTATCAAATATGTTTTTAAATAAACCTTCACCATAAAAACATTACATCACACAATAAAACATTATAATTCTTGTAATACCTATAGAAAAAAATGTGTCAAGAAAATCAACACGATTAGAAAAACGGTCACGCCCACGCCCACTACCTTCTTCATAATGAAATTCTTCTGTCGACCCAGTATTATAAGTACCTAGAATAAATATTCATCGAGTTGACTAGTTTTCTGAGACCTAGACATACCATAGACGGCCTAGGTGATAGGGTTAAATAATAGCTTTTAAAAAAGTCATTAGTAAACCCAGCTTATTTAAGTTGGAAATATTTAATACCTTTTCATAAGGTACATACTGTTTTAAAAACACCCAAAGATTATTCGTTTGTCAAAACACAAAATGTTGTTTATAATGAGGATCGAACCCACGACTCACAGCATAGAATGCAGAGCCAACTGAACGGTACTAAAAGAACGGTAATCGTTCTTTTTTAATTACACACAACTTTCTATTACACAATAATAATATTTCAAATAATATTATTAAATATAATAAATATAATATTATCGATTACTAATTAAATCTAAAACAAAGAGCAAAATAGTGAAGGGCGTGAACAGGCAAAAAGAGTTACTTAACCTTACCCTTTTGTAATTTAATTTCCTTTGTAAAAACAAGTGAACTTCAAAGAACTTCATAATTACAGGGCGCGATAAGTTTAATCAAGGCTGTCATTTTAATTACCAAAATATCAAATTAATTTAGCCACGTGCCCGACGACGAAGCTAATAAACAACTTTGACTTTGACACGATTTTAAATAAAACTTTATTAAACAGCCGACTTGACGATTGACTGATTTGACTGAGATACTCAAAAACACTTGACACTGACAGAATTGCCTGCTAAAATACTCCCATTAAACCGCTGTCAAGCATTTTGGCCTGAGGGCTGGGCGCGAATAAATATGACAATCGTAAATGCAACTTATTTAAGACACACTGCGCGCTACCGCTGTAACTTTCGACAGTAAAACTTAAGTCGATGCGCAGTGTATCTCAAATACGTCACTGTTTCGATACGTTTACGATTGTCTCAATTATACGGGGTCACCCTCTGTTCAACGCAAATCAAAACAATGCGGTATTTAAATTCAACTTAAATACATAAATAAGTACGGTGGTAGTACGCCCCGGATGAAATATTTTACTAATAATTTTATTAAATAAATGTAATGGTAATAATAACCATTTGTAGTTTTTATTATTTTTTAATATTGAACTAGCAGGTAACAAAAACAGTAATTATATTACAGTTCCGTACAATGTTGAGTATCTACAAGAACTCATAACTTTGTATTTAATTAGTCATTTTGTAAGAGGCATAATAAATATATGAAAACAAGGTGTTTTCGACTAAAGTTTTTTAACTGATCGACCTTTGGTTATAAGGTGCGCAGTTTGACATGTTTTTAAATTAAATTGAGTATCGTCCATAGCGATCAGGCCATTGTACTGCATCTTAATTATTATAATCTTTTTATTTTTTACAGGCAAGCGTTTGACTGCGATCTCGATTCGCGAGGATCTGATCAGAAATTTTCGAGTGATAAAAATGTGTGTTAAGCATGTCGATTACGATTGCTCAGTAGTAACTCTGCCTTCCATGCGGTCGTGGGTTCGATTCCCACCCATAGCAAATGTTTGTTTTATGAACATCAGCATTTGCTCAGTCTGGGTGTTATTATGTGTTACATGAATGTATTTACAAAAAAATATGTAAGTATTAGGTATATGTATTATATCAGCAAACTAGTTCCCATAGTACAAACTTTCCTTAGTTTGGTGAGTTAACTGTTCCTGAATATATTATGATAGGTACATGAATATTATATTTTATTGTTGTAAATTATTATTTTATTTCTATATCCAAAATAAATTACTCTTAGACGCTTCCCCTGCAGAGTTAAACAATTATCTCGAAGGTATCTGTTCAAAGAGCTTGCTAATGTTTAAATTGCTAATTAGATTATGTTCATTTGTGTGCATCATTATTTTGTGGCTAGAAAACGTGAGTGAAATCTATGAGAGAAATGACGTCATCAAACATGACGTCAAAAAAATCCTATTGTCCACTTCTGACCATGGATTTTTTCGTTAAATTTTTCAAGTAACTTTTTGTTTGGACATTCTTGTGGCCATTCATTGTATTCAATCCCAGCCATGCCGTTCCGCTTCAGAGCTAAGACAAACTGTCAAACTGACAATGACAGCCACAGACCAGTCGCTCGACCAGGATTCGAATCCGCGACCTTACAAGATTTTTTAATGAAATCTGTTTGATGCATGCCCATTCTGTGACTTTTTATGTCTCAATGATGGAACTGACCAATAAATTTAGTTTAATTAAACAGTAACCAATAAAAGTCTCACGCCACGTAAGACGTAATAATTACTACGAACAGTTCATATTGCAAATCTGTAGGTATAACATCGGTTTTGAACCCACAACATCAGGGTCAGACTACCACTTAACGAATTCATTCACAGTAAAATTCCCTTGTATCCGATTAAGAGTCCCCGCAGACTGCAGACTTTTTATCGGCCGATAGTTTGGTCGGCTTCTTAATCAGTATGAAGACTGAATCACTGTAATGTGCGCATCTGCATACATCTTCATACTGATTAAGAAGCCGACCAAACTATCGGCCGATAGAAAGTTACACAGATAGAAAGTTAGACTGTAAGAGCACTGTAGAGAGCCATGATACCACGGTCCACGGAACAAACCCGGGTCAAATATTGACAGGTATATTTGGTCCCTCAGTGGGATTTCCCTTTGATTTTCAACCCGTTATTCCCCAGCTGTACCGCAAAAGCTGACAATAAATATTTTATGCATAATATTATACAAATTGCGCATAGATTAAAACAAATATAAGTATAAATAATATGATACATAATGCTGGAAAATCCACACAACATCATCTAGCCCCAAGCTAAGCAGAGCTTGTGTTATGGGTACTAGAAAACTGACATATTTATTACAATACATTACATAGATAGATATTTTTTATTATACTTACTTACATATAAAATACCCAGAACACCCGGAATAAATATTTGCAGATGGTACCTACGAACATTTATCCCAAGACGAGAATCGAGCCTGCAACCTCACGCGTCCACCGCGCCACATTGGTCGTAAAAAATGAATTCATTATTTAACACAACTTTGATTTTATACGGATACTGGAGTGGAGACTGCGTTTAGGCAAGCGTAGTGTAGGAGCGACCGGCGAGATAGAGCGATGATCTGCGGAGTGTAGCTGTCAAACACTGGATGAGAAGACCGGGCTCAGTGGTGCGTCTTGGGAGAGACCTACGTCCAGCAGTGGACTCATATAAGTTCATGATGATAAAATAATTTAAATGAAGCCTCGAAGTAACGGTTCAGAAATGACAGATATACTTATACGTTTCTTCAGCCACGTTCAAGCAATAAAGCCCCAGGAACTTTTTGAAAGCACTATCTTTTTACGATTTGTGCCATACGAGACGGTATAAATAATACTTTTTCATTGCTCTTGTGTTGAAACAATTTCAGACTTTACGACACGATAAAAATATGCGTTCGAACTTACAATATTTGGCGACCGATGTGGCGCGGCGGGCGAAGGTCCGTCTGCGACGCGGAGGTTTCGGGTTCGATTCCCGCCTTGGGATAAATGTTTGTACGATCTGCAAATATTTGTTTCGGGTGTTCTGAGTATAATATGTAAGTATAATAAAAAATATCTATGTAATGTATTGTATTAAGTATGTCAGTCTTCTAGTACCCATAACACAAGCTCTACTGGTGGGTGGAATCGAACCCAACGATCCACAGCATGGAAAGTAGAACTACTACCAACTTAGGTGTAACGCTTGTCTTTAGTAATTTACTATGTTCATTTTTTTTAATTATTCTATTTGGACCAAAAGTCTATTATCACACTGGCAAAATCCTTAGTGGCTCATAATCGTTTTTTTTTAAATTGTTTAATTTCCCGACTTTTTAAATATAATATAAAGTATATTAAAAGACCGTTTGAGCAAAAATATTGTGAAAAAGTTTTAGGTGAATTTAAATATGAATGGTCTGAAAATTCAGTTCCGTGCGGTAGGATTAAAACATATTAAAATTTGCATTTCACAGTTTCAGACGGTTGTAGTCAAAATAATATACATTTGAAATAATATTTATGCTTTAAAAATTAAACTTAACTGTTTGAGTATGATTTATTTAGACTTGTGGTAAGAGTTTGAAAAATACTGTAAGTATTAATTTAGTTAAGTAAGTATTATATTATAAAATGTAAATCCATTATTGGCTTTATTTGTTGTTTATAAGTTTTGTAAATTGTGGATTTTGTTTAATAATTAATTAATAAAATAAATAAATACTTAAGTAAGTAAGTAAGTACCTGCCTATAATGGAGTTTTGCATACTTACTTAAATTTTTCGAAAATATTTTTTATGACTCAGAATAGAACCCACGTTATCCCACTAGACCATTAATCCATTATGATTTTATTGAATGTCATTTATTTATTCATTTTAATAATGAATTCTGGAAATTAGTGGCAAAATGACCACAATATCATTCAATGAGCCCACTTCACGTCGAGATAACATTCAACTAGCATTTTCAGAGCTTTAATGCTTTTGAATAAGACTCATAATTGATTGAAATTTTTGGTTAAACACTTTGTCAGTACGGATTTAAACGATGTTATGCTTTTAATTCTGAAATGGAAAATAAAACTGTGCTCAGATGAAGGACATAATCACAGGTTACTTATATAATTTTATAAGTAGGTACTTACCAATTTAAAGCGAGTAAAATATATTAATTTGATTCCAGATCACGATCTAAATATCAAAACATTTTTAAATTATGCAATGAATTAATGTGTGAAAATAAATAAGTAAGTACTTACTTACTTAATAATAAATAATAACGGACAAACTTTTTGTAAAAATAAAACATTTGCCCCGGATGGGCATCGAACCCACGACCCACAGCATGGAAGGCAGAGCCACCACCAACTGAGCTGAAACGCCTGTCACAAAAAAAAAATTTTTTTTTTGAAATATTTAGCACAAAAACATGCAAACTGGACTCTAACTACAAGTCTAAACACTGGTAAACTGAATTAAAAGTACGCTGCAATTTAGTAGCATATTCGCAGCTTCAAAACCAATTGGGTGAAGCCAGCAAGGCTTCGAAAGCTTTGTTACCTCACGGTTCATTTTCCTAAGCCGCAGTTGAATACGGTATCGTGAACCTACGTCCCCTACTCTTTATTCTAGAAGCGAAAAAGATATCGATTTGATCATTCGTAACAGAATTTTGACATCGTGTTACTAACTTTCGCACATAAAAATAACTTAATTAAGTTACTTACATTAGTTTTGTTACATTAGTTTTTGTTTTGGCTTCTATTTATCTATTATATTGTATTGTTAGTATCAAAATAATATTAAGTGATAACATGTTATCTGTGTATCTACTTAAATATTGAGTAAACTCAAACATTTGCTCTCGATGGGAAAAACAATAATAATTTAATAAACAGGTGGGAATCGAACCCACGGCCCGCAGTATTTAAGGCAGACCTACTACCAAATGAGCTGTGACGCCTGTCAAATTATAAGTAAACATTTATTTAGCTTTCGCAGTAGATTTGAAATCGAGTTCTGTTTCGTTACTGGAGCCAGAAGTAGGGGTTGTTCTCATTTCAAATCGGCTACAAATTATGAGTAGCCTATACGATTTGAGGGTTTGAAAAAAGAACAGACTATCGGTACAGAACTTCAAACGAGGTTTCATGTATATTCTGTGAAATTGAAAATTTGAAAAGAGAACAGACTATCGTCAAAAGAGCTTAGTACCACAGATTTTCTGTGACTTCTGTGACAATTATTTAAAAATAAAAAAATAATACCGCGGAATGATGAGCGCTAATGACGTATCATCTCGCTAAGATTTTCAAAATAATAAACTAAATAAGTACAATTGTTTTTCTACTTAAATAATGATTTTGATAAATCGTGATTATGACATTGGATCTTAATTGAATAATCAATTAGTTGGTCTACTTATTTGAAAACAATCGATGTTTCATATAATGTGAGTAAGTTATCTAAATTATGATTATTTCTATAAAACATATCATCTAAGTAGCTATGTACTGTAAAAGCGTTTTTAAGGTAAAAAATACCTTGAAAAAAAACGATGTTCCTTATGTACCTACATATCTAAATTATGTTTTGAAGTTAGAGAGAGAAGGACAGAAGAGTTGGTATGAAACATGTCATTTAAGCAGCTGTGTACAGTACCTCTACCATGAGATGTCACAGTAAAATCGCCTGACTTTACTACAGTAGTTACGTCAATATTAGTATTGCGAATTTTAGTACCCAACTATCCGCTAGAGGCGCTGTACAAATCTTCATACATATTTTTAACTACAGACGCTAGCAAGTGTAGTAAATATAGTATAGTAAAAACTCACGGTAGAGCTACTGTAAAAGGGTTTTTTAATTACGTCACACAGGTGTTAAATAAATAAGGCTTTATTTACATCAAAAAAAGTTTCTCGTAAAAAGGTTGGTGCTTCGTACCTACGTGGTCGCAAGTATATCCCGGAATTAATTTGTAAATAAAGAGTTCCTATTTTGGTTGTAAATTAACTTTTTAATTCTAATAAATAATGGTTTGAATTATTTTAAACTAACCTTATAAGTCAGCTTTAGAATTGTTGCAATCTGTTTGTCATAAATAACAGGAGTTACATAGCCCAATGGCCTAATATCAGGAAACCTTTAAGGGCTGATCAGGCGAAATGGCCCGACAGATAAAAAAAATCCAGCTGTAATCACAAAAAAAATTTCAACGTCAGCCGGTTTTCTCTCAAATCGATAGACAAGAGAAAGTTTAACAAAAATATATAGCTATAAGTCTTAAAACCTTTGGTAACAACACGTGCAACTTAACTGCGTACCTCGCTGGAATGCGTCCTCGCTTGCTCGCCCGCTCAAAGTGACTCTGAGCTGACTCGGAGTCCGCAGTTAAGTCAATCGGGTTGTATATATGTAAATATTTAACTCAATAAACGTAATTAACCAAGCTATTACTTTCTACTAACTACCCCATTATTTATAAATAAACTAGGTTAAACTAATTATAATAAATCGTGCATAATTTTCAGTAATATTAATTGCTTTAATTTCTTCGCTTAGGTCCTAAACGTACACACAAATCTGGGTATGAGCTATTTAGCATACAAAACGTGGTTTTATTGCCGGTAGCCTTGGGTTGAGTTAGCCTTAGAGTAATAATACATTAACAGGCGTCACAGCTCAGTTGGTAGTAGCTCTGCCTTCTTGTGGGTCGTGGGTTAGATTCCCACCCAGAGCAAATGTTTGTGAGATAAATATTTGTCCTGTGCCTGGGTGTTACTTACTATACATTATATGTATGTATTTACATATAAAGTGTATAAGTATACTATCAGCAATCTAGTTCCCATAGTACAAGCTTTGCTTAGTTTGGTACTAGAGTATTTATTATTATTGTGTGAATTGTCCATGGATTTTTATAAATAAGCTTAGCAACAAAAAAGCGATGCTCTTCCATTAATATTCTTTCCATTTTTTTTATGTAGTTTGCTAATACTACGATTAGGTATATTAAACTAGTCAAATCCCGCATTTTTGAAGTTTAATTCTACGATTACTCATTCCTATAAACACGAACTGCAGGGCTATCCAACAAGGGGAAACTTGCGTGACCGAATATCTTTTCAGTTTTAGTTCAGTTTTCGCTGATTTTACTATAGTAACTCATCAGTATTCCGTGGCATTTTTGTGGATTGACGTGGCTGAGCTTTATAAAATTATGACTGAGCTGTTAAAAATGACAATGTCAAAACTGAACATGATTTACAGGGTGCCGTGATTACACGACGATGGAATACACAACCACGGAAAACACAGCCCGGAATTGGTGACCATTTTGTCATCCAATTCCATGGTTGACAAAATGGTCACCAACTCCTGGCTGCGTATTCCTGGCTGCGCTTTTCGTGGGCGTGTTTTACCGGGTTGTGTTTTCCATGGTTGTGCATTAACCGGGCCCTCGTCAAGTAACAGTTCAAATACATTTCAGTTGTCAGGATACGCCCGTTTTGTGGTAGCTACACAAGTGACATCCAAAAAATAACCTTATGCAATAACCATTAGGTTCAAACTAGTGCTAGCCGGCTGTTCGTACGTGCAATTGCATAAGCCTCGGCCAACATTGCTCCTCCGCAGAAAGGCTCATAAAATTCGCAACGCAAATTAGGTTTGCTGCATCTAAATTGGTTTCCGCCTTCTACTTTATGAAGTAATTCACTTGGAGTACTTTTATGTGCTTTTTCCGACTGTCGAAGATCTATAGGTGGTTATTCAATAAATAAATATACATGGACATTTCACACATCGCGCTCTAGTCCCAAACTAAGCATAGCTTGTACTGTGGGAACTAAATTAGTGATAGAATACCTACTTATATATATTTTTTTGTAAATATAAATACATAAGTACTTAGAATACATAGTAACAGGTTGCGGGTTCGATTCCCGCCTTAGGATAAATGTTTGTACGATATGCAAATCTTTATTCCGGGTGTTCTAGGTATTTCATAATGTGTAATAAAAAAAACTATCTATTAATGTATTATAATTATTAA
Source organism: Ecliptopera silaceata (assembly GCA_932527185.1). Classification (NCBI taxonomy): domain Eukaryota; kingdom Metazoa; phylum Arthropoda; class Insecta; order Lepidoptera; family Geometridae; genus Ecliptopera; species Ecliptopera silaceata. The sequence goes on from OW052211.1 coordinate 6,107,246, forward strand.
GTATGTCAGTCTTCTAGTACCCATAATACAAGCTCTGCTTAGCTTGGGGCTAGATGATGTTGTGTGGACTGTCCAGCATTATTTATTATTATTTATTTATTAATATGAATAGTCTTGTACAAATTGGGCCAGCATGAATTTAATTTTTTCGAATGTTTTGGCTTGTTTTATAACTGCGGGTAGTTTATAACCAAAACAAATTGTCATAATATGGATTCGTGTTCACTACAGGCGCGGCTCGTGTTCATAATTAAACAAATGGGACATGGGCTTGTCCTATTTGTTAATTAATTCCTAATAGTGTTCATTAATAGGAAACAACTAGGAAACTACCTATGGTATATCCACTTAGTAGGTTTTTTTGTTGGTTTGCTTGGTTTGAAGAACAATATCATTCGGATTAATTTATTTATTAATAAAAAATCATTTTCTCGGGTGTTACTGAGTATTCTATGTATATATTTATAAATAATATACATTATATTCTATTAGCAATCACACCTACACTTATATTATAAGGAGGATTGTTTTTTATATTTGTGTGTATGTTTGTAATACAAAAACACAAAAACTACAACGCCGATTTCAAAAATTATTTCACCATTAGAAAGATACATTCAACCTGAGTAACATAAGCTATATTTATTGCTAGAAAAGATTAGGGTTCCTTACTAAAACTTTAGTAACGTAACCCAATAACCATCCGTGCGAACCCGGGACCGGCCGCTAGTAGTATAAAACCGAAATAAAATCAAGACTTCCCATAAATTGAATCAATTAGTTATCTGGTCGCTTGATACTAAGAAAGTAACCATTAAAATTATGTAAATTAAATGGTAATAATAACTGTCATTTGTCTCTAAGTAATAATTCAAGAATCACTTATGAATTTAATTTTATTATGACTGATACCGCCATCTATTAGCAAGTAGCATAAGCTTTAGTTCACAAAAAAACCGCTAAACTCCCCCACCTCAGCCTAGCAGATATATTTTTAGTAGGCTTATTTTGTCCTATAAATTAACCTAGGACATTTTTATAATCGTGTTAACATATTTATAAAATAGATATTATGCATTTACAAACATTAATTTGATAGAATTTAATTTACCGCCAAATCGACAACTTTAACTTTGCGTTTGGGAAAATAAGACCGCCTCAATATTCTACTCTAAACTGTAGTGAATAAGGTTTGTTTTAATTTTATTGTATGCAAAGGTATATTGGTTCTTAGTCTACCAATGATAGCGAGGCCTCAGTGAGAGCTAGACCCTTGGCTCACTCGGTCATGTGCGAGATATATTTCACGGCCTAGATAAAAACATAAACACGTACAAAACTATATGGCTTCCGTGAAGGCTTAGTGTACTGTTTCGTTGATTTTGTGAGAAAAAAGGTGAGTTTGACTACTACAGTTATATTAATGTAGGGTATGGAATAAATTGATAAAAACAATTATAAGTCGACATGATTTGTAAACAATAGATTTTTTTTCTCAATTTGGAAATGTCTCTGTATTATTATTTTTTTATTTATAAAATATCTTACAGAATTTGGGATTTGCTTAAAAAAAATGACTTAGAACGCAAATATTTTTTTATTTGTTAAATTAAAAAAAAATCGAATAAAAAAAATATTTTAGTTAGTATTTCAATGAATTTGCGGATTTAAAATATTAATTTAATTCGTAGTCCACACAAATATCTTAAATTATCTTGGAAAATTGTATAACCTTTACCGCTATTTATTATGCGTCAAACTGCGCCACCTAGCGTGAAGTAGTACAACTTCAGGGAAATGACTTTTCAGGGGTGAAGCGACATCTAGGGGCCAGTAGAAACTTGTTTGTTTTTGTTTACATAGAGTTTCCTAATTCAGGGTTTGTTTGCGTTTGTAATTAATGTTTGTTAGTTTAGTCTTTACCACCTTTCCCGAAATCTTCCCTTACCGTTTATTCGTAGTATTAAGTATTAAATTAGTTTTACACTTACAAAAAGGTGCCAGATTTTTATTTAATTAATAATTAATGTATGTTAGTTACTTTTTTACGCAAATACTTCTTTTTCATTTTGTAAATACTGCAAAGTCTAACGATATAATAATATAGGGTTTTTTTTAAGCCCTGGTTTCGGATTGTGCCATCACAACCCTCTTAAAAAACCATCCTGTATAAAGTAAAAAATTGATTATTCTACATAATTTTTCAGTAAAATACTAGGTAAGTCATATTACTTTAAGCTACAGACTAAATCAAGTAAAAATAAAACTTCGTACACATTTTAGAATAGTTGGCACTTTCAAGCGCAAACTCAAGAAGCTACTATTGGCGTGCCAAATATCTACCTAACTTAGCTTACTTCTATAGGAACAGTGTGGACTGCACTGGTCCAACACGCCTACATGACTGTATTAAAGCCTGAAGCAGTCTTACCTTGTTCTTGCGTATTTTCTGCATACTTCTTGATCTTCCATTACTTGCTTGGCGCTTTTCCCCACGTTCTTCACTTTAGTAGGTATCTAACCATCTGTTTTTTATCTTCTCCACCTTCGTAGTAGTTTCACAGTCACAGTAAACAGGCTCCCGCAGTTTGATTTGTAATACAATAGGTATCTGTTTCAATTAATCGCGCGTAACCCCACCATAAACACAGTACAACCACACAGAAACACTTCCAGAGACGCGACGGGTTGAGTCTTTTGACATTTAGTAAATTGACAGAAACGAGCTTTGAGTTGACTGACTGACGGATTGAACTGACGTACGAGCCAATGATTTATTTTTCTGTCTGGTGTGTGAACACTTTATTCTATAGTGCAGTGTTGCCAACAATGTTTTATAGTTCTCGGTATTAATTTGAATAATTACTGGTAATTGTTTGTTATTTGTGTTTTCTGTATCTATAGCTGTGTATTCTGTATCTATAACTTTTTTTAAATCTGTAATGTTTGATATTTATAAATGTACCTATTTTGTTTTATACTATTATCTAAGTACCTATTTATTTCTTTTTGTCCTGTCTTTCTTATTGTATGTAATAGTTTTGACGTCACACTTTTTCATGGCTCAGTCTGAAAATCAGCGCTGCCCTGCCTTTCGCAGGGCAGCAAATAAGCTGAGACTGAGCTTTTTTGACATTATGTTAATGTTTATTCTATTGTATTATGTATTGTCTTAAATGTTGCCTTTTTAATTATTTTCTTTTGTACCCGTCTTTGTGTTGTCAAAATAAATGCATTTCATTTCATTTTCATTTCATTTCATTTTCATTTCATTTCATTTCATTTCATTTCATTTCATTTTCTTGGAAATAGGTACTTGTGGGAATTAACACATAAAACCCTCCATTAAGGCTTTCTTTAACTTTCTCGATGTGTTTGTTAGATAACTAGAAATGGAACGCGTTAAAGAAATAAAAACGAACGAGTCATTTATTTATACGACTGTTTTTTTTAATCTTATTCAATTTACATTTGACTGCTTTTATGTTAATTCAGAACCATTTTAAGAGCGTTTTCACATTATCCGATTCGATATCGGTGTCGGACGTCGATCCGATATCGGGGTAAGTAAAATGTATGAAATATAATAGGTACTTACCTACCTGTCTTTCATATTGTCCGACCCGATATCGGATATCAGAGGTACATATTTCATACATTTAACTTACCCCGATATCGGATCGGATAATGTGAAAACGCTCTCAAGGTAAACCCGTTTTGATAGATAGAAAATTCTTTATTGCACTTTAAAGTAGTGTGCAGGCGAACTTAATGCTAAGATAGCATTCTCTACCAGCTAACCTCAGGGAATTACAAATTGATGATTATATTTTCAAAAGAAAACATATAATATTTATTCACAAATACGACTATTACGGCCGGTTTCTGGAAACCAAAATCACGATTAATCCGAGTTTGACACATAGTAATTATTAGTTTTTTTCGTTGATCATCGTTCGAGAAACCGGCCGTTACATTAACAAAATGTACATACGTGAATACAAAATAAATAAGAAACAGAGCTATCTGCAGACCGTTGCAAGCGATCTATAGACAGCTCAACTGATCTGAATTAGTACCAATCGTCACCCAAGATACTGGCTGCATTGCCGCGCTGAATAGCAATGCAAACGCTGGGCCCGATACTCACCAGCCCTTACTGTTTTTAATTGAAAGGGTGGATATTATAATGACGGTCTACTATAAATAGGTTTTTTTTTCTTAAATTACTATCCCTTTGAGACATTAATTGTAACCTAATTATTTCTTTTTACAGGTGAAAGTTTTCAATTCGCAAAAATGGTAAGATCTTTTAGTACCTACAGTATTTTATACCTAAATTCGATTGTTGAACTATTTGGATCGTAGTTTGAGTTCGATTCCCACCAAAAGCAAAATACATATTTGTTCTGTGCATGAGTGTTACTATGTATTCTTTGAATAAATTTACAATAACATGTATTTAAGTATATTCTATGAGCTATCTAGTTCCCACAGTACATGCTTTGCTTAGTTGAGGACTAGAGTGTGCGATAAGTCCATTTATATTTATTTATTTTTTACTATCTTTTGAAAATTGTATAATTTTGTATTTATTCAAGTAGTAGTAGTTTTTATTCAATTTATATATTTTCCAGTACGGCTTCGTGAACTATGCTCTTGAGCTACTGGTGATGAAGACATTCGATGCAGAGACATGGGAAACAATCAAGTAAGATATTCTTCTAAACTAATATTATAAAGAATTGATTGTTTGTTTGCATCGAATAGGCTCCGAAACAACAGAACCCCAAGTACGAGTTTGTGCACACGCGGAACGCAGAGACGCGATCGCCGAGCGCCACAGATTTTGTATGGAGATCTAAGCAGCGCCTCTAGCAGGTTTCTTAAGAAGCTTAGATCTCCATACAAAATCGGCGGCGCGGCGATAGGATCTCTACGATCCGTGTGTGCACGAACTCGTACTTGAGGTACAGAAACGATTTAAATCTTTCACCGTTGTAAAGCTACACTATCTGCGATGAACATACTTAGGTTATATTATATTTGCAAAAAAAATAGGGATCTTTACTAAAACTTCAACTATATAGTAAAAGCTCAAGGTGTAAAAAAATACCTAAAAAATTCCTAACATCGCGTGCGCTGCGAAAACTATTGATGATAGGAAAAAAATCATGTACCTACCTACTAAGATTTTGTCGAACACATCATCATCCACAAAAAAGTCAGGGACAACTTAATGTCTAACTATTATAGATATATCACAATAAGAGTTTAATAATCAAAAAAATATAAGTAACATAAGCTACATTAAAATTATGCTTATAATATACGCTACCCATGCGAGGACGGGGCGTGCTACTAGTATATTATAATATGTTGACAGTATTAGATATAAAATACGTGATAATAATTTCAGGAAAAAAGCAGAAGTGACAATGGAAGGTAGCTTCCTCGTACGCCAGACGTACGAAGATGAGATCACCTACAACCTCATCACAGCAGCTGTTGAAGTACTTCGTAAGTATTTACGGTAGAAGACATATACATACTTACATATATGTAATCTCGATAACCTATACCTATATAGTTATACCTTTACCCCACGTTTACTAAAGATGTGCTTTGTGTTAATACATAAAAAATGTAGGAACTTTTTTTTTGAAAATTATTGGTTAGAGGTATAATAATAAAAGTATAACGGTGGTAATTATAACCCGCCAGTAAATAATTCTTTGATAAAATGTAAGGACATTTGCTGAGCAGCAGTGAGGTTTTTTTTTTTTATGCCAAATCTGGCAGACGAGCTTGCGGGCCACCTGATGGGAAGTGGTCACCGCCGCCCATTCACGGTTCGAAAAATATTTAATCCATGTGTGAAGGTCGCAAAAAGGACCACTTAGATGATTCTTAACAATATAGATAAAATGTAAACTGTGGATTTTTATTAACTTTAACAACCTACCTACTAACAAAACTGTTTTCTTATTACAGAAATACCAGCAGATGCTATTTTGGAGCTGTTTGGGAAGACATTCTTCGAGTTCTGTCAAGATTCGGGGTACGACAAGATATTGCAGGTGCTCGGAGCTACACCACGGGATTTCTTGCAGGTATTTAAAATACCAATAAGTATTAGTCTATTTTGACTTGTGTTACCTAGTGCTAGATTTTTTTGTCCATGCTTGTTTCTGAAATACAGTTCCGAAAGTAAATTATTTTCTTAAAACAAGAGCACAGATTCCTTGTAACCGACTATTATCATCTTCATCTTGGGAAGTTGATCTTCCTTGCTATATTTAATGCTTGTGAGGTCGAACAGCAAATATTTGGAAAATTTAACTCGCATTTTATAGTAATATCCCGTTTATCAAGAAAACTTCGGTACAACATGTCTTCCTTTTCCACTGTCCTGTCACAGTCCCCTATCAGCCATCATTTTGATGTTCACTCCTGAACTACTAGTCTTCTTTTCCATTTTTTTATAAGTATACTAGAGTTACCCTTGTTCCAGAACCTGGATGGCTTACACGATCACCTGGGTACTCTGTACCCTGGCATGAGATCCCCTTCATTCCGCTGCACGGAGCGCCCTGAGGATGGAGCTTTAATCCTCCACTACTACTCCGATAGACCTGGATTGGAGCATATTGTTATTGGGATCGTGAAGGTAGAGTTTCTTATCCTCTTTTTTGAAAGACGTATTTCTGTTTAGGTGGATTTAGATAGATGGACTGTGTGAATGATGACATGAGTAAGAAAGGAGTGAGCCAAGAAAAAAAGTGGTTGACTGTAAAGTCGGTTTACTGACGATAGTTGAACGTGACAACGTCACTTAATGGAACGCCTCAGAACGCCTCAGAACGCCTCATGAGTCATGTTTTTTCGTGCGAGCAGCCGGCTCTATCGAATTATAAGACGTTGTCACGTCAAAAAATCGAGTCCAAGAAGACATCTTATAGAGGAGAGTAGAAGAAGAACATTTTGTATGGACCCCACATAGCGTGGCACAAGGGTAGGAAGATGATCTTCTTTATTCATTTGAGATTCGCTGAGGATTTTTTTTACTCTTTTTTGATAGTAGCTTTGAACCAATCCACCAACAAAAAAGAACAATATCTATCTTTCATCATAATTTATGCTAGAAACCATATATTTTTTGATTTTTTTTTTCAGACTGTAGCCAGTAAACTTCACAATACAGAAGTGAAGGTTGAAATCCTGAAAACGAAGCAGGAGTGTGATCACGTCCAGTTTCTCATAACAGAAACATCTAACACTGGAAGGGTTTCTGCTCCAGAGATTCCTGAGATTGAAACTTTATCACTTGGTCAGTTTTTTTTTATAAATTTATCTATTCTGTCAGGGTTGCTAGCTAAGATTTTATTATTCCTTAACTTTCTATGTATTAATTTAACATACTAACAATTTTAAAACCAATTCATGTCTATTACAGTATTTACAAAATGTACATAGGATAAAATATATAAGAAACATTTGAGCTATTTACAGACCGTTGCAAACGATCTATAGATAGCTCAACTGATCCAAATCAGAATCGGATGCGTACCTGCCTAAGATACTGGCTAGTATCTTAGGCAGGTAGATAGATTAGTCGTAAGTTTGTTTGTGAATAGTTAATGTAGATCTTTGCCACATTTTCTCCCTTATAAGTAGCATTGATGAGATCATCTCTTTGCAGTAGAGCTAACGAAAATGAAAATAAATATCTCTTTAAATGTGTACAAACTGCAAAAACTGAAGTGCACACTAACAAATATATACTTCAATACTTCAATACTATCAGATTACTTACAACTTTGCCTTTAATGGATATTTTGAAGCACTTTTCTCTAGCCTTCAGCACAATCTTTATAACTTCTATATCAATTAACTTTCAGAGCCAAAAGTGAGCCCAGCAACTTTCTGTCGAGTATTTCCGTTCCATTTGATGTTCGATCGAGAGCTCAACATCATTCAAGCGGGCCGCACCGTCTCTCGTCTCCTACCACGAGTCACCAAAGCTGGATGCAAAATCACTGACGTATTAGACACTGTAAGTGTAACCAATACAATCATCATCATCAACCTTACATTCCTAATAACACACATCAGAAACTTGACAACAGAAGACTGAGCATAAATAAATAAATGTAACAATCGTAAAGAAAAGTATTTAAGACACAGTCCACATTTAGCCTTTGAGATAAATGATTGTACGATCTGAAAATATTTATTGTTCTGGGTATTTTAATGTACTTATAATAAAAAATATCTGTCAATGTAATATATTGTATTAAGTATGTAAGCTTGGGGCTTGATGATGTTGTGTGGATAGTCCAGCATTATTCATTTATAAGCTGGCTAGATATTTCTACATTTGTATAAATCTAATAACTTCTTGAAACAGGTTCGACCTCATCTAGAGATGACGTTTGCCAATGTGCTGGCTCACATTAACACAGTCTACGTGCTGAAGACCAAACCAGAAGAGATGACCGTGACCGATTCTCATGAGGAGATTGCTTCTTTGCGTTTAAAGGTACCTAGTTCTGTATGCTTCTTAGCGTTTAAAGGTACCTAGTTCTGTATGCTTCTTAGCGTTTAAAGGTACCTAGTTCTGTATGCTTCTTAGCGTTTAAAGTTTCTGTTTTGGTTTGGGTTGGTCATTTGAAAAGCAAATATATTTTGAGACATTTCTTCTAGTGACGATACATTTGTATGTTCCAGGGACAAATGTTGTACATCCCAGAGACAGATGTGGTGGTGTTCCAATGCTACCCCAGTGTCACCAATTTGGACGATTTGACCCGGTAAAGTACCTTAGTAGAAATAACTAAGCTAAGAACTAGAATAACTAGATATTTTAAATACTACCAATGTATTTTGTAACAAACACACACAAGGGTTATACCTCACAATGGTGAATAATAGCATGAGATGAGAAGAGAAGAATATCATGTGACGAAAGTGCTAGGTATGAATGTGGATGGATATAGAGGAAGAGGTAGGCTTATGAAAAGAGGGATTGTGTGAAAAATGATATGGATGTGAACGGAGTGATGACGGATGATAGAAGAGAATGGAAGAAAAGAACATGTTGTGCCGACCCCACCTAGTGGGATAAGGGCAGGAAGAAGAAGAAGGTGAATAATAGCATTATGTATATTTATTTTCTAATTTTCCAAAATTTCTTGGTCATCAGTCGTGGTCTCTGCATCTCCGACATTCCACTCCACGATGCGACCCGTGACCTGGTGCTGATGTCGGAGCAGTTCGAAGCTGACTACAAATTGACGCAAAACCTGGAAGTCCTTACTGATAAGCTGCAGCAGACGTTTAGAGAGCTGGATTCTGAGAAACAGAAGACTGACAGGTTTGTTTTAATACGACAATAGTATAAAAAAATTCATGGACATTTCATACATTACACTCTAGCCACAAACTAAACAAAGCTTGTACTATGGGAACTAGATTGCTGATGCACTTATGTTATATTTTATTTTGTAAATACATATACAATACATAGTAAGATCCAGACACAGAACAAATATTTATGTTCATCATTTGACTCTGGCTGGAAATTGAACCCACAGAACCCACATGGAAGGCAGAGCTACTATCAACTGAGCTGTAACGCTTCTTTTCTAAATTTATTAAACTGTGTTTATTTATACAATGTTGTTGATTTTGGCGTCGGGGTACACTCGTACTTGGGGTACAGATTTTAAGTGACGATGTGGTCAAATCATGTTTGAATAATGTGTACTTTGTTATTTCTTAAGCAAATGTCTATGTCTATTCGATTATATTCCAGGCTGCTTTACTCAGTCCTGCCGATCAGCGTGGCTACAGAGCTCCGCCATCGCCGGCCCGTCCCGGCCCGTCGTTACGATACCGTCACGCTTCTGTTCAGCGGGATCGTGGGCTTTGCCAACTACTGCGCCAGGAACAACGACCATAAAGGAGCCATGAAGATCGTGAGAATGCTCAATGATTTGTACACGGCGTTCGATGTGCTTACTGATCCGAAGAGGAATCCTAATGTTTATAAGGTCAGTTATTCTAATTCTAATTGGGGGAATAAGATCTGCACTGACGTCCCGCAATGGGGGCTATTGTGCATTGTCCTCCTGCTAACCTCACCCCAGCCAGCACAACTCCTTAAGGTAACTCCTAAAAGAGAAGGACTTTGGGTTGGTGGCAGCTGTGTTCTAGCATCTCCGATGGTTGTTCTAGCATCCCCGACGGTATATTCTGCCTTCTGCCTATATTCTAACGGTCTGCATTTAGCATTTTCAATGCATTTTCAACGTTACTTAAGCAAATAGAAATAATATTTTGATATTTCAGGTTGAAACAGTAGGCGACAAATACATGGCCGTGTCTGGTCTCCCAGAGTATGAAGTGGGTCACGCAAAGCATATTTCGCTCCTGGCTTTGGACATGATGGATCTGTCACAAACTGTGACAGTTGATGGAGAACCTGTGGTTAGTATCTTTTTACTTTTTAACTGCTATTGTTGATAGTCTAAAATGGCTCTAAGCTGTCGGCTTAAGGTCTCTACCCACTACACCGTATCATACCATGACCGTGCCATGAACGTGTCAGGACCGGCAAAATATTCTCATCGAAAAAGGCGACGTTGTTGATGGTGACGGAACGGTCTAGTGAGCATAGTCCCATACTTTTCAATACAAAGAATACTTCATGGTATGATACGGTGTAATGGGTACAGACCTTTAACCATAATATTTTTAGAGCATTCATTTTAAGGCTAAGCAGATTTTATTAAAAGGTGCGTTTAATAGCAATATTTGCTAGTAATGTCTTGCTATTTATTTTTGCTAAGGCGTTATTGATAATACAATGTAAGTTTATCAGTTTTTCTGTATAGATAATGTTGTATCTGTTTTAAATTAATATAAAACTTTTTTATACTACATATGTTAATTGGTTAATTGTTTAAAGCCGTTCTATTTTAATAAATCTAATAGATTCGGCGATGTTAGCAACTGCAGAATATTCTGTTAACATCTAGTATTATCTATCTACAACTTACTGATGGATTTCATTGGCTTTTCTAGCATTAAAAGTATTTTGTCTGGTGTAGACTACCAGTAATATTACAATCATTTTTGTCCAACTCCAGGGTATAACCATAGGTATTCACTCCGGTGAAGTGGTGACCGGTGTTATCGGACACCGCATGCCTCGCTACTGCCTCTTTGGCAACACCGTCAATATGACCAGTCGCTGTGAGACCACCGGTGTTCCTGGTACCATCAATGTCAGCGAGGATACTTACAGGTAGCTTTTACCTATATTGACAGGCGTCACAGCGCAGTTAGCAGTAGCTCTGCCTTCCATGCTGTGGGTGATTTGATTCCCACCAAGAGCAAATGTTGGTGTAATGTAATATTAGCTCTGTGTCTGGGTGTCTAGCAGAGCTACTACCAACTGAGCTGTGACGCCTGTCAAAGATGTTATGATATTATGGAAATGTAAAGAATTGCTGATAATCTGGTCATATATATTATATTAAACATAAAAAATGAATTAAACACCAGTATAAGATAAATCTTTAATATCTTAGATAAACACTGAATATTTCAAAAGATACTTATCTAATACGAATTTTAATTATTATTTTGTGACTCAAGCACTGTAGACTACTTCAATCCTCACACAAATCTAGATATCTCTTCAAATAAACTGGAACTGGCAGTTTCTGAATCCCCAACGGCAGTTCAAAGTTCTCCCAAAGCATCTGCCGAACTTTACACCTGGAGAGATGTTTCAACTCAACAGGCCTCAAACCACACCTTGTACTCGGAATGAGATGATCCTCCACAATATCTCCGTACTTCTCCAAAGCCACCTTCCTCTGGTAGTTGTAATCATCAGGCAGTTTCAAATGTTTGTAGACTCCTTTGTCTACCGAAAACGTTATCTGAGGAACAGCTCTGAGTATCAGCTTTAGACAGCTGACCAATTCGTATGGGTACACCCTATTGTGTTCTAGGAGTCTGTCTAGGATAGATTCTGCGGGGTTGGTTGATACGTTATCTGCTGTGATTCTGGCTCCGAATCTGAGTAGGATCATGAGCATTTCTGAAGATCCCATCTGGATAACGACTCTGACAGGAGATGCTTTGCCGCAGCTTTCTAATGGTACATCTATAAAGCGGTAAGAGGTGTCTCCGTCTTTGTACTCAAGGTTGGCGTTGGTAGCATGATCTAGAAAGAAGACGAGTGCGTGGACATTTTCTTCTTTATCCATGAAGTCTGATTTCCAGCCGGCTAGGAAGTAGGGAGCTGTTGTGCCAAATATTGCTCCTACAAGACAAAAAAGGACTTCTTTAGAAGGATTTTTGATGGTCACCGTATCGTTACTTTTGATTTGTATGATTGTTAGTAGTTCACTGCTGAATGTAGACTTCATCCATTAATTTTAATTAAAAACTATTTTGGACCTTCTTGAACTTTTTTTCTAGTAATGTTTTAGTAGTATTAGTGAGATTCAAAAATCAACCAGGCTATTATAAATAAATTTTAATATTCATGGACATTTCACACATCACACTCTAGTCTTAAACTAAGCAAAGCTTGTACTGTGGGCACTAGATAGCTGATAAGATTGAATACACATATATTTTTTTGTATATACATTCATAGAATACATAGTAACACCCAGGCACAGAACATATAATATTTATGTTCATCTCACATGGGTGGGAATCGAACCCACGACCCACAGCATGGAAGGCAGAGCGACTACTAACTGAGTGATGCCTGCCATTATGTCATATCAAATCGATCTACAAAAATCTTACCCAAAAATATTCTTTCAAAAGTCCTCTCACAAGCATACAGCTCATCAAGCAATGCTGCCACCACCCCATTATCTTGTAGACTCCAGTCGAAGGAGAGCTTCATGGCGATGTAAAGTAGATTGTGGTACTTCCCCATGAGACAGACATCGCCATTGTTGGTCTTGCAATCGTTGTGGTAGCGGAGAGCTGACATCACGAAGTTCTTGCATGTTGTACTGTCGGATAGATTTTGTCCTGGGATACATGCAGTTAGAATTATGCGATAGCTCAGCGAATTAATATTAAGAACGAGTATTTATTATTTATTGACTTATTATAATAAGTCAACTACATTTTTTTTCTAATCAATGTTTAAAGAAAAAGCTTTTGGGAAGCCAACTTAGATTATATATAAACAAAATGTAAAATAATTTTCGTTTTAATTGTTTTGCGTGAATTATGTCTCTAAATATATGAACAAAAATTAGATGAAATGTAAGAACAACGTACCTATCAAAGTAAAAAAGTAGTGTAAAATTGCAAAAACGTATTTTAAAACCTAGAAAGGGACAAAAAAATAACAAACTTTACCTTTGGCACATCCAGCAATCACAGAACAAAAATAATCAACTAATTCTCTACGTTTATTTTTCTCATTCAAAGAATCTCTGCCCAAATTATTGAATATTTCTTCAAAATAAACATCCATGTACGAATCCATTACTTTAAATAACTTTAATTTAGACAAAATGTATTTACAAACAAATTCTTAATATATCAATGACATTATCACATTTACTTTCAAAAAGTTTGATTCAAAAAAGGTTAGTTCGATTTTTTTTAATTTAAAACTGTAGCTGGCACAACACACTTTGTTTTTTTTTTTAAACGACTAGTTTGTAATAAAACCTACACAACAATAGGTCGAAATCTGTTTTCCCCCTGCATTAGTGACAACCCTCAAGTGCTAATCTACTTACCTCTGGTCATGTTGGGAAGCCGTATTCCGCAGTTTTTTATATCCACGGGGTATTTTTATTGTTAAGTTTTATCGTAATAATCAGAAGAATCATATAAAAAATCGGTAGGAACCAGGCCGTAAGTTTCTTGCCCGTTCTTCTAGGCTCTGTACCCCAAGTACGAGTTTGTGCACACACGGATCGCTGGGGCGCTGCTTGGATCTCCATACAAAATCGGTGGCACTCGGCGATTGCGTCTCTGCGATCCGTGAGTGCACAAACTCGTACTTGGGGTACTGGTCGCGTGGAACTGGCACCTAGAATCACCTAGTATGTAACACAATTCTAAATGATCCTTGTGATTTTACTGGATAAAGTAATTTTGACTTTGACTTTATCAATATTTTCTTTTAAACAGAATATAGTGGACGACAATAGCAACAACCTTATTTGTTAACCTTTTTGGTATTTTAAACAATTGCATTGCAAATAGGTTGAAAATAAGATTAATTTCTTTTTTCGTGTTAGGTCTAAAATATTACTATTGAATGATCTTTGCTTTTTTATATAAAATCATGTCTTAGACATATATTTATTTGATACATTAACGTCGAAAAGGACACGAACTTTAAAATAACTCATCAATAAGTACACACTTTTTAAAATAAGAGGTTTTTTTAATTCTCAACTAACGGCCGGTTTCTCGAACAATATGAAAATGTTATCAACGAAAAAATCAAACAATTACTATGTGTCAAACTCGGATCAATCGTGATTTGGGTTTCCAGAAACCGGCCGTTAGTCCTCAAGAATTCTCTCAAGGGTCTAAATATCTTGGTTATTGACAACTAATTTTCTTCCAGCTGGCTGATGCGCGAAGACAACCATGACGACCAGTTTGAGCTGACCTACCGCGGCCATGTCTCCATGAAGGGCAAGGCAGAACCCATGCAGACTTGGTTCCTCACTAGGAAGACTGGATATTCTGGAACTTGCTTGGAATAACCAGTCTGAGGATCAATCAATAATGTGAGAATCGCAAAAGTATCTTCAAAATGTTCTAAAAGGATCACAAATAAATGTGACCATCGTAAACGTATGGTAAAGTTTTTGTACCTCTACCATGAGTTGTCATGTCACAGTAAATTCGCCTGACTTTACTACAGTAGTTACGTAAATATTAGTATTACGAATTTTAGTACCCAACTATCCGCTAGAGGCGCTGTACAAATCTTCATACATTTTTTTTACTACAGACGCTAGCGAGTATAGATTGTAAAAACTCATGGTAGAGCTACTGAAACTGATTATAAATGTGACAATTGTTAACTTAAAGAAAATTTACACTACGCGTTGACGCTAACTTGACTGTACTTCAATTACAATACTTTAACGATTGTCTCATTTTTTCATGATCATTCTGAGAAGATAGGTGTGGTATCTCTTACGTGAGTACTTTGTCTCGGGGTCTGAAGATGGATGGATAGTAATCGGTTCTATTACTTATGTTCGAACTCCGTGATAACTTCGTTTGCGCGATCTAGGATTTGTTTCTGCCATCTGTTGGTCTTTTGCGTACACTACGATGTAGTTCACTATGTAGCGATATAGATGGCGCTGTAATCCTTTTAGTAATAATATGTACATGATTGAGGTAGGCCATCAAAAGCAGCTTATTTGGATAAATAGTGACTATTATTAGTCATATATTATAAAGTGGGTTTATATATTATAAAATATTATTGGAGAAAATTAAAATACCACCAAAATTAGACAACAAATATAAAAATTCTGTTTTATCAAAATAAAATCAAGAAATCCATCTTAGAAATTTCATTATGTTGCATAGTACCTACCACTGAAAAATAGCAATTTTGTTCTGTCAAATCCAAGAATGTGGCCTATTTTGGAATAAAACCTAAGATCTAGGCTTATGAGATAAGCTTAAAATTAGCATAATATATATACGGTCTATCTTATAAAAAGTTAGCGCAGACTTGATGTATTGATTACCATACGTAATTATGACTTGAAGTCAACGCTAACTTTTTATAAGATATGGGGTTAGTGTTTTGGTGTGTTTAAATAAATATAGATATGTGCAATGTTAGTTCTAGTCAAAAAAAAACTTTTACTTACTTAATTTTCTTGTTTTCAACAAAGTCAAGTCAAAGTCAACAATTACTTTATTCAATAAAATCACATGGATCATTTAGAATCTTACTTACTAGGTGCCAGTTCCACGTTACCAACTTTAAAATAGCAGGTTCCGATTTGCTAATAATAAACCGATTTTGATGATTATTATTTTGTGAGATAGAACATACTTCAGAGATAGTCTCTTAAAGGTTTGATTTAGGTTTGACAAGTATTTTTGAGAAATCTTAAATAATGTGTTATTAGTATTATTTGTCGATGATTATTGAAGTCATTTTTATGTAAAATATATAAAATTTTTGTCACTGTGTTACATAAAAGTAAAAAAAGTGTATTAGTATGTATTTTTAGTAGTACATACCTGTAGTTACTTAAATCTAATCTTCATATTGTGATAAATGTCTATTTATTAAAACTAGTAAATTAGATGCTTGTAGTTTTATTAATTAGTATAATAATTCCATCATCATCATATCAGCATGTAGAAGTAAATAGTAAATAATGCTGAACAATCCATACAACATCATCTAGCCCCAAGGTAAGCAGACCTTGTGTTATGGGTACTAGAAGACTGACATACTTAAAACAATACATTGCATATTTTTTATTATACATATAAAATAACCAGAACACCCGGAATAAATGTTTGCAGACGTACAAACAATTGTTCCAAAGCGGGAATCGAACCCGCAACCGCCGCGTCGCAGGCGGACCTTCGCCCGCCGCGCCACATCGGTCGTCAAATATTTATTGTATTAAGTATGTCAGTCTTCTAGTACCCATAACACAAGCTCTGCTTAGCTTGGGGCTAGATGATGTTGTGTGGATTGTCCAGCATTATTTATTATTATATTTATACGTAACTTAACTGTAAATATAATGAACATTGAATCAAGCTACTAGTCCAGTCAAAATAGACATTCCAGCTTGCATTAATTCCCAACAAGCTGGATTTTTGTACAGGCCTTGAATACGTCATTACAAATGATATATCAAAAGTCCCCATCGATCCCGCTTGTGCGTTGTTTTTTATTCGAGGTTAAAGGTCATAAATTAACATTTTTTGCGTATATCTTTGAAACAACGAGAGCTATCGAAAAGTGATTCATGCAAAGTTTGTACATCATAAAATTGTCCACAAAAATACCTCAACACTTTTCTTCTACAAAGCATCGTTTTCGAGATAAAGTGACTTTAGGCCGCAGGAAAATCTTCGAAGATGCTGCGTTTTTTTCATTTCAACCGTTTTATCTGCTTCATTGCCACATAACAAACAGTATTTCTTGAAATTTACTGAAAGGGGTGATGGGTTCGATGGGTTAGTCCTCCTCCAAGGTAATGAATCGTCTTTTTGTTTCAAGAAATACTGTTCGTTCTATGGCAATGAAGCAGATAAAACGGCTGAAATGAAAAAAACGCAGCATTTTAGTAGATTTTCCTGCGGCCTAAAGTCACTATATCTCAAAAGCGATGCTTTGTAGAAGAAAAGTGTTGAGATATTTTTGTAGACAATTTTACGATCTACAAACTTTGTCTAAAGCATTTTTCGATAGCTCTCGTTGTTTCAGAGATATACGCGAAAAACGCAAATACCCAGGTTAAAGTCATAAATTTGCGTTTAAAAGTCATAAACGAGAGCTATCGAAAAATAGTTCCAACAAAGCTTGTAGATCGTAAAATTATCTACAAAAATATCTCAACACTTTTCTTCTACAAAGCATCGCTTTCGAGATATAGTGACTTTAGACCGCAGGAAAATCTACTAAAATGCTGCGTTTTTTTCATTTCAGCCGTTTTATCTGCTTCATTGCCATAGAACGAACAGTATTTCTTGAAACAAAAAGACGATTCATTACCTCGGAGGAGGACTAACCCATCGAACCCATCACCCCTTTCAGTAAATTTCAAGAAATACTGTTTGTTCTGTGGCAATGAAGCAGATAAAACGGCTGAAATGAAAAAAACGCAGCATCTTCGACGATTTTCCTGCGGTCTAAAGTCACTATATCTCGAAAACGATGCTTTGTAGAAGAAAAGTGTTGAGGTATTTTTGTAGACAATTTTACGATGTACAAACTTTGCCTGAATCACTTTTCGATAGCTCTCGTTGTTTCAAAGATATATGCAAAAAATGCAAATTTATGACCTTTGACCTCGAATAAAAAACAACGCACAAGCGGGATCGATGGGGACTTTTGACATATCATTTGTAATGACGTATTCAAGGCCTGCACAAAAATCCAGCTTGTTGGGAATTAATGCAAACTGAAGTCATAATTTTAGTCTATTTTGACTGGACTATACGATTTACCTTCCATCTTTATACCTGTCTCATCTTAAAATTAGCGAACGCCTAAAAATAAGTGGAATGTAGCCGGACGGCCTCGCAGGCCGGTCACTTGCTCCGACCGGTTTACTCGCTTCGATTTTGAGTCTGATGATAATTGTATGTATTTATGTATTTTTACAAAATATTTTTGTATAAAAGTAGTAACATTTACGGCTGCGGGCCTGAGACCGAATCCAGAAATTCCGTAACGAAATAACCTAACACTCCGACCGGCGGTAAAAAATGCTATGCAGTAGCTTTACCACAGCAGTCCCCGAGTGTCACACGTCTTTTTTTGAAGGAGGTTTTTATTAAACGACATTCATAAAACGAAAAGTTGATTTATAAGTCCAACATTGTAGGTCTTAGATTTTTAACAAACAGGACTATAATTTAATGATTTATGCTTACATTTTATTATAGTTTGTAGCATGCAGTGACTATTTGAAAGCTCTTTAACACTATCGAAATATTTCTTTCCTCTCGATTTATAAAATATTTTACTTCCACCGATACGTATCTTACTTTGAAACTGCAAAATCTATTAATACCTTTAAAACCTGTGCTCCTAGTACTCGTTTCTATGTAGGTAGGGTATGTCAATGTACAAGTTTAGTAGGTAAGTGTTGGTTCGATGCTCACCGACTTATGTTATGACCAGTTATCCAGCTAATATTATACAGTTATTCGCACGGAATCGATAGTAGTATATACGAAGAACTTGGATTATTTTACCCGACTTTTTAAGGTTTTATTTTTGTTTTATGTATTACTTTATAATATCTTTTTAGTCCCGGTCTTCGTTTGTGTGTGAGAGGGTTAGGTGTATAATGTCTATGTGGCATCATAGCTCCCGAACGGATAAACTGATGGTCGCCGCTACATAATGGCGGATCACATATTTTTCACATTATGGTTATCAAATTAAAGGATAACAAGTAGAATAGTATACTTACATTAATTCAATTTTTAATTCGATGTTTTTTAACTTCTAATGAATACTTGCTTATAATTTTACCCCCAATCTTATAAAAAGTTAGCGTTGACTTTATGTCATCATTACGTATGGTAATCAGTGCTTCAAGTCTGCGCTAACTTTTTATAAGATAGACCGTTAATATTTAACTTATATTATTATTTATTTACTATTTAACATCAAAGTGCTGCAATTTTTTTAAGACTAGAGTATGTTAGTATCATTGTAAGTCATCACCATCATTCCCCTGCCCTTATCCCACGTTAAGTGGGGTCGGCACAACATGTTCTCTTTCTCCACTCACACCTATCATTCGTCAGTTCATATCATTATAATTGGCCACTGATTTATAGAAGTAATAAACATTCTTAACATTTATCTCGATAAAGCATATGATCTTCAGCCACTTTAATGCGTGAAAATCGATAAAAACAATACTAATTGCTTGATGATACCATTCCATTCGCTTCCGAGAAAATTGTCGTACAATAGCCTAGGATATACAACATGCACAGAGCATTGAACGATGCGCATTGATAGAGGCGACTGTAGTTTTAGAAACACTGAAGTCAACAACAACGAGAGAGCAATAGCATCAAGTATTTTTTTTAGCTTCTGTTACTGCATTTTAACTGGCAAAAAAACCAGTTGATTTTTTGTAAAGAGACTATTCCATTACTTATATTGACTTGGTTTTTTGGAACTTGGAACAGCCAACGTGTTTATAACGATGTCGTTGGGACATTTTGTTGATTATTATCCATGATCAAGAACCTTTAATGGGCCAACACTAGATGTCAGTTTTATTATGCTTGCCCAGTTCACATAAGATCATCTCAGCCTGGTGCAAAGGGAACAAGACCAATACAAGCGATCTAGAGCTTTTTCTGTTTGTTTAACCTTTGGCACTGTATATTTTCCTTATCAAAAATGACATTCGATCTAAAATTAGCGGCATTTGAGTCCACAGATTCAGGTAAGCCAGTCTAGCCAAGCTGGTCTAATTTGGCGAATCATTCAGATGTATCACTTATCATAGAGACCTACGTCCAGCAGTGGACTGAAATAGGTTGATGATGATGATGATGACTTATCATAGAGATAAATAACCTAATCTGGATACTGGGTAAACCGATCTGAGAGTAAACAGATGGTGCTGTTATCAACTATTGAGCTATTTAGTTGTCGTATCTATAATACCGCCAAGATCATACCTCCATGGCATACGTTGGGAACGCTTCCTGGTATCAAGTAGTTTAGCAGTCTATTCGTCTGTGACGCGGAAACTCGAGAGAAATGGAAAACTGATTATTACTGCCGACATTTATGTATCAAGTGAGTGTGAAGATGTCTTGTCTTGTACAATTACTGGAAAAAACTGTACATGTACTTTGTAAGTAAAGTACATGTATAGAAATATATATAAGGTGCCTGAGGGTATTAAGGCCTGTCGGCCAATAAGGCCTAACTAACAGAAATCGTACTTAAAACTGTCATACGCACTAATTTGATATTTTTAATTTTATTGCAAATCTCCCTTAGGTAGGCCTTGAATACCCTCAGGTACCTTACTTTATACTGGGCGTGCAAGTAGAGGAAGGCCGAAAAGAAATGGTTAGTTCGAAAGAGGATATTAAATACACGTAGTAAATAGTGTATGCGAGTAGATTGTCACATATTTTTTTTGTTTGTTTGTGCTAAAAATTATATCTAATGAATAAAAGAAACACCTTAATTATGTTTGAAATATAGTTTTTAATTAAGACAAAAGATAATAATTATAAAATAAAATTCTTCGTATTTAGGTATAGCTAGTTATTAAATGCAATTTGCTTTTCTCAAAACTCTTTAAAAACCCAAAAAAAAATACATTGATATTTTATGTTTCATTTTTTATAGTTTTTAAACAAACAACACATTTCTTACCGGCAACGTGTATAACTGTATTTCAAATAACATTAATTTATAACCTACCAAGTGACTATGTCAATAAATATTTTTTTCCAAGTATTCAGTCCAAGCCATCAATAGCTATATTCTCCATACTTGTAAAACAAGATTCTTAGTTATTTTTTTGTTCGAAGAACGGTCAGGGTTCGAGTACCTTTTAATAAAACGACTTCTTTAAATTGTGGTATACATTACTCGCTTATACAGATTTCCTGTTTAATTTTGTGAGGAAAACCGTCAGTGGATGCGTAGCAAAGCGATACATTAGTATGTTAGAATTTTGGTACGAGATGGTGTTAACTAGATGACATCATTGACTTTTAGAAATATGTTTTTTTTTTGTGTTTGAGTTTGAACATGAATAATGTATGTAACTGAACTTTAAAACGAAGAAGACACCTATAAATATTATTATTATTATGACACGTTTTTATGATTTTTTATCAAATATAATAACAGACTCATCAATTTGATTCTCTTAGTTTATTTATTTATTAACAAATTTTTATAAAGGAGCTTTAAATAAACACTAGAATATCTACCTAACAACACAGAACAAAATTATTTAAGTTCCTTACTCAAACATTTGCTCTGACCCGGAATCGAACCCACCTGCAGGATGGAAGGCAGAGCTACTACCAACTGAGCTGTGATGCCTGTCATTTACTTTAACTCTTGCCATAGAATAAATCCTTGAGGATATCCTTTGTCCTGAGATCTTCCCAAATTAAAAAAAAAATCTGTTTTTAAGATGCAGGTAGCGCGTTCATATCTTTTGTATGAGTAACGTCACGTCACCTCAAGGTTTTTTTTTAATATTCTATTTTTTGGGTTTTGTGAAGGTTATCCTTATATACTTACATATATTTAACCTTACAATACCATAAATATTTTTGCTACTTTTTAAAAAAATATCGTAGGTAGAGAAATTGAAATTACCTACTAATTAGTATCGTAAATACAGAAAATAAAATTACCTACTAATTAATAGGTTTTCTATTTGTAATTGAAAACTAGTAACTACTTCCACGTAACCACGCTTCTTTATATGAGATGAGAACTATTAATAAATGAAGAAATTTAAATAAGACGTTGCAAAAAATTATGCCTCTACGCATTGTGAAGGCGACCGAGGTGGTAATGAGATAGAAAAATTAAAACAACACAACTACACCGTGATATCGTAAGCGAATAAGGACCGTACACCCTTGAGAGTTAAGTTGGTTTTAGAATGTGAAAAATGATGCAAGTTGACGTGAATGGAGAAGGCTCGACTGCCACTCGTTTGAGAAATTACCTCAGTCCGCGTCAAGCACTTGTCGTTGTCAGACGCATGCGCGAATTGCTCGCTTCCCATTGGCCTATTCAAATTTGAGTCCGTTGGTCGAGTGCAAGCCGGCCAATCGCGTTCGATCTGTTTGATTTCTTTTTCGCGACCACTTTTTTATACAGTGTGTTACATTTTGTGTTGTGTATGTGATTTGACATTGACTGTGTTGCGTGTAAGAGGTCGGATTTCTCACGATTTCTGGTAAGATTAAGAGATAATTTTCTAGAATTTTATTGTAACAATTATTATTGTGTTTGTGAAATTTATTTCACATAGTGTAAGAGTCACAAAAAATTTATGTAATGAACTCGGATGGGGTCATTGCCATGTTATACTTTTTTGTGGGTAGTTGAAGTTTATTATTTAAATGTGTTTAATATGATTATTCATAAAATGAATAATCATATTACAACCTGAAAGCTAACCTATTGAACCAACACATTAACATCTTACGCACTTCTAAATTTTTATAATAAATGTCAAATAATGAAGTAAAATTTATTCAAACTACAAATAGGTATCAATAAACTTTAATTTAAGCGTGTCACGTATTTTGGGGGAAAACCAGTCATTTATATTAACATCTTTCAACCACCATACTTCTTCTAATAAAAGCTTCTGTTTAATTACTTTTATCAACATTGCGGAATATATAATATTATATAATAATATAATATTTTAGACAACACATGAACCCCCTGTCTTACAAAAAGTTAGCGTTGACATCATGTCACCATTACGTATGGTAATCAATACATCAAGTCGGCGCTAACTTTTTATAAGTGACTACACAAATTGTAATATAAATTAAACTTTAAGAAACAAGATTTGGTTGACTTTATTTAAACAGTAAGTAAGTATATAATAAAATAATAATACTCTCTTCTTATTTTTTTGTGGCTGTTCTGCGTCACGTTTTCCCCAATAACTACACTTCAAGTCATGTGACTTTGACATAACCTATTTTGACACTTCTCAAATCAAATTACTGTAAACCTCTCGGGCTAAATCATACGAGCCTATACTATAAACTTTACATTAATATAAGTACGCAATACGATTTCTATTTTTATGACTATAAATATAACGAAACAGTTGCAATACTAATGTTCGTATTAGCAAAGCATAGCTGTGAAATACCCGGAATATTTTATTTATAAGTATTTAAAAGTCGATCAATAAAAAACCTTGACATATCGTGTTCGTGAAGATTTGAGTTCATTTAATAGACAGGTGTTAAATGTAGTTTGACATCATCATTATTAGTTTGTTTCAGACTATATATTTAAATATAATTTGTTACTAGGATATGGTAACTAGAATGCTGTTATAATATACATATCTACATAACATAGATAGATATTTTTTATTGTACATATATAATACCCGGAATAAATATTGGAGATCCTACAAACATTTATCTCAAGGCGGGAATCGAACCCGCAACTTCCGCGTCGCAGGCGGACCTTCGCCCACCGCGCCACATCGGTCGTCATAATAAAATACCTATTTACATTTTTTTTTTGTAAATACATATTACAGAATACTTCGTAACACCCTGACACAGAACAAATATTTATGTTCATCTCATCACACAAGCTTTCGCTCTGGGTGGGAATCGAACGCATGACCCACAACATGACAGAGCTACCTAGGCACAATGACCTTGTCTTTAAAAGTGAGATGTAATATTTCAAAGATTATTTACAAGAGAGGGAGGAGACCTTTGCCCAGCAGTGGGACGAAATAGGTTAAAGAAAAAAAATTACAAAAGATACTAACCTAGTTAATAAACCAACACTAACCAGTAACCAGGAAAAACATGACACCAAAAAAACAAATCTATAATGTCATATAACAAGCTCCTTAATCAAGTAACTTTCATCTTTATGCCAGTGTGATAACGTTGAGTTTGGCTTGTATTGTTTTAGTACTGATTTCCGAACATTCACTCTCGTGACAGGTGACGGTTTCATTACCACTTTTAAGACAACAAATCTCGGCCACAGTCACACAAACACACATACAAATATTTAAACAAAATTAACAAAATAATAATTAAAGGCATTTAGATATAAGGAAAAAATTATGTAGTTACACTGCTATTTACTTTTTTAATCCCTTTTAAACATTATTGTACAGCATTCATTTCTTCTGTTACATAAAGTTTTTTTTAAACTAAAACAGAAGATTCTTCAATAATTTTGAGCATATTTTTATGGAAAGAAATAATTAGATACTTATGCAGTTACTTCATATTTGTACTAAGTCAAACTATAGACTAAGTTTTTTTTTTATCGCAAAGCAGAAATAAACTCATTCAGAAATATTAATAAACGATAGGTCAAGTTACGATGAAAAAAAAACATCAAAATCGATTCACAACTGACGGAGAAATCGCATAACTAAATAGCAAAAAATTCTTGTCCGAGTTTGATGCTTTTACCTGTTTTTTATGTTCTGTGACTATGACATATTATTATGATTAAATAAATAAATATCAATCTAGTCACACCCTAACACAACAGTGTGAATCCGGCTTTAGTTATATCCTTCGCAATCTTCAATGTCAGATGGGTAAGGCTTTGGAATGTCAGCCATTACTAACAGCCACATTCAGAGATGTAGATAAATAAATAATATATATTCATGGACATTTCACACCACACTCTAGTCACAAACACTACTATGTACTATGTACTATGGAAACTAGATTGCTGATAGAATACTTACATAAGTACTTTTTGCTCTTTGTGGCAATCGAACCCACGATCCACAGCATTGGCAGAGTTACTACCAACTGAACTGTGACGTCTGTCATACAATAAAATTGTTACCAGTATCGCTATAAATATAATAAGATTTCTACTATATAATATTATTATTTATGTATATTATTTTTTATTTCCAAGGAATAAAACAAACAGTCTTATGTAGGCTATATCTAATCTAAAATTATAACTATGGGCCACTTATAAGTTTTCGCATGTTGTACGTATATTAGAGACTTTCTTAGTCATGAAGTCAAACTTAGCCTAGATATATCCTATGACAATGTACAGCGTACGTTATAAGCACTAACATTAGCACACATTTCACTTAAGTATAAATGTTTTCTAACTACCCGAGGTTTTTCTGATCTCACAATCTAAGTTACACAGCAAAAACCGAGTTTTCCTGAGATATCTGTACCCATCAGTCTTGTATATTATATTATTCTAATATAATCTTTCGCATGTTGATATAAAGCTCATTTTGTAATGACAGTGACGTTTAAAGTGTTGAGTGATTGAAATAACTGTATAAGATAGTTTAGATTATGATTTGTAGGTTTTCCAGACTATGTTTAGTTATTATTTTCATTATTTTTATATTAATTCAATTTTTTTTTGTCTATACCGTCGCCAATAAAGAGTTATTTATATATTATATGGCCAAAAAAATGTACCTATATAGTCTATCAGCAATCTTTGTAGTTCCCATAGTAGGTACAAGCATTGCTTAGTTTGGGACTAAAGTGTGATGTGTGAAATGTCCGTGAATATTTAAATAGGTAAGTGTGAGAACAAAATATGTTGACTTTTTTTTAAGTACCCGAATTTGCGTAGTAAAATTAAATATGATTAGGTAATAATTTAGGATGTAGAAGTACAATATACCAACAAAAAACCTAAAATATTGTATTTAGTAAAACCATAAAGATAGAATTTTATTTTTCAAATACATATAAATAGGAGAAAATAGTAGGTCCATGAAAAAACGGCTATAAATATTGACTATAGACTTTTTAAGATTTCAACATTTAAAACAAATATTACTGCGCTGAGGTCACTTAACTGTGAGGTCAGGTTTTATTCAGTCGATGATCACATTTCAAGTCTAGTTGATATCAAAAAGCAATAGCGTAATGAAAAGGTTTCGATTGATACTTATAATAAATAATTTTGATATTTGTGAACCCATAGAAAAATAATATCAAAATAAAATATATTTCTCGCTTCGCTTTTTCTGTAGACTAGAAGATAAATTAATGTGTTTTTTTTAAGTCCTCTGAAGCCAATAAAAAAATGTAAGTAAGTAGGTACCTAATTTAAAAATAGATTATTATTTATTTCAATTTACATTTGTAAACCAGACACAGAACAAATTATGTTCATCAGACAAACATTTGCCCTGGGTGGGAATCGAACCCACGACCCACAGCAGGCAGAGCTACTACCAACTGAACTGGGATGCCTGCCATTATGTCTTACAAATCGATCTACAAAAATCTTACCCATAATTGAAATTTTTGTTTTCATTGGACACTCAAGAAGAAGATCTGTTATTACAAGATTACCCTAATGACAGTTCTGTCAAGCCTATTCTTTGCTCCAAGCTAAATGCCGATAAACACTACCAATGGTGCCAACATCTCAGAACCGATGAATTATTCAAAATGGCTACAAACAATCCACTTTGTAAAAGGGAAAGCAAAACAGGATGAAGCTTAGTGAATAGAAATGAAGATATGTGACATTGACAGCCGTGCGTGCTCTTTTTTGATTATAATAATTTAATATGATAATGGGATAAGTTCCGTCTTATTAAATAAGCTTGTGTGTAAGCGCTTGTATTGTAAGCGCTGGAATTGTAAGTGCTTGTATTGTTAGTGCTGATAGTCTAAGCTCTTTTATTGTAAGCGCTTGTCTGCCTTCCATCCTATGGGTCGTAGGTTCGATTCCACCCTAGAGCAAATGTGTGTGATGAACACATATTTATTTTATTTATTTTTATTTATTCCAAACACTTATTTTAAAACACAATTTGGTTGGACACTAATCTCCACCCTAGGAAAAACCTGTGTAGTGGAGGTTAGTTTTACATTGTTGTGGTTAGTGCGTATGCTTACGGTGCTGAACAATGTGAGTAGACTTAAAAAATATCTTAAAATTAGTTGTTTTATGACAGCTATCGAGGTGCATGCATGTTGCCTGTTTTTGGCGATAAGACGCATAACTTCGCTGTGTTCGTTAGTTTGATCGTTTGTACTAGTAGATGGTTTTTTGTTTGTTTATTCAATTGTTCGTTTGTTCGGTTGTTAGTTTGTTCGTTTGTTCGTTTCATCGTTTGTTCGTTTGTTCGTTTGTTCGTTTGTTCTTTTGTTCGTTTGTTCGTTTGTTCGTTTATTATATACTTTTCTTTTTATATACTTTGTTCTGTGTGTTGGTGTTTCTATGTATTCTTAATTCAATAATGTATTCTAATATTAAGTATTCTATTAGCAGTTTAGTTCCCATAGTACATAATTTGCTTAGTTTGGGACTAGAGTGATGAGTGAAATGTCTGTGAATATTTATTTATTAGTGCTCGTAGTGTAATCAATTGTTAGTACAAAAATGTACCTACTGTCTTCTGACTCTATGACGGTTGGCTTATTATATTAATTTTCAAGGAATGTTTCTCCTTCAGAAATAAAGTATTTTTTTCAATTCTAAAACTATTGTAAAATGCCAACTCAGATCAACGAACCCTAAAGTATCAAAATACTAAGTGTATTATCAATTATTCTTTGTGTTAAATGTCCATCATGTTTATTCTTTTGAGCCTGCCATTAAATACTCCCAAAAATGTTTATTTAAAAGTTTATCAAACAATCTTTCTCCAAGCCTCTGCCTTCTGTATGAGACTTTCTTGGGCCAAAATAAAACAAAATAACAAAGTTCAATCCACCTTGTCCTTAATGGCTGATGTACGAATAACCAACTTAAAATGGATACGGCAATGAAGCTACAATTTCTATAAAATATTAGATTCCTAATAACCTGATGTTAAATATTATAATAACCACTGCTATAACAACACATCAAATCACGGAGAGCCTGTCCTATAATATATAAATAAATAAATATTCACAGACATTTCACACATCACGCTCTAAACCCAGCTTGTACTATGGGAACTAGATTGCTGATAGTGATAGTATACTTGAATACTTTATGTACATGATTTTTTGTAAATAAATAGTTACATAGAATAAATACTATCACCCATACACAGAAAAAACATCAGTGTTTATGATACAAACTCTCGGTGGGAATCGAACCCACGACCTGCATGGAAGGCGGAGCTACCAACTGAGCTGTGACGCCTGTACTATATCGACTTTAAAAGTGTTTCATGACGTTATACTTGCTTTTGCACCCGCATCATCATCATTAACCTATATTAGTCCACTGCTGGACGTAGGTCTCTCCCAAGACGCGCCACTGAGCCCGGTCTTCGGCATTCTTCCAACTACAATCCGAGCAGCCATGCTCAGCGGTAGATGTAGGATGTTAATACCTATGACAAGAAGACTAACCAAAGTAGAGTTACCGCTTTTTTATGACGCCAAACTTTCTATGCAAATTAATTTTAAAATATTTAAGAGTGTTTATTATATTCTTTATCAAGTTGTTTACAAATTCAACTGGATCATATACATCCGTTTTCGTAGTTTTTTACACTTTTAGTTAACTTTCAAAGTTTTTATAGCACTTTCTATAAAATGCGTTTATGTAAATATATTTTAACTACATAATTAAATAAACACTTAGCACGTAAATTTGCAATTTGCTGCACCAATTAAATAAATATAAGACACTTTCTATGCATTATTTTCATGAAATATTCTGAAAAACATTTGATTCATAGTAACAAAATCACTTTTCAAATTTTACAAAATACATTTTATTAAAAAAACATGGTGATTCCAAAGAATGACAGATAAAATATGCCAATATTATTTTTAGTCTCATAACAATATAAAATGTAGACAAACCTGCTTACCGAACCCTATTATAAGTAAGTTTTGTAAAAATACAAAAGAAAGACAAACTTGAGACTATCTCAATAAAAAAAAACTATCGGCACATCCAGGTATTTATGCCTGAATGGCTCTGGTTAGTTATTGCTTTCAAACCTGTTGTGGGCAAGGACTGAGATCAAGGGCAAGGGGAATGAGACTAGTCTTATAGGTTTTATCTAGATTAAAAATACTTCAACGGTTCAGAAATAAAACGACTTAAAGTCTCCGAATAATGATCATAGTTAGATGTTTCGCAGATAATAATCTGATGTCTCGCAGATCATACTCGTATCGACAATCGTTGGAGCAAACGGATACTGGAGTGGAAACCGCGTTTAGGCAAGCGTAGTGTAGGACGCCCTCCGGCGAGACGGAGCGACGATCTGCGGAGTGTAGCTGGCAAACACTGAATGAGAAGAGACTAAGACCGGGCTCAGTGGCGCGTCTTGAGAGAGACCTACGTCCAGTAGTGGACTGATATAGGTTAATGATGATGATACTCGTATCATGAGTGGACGTGTCCTGTCCTGAATATCAGGTGTATCGGTTTTGATATCCAAAGGAACTTCATTTGAATAAGCACCTAATGTATCTTTTTAAGTAAATATGTATTAAGCTTTGAGTAAATAAATATTGAGCTTTGAGTTAGTATAAATAAGTTGGTAAAAACATTTATAAAATGTCGTAAAAATAGTAGGAGCGTCCTTTTTTACACAAAAAATATATAATAACTACACGTTTTGAATCTAATTTATATTGAAGTTCCGAGTAATAAATAATTTACATATGAGAAATAAATCTGCGCCAACTAAAAATTTATAGTAATGACTTTTTACAATTTGTAATTGCCCAAAACGACTGACCTCAATACACTTTGCGAAATATATTTTTCCAGTTGATTCAAAGCGTGCTTATATGACATTTTTGTATACCTTGACATGCAACAAATTGGTTTTAAATTACTTCGTAATTAACCTCGTAACATAAATCGGAATAAAAGTTCTTAAAACCATTTAATAAAATAGATAGCTCAACTGTTTCTTATGTATTTTAGATGCCAATGTACATTTTGTAAATGCTGTATATAAGTTGTTTTACAAACTAAAACTATTTTTTTTATATTATAATTATTTAATAAAATAAGAATCTAAATCCTAAATGCAATTATATAAAAGTCCTAGGAATAAATTTGTTAGAAACATTTAATCTAACCTCGTAATCCGAAATTTCGAAAGCTGCTTAAAGACCTTACTTTAATTTCTTTTTACACTGAATTATTCCTTTTTTAAAGGCTTGAAAACGTATTGGGTTATTTGCAGCGGTATATAGTTTTTGTCTAGAATTCTTCTCCAATCCCGTTTGTTAGAGATCTAGGCAGTTTTATGATACTTAATAAAATATAGTATTAAAAACTAAGCGAGCCAGTAAATTAACTGTAACATTTACCATTAAATAATAATTACGGCAGATTGCTAAACCAGTTTATTAGAGTGATGTAAAAGTCGACTGCGAAACTTGTTACCGAAGTATAACAAGATTTTTATGGGATTTTGGTCATGCTTCGGCAGAAACAGTGATTTCTAATAGCTATAGATTTTCACTTCTAAACCATGACGTGTCTAGAAACTACATAACAGATTTATGTGACGATTTTTGATTAACAAGAGCTAACATTCCAAATTATTCAGCTTGATCTATTCAGAATGAGCTTTTTGATATTTGCACTACATAATTATGTTATTGTAGTGTTGCTTAATATGTAAATACCTAGTTTGTTAAAATAACTTAATTAAACTATAAAACAAACTACTTAATTTTTTTTAATTTATAGTATTGATAAAATTATTTCTACCTTTAAATTTAACGAATAATTTAAGTATTTTGTTGTAATTGAGATATTTTCATCTTGTTTACACTTCGTAAAGTATGGAAATATAAAAAAAAATTGTTCTTTGGCCGATTTGTACACTGCGCAGAAACGCCATAGAAGTGGCCAAATTTTAGTAAAACACTGTTTAAGACCATCATTGACTCGAAGAAGAACAAGAAGTATAGAAGTTTAGTAAAAATTATCAAGTTACAGAAATAACACGAAAAATTCGACATAATGTACCAAACAATCACTGTTAACGCAAGACAATTCATTATTTTGTAAAATTGTTACAAACTTCGTCTAAAACTGGGTTACTGACCTAACAGGACAACAATAAAAGAACCACCACTATCACAAACAAGCCTCATAAACTGTGTTTACTAACAATTTTTCTCGTTCCAGCTGATTACTTACAATTGTTGTACATTTTTCGGTTTTGGACCGCACCTTACCTACCTATTGTTACAGCACGCTATTTTATTGAGTAAGGATGTATGGGGCCACACCTAAAGTTACATGACATACACACCAAAATTACGTATTTATCCCACTACTGGGCAAATTCTCCTGTAAAATTTGGATGGTTCCATAAAATCTTTAACCCAAAGATACTTTACTTTTTTTTAGATTTTGATAACACTTATCAAAATAATATATTCTGGGCTGAAAAATTGTTAGATAGTACATATCTAACATGTATAAATAAATAGATAATTCATAGATATTTATAGTTAAATCGTTTTTACACATTATCATTATCGTCACTTATATCAGGTGAGTTCGTGATCAAACTTATAAAATAAAGTAACGTTATTAATAAAAATGTTATAAGGTTAAAAGAGGAATAGGTAGGCCCTAGGAAAAGATGGATTGTGTGAAAAATTATACGGATGTGAATATTTAGATAACGGATGATAGAGGAGAATAGAAGAAAATAACATGTTGTACCGACCCCACCTAGTGGGATAAAGGCAGGAAAAAAAAGAAGAAGAAGGTAGAGTCTTGTCTCGTATCTAAAAATGTTGCAAAAAAATAAGTTTGAGTGACACCTTAGTTCATTGTGGTCGATTGATTATACCTTTTGTAAAATAAACATTTTTACAAAATACACTTTGCAATCGTAGTAAAAAACTGAAATAAAAAAATGGTTGTCTGTAAAGTCGGTTTACTGACGATAGTTGAACGTGACAACGTGTTAAGAAAATACTGATGGAATGGTAGCATTTTTCAAAAGAAAATTTTAGGAACGCCTCAGAACGCCGGAACGCCGGAACGCCGGAACGCTTCATGAGTCATGTTTTTTCGTGCGTGCAGCCGGCTCTATCGAATTATAAGACGTTGTCTCGTCAAAAAAATATTGGAGTAGTAAGTATAAGTATAAACTGAAACTGTTGGTATGAACTAGCTATTTCTCAGGTGCGAATTTGTTTAAAATAGTCAAAATAAAACTTTAAAACACCAAAATCATTTCAAAACCTTCATTAAACTCGTCTAAGGTAGTACGGTACTAATGTAGGGTATTTTATAAGTCCAAAAGTTAAAAAATGTTTGTTCATATTGACGATCGAACCCACGACCCACAAAGATAGCAGAGCTACTACCAACTGAGCTGTATCACCTGAAATATCAGTTACTCTATATTAGTCTGTCATTACTCTTAGAATTATTTCTAGTTATTTTAATTTGTAAACGTTTCAATTCAAAAGTTTATTGTCCAGAATTGGTTTTAAAAGGTGATTCGTCGAACAAAGCCACAAAAGCTGGTAACCCCAAAAATAATCAATCAATGACCTTTGCGGTATGAAGTTATATTATTTACGAGCAATAAATAATTTTCAAAGTTGTAAAAATAAAATTGAAAATAATTTTGAAAATTCTTTTTGAAAGATCTCGTCTGTGGAATAAGGTTCTACCACCGTTCATATTACTTGAAGTAAATATAATATGTAGGTATAATATTCTGGAAGACGACATCATTCTGGCCACAAATGACCGGTCCATTTTAGGGTTCCGTACCCGTTCCGTAAAGGTAAAACGGGACCTTACTTCTAAGACTCCGCTGTCTGTCTGTTACCAGGCTGTATCTCATGAACCGTTGAGTTGCGTTCACAGGGCCCCGATTGTGTTAAATTGTAACGTAAACAGTTCATCTAAGCAGCAGCTAAGGTTCACCAACGTACGTATTTTGGGATCGCGATAAGCGTGTATCCAAACACGTTCAATATTTCAACGTTAGTGATCCGAAGATTGTGACATATTGTGTTTAATTGTAACGAAAACGGCTGCTACTTATACGAACCGTTTACGTTACAATTTAGCACAATCGGGACCCAGCTGTTGCATTTCTGTTGCTACTATAAAAATACTAAAAACAGAATTAAATAAATATTTAAGGGTGCTCGCATACTAACGTCATTTTGAGGTATGAAATCCTTTGTGCGGGAGTTTGACTCGCACTTGGCCGGTTTTTTATCCCAAACCGAGGACTAAGAAAGTCCTGGAGGGTACAGGGTCATTCACCCGGGAACCTGTTACACACAATGGCCCAGGGAGTTACGATGATTGCTTTTACATGTCGGCGCGGGTTCGAGTTCCATTAAATTGATGCTTTGGGGTTTTTTATGAGCTTTGGTTATTTGAGATTGCTTGTTTATTGTTTTAGTTTGGTTGGGGTAAAATGTTGAATAACTTTTTAACTTATGTATTTTTTATAACTACATAGTTTGATAAATAAAAGTAAAGTTTGTCATGTTTTTTACCACTGCCGCAACAAAGAGGTGTTAAAAAGCATGTCTGTTATTTTTTTTTCATATCAAAGCTTATGTACCTACTTAGTGTTTGTTTTTGACAATTTAATGCTTATAAAAAAATTTTAATCACACAAAAAAAGTAATCGTTAGATATACTTAGTAATGTGTCGTTATGGTGGTTACCGATCACATCACGTAGGTTTTATCTATCATACAATACAAAATAAATAAAAATATTCGAAATTTTTAAGTAACAAGCTTCTTAACACCTTTGTATTATATCTTATGAAAGCAGTGTTTAAATTATTTTCAGGCAAAAACAATTATAGTAGGTCCTTATCGGATTACAAACAGTTAATTTTATAATTTTATTAATGTTATTAACTTGATATGGGCCCTTTCTAAATGCAAAGCAAAATACTCTAAACTGGAACAATAAGTACTAACACACTAGCCGATACTACTCCGGCACGATACCGAGTTATTGACAGCTTGAACCAAAAATGTCGGCATCGACTTGCTTCTGAAAGTGTGTTTTGTACTTACAAATAAATTCATCTGGAAACTTTGACAGTTCACTCTCATCGGAATTTATAAAAAAAATTCTTAAGTAAGCAACGCTTGTACTAAATTTGACATAATGCCAATATCGTGTCGGATGGTCGAGTCGTATCGGTGTATTGTGGAAACAGACAATCTCGGGCAAAGAACAGTTAGCATAAAATATGATCTAATATTTGAGAGAAATGAATACCATCATGGTCTTCTTTTGCATAGAATATAGATAAGTATATATAAAAAAAAATAGAGATAAACTATTTTAAAAATGCACGCGCATTTACCGCGTTTGCACTTCCATGCAAAAAAGGTGTAGGTAAGTACATTTTTTTTTTGGTTTCTGTCATTGGCTGTTCAGTCACCATCTTGATACGATATCATTTTCAAAAAAAGCCTGGATCTGTCAGACTACTAGTGCATAAATAAGCTGAAAGCGCGTTAAATATTAAAATAGATTATTTATAGTTTAGTCATAAATAAAAAAAAATAACGTCTGTGATCTTCATCAAATCTTTAAAATGACAATAAAATATTTACGGCCGGTTTCTCGAACGACGATCAACGAAAAAATCTAATAATTACTATGTGTCAAACTCAGATCAATCGTGATTTGGGTTTCCAGAAACCGGCCGTTAATATCAGAAATCACTTTAAAAAATTGACTATTATTATTCTCAAATGTACGAGTACATTGACTTAAAAACTTGAATAAGATTATTGACCTTTGTACAAATCAAAATGTTTTGAGCTCGATCCAAATCGCGGTCAAAGTACAGTAAGCATAGATATCATATATAATACACAATGTTCTCGATCAAAACAAGCTCAGACAATAATCGCTTACTCATCTATTTTTTTTTGTACAGTGATCTTTACAATAATTTTTTTTTTTTGTTTCTCCGCACATCTTCTACATTTGTACAATAAAATTTGTAAAACCTCTAAAATTTGTGACAGCAGTGTTAGAAAAATAATTAACAAATTTAAATTTCAAACAATATTCACCAATTAAGCCCCGTATTCATTAGTAAACAAAAAACACGGTTAATAAACTGTTCATAAACAATGTTTCATCATCTGTAACAGTTGATAAACATAGGTGATGAAACATTGTTTATGATACATGTTGCCGTGCTCCCCACTACGAGTGGAGAGCAAGACGAAACATCTAGTCATAAACAGTTTATCAGCAAATGTTTACTAATGAATACGTGGCTTTTTTATTACGCTAGACCAGCTTGTATCGAACCAATGTTAACAGCATTGTTTGAAAAAACAATGCTGTTTAAAAAACTAACCTGAATACCTTCTTGCTTTCGCGAAATAAAGAAATGCTGATTGATGCTTATTTGCTGATAAAAGTAAAAAAAAATGTTTATTAGGTGTGAACAGCACAAGGAATAAGGCATAATACTGTGTCAAAATTTATGCAAGTAATCAAACTCACTAATCACTAAAACCGTTTAAAAATAAATCTTTATGTAATAAAAGTAATTTAACTATAAATAGTAGTCCAGTCAAAATAGACTAAAATTATGACTAGTATTACAGAAATCGAGTCTGTTTCTGTACGTGTTCATGACAACTCAACACAGGCTATGCATGTGGTCAAGTCAAATATATTGAGCCGCTTACCGAGTATAATGTTGTTCCAGTCCACACATCGACTGCACATTTGCATTTGCTTGCAGTTTCTTATAAATATTTGGCCATTACATGAATTACGAAACTAAATGACATTTGAACTAAACCTTCAACTTTTAGAGTATTCTTTTTTCTATGGTGATTATAACGATAATCGGCCAAAAAGGTTTAAAGAAAAAACACAAATAACAAAGAGTATGTCTAACATAAAGAAGTGTCAAAACAATATTTTCGCGAAACGTCAACGACTGACAATTAAAAGATGGCGACAGCGGTTTGTTTGTCAGAGCCATTGGAATTTAATTAAATGCTCCATAATTAGAATTTTCCGGATATATGTTGTCGACTCAAAATCAAGTAGTTATTTAGTGATTAGTGAGTTTGATTATTAGTTTTTGGTCATTATCATCCTGCTGGCCAAACGAGTTCTGTCAATGTCTGGCAATTTTTTTTACCATGGCAATATAACTGCAAAGTTCATTGACGTTGAGACGTGATCGATTATACAGTTAAATCGATGCAAAACATCGGGTCGTGATATGTGGAATATCGATTTACAACTCGATTTATATTTGAAAGGTTTTCTTAGTTCTAAAACGTGAAACTACATAAAAAGTCCGACAATCTATTTTGTAATATTTAAGCCAAAAAGCTTATAATATAAAATCCGATTCTTTTAATAAAGACAATTTTAAAGCTCAAGCTTAAAATTTGTACTTATGTATTACACAATTGTAAACACTGTTTCTTATGTGTTTTATATATAAAATAATAATAATAATAATAAAGCCTTTTTATTTCCTTAAATATTTTTACAAAAGTTTTATCTTATATCTAATTACTAATATAATGTATAATTTAATTTTACACTAGGTACTTAAATTAAAGCGTGCTGTGTGTTCGCCAGCTTAAGGCCCCTTACGGGTATAGGCCTCCTCCAAGTTTTTCCATTTAGTTCTGTCATTTGCCTTTTCTATCCAGTTATGTCCTGCTATCTTGCGTAGCTCATCGACCCAACGTTCTAGCGGGCGTCCTCTTGCTCTCTTGCCTGTTGGACCTGACCATGTCGTCAC
Source organism: Ecliptopera silaceata (assembly GCA_932527185.1). Classification (NCBI taxonomy): domain Eukaryota; kingdom Metazoa; phylum Arthropoda; class Insecta; order Lepidoptera; family Geometridae; genus Ecliptopera; species Ecliptopera silaceata. The sequence continues at coordinate 6,144,490 of OW052211.1, forward strand.
TTTTCGTGTCCATCTTTTATCTTGCAGACGTGCTACATGACCTGCCCACTTCCATTTTAGACGTTGAGTGTAGTTCAGTGCATCTATGACCTTTGTTTTATTACGTATATCCTCACATTTTTGTTTATCTCTTAGTTTTAAGTTTAAAATGCATCTTTCCATTTTGCGTTGTGTTGTTTGTATTTTATGTCTTGTGCTATCGTTAAATATCCACGTCTGGGAACCGTAGGAAAGGCAGGGAAGCAAACTAGAGTCCATTACTATTTTTTTCAACTATTGTTTTATATATACCAAGTAACATTTTGTAAAAATACTGTAATGGTCGTAAGTTTGTTTGCGAATAAATCTATAGTTTTCTATAACACAACGAAATTTTATCTCTCTCATGTGTTTTTTTATTCAAAATATATGCGACTATACAGTATTTTTAAAATGTACATAGTCATATAAAATACATAAGAAACAGTTGAACTATCTACAGACCGTTGCAAACGATCTATAGATAGTTCAACTGATCCAAATCAGTACCAATCGGAAGCGTACACAAGACAGTGGCCAGATACTCACCAGCCCTCGGGTCACGCGTCGCTTCGACTAGACGCCCAGACATAATTTTGAAAACGCGGTGGGCCTCGGTACCCCACGGACCTAGAGTCTCCACCCCAAGAGGAGCAAATATGTATGCCCTGTCGAGACCTGCATATGACATTATTCAAAATACATTATATAAATTATATATCATCAGTATCACAAGAACCCTGTTAAAACAGTGCATAACTGTGCTATAATTACTGTGGACGTGGATATCGTTACAATATGCACCGATGACCAGCGGAACTAACCAGCTCGTTCAACCTTACGAATGATAGAACGGGACTTAAGTTCAATCTTATTAAGCTATTGCATAGCTTCTATCGCGAGCCTTGAGCGTGGAGACCGAATCCAGAAATTTCGTAACGAAATAACCTAACACTGCGCATGCAAATGCTATGCAATAGCTTTACCGCGGCAGTCCCCAAGTTCCACACGTCTTTTTGAAGTGAAAACTTCTTTAGCGGCGCTGGGTGGGTAAAAACTTTCAAACTCGCGTCAGGGTCACGTGACGTCGAAAAAGCGTAAGATCTTATTTAATTTTTATACATTGCTCGTAAAACAAGAGACGACAAAAGAACACACTTGCGGTCACGCGACGTATGACTCAAACAATTAAATAGTGTTGTGGCGACATGACGTGACGATGACGTGGCGACATGACGTGACGTGACGATGACGACGAAGCCAACGAAGACACAGACACATTCGCGCTTGCGCGATGACGTGACGATGACGTGGCGACATGACGTGACGTGACGATGACGACGAAGCCAACGAAGACACAGACACATTCGCGCGCGCGAATGTGTCTGTGTCTTCGTTGGCTTCGTCGTCATCGTCACGCGCGAATGTGTCTGTGTCTTCGTTGGCTTCGTCGTCATCGTCACGTCACGTCATGTCGCCACGTCATCGTCACGTCATGTCGCCACGTCATCGTCACGTGACGATGACGTGGCGACATGACGTGACGTGACGATGACGACGAAGCCAACGAAGACACAGACACATTCGCGCTTGCGCGAATGTGTCTGTGTCTTAGTTGGCTTCGTCGTTGTGTCACATTCGCGCTTGCGCGAATGTGACACAACGACATGACACAATCACAATGACACAGACACATTCGCGCTTGCGCGAATGTGTCTGTGTCAGTGTGTCTTCGTTGTCTTCGTCGTTGTGTCACATTCGCGCTTGCGCGAATGTGACACAATGACATGACACAATCACGACTGTGGTTATATTTTTGAAGTGAAAACTTAAAAGTGAAAACACAACGTTAATATTGAAGTTTTCACTTCTGCCGGCACTCCCGGAGTGCTAGCTTTTTTTTTTTTTTTATTTGACAGGAATTACAGCTCAGTTGGTAGTAGCTCTGCTTTCCATGCTGTGGGTCGTGGGTTCGATTCTCACCCAGAGCAACTGTTTGTGTGATGAACATAAATATTTGCTCTGTTTAAGGGTGTTCTGTATTCTATGTATGTATTTACAAAAAAAATGTATGTAGTCTATCTGCAATATAATTCCCATAACAAGCTTTGCTTAGCTTGGGACTAGAGTGTGATGTGTGAAATGTTCTTAAATATTTATTTTTATTACATTAAAACTTAACAAATCAAGATACAAACAATAAAACTAACCATTAATTAAAACTTACTCAAGAAGGTACTTCCGTTGTTACTAGTAGAACATTACTAACATTATTTAGTTAGCCATAAGTTGACAGATTATATGTATGATTATTTTATTTGTTTTGTTGCGCCTGTTTAAATTATTTAATACGATTAAATAAATAGTAGAACATTGTGACAAACTCAAGCAAGGCACGTTGGTAGAACACTCACTTTCACTGACAAGAATGAATAAGTAGTCATTTAAAAAAAAAAACTTCAGTCATGCGCAACCGAGTGACGGACGTTAGTTTAGTAGGGTAATAACAATAATGCTGGACAATCCACACAGCATCTAGCCCCAAGCTAAGCAGAGCTCGTGTTATGGGTACTAGAAGACTGACATACTTAATACAATACATTACATTGATAGATATTTTTATTATACATACATATAAAATACCCAGAGCACCAGGAATAAATATTTGCAGATCGTACATACATTTATCCCAAGGCGGGAATCGAACCCGCAACCTTCGCGTCGCAGGCGGACCATCCCCCGCCGAGCCACATCGGTTGTCATGACCGATGTGGCATAGTATGAGTATAAGTTATTTTAATATTTAATATTTAAAAAGTTATTAAAATAAGTAAGTATATATAATTTTAAATTAACTGATATGGACTCATCAAATCCCCAAAAAAAGTTCTTACGCCACAGTTTCATAACTTTCCAAAAGACATCTTTCCTCAATTACCCATTGAAGTCAACTCAAAAATTTATATGATAGGTAATAAAGATGAAAGCTGCAATACCATATTGGAAGCAAACTATCTACTTTAAATGACCACAGCACACACAACTGACAGCTAGACCAAAAACTGAATGACATGAGGTTTTTTTAAACATTTTACACGATCCAAATGAACATGACTTTGAATTTAAACTACACAATACTTATTAAGCATTGTAATATTTTTCAAAATTCATTCAAAAAGATACATGAAAAGAAGAATTAATTTGTTTTTGATACTTAAATCTAAAATAATTAAAATGTTCGTAAACAAAACTCGATGACAGACAAAAGAAGAATTGATCTCAATTCTTCTTCTTTTCATCGTGTTTTGTGATGAGTACATGATAATTAATACATGATAATAAAATAAAAATAAAATAAATCTTATCATGTTCTTTATTTATAAGAATATTGTGTGCACAAATATAAAATATGCAGTACGAACCTTGGTTTTTTTATGTACTGCCTTATTTTATTATTATTAAACGTATGTTGAGTCAGTAGGTGCAATACAGTAATGTAGGTACTTAAAGCCTTTAAACATGAAGCTATAATCATAGACCTTGAGCAAAAATGCTGGCAGAAAGATCACAATCGTGTCTTGAACCTTATTTTTCAATCGCATTTACTACGCAAACACGTTATACGAATCACCTACCACAACATTGTAAATTAATTCTGTAACGAGTGGACAGGTGTCACAGCTCAGTTGGTAGTAGCTCTGCCTTCCATGCTGTGGGTCGTGGGTTCGATTCCCACCCAGAGCAAATGTTTGTGTGATGAACATAAATATTTGTTTGGTGTCGGGTGTTACTATGTATTATAAGTTTGGGACTAGAGCGTGATGTGTGGATTGTCCGGGAATATTTATTTATTATTTTAAATTTCGAATATGTACGATATTCGGAAAGTAAAATAGTTTGAAATAAGCTAGATGTTCAATTATATCTGTAGCTTTTGTTTTTAAATATGTTCAACATTAGAATTTTTTATTAGTTTGAATGAAGTGAGCCAGGTGTTCTACGATACCTGTGGCCAGACTTTAGGCGATAGCCGGTTGAAAGGTCATTCACTCGATGACGAAATAACATCTGAAACGGACTTGTATGACTAAATAGACTATGCAACCGGAATAAATGACTTACCAAAGAATTTGGTCTGTAACGGATATAGACTTTGGTCACCAAAAAAGTGGTATCTATAAGCTTAGGTCTGAAAAGCGAGAGCTTAGGTTTTGTGATTGTGCCTAGTATACAATAGGTTTTATGCAATGCACTGATGAAGCAAATGCGTTTCATAATATTTAACCTGGTAGATTTTATTATATTTTTTGATTATAAATTAATGTATCTTTGAAAACCACGTTTTTGATATTTAAAAAAAGCTAATAAAAAATTATAGTTTTATATGTATATTTCACTTGGATCTAATATGTAAAACAGGTTAAGTGATATTATATTATATCACCTATACTATTTTTTTTTATTCACAACATAATTTTCGAGTAAAATCACAAGAATCATCTTGAGATGGTTGTTGTGATTATAGAATGCCTACTTTTTTATATAAGTACTAATATATCTTGTCCCACTGCTGGGCAAAGGTGTACCTAAGTCCTACCATTCATCTCTGTTCTCAGCTTTCGTCCACCAATCCCTGCACGAAATGCCTACATAAATCGATAAAATCATTAGAATCATTTGAAATCGTCTTATAAACTAGGTAATTTTAACTGTGCCTAGAAAAACGGGCAAGAAACTTACCCTTTGTTACCGTTATTTTATTTAATAATTAATATTATATTAAATGCTGATTTCTTTGTGTTTAAAATACTAGTTAGATTTATTCCCAGCAACGATTATTATTTATGTACAATCAGACACGACCTTGGCACATCGTGAGTCTGCAGTGACGGGTGATCAGACAGACTGACAGACTTATTATCTGTAAGAAAAAATTAATTCAGTCTTTTGTTGTTTTTTGTAATAATCTGCTTGTCAAAATTGCTTATGTTTAATTAAATACATAATGCTGGAGAATCCACACAACATCATCTAGCCCCAAGCTAAGCAGAGCTTGTGTTATGGGTATAAAAAATATTATACTAGACTGACATACTGTACGGGAATAAGCTAACTAACAGTTATACGTCAATTGATTTCGCATTCGTGTTCGTTAAAGGTCTATCGGACCTATTTTTATCGATTACGAACTCACGCATTCACGCATGATAATAATTATCAATACTTTAAGATCGATTAATTAGTAGCAATACGCACGAGTGAGTTGTATAATCGATTTGTTCCGAGATAAATCCCAAAGTGAAAGTTCTGGTACAAGTGTTACGATACGCAGTACTGTATCGATTATTTTATCGATTGGGATGGAACACGCGATTTGTTACCTTCGATTCATCATCATCAACCTGTATCAGTCCACTGCTGGACGTAGGTTCCTCGCAAGACGCGCCACTGAGCTCGGTCTTCGGCTTATCCAGTGTTTGCCAGCTACACTCCGCAGATCGTCACTCCAACTTCGATTAACTATCGATAGAAGGTTTATTGTTCCATCATCATCATCATCTACAGCCCTTTTTTTATTGAAGGTTTATAACTACATCATCATTATTCATAGCCTGACTTGACTCAATGGTATATTATAATTAATATAATTGTATATTATATTAATGGTACCTCTCTGATCTTTCTGGTTATAGTTTAGATTAGAGTATTTTACTTGTTATTTATGTAATAATATACCAATGATTTCAAAACAATAATGTTTTTTTTCACATATATTGACAGGATATGACTACATGATGAGACACTATGAGTTTTTTTTTATAAGAACAAAGTCATAGGTATTTCAAATGTTCCACAAAGCAGACAACACATCCTGGATATCAAGAAAGAGTTTTTATCAACTCACAAACAATGTAAGGATTAAATATTTTGTTTCTGTCATAACGGACGTCATATGACGACTCCGCCGCTTCATTTTTGAAAACAAGTATGAATACTGCATTATTCATAAACAAACTTACGACTATACAGTATTTACAAAATGTACATTGGCATATAAAATACATAAGAAACAGTTGCATTATTAGATATAGACCTTTTAAAAGGAACCAATTGTTACGTACATATAGATAATTTATATTATTTATTGTATTATGTATATAAAAAAATAACTCAATGCTGTATCATCATAAATCGGTAACTACTTCTGAGAAAACCAAAGCTTATGAAGTTATGCTTCGGCGCGGGCGCAGGTAGATGCTTCCGGTCTATTACACACACATACATAATTGATACTAACACAAACACATACAAACCAATGGGTCTATTACACACACATACACCATTGATACTAACACAAAAACACGAACCAATGGGTCTATTACACACACATACAAGTATACAATTAATAATAACAGACAAAAACACGCATACAAACAGGAAATAAAAAAATAAAAGGAACTTTGAGCAGGTAAGTTCTTTTTATAGTATTTTGTTATTGCTTACACATAAATCATAGATATTTATTATCTTTCTCACAACCCAAAACTAAGCGTAGATAGTACTATTGGAACACAATCTGTAGATATTATAATTACGTCAAGACACCATCTAAAATATCACACATATAAAATAACACCATCACATAAATGTTTGTTTCCGTGGGAATCGAACCCACACAGCATGGAAGGCATAGCTGTTATGCTATTTTAGAGCTATTGTATAAAGATTATCAATAGTATTTTTCTTTCTATTAAGTCCTTTGTTTTTATAAATATACTTTACAAGAAATATTATTAAGTATTATATAACTCATTTTGTCAGATAAATCCGTTACCGTTACCATAATATAAGTTATATAAAAAAAAACGTATACCTAACATACTCAGTAATCCAAAATAAGCTACATTGTAATGAATCTAAGTACTCGATTGACTTCTTGCGCCGACAACTCAATCAGTTCTTTGACTAACGCACACAAACAAATCGGTCATCGTTGAAAGCTGCGCGTGCGCCGCCTGTTAATACCTGCTGTCAGAAGACAGGCCTATGTCACTTGTTAATATTATATTGTAAGTACTTATCGTGATTTAACTAAACTTACAATGGTTATTAATTAACTATCACATGTTAACTATCAGTATTTTAACTAACATATGTTTACTACATATTAGTTATTTAACTAACATATGTTAATTTTTTTGTGTGTTTTAATATTTTTTTGATTGACTTTATTAACATAAATAAATAAATTATTATTTTTTAACTTTTTGGTTCGTTTCCAAACAAGCCAACATATTTATTAAGTATCTAATGTATTAATTGCTAATGTATAATATCCAGTCTTCTAAAACTTAAAAAAGTTTTATTACAATTTTAGTCATATTATAATATATTTTTTCAAAATTTTATTAATTTTTTTTTTATATTCAGCAGCTCAACACAAATTTGCACCTTTTCATTATTTGATATTTCAATGCATTTATTTAGTCTCCTAGGTCACATAGAACTCAAGTCTCTAACAGCCAGGTCAATAAGACCTAGCTGTACCTATTTTCATTCTTTGACATGATCATCCACTGTCCAACATGGTTGGTGGTCTGCCTGACAACATTATTAGTATATTTTAACGCCCTGCAAAGAAGTGCTAATTTCTTGCATATTTAAAAAGTTACTTTATGAAACCTCACTTTCCATGCAGTAGGTCTACCATGAGTTTTTACTATACTACATATATTTACTATACTTGCTAGCGTCTGTAGTTAAAAAAAATGTATGAAGTTTTGTACAGCGCCTCTAGCGGATAGTTGGGTACTAAAATTCGTCATTCTAATATTGACGTAACTACTGTAGTAAAGTCAGGCGATTTTACTGTGACAGCTCATGGTAGATACACTGTACCTGACAAATCAAAACTATAGTTTGTCTGAATCAGATTAGCTAGCTATAGTAGTAATAGATCGTTTGCAACGATCTGCAGATAGCTCAACTATTTTTTATGTATTTTATTCATTTAAACGTACAGATTATAAATGTTGATATGTCGTAATTTTGTCTGTAAATGTTTCTATAATTAAAATTTTATTCTACAATTTCTACCATTTAACATCACTATGTTTTCACAACTTCTCACAATAATTAATCATCTTTTCTAATCATTAATTTCTCTCATTCACTGATTAAACCAATGAGGCGATTGGAAAAATCAATAAATAAATCACGTTGAAGCCTGAGGTGCCAAATACGGACTGACGGTCCATCCGTTGGAACTTGTTTATGGATATTTAGTTCATGGTTGGAAAGTAGATGGCATAGAGCTTTGGTTCCTAACAAACGATAGTCGACATATTACGTCCGTTATATTGATTTACAACCGATTTATTGATTTACTAATTTAGTGGTGTCTTTTTTATTGTTTCCTACCTATGTACATGCAATAACTAAACCACTTATGATAAGAATTTCTTAATTTATATGAAAATTCTTGACTGATCCAAAATATTACCTACCAAATAAAGGCATAGTATAATTTTTCTCGTGTAAAATGGATAGATTAAATACAAAAAACAAGTAGGTACTATAAAAACACTCAGTGTGAAAAATCTATCTTGTTTTCAAACTACACAAAAGAGGTATCTTCTAATAGCTATTGGTACTTCTTGTTTGAACAACTAAAACACGAGACAGACCTAATGGCCGACTATGAGATAACACTACTAGCTTACAATAACAATGTTTTGTCTCGTTCCAATCTCAATAGGTAGAGAGAGCTAGATTGATTTGGTTTTTTATGTGACCTAGACAAATATCAAAGCCTGCATTCTGACACAGCGGAGTAATTTGGGTAAGTGAGACAAGATGAGATTACACTGGTTGAGACGGGAGTTCGAATCTTCGAATATAAATAAAACACAGAACATTTATGTTCACACAAACACTATTTACAAAATGTACATAGGCATATAAAATACATAAGAAACAGTTGAGCTATCCACAGACCGTTGCAAACGATCTATAGATTGTTAAACTGATCCAAATCAGTACTAATCGGAAGCGTAAAGATACTGGTTGTATTGCCGCGCTGAATAGCAATGCTACGCTGAAGATACTCACAATCATTAGATCTGGGTGGGAATCAAATATCAGACCCACAGCATAGGCAGCATAACTACTAATAACTGAGCTGTGACGCCTGTTCAAAAGTTTGGTTTGTTAATAACAAAGTAAGGTAAAATCGAGTTTCATCTCTATTTGCGGCCTTGACAGAGTGACTTTTAAGATTCTACTAAATGTCGGTATTATTTAAAGGTCACGATGATTAAAATAATCATATGGATAGAATTATCTCATAGCGTTAATATTAAGGCACCTTCAGAATAAATATTAAGTGAGGGTCATTTAGAAGCTAGATTAATATTAATAAATAATGCTGGACAATCCGCACGACATCATCTAGCCCCAAGCGAACCAGAGCTTGTGTTATGGGTATTAGAAGACTGACATACTTAATGCAATACATTACATAGATAGATATTTTTTATTATACGTATAAAATACACCCGTAATAAATATATGCAGATCGTACCTACGTTATCCCAAGGCGGGAATCGAACACGCAACTTTCCGCGTCGCAGGCGGACCTTCGCCCGCCGCGCCACATCGGTCGTTAACAAGCTAGATTAATATTAATATCTTCGAATAATAATAATTATTATTATTATAATAATGATTGAAACAGGCGTCAGTACACAGCTCAGTAGCTTCTATGCTGCTTGTAAAAAACGTTTGTGTACCTTTTTTTATTTTAGTGTTAGATATTAAAAATGACCAGAAACTTACAATTAACTTTAAATGGAATAAAATTGCATTTTAATAGTCAACCTTCGTCTCATTAGAACAAACACTATTATTTTATTTTTATTAATTAAATTCAAAATAACCGATTTATCTAATAGACATCCGGTGATTTAAATTGTTTATAGTTGTTATTATATCATTATAAATTCCATAAATAAGCTGGTAATTTACATATTGGTGCGGTATGTATTATATTTGTTAGTTTTGTTTTAAAATTATTTATTTAATTCAAATGTAATATAATAAAAAGTTATGCAATTATGCGTAGTGCTGACAAAACGCAATCTGGTTATAAATTAATATGCATATTATATAAATATAGCCTACTGTTTATTTATATATTAGTATAATGCTTTATTGCAATAATATGACTAAAGTAGGACAAAACTGGTTAAACTGTCATTTACATATATGTATAAATATTTATATAAATAAAATAATATTGCGTGATGATACCGTGTGAACGCAAAAACACTAATATAGTTGTTAATTAACCTAATCACTGACTATAAAATCATCATTATCGTAAAATTAATTGCAAAAACTAAACAGCAAATCAAACATAAAGTCGAAACAAAATCATTAAAATGTGAAAGTTAGTTCATAACTTCCTTTACTTAATTGATTTAATAAATACAATTAAAAATATGTTATTGCACAATACTTACAAGATTTAAATAACAATTTTATTTAAAAGCCTATACTTAATATTTTTTATATTTTTATTTAACCTATTGTGTCCCACTGCAGGGCAAAGGTCTCCCCCAAACTCTTCCATTTATCCCTATCTCCTGCGTCCATCCACCACTCCGTCGCGTATGAGTCGAGATCGTCTCTCCAACGTCTTCTCGGCCGGCCCGGTCGTCTCCTCTCCTTTTATATAACCTTTCAAAAGTATTACGGATGACGATATTAATTATATTTTAAATTATAACGTTTGCTAGCCATAATATTAATTTTATTATATTATGTCATCTTAAATGATGTAAATTATATCATACGCGACCCAGTCTTGGATGATCTCATAATTTGTATGTTTGTTATTTATTTTTAATTTGTAAACCAAATAACGTACTTTATTACGTCGGAATAAAAATAATAGTTGTCATCATCGTCATCATCAACCTGTACAAGTCCAGGTCTCTCCCAAAAAAAAGGTCTCTCCTAAGGCGCGCCACTGAGCCCAGTATTAGGTTGTTCTTAACCAGTGTCTGCTTACATTGATAGGCGTCACAGCTCTGCCCTCCAAGCTGTAGGTCGTGGGTTCGATTCCTACCCAGAATGTTGAGTGTTAGTGTGATGAACATACATAGGTATTTGTTTTGTGTCTGGGTATTACTATGTACAGTAAATGTATATAAGTATTTTATCACCAAACTAGTTCCCATAGTACAAAATTTGCTTAGTTCGGGACTAGAGTGTGATGTGTGAAATGTCAATAAATATTTATTCACTAATTCCGCAATATCCAACATAATAACATTTCCTTGTTATTGCAATCAAATGAATCAAACAAATCAAACAAAGCAACGCGTAATAATATCAAATTATTGTCAATCAGCAATCAAATTCTTTAGTTACACAACAAATCATTATATTGTTGACAAATGTTACTTTCACTAGATACCACCTGTTTGAGTTTCTACTGTAATGCCTTTATAACTTCGGCAAGGTAGACATCACATTATAAGCTGAGCGGATAGCGTGAAGATCTTTTGCTTTAAACTCTGCTAAGAAAGACTAAGCTTACGTATAATACCTACATATCTGGTAATAACGAGTTTTCTTTTAAAACACTATGATATGAGTAATTAAATAAAATAACCGTTTTTTGCACAAAGCGGTTTTAGGTCTTTTTTTATTCAACATAAGCTGTCCCACTGCTGGGCAAAGGTCTCCCTCTCTTTCCATCTTCCACTTTCTCTGTTTTAGGTCAAAAACAGTTTTTTTAATTATCTTTTAAAAATAATAAAAGTGCATTATCATCATCATCAACCTGTTCACGTGGAGTACGTGTACTTAGGTACATGAAAAACCACGTACACAATATTCAAGTCAGAGAAAAACACAAAGTCAAGTAGGTAGTTTATATAAAAAATATTCGTTTACATTTCACACATCGCCTTCAGAATTTTGCTACAGTTAAAACATTTTTAGTATTAATAGTTTTACGATCGCTATAATTTGCTTACATACTCCATAGTAGGTAACAAAACGTTTAAAAATATCTCGATTTATTACACGATTGTTAAATCGTTTTGAATCGATTGTCTCGTAAAAATAAGCCAAGCGGTAAACTGAAAAGAATTCAATTCCTAGCCTTATAAGTCCACACGCTTACTAATTAATGTATATTAGCATGTATTCAATTTACGAGACATTATGTTACATTAACACGATGATCGATTGCCGTGACACATTAGGAAGTGTGTTAAAATGTGCATTATTCATAAATCATGCTGAGTTTTAAAAATATTTTTTATATTTTTTTGCATGACCCATATTACTGAGCTGTGACAAAGTATGTACCTACATACTTTATTAGCTTTGTTACCTACAATTGTAATAAGGATCAAATAAAAAAACCACTAGGATCTAGTTCTTTGCCTGTTCTTCTAGACTCTGGTCGCGACTAACCGGCACCAAGAATCACTTGAATCCTTATGTAAAACGATTCAATGTAATTTTATTGAATAAATATGATTGAGTTTTAAAATCTGATCCATAGATCTTGGACCCGAAAAAAAATTCTGTGATGGCTTACGTTGACGTTAGTTCTTGTTTCATAAATGATTAATATTTTTGTTAATTTTAATATTTTTTTCGTTCATAAAACTCATTTATACTACCATAGTTGAGTTGAGACGGCAAAAAAACAACTTAAAAACTATTTTTTTTTTATCGCCGCAGATTACACTATTATAAAGTAGGTATACAAAGTCGCCCATTTTATCTATCAGTCCAAAGTCAAAGTTAGACTCTTTTAAGCTCTAGATATTAAGAGATGACCTAGAAGTTACTTAGTTCGTTACTTAGTAGCCTTTTTAAAACAGTAAGCTACAGTTTTGCAACACCACAAAGCCTTGTTAAATTAAACGTTAACTATATATAATTTGAATCATTGTCTGTCCTAATGTCGAACCATGTTAGGATAAACTATAATTTTCTATTACAAATCAAGCTGGAGGCATAATTTAAATTACTAAGTAGATATATTTTTTCCGTTCTTCAGTAATTGTAGTTTCGTATGAAATCATATCCGTAGATAATGGTGTGTTGTCAATTGACAAATAAATAATGATAGTATTTCGCAAGGGCTTTTAATGGGGAATTGTACCACAATTACTTAGTATTGTTCGTACTCACTACATTTTATTAGATTTTAAAGGTTTTTTTTATTTAAGTGGTTGGTTGGTAGTCGTCCAACCGAGTAGACGTGTTTCTAAATCGTACATCAAAAATAAAAAGTTACTCCAACCAAATATATACCTTATCCACCTAAACAAAAGATTCAAAATTGCTAAAGTGTGGTCGTGAAAAGTGATTGTTTACACCGCACCTCGTGTGCAAAACCAGTCCGGTCGTACAATAGTGTTGCGCGAAATATATGCAATATACACAAAAATAATTGTTGCCTGCGACTTTATACATACTTACTGGAAAAGTCTTCGTGTTGTAGAAACAATTGTAATATTGTATAGTGCATGCGAAATATTATTTCGAATATATACAAAATGAGTCTTATGAGATCGCCCCAGCAGAACGAACCGAGATGCAGTTCTCAACCCGATCTATCAAAAATCGATGCGGTACAGACATTGCCTGTAATGACTACTAGAAAAAGAAAACAACTAGATCCATCATGTGACTGTAAGTACGAAATTAAAGAACTACGTACCGAACTGACAAGAATGACAACCTTGTTGGAGAAACTTGTTGTCTCACAAGACCAGACTCTTAGCACTATGCGAGACAGTATCTCTGAAATGAGTTTGGAGATAAAAGATATTAAGGCGTCAACATCGACTCTCGTTCATGATCAAAATACCATAAAAAATAGTATGGCGGAGTTAGACGCAAAGTTTTCTACCCATGAGGAAAAAATTGGATTTCTGGAATCCAGTCTCAGCACTTTGAAACGTCCATCTACATCGGAGCAGAACGGACCGTCTACTAGTGAAGACACCATCCGCGAGGTTCAAGAGCGGTTTAACAGGGCGAAAAATATTATCATCGCGGGAATACCGGAGCACCACACGTATGGTGAGGACACGAACTCAAATAAGGATGAACAAGAAGTGATATCTCTGCTTTCTGCCATCGTCGCTGACTGCCCGAAGCCATCCAAAGTATTTCGTATTGGAAAACAAGCTGCAGACAGGTGCCGCATGGTAAAAGTTTGCTTTGGAAACCAGGAAACCGTTATGACATTGCTGCGTAACAAATTGAAATGTCCTAACAAAATCAAAATGTTTTCCGATCAAACTCCACTTCAGCAAAAGTTTCTCGGTGATTTGAAGGATGAATTAGCCCGCCGAAAAGATGATGGTGAACAAGACCTCAGGATAAAATACGTGAAGGGCACACCTACAATAGTTTGTGATGCGCCAAAAAACTACCAGCGAAAAATAGACACCAAAGCGACACCTCCATTAAAGTAGTGGAACAGGTAACTCATTCCATATCTCACAATTATGCAGACATACCAAATTACACCTCCACATCCCTGAACTTCTTCTATGCTAATGTACGCAGTCTATGTAAATCTGGAAAATTCGACGAATTGAAGTGTATTCTAAAATCTACCAGTTGTGCTACTCATCTTATCATATTGACGGAAACGTGGATTAAGAACGACATTGAGGCGGAATCCTTTTATTTGCCAAATTACACGCACATTTATAACTACAGACCAGATAGAAGAGGTGGAGGAGTATCCATATTTATTCACAATAGCTTACAATATGAATTATCTGAAGATATATATGACGCTGGAGTACATTACTTGTGGATATTCTTAAATAAGCTTTCACTTTATGTTGGAGCTATTTATAATCCTGACAAAAAAAACCTAAATTCATTCTTAGAAAAGTTCGCATTACAACTGGAAAGCCGAAGGCGAGGAATCGTGTTCGGAGACTTTAACATAGATCTGCTGGGTGACAGTAGAGATAAAACTAATTATATGGATGTGGTGAGAGCTGCCGGTTATGATATACTCAACAAAATAGATGAAGATTTCTGTACTAGAGAAACAATAACAACAAAAACTATCTTGGATCATGTAGCCACAAATCTGCATACCGATCGCTTCCACTTGACAGTCATGGAAACACCGATGTCTGACCATAAGCAGATTTATGTTGAACTACTAAAATATAAACACAGTACTAAACAACGCAGCTCTTATGAAGCTATTGATTACATCGCTTTACATAAAGAAATGCAAACTGCAGTAATCAGGAATGAAAACCACAACTATAGTAATCTTGAACTCCTATTACAACAGAAAGTCCAACAACACAAAATAATGAAGGTAAAAATCCTAAACTTACCACAAGATGATTGGATTAACAAGACGATTATTACTGGAATCACGACTAGAAACTCATTATGGCGGCAGTTGAAACAAGACCCAATTAATAAAGAGTTAGAAAACAATTATACAAAGGAAAAAAATAAGTTACAAAAATTAATTAAAAGTGAGAAAAAGGAATATTATTATACAGCTTTTAAAAACTGTAACAGTGACCCAAAAAAGATTTGGAATCTTATAAATACACTAGCCAATAATAAAATCAAGTCGCAATCAACCCTACCAAAGCTTATAATAAATGCCAATGTCATTACTGTTGGAAATGATGTATGTGAACAGTTCAATAACTTTTTTTCCATGATTGGTATTGAGTTAGCCAGTATAATACCGAAATATCCTGATGACAATACTTTTAATACAATGACCTACAATGTTGACAAACCTAAGTATACTTTAACAAATTTTCAACCTTGCACGCTTATAGAAGTCATCAAAATAATCAGAAACTTAGACTCTAATTGTAGCACAGGCGCTGATGGCATTAATACTAAAACAATAAAATGTTTGAGCGACATTATAGGGCAAAGCTTAACTGATTGTATTAACAATTGTTTGAACAAGGGTGTATTTCCAGACAGTCTAAAGGTTGCCAAAATCACCCCCGTTTTCAAATCGGGCTCTAAGTCCGATCCGAGCAATTACCGACCCATATCCGTACTGCCGGTCGTATCGAACGTGTTGAACTAACGTTCAACGCTCATATCGCAGATGCATGTAGCCGAGCATACAAGTCCCTTGGATTTGTTATGAGACAAACAGCACGATTTAATGGGAAAGACGCTATTATCGTACTGTATTATGCTTTCGTTCGCTCAAAATTGGAATACAATTCTTTAGTGTGGGACCCACACGAATATAAATATAATCTAATGTTAGAAAAAGTTCAAAAAAAATTTGGTAGGTATTTGTATAAAAAATTGTTTGGATATTATCCTTATCTGTATCCGTCTCTGTTTATCGCTGGCATGGTGGGTATGAACACACTGGAACTCAGAAGAAAATGTGCTCTTATGACGCATTACTTTCTACTCCTACGGGATAAAATAGATAACTCCCCTGCTCTGTCGCAATGTACTCTGTACGTTCCTGACCGGTACGTGCGAGCGGCGCGCGCGCGGCGCCTGTTCGCGCCGCCCACCCCCCGCACTGACACCGCGCGGTTTGCGCCGACGCAGCACGCACTCACACTACTTAACGCATTGCTTGCTCAGGTACCTGATGTAGATATTTTTCACACCAGTACACGACAATTTATTAATATGTGCATATGTTTTTTAAGTGTTTGATAAGATTATATATTATTAGAATATTTATTATAAGTTAAATAGCATACAAAACGTTTTGGTTTACGCTGTTAGTTCTGTATGTATTTGTAAATAAATAAATAAAATAAATAAATAAATAAATAAATCGAAAATCTTCGAGAGAGTTGTACACAAACGCTTAAACGACCACTTAAATAAACTAGACTTCTTATTCGATCGACAGTATGGATTCCGTCCGAAATCTAGCACACTCTCCGCTGTAACAGACTTAGTCACCAAAATAAACACAGAAATTGACCAGAAAAATATAGGTTTGGGAATATTTATAGATTTAAAAAAAGCGTTTGACACTGTGAGCCATTCTCTACTTCTTGCCAAATTAAATGATATCGGAATATCCGGAGTAGCTTATCAGCTTTTTGAATCGTATTTGAGTAATAGAACACAGGTCGTAAAAATAGGAACCTACACCAGTACTCACCACAAAATTAAATGCGGAATCCCCCAGGGCTCTATATTGGGGCCAATGCTATTTCTGATCTATATAAATAATATTTGCAAAATTAACCTTATAGGGCAGATAACATTATACGCTGACGACACGTGTCTGTTTTATTTCGGCAAAGATATACATAATATAATTGATGATGCGCAGCAAGACTTGCTAAAATATAATAGATGGTGCCAGTGTAACCTACTCACAATTAATACCAAAAAAACATCTTACATGATATTTTCATCAAAAAATAAAAAAATACCTGAGCATTCTCCTTTGACTATAAATAACGACGCACTATCCAGATCCCACCAAGAAAAATACCTAGGTCTACTTCTAGATGACAAACTTACGTGGAAGCCTCACATAGACACAATAAAAAATAAGATGACATCTCTTACAAGTTCGGTACGCCGAATTTCTAATTGTATCCCGTATAAAACCCGGCTAATGATATACAACACGCTGGTTAAATCCAAATTGGACTATTTGATCGAGATCTGGGGCTGCGCTCCAAAAACTACCCTTAAGCCATTACAAACTGCCCAAAATAAAGTTATTAAAGCCCTATTTCACTTTGATAAACTAACACACACACTTATTCTGTACAAGAAAACTAAGTTGCTCAGCCTCAAACAGATATATACACAAAAAATATGCACTCTAATTAAAAAAATTATGTCTGGAGAGACTCGCACACGGACAACTTTTACTAAAAGAACCTACACACACAAATTACGAAATACGAATAAATTTAAGCTTTACGCACCTAGAACAGAATACGGCAAAAGAAATATACTTTACGATGGGACAAAAATATTTAACAATCTTCCAAATGTAATTAAAGAAATAACAAGCATGTATGTCTTCAAAGCTAAATTGAAGTCATATATCTATGAAAACATAGCAGTAGGTGAATAATAAAAAAAAAAAAAAAAATATACTTACATTTATATTATATACACACTAAAAAAAAAAAAAAAAAGTAACTATGATGTTAATATACCGGATTTGGCCAGAATGATAAGATATCTACATTGTTCGTGAATATATATATATATATATATTTTATGTAAGTATATATGTATACCTAAATCACTTAAACGGCAAGCCTAATCAAATATTGTTTGTGAGTACCTACTACTATTCTTTCTAACATGTTGATTTTTTCCGTAATTAAACTTAGAACTGTAATAATGCATATTGAAGTAATATTGTATGACCACATCCCTAGCACCAGAGAACTACCTTCAAATGTTTAATTGCGCAGCAGGTAAACAGAAAAAAGTAGAAATATTTTATCTATTACGCAGGAACTCCAAACTAGTTTCTACCAACAATAATATTTTAGGTATGCCTAAAATAATGCTTTTTCTTGTTTTGGGTCATTGAAAAACTAATAATAACTAAGGATTTTAAGTAGGTAAGTTAAGTTAAGTTAACATAAGTTTGAATTGTTTCGAATCATGTCAGTACGTAGATCATTTTTTGTTTCTATAAAGACTACCAACCTTACAATAATAAAACTGTACATAGTTTAAGCTCATTATAAGTGAACTGTAAAGTTCTTTATGAGTTAATAAAGATTCTTTAAACCGAAGTGATAAACGTGGGCCACCTGAGCTAATATAAGAAGAAAAACAATGACATTTCTAGGAAAAAACTAAAATGTCAGCGTCTAAAATAATCAAGCTAATTTAAAAAAAAACCTGCTAAAATCACCAGAATGCTCAAGCACATGTTTATGTAACGATTATTTAAATATTGTATACCAATGCTAGTTTAGGAATAAAATAATGAATCTGCTAAAAATAAAACAACCCAAGCACTTTGCATTTCATTTCGCAATCTCTTTAATTTTGTAGTCATTCGTTCAAAAATACTTACATACAGTCGCTTTAATTTCGTATGAATTCGTTCAAAAATACTTACATACAGTAAAAATGTGCATGCTTATTAATTTAAGTCGTTCCACGGTCGGTTTGAGATGTGGGTATTCCGGAAATCCAATTACATAATTTTAATGCGTCTAAAATTTTAAATTACCATAGACATAAACGAAATCGCGTCGCTTTGATAGTTCAATTGCAAATTAAAATGAGCCGTCGCTTTCATGGATAATCTTCTTGAAGTATATTTTGTAAGCAGTAGATTTTCTCAAAAACGGTGACCGTTATATACCTCCGTTATATACGTTTATATTTGAGGCTTCATTTATTTTTACACTAGAGAAAGAAAGAAAGAAATACGTTTATTCAATCAAAAACAGACACAAAATAAATATATAGTTAAAATAGGAAAAAAAAACAATTATTACAGAAAAAAAAAACAGATAGGTACATATAGAAAATTAACAAAATTATATAATTAATAGTTTACAAATAAATATATCTATACATAGGTAGTGAAGAGAAGTACAAAAAGATAGGTACCTACATAGGTACATAGGTAAGTAGTACGAACATATTATGTCTGCTGATTAAAAAGGCAAAAACTCAGCTTTTGTGCCTGGTCCGAAGACAAAGCGCTGTTTTTCAGTCTTGCCTGCGGGGAGGGGGGGGTTGACTTAAATAAATAGGGGAGAATGTGTAAAGTGATCTAGTGCGTGAGTGAGAGTGATACATGTAATGATTGAGAGTGCGGAGGGTTACACTAAGTACATTTAAATTTAATTTATAATTAGTGTATATTTTGTCATTGTTATATATCCAAATAAATTATTACTATACACGTTTTTGAAAATTAGAAATGATATGTGTGTTTATACCTACTATTTTACTTATTTTTTACTATCTTAATTAAACTTAGTAGATCTAAAGCATTTTGATTAAAACTCTCGACTAATATGAATTACTTATAATTTCAATGAAATTTTTCTAATACACATGATTTTGTTTTTACAATATTCATGTTAAATTACTGTTGAAGCAGTTTTTATAATCCATGTTGAATACTTTGTAATTTTATGCTTCATTGCCTATTTGACTTGGATCGCTAAAAATGTTCGGCATTTACACAATTATCGTTAAGAGCGTTGCAAAAGAGACGCCTGTGGTATAATTAAGCTTTTCCGTTAAAATAATATTTACTAAACAATAGTATTAAAAATTCAGTCATTGTACAATTGTCAAATCACGGTTATAGTTTCTAGGAAATCTATATAGAGTTTGCCCAACATAAACATCTTTATCAAATCTAAAATTAAGTAACATTGCAAGAAAAAATAATTTAAAGCAAATGGTACAAAACTTAAGAAATCATTACGTAGTTTTTTGTTGGTACGTGACTTTGCGCCTTTAAATATAGGTCTATCGGTCAAAACTGTGTGACATTGCTATACTATTACGCACTGGAATGCTATTAATGTGCCTTATCTACCAATTAATAACTTGACATTGTTAGCAACAAAAGTAGCTGCCATTATAAAAATATTATATTTAGGTTAATCGTATCAAGTATTACAAGTACCTAAAGTAACAAGTATCTAAAGACTTCTTTTTGTTTCATTACAGGTAGTGCATTGGAATAGAGAGCAGTGATCATTGACCCAGTCAGGGCCACACCGGAACCATTATGCCATATACATCCAGCAGACGACCAGCATTGTAAGCAGGATACCGTTAATTATGCCAACACATTAGACGCTCTACCAGCCACGATGGAAGACGTCACTCCCCGACCGAGCATAGAATACATCCCTCCGCTGCCGCCAAAAGTGAAGCAGAGAGGCGCCACTACATTCACCACAATCACAGCCGATGATGCGCAAAGTAACGGGTACGAAGACAGGCGAAACATGGACTCTCTAAGTTCGATGCACTCACACGTCCTTAATACGAAGAGCTCATCTGCAACGGTATTCATAGCGGCGACCCAGTCAGACCGACCCGCGATTACACCTGGCGCGGACGCACTCAACGGTCCACATGTGGTCACAATCAGAATCAACACGGATACCGATAAACCGAAACCGAAAATATCCAGTGTCCATCTCAAAAGTGACGTCGATTTCGACAGCTTCAAAATAAACGACCTCTACAAAAAGAACAGTCTCGTCAGACTGAATGTGGACGACCGCCCAAAAATCATAGAAAACGAAGATATATTGAAAACAGATAAAGCGCCGTATATTTATTGCAACTCGTACTTGAACTCTATGACGAGTATGGTAATGTCGAGCGGGCAGTGCTCGCCGAGTGACACGTTGGATTCCGGAACATGCAGTGACCTTGATGGAACACCGCCACCGCTACCTAAAAAAAAGACCTCAAAATCAAGCGCAAAAAAAGCTATCTCGGTCACCATGATAAGCTCGAGAAACGGGAGCTGTCAAAGTGAAGATTTTGAAGATAACGACTCGAACATATCGTGTGATTCGCTCAACAGCAGTGAGTTGAACAGCGTGCATGCCGATGAAAGTCAAGGCGAATACAAAAAAGAAAAAAGCGTAGAGCCACCTGTCGCACCAGCGATGCCATCTTTTGCCATCAAACCAAACAACGATGGCTTTCTACCGCAAGGTCTGCTCCAAGACATTAGAGACCGCACGGCGAAACTCAGCACGATTGAAACCGAAAGCGAATCCAGCGAGTTGCACGAGGACGCGTGCCAGAATATAAATGATCAATCTAATATGATATCAAAAGAAAGCGCACAGCTAACTTCTTTCCGTTTAGTGTCACAGCTAAACAGTGAGCAAAGGAGCTCTGATTCGGATTCTTTGCCATCATTGCCTTCACTGACGTCCAACACGTCCAAAACTTCAATAATAAGCGAGAGTACTTACGAGGAACGAAAGCAGGATAAAATAAAGCAAGAGTTATGCTACAGTAGTCATTATTTCGACACGGACAAGTTTTACGATTTCCACCTAAACGAGAAGCAGTTTGATGAAACAGTGAAAAGTGTGAGTGTGAAAAGTGAAAGTGAAGTTCCCGAGCTGGAATTTTTCGCGGGAATAAAGGATTATAAGAACGAGGATGGTACCTCAACGATCCGGAGTTCGAAGGGCACCATACGCGGTGTCAAGAACCGCGTGCGAGCCGGTATCGCAACGTTTCTACAGATGCAGACAACGACCAAGGTAAAATAGCTGTAATTGTCACACTTTTTAATTTTACTACAGTCTTTATGTTCTAACACACGTAGTGATTTTAGAGGTCAGTTTCGAAAGTGCTCCGCGCGTTGTCTGGTTTATTAAAATTAACATTTTGCTTGTCGATGTTATTCAAAATTGAACCTTCATGGGGAGTTGTCGAGAAGAATGGCTAAGAACAGGTGAACAATCGAGACTTGTAATTACATTCAGAATTATGAACGGACGTGCCGTGAGGTCGCAGAATAGCTATTAGTTCCCCACTGTAAAGTGTTTAACAATAAACAACAATGACGTTTTGTTTAAGTTTGTCATTTGTTTAATTGGTGACTGGAAAACAGGTGTTGCTTAACCTGCATGTTAGTAATAATAACCTAAAATTCACATTTCACAACTTACCTACTGACAGAAAAGAAACAAAGTATCACAATTACAAATTTACTGAGGTAGTAATTAAATTAAATTTGATCTCAACAACAGCTCTAAATCATTTTTATCTTATAATATTAGCTCAAACTTTTACATCTACTGGCGCAAAAGATTTAAGTCTTGCAGTTTGCATGTAAAATAATAACACAAATCGCATACCTCAAACGCAATATCGCACCTCTAAACGTACATAGTATCGCCTTCATAAAGCCGGCTAATAAATACAGTTCCAGATGAATAACTAAAAAAAAGATGAATAAATACATCGTCAAACCCACGATATCGAACGTACGAGCACAGATTGAAATCGACGGATCTTTTTGTTCACGTGAGATGGAACTATTATTCTGTGTTATATGTTAAGCCGAGGTTCTTATACTGCGATGTCAGTTACTTAAAGACCGGTTTTCATCAAGCAAATACTTATTCTATCCCCACTGTATTAAAACAGACGAAAATCTATTTATATTGTTTTTTCTTCAGAGATTTCTCACTACATAAACGCTAAGAACGATTTTTCGTTTACACTAAAAGATCCAAAAATAAAGTTCTCGTTTTAGTTCTAGCTCTATGTATGTTGTTTTGTTTTATACGCATCTTTTATGTCAGCAGTATCTGAGGGGCTTTGATATTTGTAAAGGGATATTATAAACTAAACCTTTTTAAATAAAACACTTGCCTCTTTTAACAAAGCTGAAGTTGACATTTGACGACAATATATTTACTCTATTTTTTATAAATTCTAAAGTTTTCGAATATCAAGTAATGATAAATTTATATTTCCTCTTATTTTGCATGTTCTTTAAACTAATTTTTTGAGTATTAAGCCGAAGGAAATTCAAACTGCGTGCTTATCACTAGCTAATACCGGGAGTGAAACTCGTATGTGTTATTCATAATTCGCAGTCTTATAACATGACAGTTGACATGTCATGTCAAATGCAGTATAATGCTCATCATATAGCGGTCGCCGTTTCTAACAAACAGTATCTAACAAGCAAGTCAATGAAACTAACTAGATTTTCTACAAGACTGAGTTCTAGACGTGTTTTACGATTTATGTCGAGTTTTGCGTGAATTGATGTGATTTGCTGAGCGTTCGGTTGAGTTTAATGATTTAATTACTGTTTATGTTTTGTTAAAATAGTTTTTACGTTATCTGATTTATAATGGATAACGAATAAAAAATGCAACGAAATTATCGACAAACAAAACGAAAACTACAAAAATGTTTTTTTAAACTTCATTCTTTATTTATAAATAAATCTAATATTAAATTTATTTAGTACAAGATTTGATGGTACAAGTTTTTATTTCTAAATATTAATTTATTTTATCCAAACAATAAGATTTAAAATTTATAAAATATCATGAGTTATTGATTTCATATAGATATATAAAAATGAGTGTACCTATTTATTTATTAATTAATTAGTTAATTGGTTTGTTTGTTACATTAAAACTATGTTAAGTGGTACTTTCCCAACATTGCAAGCAGCTGCAAAACTGATTGCAACATTGATACAATTTTCACATCAATCAGCAATCAGAGTAGTTTCTATACTTTCTCATTTCTTGTTGAATCGCTCGTTCTTCCGATAACGTGGGACCTTCTTTATAGGAAATCATAATTTTAATTGAAACCGGTGGTGAAATGCGGAAACTCTGTTAATTAAATAAAATAAATAATGCTGGACAATCCACACAACATCATTTAGCACCAAGCTAAGCAGAGCTTGTGTTATGGGTACTTGAAGACTGACATACTTAATACAATACAGTACATAGATAAATATTTTATATTATACATATAGAACACCCGGAACATTTGCAGATCGTACAAACATTTTTCCCAAGGCGGGAATCGATCCTGCAACCTCCGCGTTGCAGGCGGACCTTCGCCCGCGCCACATCGGTCGTCAAATTCAATGTATTATCAACGCGTGTAAGTTTTTTGCACTAGTATTGACAACTTGATAGATTTATTGCTTAGTTTCTAACAGCTGTACATACGGTACATGCATTATGCAAAATAAAACTATTATAAACAATTTCCAAACTCAGTTTCAATCATCAACAAACATGTTTTTTATTTACTTAAGTAATTACTTTTTGACTTCGATTTAAAATAATAATAAATATTCACGGACATTTCACACAACACACTCTAAAGTCCCAAACTATGCAAAGCATTTACTAAGGAACTAGACTGCTGGTAGATTACTTAACAACATTTTTAAATACATACATAGAAACACCCTGACACAAAACATACATTTATGTTAATCAACCAAACATTTGCTATGGGTGAGAATCGAACCCACGACCCACAGCACGGAAGGCAGAGCTACTACCAACTGAGCTATGACGCCCGTCTAGATAATATCAATATCAACCAATCTCCTGAACACTTAAAAAAAACCGAAAGTAAAAAATAAAATTAAAAGTATTCGATCACCAGCCGGAACAGCCTTGACTTTTCGTGAGTAACTTTCATGTGGCGAACAAAAAAACATTTGCATATACCCGCATTGCTTCACGTTTTATTGTCGTCTAGAGCACGAATAAATGTGACAATCGTAAACGAAACAGTGATTTGAGATACATTGCGCATCAACATCAGCTTTATTGTCGAACGTTGCAGCGGTAGCACGCAGTGTGTTTTAAATAGGTTTTGATGTTATTTATGTTGCCACTATAACATCAAATATTTATAAAACTTTTTAACAAAAAAATAAACCACTGAAAAAAGCTGCAAATCAAAATATAACATTTATTTTATCCTTATTAGTAAATAAACCTTAAAAGGGTTAAGTTTACGGTAGGGTGTTTCATAGTAAAATAAGTCAGAAATGATGGGTACTCCACGCCCTTAACAGATCTAGCACGATTTTCTAGTAACCCTGTATACAGTTATTACCCAAAGCGACGCAAATAAAACTATAAACGACAGGTGCCCATAATAACACAATCGGATATCATCGATACAATCAGGAATCGATAATTTCCTGATAGCGACAATATAATTGCATAGGTATCCGATGCTTCCGAACGTATAAATATGTTAATTTTTAACGAGTTCACTTTCTTCCTGAAGATGTTACAGTAGGAAAGTGAGTGTGACCAACAACCGTGATTGAAAGATAAGATTTTATACTTGGATTTAAATTAATAAATAATAAATATACATGGACGTTTTACACATCACAGTCTAAAACTAAGCAAAGCTTGTACCATGAGAACTAGCTTGATATAATACTTTACATAAATACATACATTTCTTTTGTAAATACATACCTACATAGAATACATAGTAACACCCAGACACAGAACAAATATTTATGATATAGTTCATCACACAAACATTTGCTCTGGGTGGGAATCAAACCCACGACCCACAGCATGGAAGGCAGCTGAGCTGTGACGCCTGTCATTTATTTAAATAACTTTCCTATTTTAATCAAATCTTAATTTGAAACTCAACCTGCCCATTATTTAATAATTTAAAGGGCTTTACACATATTTATATTCATTAAAACCGGCCTATTCAATTAATGAACATATAAACATAAGGTCAAGTTCAAAAGCTATTTAAAAGTAGGTAAATAGGTCTTGTAAAGGTCACTCGTGGCTTATGTTTATCAAATTAAGTGAGATTTAAGAATACACAGGCAATCTTACTAATTTTATTGTCTAGCTTCTTCTTTTTATTATGTCCGTTTCATATTATTTTTCGAAACTTAAGTATCATACGAGTTTGATAAAAATGGCACTTAGAATTAGACGATTCATAATGTTGTTTTTCTTTGACAGGCCTCACAGCTCAGTTGGTAGTAGCTCTGCCCTTCATGCTGTGGGTCGTGGGTTCGATTCCCACAGAGCAAATGTTTGTGTGATGAACATAAATATTTATTCTGTGTCTAGTTGTTACTTTGTATTACCTATTGTTACTATATTCTATGTAAAAGTATAGTTTTACAAAAAAAATAATGTATTTGTGTATTCTATCAGCAATCTAGTTTCCATAATACACGCTTTGCTTGGGACTAGAGTGTGATGTGATGTGTGAAATGTCCATGTTTTTTTTTTATTCTACATATTTATTTTTTATAATCTTCTTGATGGTTTATAACTAGTAGTTACTTTTAACTCGATTCGAGTAGAACTCTGCTATAGTTTTCATTATAAACGGGATATTTACCACGATTTGTGAATCTGATTATTTCCCGATATTGCAACTGTGCCGAAATATCGGGAAATAATCAAAGTCACAAATCATGGTAAATATCCCGTTTGTAATGAAAACTATGTTCAAAACCGTAATAGTTTCAAATATTAGAACTCTGTAGGTCTACCATGAGTTTTTACTATACTATATTTACTATACTCGCTAGCGTCTGTAGTTAAAAAAAAAATGGTAGCACTCCGGGAGTGCCGGCAGAAGTGAAAACTTCAATATTAACGTTGTGTTTTCACTTTTAAGTTTTCACTTCAAAAATATAACCACAGTCGTCATAATGACAATGACAATCACAATGACACAGACACATTCGCGCAAGCGCGAATGTGTTTTCACTTTTAAGTTTTCACTTCAAAAATATAACCACAGTCGTCATAATGACAATGACAATCACAATGACACAGACACATTCGCGCAAGCGCGAATGTGTCTGTGTCATTGTGATTGTGTCATGTCATTGTGTAACATTCGCGCAAGCGCGAATGTGTTTTCACTTTTAAGTTTTCACTTCAAAAATATAACCACAGTCGTCATAATGACAATGACAATCACAATGACACAGACACATTCGCGCAAGCGCGAATGTGTCTGTGTCATTGTGATTGTGTCATGTCATTGTGTAACATTCGCGCAAGCGCGAATGTGACACAACGCGAATGTGACGAAGACAACGAAGACACACTGACACAGACACATTCGCGCAAGCGCGAATGTGTCTGTGTCAGTGTGATTGTGTCATGTCGACACAACGACAATGACAATGACAATGACACATTCGCGCAAGCGCGAATGTGTCTGTGTTTTCACTTTTAAGTTTTCACTTCAAAAATATAACCACAGTCGTCATAATGACAATGACAATCACAATGACACAGACACATTCGCGCAAGCGCGAATGTGTCTGTGTCATTGTGATTGTGTCATGTCATTGTGTCACATTCGCGCTTGCGCGAACTACGTAACTACTGTAGTAAAGTCAGGCGATTTTACTGTGACATCTCATGGTAGATACACTGTACCTCACCATGAGTTGTCACAGTAAAATCGTCTGACTTTACTACAGTAGTTACGTCAATATTAGTATGACGAATTTTAGTACCCAACTATCCGCTAGAGGCGCTGTACAAATCTTCATACATTTTTTTAACTACAGACGCTAGCGAGTATAGTAAATATAGTAAAGTAAAAACTCATGGTTGAGCTACTGGTATTCTTTTCTATATGTAAATAACGCAAGGTCAGTATAATAGGTAAATAGCACACTGTGGTTTATGTTTATTGATAAACAAATGAGACGTGATTGTACAGATTGGAGCTAACGGACTAGTTTCTCTGTGGTCAGGTAACATACATTTTGATAGATAAACTATTGTACCACAAAATTAGAAAATATAAAGGAGACATGGCACTTTCGGCCACGACCACTACAAAAGACTTCCCTCAGGGTTGCCACATAGCTAAAAACGGCTTTTACAGGCCAATATTTTACTATTGTATTTATTTTTCCGAAACATGAACATGTAATTTTTTAACAAACGAATACGTGGTCAACTTAACGGTTCTGAATTTCAAGTAACTTTTTTTTTAAATTATATAAACTGTCCCACCGCTGAGCAAAGGTCTCTCCCCTTTTCCTCCATTCCTTTCTATCAGCCGCCGCTTCCCCCCAGGCTCCGTCATAAGTATCCAAGTCGTCACGCCAAGTATCACTGCGTTAGAAATCGCAATTTTTTTATATTATTTCAGTCGACAATGGCCTTTTTTAATCATTACATCTGACATCTTCTTGAGTAGCCTTTTAAAATGCGTTTTAAATATTAGTTGTCGAATGCGATTAAAGTCGGTATTTTGTAAATATATGATACCATTAAATGAATTCTCCATAATATCTGTAGATCAATATTTTTATATTTTATTATTGCAACGTTATTTGATTTTTAACATGATCTATAAAATAAACGTTGTCGCCCGCACTGCGAAAGAACGCGGAAGAGCCTCTTACGGTAACTGATGTTGCTTCATTCTTCAACTCACTTTACGGTTGCTTGACGAATTCTTTGTCAGTCTTTATTAACACTGTATGAAATTATGTTTTTAATGCTGTAGAATTTTTTTGTGATATATACTTTAGATTATATTCTTTAGATTATATACTTTAGATTATATTTTAAAACGACTTCAAGAAAAATATTTTTTAACAAGTTTTTGACATCTTGTTGACAGTATAATTATATTATCCGTTGATAAATCTATTTCTATAAGATTTCTTTTTAACTGACAAGTTAGTCAATACCTTCTCAATTATTGTATACTTACACTTTAATTTAAAAAGTTCTTTTTTAATATCTAAAAAAATGCTTTTTACGTGTCTTCCAGATAATTTTAGTAAACTAATTGATAAAAGCTGATGTTTATCGTGTCGTGTAGTTCTATTTAAAGATCCGAATTTGACCTAGTTTTTGAATTATCCTAAATAATGAAATTGTATATTACATAATACTGAAGTAAAGAGAGAAGAGACCTTTTTGCCCAATAGTGGGACGGGAACAAAAAAACTTATTCACTACTTGAACCATTTTCTCGACCTTTAAGGTTGGCAGGCAGAAAATGCTTATAGCATTAAGCCCACCTTTTGTACATTAGTGATATTTGTGCAATAAAGTGTTAAATAAAATAATAATAATAAGTATGTCATTAAAGTTCTGCAGTTTTTTAATTAAATAACAAAACAACTTGTTACTTGTAGGTACAATTTTTACTGTGTACATTACTGTTGTATACATTACTGAAGCGTACAATCAAAAGGTGTGGGTTGTACAGTATTTTGAAAGAGTTATGTCTTCATTATGTGGGACCACACAGTGACTACCTACTTTCATTTTCGTATTTCTGACCACCTACATGTACGGAAATTTACGTAATTTTGTATACAGGGTGTGTAATAAACAAAGCAATACAGAAAATGTCACAGTCCTGTAAAAAGGCATTTGATTGCGTTTTTAATAAATAGTACAACTGGTAGTACTTTGAACCTTTTTGTTCGCCATTTTTTGGATACAGTTTCATCAATTCAATGGATGTCAACTCAAAAAACCTGTAGTTGTGGTTTTACCTTATATGCTTTTTCTATGGTCGTGGGTTCAATCCTCATCTAAAACAAATATTTGTAAGAAAAACTTAAGATGTTACAAAATTATTGTAGTTTAATCTCACAAGCATTTCTTAGTTTGTAAACGACATAGCGTTATTTTTAATTATTTTTATATTATTTATTATTTAGTAATAATATTATTATTAGAAAAGATATTAAAATAAATTCAATAACAAAAAGCTCATTAACAGATATGATAAACAAACCTCATTGAAAATAATTGCAATAAATAAAATTGTTTTCCTACAAAGCCCTAGGTTTTGATTGATTTATTCAACCATTAAATAAATAAATAATGCTGGACAATCCACACAACATCATCTAGCCCCAAGCTGATGATGTCCTCCACAACGTATCCGTCGATGGCGAACCTTGATGAAGGATTTATTTATTTTACTTTTTAATTCTAGTTTTAAGTTTATATTATTTAATATTATACATTACTTTCCTACTTAATTTCTATTAATATGCGATCTGATATGACTTGCGAAGCCAAATTTGGTTTTAAAAACTTAATCACAAGATGGACAATACAACTGGCCAGAGGAATTTTGGGTGTAATTGTAAATGATCTTAGGCTTTACTTTTTGAGCTTGTGTTATGGGTAATAAAAGACTGACATACAGACACAATACAAAACATTACATAGATAGATATTTTTATTATACATATAAAATACCCAGAACACCCAACATTGATAAATATGCCATTGAAAAATATGAATGATAAATGAATGAATGAAAAAAACAACCTTACCAAGAAAGTTTGGAATGTCAACAGGTAGGTACCTAAACCTCAGAGCGCAGTGTGAAAGTTCAGGAGATTAGCACTAGTTTTGACGTTTTCGATGATTGAGCGAGTTTGTAAATAAATAAATAAATAAAAATAAATAATGCTGGACAATCCACACAACATCATCTAGCCCCAAGCTAAGCAGAGCTTGTGTTATGGGTACTAGAAGACTGACATACTTAATACAATATAATACATAGATAGATATTTTTTATTATACATATAACACCCAGAACACCCGGAATAAATATTTGCAGAACATACAAACATTTATCCCGAGGCGGGAATCGAACCCGCAACCTTCCGCGTCGCAGGCGGACCATCGCCCACCGCGCCACATCGGTCGTCAAACAAACATCAAACATCTATGTTGTTACATGGGAAGGGACAAGAGGGTGCATCTATGTTTGCGCAAACATTTATGCACCATAATATGTCCTGCGCAACGGACTGTTTCTGGATACTGGCACTCGGAAGTTTTAAAAGCCCCGTGGCGATAGATTGAGGTAGAGAGGTCTGGCTTTGCAAGTCGGGCTTTGTCTGAGGTCTGCACACGGGCGGCAGTGGGGAGAGTGGTCGTTTTTACGCTGCACTGGAGCAACAGCGTAAATTGGGCAGCACCCTGTGCGACAAAGCAGCCCTATTTAGGGAGGCACTGCTTTCCTCGCTCAGCCGAGGAGGGAGCTAGAAAAGGTGCTCCAAACAAATGCTTGTTGACTTGCCCTAAGTGTGGACGTACCTTTTCTAACAAGGTTGGGTACGCAAGTCATAAAAAGGCGCACGAAAGATCAGAACTACGAAACCTGTGTAATTGATCGTTGGGTTCGTGCGCGAGTTACATATGATTATCCAGATGTTCTCAGTCGCCATTGCCGAAATCGGTTCGGAAATCATCATTTATTTATTTATTGTGTAACAAAATCCACAGCTCTTAGATTAAAATGAAATAAACTAATTTACAATACAGACAGCCAAAAACGGATTTACATTTTTAGAATATAACATGCACTTAACTAAAAAATCGACCGACAGTCACTATTTATAGTAATAACAATAAAAAAAAAGTAGTTAATAAATGTAGATAAGATAAAAACCTTATAGCACACAGAAGAGAATTTTACACACAAGAAACATTAAATCTACAGCACAACGGGCGGCCTTATCGCTAAAAGCGATCTCTTCCAGTTGGATATGATTTTTTTTCAAGTGTATCGGTAACTTTTGAAACAAATTCAATGTATTGTGACTAAATCTTTTCTAAATGTTTTTTTTTAATATCTTACTAGTGCTAACCGCACACATTCTATAAGGAGTACCGAAAGTGGAATACGAAATAACCCACAGAGTAAACAATAAATTAGGTGGTAAAGACTTGTAGCTAGCTTTGAAATACCGGTATTCAATATATTTCCTTATTTTTCCTGCATTTTTGTATGGGCTTTTGAAATACCGGTATTCAATAAATTTCCTGATTTTTCCTGCATTTTTGAATGGGCTAAGATTGCCTGGGATTTATTCAAGGGCTTTATAGAACTCTTTTAACATTACAAGTTTTCAAGTTCATAATTTTGTTTTAAAATAACCGTGGGTAAGAATAACATTATTTTATTAAAACTAGATATTGAGGAAAAGCTTTGAAAAATTTGATAAATAAGTAATATGCAAAAAAAGTCATAAAATCTATAAATACCTTGTGCTGAGAAACGATTAGAAATAAAAGTAGAAAAATTGTAATATAATACCTACTTACTACATGCGGAATAGTACCAGTAGCTCTACCATGAGTTTTTACTATACTATTATATACTATACTAGCTAGCGTCTGTAGTTAAAAAAATGTATGAAGATTTGTACAGCGCCTCTAGCGGATAGTTGGGTACTAAAATTCGTAATACTAATATTGACGTAACTACTGTAGTAAAGTCAGGTGATTTTACTGTGACAACTCATGGTAGAGGTACAGGAAAACAGAACCGATATACAGATGTCTCACGAATGACCACAAAGTAAAGGTGAACGCGCACTTGTCTGATACGAACAGAGCAAACGAATTTAACTAGTCCTAGTAACACGTAAAATAAAGAAATAAGCAAGTTACTATGAGAAAATGATAAGAATGATAAGTATTAATGTTTTTAACAAATACAATAACAGAATATTTTAGGAAAATGGGAAGTAGGTATAGAAAAACAATAATCAAAAAAAATATTATTAGTATCTATTAATTAGATATTGTTTCTTTATGAGAAAGACAAAAAAAAAACTAAATTTATTATTGGGTTTCATATAAATTTAATAATAATTTAATAAATGAAAAAAAAAACCACTAACTTATGTAACACAAAAAAAAGTTTACAAACGGTAAATTCCATTTGCTTTGTGCAAACAAATGAGCATTCGCCTTAATCCGCCATTGAACCAGATCGCATGGTGCACTAGACCACCTGTCTGACACTAATCATGTTATAATTTTGGATGTGGCATTTGTATCCCACTAAAAAATTATTAAAAGAATACGAATAATTTATTCGCATAATATAATATGTCTTAATTTACACAAATATAAATAAATGACCTTAGACATTTTTTATGAAAATTAAATTTTGTGACAGGCGTCACAACTCAGTTGGTAGTAGCTCTGCCTTCTATGCTGTAATAAATAAAATAATAAATAAAAACAGAAAATCTTGGAAATCCTCTGTATTGACGGATAGATGAGAAGAAAATAAGATTACAATATTTAGGTACCAACATTATAACATAATTAGTTAGTGATAAGGCCGATATTGTTTATCATAGAGTTTTGTTGTTAAGTTAAGGTGGTAAACAATTAAGTATTTTAAATTTACATGGAAAGAGGACGTGGAGGCGTGGCGCATACCGGTAACAGCTAAGTAGCACGGCTAAGTAGTGTCTAGTCTGGCTAATCTTTCCAACACGATGCTACAACAAAATACAGTTGTAGCATCGACACGATAAGAAGAAGATCTACCTATCTATCTACCCTACGACTTAGTTGATAGATATCTACATATCTAGTTACCCTAGGACTTAAATTGTTCAAAATACCACATCCAAATCAGTCGAGACATACATCCATGTGAATTGGATCAAGTTTATAGTTCTTCTCAGCGTAGGCGCTCTGTGGGCTCAAGGCAAGCCGCGTGCCTCGCATAGTATACTTACTAATTAACTAGCCTATTGTGGATTAGTTTTACTCTATGATATAAAAATTAAATGAAGATAAATTTATTGCACTGAACAACAAAGAAATCACAAAAATTAAGATATCTAAGCATTTATATATCGCAATAAATTATAGTGGCTTTAATTATAATGATTATTATCTATAAAAAAGGGAAAAAAGTATCTAACGTTTACTTAAATACATTTTTAGTCACAAACAATATTTAATATTTGAGTTTAATCGAAATAAGTAGCGCAGTAAATTGGTCACTGTCACATTTGTTCATGTTTTTTAACCTCCGACGCAAAATCGAGGGCGTGTTATAAGTTTAGGGAGTGTGTATGTCTCTGTTTGTCTGTGACATTGTAGTCCCCGAACCGGTGAACACATTTTATTTTTGGGTTGGTTTTAAGGTGTAGTCGATAGTACCCTATGTATGATAAAAATCGGTCTATTTTTTCTATCGTCTTCAAAGAAATTCTTCTCCAATTTTCTCGTCACATAGCGTGTTGGAACGCATAACTGATACCGTGGTTAGAACGGTTGGTTAGACAATATTGATTGATTGTTGAGATAAAACTATGCTAATGTGGTGATTCCTACTTAGTATTGATTGTAGGATCCAGAGACAGTAAATTATATTGAACTAAACAATACGTATAATAATTTCTGATCGGGATTTTACCGCGTTTCTTATTATTAGCAAACACTGGATGAGAAGACCTGAAGACCGGGCTAAGTGGCGCGCCTTGGGGGAGACCTACGTCCAGCAGTGGACTGATATAAGTTGATGATGATGATAATAATTATGATATTTTACTAAGAGTTCTGATCGTGAAAGTTTAAAAAATTATAAATCTATTTGCTGTTGGTATTGTTTTATACAAAAACAACAAAATAGACAACAATGAAATAGGAGTTACAGGTAATTTGGTATAACTGGGTCTATAGTGGGTTCAATCCCACACCAAGCACTGCCACTGATTGATGTTACAAACTTTAATATTATTAATCCTGTGTAGGTATTTTTATGAGTACGTATTTTAATTTTAAAGTAAAAAAAATACTTATAATAATTGATCTGTAAAAAAAGCTTTGTTTCTTTGACAATCAATGTTTTCAACCGCAAGTTAGTGATTAATCA
This sequence comes from Ecliptopera silaceata, assembly GCA_932527185.1. Classification (NCBI taxonomy): domain Eukaryota; kingdom Metazoa; phylum Arthropoda; class Insecta; order Lepidoptera; family Geometridae; genus Ecliptopera; species Ecliptopera silaceata. The sequence goes on from OW052211.1 coordinate 6,179,758, forward strand.
CCTTGTAATGGTCATTGTTATTAATAGCAAATAGTAATCGATATAAATGATCTCAACAATCGTGTTACTAATTATTAACTAGTTGTAATACAAATATGATATAAGCAACTGCATCCATATTTATAACTATAGTACTACTAGCTGACTTAGAAATGTTACTACTATCGTATTAAAATAAAAATAGTAACGTTATTTTTGGTTACTGACATAAATAAATAAATAATGCTGGACAATTCACATAACATCATCTAGCCCCAAGCTAAGCAGAGCTTGTGTTATGGGTACTAGAAGACTGACATACTTAATACAATACATTACATAGATAGATATTTTTTATTATACATATAATACCCAGAACACCCGGAATAAATATTTGCAGAACATACAAACATTTATCCCAAGGCGGGAATCGAACCTGCAACCTTCCGCGTCGCAGGCGGACCTTCGCCCACCGCGCCACATCGGCCGTCAAACATAAAACTGCAGACTACTGAAAGTGTTAGATAATTATGTTATAATTTCGTAATACGCTCTTCTGCAGCTTATATTCTAACTGATCTTTAAAATTCTCCGTAAATTTATAAAAAAAAATATTCTTTTACACTATTGTACTATGTATTACAATCTGCCTTCCATTCTACTTGCTTGGTTTAAATGGAATAAGACAATTCTGTGAGAAATCCACATTTAAAATTTCCAAAAACTTATTTTTTGACTGTTTGTACATTTCCGGAATAGTACATCCAGAATCCTATACACCTAGTGCGCATGCAGCTTAATAAAGTTATCATTTATGAGGTCATCGCCCGCTTGTAATCCCTTTCGCAAAGGTCATTTAAATCACGAATTTCCAAAATCAGCTATCAAATTACAAAAACACTAAAACAAAAATTCTTCGAAATCAAATATCCTTCCCACACTTGATAACTTCGTGATGAAACGGTAGTTACAGAAGTTAAGTTTTTTCGACATGCGTGTTTGTTTATCACGCAAATTGCTAAATCTAGTATTATTAACTTAATGGATTAGTTATCGTTATTGCCACCGTGTTATTCTTTTCTTTTATTTAAGCTATTCCATGACAAAGATCTCTTCTAAACTTTTCCACTCATCTCGTGATCGATGATCCACCTCTCCGTCAGTTTAGCTAGTAAAAGTTTGAGAGTGTAAAACTGATGCCAATACAGTAGCGTCTAGGTCAGCTGTGATTTTGTATGGAGTCGTTTGAAAAACATAGTTAGATTTACACGGCGATGACTGTCTAAAGTTCACCAACACCCTTTAAATATAGACAAAAGAAAGTCAACATCAGAACACAAAATACCTGAATACACCTTTGGAAAGTGGACCAAGCATCGTCCAGTTTCCATCGGACCGGTACACCGATAGAAACCGGTAAAAACCGGTTCAGTAATGAATGGTGCGCCCGGAACCCATACTGGTTTACCTTACAAGGTCGCGGGGCGGGATCGTGATGGTATTGAGATAGTGAGCTTCGGCATTGAATAGCTAATAGTGTGGCAGTTCTAGCTTTAAATAGCTAGGGATTGCTTTGATAGTCCAGTCAAAATAGACATTCCAGCTTGCATTAATTCCCAACAAGCTGGATTTTTGTACAGGCCTTGAATACGTCATTACAAATGATATGTCAAAAGTCCCCATCGATCCCGCATGTGCGTTGTTTTTTATTCCAGGTTAAAAGTCATAAATTTGCGTTTTTTGCGTATATCTCTGAAACAACGAGAGCTATCGAAAAATGGTTCAGACAAAGTTTGTACATCGTAAAATTGTCTACAAAAATACCTCTACACTTTTCTTCTACAAAGCATCGCTTTCGAGATATAGTGACTTTAGACCGCAGGAAAATCGTCGAAGATGCTGCGTTTTTTTTCATTTCAGCCGTTTTATCTGCTTCATTGCCACAGAACAAACCGAATTTCTTGAAATTTACTGGAAAGGGTGATGGGTTCGATGCGTTAGTCCTCCTCCGAGGTAATAAATCGTCTTTTTGTTTCAAGAAATACTGTTCATTCTATGGCAATGAAGCATATAAAACGGCTGAAATGAAAAAAACGCAGCATTTTAGTAGATTTTCCTGCGGTCTAAAGTCACTATATCCCGAAAGCGATGCTTTGTAGAAGAAAAGTGTTGAGATTATTTTGTAGACAATTTTACGATCTACAAACTTTGCCTGAACCACTTTTCAATAGCTTTCGTTGTTTCAGAGATATAAGCAAAAAATGCAAATTTATGACCTTTGACCTCGAATAAAAAACAACGCACAAGCGGGATCGATGGGGACTTTTGACATATCATTTATAATGACGTATTCCAGGCCTGTACAAAAATCCAGCTTGTTGGGAATTAATGCAAACTGAAGTCATAATTTTAGTCTATTTTGACTGGACTATGAAGTATTATTTTAAAAGGCTAGAGCAAATCCGCACCAAGCGTTTTGCTTCTACTTTTATAATGCGGTCAGCCAAAGAGTGGAACTCGTTGCCGGCGTCTGTGTTTGCCGAGTCCTATAATTTGGATATTTTTAAAAGACGTGTGTATGGGAAGCTTAGTGTAGGACGCCCTCTGGCGAGATGGAGCGACGATCTACGGATTGTAGCTGGCAAACACTGGATGAGAAGGGCCGAAGACCGGGCTCAGTGGCGCGTCTTGGGAGAGACCTACGTCCAGCAGTGGACTGATATAGGTTGATGATGATGATGATGAATCTTCTAGGCAAGTGTGCTACATCGTTAGACCGCATCGTCACTTAACTTCAGGTGAGATCGCGGTCAAACGCTTGCCAATAATTTGTAAAAAAAAACTTCTTACAGTCATTTGCATTTTCTTCACCGAATTTTACGTGTAATGCTGGGGCCACATTAGCGGGATCGAGATACGATAAAAAAACATTATTCATCCAAAAAGAACTAATGCAATTAATATATGTATTATTAACATTATATATATAGTGTCGAACACTCATTTTAAAGAATTAAATTTCATTTTGGAAATGCTTGATTCTAAGTACGGTGGTACCTACTTCTAAACAAACTCTTTCGAAAAAGTCTTCTACTACTTTATCTACGGTCTATTTTCTGGTATATTTAATTAATTATATGTTCGTGATAACATGATACAAATAAAACGATTAATTTATTTCTAAAATACCTTATTGCTTCCTATTTAACACCTACGATCAAAACCTTGAGGTTTTTGTATCGACTGTCATAATAAAACTGTTTTAAATCAACTAGATTGGATACTTACATATCAATAAAATATTATATAGATATCATAAAAATACGTGTGAATTTTTAAATTATCAAATGATAGACTAAGCAAATAGGTACCTACTTTTAAAATAAATAAATAATATTTTTTTAAATAAGGCCCGATGAAAGTATAAAAATAAATGTATAAATCAGTGTTAGTAGTTATTTTATTGACATAAGAAGGGTTTTTAGGTAATTACTGAGGATGTACCTTGTGGCGTATTGCATCCATCACTATATTTTAATAATTATATATTTAAATAGAAGATATTTTAAAATGGGTATTATGATAGCATACTACAAGTATGTTTATTATTATTTTTTTGTTACAATCCTAAATAATACTATTAAAATATTAGTGTCAGGCAAGTTTTTAATTACTTATTTTAATACAAGGCATCTAAATAACCAACTTTAATAAACTTCTTTTATCTTCAATCAAATGTACTTATCAATAAAATCACAAGAATCACTTTGAATTGTTTTAGATAGAATATAAATTAAAATATATAAGGAACCCCAAAAAACCTGCAATCTAAAATAATTGCCTTTTCAACCAAATTCAAGGTCTCCCAATCACCTGTTATGGTTGAAAACATTATTTAAACACTTGACATTCAAATCAATAATTGCATACTTTTCAAATATCTGATTGAGTTCAATAATACATTATTATTATTAACAACTTGTTTTGACTAAGTACCTCTGACTTAAGAAATAGATAAAATCAATTCATTTTATTGAATGCTTTAGTGTGTAATATAATAAAACAAAATATAACAAACAAAAATATTATGATATTAAAAAAAGATTTTTTTGTGGTTTTTTTAACAAAATAATATTTATCCACTGGCTCGCAACTTTGTCATGTTATTGTTATATCATAATATTTATGTTTGATAGGTATATTTTGTTTTATTATATTAAGATATTGTTTTCGTTAAATATAGTAAAATTGCTTTAAAATCATATGACTTAAGCACATAAAACCATGCATTAGGTTAACGTATTTAATTGAATAAAGTAATTAAAACAATTTCAAAATCTAGGTAACAATTTCAAAGCAGTTCCAACATATTTCTAATACTTGGAAATAGTTTAAGTAACTTAGTAACTTCGTACTTACCGTTTTCATGTCAAATGAAGCAACACAGTTTAAGTTAATGGTTTGTTAAACCGTACTGAAGTAGGTGTGCAACATTACTTAATGTTGTAGATTAACTTTAAGTATTAAGAATACCTATAGTAGACAGGCGTCACAGCTTGGTGGGTAGTAGATCTGCCTTCCATGCTGTGGGTTGTGGGTTCGATTCCCATCCAGAGCAAATGTTTGTGTGATGAACATAAATATTTGTTTTGTGTCTGAGTGTTACTACGTATTCTTTGTATGTATTTACAAAAAAAATGTTTATAAGTACTCTACCAGTAATCTAGTTCCCATAGTACAAGCTTTGCTTAGTATGGGACTAGAGTGTGATGTGTGGAATGTCCATGAATACATATTTATTTATGGTATAAAATATTCATGGAGACGCAATGCCTAATGCAAACTAAGCAAAACTATATAGTGTGTTGATACAATACTTATACTTCTTAGTAAATACATACAAAATGTCGTAAATAGTAACACCCGAATACAAATCGAACATCAATGTATTTTCTCATTGGGGATCGAACCCACGACCCACAGCATAGAAGGCAGACCTACTACCAACAATATGTTGCTGTCGCAAAGTTCTACATGAACTTGTTTGGAATTGTTATTGTTCAATTGACACACAAGAAGAAGAAGACCAACAGAGTTGTAACGATTTTAAAAAACTATTTAAATTGTATTTAGGTATCGAGATTTTAATTTATCATCTAATTTTCACACTTTTTCTCATACATTTTAAAAATATTTGCATATTAGTTTTAACAAATATCTCTTATTATTTTTAAAAAGGTTTCCGTCACATTACAAAACATTTTTAGGTGCGCCTAATTCAATATTAACACCGTAAGTAAATATTTAACATGTTTGAACTCCGCAAGAGTCGTGAGATTTTTTTGCAATTTGACATATTTTTATATTTGAGTAATGTATGCATTATTTTCACATACGAATTCACAATAGATTTGTTATGATATGTGAAAAATTAATAAAATTACCGAAATAATTATAAAGCTATTTATAACTTGTATATACTTATGTACCTACCTACTTGTATTTCAACCTACCTACTTGTAGGTATATCAATATTGATTCTTGAATGACAGCAAAAGAAAATGTTTTATAAAAATTAAAAAAAAATTAAATTAAATTTAAATTGTTTATTTTTTATTAATTTAATAATTTTATAAAAAATGTTTTATGTCATATAAAATCTACAATTAGAATTAGAACAAGTTAGAGTATAAAAAAAATTGTAAGTATAATAAAATTAAATAAGTAAGTAAATAAATATAACTCAATTAACTTTGACTTTGAGACTATAGTAGGTATGTTTATCGTTTATTTATTCCGAAGTTATTTACTGTCTAATATATAACTTTTATAGTTTTTCAATCTCGAAGCAGTCATAAACAACTTTCTCCAAATAAAACGAGCCTCAATCATCAATTTACAATTCACATAACAACGCGTCAGTCTGTCAATATTAACGTAATATTCAATTGCATAACGTAAACACACCGTAACAAGATGTCTAGGGATTGTACAGGTGCAGTCAGGTGCAAAAACTCATCATTAAAAATAAAGAATATACCTATTCATAGACATAAAACACATCCCGCTCCAGTACCAAACAAACATAAATAATCTTACGGCCGGTTTCTGGAAACCCAAATCACGATTGATCCGAGTTTGACACATAGTAATTATTTGATTTTTTCGTTAATCATCGTTCGAGAAACCGGCCGTTAGTCTTACTTTATGGGCCTAATTAAGAAACCGGAACTAAACTATGGTTTAAACCTAGTCTAGCAAAACCGTGGACTAAAGTTAGACCACACTTAAATCTCGCCGGACCAAAACTCGGCTTTTAACTCCAGTGTTAAGCTAAATCTCGGTTTTTTCATATTATGAATGATAGTTCGGCCCAACGATAAACCACCGCCGTGGTCTAACCCTACATTTTAGTTAAACCTAGCTGACCCCTAGTTTAAGGTAGGTTTAAGTCAAAATTTGATATGAAAATCGATTTCGTCACTCATGTTCTGATTGAATTACCTATTTTATTAGATATTTTTCTGAACTTCCAAATATAATTTTTGTGGAATTGGTCATTGTTTTTCAATCATTTTCTAAAAATTTTAACTCGCTGTGTGCAAGCACATTTTGTGATCTTGTCGTCTTTGTTTTGTAGTTTTATTCGTTTTTATTGCTTGCAATATTACTTTATATATAGGTATATAGGTACCTAATGGATTTTCTGAACATCGTGCTGCTCGATTTGGAGGACCGAGAAGGCATGGAGTTGCTTGGGAGTCGGGAGTCGAACTGGCACCGCTAAAGAATTTAGTAAAGTTTTTGGAATAAAATGTTGGTGTTTTTTTTTGTATACTTTTCTTTGTTTCGTAGGGCTTTAGTGCTCAGATGGTATTAGCTCTGCCTTCCATGCTGTGGGTCGTGTGTTCGATTCCCACCCAGAGCAAATGTGATAAACATAAATATTTGTTCTGTGTCTGAATGTTACTATGTATCCTATGTAGGTAAGTACCTACGTATTTACAAAAAAAATATATAAGTATTCTATCAGAAATCTAGTTCCCATAGTATAAGCTGTTCTTTGTTTGTGACTAGAGTGTGATGTGTGAAATGTCGTTAATTTTTATTTATTATTTTATAAAAATGTTACCAATTTTTATAAAATAATAAATCTTATGAAATGTGCAATTATGGAGCACATAATTTTACATAATTACCTCTATGTGGATATGAAATTAAGGGCTTGACTAGTAAAATACGATGCGGCGATGTGGCGCGGTGGGCGATGGTCCGCCTGCGACGCGGAAGGTTGCGGGTTCGATTCCCGCCTCGGAATAAATGTTTGTATGTTCTGCAAATATTTATTCCGGGTGTTCTGGGTATTATATGTATAATAAAAAATATCTATCTATGTAATGTATAATATTAAGTATGTCAGTCTTCTAGTACTCATAACACAAGCTCTGCTTAGCTTGGGGCTAGATGATGTTGTGTGGATTGTCCAGCATTATATAATATACAGGGTTATTTGTAATTAGCGCATCACCTCTTGCAGGAAGCTTCTCTACTTCAATGTAAACAACATTTGTTCTACGACTTTTTGTAAATCTTGATAAATAACACATAAACAAAAAAAAACAAAAAAATTGGTTATCTCTGTTATTTATTACTCTGTGTTTTGTAAGAGTGAGAGAGAATATACCTAACCACGCCTCCCGCGACCCGCGCGCGACGTATGATTCGGTATTGTACTAACTACCTACTACGGTTTCCCGCGTTTTTTTATTACTCAGTCAACCTAGGGAATCTGAATCCACTTTCCCTTCATACTTTAATCAGGCTTAGGACTGACAACATTAAAAAATGAAAGAATAAAGAAGTCTAAAACCTAAAATCTGAATTTCAGAAAAAAACTTATTTAAACATTATTCTTTTTAAAAAAATAGGTACCTACTAAATAGGTATTTTATTTTTTAATGCAGGCGTATTTAAAAAGTGGAATCAGCTTATTTAGAATAATTGAATATCTTCTTCTAAAATTCTTCTATCTAAAATGATTGGATAATTAAAAATTACCTCGTAGATACAAATCACGCGGATGCCGGTGGGTACCGTGGGTATCACGCACATAGCGTTCAAAATAGTCACCTTCGCATCCAACACAAAGATCACACCTAAAAATGAACTGTTCACCAACTCGTGATGCACTTGCGGATTCGTTTTGAGGTCAACGCCCAAACAATTTTGTCCAATAACATAGCGCGGCTAGCTACTTCACCACCGGAATACACTAGGGATTTTACATGTCCCCACAAATAAAAATCCATCGGACGGAGTAATGTCTGTTCCGTAGGCACCTAGGCACTCTCACAAATCGTAATTCGGTTACGCGGCAACGGGACCGGAAGAAAAGTGCGGCGCACGCGTCTCTAATTACCCGTGCGCGGCGCGTCATACGACTGAGGTCAAGTTCAAAAGTGCCAAGCCGCTGCACCCCGCAACCCCGCGCCCCGTTACACGTGCCGATATTTTGCCTAGAGATAGTTAGATAGTTGGGTGCGCGTAGAGTAATGACCAGTTCAGAGACATTAAAATACATAATAATAAATTTGTATGGGAAAACTTAAATTTTAAAAATTAATAATTTTGAAAAGTCGTAGAACAAATGTTGTTTATATTGAAGTAGAGAAGCTTCCTGCAAGAGGTGATGCGCTAATTACAAATAACCCTGTATATATTATATATAAGGTACCGTGTACACAAGGTAAATAGGTATATGTATAAATTAGTAGGTACTTTGTACTTACTTTTACGTCCATTATCACTTCTTTTTTATTATTTTCCATTCTGTAGTAGGTACGTATCTTTATTACAAAATGTAAAACATTTTTATTTAAGACCAACTTTTGTGTTTGCTTTGCCACTAAAATCAGAATGACTTTGTTTTCAGACAAACTACTGTTACTCGCTGCTGTTATAAAACGTGTTCTAGGCAAGGTTTCAGTAGATCATGGTTCACAATTGTCAGTAAAATGACCCTCGAAAGAATTTGTATTTTAATGTCCCTAATATTATATGCTATCAAAACATTTTAAATGTAGGTATCTTTGAAAGTTTTAGGCGTCATTTATGATTATTAAATAAAGATCTCACCTACCTATCAAGGAAACTAAATAAGTAAAAATACAAGAAAATTAAGTCGAACACTCGTTTTATTTATTTTCTGATTTTTCTCTGCATCGGTACCCGTAGGTATTTATTGGAAGTTGTTTTCAGGAAAGTATGTACACGTACCTTTTAGATACAAACATTAAATCAGGAATAAGCACAGTTCAAGCCGTGTGTTCAAATATTAAGCCGTGCGATATGATGTCCATTGCGAAAAAAAAGCACAACAATGAGAATCTCCGGCCGCTAGCACATTATCACTAATTTTGATGTTTAGATATTTCCTTCTTTTCTCATCACTTGTTTTAATTTGTAATGCAACAATGCTACACGAATAAATCATTTCTACACATGATTTACATTCGTTTTGTACATTTTTTTATGCTTTAGGTAGTGCGAGTTTGCCGCGCTTTTCACTTTTCTTCAGTCATTATAAGCAAAGGTCAGGTTACTATTCTACCAAAATAGAAATATTTTTATGAAAATAATTGCAAAACAATTACAAATAATGATATTTGGGAGTTCAGACACATTATGTGAATGAACACAAGTAACTTAATCGATTTTCATACCGTTTGATAGATTTAACGAAAAATAAAGTTGAATTGGAGCATGGTCTACCTGCTTTAAACACGGTCGGCTTCAATCAAGTAGGCCATGCTCGGATCTGATTGGTCGTATCAAAACAGGTAGGCCATGCTCGGATCTGATTGGCCGTATCAAATCAGGTAGGCCATGGACTTAGACCGTGTTTGATAATATCAAAAAACCGAGTTTTATCGTTAAAGTGGACTTTAACTGCAGCGTTAAGAAGGGTTTTTCGATAACACTGAGATAGATCTGGAAAGATAATAACACGGTATATGTCTACTATCTTTACTATCATCATCATATCAGTTCACTGCTGGACGTAGGCCTATCAGTCCACTGCTGGACGTAGGCTTTAAGACGACCCCGGTCTTTGACTCTTCTGAGCCCTTAGTCCGAAGGTGCATTTTAGAACTCCCTACTCTCGAGCCGACAGTCGTCTCTCGGATAGCTATACAAAAATGTATGGACATCCGAGAGACGACTGTCGGCTCGAGAGTAGGGAGTTTTAAAATGCGTCTTCGGACTAAGGGCTCTGATCCAGTGTAATCTTCATTCTTCTTATGACAGGCGTCCCTAGTTGGTAGTAGCTCTGCCTTCCATGCTGTGGGTTGTGGGTTCGTCCCCACCGAGGTCAAACGTTTGTGTGAGGAACATAAATATTTGTTTCTGGTTGTAGCGTGCGGTCTTCAAAATATGACCCAAAGTAGGTACTTAATGTCATCACTCAAGTAGGTAACATTTAACTCTCAAACTGTACCTAATCTACGTACCTAATGTATGAATAGATATAACACAAACATGTGAATTGTGGTGGTAACACGTCAATGTGCTAGTTAGTGTGTTACCTACTTGTTTGTCAATTGTTTTGAAATATACCCTACCTACTTTTTCAATAACTTTATATACCTTCTATTGTATAAAATAAGCTAGGGTAGGATTCAAACCTGCTAGAGATTTTATACAAGCTTAATACTAGTTATTCACAGACCGTTGCAAATGATCTATAGATAACTGATCCAAATCAGTACCAATCGGAAGCGTACCCAAGTTACTGGTTGTATTACTGCGCTGATTATAAAAGTGCAATATGAATTAAAACTAGGAAATGTACCGTAAATATATTATGAATTAAATTTATTGTTTAACTGCCATCTATTGAATTACAAACAAACTAATCCCATGTTTGAATATTTACTCTCGTGTGGTTCTCACGCGACTTTCAAAAAGCTTCATAACTTTATCGATAGATGTCAGTGTTAGTTTAATTTGTAGGTCAAAATGAAACAAATGTGAAAAAAATGTTTATTAAGTGAAAAGGGACCTTCTACTCGAAGTTTTTGGTTTTTATATATCTATATTCTTGTAGGTATTCATCAAAAAGCAACTTAGATTAAATTATCAATAGATAGTACGTACTTACATAAAGTAGGTTTTATATAATTTTCAAACATTAGTATTGACAATAAGTTGAAAAGTACAGAAATAGTGTTCTTTTCTGAAAAACTATATAGATAGATAATTAAGATAGATAAAAACAATATCAACAAATATTTATTTTTCCTCAACAGAGCTACAGAGAAAAAGATGCTGGGAAGGTGGTCCTCTACTCAACCACTATGGGCATCGTCCGGAGTACCTACCAGCGATGCGTCCTCGTGAAGAAAATCCTCAGGAACCTCCTCGTGAAGTACGAGGAGAGGGATGTCTTCATGAGCATGGAGTACCAAGACGAGATCAGGGACCGCATGAAGAGTGAGGACATATTGGTCCCCCAGCTGTTTATCGATGGAATTCATATCGGGGTGAGTATTAAATATATAAATAAATTTAAAATAGAGAAACATAATAACTTTAAATAAGGTTACAAAACCATACCCTCCGTGGTAGATTAAACTGAGTTACGGCAGGGTATTGAGAAAAAAATATGTATTATGAAAAAAAAAAAAAAAAACTGTCAAAAAAAAAGTATTAGGTATTGATGTACTTAATCAAATACACATGGAACTTAAAATACAAATTATTTTTGACTAGCTTACCCGTGCCCACATCGTTGGGTTATACCCAACGATGTGGGCACCGACCGTTTTTTTTCCGATTCACTTTGCAAAACGGACTACCACGTTTTTTTATTTTCCGGTTTTTTATACGTCCGACACCGATATCGGATCGGATAATGTGAAAACGCTCTTAGGCTTAGACTAGAAGTTTCTTGAAGTAGGTATCAAATACCAACTTTTAGATCTCACTCCTCACTTCTAAGTTCCTTTTAATCTAAAACATTGTTTTAATTTAGTTTTATTAAATATTTCCAAGGATCACTTAAATGTACTCAAATAGACAACTCTCAAGGACAAACACAATCTCTATTCTTAGAATTTATCATTCCCGGATTAGATAAGCCATTCAGGGAAACTCTGATCCGCAAAAATCAAAACGGAATCCCAAGGCTGCACGAGAGCCTATAAATGCAAAACAAGGTCTAATACGGTAATTCAAGGTAAAGGGATACAGGGAGGGAGCAAGGATTTATCATTGACAATTAAAAGATAATCAAAAAATACATTTAGGCAAGTATTTCCAATAAAAAACAAAAAATAACATGTTTTAAATTAGATCCATCTATAAAAAGTTAGCGTTGACTTTATGTCATCATTACGTATGGTAATCAATACATCAAGTATGCGCTAGATGGACCGTTAAAATTTATAATAATTTCTTAGTAAATCTCTATTCTAACTTACACGAAAATGCAAAACCGGTACCTACGTTAATTTATGTAGTCTACATAAAAGGGTCTACATTGTAGACCCTCGATCCAAAGTTACTAGATACTATGAACCTGAAACTCTAGCATCGCAAACTACCTCAAACTAGATGCGAAACTCGAAACTTAGAAGTTTAGAGTATCTTGAACATAATATTTGGATATCCTAACACATGTTAATTATTTGTAGACATACAAATAATTAACCAAATCTAAAGTCAGTTATGTTAACATATAAAAAAAATCAAATAATTAGCTTGATTATTCTAAAGTTGTTTTTAATAAGGGTGTGCGCACACCAACGACAAGACTGCAATAAATAAATAAATAATAAATAAATAATGCTGGACAATCTAGCCCCAAGGCTAGATGATGTTGTGTGGATTGTGTATAAAATATGTATCAGCTAAGCAGAGCTTGTTTTTTGGGTACTAGAAGACTGACATACTTAATGCAATACATTACATAGATACATATTTTTTATTATACATATAATACCCAGAACACCCGGAATAAATATTTGCAGAACATACAAACATTTATCCCAAGGCGGGAATCGAACCCGCAACCATCCGCGTCGCAGGCGGACCATCGCCCACCGCGCCACATCGGTCGTCAATAAAGCAGTTCTTCTTTTATATATAAAGTTTCTGCCCATCGATACGTCTCAGTATAAATTGTAAGTCACTCAATCGTCAAGTCAGCTGTGTTATTTGCATATCTCACGATATCCATAGTTAAACGTCAAGTCACATGACTTTAAACGACGTTTTGTCGTTGGTGTGCGCTCTCACTTATTATCAAAATGATGCTTGAAATCAGAGGAAAATATCCTAAAATTACGCTCTAATTAACAATGATTTATTTTATATTATTCATTTTGATTTGTTTCTGCTGGATTTTAAAATCCTTTTTTCTGCTGCATTTTAAAATCCTTTTTTTTTTCAAAAGAACTCTTCAACAGATCCGTAATGAAATTGAGAGCAGGTATTCAGTAAAGTTGAACACAAAGCTGCAATTAGCAGTAGGTATCAAAGCAAAGGCCAACAAACTGGACCAGAGCTATTGAAACTTGTGCAAACTTCTACAGAGCTGTTCAAACAGACAGAAGGCCGAGATTACTTTCTATGGCCAGCTCAATGTGACTGGGAAATGTTTCCTGTCACTAAACGAGGGCATAGCCACACAGCGAGAGATGACTCTTCGACATCATCATCATCATCAACCTATTACAGTCCACTGCTGGACGTAGGTCTCTCCCAAGACGCCCCACTCAGAACGGTCTCTTCGACATATTTCATTAAAAAAAATACTTTGAAATATGCTTAGTAATATTTATCCTCAAAAATTGAAACATGATATATAGTATTTTGACTAAATTCATAAATACAGCTATATTTGACATTGACATTTGATATTTGTCGCTTAGTGCGGACTTTGCATGGACTTTGAGCACTTGGCATTGGCAGGATTGTCTGTCGTATTGACGGGTAGAAACCATATTAAAAAAAAAGGTAGCACTCCGGGAGTGCCAGCAGAAGTGAAAACTTCAATATTAACGTTGTGTTTAATTATAAGTATAAAAGTACTATCATTTATGAGGTAGAATACAATGTTTATGTTTTTATTTTTTTTTATTTTTTATTTTTCGCCCTGTGCCGCCTAAACAGAGCAGCACACTCAGGCACGGTAGAAAGAGTGGGAGATACTAGTTCCTCTCCCTTCCCCTCGATCTTACGCTTTTTCGATCAGCATCACGTGACCCTGACGCGAGTTTGAAAGTTTTTACCCACCCAGCGCCGCTAAAGAAGTTTTCACTTCAAAAACTAGTCTTAAATTAATCAATATTGTATATACAGGAATTTGCAAAATAAACACTTGACACTGACATAATACCTGTCGTATGGACGGGTCAAATGAAAAAGAAGAAATTGACCGTAAGAATCCGAATAAATAAATAAAATTAATTAATTGTGTATTTTTTACGATATTATTTCAGTTCATTTTTGTTTATTTAACCTATTATGTCCCACTGCAGGGCAAAGGTCTCCCCCAAACTCTTCCATACATCTCGATCTACTGCGTCCATCCACCACTCCGTCGCACACGATATTATTTGAGTTCATTTAAGTTTTTTGAAGTGAAAACTTCTTTAGCGGCGCTGGGTGGGTAAAAACTTTCAAACTCGCGTCAGGGTCACGTGACGTCGAAAAAGCGTAAGATCTTATTTAATTTTTATACATTGCTCGTAAAACAAGAGACGACAAAAGAACACACTTGCGGTCACGCGACGTATGACTCAAACAATTAAATAGTGTTGTGGCGACATCGTACAAGGCGAGTACAAGGCGCTGCCAACACGCGGTGCGGTGCGGAGCGCGGGGGCGGAGGACCGAGGAGCGGCACTCGCGCGCCGGCAGCCGACAGACGCTCTGAGCACCCTCGCACGGGAAACACGTATCGCTCGCCGCGCGCGCATAACCAGATAGACGCTATTATATCGTACGAATCGTTTCGCCTAACTTGTATTTAACTGTATCGCTTCCATCTTATTGAAGTGAAAACTCAGTCAGGGTCACGTGACTCGTGACGTTCATCATTCGTTGTCTTCGTCGTTGTGTCAATGTCAATGACATGACACAATCACAATGACACAGACACATTCGCGCTTGCGCGAATGTGTCTGTGTCATTGTGATTGTCATTGTCATTATGACGACTGTGGTTATATTTTTGAAGTGAAAACTTAAAAGTGAAAACACAGACACATTCGCGCTTGCGCGAATGTGTCATTGTCATTGTCATTGTCGTTGTGTCGACATGACACAATCACACTGACACAGACACATTCGCGCTTGCGCGAATGTGTCTGTGTCAGTGTGTCTTCGTTGTCTTCGTCGTTGTGTCACATTCGCGCTTGCGCGAATGTTACACAATGACATGACACAATCACAATGACACAGACACATTCGCGCTTGCGCGAATGTGTCTGTGTCATTGTGATTGTCATTGTCATTATGACGACTGTGGTTATATTTTTGAAGTGAAAACTTAAAAGTGAAAACACATTCGCGCTTGCGCGAATGTGTCTGTGTCATTGTGATTGTCATTGTCATTATGACGACTGTGGTTATATTTTTGAAGTGAAAACTTAAAAGTGAAAACACAACGTTAATATTGAAGTTTTCACTTCTGCCGGCACTCCCGGAGTGCTACCATTTTTTATTGTTTATAACGTTAACAATACTGTTGTAAGTTTATAAAAACTGTGTAGCAATAGCAACAGGGTTTCATAAAAGTGGGTAATCTTGCGACCGTCGTTGGAAAGCTTAATAAAACTGGGAGCTTTTATTACAGGTTTAATTACAACCAAGGAAGGCTCAGTAACGTCTGTTACGTTTCTTGATCTTTACTGCACTAAATTGCACCTTAGGACTTTATTTTTTACTATAAATGGTAGATACCGACTTTACTCACTAACAAACATGTTTTTTGTTGTAATAGGCATATAAAATAGATTATTATAAGATACAGTTGAGCTATCTACTGTTGCAAACTATCTATAGATAGTTCAACTGATTTTATTTATTAGGACTTTCTGCAAAATTGTTTAGTTTTTACCTTGGCAACATTTTCAGTTTTTTTGACGTGACAACGTCTTATAATTCGATAGAGCCGGCTGCACGCACGAAAAAACATGACTCTTGAGGCGTTTTGAGGCGTTCTGAGGCGTTCCATGAAGTGCAAGCGAGAGCGCGAATTATTTTGCAGAACCGCTAACGCCGCTCGTTGCCGTTGTCACGTTCAACTATCGTCAGTAAACCGACTTTACAGTAGCTCTACCATGAGTTTTTACTATACTCTATTTACTATACTCGCTAGCGTCTGTAGTTAAAAAAATGTATGAAGATTTGTACAGCGCCTCTAGCGGATAGTTGGGTACTAAAATTCGTGATACTAATATTTACGTAACTACTGTAGTAAAGTCAGGCGATTTTACTGTGACAACTCATGGTAGAGATACAGACAACCATTTTTTTTATTTAACAGTAACTTTTATTATATTATAAATCGCGTTAAAATATCGCCTATATTATTAAAACATTATTGATACAATTTAGTAAAATTCTACTACTATTATAAACGTGAAAGTTTGTTTAGATGGAATGATGTCTGTTTGTCTGTTTGTACAATATTATAACTATACACAATAACACACGCTATAATTTATAAAGATATTGTGTAAATTATTCAAAATATAACGATAATAAGATAAAGTCGCAGGCATTAATTAGTATTAAATTAAATATCAAATATGCCTTTATTATACGTACATTATTTCTTACTTTCATTATTTTTTTTATTATATCTCTATTAACAAACTCGACAACTGGCTACGAACAAGTAAAACAGTGCTCAAAAAAAGTGACTAAATGAACAGTGAACTTGTCATACCTATTTCAACACTGTGTGACGTAGACACATCAGCGAAAGCTGCTCGTCTATAAATAATAAATAAATAAATAATATCTCTTTCTTATTAGGTTTTGAAGGATGGCGTTAGAAAAAAAAAATTAGTTAGGAGGTAAAAAAATATTTTGGAAACAAAAAGGAAAATATAATATTTCTTACCAAGATAAGTGAACCCATAAAGAATCGTTATCCTCGTAAAAACCCCGTACATCTTGCTAGGGTGTAAAAAATGTCGCTAAACAACCCTATTGTTTGTTTGTGTGAGTTCAACAGGTAGAGGTCGTTTGTACTAACTAGATGGTATTCTGTGGTTGTATCGATTTGCAGTTTAGGTGTGCTTACATTGGACGGTAACGACATTTTGAGAACATAAATATCGGTGTCGTTCAGAAAGTAGGAGTTACTCGTAAATATATGCAATACAGATTTTATGAAATGAAACAGTAAGTAAGTAAGTTTACAAAATGAAGAAATACGACTTCAAAATACAATAACGTCTTCTGAAGAATTATTTAATCAAAATCGAAACTTAATTGGTGGGATGATTGATTCAATTATTTACTGTATTGATGCAAATACAAAAAAATACTCACATATAATACCACAAGAGCTTCAATTTTGAAGCTCGTGTGGTATTCGGGGGATTATTTTTCCGTCCCAAATGTCGGCCAATAGAATTGCACCATGAGACGTATTAATGGGAACATTTCCTTTGACTTTTTTATCGATGGTGGACAGAGAACAAACTCCAAATCGACTCATTTTCATGCAAAATCTCCAATTTTCACAATTGAATTCAACCTGTCAGTTTGACGTGTTTGGATCATGTTTTGTTTTTTATATATAGCAACGACCAGAGAAAATTTTCAAAAAATTATCAGTATAATACCATGTAGGTTGTACCACGTGACGTCGAATGTTGCAATTCTATTGGTCGATATTTGGGTCGGAAAAATAATCACAATTATTAATTGAAAATCTTCAAAATTTTTGAAGTTAGTGAAAAATAAAATAATAAGCTTATTTGTGCCCGAGTGTTATTACAAGTATCTAACTATCATCCGCAGCCTGAATTTGCCCACTATTGGTCAAAACTTATTTTGCCCATGGTTGATCATAAACTTTGCCCACTGTTGGCCAATTAGTAGGTAAGCTAAACTCATTCTTATCCATTCAATGTATACGTTTCGTGATATTCCTAGAAATAGCTCGTCACAAAAAGTGTCGTGTCGTTGGATGTGAAAACAGTCATCTATGTGTGATGTTGGTAGAATATTTATGGGTTATAATAATTTATCGTAAAAACGATATTTTTTAAGAGTTTCGTATCCGTTTGTTGTAAGGTCATTGACTTGCGATACGGGAACTTTTTATAATAAAATTGTTTTATTAACTAGCGCATGGTTTTAAAGGTTATTTTTATAAAAATAACTTAAAACTACTCTTTCAATTTATATTATCATAAAAATTATTTTAACGTTACATTTATTGAAGTTATAAAGTACCCACACAGTTTATGTACCCTTTGCCCAACGGTGGGACAACGACGGCTCATTGCGACCATGTTTTGTTTCCATTCAAGCAATAAATAATAAATTCTATGAAATCTAATAATTGTTGCACATAAAAGTATATTGCTGCATTTGTTTTCTGCACAAACCTTCAAAATGTGTTTTTTTTTTTTTTTATTAACCTATTTCGTCCCACTGCTGGGAAAAGGCCTCCCCCAAATCCTTCCACTCATCCCTGCTTTCCGCTTTCGTCCACCAGTCCCTTGCAAAAGCATCGAGGTCGTCCCTCCATCGCCTTCTTGGTCGGCCCCTACGCCGCCTTCCAAAATGTGCTTAATAAAAAAAAATACTTTCCAATACTTAGAAGCAGTAGGTAAAGAGTGACTATCCCACTTCACTTGGAGTGTTGAGTTCAATAAAGTCGTGCAATGTGCGGGGATACTCTACTTATGGCGTGAGTGTATGGGATAGGGTTGCTGAAGCAGACACACATTTTATAATAGGTACTTAGATTTATAGACCGAAAAGCTAACTTTCATATAAATTTTATATAATTGTAGAACGAAGACAGGCGTTTTTGTTAAGACATATTTTTTTTTCACGGTCATTTTACGTATCACACTAGCCCCAAACTTGGCTTAGTTTAGCTTAGTTTGGAGCTAGTGTGATGCGAAGGAAGAGGGGGAAAGTTTGCTATGGCGTTAGATATCGAAAGATTTCATTTGAGAGTCGCACAATCTATTTCTACACATGATGTTTGTAGGTTCTCCTGTTCTATCACACACATTGGTGATTATGTATATTACATAAAAAAATGTGCCAATGTAGAATGAAGATAATATGAAAAATAAAAGAAGAGTTAATACCAGCTTTTGTTTCAAACAGACATTTTAGTAAATGGTACATATTTTTTTCTTGTGGCAACCCTAGATTAATGTGATTATAGTTCTCTCTAAGAAGGTCTTATTATTGTAGAAACGACACTTTTTAATTAGAACAAACCAGCTTTTACTTGACCCATATTGGTTCAAACTATCTCGCCAAGTTTGGAAATCAAACTCGCACCTTAAACCGAACAAAGATGCCATTGGTATTAAATTTTCGAAAAGCAATTAATCATAATTTTTTACCCGAGCTCAGAATTACTTTAAGCGTGTAATAAAATCATCATTAATAACATCGAAAATTAATAGTCCTTGCCAAAAAATTAATTACTCAAAAATGTATATATTTTTAATTTAAAATGGCGTTACTCTGCGTGTTATTGCTTGAAAATCGTAGCTTATTTTAATCCATTGGTATTATCGGGGTAAGCATAGACAAAGACAGATACTGCGTTACGTAAATCTAATAAATTCGAATCACATTGCGTGTTTCCTCCATCTCGATTGACAAGTGTTGCAGCGTCACTGCGCAGTGTACATCGCACGATACCGTTACGATATATTTACGATATTATTTGTGCTGACCGGATTGTCTCGGATTAAACTCATGAATTTAAATTAGATACTTGGAGGTCGCTACAATGATTTTGGCAGAAAAATGAATTTTATTCAGATATTTCACACACCACACTCTAGTCCCAAACTAAGCGAAGCTTGTACAGCATTTTTTGTAAATATTTACATACAAAGAATACTTAGTAACACTCAGACAAAGAACAAATATTTATGTTCTCTTCACAAATATTTGCTCTGGGTGGGATTAATTATTATTTATAAATTTGCATATTACATAATATTACATTTAATTCTTAGCGAGAAAGTATGTACCTACTTTATACATGTTCTAAGATATTTTCTTTAGATAAATAGTATTTATTAAGAGTAACTTCAAGGCTGAGGTCAAGCACCTGCAAGTACTTAATGTTTTACCAAAGTGTGCACTTAAAACTATTTCCATTCAGTCTCCATCGCCCTAAGAGCTAATGCCCCGCCTTGCCTCTGTGCCATTAAAAGGTATACATTGTACATACAGGGTGTATCAAAACAATAATAATATTTATGGACATTACACACATCGCGCTCTAGTCCCAAACTTAACAAAGCTTGTACTATGGGAACTAGATTGCTGATAAAATACTTATAGACATTGTTTTTTTGTAAATACATACTTACATAGAATACATAGTAATACCCATACACAGAACAAGTTTTACAACAATATTTGTTCTGTGTCTGGGTGTTACTATGTATCCTATGTATGTATTTACAAAAAAAAAATGTATATATGTATTATATCAGCAGTCTAGTTCCCATAGAGCAAGCTTTGCTTAGTTTAGGACTAGAGTGTGATGTGTGAAATGTCCGTGAATATGTATTTATTATTATCTATTTTAAAATGATTGCGCTTTCGTCTATACAAGGCACGAGTTGGGCGAAAGATCATTCTCATTAATGGTAACATGTCATGACGGTGACTGAACAACTAATGTCAAAAATCAATTCTTCTTCTTCTTCTTGCTTGTCAATGGGTAACACGATAACAACCTCAAACCAAGTTCGAATAGAACTTAGTAACTTCTAATGGCCGGCGCAGACTGGGACGGCATGGCAAGGGATTTTAAAGTTTTACTAATGAACATTCAACCGTACTGTTACAGAAATACGACATAAATTGATATGCTTTAAAATGATGCCGTGGCATTGAACGTGAACGGAACGGCATCATTTTAAAGCATAGCAATTTATGTCGTATTTCTGTAACAGTACGGTTGAATGTCCATTAGTAAAACTTTAAAATCCCTTGCCATGCCGTCCTGATCTGCGCCGGCCTTAATCCCTCGTTTGTGGCGTTGATGAGGTCAAGCCTTGTGCAGGTGGTAGGGCATAAGGGACAAACAATTAAACAAAAATCTATTTATTTGTATTGTATCTCAAAATTCTTCCATGTGAGTGTTACAGCGGTGCAGGCGCGTACATTTTTAGTATGGGCCGTCTCTATTTTGGTAAAAACTGTGTAAAAATCTTAAATTTTATAGAATGCTTTTAATTTTGTATGCGCGTTTGTTTCTAACTACCTCTGCAAATATATTTAAATGTATTTATTTTATTTCTTATCTGTTTGTGTTTATTTCTTAGTATTAAATCTTCGGCTATTTAAGCGGTGTCTTTTAAAACGTTATTTCTGAGAAAGTAAACAAAACCATGCTAGTTTTTAATATCAATGACGGTTATGCTTTGGTTGTCATATTTAGCATTGCAATTATTCATATTTCAATATTTAGGTCGAAGATAACGCCAGTCTAGACTAAGAACTAGATTCTACAAGTCAGTTTTCACTTCCCACAATACGCGGTTATGTAAAATTAAATTATTAGTAAACTAATTATATGCAAAGGCCTAATATTATTTACAAACAGTCGTAAATGTTGATAACAGACTAAAAGACCACCCACAATGAATTTTTAATTATTTAGGAGCACTTTTAGGAGTGTTGTGAAAAGGATCGAAGGGTTTTCGCTACAAGGTTATCAACCTTGAAATGTATACTGGCCAACATTTCCGGGACCAGCGCCATAGTAAAAGTAAACCAGTAATATATTTTATTAAATTATTTTTTTACGAAATATATTACTGCTACTGAAGGTATTAAAATATTTTTTTTATCAACCTTCGCTATCCCACTGCTGGGCAAAGGTCTCCCACCTCTCGTTCCATCTCTCTATATCCCTAGCTAACTCTGCCCATTCCCGATCGAAGGAGTTCAGATCGTCGCACCAACGCTTCGTCGGGACGTCTTCTACCCCTAAGGGTATCATGCCTGAGACTCCTTGAGCCCACCTTTTTGGATCCAGAATTAGATAAGTAATCATTAAAAGAATAAATAAATATTCAAGGACATTTCACACATCACACTAGTCCCAAACTTAGCAAATCTTGTGCTATGGGAACTAGATCGCTGATAGAATACTTATATACATTTTTTGTTGTATATACATACATAGAATACATAGTAACATTTATTCACAATCTTACGATTATTACCTACAGTATTTACAAAATCTACATATTATATACATAAGAATCTAAAATAAGATATAATAAGATATGTTAAAATA
This sequence comes from Ecliptopera silaceata, assembly GCA_932527185.1. Lineage (NCBI taxonomy): Eukaryota > Metazoa > Arthropoda > Insecta > Lepidoptera > Geometridae > Ecliptopera > Ecliptopera silaceata. The sequence continues at coordinate 6,202,285 of OW052211.1, forward strand.
TAATAAGAAAATAGGATATATAAAATCTACAGACCGTTACAAACGATCTATTGATAGCTCAACTGATCCAAATTTGTACCAATCTGAAGGATACCCAAGATACTGCCTGCATTGCCGCGCTGAATACCAATGCTGATACACTGGGCCATATACTCGCCAGTAATATAATACAAGGTATTATTATTAGAGTAAATTTAGGACAAAAGTAAAAGATTTATAAAAAAACTAAGTATGCAGTTGTTTTCTTAGAATGACTTGTTTGACTTGGTACCATAATAATAGCAAAGAGTCAGTTGAACATCTGTATATCTGTACTATGTCATGTACTATCTTAATTCAGTTTTACGATGTAATAAAGCAACGCCCTAGGATCTCGATTAAACCTTTGCCTGCTTTTGGGCGAAATTAATTTACGAACTTGTAAAGTTTGTAAACTTAATGATGATTGACCTAAATGATGAATTTAAACAGCGAAATTTGTTTTTCTTATTTTGTTGTGAGAATACTCTATTTTTCGATATAGGCTTAGCTGTTTGACAGTTTGTCCTGTTTCTCAGAAACCTACGTCCCAGATTTTTCTCCGTAGCTTGTTATTTGAAAACTTTTAGATTTACACGAAATCTTTGGAAATGTTTGGTGTTTGTTATAAAAACATTTCGTAAACAAAGACCTTATTATGATTAGTTTTTTAATAAATTGTTTAACATTTGGTACTGCTGTTAGGTGGTCAAAAATACGAGTTATTCTGACGGCACGTTGCATAAACCTAAGTTACACTGCGCGATATTTTTTATTATACTTACATATAAATACCTAGAACACTCGGAATAAATATTTACAGATCGTACAAACATTTATCCCAAGGCGGAAATTGAACCCGCAACCTCCGCGTCGCAGGCGGACCCTCGCCCGCCGCGCCACATCGGTCGTCAATGCAAATGTCTGTGCTTGACAAGTGTAACTTCGCTAACAAAAACACAGTACCTACATGATAAACGTGTCCGATAGCAGACGAAAACAAAATCTTGGTTCTTTTCCGCAGCAAGTCAGTACCACGCGTCTGGTAACCCCATCCGTAGAGTACGTTGTATACAGAGATTACAGATCGTATATATAGATAGATAGATAACTCTTTATTGTTCTTCTTCTCTTCTCTTCTTCTTATTAAAGAACTACGCTCTTGTCTGCGTAATCAATGCAAGCCACGTCATTACCACACACAAATAAAAGAACTTAAACAAGTAGTAAAAGGCAGCACAATGGGCAGCCTTCGCTGTGGGCGGTCTCTTCCAGGCAACCGAAGTGAGATGACGAAAGGTACAAAGGAAGGAAATAAAGTAAATTTCAAGCCATCTAATTCCAATAAAAAAGCTTTGCTTAGTTTGAGACTAATATGTGTAATTAGTCATTGAATGATTTATTATAAATTTCTCATCTTAAAATAACAAAGCAGTTTAGTTGGTTTTTTACAAATACCCCGATACGAGACACTCGTTGACATTTGCCGTAGACGTGCCTGGAATTTTTATTATTTCAGTTGTTTTAGCTTCATCCACTACAAAAACAAAAACATAGAAAACTGCCAATGTGAGTCTCAAGTTTCCTTATTATGTTACACTAAAACCTATTTGATAAAAAAACATCAGTAAATGTATAGTTTATCTAAAACCTCTGTACTTTCCTACTCTGTTCTGTATTTGGTAAAAAAAACATCATTAAATGTATAGTTTTTCTAAAACTTCTGTACTTTCCTACTCTGTTCTGTATTTGGTAAAAAAACATCAGTCAATGTATAGTTTTTCTAAAACCTCTGTACTTTCCTACTCTGTTCTGTATTTGGTAAAAAAAACATCAGTAAATGTATAGTTTTTCTAAAACCTCTGTACTTTCTTACTCTGTTCTGTATTTGATAAAAAAACATCAGTAAATGTATAGTTTTTCTAAAACCTCTGTACTTTCCTACTCTGTTCTGTACACGTGCGAGACTGACCTTCGCTAGGGTTGCCACTCGCTGATGGATTGTTTTCGAGTGCAGTGGTCATTTGGAAAACAAAGAATGTTGCCCGTGTAGATTACATGTCTCGTGTATTTTAAATGTATATTATTGTTTACTTTAGAAATAACTGAGAAGATATCTAACCTAAAATTACTTTTATCAGTTTTTTATATCACGTAGTGAAATTTTCTACTTATATTAAAACGAAATTCTCTTCCAATATATTAGATACAATTAATATATTAGATAATATAATAGAAACATGTGATACGTTGTTAGTAAAAGCTACGCTAGCAAATAAAATCGATAAAACATTACTTATTAAACTTAAACATTATCATTAGCCCATGTTGTGGATAGATTGTAATTATATTACGTTACTAGGAATTAATTAATGAGCACTAGCTATAAAAAAAGCAAAATGATTTCCCCATATTACTACCTCAAATCAATAGATGACATTCCTATTTCTGTTTCTTTTTATCTAGTAACCATACTTAATAGGTGCTGATAAAATTAACACATAAAATTTAACATTTTTATACGTCTCAAAGCTTTTTACACAGTTTATTGCCTCAAAGCAATCGTAAAACAATGCTATAAGCACATGTTAATTCAATTTAACATCAAAAAGGTCATGCTAGTTTCAAATAGTATTTAAAAAAAATTGTCAACCCTATCACATATGCTCGTCCAGTTTAAACTGACCCCTGACCCCCTTTATAGTTGTAAGTCTAGCCACGACTTCCAGAGGTCTTGGTGTCTGGTTATCAATTATTTGTTGTAATTGTACTCGATCGAACTTTTATTGAGTTTCGGTACTGAGTACGATGTATACTGTGGTTAAGGTATTGGCAAAAATACTATTTGAATTTCTGTCAGTATATTGGTTGGGAATGGATTGGTATTTGAGTAAATAGGAACCAATTGTGAAGAGTAAATATTTTGTGGACTGTAGAATTTTGTTGGGTCCATTGACTTTATAACAAGATTTTTGTTATAGTCGCACTACTGAGCAAAGTATCTTTCAAATCCTTCCGTTCTTCTTCCTTTTTTTGTCAATCAGTGTTTTGTTTGTAAACATAATATTATCCACTTAGCATAAAAATTGCTCGTAAAAACACAATAGTTTTATTTTAATCTATTCTTTTAAGTAAAATTTAAGAATCTTGAATACAATTATTGAATTCATAATTTATTTTATCAATATTTTTTTTCTACCTATTAGTAGCAGAAGATTTTTGTAAAAAAACTAGTCCAAGGTACGACGTATCTACTAATTCTGTAGTCAAGCAACTTGCTGATTTCAGCATGTCTTTATCACAGCTTAACATAAGGTGGGCCATAATAACTTCTCTCATAAAAAAAAACGAAATTTCGGCATCAATTTGTACCTTAATTACTTTCCATTTTACTAATGATCCTGTATAGATAAAGAACTCCAGCCTACAAGATTGTAATCTCTACATTACGAACTTTACCCACTTTCTTTAGCTAAACTGTAATAAGAAAATTCAAGACAATTTTCTAGGGAAAATTTGCGCTCGTACAGGATTTGCGACTTTATATCTATGAGAATAAGATAGATAATAGCATGGCGGTGTTAATGATATCATAAGTTTCATTTCTAACTCAATATACGTTGCACTTGTTATACGTGCACTTTGTCATTTAAGTCGAGTTTGTTTTCATAAGAATGTTATACTTAGCTATTATAAAATGAGCTACAGTTATACCTTTACTGCGTTAAATCATTTTTGTTGCTATGAGTTGTCACAGTAAAAACGCCTGACTTTACTACAGTAGTTACGTCAATATTAGTGTGACGAATTTTAGTACCCAACTATCCGCTAGAGGCGCTGTGCAATTTTTCATACATTTTTTAACTACAGACGCTAGCGAGTATAGTAAATATATAGTATAGTAAAAACTCATGGTATAGCTACATCTCTAATATGTGAAAAATAGCTCTTAAATCTTTTGGTTCAGGCTGTCAGTTTTTGAGTAAAAAAGAGTAGGAGAGAAGAGAGATTTTTGGTGGGAATGACAATGGCTGATAAATAATAATTAATTATTTTTCTCTGGCGGCCAAATTTTGCTAGGCAACCTATAAAATAAATATATATATATATATTCTCCTAATTATAAAAAAAAATCGGTTTTCAGCAAAAAACAGATGAGCGCAGTAATCCTGCAGCCGGATCTTAGACTATGAGTAAGAGTAAATGTGACAATCGTAAACGTCGTTATTTAAGACACACTGCGCGCTACCGCTGCAAAGTTCGACAGTAAAGCTGATGTTGACACGCAGTGTATTTCAAATACGTCACTGTTTCGTTTACAATTGTCACATTTATCCCTGAATATTGAACTGACAATCGTCTGATTGTTGTTGAAGTTTCCACGCAGCAAACAATAGGCACAATTATCTGGAAAATGTTAAACCAAGGCTTCACTTCTGAGTATTTTCGCTATTATTCATTGTTTGCAAGTAAATACTTTATCAAATGTCTTAGGTACTCAGAAATAGAAACAGTTTTTGCTATATAGAAAAATGTACACGTTGACTTGCGAACCTCCTCCGTTTTTTTAGTCGGTTAAGAAGAGAATAATCAGTCTACTGACTGTGTACAACAGGCATATTTGATATTAGGCCTGCCTTACGTGCTGTGGGTCATGGGTTCGATTCCCAGAACAAACCTCTATGTGATAGCAAATATTTATATTTTATATTGATGTTTTTTTATTATAAAACTTTTGGTAATAGCATTTACTTCCTTCTCTAAGATAAATTACAAAGATAACTTAGATAAGATAAGTTACAAAGATAATCCAACCTGACTCAAAGTTCAAAAGTCTTGATCTAATAAAATCACAACAATATTTTTGAATAGGTACCTATCTAACTATTCAACTTTATAAGTACTAGGCAAAGCTTTTAACGAAAAATTCTGCCGCGCTCAAAAAGAGCACTTACACATAAGTATTTTTTTTTATTAGGTTTGTTTGTTATTAAATTATTTGTCGGTAATATAAGTCAATAGATTAGATTGATGATTTTTCTGTAGGTACCCCTAAGTTACTGTTTATTAGTATTAAGTTAGCACGCCAACCATTTTCTCGACCTTTAAGGTCGGCAGGCAGAAAATGCTTATAGCATTAAGCCCACCTTTTGTACATTAGCTGTAGGTATATGTGCAATAAAGTGTAACTGTTTATGTATATCTCTATTGTAATATGTGAAAACTCTTAACGGTGTATCTTATAAAAAATTAGCGTTTACTTGAAGTATTGATTACCATACGTAAAGTCAACGCTAAATTTTTATAAGGGGGTAAATGTTTTGGTCCAGGCTTTCAGTTTTTGAGTAAAAAAGAGTAGGAGAGAAGAGAAATCTTTGCCCCGTTGTTGGAATAAGAATGCTGATAAATAATAATTTTAAACCATCTCTATTTGTGCGAATAACTTCAACTATCATATTAGCAAGGGCGGATCCAGCTTTGGCGCCAGGGGGGGGGTCACGATCTAGCTTTGGCGCCAGGGGGGGGTCACATAGTCGTGGTCAAGTCAAGAACATATAATTTAATTTTGATAATGTAATTACCAAACGTTTGCCATTATACAAACTTATTACATATGTAGCTACATTAATTCTGTATGGTGACACAATATATAAATAAAATAATTATGTTCAATTAGTGGTCCACCTAAGTCCTGGAACCAGCTCAGGGGGGGTCATGACCCCCATGACCCCCCCCCTGGATCCGCCGTTGCATATTAGTATTATAAACATGAAAAGAGGAGAAGAAATATGGATGGATTGTGTTTTTTATGTAAAAGCATTTCCTTCCTTCACTACGATCATTATTATTTAGTTATAGGTATATGTGCAATAAAGTGTTAAATAAATAAATAAATGAGTTGATGAAAATGTTCAAAGGTACGGCTCTGAGTTCGACTGTAAACAATAAACTTAGGTCTAGGATATGATTGAATTTTAAGCTTAAATTGTTTATGAAGCCAACAACCAAATTACGAATATTGAAGAAGTTATTTCTTAACTTTATACAAAATATAAATATTAAGTTTTCTATAAGGTTTCAAATGAAACAACCACTTTCTTGGTTTTTTTTTCAACTTTCAACAACCTCACTATCAGATTATACATGTTTAAGCAAGTCACTGAAAACCAGTCACTATAAACACTTATGACGTAATTTAATTAGTGTCATATTTAGTTTTTAAAATATTTCTCCCAACTAGTAGTAACATTTTCCCACTACGTGGAAAATGCGAGCATTTTTCTTTTAAATCTGTACCGTCAAAGGCTGCATACCTATAAAGGCATTCGGCGACCAAGTCACTATTTTTTTAATATTGGTCGCTCGGCGTGTTTGTACCTACCGACCTACAATTTTCCGCTCTGTGACACTAGTACTACTAAAGAGTACAATGGTAGACAATATGACACACTTCTGCGTCATTTTTACTACCAGTAGTAACTCTGTTTTTTTTAATGGTATTTGTGGCTATCACGATTATGCCGATTCATTTTTGCTTTTGAACTACAATTATAAAACTTTTCATGTTTAAGTTTTAAGTTAAATAAAATAAAATAACAAAACATGCTAATTTACACCACACTAATTAACTTAGTCAAAACCTGGGAGGTAAGCACGAATTAATGAACAACGAATTAATGAAAAAATCGTAAACGTAATTTAAGACACACTGTGTGCCACCGCTGCAACGTTCGACGGTAAAGCTAATAATGACGCGCAATGTATCTCAAATACGTCACTGTTTTGATACGACTGTCACTTATAATCATGCTCACTGGGCACTTGACGCATAATGCGTTTGTAAACTTTGCATAGAATAATGTTTCTCCATACGTAAAGACAAGTAAATCCGGCCACGTGACAGAGACAGATGGTACGGAAATCTATTTGCATTATTCATATCCGATTCATTTCCACAGTAATTTATATGAAATGGAATAATTTACAATTGGTTTCGAATTTTTGGACATGTGTTTTTTTTAACTTATCTAATGTATGTGATTTAAAAAAATATATGAAAGGTTTTGTTAGATGAGTGAAATGGTTCTGAATTATACAGACAGACAAACAAAGCAATGTAATAAAGCTTATTTGAAGCGTGAAATCACAGAAAGAAAGAATCACCTAATATGTAAGACGATTCTAAATGATCCTTGTGATTTTATTGAATAACGTAATTTTGACTTTGACTTTGTAGAACTGTGGAACTTTTATTAAATAGAAGTTATTTAAGTTTCCGAACATATTATATATTTTTTCTACATATAAATAGTGTATTGTTATATCAATGCATAATAACTAGTCTAAATATTTATGTACAGTAAAAAATAAAATAATAAAAATAAAATAAAGTTCTTGAGAAACAATAATTTCTTATAAATATGCTTCAATATTGCATAAAACCGTCCTAACGTAAAAGTTCCTGAGAAATTGTAAATTCTATAAAATGTCTTCCATATTGCATGAAACTATCCCCAACCTTCACGAACATATTGATCCGTATTGAAACATTTAGCTTTGAAACAACTTCTTTTTGCAACAAAACAAACTCATTCCTGTCCCAGCTAAGTACAAGTACAGTCATCGACAGTATCCTATTTATTATATTTTTTATTATATATACGAACTTCGTACCGCCTTAGAGAGATTTTTTTTTCTGAGAGATTTTCTTAATTTTATTTCCGTAAGAACCTTGTACAGAGTATTAGAAAACTACAAAAAAAAAACAGCCAAATCGGTCAAGCCGTTTTCATGCTATGTCGTGACAACGGAAAACAGGTTTCATTTTTATATATATAGATTTTAAGTATAAAAATAAATTGATACATATTATGATAGGCGTCACAGCTCAGTTGGTAGTAGCTCTGCCTTCCATGTAGGTCGAGGGTTCATAGTCCTCATCACGTCTAATGATCTGCCTCAAAACACTGCATTGCGTCCATCAATGAGTTTCAAACATCTCTTTTCAAACCGAAATACAGTTTTGTGTTAATAGATTTTTTTATATTGTCGGTCCTATCACGTAAACATATGTTGTCATTTCAGTAGTATAGTGCTAGTAGATTTTTGAAGTGAAAACTTCTTTAGCGGCGCTGAGCACTTTTTTTTTGTATGGGTAAAAACTTTCAAACTCGCGTCAGGGTCACGTGATGCTGATCGAAAAAGCGTAAGATCGAAGGGAAGGGAGAGGAACTAGTATCTCCCACTCTTTCTACCGTGCCTGAGTGTGCTGCTCTGTTTAGGCAGCACAGGGCGAAAAATAAAAAATAAAAAATAATAAAAAATAAAAACATAAACATTGTATTCTACCTCATAAATGATAGTACTTTTATACTTATAATTAAACACAACGTTAATATTGAAGTTTTCACTTCTGCCGGCACTCCCGGAGTGCTACCTTTTTTTTATTGTTCACACACAACACGGAGACATATATTTTAATTTGAGTATCATATGAAAGGAGTGTTGCTAAGCTTGCTAGTAATATACCAACTTGAACTTACTCCCAACCTTTTCTGAACATACTTGTAGACAGTGTAAAGCTGGTAACTAGTACTTCCACGAACTAACTTTTCACAACACAAGTAGCGTCACGTGCGATATTCATATGTCACTTTTCTGAGCGACAGTACAAAACCACATACCCTTGAGAAAATAGCGTTGAAGCTGGTACTTCGAATTTTTTTGCAAAGTGTTACGAGCGCGACTGTACAAAACCACAAAGTACTCGTACACAGAACAGAACCACAAACAGACTCACAACTCCACTGTGCAAAGTGACAAGGATAGCTTTTCATTATGAAAACTTTTAATTAAATTTTATCTCTTTGGTTCCAGGATGCAGACACTGTGGAGAAACTGAACGAGGCAGGCGAGTTACGGAAAATGCTCAAACCGTATAAGGTACATTTTGTAAATTAAAGCAATGATTTTGTGAAAATCCATAAAAAAATTGAATCGGTTTCAAATCCTACTGAACTCAATAACTTTTAGAATTTTCAAATCTTTGTGATTTTCTCGCGAAAAAGAGCGCTTGAAAAAGTAAAATAGATATGTACCTATTTATTGTCTTTTTCGTCAATTTAAGACGTTTCTATAGCAGCAGAGCAGCCTACACCTAAGTGACCAAAACTTTGCCATTTTCCAAACTTTTCTATAGCTTTTTATGTGACAGTCTACATACCTTCTAATGATGGAGTGGACCCATACGTCCAATCCATCAAATCCAACCCAGCTGTCCTAGCGCATTGATACAAAATCTACTTATAAATTTTGATGCCAGACGAAAGAAAGGCTATTGTTAAAAAAATAATGCACACTCGATCTAGATGGCACCTAGTCTAGGTATCTCTTTTTTCAAAATCTTTTATGTAAGACAGGCGTCACAGCTCAGTTGGTCAGCTCTGCCTTCCATGCTGTGGGTCGTGGGTTCGACCCCCACCCAGAGCAAATGTTTGTGTAATAAACATAAATACTTGTTCTGTGTCTGGGTGTTACTATGTATGTATTTACAAAAAAAAACGTATATAGGTATTCTATTAGCAATCTAGTTCCTAGCAATATAGTACAAGCTTTGCTTAGTTTGGGACTAGAGTGTGATGTGTGAATTGTCCGTGAATATTTATTTATTTATTTATTTAATATTTATTCTGACTTAATCTGACTAAAACCTCAGATACTTTACCACGAGACGAGAGTGCGCGTTTGCATTCTTCCGCTTCTTTAACAATATTTTAACGCCATATCAATAGCGATTGGCGGCCTTTAAATAAATATTAGGTAGGATCTCGTATTTGGAGCCAATATAGGACTAAAATCTCGTACTTAATGACTTACAACCCTCAAAAAATTAAAACCCTCACTGACTATTTCTTGCTCGTTCTTCTAGGCTCTGGTCGCGTGGAGCTGGCACCTAGAATCACCTAGTATGTAAGACGATTTTAAATGATCCTTGTGATTTTACTGAATAAAACAATTTTGACTTTGACTTTGACTATACCGTTAGGCTATCTTATCCAATACACTTTTAACAATTTATTTTAGTTTTAAATCTTAATCCTAACGATATTGGTCATACAATTGAAAATTTATTCACTAAAACAAGTGTATAGGTTATTCTACGTCTAGACTAGCTGCCCTGACTTTTAGCCATAGAAATAAAATCAAGATAGAATACTCGATAGTGGGAACTACGATCTGACCGCCAAGTATAATGCGGGCAAATGAATACTGACAATCATAGACGTATTGACACATAGACGGTGACAAGCGAGCTAATGTTGACTAATTTTTGTATATTATTTAGTGGAATCGCTGTTGGATTCCCGCAAATAAATGTTTCAGCTCCGCACGCATTGATCTTGTCTATGTCGAAAATTATGTCAACAAAACTTAAAAGTATTCGTTTTGCCGAAAGTATGTCTATCATACTTTTCTCAGATTTGACGTTCTGGTTACCAGGCCTAAGTGAAATGTTCTTAACCCTGTTTAATGAAATCGCAGATTAGATGCAGAGACTCGTTTATCTGATATTTTAATTGAAAAGGTTAACTAATTTAGTTTCAAATAATTATACTTATATACAAACATTATACTTGGTGGTCAAACAGTTGGAGCTGGATACCGATTTCGATCACTGGAAAAATATAGAGGTTTCGTTTTGTTTATTTGGGACAGGCTTGGTTAGTGACGACTCGGTTGCTCGGTCGTTGCGACATAAGTAGCAACTCTTATGTAGCTCAGCACGCCTAGTACTTTTTTCAATATTGTTGAAGATTTTAAGAAAAAGTGCCTGAAAAAATCATTTATCATTTTATATACTCTTCGATATTATTATTTTTTTTTTGCTAACATATTCCTAATAAAAGTCGGCCCCTACGCCGCCTTCCGTCTTCAACGTTAAAAAAAGAAAAAGAACTTTCGTGCATTTTTTTTTCTTACATAAAACACTGGCGATTTTATGAAGATCTAACAAAATTATTATTCTTCTTAAAACATAATACATACAACGAATAAAAAAAACAATGCATGAAAGTTAGCAAAGAAGAGGAAGAGAAACTTCTATCCCTCTTGACAGTTGGAATTGTGAGAACGGAAGTGAGCGGCGTAAAGAATAACAGTCCTTTTCTGAATGAATGAATGAACCCGCCATGCTGTTTAAGGATCGTGGGAAATGTTTGTTTGTTTTTTATCTGTTTCTATGCTTGTAATCAGACATAAAAAAGTTGAAATGAACTTGGTTACTCTTTTGTTAGAAGTTATTTGAATAATAAGCATCATTACAGTCGACAGCATAGCGAAGAAATCAAGTTCGCTTTGTTTATTTGCGAAAATTCATAGTTAGAGTAATACTAATTTTTGACTAGTAGCTAAAACTGAATATCTTTCTTTTCATTCAGATATTTTTGCAAATGACAATAAATATTACGGGCTTAGAAGTCAGGTATATCAAATACAGAAACTTTAACAATTGACATTAAAAATACTATAAAACAAATATAAAATCGGATGACGCTTTCGAGAGTCCATTATTTTTATATTTTTTTAAAACTTTACTTTAATAAACATATAACTTTATAACTAATCCTACTGATCCTCGTATTAGATCCCGCGTATTTTAATTAAATTATATGTTTCCCTAATTTGTATTTAAAAAATACTTGATAAATGGCAAATGCGCTTAAAGTGCGAGCCAAAAAAAAACATATTTAAGTTAAAAATGATTACTTATGAGCAAGCACGTATTCAATGTTGCCATCTCATTTACTCTCAATGAAGCAACACAGGTGCGGCGAACGTTGCATCACATTATTATTATTATCACCCACTTATTTCGGAGACTTTTGCAACAAAATAACTTACCACATAATTTTATATAATGTACTCACTTGTACATTCCTTAAAAGGTGCCGCTATGATGTTGTGAGATAACGTTGAGTTGGGGTAATTTTAAAATGATTTATTACCCGATTTTTAGGGAAAGTTTTGCGTTGGAGGTGATTGAAATATTTCCTGAAATGATTATTTGTATTTATAATTTTGAAATGCTTTGTCTTATAACAGCCATTTTATAAGAAACTGTAAATATTAATAGTAATAAAAAATATTCGTGGCTTTATACAACATTTATAATTTTATTTAACACGTTTTAACCAAAGTTTACGCTATAGAAACTGCATCAATGATAGAATACTTTATACATTTTTATATTTACATAGGAATATAGTAAATCCAATTTACTTGCCACATACTTAGTTTATTCCTAAATAATATTAGTTTACACGCATTTAGTTAGCTAAATACTTGACCAGTGTAAACTGGTCCCTAGGAAGTCTGGCGTACTCAGACTAATTAATTGCAAAAGTACTCCTGGCGGTTCTTGGTCCGAAGAGACTCAACTAACAAACTAACCAAGACATCTACTTTCTGAACAATGAAGAAAATCAATAGAAAGATAGACTTAGTTACTTCTAAAAAAAAAATGAGTCGTATTTAGATGGTAGAGTCTGTTGGGTTTCTTTTAAATGATTCTTTCACATTAAGAAGTAAATCAATAAGTACATACTTTGTTCTTGGTTTTTGTTACGCATAAATATCTCTTTCTTCACTTTTATAAATAAATAAATAAATATTAACGAACAATTTACACATCACACTCTAGTCCTAATCTAAGCAAAGCTGGTACTATCGGAACTAGATTGCTGATGGAATACTTAAAAACATTCATTTTTTTTTCATTTACACACATTACATAGAAACACCCTGACAGGTATTAATGTTCATCACATAAGTCAAGAAAGTTAATAAATTAATTGTGTCAATTATCTTTATCTTAATCCAATCGTATCGCTCACGTCCACTTCTCTTCAAAATACTTATATTCTCAAAATTTTGTTTCTAAACTATCATCATTTACGATTGACTTTGCTGTACCTATCTATTTCATTTTATTTTTTTAATTTCCAGAGTCCTGATGCTTGCACCACGTGCCAGATGTGCGGTGGTTTCCGACTCCTGCCATGTCGGATCTGCAACGGATCCAAGAAGAGTTTACACCGAAATCATTTCACCGCGGAGTTCGTCGCGCTCAAATGCATGAACTGCGATGAAGTGGGGCTCGTTCGGTGTGACGTGTGCTCTTGAGAAGCTACTATTCTACCAGCTGGTAATTCCACGTGGGAAAACTGCGAATGTTCGATTCAAAAAATCAATATAAATCAAAATTTATTTAGTAAAATTACATAGTAAATTACATTGTTTGAAATCGTTCTATATCAATAAGTGAAATCAGTAATTATCTAAGAACAAAAACAATGTAAATCTTAAACATAAAAACGATGATTTACTACTTGCAGAAGTAAAAATACTGTGTCGCAACTAGCAACGCTCTCCTTCTTATAAAAGAAAATGTGTTCGATTTGAACTCAATAGTAAAATAAAAAGAGTACCAAAACTAAACCTAGGGTTACACAACTTACATTGAATCAAAAAATAATTGTAATAACAATTTTAGAGAAAAATTCACAGGAAGAGCTAGATTAACCATGCTCGGATATCAGACTAGCGTGAGATAAAGACAGGTAGATGTTGTTTTCTCTCTCATTTAAATAGCGTCCGATTTCGCAGTAGAATTTCAAACAGTTTTCACGTAAATTTTGGAGTCTGGTAATCCGAAACGTAAGCTTACCCAAGCCGTCTCTCGTTCGTCGCGCCCGAAGCTATTCAATAAAATAATTATTCAAACGAAATAATATTCTGTTCAGTATTACAAATTCTGGTAATAAATACCTACTGGTAAATATTAAAAGTGCTGTAAGTAAATTATATTTTACGGTGTATTCGGCTAGATTGTCAAACATGTATCTACTAAATACAGGAAAATGTCTCTTGTTTTTTGGTTTTGGTCAATGTTTAAGAGAGTAAAATTTTAGAATAAATTACAATGGGCGATAGAATAAAAATACACTAAAATAGTTTAGTGCAATGTAGCATGATTTACAAAGCATCAACAAGTCTAGAAAAGTAGTAGTTTATTACAATTTAGGTTTAATAAAGCTCAAATTCGTATATTTTTGTCTATTTTTTATAAAACTATGATAATTGTTTTTTAGCATAACAATTACCGGTATGTTTTTAATAATAATTGATGTAGAATCATTTTATTAGTTTTAAAATCTTAGGTTCATATTTCCAAAATTTGTTTTATTTTATAATAATAATGAGTATGTTAATTATTATGCCATAAATGAATTTTACCCATAATAAACTGAGATTTTAATTATGTTTTATACAAAATAATATTTTAATTAGTAGAAATTATTTTTGTACTTTTATATTATAAGAAAATTAATAAAAAATGCATGTTACAAAATGATAGGTGTTAAGTTATTTTTCAAAAATAAAACTTAAATAAATAATTTTGATTTATCTAAATCCTTACATTGGTTTCTTTCTCTGTACTTTTTATTTACGTTGAAAGTAGAGATTTTTACGTTAATTTTTTTTACATATTATTTTTAAACGAGATTTTATTTTAATTTTTAGATCATGTTTCAAGGTACTCTAAAGTTGTGATAGTATTAATATATGTTTTTAATTTTGAAAATGTATGTAGCGAAAATATAATACACGAGAATGTACCCCAATATTACTTAATATTGTATGGGCATTGTAAATATAATTTAAATAAATAACAGTATCATTTGATTTCTTTTTTATTTACTATCTGTAAGATAAGTTTAAGCGCGGTCTCTATTCAAATACATATACAAAAATAATTTATTGGCATAATGTTGTGTTTAAAAGGTTATTAAATCCATAGGCTCCCTAGTGTAAACTGTGTTTCAGGAGGCTTTCCAAAAAATTGACAGTCAACATGACCCACTGCCAGTTCAGCTTGCTAATTCCTCAAGCTATGTAAGCGGATCCTAAACATCATCATCATCATCATCGACTTATATTAGTCCACTGCTGTAGGTCTCTCCCAAGACGCGCCACTGAGCCTGGTCTTCGGGTCTTCTCATCCAGTGTTTGCCAGCCGGAGTGTAGCTGGCAAACACTGGATTCTAAACATATCTTCTTGGATTCTAAAAACAGACTTGAAAATATAAAAGCTTGTTATTTATTGGGCTAAGACTGTTGACTACCCTCACAAACTGTGGGCGACTAACACGACACGGCAAATGAGCTTGCCCTAACGACAGAGCACGAAGAAATGTGACAATCCTAAACGTAATGTGTTTGAAATACACTGCGCGCTAAAGCCTCAACGTTCGATAGTAAAGCTGATGTGGACGCGCAATGTATTTCAAATAAGTCAATGTTTCGATTGTATGATTTTCATATTCTTTCGTGCTCACCCCCTTGAGCTAACAGAGTGGGTAGAACCCTCAACATTTCAAATTACGACGTACTTCCTGAGTGACCTTTATCGGTAATGTTTTATTGTTGTTTTTCTCAATGAAAATTCTATTTTCCTAAAGTCCTATTTTATAAATTGGATAAATGCTGATGTGAATAATTGGGCAAAAGATTGGCGCAATCTATGCTTTGTTATATTATATTATACATTTTCGTATAAAATTTGGATTTACAAAAAAGATAAGGTTTATATAAAGGTAGGTAATTTAATTGGTAGAAAAAAAGATTATCCTGTCTATCAAGGATTATAAGATATAGGTAAAAAAGACCCTGACGCTATAAATCAACGAAATAATTTATAATAATTTATATATAATTTAATGTTTATTTTATACATTCGTATCATGACAGTTTTGCTGAGGTGAAAAGTTTTTTGGCTAAGTTTAATTTATTGTCTTGTCAAAATCTGTTATATTTCAGAAAAAAGTGAGCAGAATAATATGAAAACACACTTGGACTATACACCGAAAAGTGAAAAGTGAGTCGCTGTTTTTTGGCTAAGTATGTATAATTATTATCTTGTCCAAATCTGTTATATTTTAGAAAAAAGTGATCAGAATAATAAGAAAACACACTTGGACTATACACCGAAAGGTGAAAAGTGAGTCGCTGTTTTTTGGCTAAGTATGTATAATTATTATCTTGTCCAAATCTGTTATATTTTAGAAAAAAATGAGCAGAATAGTAAGAAAACACACTTGGACTATACACCGACCAGTACTTACCCCAAGTAAGAGTTTGTGCACACACGGATCGCAGAGACGCAATCGTCGAGCGCCACCGATTTTGTATGCAGATCCAAGCAACGCCTTTAGCAGATTTCTTGAGAAGCTTGGATTTCCATACAAAATCGGTGGCGCTTGGCGATTGCATCTCTGCGATCCGTGTGTGCACAAACTCTTACTTGGGGTGCTGGAGTCGATACACCCAATACTATATATACCACTCCATAATATAATTAATAGTATATAATAAAACTACGCTAATATAACTAAATTATCAACATATAAAACACTGTAACACGAACTCATAATAGCTTCTACGTTCATATCTAATTAATTATTCTAACAACTAACAAACAACCCATCCTGTTTACTAATAACCCTTTAAAAGCGTTCATTTAGCGTGCAATTTCACTCTAATTTTGCGAAACAGGGCTACCACAAAACTCGATTTAGTTTTGAGAAATAAGTCAACTAGTTTTATACTAAGACTAGTTTTATACCAACCCCCTGTCTTATAAAAAGTTAGCGTTGGCTTTATGTCATCATTACGTATAGTAATCGATACTTCAAGTCTGCGCTAATTTTTTATAAGATAGACCGTAAGAAAATACCTACATAATAATAATACTTATCTTATAAAAAGTTAGCGTTGGCTTTATGTCATCATTACGTATAGTAATCGGTACTTCAAGTCTGCGCTATTTTTTTATAAGATAGACCGTTATAAAATACTTAATACTTATACAGAAACCCGAAAATAAGACAAGCAATAGATGGCGCTGTACTGATGTTAGTATTGAGTAATTTGTAGTAGAATAGAATATGCTTTATTGTACACCAACACAGAAAATGAAACAAAAACATCGAAATACCTTAGGTGGTAATTAAAGTAAGATAGTTTGTACAATGGGCGGCCTTATTGCTAAAAGCAATCTCTTCTAGGCAACCTATATTATTTAGTATTGGTTTATTTATTGTCATTTTACATGAAATTGGAAAAGAGATTGAAAAGTTCTTAACCAAATTACTATCGCCACTTATATTGCAAAAGTTTACGTGTAGTGCACTACACACATAGGTGAGCTGGAAGAAAATGTTTGTACGCATTAATGCAATCTAAATAATGTCAGCTTAAGCTCATCTGCGTACAATTATTTATGTGTGTGCTTACAATAAAAAAAATCATAACTATAAATAATAATCTTCCTCTTAGTCAGGGCGCAACAATACAATAGATGATTGGTATTGAAATATAAAAAAAACTCCTTATGCTGGGCCACACTAGCGGGCTACGGCGAATATTCGTGTTAACGCGATGTATGTGGCCGAGTACATCGTGTCATCGCTTATGCTTCGGCTACATTAGCGGGCGAATATTCGTATCGTGTTGGCGCGACAAAAACATCGTGTTCGGATATAGGCGATGTTCTTGTCTAAATACTACGCGATGACACTATGTACCCGGCCACATACATCGCGTTAGCACGAATATTCACCGTAGCCCGCTAATGTGGCCCCAGTATTAGTATATCGCCTTTATCCGAACACGATGTTTTTGTCGCGCCAACACGATACGAATATTCGCCCGCTAATGTAGCCGAAGCATTATAGTAGTATATTAAAAGGTATTCAAACAATCAAGTCATGGTAGAACCCAGCTCTCATTTCAAAGACTAGCTAAACTAGCGAATTTTGCCTGTTGCTACGTGAAATCAATGTCACAAACACACTCATACCTGTTGCACGAGCTCGTGTTGTTACACAGAACATCCACGCACACTAACGTACTTACAGGGGCTAAGCTTTAAACAAACGTAGAATACATAGTAGTTATTTGCTGGAAAAGTGTGTAAAGGCTTTTTTGTGAAACTTATAAGGTAAGTAATTAAAACACTTTTTTAATACAAAGTGAGCTTTTTGTAAATAAAATTGATGAAACAAGATTATGGTTCACCTGATGCTATTTTAAATAAATAAATAATGCTGGACAATCCACACAACATCATCTAGCCCCAAGCTAAGCAGA
Organism: Ecliptopera silaceata; assembly: GCA_932527185.1. Lineage (NCBI taxonomy): Eukaryota > Metazoa > Arthropoda > Insecta > Lepidoptera > Geometridae > Ecliptopera > Ecliptopera silaceata. The sequence continues at coordinate 6,220,513 of OW052211.1, forward strand.
GCTTGTACAATACATTACATCGGTAGATATTTTTTATTATACATATAAAATACCCAGAACACCTATTTTAACCGTTTATTAAATAAATAAATAAATAATAAATAAATAAATAATGCTGGACAATCCACACAACATCATCTAGCCCCAAGCTAAGCAGAGCTTGTGTTATGGCTACTAGAAGACTGACATACTTAATACAATACATTACATCGATAGATATTTTTTATCATAAGTACATATGAAATACCCAAAACACCCGGAATAAATATTTGCAGATCGTACAAACATTTATCCCAGGGCGGGAATCGAACCCGCAACCTTCCTCGTTGATTACATGATTCATCCTATATAATCTTAAGTTTTTATAGGATGAATCATGTAAGGTGATCTACTAAAATCCTCTTCAAACAGATAATAACAATAATTATGAGCATTAAAAGAAATAAAATGTTCTCATTCAAAAACCTGACATGCTAAATTGAATCTAAATAACTAAGCAATAAAGATTGTTTTACATCAAAGCGAGCACACAATGATCGCGGGTAAACACAGACATGAAATACAGGAGATATTACGCACACTAATACGTTTCAGGGTCTGGATCACGCACACACGTATACATAGGAAGGCTGCAGCTAGGTCGCGAATGACGTCACACGCGCGCAAGGTCAATATCACCTATCTGTCTCGCTTACTCCCTAGGTTCTTTGTATTTCTGTCTCGTTCTGACGGCAGGCTCGCCTCGTCTCGTCTGGAACTTGGGTTGCAAGCTTTCGCTGTGTGCGTCATTTGTATGGAAAGGTGGTAGTTTAGTTAGCATCACGAATTTCTTATGTTTTCCGTTTTGTAATGGCGTTATAGAAATTTTCCCGCCAAATTCGCAAATCCGTATTAATACATGCGTAGGGCTACTGTCTATACGTAAATGTGTTAGTTAGGATTACTCAGATAGGATTTGCTGTATTTTTTTTTAAATACATTTTACAGCAATTTTTATACATTTTTAGCAGTCTGTATGCTACATTTAAAAAAAAAATGGTTGTCTGTAAAGTCGGTTTACTGACGATAGTTGAACGTGACAACGTCACTTCATGGAACACCTCAGAACGCCTCATGAGTCATGTTTTTTCGTGCGTGTAGCCGGCTCTATCGAATTATAAGACGTTGTCACGTCAAAAACTTGAGAGGTGTCAAGGGACACCCGGATGGAACGAAGTTCCTTATTTAATAACTAGCTTGCTTTCAATTAGAGAGACAGACAGAGAAACACGCGCACGGCTTACAACTATAGCAAAAAGTGTCGTTACAACTTTTGGTCTTAATTTTTTGCCCCCTTTCGCAACACGCGATAAGTAACTTCGTTCCAAAACATCACAAAGTTGCATAGCTTTTTGTATGTGAAAAGTCCTTTTTAAAAGCATTTTAATTATTTACATTGTGTTGCTAATGGGTAATTTGCAGCCGCTATTAATCAGAAATTCGAACTATTTGGCGTAGATTTATGAATTTAGTGAGAAGGGTTTATCTACCTTATGGCGCCTAAGTTATCACTAATAAATTAAGCTGCTTAGCACCACAGATAATTTAATCGTTAAGCTTAATATAAGGAGGGTGCGCACACCGTTGACAAAACTGCAGGACAGGTTAATACAGCACGTTCTACCAAAAACTCTTAGAATTCAAAAGACATTTTGTTGTCGGTGTACGGACTCACTAAACTATAGAAGATTGTGTATGTATGTAAGGCGATCGCGGGTTTATTTTTCTCTCCACACTCTGGGAAAATATTAAAAATCTTTAATTTCTTTAGTTCGGATGGCACATACTAAATATAAATTTCAAGGATCAATCACGAATAAACATGAAAATCGCGAACGTACAGAAACGGCCACATATTCGATTTACACTGCGCGTCAACGTCAGCTCTACCACCAAGGATGCTGCGTCATCGCGCAATGTTAATCAAATACGCAGCGTTACGTTTACTTTACGTCACATTTACCTGTACTTACCTCTACCATGAGTTGTCACAGTGAAATCGCCTGACTTTACTACAGTAGTTACGTAAATATTAGTATTACTTTTAGTACCCAACTATCCGCTAGAGGCGCTGTACAAATCTTCATACATTTTTTTAACTACAGACGCTAGCGAGTGTAGTATATATAGTATGGTAAGAACTCATGGTAGAGCTACTGTGCTCATATGCTACTTAGATTATCGATTCAGTCTCCATGAAGCAAGACCAGTCAATATCGATCCTCAGCCTCCCTCTGCCTCTATGGACGCAATTTAAATATGAATCGCGCTAACGACAGCAATTTCATCCATATTGTACTTAGTTACTTAAACTTTTTGTATTATGATAATCGAGATTCGTAACCGAACGCTTTATGTTGCTGGGAAAGTGTCAATTTTGGTACAGTACATTATCACTTTATGAATATCTGACGACGATCTAAAAAGTAATAAAAAAAATGGTTGTCTGTAAAGTCGGTTTACTGACGATAGTTGAACGTGACAACGAACCCAAAGGCCGATTGTGCTTCTTTGTCGCTCGTTCCGCGCTCTCGCTTGCACTTCATGAAACGCCTCACAGCGAGGTAACGCTGCATGAGTCTCAGAGCGAGGTAACGCTGCATGAGTCATGTTTTTTCGTGCGTGCAGCCGGTTCTATCGAATTATAAGATGTTGTCACGTCAATATACTTGAAAAATTAAATAGGTACTGTAATAACTTTAGTACTAGTATTTTGACCTCAGTTAAAGGTATTATATAACCTAATTGTTGGATCTTTGCTCATTAAAGGAGGTAGGTATGTAAATGTTAATGTTTTTATTCACAAATAAACTTACGACTATACAGTATTTACAAAATGTACATTGTCATATAAAATACATAAGAAACAGTTGAGCTATCTACAGACCGTTGCTAACGATCTATAGATAGTTCAACAATGTTTATCATCAAAGTGTTAAATAAATATAGAAATAAGAATAAATTATCTCATGGTATAACCACCTACTTTCCTTTTTTTTTTATGTGACCAGATATAATTGAAAATAATTATTTTCATACATTGACGGTAACATGTATCAGCTATCCTTTACGGCAACTTAGATTGAAAAACTCTTAAGTCTCAAAGGTTTATGTTTGTCTTATACGTATGTGATAAAGTAGATTTTTTTAAATTGGTTTATGATAAAGATTATTTTGTCAATTTCGCACAGCAAAATGTCTATTATATCAGAAGTTTCAATGATTAAAATGACTCGTTCCTAAGACCAACAAAAATGAACGATATTTTAATTGTTATAAAAAATAAACAAAAAAAGAAGGTTTGTTGTCTTGTCAGCAAATCTGCATATTATATTCTGTGGCAACAAAATCCCAGACAAAATTAAGTTACAAAATAAGCAAAAAGGAAAAGTAAATAAGATAGTCTGAGTCAGCTCACAAATTAATCTAAATCTCAAAATGTCTGAATCACAAAGTAAACAAACTATTACGTAAAATATTCAAATTATATCAATGTTGCCAGGATACCATAATGTCATTCACCTAGGCCATTAAAGTACCACATAGAAATGAAACTCGTTGGTAGAAGTTCATTCATTCATTCAAGTACTGCCACTGTATACGTTATAGCAACCTAAAGGATCGTGCTAATTTGTAACGTAAACGATTCATCTAAGCAGCAGCTAACTTTCACCAACGTAACGTGTATGTAGCGTGTGCAACTTCGTATCGCTGTAAACGGCTAACTGCTCTTCTTTTTTCCCTTCGTGTGACAGCGGATATGTCACAATCGTCGGCTCACTAACGTTCGAATGTTGAACGAGTTTCGACGCTTATCGCGATCCCAAAATACGTATGTTGGTGAACCTCAGCTGCTGCTTATAAGAACCGGTCACGTTACAGTTTACCACGATCGGGGCCCTGAGGGCTCATCTCGAATCTACAATCATATAAACGTATCGAAACAGTGACGTATTAGAGATAGCTATACTGCGTCAACGAACCCACAACCCACTGCATGGAAGGCATAGCTACTACTGAGTGCTTAGTCCAAAGTTGCATTAAAACTCCCTATAACTCTCGAGCCGAGCGTCGTCTCTTGGATATTCATCCGAGAGACGACTCGAGAGTAGGGAGTTTTAAAATGCAACCTCGGACTAAGCCCTCTGAGCTGTGACGCCTGTCAAAGATTGCTGATATTAAGTTTCATATCTATAACAAAACATTTGTTGCGGCAACATTTTATCGCAGTACAAAATGGCGCGTCTGTTGCAGCTGCGACGTCTAGGCGAGCTAATGGCTTTGTCGTTTGTTATTAGAGATGTTGTTTTATCCGTAACTCAATATTTTACATATTTCTCTTATATTTATGGCTGATTTCAAAAATGAAGTTCTCATTTTGACAAATATTGTTGTTGACGACCGATGTGGCGCGGTGGGCGAAAGTTCGCCTGCGACGCGTAGGTTGCGGGTTCGATTCCCGCCTTGTGGTATGTTTGTACGATCTGCAAATATTTATTCCGGGTGTTCTGGGTATCTCATATGTATAATAAAAAATATCAATCTATGCAGTGTATTGTATTAAGCATGTCAGTCTTCTAGTACCCATAACACAAGCTCTGCTTAGCTTGGGGCTAGATGATGTTGTGTGGATTGTCCAGCATTATTTATTTATTTATTTTTACTTTAACTGATTTCAAAAATGAAGTTCTCATTTTGAGAAATATTGTTGTTGAATGAAAACGCTTGTACATAAAATTACCTACACCAGAATAAATTACATGAAAAATATGAATACTTTAGAAATGTAGAATGGGCGGTTAAATTAATTAATAATATAAGTACTTACTTATGTTTTTTTGGTATGTATGTAACGCGATTACTCCGCCAATTATAAACCGATTTGGATGATTATTTTTTAATTTGTTAGGTCTTTATTTCAGAGGTGTGCCCATATTTTTATTAAGATCGGGCTCTCATCTTTAAGAATGTGTTTTAAGACTTCTCAATGACGATTAAAGTTGATTTTGTTTCAATCTACTTTACTTGGCTATGAAATTTGAAGGATGGTTGAAAGAACCGTAATATTTCTCTAATAAAAAAGTCATTATAAACGTCGTTAAAACGTGATTTATCCCGATATGCAGCTCACTAATCAGCTCAGTGCTCAGCCACATACCATCCGACCTGAGCTGAAACCGCTCAGCCGTGAAAGTCGCGCTACATTTAATCCAATAATCTGTTTATAACGATAAAAGTTCGGAATTATCCAATATCGATTTACCACCCAACTTTATTAAACCGAGGTAGATGCGGATGTAACTTTTTTGATAGATATTTTTTAATAAACTTATAAAATACCCAGAACACCCGGAATATTTTCAGATCATACAAATTTTTGTCCCAAGGCGAGAATCGAACCCGCAACCTTCCGCGTCGCAGGCGGACCATCGCCCAGAAATAATTTTGAATACCGGTACCCCACGGACCTAGAGTCTCGACTCCAAGAGGAGTTAATAGGTCAAACTAAAGCGCTTCTCAGACCTTTTATACAAAATTTTATAAAAATAATTCAAAAACTAAACTATGACTAAACAATTGCAAAGTTGCAATACTGCAATTTACATTACGTTTGTTTTATGCATACACTGGGAGTTCTAGAAATGTTGTACTAAGCGGGACTCGCGATAATATATTATTAGGTTGTTTACAACGCTTGCTAGAACCACGAAATGTTTTGACATAATTTTTTTTTTTTTTTTTTAATAATAATGCGTTTATTAGAAACCATAACTTAAAGTAAAACAAAAACATCATGGAAAACGATGACATGTGCAGAAGTTACATTTTGCTCATAGAAATTTCGTATTGTATACCTACTCGTATTACCTATCTAGCAGAGAATTGCAGATTTGTTTATTAATGTTTGTTCCAAATGATAATGCATGCTACAAGGTTAGAAGGTTAAAATTAACTCTTATAAATTTAATACTAATTTCGGCGTCGATTGCACAGGGTAGCGTGGCCGAGCGGTCTAAGGCGCTGGTTTAAGGCACCAGTCTCTTCGGAGGCGTGGGTTCGAATCCCACCGCTGCCATGATTCTTTTTGCATTTTTTTAAATTCAATTATTTCTTTGTTGTGCTTATGTACTAAATAAAGCCAAGTATTTTTAAAACTTTTTTTTTAAATATCCACCACCCTTCATCACATTTCATTAGATACTCTTCTAGAATAGACTTTTAACAATTATATTACCAACCATATATCAAAGACAATACGATTCAAATCTAAAAAGAGCATTCCTGTTTTATTTTAAACACTTACTATCACCAGTGGGTAATTGAACTTTTCGTCGGACTTTCAACCTTATGTTAATGGTTATAAAGATGCTTACCTTTAACAACGTGACATAAAACGTGTTAATGCAGTAAGCTCGAGATATTTATTTGTACGACTTAACGAGTATTCACTTTCATTCATAATAAAAAAAAAACTGTCTTCCGAAATTGATAAAAAAAAACATTTTCAGTTTCTATTTCAACCATGTAGGTATGATCTCGTTGTCTGACCCTGAACTGTCAAACACTTTGAAATAGTGCATAGAAATATCCATACAAGTATTTCTAGTAACCACGTGTCAGTCACGTGACCCCTTTCCTGTTATTGACAATGACATTGACATTGATTGCGTCAGTGCTGTAAAGGGCACTGTTGTATTGAATGGGCGTTCTGTTATTAAATTTTCTTGTTTTTTATAACAGAATGTTTGACGTAGAGGCCATTTATATAAGAAGTTTTTACATACGAATGTAATGGTGAGATTATAAAAATCGTCGGAAGTTTTTTTTAAACTTTTCCGTTGGTAGTCATGTTATGAAAGTCATGTGGTATTATGAGATAGTCATGTATAGAAAACCGGCTGATATTGAACGATGTTAAGCTAACATTTTTGAAGGCAAGTATGTAGGTACCTGAATTCTTGACAGGTGTCAGGCCATTTCTCCTGACAGCTGTCAAAAATTACCTGACAAGGCTTGCGGGTTTCCTGAAAACCGCAACATGTCACAAAAGCCAAGTCAAGTCAAGTCAATCGGTATATTCAATGGTACGGAATATTACCGACACCAACCTATGTAAGTCCTTGGCAAAAACATGTCCCGGACTTGTCCGGGCTGTATTTATTTATATCCGGACAATCCGGTATAATCCGGACAATCCAACTAAACCAGCCAAAGGTCAGATAACTACGTGATCGGATTGACAAGCTGGAAACCCAATTCTCTTCATAAAATGTGTCAAAATGTTGTCTCAGACAGAAAACGACATTAAATACGTTCTGTAGCTCTACCATGAGTTTTTACTATACTAAGTATATATACTATACTCGCTAGCGTCTGTAGTTAAAAAAATGTATGAAGTTTTGTACAGCGCCTCTAGCGGATAGTTGGGTACTAAAATTCGTAATACTAATATTTACGTAACTACTGTCATAGATTTAAATCGATTTAAATCTATGACTACTGTATGTAAAGTCAGGCGATTTTACTGTGACAACTCATGGTAGAGGTACTGTTGGATTATTTGTCACCGACGCGCGACGTTAAAGACAAATCAACTTCCTTAAAATAATTTGTCTGAAGCCAATAAATAATAATTATCGACCAGTAGAAATCTAAAAACACACTTTTAAAGATTACAAGTATGAGTCCGACCTTAATTAAAATATGGGATCACCTTTGTTATATAATTTACCGAATAAAATAGAGATTTCTTATCTTGAATTATCAAAATAGATTCATAATTGGCGTAATAATCGCGTAACGTAGTTACAATATATACTGTCAAATTGAGAATCTCCTTTTTTTAAGTTGGTTAAATAATATAATTAAAAATGATCATGGATATTTTAAATAGGCAGTAATTGCAGACTATTAAGCACTTACAAAAACTTACATGCAATACTAATAAAGAACTTCTTAACCTACTACTTTTTCACTTTAATGAAATAAAGATTTTTTTTTTCAATTTTGTACATTATAAAAAAAGGTAGAGAACGCGTACAAAGCATTAAAACATAGCCTAAGGGCCACCCAAAACTGTCATCCTACTTGACCTCTTATTAATTAAACCAAAATCAGTGTAGAATGGCCCTTACGTAATAAGCAACACGAGAAAACTAAATTAAGTGACCACTCGACCGAAATGTAAGTAAATACATTTGAGTGTAGGCACTCAAAGCTCAGAGGAAATCAACAGGCGCACGTTACTACGAAATAATTGTTTGTAGACCTCGGCATTCGTAGAGGTGGCTACGACAAGACTTGCTACAAAAGGCTACGCCGTAGTAAGGCTTTGTTTAATGGTTGTATGCAAATTCCCTTTATTTGTGAATGTACTTTTTTTAACCTATTTCGTCCCACGGCTGGGCAAAGGTCTCCACCAAATTCCTCAATTACTCTCTTTCTTTTGCTTCTGCCCACCATCTCTTTGCAAAGTCTAGATTATCTCGCCAACGTTTCTTAGGCCGACCACGAGATCGACGCTCATTAGGGATCCAGGTTGTAGTGAAGGTACTTATAAAAAAAAATCCTTGACATTTCACACATCACAAAACCCAAACTAAGCTAAGCTATGGGAACTAGACTGCTGATAGAATACATATATACATATTTTTTTCGAAAATACATATATAGCAAACATAGTAACACATAGATACAGACCAAATATTTATGTTCATTACACAAACATTTGCTCTGGGTGGGAATCGAACCCACAGCATAGAAGGCAGAGCTACTACCAACTGAGCTGTGACGCCTGACTATTATCTACATCTAAATCTAAGTTTAGTTCTATAATTTCTTGTGTCAAATGAATATTTTTGTGATTTGATTGAGAGATCGTATTGATGTTTCGATTCAAAAAATATGGATGGATTGTACTTCTGTATATTGAATACTTAATGTGCCGATATCTTATAGTATTCGATGCAGTGTGATTACGAGTAGAGGTTATAGATTTACATCAGGACCCCGATTGTCCTATATTGTAACTGAAACGGTTCGTCTAAGCAGCAGTTAAGGTTTATGATTTACTAACATAATAATACTAGCTGTCCTGGCGAACTTTGTACCGCCTTAGAGAATTTTTTTTTTTCTGAGAGATTTTCTTAATTTTTTTTCCGTAAGAACCTTGTACAGAGTATTAGAAAACTACAAAAAAAAATCAGCCAAATCGGTCAAGCCGTTTTCATGCTATGTCGTGACAACGGAAAACGGGTTTCATTTTTATTATAATATAGAAGATAACAAAAACAAAACCGGATTGCCCGGGATATAATCTGTGTTTTCCGGATAATTTTATAAATAAGTATCTTAAGAAATTAAGTAATACCTGCTTCGGAAGCTATCTTTTAACGCAGTTGATTTCGACCTAGGCCCAAGGGAGCTGAGATCCAATCGAGTGGAACGTGACCAGCATACCAAGGGGAGCACGAATTAACGTGACAATCGTAAACGTATCGAAACAGTGACGTATTTGGAACACACTGCGCGTCGACATCAGCTTTACTGTCGAACGTTTCAGCGGTAGCGCGCAGTGTGTCTTAAATACGTTACATTTACGATAGTCATTTTATTTCTGCACTGCCTCCAGGTGAAGGCATTGATCGGAGGAGTACCGGATTTTATGGTTTCTACGATCGGGTAGGCCGCAAATCAAGGAATTGGCATTCAAGTTCCGAAATCTGGTTTTGGTTCAAAGTAATTTTTTTTGCTTCTTAACCTGTTAAAAGTAGTTGTGCGCAATGTTGTTTAAAATTTACTTAATAACTTCATCATCATCTCATCATCAACCTATATCAGTCCACTGCTGGACGTAGGTCTCTCCTAGAGCCGCGTACAGACATCGCGAGGCGTGCGACGCGAATGGTTCGTCTTGCATGCCTCAACCTGAGGCATACGTCGGTACATTTATACGTGTGTCCTGAACGACACATGCTCAAGCTGAGCAAGCAAACCACCACGCACGGTGTTCGTCAGCGCACAACGCAAACATCACCCCTTCGTCCACACGGAGCGCGCGGCTCGTACTGAGGCGGCGCTCGCAACGATCGTATGAATCGAATGCTCACTGTGAGCTCACACGTCCACACAACACGAGGCATGCGAGACGAACCATTCGTATCGCACGCCTCGCGATGTCTGTACGCGGCTCAAGACGCGCCACTGAGCCCGCTCTTCTCATCCAGTGTTTGCCAGCTACACTCCGCAGATCGTCGCTCCATCTCGCTTAGTAACTAAACATAATTATTTGATAAATGTAACCTCATAATTAGAACCCGTAGAATTTAATTGATTTCTCGAATTCTCGAAAATAAAACGAATTTTTATGTTTTTCGTTATAACGGGTACTAAAATCTGCCTATACTTGCATGACACTTTTATAAATACCTTATTCCGTGACCAATAAAATGCAATGGTAATCAACATCAAATTAGTTTTCAAATAATTAAACTAATAAAAGAGATATTTGTCAAATATTGGGTATAATTTGTCAGGATAAAACAATTCTAAACTCGCATTAGATTGATAATAAATAATATTTACTAATAAATCGAAATCAATGAGAATAAAGTTTTAGTTTAGTACTAAAACTTTAAGTAATTAATAATACGTATAGTACAATCAGCATTAAAATATCCTTGGTCTGATTTTCCCAACATGTTAGTAATTTAGTTCAAAGTTCAAATAAATAAATATTCATCACCTACATCGCGCTCTAGCCTCATACTAAGAACTGGATAATAAAATATCTATTATATTACTTACTTTTTTGTAGGAATACAGAAGTAATTCACATTATTTATTCTTCTCGACCTTTGCAACAAAACTCAAAGAATAAAAACATTTTCCCTCTAACTATTCCTAACTCTTCAAATTACAGCCTTTCGCAGCAAGACTTCTAAGTCGAATCTCGCATTACATGAACCATACCTATGTAGGTTTACATACGTACCTACTCGAAGGTACGTATGTAAACGTAGTTATACTCTGGTCTGGAATCACCTAGTATGTAAGACGATTCTAAATGATCCTTGTGATTTTACTGAATAAAGTAATTTTGACTTTGACTATATATATATATATATATATATATATATATATATATATATATATACACATCTGATGTTAAATGATGATGCGGCCTACGGTGTAACGCGTTTGCCTAGATAGAACCTATTCACTCCTCTTGAAAACGTCCAAAGAAAAAACCTACCCACCAATTTTCAGCCATATCGGTACAGCCGTTTTTGAGTTTTAATTAGTGTAACTAACACGACTTTCTTTTATCTTCTTCTTCTTATATATAAAAATGAAACCCGTTTTCCTTGGTCAAGGCATCACGTGTGAATGGCTGGACCGATTTCACTAATTCTTTTTTTGTTGTATTTGTTATTATTAGAAGGTTCTTACGGAAAAAAAAAATAAAGAAAATCTCTCAGAAAAAAAATAAAAAAAATCTCTTCGAAGTTCGCCGGGACAGCTAGTATATAGATAGATATTTATGTAGTTTTTCCTTTAACATTTCAAATGATATAGACATGATAAAGGTTCTCAAGCTTCTATTTACTCAGTTGAACCACCCCGGGCGCCATCCAACAAAGAAAACGACACAACATTATGAACTACAAATTCGTGCACCTTAGGGCATAAAGTTTAGATTATTTCGTCTAAAATTGTATTTATGGTTTCAAACCACTCGCGGGGTACAAAGGTTTACGTCTACAACCAACTTCAAAAAAGGAGGTTATATATTCGACTGTTTTAAATATAAGTTATAGATAATATAATATTCATGGACATTATAGTAGGGGAGCCCACGATGCTAAGTGTGGATTTACTCGAGCGTCATGGAGACCTATTGGGTTGCAAAGCTTAGATGTTAAGAAGAAAAAAATGTTATATAACATATATCTTTCATCGGTGGGGGAAGCGGCTATAGATTTATAAATATGTAAAAAAAAACTGCCGCATGGACTTTCTCGAGCGCGTCAGATATTGATACCATCAATTCCCTACGTAGTTTTAATAACGTACATTGTTAATCTGATCGTTTGCATGGTGGGGGTGGCTGTACTAAAGAGTTGAAAATGAAAAAAAAATAAAAGTTATCGAGCGCGTCAGATTTTTTAAAGGAGTGTTAAGTGCACCACAACAAAGCTCTAGTTCACTAATCTGACGATTTCGATGTGACGCAAACTCGTGGCCATTATTTTAATGTGCAAAAAAAAATCGCCGATTTGACATACTCGAGCGCGTCAGATTAAGATATATATAGTTCATCTTTATGTTCTAAACGTACTGTCTCTTAATCTGACGATTATCTAGAGGGATTCGCCAGATCTGACAATTTTTTTTTTTTTTTTTTAATTTCAATATTAAATATTCACGGACATTTCACACATCACACTCTAGTCCCAAACTAAGCAAAGCTTGTACTATGGAAAGTGATTGCTGATAGAATACTTACATAATTTTTTTTTGTAAATACATTATGTACGTAGTAACACCCATATATGAGCACTTCATGTATGGGTTCACCTCACAAAACAACGTGACGCGGAAAAATCTATCATTTCAAAAGCGTGGGTCTTGTGGTCTTTATCGACGACTTTTCTTACTTCGGCTTGCGGAAATCGTCAGATTATATATTTTTCGTTATCCTTGAATTATATCCTTCAAAATAAAAAAAAATTAGCTACGCTCGAGAATGTCCAGATGGCGTTTTTTTTTACAACTTTGCTGCGCTCCCCTTTCTTTTCGTCACTTCCGAATTGTCAGATTAGTGGAATATACACTTTTTAGCATGTAATTAACCTACCCTATCTTTATCTGACGCGCTCGAGAATGTCAGATGATCAATTTTTTTTACTAATCTGATCCTTTATAATTCACGCGCGGCCATACATAGGAAGCTCATATTTGGTGGAGGTACTTAACCGGGTACAAGGTACCCCCTGTATGTTAATCTGCCGCGCTCGAGTAAATCCCGAAATCCCCTCTTGGGCTCCCCTACTATTACACATATCCCGAACCAAGCAAAGCTTGCATAGGAATTGGATTGCTGATGGATACTTACATAATTAGTTTTTTGCAAATACATACTTAGTACACAGAATAAATATTTATGTTTATATATATATATATTTTATGTACAAACTTTGAGGTGGGAATCGAACCCCCGATCCACGGCATGGAAGGCAGAGCTACTACCGACTGAGCTGTGACGCCTGTCAACTTATTTTAGTGCCATTATTTCGCTAATTTGTGAATCAATTTTATTATTTTTTGTTTAGAAGTGTTTCCATATGAATTTTGTTAAGATCGAACCCACAACCCTCGGAGCAAACGGTGCCATAACCGCCGATCTGCAATCGTTTATTCAATTAGATTTAGCCACATCCATTGAATAATTAATATAACTATTAGTTTAATCATAATTAGCAGAGCTGAGGTGGACTTAATAAACAGTAATTAATCACGATATTATTGTTTGATATGTGGTTATTGAAAAAGCTTTGTTTAAATTAATATTAATTTAATTTATATTGTTTTAATAAGACCTCTTTATCATCATCAACCTATATCAGTCCACTGCTGGACGTAGGTCTCTCCCAAGACGCGCCACTGAGCCCAGTCTTCGGCTCTTCTCATCCAGTGTTTGCCAGCTACACTCCGTAGATCGTCGCTCCATCTCGCCGGGTGCGTCCTACACTACGCTTGCCTACGCGGTCTCCTCTCCAGCATCCTTAGACATATATGTATGGACGCAAAACAACGCCTAATAAGCCACGTCCTCCGTGTCAATTCTCATTGTTTTTTTTATATTTATTGATGCACTTTAACCTTTTTTTATGTCTCAAAGTGATGGACGCAATACCCCATAAGCACGTTATTTATGTAAATCAAACATATCTTTAAAAAAAACTCCCTTATGATTTATAGTTTAATCCATAAATAAAAGAGAATACGAATACGAGAGATACCTTTCAGGTATTTTTAAGAATTACAGTATATAGTTTATACTCTAGTTCGTATGGAGATAAATTTGTTTTTTATGTTGTATTTTTTTAACCCTCGTTTTGAGACTAACTCGATTTTATTCAAAGATCATTTTAACTATTATTGCAAGCCATACATTCGTTGAAAATATCACACGCAATATATTATACAATAATGTATTATACAAATTATAATACGTCGGGGAGCCATGCTTAATTAATCACAGTATGAATATTTAGTAATAAAGAACATTGCCCAAACCTTGTACCAGATTGCGTCACAAGCTAATTATCATCAAAATTAATATTTTATTTATACGTGTACTTTGTTAATTTTTAACCCTCTTATTTAACCGGGTTTAGAAAATTAAAATTAATTATACATAACATGATTATCAATTTCCTACTTCCGAGTGCTTAGTCCGAGCTTGCATTTTAAAACTCCCGACTCTCGAGTCGAGAGTCGTCTTTCGGATATCCATACAAAAATACAAGGACATCCGAGAGACGACTGTCGACTCGAGAGTAGGGAGTTTTAAAATGCAAGTTCGGACTAAGCCTTCCGCACGTCAACTATTTTGTTCCGATCCCAGCTGTCACCTATTTTCGTGAGTGGACATTGAGCATAAAAATCTTGTTTGTCAAGTAAGCTTTAGCTGAGAAGGCAAATATGATATAAAATAAAATACATTTTTAAATATTTTGAAATCCGGTTAAACATTGAAAAAAATATTGTTGGTAGCGAAAAGGTAAATAAAAATTAGGGCTTTGAGAGTAAATTCAAATTGATGCAAGTTGGTACAGATTCCCATAGCCCATTGGGCATTGTCCTTTACGTATTAATCAACATTAAGGAACGCTTAAAATATTTCAAATTTCGTAATATATTGTATCTAAACTGCTATTCGATATAAATGACAATAGAAGTATTAAAATATATTTTCTCGATAAAACGAAAAATCTCAAAAAAACTCCGCTATAAGTGCCCCTGGATTTTTTTTTCAAGCTTTCTTATTTCTAATGATATTTCTAAATTAATAATTTAATTATATAGTTATTAATCAGTATATTTCTAAATTAATAATTTAGAAATATCAATCGCATTACAAAACGATTTAATTTTTATCCAACTTCAATTAGAGAAGAGGCTTTCAATTCAATTTTATTTGTTAATATTTTAAGGGCGCTTGCTAAGAAGTCACGTAAACAATTAGTAAAAAGTTTTCATAGGATAGTTGAGGCTTCGTTTTTACTTGTCTTGTTCATTGTTGAGACATAACTTAAGATTGTTATAAATGTCAAAATATATTTTTATTAAAATAATTTGACTAAATAATTATTGGACTTTAAGAACAAATTAACAAAACTAACTGAGTAATTTGATTTTTACAAGAATGCTTTATGAATTTATTTCGTTTACTTATCTAAAACGAACGTATGTATTTATTGATTAAAGTTTGAATACGTGTTAGAAACTTTTACAAAGAATTTTATTATCTGTATTGGAAACTTTCCATAAGATTTCTATTTAGAACTACAAATTTTATTTCGCCTATTGTATAAAATATAGAGTTTAATTTTTTCAAAAACTTTTATAAAAAGTTTTCTGCATTCTGGTGATTTAAATGTTAAAGAGAAAAGAGTAGAAACGAACAAGTGGGGCGAGAAACAGAGGCGTAGATTACAAAAAAAACTTTCCAAAATGTTGTAAGAATAGAATAGAATAACTTTATTTCAGTACCTTAGTTTACTTAATCCTAGAACATATAAAAAGATACAATCATATACTGAAAAAGGACATCACTCAGCTTGTGCTGGTGTAGAACCAAGAGGTACCTATAAGGTTCCAAGAACCTACCTTGAATTTAGAACAAAAGCCAACTAAGTAGGTTTTATATCTGAGTGATTTAAAAAAATACTTTGTATCGAAAAGAAAACAAAAATGAATGCGATAACATTGACTAATATTTGATGAGACCTTCAATATTACTTATCAGTATAAGGTCAATATCTCAAAGCAAAATTACCGTCCAATTTGTACAAGAAGATCAGGCAAACCAAAGCTTACTTCTTTTTCTTTTTTTTTTGAGCCTTTGCTTTCCCACTGAAAGTCTCCCCTCTTTTCTTTCATTGTTTCCTATCAGTCGCCGCTTTCCACCAGTACCCCAAGTAAGAGTTTGTGGACACACGGATCGTAAAGACGCAATCGCCGAACACCTCTGATTTTGTATGAAAATCCAAGCAGCGCCCCTAGCAGATTTCTCGAGAAGCTTGGATTTCTATACAAAATTGTTGGCGCTCGGCGATTGCGTCTCTGCGATCCGTGTGTGCACAAACTCGTACTTGGGGTACAGGTTTCGTCATAAGTCGTCACGCCGACGTTTTCTTGGCCTACCTCGGTTTCGTTACTTTAAGCTTGCTGAGAACTTGGATTATGGACTTACTTATAGAAGGTATTTATATAGAAGCTAGTGACGAAGCTTATTTTATATTCTTTACGTCATCTTACACGTCATCTTAAAATTAACCAACCGCTTTAAAGGCTCTAACTAAACAGATGCAGAATATTTTCGCTCGCTTCTCTCGTCTGATCAATTATTTATTCTGATTCTGAGCTACAACGTTCCGGAAACTTGAGGACGACCTTGCCCTACATCTTATTCCATGGTTACCGTTTCCTCTGCAATATATTTGGTAGCTAACGGAGCGGTGGGTCACAATGTCCCACATTGTTGCCTTTGGAACAATACTTAGGTAGTGGTCTTTTCAACCGGTTCCAAAGGTTCTCGATTCGGCTGTATGTTATTTGTCTATATGTTATGTGAATACGCAATTTGAACAGATTTTGATGATATTTTTTTATTTAATAGACTTCAAAGTTGAAAGATTGACTAGAATCTACGAAAATGTTTTGTCATTGTAACTTGATGTTGGTTTTGTTCATTTTTAAATAAAATATAAATAAAATGTTACTTCTTTATGTCAAAGTTTACTAACTTCGATATCAAAAAGCAATTGTTTTTGATGTTAATTTGTTGCCACAACCCAAAACTTACTTTTTACATTATTTTAAAATAACTGACAATTTTTTTGTTGAAACACCGTAATAGTCTTTTATATATTTTTATATGTAGAACAACTATCCTCATCAGTCAGAGGCTGCACCTCAGAGTAATGAACCTCTTTGACATCGGATCCCGTGGCTAACGAGAACGTTGGGTGCATACAACCTCCTTTTTGTCGGTTAAAAATAGTTCAGGTGTCACGGATGAGAGTCGCAAAAGAGTTATGTAGGCTAGTTTTTTTAAGAGTATGAAAAAAAATAGATAAAAATACATTTATTGGACAAAAAAATACTAGAATTTGATTAGTAGCGCCTCTAAGCCTAAGTTAGGTTTGACTAGACAGTCACTTAACATGTGACTTGTAAAATATAAATAGTAGGTTCTCAGCAACTTAAGTAAGTCTGATGTTTATATAATGACAGTTATGGGTGTTTTTTTTTTATTTTTTAATAATGATGAACTTATAAAATTTAATTTTTAATTTTTAATAATGATGCTATAATTTTTTTATGATGAAAATTTATATCAAGACAGAGCTTGCCTACATTTTGAGTGCTCATATCTACGTAACATTATAATAGATTCCAGGAATACAGATTTACAAAAACAGTATTACTTATAAAATAAATTGCTTTGGTTTTTTTCGGTCGATTTTAACATTTGCCGGAACTTGCCTTAATTAAGTGCTTTTATTAATAGTGACGCGTAAATAGATTCCAGGATCACAAATTTACAAAGATGTTTTAACTCTAACATAAAAAAACTGATAATTTTCGTTCAACTTTTTCATTTATAGTTCGAACTTTTTTTATGGCTTTCAGGTAATTAAGTTATCGCGTAAATGGAAAGACCTGAAGTATGGCAAATCTATTTATACTCGAAAGGTTTCATTAAGGTTTCGGTTCCATCGTAAAACACTTCAATTAGTAAGCAATAATTTTATTATTTATTAATTAATCTAATTCCTCCAAATTCGGGGTAAATATTTTATCAATGACTCAATTCAACATCAGTTTTATCGTTCTTTGTTGATATTTATAGTGCTCATAAGATTTCATACGCCAGCTCTTGGTCTAGTAAAAATCGTCTCATTTTTAATCACTATTCTTCGCTCTTGTCTTTATAAGAATATAACTCAAAGTCAATTGCAATAATGAAGTACACTGAACGGCAACATTACACACGGATCGGGCGTCAAATATTAGAATTTTGTTTTCATCTAATAAATCTTCAAACAGCGAAGCCTAGAACCCAAAAATATAGGTACCTTAGGCACCAATCAGGTACAAATTCTAGATTCATAAAGCAATAGGTACAACATTCAACCGTTTGAACTAACCAAGATGTGTATGCCAGAGAAATGGGTTGATTTTACCTTATAACTGTCACAGTATATGTTATAGGTACTTACCTACATAATTTTGTAGGTATTATAATATATAGAATATTGCTTACATCTCTCTCTTCAGCCGTTTTCTGTGCCAGATGTGTATGCCAGAGACATGGGTCCTCAGCTTGGCTTACTTACAGTCTAAGGCCTAGCTTCGGCGTTATTTTGAAACCTAAATTTGATCTTGATTTGACCTATTCTTCATCTTTCAGATTGCACCTATTCTTCATAAATGACTGCATACTAAAAAAAATATTTATTTATTTAATTTATTAGATTGAATTTAAATTGTGTACAGCATGACTTTAGAATGCACCTATTCTTCATAAGTGACTGCATACTCAAATATGTATTTATTTATTTAATTGATCAGATTGACTTTCAATTGTTTAGCAAATCTGATTTAAATATTTTATTTTCTAGTCTAGTCTACAGATGGTAAAGAAATAAAAAAACTAAAATTATTATAAAAGTCAACATTTTATTGATAAATCAGTTTTTACATCCACTTATATAGTACATCTACAAGTATAATCTATAGTAAAAAGATAAATAGCTTAGTTTCATACAAAAATATTTTATCGTACAAGCAACGCGATTTGACACGAAAAACATTACATACCTAAGTAGCTCTACCATGAGTTTTTACTATACTATATATACTATACTCGCTAGCGTCTGTAGTTAAAAAAATGTATGAAGATCTGTACAGCGCCTCTAGCGCATAGTTGGGTACTAAAATTCGTAATACTAATATTGACGTAACTAATGTAGTAAAGTCAGGCGATTTTACTGTGACAACTCATGGTAGAGGTACCTCTACCATAAGTTGTCAAAGTACCAAAGCGCTGTACAAATCTTTATACATTTTTTTAACGACAGCCGCTATCAAGTATAGTATATGTAGTACCTATAGTAAAAACTCATGGTAGAGCTACAGAAGAACAGATTTTTGATAGAATATATTGTATAGCGCTGCATATTCAAAAATAGATTTATTTATTACACCCTCCATTTCAATAACATTAAACACTCAGATTTTCTTGATGTATTATATTTAGTTTATTCAAAGCGATTATGATATGTAACAAATGATATTATAAATGTCTATTGTTTAAACTTTGACAAGACTTAAAGTTTAGAAACAAAGACTTTTAGAAGTTTAGAAGACCTTATCTTCTGTTTTACTAAAAAAATATACAACTTTCTTTACCCGTATCCATGTGATAATTTTACAAATAATATTATATAATAAATAAATAAGTACGATGAACCCTTTATATTGGAACACTTTGTTTTTATTCTTTCACCTGTTAAATGTTTGTAAGCCCGTGTTGAGTATCCAATTTTTCAAAAAAAAACATCAAATATTATATTACCAGCATCAAGAACCATATTTAAACATTTGTAGAAAGTCTTATTATAAATGTTAGGTTTCAAAATACTAGCTCGACTATTTTCATTTACAGTCAAAGTTTGAGTTTCACCGTAGTAGTTTATAGACGTAGAAAATAGCAAGTGACAAATCATATGATCTTACATCTGCTACTTTTATACCTGTAAATCACAGATTGATTAACAAAGATTTTGTAGAATAATCAAATTTATTAAAAAATCTTAAAATGAAAGATATGTGATACACCAAAATTATGACAGGTGAACAGAGGCCGGTTTCTGGAAACCCAAATCACGATTGATCCGAGTTTGACACATAGTAGGTTATTATTAGATTTTTTCGTTAATCATCGCTCGAGAAACCGGCCGTAAATAACAGTGATCAAAATAATTTATCATTTAACAATGATTAAAAACTAGCAATTATTTTCATGACTAGTACAAAAAAACAATTCCTTCAATCGTTTCTTTAACTCTCATGGTTTCGTACTTGGCCATCACCTTCTTAAAAAAACAACCTAGGTAGTCAATCCTGTTAAAAATGAAGTATTTTGTATAGAATAAAAAGTTTTTCAAAGTTGTACTTAAAGAAAATTAGGGCAGCAGTTGGTAGTGACAGCAAAGTTTTGTATTTTTTCTTTGACAAAGAATGGATACCTATTAATTTTAAAGAAAACTTATACTTATATAATATATACTTTGTTTGAGTTGTTCAAGTATACTTAGTTTTGGCATAGGTATAATTTTACATAAATATTTAAATTGCAACGGTTTTTGCGGAAAATGACCAAAGTTTATATAAATTTATATTGATCCAAGTATACATTTATATCATAATTATATTCAATATATAACATTTATATTTAAACACGATTTAAAGCTTCGTTTTTATCTTACAAAGATCATAACATACAATATTTTAACAATTATGTGAATTATAATTTTATAGTGCATTGAAAAAAAAATTAGAATATTTCTTTCTACATTATTGTCAAATAATGTTTTTTAACTAAAGAATGTTTACAACATTCATTTTATATCAGAAAGTGAAGAAATATATTTGTACTTGAAAATTTATATTTCAAATTTCTGTTATTTTTTTTGCAAGAAAAGCAGCGAACGATTATATTGATATTTAATAGACTAAGCTCATTTTAACTACTAGATAGATAATTTTATAACTATACATTTTCAAACTAAGGTAAAACACAAAACATTAATATGAGCGACCTTTTCGCTAATAACGATCTGCACCACCTTCGATAATACTGATAAAAAGATCTCTACCAGTCGATTTCTGAAAGTACTGATAAAATGAATAGAGGAGAATTGTATCTAATTAAATATTTCAGAAAAATTACTAAAATTAAGAGATACCTAAGTAGGTACTAATGATAGTAATTTTTTTTTTCCAAGTGTTGCAGATATTAAAAATACTAATTTCCTTGATACAGATTACAATAATACCAATCTAACATTTATTTTGGCTCAACATTTTGCAGTTTAAAAAGTTTGAAGAACAATTTATACTAAAACTTACGATTATATACGAATATAACCATTTATCTAAAAGACAACAACTATACAACATCCATTTATATAATATTAATCAATACATTATGTACATGATACGATCAAGTCTTGAATTTGAAGTGTGCGTATAATATATAAATATAATAACAGTGTACATTATAGAAAAGGAATAGGGTACACATATAGGAAAGTATAAAAATGGTTACGCGAATCTACCATAATCTACCATAAACTACTAAATGATACACCAATAATCTGAACTTTGGGATAAATTCATGTCCCCTACTAGCAACACTCTAACATCTACTGTATAATCTACATTGATTATATATGTTTCTACAGTAAATGGACATACAACCAACTTCTAATCACATTTATATAGTTTTATATACTTTAGTTTGGCAACTTGAGATCTAGCATCTTCGTGCCGTCCACGTATTTCAAAATCCATCATAATTTTGACGCCGTGTTGTTTTCATCAGTCGTTTCAACATCATCTCTTCATCTGTGGAAAATATATCTATGAAACTAAAATCATCAACCTATGATCTTCCAGTAAAAATAATCTCCAAGTCAAAAATTAAACAATTAGGTAGTCATAACAGTCCACTACTGGACGTAGGTCTCTCCCAGACGCGCTACCTAGTCCGGTCTTCGGCTATTCTCATCCAGTGTTTGCTAGCTAGTTAACATTCCGCAGATCGTTCCAATACTCAATCCTGCTAGAAGGCGTCCTACACTACGCTTATCTATTTTTTTATTTACTTTTAGTGGCTATATTACTACGGCCTCAATACGCTTACGTACGTATAATAGAACTAAATGTGGATTTTTTTAAACCCTCTGAAAATTGCCACCTAGAATCACCTATTATAAGACGATCCTTGAGTTTAAATAGTTTTTTAGGTTAAACAAGTTTGAGTTTGAATCTCGACTACACTTAACATAACTCACCTTCCATTTAAGCAACTCAATCCACCATTATTCTGATCAGCGGTCGGCAAGGCTATATTCGAGGGTGGACTCTTGTTCAGGGGGTACCACTGAGCGACCGGCTTCCGAGGGTTGTCGATCATCTCATGCCAGTGGTCGCGGCCGATGCCGATGATCGTTGACCCTATAGCTGTGCACCCAATCAGCTCGTTTGGGCCAATCCTGGGAACAAAGGCTTTTGATAAAAATAAACATTACCAGGCATCTTCTTCCTCTTCTTCCTGCCCTTATCCCACTAGGTGGGGTCAGGGGTCGGCACAGCATGTTCTCTTCTTCCATTCTCCTCTATCACCCGTCATCTCACTATTCACTCCTTTCACATCCATATCATTTTTCACACAATCCATCCATCTTTTCTTAGGCCTACCTCTTCCTCTATATCCATCCACATACCTTGCACTTTTTTCG
This sequence comes from Ecliptopera silaceata, assembly GCA_932527185.1. Taxonomy (NCBI): domain Eukaryota; kingdom Metazoa; phylum Arthropoda; class Insecta; order Lepidoptera; family Geometridae; genus Ecliptopera; species Ecliptopera silaceata. Next base: position 6,243,375 of record OW052211.1, read on the forward strand.
TCACATGACATTACCAGGCATATAAATAAATAAATATTTTAGGACATTTCACACATTATGATCTCTTCCAGTCGTAGCGACACGTGACCCGAGGGCTGGTGAGTATTTGGCCCAGCGTATCAGCATTGCTATTCAGTGCGGCAATGCAGTCAGTATCTTGGGCACGTGACGATTGGTACTGATTTGGATCAGTTGAGCTATCTATAGATCGATTACAACTGTCCGCTCAACTATTTGTAATGTATTTTATATTTACAACTAGATTTTGTAAATACTAATACCTAGTTGTTAGTATGTGAAAATTGTTACAACATATTGAAAATAAAAGTCAATATAATGTTTGTTGTGCCGACCCCACTTAGCATGAAATAAGAGAAGAGGAATGATGATAACATTTTTTGTAAATATTCTACTAACACAATATAGAAAATCTACACATTCAAAATGACTTTTACAACAAAATAACCAACAAAATACCAAAACTCCCTTTGTAAGATAAAACAGTCATTTACAACTTACAAAGAGAAAACAGGCACAAAGTAAATGTTTATTTAAAATGATTTAACTTTAATAAATAATTACTTGTGTCCTTGACCACGTTTACACGTGTCGTGAAATTCTATTGAAATTCGAAGCCTCATATTCAGTTACTAGGAAACGTGCTATTTTATTAAAGTACATGTAATAGACAGGCAACTTTTTATTGTATTTGTTACATAAAAAAGCAACTTCAATCGCCATCGACAAATAATAAAAACGCACACTTTTTAAAGATTACTCAAAAAGTACTAGTCAGATCGTAAGCATACGGACCTTTGAAGTATGATTTATGTAACAAAACACATTAAAAATTAGTTTACGAAATTAATCGCTTAACATAACTACATAAAATAAAAATTTATGTAATTATGTTAAGCGAATTGACAAGCTTCTTTTGAAGTATGTTGAAAATTGTTTAATTAAACAAGAATTAGCAACTTTACCAAACAAAATGAAACAACTTAATATATCTTAAACAAAAGACACAAGGGTCACTGAATAGTCGTGACAGATATTTTGTTCAGTCAATTAACGTCAGTTGAGTTATCTATAGATCTTTTGCAACGGTCTGCAAATAGCTCAACTGTTTTTATGTATTTTACAAATATGTAGGTACTTTTTATAAATACTGTAATAGTCCTGTTTGTTTGCGAGTTAAGAATAAGAATCATTTATTGTAAAACTGTGTATAAAGATCTTATAATATATAAATGTTTCAACAGCCTACCCATTTCGGGCGTTAAAGTTTACTATGAGGGTTTTCATGAGAACAAAACGAGCAACCCGTACGAAATCGCCCGAAACAAAGTTGCCGTATATTGCCCGTGTGTTATCTAGGCCGAACGAAACTCATTTGCTCTGAATGTGAATACTCAGAATAGTTGAAATATTGATTATCAACGGAATTTTGGCAAAGCGATGTATTTCCACAGATTTTAACAAGCAATTTTAAACAAGACATATTTGATTTGAGTTTTATTGGATTGCAGACTGAAATGGTATGAAATGATGAGAAGAGTTCTTCTTCTTCTTTGTTATATGGCTTCTACCCGTCAATACGACATGCAATTCTGCCAATGTCAAGTATTTGAAAAATATTCTCAGCTAAGTCAGTCAATCGTCTAGTGTGCTGTCATTTGTTTTAAGGTTAAAATAGTGGAGAATTTTCCCTTCAAACACTATGAGAAACAAGTCCCATCAAATCACGATACTACTTATTACATTTATATTTAACGGTTGATACAGTAAGCTATGACATCAAGTATTTTTTGATAAAATTCCACCAAAATTAGACAGCTAAACTCAGCACAACATAAAAAAAAATCAATAAAAATAAAAATGCTGTCTTCAACAAAGCTATGTTTTATCAAAAAATGACATAACTTAAATCTAGAATAAATAATTATCTTATCTTAACACTAATCTTTACCACTTGGGTTGGCTAGTAGAAAATGCTTTAGCATTAAGTTCGCCTTTTGTATATTTTTTGTGCAATAAAGAATTAAATAAATAAATAATCTGAAGTTTCCAATTCAGCCTTTTTTTCAGTCATTAATCTCACCTGTCATAATCGATGACTTTGACAAGTAGCGTGACGTCAAACACGTTCACTGCTGGCAGGTCGAAGACAAGCGCCTCGTTGTAGACGGGACTCAGCGTGTTCTTCTTAACTGTGGTTTTCTTCTTCTTTATTCTTTTCCCTTGACATATTAGACAGATCTTCACGTACGGATCTGTGGACAATAATAAATAAATAAATACTTATTTATGGACATTTCACACATCACACTCTAGTCCCAAATTACAAAGCTTGTAGTATGGGAACTAGACTGCTGAATACATTGTATATACATACATAGAAATACATAGTTACACCCAGACACAGAACAAATATATTATGTATGTTAATCACACAAACATTTGCTCTGAGTGGGAATCGAAACCACGACCCGCATGGAAAGCAGAGCTACTACCAACTAATTTGTGACTCCTGTCATAATTATATATATTATGATGACAGGCGTCACATTTATATAAATTAAATACTAAATAAGTAGTCACAAACACGACTTAAATTGTATTGTGATGTCACATTACAATGCCACACATCAATATATTTCGCATTCAGGCCGTGTTCAGGTTACATAATGCTATAAAAAAAACACTTGTGAACGATTTTGGGTAATTTCAATTTCGGTTTACGCGCGGGTTACCAATGAGAACCAAATGAGAACGGATTTGGGATCGAATAAATGCAAAACGATCGTGAATAGGTAATGTTTACAGAATCACATCTTCTCCGGACCTTTCTTTAAGAACTCTTAAGACCTTTGTTCTCAGGAAGGATGATCAGTGAGAAGAAGTCAGGAATGATGACGAGTTGATTATATATATATATTATGTATAGAAAACAATTGAAGATCGACCAAGTCGAAGAACATTTTGTTACATTTATATCGACAATATAATAGCTGGCAAACACTGGATGAGAAGAGCCGCGGGCTCAGTGGCGCGTGTTGGGAGAGACTTACGTCCAGCAGTGGATTGTTGATAAAAATGATAAATGAAGTTGATATTTAGGTATCTTTAGCCTTTCAACTAAAAAACTAGTAGCATATGTATATACGATCATCTTTGAAAATATATTAACAAGTTTGATAGTTGCAGGCACCAGATTTTAAAAATACTACCTACCTTTATTCTTTATTCTTTATTAGGTATCTAATAAAATAACATAACAGACTTAATCCAAAGCGTTATTCTATTTAAATCTAAATATTAAAATTTAAAAATAAAATAAAATATTTTACAATTATAGTACATCATCACATCTAGTATTAATCTAATATAAACTAGTAATTACTAAGTAGGTACCAACATATTTACAGACATAACAAATAAAAAAAAAAAAAAAAAAAAAAAAAAAAAAATTGAGATCCACTATTTATCAAACTTAAAATAACAAAATTAAAAATATCTAACAAGTACTAAGTAAACTAGGTGAAAAGTCATATTTTACACTAGAAAATAATAAAAAAAAAAAATAAGATAAAACAACCGTGTGTGTTCATTTCCACGGTGTTAGAGGGCTAGGTCTTTCACAATAACTGAGGCAAAGTCTTTCGACTACTGCCCTTACCTTAAAATGTCTAAGAATCCAAGAAACCCCTTTTATTCTCATTAAATTATAATGTATATTTTATTATAATTTATGTTAAGAATTATTAGTTGACCACCAAATATTATTATAAAACTTATTTCTTTTGTAACTTTCTCCGTTTTAAATTGAAAAGTCTTCAGATAAAAATATTAAGCTACCAAAAAATTACTACAATAATAAAGCTAGACAAAACGAAGGTCAAACTCAACGTAGAAGTTAATTAAGTGAATCCTGAGAAAGACAAATTGTTTTAGGACATTTAATAAACAGCCGAATAATGAATATACATGTGTATTACAGTATTTACTAAATGTACATAAGAAACAGATGAGCTACACTGGACGCCCTGCCACACTGGCACCTAGAATCACTTAGTATGTAAGACGATTCTAAATGATTCTTGTGATTTCACTGAATAAAGTAATTTTGACTATGACTCATAACTTTTGATAAGAATAAGAATTTCGACTATATTCACAGTAGTTAAATTCGAAACAAATACATCTAGTTATTTGTTTTAATATACCTACACAATAATTATACATGTAATATAACAGTGTAATACAATGCAGACAGTATCTTGAGTACGTTTTCTATTAGTCCTGATTTGGATCAGTTGAACTATCTATAGATCGTTTGCAACGGTCACTACCGGTTGCTAACGGTAACTCAACTTTTTCTTATGTATTTTATACATGCCTATGTTAATTTTTTAAATACTGATATAGTCGTAAGATTGTTTGTGAATATTGTAAAACACTTTAAATAAATATAAATTAAAACTGATGAATATAAACAATTCATATAAACATTGTTTATCTTATTTGCTGCAAATCCCAATAAACTCACCAGATGATCCGTTGATGTCCATTGCTTTTAAGTTCCTCGCTTTGATAACAGTGACGGTAAGCCGGCCAGCAGTGGGTAGGTAGCACAGCGATAACATCAATTCTCCAAGATCCTTCTTCTCCTAGCAACAAACAAATTTCCATTACGTCGTAAATTTAATAAGGAAAAAGTTTGACGATGACAAAGGTTTAGTCCCCTCATCCTTGAAAGTAATTTGCACATTATAAAATAAATCTTAATAATAAGGTCTTTCGTTGTTTTGCAAATTGGAACTAGGCGCTTATTATATAAATCCTATTCACGTTGTAAGGACAGTTGTCAAAAACACCTAGAGTATAAAATAAATCATAATCAGTTGTTAATCCAGTAATGTCAGTCAAACAAACTAATGTTTAAAGTGCGAGCCAAAAAAAAAATTTTTATTTTGATTCATTGTGCAGAATTAACTTTTTTAAATAAAACATTTTTCTTAACAATCTATCCATTGAATGAAATCATCGCCAGTTCAGATTTGATAAATTATAATCTATGCATTTAGTATTTTCAAATAAAACGACAACTTATAAAGTTACGTTCGAAATTAAATATAATTTTCTTAAAGAATGTATTTTTTTAAAGTTCACGCCGAAGTTCAAAAGTCTATAATATTTCAAAGTATATAAGTCGTACGAAGTCACTGACCAGCTTACTATTATTAGTGACTGCTATTAAAAAAATAAAACAGTAGAAATCTTTAAATTATATTTAAATAAGTAAGTATAAATGCTAATTAAAATATATCTTCCAATTAATTTTTCCCAATTTTAAGATTAAATGTCAACTAGTCTTATTATAGATTTCATAATTGTTATGAAATTTTTAAATAGTCTGATAAATGGCCAGAATTAAAAAAAAAGACGTGTGGCACTCGGGGACAGCCGCGGTAAAGCTATTGCAAAGCATTTTTAGCTGGATTACGCATGCGCAGTGTTAGGTTATTTTCGCTTGGTTATTTCGTTACGGAATTTCTGGATTCGGTTTCCACTCTCAAGGCCCGCGATAGAAGCTATGCAATAGCTTAAAAACTTTCCCTACCAAAGGTTTAGAACTTAGTAAATGGCTTTCCTAAACTAGACTTTTAAAAAAACGAACAAAAAAAAGAAAACTCGGCTTCACCCCTAAAGTAGTATTATAGCAATGTTGGTAAAACATTACTATAATAAACAATATAGTTTTTCGAGAGCCCTTTTATGAGGGTTTTACCTAGAGTGATACCTAAGGGTCTGCAAACTGCAGACTTTTTATCGGCCGATAGTTTGGTCGGCTTCTTAATCAGTATGAAGATGTATGCAGATGCGCACACTACACTGATTTAGTCTTCATACTGATTAAGAAGCCGACCAACCTATCGGCCGATAAAAAGTCTGCAGTCTGCGGGGACTCTAAGTGTGGTCATGACAAAGCTATTTTGCACGTACAATGTCATATTTAATATTCCTTGTAGGTCTCGGGTTCAGATCCGCCCTTGAGGCTCAGGGGTCGTTATAAAAGGGACGAAAAGTAGGGTAAGGTGGATTAATGGTTTGAAGGTGGATTATGACATCCAGTCAATACGTGAATTATGGATGAGTTCAAGGTAAGGAATTATTTTTTTTCGTTTGTTTTCTTCGTTTTATTTTTTTGTGGATTTACCTTATACACTCCAAGTTTACAACATAAATCATGTAAATTCGGTTAATAACGTTGACCTTTCTTTTTGATGTAAATAATAATATTTACTTACAGTCCAACCTTCATAAACAAGTAAACAGCCAGAAAAAAACATTGAATACGCTATTCGACTAAAAGTTTACTGTTTATTAGTATAGATTTTGTTTTCCGTTTGACAGATTCAACGACTTTAATGGGTGACTTTGACAGATGTAAACGTGATTGGCTCATATTTCACTTGGTTTAGTCACACGGTTGTAGGTAAGTATAGGTAAATTATAATTGACAGGTGCATTAAATAGCCCAATCGGTCTGTTATCAGAAACCCTCGTGTTGATTACCAAATGACCTGTCATAAGCTGTCAAAAGTTAAGGTGCTGGTCGTAAGGAAATACTCTAAACAGGTATGCTCTAAACAGGTATACTCTAAACAGGTATACTCTAAACAGGTATACTCTAAACAGGCATACTCTAAACAGGTATACTCTAAACAGGTATAGGTACTCTAAACAGATAAACTCTAAACAAGTATACTCTAAACAGGTATACCATAGTTATAGATCGCGGACAAACGCTTGCCTTTAACGTGTAATAAAAAGGTATACTCTAAACAGGTTAACTCTAAACAGGTAAGTACACTTAGTTTGTCAGTAGGTAGTTACCTGCGGTGGTGCAAGGATGTTCATTGTGTACTCTATCTCCTGCTCCAGGTCTGCTGACTCCAGGAGTCCCTTCAGCACCACGTGGCCGATCAGGTCGTGTCGGCTGAACCGGTCGAAGTCGTATACGGAGAACTGAAGGTAGCGCTGACGAAGCTCTTCGTAAGGAACGCTATGAGGAAAAATTTATTTTTTTTATTAAGAAAATATTTTATTCACCGACGAACTTACGATTATTACAGAATTATTAACAATATTCATAGGTATATATAAAATACATAAGAAACAGTTGAGCTATCTACGGACCGTTGTAAACGATGTATAGATAGTTCAATTGATCAAAATCAGAAACATACCATTATTACTTTAAAACAGTTTTCACTACATAAGTTAAATAATTAAATAAATATTCATGAACAATTCACACATCACACAAAAAAAGTACCAGGAGATCAGAACGAAGTAAGAGGTGCCATTTACTAACTTACACAATCAATAGACACATCCAGAATAAGCTACTCAGCTGATTATGTCAATGTCATATTTGTACCTCTACAGAGCAAGGAACCTCATACATAATGTTAATAAAATATAATAACAAGTCGAGCATCAAATTGGATGTTTTCTTTGTAGTGTGAAAATCAAGATCATTATTGGTATCAAGATCATTATTGTTCTCCTATACTCCTGTACCCCAAGTACGAGTTTGTGCATACACGGATCGCAGAGATGCAATCGCCGAGCGCCACCGATTATGTATGGAGATCCAAGCAGACGACGCTTCTAGCAGGTTTCTTGAGAAGCTTGGATTTCCATACAAAATCGGAGGCGCTCGGCGTACGCGTCTCTGCGATCCGTGTGTGCACAAACTCGTACTTGGGCTACTGGTCACAATGCATTTGGATTCTACAATATATGTTGCCTGTTCATCTAGACTATGGTCGCGTGGAACTGGCACCTAGAATCACGTAGTAAAAGATGATTCTAAATGATCTTTGTGATTTTACGGAATAAAGACATAGACTTTATTTCACGTTTTAGAGGGATGGACGCAGTGTATCACATACCATATCACAAGGCACATTCTTAAAGGACATTTGTTGTGTTTAGACAAATATAGATTAAATTATCAAAAACAAAATATTGACTCTATTTACTAAGTCAATATTTAAATATCAGAACATTATCAAATCGAGTGAAAAAACTTCAAACAATAAAACTTTTCGCATATTTTAAATGTTTTTATTATTAAGCTCAGGATCTTTATTGTAAAAGTAATTTGCCTTCATTTCCGTCAGGTCTTTGAACCATTATTAAAACTTTCTATTACTTTTCGAACAAACAATTTTATTTGTTTCCGTGATCCGAGTTGGTGAGTTCTTCAGGGTCATCATTATACATTATACATAATAAATAAATAAATAATGCTGGACAATCCACACAACATCATCTAGCCCCAAGCTAAGCAGAGCTTGTGTTATGGGTACTAGAAGACTGACATACTTAATACAATACATAACATAGATAGATATTTTTATTATACATATAAAATACCCAGAACATTATAATCAGACCACTACCAATATTAGTATGTGTTAATTGCATTACTATTACACCAATACGTCGGAAGGCACTATGAACTGAGGCATAGATATTATAGTCGAGATCGTAGTGTCAGCAAATAAATCTATGCTAAGATATATTCCAACAACATACATTAAGTAAGAATTGTTAAGAAAACTGTTTTATACGCAGAAACTGATATGACTTTTAAAGTTATAAATATATAATGATAAATCAAACATTTATATGCGAAATTTAGCACCGCTTGTGATTTTAACGAATTTCTATCCATTTCAACTGTTGTTTTAAATAACTTTCTTATTTCTCTTTTATTTCTTCCCTAGTTTTTATTATTCAAAATAGAATAGAATTGTCTATAAAGTTATCGTAGTTACAAAATAAAATCACTTCTTTTCAGGACATGCGTACATTTTAATCCAATCAAACTGCCAGAATTTATCCGTCACCGCTCTGGCAGACTGACGTTTAAACGTCCGGCCGCAGTGACAGTCATTTTAAAATAATAAATGTCCCCCCTAGGGGAGCGAATAGGGGAGTCAACGACCGACCCTAAGCCAAAACATTGCAGGTCGCTGCTGTTGCCAGCCGTAAGTAAACTTGGCTGTCTGACATACCAGCTACTTGGCTTAGCTGTTTGACTTGCCAGTTTCAACTTGTCTCTTGCCAGCAGCTTTGACTTAACTGTTACATTTGCCAGTCGTAACGTCCTGGCTTTTGACAGCGTGATTAATGTCGGATTTTGAAAATTTTTTCGACGGATTCGTATAGAAAATTGCACAAATAACAATTCTTTTTAATTTGAGCTCAATCGGACTGCTGGAAAAAAAGTTGGAAGCGATTACCCAAAGAGGGGGGACGAAAAGGGGGGATTTCGGATTTTTCTGGTACTCACCCCCCTTGTTTAGTCGATCTGCATTTTTACTTTTTTCAATTTCAAAGCCCTTCTTACGAACTGAACTGCCAATCGCCCACAGCCACACACGGTCCAATCGGCAGTATCCAATCGATGTGATCAAGCCAAAAGAATTGAACTGCCAATTGCCATCCATTCTAACTGTCATGCCAATCCACGGTCCCACACACGGTCAATTCTAACTGATCCAATCAGTAGCGTCATGCCGATTGGACGATAGGAAGGATGGTGTGTGGCCAGCATTACAAACCTGAATAAAAAGGTCTCGTTGAACACTGGATTCAAGTTTTTCCTGTGTACTTTGGTCTGGAATTTCTTTTTCCTGTCTGGCAGAAGGAACACCTTGATGTAAGGGTCACTGCTCCCTGTCACGTCTTTGATGGGCAGGTCACGGGCTTCAAATATCTGTGGGCAATACAATTAATTTAATTTTAACAGTCACATGGGACCGTTAAGCAAGGAAGAAGCCAAACGAAGAAAAAAGGAAAAATGGATAAATCAAGGAACCCGGAAAATGAGACAGATTTTCGTAAAGTTCATATCAAAAGGTCACTACTCGCTACGGCTCGCAGGGTCAATGAACTCCTGTACCCCAAGTACGAGTTTGTGTAGATTGTAGTAGATCGCAGAGACGCGATCGCCGAGAGCCCCCGATTTTGTATGGAAATCCAAGCTTCTCTCTTCTTGCGTCTCTGCGATCCGTGTGTGCACAAGCTCGTACTTGGGGTACTGATATAATGTACCTTGCTCTTTGAATAATATCTTGGCTGTGGTACAATAAATAAGAGGATTTGCAGTGAAATTGGTTTAGATTTTATTAAAGTCATAACTCAAATGCTACTTTTTTATGGTTATTTTCGATATCAATGTTTTTATATGAGATAATTATAGTTAAAAAAAACATACTTTTTAGAATAAGTGATTTTCTGTGTATATATTCTATTGTATAGTGTATATATTCTATTATAAATTATATTCATCACAATACATTGCCTGATCTAGCACGACACTGCTAGGCATGGTGGGAAAATAGCTACGAACCACAAGACTATTAACAATGATTACAAAAAAAATTGCCAATTAAAATAATAATAAAATAAAATAAATAAAATAAAAATCGTTTATTTCAGACAACTAAATCCATATACAAAAAAGAAGAAAACACTAATTTAAAATAAACTTATAACTATAATACACCGAGGTCGGTAGGCAATCAATGAAGGCGCAGAATACCTTCATTGATCGTCCTCCGCACAAGGCTCCTCCACAGCGGGGACGTCCAGCTGTCAGCAACAGTTTTAAGGATGCTGTTAGGACTGCCCCGTACTCTACTGATCAAAGAGGCAGTCTTCTTACGTAACAGAGCATGAAAACCATCTGTGTGATACTGCGCGAACATTCCCGATGCGCTACAAAAGCGGGGCAGTCCTAACAACATCCTAAAGATGTTATTGTATTGAACACGCAAGGTGTCCAGCGATTTTTTGGTATGTTTTACCCACAGACTTCCCGTGTATAGACTTTGGCAATAAGCCTTAAAAAGCGTCACTTTAACCTGTTTAGTACAACGAGAAAATCTGCGAGCAATCATGTTACCTCTAACAGCTAGCGCCCGACGCTCTCTCTCAATGTCTACATCGTCTTTAAGGTCGTCGGTAAGAAAATGTCCCAGATATTTGAATTGCGTTACCCGTTTCAGCTGTAAGCCGTTAAGCATTATACTAAGCGTGCTAACCGGGCATCCACCGGCAGCCTTAAACACCATGTATTCAGTCTTTTTCACATTATATGTGAGCCCATGCTCATCGGCATAGATCTCACAGACCCTTAGCAGCTGTCTTAAGCCTCCTACCGTCGGACTCAGCAGCACCATGTCATCGGCGTAGCTGATGTTGTTTACGCTAACACCATTCATTCGACAACCAACACGCAAACTGCTCAATCCGACGATAAGATCGTTCACGTACAGATTAAAGAGCTTAGGAGAAGTTAACCCCCCCTGCCTCACTCCGCTCTCCAAACCATAAGCGTCCGAAAGAGAGTCAGCCCATCTTACAAAGTTAGTCTGGCTAGCGTACCAATATTTTAAAATATTTAAGACTTCAACCGGTACACACATGCTTCTCAACTTTCTCCAAAGTACATCATAGGAAACAAGATCAAAGGCCTTGGAGAGGTCAAGGAAACAAGCGTATACCGGTGTCCTGTGTTCAGTATAGTACTGGACGGTATGCTTGAGACCAATAATCGCGCTCTCCGTTGACAGCCCAGGTCGGAAACCAAACTGTGCGTCATGTGGTTCCAGATATCCGTCTAGACATGAATCAAGCAGGCCGTCCAGCACCTTACCAATAATTGTAGCCAGCGATATTGGTCGGTAGTTCGACACGTCCGAGACATCACCAGTTCGGTTCTTCACAATGGGCACAATGATAGTTTTAGTTAAGTCCCTCGGCAAATAAGAGTGACTCATACACATTGTGAAAAACAAAGACAGTACCCTCGGAAGGTGAACCCCAGCATACTTTAGGTGCTCAACACTTAGCCCATCATGCCCCGGCGATTTCCCACCGCTCATTCTTTTAAGAGCCTCCGTCACTTGTTTCGAGGTAAAGTGCACAAGCGGCTCATCTCCCTCACACCCATACTCAGTGTCAATCACGGAGGCCGAAGGACCAAGTGGAGAGCTCACCTTAAAATGCTCCTTAAACATATTAGCAATATTTGCGGGCCCACTCATTCCACCCACACTCACTGGGAGACCAGGCCTAACCTCCTGCTTTCCTGTCGCTTTCCAGAATGCGGTAAAATCCTTCGCAGATCTATGTTTTGCCAAAATATCCATCTTGAGTTGGTCCTGATTATTTTGGCACCATTTTAGGCGACTTTTAAAAATTTTACGTGACTCACACATTCGATTGAATATTACGCCAGCAACAGGTCGATTGTATAGCATCCAGGTTTCAAAGTTAAGCCTGGCCTCACAATGGGCCTTCCTGACATGCTCATTCCAGCCACACAAATGCCTGGTTTTACTATTTTTAGTACATTTTTTCTTATTAGTGCACACAGCCGCGTTACTCAAAATGTGGACTATATCTATATACAATTTATCGAGTATAAGCTTATGTACCTCCAATCCGCATGACCCACGACTGCACTCCGAAAACTCTGACGGAAAACTAATCTCTCGCAAGCCAGCGTTACACACATTATGATACTCACCCATTTGATACTCGGTCCTTTCCCCCCAAATAACTGAGTTCCGGGGCAGGTCGTGTGTCAGCAGCTTGGGTCTGATTATATCAAAGTTACATTTAATAGACAAAGGAAAATGATCCGACACAAAAACGTCTTCAATAACAAGAACCTCAACTACGGTTTTTCCGGCCGACACCGATACAACACAGTGATCCAGCCAACGCCTGCACCCATGGGCTTCACTTATGAAAGTGTATGTGTCAGACTGTAGACCTAATTTATCTATGTCCGCGCAAGTCCACGATTGGTCCGAACAGAAATTAATAAGTTCGTTATAAAACAGTTCATATGGGTGAGCATTAAGATCACCTAATATATAAATACTCTCTACACATTCACTTGCTACTATGGCACTTATTTCCCCTAGTACTTCGGAGAAAATCGGCAAATTGTCGAGCGAGTTCGTAGGCATATAAACTGAGAATACGATAATGGAACGATCACGCAGCGTGGCTCTAATTGCCACTAGGCGAGGACTAATACATTCCAGTATCGAAACTGTGTCAAAAATACCCTTTCTCCAGAGAATGGCTACTCCTCCATATGGCCTTCCCTTTAACAGACTCATTGTAGTGTCCACGGCGGACTTGCCTGTATACTGAAAATCATTGGAAATAGTTCCTAATAAAGGAATGTCATGGGGGAGTAACCATGTCTCTTGGAGCGCCACTACATCGGACATACCACAAATATCTCGTACATTATCAAGAGATCTTTTAAGTGACTTACAATTAAAACTAATAAAATTAAAACATCGACTTGAGCTTGAATCCATGAGATATGACTATTTTGCTTTAACTATAGGTTCTCGATTTGTTTTGTACATAAAATGCACAAAACGCCTAAATGTTATACCATTTGGCCAAAAAGTATCATTCAAAAACAAATCTAATTTGTGCTTAGAAACATATATTTTAAAGGCATTATATTTTCTAACTTTCTTCATATTTATTAATTTCAACGATACTAGCTCGTCGGTTTTGTCCTTAATATAAGAAACAATATCCTCCTCACTTGTCTCCTTAGAAACGTTTGAAATCAAAAGTGGTACTTTAACGACTGCTGCTTTGAATTTACCGTCTGGCCCAGTGACCGCACAACCTCTCTGGCCAATAAGTTTATAACGCTTCGCGGACTTACTTCTTACTACTTGCCATTCCGAGACAGTGTCGCCAGACACTTGGTTAAAGTCACATACATCAGGGGCACGCACACCTCCACGCGTATCATATTGTTCTGAAACGGATGAGATACAATTGTGCACTGGCACTTTTAAAATACTCGATCTGTTTACACTGGTATTAGAATCCACGAAAGTGCAAGCGTCGGTAGACAATGCAACCGGTTTTGTAGAAACCGCAGGGCATGCCCAGGAGGCCTCCTCGTGCCTCGACTGGCATGCCATCCCGCTCGCTCCCACACCTTCGCTGCCGCCTTGATTCACCGGGCTCCCGTTCTCGTTCGCGACCGCAGTATGCGCCGGCGCCTCAACCTGCTCAGATGCACCCGTTGCCTTGTTTACAGTGCACGCAAGGGAGACAGAGCTGTTATCGTTGCTAATGTTTAGGGACGAATGTCTTACGACGGTAGGCCGGTCGTTGACCCCGACATCAGCTGATTTTTGCGATGAATTTATAGGTAAAAATTCGGGCACAAACTGAAGACCAATTGGACCGCTGTCAAGTACAAAACTTTCCTGTAGACAAGCTCCTCTCTTTTTGTTAACTTTTAAGTTAGACGAAGAATGTTCAATTATCGAGGCGTGTTTCATAAACTCCACATCTTGTTCAAGTTTTTTAAACTTTTCATTTGTTACAAATTTATTCTCCATAACCTGCTGCTGATAATGGCCCTTGCCTCTGCTTATAATAAAAAAATAAAGCTACTTACCATTAAATTTTCAATGGTCGTTAAATATCTAGACTTAAACTTGTTTTAAATCTATATTTTATTTATTTAAGAAATAGCGCGTGGCTTTTTCTTGGTAAATCCAGAGACTAGTATAAACAATAGACTGCCAATCTCATACAAAAAAACCTCGGGTGACTCGGAAAAAGGTGAAATTCCGTGGGTTATACCTAGATTATTCCCAGACGTAGCTTGTATATACTATATACATACAGCATTTATATCATTTTAAAAACCATTTATTACTAACATTTCTTTGTTATGATCTATTTGCTTGACCTCAGCTGACCTTTTGTTCCTTCAAATCGAGGTTACAACGGGCCAGATGAAATTATTGGTTATGGAAAATGAGAAGACCGATCGAAATAATAAGCACTCGAGTTGCAATATTTGTTTGTAAGATAGGTAAAATTTACAACAAAATAAATTTACAAAATGTTATATGATAAGGTTATATATATCTCTATCTAAATTATTTTTTTTACTTGTTGCCATTATTATGAAATTATTTATGTTCACAACTTTTTTTTATTTATTACTTAATTGCAAGTTATTCTCACCTTCACCACCAAGGCCTCGACTTCCTGATCATATTTGAGAGAGAAATGCAGCTTCCCGCAGAATTCCAGGTCTCCGCTATCAGTCGACGGCTGACGGACCAGCTCGTTTTTGTATAACTCCGGCTGCAACAAAGGATAAGTTATCTATACATTGACAGGCGGTACAGCTTAGTTGGTAGTCGCTCAGCCTTCCGGATCTATCCGATTACCGCCAAATCTTTGTGTTATAGTGGCCACAGACGATCCTTCCTATCGTCCAATCGGCATGACACTGCAGGCTGGATCCAATCTGCAGTACGTCCATATACACCACACACGATCCAATCTATCGTCCAATCTATCGTCCAATCGGCATGACACTGCAGGCTTGACGACGATTATGGCTTTTTGCTTTTGACAGCGTGATTCATGTCGGATTTTGAAAAAAAATTCGACGGATTCGGATAGAAAATTGCACAAATAACAATGCTTTTTAATTTGAGCTCAATCGGACTGCTGGAAAAAAAGTTGGAAGCGATTACCCAAAGAGGGGGGACGAAAAGGGGGGATTTCGGATTTTTCTGCTACTAACCCCCCTTGTTTAGTCGATCTGCATTTTTACTTTTTTCAATTTCAAAGCCCTTCTTACGAACTGAACTGCCAATCGCCCACAGCCACACACGGTCCAATCGGCAGTATCCAATCGATGTGATCAAGCCAAAAGAATTGAACTGCCAATTGCCATCCATTCTAACTGTCATGCCAATCCACGGTCCCACACACGGTCAATTCTAACTGATCCAATCAGTAGCGTCATGCCGATTGGACGATAGGAACGATGGTGTGTGGCCAGCAAATGAACATAAATATTCTGTCTGAGTGTCACTATGCTGTTTGTATTTACAAAAAAAAACTATTAATGTATTGTATCTGCAATCTAGTTCCCATGGTACATTTTGATGACAAGCTTCACACAGAGCTCAGTTGGTAGTAGCTAGGTAGCTATACCGAATGTTTATAGGTAGATATACCCAGAACAAATGTTTGTGTGATGAACATAAATATTCTGTCTGAGTGTTACTATGTATATTCTGTGTATGTATTTCCAAAAAAAGTATTCTATCAGCAATCTAGTTCCAATAGCTTTGCTTAGTTTCGAACTAGAGTGTGATGTGTGAAATGACCGAATATTTAATATATTATTTAATAAAATTACGTCACACATTAAGGGGGAGGGAGGGGGTTGATGAACTGTGACATTGTTTGACAACGGAGGGGTGTTTTTGTTATAAAATATTATTTAATATTGTAATATTCTATTATTTAATATTCTAATATCAATGTGATTTTATTACATAAAATAATTAATTCTAATTTCAGTATATATTTCTTTAATCTTATGAAGCTCAACACGAGACGTTATAACATGCCCTATTAATTAATTTATGTTTGGGATCTAAAATAAATAATTATTTTGAACATTATTAATTTGTAAACACGTGTTTTCTAATGAATCGAAGTCTGAGCGCACACTGACGACAAAACGTCTTTTGAAGTCACGTTCAATTAAGAATTTTGTGAAGATAGTGACTTAATATAAACTTAAATCGATAGGGTAGCTCTGCTTTCCATGCTGTGGGTCGTAGGTTCGCTTCCCACCCAGAGCAAATATTTGTGTGATGAACATTAATATTTGTTCTGTGTCAGGTACTATGGTATTTTAGGTATGTATTTACATACATATGTATTCTATCAGCAATCTAGTTCCCACAGTAAAAGCTTTCCTTAGTTTAGGACTAGAGTAAGATGTGTGAATTGTCCATAAATTATTCTTTATTTATTTATCAAACTGTCTCACCGTTTGGCGTCGGTGTGCGTTCACCCTTAAGGCTTCATAGATCAGAGTTCCAAGTTTATTTTTGTGTTTTGAGTGTTTTGGAAAAACAAGTATCTTGAGCAGAGAGATGAAAGCCTTCTTAGTACAGTGACCCCGAAACTCAATCTTACTTATACTTAGCACTCATTTTTTTTTCACTTAAATCCTGAAGACTTTTGCACACAATCTTCAACACTAAAACCTATGCATAGACTCTGTAGAATGATATATTGAATATTTTGATGATATTTCTGGATCTGTATTTCTATAAACATAATAGACTTTTATTTTAATAAGTTTAATTTTAAGAATTATACTACTAAGTGCCTCTTCAATTTTCAATGTATGTTAAGTATCTACCTATATCCTAATGAAGAATAAATTATTGATGATGAATAAATCAATGAATAAAGTAGAATTAAAAATGATGAATAAATTAGTTGTAATCAATTTATTTTTAATTGTAATTTTGTAAAAACCTACATTATGTAAAACTGAACTAAACATGTAATGCTTGAGTTTTAGTGAATAAAAATTATTATTATTAAGTATTTTAAACAATTCAATAAATGCAGCTTTAATCTTTACAAATCTAGTACACCAAACCCACTAGATTATTTTACGTTATACTGCGCGTCACCAAGTCAACAGCATTCGAGTAGTCACTACAAACTGCGCAATGTAACACAAAATCAATAGAATCCATTTGTAGAGTAATGCGCTAGGTACTCGCAACTAACACAAATGGAAAATAGAGGTTGAATGCTACGCAGATATTTGAAGAGGATTACAAATACAGGGTGTACCCTAACATCTGTGTAAGCCGAAAAGAGACTTAAATGCACTGAAAATTACAAACTGAGAAGTAAATATGCGTTATTTCTATGAAGTCTTAGTCTTAAATCGTCATAAAAATGGATAATATATCTTACGAATATTATATACACGAATGTTTCAATCGATGTATGTTTTTTACTCATTCACACAAAAACTACTGAATGGATTTTAATGAAACTTTACAGATAAGAAGTATTTTTAAAGATATTGGGCGAAATTATTTTATCCGGCTTCGACGAAGTCGCGGGAACCAGCTAGTAATTTATAAAGAACAATAAAACAAACGTTGAATTCGTATTTCAAATCATAATTAACATACAAAATTAAAATTAGTATTTTCGAACTTTACGAAAACGAGTGTTTACTTTGAGTAGGAATAGTTTGAATATTTACACGCCTACAACATATTTCTACACGCCTACACATCCTTCAACTCGTATATAACATGCTATTTTTAGGACTAGTGGTTTTGTGACAAACCGACGGCTAACGTATGTTTAGAATGAAATTCTTAGTAGGTACATCTCAAAATAGATTGAAAATACGTATACCTAGATACGTATTCTACTACTCTTGTTTTATACTTAAATAATTAATTAAAATATAAATTCTGATTTTATTAATTATATGTTTACTGAATTCGTTGATATGAAAATTAATCAAATAAAATACATACCTGTATATATAAACGTATTAATAAATTTAAAACATTGTAAAAAAGTATTATGTATTTCCATATTATGTTACACAGTGTAGCGGCAGACTTCCTAGTAATATCATCAAGGCTTTTGAGTCTAGTCTGTGCAAGCCTCGGAATGTGTACATATGGACTACACTCGTAAAAGAGCTTCCTAATCCTAATATAGGGGTGAGCATGAAAAATGTGTTTTCGATTTAGTTTTCAATGATTGTACTATAGTAACTCATCAGTATTCCGTACCATTTTTGTGGACTGACGTGATTGAGCTTTATAAAATTATGACTGAGCTGTTAAAAATGACGTCAATGCCGCGGTTTAGCACGTGGCCTACCTGATTTGAGCATGGCCTACCTGATTTAAGCATGACCAACCAGATTTGTACATGGCCTACCTGATTTTTCGTTAATTCTATCAAACGGTATGAAAATCCATCATTCAAAATATCAATAAAAGACGAAGAAGAAAACTGAACTGCAATTTGATCAAATAACAGTTCAAAAACATTTCAGTTGTCAGGATACCCCCCCAGGGCGGCAATTAGCCAGTTTCATTTGATCACCTCACAGAACACCCGTCATATTTCAGTAAATAGATTGGTGCGTCCTGTACTTATTAGTCTTATACTAAGCCAACTGAAGGGACCGCTACATACTGCTCCAATGGTATTAGTAGCTGAACTAACGTGAACGTTAGAGAAGCGAGTTCCAGGAATACTTAGGTTTGTATTTATCCTGTACCTCTACCATGAGTTGTCACAGCAAAATCGCCTGACTTTACTACAGTAGTTACGTCAATATTAGTATTACGAATTTTAGTACCCAACTATCCGCTAGAGGCGCTGTACAAATCTTCATACATTTTTTTACTACAGACGCTAGCGAGTATAGTATATATAGTATAGTAAAAACTCATGGTAGAGCTACTGTATCTATAAAAACACAGGTAAAGCTCTCCATACAGATCTTTATCAGAATCTATTGGGTTAGTAAGACAGATTGTATTAATGTCGACAAAATTAAAGAATTTAAAAAATACTTGGAGTGATATCTTTTTTTTTATTTTATTTATTTACCATTTTAAAAATTTACATAAAATACTTTGTTGAGTAGCATTTCGTAAACCACAAGGTTTGTACATGTAATGCTAAGAAATTGAGTCTTAATATATAAGTTTTGCATTGTCTTTATAAACGGATTTTTTACCATTCTTAGTGAATTTGATTGTTGAATGTTATTTTTATTATATATATTTAAACAGTAAGTAGTAACTTTATTCAGACTGTAAAAGCTTTCAATGAGAAATTAAAACCATTTTCTGTTCTCGAACAATAGTTCCTTTATTCAATGCGTTCTATAGAATATCAGGCACCATTAGCACTAGTTTTTTCTGTAAATTTTAAGGAGATTTAAAGCTATAATATTTTAGTAATACATATAATACCCACTTATTAACGTTTTTTTAAATAGATGGGTTATATTACCCAGTTCCTTTATCTTAAAGCTTACAGTAAATAAAAATAAATAATAAAAGATCAACGAAAAAATCAAACAATTACTATGTGTCAAACTCGGATCAATCGTGATTTGGGTTTCCAGAAACCGGCCGTTAGACTTGGTCTTCTTTGATTTTGTGACGTCATAACTAGAAAAGCTGGCTATTTATACTTAAATGTCAAAATGTGTGCTAGCCCTTCAGAAACCGATGCGGAAATGAAATGTCTAACTGACAGTTGCCTCCGGGCAGACGGTAGACGTCAGCGAATGTCAGACGTCAGCGATTGGACTTGGACAGAAAACTGAAGTTTATTTTTATTTAAAAGATTGTTTTCTATTTAAAAATAGCTGTTACTTGTGTTTTCAAAGTACTATCATTTCAAAATTAGAAAGCGTAGCACGTTTTAAAATGTCGTGAAAAAATCGTAAATTCGTGTTAAAAATATTTTTGACGTGACAACGTCTTATAATTTGAGAGAGCCGGCTGCACGCACGAAAAAACATGACTCATGAGGCGTTCTGAGGCATTCTGAGGCGTTCCATGAAGTGACGTTGTCACGTTCAACTATCGTCAGTAAACTGACTTTACAGACAACCATTTTTTAACACATCGATGAATGAGTTTCAGCTAATAACATAAAAATAAGAGTATAAAACAAAACAAAAACGAAAATGAAAAAAAATATTTGTGAAATATATATTAAATTCATTTCATTAGGAAAAGATATATTGAAACATATCAGTAATCGTATTTCCATTGTAGAAGCTTTGTTTATTTTAGGGCTAGATAGTGTTGTGTGAAATAATTTCCATATAATGTTTCATTTTCACAATAAACCGGGCTAACTTAGCTTACTGCTAACAGAAATGCATGCCTCATTGAAACCCACCGCAAGTGAACCGAACTAATCCACCCTACAGAACGACACACGCAAGTTCGCAAATAATTTTAACTTACACTGCGTGGTATGTACAGCTTTGGTAATCCCGAAGCTGAGTACTACATAGTTAACGCGCATTGTATTTCAAAATTATTATAAGAATTTTGGTTTGTTGTATTTCTGGGTGGAATTCGAAGGTATTGATCGTCGCGCTTCAACGGACGGGACCTTAATCAATCATCATCTATTACTGTCCATATTGACTATAACCATAGAATCTGATGAATAACATCACATATTAATATTATCTACTCGCCGTCAAACTACTATATAGCTAATTATTGATTAAGTTATAAGTTATATACATACCTACCTACCACGCACACATTGAAACGCCATTACACAAAACAAAAGAGAAACGGTAAACATGTGTCATATTAAATGAATAAATATTCATGGACAATTCACACATCACACTCTAGTCCCAAACTAAGCAAAGCTTGTAGGGAACTAGATTGCTGATAGAATACTAATATACTTTTTGAAGTGAAAACTTCTTTAGCGGCGCTGGGTGGGTAAAAACTTTTAAACTCGCGTCAGGGTCACGTGACGTCGAAAAAGCGTAAGATCTTATTTAATTTTTATACATTGCTCGTAAAACAAGAGACGACAAAAGAACACACTTGCGGTCACGCGACGTATGACTCAAACAATTAAATAGTGTTGTGGCGACATGACGTGACGATGACGTGGCGACATGACGTGACGTGACGATGACGACGAAGCCAACGAAGACACAGACACATTCGCGCTTGCGCGAATGTGTCTGTGTCTTCGTTGTCTTCGTCGTTGTGTCACATTCGCGCTTGCGCGAATGTGACGCAATGACATGACACAATCACGACTGTGGTTATATTTTTGAAGTGAAAACTTAAAAGTGAAAACACAACGTTAATATTGAAGTTTTCACTTCTGCCGGCACTCCCGGAGTGCTAGCTTTTTTTTTTTTGTAAATACATACTTAGAATACATAGTAACACCCAGACACAGAACGAATATTTATGTTTATCACACAAACATTTGCTTTGGGTGGGAATCAAACCCACGACCCACAGCATGGCGTGTTTTTCCCTGTAGTATGAAAAGGAAAGGTTGAATATTTAACGACATATTTTGACAGGCGTTAAAGGTCAGTTCATTCAACTGTAGATCGTGGGTTCGATCCCCACAAAAAATATTTTTTTTAGTGTCTTATCTACTTTGTTAACCTTTATTGGAATATAAACATTTTTTAATTTGATTCTATATAAATTTAGTGTTCAAACTTAACTTAGTTTGTGATTAGAGTGCGTTGTTCGTCCTTATTAATTATTTGGTAAATAGTTATTTTTTTTTATTTTATTTAATAGAAACGAGGTTTGAAACATGCCATTATCTTGACTGACGCAATCTTGAAACGTCTCAGTTTCAAAAGGCCGCCATGTTTCCACCCGAACAGTCACAACCTATTCAATAATTTTGAATAGAAGTAGTACTTTCAATAGAAGTACCTTTTAGAGTCCCTGCAGACTGCAGACTTTTTATCGGCCTATAGTTTGGTCGGCTTCTCAATCAGTATGAAGACTGAATCACTGTAATGTGCGCATCTACATTAGGGATTGCAATCCGGAAAAACGGATCCGGTAATCCGGCGGATCCGGCATCATTTTATGGTTACCGGATCCGGTACCAATATACCGGATCCGAAGCCGGATCCGGTGCTAGCAGTTTGTGGGAAAATTTGTGGGAAAAGCCACGTGTTATAGCGTACATACTAAAAAAGAGAAAGATTTTGATAAAGTAGGAAGTAAAGAAATGACGACATTTGAAAGCGATGGAGTCCGAGGAGAATACTTGTCTGCTAGTCGACCAACAAGTGTAGAAGCTGAAAGGGCCTTTTCGGCCGCAGGCTATATTCGCAGCTCTTTTATTTATTTATTTATTTATTTATTTATTTAAGGAAAACCAACAGCATGACACTTAATATAGTTACAAACTAAGAACTGGATCAGCCAATTAAAGGTTTTCACGAATAGTGACACATTAGGAAACGAAACGCAAGACAGTTATATACTTAAAGCAAACATAAATCTAAATATGTAATAATATAAGTATTATATCTTTTACAAACTAAAAAAATCTACCTACTTAGGCAAAACATGAAGCAATAAACCTTACTTACAGGTTGAAAGTATAAAACAATATAAGTGTATATCCTACTGCTCAAATCCTACCTAATCCGCACCTTATAAACAAAATGATGCACTTATGCAACCCGACAAATAGGTTACATAAGTACATCATTCTGCCTATTCATCAAAGAAATTACTGCTCAGCAACCGTCGAGCCGAGCGGACGCTCGTACAAAACAAGTCTAATGTTCTGTCACTTTTACACGCTACATTGAAACAATTACTCGCTCTATACATAAATGAATTTTGTCTATAGTTAGTATTAACAAATGGAATATAAAGAGGGGGACTGTATCTTTTACGTTTGGGGGGAACATATAAGTTAATCTTATTAAGTAAGTCTGGACAATCTATTTGATTGAATGCTATTTTAAGTAGATACATTGTATCAGAAATGTTACGCCTAATATTCAACGGTAAGAGATGGAACCGTTTGCAAAATATAAGATAATCGTCACTATTATACGGAATGTGTAATTTATAACAAAGGAATTTCATAAACTTCTTCTGAATACGTTCAACTCGATTGATGTATACATCATACCTTGGGTTCCATAATTGCGACGCATACTCCAATATGCTACGAACAAAAGTGCAATAGAGTATTTTTAGTGTCTTAGCTTTTTTAAATCCAATGGAACTTCTCATAATGAATCCCAAAGCCCTGTAAGCTTTACTAACAACATGAGAGATATGCTCATCAAATAAAAGTTTGGAGTCATGAAATACACCCAAATCGTTAGTTTTCTGAGTACGTTGTAGTAATTGATGTTTGAGTGTATAAGTTGGACACAAAATATTAGATTTGCGTGTAAAGGTCATAACGGAGCATTTTAACGGATTAAGGTCTAGCTTATAACGATAACAATAATCATCAAGTCTTACAAGGTCGCTTTGTAGTGCATCGACGTCGACAGGACAGGTTATCTTTTTAAAGATCTTCATGTCATCAGCAAAACACAAGAGCTCAGAGTTGAGAAAGCATTCAGAGATATCATTGACAAAAATTGCAAAAAGTAAGGGACCCAGCAAAGACCCCTGGGGGACCCCACTCGGCACAGTAACCCAGCTAGATATGTAATTATTTATAACAACAGCTTGTGATCTTTTGTCAATGTACGATGAGAACCATCTGAGCAAATCTCCATGAATACCCATGTTCCGGAGTTTAGTAATCAGAATGATGTGGTCTATTCTGTCAAAAGCTTTGCTATAGTCAGTATAGACCACATCAATCTGACTGCCGGCGTCCATTGTATCAGTCAGGTAATCATTAAATAATATAAGGTTAGACACCGTTGACCGCCCTTTTAAAAACCCATGTTGTGTTTGACTAAACGAATTTTTGAGTGCTGAATATACTTGGTTATATACGACTCGCTCAAATACTTTAGATATGATGCATAACTTGGAAATCGGACGATAGTTTGTCACTTCTGTTTTTGAACCCTTCTTATGAATAGGCGTAATATAAGCTGACTTCCAAACGGAGGGATAGGAACACTCGATAATTGATTTCTTGAATAAAATAGATATTGGAGTTGCAAGGGTTTCAGCACAACTGATTAGAAAAATTGAATGTATGTTATCTGGTCCAGCAGACTTTGTTGGATCTAAATTGCTTAAAATTTTTGAAATTTCTGCTATTTTAATTGATATTGAACCGATACTGGCATAAGGAGGTGATGTAGATCGTGTACAAGTCGTTGTGTTGTCTTTAGGATTACTTGAAAGAAATGTTGAGAGAAAATATGTAGAAAAAGCATTACAAATAGACTCACCTGTATTCATATTTGTGTTATTATAATTTATGTTATTGGGCATACTATGTGACTTAGAACGTGATTTAATAAATGACCAAAAATTTTTTGGATTTATTTCTATGGCATTTTCAACTGATTCTATGTATCGCTGATAACACTGGTTTTCAAGACTACGAGCTCGGTCCCGTAAACATTTAAAACTAATTAAATCAGATTTATTGTTGTAAATTTTGAATTTACGTTGGAATTTATATTTTTCTTTGATTTGTTTAATGAGGGCTGGTGAGTACCATTTTGGGTAAACATGCGACTTTACTGATCTGGTTGGAATATATTTTAGGTGTAATGAATGAATGAAACTATAGAAATAATCAATGGCCTCATCTAACGACTTATTTAATAGTTCATCGTACCACTGAATACTGGATATTTCAACGTTAATTTGATTAAAATTTGCCTTATTATAAAGATATTTAGTATAGGGTTTTGGCTTTAAAACGGGCACTTCAATGAACCTAACATTAATCAAAAGTGACCTGTGAAGTTGATCAATAGGTACAAGCGGGCAATCGTCACAATCAGTAACAATCACGGTGTCATTACATAATATAAGGTCTAGTATTCTGTTTTCAATGTTCAGAAAACCGTTGAACTGATTCAAGTTGTGTAAATTAAGGTCATCTAGTAAGGTAGTTTCATCACGTGTTGTTGCCATTGACGGCAGGAGCAGACAGTCATCTCGGCCGCTAGGTGACCACTGGATACTACTCATATTAAAATCACCTAAAACAAGAAACTTATCATGTGGGTGCGCGAGCATCACTTCGTTTAATTTAGATAGAAAGTTATTTAATTGAATAGAGAAAGAATTGCCTCGATTCTGTTTACACAAATACAACACGCATACATGAAGAGTAACTTTATGTGAACTATTTATAGGCACAATTGACAATGTGAGCCATAAATCTTCAGCAGACGAGTGGTAACCGGTTTGCGCAGTGACTGTCTTTCCGCGTCGCTATTAGTACTCCTCCACCTCGATCTTGATGCGTTAGCTCATAATCTCTGTCGCGACGCCACACAATATACCGGTCGTCAAAAAGTTCTGAGTCTGAGATACTGTCACGCAACCATGTTTCGGTTAGTACCACCACGTCATATGAACTAAGACATATATTACGATAAAAAACGGCTGTTTTAGTACGTAATCCTCGTACATTTTGGTAGTACACTGTGAGATTATCGCCTTTGCTATCCATTTATACGTTTCAAGATTATTAGAAACAGAATAAAAACATAATTCAGTGCATAATAAAATAGCATTAGAGCGAATAATCGTAAGTTAATACTACCAACAGTAGGCAGTTTAGTACAACGATCGGGTAGCAAAAAATGGAGTTGAAGGCAAATCAAGTGAGATTGGCAATTAGCACATCCAATGCGTTGGCGCTGTAGAAAGAGTGGGATAGTTATATTCATGTAAGCTAGCAATGCATTTATGACAAAAAACAGGTAATTAACAGAACAAAAGAAAAGCGAGCATTCAAGAGATAAGGTGAGTAATGCAGGGGTGCTGAACAGTAGGTATATAGTGAATGAATGTATCACTAAAATCAGGTTAAGATTAAAGTGTTTTAGACAGAAACATAAAAATTGGATTACAGTAAACAATTTGGCGTCGTTGAAACTGGAAGATATACATTTTGTAAGAATTTTGCGACAGGCTATATAAGTTTGTTTAAATCATTTTCACCAGCGATAATGAGCACATGCGATGATTCATTCTTCCTCACGTGGATCTTGCCAAACTTGACCCACACGAAGTCGTAGCACTTCACCGCCGCCAGAGCCTTTGTTTTCGACAGCAGGGCCTTCACGTCCGCGTTCAGGTGGTCGTTAATGTAGACACGGCCGGGGGCATCCTTGAAACCGATGTCCGCAGCTAAGATGGTTTTAGCTGCCCGCGCCGCCGCCACAAACTCCTCCTTCACGTACCGGTTCAGGAAGCTCACAACTATGGCTTTGTCCTTGGAGTTGTACAGTGGTACACGGTATACGTAGTTGATCTGTGATGTAGGAAAAATTATGCTGACTCTCTTACTTAAGGCCTCGACGATGGAGAACAGGTTCTCATCTTTCTTCATAGGAACACCTTTTATTTCAACATTGTTTTGCCGGGATCTCTGATCAGCATACGAGAGCTGCAGTTTCATGGCCCTCACCTCAGACCTGAGACAATCAATTTCGTCGTGCATAGGTTCCAAGCCAGAAACCCTACTCTCCACAGCTGTCAATCTGTCACAATGCTCGTTAATTTGGTTGCTCAAAAAGTCATTACTGGTTTTTAGATCCATTATGTCGTTCTTGATAGACAGCAGTTCATCCTTTATGATCTTAACATCCGAGATCAGCGTCGGAAGGCCAGCCAACTGGGTTTTCATACCACGAATTTCACGCAGGATGTCATCTAATGTGGTAGGCTCAGGACTAGCGGGCCGGGCGTGCGGCAGTGGAGAGGTCCTACACAAGTGACACTTCCAAACACTTCGTTTTTGAGCTCCCATTCTCCTCCATCCGGATTCCGATATTCCAGCACATGTAAAGTCCATATTCGCCTTACATGATGCACACTGCGCTCCATCATTGAAATCATAACCGCAGGTATCACACTTCATGTTCGATCACGAAAAGGTTGACGATATATGAATTTGTTGCCGAGTAGATGCGTACGGGTGGTCTATACGAATGCTTGCGCGAGACTGAGTTTTAGAAGTCGTTTAGCTGATGACACAATTAACAATATTTGTTTTCTACGATCTTATTTTCAAATACAATATTGATTTTCTTTTAATACTTATATTTTTTTACAATTATTACTTAAAATAATTATTTATCGTAAGTTGATTAAACTAAAAAGTTCTAAGCTCATTATTGTGATAATTTTTGCCATTCATTCGTTCGACAGATTCATCAAATCATGGTGGTATCTGTCATAAGCATAAATACCTATAACACTTGTTTGTTAGCATTCTTAAATACTTTAATAATGATTTTGATCCCATTTCAGTTAATTCCCTCCTTCACTCGTGTTCCTCATGTCTGAGGGTCGTGACCACCTCCAGTCATAATTTTGTTTCTGATAATGTTGCGCCATTTTTGTCGGTCCCCGGCCAAATGCAGGGCATCGTAGACGGATGTGCTGAGTGTGGTGCGGACCTGATCTGACTACGACTTCGCGACCTTTTACCGTCCACCTTTCCAGTGACTACGAGTTTCTCAAGGTTGTCTCCATCTTTCCTGGCAATTTGTCCGAAATAGTCAAGTACTCGCTTGAGACAGGTCGTAGATAGTCTTGATGTAATTTTTAGTTGCCGAAGAATTGATGCGTTGGTTCGAAAAGCCGTCCACGGTATTCTGAGCATTTTTCTCCAACACCACATCTCAAAAGCATCTATGCGTTTGCGGTCTGCAGCCTTGATTGTCCATGTCTCAGCACCATAAAGAAATATTGAAAATACCAGAGTTCGAACAAGGTTTACTTTCGTTCTAAGCGAAATGTTTCGGTCATTCCAAGTTTTATGGAGCTGTTCAGTTAATTACGTATGGTTAATTGTATCTATTAGATATTATAGTTACTTGATAATTAATATTGTTACTTATAATTCGCAATATAGCAGACATTGTTTTCCTAGGCAAAATAGCGCAGAGTAAAATTGACTCGCCTCAGTTTCTTGAAAATATAAAACTCAAAGTTCCAAAAAAAACTATTAGACTCGCAACTCACTTAGTAATCCCATTTAGTTTCACTAATTTGTAATTTGTAATTGCATTTAATAACCTGGTCGACATTCCTGAACTTGACCTATTCAATAGTAAACCTGGTAAAATTAATAATATTTTAGCTAGACGCTGGTTTGGCACGTCATCTTCATAGATTTTCTGTTTTGTTTTTACTTATTTTTTTATGTTGTTTTGGTTTTTTTTTCCTCTTATTTGATTTTTTTTTTACACGCAAGCAAGCTGAAATATAGTCTCAATATGCGAGAACGTATAACTGGTCAGCAGATATAATTTTAGTTTAGATATAGTTTATAAGACTGTTTGTTTTCCTGTGAAATAAAAATAAATAAATAAATAATCTGTGAAAGTGAAATCTAAAAAGACTGAGCTACTCGTTACGTCGTAAAATTATTACTAGTTACCTACACTACTAAATTTTAATTGTTTTCTTGGTTTGTTGTGTAATTGTCTTGGTTAGGAAATAAAGTCGATTTTATATATTTGTGATTTATTATTATGAACTACCTACATATGAGTGCAGTGACACTTGATTAACTCACTTATTTTGTACTAAAAAGCGAAAATCATCTTGATTTAATCAATCCGGCCTTGTGACCGGATTCCCATCAATCCGGATTGATGGGAATCCGGTCGAATCCGGCCGGACTGAAAATGACGCCGGATTGCAATCCCTAATCTACATATACATATCCTTATCATTAATATTACCTAAGGGCCCCTATATATTTATAAAAGAATTCTTCTCCTATATATATATATATAGGAGAAGTAATTGATGATTACTTTTTTGCGAACAATCTACAAATTTATTCATATTTCAATTTATTAGAGTTTATTGAATATATCTTTACTAAAGTTAACCAAAAAGTGTTCACATTTTGGTTAACTTTTTAATTAAAACGCCCGTAATAAATATTTAACCACTAATTAGTAATGAAAGAGGATACTGAAACGTCTAAAACGCAGTTAATTAAAAGCTTAAAGTTTATTTTGTCTAGTCTTTAAAAAAGTGATTAAAAACTTTTAGACAGAACACAGGTTTGACATTTATTTTATTGGAAAATGTAGGAATATTAAAAAGTGCTACTATTATTGTATGCCTCTTGTTAAGGCGCTGTTTTAACAAAAAGATCGGCAGACGGGTTGTTAAATTAATAATGTGTTTTTTGAAAAAAGCAAACTGCTAAAAAAGGTATCTGCCAGTAACTTGGGTACGCTTCCGATTGGTACTGATTTGGATCAGTTGAACTATCTGTAGATCGTTTGCAACGGTCTGTAAATAGCTCAGCTTTTTCTCATATATTTTAAATGCCTATGTACATTTTGTAAATACTGTAATAGACTTGAACTTACGAAACTTACGAAAGAACTTACGAAAGTTTGTTAGTAAAGTTACAACACAATAATCTTCTTCTTGTCGATGATGTTTTTTAAAATTTTGTTCCCAAAACTTGGCCAGTTATATCGTATTTTCTGGGGCAGTATACAAGTCGCCCAAAGTAAGGGTTTCTGGACACAGCGGGCATGTCAAGATAGATAGATAGAAAACACTTAAGTAATTGCAAACCACTTAACTTAAAATTACAAATTGAACAACGAAATCGAGTTAAACAATGGGTCAATAGATGTGTCAACCTAATAATAAGTCCACTAACCTTTATAAGTCCGATAGAAGAATCGGCTCGTTCCAAGCTGCATATGCTGAACTGGATGGACGGCATCTCCAGGCGGTGGGAGAGTTGACGCTGGAACGTTTGGTGGCGGGTTGGCACGATGGGCAGAGTGGTTTGACGGAGCACCTGGGAACATAACCTAGTTTAGTAAAATAATTTATTCACAAACAAACTTACGACTATAATCAGAGCAGAGTCGAAATCGTTGAGACGAATCGAAGAGTCCTTTCCAAATTAGGATAAATTTAAAATATTAAATATTCACGGTCATTTCACACATCACACTCTAGTCCCAAACTAAGTAAAGCTTTTACTATGGGAACAAGACTGCTGATAGAATGTTTATGATTTTTTTGTAAAAACATTAGACAGAACTAATATTACTAATTAATTAATATGATGAATATAAAATTCTTATTTAATATTCATCACAAAAACATTTGCTCTGGGTGGAAATTAAACCTACGACCCACAGCATGGAAGGCAAAACTACTATCAACTGAGCTGTGACGCCTGTCTTGTTTACATACTAAGTTTACTTTTCTTACATCAAAGTTATATTAACATTATCTCAAAGGTTATCATTTTTTGTATCTAGATTAATTAAAATTAATCCTAAATTAACATTTGTTTGCATAAGAGTCAAATACCTCAAGGGTTAAGATTTAAATATTACTTCTTAAAAGTATTTTAATAAAACCTTAATACTTTTTAAGACCGTGGCGAAATAAGCTTTTTACTCTTCAAAAGTGTATTACAATTTCTTGGATATTCATTTGCATAATTAATTAAATTGTACTAAACTCGTATATATTTAATATATACGAGTTTCATACATAGTCATATATTTAATATATAAAAAAGATATATATTAATATACAAATTTTTTTATCAAGTAATTGTACCTAAAACCCAAGTACGATCTAACAAAAAGTATCGAAACGGTGTTGTATTCGAGTGACACTACGCGTTGACGCTCGACTACCGAACGTTGCAGCGTCACCGCGCAGTGTGTCTTGAATGTGCTAACGTTACGATACGTTACCGATTGTCACATTTATTCGTGCTCATCCCGCTGTTAGTTACTTTTCTTCTTATCGTGTCGATGCTACAACTGTATTTTGTTGCCGCATCGTGTTGGAAAGATTAGCCAGACTAGACACTGCTTTACCGTGCCTAGCTGTTACTGGTGTGCGCCACGAGGAGTTTAGTTACTAACGATAATAAATAAATGATAGATAATATAATTAACGCATTAACAATATTATCGTGTCGGAATCGTGTCGTTGATATAACAAAGTCCCTTAAGCTCAAAGTTCTTATAAATACTATCTACAAAACCTATTAGCTGCTAAAATGGTTCACAGTTAACGTCTAAAATTTAAAATTAAGTTTAGTAATGTTTACTTATAGCAGTAAGCTGACTTTGCTAGCTTAAGTTGGGACAAGTGTGAGTTAGATTTGACACACCGGGTTCCTTAACAAACTAAAAATTGTTGTTTTTTTATATACCTTTTTTATGACCGCGTTCTAAGAAAGCGTGTTTGATGTCTTCTTAGAACGCCAAATCAAATATAAACATAGTTATGAGATAATTCATGCTTTCAGATAAAAAACAATAAAGTTCAGATAAGATTTAAACTGAAATTACAATCCGTTTTTTTTATATTTTATGGTTTGCTGGAAAAAAACTCGTTTTAAATAAAACTTTGCATAATATTTTATTTATCTTCTATATATATAAAAATCAATGCCACTTTTCGTTGTTATTTTATAACTCAAGAACGGGCTCTCCTATCCAAACCAAATTTTTAGGCTTTATTCGGACTAATTAGCAGATGGTTTATGTGAAGTTTGCATATAATCTGTCGTAGTAGTTCTTCATTTATCACATTTTTTGTAGTCTGCTTATTTAATGCCTTTAAGGCGGAACAGAGTTCGCCGGGACAGCTAGTTTATTATAATTTTCTATCTCACCATGTGTCATTAAGTAATCATTTTTTTCATTATTAATTTTGTTAAAAAACTTAAATGCAATGTTAAATTTGTTGTAAATAGATATACTTGACTAAACCGTGTTTAAATCTAAGTATTGGACTATTATTATGATTAATAAAGACATTTAAAAAAAACAATATTTTTTTCTTAGATTTGTTAAGTAGAGAACCCTAACAGAGCTTTCTAGGTTCTTGGAAATAAACTTTCTTAAAAGCACTTTGCTGACAACGTAGTTACGGTACAATTTTGCTTGGCAAGCATTATCTATCTAACAAAAATATATGTATAGTCCCATTTAATTTAATTTGGAGTTATAATGATGATATTATATATTTTCTCTCTGGATTTTTTTGTTTTTAAGTAGGTAGATTAAACGGCCTCAACTACCTTAAATTTTCGGTCAGTTATAATCTTCTTCTTCTTGCGTGTCAATCACCTTCAACAACTTTAAACTCTTAACTTAACTTATTTCAGTTATAAAAAGGTCATAACAAATACAAATACTGTAAGTGTTTTATACCTATTAGTTCTGTCTTCCATGCTGTGGGTCTTAGGTTCAATTTTCATCAAGAAAAACTACAGCTTTACTAAATACTATAAGATAAAATTTAAAAAAAATAATAATAATATGAAAATATTTATGTATGAATGTAGCTATGGTTTCATTTATTATGCTTTTAAATATTATTAATTAATATTGAAAGCTTTTTCATTACGTGATAGAAAAAACATTGTGTGCTTATGTTGTTTTATAAATTTTTATTAGTTGAGTAGGTAATTAAAGTTTAAAATCATATTATTGTTTTCAAAATCGTAAGATTAAGGTAAGTAAAATTTAAAGTTTTTTTAATATAAGTCCAGGTTTTAGTCTCCGTAGTAACACCTTTCATACAATAAAACTATTTTAAAAGCTTTATTCAGTGAACTAGGAGCCTCCTAAAATAGCCAGGAACCCTCCGCTCCATTAGACTCTGAAGTGTTCAATTGAATGAAAGAATTCACTTGACTTACACAAAATAGATAAAAAAATACAGTTTACTAATATTATTTCACGTTTACTTTTATAAAATTATAGGCTTTTGAAAGTAACATCATTTCCCAGGTAAATAGTACTAAGTATATATTCATACGGCAACACCGGTGTTGAGAAGCTATCACGTATTGTTTTCACGCTCCGCGAAAATCACAGTAAATCAATGTAAAAAGTGAACCCGTATCATAATAAATACGCGCATATCGTTCTTTAACAGTGGAAGACTATTTCCTGCGATTAAATCAGACTTAACAGTGCCAAAAAGTGAAGGAAAAAGAATAAAACTACACCGTGAAATTGGAGGTTATCAAAAAGTGCGAGTGAGACAAAAAACAACCAACCCGCTAACATTGACAGTTGGTCATAGTAAAAGTAAACTCCTACTCCATTAGTAGTATAGCTCCACTTCAATCAAGCAATCATACAACTGATTAAAACGAAAGTTTTTTAATCTGTGGAAAAACTCGCCATCCAGCAACAAGCAACATGACGTCGGATATGTCAAATGAAATGACTCTGCTTTTTTCCAAATTAAAAAGTGAACTGGATATTCAAACAAAAACTATTACGGAGAAAATAACACAAAATGTCCTACAAAGCATCGAAGAAAAAATTAATCCCATTATCGAGGAAAATAGAGTATTAAAATCCGAAGTCGAAAAACTACACAACAAGATACACATTCTAGAAAATGGAATGCGAAGAAACAATATACTCATCCACGGGGTGGAAGAATGCGAGAACAATACGGAAGATTTAAGGGAGAAAACAATCGAATTAATTGGGCAAATAAATGTGAGTCTCGAAATTTCGGAAATAGACAAAATCTATCGTTTGGGAAAAACAAAAACCAGCGGTAAAATTCGCCCGATCCTTTTGGCCACGACGACACAACAAAAAAGAAATGAAATACTCCAAAATAAAAATAAAACTCCTACAAAGATTTATATTACGGAGGATTTGACCAAGGAGAATCTAGAAATCAGAAAAAAATTACAAAATCAACTAAAGCAGGAGCGCGAGAAAGGTAACGTGGCATTCATACGCCATAACCAAATAATAGTGAAAGGAAAACATAGTGAGATGGAGAAAAGGAAAAGAGAGGAATCACATTCCCCAGAGGTGGTCCCTGCAGTTAGACCGAAGGAAGGAACTCCTAGCGCAAAAGTACAAAGAGCAAACGCATTTGACTATATGCGAACAAGAGCTAACTCCAGCTCAAGTACCTACTCCAAAAATTAGCAATTAATAGACACCGGTGGAAATTCAAAACAGAAAACAGCTACAACAAAACATCATGGTCCCAACACGGCTGGTCCCCGCGGGATGTCAGACCACTACCCTCCAGAGGTTAAAATCAAAACAACAAAACACACTACAGAACAAAAAAGACAGCAAAAAACAGATGATAGAAAGGAAGAGTCCACAAGAATCAAAACACCACCACATCAAAGCGAGCAGAAGTCAAAGAGAAACAAGAATAACCAATTGTACATAGCAACATTAAATACAAGAACACTTAGAACAAATGAACGTCTAATTGAGTTGGAAAAAGCAATTGAATCAATAAAATGGGATATACTGGGACTCAGCGAGACAAGAAAAAAAGGAGAAGAAATCCAAGAACATGAAAAGTACATCCTTTATTTTAGAGGTGGAGATCAAGGACTTCATGGCGTTGGATTCATGGTTAAGAAATACTTGAAAGACAACATAATACAGTTCAAAAGCAAATCAGACAGAATAGCGGTACTAGATATAGTACTACCTATTCACAAAGAACCATGGTCAATCATCCAGATCTATGGCCCAACAGAACAAGCCCACACACAGGATAAAGATTCTTTTTATTTATTACTAAACGAAACATTACAAGAAAGCCATAAAAACAAAGTAATAATCGGGGATTTCAACAGTCAAATAGGAGCTAAACAAAATGAACAGCATACCATGGGAAACTTCAGTTCAGGTAAAAGGAACAATAATGGTCAAAGATTGCTGGATATAGCGGCAGAGCATAGATTAAAAATAATGAACACCTTTTTCAGGAAAAAACCATCGCGAAAGTGGACATGGGCATCACCAGATGGGAAAACCTTCAACGAAATTGATTTTATTTTAACTAACCACCCTCATATATTTAGTGATGTCCACATAGTCAATGACATGAACTTCAGCACAGACCATAGAATGGTCAGAGGAGTAATCAGCTCTGTTATAAAAAAACCAAGATCTAACAGGATGTCTCCCAAACTGAAACCTCTGACACTCCCATTCCCTGAAAATATTATTGGCGATTTCAGAAACAACCTTAATGAAGGTGAAAATGTCACAACACTTCAAGAAAAATACAACAAGTTTGAAAAATCTTTAATGACCATGGCTCAGAAAATATCAGACGCAACAAAAACAAAGAAAGCTAATAAAATAGGAACAGAATCTTTACAACTGCTCGAAATAAGAAAGAACCTGATAAAAAATAGAAAATATAATAAGAGAGAAATTGAAACGATAAGCAAGAAAATAAATATAAGCATTAGAAAACACAATAGAAGTATGAGAGCAAAATTCATTAGCAACGAGATACATAAAAGTGGTGGAGTAAAACAAGCCCTCAAACAGTTACGTAATCATAAAACTTGGATACCGAATATGAAAAGTGCCAATAAAAAATTATCTTATCACAGACCAGAAATAAGCAACATAGCTACTGCCTTCTACAGAAATTTATACCAAGCCGATACATTCTGTACAATACCTCCCAACCCATGTGACAACGAACATGACTTCACACCTGAAGAAGTGCCCAATATCTTAGAAAGTGAAGTAAAAAAAGCAATTTTATCACAAAAGTGCGGAAAAGCGGCAGGAGAAGATAAAATAACCAATGAGTTACTAAAAGGAGCGATGGATGTCATTATCAACCCTTTAACAATACTCTTCAATGATATTCTGCAATATGAAACTGTACCAACCCAATGGACAACATCCACAATAACCCTGTTACATAAAAAAGGTGACAGAAGTGTAATTGACAATTATAGACCAATCAGTATCATGTCCAATGTGTATAAAATTTTTTCAAAACTAATTTCATACAGAATCACTAAAAATCTTGATGAAGAACAGCCAAGAGAGCAAGCGGGATTCCGTACTGACTATTCTACCATAGACCATATTCATACATGTAAACAAATTATAGAGAAATACAACGAATATGGAAAACAATATTACATAACATTTGTTGATTACAACAAAGCATTTGATTCATTACGGCATGATTCAATCTACAAAGCACTTGCCAACCAAGGTGTGCAGAAAATATATATAAACATAATTAAACAAATTTATAGTAAAAGCACAGCAAGAATTAGACTTGAAACATTAGGAGAAGAATTTATGATACAAAAAGGAGTGAGACAGGGAGACCCACTCTCTCCAAAACTCTTCTCGGCTGTGTTAGAAGATGTCTTTAGAAACTTAGATTGGAGCCATTATGGTTTAAATATCAACGGGAAAAAAATAAGCCATCTAAGATTTGCAGACGACTTGGTTATTTTCGAAGAGGATGCAGAAGCTATGGAGACTATG
Organism: Ecliptopera silaceata; assembly: GCA_932527185.1. NCBI lineage: Eukaryota > Metazoa > Arthropoda > Insecta > Lepidoptera > Geometridae > Ecliptopera > Ecliptopera silaceata. The sequence continues at coordinate 6,280,354 of OW052211.1, forward strand.
CTTCTACAATTGACTCAAGCGAGCGAAACAGTGGGTCTTACAATGAATACATCAAAAACAAAAGCCATGACAAATGGCACAAGAAGTGCCATCATAGTAAGAGACCAAGTCATTGAGTATGTGGACGAATACCTTTACCTGGGTCAAATTATCTCACCAAAACAACTAATGGATAAAGAAATTGAAAGGAGAATAACTAACAGCTGGTCCCGCTACTGGTCCCTGAAAGAAATTATGAAAAATGATTTAATCTCCATGAAAGATAAGTGCAAGGTATTTAACACGTGTATACTCCCAGTAATGACATATGGATGCCAGACATGGGCCCTTACTAAAGCAAATCACCAAAGATTAAAGGTGTGCCAGCACGGAATAGAACGAAGTATCCTTAATATTAAACTAAAAGACAGGAAAAAATTAACAGAAATCAGGAAAACTACAAAAATTGAAGATATATCCACTAAAATACGAACACTAAAGTGGCGATGGACTGGCCACATGATGAGGACCAAAAATGCTAAATGGTCATATGACTGCACAGTGTGGTACCCACGAGATGGCAAGCGCAATAGAGGTAGGCAGTTCATGCGCTGGGAGGATGAACTTCCTAAAGAATGGCGGAGAACATGCAAAGACCGCACAAGTTGGAAGGCTCTGGAGGAGGCTTTTGTCCGGGGGACAACCTGACCAGAACACCGGTGTTAATTAAATATAAGTAATTATAATATTTACAGAATATACAATAAACTATTGTATTACTTTAAGTTATAAGGTCAGTGAATAAAAGCTTTTTTATTTTATTTTTTATTTATTTATTTATTTTTTATTATATATTCATACAACGTTATTTAATATTCAAGTACTAGATTATAGTTAAAATAATTTTCAAACATACAGTAAAACGTAGATGTAGAACAAAATTTGTCATCAGTAAAATGTCCGGGTGATAATCATACCCACGACCCACAGCATGGAAGCACGAGCAAATATCAACTAAGCTATAACGCCGGTTTAAACATGAATTTGCTTAGTTTGGGACTAGAGTGTGATGTGTGAAATGTCCATGAATATTTATTTATATATATTCGGTGTCTGACTCCGTTTGAAATCTGAATGATGACTACCGTGCCTGAAAGTTAGATTCTTATAAACCACGCAATAGACTCGATGGTATATTTTCTTAGATACAAATATGAGAAAGACGAGGAGTGTCAAAGAAAAAAAAATCTATAAGATAAAACTATGAAGTTTTTTAAAACATTTCCTAAAAAATAGGTCTTGAAAATGAACTAAAAGTAAATTAAGTTGAAAAATTAGGGCTTAACCCCTAACCGCTCAGCCGGCTGTGACAGATGGTTCATTGTACCATGTCACGAAATTTTCAGCTTCTGGACCCCAATTTTATAGATTAGGTGACTATTTATCATTCCTTATTGCACCTCGCCAAAATTGGATTCGTATTAATTAATTTAGTAATAGGTCAACCTACACTACAGTGTAGGTTGGCTTTGTAACTATGCATCTTCTTATTAACGATCGTTAGTAGGTAATTAATACCTAAGTATCTGCAAATTTTCGTTTAAAAATCGTTTTATTTATTAACTATCCGTATCCCAGAAGAAATTAAGGCCTAGTTTTTTGTATGGTCCTTTTGCAAAGAAATTGTATGAAAATTTGAGTCCTAAGTACTAAATAGTTTTAGACAAACTCTAAAATCATGCTACCATTTACAGACTGAAACCAGAGCGCGGACGGAACTTAGTCCCTTCATATATTAATCAGACTGTCAAGGGTTCAGTAGATAATTGTAATCATTTGTAACTTCTATTTTAATTTAAAAAAATATATTAAAGAAATTTCTATTAAGAAATTTATTTTTTCAGTCTGCCCACAACCTCCATTGCATCTTAGCCGAAACTTCGGGAATATTAATAAGGTCACGATAAAATTCCGTATAATATCTCTTTACTATGCATTTCTATCTATTTTTGCTTAAATTGATTGATAAATTGAGTTTGTTGTACTGCTTAATTAACGATCTAATTATTGCATGCCTAGTCGTAAGCAGAATACATTGATATTTTTTATTATTTGACATCTATTATATCATGTATTGCTAGCAATAAAACATCTTTTACTTTGACTTTAACGAACTCCAAAGGTTATGTTTAAAAAAAAATTAGATTTTGCTATAAAAATTATATAAAATTTTGCTTTAAAATTATTATCATTATTTTATGATTGTACTTCAATGTTTAAAATACACCGCTTAACCGGCTGCACTAAAAATATCAAATCCCAATCATTTACAAGTCAAAGTACAAAATATTTTTTCCTACAAGATAAGTTGAAAAAAGCACTACGTAGTTTATTTCTACCTCTACAAATATTAAAACAAAAGCAAGTTTTTTTTAATTATGCCCGTTTCCAAGTTCCAAGAGTCTGATTAAAAAATTCTATGAAAATAATAAGAACAATGCAGATAAGATACGAATTAGTCGACAGTGGCGCCATCTAGGGGGTGAGTGGAAATTTAAGAGCTTTTAGTTTTATTTGGTGATTTCATAAATACAGATTTAAATTTGGTGTGAAATGTATTAATTTTCTTCAGCTTTGATTAAACTGATATGCTTTAAAACAACTGTTTTAGAAGTTGTAGAGTTTTTTAGTTTGACGACCGATGTGGCAAGGCAGGCGAAGGTCCGCCTGCGACGCGGAGGTTGCTAGTTCGATTCTCGCCTTGAGATAAATGTGTGTACGATCTGCAAATATTTATTCCGGGTGTTTTGGGTATTTTATATGTATAATAAAAAATATCTATCTAGGTAATGGTCTTCTACCATTTTTGCATGCGAGTGTAAACGCGATGGAGGCGCATGCTTTTTGAACTTTGGACTTGGACTTTTTGGACACGGCACTGGAACTTCAGTACTTAACGGTAGGAACCAGGCCGTAAGTTTCTTACCCGTTCTTTTAGGCTCTGGTCGCGTGGAACTGGCACCTAGAACCACATTCTAAACGATCCTTGTGATTTTATTGAAAAAATAAATATTTGATTTGATTTAATTTGAAAGGTTTATGATCTTTAATTTCGTAGTATTTATAAATCGGTAAAAAAATTGGTTCTAACATAATAACGTTATTACAGCTTACAATAAGCTATTTAGCAGAGAAAACAGTAATGTTTGCAATAACGCTTAAAGTAAAAGCTTTATGGTGTTGCCATACGCACATACAATAGCCCGCTGTGAGGTAATTCCAGCCCTTTGTTGCCAGCTCTAATACTTTAATAATACCTGCTAGCTTGTTTCTGCGTTTATATGTTATTTATTTTAAGTTACAGTTACATATTGTGTAAATTAAGGTGCTATAAGACATATTTTAAATACTCAAATAAAGCTCAAATTTTTTTTACTTGGTTTACAAGTTTTTACATATTTTTTCTAATATAAAAATTGGATAGTTACTGATTTTGGCCTGAGGTTTTGAAGTTTTTCATTTATCAATAACCTTTTAAACTTTCTTGACTTTCTGTGCATACACATACAAGTGTCTATACATAATAGACAAAAATATGTTAAGCAAAATATGTTCAGTAGTTAATGCATCACACAAAGTCCTTCTGTTTTTAACCGACGAAAAAAACAGGAGGTTCTCAATTCAACATGTTTATTTATTCATTTTTTAAACGTGTAAAATATTGTAAACGTGTAAATGTAAAATATTGTAAAATATTGTATAATAACTCAACTCAAACACTCGTTTTGCTCAAACTAGTCTAATAAAAGACGAACAAGTTGGCGTTTCCTAAGACAGCTTTATTTAGGGCGTACTTAATCTTAGAATAACGAATTAAGGCCAGTGCTTAGCAGATTACTTCTTTGGGAATGTCGTTAATCTTAGGTTAAATGGTCACATTTTTATGTCTCTAATGTTTTTCCTGTTAGCTTTATAACTACGCAAAATTTTTGTGACTTGTTCTATTAACTTGTAACATTTAGATTAATTTATTTCATTTTCAGCCTGTGTCCAATGCAGGGCAAAGGCCTCGCTTCCTTCCAGTTCACTCTGTCCTGGGCCATTGTCATCATCATCATCATCAACCTATATCAGTCCACTGCTGGACGTAGGTCTCTCCCAAGACGCGCCACTGAGCCCGGTCTTCGTCTCTTCTCATCCAGTGTTTGCCAGCTACACTCCGTAGATCGTCGCTCCATCTCGCCAGAGGGCGTCCTACACTACGCTTGCCTAAACGCGGTCTCCACTCCAGTATCCGTTAGCTCCAACGATTGTCGCGTCGGTTCTTCATCGGTCGGGCCATTGTGGACCTATATTAATTTATACATATTTATTTTACCTTCTTATTAGCCGGGTCCTTATGCTCCTGCACGTATTCTTGTTTCAGCGGCTCCGTCTGCAGATCAGGCAAGGAGTGGCTGATCCTGATAGCAGCCTGGCGCGACAAGGAGTCGCTGTTGCTCAGCTGTGAGTCGCGTCTCGTCCTGGGAAACCAGCACCTATCAGAGGGTGACTGATGAATGAAGAGTTCAAGGGAAGGTGCTTTAACAAAAGGTATACTCTACTATACTATAGGTACTCTACTATAGGTATACGTATACTACTAAAAGGTATAACAAATAAACTACAGGCTTTAACTATAAGTATAAGTTAGGAAGTTTTATGATGTTTTTATATTAGATGTGGTGTGTTTACATCAGTTATGACCAATTTTGACTAAAAGTCGAAATAATAGATATTAAATCGTAGTAAAAAGATAAAGGTCGTCGTGAAGAAACGTTGATGAGTTCTTGAGACTACCGACTAAACTAGTGTTTTTTTTTTAATTTAAGCCTTTCATTATTTTCTGTCGGCTTCTTTATTTTATCACTTTCCTAAGTTTATTCAATAAACGTAATATTACACAATAATACACTAATATAAAAAGAACTAGCTGTCTGATGACTAATTCGGGGTTGTCAAGCTACTATGGATTGAAATTACTGCTAAAGGGTTCAAATAGTTTCTAAAGTAAATATTTAACTACAGGGATTGTCTACAGTAAATAAATGAGCAGTTTGAATGATCAATGGTTAACAGTTCTGAATTTTAATTAGTGTATTTAATTTTATTAATTGTCTTTAGTACAAGTTTGTAGATTTGCAAACTTCCGACGGGTAGCAAAAAGTCCCTTTCCAAGTTTTTTTCTTCTTCTTCTTTTCTTAGTGGCTTTTCGCAGGCTAGGGTTGCCACGATTTTGCCAATGTCAGAGTTTATGGTGATTTACGTTTACTAATCTTACAGCAAAAAGGCAGATATCTGAGTAGGTGTTCAAAAATGACACTTAATGGAGGGAGACTCTAAATTTGTTCTTCTTATTAATATGGCCTATGTCTGTCAATATGACAGACAATTTTGTCAGTGTCAATTGTGTATATTTTGCCGTCAATCGTCAAGTAACTCAACGGATAGCAATATAATTAACCCTTATCAAGAATAAATGAAAAAGAATCCTTTTCTAGATTTCTTTCTATATTTTTGAAGTGAAAACTTCTTTAGCGGCGCTGGGTGGGTAAAAACTTTCAAACTCGCGTCAGGGTCACGTGACGTTGATAAAAAGCGTAAGATCGAGGGAAAGGGAGAGGAACTAGTATCTCCCACTCTTTCTACCGTGCCTGAGTGTGCTCTGTTTAGGCGGCACACAGACACATTCGCGCAAGCGCGAATGTTTCTGTGTCATTGTGATTGTCATTGTCATTATGACGTCTGTGGTTATATTTTTGAAGTGAAAACTTAAAAGTGAAAACACAACGTTAATATTGAAGTTTTCACTTCTGCCGGCACTCCCGGAGTGCTACCTTTTTTTTTTTTTTTTTATTTAGGGCTTTGTGGCTAATTGACACAAATTTGCTAGTGTATGTTCGCTCTAGTATCATAAATCTTTGAGATTACAGCTCCCTAAATCAAATTGTCATTGGTCTCGTATTGTCTATAAAAAAAAACAAATAATGTCTTTGAATTATTACATGATCTTTTCTTATTGTCTCCATTGTAATGTCTTCTTCTTTTTCTAACACACTTAGGTACTTACTTACGGTATACTCTATCATATAAAAAGTTAGTGCAGACTTGATGTCTTGATTACCATACGTAATGGTGACATAATGTCAACGCTAACTTTTATAAGGGTTAAAAGGTATCTATCGGATATATTTTTTTAAAACTTGCAAATCACACACATCTATACAATACCACACAGATGCCAATCACGATTTCTATTTTACAATCAACATCACAATCAAAATAAAAAAAGTTTTTAATTGATTCCTTTTTCAAATGCAATTTTTTTAAGCTATTGCATACAGAAGGTATCGCGGGATTTGAGCGTGGAGATGAAATCAGAAATTCCGTAACGAAATAACCTAACACTCCGACCGGCGGCAAAAAAATCTATGCAATACCGCGGCAGTCCCCGAGTGCCACACGTCTATTTCTTAATTCACAAACAAACTTACGACTTTACAGTATTTACAAAATGTACATTGTCATATAAAATACATAAGAAACAGTTGAGCTATCTACAGACCGTTGCAAACGATCTATAGATAGTTCAACTGATCCAAATCAGTACTAATAATCATATAATAATTTCTTAATATTTTTAAATTTAAATGCTTACCTGCCAATGAACCACCTCCAGGTCGCGGCGCACTGGTAGCCCACAGCTGCCAGCAGTACAGCAGCCATCGCAGCTAGCAGCAAGGCCGCTATGTAGTCGATGGAACTCGCCCGCGCAGCCGGTTGGCTCTCCAGACTCTCGGGGGGCCAGACGGCTGAAACAATAAAATTTTATCAGTAAAAATTAATTTGAATTACTTACATATAATAACATTAATATATATAATATTAAATAATTAAAAAATGGTTGTCTGTAAAGTCGGTTTACTGACGATAGTTGAACGTGACAACGTCACGTCTCGGAACGCCTCAGAACGCCTCAGAACGCCTCAGAACGCCTCAGAACGCCTCATGAGTCATGTTTTTTCGTGCGGGCAGCCGGCTCTATCGAATTATAAGACGTTGTCACGTCAAAAACATTAAATTTATTTAAAAAATTATTTAAAAACATTAAATTATTATAAATAACATTAAATAAGTAAAACTTATTACTTGTTACTTTTATTATTACTTAAATTGTCATATTTTATTTTTATATAAATGTGTATGATTTTATTGTTTACTAGTATCATGTGTTGTTGCTGATAAAATGTGTATTCTATTCTATTCTTAAAAACTAATTTGAAGATTTTTTACTGGTAACTATCACCGTAGTATGCCGCTTATAAGATAAGTGAGTTTCCGATGAAATAGGAAGTTTTATTCCATGTAAAAATGATAAATAGAAAAAAAAAACCTTTTTTGGTTAACATTTACTTGCAAAAATTAATCCTTATCAGTATTCAATACTGATTCTAATGTTGTTTTTTTTAAATGAAAACAATTTGCTGAATTCATTTTTATAATAATAGTTGATAACGTGTACCAATAAAAAAGCTTCCTGTTTAAACTGGTTTAAAAAAAAACTTTTGATTTGAGATTGCTTTCAAACAAGTTGCAAATAAGTTTATAAAATACAGCTTCACGAAGCGGCTTAGCTCCCACGTACTTTCGAACTTTGCGTTCCACTAAGCAACTCATTTTGCCGAGTTTATTACGCACCTTTATTGACCTATATACTTGTACCTAAAGGTGTGTTCACACAAAGTAAAAAAGAAAAGTAAAGTAAAAAAGTTCTTTATTCAATAAAATCACAAGGATCATTTAGAATCGTCTTACATACTAGGTGATTCTAGGTGCCAGTTCCACGCGACCAGAGCCTAGAAGAACGGGCAAGAAACTTACGGCCACAACATGTTTGTTCTAACATAATGTACGTCAAAGTCAAAGTCAAAACTACTTCATTCAGTAAAATCACAAGGATCATTTAGAATCGTCTTACATACTAGGTGATTCTAGGTGCCAGTTCCACGCGACCAGAGCCTAGAAGAACGGGCAAGAAACTTACGGCCACAACATGTTTGTTCTAACATAATGTACGTCAAAGTCAAAGTCAAAACTACTTCATTCAGTAAAATCACAAGGATCATTTAGAATCGTCTTACATACTAGGTGATTCTAGGTGCCAGTTCCACGCGACCAGAGCCTAGAAGAACGGGCATTATGCTGCAAAACTCCTTTCTTTTTGTGTACAACAACATTTATTTGGCAATCGTCTGAGTTAATACGTTCACCTTTTACCTATTACTTGTTATTGATTGGATATTGTAAACCCGGAGGAGGGCGTTAATAGTCGCGACACAGTTTATTTAACTACAGCGAATATTATCGTTTATCCAAAAAAAAATATTTGTGCCTTGTTTTAATTCCAAAATAAACTATTATTATTATTACCTTGAACCCTATTATTTGGGAATCAAACACCCACTAGAACACGGGCCAGTATCGCAGTAATTAACTGTCCCTAACATTGGTGGGTGGAATTATTGACGTATTTCATTTCACGTGTTATTGCGCAATTAGCGATGTTACGCTGACACACCTCCGGTTAGGATCGATTACTATGTAATTTTCATAGAATCGAGTACAAACAAAAAACGATTTTAGTTGGTACCTGTACCTCTACCATGAGTTTTTACTATACTATATTTACTACACTCGCTAGCGTCTGTAGTTAAAAAAATGTATGAAGATTTGTACAGCGCCTCTAGCGGATAGTTAGGTACTAAAATTCGTAATACTAATATTGGCGTAACTACTGTAGTAAAGTGTAAAGTCAGGCGATTTTACTCATGGTAGAGGTACAGATGATAGATTCACTACGATTCTTTCAATATTCATTACTCGATATGATGACCGATGTGGCGCGGCGGGCAAAGGTCTGCCTGCGACGCGGAGGTTGCAACTTCGATTACCGCCTTGGGATAAATGTTTGTACGATCTGCAAATATTTATTCCGGGTTTTTTGGGTATTGTATATGTATAATAAAAATATCTTTCTATGTCATGTATTGTATTAAGTATGTCAGTCTTCTAGTACCCAAAACAAGCTCTGTTTAGCTTGGGTCTAAAGTGTAATGTGTGAAAAGTCCGTGATTAAAAAAAATGGCTTATTAAATTCGCTACAATTTTTTTAGGAAATCGCGAACTTTTAATTGTTTTTGTTGAAGGACGAAGCGTAGGGTTTTGCTTTAATCTTTGTTTTAAAGGTCACTTCAGCGAAATTGACCTTAATTATAGCTTTTTTCGAAAGAATTCGTCCGGGTACCACCACTGAATTTATTTTTTTAATTAAACCAAATAATTTATTTAAGCGGTCACATAAAAGGTATTACGGCCATATTTTTTTTTTTGCCGCCGAGCTAAAAAAAAGCAACGAGGTACGCAGTTAAATCACACGAGACGTGATAGATTTTCTAAAAAAAGTATTTTATCAACAGTCTAGTGCCCATAGTACAATCTTTAAGTCTAGACCGTAAAGTGTGAGATGTCTCCAAACATTTATTTATATTCTAACGGTCTATATTATAAAAAGTTAGCGCAGACTTGTTTGTACGATCTGCAAATATTATCTGCTAATATTCTGATATTCCGGGTGTTCTGGGTGTTTATATGTATACTTAATAAAAAATATCTATCTATGTATTGTATTAAATATGTCAGTCTTCTAGTACCCATAACACAAGCTCTGCTTAGCTTGGGGCTAGATGATGTTGTGTGGATTGTCCAGCATTATTTATTTATTTACTTGATGTATTGATTACTATACGTAATGGTGACATAATGTCAACGCTATTTTTTATATGATAGGGGGTTATAGTTTTAAACATAAAAATTTTAATTCTACTGTGCTTATTATTGTTCCTTTTTGACATTTAATTCTATATATATATATTTTTTTAATACTTATTGTTATTTTAAATGTGAAATGTAAATAAAATAAAATATTTAAATAGGACAATATTTTTGGACAAGGACATATTTTGTGGGTATGACTCTGTTCATTACCCTCTTATTGTACGTCCGGACTGGACAACTGTATAAACTTGTACTACTTTACAATTAAGATCTTTTATGTACAACAGTTAAATATGTATTTATTCTCTTATGTATTTTATATGACAATGTACATTTTGTAAATACTGTATAGTCGTAAGTTTGTTTGTGAATAAAAAAAACAGTTAAACAATAATCTTTATCTTTAAAAAACAATTGCTCAAAGGAACTTCAGGTCTACCTAAGTGGTCTATACCTAACTTGATTCGATGACCTAATTACTGTGGTTTAATTAGATGCCTTCCAAATTATTGGCTTGATTACATTATGCAAATACTATACTAATTAACCTCTTTGATTAAACATGACCAGTATTCTTGTAACTAAGAGAAATACGATGAAATGTTTATACAAGCGTAGTAGACCACTAATTGGATAAGTCGAGCTATCTTTTATAACGATCAAGTAGATAGCTTTAACTGTATTTTATAAATACATACGCGTATTAACATATTGTAAATAGTGTACTAGTCGTAAGTTCGTATCTCAAACAATACGACCTAAAATTTGATGACCGAAACGACCGGCGGGCGAAGGTCCCCCTGCGACGCGGAGATTTCCGGTTCGATTCCCGTCTTGGGATAAATGTTTGTACGATCTGCAAATATTTATTCCGGGTGTTCTGGGTATTGTATATGTATAACAAAAAATATCTCTCTATGTAATGTTTTAAGTATGTCAGTCTTCTAGTACCCATAACACAAGCCCTAGCTTGGGTCTAGATGATGTTGTGTGGATTGTCCAGCATTACTATTTATTTGAAACTAGCGGACCCGTGCCCACTTCGTTGGGCATAATTCGACCGTTTTTTCTCCGATTCACTTTGCAAAACGGACTACCACGTAAAAGCCTGTTGATTTTTCGGTCAACACTTAGCAATAATGTGGCTTTCTATTGGTGAAAGAATTTTTAAAATCGGTTCAGTAGATCCCGGGATTACCCCTTACAATTTAAAAAATATACAAACACACAAACTTTACTTCTTTATAGTATTAGTATAGATATAGAAGTATAGATAAAGCGTTGATTGTTTCTACAATACAATAGTAAGTACTACAGTATAGTAGCTGATAAGATCAGTAGAGCGATTCTAATAATCATTCAAAATTTGCTCTTATTTTATTGTTATTAGGGTCGAGTTCATTTTAGCCGCCGTTAAGTATAATGTATTCAGATTGAATGGACGAAAAGATAACCTAAAAGAAAGTCAATTTTACTTATTTTTTAAGCAGATACTTTTTGCGCAGTTTCATAATTAAAAAAAAGAAAAGTCAATTGTACTTATTCTTTTAAACTGAAACTTTTTGTGTAGTTTAATTTTTTGATCATAATTTTAGTAATTCATTTTTTGGTTATCTTATCTCTATTATTCGTTTTTGTTTTGGAAAACTTATAGCTATGTACATCGTTAGTATATGTTGGTTATGTAATATGTACGGGTACATATGCTACCTACTCAGAGGATCAATTACAAATTTCAACAACTAGGTTAACTAGGAATTTTTAATATTATTATAAGTTGTCGGTATATACGAAAATCGTTTTTTATTATACATTTATTACAGTATAGAAGGCAGAGCTACTACCAACTGAGCTGTGACGCCTGTCAGAAAGTTATCTCAATATCTTTGTGGTAAAGAATTCTAGTCCGAATCAGTGAATAAACTAATAAATTTTACAACAACAAAACTGAAACTTATACTTTTTTACATTGTAGAGAGTATAATAAAGTTTTTTTTTAATTCACAGCCCATTAGATACTCTTTTGAGAAGAACCTTGTACGCAGATTGTAAAGAATGTACAATTGTACACTCAGCATGAAAAATATATATCATTTTAAATATTCGTTCATTTTATATTTGAAACTATCACGGTTTCAAACATAGTTTTATTTATAAACTATAAAATTCAATTATAAACGGGATATTTACCGTAATTTGTGAGTATCAAACTCATACTTATCAAAAAAATCAAACTCACAAATCATGTTAAATATCCCGTTTACAATGAAAATTCGTTCATTTGGTTTAAATTATTAAAAAATACTGTGTAATGAATCGATAATTAGTATTTAATAATTAGTAAAGTATTTTTGTAAATAATTAACGCAACGACTGATTGTGACGGAACTTTATCAAATGACTAACAAGTTCATATCGTTCTATGATTTGTCGTTGTGTTAATTATGATTATATTAGTATGATTATGATTATGAGGTAGCCAATTTAGCTAATGAGTGTGATAAAGAAAGAGTATAAAAGGAGGGGGTGTTCAGTAGAGAGTGTGCAGTCGTTATTCAGTCGCATTGAGTGGCACTCGGTCGCATTAAGTCGTGTGTTGAAGAATAAAGTCAAATTAATCTACGACAGTGTTTTATTTTCATTATATCTGTTAAAGTGGTCTAAAATCCTTTAAGAAAAAGTATTATTATCGTTTAAAAAATAAAATATCAAAATACCAGTATTTTAAAGATAAAAATATTGTTCAATATGTAAAATCACATAATCATCTAAAAGATATCGATTTTGATATCCCGACTATTTCTAGCCCGACTATTATAAAACACTTTACTTTAAAGTCGAACTTCGAAAAGTGAAAGTTCAAAAGAGAGTTTAGAAGTATCGATTTGATACTTATGTTGTTGAGTGTACTAGCTACGAAGTGGCTACGGCGTAGCTCGGTTGCTACGCCGTAGGTAAGTAGACCCTACTATTATTACTAATACTTTGTTTACTCAGACAGAAAAACTAAGGTTGACAGAATATTGGTGAAATAATGAAAAAAATATCCTTGAATATCTAAAAAGTATTGTTCCAAACCACTAGCTTATCACATATCAAAAACAGCTCAGCCGTAACGATATGATAAAAACTTTGATAAATGAAAATCCAAAATGATAATGTTTTAGCAAACTTTATTGATCGATTCGTTTTGATTGCTATGGGTAGTGGGTTCGATACCCACGAAAGCAAATATATTATGTGTGATGAATACAAATATTTGTTCTGTGTCGGATGTTACTATCTATTATAATGTATCTATGTATGTATATAAAAAACTGTATATGTATTGTATTCTCACCCAATCTAGATCTCATACAAGCTTTGCTTAGTTTGGGACTAGAGCGCGATGTGCGAAATGTCCGTGAATATTTATTTTCCTATACTTAACAATATTAACATAACGTTTAAAAGCGTCATCAATACGACAAGAAGAAGAATTTTAAAAATATAATCTAAATGTATGAATTTCAACAGAAATATAATGCAACAACTTTTAAATTCTGGTCCTATTATGTTAGCAGACGATAAACTGAACATTTGAAACTAATCCGATTCCCAAGTGGTTATAAAATCGGTGAGATATCTCACTCGAGTTGAGAGTAACAGTTCATTAGCTAAGAGCTAACCTTCAACTTAGTGAGTGTGAACGACCCAGGGGCTTCCACACGTGCTTAAACAACAACAAAATCAATTTTTGATTCAGTAAAATCACAAAGATCATTTTGAATCGTCTTATTTGTGATTAGCTTTACATCATTTTGATTCAGTAAAATTTCAAAGATCATTTTGAATCGTCTTATATAGGTGATTATGCCAGTTCCACGTGACCCAAGCCTAGAAGAACGGGCAAGAAACTACAGCCTGGTTTCAACCGTTTCTTTGTGAGATCAACACGCATGAACAAAATATTTTATAAAATCAAAATATTCAAAAATGTTATTTTTCCACTTTCACAATCAAAAAGATTTTAAAATAACAATGACATCCAAAACCCGTGTTTAATAAGGTCAGATCTTAAATTAAATATTGAAACCAGAAATATTTTGATAAACTAAGATTTTTATTATTTATTTATTTATTTAAAAAAAATGACTTAAAAAAAAGCATGTCTCATAATCCATGATACTCAAAATTGTTAATGGCACGTGTAGAAGATCATCCAAGCTACATATCATTATGTTTCTGAACCAAATCATAGTCTGAATATCTCAAGCTTTTGTACAGAACAGTTAAAATATAAAGGCTCACGCGCACTATAGCGGTTCATGATATTTATTATAATTACAATTGTTTAATGGAATATGTAGATTACAATCTAAGGCTACTTGCACACTAAAGGTAAATGAGAAAGGTCAAAGGTGAATGAATTATATTGGAGTGGCAGATTCTGGATTATCGGTCTAGTTACGTCAATAGTGTTTTTTTTATTAACAACGAAAGTAAACATTTTATGATTTTATGTTCTAGTAGTTATATTAATGGTTAAGTATAAATCAAATTTACGCAAGAAATATAATGATTTAATAGTAAAAAACTACGATAATAAAGACTTGAAAATATTATAAATAAAAATACAACATAGACCCAAATAAAATAAATATCAATATTAAAAACCAGCGCTTGTGTAGAACTACATCAAAATAAACTCTCCCCGTTGCAGTAAAACTGAATACTTCTAACGGAAAACTGTTATATTATCCAGTGGGCTATCCAGCAAGGGGAAACTTGCGTGACCGAATATCCTTTCAGTTGCAGTTCAGTTTTCGATGATTTTACTTTAATAACTCATCAGCATTCCGTGGCATTTTTGTGGACTGACGTGACTGAGCTGTTAAAAATGACGCCTACCTGATTTGAGCATGGCATACCTGAGTTTTCGTTAATTCTATCAAACGGTATGAAAATCGATCATTCAAAATATCAATAAAAGACGAAGAAGAAAACTGATCTGCAATTTGATCAAATATTAGTTAAAAAACATTTCAGTTGTCAGGATACCCCCCCAGTAGTGAAAAACTGTAATATTATCCAGTAGCGCAATTTCTCATTAAATAAAGTAATCTCTAAGTTTTACACGCAAGTGATTGTAATAAATGTATACAATGTGAAATATGTTGTCATAAAAAACACGCTCCGTGGCATTCGTTTGAGTCATTGTTATTGTAGAGTACAGGGACGTATTAAGGGACTTTATTCACAAACAAACTTACGACTATACAGTATTTACAAAATGTACATTGTCATATAAAATACATAAGACACAGTTGAGCTATCTACAGACCGTTGCAAACGGTCTATTAAGTGTTATGTCGTGTATATAATATACATATATTTATTGATAAAACATGAAATTCAATATATTTTCTGTAGTCTATTTTTTAACAGAAGTCATGGTTAACCTTATCAGTCAATTTAACATTTAATTTTATGTAAATTGTTTTTTTTTATCTCTTTTAAAGTCTACTTTATTAGTATTAAAAACGTATCTTGACAATCATAAACCAACAGAAAAAATGTAATTGTTTAGGTTTTTTGTTAGAGAAATAGATATATATATTAATTGCTTGTGTGAGATACGAAATTTCGGTATATAAATGTGTTCCGAACATTATATTATTGTGCAAAAGCTCTTTGATATAAATAATATTTCATTAAAGACCCTCGATCCGGCTCTGTCTCAGCCATACTCATTTTTTGAGCCCCGCCTCTGTGAAAAAAGCTCTTAAATTAAGAGACAAAATAACGAATGATACAACAAAAACTTGGATAAATTAACCTACATTGTACAAAGTTACATTTGGGTGGAATACGTTGTATAATTAGACCATGGCTTTTTAAGAGATTTTTTGGGTAAATGATGGAACAAGCAGGTCAGTCAGCCTCTACTTAGCTTCATTCGATTTTCTCAGCCCTCAGTCCCCTGTATTTATCAAAATATAGACAAGGGACTGAGGGCTAAGGACTGAAGGAATGCTTTAGCATTGGCACTCACCAAACACGTCCAGTAAGGACGTGCCCTGTGAGGCATCAAACTGCGTCCATCGCTCTGAGAAGTAAGATAACTCCTATGCCTGTACCCAAAACAAATCAATGCGAGCACCACTGCCTGAAATACGGCGGTTGTACTTCCCCGGACGAACTCTTTATCAAGATGACTACTACTGCATGTTCCTTTCCTTTAAAGTAGGATTTGGACAAAGATTTAGAATTAATTACAAATGATAAGTAAATACATATCCACAGATATTTATGTCAGTACCTAGTAGGACGACCTCTAACTAATCTATATAATACATAAACTTTGGTACTATTAGTTATGTTCCTTTCCTTTAACGTAGGATTTGGACAAAGATCTAGATTTAATTACAAATGATAAGTAAATACCTAAATATGCACAGATATTTATGTCAGTACCTAGTAGGACGACCTCTAACTAATCTATATAATACATAAACTTTGGTACTATTAGTTATGTGTAATCCAACTGGGGCATTATTAGCGCACATGCTTTTGACGTGACAACGTCTTATAATTCGATAGAGCCGGCTGCACGCACGAAAAAACATGACTCATGAAGCGTTCCGGCGTTCCGGCGTTCCGGCGTTCTGAGGCTTTACCGTATACCGTTCGTTGACGTTGTCACGTTCAACTATCGTCAGTAAACCGACTTTACAGACAACCATTTTTTTTTTTAACTTGGTTTATTTCTATATCAACTGAGCTGTGACGTCATATGACAATGTAATTTCCAAAACATTAAGTTAATATCATTTACAACTCGCCTTGACATTCTATCCTCAATCACAAACAGTCTGTATGATATTATGTTTTCACATCATTTAATAATAAGGTCGAGCGAAAACATACCGAGCGAAAAAGAAACAGTATCAGAAATGTTTTACTCATCATCATCATTATTTGACGCCTGGCGCGGCAGGCGAAGGTCCGCCTGTGACGCGGAGGTTGCGGGTTCGATTCCCGCCTTGGGATAAATGTTTGTACGATCTGCAAATATTTATTCCGGGTGTTCTGGGTATTTTATATGTATAATAAAAAATATCTATGTATGTAATGTATTGTATTAAGTATGTCAGTCTTCTAGCACCCATAACACAAGCTCTGCTTATCTTGGGGCTAGATGATGTTGTGTGGATTGTCCAGCATTATTTATTTATTATATCAGTCCACTGTTGGACGTAAGTCTCTCAAGACGCGCCACTGAGCCCGGTCTTCGTCTCTTCTCCAGTGTTCGCCAGCTACACTCCACAGATCGTCGCTCCATTTCGCCGCGTTCTACACTATGCTTCTTCTTACTCAAATATAAAAAAACTACAATTAAATATGACATCAAGAAAAGGTTGAAAATTAGAAAACACTGTACAATCTCAAATACATTTTTTTAACATTTTATACTTTTTTTTACAAGTTATAGGCTAGCGTTTGACCGCGATCTCACCTGATGTTAAGTGACGATGCGGTCTACGATGTAGCACACTTGTCTAGAAGATACCTATTCACTCTTAAAAATGTCCAAATTCACACAAATTCTAACAAAAGAAAAAGTCAATACCTGTGATAATTCACATTTAAATAATTCACTCCTCAATTACGCATTGTTCAGTAAATGCCGGAATATCTTTACAAAATACCTTAACAAACGTTTAGGAATATAAATCAATTGGAATACAAACTGGATGATAAACGAGTTCGGGACCGCCCATTCTTAACCTCTTCTGTGATTTTCCTTTGACAATCCGCAGGTGTTGCCATTATTCAGAATTTGCAAGGATTGTACAATTCTTTTTTTCATTGAATAAACATTTTTTGCCCTTTTTTTAACCTATGCTTTCCCACTGGTGGGCAAAGCTTTAATTTCTTTTTTTGTTTGTATTAAATATCAAAATAATCAATATTTGTGTATGTAGGTATATTAAATGCACATAAAAAATAATAAAACGAGCAAGAATCAATTAAGTACATAGTTATTTAAATAAATTAATTCATAGATTATATCTACAATCAGCTCAATTTGCAAAAGTTTCAAAAGACTGATAATGTACTTAATGGTAAGTACTTATTAATTACTTATATACTTATTAAAAGGTTGGTAATATTTCTAACAATTTTTTAACCCGCCCAATTTATCCATTATCTTTACTCTTTAATTATTATGGTACTAATCATGTAACCAGCACTTAAGTTTAAAGAATTGTTAAGATTAATTTACGACAAATTCCTTTCGCATTCATGTAAGTACTAGAAAAATACTTAATTTAAAGTTTTGTTTTATGCCTTTAGTATCTAACAAAAAATACTATAAAAAACTCACCAAACAAATAATCAAATACGGTCATTAACCTCTACGAAATGCTGAAAACACACTCAAAGAAAACACATTTTCAATAAAAACTTTGAGAAGTAAAAAGTTTGGGACTAAAAAAACTTTAACCTGAACACAGCTGGACGAGGTGAATGCCCTACAGATTTCGAATTTAGAACATGATACCACACATGTCTAAAGAATAAATACTTCGGCAGAAGAAGTGAATTCCCATTCTACCATTTTTTTTTATTTAACGCATTTTTGCTTTTCTATTATTTATTTTTACTACTTTTACTACTTTCCTAATATTCCTTTGTATATTTCAAGAGTTATATAAATATATTTGTTTCACCGCGTTTTATTATTTGAGATATTTATTATTTTATCTTCTATAGTAATATGTTTTATGTTAAGTAACTTAAATAATTCCAACTTAAATTATATATCTATAGATCGTTTGCAACGGTCTGTAGATAGCTCAACTGTTTCTTATGTATTTTATATGCCAATGTACATTTTGTAAATACTGTAAGTATAGTCGTAAGTTTGTTATGTGAATAAATAAAACTTAAACTTACTTATGTACTTATCTATTATAAATAGTGATAAAACATACATAGTTATAATCTAAGCTCGATATGAAATTGAGAAAGTCAGTAAATAAATGTGTTATTTTGATAAAAGCCCACCATTTCTAACAAAATTAACTTCATTACATCTAATTTAGCGCTAATTATAGTCACATCTGGCTTAACGCGAGTAAAATGGTGTAAACGTGGCTTGTGTTAATAACTTTGAGGGTACAAGATCGGCGACGGTTTAGAAATTCCGTCACGTAAGATATAGGCTTTCGACCGAAAATGAATGTTACCGGAAAAAGAGTGGAAAAGATGCTACGATCCTTTCACACACACACTGACGGCCGGCACACATGTATAAATTCTAAATACACAATAATGGTGTTGTCAAATGATTTTGAACACAAAAAAGTTATTTTTTTAAAAGTAAGTTACGACCTCTACGCAAGCTCACATCAGTAGATATAAAAAAATTGTGTTCTTTTTTTTTCCTGGCTCGCTATTTTAGAGAATGTGTTCTATTTATCGGACTTGATTTTAGAACATAATATTGAGAATTGTTTTTTATTTAAATGACCTGTGTCAGTCTTGACAGACAATTTTGCCAAAGTGATGTGTTTAGTCGGTAGTCTGTCGTTTTGAAGAATCGTGGAGATTGTTTCTTTCAAAACCATTCACGAGTTTCTTAAAGTTATGATATTACATAATACACTTTTATTTCTTATTTATACTAAGGTCTCAGGAATAAAACTAAACACATACATTTTTTTCCAAATATATAACACAACGGCTTTGTAACAATAATCACTAACGCTATTATTATTAAGTAAAATTTTCATTTTCAGCCTGTGGTGTCCCACTGCAGAGCAAAGGCCTCCCTTCCTTTGAATTGATTTTTATAAATCTACTAGCTGACCCGGCAGACTTCGTACTGCCTCAATCGATAAATAAAGTTCAAATTGACTCTACATCTCTAGATGAAAACCCGAATTCGCTCGTAAATCTATTTAGGTTGATACAACTATCGTGAGAGATACTTATCGCAACATGTCTATGTTGTACCAACAACACACGTTCTAAGCAATGACATTGACAGTTCGTTTCCATAGAAACGTGCTGCCAGCTTTGCGTCAAGGAGTATTCAACCTCTTTTCGCGAATCCAAAATGTTCAATGTCAGAGTCCAAGGATGTGAGTGCGCGCGCAACACGGAACACTTGATCGTGACCCGAAAGTGGGTCAAACCGGTACTACCATGAGTTTTTACAATCTATACTCGGTAGCGTCTGTAGTTAAAAAAATGTATGAAGATTTGTACAGCGCCTCTAGCGGATAGTTGGGTACTAAAATTCGTAATACTATTTACGTAACTACTGTAGTAAAGACAGGCGATTTTACTGTGACAACTCATGGTAGAGGTACGGGTGTGTTCTTGACCCCAGAGCCAAACCCGTAAATTCGGAATTATCCTGATAAATTGCGAGTTTTAAAGGCCTCGAATAAATGTTTTTTATCAAATAAATAAAACGATTTTGTAAATGGGAGAATGGAAATTACAAGTTGATATGGGTCGGATTTTTTTATTGTATTTTTTGGAATGTAACAGGTTTTGCTTGGATAGGGTTTAGATTATAAAAAAACAGTTGACCTTAGGAACCCGAGCTCATTACTGCGAGCTACAGTAATTATTTTTTAAAACATAAAAAAAAAGTCAAATGCTGTTTATATTTATTTATTTATATATTTATTGCTTTTTTGAACATTTGAAATTGCAATAAAAATATCTACATCATTTTTGAATTAAATTGTGCTCCTACCAATAAGTAATAGTATAGTATCAGTTTATAGTATCAATAACAAACTTCGTGACTTATTTCGTATTTTGCAGACTAATTAATTTCAAAGTTGCTAACTTTTCGATATCTAGTGTTTGATGAACGGAAAGTGTAATTAATTTGATTATTTCGCTTGGCATCCTCCTATCAATCAACGTACAATATTATAACATACTTGTTCCACCCGCGACTTTGACTAGTAATTTTTATAAATGCAACCCAACTTTCCAACTATTTCTTTTTTTATAATATTTGAAACTATCACGGTTATGAACATAGTTTTCATTATAAACATAAATGGTAATCATGGTAAATATCCCGTTTATAATGAAAACTATATTTTTTTTTTATTAATGGCAATCGTCCGGTTCGGACATTTATGCCAGCGTCACGTCATTTTTTAGTTTGACAAATGCGATTGAGCAAATTATCATCAGAACCAGTATAATATTATTATGCGATTCCTACTATTTTAAATAAACGTTTGAATGTTTCAAAAGTATTAAATTTCGGTTCAATTTGGAATATATTTCGTTAGTGTTGGTTATTTATCTTTCCAAAACAAAAGTAACAGGTGAAGTTCTGGTTAAATACTAGTAAATTTTTTAAACACATTTTTCTCCTGTTGTCGTAATTATTTAAAATAATTTGGAGCAATCAACTCATCAAAGCTATCAACCATATTTCTACAGATTACAAAAAAATTGTTTGCTTGTATATTTTTTTAGTTGAACATTTATTATATTTTTTTATTTTTACATTAAAGACACAATGCCTCACTAAGCACTTTCGTTACATTGAGACATGAATTAATCGTATATTTTAAAATTAAATAAATAAATATTCACGGAAAATTCACACATCACACTCTAGTCCCAAACTAAGCAAACCTTTTAATATGGGAGTTCGATTGCTGATATAATACTTATATAAGTACATTTTTGTAAATACATACATAGTGACACCCAGACACAGAACAAATATTTATTTTCATCACACAAACATTTGCTCTGGGTGGGAATCGAACCTATCGAATTGATTAGATTAGATAAAACCATCCAATAATCACTTGACGACAGAATCACAGTGGTAGTAAAAAATCTATATCTCCAAAGTTCTACAGTTAAAACATTTTACTAAGAGCTTTCAACCCTATTTATCTAAACCAAAGCCCGCATTCTGTTTTCTGTTTAGATAAGAACCTATTGTACCAAACCACACAACAAAGCGACAAAAAGCGGACAAGTACACCTTTCTAACTGAAGTGAACCGAGACCCAAGTACGAGTAATTGTGACAATCGTAAACGTATCGAAACGGTGTGATATATGTCTACGTAACGTACGAGTCTAGTCTAAGATTTTTGGATTTATAATAGTTTACTTCGTGGTTTTGCATATTTCCCTTTTCTATACATTTTTATTTTTTTAATACTAACAAAACTGTAAAAGTTTCAATGTTTTGTGGACATAACTGAACTAACTTTAATAAAACTAAATTTAATAACAGCGATCAAAATCAATGATTGTTAGATACAACTGGACTTCTCGCAGCCATGCACTACAAGGATCATTAAATGACGGATATGTTGGTCAGAAACAATCCATGTTTGTCAAAGTCCTCATTATCTGTAGCATGAGGACTTTTGACAAGCATGACGTCCTCAATGGTGTCCATCGATGTGAAGGTTAGAGTACCAGATTGTGATCAATTTATCTTGTTTAGGGGCACGTCTGGCACTAGGCGAGTGTAATTGCTTTCTAATTAAATGGGAATTTTGAGATGGAACATTCTAGTAATTGTTTGTGGAATTGGACTTTTGGTCGATGGATATGTTGACATTGGATAACATTATTTATATACGGCTAACTATCGTTATGTTTTGAACGATTCGCACACTATCTAATCTATCTAATCTAATCTAATATTATAAAGAGGAAAGATTTGATTGTTTGTTTGTTTGTTTGCATCGAATAGGCTCCGAAACTACTGGACCGATTTCAAAAATTATTTCACTGTTGTGAAGCTACAATATCTGCGCTGAACATAGGCTATATATTATATATTTATAATGATATTTTTTATATAGGCTACTCGTGCGAAGCCGGGGCGTACTACTAGTCTTTAATAACCTATGTGTTATTTTGATGTATAAACGACATTATCGTAGTTTCATTAAAATCCATACAGTAGTATTTGCTTGAATGAGTAATAAACATAGGTCAAAACACACATCCATCCATGCAGACAAAAAAATGTGAAATATAATAATTAAATAAATATTCATGGATAATTCACACATCGCACTCTAATCACAAACTAAGCAAAGCTTGTAATATGGCAACTAGATTGCTGATAGAATACTTATATACTTTTTTTATAAATACATACATAGAATACATAGCAACACTTAGACACAGAACAAATATTTACGTTCATCACACAAACATTTGCTCTGGGTGGGGATCGAAGAACTACGACCAAATGGCCTGTAAAAAAAAACTTTCGCGTTTATAATATTAGTTGGATTTATTATTCAACTGTCTAAACCTCTTTACATCAGGTGGTCTAAATGCTTTACCAGTACAAAAAAATGATGATTGTTTATACACTAGTGAAAAAAAATGGTTGTCTGTAAAGTCGGTTTACTGACGATAGTTAAACGTGACAACGAACGCAAAGGCTGATTGTGCTTCTTTGTCGCTCGTTCCGCGCTCTCGTTTGCACTTCATGGAACGCCTCAGAGCGAGGTAACACCGCATGAGCATTTCGTGCGTGCAGCCGGCTCTATCGAATTATAAGACGTTGTCACGTCAAAAGAAATCCTATACAAAAGCGAACAGGTAAAGATATAAGCATTACTTTGTTCGTCATTTATTATGGAAACTATTGTCGACAGCGGTAATTTGTAGATAAAGTCACTGTAGCCCCACTAACCAAGCAGGACCGTGTAATCCAATTTCATAGTCTCCACGGAACCCACTTCATCCTATTAATTGGCCCAATGGCACTGAACCCAATAGAACAGGGTCTACTACGAATATTCGGAACGAAGATTCACTAATAAAATTCGAGTTGCACTACCGCTTGTATTATAATATAATTCAAAAATAAATAAATAATACTGGACAATCCACTCCACGTCATCTAGCCCCAAGCTAAGCAGAGCTTGTGGGTACTAGAAGACTGACATACTTAACACAATACATGACATATAATAATATAGATATGTTTTATACTACATATCAAGTACCCAGAACACCCGGAATAAATATTTGCAGATCGTACAAACAATCGCGGCACATCGGTCGTCAATCATTCTGCACGAGATGTTATAAGTAAGTTAAAAAGGTAGCGTATTCTAGATACACTGCGCGGCGTTGCTGCAACGTTCGTCAGTCGGGCAGGCGTTGACGCGCAGTGTGAATCGAAATATGCCTCACAAGTTTGGAACCCTCGTTACGATGTATACGTCTCGAGGATTGAGCGTATTCAAAGGCGTTTTCTGCGGTACCTTCAGTATAGAGCAAAAATATATTTAAATAATTACGAAGAAAGGTGTCTCCAGTTCCATTTTCTTCCGCTAGAAGCACGCAGAGAGACAGCTGATTTGTGTTACCTTAGAAACATAGCGAATGGAGTGGTTGACTGTCCGGAGTTGTTGGAAAAGATTGGTCTAAGAACTAACACTAGCACACTACGTAGGCCAAATCTCTTGAACGTGCCCATAGTTAAGACTAACTATAGGCAAAATGCATTTGTCAACAGGGCGAGTGGATGTTTTAACAAATTGGTAGCATGCGATTTCGATAATGTGGATCTTGATATTTATAACACTAGCACTAAGCGCTTGAAGCGCTTCATGTGTGACAGGTTTTTTAAGCAATAGGTTTAATTATTATTTACTTTGTTTAATTATGTTTACATGATTAACTTTTCTTTTATCTTTACTCACATGTGCCTATACTTAAGAGTAAATAATGTCAGTTTGTTTTGTGTGTATTTAAAATTATCATAACCTAACTCTGAAATGTTGATAGCTGTAATTAAATAATTAAAGTAAGTTTAAATTAGTAAGTAGAATAAGTGAAATTAATTAGGTAAAGTTAAATCTGCTTTTAAGTATAGCACTAATAGTCTGTAATATTGTGTATGTTGTGTTTCTTTTTTCCGTCTATTTCGAGACTGTTATCTATTTTAATCTTTTACTATTTATCTGTGAAAACTTCTAATTAGCCTTCTTGTAATTTTTGTTTTTTTATCTATATACATGTATTAGCTGTTAGTTTTCCTAAAATTTAAAAATAAAATAAAATAAAATAAAAAACACGCTGCTATATATTTACAGCTGTCATTTATTAGATCGGGCTCTGGTCAGTGCACTGCGTCAATAAGTTCTAGGTCGCGTCCTTCTATCTATTTCCATGCTGGTGGTTGGACGCATGCGCGTGACGTCACAGTTTGCTCTTGACCTGGCTGCAGGTCAAATAGTCCCGCGCAGCCTCCTTCCATTGCAAGCTGATTGAATCCTTTGTGGACTTCGCTAAGTTTACTTTTTTTATACAAAAAATGGTGGTCTGTAAAGTCGGTTTACTGACGATAGTTGAACGTGACAACGAACGCAAAGGCCGATTGTGCTTCTTTGTCGCTCGTTCCGCGCTCTCGCTTGCACTTCATGGAACGCCTCAGAGCGAGGTAACGCCGCATGAGTCATGTTTTTTCGTGCGTGCAGCCGGCTCTATCGAATTTTAAGACGTTGTCACGTCAAAAAAAAGACGTGTGGCACTCGGGAACTGCCGCGGTAAAGCTTGCATAGCATTTTTTGCTGGATTACGTATGCGCAGTGTTAGGTTATTTTCGTTCGGTATTTTCGTTATGGAATTTCATGATTCGGTCTCCACGTTCAAGGCTCGCGATAGAAGCTATGCAATAGCTTAAAAACTAGATATGTGCAGAATGAAAGAACATCATAGATCTTCTTTTTACTGAAACTAAACCTGGCGGAACTGGGGCTCTAGGTATTTTATATGTACTTATAATAAAAAATATCTATCTACGTAATGTATTGTATAAAGTATGTCAGTCTTCTAGTACCCACAACACAAGCTTTGCTTAGCTTGGGGCTAGATGATGTTGTATGTATTGTCCAGCATTATTTATTTATTTATTGTATTAAGTATGTCAGTCTTCTAGTACCCACAACACAAGCTCTGCTTAGCTTGGGGCTAGATGATGTTGTATGGATTGTCCAGTATTATTTATTTATTATTATTAAGAAATCAGACCAGTATTTCACGCTCCTGCCATCAGTATCAACTTCTACAAATCATTACCCAATTTTAAGTTACAGTACTTAAATAGTTTTCAGAAACCTCTCTCACATGATCACATAGATGTAGAGACCCCGGAGGAATAGAAGTTACGAAGTGCATTACCAAACAAGGACGTCTTGAGATAGTTTTTAGGGTTCCGTACCCAAAGGGAAAAAACTGGATTTTATTACTAAAACTACTGTACTGTCTATCTGTTTGTCTGTCTGTACCCAGGCTATATCTTATGATATTTCAAAAAGTCATCAAAAGTTCTGCTATTCATCGATAGATGGCAAAACTAAAAACTATCACTGCTGTGCCGGTCGGAGTGTTAGGTTATTTCGTTACGGAATTTCAGGATCTCCACGCTCCGCGATAGAAGCTATGCAATAGCTTAATAAGATAAAAAAGAGAGGCTTTCATACAAGTAGTGTTTTATTATTCGTTCTTGCTCGATTTGCTATTGATAAGGGCAACAAGTAGCTACGGTACGGAACCCTTCGTGCGTGAGTTCGACTCGCACTTGGCTGTTTTTATTATACTTTTACAGGGATGTGATAAAGTTCTTGGTGAATGTAGTTAGTTCTAACCTAGCTCAAAATGCTGCTTAAAATTTAACCTTATTTTGATACTATTACTGTGTAGAATACTGGAGTGGAGACCGCGTTTAGGCAAGCGTAGTGTAGGACGCACCCGGCGAGATGGAGCGACGATCTGCGTAGTGTAGCTGGCAAAAACTGGATGAGAAGAGCCGAAGACCGGGCTCAGTGGCGCGTCTTGGAAGAGACCTACGTCCAGCAGTGGATAGGTTGATGATGATGATGATGACAGTGTAGAATATATTTTTAGAAGTTTTTATTTGCGCTATGTTAGCTCTCAATTTTGTATATCTTTCCGACGGGTTATTGAATGTAACACCGTTATTTAAGTATACACTGCGTAGTGATATTCAATGTTCGGCATTAAAACTATAGTTGACGCGCAGTGTAAATCGAATACAATTATTACATTTATTTGTGTTCTTGACATGATTGCTACTTTTTAAGTGACGAAAAAAAGAGGTTCTTATATCAATGAGTATTTTTTTAATCATTATCATCTAGTTAAATTATTTTTAGTCAACGCTATTTCACTTGTGATCAATTAGAAGTCAAGATTTTCGTTTTGATGACCTACAATTAAAAACATATCTTGATATTATTTTATTCCATTTTTTTTTCCTTGCCTAAAATAGTCAACGAATTCTCAAATCAAATCGAATAATGTTATTGTGTAACATAGGTTAACGGCCGGTTTCTCGAACGATGATCAACGAAAAAATCAAATAATTACTATGTGTCAAACTCGGATCAATCGTGATTTGGGTTTCCAGAAACCGGCCGTAATAGTCGTTATTTTTATGATAAGGTCGATCTATGTTAACCAAAGTTGGTATACAATATTCATTTTATAAAATAATTCCTAGAAAATTAAAATAATTCAAGCGCTCTAGTAATACGTACGCTAATAAAAGTCGGTGGGTAGTCTGTTTATTACTATATATTATTTGTCGGCTTTCCCGTACGCCAGCCACGCCTACACACTACTATTTTGTTGTATTAAACCCACAGTATACCTACGCACCTAGTTTCGTTAACGTATTCATAACGTTTATACTAAAATGTATCGATATCAACTCGATAAAGATAATTGATCGATTTCAAATATCAGTGCAACACGGTGTGAATGCGTCTAGATTTATATGTTCGACAAACTCTTTGACCGAGCACGAATTGATGTGACAATCGCAAACGTATCGAAACGTATTCGAGTGACACTACGCGTTGACATAAGTAGTACACAGGTACTCTAGAAAACACTCAGTTTTCTGAAAAGAGCGATAATGGTAAATTGTTAGGACAAGAAACAATGGCAAATAACAAAAAACAAATATCCATTAGTTTCAATAATAAAGGATTCACAAATATCTAAATAAATATACATCAAGAATATAAAGATCATCAATATTAAGAATTATGGTTTTTTTTTTAACTATATTTTATTAACTTGACTTGACTCTGCTAAAAAAGCACTCTGTATATACTGGGTGTTTTCGAGAAGGGCGGTAACCTGACTAGGTTAAATGCTAGTTATGTAATTGGTAACTGAAACAAGACATAATGAGAGTTGGCTGTAGAATATAAAGTGCTTCTTCGTATTTCCTTTCATTACAGTCGAGAGGTAAGTGTTCACTTAGAACTTTAACGCATTAGGCGACCGTAATGCAACCTGCTTAAAAAAACAAAACTATTTTATTGTAAAATGTACATTGTCATATAAAATACATAAGAAACAGTTGAGCTATCTACAGACCGTTGCAAACGATCTATAGATAGTTCAACTGGTCCAAATCAGTACCAATCGGAAGCGAACCCAAGACACTGGCTGCATTGCCGCGCTGAATAGCAATGCTGATACGCTGCGCCAGATACTCACCAGCCCTCGGGTCACGCGTCGCTTCGACATATTATTCGATATATTTTATTGTATATTTTATTGCCGTAAGTTTCTTGCCCGTTCTTCTAGGCTCTGGTCGCGTGGAACTGGCACCTAGAATCACCTAGTATGTAAGACGATTCTAAATGATCCTTGTGATTTTACTGAATAAAGTAATTTTTGACTTTTGACTTTGTATAATTATAATTCACATAAGTAAATGTCGACGACCGATGTTGCGGAGGTTGCGGATTCGATTCCCGCCTTGGGATATGATTGTAGGTACGATCTGCAAATATTTTTTCCGGGTGTTCTGGGTATCTTATATGTACCTATAATAAAATATATCTATCTATGTAACGTATTGTATTAAGTATGTCAGTCTTCTAGTACCCATAACCCAAGCTCTGCTTAGCTTGGAGCTAGGTGATGTTGTGTGGATTGTCCATAATTTTGTATTTATTTAGTGGTATAAAACAACAAGTTTCATAGCTATTACATACGCTTCTTCTAAATATACGCCATAAGCCACGTAGTTTCATAAAGCTGCCATAAAGAGATTAGCTGTCTATTTTACAATATAATCATCAGCTCGCGAGCCCCAAGACAGGTGACTTACGAGAACAATGACTTATGAGTTTCTTTCCCTCTAAAGCTTCGGTTTAAGGTGCAGTTACATCAATGACGGCAGTAATATTACAGACGGTATAAGACTTTTATAAGTTAGAAAAAAAAACTTTGGAAATAATTATGTTGAATTTCAAACGCCTGTATCGATCGATGGTAACCAACTTTTAAATAAATAAAAATAAATATACACGATATTGTTCTTGGTGATCGAACCTACGACCAAAGTCGTGGTAGATAAAGCAAATATTAACCGAGGTATGACATCTGTCAAAAATGGCGAAATGAAAATGAAATTACTTGCTTAATACCAAATAAAGAAGTATTTATTCAAAATGACTTTAAATTAATTAATCACATTCATATTTCAATTAACGATCAATGTAAATATGCTCTGAACACTATAATTCGATATCTATATACTCTAGTATATATGGCAAAGTGGTATATTGGTGGACAAATAAACAAAAATTATAAATTATTTTAACATAGCGGTCTCAATTTTAAAAATGTTTCTTTAATACCTGTAGAAAATGAATAAGAACGAACTGTTTCTAATTTAAATTGAATTTGGTGTAGATTAAAAAAATATTTAATGGACGTCTGCGAAACATTATTAAATTTCTATTTGGGCTTTTGAATAACACTAGCGGCCTGTCCCGGCTTCGTACGGGAAACTGTTTTTTTTTTCTAGTAAAAAAAATATAATATAATGTTCATGTACATTTTCACATCACTCTCTAGTCCCAAACTATGCATAGCTTGTACTATGAGAACTAGACTGCTGATATAATACTTATATACATTTTTTTGTAAATACATACATAGAAACATCCAGACACAGAACAAATATTTATGTTCATCACACAAACATTTGCTCTGGGTGGCCAAGAACCCACGACCCACAGCATGGAAGGCAGAGCTACCAACTGAGCTGTGACATCTGTCACTTTGATAACTAAAGCTCCAGAGGGAAAAATGCCAAGATGTCTTGTATAATTTTGTTATTATCTTCCGATTTATTAAAATGTATCGTTATCCACATCCCTAAAGTTCCAAGGTCTGTTCGCACCTGGTCTCCATCACAAGATGGATGGCACATTCTGCCATGATTACTTACATCGTTTTGTTTATAGCAACACTTTGTTGTCTTACCCGAGTGCCATAAAACATGGGTAATGATATTTATTACCTACTTCTAGTGAATTCTACTGTTCTATTGTTTACTTTGAAATGATGTATGGATAACATAAATAAATAAAAATGCACGGATTCACACATAATAATGATTATTATTTTTTGTAATATTATTTCACAAGAAAATGTGAATCGCCTCAAGAGATGGCATATACTTGACCTGGATCAAAGAACATAGAATGTTCTCACAATAAATGGTGTCACTCGCTAGAGTCACACAACCAACCAAGAACAAATCTGATTATGGCTAAGTAGCCGATCGCAGATTAAAAGGAAAAAAAAAATTGTATTATAATTAAAGCATTGTATGTATTTATAAAAACCAAGGCCCTCACAGGGTACATGACTGTACAATTACTTAACTACATATAACACCTGAGCTGTATTCTAATACCATGTATGCAATAAAGAAATGAAATTTTTATAATTTATGAAAGAATGATAAGTTAGAAACTATCGTAAAAACTACAATACTTGGTTCAATAATAAATACACAGTTTTTTTTTAGGTTTGATACATTCTATGGAAATCCGGATGTTAGAATATACAGAATGTCTGATACACGCATAAAAATCTGTCATCGTATCACTATCTGTACCCCAAGTACGAGTTTGTGCACACACGGATCGCAGAGACGCAATCGCCGAGCGCCACTCAAAACAAATCGGTGGCGCTCGGCGATCGCGTCTCTGCGATCCGTGTGTGCACAAACTCGTACTTGAGGTACTGGATAAGGACCCTGAAGGTAGTTTAAATAAAAGGGTTGCCACAATAAAATACAAGATCCATCTTAAGATGAAGGACCCAGTGGCTAACCTTGACCTAATCCCGGGAATATTTTGATTAAACTCACATTTTACTGTACCAATACAATACAAGCCAGTACCTTGGGTACGCTTCCGATTGGTACTGATTTGGATCGGTTGAGCTATCTATAGATCTTTTGCTACGATCTGTTTATAGCTCAACTGTTTGTAATATATTTTATATGCATGTACATTTTGTAAATACTGTAATAATCGTAAGTTTGTAAATAAAATATTTTTTAACAAAGAATTGATGTTTTATAGAAACATTGAAATAAAAATATAATCCCCGGTCGATTCCTGTCCTTGCCTTCGCCCGGGTTACATCGAACTTCGCCTTGAAACCCGGATGAACTTGACCCGGATATAACCTGCTCCACGTTATTTCGTATCAACACAATTGTAAGACTTCATATATAAATAACTAGCTGTTCCGCCTTAACGGCAATAAATAAGCAGATTTTTGTTTTTTGTTATTTTTTTTTCTCTAACCTATCTCGTCCCACTGCTGGGCAAAGGTCTCCCCCAAGTCCTTCCACTCGTCCCTATTCTCCGCTTTTTTCCACCAATTTCCCTCGAAAGTGTCTAGGTCGTCCCGCCATTGTCTCCTTGGACGGCCTCGACGTTTTTTGTTATTAGAAAATAAAAATAAATCCATATTATATATTATCCTATGTCCGTCTCCTGGCTCTAAGCTACCCACAAATTTTCATACATATCGGTACAGCCGTTCTTGAGTTATAAATAGTGTAAATAACACGACTTTCTTTTATCTCATTAATAAGAATCAAAGTCCTGACTGACTGACGGCTGACGTACGAGCCACAGCCCAAACCGCTGGTCCTAGAGACTTGAAATTTGGAAGGCGTGTTCCTGGAGTGACTGTGTGGCGTACTAAGGCAGGAATTTTGGAAATAACGCTCCGGAGCCCTAAAATAAGGCTTTGAAGTTTGTATGCAGAATCTTATCCCGTGAACCGATTGACTTGAAACTTGGTACGCATAATGTTGACGCGAAATAAAATGGATCTGCATTTTTAAATTTTGCAAAATCATCCCCATTTCCCTAAAATTGAGTAAGTAAAGTTTAAAATTTCGATTTAGTATACGATTTCGAGTAGAGATGGCGCTGTCACGCGTGGCGTAATCGTAGAACGCGCTATCGGTGCGTTTTTGCAATGTGTTATAGGTAAGTCGATCGGTATTAGCAATAGTTTCGTTGAATCGAGTTATTTTGACTTATTTATGGTTGCGTACCCAATTACCGCAACCTACCAACCTACCAATTAATAACTTTATTCACAAACAAACTTACGACTATACATAATATACACATTGTCATATAAAATACATAAGAAACAGTTGAGCTATCTACAGACCGTTGCAAACGATCTATAGATAGTTCAACTGATCCAAATCAGTACCAATCGGAAGCGTACCCAAGACCCGAGGGCTGGTGAGTATCTGGCCCAACGTATCAGCATTGCTATTCAGCGCGGCAATGCAGCCAGTGTCTTGGGTACGCTTCCGATTGGTACTGATTTGGATCAGTTGAACTATCTATAGATCGTTTGCAACGGTCTGTAGATAGCTCAACTGTTTCTTATGTATTTTATATGACAATGTACATTTTGTAAATACTGTATAGTCGTAAGTATATTTAAAAACAAAATGTTAAATAATCAAGGGGCGCATAGTCTCATACAAAAACATAATTTACTTAGATGGTTTGTTTTTTTAATGTAATAATATTTTATAAAATACTAGCTGACCCGTGCCCACTTCGTTGGGCATAATTTTTTTTAAATATAAAAGTTAGTTAGTTATATGCTGTCGTAAAATTTTTTATAGGCATTTTCAAGCTCCACATCTTTATATCATATTTACATAATAATATTTTAAAATTCCTCCGTGGGAAAGGGGGCAAGTGTGTTGTAACGTTATTAATCAAATTATTAAGAGGCGCTCTGTGACAATTTTACTCTAATGAATGCAATAAAATGAGGGAAGTTTTCTGTAACGTTAAAGTCAATGAAAATTGAGACTCACATTAATGACTTGATTTTACACCAAATATTGCAAAAAGGAAGTTTGTAGTAGCGTTTTTTATGAACGATTTCAATCAAGTTTGAGAGTCAGAGCGTTTTCACATTATCCGATCCGATATCGGTGTCGGACGCTGATCCGATATCGGGGTAAGTAAAATGTATGAAAAATGTACCTGTCTTTCATATTGTCCGTCCCGATATCGGATATCGGAGCCGGCACCGATATGCTGGCGGTACCATCGGACGCCCTATCGGATAATGAGATAACGCTCTCACTCTAAGAGCGTTTCCACACTATCCGATCCGCGTCCGACACCGATATCGGATCGAATAATGTGAAAACGCTCTTAGGGCTCTTTCAATTTATGCGTTTCGTATCGGACCGCTGCAGTGCCGAAGCGGTGCGTTCGTCGTACGGCGTAAGGACGGACGGTCGTTTGTTTTCATACAAAATGCACGGTGCGGAAACAGTGCGGCGTCCGTACCGCGAACGTTCGACAGCAGGGGCTTTATTCTCTATTGTATTGCAAACCACGCGCGTTACTTGGCTTAGGCAAGACAACGGGCGTGGAATCTGAAAAAAATGTATGGCGTAAGCCTTAGTTGTCATTCCCCACCGCGACACGTTACGGTTTGAACTGTCAACTAAACGTGTCGAAGTCTGCCGCGTTATGAAAACTATTCGTTTTTAAACGTGTCATGCGCGATTCGAATAATATAGATACAAATCAATCATTTTTGAAGTTTGCGTTCTAGAGGGCTTAGTCCGAGGTTGCATTTTAAAACTCCCTACTCTCGAGCCGACAGTCGTCTCTCGGATGTCCATATATTTTTGTATGGATATCCGAGAGACGACTCTCGGCTCGAGAGTAGGGAGTTTTAAAATGCAACCTCGGACTAAGCCCTCTGGAACGCGTTGTAACGTAGCACGGTTTGGGGAAGGAAAATAGAGAATAAGGCCCCAGGGGCTTTATTCTCTATTGTATTGCAAACCACGCGCGTTACTTGGCTTAGGCAAGACAACGGGCGTGGAATCTGAAAAAATGTATGGCGTAAGCCTTAGTTGTCGTTCCCTACCGCGACACGGTACGGTTTGAACTGTCAACTAAACGTGTCGAAGTCTGCCGCGTTATGAAAACTATTCGTTTCAAAACGTGTCATGCGCGATTCGAATAATATAGACACAAATCAATCATTTTTGAAGTTTGCGTTCCAGAGGGCTTAGTCCGAGGTTGCATTTTAAAACTCCCTACTCTCGAGCCGACAGTCGTCTCTCGGATGTCCATATATTTTTGTATGGATATCCGACAGACGACTCTCGGCTCGAGAGTAGGGAGTTTTAAAATGCAACCTCGGACTAAGCCCTCTGGAACGCGTTGTAACGTAGCACGGTTTGGGGAAGGAAAATAGAGAATAAGGCCCCAGGACGGCAACGTCGCAACCCCACGTGTTCAGTTCAGTGCGTTCATAGTGCGGTGACAAGAAGGAGGCTAATTTCTAAACGGTAATTTATAATGGATGATATAAATGTGGAGGATTTTATAAATGAAATTGAAATACTTACTATTTTTAACTAATTCCAGTAATTCGAAGAAACATTCTCTAGGCATTCTTAAGTAATTAAAAAAAAACTGATTGGGTCTTCTTTTAACCTAAGGTAAAGAGTATGGAAATCACCACAATCATGGGTGCCGTGATTACACAACCAAGGAAAACACAGCCACGGAATGTACAGTCCGGAATCGGTGACCATTTTGGCATCCAATTCCGGGCTGTGCATTCCGTGGCTGTGTTTTCCATGGTTGTACATTCCCGAGACGTGTTGGGAATTTGATGCCAAATGACGTCATAGCATATGCTTCGTTTGCACTTACTCGAATTTTTCGTTTAGCCGATCATGTACAAGTAGCTAACTATGTCACTGTCAAAATATTATTTTTGAACTTATTTTTTTTCACGTGTGATGCGTCACAGTAGGTGCGAGGAGCGAAGCGACGAGCGTTAGTTTGATATAGAAAACCGCGCCAGAACCTACATGCGTTTAACCATTTGCCAGACAACAATTATTGAATTGGATTGTTTTCTTTTCTTATTATAATCTGTGCAGTTTATCTTTATCAAAATGGGATAGTAACATTTTAATCTTTGGTTTCATCTAAACGAAGCATAGGCTAGGCTTTCGACCAATCAAAGCAATGGTCGCCAATTCCATGGTCGTGTATTCCACGGCTGTGCATTCCGTGGTTGGACATTCCCAACACATGTCGGGAATGCGCAGCCCGGATTTCATGTACATTTTGGCTGCGAATTCCTGGTTGCGTATTCCTGGCTGTGCTTTCCGTGGTCGTACATTCCGGGTCGTGCTTTCCATGGTTGTACATTAACCGGACCCTTGCAAAATCATCGGCTATGGCATAGTTATCAAATACTTAAAAACAGAACATGCTTAGAGGGTTCGCATAGGTACAAAATATGTTTTTTTTCTTAATCGTTTACATAGATATGGTAAGGAACTTATAGCGGGCGAGTCCGAGTCGCACTTGGCCTGATTTATTTACTTACGGTAACGGTAATTTAGTGAGTTTTGATTACTTATGTTTTAGTAGTTTACGTTATTGGGTTTTTAGGGTTCGGTAACCAAAGGGTAAAACTAGATCGTATTACTGAGTGTTTAATTTCTGTCTATTTTAAATTCTCTAACTATCACGCATAATTAATATTCAAGGGGGCTCGATATTGATAAGGGCAACGGGTCATAGATACGGTACGAAAATCTTCGTGCGCACTTGCCCGGTTTTAATAATAAGTACCAATAAGTACTAAGTTTTCCTTCTTAGACTGCATTTTACCGTCAATTTCTTTCATAAGAAGATAGTAATGGTAATGGGTTATCGCAAAATCTCTTAAAACCGCACGCGGACGAAGTCGCGGCGGGTACAGCTAGTATATATATATAGAGAAGATGAGATGGTTTATTGTTTTCTGATATTTTCTCATATATATAAATTCACGGAGTCAAAGTTAAAGTCAAAGTCAAAGTTTATTTATTTGCAGAATTACATGTAAAAAGATGTCATATATATAAGAATGTATCATAGTAATTCTACCCTTTTATGGTGTGCGGACTAATCACAAATCACACTCTAGTCCCAAACTAAGCACAGCTTGTACTATGGGCACTAGATTGTTGATATATATATTTTTTTGTAAATACACCCAGACATAGAACAAAATTAAATATTTATGTTCATCACACAAACATTTGCTCTGGAACTATCTACCAAATATGTTTGGAATAAATAAATAAAAATAAAATAAATAAAATATATCACTGAGCTATGACGCCTGTCGTTTAAATATTGATCATAAGATAAAAAAAATGTTTCGCGTTAAGACTGAAAACGATCTACAGATACCTCAAGTGATCCAAATCGGTATCAATCGGGTAATTGCCAAAATATTCATATACTCAGAAATTATACATGAGATACGAACATGATCTTATTTCTAAGATATTATTTTGGTACTCAAAAATATATTTTAGTAAGAACCTAATGCCCGACCGCATCTCGTTTTTATGTATTATAAAAACTATTTTACTATGTAATAATAAAAACGAGTTCTGTAGGCATTTTAAGTAAATACGTTTTTTCCATCTTCGATTATTAGATTTTTTTATAGTTAATTAATAGGAAGCTATTTCGTATAATTAGCAGTTAGTACTTACCCTATTTAAAAAAACGATAACTCACTTATTATTTAAATATCAAATCACATAATACACTGATTTATACTTAAACAAATTATTTATGACATTACAAGTAAAATAAATTATGTACGATAGTTTAACTGAAAACTGAAAGACTGATGTATGTTTGAACTTTATAGCGACAGACTACTTAAATCGACCGCTTTGAAGGACGGCCGGATGTTAGCGTGATAGGACATCCGGTCATGCGATAACAATATCACAACTATGATGTGATTAGTGAAGAATATATACATGATTGTATGTATAATAAATAATGCTGGACAATCAACACATCATTTAGCCCCAAGCTAAGCAGAGCTTGTGTTATGGGACAAAGAAGATAGGCTAATACCATTTCCTCTTATACCAACCTAAGTAATTATTTAAAGCCCAACTAAGACAATAAGTTGGGGACTGCCGCGATAAAGCTATTGCATAGCATTTTTTGCTGGATTACGCATGCGCAGTGTTAGGTTATTTCGTTACGGAATTTCTGGATTCTGTCTCCACGCTCTAGAAGCTATGCAATAGCTTAAAAATATCATCAATATCATATACATATTATTCTAATATTTTAATATTGAACCGAGATGAATCAAGAAGAAAATTTCATTACGGTTGTGATAATATATTTGTATTAAATCGAGGTAAAAGATTTAATTTTCTTCCTATTGAATTCGTATTATGTATTATGCTACTTTGTATACTAATAAAATATTGCTAACATTTTTTTTAACGGTTTTATGTTTATTAGGTAGGTACTTGTAAGGCTTTGGGGGAGACCTTTGCCCAGCAGTGGAACAGTATTGGTAAAAAAAAAAGGTACTAAGGTCACAGTCCAGTTGGTTATGCCTTCCGTTTTTTGGGTCGTGGGTTCAATCTCCAATAAGTTCCAACAATTGTGTAAATATGGAAATGATACTATACGATATCTAAGTGCAAAATTTCAAAGAAAATTATATAAAAAGATAAAAAAAGCTTTATGTATTGAAGTTAAATACTTATATGTATTTTTTTCGCTTACTCTATCGTATTAGTACTTCCTATACTACCCCCTATCTTAAAAAAAGTTAGCGTTGACATTATGTCACCATTACGTACGGTAATCAAGACATCAAGTCTGCGCTAACTTTTTATAAGATAGGATAAGTATTTTTTGAGAAAAGCAACTGTCTTTTATCATAATTTACAATATCGTCTCATTATCGTGTCGGCGACACTAAAACAGTTATTTTAAGACCTCGCTTTTTTATTCTCAGATATTTTGTTTCTTTTTTGGCCTCCGTATAATGTTCTTAGCAGTTAATTAAGGCTTATAATGTTTTGGATATTTCTAAAGATTAAAGTAGTTAAACTTTTCTTTTCATCATAATTGGGTAGAGATTATCATTATTTTTTGACGACCGATGTAGCGCCGCGGGCGAGGGTCCTCCTGCGACGCGGAGGTTGCGGGTTCGATTCCCGTCTTGGGATAAAAGTTTGTACGTTCTAGTACCCATAACACAAACACAAGCTCTTAGCTTGGGGCTAGATGATGTTGTGTTGATTGTCCAGTTTTTTTTTTTTATTAATTAGGCGGACTTTAAAGTTTAAATTAATTATTTATGCTCAACATAGCAATTAACGATCAAATTATAACAATGTCATAACATAACTTTGCGACACCTTTAAAGTTATATACATATAAATAAAAAAAAAACAAAACAATCTACAAGACAAAGATATCTCTAATCTTATGAAAAGTTAACGCAGACTTGATGTATTGATTACCATACGTAGTGATGACATAAAGTCAACCCTAACTTTTTATAAGATAGGGAGTAAGTGTTTTATATTTCTAAATAGTTGTTTGACCCTGAAGAGTTCACTTTCATCCCCTCCAAGACACACCCCTTAGGTAAGTAACCCCCGGACGAGACGCCTGTTGATCTTTCCACAAGTGAAATTTTTAATAAATATTCCTGGACATTTCACACATCTCACTCTAGTCCCAAACTAAGCAAAGCTTGTACTATGGGAACTAGATTGCTGATAGAATACTTATATATTTTTTTGTATACTTAGAATACTTAGTTACACCCAGACACAGAACAAATATTTATGTTCATCACACAAACATTTGCTCTGGGTTGGAATTGAACCCACGACCCACAGCATGGAAGGCAGAGCTACTACTCTTTTAAATGACGTACTCAAAATCGCATTGATATTTTAACTAGATTTTACTAAGAGAATCCTCCACTTTACTCTACCTTGAAATAACAGTGTTTTGTTTTTACTAAGTTCTCTGCAGTTTAAAATTACAAAAGCATATAATTTCATTTAATTAAAATACTCACATATGCTCTTTCTAAATATTTATTTTATAAAGCTATTTTTTTACCTAACCTCGTTATAAAATGAAACAAGCCAATGCAGTGGCCCACCTGATATTGAGTAGTAACAACTGCTTACAATGATATAGATATTTTTTTAAGTCCGTAAGTTCTTGCCCGTTCTTCTAGGCTCTGGTTACGTGGAACTGGTGCCTAGAATCACCTAGCATGTAAGACGATTCTAAATGATCCTTGTCATTTTATTGAATAAAGAAATATTTTTTAGATTTTTAAATAATGCTGTGCAAAAAGCCTTTCCATATTCTAGGCGTTAAATAATATCTCGAAAGAATCGTATTTATGTTTGTTTTTTTTTTGCGTTAAAATAAAGTTACCATGTGAAGCAATCAGATTATTGTAATAATCATAAAATAAATAACTTGAAAACCCAGAAAAAAACAAAAATTACAAAAAAACAATATTTTATCATCAAAATTTAATTAAATTCCTGCCAATTCACGATTTTTTCATTTATTTAAATAAATAAATAAACGTGCTATAGAGGTGCAGTTATTCAATCCATTATTTAAAAGTAATACAATTTTTTCCAAAAACAAAATCCTTTACCTATTCACATCAAAACTGCTATTTAAACCCATCATTTTCGTTCGTATTTAATATTATAAAATAACATACCTGTACAAAACCTGATTCACATTCAATTTTCTATTTAACACTGTGAAAATTCCTGCCAATAGTCATAACACTATCCGCACTTATTATAAGGACTAACCTAAATCACTGTGAAATTCCTGTCAATAGTCATAACACTATCCGCACTTATTATAAGGACTAACCTTCGAGCGGGCGCGTGTCACTAGCTTCCACGATCAACAGGTGCGGTCGTGGAGGCGCTGCGGCGGTGGTGTATCGAAAGACGCCCATCGCGGTCGGCGGTCGGAGCGCGAATGACGCTGCGAGCGTGAAACATAGAGGTAACTTGCGAGCTGGTGTGTTGTGGCAGGGGTATTGCGCGTGTCTTCTGAATTCTGCCTACTATGCTGGACAATACACACAACATCAAACTCAAACTGTTTATTTGCAACGAAATAAAACAATTCATAAAAAAAAATCGAATTCGGATACTGGAGGGGTATCTTGACAACTGATATGTTTTTGAACTGTTATTTTGATCAAATTGCAGTTCAGTGTTCTTCTTCGTCTTTTATTGATATTTTGAATTATCGATTTTCATACCGTTTGATAGAATTAACGAAAAATCAGATAGGCCATGCTCAAATCAGGTAGGTCATGCTTAAATCAGGTAGACCATGCTCAAACCGCGGCACTGACGTCATTTTTAACAGCTCAGCAAAAATGCCACGGAATACTGATGAGTTACTATAGTAAAATCATCGAAAACGGAACTGCAACTGAAAGGATATTCGGTCACGCAAGTTTCCCCTTGCTGGATAGCCTCCCTGGGTAAAACCAATATGAGAATGAGCAAACGAACAAAAAAAAAACTAATATCTAGTAATATTTGCAAAAAAGTCCCATCTCAGCATGTGCAGGTAATATAACCTGCGCTGGTCTTCCGTTGAGGCCTCCATCATCTAGCCCCAAGCTAAGCAGAGCTTGTGTTATGGGTACTAGAAGACTGACATACTTAATACAATACATTACATAGATATATTTTCATTATACATATAAAATACTCAGAACACCCGGAATAAATATTTGCAGATCGTACAAACATTTATCCCAAGGCGGGAATCGAACCTGCAACCTCCGCGTCGCTGGCGGACCTTCGCCCTCCGCGCCACATCGGTCATCTATAGTCATAGAGTCATAGAATAGATAGATAGAATATGTAATTTATTCACAAACACACTTACGACTATACAGTATTTACAAAATGTACATTAGCATATAAAATACATAAGAAACAGTTGAGCCATCTACAGACCGTTGCAAACGATCTATAGATAGTTCAACTGATCGAAATCAGTACCAATCGGAAGCGTACCCAAGATACTGGCTGCATTGCCATATTATATTACAATATATTCGTAGTATTTTGCGTATCTAGTTTAGTTTTTGTTGTAATGTCAGATATATTCGTATTTTCAATTCGTAAAAAGCGTGTCGTTTGAACTCGCTCGTAAAAGTTTTCGTCGACAAAGTGGTGTTAGTGATATTCTTGATGGATTGCGATAGTTTCATGTTCCAAGGTTTTTTATTACAGCATTTTCGGCTGGTATGTAAAAGGTAAATTTCCAAGAACACATAATATACTTTTTTTTTTCGCAAATAAATAAATAAACAAAAAAATTACACCTTAATACTTTCGAGAGTAGCTATTAAATTTATTTTATAATTACATACATACTTATTCAAAAACAAGAGTCAAAAATCCTTTCTGTATTTGTAGATACTAATATCTACAAATACAGAAACACAATAGTAGATAGTCTTGTACTACATACAAGACTATCTACTAGGTTGTTCGGTGGCTCTACGACGTAGACCAATAAATACAGAGGCGCTACGTCGTAGTCTCGTAGCGCTACGACGTTATTCAATTGTTGATTTTCTAATGGGGCGTCTAAACGGGCTATATTTTACGGCAATTTGTGGCTGCAATACTGTGGCCGGCAACATTGCTACCAATACCAGCCACACTATGCAATATTTTAAGGATGACCCGGCATTATAGCCACATAATTATAGCCACATATTTTTTGATATGTCAAAATGTTTTTATGAGTAGCCAGCGTGTGGCCGAACGATCGCCTCGCAATCGAAAATACTGCAATACCTATATCTGGGCCATATTGCAACATGTTGCCTGCAATTGATTGCTCAGCCATAAAATGTTTTATTGATGGCTGGGCAATGTTTTTTAATAATTGCAGCCACAAATTGCCGTAAAATATTGCCCATTTAGACGCCCCATTAGAAAAAGAGTTAAATCAAGATTAGTCAAGAACATCATTATATATCATCAAATAAACATGTATTATGGATCAAAGTAGAAATAGGTTTTTAATTAAGAAATAGCAATTACTACACTAAACAAACAAACTCTTATCAAGTTAATTAGAACGAAGTAATCAAAATTGAGCAACAATTAAGTAATTATGTGAACGTCCGCTCCGTCCGAGAGCCAGCCGCAAAGTGAGGAGCGCGCGCGCTTGCACAGCTACGCCATTCCCCACCATGGTGGTGCTGACGTCAGCTTGACGCACGCCTAGGCCCCGCCTTCTCGTAAGATATCCGTAACACGGCCTCTCCTGACCGCGAGGCGCTCTCGACCGCTCTATTCACGATTCGCACCTCACGAGCTATGAGGAGTCATCAACTTCTGTAAAAGAGAATCTCGTAAGCAACTGACCTTGAAAAACAGTAATGAAGAGCTAGGTCTATTTTCCAAACGATCGTTAGCGTGCACTCAAACAATCGCAAGCAAAACAGATTTCACTCTGAATTGATAATTTCAAACACTACGGTGCAACAACAACAA
Organism: Ecliptopera silaceata; assembly: GCA_932527185.1. Taxonomy (NCBI): domain Eukaryota; kingdom Metazoa; phylum Arthropoda; class Insecta; order Lepidoptera; family Geometridae; genus Ecliptopera; species Ecliptopera silaceata. The sequence continues at coordinate 6,323,038 of OW052211.1, forward strand.
ACTCCGGATCTTTGTCGTTGTGCCGCATAACAAAAGCATTATGTATGCAACTGCAATCGTTATGCCCCGCGATAGAGGCACAAAGTTCGCTTATCGCGTCTCCTAGACCATAGCCTATGCCCGCAGTTCGCCTGCTATGGCCTCCCTACTCGCATAACAATCGCATCCTCACAGATGCAATCACTATGCCCCGCGGTACGAAGCACCCAGTTCGCTTACCGCGCTGAAGAGATACGTGATCATAGCCTAGGCCCCAAGTTCGCATGCTATGATCACCATGACATACTACATCATCATGTAAAATACATCACCGGGCAACAAGCCCCACTTGCAAGTACACGGCCAAAAATTTGTGGTCGAAATCGAACCACCTCCGTCAAAGACGGCGACACACGCATCTAGCGTACACTCGTAATGCCAACTTGCATACAGCGTACACGCGTAATGCCAACTTGCATCCAGCGCAAACACGCAATGCCAACACGCGCCCAGCGTACACTCGCCATGATCAACACGCGTTCAGTGTACACTCGCCGTGACCAACACGCTTCCAGCGTACACTCGCCATGATCAACACGCGTCCAGTGAGTGTACACTCGCCATGCCAGCGAACCATATGTTCAGCTGTCGCCTGGCTTCGCCCGTCATATGAACCTGCAAAAAGTTACAGTTCATATCTTTAATGAGGTAAGACGACATAGTACAGACCTCTCATCCAGTTTACCAAAGCTCTGCGATCTCACAAAACAAAGGGCTCGTTAAAAACATCAAAGACAAAGTTACCGACTGCACACGCACAAGGTTTTTGCATTTTCAATCACAGCGACCTCATCGCAGTTGATTGACCATAATAGCACACAAGCTATTTCACAACAGAGAGTAGTCATAGCATGACCTTACAACAGGAGCAACCTTAAACTCCAATTAAACGTAAAATAAAACGTTCATTAACGTAAACACACATTTCTGAGGTGTAAAAACAACAAATAGATCAAACAAGATCGATTTACTTTAAACCACTTGACACTACCAGTGTACCAAAATCTACATGTAGGTACATTGACAAAAGGAACATCAAAGTTAGTCCACAACTGAACCCAATATGAAGGGACTCAACCCAGTACATTAAAATCGTTTTAAAGCTGCACGATATAACATGATGTACTTACATTCAAACACTTGACCCACAGTACAAGTGAATGACCAGTCTCCGCACTAAGCAACCATTGCTCAGTCACAAAACCTAAAATGATCCAATCCTTCACATCTTACATCTTTTCTGAAAACCTGTACCAAACTGTAAAAATCTTATCATACCTGATCACTAGTAACAGAGGGTCAAAACAACAAGCACTGGCTCGTAAATATTTGACTACATTCAAACTTTGCGTTCATTGAAATAAAAACTGAATAACTAAAATACCTCATGTACTTTTCAACGAAAGTATTCGACAAAACCAACTGTCGAATCTATTTACAATTGTTAACACAAAAAAAGTCAGTAAAAACCTTAACACAACTCTCGCTCGGTCTAACCTGCAAAATCTTATCAACATTTCGAATACTCTACATCTGTAGCTACTCAAATACTTTTCTTTACCAAGAAACAATTGTCAAAGCCAACAACATTTGACACGAAAGAACTCGCTTTCACTTTTCAAAACTGGAATGGCAAAATTTTACTCAAGCTCACCTATTAGTTTTAAGTACAACACTACAACTGTAAAACACTAGCAGATAGGAGTGTCTCACTGCAGCAAATGACTGCTTCACTACAAACACTACAGACTACTAAACAACGTTGAAGTTTAAAACAAAACTTTAGTAAACCGTAAAAACTATCTTTGTATTCCGAAACATCGTGATGTCACTATTTCTTACAAAATCTTACGTAAAACAATCTTGAATTTGTTTTCAAGTTTTAAGTGAAACCATTTTTATCTTAAAAACAAACAACAGTAGGTTGAAGGTACACTTGACGATTGACTGAAGTGACTTGAGAATTATTCCAATAAGACACATGGCACGATGGCGTACAATTGTCATAGAACTCCTATGTATGACCGATACATAAAATCAAATTACTAACAGCGGGTAATTCATAAAACCATTCTTTCTCCTTTCAACTTATAAAACTCGAAACTCATGTAGTAGGAAATTAAATTATCGCTTTCGTCTCTCATATCTCATGATAAAAACATTATTCGACCAGCTTACTATGCGACCTCAACACGTAGGTACACTTACACATTCGAAGTAAACAATTTCCACGATTGCCTATCCAAACCAAAACAAAAATATTTGGTTTCAACGTCAATTAGTTGTGAAGTTACTTTTATCTGCAACCTGGTATTGTTAACCCAAGTAAAACGTCACACACGTTTACTACTGCTTTGTCTAAATAAAAAGCCAACGCCAACAGAATAACAATAGACCAAAGCTACTTCAGACTCTTCACATACGACCTCACAGACTCGTTACCAACACTGGCTAGCATGAAATATTTTTTTTTTGTTTACGAACATAGTTGTATTAATTATTATTAAGAAAACCGGATATGGAAGCACTGTGAATATGTTCAACCAGACTACTAGGAAGCCTACGCATCGTTCAGCATTTCATAGTAGATTACGACCTCACTACATTCCATGGACGAATAATCAAACTTCAGACTTTACGCAAATTTACAATTTTCTCCGTCTCGCACCACCCTTTTTTCAAACTATTTTGTGTAACTTCAACTGTACACAAACAAATGTACAACTCGTCAACACAATATGAATTTCAGCAAAGTACCAACAAAAACTAAAACGAAAATTAAAAGTCTCGATTTCTAAGTTGTATGATTGGATTCACACCGTCATCTAGAAGCCATTTACTGCTCACTCTTTGCATTAATAAACACACAACTGTATGTATGTACCAGCTAGTCTACCTATGTATCCGGATCTAAAAACAAAAGGATATCCGGATTAAACAAACTGACAATTATTCGGGTACGTCGAATATCCGGATTGCATACACTTTTAGACGGACGACAAATATTTCAACACCTTCGAAAACTGTAACTAACGGTCTCACTTGATGTTTTAGTTACCTAGGTATCAACCTCGTAAAACTTGATGGGAACATTTCTTGCCAACAAAATGTTTACTAGATACAGAATAACTAATCTGTCTATCTACCAGATGGATAAGGAGTATGCTCTGAACAGATAAAACGATTATTTCGCCATCAAATCTATTTACGACATTTATCTACATAAAGAATATTGCACGTTTCACCATTTTAAAATACCCTCAACAAAAAGAATGAGAGATTCGACGCAATCTTATCGCTGCAACAACCTTATCTCTTAACGAAAATGACGTCACTTGTTTTCGACAGAAAGGTGTTCTTTCGATGTTATCGCAAGCAGAACTAACGACACTTAAATCTGACTCATTGCATAATTTGCTAGAAATGAACAAAAGAACTACACTTAATTAGCCTTTAGCAAAACTTTATCGCACTTAACGGATAACGGGTAGTTTTCAATTGGACAAAATAATCTAAAAAGATCTCATAGAAACGATTATCGTTTATTTACAAAAAACTCAACAAATCTATTGGGCTGCAAATGACAGCGGCAAATACCACAGAAGGGGCAAAGGGACTAATGAGTTACTTTTATCACACGCCGAACTACACCGATAGTTAACTATACTCAACAAAGGCGCAAAATAAAACACCTAGCACAATCTACATATGCGGCGTGGCTGACAACACATATTTTACTGAAAGATTGCGAAATCCATTATGTTACTACTGTGTAACATGTGCTTAACTCATTTTGAACAAGTGTGGGTCGTTGACTCGTAAAGTCAACTACAAGCATCGCCCTTCAAGAATCGAACTGTCCAGGACCAGCATTTGCTTATCTTAGACCAGCATTTGCTTTAACGCGTTCCGTTTTACCTACTACCCACACTAAAAAATCGATATCTTTCAAACTAAATCGATAAACAAAATCAAAGTAAATGGTTGGATCTAACTCTGCACAACACACTCATCACTACAATCAAAAATCCAGTGATCTTTGTCACTCTCATGGCGGACATGACAGTAAAGAAAAACAGTCTATCTATCATTCGCGTTCAATCTACCTAGAATTGCATCTAATACCGAACTAGTAGAACTAAAACGATATCTAGGCAAGCCTTTGCAATGCCTCTTACAAAATCTACTACGGGATCGACTTTTCTCCTTTGTAGAAGATCACCCTGACTTTATGAAACAAAGAGGGTACTTACAAATTTTTCACACGAACTAAAAAATGAGCAATTATTATTGCGCACGACACCAAATGCTTGAAAAGCGAAATCACAGCGAAACAACTTCACATAATTCAACACAAATCTACTAAAAACTTTTTATCGGATGCCGTCAGCGTTGAGGCGACGCAGTGATCCCAATTACTGATATTATGGATCAAAGTAGAAATAGGTTTTTAATTAAGAAATAGCAATTACTACACTAAACAAACAAACTCTTATCAAGTTAATTAGAACGAAGTAATCAAAATTGAGCAACAATTAAGTAATTATGTGAACGTCCGCTCCGTCCGAGAGCCAGCCGCAAAGTGAGGAGCGCGCGCGCTTGCACAGCTACGCCATTCCCCACCATGGTGGTGCTGACGTCAGCTTGACGCACGCCTAGGCCCCGCCTTCTCGTAAGATATCCGTAACACATGTAATAATCTTAGAGTCAAAATCAATAATACTTTACTAGCGGCTACCTGTGACTTTGTTCGCTCTTAGTTCATCTCCTGTTATTATTTCGCGATAATTATATTAAAATATCTGACATTATATAAGTAGGATTAATAAGATACCATATTGAGTAATATTCCTACAATTTATCTATTATTAATTGTAGCGATGTAACTGATATTTATTATTTAATCGTATGGCAGGCGTTATTCTAATTAAAATATTTATTTATTACTAAAACTAGTCTAAATCTAAGTACATATTATTATTCTATGTCAACGTACAGGTTCCCAAGCCAGTAAAGTGTTTTAGGAGGCAGTTCCATGAGATCGCTCCAAGGTCCTGAACTGATATTAAAAACTTTTTACAAAAAAACTAATACAGAATAATGCGAAAGCAATCAAAATCAAAGTCGTTCAATCAGAGTAGACAGATCGTCCAGTGTTACTTGAACCATCATATTATTACAACAGGGGGGGTAACCTGACAACTGAAATGTTTTTGAACTGTTATTTGATCAAATTGCAGTTCAGTTTTCTTCTTCGTCTTTTATTGATATTTTGAATGATCGATTTTCATACCGTTTGATAGAATTAACGAAAAATCTGGTAGGCCATGCTCAAATCAGGTAGGCCACGTGCTAAACCGCGGCATTGACGTCATTTTTAACAGCTCAGTCATAATTTAATCAAGCTCAGTCACGTCAGTCCACAAAAAATGCCACGGAATACTGTTACTATAGTAAAATCAATCAACTGAACTGCAACTGAAAGGATATTCGGTCACGCAAGTTTCCAAGCTGGATAGCCCCCCTGGTATATTTTGGATAGAATGGAAGGTGGATTGGAGATCTGCGTTGAGTGGTCCTACTTCGGCTCTCATTTATTGGAAAACAATGAATGTTAATGAAAATACAGTGGTCATTGTATCGGTCTACTCAAAACAAAAGAACAATACTGTTAAATAGCCTTAAAAGTATTTTTCAACCAGCTTTAGAAAAAGAAAGAGGTTCCTAATTAATAAATATTCATGGACAACTTACACATCAAACTTCAGTCAGACTAAGTAAAGCTATGGGAACTACATTGCTAATAGAATACTTCTATACTTTTTGTTTTTTTCTATACATAGTAACTCCCAGACACATAACAAATATTAATGTTCATCACACAAATATTTGCTCTGGGTGGGAATCGAACGAAAGACCCACAGCATGGGAGGCAGAGCTACCAACTGAGTTGTGACGCCTGTCTTTATACATCACACTCTCCCAAACTAATGATAAATGTTTGTATGTTCTGCAAATATTTATTCCGGGTGTTCTGGGTATTATATGTATAATAAAAAATATCTATCTATGTATTGTATTGTATTAAGTATGTCAGTCTTCTAGTACCCATAACACAAGCTCTGCTTAGCTTGGGGCTAGATGATGTTGTGTGGATTGTCTAGCATTATTTATTTATATTTATATTTAACTAAGCAAAGCTATTATGGGAACTAGATTACTGATATAATACTTAAATACATTTTTTTAAATAAAGTATTAATTATTCTATTCTTTTTTTGTTTTCCCGCCTTGGGATAAATGTTTGTACGATCTGCAAATGTTTATTCCGGGTGATCTGGGTAATTTATATGTATAATAAAAAATATCTATCTATGTAATGTATTGTATCAAGTATGTCAGTCTTCTAGTACACATAGCACAAGCTCTGCTGCGCTTGGGACTAGATGATGTTGTGTGGATTGTCCAGCATTATTTATAAAATTTATTTATTTATTATTATTCTATTCTAAAAGTCCATTTAGGCAAATCGAATTAAAATGCTAAACAACCCGCACATCACACGTTTGACAAAAAGTTAATTAGTGGTTAGACGGGCCGCTGTTGACCGTACTTGATTGATTTTTATTTGGTGTTTTGCAAACAATTTTGTTAATTACTTACTGTCCTAAAAGTATTTATGTTTAGTTAATTCGCAAACTTACGAATATTATAGTATTTACATATCTATACTAATATTATAAAGAAGTAAAGTGTGTGTGTTTGTATATTTGTTAAATTGTAAGGGATAATTTCGGGATCTACTGAACCGATTTTAAAATTCTTTCACCAATAGAAAGCCACATTATTGCTGAGTGTCATAGGCTATATAAAAAAACCGAAAAATAAAAAGGCTTCCACGGTAGTCCGTTTTGCAAAGTGAAACGGTCGAATTATGCCCAACGATGTGGGCACGGGTCAGCTAGTGATACATAAAATAAATAAGAAAGAGTTGAGTTATCTACGGACCGTTGCTAACGATCTATAGATAGCTCAATTGATCCAAATCAGTATCAATTGTTTAGAATATATGACTTCTGGGTATTTTATATGTGTAATAAAAAATATCTATCTATGTAATGTATTGTATTAAGTATGTCAGTCTTCTAGTACCCGTAACACAAGCTCTGCTTAGTTTGGGGGTAGGTGATGTTGTGTGGATTGTCCGGCGTTATTTATAAATCAAGAATTTTCCGTAGGCTTGGATTTCCATACACTTTTCATGTAAAGAAAGTCGTATTTTCTGTATCAAACACACTTGAAAGATAATGATACCGGTTGGTCTTGACCAATATTGAATATCATACAATAGGAATTGACCCGCGAAGTCAAGATGGCGGACAAATATTTCAAGGATTTCAATTGATTCAAGATTGTTTCCAGAAATTAAATCTTACAGATTTATATTCCAATACAATATTACAAATAAAAGTATTAGTTGATTTCTAGCTGAAGAAATAACAGAATTAAGGCTTCTTCTTTTTTTTTATATGTATGTATGACTGTATGTTCTTTGTCAGTCAATACAATAGTATTTTTTTTCAGTCAAGATTTTTTCCTGGATTTATAGTTTATTTATTTATATAATATTTTTTTAGGAATAAAATACATGTAATCCATTTAAGAAAAAAGAAATGGTTGTTTGTAAAGTCGGTTTATTGACGATAGTTGAACGTGACAACGAACGCAAAGGCCGATTGTGCTTCTTTGTCGCTCGTTCCGCGCTCTCGCTTGCACTTCATGGAACGCCTCAGAGCGAGGTAACGCCGCATGAGTCATGTTTTTTCGTGCGTGCAGCCGGCTCTATCGAATTATAAGACGTTGTCACGTCAAAACAAACTATTGATTTTTTTTTATTACAAAAGTAAAGTGACCTATGAAACATAAAATAAACCGTATTCGTAGGTGAATTTATACCAGTTTTCTAGATAGTGGCATATGAAAATGAGTCCTGTCTGAAAAATATTATTGCTACAGAAGCTAGAGTCCTAGCTCTGAGTAATTTCTATCTCCAGGAATTTATGCTGGCCCTAGGTTCTGAAAAATTGCTGTAGTATTTCAAAAAAGTAAAAAAGTAAGGAAAGTGAGTATTTGTTAAAATACCGTCAGCTGATTTCACTTTATTTTATTTTATTACTTTTAGGAAAAATAACAGCTAGATAGTTACGTAGACGAATAAATAAGTAAATCTGAAGGCCAATTAAAAGTTTCCACATTCTTTAACACAGTTAAAACAAAACAGTTAAGTAGACGACGACAAAAAAAATCGGGAGTAATGAGGTACCTAGCTACTATTAATATATAAATTAATATGAATTCATTTGGAATGAACCGAGCTCATAGTCTGAGTATAACTAGCTATTAACTAACTAGTTTTCCAAATTATTTCTGGGCGTCTAGTCGAAGCGACGCGTGACCCGAGGGCTGGTGAGTATCTGGCCCAGCGTATCAGCGTTGCTATTCAGCGCGGCAATGCAGCCAGTGTCTTGGGTACGCTTCCGATTGGTACTGATTTGGATCAGTTGAACTATCTATAGATCGTTTGCAACGGTCTGTAGATAGCTCAACTGTTTCTTATGTATTTTATAAAACAATGTACATTTTGTAAATACTGTATAGTCGTAAGTTTGTTTGTGAATAAAGTTAATTTTACCAGCTATTATATTGTTTAAATTGAAAAATCACAGACATAAAAAGAAGACACATATTCTATGTCACAGAGTCTATTATAGTAAGTTTTATATTACAAGCAAAATAGCATCTTTCTCTTTTCTTCTTTCGTTTAAGCTGTATTTAAATCTCTCCTCTCTTTTCCTCATTGTTTCGCAGTCCATTTCCCTGTCAGTAATCAATTACAAAGCTCTTGAGAGCACCAACGAATCCTCACAAGCCTTTAGAACGACTCCAAATAACGATAAACAAAGGTTCACTACCAACATTTGATGTACATTGCGTGGTGATCATGTACTTTTATAGTGGTCGCGTAAAACTTGCCATGTAACGACGCAGTGTACTTCAAACTTCAAAAAAAATTGTGTATATAATTCGGCATAGGTTCCCTGAATTACACAGCAATCAAAAATCAATTAACATCGCACCGAAAGTAACTAGGCTTCAGAGGATTCTTGGTGAAATATTTTTTGATCGAAATAAATTGTTGCTTTAACACTAGTACTTTTGGGACGAATAAAAGTATCTCGAGAGTAAACATTATAATACTAATTTTTTGATGATTTCCGATGTGTTATTTGTGTATTTTTTTATTATTATTTACGTTCGTTATTATTTTTATTTACGGTGTTTGATTTTGTTTCGTAATTATGTTTAGTAGTTATAGTTCTCCCAAATACTTTGTTCTTCTTCTTTTTCTATTAGTGACTTTTTGGAGACTAAAGACTTTGTTTATTTTTCAGTTAATTCAGAATTCTAAATGAAGAGTCGACATACACAAATGTCAAAATCAAAGTCAAGTCAAGACGCCTGTCGATTGTTAATTACACTTTGAAAAGTCACGTGATTGCAATTTTGAAGTTTTGAGAAGCATTTATGTAGTCAACTAAGGGCCCCCGCAAACTGCAGACTTTCTATCGGCCGATAGTTTGGTCGGCTTCTTAATCAGTATGAAGATGTATGCAGATGCGCACATTACAGTGATTCAGTCTTCATACTGATTAAGAAGCCGACCAAACTATTGCAGTCTGCGGGGACTCTAAAGAGACCGTTCTGCCTCAGATCAAGTTCAAGGACCAGCTTTAACATTCTTCAGGTGTTTTGTTTTCTAAGAAGTACAATACAATCGATAGAGTGAACTCACAAAGAATTTCACGGTTTTTAAGCAAGCAATTAAAGTAGAGGTCGCTTCGATGGGTTAGCGCCCACGTGGGGCTGACAACTATGGAGTAGGCTTTGTCATTATAAATAATGCTGGACAATCCACACAACATCATCTAGCCTCAAGCTAAGCAGAGCTTGTGTTATGGGTACTAGAAGACTGACATAGGTACTTAAGGTAGCTTGGGCCTTGCCCCGCTGCCGGCGGCAACCTAGTTTAAGTTGTAGTTTAGGTTTTGTATAATACATATATGTATTTTTTTAGAATCCAAATATATTGGAAAAACTTTTTGCTAAGATTTAAAATAAAAATACAAATATAAATCGATAAGAATATTATCCATTTCCATACTAACGAGTTAAGGTAAAAGGCTTTTATAAGGTATCCTAAGGGTGTCCTCGGTCAACAAGCAAACTCAAAGACTTACTCATTTCACTGCCTCTTAAATATAAATATAATTCGGTCTTGGACCTTAAGTCGCTATTGTTAATACTCACCTTTTATATTGTAACTTTAAAGTAACTAGTTCTCACTTCATAATCATAATTACTTTATTTGCCTCAATATGGCACATTTTAGATCTTAAGCTAGAGTAGGTAAGTGGCACACATTCCCCATAGCTGGGATACAATATTGCATAATATTGCATAGCTTCTATGAGAAAGGTGTGAGCATTGAGATGACGTCTGATAGAGGAGAGTGGAAGAAGAGGACGTGTTGTACCGACCCCACATAATGTGGGACAAGGGTAGGAAGATGATGATTGCATAGCTTCTATCGCGGACCTTGAGCGTGGAGATCGAATCCAGAAATTCCGTAACGAAATAACCTAACACTGCGCATGCGTAATCCAGCAAAAAATGCAATGCAATAGCTTTACCGCGGTAGTTCCCGAGTGCCACACGTCTTTTTTATTTATTTATGTATCCAATGCAGGATAAAGCTCTCCCCCAAACTTTAAACATCTCGATCTTCTGCACGATCTATTGATCTATAGATCGTTTGCAACGGATTTTCTTGTTAAAGTAAATTCACAAACCAACTTAAGACTATTACATTACATATTTACAAAATGTACATAGGCACATTTAATACATAAGAAACAGTTGAGCTATCTACAGGCCATAGCAAACGATCTATAGATAGTTTAACTGGTCCAAATCAGTACCAATCAGAAGCGTACCCAAGCCTACATTTTGTAAATACTGTAATATTCGAAAAATTAGTAAAATCACAAGGATCATTTAGAATCGTCTTATATACTAGGTGATTCTAGGTGCTGGCTCCCAAAAAAGGCTTTCAATAGCTCTAATGTATAAATTGATTTTGGATAATTACTCTCATACATTTTCAGCCAAGTGCCCTCGAAACTGACTTAATTTTCGAGACTCATACAAATAATTAAACTTAATTAACATTGAGTACCTTACTTATCCTTGCATGACCTCTGAAAGAGCTTTATAAGCACCATCATGGCCAGGGATGGATTTAGAGATTGGTCACGGTACAAAAAGGGGCATGAGTATTTTAAAATGATCTACTAATTCTACTCCAAATACAAACAATAGGTATTGTTTGTTATAAAATAAATTAAAATCACTCGAAATGCATTGAACTATGTAACCTCAGACTACCAGGGCTTTTAGTTGCACTACTTTTAATTTAAAAATCTTCATCTGTTACAAAAACTAAGTGTGTAAGCACGAATCAATCATTTTTATACAATTTTCTATATTATAATTTGAAAAGTAGTGTACCCTCATTATTTCTCAGCAAATTTTCGAATAATGTTATTCTTCAATATAATAGAAATCACATTATTGTACATATCTATGTGAAAAGGAAAGAAAAATTTTAGTTAGTAATTTTATATGAAAGTTCTACTTAACAAAGATGTAAAATCATTTTTTTTACTTTAAAGTTCGTAATTAGTCGATCTTAAAGCAATTTGAAAATTGAAAGGTAATTTTTGGACAGTTTAGCTAGGCGTTCTCATACGAACTTGGATATGAACCCCCTACCCTGAGTTCTCTCCTGTTACCATTGATTATTAATATAGTTAATAATATCCCAGATCGCTTATGTAATATCGAATAACGACGCGAGGCCTTTTCTTATAACTTAGCGAAATATTTTTAGAAATCGCTGATATTAATAAATACTTGTAGCTGCCTTCGTAAATGTGCCTCGTTACAATGATCGATTTCTCGAAGATACGGTTTCTGGAAACCCAAATCACGATTGATCCGAGTTTGACACTTAGTAATTATTTGATTTTTTCATTGATCATAGTTCGAGAAACCGGCCGAATATTTAAAACTATCACGGTTTTGAACATAGTTTTCATTATAAACGGAATATTCACCATGCAACTGTGCCGAAATAACGGGAAATAATCAAACTTACAATTCATGGTGAATATTTTCGAGGATAATAAATCAGTTTTGGTGACTGTTTTTTTATAAAAAGTGGGCTTATAAAACAGGCTAGTTTAATATGTAAACTTATATAAAATTCATGTTTTAGTATGTCTACAGTCTACATCATCTTTTGAGGAAAGATGTGTCTTAAAAACCTTAATGTATATACTTTGAAATTCATGAATTTCTGGAAATATAAACTTTGATAAAAGCACATTTATTAAATAAATATCTATACTCATTACACACTTCAAATATTGAAACATGTAGAATCATCAAAAGGATACAGATCCTTGGTTGAATCAAGAACAAGTCATTTGAATTGAATTTGACAAGCGTCACAGCTTAGTTGGTAATAGCTTTGCTTTCCATGCTGTGGGTGGTTCGATTCCCACCCAAAGCAAATGTTTGTATGATAAACATAAATACCTGTTCTGTGTCTGGGTGTTACTATGTATGTATTTACAAAAAAAGTATATAAGTATTATATCAGCATTCTAGTTTCCATAGTTCAAGCTTTACTTAGTTTAGGACTAGAGATGTGTGAAATGTCCGTGAATATTTAATTATTTATAATTGTTAGAAAAAACTAAAAATCGTGCATAAAAAAAGACTTTGTTCAACAAATAAATAAATAAACAATGTTGGACAATCCACACAACATCATCTAGCCCCAAGCTAAGCAGAGCTTGTGTTATGGGTACCTACTAGAAGACTGACTTACTTAATATAATACATTACATAGATAGATATTTTTTATTATACATATAATACCCAGAACACCCGGAATAAATATTTGCAGAACATACAAACATTTATCCCAAGGCGGGAATCGAACCCGCAACCTTCCGCGTCGCAGGTGGACCATCGCCCACCGCGCCACATCGGTCGTCTAAATAAAACATGCCGAGTTATTTTAAGCATCTATAGAAATTGAAATGAAAACACAGTACAATCTAATATTATTATTGCCATTCAAAATGTGTACGAATTCGGTCGTTTACCTAAAGTTATATTAAGATAATGTTACGGCCGGTTTCTCGAACGATGATCAACGAAAAAATCAAATAACAATGTGTCAAAACTCGGATCAATCGTGAATTGGGTTGTTCATTGCTTGTCATCTGAACTGTTGTTAAATAGGTATTTCGCAGATGACAAGCAATGAACAACCCAAATCACGATTGATCCGAGTTTTGACATATTGTTATTTGATTTTTTCGTTGATCATCGTTCGAGAAACCGGCCGTTAGTGCTCTGAACTGTAGTTATTAAAAACATGGCCGTCCTATTTTGCTAGAAAGGCCATGCAGGTCGTAGGTTCGATCTCTATAGCAAATATTTATTAGCTGGCAAATAATAACGCTTATTCTGTCTGGGTCTTCTAAGGTCTCAATTAAAGTTATATAAGTAATATAAAAATATAAGGCCATATCCGGAAAACGCGTTCGAGTGTAATTTAAGAAAAAACATAAAATCAAACCCATTTTCTATAGAAAAATGTTAACAATTCGATCCAAAACTTTCCCACTTCAGCTCGACGCATTGACGCAAACAGGAAGCGAACCCGCGACCTTTTACTGCGTCCATAAACAGTTTATAAGGATAATTTCCGCTTTAAAATAAACCTTGTTTTGGTGCGATTCAAATATATTACGCATTTATCTTTCATGTCTATCACTGCTGCGTAGTTAAATTGAATTTTGCTGGAAAATATTAAATTATGAAAGTAAACATAACATTGCTGATAAGTGGTTATTTCACGGGCCTCACTGCTCTGCCGGTGGGTCGTGGGTTCGAGCTCCAGTTGTTTGTTCTGTGGTCCTGTGGGTGTTAAATAAAAATGTTATTTCTTGTTCAGACTTATAAGATAAACAATTACTTACTTAAGAAACTTTAATCTTAAATGTTTTAGGCTATCTGTTTTAAAATTTCATTTTCATTTAGGAGCTGTGGATTTTGCTAAACAATAAATAAATGTCTGATCCAATAAAATCATTTATTTATAGTTATTTGAGAAAGTATTTCTTTCGAAAACTAATTTACTTACTTATTTAGTTTTTAACGTACATTGAACGGAACGGAACGGAACAGAACAGATTATTTTTATTGTCATGCAAATAATAGATTTATAAAAGTAATATTGCATTGTTTATTATCAATTAAGTGAATAGTTTGTCAAAAAAAATCTTTAAACTTTTTTAATCTTCTTTTTTCGTTCAGCAAATGCAGCAGACGTCTGCAATGACTTGTTATCAAAATGCAGTGGAATGGTTCGCTGGAGTTCGCTGAAAGGTGTTGTTTAATTATTTGTCGACGAGCCAATCAGTCGAACAGTAAAAGAATGGAGAAACAAACGTTATTTAATTTTATTTATACTGATTTGGACCAGTACCCCAAGTACGAGTTTGTGCACACACGGATCGTAGAGACGCAATCGCCGAGCGTCACCGATTTTGTATGGAGATCCAAGCTTCTCTAGAAATCTGCTAGGGGCGCTGCTTGGATCTCCATACAAAATCGGTGACGCTCGGAATTTGCGTCTCTACGATCCGTGTGTGCACAAACTCGTACTTGGGGTACTCCCTTCCCTCCGGACCCCTGTTTGAAACAGTCGTGTTTAAGGCTATTCCGTTACAACTTTTAATTCAATTTAAATACATGTTACTCAAAAAAAATCTTGCTTAAAAAATAGGACAACATAAGTCAAAAGAAGTCATCTTCAGAGTGGATCTCCGTGCACACACTTGCCCGAGAACCGCTTCATCGTACGCACACACACGTGAGTGATTGCCAAGAGCTTGCATTTGCTATAATATACAATCTCAAGAGTGCGCAAGAGACGCTGCTATTTCTGTTCGCTCCTATCTGACATCGTGGGACCTTGCGACTCTGGACGCTAAGCACGTTTATACCGGATTACCGATAGCGTCCACCATATCTTGACCTATTGTCGTTGTGTGCAGGACTGCGCTATCTTGAACCTTATACCCTTGCTTTGCTGTCGCCCTGGTAGTTTACTAGCTGAATCATGCCGCTCAAACGTACTCCCCCGCAATCACCCGCTCCCTCCGCCAATTCGCACGGAGCCGGTTTATCACCGCCGCGTCCGTCGTTGCCTACAGCAGACCTCGCGACTGAGCCGTCGAGAACATTAGCGCGTTCCCACTCCGCTACGCCTACACTTGATGTCTTGAAAGTTCCCGCCTCGCAGCATATTCACAGCTGCTCTTCAGAACCAAACTTGACTACTGAAAATATGAATATTTCAGCCAGGAAGCGTAAGCGCTCTGTATGCTCTGACGATAAATTAACTTCTTTCATGGCGGAAATGAAACAAATGTTTAAAGACTTAAAAGAGGATCAGGAAAAAAGGTGTGATAGAATGTGTACCGCCGTAGAGGAGATCCGTTCGTCAGTCGAGTTTTTGGCGGGAAAAATTGAGTCTCTCCAGGGCAGAGTCGAGAAACTAGAGGTTGATCGCAAAACCGACAACCAGTACATAGCCTCGCTAGAGGAGCGATTGGAGAGTTATGAGCGGAACTCTAGGTCGACCTGCCTCGAAATTAGAAATATACCGGCAGTTGCGTCTGAGAATAAAGTTTCTCTCCTAGATACTTTCATTAAGACCGCCAAGGTACTCAACGTACCAGTCCAGCAGCATGACGTCAAGGATATTTTCCGTCTTGGTTCCGCAAATTCTACAAAGAAGACCGTAATTGTGGACCTAACTAGTGTGCTGCTAAGGGAAAAAGTAGTTTCTATGTTTCGTCAATACAATAAAGGCTCTTCTAGATTGACCACTGAACATGTGCACATAAGTGGGCCCGCAGTCCCGATATTCATCTCCGAAAACTTGACTTCTAAAATGAAGCGTCTTTTTTATCAAGCAAGAGAATTCGCAAAAGAAAACGATGTCAAGTTTTGTTGGGTCTCTCACGGAAAAATTTTTCTACGTAAAAGAGAAAACGGGCGGCCGATTCGCATTGCGAATGAGTCGGACCTCATGAAAGCCAAAGACAGCCTGAGTCTCACATGACTGCTTGTTCTACAATTACTAAAACCGCTAAATGAGAGAGTGAGCCTGCCCAACCTCTTGAAACTAAACAATCAAACAAAAAATTACCTTGACCTCTTGCCTTTAACCTTAAGTTTTAAATGTATAAATAAGTTCCTTTACTTCTCTACTCCTAACTATTTTTGTATAATCTTAGGCTCACCACAAACACACACTTACACACAAATACTTTATGTTTTATCTTTAATTTCATATTGGCTTTGTTTTACACTACACACACAACTTACACACAATAACACACCCTACACTACAATAAGTCGGCAACCTCACCTTTTATCTACACATTTGACTGTCCCCATGTTACACTGTTGCAATCATAATGAATGATATAAATACAATAAATAACGACATTGAACAGTTCTCTGTCTCGGAATCGGCAATTTGTTCACCTGAAAAAGCTGTTGACTATCTTAACAGACGTGACTATGCCTATAAAATTTTTCATGTGAATATTAGAAGCATTAACTGCAACTTTGACAATTTATTAACTTTATTACACAGACTAAATTTCCAACTAGATATTATAGTATTATCTGAATGCTGGTTAAGCAAATGTTCCATGTTGCCAGTGCTTTCTGGATTTGATTCTTACGAATCTGATTTTAGAAATCAGAATGAGGGAGTCGTGGTATTCGTTAGATGCGGCTTAAACTATACCGTTATAAAACCTACTATCAGCGAAGCGAATTGTATAGTACTTAAATTCTCAGATTCCCTGGCTGTTATAGCTTTGTATAGGTCACCTTCATACCGGAACTCGTCTCCTTTTATCAACAGTCTTGATGGCCTCCTTGATACCTTGAAAAATCTGAAAACTGTAGCTATCATCGGTGATCTGAATATTAATATCATATCCGGAAACACAGACACGTTTGGCGACGACTACTTAAATTTATTAGCTTCTCACGCGTTGCTTCCTGCACATCTTTATCCTACTAGGAAAAGTAACTGCATTGATCACGTGATCGCTCGCTCTCCCTATGCTGCTATGGTTTTAGTACTCGATTCACTTATCACAGATCATGCTCCACTCTTATTTTACTGCAACACTAATGAACCAGCGCCTTCGAAAATACTAACTCCTTCTTTGCGCACTGATATTCATGCTGTAGTCAGTATACTTAACGAGACTGACTTTTCGCTTGTCACTAGTAGCAATGATCCTGAATTGGCCGCTTTAGTACTAATCCGTGTAATCTCTTCTATTGTTCAATCACATACGTACTCTGTCATTATTCCCAGTAGAAAAAGAATGTTCAAACCATGGATGTCCCCTGGCTTACTAAGATGTATTCGTCACAGAGACAAACTGTATAAAAAATATGTTAGACATCCTGAAGACCCTAATAATAAAATTGTATACTCTCGTTACCGTACATTCTGCAACAATCTTTTAAAAAAAGTTAAACTTGAATACCAGCATAAAGAATTTGAAAAAGCTAAAAAGAATCCCAAAGCAACTTGGAATATTGTAAAACAAATTGCCAATCTGAAAAGCAAACATTCTAATGCAACCCCACTATTGAACATTTCAGACAGCCCGTCTTCGTCCGTTGCTAAGGTTAATAATTTCTTTGCCAGTGTTGGAAGTAACCTCGCCAGTAAAATTTGCTCCACAAGCTCACTACAAAACATCTCATCACTTCCACGAACTCAAATACCAGTTCACTCTCCGCTGAGCTCAATGGCCTTATTCTGTGTAGACAACGCAGAAATAGAAAATATCATACTTAATCTTAGGGATAAATGTGCAGTTGGCTGGGACGGCATTTCTACTTCTATTGTTAAATCTGCTCGGCATATCCTCATACCTGTTCTTAAACACATCTTTAATCTTTGCTTTAAAACAGGCATATTTCCTAGTGTTTTTAAGAAAGCCGCTGTACACCCTATCTTTAAGAGTGGTGATAGAGACAGTGTCACTAATTACAGGCCTATTTCTGTTCTAACAGTTATATCTAAAGTCCTGGAAAAAATTCTAAACAAAAGACTTCTTACTTATTTAGACCAAAATCATATTTTATCTAACAACCAGTTTGGTTTCAGAGCCGGTAGGTCGACTGAAGACGCTGTCTTGGAACTTTCCGACGGTATTATTAAACATTTAGATAAAAAAAATAAAACTATCGGTGTCTTTTTGGACCTTTCAAAAGCCTTTGACACTGTCTCAATCCCTATCCTTCTCTCGAAACTAGAAACTATCGGAGTCAGAGGCATTGCTTTAGACATGTTTAGCAGTTATCTCTCCAATCGCACCCAGTACGTAATCATCGATGATATTGAGAGTAATGAGGAATCTATTACTTTTGGCGTTCCTCAAGGTAGTGTTCTCGGTCCCACTCTATTCTTAATTTATATCAACGAATTATGTAATTTAACTCTACCGAACTGCAAAATAATCACATATGCCGATGATACCGCCTTACTTGTACACGGGCGTAACTGGAGTGAAGCTCTCATGCATGCGGAGAATGCTCTGAAATCTGTGATGTCTTGGTTCCACACGCATCTTCTTACGCTCAATGTCACTAAATCAAACTTTGTTACATTTTCTCCTACTTTGTCCTCTCAACCCCCGTCTTCATTCTGTATTCGTGCTCATTCATGTCCTGGAGATGGTGACTCGAGAACATGTGGTTGTAGCACTATAACACGAGTTCCCGTCGTTAAATATCTTGGTATTTTCTTGGAAAGCACTATGGCCTGGAATTATCAAATTGATGCAACTGTCTCCCGTGTCAGAAAACTTATTTTTGTCTTCAAAACTTTATAGCTGGAGAGCTAGTGAACCCTGCGAGTAACGGTCTTCCTGTAAGGCTAGAAATTTGTACACTTACGATTTATAGCATGCTAAGAGCACTAGCCATGATCTGGCAGGCTTCAGCCCTGTACTTCATCAGCCACATAGTTATTTAATTGTAAAATAATTTGAGTTTCAAAACTTGTTTCTGTAAGCTTAAAAATTTAATAGGATGGAGTTTATTTATTGTAAATCTTGAAAAAAAAGTTACAGACGATTACAATCAGCAATAGTATATGCCAGATCAATTAGAAAATGCACATTTGATGAGGTAAAATAAACTTTATCCTGTATACTTAAAATTTTTATATGTTTTCAAGTAAACGTCTCAGAGTAAATATGTACAATGCCAGACGGTTTTGAACAGCATAAGACCTTGCCAGGCGAGGGGACAGCTGCTAAAGGCGTGCGAGTCAGAGGTGTTGCGTGAATGCCTATCTTTCAGTTTTAGTTCAGTTTACAGTGATTTTACTTATTTTTTATGACATATCTGGCAAGCTAGCTTGCGGGCCACCTGATGAGAAGTGGTCACCGCCGCCCATGGACACTTGCGAACACCAGAGGCGTTGTCAGTGCACAACCGGCCTTTGAGATAAAGATATACCCTTCTTTTGAAGGCTCCCATGTCGAAGCTCCAAATGTATGGTTTGAAATGTTCAAAATTAAATAATGCACGTTATGAAAAGTTCCTTACTACGTACAACTACGTACAAAAATAAATTAAGTGGTGTGCAATAAAGTGTTTTATATCTATCTATCTATCTACAACACAAATAATCCTAAAGTGCTTATGAAAAAGTAGTAAGCTATGATTCATCGAATTCACCACCCTGCCAACGTGAACTACATCAACAATTATTGAGAACTGCCTACATTACCTACAAATATATGGCGAAACTGTAATTTTAAAGAACCATTCTTATTCCTGAAAATAACGGTTGGAACTTAATTGATAGTTCTTACGATTTTAATTGGTTTGAGAGGAATAAAGTTCCATCTTCTATACCTATACGACATACTTTTACAAGGACCTGCTGATACTGCCACAGCACAATCGCCTGAAACTGAGGAATACATTTCAGGTAACATACAACTATTTTATCCGTAACATTTAATATGCAGTCCTATGTAATAGAGCTTGATATTTAATTCTTAACAACCTTATTCAAAAAATACTAAAAATTATTACGGTAGGTACATAAAAATATTTTTTCACTATTTTCAGATGAGGAAAACATTGTTAAAGAATCAGATGATGATGCAAACAGTAGTGCAATCTCGGATGATGCTGGAGAAAATGAATGTTAAAAATAATGTAGATTTCATAAAACCCAATAAAATACATTGCATTTACTGTACTTATGCTAATAAATATGTTCATAAAATTGAAACATTAACATTTCTTATTTGCACTCCCTTAGCAGCTGTCCCCTCGCCTGGCAAGGTCTTATGCTGTTCAAAACCGTCTGGCATTGTACATATTTACTCTGAGACGTTTACTTGAAAACATATAAAAAAATTAAGTATACAGGATAAAGTTTATTTTACCTCATCAACTGTGCATTTTCTAATTGATCTGGCATATACTATTGCTGATTGTAATCGTCTGTAACTTTTTTTTCAAGATTTATAATAAATAAACTCCATCCTATTAAATTTTTAAGCTTACAGAAACAAGTTTTGAAACTCAAATTATTTTACAATTAAAAAACTATGTGGCTGATGAAGTACAGGGCTGAAGCCTGCCAGATCATGGCTAGTGCTCTTAGCATGCTATAAATCGTAAGTGTACAAATTTCTAGCCTTACAGGAAGACCGTTACTCGCAGGGTTCACTAGCTCTTGGACTATTAAGACAAGTAGTAGACTTAAACTGTATGAAAACTGTTTATTACGCACTGGCTCAATCTGTATTATCGTACTGCATAACGGCGTGGGGTGGCTCGGCTAAAACAATAATGTTAAAATTGGAAAGGGCCCAGCGGGCCGTTCTCAAGGTACTCGCTAAGAAGCATTTCCGGTTTCCTACAGCTGACCTCTTTACTTTATGCCAAGTTCCAACAGTACGCCAACTTTTCATAACTCAAACAGTCTTGCGGAAACACTCTGAGATCGCGTATGATCCTGAACTTGTTAATAGCAAACGAAGATCTGATAAGATCTGTGATATTGAATACCGACGGACAACAGTAGCTAGTCGACATTATTACTTTATAAGCCCTCTTCTTTATAACAGACTTAACAAACAACTAAAAATATACTCTCTTCCTTCCTTCAAATGTAAATTAGCATGCCTTGATTGGCTAAAATCACTATCTTACGAAGATACGGAAAACCTTTTGGTTGCCATTACATAACACTAAACTCTCTAACTCACTCACACAATACTTACACAAACACACATACCCACACACCCTCACTTACATTCATACATACACATTTACATACATACATGCACCCTCACCCTCACACACCCTTACTTTCACTCACAACACACACTCACATTTTTTACTAGTTTATACCTTTTATTTTGTATTTTGTTAGTTTTACTTTTGTTTCCTTGCTAAAAAGAACTTAGCTTACGTATTTTTATACAATTGTTTATCTGGAGGGGGGCGTTGATGTCTGCGACACAGTTATTTTAACTTCTGCAGATGTCATCGTTTTCCATGATGTTTTTTGTTTTACTTTAAGTTATGGTTTCTAATAAACGCATTATTATTATTATTATAGCTCAACTGTTTCTTATGTATTTTATATAATAAATATAATAAATCAATAATAGTGAATAAATATTTTGCAATTTTATTTTATTAAAATACTAATTACAACGCCTACTTTTGTATCTGAAGAGGAAACCTAGAATTGGCCATACTTTTTGGATTTAATGTTGTTTATATCGCTGTATGATTCCCAACCTGTGTCTATTTTTTTATTTTAGTATAGTTTAAATTAAAAGCTTTGTATATTCAATATGTGCTGTGTTTGCAAATAAATGTATCTTTATCTTATCTTCATAGTGGATATTTTAATAAGTTGCCTTATAAGTTTCGATTTTCGATGTTTGCCATGTTTGCCGTAGGAGCAAACGGATACTGGAGTGGAGACCGCGTTTAGGCAAGCGTAGTGTAGGATAGTAGGATGCCCTCCAGCGAGATGGAGCGACGATCTGCGGAGTGTAGCTGGCAAACACTGGATGAGAAGAGCCGAAGACCGGGCTCAGTGAGGTTTTGGGAGAGACCTACGTCCAGCATTGGACTGATATAGGTTGATGATGATGATGAAGTAATTTCGTAAGCGCCTACGCACGTCTACGACGTAGCGTGTAGACGCGTAGCAAGTAGTGACGTAGGCAACGCTGTTGTTATTTATTTATTTTCAAAAGTAGTACAGAACACTTGATTATTATTGTGGAGTTCTGTTCAGTGTTAGTTCCGAGAAGACGTTTAATTAATATTGTCAGTATTGACATTCATTCCCGGAACACTTAATTCTACTTGCGTAGTATAAGGTCCCGCAGACTGCAGACTTTTATCGGCTGATAGTTTGGTCGGCTTCTTAATCAGTATGAAGATGTATGCAGATGCGCACATTACAGTGATTCAGTCTTCATACTGATTAAGAAGCCGACCATATCGGCCGATAAAAAGTCTGCAGTCTGCGGGGACTCTAATGGTTACTAACAATGAAGAAAATCGGTTCGATAACCTTTGCAACGTATAAATCAAAATTTAATACTTACCTAATTAAAATTATTTACTTGGAATTGTTTCAATTTTTTTTTATATTTTTTTTTCTTTGTAGTCTCCTGTTCTTCTTTGTTCTACTACACTCGAAGGTCTCGTAGTTCATTTGTTTATTCGAAAACAAACAAAAACGATACTTTGAAAACCTTTCTTGAGATGGTTTTGTTTTCATTTAAATTAAAAGGTGTATAACAGCATTTTAAATTAAATTAAAATGTTTATTTCGGCAACAAAAATATAGGTACAATAAAATTGAGAAAAAAGTATAGATATTTAGTAGAAAATATCTATAGGTAGTATAATTTATAAACAGATTAACGGCCGGTTTCTGGAAACCCAAATCACGATTGATCCCAGTTTGACACATAGTAATTATTTGATTATTTTCATTGATCATCGTTCGAGAAACCGGCCGTAACTCTGCCCCTCAAAATTAACATCCATGACTTTTTTATTAAATTATAAACCACAAATAAAGAATTATAAACCAGCGGCAAGTCAAAGTCAAAACTAAACACAAGTCATATTTCAGCAAAACAAAAAGGCCCTCTGATTTCAACACAAATATGACATATAAACGTTGAAACAGTACGCAAAGATCAAAAAGATTTTACGTAAGTACAATGTTGTATGTTTACTACGTTCTCTCAGTATAGGCTCGCGTGGGATCATTGTGGGGTATCAGTGTAGGCGATTTTCAAGGATAACGTTTTGTGAAAGATTCCTCAGTTATAGGAGATACCTTCGTCATAACTTGCAAAGACGCCCACATCGTTGTTCTTCAGTGTGATAATTGTTTGTAACTAAAATGCTGATTTTTGGTTCACTTTTTTTCTCTTGCTTTTTCTACAGTAGTTTTTTTTTTTATTGCTTTATAGGCAAACGCTTGACCGCAATCACATCTGGATGTTAAATGATGATGCGGCCTACGGTGTAACGCGTTTGCCTAGATAGAACCTATTCACTCTCCTCTTGAAAACGTCCAAATTACATGAATCAGGAAACACCAACGCCGGAGCCAAAGCGTTTTGTTGTCGTATTCCGCTTATATGTATCTAGATATATAAGGCTTCATATTGCTTCAGGATATATACATATCAGAAATATTTCATTGTTTAACTGTTGTAAGTAGGTACATAAAAGATCTTAATACTTAGTTAAATAAATTACTAAGTAATTTTATACAGTTTGTTCAGACCGGAAGTACAATAGGGTAAGGCCGTTTGTCCACCGCCGCCGTCACCGTCACGTCACCGAGAACGAGATTATTTCGGGCCGAGTTTAGTATGGCGGCCGGGATGACGGCGCTCGGGTGACGGATGTGCGGTGGACACGCGGCTTAAGTAAATGTATGTACCGCTACTTCGGCGCCGTCATCTCGTTCTCGGTGACGTGACGGTGACGGCGGCGGTGGACAAACGGCCTTACGAACAGAGCCATACCCAATAAAAGACGAAGCTCACACAATATGTCGTCATATGGTAATCGAATAATGCATTGTTGAAGGCAGAGGTAACCTAAAAAATCGCGGGCAAATGAAACAACTTGGCAGATAAACCCAAAAAAAAAGTTAAGTTTGAGGTAGTTTTTTTCGGTCAAAAAGTCCTAAAAATAATGCGGACAAAACCCAAAAGGTTGAAGTAACTTTTTTCAGTCCAAAGGTCCTAAAAATAAAGCAACAAAAATATACATTTCTCAATAATAACTTGAATGTTACAAAGAAAGGTGAAAGTGCCGATGAAAGGGTTTCTATTACAAGACGTGTAAAGGAGACCCTTGTCAAAGGAAAATGGGACGGATGCCGCTAGTTTTATATATAAAGTAATTTGATATTTTACACCATAATGGGCTTTGCATAATAGGGAATAGATGCCTAGGCTTCAGGTCCTGTACCCCAAGTGCGATCCGTGTGTGCGCAAACTCGTACTTGGTGTACTGTAAATATACAACACGAACTATAGCGATTTGCCTTCGTTTCTCACTACTTTTTGGAAACAATTAATAATTTTTGATTTGATTTGAGCTTGCTTTCAAGTACTTTTATACCTTTAAAGATAATCGGTCTATCTTATAAAATCTTAGCGCAACAATCATATCTTTATTGATAGTTAAGTTACGGAGATTTTTAATTAATAATAGGTACGCTTACGCTTTGGGTTTGTGGGGTGACCACTGACTGCCACATACGGTTTTTTGCTGAAAAGGCAAAATGCATTACGCAAGTGTGCAGCCTGCGCCGCTTATCTACATGGGGTCGGGAAATCAATAAGATTGAAAAACTCTGGTCTACAACATGGCCAAAACCGAGTGCAGAAATATAGCCCTACATTTGAATATGCTTAGTTTTAAGTATTAGCTCTAAGTACCATTGTTTTCTTACATTTTAAGCCTATATTGAACAATAAAAACATTTATTTATTATTTATTAATATTATTTTGACAACGCAAACCACTACAATCCCGATTAGTGACGATAAATAATCCATTATTAAGTTACGACTACGTCAGATAAACGGCACAAGGACGATTCCATCGTAATATCTGATTTTTGCGATATTATTTATTGTACAGGATCTTTCTGAAGGTTGTTCCTGAAATATCTTAGTGGAGTTGTCCACCAGCTAGCTACTTACATTAGATGCAGATATTCTAGTCTGGCTCTTAGCGCACCTGCTATCTGTATTATATTGTTATTCCAAAGGGTAGGTACCTACTCCGGTCACCACCGGAGTATGTGGTTTCGGAACCTAGAATTTACATTGTACTTAAAGCATGACTTATTACCTTAGAATAAGCTATTTAGCTCTTATTTATTAGATATATATTATTTATTGTCAACTGTATTTATTGAACCTAATAATAAAAATTTGAAATTAGTTATAATTTTGTAATTTGTTTTCTACGTACAAGTTATGTATCCCTGAAGAATGCAAACGCGCACTCGAGTCCTCTGGCAGAAGTGTCTGATGATCGTAAGGTTTTAGTAGGTATACATGATGGATTTCCTCACGTATTTTTTTATAATGATTTACTTATATTAAAAAAAAACACTTTATTGACAGGCGTTACAGCTCAGTTGGTAGTAGTACTGCTGTGGGTCGTGGGTTCGATTCCCACCCAGAGCAAATGTTTGAGCGATAAACATATAGATAAATATTTGCTCGGTAATAATCTGGGTATAACCCGCGGAATTTTACCTTTTTCCGAGTCACGTTTTTTTGTATGATATTGGCAGTCTATTGTATAGACTAGTCTCTGGTTTGGGTCTTGACTGTGATGTGTGAAATGTCCGTGAATATTTATTTATTTATTTAATTTAATATGGACTTTTATTTTATTCATTTCATACGCTGTATTGTTTTAATTTTAGTTAAACTTATACAACGCTATCTAGTTTCAAGGTGAGCACATTTGATATATCACTACCATTTGATGCAGCACCATCTAGTGTCAAAGTTATTGAACTTATACAGCGCAATCAGCGGTAAAGTTATCACATCTAATACAACGCCACCTGGTATGTATTTGGTGAAACTAGTTACATATCTACGTTTTCTTGAGATAATCACAATTACAATTAGTGCAATGTGATTACTCTTTTCCATAGATTTAGCCCAGATTGCAAATAAGTAGAAAAGTAACAAAGCTTTAAATACCTACACTTTTATACATACCTCTCTAGTAACCTAGGTACATACCTACATATGAAGTCTAGGTTTCGACTCTGAAACTAATATCACTTGGTGCAAAGTTTCTTTGTAAGAAAACAAACTAACGATGACAGATGTAAGTCTATAAAATTAAAATGAATAAAACTCAATTTCACGTCGATAAATCAATTTATTTAGTACATTAAATTCTAGCTTCATAATCTAATAATATGGAAACAGTCCATATTTTTTTCTTAAACTTATGACTATACCTACATTTTCTTTTGAAAATGAGAAATTCCAGAATTGTAGGAAAAAGTTACAATGAATTTTCAGCAGTTTTTGCCAAACTGATATATTTTTGAAGAGATCTAGAAATATAACATACACTCGTTATATCTTGGAATGTTCCTAACGAGTTTATTTCAAGATTAATATTTTACATAAAAACCCAAACCAAACGAAGTAACAAACATTCTCAACAAAAACAAACTTTATATTTTGTTACAACACGTACGCAAATAGCATAAACACAGGCAAGTATTTTAGTCTATTGAAAACTTTTAGGGCTAAACAATGTAACATGTCAATGAACTCCGTAATAAAGTTACTACGTAAGAACTACAGGCTAGGTCATTAAAATATTATTATCACTTTGCACTGAAAGTTGTACTATGATGAAAGTTTCTAATTAATCAAATTTACATACATATATAATGTTACACTCTTGTTGCTGTTACACGCAAAATACTCATGAAAACGTTTAAACGGAACTTTACCATTTGAAAAAACTACAGGATAAAAATATTTGTGAAGCTCAAATCTTCACTTATCGTCTCACCAATAATATCCTTTGTATTTTCGTTTATCAAATTTTATTATTTACATAATTTTAATTTCTCTCATCATATTTATGTTATGTAATTATGACATAGCAAAGGTTAAGAATCACCCGTGAAAAGGTGATTGCTTAAAATAGTGTTAACCCGTTTTGAGCGAATGAAAACTATACGAGTGAATAGTGAAAGGAATAAGTTTAGCCAATTTTAACTGTTTTGTTTGAGAGAATTTTAAGAAATACAGAATGTCTGGATATTTTTTGTTATATCTTGCATGTTAATGAAGTTTGTTTGGTTTTTTGTAATTCTCAGTAGTACCATAAGTTTTGTATATTATTGTATTTGAATGTCAGTGAAGTGACCTTTCATTTTGGGATACTGAGTATGACCATAGTTTTTGTAGTATTTTGCATGTCATAGTTTTGTTAGCTTCATTTTGTGGATTTAAGTTTTTGTTTTATATGAATGTCATTGAATTTAGCTAGAGTAGATCTAGTCTTTTGAATGTAATTTAGCTACATTCAGGTAAAGCATGTCTAAGTGTTACACAGCTAGTGCCTAGCGTCACGCCTGTGGTCCCTCTCTCGTTCCCGGTCCGGCGGCGGCGCGTCTCTCTCTCTCCGCTCGCGGTAACGTTCGTCGTAGTAAGGCGCGGCTCGCTTTGCCGCGCTCGCATCGCCCGCTCCGCTCTCCGCCACCGGCTCTACCGGCGACTTACGGGGCCTGGGGAGAGAGCTAGCTTTAACTCTGAAATCGGAAATGATGTGTTACTTAGAGTTGTGGTATTGCTCTGGGTAAGAGCAATGATTGCTCGCATTGCCGTGTTCGTATGTAGTTAAAACAGTATGTGATGCGGGCCGATATTTACAGGCTATTAACAGGCTCAGTGATGCATATGACAATGCATATCATTATAAAAGGTTTTCTTGTTGTCTCAGAGCGACGCGGGGTTGCGGGTTCGATTCCCGCCTTGGGATAAATGTTTGTACGATCTGCAAATATTTATTCCGGGTGTTGTGGGTATCTTTTATGTATAATCAAAAATATCTATCTATGTAATGTATTGTATTAAGTATGTCAGTCTTCTAGTACCTATAACACAAGCTCTGCTTAGCTTGGGGCTAGATGATGTGTGGATTGTCCAGCATTATTTATTTATTTAATTACATTAAAGACTTCTGTTAATATTACCTCTCCTCGCGACTATGTCCTCTGTTGTAGTGATCGGTACGTTCACGGTCTCTGGAGCGAGAACGTTCCCTTTCCCTTTCGCGGTAATCTCTGTAATACCTACAACAAAACAAAACTAACGTCAAACAATGCTTTGAACTCAGTTCTTTTGGAAACTATAAATATTGACGTAAATATATCTGCGTTAATGCTTAATAACGCATAAGGGCAGTGACAGAAATTGTCTAGCTTTTGGGTTCGTGTAAACCATAGTTTCAAGTATTTTTTTAACGCATAAGGGCAGTGACAGAAATTGTCTAGCTTTTGGGTTCGTGTAAACCATAGTTTCAAGTATTTTTTTATTTCTATCTTTTTTATAAAACCATACAGATTCATAAAACACAATTTTAGAGAACCGTGTATTTTACTTCTGCAAGTAACATCGTTTTTATGTTTTTAAAATTTATACTGTTTTTTGTTCCCAAATAAATACTTTTGATTTGATACACATGTACTTATTTATTGATAGATCATACAAATTAAATATTAAAATCAATGTAACTATCTAAATTAAATTAAATATTATAAATAAAGTAGGTTATCCCGTACAAACCAATAATACTTGCTAGAAAAGAAAAAAAAACAATAGTTTTACTAAATGAATAATGAATATATCTTAGTTTGGGGCTAGATGGCGCTAAATAATATGTAAGATATATCAATAGCATAACTTACGCGTCTCGCTCACGTTCCCGCCCGGCCGAACGTTCCCCTAATCTGTAACCAATACACCCAATAATGAACAATTACTTAATAAACTAATAATAACATTGAACCTTTGAAAGAAATATATGAGTAACATCGACGAGGAATAAATCAATTTCAACAAAATCCGTTTAGTAGTTTTTGTGTGAAGTTACAAACATACCACGCATCCATACTAACTTTTACGTTTATATTTAAAATACTCAATTTATTTAATGCTCTCATATGTTAAGAGTAGGTTGTTACAATATGATTCGGTTACAACCCTGTTTAGAGGGCACTACAATACATATTACAGGATGGTAGGCAGACCGATCAATACATATTAGTAATAGGAAGTAGAATAGAATAATAATCGTACGGTTGTGAACACAGAGTAATTCGCTCGCGGTATCGGGAGGGCAAAGAATGGTAATGTTAATAGTGACTGACCGATCTCGTTCCTCCCTGTTGTCTGCGCTCGCGGTATCGCGAGGGCTAAGAAAGGAAATGTTTATCATATGATAAAATGTTAATCTATAGCAGGGTTTACCTTATAAGTTGTAACTGACCGGTCTCGTTCAAGTCGCAACTACCGAGTGCGAAGAAAATGTAATGTTACTTTAAGGAGTTGGTCTAACTGTGGTGAGGTTAGCAGGGGGACGTCAGTGCAGATCTAATTCCCCCAACTAGAATTAGAAGTATAAGCAGTCACTGACACTGCTCTGTCTTGACGCACGCGGTACTTCTAGGCCGATAAAAATGTACTTAATGATAAATCTTTAGCACTTTCTAATTCATTATGACTGACCCGGTCTCATTCCTTGCGCTCGCAGAGTTAAGAAAGCTTAAAATAATCTATAGCAAGGGTCACCAATTAGTTTCGCTCGGGGTCCATTTTAAGAAATAAACTGAACTTCGCGGTCCACACATTTTATAAAAAAAATATTGAACAAAGTTAATTATTATTAATATGGATATAACAAGTTTTATTATTTACATATCAATGAAAAAAGTGTCATTTTTTATTGTAGATTATCTGTATGAAGTTTGGAGTGGAATTGGTGAAAACTATTGACATTACTCGTTACTTCGCCCGGAATTTTTCGAATTAACGTCAACAAATATACTGCGAGGCATATATTTTTTCGGTCCGCATGCAATGGATCGGCGATCCGTATGCGGACCACGGTCCGCCATTTGGTGACCCCTGATCATGGTTGAACAAGATATATGCGTACCGGTCGCGCTCCTCCCTGTCACGGCTGCGGTCCCGGTAGCGCGAGGGCGAGCGCTCGCGGCGGCGCGGCGCGCGGTGTGCGCGTGCGTCGCGGTCGCGGCTGCGCGAGCGACGCGCGCGCTCGCCGCTGCTGTACGACTTGCTCTCGACGCCGTGCAGCGTGTCCTGCAGCGACGAGATCAGGATCTTGCAGCGGTCGTCTTGCGCCACCTGGGTTATTAATAATAAATAAATATTCACGGACAATTCACACATCACACTCTAGTCCCGAACTAAGCAGAGCTTGTATTATGGGAACTAGATTGCTGATAGAATATTTAGCAGCGGCGCTGCTAAATATTCGCGCGCCAGGATATGCGCCAAATATGCGCGCCAGGATAGGAAATATTAGCAAAAGATGGAGTGTGATGGGGTAGAAAGTGGATAAACCCCCCAGACTAAGTAGCTATAAAGCAATACACTTATATTTCATTTTATTGAGGAAATAGAGGCTATTCTGGACGGAGATTTATCCCAAGATGCGCACCCGGTATTCGGGTCTTCTCATCCGTTAACACAGTAAGATCAGTTTATTTTCAATATACCACAATATAGTAGTTAGGTGAATCACTTGTCAATTGGCATGTTTCACATAAGTAGCCTCAATTAGCATTAATAATAGAGCTTATTAAAGCATGTTACAACATTGCAGCATGAATAAATAGCGCGTGTGCATTCTCTAATAGCAATCATCATAGCATCATACCTTGCTCTGTTTGATAAGCGAGATGGCAGTGACGAGAGTTTCGATGGCGGACGCGTACTCCCCGGCGGCGGCGTCGCTAACCGCGCGCGCGATGGCGCTGGACGAGACGGTTCTGTTGCGAGACATCACCTCCTCGAACTCCGCCTCGGAGATGGCGGGCATCGGCGGGTGGGGGTGCGGCGTGGGGGGCGCGTGGTGCGCGCGCGCCGGCTCGAGAGATGGGGGATAAGCCTGCAAACATTCCGTTGGATTCCGTTTGATCAAACTACACCCAGAGTCAAAGGTCGCTCGGCGTGGAAGATCTTCCCTTTTCGTAGGAGATACCACACCTATCTCCACATACTTGTTTACATTTTGTTTACTATAGTCAAAGTCAAAGATTTTTTTATTCAATAAAATCACAAGGATCATTTAGAATCGTCTTACATAC
This sequence comes from Ecliptopera silaceata, assembly GCA_932527185.1. Classification (NCBI taxonomy): domain Eukaryota; kingdom Metazoa; phylum Arthropoda; class Insecta; order Lepidoptera; family Geometridae; genus Ecliptopera; species Ecliptopera silaceata. The sequence continues at coordinate 6,354,809 of OW052211.1, forward strand.
TAGGTGATTCTAGGTGCCAGTTCCATGCGACCAGAGCCTAGAAGAACGGGCAAGAAACTTACGGCCTGGTTCCTACCGTTCTTTTATATGATCCTTCTTACAAAGAATTACAATTAAACTAAATTAAGTACTGAAGTTACTTTATAACAAATATAAGAGTCAGTTATCTAAGTTACCTGTGGTGGTCTTCCATAGGGCTGTCGTCCCGGCGGCGGGCCCTGCGCGGGGGGCGGCGCGCCGTGCGGGGGGTGTCCGTAGGGGGCGGGGCCTGGCGGGAACACTACACATTACTTTACAAAAGCTGTCCCACACATAATAATATAATAAATAAATATAAAATAAAAAGCCTTTTATTTCTTGCTTAAAAATTACTTACATATAACATGAAAAAAAAAGAAAACTAATAATATAGAATAATTTTAAAAAGTATAAGTGTAAATTCTGTTTTTTCTTTTGCGATTTGTATATTTACTTTTTTTTTGGCAAGAACCCTTTCGGTGAAGGGTTGAACTTACATTATCTAAGAACTTATCAGACAGTTAAATTCAAGAAGGATTCAAGAGCAATTTACACACTAGTAGTATAGACATTTTACAAAAGCTGTCTCACACATAACTTATTATTTAAGAGGTTATCACACTGCCAAAGGACATTATTCAAGAGCAATTTACACACAATTAGATTTTAGATATTATAATAAGATTAGATAGATAAGAACAAAAATATAGCCAACATGTGAAATGTTATTTAATTCATATCATGTTTCTTATATCTAAGTTTTATCCAACCTCCAGCTATGATATAAAATCATAGCTTAAAAGTTCACTTGTTGAAATAGGTTAGTTCTTTTGCGTATTCTATGGTATATATACTTTTATGCAAATAAAAACCCACTGTCTTAATAAAAATAATGTTTTTAGATTCCATTTTACGATTGCGAGATAAATTAACAGTGAGATCTGAGCTTCCAATGGTTTGCAAGCTTCGTAAGTATAGTTACCCGTGTTAGTGTAAGTTACGACGTATAGTTACCCGTGTTAGTGTAAGTTACGTAAGTATAGTTACTCGTTTTAGTGTAACTTACGTAAGTGTTAAGTTACCCGTGTTAGTGTAAGTTACGACGTATAGTTACCCGTGTTAGTGTAACTTACGTAAGTGTTAAGTTACCCGTGTTAGTGTAAGTTACGACGTATAGTTACCCGTGTTAGTGTAACTTACGTAAGTGTTAAGTTAACCGTGTTAGTGTAAGTTACGACGTATAGTTACCCGTGTTAGTGTAAGTTACGTAAGTATAGTTACCCGTGTTAGTGTAACTTACGTAAGTGTTAAGTTACCCGTGTTAGTGTAAGTTACGTAAGTTTTAAGTTACCCGTGTTAGTGTAACTTACGTAAGTGTTAAGTTACCCGTGTTAGTGTAAGTTACGTAAGTTTTAAGTTACCCGTGTTAGTGTAAGTTACGTAAGTGTTATAATTACCCATGTTAGTGTAAGTTACGTAAGTTAAGTTACCCGTGTTAGTGTAAGTTACGTAAGTGTTATAATTACCGGAAGGTCCTTGTTGCGGCGGCGGCGGCCCGCCGGGTGCCGGCTGCACGGGCGGCTGCTGGTTGAAGAATGCCGGGTTCACGTGCGGAGCTGGGGCACCTGGCCCGACACCTGGACAAGATTATGATAATAAATAAATTATGCTGGACAATCCACACAACATCATCTAGCCCCAAGCTAAGCAGAGCTAGTGTTATGGGTACTAGAAGACTGACATACTGATGTGGCGACCGATGTGGCGCGGCGGACGAAGGTCCGCCTGCGATGCGGAAGGTTGCGGGTTCGATTCCCGCCTTGGGATAAATGTTTGTACGATCTGCAAATATTTATTCCGGGGGTATTATTCCGGGTGTTCTGGGTATTTTATATGTATAATAAAAAATATCTATCTATGTAATGTATTAAGTATGTCAGTCTTCTAGTATCCATAACACACAAAGTTAGCGTGGACTTTATGTCATCATTGCGTATGGTAGGTAATCAATACTTCAAGTCACGACAACTTTTTATAAGATAGAATGTAGTATGATATGCCTGATAGAATGTAGTACCAAAACAAAATAAACTTTTTTCTTTCCTTCTTTCCATCTTTCCATGTTTGTTTCTTACCGGGATGTTGCGGCATGGGCGCGGGGGGACGCGGCGGGCCCTGCTGGTGCGGCGGCATCTGGTGCGGCGGCATGCCGGGGCCCGGCTGCTGCAACTATTATAAACAAATAACATTATAAAGAGGTAAAGTTTGTGTATTTGTTCAATTGTAAGGGGTAATATCGGGATCTACTGAACCGATTTTAAAAATTCTTTCACTAATAGATTGCTGATTGTCATATTATGCTATATAAAAAACCGAAAAATAAAAAGGCTTTTACGTGGTAGTCCGTTTTGCAAAGTAATTTGGAGAAAAAACGGTGAAAAATTATGCCCAACGAAGTGGGCACAGGTCAGCTAGTAAATAAATATTCATGGACAATTCACACGTCACACCCTAGTCCCAAACTAAGCAAAGCTTGTACTATGGGAACTAGATTGCTGATAGATGGTAAGCAGAGCTACTACCAACTGAGCTGCGACGCCTGTCATATTATACATACTTGGGCACTCTATTTATAATAAAAATCAATCATCATCAACCTATGTCGGTCCACTGCCGGACGTAGATTTCTCTCTAATAAATTAATAAATTCTGTTGACCAATTCGTTCATCATCATCCTTAAGGCCAAACCAAATCGAACTTTTGCCAATATTATTTATAGCATGCTGATCGCTAAGAGAGCGTGATTTTGGTTCACAGGAATGCACCCTGCTAGTGATAAGTCTGTACCTCTACCATGAGATGTCTCAGTAAAATCGCCTGACTTTACTACAGTAGTTACGTCAATATTAGTATTACGAATTTTAATACCCAACTATCCGATAGAGGCGCTGTACAAATATTCATACATTTTTTTAACTACAGACGCTAGCGAGTGTAGTAAATATAGTATAGTAAAAACTCATGGTAGAGCTACTGAAGTATAGTATATGGTACTAACAGCATGCGGCGGCGGCATCTGGTGCGGCATCTGGTGCTGCGGCGGGCCGTACTGCGGCTGCTGCGGCGGCATGTGCGGGCCGCGCGGGCCCCACTCGGGGCCGGGCCGCGGCCCGCCGCCGCGCTGCATCTGCGCCGGAGGACCTTGGAACTGCGCTCGGAAGTTCTGCTGGAAATACATTCACTATGCATTAATAGTTCCGGAATAGTAGTGGTTCTTAAACTTGATTGAAATCCGTCGATAAATAACGCTCCAGAAAACTACCCCCTTTTCTCCCGCCCACCTTTTTGGTATTTTTGCATTATTTTGTGTAGAATTTTCTAAGTGCGCTGGAAACACCAAGGAACAGGAAAAAGAAAAGGGAAATAATCAGTTTAAAAATGCGACCTGTAGGCGAGAACAGACACACAGAAGGCCAAGAGCATTTTTGGCTAATTTTGAAACTGACACGCTTTACTCGCATCGCTCGCTCTGCCGATTAATTCTACAACCTAGGTTTACCTGCATTGGGGGTCGGTGACCCGGCGGCGGTCCCTGATGGGGCGGCGGCCCCTGGTGTTGCATATGGTGCGGCGGCGGAGGGCCCTGGTGCTGCATGTGGTGCGGGGGGTGGTGGGGCGGCCCCTGCGGCGGGCCGCGCATCTGGTGGTGAGGGCCCCCACCCGGACCCATCATCATACGGGGCCCATTGGGACCGGGGCCGTTGGGACCTCCGAAGAAATCTGTTGATGGTTTTGCACTTAGACCAGGTATCGAACGACGTTGAATGATATGTATAGTTCACAGGTCGTCATACTTCTAGTAACTTATGAAATATTTGAAAACACTTTTCACGAAAGAAGTCACTATGAATTCATAGTAAAGATAGATAGGCGTTTGAAGTAACGGTAGGTTTTATTTGAGCATAGCCTTGTAACATTATATCATAGATTGATTCATTAGCCGTACTTCAGTCCTTAGGGTATCTTGAGTAGGTAATATCACACTGACGACTCTAGGTAGTCGTGATGTTAACAATCTACTGCAAAGTCTACAGATTTTGATTTGAATCCCTCTTAGACCTTACTTAGGTACTCGAAAACCAGGGACGATGTCTGCTAGTGAAAAAGTTGTGACTCTGGTTATATTCAAATCGAAATACGAAATTAGAGAGACAAAAACATTAAAAATGTTTTCATGTAGGGGTGCGGCGTACAGGGAAGTCAATGCCCTTAAGCCAAATAAGCGTCTGTACTATTGCCCCTGAACTTTACTGAACTCCCATAGTAGCCCCACTGAACTCAATATTTTGGTGCCCTAATCATGTTCGGATCACACTTTTAAGTCCCAACGAGTCAGACCAAATCCTGTCATACTGTAGCTCGTTGGGATTATTTTTCCCAACGAAGATAAGTTTCAAACGTGTTACACTTTTGTAAAAGTGTGACTGGATTTGATGCGACCGCACCTATTTAAATAGACGGACTGTAACCAACATGAAGCATTAGTTTACCTCCCGGATGTGCACCAGGCGGGCCCCCCGGATGTCCCGGTGGTCCCCTCATTCCTCCGGGACCGTTATTCGGCCCTGGGGGCGTTGACCGCGTCTTCGACTGGCTTTCAAACTGGTTCAATGCCTGTGGAACAGTTTACCCTGAATACCTACTCTTATGAGTCCATACTTCTTGGAAACTATTACTGACTACGTGTAGTAATGATTATCATTTTACTAATGACGACTTTAAGTTTAAGAGTGTCTATAAGTTAATTGTTTTTTTCTTCATTATTTAACAATGAATTCTACTAATATCAAGATTTTGCGACATTTGCCAGCGAAAAGTTTAATTGGCTACATTTGTCGCCCATATAGATATGCGGAGTTATCCAGTGCTAGTTTCGCGGACTTATCTAGACGTTATGTAAGTACTTATATGTTTCCACCAAAAATAATACAGCCAATGGCATAAGCTCCAACATTAAAAATAACCCATTAATAGGCTTTTGAATTAGATTTCTTGGGTGCTTAATTTGATAACATACTGTGCAGCTTCCAATAAGAAAAATAACGGCCTACATTAGATTTAGTTTCAAACTAAGTAATAGTACTATAGGAACTAGATTATGGATAATACTTATATATCCGTCTACTTTGTTCCTTCTAAATACATAGAAATACCCAGATATTTACCTGTTTCGTGGGTAAAGTGACCACGGGGTGCTGGCCATGAATGTCTTTTTTGGGCAGACGGTCCAGTACCATCCGCAAAGACTGGTCCGAGCCCAGAGATATGACGCAGAACCCCTTCGACTGTCCATTCGCCCTATTCTCGAAGAACTTAACATCTTGGAAGTCGTTCACACCCACATCCTGTACTGCGTTGGCGATGTCTTGATCCGTGGCCCACTGAAAAGGGTATTTCGAAACTAAACCAACTGCCCAAGCCGTATTGAACGAGCGGTCCATTGTAATACGCATGCTTACATACCTCGTTTGTTTCCAAATCTGATCGACCAAACCTTATCTAAAAATGCTAATGCCTTAAATTAATCATCAAACTGATCAAGATATAACTCGCGTTTAAGAGTTGTTGGAATACGATACTTGACTCGTTGGGTATAAAATCGCGAAAATAATGATACGAAAGAAGCTAAAAATGTGTGACTAACTTTAAACGTCCCTCCCAATCTGGCCTGACATTCCCGAACTGTTTTCTAATACCGATTAGCTGCAGCTGGCGTGAAGTGATGATGACGTTGGGATAAAAGAAAGAGTTTTCTTTGCAACCATATTTTTATTGTCATCTTATTTTAGAAATATCACAGATCAATCACCATCATCAAATATAGATATTATTGTTAAAGGCAGTACACGCACTGCTAAGAACTTACAAGTGGCGCTTTGTAATTCATTAACAAAAGTTTTATATTCCTATTTACTACAGTAACGAACTCAAATGGGATTAAATTAGGCAATTCAATGTACATTTTACTTTTATGATAGTTTCATAGATTGTAGAATTGACAGGATAGATAATATTTTGCATTATTTTATAACGACATAATTTTAATTGCCAATTTATGAAACATAAAAAAACAATTTCTGAAGGAAAACATGGGTATAACGAATTTAACATAGCCAAAGTATGACAGAATATTTGACTCCCGACACACTAACGTTAATAATAACACAATCATGTCGATAATAACGGTAACATTTGTAGTCTAAACAAACAATTTTTACCCGTACAATGTTTTTGACTATCTAAACATTGGCCTATACCTTGAACCAGAGACAGCATGATAATCTCACATAGTATGCTGGCATTAGTTTTAACAAACAGTTTTACAGCTAACACCCCAATAAAGTCAGATCTTAAAACTTCCAACTTGACTTAGTAATATGTAGTACCAAAAACAAACAATACCGAGAAAGTGTGATCAAATACAACCGTCACTATAATAATAAATAATAAAAAACAGCGTAAATAACAACAAAATAATAATATAGAACATAACTACAGACAAAATCAAGCTAAAATTATCTTACCTCTGAACCTGATGGAAAAAACATTAGTATGTTAACAAAGTAATTTGCATATTGATGAATTATTATCAATAAAATCATGCGATATCAACCCAATATCGATTTTATGACAAGCATTTAGGGGCTATTCCCTGTCCAAGACGCCATCATCAATGATTAATTAACACATGAACAAAATGTTGTGGCATTTTTTATAGTTATGGTGGTACAGTAACATCCCACAGAAAACCCATAAATAACTAAAACAGAGGCTTTGACAATTGTCAATTTTATACATTTATTTTTAAATAATTAAACTTTGATGAGGGCCACACTGAACAGGGAGGTTTAACTGGAGGTTTAAGAAGCAAGTTATTTGCTACACATGGTATTTAAATGGTAATTTTGTACCTAGATTAAACTAAGTAATATATATACTGTAACAAAACGTTAGAGTGAATCCCTTATTTTTTTTACTTATTAAATATCAAAAAAATGTTGGTGCTTAATTAAATACCTTTCTGTGTTTCAAAGTTTGCAGTGTAGTAGTTTAAAATGTTGTATCAGACAGATATATAATAATTTTATACATAAATTATATACAATTATATATGACCTCTCGTCGCCACTCATCATTCACCGTCCATACTACATCAAATTCAAACAAACATGCATTCAAAACCTTGTCAATATTATGCAAATTATTGTAATTATAATAACATAGTAAGTTCATACACTATGAACAAAAATTATGTTCAAGAGATGTTCACATTATTTATGGTTTGTACATTCTTTAATGACAATACAATGATGAAACTAAGATTAATAACATCCAATCCCACTGCAGCCAAACTAAGTACTGGTTTTTTTAATGACGTCCTATTTTATTGTATGAGCGTTTGTTTCTCTTTTCTGGTTGGCTAGCAGTGGGATCTCTTTCAAAGAGCGATTATAGATTAGACAATTTTGCAGCTCGTAAAAGTGAATTTTAACAATCAAGCAAATATGCGTTTTTCTAACCCTGGCCGTAAGCATGTGTACGGACGAAGTCTTCAAATAAAAGCGCATTTGCTAGTCAAAATTCACTCTTGTGCGAGCCGCTAAATCACCTGATCTGTAGCCGTTCTTAGTCTACTGAAAAACTAAAGATGTAACCTGTACTTTGAATTATTTTTATTAAAATAACTTCTACGCCAAACTCTTGATAGAGAGCTGATCAACGTTAGTTTGCATTACAATTATAATACAGTTTAATTCTATCTATCTAAACACCCACCAGCATTCTATTCTATAATTCTACAGTACATAGTACAAGTGTACAAACCATAAATAATATATTTCCGAGTAAAGCTACATTTATATTTAGCGTGTCGTGTTGTGAGGCGTCATACCGTTATCGGTTTACATTTATTATGGTGATATTAATGGATTGTGACGTAATGTGTTGAGATGGTTTCGTTGTGCCGCATCAGAAGCGATTCCGATCTGCGTCAGAGCGTTAAGGAGCCCTGGGAGGAGCCGCGCTACTTTATTTAGACAGTGTACGACTATAGATTTCAAATATTGTCAGAGGACGCCAGGATACGGCACACTGATGTGAGGACTATTCGTCAGAACACACGACACGACAGTCAAATATAAATACGGCTTGTGAGTTATATTTCCTTGTTTTTATTACTGATCAATTAGATAAGGTTAAATAAAATAAACAGTTTTATCGTAATTTGGACAGTTCCTAAAGACAATCAAGGTGGTTAGTTGGATTTAAGTGACTAGATTTTTTGATACATAATTGCCTCGAGCAGAATATTAACAAATACCGCTCAACTTGAGCATCCTAAATGGATCCATGGTACATAATGGATTTTATAGGTCTATAAAGACAGCTTAAAGTGTCTGTCTAGTCCAGTTGGGAATACTATCATTCTCGCTATAAGACTAGAAGTTACACTAGAAAAATAGTTTTCAAAAACTATGAAGAAACAGTAGGTTGATGTGTAAATTTAAAAAGAATAACAATCAGTAAGCAGCTTGGACCTAAATAAATATTCTTGAATTGACATTAGCCAATGAAAAAGTATTAAAATAAAATTAATGAACATCATTCGGAATATACATGATTGTATTGTCAAGTGTTGATAATCCAGCACAAGCCATACAACCAAAAAGAAATATATCTTAACATAATAAAAGATTTAGTGACATTGAAGCAAAAGCAAGATCTCTTTGAGCCAAGCTCTGGCCAGTGATAACCTTATCAATAAATTCATTATTCTTTAAAAAAATAATAGAATTCAACTCGATATATCCAGTATTATATGCATTGCATGCATCTATATTCATTTTACATTACATAAAGAAAATATCTTTTACAAGTTAAACACAAATCGTTTAAACCATAATTACTACCATCAAAGAATAAACTCTTGCTTTTGCTTTTAGAAAATAATATGGATACCGCTCAATCTGTGTTTTAAACTTAAGTGAAAAGTACTTTCCTCTTTAGTAAAAGTGTCCATTTTACATAGCCAGATTTATAAGTTTTTATTGTAGATATTTCACAGATTAAACTCTATCCATATTTAACCTCATATTTACCTTACTTCATAAAGAAGAAAGGATATTTAAGAGTACATGTGCTACAACAATTTGATAAAATAAATGGTAGAGCCCAGATGGATATACAGATAATATAATAGATTGTAGCATTATGTTTAAGACTATTTATTGGAGATAACAGCTCAATAAATACCTATTCATTGTACAAAAACATGGATGTACAATTTTAGGACTTTATACTAAAACCATTTCCATTCCTTTGATACTTTTTATAAGTTTTTTAAGGTACAATCATTAAATTTATTCAATTTTATATGATAAAATACATAATCTTAGTAGGTACATTCCACAAAAACAAAATAAATTAGTAACAATGATTGATACTAGTAAATCAGTGATTTCAGAGATAATATAACAATTGACCATATTAATATACCCATTTTAAGTAACCGGGTCTAGAAAAAGTAGACATTGGCAAATTTTATACAATATTTTGAAAAACCCTAGACATGATTTTATTTTAATTAGTTGCTTTACTGTAATTAATCTTATTAATTATTATGCATAATATATTCTAATAAAACTTTTGATATGATTACAAGCAGATAAAGATAAATTTATACTATAAATGGGATATTGTATAAGAAATTATGTTTATATTTAATTCAAAAATAATGCTTATTAAATATTTCCGTTAACATTTATGTAAATATATGTAAATAGGCTCTACCGATATATTTTTGTGTCCATGAAGTAGCACATGTAAAGTCCGCAATAACAACAGAAATTGTAATTTTTACAATATATTTTATCCAAATTAAGTTAAAAGTATGAATTGATGAAAAATTATGTTTCTGTTGTTTATGAGAATTTAATATAAACCTTAACATCTAAATGTAGATAATCTAGAAGAAACCAAATAAAATATCAATTACTTTTAAGATTGTCTGCCATAATTTATTTATTGATTTTAAGCAATTTTATTCGATTTCTTTTGTTTTAATTAAGCCTGCTATTGAATTTTATTAAAATACTAGTTTGACATTAACCTCTAAATGATCTAAAAATATCTAATAGTTAAATAAAAGCTCACTCAATTTAATAATTTGTCTAAATTGCGAGATTGCAATGTATAGTCAATTATAAGTTTTGCAGGCTAAGGTATATATTAACATTTAATTGTTTATTTAGAGAGGCTAATAATTAATTGATAAATGTGTTGATTGATTTGTTTGATAACAAAGAGAGGTTATTAATGAACACCTAACCTACAAATTCAATCCACTGTAAATATTTTATTCTTAAACATTACAATACCCAGTATACCTTTGAATATGTTGATTATATCTTTACAATGTTATAATTTCTAGCATATTTCAATCTGTACAAAACAATAACAAGCATACTTGTCTTTTAATTACATTTTACAAACCGAAATAGAAAAATCAATACTCCTGCCTACATGTAAGACCGTTCATTCAATAGCAGGCTTAGGATATCCATTCTTGCCTTTTATTTTCCAGACAAGAACAGAGATCTAAACAAATATTCTATATTTACATTACAAATAGGTAATACAAAATCGAGTACGAACCCAGGTCAGATTGCCGATGTAGAGCTGGAAGCGTCGGCCATGATGCCCGTGGCTCGGCCCATTGTGGTAAGAGTTGTTTCCGTTCTGCTCCTCTGGAGGGTGATGATTTCCTCCGCCGGAGTTCGGCGGTCCGTCGTCTTCAGGCTTCACAGGAGGCGCTGCGATCACGTCATCGTACAAATCCACGTTCTCACCACCAAACTCATCCTGAAAAATGCCGGACAAGCGTCGTCATAAAACTAAGCTTTTACAATTTATACAAATACAAAATATATGAACCTGAAATATTTACCTGCAAATAATGTAAGTTAGTACACTAAAAATAGAACAATCACTCTCACCTGGCGATTGAAATCTGATTCAATATCATCGGCGTACAAATCTATATCGACTCCTCCATCCGCCATTTTGCGTTAGATTGAGTTGCTTTTTTTTCGCTTGGGATTCGGCAACCTAGCAAGCCAGTGATGTGCCACTTCCGTTCTGTACGCTTGCTCGGTTGTTATATTGTTACCGATTCACGATGTAGTATATTTGTGATCATAACAAGAATATCAAAATGTTCATATCGACTATAAAGTTTGGCTTCATATTAAATAATGTTCATATCGACTATAAAGTTTGGCTTCATAATAAATAATCTGTATGAGTATGACATTATAATAATTAATATATAATAAATGAAATAGTGGAATGCTTATTTAGCTAGATATCTATCAATCTAGAATTATTATGTTTTTATTTTCATATCACAACACAATACCGTAACAAATTAGGGGAATAAATAACTTATTCATTAGTTGTACAGGACAAAACTTTTTTTGCGAAATAAATATAAATAAATATTCACGAACATTCCACACATAACGCTCTAGAACCTGTGGGAATATTTCTGTATTATTTTTTTACAATACTACATGCTTTTAAGGAATAACAACTGTTTTAGGCGTGGCCCATGCTCCGTAGAAAATTGCCCATTCTCCTTTAAATTGTTCTAAGCGACAGCACTAGAGAAGTTCCGGAAATAAACAATGCCAACATTGAGATGATTAAAGACACAAGTGTTTACAGCGCACAATAAATATTTTCTAATATCTACATTTTAAACTGGCAGCTCTGTTCTATAATTATATATAAAATATATTTGTTGCATGTTAAACTGCTAGATGGCAGTGCTGGTCAGCGTGGTGAATAAAAAATGCATAACAACGCCATCTATGTCTTATAAAATTAACTTTTTTGAAGTAATTTGGATTCAGTTCTGCCACTGATGTACTAGTCAGTGTCGTCATCTAGGCGATTTTATTCGAACTATGTATGATGTTTAAAACAGACATGCGCGGCGCGGGTAGAGGGGCAAGGGACGTCACCCACCACCACCCCTCGCCATTTTCCGTCAAGCGAAACTCAATCAAGTTTGCTTCTGTCAGTCGCTGTGTTTGTGTATGGTGTTGTGAAAAATTATCTGTGTTGATGTATCTCAATGGGAAATCGTGCTGATTACGATTCCAAACGATGGGTCGGTTATTGTTTTTGTGGCTCTAATGCATCTCCTGACCAGTGATAATGGCCAAGTGATTGGCTGAGTGTAGTGTTTGTGTTTAGCTGGGCTCTCACGGCAACAGTGAGATCCTTTCCCTGGATAAATCGTCCTGAAGACGTGGAACTTCGGCTACGGAAGGTGATCCATGATGTCTGCGAAAAACATACCAGGAGATAAGGTAAACAGCTTGCATTCTTGATGACCTGCCGTCGTTACCCACAGTTTGAACGTAGCTAGTAAAGGTCATTCGTTTTTTAGATCCGTCTCCTTTCTCTTGAGGCGTGGGCAAAGTGTGCTCGCTAGGAATGTTATTCACTAACGTTTACAATGCAATACGCGATAGATTTTGCTACACAAGTTAGTAGAATGTTTGTTTACATAGATTTTTATCATGCACAATTCAACTATAACCACTACCTACCCAGAAAAAATATTGTAATACCTACCAAATTAGAATTCGTTGATTGCTTGATGTAGGTCAGCGACCCACCATCATCTGTTTGGGTTCTACAACATTTTCCTCAATCATATCACGGTACAGCATAACACCATAATACACAACCATTAGTTAGGAAGTTCACTTTAAAATAATTTAATTTTAGTGCATATGTCCTGTCTTCATGTCCGTCCATGTTGTCTATTTCATCAAGTACTGAAAGCGATCTCTGTGGTTTACAGAGATAGTTTGGTAGAGAAAGCTTTGAAGTTACTATGTACGATCAAAAAAGAAAAAAATACAGACAGAATATTCATCTAACATAATTGACACCCAACATTTTTAACTTAAATACCTAGATAGGTAGGTATTATAATTCATATCAAAATTAGAACCTTTAAGTAATTAGTAAAAGATTAGTTGTTAACAAAGTTTTTATCCAAAGTCATTCAACGGAAGGTAATCCAACTAGGTAACTCAATGGTACTATATGGCTTAATTTCATTTTCATTTTCAGCCTGTGGTGTCCCACTGCAGGGCAAAGGCCTCCCTTCCTATATGGCTTAATACATTAGATTTATCAGAGTAGAGAACTTAGACCTTAAACTTAGTTCATATATTTATTTATCCTGTACTATAACTTATGTTATCTTAATACACAGTTTTACAGTAAATGATTCTAATGCTTATAAGTTACAATCATAAGTTCAATCCAAAGTTGAAAAGCTCATTTATTTTTTGTCCGACACAAAACACACTTAAATCTTACTATTTTTAAGAAACTATATAAGTACATAAAATATAAGACATCTAGTTTTAATCTGCATGTTAAAAATACTGTTTTAGGAATGTGAGTCTAAATGGGCTAGATTAAAAAAATTCATAGACCCAACTAGCACACACAGACACTGTGGACTTGCCTAAATTAAGTATGTACTTATTCATTTCATTTTTCTAATCCTTTCTTAGTTATATTTTTTGGTTTATAAAAAATTGTCTATATTGATCTACTATTTAGGAATTGATATACATAGAGTAATGACCAGTTCAGAGACATTAAAATACATAATAATAAATTGGTATGGGAAAACTTAAATTTTAAAAATTAATAATTTTAAAAAGTCGTAGAACAAATGTTGTTTATATTGAAGTAGAGAAGCTTCCTGCAAGAGGTGATGCGCTAATTACAAATAACCCTGTATTATTAGCTCAGATATTTACTGTTTTGAAGATATTACTATGATATTTGTTCGAGATTATAAATATAAGTACCTACTTAAATAATAATAAATTATAAAAATGTTGAGAGTACATTAGGTAAGTAAAGGGGTTATACCCTGTAAATATTTTTTCTCGGAAGACTATAGCCTGCCTAGAAAAACTGGTTTCAGGGGAAGACTTCTTGTTGTCTACCCTTCCTTTTCCCCAAGTCACGACTCCCGACGCAGGTACCGGATATCTATAGTTTAACCAAATAAAGTAATAGATTTAATTCGCCACTTTCTTTTCATACTGTCAAACACACCAAGGCATTTACAACAATAAAAAATGTTATGTACTCTTATATTTGGAGGCGTCAATGAACCATCTGAGGGCTGAGCACGAATAAATGTGACAATCGCAACCTTAAAATATTTAAGATACACTGCGCGCTAACGCTACAACGATTGACAGGAAAGTTGATATTGACACGCAGTGTATCTCAAATACACCACTGTTTCGATATGTTTACGATAGTCACATGTCATGTATTCGTGCATTCCTTCATTTACGCCGCATCGCCTACGCAACGTTTTACCAACACAAATTGTCGCGATTGACAATTACCTGGAAGATGGTATGTATCTATTTAAAAAAAAACAAGTGATGGTTCAAGATTCCATCTGATAAAAGCAGTACCTTAAACTCCACACTAGGTTGGAAGAAAATGCTAATTAGCATTAAGCTCGCATCTATACTTTATTTGTCCTATAATTTTCGAATCTAATAGTGGTGACCTCAGACGGTACCAATACATTTTCCTATAGAACACGCTTCAATAGACGTAGTTAGCTCAGTTCTGGTGTACCTGCAGTGCTAGAAACATCCTATAAACCGTAAAGCAGTAATGCTGTCCTGTTTGATCAGCTGCCATCGTGATGAAGCCCTGTTATATTAGCAGATGGGCCTTCCATTAACCTAAAGTTACCATCGCCCACGTAAACAGGTTTCAAATGCAAACAAAGCCGCGGTCGCTACACTATAAGCCTATGAATCAGGTCAAAGTTAAACCGCTATAAATTTCCAAATCTACTGCCTTTTTCTTAGGTTTTTTCTTTTCATTCGCACAATGGGGTCAGCTTGTCTTTTCAGGCTTACTTTTGATCTACTATGTAGATATGTTTTTTAGTTTCGTTTCATCCATTTCGTAAAACATTTGAACGAATGTATTTTTAATTACGTGTGATTAATTGAATACCATGGATAAGCTTATATTATCGAACCCACACGTATCTTCTTCAGCAATCAAAAATTACGTCAAGACAAGACCGACCTATCTCAATCAAATACTCGGCTGCTAGGCTTGGTCTATCCGTTTAGTTGTAAAAAAACTTCGGTCACATTGACAGAATGACGGATAACCCTGGAAAGCTTATTTTATACTGGTTACTGGTAAATTGGAATAGAAAAGGTCGCGAGGTCAAAACCTAATTCGATTCTCCGATCAGACCCAGTCGTCTGCAAATTCTGCAATACCCTTTTTTTACGTTAGGAAATCCATCATGGATACCTACTTGTTGGAGCAAACTGACTAAAACATCACGATCCGTCGGACACTTCTGCCAGGGGATGCGAGTGCGCGTTAGCATTATTCCGCGAGTCTGTTATACCTTGCACTTAGACGTGGAAGCAAACGTGTGGCGTATCATCCTCTGGAGAAGAGTACTGTTTGATTATCACGATCTTCAGATATATGAGGAATCGAAGAAGGTGGAGTTAAGCTGGTCACACACGAGCGTTCCAACAAGACAAGTGGCTTGGTAGCGCGCCAATGGAACGACGTGTATGGCAAACCCCGATCATGATTATTTTCTTCGTCGCTCCAATACCGCCCGTCTTCGCGCTATGCCACTCCATTTGGAATGGTCGTGTGTGATCAGCTTTAGAGAACAACATATAAAGCAGGTCTTAAAAAAATACCACATCAATACCTAGTTGGTCTAACTCATACCACGGACAACTCACGCGACTCAGATGTATAATATTTATATATTAAGAATCTGTGAAACGGTCAAATTGGTTGAAATAGTCATCAAAGTGAATAGTACAGTACCCCGCTACAGTAGTAGTATTTAATTTCGATAGGTACCATCTTTTTTCGCAACTCGCTATGTAAACTGTGCTGTCCAAATATTTACTAAGCTAGCACAGAAGCGCGCAGTGCACTGCAAATTAAACGGCAAAACGTACAGTCGGACGATCAATTAGTCTGGTCTGGTTGTATTTAATTCACCTATCTAAGAACAAAGTAGTGTATGTCTAAAGATAATTTCACCGTTTATCGTTTTTTTACGAATCAGTAATAAAACAATGTAATTCCACTAACCTGAAATGAAATACTTTACTAAATTACTTATTATTTGTTAATGATGTTTTTGATGGCGGATGAAAGTTATTCCTGTTTCGTACTAATTAAATTTGGTCCCATTAGGCCGGAACATCGTTTTCCAATTTTCGTAGTATTTTGGACGTACATTTTAAAGGGTATCTAAAAATACATTTTGGTATGACACCAAAGATGGTGTCATACCATTATAAAGTTGAAATAAACATTATCCATCCACCATGCTCGGTATTTCTCTGATAGATCGAGTACGTAATACGGAAATCCGGCGAAGGACCAAAGTGGTGGATATTGGAGACCGTATAGCGAAACTCAAATGGAGCTGGGCAGGACACTTGGCAAGATTTGGTGATGGCAGGTGGAGTAAGACCGAATGGTGGCCTAGTTGCCATACAGGGTAGGACCTGGATGCGAAAAGCCCAATTAAGGAAAGAGTGGCGTTTGAGGGAGGAAGCTTATACCCAGCAGTGGGCTAGTACGGGCTGCCTATGATGATGATGATGATGATCCACCAATGCAATTTTACCACTGGTTCTCAAGATGAGTGTTCTTCAAAACCGTCTTTTCATTAGCCAAACGACTTTTCTGCAATTTCAAGTAAGCTTAAAATAACGTTAGTCTAATAGGAATTAAATATTTTCTCTTTGAATTAATTAAAAGCTATCAATCTTTTTTTATTTCAACCCAAGGAAGAGAAATTGTGAGTGTTCATAATTATGAAAACATTTATGAGTGGATTTCGTATTAAAATTAATATCCTGGAGAAATATTAGGTGTAAGTTTACGATGTTTTAATTAAAATTACGCCAGTTTAATTTCTTTAGGCTACGTTGCTCTCTCTTTTATATATTTTTTTGTATATTTTTGTAACAAAGAAAAGTTGACCCCGCGTTAGATCCCCAAACGGGATTGATCTCATGACGTCTTAATATCCACCAACCAGTAGCCGCTGCAGATTTAGCGTCGTTTCCATGACCACAATAAGCTACCAGGATTTTTAGGTGTGTTCCGACTACTGCTTTGAACATGACCTGGGATTAATTAATATAGATACAAAGTCGCTAAACATGGTCTAGGATAAAAACATAGATACAAAAGGCGCTACTCCTTATTCGGATACCAGCTGCCTTAATATAGTCAAGAATAAATCACAGTTCAAAATAGCAGTTCGTTCAGGTAGGTCACAGTGTCATGTGCTTATTATTCAACAACGACCTGAGGTTAACGATCCGCAATTATGACGAGAGCTCTCGCATCCCAACAATGGACATTTAACTGTACTTACTTCTTCACGCTGACTGTACCTCCGCCGTTGCTAAATGCTGCCACGGATTAATGGCAAAAGGTACAAACTAGCTTTGTTTCGTGTCACAAAAAAGTATCAAATTAGGTGAAAATTATTTATTCAAGAACAAAGTAAATTGTGATGTCGCAAGATCATTTAAAATCGTGTTTCGTACTACGTGATTAGGAGTACCTTCAGCGTTTGAGGAACGGACAAGAAACTTACGGTCCATGTTCCGTTATTGTATGTTATTTCATGTTTCGTTTGGAAACGATTTTTTTTTTGTTGAGAATGTTTTCGTCTGGGTTCAGCTATTTCTGTTATCGTAATGTGCTATGTGACTTAAATAGAAGCGAGGTACAAACACCGTACCGACTTGCTCTAGATTTCAGATTTTTCCGCTTCATGGTGGCAATTTTATCGTGTTTCTAACGGTATGATGACCTCAGTTTTGTGGTTTTACCATGACACTTATTTTTGTGCGAATCAAATCGGTCAGATCGAACAGTGATCGGTAATGGGTTCGATCGGAGAACGCTGTCGAATCAGACACGATCTAGTTTTATGATTAATCGAATTTAGCTACATATTTAACAAGCTTGTAGGATAACTTGAAAGTCCGTTGTCATTCGTCTCATTACTCAGATAATAGATACAAGATATTTATTTTGCCAAAATAAGTGTTACAAACGTCTTAAAAAGTAGCGAGGCACTTAAAAACTTATTCACCTTTTCCAGATATCGCAATACCTACGTAGTGATCCAAATCTAGCGATGCATTAGTTTTAGGATTACTACCTCTTTGTTGTCATGGTTAAACGAATGGCTAAAGCCCCGATCCCGTATACAATACTCGTAAACAGTTGCTCAAACAATGCGGTTGGTAAGATAACTGAAAACTAACTAAATCATACACCTGCAAATAAATCAACAAACACACAATTAGAGTTCAGCTAATCACACTCAATTAAAATTCTACCGTACAGCAGTGCAACGCGTTATAAATTATAGTAACTTGTAATTTTGAAACGGCAGCACATCAAAGCAACACTGACGGCCGGTTTCTGGAAACCCAAATCACGATTGATCCGAGTTTGACACATAGTAATTATTCGATTTTTTCGTTGATCATCGTTCGAGAAACCGGCCGTGAGGGTTGAGCACGAATAAATGACAATCGTAAACGTATCGTATTTAAAATACATTGCGCGTTAACGCTGCAACGTTCAGCAGTAAAAGCTAATGTTGACGCGCAATGTGTCTGAAATAAGTCAGTTTGATACGTTTACGATCGTCACATTTATTCGTACGCACCCCCCTGGTTTGGATAGCGCTGCACATCGTCTTTTCATTCTATTTTAAATAGTTATAAAGACTAGAAAAACCAGGCATTTACTTTCTTTGTTCGTCTTCTTCGTGTCGACATTTCACCCTTGTTAAAGGTATCTTGCCCAAAAACGGGCTACGTCACTTTCAGGTATTTACCAGGTTTCATTCCATGACAAAAGTTCCCCTTAGCAACCTGAATAGTTTCGGCGCTGCTTCTTCGATATGCGACCCGAATGGGTGTGAGCAAAAACCGCACGTCTAATTTATGACTCGAATAATGATGCCTTTTGTTTATTATGATAAATGACCGCCACGGTAAGATTTAGACGTAAATTACCTCACGTATTACGTAACGTGATTTCACGGTAACAAAGGCGGCCTCCTGCCTTGTCGCGAGGTAGATTAAATAACCAGCTTACACGTCCTATGTACAACACTATATATCATAACACACATCACTATTTATCATAATAAAAAATAGATAATAAGAGAATAGACAGTGTTTTGTTTCCGCGCAGTACCGTACTAGACAAATCTAGTATTTTTTTTGTGACTCGCCCACAGACAAGCTCATAACACATATTATCATCATCATCATCGTAAACCTATAATGTAGTCTGTGAATAGGTACATATTATATTATTCGTATAGGTTACTGCTTTTACCATTCACACATACTAGATTCATTATTTTCCTGCCCTTATCCCAAGCTACTTCTTCCCCTCACTCCTATCATTCGTCTACTCAAAGTCAAATACAGTGAATTTCATTTATTACGACCTTGGTTGTAGCGACCATTTGCCTATAGCGACGTTAATTCTAAGTCCCTTGAATTTAATGCATAATTTAGTACAAAATTCATGTGGCTATAGCGACTTTGGATGTAACGCCGAAGTCGGGTGTAGCGACTGTTTTGAATGAGTCATTTGTAACAAATTCCTAGAAATCCCATGCAGATATTGCGACCGGAGTCGGCCGCCAAAGACACAAAGATTTCTTATATTTTGTTTACATCCACACAGATGGTCAACAAGTGTGGAATCTTTTACCTTTTGTTTATAGATATTAGCTACGTAGGTAGGGAAGCGTGTACGTTTCCGAATTAAATTTATGGTTCAGTTACAAAGTGATATTCTGAGTAGCAACTGGGTTTAGTTAACTTTTGAATAAGTATGGCTGCTATACGCTCATTCACTGTTAAAGAAAACGCGGAAATCATATACATGCATACGTGTCTGTATCTCTTTACCTTTGCCTGTAACGACTTCCGGATATAACGACGAAAATAGAGTGGTCCCTTCAATGTCGTTATACCCGAAATCCACTGTATTTCTTTATTCAATAAAATCACAAGGATCATTTAGAGTCGTCTTACATACTAGGTGATTCTAGGTGCCAGTTCCTCGCGACCAGAGCCTAGAAGAACGGGCAAGAAACTTACTCTAAAATAGCTATTCCCTAATTCATTTACACATACTAGTAGGTAGGTATGTGTATTCTACTAGACTAGAATATCACTAAGTTTTATTTCCATGGTGTCTGACCGCGGCTTCCAAAGATGTTGCAACTCGCCCACGTTCGCACATTGTACTTCGGGTTTACAAATCGATGGCGTATCATCATCAGTGTTGTGTAAACATTTGTAATGATGAAGAAAACATAATGCCGCAATAAATAAACGGTTTATCTGTGAAATTATTGTAGGCACTTTGAAAAGTAGGCTGGTGTTTTTACGATGTTAATTTAGACATATAAATACTAATTAAAAAAACTACTGACTACTAATTAATGGTAAGTACTAATTATGTAAGTACCTTGTTATTTTCTCTTAGTACTAAGTGCAAACCTCTCCTATTCCACAACACGCGTTTTTTTATTATGTATACATTGTCTTCTTCTTCACAAAGAAGAAGAAGATACATAAACTGGACTGAAGCAAGTTCTTACTCAACTTAAATACCCATGTTGAATTGCCGAGAGAGGTCATGAATCAGTTTTTTTTAATAATTTTATTGAGCCATTGTTGAGAAGTTACAATAGAAGAATAGATTACAGAGAGAAACTATAATACTGACGTTAATTCCTTTAAATCCGTCTGGAACTCTCAACCCCGAACAAACAGGGAAGTTTGATCGGCATCGCTTGATACTGAAACTAAAATAAACTTCATAAATCTATTATACTAGTTAGATTATAGCTAGAAATATAGTGAAGCCAACTCTGTTCAGTCGTGAGAGGCGACATATTACAGTTACACAATTGAAAATTGTGAAACAAAGCATACGATAGCGACGGACACGAAGCAAAACGAAGTGTTGTCATTACAGTCTGACCACACTAAGTATGCAGCAAAAATAAACAAACAGAATTTTGTAACTATAGATATTGAGGTAAGATGTGACCTTATTGAGGATTGTTCCATTGGTATTCATTAGAGACTTCGCGTGGTAAGACTCAAGTCAACAAATTGTTTGCAATGTAATATTTATGTTCAAATAGTTTTGGTATCTATTTCACATTTCAAGGTCAGACATGAAATGCTATAATGTGTGTCTGAACACGCACAGTACCGTCCACAAAGATAATTTTAATGAAAATAAACTCACACCTGTTTCTTTGATAAACACGACACGGTTCATATTATTAGAGAATATATAATGTTCAGGGACATTTCACACATCACAATCTAGTCCCAAACTAAACGAAGCTTGTACTATTATATGTATGTTAGCTATTGATAATTTCTAGACTTTCGTCTCCACTGAATACCAACGCTATATGAAATGAACCATTGATTTTTATGCCTTTTTTTTAACAAGTTATAGGCAAGCGTTTTACCGCGATCTCACCTGATGTAAAGTGACGATGCGGTCTACGATGTAGCACACTTGCCTAAAAGATACCCATTCACTCGTCTCTTAAAAATACCCAAATTGTAAGACTCATGGCTATTTATTTATTAACTTACAACTTTCCATCATTTATTAAACTAAAAAACTTTGTCCTTAAAAAGTTGACCGTAATCCCACTGTTTTCTCAAGGTTTCCTCCCGAGTCCTTGCAGAAAATGTTGGCGTCGACCCCGGTTACTCCCAAGAGGGATGCCTCCTCTTAACTTAAGGGATGATGCACCCCCTCCAGTTTTCACCTCGCTCGGCGCTCTCAAGCGTACCGATAAAGTGTATCAGACTTTTTTTTCGTTAAAAGACGTCTGCGGTTAATTCGAAAAGAGCACTTGAAAACACCCTTTGTTTTTGTAAACCATTCTCTTTAAAGTAGAACGACAACGGCTTTGTTTTCTAACCTTTTAAGAATTAGTGAGTAACGAGTTTTTCTTTGTTTCTTCAGAGTGATTAGATTCCCTTTGGAAATAATTAACCTTGAAATGGAAACGGTCTGATGGGACTAAGATGAAGAAATTATTGACGCTAAAACATTTATTTTCATCAAATTAATTGAGCAAGATAATGAAAATGGATGAGTTTTCAAGGATTTATTTGAGTTAGAGGTACTTACCTAATTTTACTTGACAAAAATATGGTATTCAAGTTTTATTATGATAGGCGTTACAGTTGATTTGGTACAGCTGCCTTCTGGCCTTTGAGTTCAGGAGCCCTAAACCTAGAACAAGCATTTGTGTAATGCCAAATAAAAGACATACGCGTACTTGATATTTTACAGAAATCTTGTTTCCATGTTCCACATCTTAGCTTAGTCCGGATTGAGTGAAATGATCTCTAAATTAATTTATAATTTCTGATCATACTACTCTCTGATAAGATAACTCCACCACATGATTAGCTTGTCTTATTATTCATTTCTATGTATGTGAACAATACCCTTTGTGGTCGGCTTGAACACAAAGCAGTGTACTTAGTAGCGTATCTTGAAACAAAAATTCTTAGAAAGTGTGAACATTCTTTGTTTATTTTATCGTTTCTGAGAATGTGACCAATGAACAGTAGACCCGGACATTACCTATATGCAGTTAGTTACATTGTTTACTACTGCTTTGTGTTAAAGCTCGTCAAGAGAAGTAACATGCAACTACAGGCAAATTAAGCTAGAACTTAGACTTTCACGTCTCTTCTGAGCACGAATAAATGTGTCAATCGCAATAGTATTGAAACTGTGGCGTATTCGAGTGTAAGTACACTACGCGTTGACACCAGCTCGACTGCTGAATGTTGCAGCATCATCGCGCAGTGTGTCTTGAATGTGCTAAAGTTAGCATACATTTGCGATTGTCACATTTATTTGTGCTCAAGATACGCGCTGTGCGATACGATATTATACGATTATACGATGAGTATGTATTAGACGTGTTCACTGTTCTCAGTGAGCAATACATTATAATAGGTCACGGTTACTATTTAACGTCATCATACTGCGTATTTTATTTTACGTATGTTATGCATTACGTACCAAAAAATGACTTACAATCTAGTTTCCGTAGCACAAGCTTTCCTTAAATTACTGCACTTTTTATCAACAACCCTAAAAATATATTAATATACATAGTTTTTATAACTTAAGGTAGTTTCGGGTTGAATCAAGCGTATATCAAGTGCTACTTTTAATACAATAGCATAATCTCATCTCAAGAGGTCATCAACCTACTAATTGCAATTACCACCAGTCCCCAATCCATCTCTGGCATGATTTAAAACGAGATTAGGGTATAACACGTTTGACAGGCCGTTAATAAGAGCGTTGCACCCTTAGTTTACACTCACCCTAATCTTACACATGCGTGTAAATACATCAATTTTGTGTAGCTTTTACAATAGGGCGGTGATTTTTATTATCATTGTTTTATTTTAGGTGCAATATTATAACGCGTAGCGTAGTTCTAGTAGGGTTAGTAGCATCGTGAACCTACCACCTGCACGAGAGAAGACTTAAATGCAGCCACTGGTCGTGCTGTAAAGTTGGCTAAACATTTATGTAAGCATATAACAAAGTTATATGCGAGACACGAAAAGAAGAAGTAGAGTTTGTTGTGAAAGAACTCGCGCGACAGAACTACCATCGTATATTTTGTTTTATTTTCGCAAAGTAGGAAATCACGTTTTACATTTCTTTGTTTGGTAGATCTTACTTCAGAGGTCTCATATAAAAATAAAGATCTGACCAGCTTATTAAGTTATCTTAAAAATGGGTATTGATAGACTTACTTGTCGATGACGGTTGAGTGAGGTTTTTTTATTTCTCAAAAATATATAAAGTATATTCATAGAATTTTCTCGACATATTAAATCCAGCATAGATTCTGTATGTCTCTTTGGATCGGCGGCAGACGTTTTTCCATTAAGACGGCAGCTCCGCCCCATTACCTTTCAAATGGCTCTCGCAAAAGTACCTACTCATACGGCCGGTTTCTCGAACGATGATCAACGAAAAAATCTAATAATTACTATGTGTCAAACTCGGATTAATCGTGATTTGGGTTTCCAGAAATCGGCCGTTAGTATCTGAATACAAGTATGTATTTTACATGCTTACATAATATTAGTGATCGTAGTGAATGGACTGAGTGATAATATACTAAATCGAAACTTAAGTTGTACTTAGCAGTAGAACTTTTTTTGCAACGAATTTGTCCGTGAAATTCAATCAGACCCATGTTCTGTGGAGTTATGTGTTACCATTTATGCTTCATCTAATTGTTTAGTCACTTACTCGTAAATGTCACTAGTGTAACCATGTACCTAACTAGTTTTAAGTACTAATTAAAAATTAAGTACAAAGTGAGTAGTAATTCATCGCGTTGTCTTCTTCAGCCAGTTTAAGTTTAAAACTATTTAAGTTTATTCTGTAAAATCACAAGGATCATTTAGAATCGTCTTATATACTATTTGATTCTAGGTTCCACGCGACCAGAGCCGGGCAAGAAACTCAAGACATCTTTAAATACCTTTATTTATTAGACTATAGTTTAGTGATAATGACTCTTAGTATAAATGACATACTTAGCCTGTAATTCTTTAATAAACATCTCTATTTCAAATTGGCATTGAGACAGTATTTTCGACTGCTTATCTAACCCTGAACTAAATTTAGGCACCTGGAAACTTTGCAGACAAAAACACTAAACTACTAGATACATTGTCTTAAGTTTATGTTACAAGGTTCTTTTGAAACTGCCATAAGATTGTACTTATCTGCGCAATACATGCAATTTGTAATATTTTGGTGTGGAACAAACATATCAACTTTTACATGATATTCGTTAAGTAGATTGGGTATGATTTCATTAAGTTGGGCTCCTTTTTTCAACTACTGGAATAGTATCTTCAATAAATTAAAAACAAGTAGCCTAGATAGTGATTAATTTACAATTTTTTGTTTTAACCAAACAAGATATCCTAGCATAATCTACCTACCCTCACATAATTTCACTAATAATATTTTCGTTCATGTTATAGTTCGGTAATAAATCAAACTTGGATTATAATCTGATCCGATTTTACCATCTCTATAAATACATTTTCAATAATTATGCTCAAAGTTACTGACCCATAAAGTACTTGGGTTGTGGTGTTTATATTTGAACGTCAAAGACATTCTAATAACGGAGGTAAATAGTTGCCCAAAGCGTTCTAATCAATGAACGTGAAAAGGGCCAGTCTAGACAAATCGCAACGTGAACCTGCCTTTGAACGGTTGGAATTAATTGACACACGAGCCCTCGGCCAGGGGCCTTATTCTCTATGACATAGGAGATTCCTTCCCCAAACGTGCTACGTCACAACGCGTTCCAAAACTTAAACTTCAAAAATGATTGATTTGTATATAAATTATTCGAATCGCGCATGACACGTTTTGAAACGAATCGTTTTCATAACACGGCAGACGTCGGCACGATTAGTTGACAGTTCAAAACGTAACGTGTCGCGGTAGGGAATGACAACTAAGGCTTACGCCATACAGTTTTTTCAGATTCCACGCTCTTGCCTTGCCTAAGCCAAGTAACGCGCGTGGTTTGCAATACAATAGAGAATAATGCCCCAGGGTTCGTCATGCGAACATTTGTCCGCCCGATGACTCATCTAAAAGTCGAGGGAGCATTTAGTGTCCAGTTCAATCTACATCATTAATGAGGACACCAGATGACCCGCTATAAACTATTGGATGCCAATATTAGCATGACTCGAAATGTGACTTTCATTTAGTTCTTTGTTTCTAGTTTCTTCTAGTAAACATTGTTTGTACAATTCAACTCTCAGACAAAGAGCCTCGTGAAGATTATAGTGACTTATCGAGTAACGTAAAGCTTGTAAAGAGATATGCCAATAATCCTCTCTAATGCTTTCGGGGTTAACGTCCCTTTTTTTCGAATATGTACCGTTATGGTACTGCAGAGGGTGCATTCTTAACTGCACGGGAAATAATCCCTTATAACGTGAATGTCGCGTGCCGATCGGACCCTTCGGCGTCCGTTGCGTAATTTTATTTCGCCCTCGTCGTTTGACTCGCTGGGGAATACGTTTTCGTTATAGTGGTAAGGTTTAAGTTTCATTGAAGTTATCTTATCGGCAACCTTTATTATCCAAACATTATTCAAAATACCGTCATGTATTTTATTACGCTTTTACTAATCGGACCTACTAAAAGTATGAACACCGAGTAGGTAAGGTAAAAGGTCCCAGTTTATGTGCTTTGGTTCGACATAAATTTATGTTCACCACTTTCCGGGTATGACCAAACCAAATAAGCTAGCGTAGTAATTCCCACTAGTTCGCATGCCGTATAAATAAGGCTTCAATTTATCACTACCTCCGGTTACACAATCATAGATCAAGCATAATGGCTACATAATTCGCGTCCAGCGGCCAATGCTGACGCCGTCCGAATGCGGCCAAGATGCGGGCAGATTGCGAGCAGCGATAAAACGTGGGTAGTTGGAAGTTTTATGGTGCGGCCGGTAGCGTGGCCTGTTCGCTCGTTATCGCCGACAAGGGGCCTTAAATCAGGCGTCTTTTATTCTTAAAGCTGATAGTGTTACAGCAGTGCTAAACAATTTGAATAGCTAGAGTTGAACCCCTTTGGAACGATGACTAACAATATATCCGACTCGAACGAGCGCATCGCATGTCAGTATTGTCGATGAGTCTCCCAAACGGCATACGTTACAGTTAAGCTCTAACCAGCTATGAAGTCATTAAACTTTCCACCGATATCTAGTTGATCTACTTCGTGCAATGGAAGACCCTGTTAAACCTGTCCGTGCACCAACACTAACTTTGCTTCACTTCAGATAGTATTATACCTATTTAATAAATATCTGTGTCGTAGTAATACAGTTGATTCTTTGTTTAACCAGAATTATCATAAAGTTCATGGACAGTTTTATTATTTTGTTGATTTGATTTAAAATGTCATGATGGGTCGAGTTTCTAATATTGTTATGTTAGCTCCAAACATTATAGTAATAATGAAGGCAAACATTCTAATAGAATCCCATCTAATTGGATAACTACTTACATAGCTCCGCATCGCTGAAGACAAGCAAATAGAATTACCCACAACCCCTTTCAAGACTTTCTAGGTAGACCTTAATTGACGGTGACGCGGTTCTTACACAATTTGCTTCGTATAAAATATTCAGATGGTGCCTTCAGGCAAGCTTGGAAAGAAAATTTACGAAGAACAAAGGAGTTGCGAGTTGCGATATAGAGACAATGATTGGCGCAGATGTTTGATTGAATTTCGGATAAGCAGCCGCTGAGTTCGTTTCATTTTTTATACATACACTCGATGATTGTTCTTTGAGAGTTTGCCTTTTGTTACTAAAATTTTCGTTCATCAATTTTGATTTCATATTATATTCACTGTTTAGTTTGTTATATGAAATAAGCGATTCATATTCAGTAATGAACTATATTTTTTTCAACCTATTTGTCCCACTGCTGGGTAAAGGTCTCCCCCAAAGCGTTACACTTATCCCGACCTTTGGCGTTAAGATTATGGAAGTAATATCATATCATTGTAATATCAGTCACAATAATAATACAAGTCACTACCACGCGTATTATTGCTACTCGTTCCAAAGAAATGTCTCCCAAAAGAGATGCTGATGTTATAATTCAAATGAAGGGGAAAATTGCGAGGGGTCTTTGATTTTTGCAAAATGAGATTATGATAATGGCAAGTTGGATCGAAATGGATCACGTGCAGCCGGAACGGCTTGGGATAAATCTATGGCGAAATTATAATCCGTGATTTATTCAATCCTTGTCTAAAGACTTTCTGAGCAGATTTCTATACAAATTAAATGTTTGTTTGTGAGAATCATGGTCGAAAGTTATTATTAGAAAACTAAACCCGATGATTGCCAAACAACATTCCTGAAAGTTTTTTATCGCATTATTATAGATAAGGTATCTAGACAATTTCTAGAGCAACGATCTTCCAACATAATATAATTAGGTAAAAGTATTTACGCTGACTTTACACAAAAACATGACAAACACAAAATGAAAAGGAACACATGAGCGTTCCAAAAATAGAGGTTTCGAAACAACTTTAGAGGTTTGCCCTACACCTCAACCTTGGAGAACCCTGCCGACGCGGACGTGTGATGTGTCATAATTCCGTCTGTTATTAACCTACTTTGCCTAAAATAAACAGAATTTAATTAGCTTTAAATAACGACAAAACTTTGATCTCTCTGCAGCAGACGATGTCGCTTGTATATTTATACTCGTATATGCAAAAATTAGACGATATTTGTACGGGACCCGGAGGAATAACAAAGTCAGGCTGCGGATAATGATGATAATATTGAGTTGCCATCGGTGAACACAACTTAGTGATTTTAGTTGTAATTATAAATCTTACTGAAATAATCCTCGTCGATAGGTGCTGTGCATCATTCTTTAACTCGATAAATCCCTTGTGATAGGTCCCAGGCGGCCTAAGCCCATAAATCTCGTCCACGTCTTATGATATCCTCTTACAACGGATAGTCGAAGTCAAAATTAACGTAGGACTGTGCAAGCTGGAATGATTTAGCGAAAGGGGCGTCGCCCAAGTCATTTGTTCTGCGTGGTAAAGTCTTTTTGTGCCAAATAAGCAGGTAGTTTCGAATAATGAAACCTATTTCACAACCAAAATAAATCTGGTCCTAAAACTAACGTTTCGTGCATGACGTTTGATTAAAGTAAACCCAAAAGGTACAAAGTGATCTATAAAGCAAAGATCCCTTTTAATGAAAAACAAAGAGTCTTGGTAATCCAAGCCGACCTTCACATTTCGCCGAGTCCACCTTCCGCAAACACCGAAGTTTATTCCCTATCTCGAAACAAAATGTGTTGAGAAAAAGAAGGTACGTGATGTATCGACGAAGGAAAGTCCGCTTGTGGGTTTATGACCGATAAAACATCTAGGGACGTCTATTTACGGCAGTTTTTATAAAGGGAAACATGTGTGGATCGATAGTATTAAATGGGAGGATGGAACGAGTGCATGCCACCTGCGACCTTTTGCCTGTTCGCTTGTGGTAACGGCTTCATTTGCCACAGAATAATCCCGGGTTTACTAGCTGAAGATGTGGGGATGCGATACTTTGGGAGTTGATTAAATGGCTGTGCGGACAAGTTGACTGCGGTGTGAATGTGAAACCTTGTCTAGTCTTGCTTCCTTTGAACGGCTAATTCTTTAATTTATTACTTTAGCTCTTTGGTAGATGTCTACTTACAGAAATAGATGTAGACATGCGTGTTGATGAATGTTTGTAACTCAAAGCCAAAGGTACTTAAAGCCCTACTCATATCGGTAGCATGTATGTTGATATAGCGGCAGAACACTTTGAGCTCTTTAAAAATAGCTTTTTCTGTACACAACCCCATACTGAAATGGTTACGTGATATTTGTATAACATGTAGGTAGTTTATAAGGTAAAAGAAACAAAAACGGCAATGTCTGAGTGGGTTGGAGTTTAACTATTTTATTCCCAGTATTTCTAACTTATCTGTATGTTTAGTGGTTTTCCCTTTCAAGTTTACCACCTACAACTAGGTACTTTACTTACTACCTACCTACTACCTAGTCAACCTACGACTTTATATCGACCATCTTTACGGCTACAAACATTTCATTTAAAGTTAATATTTACTTTTACGCCATATTGAAAGTCAAGTCGTAAAAACTGTCCTCTACAAACAGCGCTCTACCAATAAACACGTTTTAGAGTCAATTTTAGAGTTTTTCGTCCGATCGTTATCGACGGATACCTTTGAATGTTTTTCTAACCTTTCTACATAAAAATGCATTCTTCTTGTACTTCTTATGTCTTCGAACCGTAGGTACCTTACTTAGTAGTACCTACTAGCTCGGTCATGTCTATTCTATATTATTTTTAAACTGTAGTAATAAATAAATAGTCCGAAAATTAAAAATGAAGTTATGGTAAAAAGTAATATGCAAATCCACAATAACGATCGAATCGAAACATCAACCTTTTTGTTTGTAAGAGCATCACGCACGCCTAAAGCACTGGACACATTTAGATTAAACTTAAAGTTTAGAATCTTGTTTTCCGGATTAAAAGATGGGCTAAGTCTTATAGACCTCTAAACCAAAAGCAGCCAAACGCTATAAAGATCATTATATAGTGGTGACAGATATGTTTGGCCCACGCGTACGAACGTTGCGGACTTCAACTAGTATTATAGGTAATAATTTATAATGTTATAAAAGTTTTATACTATTTTATGGTTATTTATAAATTATAGATGTGTATAGTAAAACTACTCACTATTTTAGTTTTTCTTCAAAGCGATAGTATCTCAATCGTCAAATTATCGCATCGATATTTCACCCAACTCCTCGCTTTTACCATGCCCTTCTATTTTCCCCTTCGTTAATACATGATAACGACATGTGTGGCGGTCATTACTGAGGGTTCAGCATGATATGTGACAATCGTCAATGTGACTTATTTAAGACACACTGCGCGATATCGCCGCAACGTTCGAGAGTAAAGCTGATGTTGACGCGCAGTGTATCGCAAATACGTCACTGTTTCGATACGTTAACGACGCATTTATTCGTGCTAAGAAGAGCCCCCCTGAAGATGACGTGCCTACGCTACACGTGACACTCGCACAAACTAGTAATTATTTATACATAATGTTCATAAAATAAAAATCTATTGTGTCGCGTGCGTGTGTTATTGTTATAATATTTCTATGATACTCGTAAAACAGATATCTGTTTGGTTTCTAAACTAGCAAGTACTTACTCTTTTAGAAATAAGGTTCCCATAAAGTTATATGAAATAATATTTAGTTTAAGTATTTTATTTATTTACTTTACATTAACAATAACGTCCTACTTCGCCCATATCCACACATCATATCATATCACTGGTTTTTCGAGGTTAATCAAAACCAATTTCCAAGAAATCTAGTTTTAAGTCTAGCCGTTTCCGTTTTCTAAGGCGAGTCTATGAGTTAGTTATCAATCGAATAGTTTGAAATAGAAATAGACGTGACATTTAACCCAAGTGACATTATCACGGATGATATTTAGATGCTCTCAACTTTTAATGAAATATACGTCCGGATGTTATGAATGAATATTCAGGTCACTTCTCGGACTCACCATTCGCAAAAGATAGCTATTTATCGATAGCTCGATATTTATTCCATTTGAAATTACTTTGTAATTGTTGAAATTCACTTATTTCTAATTTAATCAGGTACGATAAATTTGTTATTGTTGCTTGAATTTCTTAAGACCATTCACGCTAAGCATGGCAGCATAGAAGGCACAATTTTTCGAAAGTGCGCGTCGTCAAACATCAATACAATAGTAACCTAGTTACATTGCGCTGTGGCGCTGCAAGGTAATGCAGTCCAGCTATCGTAGACGCGCATTATGACTCAAATAAGCTAGGTTAGGATTTATTTGTGCTGGACCCGCCATAAAATACCAAGGTTGCGATTGTTGCAGAACCGACAGACGGAGAGCGTTTAATCTCCACGATCCAAGGGTACGGGGTATAACGAGAGAAGTTTCACGCGTTCTGACTCCCATTGTGTGTGTGTACGAGCGAGCAGGCTGTTGTTGTTTGACCTATTTTGGAATTTTGGTTTAAAATATCGCTGCTGGATAACGTAGGAATGATGTATTGACTGAACTGATCTTGTTTGAAGGATACCTCGATAAATACACTTTTTTGATTCCTGGAAATAAAAGTAAAATGTTTGTTTATTTCATCATTATATTCATCATGTAGGTCTCGCACAAATCATGGTAAATATCTAGTTTATAAAGAAAACTTTGTACTTATATGGCTAGGTCATAAAATTTACTTATACCTACATATATAGCAAGAGTATATTTTAAAATGCTAGTACCTAGGTAGTAACTTAGCGATTCAACTTGCGGATTGCTTTCCTATAAAAAGGATGTAAATAAATAAACTGATATGGAAAACCAAACTATAATCTATATTTTGCGGGTAAACAATAATTGAACATGCTTCGACAAGCTTTTTTATTTTTAATTACTTATCTGATATTATCAAATAATTGATAACAGTGTCAATATGGACGCGACTGACTGACTAATACAATACTTAGAACAATACATTACACTGATAGATAGTTTGATACTTCTGCAGATACTTATTATTGTTTTCTAAAAACTTGTGTATTTATATACCTAGTTAAATAAAATTTACTTCAAAATCTGCAAATTCCATCTAGTTGTTAAAACTAATAGGTTAACTATCCGGCTCTGGTTATCGCCATTAAACATCGGGTCTAATTGAACAACTCGTAAAATGGAATGAAAGCATTGCATAACCTCACCATATGATTGTCACTCTATCAATGACCCAAATTGGACCTTAATGTCTCGTAAATACAGCTCAGAAATGAATTGAGAGTACGGTTGCGCAATGTATGTTACGCGTATATCTCCCACCATTGTTTGGGTATGTTTGTGTGAATTTGGTCAGTTTGACATAGACATAGACAGTTATTTATTTACTACACATAGCACACAAAACAAAATACACCAAAAAACAATAACAAAACAATACAAATTAAGCAACAATCATTTTTGTGTGCTACAGCAGCAAAAGGGCCCCGACTCAACATAATGCCTGCCACTTGTAGGTAGCTAGGCGCTGGTATTCTGTCGAGACCTATCGACCAATAGATTACATGTTCCTATCCTACTGAGTACAGTTGGATTTTTGTTTTTATCCTAAATTTTATTGTTTTAACTACAAGATTTTGAATTTTTTTTAAAGAACCATTTTAAATTTTTAATAACAAATTTATTTCCTTTATCAATGACCAGCTGAGTCGTCTATTTACGAGTATTTTGACAGAATGAGGTTCCAAAATCTTTGTCTGCTTTCTTTTGCTTCTAAACTTTATCTTTGAAACTTCAGATTTCTTAACCACGTCGTTGCATTCTCATTTAAATAAATAAACACGTTTTTATAAAACAAATGCGTCAAATATTAACATGTTTGATTTGTTATTCAACTTTTTGCTCCTCAACTCCTGCTTAAACCTGTTTGTTGGACGGACTAGAGGACCTTCCGGTTTACGTCATATATTATTGTAATTAAAAATAAGTGCATTTTGTTTAATTATTCTTGTATTAGGCCTACCTAAATAGTTACTTTTGCAGAAGGCCTATCCTAATCTCAAAACCTGACAGGCTAGAATAGGCCGATAGCACTGCAAGAGATACTTCGAAATCAAATATTCACCTATCCTACTTTTTTTCTAGTTGTTATTGTACAGTTCGGTTATAGCACTGCTTATAGCGCGATTTCGATCCTCAGTAATCCTCAAGAACAAATATTAATTATTTGATTGAAAATTAGCGGCCGGTTTCTCGAACGATGATCAACGAAAACATCAAATAGATCAACGAAAACATCAAATAATTACTATGTGTCAAACTCGGATCAATCGTGATTTTGAACCGGCCGTAAAAGGACTTACCTAGTAAAAATAAGACGTAGGTATTCTATTCAACACAAGCTTTGCTTAATTTGGCAAATAGAAGGCGTTGCGTAATTACGTCCATGAATATTCATTAATATATTATCTGAACAAATTAAATCACTTGAAAGTTATCACCGCTAACCAAACCTGTTCATCTGGAACCGGTTTCAGTTTTCCGTTTGATTTATAAATGATTAAATACAAATATTTTTTTGTTACAGGTAAGAGTAGAAGAAAGCAGCCGGCTACGCTTCTGCACTACAAACTTGACTATTTAGAAGGTTTGAGTCCAATAGTTTGGATTTGTATGTACATACTTATGACCTAGGTGTCAAAGTTCTAATGAACCTAACCTATCCTTCTATTGTGAAGCAGGACGATGACAAATGTAGATGTTAAAATGTTAATGGTCTAAATCCGTAAGACTAAATCAGTAATTTACAAAGATTTATTTTTCGTCCTTTCTGTTAGACCGCCGACACGTTGTTCTCACTTGTCCTATAAACCTTTGTCTTTATTTATATAATTTGTATTCTTATTCAAAAGCTCTGTTGTCCAGCGCTTCAATGCCATTATGAAGTTATAACATAAACAAATTAGTTCTTCCTAGTATTTCTAATAAATGACAGGTAGACTCATTTTGAGGCGTTACGTTAAACCTACCGCAAATATCACAGGATAGTTTTGAACGGAAATAAATGACAGCATTTCGCTTCCAGCATTATTTTACCTGACACTTCATAAGTCGACTTCCCTCGTTCCCCGAACCGTGTTACCGCAGAGCATTGCTAAAACACTTCGTTATGTCAGGCCAGGCAGCGCCTTCACAAATCTGCCTAAACGATGTTATGTTCACATCACCGCCTCTGCAGACGCGACACCCAAAAGGAAACTCAATGAGTCAAACAATAAAACACATTTTGTCGTCACAATCAGCGCTTAGTAAATTGATTTTGCTACTGTACGGAAATGTCGGATGAAATCTCGTTCACGTTTAGGACGGGACTAACACGAGTGACACGATAATGAAATGCAAACAGCTGGTGGCAATAAATCTAAAGGAATTAGTAGAAAATTACAAAAAGATTCATTCGAGCTTTTTATACAAACTTCATGATATACTAGGAATGTAGAAAATCACTGTTTTTGTTCTCATATATTTTTTAAAAATATTTATTTAAGTATTTATATTTACCAAACGAATAGACAAGCAAAGGGTTATAAACTCAATACGATAAAAAGAGTCCGCTACTACGAATAGTAAGTTAGTATCGTCTGTGATTTATGTCTTCATTCAACACAACAGTATAGAAGTACAACGACATATCACGCGAACATAACTGAGAGCTTAGTCCGAGCTTGCATTTTAAAACTCCCTACTCTCGAGCCGAGAGTCGTCTCTCAGATCTCTCTCTCTACTTCTTAAAAAAAATAAAAGGACATCCGAGAGACGACTCTCGGACTAAGCCCTTTGTCCCAGTGATACGAATGCGTAGGAATCGATACTTGCATTATCCACTCGATTACCCACAGATAGCTTGCCGATGAAAAATCGCGTTTCGAGTCGAGTCACGTTTTCCCGACATGCTTTAGAGGCGAACACATTATCGATTTCCATTACGGAAACCAGCACTATTTGTAGAGAATATTGTTTACAGGTAGTTTATCTATTAAGACCAATTCTCATTCTTTACAATCTCTGGCGACCGATGATGTGGTGTGGCGGGCGAAGGTCCGCCTGCGACGCGGAGGTTGCGGGTTCGATTCCCGCCTTGGGATCGAAGTTTGTTTGCACGGTCTGCAAAGATTTATTCCGGGTGTTCTGGGTATTTTATATGTATAATAAAAAATATCTATCTATGTAATGTATTGTATTGTATTAAGTATGTCAGTCTTCTAGTATCCATAAAACAAGCTCTGCTTAGCTCGGGGCTAGATGATGTAGTGTGCATTGTCCAGCATTATCTATTTATTAACCCGGTAAGTCAAATCTCTATGCCAATACAGCTGTACCTATGCCTCCATTGAATAATACAAGAGAAGTTAGTTGGTAAATTGGAAACGGAACGGAACTCCTATTAGTAAATCCGGAGCACTACAATCTGTACTTCATCAAACATTCAGACGATGCCGTACGAGTTAGTGTATAAGCCGCCTAAGGTCGACCGAAGTTCCTCTGCGTATGATTTTTGGTTTAACACCTAAAAGCTAAATTTTAACAGCTCAGCCAATGTCACGAAACGAACGCAGATGGGGGAATCAATATTTTTACTCATACATTATTATAACAATCATCTACACCACAACATCAACTGAATACATTAATTTCAAAACTAACCGCCACAACACAGGTTTTTCCTAAGGCGAAGGTTAGTGCCTCATGTAAACAAGCACTAAGTTTTTGATTAAATAAATAAATTGTGTCCTAAAAATATACATTTCACACGTACTACTTACAAGCTCTTTACAAACGGCTAAGGAAATAGTTTTAGTGCCGTTAATAAAACGATACGGTTCACAAAGCAGGCTAACCGCATAACGAAAACTGTAAACATGGTATTGTTTCGGTAATATTTGGTGTAAACAAACCGGAACGAGTGTAAACAAATAGCTAAATGGATAATAAGCTGCAACAGCGTAAGATAAACACTAACATAAATTCTAGATATTATATGAAGCTCAATCAAGTAGGTGACGAAATACCTACATGCTTTAATGTAGGTGAAGTAATATACTACATTGTTTGTTCATATCCTTACAATGAGGTGCTAAGTGGTGAATGACAAAGAAATAAACACAGTTAATATAAAGTAGTTAAACAGACAGGTAAAGATATAATAATGATAATATTTCTAGTAACAAAAACACTTGAACAGTTAGTACCGGTGAAATCTGTTCCACAAAACAGACTAACGAGTAGAAAGCAACCACCAGTGGTCGTGATGGCGTAAAAAATTGTCACCAGCGGTAAAACACCGATTTCTCAGCCCAATCCATCCGTATAATCATTATGCAAGTTCTGGTCGTCGCAAGGTCCACTTAGAAAACTTTAATTGTTGCTTTGTAGATTGTCTAGCTTTCAAAAACGTTTTACCTTTCTTATCACAAAACTTACTAAATCAATAAGTTGCTGTTTTTATCAAAAACGTAATGAACATCGAATTTTTTAACTCGATGAATTTAATAAACCTCTCGGTATAAACAACTCCCAATTTCCTTACATGTTTTGGATATTACTAAACTTTAAAAGTTATCATTACTTTGCCTACAATGTAAAGTGACACAACAATTGAGCGTTCTACTGGCTTGTCATAAAACTTCAAAAGTTGAGCCTCTCTTTGTCAATTTCAGTCTCGGTAGTCTTAAACTTTGGAGTCTGCAATCAACTTGAACACTTCACAAGTCTGTCGAAGATCCTTTGTCAATGAGCCCGCTCAATCAATCACGAACATACGTTGTCGATTCTGACGTTGATAGATCATGAAGGCACCGTCCTAGACACTGCTAATTGTGTGATCGATAAAGGTTTATCCAGTTTTTATGTCTTTTTCTTATCTTATTTTCTCGTTTCGTTTAGACGTCACTGGTTATAAATAACATTCCTATGTGGCTCTATAATGGCATGTGTTATTTAAAATCAGTGTCCCGTTCATCGGGACATAGGTAAAATGTGGTCTACTGGCACTTTATATTGAATGTAGTTTTTTGGTTTCGCACCTAAGCTTCTTTAACTAGAATATTTCAAAGATTCAGATAAGTTTTTCTTGGTTTGATTGTTTCTTCGAATTTCTTATTTGCTTACTTTTTATTTGTGTACTTGAGAGTTATCTCTGAATTTATTGCTCTAGTTTGCCATCAATTCACAAACTTTTCAATTCCAATACTATTATTTACGGTTCTTCATGTCTATAGACAAATGCCATTATTCTTGTCCGATAAACAATGTCGTAAAGTTTGATCAATTTTTGTTCATGCATACTTATGGCGCAGGCTTACTGAAAATCAGGACAGAAGATTAATTTATTAGACGATCTAGGTCGGATAGCTTTAAAGTACGATGTCAATGTTGACCGATCGCCCAATTTAGCCCAAATTGAACTTTGCTGATTATTCCAAAATTGCGTCATCAATATCAGAGAACTGAATAAAATCAACTCTGGCTTTATGATTTACATTTTTGAAAACATATTCCGCTAAGTTTAAAAGGTACATAGACTATTATAGTAAAGAAGTACAAGACTGAATGTTGGATTAAAGTGATGCGATACGCACCACGAAACGGACAGCTGGTTTTTATAGTAATCGCTGCCCTGTGGCCCTGTGTCCGGGCCATCTGTGAATTTGTCACTTTTTAGCCAACCGCTCGGAAGTGTGAGAGGGTTTTGGAGTGCTACCGGAAATACAGGAAGATAAATTGATTTTAAAGTACAATAAAATAGCGGTTTTATGTGTACGGTTTTGAAAAATACGTAAAACTGATAAAAAAAACTGAAAACGATTAAGTATTTGGTAAGTAAATATCATTTATAAAAAAAGAAATAATAATTACTCCTTCATAATAATAAAATTAGACATAATTAGACCGATAGTGTGGTTACGATCTGTAGCTAATAAAATTTCATTTTTCTGAAATCTTTTGTTGGCCATAAAAATAAGTCAGTCACGAACTGGAGTTATATACAAAAAAACACTGAAACTACAGAAAATTATTCAGAAAATTGTTACCATAACAACAGTCGGACACCTGGACAGCAGATTGATAGTCTGACCATCCGCCGAGGGTAGATATGAAAAATTTACATACAAATGTAACAAAGCTTGTGAGGGACTCTCGTAATATCTCGGTTTATACCACAGTTTTTGTAAGCTCTGTTTTGTTGCGTATTTTTAGAAACTTCGCTTTGAATCTCAAAGAAAGAGTGTTATAGTTGCGCAACGTGAAGATCAAAAGCTTTAATGTTTGTGCCCTACATGGCCCACTCTGATTAACTTGCCTTTATAACCATTCTTAAACAAGTATTCATAAAAAATCTTAAAGCAGAAATATTATGTACTTACATTTAAAAATACGCATTTTTAAGAGAACTCAAAAAAACTACTGGTATAATCTTGATCAAAGAACACTAAAAGCATCAAAATTCAAATGAAGTATCAACACCCAGAAAGAACACATAAATTGAATAATTTAATTGTTCTATTTTAGTATAGTTTTTAGTATACTTAAAGATACAATTAATGATAAACTGTGTTGGCAAATATTTTTTTCTCTATCTCTTATTAAACAGTTCAATTGAGAAGTCTCTGTTGTATTGCAGTTGGTTAAAAATGAATGTAAGCTATACCGATTACGCGTGCTACGCTCTCTGACAGGCCCGATTTGACAATAACGATATCGACAGGACGGACATCAGCACTCATCGACTATTCATCGCATTCACGATGTCTCCCAATGAATATTAATGGTTCAGTGTCACGTAATCCCCAGCTTCGAATCCGTGTACTGATTGGATTTTGGCAAAGACACCCTATTTGCATCGTTTCGGCCTAACGAACTACTCCCAATGATCACGGTGATAGCAATGTTTCATTGCAAAATTAGCGTGAAGGTGAATTCTCACATTATTTTATAGCGTCAGCCATAAACATACAACAACGGCTTATAATAATTACTTGATCGTGTATCGTTCAGTGACAATCACTGGAAGTCAAGATTACTAAAGAATTATTGTAAAAAAATCCTTTTGATGATCTTTGTACAGAAATTGAAAGTAGGTCAATAGATTAGTAGTTAGACCTTTAAAATGTTAAAATCATAGAAAAGGAAGGTAATCCGCCGGCCATAGGAAATACGGTATGGTTCATTAACTATGTACGGCTTACGCAAGTTCCGCTCCACCGACACGCACCCGAGAAAATTGCCAACGAGGACTTGAACTACTTAATTCCGAGAGAAAACGCATTTCTGAGTGGAGGCCGAACTCCTAATCCGAAACTACTAGCTACCAGATCAGGGTAATGTACGGAGACTACACAAGCCACCTCATGAATACTGAACAGGAGGCGTTCTCATGGAAATAGATGGAGACGAAACTCCAGTTTCGTGTATAATGTACCTATATCAGAACTTTACTGAAAATGGGTCGAAACTACTTTTAACTTAATCTAAATATTTAGCTTTGAAATCATCACTCGTGAACATAAACAAAATTAACTTTGATGTGCGTAAAATATGATTAAGACTATTCTTTTATTTATTCATTTTGAGTTAAGCTCCCACATCTATAAACTCTTCACTATAACGAAACGAAATCGTTATCTGTTTAATTAAACTACTGTGTAGCATTTGATTATTATCACATTGATAAACAAAACAATGTATACATGAGTTTGGGCTTTCGAACCGAATCTTCAGTTGCACTATGATAGATGTGGTCCTTCGACCGGATCCTTAATGATTTCATATCATTCGCAAGTAACCATGCTGTTTTAGATGCAGAGTTGCACAACGTTGAATCTCGGCTCGTCGCATTAACTACGCTTCCGGCGACGTAAGCCATGCGTGTTCGTATTTAGTTCGTTTACGTTATAAGATCTCCCTGATTTAATGTCTGCTTGAAATATTGCTTCTGCTATGTCATGTAATTTCCGAAGAAATATTATTTTGTATTCATTCTGTATTCGTGCTGCAGGCTAAGCAATTTTTCAATGTTTCGTTTTGCTAACGTGCTGAAGTGGTTCGAAAACTCGAAACGAGCTCTACAAATTGTAGGTAGTTATTTCCTGTTTAAGACATCCCTATAATCATCTAAGTAAATAGTTTTGAACATTTTAAAATAGCCAACGCAAAAATATGAATGTACATATCGTAACTTCAGTCTTCAGTCAACCGCCTTTAGTCTAACTTCATCGTCACGGACGCCATTGAATACCTCTCATGTATTGTTCACAGTTTTCAGAACAGAATACCTGCATGCACGTACAATCCGCAACGTACTAGAACTCTCCAGTTTCCGCTCTTTGTTTACGAATAGCGCATTATCAACTTGGTAAACTCTATTCCTCAGAGAATTCCGTTTGTATGACGTCTGTCCTGGACCATGCACAAAGCTACGTTTCACGACCAGATGAACAGACAAATTGTTGTGTTAGCTACTGGACGACTGCAGTCAAATATTTAACGAAATGATCACAAAGACGAAGGCCGACCATTCTGAAATTGGCATAGAATAGAATGGAATGGAATGGAATATCTTTGTTGTCCCAGATGAAAAGAAAACACATTAATAAAATATTTAATTTAAAGTGCACGGGCTATGTATTCATCGTGTGTCATTTTGTAAATAACACACGGTGGCAATTTTTTTTTTGAAAGAATTCGTTTTTCGGTACCTATACTTACG
The DNA here is from genome assembly GCA_932527185.1 of Ecliptopera silaceata. Lineage (NCBI taxonomy): Eukaryota > Metazoa > Arthropoda > Insecta > Lepidoptera > Geometridae > Ecliptopera > Ecliptopera silaceata. The sequence continues at coordinate 6,396,118 of OW052211.1, forward strand.
TACCTATGTACCTAAAGAGTATTTTGATGATTGGAGGATTATCAAGGATGTTTCGTTGACCGTTCAATTGTTTTTTGTGTTATCGGTCATAATAGTAAGGAAAGTCACAATAAACAAAGATAAATGTTAGTAAATCCAACTTAATTCTTCGCAAATCCTTTATAGTCTGGCTTATCTATAATCCAATTCAAACTTTTACAGTATTTTTACAAAGTAATCGTTTCTGCGGCAATATTTATTTTATTGTAACAACACTTGCTGTATAGTGTCTAGTATTGTAGTACGGAAGTTTAGCAATATGGAACAACACGAACATGTTCTCGAGTATGCAATTCTTGCGATCTGGTAACGGTATTACTATCTTGTTTGCCCTCTCTAGATCCACTTTCGACGCTGTTTGTGTGCATTGCACTTGTGTACTCGATTCTGTTGCGATCTCGCGACGCAACTGTCGTGGAACTTTACAAAGAAAGTTTGTTGCACAAAAGTGGTGAAATTCTCGTAAGATCTAAGGCAATTTGATGTGACTCAACAATATACCTACCTGGTATTGTATCCTTGGGTGATCCTAGTTTGCTTAGCTTATGTTGTGGGTAATCTATTTTATGTGGTTATTAGCAATTATTAGATTATAATTGTGTTTCAATAAGGTCGTTCCGAAAGTATTAGTTGTCTTAAAATAACGCTAAAGTAATAACCCTCCTTTGTCCTCGTAACCAATCTATAAACCCGATTTTCTTAATAGAAAGCGTCAGAACCTGTCTACTCAGAGGTTTACTAAAGTGGATATTATAACACCCGTTCTACGGCAACAGGCAGACCCTTCAGGTAATAAAATATTCGTCTGCATTACGAGTCTGAACACGCCATTTGTTACAAGAGCCTGTAAATTCACACCCCTGTAAATCTGTGATTTCGAATCAAACGTAGCGGAACAGGGGGTCACTTGGCTTCGTCATGGACCTTCGCTCCTTTTCGCTCCGACGCCTATAGCATAATTCATGGGGTTCCTTTAATTTGTGAACACGGTACACGTCGTGAAACGTCTTGGGGTTTACCTATCACCTTTTTTGCTGCCTTTTTGCTGCCATTTTGCGCTCTCTAGAGGTGTATGATCAATAAACACATTGTATCTTTGTCAACCCTAAGGTCTTCTTTTAAAGTCATACTTCAAACGCCGCAATAAGCGCAAGTACTTATTAATATAATTCCCTCTTGACCCGTTTCATTGTTTATTGGAAGACATTATTCAAAGTGGTTTTGTTGCTCACAAATTGCGGCTCCCGCATTTTTCCGCTCCTGCCCTATGGGCGTCATAAAGAGAATTTCTTTGGACCAAGATTAATGAGATACTCCGAGAAGAGACTTTGTATGAGCTCTATGAATTAATTTATTAAAGGCAGAAACATTTTGAGATTGCGAGGCGCAGGTAAAATTATGCAAATTAGGAATTGTTTGATGAGTTATATTGATCCTGACCGCAAAGTTGTTTAATTTAATCATTTATCGTACCTCCTGCTTATTTAGTAGGTAGGTAGAAGTTTTGTTATTAGATGTTTCATCATAATATTATTCATACATGGAATTTGTGGCACTAGAGGGCTTTGTATGATATTATGAAACTCTCGTCGACGAGACTTTTGTTAAAATTAATAACGGTTAACGCAGATAAGTGACCATATACCACCTAATAAGAATTTAAAATTCCCTACTAAATCTACTAACCACTAATTAGTAAGGAAAAACTAATATTGCAATCCAAGGTAAACTCGATAAAGAAAAATTAGTCTATGAATAATATACTGGCGCGGGTGAAGTTGTATCGATTGTGGCCAGGTTGGGTGCAAGGTCGTGTGGTGGCGCGCATACCTGATCAGCCACCAGACCAGTTCACATGCATATTCTTCAACTAACATGTACATTCTTCTTATCGTGTCGATGCTACAACTGTATTTTGTTGTAGCATCGTGTTGAAAAGATTAGCCAGACTGCTTTACCGTGCCTAGCTGTTACCGGTGTGCGCCACGAGGAGGCTCTTTCCATGCACATGTACATTTGACAGGCGTTACAGCTCAGTAGCTCTGCCTTCCATGCTGTGAGTCGGGGGTTCGATTCCCACCCAGAGCAAATGTTTGTGTGATGAACATAAATATTTGTTCTGTGCCTGGGTGTATCTATGTATTCAATGTATGTAGGTATGTTGTTACAAAAAAAATATATGAGTATTCTACCAGCAGTCTAGTTCCCATAGTACAAGCTTTGCTTAGTTTGGGACTAGAGTGTGATGTATGAATTGTCCATGAATATTTTTTTTGAAGTGATAACTTCTTTAGCGGCGCTGGGTGGGTAAAAACTTTCAAACTCGCGTCAGGGTCACGTGATGCTGATCGAAAAAGCGTAAGATCGAGGGGAAGGGAGAGGAACTAGTATCTCCCACTCTTTCTACCGTGCCTGAGTGTGCTGCTCTGTTTAGGCGGCACAGGGCGAAAAATAAAAAATAATAAAAAATAAAAACATAAACATTGTATTCTACCTCATAAACGATAGTACTTTTCCCCTTTGAAATATTCAAGTTTAATTCGTAGATTAAAATATAAATTCCAAATTTCCGTTCCGGGCTGTCGTTTTAGGAATCTAATATAACAAACTAATTTGCTGGCAGTACAGCTCAAGTATTGAAAGCAAATTGATGCAATGTCATAGCTACATTGCTATTGTTCTGGTTGCCATATCACGTACTTGCACTTTCAAGGCGGCTTTAGTGCATTGTTTAATTGATATTTTTGGACGATCCGACATTTAACTATATGAAATGTGACTTTTGTATGGCAAGAAGCTTTGCAACGAAAAAAAATGTAGGTAAGTACCTATCTTGTATAGGTATTAGGTAATGTGGGTTTTTGTTATTAAAATGGTCACTTTTGGTGTTGCGTACTGACACAATACCTTTGTTTTCTACTCATTATTTCAACTTCTTTAATAAGTGTATAGAGCAAGTACGGCGTATTCCTATAAAGCTCATTAATTTGAAGCTGATGATGGAACAGAGTTATAAAACAGCAGTTATGGCATTGTCACTTAATAAGGTCTTCTTATATCCCGATTCGAGGACATTGAAGCAGAGCATATTATTATTTATTCTGTCTTAACACCTATTCCCGGATCGTGGTAAAGTGGATGACTATCTTCCGCTGTCTCGTTCATTATCCACGATAACCATTCTCGTGAGCCGTTGTCGTGGAAACGTTACATTTCCGAGATTAAAATGTGGCAAGAACTTGATGGAATGACTGTCTTGTTTTGCCACGTGTAACAGGTTCAAACGCGGCTCGAACATTTTTGTAATATCTGTTTTTGAGCGCAAACTATCCTGTGCTTTCTTGAAGTTCTATGAATGTAGAAGTGAATATCTTCAAAACTTGACGACATTCCTCTAAGGTCGTTTTACTTATAACTAGAACGAGAGGCGCAAATATATTTTCTCACATATAAAACCCATGTATAGGCGACAAAGAAATTGGTTTACCACTTTTGATGACATCTCCCAGTAACATAATTATTCGCTAAGGATTACAGATTGACAGATTCTGACGTAGCAGTTATTAATCTGTCAAGCGAAAATAGCCCTTGACGTTTTGTACGTGCAAATGATATTCAGCCTTAGAGTGGTAAACTAATTTCTTTGTCGCCTATACAAGTACGTTCAAAATGTAATCCTATCAAAGTAAAAAGATTCGTTTACATACCTAAACTTCGTTCATAAATAGCGAAAAAGTTGTCAAAACAAACACTGGTTGTCAACAAATCAACATTTGCGAGAAACGATCAAAATAATACAGTATCGTATACCCTGGTGGCCCGTTTTGAAATTGGGTCACACAACGTGCAACCATTGCCGACTTTCAGACTACGTTCACACCTAGGTTTGTATAGGTAACTCTTAAATTAGCACTCTATTAGGTATTTTTATCATATTTTAATTTTGTGGCATAGGTATAGCATGTTTGTGATAAATAATTATTTTCAATTCTAAAAAAAAAAAAGTATGCTCGGACAATGTAGTGATGTAGAACCGATATTTATGGTTATTTATTAATTTAAAATCATTAATCATTGGTTGATAGAAGCGAAAGCCAAATAAAATATAAAATTCAGCTTGTGATCTACGTCATCAACTTCATCTATACTAAACACCAGGGGCCCAATTCTCGCGCTTTAGAGATTCGACGAAATCGACGTAGGTCGATAAAAGATGGCGGATGTCGAAAAAATGCTAAATAAGCTATTCTCGTGATGTCGCTAACAGACTTATGTCGTAAGAAATCTTTAGACAAGCAACGAGTGGTCCCGAGCGTTAGAGATCGAATGTCGAAGGATAGCAGCCATTTTCTAAGGACAACTCTGCCTGTTTTGACAAGAAAAGTGGGTTGGTATCTACTCTCACTCTGTGTGTGATTCAGTTTCTGTTGGTTTCCTATTGTGGTGGGTCTTAGCAAATATTTTACGATGGTTGATGAATTTATCGTTGAGTTTTTAACGCTTCCCATCTCAAACAATTTTCGCCAATATCAAGTTGATATCAATAATATACTTAACTTAATTAACTAAATAATATACTTATAGATTTAAATAAATTTATTTCCAGAAAAATATGTAACATCGAGTCAGTAAAAAGTTCACTTCACTTCTTCTTTTTGGCTTTTGTGGCTTTAGTTTCATAAACCGTAGAATGGAGATAAAATATGATAACTAAAGCCACTAAAATCCGGCTCGTCAGAACGCTTGTGTTTCCCATATTCCTATACGCTGCAGAGACGTGCACTCTTAGGGAAAGTGAGAAAAAGGTAGATGCTTTTGCGATGTGGTGCTGGAGAAGAATACTAGGAGTATTGTGGACAGAGTTTCGCACAAATCAATCCATACTCCAAGAACTTGGCATCAAGCAGCGTCTATCGTCCGTTGTGCAGTCGCGTATCCTCACTTTCTTTGGGCATGTGTCTCGTCGTGGGGAATTTCCATTGAACGCTTGGTGGTGCAGGGCAAGTTCGAAGGCAAAAAAGCGCGCGGTAAATCACTTATGAGATGGACAGACCAAATAAGAGCAGCCATTGATCTTCCCTAAATGTATATTTGTATATTTGTTATGTATATTTTTATTAATATGATGTAAAAAGTTAAAAACATGACGTTGTTATTTGACTTGACGTTTGATAGCAAATGCTGGTTTATACAGGGTCAGTAACTGACTACAAATTCGAGGCAAGTCAGTGCTGACCCGAAAAAAACACTGTGTAAACTGATTTGAAGTCAGTACAGTGGGTTGAAGTCAGCGCTGGCTTGAATATTCGGACACGAATATTTTAAAGTTTTAAATGTTTTAAAGTCTTAAAGAATATTGTAAAGTAAAGGCTACAATCCGAGAATTGGGCCCCAGATCGTCGGGTGAAATGTCTGAGCTGGGGCCCAATTCTCGGATTGTAGCGATTTTGGCGAGATAGAGATCTTGACGAAGCTTGAATGTCTAGGCAAAATCTCACGAAAATGTCTGACGATTCAAAAAACCGTATTCCCACTAGGATTCGACAAATGGTGGCACGACATTTCTGTAGAGAAACCAATTATACGTTCCGTTTCAGCTATTATTTTAACAAGATCTTGTTAAATCTGAATCTATATACATTTGTGGCCTCAAGTATTCACACAACATAGATTATGAAATGATTATAGTATGGAATATCAAATTATAGTAAATAATTACAGAAAAAAATAGTTTTTGAACCAAAAATTATCATATCCAGTGTCTGACTACCTTTACATGTTTTACTTGCGTAGTACGAAACTTTGTGGTAGGTAAGTAAACTCTATACTGTCAGTTCAGTCATAAGGTTGGTTTATACAGGGTCAGTAGACAAGTCAGTCGCAGCGCCAATGTCGGCGCCGCGACTGACTTTAACTGTTTACCTGAAGTAAGTAGTAGTGGTGCGTTTCTCAAGGTGAGCACACATGTGAAGTCAGTGGGAAAAATGAATTCGCGAAAACAACTGAAACGACGATTTAATTATTTGTTGAAAAAATTATCAATTTTGCTGTTGAATGAGTTAATAGAAATGGTAGTAAATGAGATAACTAAAAATAAACTACATTTGTTGAGCCATATTTTGCAACGCCGTTGACCGCATTTCTTTATTGCGGTAATTTAGGGGTTTATTATCCCAAAGGCACTAGTTTTCGCAATATAATTGCACCAATTTTAAGGTTTCGTCTTCGCTAAGCTTACGCGTCATTTTTATCGCCAGCGAAAAAACGTGGTCACTCTACAACGCAGCGGCAGTGACTAACCACGCACTGACTTGTTTGTTTACACAGAGTTTATTTGGCTGGCGCGGGGGTGTGCGGGTGGCGGGGTGCTTCAACTGACTTTAAAATATTCGTGTCCGATTCGATTCCGATTATTCAAGTCAGCGCTGACTTCAACCCACTGTACTGGACTTCAAATCAGTTTACACAGGGTTTTTTTCGGGTCAGCACTGACTTGCCTCGAATTTGTAGTCAGTTACTGACCCTGTCTAAACCAGCCTTTACATGCTATCAAACGTCAAGTCAAATAACGTCATGTTTTTAACTTTTTACATCATCATATTAATAAAAATATACATAACAAATATACATTTAGGGAAGATCAATGGCTGCTCTTATTTGGTCTGTCCATTTCAAGGGTGATCTACCGCGCGCTTTTTTGCCTTCGAACTTGCCCTGCACCACCAAGCGTTCAATGGAAATTCCCCCACGACGAGACAAATGCCCAAAGAAAGTGAGGATACGCGACTGCACAACGGACGATAGACGTTGCTTGATGCCAAGTTCTTGGAGTATGGATTGATTTGTGTGAAACTCTGTCCACAATACTCCTAGCATTGTTCTCCAGCACCACATCGCAAGAGCATCTACCTTTTTCTCACTTTCCCTAAGAGTGCACGTCTCTGCAGCGTATAGGAATATGGGAAACACAAGCGTTCTGACGAGCCGGATTTTAGTGGCTTTAGTTATATTACGATTTCTCCATATTTTATCTCCATTCTACGGTTTATGAAACTAAAGCCACAAAAGCCAAAAAGAAGAAGTGAAGTGAACTTTTTACTGACTCGATGTTACATATTTTTCTGGAAATAAATTTATTTTAATCTATAAGTATATTATTTAGTTAATTCAGTTAAGTATATTATTGATATCAACTTGATATTGGCGAAAATTGTTTGAGATGGAAAGCGTTAAAAACTCAACGATAAATTCATCAACCGTCGTAAAATATTTGCTAGGACCCACCACAATAGGAAACCAACAGAAACTGAATCACACACAGAGTGAGAGTAGATACCAACCCACTTTTCTTGTCAAAACAGGCAGAGTTGTCCTTAGAAAATGGCTGCTATCCTTCGACATTCGATCTCTAACGCTCGGGACCACTCGTTGCTTGTCTAAAGATTTCTTACGACATAAGTCTGTTAGCGACATCACGAGAATAGCTTATTTAGCATTTTTTCGACATCCGCCATCTTTTATCGACCTACGTCGATTTCGTCGAATCTCTAAAGCGCGAGAATTGGGCCCCTGAGCTGTCATCTTGAATGAGAATAAAACCTCTAGAGACCTTTCATAAAAATTGCTACTTAATTTTTCTTGGTAAAAATTTTCGTATATTTACGTAAAAGCATGCGAAGCTTTTAGTCTTATTTTATAGGTTGACGTAATTTTCCAGCTGTAATTTTTTGTTGAAATAATAAGTTCGGAATAAAATGATTTATCTTAGCTTATGAAAGTTATATAGAACTTGTGGTAAGTTTCTATTCGACTTACAGTATCCAGGCTTATGTTGGCTGGCACTTTAAAGGATTTCAAACTCATTCCAGAACTTTGAAGGGAAAGTTTGCAGCTTATCATATTATCTCGAAAGATGTGAAACTATCAACTTGAGGTTCGATAATGTGTTTTATTGTTTGCCTTTTAAAATAAAGTATTTACAAAATGTACATTTACATATAAAATACATAAGAAACAGCTGAGCTATCTACAGACCGTTGCAAACGATCTATAGATAGTTCAACTGATCCAAATCAGTACCAATCGGAAGCGTACCCAAGACACTGGCTGCATTGCCGCGCTGAATAGCAATGCTGATACGTTGGGCCAGATACTCACCAGCCCTCGGGTCACGCGTCGCTTCGACTAGACGCCCAGAAATAATTTTGAAAACGCGGTGGGCCTCGGTACCCCACGGACCTAGAGTCTCGACCCCAAGAGGAGCAAATATGTACGCCCTGTCGAGACCTGCATATTTGCGTCTCTTGAGATCCTCGGCCGAATCCGCCGCCGCACCGAACCGAAAAATGGTTCGATTGGTTTCAACAGGAATTGTGGTTTGATAGAATAGATTCTAGATTTTAATATGTAAAGTTTGTAGACAAAAACTTCAGTCTTTAATATCAATTAGTACCTTTGTATAAATTGGATTTTATTATACAGATTTTTATGTTTCTTTTTTAAAAATACAAGTTGCATTACAAAAAATAATCTCGATTTAAATATCAACCTATTTATTTAAACACTGACATAGATGCGACGAAATACCCTTGTTATCTCAAAGCCAATCTCATAGATTAGTTGTCCAATCGTTCGCCCATTTTATGTCGTTCTATCTATGTCTTCCGCATGCTCTGATGCTAATAAAAAAACAATTTATACGTCGCAACAAGCTTCTCATTTTATTGAAAAAAACCTACTTTTGTCTGACATCGCTTGCAATCTAGATTGTATTATTAGTAGTAGGCTTTAACGAGCAAATTATTTTAATTGTATCTCTAAATAGCCAGCATAATAAATCTGATTACCTACTCAATCTGAATTCTAAATAGAATTTGAGTTTTTTCTGCGATATTTGTCTTGCTTTACAAAGCAAAACACGAATACATACAAATACATACCAATTTATTGGTAAATACTGCAAGTACACTTCAGAAAAGTGGAACTAATCAATTCTCTGAAGTGAACTGAAAACTGGTAATGAAAACCAGCTTTTTTAAAGAGCAAAATACTTTAGCAGTTCTAAATTCCGTCGAAAAAACAAACCCTCCTTAGTCAGCGTAAGCCTTCATCGTTGATTGAATGCAGGATTTGAGCGATTTCAAAGCGAGAGCAACTCAAACCCATCGGACCGTACGAACGCCTGAAAAAGGCAAAACGCTTTGAACAATGCGCTCATTCGCGGTACGCGATACAGACCTGTAATTTGTTCACACTAAGACCTAAAATCCGCTGAATAGTTACCATGCCGCCACATTTTACGTGGCAGGTTACTGGTTCCAAATGTTGCCGCTCTGTTGACGAAGCGCCAAAGGGTGTGTAGGCAGGCTGGAATACACGCTAGATTTTGGCCTGCTCGGATCGCTAATGTAATTATGTATAAAGAGTTTTACGCTTTGAACGAAAACTCATTTTATTTTGTAAGTTTTATAGTATAGACTATTTTGTTGAAGTGGTTAAGTTATTACTGGACCATATTTGATTTGGTAGAACATACTTTGAAAACGTCAGAAACAATGGCGTGGACATAAGAATACAAGAATACAATTGAAGAAAAAAGTGAAAACAACGAAATCCGCGTATCCGATCGTTCGATAGTTTTGATTGCTTTTGCGTAATGTCCTCGCTGCCGTTTCCAGCAATTACTGTTGTTTGTTGTAATGCCAAGCTATTCGTAATCCCGACTGTTTTGTTCGGATGACGACAAAGTTTCCAATTCCATGCCATAAACTTGAATATCCGGCAGACTTTTGACGATTATTTTGTACTAAATCTACATCGTGAAAAATTAAAAGTTAATGAAAACGTCATTGTTTAAAATGATATGGTTCGTCTTATTGAGATTTACATTAAAAGTTTATACAATTTTCTAAATTTTTTTTATCTATAATTGTTTATACCTTGCTCATACTAGCCATCTCTGATGACTCTGGTATTAAAAACACGCAAACATTGAATTTTAGTATAATATCATTTCATAAATTGTTAAGGAAAATCAGAATTGCTTTTGTATACTTGTTAGTCACTAAGTTTAGCCATGTCATTTATAAAGTATTTGGTTGCCTGAGCTGTCGGAGTGCTGATTTACTATTAATTCGATTATTCCGTTTTGGTAACTGGAACGGTCGACTGGATTCAGTCGGATTCAGGTCATTGGGGCAATGAGGTGGCTGCTCCACAGCCAATGTAGTAGTACATTCAGACACGGAATTTTCACTTTGATGTTGTATCTCTGTAAGGTTTTGCTTATATTTATCTCATTAGATTACTTCAGTCCTGGTGATTGTCATGATATAAAAGTTGGTGACTGAGTAGTGAATGTACTGCTAACTGCTTTAACCAATTCTTTGCTTATGACCTGAGGAAATATTATTGAAAATGCAAGTCAGCATATAAGGTATTAGGTATATTTTTTTTTAAGTAGCGGCTTGAACTGTTGGAACTCTGATTTGTTGGAAAACTCTTTAACTCTGATTTATTATCGATCATGCTATCCAAGTGTTAAATAAAATTTTGCGCAAGGATCGTAAAGCTTTCGACGGGTTTTATAATGAAGAAAGCGCAGAAAGTTTCAAAATATGATATTAAATAAATGTTGCTGGATTGGATTTATTGATGTGATAATTGGCGTAAGAGCCTGATAAATTGGAGAGTCTGGCTTGTTAATTTAAAATGTGTTTTTTGATTGCTGTTGCCAAATGAGTTCATGAAAATAATAGGACACACTAAATCTTTCACTGTTGGCTATAAAAAGGCCCAAGTAAATCAGATCTTTCTCAACAAGGCAGTACTTAAGTCAATTACTAAAAAAATATTTCGTATGTCGTACTACTGTTACATGCAATCATGAGTTGTAAATAACACAGTACAGTGTCTCGATTTTTCAATTCTCACTTGCCTAGTATTTGCTACGCGAAATGTTGGTACTAATTATTTCGCCTTTCTCTACTGCCAGTTTCCGGGTTCATACAGTTCATCTCAATTATCGGAAAGACAAAAGCACGCTTCGTATTTAACATTTGTATTAAACAGCTGAGTTTTTGACTTACCCTGGTCTTTGTCGGACCAGTTTTACCAGACCTCTTCCAAGCCCTCCGTAGCCCTAATTTCTATGTGTTTATAATCAAGCAGGGGTCTGGAAAAATCGGTCGCATTGTAGAAATAATAGCAGTCGAACAGAATGTTATGTACGCCCGTTCTTGATTGCACTCGAAATGCACAACGTGACTACTCATTCTCCAAATATCCAAATTATTTACTCGCCCCAAAGAAATAAAGCTAAGAAGAGCTTTATTTCTTCTTCACATATAAATAAGACTTGTGAGCCGTAATCGTGGCTCTATGACGGGATAGTTGTTTTCCTCTAACGATCTGTTTCTGTTTACGTGCGTATTGTTTGTTGCAGGTACTGGGGGCGCGCTGTGGATTTTTTATTAGGGTTTAGCCGAGGTTTTGAATACAAATGGATATATTTCGCGGCAGAGACAGAACCATAAAGACTATTTTTGCATCGCTTTAAATGGTCTTTTGTTTCGGCTTCCGGTTTTCCTGTTATGTGCTTTATTATTCTGATGCTTTGTTTGGTGCGTAGTTACTGTGACAGTTATTTGGATTGGTGTATTTAAAACAACTTAACGTTTGCTTTGAGAATCTTTAAAGATAAATCTTGGACATTTCGGACAGTCCACACGAACTAATCTTTAGACGGTATTATATTAAAGTGCCAATAAGCACAGCCCGTATTTATGCAACTGGCCGAACAGACGTTGCGCAACTTATAAAAAAGTTCAAACAAATTGCAGATAAAAAACCAATCAAGACAGTCTTGCCTAGATATTTCCTCATCTTCGAGTGGACTCGCTCAAGGGGATAGTTTTTAATTACGAGCGATGCTGCTCCGACCACTATTATTATATTTGCGGCAAACAAGTTTTCTACTCGAAATTAATATATATTTATGATTAATTCTATATTTGATTGGTTAGTATCCATATTATTTCGTATACGATGATACACAAAAACTTCATGTTACTTATTTTTTCTGCTGACCCCTTCTCGCTGAGTATGCGTGTTCCCATTTCCACAGCTGAACTTCAAAGCCGATTTCGATTCTCATTAAGTCACAGACAACGCACCGAACGCTGACCGAATTAGGTCGCGCATAATCAAACGCAGCCTAAAATTGCATACCATACTAAACCGGCTTTACGAGTTTTTCTTGCTTTCCACCACGTTCTTATTCTGCGCCCTTTAGTGGCGGATGGGGTACCAAATCGTAATTTTATTTCTTAAGGTACTAAACCCACTAATATAAACTAAAACAGCAATTTCACAGATTCTTTCTTCTTAAAATCGTTCATCCAGATAGATAGGAAAGAAGTATATTTGTGGTATGCAGACTCTTGTTAAGTAAAAGCCAAAGAGCTATCTCAAAAAGCCATTCAGTCAAAACAAAGGAAAAAATGATTCAAATATTGTAGATGCTCTTGTATTAAAGCATGTTAAGAGCAAAGTTTCCTATTCGCAACGCTAATTATAAATCTAAAAGCTATCATCTATCGAACGAGCGAGTCAACCGAGTGCAATAATTGAACTTTAATTGAAAGCTATTCATAGTTGTTGATACCAATTGAATGCCGTTTCTGTGGCGAAAAGCTGCGTACAGACTGCAGGATTAGACAAAGTACTCACCGGATTACCTACACTCGAGTAGCCTATAGCTTTGCTATCGAGCTAATGAGTGTTTGCGCAAACAACATCGAATCAAACACTGGATGATTCAACTGTTGTACACCCGTACGTACTGTCATCTGTTTTGTTAAACTCAAGCTTACCAATCACCTCTTCATCGTGCTGCTTTTGTTTTTGGATGGACGATTTATTATAGTCTGAACTACTTGGTGAGTGCAGAAAACGCCACCACATTAACCACCACAGTCGCGTGGTGGTAGCACTACATAATTATCTCTAATCTGTAGTCAAAACACAACTTAATTATACGCATGATAGAATCTTAGTCTAAGAAATTAGTATTTAATATCTAGTCTTTTCTAACATGAGAAAGAGAGACATTTATTTGACACACAACACAGGTACAACACATTTAAACAAATAGTAACAAACACACATAAAATTACAGTACAATTACAGGGTACATTAACATAAAAAACAATATTCTAAAATAACATCAATATTCTACTGGAATAACATTCAGTCTGGACATGCCTTGTTGTGAGATAATGTAGGTATGTTGTAGGTACTTATTGCGGTAACTGAAACTGACAGAAACCGATCATTACTGGATTTTATGTGCAGACTGACATGTCTGACCCCAGCTGAGGTCAAGGTTATTTGGTTATAGCAACAAGAGATATTCCCTGCAATTGATTTGATTGCTTTTATTTGATACTACATATCTATAAATCGTTTGTGTTGTGTGTGTTATATGATATATAATATGATATGATATATCATATGTAACTATGAAGTTGCTATCTTGGCACCTTCAATTGTACTAATTAATAAATAAAGTGTTTGTTGTTGGTTTTTCGAAATAAAAATAAGACGCATGCCAGGTTATGAATTTATTGAATCAAATTAATTCATAATAATGTATTTGCTGATTATTAATACGTATCCATAAATCAAAATCAACATTTTCAGTTTTACAAAGTGTATTGTAATATGGAACCCTTCAACGCAAATTAAGTCTTACTTAATCAGTTTTATTTAATTAAAAGTTACCAAAAGAATGTATAACTATTATTTAAATCAATTAAGAACTCGACGTTGAGCTAAAACTCAAATTAGAATACTTTTTGTTTCAAACTTGAAATTAACTTTGCTAGGTTCTGAGATCGTCTCATTTTAATTATTGTTAACAGATTGCTAACGATAGGTAAGTGTTAATAAAGTTTAACGATCCTTAGTCTGACGCAAGACCTGGAACATAATTTGATAAAGACTGGCTCAGAACCGAGCCCTTAGTCCGAAGGTGCATTTTAGAACTCCCTACTCTCGAGCCGACAGTCGTCTCTCGGGTAGCCCATACAAAAATGTATGGACATCCGAGAGACGACTGGCGGCTCGAGAGTAGGGAGTTTTAAAATGCGTCTTCGGACTAAGCCCTCAGAAACTTATCTTCCGTCCTCACAAAGAGAAAACACTGCTAGCGAAACTAGCTCAAAGATTTCTCTCGATGATTTTCTTCATCATTTGATAGAACTACGCCAAATGTCACCTACGTAGATCATATTATAAGGTAGCAAGATGTGGATCAATATAACCGATGTCATCTCGTCGTGGCCGCCTACGTGACAGGAAATTTAAAGGTGACAGGAAAAGTTGGCAGAAAAATACACGAATCCATCTTGTACGTGGAGGAGCTTCGCTCACGTGTTTTTATGGACCTTTTTATATACGAGTGTAAAAGTAAGCTGGTTGCAATTTTGGAAATTCCGAAGGTGTGAGGTGTATCTATGGTACGAACAACAGTGCCTGTCTTTATGGGAGTGATTTAAGCCTACGTACTCTACGTTTTGGGCCGGATCTAAAACTTTATAGTATTGAGAAAGTTAATCTATTATAAAAAAAACCTTATTCAAAGATTACTACAGTATTTAAAAAAAATACTTTAACTATCTCACTTTTGTACTACATATTGATCGCGTATGGAATACCATTTTGCTATTTTTGTTTCACTTGTTCAAAAGACTGTTTTTCTGCGTCTGCTTTATGAAGAGCATGCTAGTTTCCAAATTAAATAAATGAAAATTACGTTTACACGTAAAAATAGAATAAACGATCAATGCAATTAGCAAACGGATATGAATAATTATTGTATTCTAAATTTCGATGCACATATCACGCATCACAACTTTCATTCTCATTCGATCTTGATGTTGCAAACAAAAATGTGTACTATCACAAACAAATATAGTTCAAAATGTTCATCGCAAATCGCGTGCAGTTATTATGAACGATCATGCATATTTAAACACCCTGTTAATGTGTTAATTGAATATTAAAACACTCGTTTCCACGCTCTCGTCAAGCACGTTAAACCTATGCAATTTTAGCTGTTTTTATTGACAGGTATTTTTTATATACGAGTATAGTAATATTACACTTTTAATGCTGTTTTTTCGGCAGGCACTTAGGGGTGTCTCGATATCAGCTTGTTTATTGAGATTGGGAAATGAATTCTAAACAGGCGCGCAAGATATTGAAAAGGTCACTGCTCGGTAAGAGCCATCCGCAATATAAGAATTTTAAAAAGCTAGAGTCGCAATAAATACCAGAGTCGTCCATAAATACCAACGTTAGTAGACTCCCACCTTCAATATGACTACAGAATAGCCAGCTGCGGAATAATTTATAGATGACCGAACCTGCAAATAGTTGACGGTATACCCGAAGGTTGGTCAGCCCTGCTCGGAATTGAGGTGTGTCAACATTTTTGTTGTTGCTGGAAAACGTCCAATTTTATGCACCTATTTCCCTGCTACATGGCAGTATTTTATATGCGCAATGAACGGAACGAATGTTAACAGTATTACTGCTCCTACAAAAAAGATACAGTTAATCAGATTGCAGAGTTAACCAAAGTAAATTGAAAAAAACCCTGCAAAAAATATTTTCTTATAAACTACAATTTTGCGAGCATTTAATTATTACTACTGTCTTAAATTAAGATTCTGTCTGATTCGCTAATGACAAAAACATTGTTTGTACCTACATACATGTTCAGGCCAACGAAATCCAGTCGATATAACGTCATTCCCGAAAGTCTAATAAATCGAAATGCCTCCTAATAAAGATATTGAAAGTTAAGAGTGTTGTTATAACGTGATAGCAACTCACCGTTTAAGATGATTAGTCATTCGACTCCTTTCTCGTATTGTTTGATTTGTGAAAGTTTTATTACGAAATTCGATTGTATAATTTGTTCTAGATTTATTTGAGTCATCTGTCAGTTTAAGCAAAAGCTTGGAAAAATTTAGTGTCATCGTCATCTTATGCACCGGGCACTGATTTTGACCTTTCCACTGAGCTCGATCTTTTGCGTCATACTTCTCTAAAAATATAGCCTACTACTCTCATTTCTTGGTAAGAAGTTCGGCTACAAAATTTTCAATTAAAATTTTAATATCATATCTAACCTCTCATTTTGGAGATCACGAGGACGCAGAAGATACAATAACGCTTATTTTAACATTCCCTTGAGGCGAATTGCGACCTGTTTAGGCTAATAAGGGTTAGGATAAGGGACAAATTAAGTGACAAGGGTTTTCACAGTGAACATTAAATTCATCGACTTGAAAACCTCAAAAAATTCAACCTAAATTTCAGTAAATCATGTGCTGTAGAGAATTTAGGGATCAAATTCAATTGGGTTCAATTAAATAAAATAATATATGTTCGAACAGCAATTCTTCTTTTTAATATATAGTATGAGACTGAAGCAAAGGTTCAAATTCTCCTTTCTTTCTTTTTTGCAAAGATGTAAGTAATGTAATCGTAACTCGCCCTTTTGCAGCAATAAAATGAACTGTTCTAAAAGTGTTGTTGAGTGGTTCCGCACCGCAGTAAGTATATTTTACTGTAAAGGAATTTATTGTTATTTTAGTGTACATTTCTGCAACATAATATTTTCATGTTTTCTTTTCGCTTATACTAAGTATATGAATTTTATATGACATGTTTTGTTTGAGCTACAGGCTATCGACATTTGAATAGCTTTTATATACGGATCGTAAGAATTGGGACATAACCTCGTACATAAAAAAATTATGCAAGATGTGCACCCTTCAAAAACAGTAAAGTGGTTACGAAATTGAATCAACCATTCAATTAAGATAATATTTATTTATTCACAAACAAACTTACGACTATTACAGTATGTACAAAATGTACATAGGCATATAAAATACATAAGTTGAGCTATCTACAGACCGTAATTAAGATAATTGAATAATTTAATCTAAGTTTGCTTAGTTTGTATCTAAAGCGCGATGTATGAAATGTCCATGAATATTTACTTACTGCGGAGTGAAAAACTTATATTTTTAATTGTTAATAATTATGACGGTATCCACCCATTTCCTGCTGATTTGAATTTCCTACAAATTCGCAAAATACAAGCCAAAACATCCCAACATCCGGAGCAGATAGATAAAGTCGTTTTATTCCCAAAAGCCCACAAGTCCGCAGTAGATTAGTTACAAATTGCCAAACCAAAATAAAGCAGTTTTTTTTTCTTTTTTTCCTTGTCGACCTAAGTTTAATTATTCAATCCACCGTTCCCTTATATTCCTGGAATGGAGATTGCGTTGTAAAATAATAAGTATGTTTTTTATTCATGTGATAGTAGTTTTTCACTTGATTTTTTTATTATATTGGTTGGTCCATTGGATGCGAAGCCATTTTTTCAACGATTTGTAGATGGAGAAGTCTCAAAATCATTATTTCTGAGAATCTCTGTGAGATATAATCCTAAGTAGACATATCAAAGATTAATTCTCTAAAATTCATCCCACATCTCCCCGGTAACCTGAATATTTTTAGTATACCGAACTAGTGTAATTATTCTGACACGCCGCCGTAGTATATCCACGTATCTGCACGGATGGCCAGCAAATTAATCGATGTGGACAAATTCCTTATTGGGTCACCGGGAGAGAGAGTAATCTAAATTCTTAACGTTGTTTGCTCTGGAGGGTGGAATAGAGCGAGCGATTATTGCGAGCCCAGGAAGCTTGGCCCACTGTTCCTGTACGTTTACGGACGGTTATCAGAACCCTTGAAATCTTCCGTTACGATGCCCGATTTTTGTAAGATTACGTTCTTAGAAATGGTTTTGAAACCCATCATTATTTCAAACTTTTAATTAAGCTCTCTGTATTATGAAAAGCTTGATAGCATTTTTGGAATAATCGCGGACAAAATTGATTGTCCGATCCTCAGTCATTGGATTAATTATTTAATTAGGCTTGTCTTATTTTTGATCTCATTTACTTGTTAGTGTTTTAATTTGTTTTAGAATATTATTTTTGTGAGTGTACTAACTACTAAGTCAAGTACATATGGACCGATGTTGTCTGACATAAATACAATTTACAAATAGTGTTAAAAGCTGTAGGTACAATACTAAGATATCAGACAAACTTACAACTATTACAGTGTTTCAAATGAACATAGGTATATATAAAATACATATAAGAAACAGTAGAGCTATCTACAAAACGATGTATAGATAGCGCAATTGATCCAAATCAGTATAGATAACAGTAATACTCAATAGAAATGCCGGTTAATCTATTGATGAACTCAAGTCGTCACAACTGAGTGGTAAACGCTGATTGGATACCCTCCTTGACACATTGAAATTAGTTTTTTTCTGAGAAAGACTATTTGTAGAACTAAATTGGAAACGTTAAATGTTTTACTATAGCTGGCAATTTTAAACAATTTATCTACAAAATTAAATTAAAAGCAAACTCGATCAAAAACGGAGCAAAAGCTCAAAGAAAAATATCGGAAATTCTAGACTGCATCAGTTCAAACAAACGGGAATATGCGGGTGGGCATGTAAATGTTCGTTGAGATTCTGCACAGTACACTTACGACACAGTACTTATAAAACAGTAGGTGAGGTTGTAAAGCTACCATTACTGAAGTTAAAGACCCTGACTCTTACCAAGCAGAAAATACAAAGGAAGATAGGCTAAAGGCAACAATCGTTACAAGTGTTGTCTGCAAAGGTGCTGAACTCCAATCCAAACCTACGAAAAGCTAAAGATACTTGTTATTTGGAAATCATCACATCCATTTATTTATAGACCGACTAGCTTTTATATCGGACATGATTGTATATAACTCAACTTTAGGATAAAAGGTTCAAACTTTGAAGTTAGATTACTGCTCAGTAACTGTACTGTTCTAAAAGATCCAGACTATTCCAGACGTCTGTGTTTGTTCCTGTAACTCAATGAGCAGGATGCGAATAGGTTTTTAATCAAATATGAGGAACTTTAACCGTTTTTAATTAGAGCGCAGCATGCGAACCGGGTTTGCTTCTGTTTTAGTTCAGGAATATACACAGAATTTTCTTGAAAATAGCTTTATTTACATCATGATTTTAATTTGCCAAGAATTTTAAATGTGCTCAGACCGCCAGCTCACTTATCACTCAACCAACAGTATATTTCCATTGTACTCTTAAAACCAGAGATTCTCAATGCTCAAGAATTGAGTGAAGCGAATAATGAAATAACTTGTGACAGCCGGACGGACAGGACAGGCGGAACGAGATTGCGAAGGAAGAATATTTACTGTAGCATGTTTAAAGATTTAAGTTGGAAAAGAATGTCAAGCCCAGTACAAGAAGGAACTTCCCCTTCATTTCAGCAGTCATCATCATATCAGAAAGTCCGTTAAAGAACGCTTCTTACGAGCACATGTTATGAGAAATTTTCTGGATCTTATTAACAAAGATATTTGAGAATAAATAAATATTCACGGACAATTCACTCATCACAGTCTAGTACAAAACTAAGCAAAGCTTGTACTACTTATATTCAATGTTTTTTTGTAAATAAATACATAGAATACATAGAAACACCCAAAGATATTTGGAATCATGGAAGGCATAGCTACCAACTGAGCTGTGACGCCTATCGGAATAAAATTTAATTGAAACAAAGAAATAAATTTAAGCATTGCTTAAAAACACCAATGTCAACAGTTTAATTAACAAAAGCATGTTATTTATTTAAACCACACGACACACCGCCGTATAATACGAAACAATTGAGTATTCATTATGCATTCAATTACCTGTTTGCATTTGGCAGATTAAACCTCGGCGGACAAACGGCCTTCAGGCATTGATTATAATGGCTCCATGTATCGGCGCTCGTGCTCACAAAGCTCCCTAACGTAACTCTCTGAGCCAAGTTTATATTACAATGGCTAGAGACTAGGTTAAAAAACGTTGCGACACGTGTCTTCAGTTCTTTGACTCGTCACATTCTTTGAAATGTCTCGAGACTGGACTAGGAGCATTCAATATTTTGACTAGCAGTCGAGCTGTGGCTCTAGCAGTCTAAGAGCGAAACTTTTGAAACAGAACTCATTAGATCGAAGTTACCGTCTATTAGAATAAGTTAAATATTTATTATTTAACATAACATACCTTATTTCACCAGCCTAGTTGAAAAAATAAGTAATTTATTAGTAGCGTGTCTATCACGCTCTGTTTTTGTATCGCCGCTAGCCGCCAACAAAACACCATAATGCAGATTTCCGTTCATAAGGCCGTCGATTTATGGGCTATGTGGCTTTGTCCAACGACATCGTTAAATTGATGAATGCGACCTCATAATTTATAGACGGGCTTTTCAACATTTAATAATGAAATTCTCGGTAGGTCATCTTTATCTAATGATACAACCATGATGAAGAGTGATCTTAAGCTCTCCACACAACTACTTTGATCCAATAACAAATTAGAAGTTCCCTGCAAATTGCACATGCACTGTCATGTCCTGGCTTGGACACAGCAATAACCATGCGCATTATCCAACGCATTGTTCAGCTATCTGGGACCGAGCCAAATCGTGAGTTACGATTGAAGCTTTGCGTCCTTGAATGGCCACTCACGTTCTCAACGAAATACACAAGCTGGAACCACTTACGACAGTGGTTTGCAGGTGTCAAACCAGTTATAGTTTCCGCAACCTGGACTATACTGTCCAGACATTGAGGCTGTAATAGTCTGGCGCCACTGAATGTCCGATGCATTGTCCAAGTTGCAAGGTCCAGTAGCGAGCCAAAACGTGAATTATACGCATTGAACGCTGTGTCCTTGAATAGGCACTTACGCAAATGACCGTCCTCACTATTAATCCTGGCTATATCTCAAACTGTTTGTCATTCCTCTGAAAGCCTATTGTCCGTGTACTCCATCTTCATTTATTTACACGAGTCTGCAGTGCAGTGCAGTTAAGGTAGCGTTTAGGCTTGTGCAGACCTTAGGGTTTTGTCTGTGACTGCCAAGCTCTTGGTTTGGAATTAATGGACCGTTAAACGATCTATCGTTTATCTAAACTAATATCTTATACTTTTGGAGATCTTAAATGTCGCAATCATTTGCCGAGTAAAAACTGTGGAAAGCAATAACGATATTTTCAAACTACATAATGCTAAATGTTGCTGATAAAAATATATTTATAAATATCCTGACTCAAAGTTGTTAGTTCAATGACCATGAACAAATTCAGCTTCCCGTATGATAGTAATCCAAATAACTGAATAAACTTTGTGCCACATACAATGCGGTTCAAATTTACAAATCAGATATTTCGCTGACCTTACCCAGCCATATTAGGGGTTTGCATTACCAGTGGATTTATTTAGTGGTACTAGCGGAAACTGTATTAGTCGGTATATTCGGTGCTAATTGGACACTAATTATTTAAGTGCACAACAATATGGATTGGACTTTTCCTTTTCGCCCAGGTTAGTGCCTTTACAACCTTTAAAAGGTTATCACGGCGTGAGTTATGTTTTGTCCGATTAGATTGCTTTCCAACTCTTTGTTCTATTCAAACAATACTTTTTTATATCTTATCTTAGTTTACTCGATCACAATGACAATTACAAATTTTAAAATTAATCTACTTGCATAGGTTTACATAGGTTTTACATATAAGAATGATATTTTTTTGTTTAACCTATATTGTCCCACCGCTGGGTAAAGGTCTCCCCAAAGTCTTCCACTCATCCCATATTTTTCGTGGGCGTCCAGGTCATCCTTCCAACGCCTTTTCGGCCGACCCCGAAATAATAAAGAATGATAATTAATAAATAAAATATTCACGAACTATTCACACATCACACTCTAGTCCCAAACTAAAAAAACGTGTACTATGGGAACTAGATTGCTGATAGAATATTTATACATTTTTTTGTTAATACTTACACACATAGAATACATTGTATCACTCAGACACAGAGAGACAAATATTTATGTTTATGACTTTTAACACACCCTAACAGGGTAAGATTACAGTATCAATGCTATGTTTATGGCATCTTATATAATACTTGTAATAATGCAAATAAATAAACATTGACTTTATACAAACTGTTACACATAATATATGGTGCTAGTAGATATATTCTTCCTTTTATAATCTACTCGAATATGCAAGGTGCTGATTATTCCATTATTCCAAGTTTTCTTAAACACCGAATGAAATACAGACGTAAAACAAAGTTTGATTAAACGTTTGTTTGAGGTTTCACGAAGTACGGAACTGAATAAATAATGAACTCAAAAGGTGTAATGAATCACATAAAATTCATGAAAGTATAATTTTAATTTTACAATAGTCGTAAACAGGTACTGTGAATTCTTAACAACTTAATTTTACCTAGAGATTGTATACTTTTAGGGTTATTATAGTTCAACCACAGATAAATAAACTCATAAACTAAGCAAAGCTTTTGCTTAGTTTGAGACCAGAGTGAGATGTGTGAATTGTACGAAAATATTTATTCATTTACTTAATATACCTAATAAAATCATGTTTATAATTTATCAGTACGATCAAGTACATTACTCTAGCTGTAGTACGGCAGTACCACATAACGCCACTACTGGTGTCAGATAAGCGCCGGGCGCCGGCCTAATATATGTAACGATGCATGCGATAGTGAAATTAAATTGGTTGGATGGTGAAGCACAGAGCTTGTTGTATGTAAGTAATAAAGTCCCAGACAGAGTACCTACTGTTGATAACACAAAACACATATTAATAAAGCATGTACAAGAGTTTTACAAGGCATATTAGGATGAATGCGTCGAAGCTGAAATTACGGAACTTCAATAGTTGGCTTGGGAAAGATAAGTGTGATGATCGAAGACATAAACAGTAAGATAGTGTGAGTAATGTTACTTTAAACGCTTAGTAATGTTGCTTTTTTATATTGAGAGTAATATATCGGCAGATTTGCTGTCCGCAACTGTGTGCTCAGTGAGTCCAGTATTCCAAGTACGAGTTTGTGCACACACGTATCGTAGAGACGGAATCGCCGAGCGCCACCGATTTGATATGGAAATCCAAGCTTCTCAAGAAATCTGCTAGGGGTGCTGCTTGGATCTCTATACAAAATCGGTGGCGCTCGGCGATTGCGTCTCTACGATTTGTGTGTGCACAAACTCGTACTTGAGGTACAGACCGCACACAGAGCTCAGGATAAACTTGCCAACATACTGACAGGTACACTGTGACTTATGACGTCAGACAATCTTACCCACGTACTTTAGTGGTATAACCTGTAGACAAATCTTAGTACAAAGTTTTGCTTATAGATATTTTCCATTAACAATATTGATTTATAATTTCAAAAGGTTGAGCAACATCTGCATAATTTAATTAATATATGGATTGTGACTGAAACTACCAAAACAAAATAAGTATCAAGTTTAACCAAATTGATAAAACTAGTCATAAAGGCAGTTTTGCTTGTCTACGTTATACGTTGATGCTACTAAGATTAACCTATTATCTCAAATGTCAATGTAACTATAAACCAGATATTCTACTGAAATTGTTCCGAGTAGTGCTTTTCCCAGAAGTATTACCAAGCAACTCAGCTGTAGTTTATTATAGGCTTTCCAGCGAAAGCCGAATGAATACACAAACATAAATTGAATCGAATTCTCTTTGTTACAGGTATTGCAGATATATCAGTAAACCTAAAGCGATGTGGTTATAAAACCAACGTGAAGTGAGCTATGATGACTATTCGTTTATGGTTTGTTACAGACTCAAATCAAATCAAATATTTCTTTATTCAATAAAATCACAAGGATCATTTAGAATCGTCTTAAACACTAGGTGATTCTAGGTGCCAGTTCCACGCGACCAGAGCCTAGAAGAACGGGCAAGAAACTTACGGCCTAGTTCCTACCGTTTTTTTTTTTTGAATGATTTCGATCTGATGATACAAGATGAATGCTCTCAAAGATGACGAGGCGAATATCTTGTATCTTATTTGAAACTGGCTTCCGCTCGCGACTTCGTCCACTTGTTGATATTTCAACATGAATATTGTTCATTCTGGTTGCGGATCATATACTATCAAGTATTGCATCGTGGTTTGGGGGAACACTTGATCATTCACTTGAGCTTTCACAGTCATAATATTTAGTATGATCCTTTGTAACGTATTCTACATTAAGCCAACAAATTTAACATGAGCACTTTGCACATATATTATTATACATATATTATGGTACACTATCGGTTTGAAAAAAATACCCTATTCTTCCCTATTTTTAGCTGGTAGAGAATGCTATTTTTAGCATTAAGTTCGCCTGTACACGACTTTAAAGTGCAATAAAGGATGTTCTATCTATTTTTGTAGCAAGCAGAAATAGTTGTACACAATTCTTATGTATAAAAATAATGCTGAATATCGAGATATATTGATAGGATTCAAATGGAAACATGATGGATTCCACATAAAATGAAACGGACTGTTTCCAGGATGTTAACCTTAATAAAATCTGGGATTTGAAGACAGTGATATAAACTTTGGTTATGATAACACGGTTTGCCAGAAAATAAATATACATGGACTATAAAATATGGAAATCATACGTAGCTACAATCAAAGTAAATGTAAGGTTGATCATCTTAACCTGACGTCTATCATCAACAAGACTTTTTATAGTACATATAATATGTTATCTAAAGATCCTAGGCTATGAAAAACCTCTAAAATTGTTCATTTGTAGGCTCTCGGCTATTTTGTTCATGTCGATATTATTTTTGTGCCTAAGGTCAGACAGGGTTAAATAAATGGATTTGTTGACTACGCCAGCCATTTTCTATTTGTAGCTCGTTGTTGTCTCAATATCACGTAAAGGTCTTTTTCGATCTAAATAAGCTGAAATATCAAATGAAAATTATTTTATAAGTTACGAACGTGTTTCGATTGTAGTTTCTTTTGAATTCTTCAGATCCCATTTTAGGTTACCACACTTCGTCTTGCTTTGCGATCTGACTACAGTTGTTCCAAAGACTAATGCTACGTTACCAAGAAAAACCAGCGATACAAGCCAACGATTTTCTTTTTTAATTTTAATTTTAATCCATGTTTCCAAGTTTCCACTTTCCACTGAAGCAGTTTCACATAAATGCCAGCTTGTACTATCTAATACTTTGATATTACCAAAAGCGTGTATTACATTGTAGGAAAGTTTTTAATAGTGAAATAAAAGTAGTTTTAAAATAGTTTTCCCAACCGCCGCGCTTGCTAGAGCTGTATCGTAAAAAAGTTTCAGGTGAAGAGATGTTCTTGTTACTGGTACTTGCTGTGGTTATATGAGACAGTAAAAAACATCTTGGTTAGTACAGTTGGTTCATTTATTTTTGCAAACATCAGTATTGTAGATTTTTTCGATACCAAATGACGATAAAGCTCTTTCTTAGTACTTTTTCCAAAAGATATTGCTTACAAGTATATGTAGTTTTCTTTTGATGAATAAAACTTTATGATCAAGCAATCAAATGCATCGTCAAAACAATTATTTTCTTCCTAGTCCAAGTAAAGTGGTAGTGATGTTCATATAAAATGCTATATCAGAATAACCCAAGCCAAGTTGTTTGTGGCAACCCCAGATTTAGTTACGGTTAAACTTATTGCTATCCTGTGCACTAAACTAACTACTTTAGTTCGTTTATGCAGTATAATATCAAAAAGTTGACACATATTTCACTGCCTTTTAAGATTGATATTTTCAAGATTTGTATTTGTAAATAATTTCAATTGTACTTGCCAATCTGGTGGCTGGCGTCTTATCTGTAATACTTAATATTTTCCTTATTTGTTTTACTTCTTAAAGTAGTTTATCGAACTCTACAAATAATCTTGTCGTTTCCGCTTATCCTCCTATCACAGATCTTTGAATAAAAATTCAAAACAACTTAAACGCAGCATTTACGCAGACCTCCTGCGTAAATGCCTATTTTATGTCTATTTCAATTTAGGCGTTTAACAAGTTGTATACATTTGAACAATAGCTCAGAGATGCATCTGTTACATCCTTCTTATGAATGAAACATGTCTCAACATGTCCCCACTACCGGATGTTTCAAGTGTGCCGTATGAACCCCCTACTTTATTTAGTTCAATTTTCTCATCTAACGTTTGTTCATTGACTTCTTTATGTGTTTTAACATGCCCATCTTACTCACGCTTGAGGTTACTTACTTAGATGGAAAGATTGATAGATAAATACTTACACTTACTTCTTCATATGAGGTTTTTTATGTTTGGTTGTAAGAACCAACTAGTTTTTTTGCTTCGACACGTATAGTCATATTTCAATGCTCAATTATATTTTTATTCTTCCATTACAGAACGTGTGATGGAAGATAATAGTTATTTGGCTTTGGTCTACTATTAGCTTCATGATCTCATCAGTCGATCGTATTTACTAAATACGTGTGCTCTATAAAAGTTCCGTTTATAGAAAGCGTACACAAATCCACGAATCACGATTGCAAAAGAGAAAGTCTAACGTTTAACACAATGCCGTTTGCGTTGTAAACATTCTATTCTCGTAGAGTTGGACGACAATAATAAATACTATGCGCAAATATCGGTCAGGTTTCACTACCACTAGTATTTGCTTACTCGTACATTATAGTCTAGCTGTACTATTATTATAATAACACAATAGTGTGTACTGTTACACTACAGTGGTCACGTTTGTAAATGGTATAATCTGTACAGAGCGTAATGTATGTCTGTATGGTTTACTTCATTGTAACTATGTGGATGGTAGAGTTGAATTATTTAAAGATTGTACAAAACATGGTTTGGTGGCATGCAATGCTTGTGATATCTGATAGTTAGACTATGCGTGTAGTGTTGCAATGATAGCAAGATTTATGAAACACTAGCTTTCGCTTCTTCCACGCTTTATTCACTCATATTCTGCTTATTTTTTGGGATACATACATAGTAACCAATGTTACGGACTATATTCTAAGTTTGATTCGAATCATAGCATACATTGCAATTTGAGTGAGAGACAAATATCTAAACTTTCACATTATATTATTAGTGGTATGATATATCTACGCTTGTTGCGCTCAAAGCTCATAAAACACGCGCGGATCTTCGAGTAAATCTAGTCTTAGAGCGGATCATAATGATATTTATTATCTTACGCACGCGAGCGTACCAACTGGCTGAAGCTATGAGTTTTTATCGAGTAAGTAGTTAGTGAGACGTCCGGATCGCGCGGCGGGTCAACGAGCTCTGACTCACTGGCTGTGAAGTGGGCATGCGCCGTGCACCCGTGATAAATGATGATAACTCCTGCGCATCGCGTGGAGCTTTTTCAGACCGGTTGCATGGATCAATTAGCTTGTTTTGTTCAAGTTCTTTTTGTGTTGGTGATTGGACTTGAAAGGGTATCATTACAGAGCAAGGTCGCTTAAACACTGAATATGAAAAGGTTTTCTTGCTTTATGCTATTAACACGCACATTGTGCGTTAAAGTTTATTGATTACTAAAACATATTAGTACAGAGCAGTACCTTGAACGAAATGTAAGACTAACGGCCGGTTTCTCGAACGA
This sequence comes from Ecliptopera silaceata, assembly GCA_932527185.1. Classification (NCBI taxonomy): domain Eukaryota; kingdom Metazoa; phylum Arthropoda; class Insecta; order Lepidoptera; family Geometridae; genus Ecliptopera; species Ecliptopera silaceata. The sequence goes on from OW052211.1 coordinate 6,423,860, forward strand.
TGATCAACGAAAAAATCTAATAATTACTATGTGTCAAACTCGGATCAATCGTGATTTGGGTTTCCAGAAAACGGCCGTAAACCCGTCAGATCTTACCAAAAATGATTAATTTACATAGAGATGAGTATCAGGAGATGTCTGTAGTCGCATACGAAGTATCCAAGTAAAACCCTTATCTAGCTGTAGTCTTCAACACTCGTAAAGTCGGATGTCGTGGTCGCTTGTCGCGGTAACCAACTCCACCTTGACAAACATAATGGTCACGAGTTTCAACCGTCACGAGAGACCTACAATGCACCTAGGGTTTAGCGTACAATAGGCACGCCCATAGTGAGTTTACCACAGAATTAGCCTACTCGGTCTAACGACTAAACTTATTCTGCGTCAAGATTTTTCTTCTATTAATTTTTGGAAAGTAGTATAGTAATACAATTTGGCTGATCCAAGCGTTTAAATTGTAATTATAATGCAACGAGTAGAAATCTTCATCCTTCATGGCTTAAAATCAGATGGCTTATTTCATCCACAGTGCACGTACGAGCCCCTGAGTCGTCCAAATTAATAGTGAAACTTCTAGTTAGTTCTATTATTTCAGCGATAAGGCTTGCTGATAACGATTTATTTCAATTTCCACTTCAGCCAAGTTTCGGGTCACCGCGATGACTTTAGAATTGTTGGAAATTCAATTTGACTTGCCGGCTTGATATTCCCCTATCTCTTAGACTGCAGTCACTGTTTATGCCTTAGGCGTTTCAAATTGTTGTTTTAGCATGATAATATCAGACCTCCGAACAGGAGTCTAAAACTAAGGGACATCCGTGTTGTTACATACGTTCCGTACGATAATTTCATGGAATGTAATAATTTAGTGATAAGTACATACTACTAGATTTTTACACTTTGGGCGCTCTGAGATGTTTCAAAAGCAATCTTGAGGCGATATGAAAATCGTGTTTCATAAAATGACGTTGAGAAGGACAGGAAGGGTGTGCAGAAATTAGCGCTTTCTAGCTCCAAGATTAGTAACAATAACCTTAACTCTTTTCACATTTTTTTTAATCTAAATGTACTTATATGTTATTATATTGATTGTTTTGATCTGAGTTCAGTACACGATATAGTTGATCGACATCTGTTAAAAAAACCAGTTAAACTTTTCCACGCGTTTTCCAGGTAATAGTTTCGTCCGACCATCCACATGAATCCGATATTTGTTTGCACAAACTATGTAGGTATATCGTATGTGCGTACGGCAAATAACGCAATTCAAGTCTGCTCTTACTCACAGAATAAATTCCTTGTTTATTTTTTCAACGGATTAGAATATTGGTAAAGTTATCTGATGATTACTATCTGATGTACTGGAATATAGAGAAAAGGTCATTTCATTGATATCGAAAGTGTCTTAAGAGTGTCATTTTATATGTAATTTTGACTATTGAATAGGGTATTTAACGTATAAAAATAAAAACCTGTAGTAATCAATAAAATGTTTCTTAAAAGTATATCGTTTGTGTATCGTGCTATGTTAGTATTGTTAAACGTGCAAGTAGATTTAATCCTGTTCCAACGAGTCTGGGATCTAGAAAGTTTCTTGAATGTTCTCTTCAAATCAGTAATTGCAAAATGGCTTTTGCAGCTTTTCAAACATTAAGATCAAGCTCCCTCGGTTCACTTGCGGTTTTACCCACGTCATCTCACCTGTTCCGTACTATTTCCCCCCAATAATTGACGCGAAGACGAGGGTACAGTATTACTGTGTAAGTGTACCGCGGAAGGATTGCGCCCCCTTAATATGGGGTTGAAATATTGACGGGTTAAGTCGCGGTAATATCGCTTTACAGGAAAACATCCAGTTAGGAATCGTTTTATCGTAAATGTTTCGATTTTCAGTCAACACAAAAACTTATGTGATTACAAGAGCCAAAACACTAATCGAAGTATTTAAAATTAGGTTAAATCTAGCTCCACAGATGAGTTTGGAAATGTCGTACTAATTTGATAAAAATATGGCATGTTAAAGATTTAAATTCAAATTATTGAAGTATTTTGCCCTACAAATCCAAAAGCTTAGTAATTTATATTTATCCCTCCCACGGTCCGTGTAATTATAGCTCCAATTAGTTGTAACCTAAAACATGTAACTAAGCCCAATAAATTTAGCGAAAGCACCCATAAAAGCGCTGGACCACCGTTCAGTTTTCACACTAACCATTTGGCAACATGAGGCTGTAAAGAAGCTCTTGCAACATGTCCGGTAGCTATTTGTTTGTGTAGTTTTTTTGTGTCCGGATTGGCCAATTAGAGTCGCGTATTTAATTGTGATTGGTTGGGTTATGTGGCGTTTTCTCATCCTTTATACAAAGGTACTTTACGCATGAACCAGATGTGCATGAAAGGAACCCAACGGGGTCAACTAAGGGTTATTCAACACGCGAACGGTTAAAGAAAACCTTTGCTGACTTGAGTGCTACCCATTGATTATGTCAATGGGGTTCTTTTCTATAGCTGTCGACGAAGAAGCTACATTTATAAAAGATTATCAATTTCCCGTTTAAGTTTACACACTAACGATTTGGCAAGTTGGCGACACCAGCGAGGCCAGGCCCTGCCAAGTTCTGAAAAATTTGAATACGCAAAGTTACCGAGAAATTTTAATATAAACGAGCAAAGTTTCAGAGCGATCCAATAAATAAACGTTAATGAATCAGGCGCTCGACAGTTGAGCTAACGGTCAAATTGCGAATACTTCTTGAATTTATTTAGGACATAGAAAGGTACCTATTACATTTGTAAAGAAATTAATTGTGTAGTTGACGTAGCCGTTTACTAGCGAAGTTAACTGGTTTATGAGTATTTTAACTTGTTTGGTAAACCCTCAGTTTTTATTTATAGCATTTTTATCATCCAAATACTAGTTTCAGTAACAATAACATCTACTAACTCCCGCAATAATTACAACAATAACAAAAGCGAAAGTATAATAAGTAATAAAGCCATTAAGAAATAGTTCTCAGAAGAACTCCCATGGAATATCCACGAGTAATGGTTATTGTTCTAGTTTCGTAATGGTAGATCAAATCCGCCGTATCATTCGAGGTCACCATTGTTTGTAAATAGTTTGGGAGTTTTGAAGGCAGAGTTGGATAGTGGTCTAGTTTATTTTATGTCACTGTTTCTGTCTAGACTTTGGAAACATTTAAGAACGTAATTATTGACATAAATCAAACTTACGGCCGGTTTCTGGAACGATGACCAACGAAAAAACCAAATAATTACTATGTGTCAAACTCAGATCAATCGTGATTTGGGTTTCCAGAAACCGGCCGTTAGTTGTTGATCATTTGAGTATTTGCTACAAACAATAAGATCACACAGTCATCTCTATTTCTTAATTGTGTAGAGTCCCTGAACAGTCTTGTCAGTGAAGTTAGGTTTGACGCGTGCATAAACAATCTTTAGTAGCCTAGATTTTAGTTCAGTCTACTTTTTATTTTACTGATGGTAGATTTCGTTTGAGACATTATAGATCCGCTGATTGCTTTATAAAACAACGTTCTGTGAACAGGAAAATTGAAAACAGTTTTCTCGTAAATTGAGTTTTTTTAAATAAAGCGACTCCCAAAACATCCATCACAGCATTCACAGCTCCAGCCCAATTTATATTGAAATGTAAAACAAATCGAGTCGGGCTTCCTAAGACCCCTTGATATATAAAAAAAATATATAACTACTACAAACGGGCAATCTCCGTTGGCCCTTTGAAGTATTAGAAACAAACGAAACGCAAGAGAGATAAGATAGAGCCTTAATTGCAATCGAAAGATCTTACCGACGGGCTCTCAGTCTCTCAGTCTCAGACTCGCAGTCAACAGATAAATAACTGGCTTGATCTTTTCGAGAGCAAATGAACAAGGTGTTTGTTCTCAATTCAATTCAGATTCAATTTCATTTCCGCCCACGAAAAGCTCAGTTTTGGATAAATCAGGGAATATTTATTAGGTATTTCAGGTTGTGATAATTGTTCTTGAACATACATACGTTTTGCAGTGAAATACACACTCCATAGGATGTATAATCTTTTTTTTTATGATTGCGTGTGCGTTGCGTTGTATGTTTGTAGCACACTAGCCGAAAGAAATATGTATACGTTTTCGCTGACACATATCGTGACACAGCATATGCCGATTTTTGGAGGATTTAAAAAATAGCACGAATGTTGAATTCTCTATTTAACGCAACTACCAGATAAACAGCTCATCTCATTAAACATTATCGATAAAAGAATAAAAATGAAAGATGCATGATATGTCGTTTGCCTTGTAGACGAAACGCCAATTTAGGGGATTTTGCGAAAAAAACAATATAGCTCTCAATTTCACACCACAGTTATTGAATGTGTTTGTGTGTAAACCAATAATGAGCAGATTAATACCTCATCTCAAGTGAGATTACTGTTATATGTGTGAGGTGTAGCGAATCATGTGGATTAGCGATAGGGATCTTAACATCGTGGATTAGTGAAATAATTATTGTTACACTTAATATAAGGTTTAGTTTAACTAACAGTCGGCTTATATCCGCTCATTATCTTAGGACCCCGACGTCGTCTGTTTTTCTTGATAATTAATAAATAATAATAAATAATGTTGGACAATCCACACAACATCATCTAGCCCCAAGCTAAGCAGAGCTTGTATTATGGGTACTAGAAGACTGACATACTTAATACAATACATTACATATATTTTTTTTTAATAAGTATACGTATAAAATATCCAGAACACCCGAAATAAATATTTGCAGATCGTACAAACATTTACCCCAAGGCGGGAATCGACCCCGCAACCTCCATAACCATAATCTTTGTCTTGAGCGTTCGATATAGACAATTTATAAATAATTCTCGTAAGAAAATAACAGTACCTACTTAGGTTCTAATATTTTCTTACGAGTATTACGTAAGAGGAAACTAAACGTCCACTCTTGCTTTTGGCTTTTTATTACTTTTGTCTGGACTTAAACAACTCTTTTTCGAATTTCTATTCGAACTAAGCTTGAAGTTGCTTGCTGTACCTATATGCAAAGAGAACCCAGACTTATAGTTAGATGAAAATAATTTCCCTTTATTATTGTAATTTTTTTTATTTAACCTATTGTGTCCCACAACTATAACTTAAAGATTAACAGCTAGGCACGGCAAAGCAGTGTCTAGTCTGGCTAATCTTTCCAACACGATGCTACAACAAAATACAGTTGTAGCATCGACACGATAAGAAGAAGAAGAACTTAAAGATTTATATTTAAAGTGTGATGTATGCAATAGCTTGAAATCATTCCCAATGTTTTTGTTTATAAATATTTTCACTTTATAAGTACATGTTTTAAATTGAATACTTACTTAGGGTATTAAATCGATGCATGGACGACTGATCAGAAGGGGAGTTCCCTAACAATTCTGGGAAGTAGGTCAGATTGGGGATGCAATGAACTAGAAGATCGATGGTTACACAAATTATTTACTACAGTTAAATTGAAAATTATATGAAATGTTTATTTTGACATATTATAAACGATTCTGAATTGTCAAGATTAGAGTTATGTGTACCTTTTATAAAATAAATTATGGCGTAGATGTACAAAATTCTTTGTAAGGTCTAAGTCAGTCTTTCACCGAGTGGGCGACAATCCTCTAGTGGAAGTTAGTTAGTTGATATAGAGCCTATAGTATCACTTTGGGATTAGTTGACGTTATGTGAAATGCTCGTCAATATTTCTTATAATTTTGTTCATAAAGTAGTAAGAAGGTATTTTGGGCACAATTCGGCCAGTACCATTGCATTCCTTTTATAGTAGTAACTTATTCGTAATGAACCACCCGGTACTACGGTGTTGCGCTTAAGCTAACTTAACCTAATGGTTGAAGTTCTAAGAAAGTCGTTAATACTTTTTCCCTATGTAGGCTTTGTTGATGCCTCCGCCGGAATTCAACTTATTATTTATGCATGAGCTTACATTATTTCATTTTACAAATTAGAACTTGTTTTTGTAGGAACACGGATAAAATTACCTTGAAGAAAACGGTGGCGGTAGAAAGAAAAATTGTGTTACATATTTAATAAAGCTTAAGTAGTTCTTTAGAAAGCTGAATTATTTAAACCCCCTTATAGATATTTAATAGGAAATGGTTTGTGAAGCTTAGGAGGGTGTAATGTGGAAAATCTTCAAGAATCGACGGATGGTGTAATTAAAGGGGATTCAATTAACAGCAAAAAATAATTAATTTAATCAATTAAAGTAAATACATATTGATGGCCATTACACACAATGAGATAGATTACCAAATTATTAAAAGTATAATATTTAACAAAGAAAACGGCGACTACCGGAAACAAGTACCTCGTTTATAGCGGGTAATTTGTATTGTGGACCAATTTTACTTACTAATGTAAGATCGATTTGCACTATCTATTTACTTCAAGTTTGTACATACGTACTTTATTTATACCGTAAAGCAATAATATCTTTAGAGCCATAAGCTTGGTTCGTCAACAAGTATCAAGAATAATCTAGATTAATACTTATATGAATTTTGCTCTAATTTAAAATTTTGTTCAGACGTTTAGGCGCGGCGACCCAATTTAATCTCGCCATTTATAACCGTAGGTTTTTAAACTTTGATAATGTATAGAAAATAGTTTCGCGGTGCAAGTAGGGCTCATAAAATCGATGTCGGTAAGACTTGCTACGAAATATGTCAAGGAAAACGCTCTCCTTAGGGATACGATATGATAGCGTTCGGTTAGTCGAAACATATTAACGTGATACGAGCTGGCTGCGAGATTATACCGTAGACTTATCAATATCGAGTGGTGGCTTACACAGTAACGCGCAGAGCAGTAGCTCAGGTACAGCTAAACCTTGTTACTGAGGGTAACGGACGTGTTGCCCCAAACTATCTATAGCTCTACCAGGAGTTTTTACTATACTATATTTACTACACTCGCTAGCGTCTGTAGTTAAAAAAATGTATGAAGATTTGTACAGCGCCTCTAGCGGATAGTTAGGTACTAAAATTCGTAATACTAATATTGACGTAACTACTGTAGTAAAGTCAGGCGATTTTACTGTGACAACTCATAGTATCTGACGTCTCCCTTCTATGGCTCAGTCTGAAAATCAGCGCAGCAAATAAAAGACTGAGCTTTTTTGACATATCTTACTGTTTCTTCTGTTGTTAATATTCTTGTATTATCTCATGTTGCTTTTTCTATGTTTTGTACCTGACTGTGCTGTCAAAATAAATACATTTCATTTACTTACATTTATCTCGGTTTGTTAATTAAAGTACTACAGTAGGTAAATCTATCGAAACACACTAGTTGAAGGAAAACATATATAAGTTGAAGATAGTGCAACAGTGGTTATCACGGAGTGTGAGCATAGTTACTATCAAATACCATCGATTGCTCCTCAAACTCCAAGCCAAAAGTTGCCTCAGCAGGGGATACCTTTTTTTGTAGGGGGACAAACATTCCTAATTTCCTACCATGTTCTCCTCAAAGCTACTGTATGCTCATAGTACTGTGACGAGGAAGATTCCCGCCTTAATCCCGAATTTACGGTACTTTCATTATTAACGACGCATGTATCGAAATATCCTCTTATCGGGTTAATGCCATGCTCTATTTTACCAAAATATTCCGTGATCGGGAGCCAATGGTGACCTTTTTATGGCATAAATAAGACATTAATGTATTTTACGGTGAGGTTAACCGACGAATCCAATTCGGATAGGATTTCGGTTTCCATAATATACTCGTACATCATCTCTAATGGAACTTATTGCTGTTATTCACAATTGATGATTATTCAATTTTATAAGTCTAGTTTAAGGAAGTATTCTTAAAGACAGATAGAGAACTTTTTACAAGCAAAAAATATATTTTTCCTGCCAAATTCAATATTCGAGTTAAAATTATACATTTTTGTCTGAAGAAGCTGTTTTAGTAATACTTCTATAGAAATAAATAATAAATTATTTCAATATTGGAAATGGGTATTATACGAATGAAAGAAATAAAAATATTTTATTTGCGATTGTAGAACAAATATCATTATGGCGCAAAACGGACTCTGCTTCAGCATAATGAACATATGAACGTCAGGTATATGACGTGAGAAAGTCATCACTGTCTCTTACCACCAATGGAATGGTATTACCAAAAATTATGGTGATGGAGCAATAACGCAGCATTATCGTTGTGACCTTTCGATAATTGTGCTACTGGCCTGGGCAAGGCGATACTTTGTTAATGGCCTATAGCTAATTATGGTAATTTCTTTCGTAAACGATAAAGTTAAAAACTTAATTGTTATTCTATTATATTGAGAATTTCGACATTTTAGAGACGTAGGCAGCTTTCAACTTTGCGGGTGAATTAATCCTTAAATGCCAGTGAGTATCGATTCAACCATTTCAACCTATATGAACATGAGTCTTAGTATGATTTCGCATACCAAATAAACTTTGTTTCGATTTTTTGTACATTACTGTAGGATTATAAAGACAATCGCATATTGTTACTTTAAGTTACTGTCTCGTAGTACGTGACAGTATTCTATGATTTCATTTGCAAGTAGCTTGCCGCCGCAATGCGAGCAATTTGATACAAAACTCAAATCTTTTAAGATTCTAATTCCCACACAGGACACCCCAGCTACGGGTTCATGAATTATTCAACAAAGGTTCTTGTAGTTTTGAATATCTCATACAATGATGATACTTAGATTTGAAGAATTTGTCTGCTATTGTCTGGAGAAATAGGGTCCTCGCTTTCTCGAGTCTACATGATGTCATGTAGACTCGAGAATAGGGTCTTTGAATAGGGCACATTTCAGCACACATAATGAGCCTAGTTCTAGCCAATTTAGATTATTCGCGATCAATTTGATATATGGTTATTCTAAACCCAAGACCGCAGAACCGAAGATAGAATTCTACAAAATTAGGAATAGAACGCTGTTTAGCCATTAAGCTACATGAAGTCTCACAGCGTACACTATATCACCTTGACACAAAACGTCAGTGCAAATCTTGTTCCCTCCATCTCAAGTTAGAATTAGACTGGTCTGTCTATGTTTGCTAAAATTACACCAAACACTGTCTAATCCACCCTCTAAATTCGTCCACATCTCCCCTTACCACGTCATCGCCCTCAGCAACAAAGGCCCTTGTTACCCGCCTGCAATTAGAACCAGGTTCCCGCCCTCGTGACTCAGGAACAAAGAACTATCCGGGTCAGCCTTGATTAGACGCAACGTATGCTAACCTCGAAGCCTAGTCTAGCCTTTGGTCCTCGTGTACAGGATTTTTTTTACGCGGCTCAAAATAGCGAATTGATTGATGTCTTGTAATTGAGAGCCAGCTATCTGCTATATCTACTTCTAATTCCCGTACAGACTTTTCGGTGTAACTCTTTCAGTAATGTATTTTGATAGAACAACACGGCAAACACCCGTATGCATTTGTGTTTCTTTGTACCCAAACCATCTCTGTGTCCGAAATCCAAACACTCGTGCACGAAAATATATGCTGTAAGAGCCAGTTCCGCCAATTTTGTTGCAAAAATTGTTAACAAGTCCGCAAGTGGGCACTCAAACAGTCATAATTGGGAGGTACTTGTTAGGATAATCCTTAAAAATATTCAAAGGACATTTTTCGTTGTGAACCGCAGTTGGCAGAGGACCCCCATCTGCAGACTGTAATGAAAATGTGTTTAATTGTGAATTGCTGCTGATGCGGTCTGAGCAATTTAAGCAGACTCTCTTTGAGAGGGAAATCGTGTTCTACTTTCGGTTGTTTGTAAATTTTTCGATTAAGCTGAGCACTGCTGTGGTTTTCGATTGAATTTAACTTTACTTTGCCGTGATTATGTTATTATTTTGCTGGAATATTGATGCTGAGCTTTCATTTCACTAATTTGAAAAGGATTTCCGCTAGAAATAAGTTGGGGCTTATATTTTAAGCTTTGCCAAGTCAGAGTTGATATTTTCTCTGTAAGCACTAACCGAAATTATGTCAATGCAGCTGAAAAAGACACAAAAAAATGGTTTCGTTGGATCTCTGAATCTATCAGACATTAAGGTTTACTGCACTCATAAAATAACGTTTCAAATTGTCCAATACTCAACCCCAGTTTCATTACATCTGACAAGACTTTACGATACTTCCATTACTTACTGGACAAACCGAAAAATATATTTCGCCCCAACTGTTTACTCTCTTTTCAATTTCCGCTGAAGTTATAAGTTCTGGACTGGTATCTTGTTTGCTTTTCTCGTTTCTCTTTGCTTTCTTTTGTAACTGTTTTTTAAAAAAGATATTTTGTTTGTTTTCAGGTAATATTAAACAGCATAACAGAGTTTTATTCTGAGTTACAAGGGAAGTTATTTCATCAACTTTGGTAAGGTAATTTAAGTTAGTTTACAACTCTTTGATTATTATGTTTACGAACTTCTTAGGAACTGATTTGTCTGCAACTGTCATAACATACAAGCGTGAAGATATTAAACTCAAGCCAATTAAATTGATTAGATTTAACTTGGCGTTAATTCAGACAGCATCGTTTTAAACTCATGTTTGAAGATAGTCGTTTGGCAAATACTTAACAAGGATCTTACTTGCGGCCAAGTGGGTCATCGGCGGCAATTTCCTCTTTGGGGGAACAAGTAGGTACTATTTCTTCTACATAACATTCTACAGTAATAAACTTACTCTGTGTGTTTATGCTGATCTGTTTATGTAGGTAGGTGTGTTTCTGAGTGGGCGTGCATGAATACTATTTTCCAAATAAATACATGTTGATTTATTGAAATGTTCATGAATATAGTTTTATTTATTTATACTAGTAGTCCACGAATGTTTGCTCGTAACAATTTAAACAGATAAATAAACTCTGCAGTCATAAGTATGCTATACATGCTAGAAATGGCTACCTAGTCTCTAAAATTTTAGACTCTACAATAATTTATATCACGTTATAAATCATAGACTTGCCTTGAGCAGCCATATTATTAGTATGAATTTATCATGCACTTGTTTACAATAACCTGCTTCACTAGGCGGGAACTGGCGCCTTTTGATTAACTTTGGTTTACCTACTGCATAAACTGGAGCATGCTATGCAGATAGATCCAGGTCATGGCCTATCCTGTTTGCAAATAAATTACATTGTAGTTGGTTCAGCAATCATCTTGCTGTAGCATTCCTACTCCTGCGCATCATATTGCGTGTGCTCTATAACTATATTATTGTTATTACTCTTGTCTTACTTGCTTTATAATGTTTTTTATTGGTTTATTTGTTTTCAGTTACACGTATATTATTTTTCATAGTAATGACAAAGAAGTTAAGACCAATACATCAAAATAGTACCGTAGGACTGTATTCAATAATGTTACTGACTAGCGAATGGTTTTAAGAAATATGTTTTAATACAGGCGCCATTTTGTCTTACGTTTTTGTAACAGTCGCATAGTTTCCTTATTTCTTACGTTATGTTTCGGCGCTTGTCGATTTCAAGTTAAACATGAGTACATGATGAGAATAGCCCTGATAACGATTTTATTTCACCCCAGTGTCGTTTTCAAATCTTTCCCTAAGATAGCCTTCCGAATCCTTTTCCTTAACCCAATTTCGGTTTTTTTATGATTCCTTCTTATCCGTGTTGACCATTTTGTTTTTGTTTGTTTAAATAAAGACCGCACATAAACTTAATTGACGAAATATTTCAGTTGATAATCGATTTTTTCCAATACGATTTAAATTAAAAATTTTAATGCTAGCAAGCACTAGCTAGTAAGCACTAGCTTCATAGTGTCTGTGAATGGTCCCTAAAACATCAGACTATAACTTGCCTCATTAAGATAGTGGTCCGTACTAAACCATTAGAAAGGTTGGCAGAGCTTTATTACAGTAATCATACGCCAAGTTTCTATTATAAGGCTTCTAATTGGCTGTTGACCCCAAGCACGTACAGAGTCAATCTTAATTTGCTAAGCACGCAGTACTTGATTGGAATTGATTCAGGGTTCCTTCTCCTCTATTTTAAGGGCATTTAGGGTTATATTTGCATGCAATGAATCGTTCAATCTCAGTACATTTTTATAGTTTGTAGTAAAATATAAAACACGCTCATATTTTTTTAAACTGATTAGTAATAATGGTTTGTATTCAAAGAACCATCTTTGTTAGTGTACTATTTGTTTTAAAATCAGAATACTAATTTTTAATTGTTTATTTTTTATTAAACAAAAATTACGCATTTATTTAATTAGCTCCGTCAACGAACGCCTGCTCTTATCATATCGGTAGCTTGATTTTGATATTATGCATCACCAGAACTATAAATTGATATTTGTAGGTATGCATACATGACTCAGTATATGACGGAACTACAAGACTGCACGATGTCGGTCATCCACCTCTAACATATCGTATAAGTCTTTGTTCCGTCTTAATCTCTTCCAGTTGAAAGTACCACAAAGACCTGTTAATTCTTTCAAAGCGTCCAGTTGAAATGGATAGGTTGAAAAGACTTAATGGATTTAAACTTCTTTGAAGTCAGACTCAATCCTCTCTCGAATGGAACTTCCGTTTTGTTCATCTTTTACATAAAAGCACTGAGCTGAGTTAGATCTAATAAACGATTTTAGGAGATAGAATAGCTTTGAATTCTAAGTTCTAAAGCCAAAGTCAAAGTCAATTATATTTTATTTTGTCAAATCACTAAGATAATATTAGAATCGTATTATCTAGGTCATCCTAAATGCTAGGTCCTCGCGACCAGAGCTTAAAAGAAGGATTATAGAAAGCAATATGTGTGATGTGAGTTTAAAACTAATTTAGATCATAATTAACCCATATCTGTTCGAATATCAGTAAAGTTTATTTTGTTTTCTTTATTGCAACCGACGACTCACGATCATTAGAAGTTATGCATGTTGTTTTTTATTTTCATATTTGGTTGGCCTAGTACTTATATTTACTATTTTGTTTATATGTACTAGTTAGTTTAGTGTATTAGAACTATACTCATTGGTTCAGGAAGCGGGCGTTGAGACCGCTACACAGTTTTTAACTTTTGCAGTCTCATCGTTGATAACTTCATTTCATTTTAACTGTAATTTGGATTTTTAAAAGTAGTTTTAAATTGTTTAAAGTTCTGAATAAACGATTTTTACTTTTTTACTGTGTAGCAAATATTCCAAATCATCAACTTCCAACAATACCGGAATTTTTACCTCAGAATCACGAGGTAATATCCCGATAACCTGCAAATCGTGATCATAAAACTGAATTCTATCCTATTCCAATATCCGAGTTGTAAGGTCGTTAGGTGCCGTCGACCGTTCCGATGACATTAGTTCCGCAGCCACATTTGAATTTTATGCAGCGAGCAAATGTCGCCAGACCTAGGCGACGATTTGTTTTAGATGGACTGGAACTTTCATATTTTGTACTCTGTTATTTAACATTTCTCCATGCACACTATCAGCAATACCCCTAGTTACTTAAATATGTAATGTATTTTAAGATCCTGTCTATATTAGGTTGTCTGGTAGAGATCGCTGTTTAGCGATAAGGCCGCCCATTGTGTGACATTCTCTAGTTTGTTAATTTTTGACATGTTTATTTTTATGTCTTATCTATTTATCTCACAAATTTAAGTTACTGACTGCCAAGGAGTATTGGATTACAGTGCTTTAACAATTTTGGCTAGAATTATTATTGGCTATGCTGCTCAGTCTTGTTGCGTATCGTTATAATTTTTCTAAAAGAACAAGGATTATCTCATTAGCTCTGTTTGTTTAAAAGCACAAACATATATAGCATTCAAAAAAACATTATTCTTGTTGAAATTGCAACTATGCAAACTAACCAAGACTTGACTGTTCAATTCCGGTATCGTTTTAATACTAATTTGCATATTCTGGAGCATCATACTGAATATATTCACATATAATGGATATATATTCTCACGTAACTACAGGAACACGTGCAGGAAACTCTGTCGCACGACGATTTGCATCCTTGAACATTTAATTTATGATTTTAGTTTATCGTATTTAGGATAGTCACGTATGATATTGTTTATTATGTTGCTTAAGTCATATTCAAACTTGTATATTACGATTTAAACACCGTTTCCATTCTTTATACTTGAATTGGTAATATTTTTTTTATTGGATTCAATATGATCAAACAGATATCATTGGTCATAATGAATCTGATATTTTAGATGCATATTAGCCACCAGGTCTAGTTTCTTGCCAGTTCTTCTAGATTGTGGTCGTGACGAACTTTCGCCTAGAACCATCTAATATGTAAGACGTTTCAAAGTGATCCTTGTGATTTTATTGAATAAAGAAATTTTGACTTGAGCACCAATATTTGTCAGTTATTCCGATACCATTAGAATCTCTTCACATATCCTAACGCAAGGTAACCACAGAAAAAGCTACGTTCACGATGTTCCCCGCGGCCATTAGGCTAATGAACAGATGAAAGTGTTCGCACATGCCATTAGCGACGCAACGTGTATTAGATTTGCCCGTGGCTTGCGATGTGGCAAATGGATTGTGATTCACATCTTTGTGTCTCAAGTTGTTGTGTTATCATCGCATCACAAAGACTTTATGTGTATTAATCTTGCTGGATATTAGATTTCGTCTTTTTCTGTTATGTATTGTATATCTTTCTCATAAATTTATCATATAATTTTTACTCTGATGGTTAATTTCCTATCGCTTATTTATTCCAATACATAATATATTCATTGAATAATCTTGTGGTTTATATAAATGTGTATCTAACCTATTTAGTTGACTTCGGTCCTAGTCTTCGTTGGAATTTGATTTTTATCACTGAACTAGCAATAAAACCTCTTCGGAATTTATTATCGTATCTTATCATCTTTCTATTCAAAGTAGCATTAAAGAAAGCCTTTGTTTTCGTTCGTAGCCCCTTCAATGATACGTAAAACAATGTCTTTTGTTTCTTAAAATATCATTGATATCAATGAGTAGCGGATTGAATATTTTAATTTAATTTGTATCGTAATTTGTTAGTCACTGATTGTTAGCCAAGTTCAACGCCCCTCGAGACGTTTAGGTCAGTCTATTTTCTTCTGTCTCATCCAAATTGGTTTTCTATACTTTGGTAATCCCTATTGATTCCCCTCTTGATTCTGTGCCCTCGGCTTGTATCACGTCCCGAACATTTCCAAACATCTCGGCCGTAATGAGTTTATCAGATTCTTTACGACTTCCAAATAAACAACTGCCACCTTGCGTCACTATTAAAATTTATTACATTCACCACCCGTCCCTACTTCGAATATGAAACACGTTTTCCTAATATATCCAGTTAATAGCACCCCTTCAACCCTTTGATGGCACTCGTTTCCCAACTAATTATAATTCGGTAAAACTCCCCAAAGGGATTCTTATGCAAGGTAATTAAAATGTTTCATCAATATTGGTTTATTATTACTTGAGAGTAATCGTTGAGAGTTTGGTTTAACGATTTCAGTATTGTTTGTAGAATTATAATGTTCGAAATAATACATGTTTTACTGTTTAAATTAATTCGCTGACGTGAATTCCGTTTCTAATGGATTAAATTAAGGATTCGTAGTTCAACTGTAATTCGTATCGCTTAGTTAACTTTGACAGGTATAATAATTGAGTTTTCGCTGTCAATTAGTTACTTAAATAACTACTAAAATGTGTTAAAATAACTAAGTATACTAATATTGTGCAACAGGATCTTGCTCTACAGTTACAGTAGCTTTGAAAAAGCTCACTGAAATCGTACCATACTGTGCTAACAACCATGTCGAATTGGTGTAAGAGTCTCATCACCAAAACTGCCAACTATTTTCTCTCAACCACATCCATCCCCACAGATGCCTTCTCCCGAATAGAGGCAAATGTCACCCACAGCCGCAGTTATCTCTCACCATTTCTTCTAATTCGCCTCGCCAATGACCCAGCGTAGGTTAATTAAAGAATTA
Source organism: Ecliptopera silaceata (assembly GCA_932527185.1). Lineage (NCBI taxonomy): Eukaryota > Metazoa > Arthropoda > Insecta > Lepidoptera > Geometridae > Ecliptopera > Ecliptopera silaceata. The sequence continues at coordinate 6,439,939 of OW052211.1, forward strand.
ATAGCTATCCGGCTCGAGGGACCATTGCGCAGGTTCGTGACCAAAATTTGTCATCGGGTTAATATAGTTTAGGGTGGGGCTTTCGGGTATTTGCGGGTAAGTAAGGCTCTAGTAAAACTGCCAAAGGTTTAACCTAATATCAGGATATTTTCAAAATGTTTTTTTTTCATGCACAGAAGTTTTACAATTATGGCAAACTTAGTCAGACAAGGAGCGAGTAACATCGAAATAAAAACATCATTGTGTTGTACATTTCCAAAACAGTTATTTTTGAAACAAGTCTGGATTCCGAACACGTTATTTACGCGTGTTCTATAGAAGAACAATAACGGTGAGCTCGATCCTCTGCCATTAATTATGTATGTGCATCTATTGCGGAATTCGCGGCTTCGATAGTGAGGGGCTGATATTCATTATAAAAAATCGATAAAAAACACCCATTGTTTAGTAATGATTTTGCGTAGTAAAACATAAGTATCTGAAACATCGTCCACGCCATCTAGCTATTATCTGGCGGTAATGCAACATATTTACAATGTCAAGTTCAATAGTTTTTTCATACAGTTACAGTAAAAGCACAGATTTTATGTAATATATTTAATTTAGATGTAAGTAGGTATTAATTAATAAAAATGTATAAATATTCAGTTCGTCCGAATTTTCGCTTTTTAGCGATCATCGCTATTTACTTGCTTTATATGTAATTATCTATGCACTCATTAAACTCACGTTTTCTCTTATTCTATAGCCAGCAAGGAGAAAGGATCAATATCATCAGGTAACATTTCAGATTAATTCTTGTTAATTAGTAATATAGCATGAATTTAGTAGCTATTGCAGACTGATTTATATAAGAATTGTCATGTACAAAGCTTGTAATATAACTTATAAATATAGTTGACAAAAACTCCTGATTGTCATACATAATCATGAGATAATATAAATTCTGATCATTTTATAAGACAGAGAAAGAACAAATGTCACAATATTACTGAATCAGAAAATTTCATTATACGAAAAATTATCGACTCGATAATTCAATGAACCGAACATCCCTATTCGAAACAAGGAACCTACGTGTGAACTGGGCCGAAAATGTCGATGATTAATGCTCGTTCATGCAATTTGCTCACGCTGCTGTATCCGTGATATTATCGATAATTGGCATGGTGGATTCAATCGATACAGACACCACTCTATTGAAAAATACCTTTAAAAATCTAAGGCTAAATTGGTATTATCTGAATGCATAAGTTATATTGTCGCTGACTTCATCGATAAAAAAAACTTCAACAAAACGGTACTTACCTACCTACCTACCTATAAATAAAGGAAATAATATGTTCGATAGCAATAACATCATTATTTATGTTTTACTATATGTACGCAATAGTATTTATCTATTTAATTCTAAAAGCAATAGAATTAAATAACAAGCGTTTAGTTGCATTCAATGGATACGTTCATTTATAAGAAACACCATCACCTCCTGACTACCGTCATCAAGTAATTACGATGCCAATTAAACTTCTGACATCCTATGAACCTAGTTAATTTAATGTTGTTTCCCTATTGCTAATCTGTTGTTAGTATTGTTATGTTATGCTGTTTTCTGGTTCAAAATCATTTTTTTTTCTCAAGAAGAATACTCGTATTCACTTATATGAGAAAACTTATAATTAGGTAACTGTACACTAAGGTACATTAACAAATAAGCAAGTAGATATACTGATAGTTGACTTATGGAGGTCCCTCTGGGAAAGTAAACACATGTAAATATTTGGTATAAATGTACGTAATTTTCAAATTGTTGGGCTAATCGTCAGAACTTAAAAATAATAGTGAATTAAAAGTAGTTAAGTACATGTTCTATCTATTACATGGATTAGACAGAATCATAAGAATCAAATTACATTAAAATTGTCATGTTCTTTGTTGTTTTTTCATGCTTTTGTCGTGACGTAGGCCTAAACTTTGTTTGTAGGCTATTTAGTTTCCATAGTACGTCAGGCTCTAGTCACAAAGTAAGCAAATTTGTGGCTAGAGCGTGATGTGTCAAATGTCCGTGACTATTTTATTTATATGTTTATTATGCATGTCTACAATATTTACCGTTTCAACATAGAGGTTTTTAATGATTGTAGATTGTGACAAAAGAAAGATATTTATCAGTTGCATGTTTTCATTCAACCATGAATATGTAACAAGTAACAAATAGTACCTAACAAATACCTAGTTAAGTTCATTAGGTACCCATTCAACTAACCATGTTTGTAGTCAATAAAATTATCTTTATCGTTCATTAGATAAACCTTCAGCCAACGCAAGTGGTGCTCAACCAGGATCTGCAGCAAAGTAACAGTATATTATGTGGCTGTTGTCCAATTTGGTCATGTGGGATTGTGGGCTTCAAGATTGTTTGCGAACTGTGGTTCTGATTCGCTTTGAACTGACAAAGTTACTGTGCATGACTCTTAGTTCTTCAGAGACGATGTGCTACTTACATGCACCCTGCACCGTAAACTGTAATAAGATATTCTCACCACGTATACCTAGCTCTTTACTAAATAATCATATGTATTTTATATTTAGGTCGGCGCATCGTTTGCATACGTTGTGTAAATGCACATTTCAATGCAAACAAATAGTACAACAAAACGAGTGAAAATACCGAAAATGTCTACAACAAAACGAGTTATTCATTCAGAATTATCCTGAATAATGTATGAGAAACAAACACTCGGGACTGGCCGGGTTTTAACCGCTAAATTGTATTTAGAACAAAAATTATTGCCAGGGCGGAATGAAACGGCACACACAAGTGATTTAAATCGCGAATTGCTTCGTTTTACTGCGTTTTTGTAGCGTTTGCAAGCTGTACGAATAATTGTCTACATAAACAATATTATGGGTTAAAAAGCTAGCTGTAAAGCAGTTTAATGGTAGACGCCAATACCGTTTAAACTTTTATGAAATACACTCAAAGGCTAGACAATGCTATTCATTTCCTTCGAGTCAGGAACTAATTCTGGGTTCAAAGGTCACTAAGTAATACATAGATCTATTACCATTGACCTTCGTACCACAGCAGGAGACGGATATCGGAAATATTTATTCTGAGTATTAAGACACATTTAAATTCGGATTCCCAATATTATATCCTAGCCTTGAATCACATACGAATTATATAGATCTAGGATTAGGTGTATAATAAATATGTATAATACAATGACATTTAAATCAACAAACGTCAATTCGGTTGGATTAGTCCATCATATTTGTGGTGAGCTTTTCGAATTACATGTATTTGGTAGCAGTTTATTTAGTCGTTAAATTACTGGCGCCCTTAGCATTGGTTTTATATAAAGCTTTTGAATATATAAAATATAAGGAAGGCTTTTGGATTTAAGGTCCTATGAGAAGAACTATAGTTCGTTCTTATATAGGATTCTTTTAAAAAGGGACAGCGGGCGCAAAGTGGTTGAGTTGCAACACTGGAATTACGTAATGGATTAGTAAATTTAAGCTCTGGTGTCTAGGCAGTATTACAAATTACAATTCACAGATTCTAGAATTTACCTAGTTACTCTTTAAGTGAAGTATCAGTGTGCACTTTGTTAATGCCGTGCTAAGGGCAGGTTATTAGAATAATTAATCGATTCATGAAACTATTTAGTAATCAACTAAATTGTCGGATGTTCTGGTTCAATTCATCAATTGATTTAATAAACGCATCCAAATGGATTTTAATACATTTTATTCATATTTCGTTTCGAATAAATTTGCAATCAGTCTATAATACGCACCGTTATACCTAAAAGTCAATGACCTAACCAGGAAAAGACAAGTGTCACAAACAACAAAAACTGTTTCACATAGTCACACTGTTCCGTTTGTAATAACGGTGGTTAGAACCCTCATGCAGTTCCAGCCGATGCACTGCGCCTAAAATAAGCCTTTGTTTTAATTCCCCCTCACCGCTTGCACTAAATGAAAAGGCAACGTTTGTCATTTATATACTTCTTCTTCTTCCTGCCCTTATCCCACTAGGTGGGGTCGGCATAACATGTTATTTTCCTCCATTCTCCTCTGTCATCCGTCATCTCAGTATTCACTCCTTTCACATCCATATCATTTATACACAACACTACAAAATACAATTCAAGCTATGACTGCTAATGATAAGTTTATACAAGACTACAAAACACAATACAAGCAGTAAATTATAAGTTGGTTGAAGCGTGTGGTTTCCAATGCGGAAAGGGTTCAGAAATATTGATAAACTATTCTAAAAATGCCTCAATCGAATGCATAAATGGTTTGTTATATATAATATTTGAACTCACAAATCATGGTAAATATCCCATTTATAATGAAAACTAAATTGTTTGTTGTCTTTGATACATCAAGTCTGCGCAATTTTTTTATAAGACAGACCGTTACTGTTTGGCTGAGTAGAAGGTTCTCTTTGTCATTTTGTGAAACCATAAAAAGGACAATAAGTGTAGGGACTGCGCTAAAAGGGATGGTAAGCACGTAGTACTGATGACGGTTCCAGACAATGCTCCGTTATTAACTTTCTGGGTAATTAACTGGATTCGCTTGTGATTATGAGCGTTTTTGCGGAGTAATAAAAGCGTTTAGGACGGATTAGGTAGGTATATAAAATAGCTTAAATTTTTGTTTATATGCGACGTTCAAGCGATTTATTATTACCTTTATTTACGTTACATTAGTTAATTGAGGTATTCAATTCATTAAAAACCATATCTGCTAAATATAAGCCGAGATTGATCCTCTCATAGTTCAATTTTGCCAATAATCTTCATTTCTGAGTATATTTCTTGTACATAATAATCTGAGACAATGATCATGATTTTACGTTAACAAACCAACAGATTTAACACATATGTTTAGTAAACATAAACATTGTTTACGGATTGAAGTCCTTTTAATATGACTACTGCCAAGTTCGTAACATAATATGCAAGTTTCAACTTAAGATGCATTAAGTTACTTGATACTGTCAGTAAGGACAAGAGCAGGCGTGATAATGTTGATGCATTATTGCTAGATTATGTTTCAGTCACGTATAGCAGACCTTTTAAAAGAACAATTTAGTGACCACTGTACAGATATTTCTTGCTTTATAATTGCTATTTGTACTAAGTGAAATAAAATTATCGTTCCAGAGATCGCCCACGTTTAAAATAAAAAGGCTCCACGGCTGAGCAGCCTTTATACCTATTTTTTAAGTGTTAGTTAAAAGTTATCTTGTTTTAGTTAACTCGAGTTTTGCATAGCTCACTCCTTTCTGCATCAGTACTTTTAGGCACTCCTAAGAGTACTGATGCAGAAAGGAGTGAGATAGTTCACTATCTTAAAAAATGTTGTTCTACCGAAGCGAGGCTCCAAGGAGCGATCCTGCGTCAGATTTACCCGACACGTCACGTCGCCAACTCATTCAAACTTTGAAAGTATAAACTAAATAAAAATCCCCTCGTGACCGTTTTTCTTGAAAAGTTTCCCTATAACCGCCAAGTTCATTCGCAGACTATATAAACAATTAATTTCTTGAATCAACTGTACTGCTGAGTCGCCTGAGAGATTAAGTCGAACGGTTCCAAAATTCCTCCCCATTTTATTTGCGCGAGACTTGTAAAAGTAAATCTTTGCGCAAAACTCTTCGAGAATACACCGTTAATCCGAGTTTTATATCTAAACTGTTTAATTTTATGGAGTTTTTTAAACGCTATAAACAAAGTTAGTGAAATGATGAAACTGCAAATGGCCACAGATAAAAACTTGAATTGTTGTAGGTTTAAACAGTAAAGTATTATTATGTACGCGTTCTGTCGTTTTGGTAGAGCCTGCTACTTTGAAACAGTACTGCAGTAATAAAAACAAAGTGTTCTTTTTGTTAATAATGTTTGTCATAGTGTAGAAGTATCTCGCGAATAAGCTTAACTTGAAGATTTAAAATATTTTCTCCGTCTTTTTATGATAAAAAAAGTAACGCGTATTGTAATCACACTTTGAATTAAAATATACCTAGGCTGTATGAGCTTTGGCTGTATGAGCTAGATGATTTGGCAAACATTTGACGCTCTTTTTTATAGCGTCTATAGGCGCTAGAAAAAAGCTATAGAGGTATAGCGGTCTATGTCCAGCTATGGCTTATGATGATGACTATAAAATCGTAGATATACATACATATAGATACAATACCGGTCCATTTGCTGCGGTCCGATAGTACGGGATTATAATCGCATCGTTAAAGTTAACTGTAAGGGTTAGTGGCTAGAGGCGTTATGACTATATCTTAAATCGACTACACAGTTTCTATTCTAGTACAGTGCAAAACACAAGAGATTTGCGTCAGCTATAGCTGGTATATTTTATTATAGTTATTTTGACATGATTAGCTTTAAAGCCTTATCAGCTCTAAAGTCAGTCACATGGCAACCAAACTATAGACTTGCAACTTGGAGATTAAAAGCCGAAGGGTGTCTCAGAAGGTATATAAACTAAAAACCAAACTTAGGATAAGACGAGTGGTTTTGCCCAGTGGCGCTGTAGGAGTCGTCAGTCGACCTCTAGTATATAGTCCATCACAACGTTAGACCATTAACAAAACTCCTATACAGTCATGTCTCTCCAGTCATGCCACATAACAAGGATTGTGCGCTAAAGGTATTCGCCATATTCAAACACAACTGGGGAGTAAATCAATAAACTTATTTTTCATATGAAGTGGAAATCAAAAGAGCAGCATATATCGGAATATAAATAAATATAAAATAATAAATTGGTCTTCGCTGGTATCTTTGAGTTTCAAATGCTCAGATTCAAGAGCGAGGTAAGGTAAGGTTTTTTGAACCTCACAAAACATTACCTGATATCTATGTCAGTTAAAGTTTTGTGAGGTTCACAGTATATCCTGTTTCATTCTGCCACTTACACCGCATCCTCAATACTAACGGTGACCGACCGGTAGCCAGAACGGCACCGTACAGCTAGGTGCGCGATTGGATCGCACTCCAATCACCATTATCAAATGTAATAGCTAATTGATTTCTCTAAAGTAACTCTACTGGTACTGTGGCGAATACTCATTTATTTTCAACTATTTGTACAAATCTTGTAGGGTACAGTTGAAATTGTTATTTACCGCGAGTAGGTAATCTTCTTACCCCCTATCTTATAAATGTTAGCGTTGACTTTAAGTCATCATTACGTATGGTAATTCTTACTTCAAGTCTGCGCTAACTTTTAATAAGATAGACCGTTAGAATTTGTCGCTGTTTAGAATGTTTAAAATACTGTTGTGGTGAGAGAATTAACCAGCCTAGGAGCTTGCGATACCGACTATTTAAAAAAAAACATCCAAAATTTAAATTGAAGTTTTTAGGTAGGTTAACGATGATGACCTCAAAGCATCTATCATCTCTCTTTGAGTTATTATAGTTGTGAGTTGTTAGATAACGTGAACTGCTAATTTAAAAAGCTTGTTGAATTTAGAGTTAATTTAAGAACTTAAATACAACTTAAGGATTCAAAAGCGTTAAAATAATATTATATTTGACTGTGTCTTTCATTTGCATAGCGGCTAGCTTAACGGACTACTACGTGCAATCCTTTTCTCTCCTGCCTGCGGTGATATTAAACTTTCACAGTAAAATCCTGGTTTATTTCTCTCCCAACTGTAACTGTGCTTTGTCAAATTCGTGCAATTCGTGTGTGGAATAACTGAAATTCGCGAAACTTTTTATTTTAGTTCCGCTTTGATTACTGTTATGCACGATTCGAGTTTCGTGAGAGAAACTTTTGCGCATTCATCGAATTATTGCTTTTACTAATTATTTTGCAAAGTTGCAGACATTTGCGGATTTATCATTTGCTTTTATTAAGTAACTTTTCCAAAGAGTATTTTTAAACTTTCTTTTCATCATTCCTTGAATTTAAAAATCAAATCATTGTGTTGGAAACGTTTCGTATTTCGTCATGTTGGTATTTCGTCAATTTTAACAATGACAAAATACGAACATGACGAAAGGACATGTTCTTGATATCGAAGGTAAAACTTATTTCCATACACATGTAATGTACGGTACAACTTATAAGCCAAGGCTATATGACCTAAACTAAATACACTATGGAAATTATTGCTATGCAAATATGATATTTGTGTGCACAGCAATAGCGATGTGTATTCGATCCATTTATCTCGACGGTAAATTGGGAAGCAGTATCTCAAGTTCGGTCGATTGCGTTTAATCAATTTGACGTACGTTAAACACTAGCGTGAATCTGTTTTGAAAGTTTGTAACATTTTGTGTTCTAAATCTGGGGAATATCTGCTTTTGTTTTTTACTAACTATTATCTTATTGGTCTCAAAATCCCACTTCTTCCTGTCTTCTAGGTGATAATGTTTATTGCGCGAATGATAATAGTCACAAAATAACATAACCTAATTCAAAAATCTTTAGACAAAATATTGACGCCTCGAGAAGTAATCCTCTTGAAGCCTTTAGAAGACATTATCATCACAGCCGTGATCTAAAAGGGGAATAATTAAATAAAACGATTGAGTGATGCATTGACATAAAAGCGTATCTAAATAGGAAGTTGCATTACTGATTAACCATCTGCTGTGTCAACACTACAAGTTTAGCATGCATATTGCAAGTACAAATCTGTCACGCACCAAACACAATAATCTGCATAAATAAAAGGTGAAATCTGTTTGAGGGTTTGTTCACCATTCTGAATGCCAGCGCGATGGATTCCTGTAATGGAAGAACACAATTCAAAGCTATTTTCACCTGGAGTCCGATCTCATTTTAATTATGAAATTATTTCGTCGAGAGCGAACGATTTGCCAGAACGCTTGCACCGACAGAATGGAATTCCCAACGAATTGTTTCATACAACTATATTAACCCGGAATCAGAATTTCTGCACTAATAATTTAATTCATCTCTCCTCTCGCCACAAACGAAAATCGTTACTCTATCTGAATATTATTCATCTAACAAATTCAAATGAAATCAAACAAAACGTTATAAATAAAAAGCAGTCGGAGTATACTTTCTTTAGTAAAATAAAAATGGAATGAACAGACCGGACTGACTGAACAAAGTCTGACTGAAACGCTTTCATACTTTATTATGCCATTACTACGTGAACACAGACGAAAAATATTTTAAAATGTGAACTTTCTTTTCACTTAATAACATCATTCGGTCCATATGTCCATTCATTCCTAAAAATCATATTACGTTCGCGATTCGCGTCTCAATTTCATATCGGCGATCGGTTTCCTTACGTTCCTCGGCGACTTTACAAGAATTGAGCGCGAAAATTGAATTTCGAATGCTTATTTTAAACCCCCTCGATATGGTGGCCAGAAGTAATGCACCAGAGAGAGATCTTCATGCTTTTACTATTCGCTTGAAGCTTTATACGATTAAGTTTATCGATGTTGCTCGTTGGAGGCTTCAACTTTTGCGAACATATTTCAAGAACACCGGTAGTTTGAACGATGCGATGGGCACTTCTCAGAGTAGTGCTCATCAAGTTACACAAGTTGAGCTGAAAACTCTACCGCGTTAAGTATTATAAACTTAGTTAATGAAGCATCAGTTTTTTTTTTAAATACAATGTGCATTTTATCAAGCTAGAAACGTCGAAAATCCGGTTCGAAGTTTTAATTTTACGTTGGTTCTTTGTGTTGGATGGCACGTAATTGGCTGTATGCAAGTTCTAATTAAGCGGATGGACAGTGAATTTAATCTGCGCTGGTACGCTATATTTAGACGAACGATGTCAATTGGACTTGTCTGTGTAAACATGGACTAATTTGTTTGTAGCACAGTACGGTACTATAACTAAGAGGCTTCTTTTATAAGGCGACACATTTTTTTATATGATTTTGATAAATATTGTTTTTACATTATTATGAAAGTCAAGTAATAAAGCACATACAGGTTCGTTTATCATAGCAATAGAAATTATTATCGTCGAATTTGTAATATAATTGGCGCCCAACCAGGGACATTACTTTGATGTTTCTCTAGCGAACTTAGATATGTTTATTTTATTTGCGTTTATTTATGCCTATATTACATTCATATACATAATTGAATTAAATGCTTTACTGATTGAGCAATTATCTACCATTATTTACGCTTGTTTAAATGAAGTTCAAGTTCAATGTTGGTTTTAATCAGCTTTGTGTCTGTCGTATTAATAATTTTGTTTAGTTTTTAACTCGTTTTAATAATGTTGCTTAGATTTATTGTTTAGTTGTATGTAGATGAAGAAATACGATTTTAACGAACATCAATAGTTTTTAAGGCTTCATAATCACGATTAAATGTACTATTAATGATACTGAAGGTACACAAAATATAAATACGTCATCTATAAAATGTCTCAAACTCGCGATTTTTTCTATCCTGTATAACGTATTTATATTTTGTGTCCAGCTTGTTTTTCAACATAACGAACACTAATAGCCAGAGAGAACCAACAGTGGACGTGAAAACGTTCCGGGAAACTTACGTCTGCCGTATATCACGCCCGGGATAAAAAGTGTCCGCCTTCTTCTTTATATTACGCCTTTTGCTTAGACAAAATGTAAATGGCCTGTTTCACTTTTATTGAAACGAATGCGGTGAAGTTGCTGCGGCTTCGTGTTAGTTGTTTTGTATGGATATTAATGTGTTATTCCTTCTTAACTTCATTGCATTTGCAATCATTTTTCTTGTATATTTGATAGGGGCCAGTTTTCAGAAGTTATCTATTTATTAGTAGACTAATAGTTTCATTGAACAAGTTATGTATGTATGGGGTAGTAACTGCTACTTTCACGGAGGACATTGTTCAATTTATTTCTAATTTTAATAGAACTTTCAGGCTGGTTCTTTAGCAATCAACACGCACATTGTGTGTGCGTGAAATCTCGAAATCCATTTCCGTCAGTCTAGAATTTCTGTGCGGGGCGTACCGAAATTTAATTAAAAATGCCGGTGTCAATTACGCCTGGGCCATGAAACGGGGTCGTGAACAATGCGATTTTTAACGCTGAAATACCATCGCTACAGAAGTTTCTAAGACCTTGTTTTACTCTGGCGTGCTCCATAAAATGCAGCTATCGCTGGTAACTGATAGCATATCCATCGCCACGTTTGATCTATCTTGAATTTGATCTATTTCCTTATTACTTATTGTTTTTTTATTGAAGAACCTAGTCTTTTACCTATCATCAAGAAATACATTTATTGCATTTCTGTATGCTGTAATTTGTGACGTTGTCATCATCAGTTTTATTTTGCAGGAAGAGATTCATTTATTGTATCATGCTGGTTACAATTATAATAGGTCTTAAATTAAGATTTGAGCCGCTGGTGCACTTCAATATTATTGGCTAATGACAACTTTTTGGTACCTACATTAAAAAAAATGTAAGAGTTGATCTAAGAGATGATCAATCTGTGGTACAAGTACAAGTCTGCTTTGGGTATGCCATTCACCTCGATTCTCAGTCAGTTTTATTTAGGTTCGAACTGTGATGTCATCAACTCATCTCACCCCGCCGCGTCTTTACAACATGTGCATAGTTTGAGTATATGTGACCTAATTACAAACAAATCTCTAAAATCAGATCTGCAGTGGTTTCGCTGATGTGATTGGTATTATTATATGTTATTGGTAGAGTAATGACGTAATTAGCGGATGTTTAAGAAATATTATAGTTTATTTCTAACATTATAGAAATAACAAATAAACAAATGTCACGGAAAAAATAAATATTTGATTTTCCACGTAGGAAGACTTATAATAACAAAAATAATATTACTTCATTGGCGAAGAAAGAGCTTTCAAATAGGAATCATATTACGTTATTTATCCTCCTGTAATGAACTCCCTTGGCTCAATTGGCTTGTAGGAATTGTAAAATAAATGTTTATTTGATCATGCGACGAAACATTCAACCGAAAATATTATACTTTTGATGGTAAATAAATTAATTGTCACCTGACTGTATAAAGGACAATGCCCAATGGGCTATGGGAATCTGTACCAACTTGCATCAATTTGAATTTACTCTCAAAGCCCTAATTTTTATTTACCTTTTCGCTACCAACAATATTTTTTTCAATGTTTAACCGCATTTCAAAATATTTAAAAATGTATTTTAATTTATATCATGTTTGCCTTCTCAGCTAAAGCTTACTTGGCAAACAAGATTTTTATGCTCAATGTCCACTCACGAAAATAGGTGACAGCTGGGATCGGAACAAAATAGTTGACGTGCGGAAGGATTAGTCCGAGCTTGCATTTTAAAACTCCCTACTCTCGAGCCGACAGTCGTCTCTCGGATGTCCTTGTATTTTTGTATGGATATCCGAAAGACGACTCTCGACTCGAGAGTAAGGAGTTTCAAAATGCAAGCTCGGACTAAGCACTCGGAAGTAGGAAATTGATAATCATGTTATGTATAATTAATTTTAATTTTCTAAACCCGTTTAAAAAAGACGGTTAAAAATTAACGAAGTACACGTATAAATAAAATATTAATTTTGATGATAATTAGCTTTTGATGCAATCTGGTACAGGGTTTGGGCATGATTCTTTGTTATAAAGCCGTTCTTAATATTGTGTAAGAAAATGTTTCATGTTTATGAAATATTTCGTACTTAAATAAATACGATTCCAGTACGATTTATTTCAAGGCACATAACATGACATAAATGAGAGTTTTTCACCAAGTACATCTATGTAAATATCAAAGTACCTACGGTTATGAAAATAACATACTCATTTACATAAGAATACTGTCTCACACATGACTATATTAGCCATAGAGATGATACCTATTTCAGTTAGTTAGAAAGTCAGAACAAAGTTGTCCATACTCTTGTTTTATTCTGTAGTTAATGCCTTGATCACACGTACCGAGTAAACCGGCGAGACAGTGACGTATTTGAGATACACTGCGCGTTGACATCAGTTTGACTGTTGAACGTTGCAGCGTTAGCGCGCAGTGTGTCTTAAATACGTCACTGTCTCGCCGGTTTACTCGGTACGTGTAATCAAGGCATCACATGGACTTGACACATGCATGCTAGACATTACAAACAACAGCGTAAAAACCCTTCACTTCTTAAATACTCTTGGTTATTATGTTAAGTCTGTATGTATAGGTTTAGGTTTAAAGAAATTTATTCACATAAAGACATATTATCACTTACATGCGAATAGTTTTTTTACAATAGTATTGGGGCATCATTGCCTAAATTAAATTCATTTACAATAATAACTCGCTGTGTCGGTAAATATGATAACAAATCAATCAGCTTATCTCTTTGTAATCCAACTTCTGAAAAATTCCCAACTGTAATCGGAATAATGTCAAATAAACAAAATGATCCACAAAGCTGCTAAATCGCTCACTTATAAAGCAGATAGGATTGTTTATCTTGAGACTTAATAGCCGTCCGCATTAATAATAACGAAAAGGAATATTAATAATGTTTCAAGGTAATAAATCATCCGAGCTTTGCACAAAGTTTATACTAGTTTTCACAGGAAACGGAAACGACTATGACCTTATAAGGTCTGAAGATAGGGCTCAGTTTTGCTAGCGTCGTTAAAACCTGAGGTAAAAAACTAAGGACTACATGATTTAACAAAAAGTCAGTCGATTTTGTTTTTAAACAAAAATCTTTAAAACTATAATATATATAAGAGAAATGCGATTTAAGGTAAATAAAATGTAGTGGTATAGTAAGTGGAAGTTCCTACAATTGTGTGGTATTAAAATGTATCCACAGTTAAATTGTACAATTTTTCTTCAATTTCTTAACTTGAAATCCCGGTAAAATGCAATTTCCTGAAAGGCCACTCCATCATCACTTCCGTCGCCGCATTGAAATCCAATTTGCGTCGATCTCGAATCGAGAACGCTTCGTTCTTACGTTGCCAGGCGATCGGTCCCCGTCCCCCGTCCGAAATCCCAACTCGGGACAAATGCTGTACCGGTACCCGTTAAAAAAAATATTTCTTCATACCATTTGTATCAAACCAAATGAGATGTTGAACTTGAAGGATATTTATTTTTCTTAACATGGTACGTACGAAGGTTGCACTAATCAAACGTTTTCTTTTCCACCTTGTATTCCGTCATATAGATATGTAAAGCTCTGTTACAAGCACTCACTAATTAGCCTAATTGCGTGACTCAATCTAATCGGAGTAGCAGCCTCAAGTATTGTAGTCGTGCTCATGAACAGTTCTTACAGTGACATGTCATGTCTCGAACAGTTTAGTTGCGTCACTAACTCCATACTGTGCCGTGTCCCGGGTCGGCCATTAGTGCAAGTGCACGGTGACGTCACGGTCGTGCTCGAGGGCCCGGGACGCGCGCCAACTAGGCCACTGGAACTCTTTATTATAAAGCAATGCCTCTGACCCTCAAACAACGAGTAGGGCCTCGATTCGCGTCAGCTGATGATGCACTATCGACGGATATTCAAATGTGAAGTTTTAGGCGGCATCAGCATTTGATGATAATAGCGATGCAATGTATAGAATGTCGTTAAACAAAATATAAACCGACGTCGCGTCGGCCCAGCCCGAGCAACGAGCGATTGAAGGAAAGTTGAGGTACAGAATAGAGGATATGATTTTTTCAGAATTCTATATTCCTTAAGTTGCCATACCTTTGAAAAGCTCTTAATCAACAAGGGTACGAAATTTCTATTACAGAGAATTATTTCTTACAATGTAGGCGTTTCTCTATCAATAAATCAATGCTTGACATGTCAAATCAGTTGCGGAATGCCGGAAGACACCGTGGCGGGGTTACAAATTGCACAAATTCGCGTGGTCATCAATCATCTGTTTTGGCATGTTATCTTGCTTGGGTTCTCTCATGGATAGGGGGAATTAGGGCCTTGGGCTTGTATGAAACATTATTTTATTCTCGGCGCATTAACGCACAACATTTATATTCCTAAGAATGGAAGTATAGTTAGGTTATCATTTAAAAAAACGGTAGGAACCAGGCCGTAAGTTTCTTGCCCGTTCTTCTAGGCTCTGGTCGCGTGGAACTGGCACCTAGAATCACCTAGTATGTAAGACGATTCTAAATGATCCTTGTGATTTTACTGAATAAAGCAATTTTGACTTTGACTTTTTGACTTAGGTGATCAGATTATTAAACCACGTACTTAGTTTACACATTAGCTAGAAATGTAGAATTCCACTCTGCAGTAAACTCACTCGACGAAGATAAAGTTTAGGCCCTTAGTTAGAAAGTCCTAAAGAAACTAAGCACCAATAAAACGGACCCGCAGCCAGGAACTTCCCAAGGTTCGGCCATCGAGCCATTAGGCAGGCGTGGCAAGGGAGGATCGAAGGCATCCATCCCGCGGCCCTCATTAGGCTTCGATCGGTTATTTCCCGCGCTCAAAGCCTTCGGACTTCCGACTTCCGCCGACCCTTTGGACCGGAAGTAGTTCTTTTTAGTCAAAGTTTTTGACGAACTATTAGAATACAGACAAAGTTTCTCGAAGTTCGAGAGTATCAAGAAGTGGTTTCGAAGTCGTTACGGGAGGTTTCTGTTTTTGATTTACGTGTAAAAATTTACAATTCGCTTCTCGCCTTTTCGTAGATAGATTTAATTGGTTTGACCCGCAGCGGATTATATTTTTAGCTATATCTCGTGAGTGTAGTAAGTATATCCTTAATGAGAAATAAACTCTTAAATCTAAAGCAACTACGTACAAATCTGATTTGGAACATAAATATCTATAAAAGTTTCACAATCTGTATTTATTCTGTCGCCATTACTCGTAATTAAACGGAATTTTTTATTCAATTGCAATGCTAAGCACGTTTCTCCATCGTTCCTTGCCTTCTAGCCACAGTTACACAAACAGTACAGATTAATCAGTACTTTGTAAGAGAATATCACAGATTTATGTGTAGTTGGTAGGGCCACTGTTGTTGCTGTCAGAGGAAAGTATGAGATACCAGCGAATTAAGGTTTAAATTGAAACTTATAATCGTTCGTGCTTCGTGTACATAACCATAACAGAGGACTTTTGAAACGTGCTCGCTTCTAAGCATGATTTATAAAAAAAAACACGTAACATATAACAATAATTCATTTGTTATATTAATGTAATAAAAACTGTAATATTTTATAGTGGTGAGTGGTGAATAAATTAGACAATCGTAATGTTAACGTATCGCAGCGTTTTCGATTCACATTGTGAATATTACATATTCACACGTATAGTTCGAGCTGCGAGCTGGTTACGTTTACTTTACGCAAATATACGTGCTTACCCCTTTGCTATAGAATGGTAAGGGTATTTTTCAGTAGGTTACCTCTATTATTTCTAAGTGACTACCTTTTGATCGTGTTATGGCCTAAAAGGCTAGATAAGAGGCATTTTAGCCTATAACAAGATCAAAAGCATACATGGTCCTTACACTACATTGGCTCCTCATTATTGGTCGTGGGACCCTTTGACCTTTGTGTAGATAGTGGTCAATCGGTTGAAGCACAATAATTGCACGTTCCTTCCTGCTACGTAACGATGCTCATAGTTTTCTTTATAAACGGAATATCTTAAAATAAAACTATTATTAACTATTTGGATCAGTTGAACTATCTATAGATCGTTTGCAACGGTCTATAGATAGCTCAACTGTTTCTTTTGTATTTTATATGCCAATGTACATTTTGTAAATACGGTATAGTCGTAAGTTTGTTTGTGATTCAAAGCTGTGATAGTTTCAAATATAATATTTGTTCGTTATGTAATACGGATTTATTGTTTTGTGATATTGATGGATCATATCATCCATCACACAACCGAGGTGGATTGTGTAATGTAAATGATGACATGGTTAAGAAAAGTGACTTTCGCGATTACATCCGATAGACACGTTAAGACGATTAATTGTTATAAGATTCTTATATTTAGTGGAAACAAGAATGATAAAACAGTAATTTATTTATTAATTAATTAATTAAATATGGCAGCATTACAGAATTATATACAAAATAACTTCATATCTAAATCGCTACACATATGTACTACAATTATTTACACAAACATGAATGATAAAGATTAAAAATTACAAAGACAACAAAAAATAAAGAATAAAATAAGTACCATATGAATAAAAAAAAGCTAGCACTCCGGGAGTGCCGGCAGAAGTGAAAACTTCAATATTAACGTTGTGTTTTCACTTTTAAGTTTTCACTTCAAAAATATAACCACAGTCGTGATTGTGTCATGTCATTGTGTCACATTCGCGCAAGCGCGAATACAACGACGAAGACAACGAAGACACACTGACACAGACACATTCGCGCAAGCGCGAATGTGTCTGTGTCATTGTGATTGTGTCATGTCGTTGTGTCACATTCGCGCAAGCGCGAATGTGACACAACGACGAAGCCAACGAAGACACAGACACATTCGCGCAAGCGCGAATGTGTCTGTGTCTTCGTTGGCTTCGTCGTCATCGTCACGTCACGTCATGTCGCCACGTCATCGTCACGTCATGTCGCCACAACACTATTTAATTGTTTGAGTCATACGTCGCGTGACCGCAAGTGTGTTCTTTTGTCGTCTCTTGTTTTACGAGCAATGTATAAAAATTAAATAAGATCTTACGCTTTTTCGACGTCACGTGACCCTGACGCGAGTTTGAAAGTTTTTACCCACCCAGCGCCGCTAAAGAAGTTTTCACTTCAAAAATTAAATAAGTTATTGCACAGCTTATGAGTAAGTACCTAAACTAAAAATAATAAAAATAACAGACTATAGTAATATCGGTTGAAAGTGCCTATCGCTATAAAACTTCAAGAACACTAATCCCTTGTGTGCCAATTACATATCGCAGATCGACGCCCCACTTTGCCCGAGGTCGTTGGAAACTATTCGGTTGAACGTACTCGAGTCGTAAGAAAGTAATGATGCAGTACGCCCTATCCCGGCTCCTCGACACTTTCGAGTTCGTCTTCTTAGTTCACTGCGCTTATGCGGCTATGGAAATGCGATGCGGCATTTCAATCTTTCTTATCTCAGAGGTAATATTGCCCAAGTCTCGTTACACCTCTTGAAGTATCGTCCATTGATTTGGAAATACTAAATCATTTTTGAAAACAACTTTAGCTGATTGACAATAACAAGAAACCAACTTTAAAACGGTGGTCTTAAACTCCAAAAAACAAAATAACTTTCGTATTTAATACATGCGTTTATATCGGGTAGTAAAGACTCCTATTGCACGCTATGTATTTTATGTATGTTTTAACAAAATAACATTTTTTCAGCATCTAATTGCCATAGTACAAGCTTTGCTTAATTAGTGACTAGAGTGTGATGTGTGATATGCCCATGAATATATTATATCGGTCTATCTTACAAAAAGTTAGCGCAGACTTGAAGTTAGAGTTAAGACAATAGTTTTATACTAGTTAAAAAGCTAGATACCACCTCCATTGTGTCCTGCGTTCCTGATGCTGCAGGCACTTCGACACGTGTTCAGGCACTTGATTTGTCGCTGTACGTGAAGGAATATCAATTTTACGGTGCCAAACTGAAACTTGTGAGTGCTATGGAAATCCGATGTGACAAAGTGTATCGATTTCAAAATGTAGTACCAAAAATTCTGTTAATATTAGAAATGTAACCGTGGGATGCTAGATTTTGAGATTCGTGTGCCTTTCGAAGAGGTAACTTTGACATTGCCTTACAGAACACGTCCCATCACTATGTATACGGCACATCTTAACGTAAGAGTTCTTTCGCGAGATACTCTACTACTACTAGGTACTATATTATACGTAAAATAAACATAAGAAAGTCGATACCACATACATATAATTCATTAAATAAATAAATAAATAAAGCTGGACAATCCACACAACATCATCTAGCCCCAAGCTAAGCAGAGCTTGTGTTATGGGTACTAGAAGACTGACATACATAATACAATACATTACATAGATAGATATTTTTATTATACATATAAAATACCCAGAACACCCGGAATAAATATTTGCAGATCGTACAAACATTTATCCCAAGGCGGGAATCAAACCCGGAACCTTCCGTGTCGCAGGCGGCCCTTCGCCCACCGCGCCACATCGGTCGTCGATATAATTTATTGCTATTTATAATCTACTTATTACATCACACAACTAGCCAATAAATTACTTAATTGTTTTACGTTTCACACTATACGCCGGTTTCCTTTAACTACGATAATAAATAATTAGAGTATCCTTGGCCCCATTGGCTGCCGTCTGTCGGGCAGTGTGCCATGACGTCACTTCCGCACCCTACTCAGAGGGTGGGGGAAAGGGGGGCAGAACATAAGGCCCGATAAACATAGAAGTGAACTTCCGTAGATAATACTACTTAACATCATCATCAGGTTCAGTGGTATTGCCTGAATTAGCACTTCAACTGATAAGGCTATTGAAGACATGGAGGTTATGCCTTCCACTACCGTTCAGGTTTGGTCCGCCCAGTCGGGTTAGCGTTTGATTTCAAAATTTGCGGCAACAATTTTTTGCTGAATCCTTAAGGGAGGACTCTTTTTCTGACTATTCCGACTATACTAATATTGATCATTGGTTTATGGAGAATTTAGCAATGAGTTGCGATTCTATGTATCCGTTTAACTTTCTTCAGTAAGAGAGGGTGGATGTCGGAACATAAGTTATGCTACGATCATAGAGAAAGAAATCGTGGGCTAAATGGTTCCTTGGAATTAATGGTCGTGGCTCCATTCTTTGTGTTCGCTCAGCTTGAAGAACACAGAATGGGCAGGCGTGTGGTGTCTCGAACATTCCTGTCTTTGCGTCTTTTAAAAGACAGTTTGTTTTGATGATCAAAGACAAAACTTGGATAGTTAGATACCTTGATGAGATGGTACTTGGTCGCCTCTGGCAAGGCCCTTTGGCAAGGATAGATAAGTGCACTCAAAAGCTAAATTGTCTAATTTCCTTCTTCCACTGTACTTCGGTAACTCTTGAAGAGTATTCATTGACATTGGTCGCATACATACAGAGAGGTTTTTTACACGCGTTAGCTAATAAGGTACAGTCGCCAAATTTCGTCCCCAAACCTAATTTCGTCCCCTTCGATATCTACTTCATTAAAAACTGCCATCTATTATTAGTGACACGAACTAGAAGCTAGCTGCATCAGTCGGCCATTGTGAAGAAGTGAGGGCGTTACGACGTTCGTACCGGCAGAAATTTTAAAATCAAAAAATGTGTTTAAAGTGAGTTTTTTATTGAAATATTCTCGGATACCATAAAATATTGAGATGCCTGACTTATTGATCCAATTTTTTTGCCAAACTAACTATTATCACCTCAGATGTTAATCGATTAAGTAAAAATTTCAGGTTATAACACGTTTTTTGCTTAAATAATTGAGCCAAAATAAATTGAAATTTCTTAATATCGTCCCCTTACGTGCACCTTATATCGTCCCCGGGACCAGGACCAAAATTTGTCTGCTCTATTTGTTTGGAGAATTAGAAGTACCTACTTGTACCTTACCAATGATTAAAATAATTAAAGAAGCACTATTTAGATATAAATATGATAGTTAAGTAAATTTTTTATATAATATTGTTAGGAATACAACTCCAGTTCACGTACTGATCTCAATATCGTCCCCGGGACGTAATTAGGAGCCTGAAAAAATATTTTGATAATATGAGTATTTTTGTTAAAGCTATTTGTATACTTTTCCTAAAAGCGTTAACGCATTTTTGATTATTTCTAAGAATAAAGGAATATTGTAGCTAAAGTTTGACGTTTCATTTATTACTGTAGTATTTTTTTTTGTTTTTTAAGAATTTTTTTACAAAAAAGGGACGATATATGGCGACTGTACCTTACTCGTAGGTATGCTATGTAAAGAAAACAACATGGAGGGTCACTGTATGTAAGATGTGTCTTCTTTCTTGTTTATGGCGGTCTGCTAAACTACAATCTTTAGTAATATTCATAAAAATGTAGGTAAGTGCTGTAATTGTTTGATGCATTTAATAATTAATTATCTGTCTTTCACCCGGTGGAAGTGTAAATGACAACCTATTACATCCCAGATCTAATCTACGTAATGAAAGTCCTTTGAAATTAATTAATCTAGTTAGTACTTTCTTTATTCTTTATTGTACACAATAAACTTATAAAATAAAAACAGAAAACAGGACATGTACAAAGGCGAGCTTAACCCTAAAAAGAGTTTTCTTCCAGCAAACCTTTGAGGCTAGAGAAATGAATACTTTAATTATTAAAAGCAGTAAATACGTTTTCGTAAACCTTGTGAGCCCTTTTCACTAACTAATTGCGTCTAAGCCACTATGTTTAATATTTCTTGACGCTAATGAGACGGAAGTACGTCTGATTTTCTTTCGACAAATTTCGAGCGCTCATGCCTCATGCACATTCTGGCGGTAGAGGCAGGCCTCAGTAGTGAGACAGGGAAGTGTTACAGGCCGATTCGATAGGTAGACTAAACTACTGTCCCCTGCCATACTCCTCATTATATTAGGTAGTTCTGGCATAGAGCCAACTTAGACTCACAGAAATTCTATTGTTATGGGTTATAAATCGTTTAAATGTCACTTCTTTTTTTTGTTTGGACGTTGAAATATTCTGTTGTATTTTTACTCAATTATTTTGTTTATTTTTAAAATTTCTTAAGAGTATTATTGGAAAATAATGAAGCGCATCAACTTTTTTGGCATATGCCCTACGTAATAATAGCTTTAAAGTTAAAAGTGAAGATACTCCAACCGACCGACAGTAAATTTCTTAGATCTTAGAAATCCAATTAAAAAAAAGATTGTGTAGTCCATATAATACATGTTTTTTTATAAAAAGATTAAATGATATGTATGATCACACCGATCATACATATCATTTAATCTTTTTATAAAAAAACATGTATTATATGGACTACACAATCTTTTTTTTATAACTGCTCTTTTAATAGTAATTTTTTGTATAAAGTAAATCCGCTATTGGATATAAGCCTCAACATAAATGTGTTACAAGTTACATACTAAGATCTGTGGATTTTGTAAAATAAATAAATAAACTCAATAAATACATTTTAATCTTATGTAAATGTATGAAAATTGCAGCTGAAGAAGCACGTGTTTCAATGTTAATTTACTCCAACGTGGTTAAACTAAACCTAATTTCCTATTCACGTAAGGTAATGCACATGTTAATAATCCTTAATTGTTATTGTTACAGGTAATGAACAGAGAGCAGGTATCGTGGTTTGGGTATATTAAGGTTAATCCCACCTATCCTATGGAATATCATATTAGGATCTTGAGTAGGTAATATATACTAAGAGGTTAAAGAGATCTTCTGTACATGGAGATAACAAGTAAGAAGCTGGTTCTCAGCTATGGTAGAAATCGCTGCAACTATCTAAGTTATGGAGATATTCTGCTCTGAAACAATTATTGAGGGATTAGGGATCTAAGACATAATGCAGTTTGAAACAATTGATACAACTTAAGCCATTCGATATAAGATTTAACAAATAGAGTATAAACTCTTTGATGACGACCAGCTATTATCCAGATAATTTTATCAAAGTTTTTTTTTAATATTTTGTAAATAATGAAATTACTACATGCAAAGTAATTTTAGTAAATTAGCTTTTCTGTCAGTAGAACTGACATGACATTTCTCTAATCCACGTACGAAATGAAATCAGGACAGTAACAGACAGAAATAACATTGTAAATAACGGTTTGCAGAAACTGGGTCACCAGCGTGAAATAAAGTTAGAACCTATTGATTTGAAGCGATTTAGATATTTTACAACTACTTCGAACACGGCTTGCTCGTCATTCGAAACAGTTTCCGCCAGACGTTCCAAAAGAGCAGTGTAACCACTGCATGTGATAGGAGTAGTGTGATTGAACGAAGGAGTGATACAGATACCCTTGACCCAGTAATTTTATTCAAATACTGTTGGATCGCAGTGACGCTTTGCAATTCACTTTAGCAGGGTGCGGCTAATGCATTTTGTCTATAGAATTGCACCTTATATATCTACGTACCACAACTCTCCTGAGTTTTACTCGAACGAGTCTCGAAATTAGCAAATTTTGATATGACTAAAACAATGTTTCGCAACTTTAAGTGTATGTCTGGTGTGATATGTGTAATTAAAGAGGTAACATACACATGGATCGCGTTTCATTTGTTCTCCTGAACGCTAAATATTCCATTGGTAATGGTTAAGATATGCCGTCATCACGTAAAGCAGCTTGGCACACGCAATAGTTAGCCGTTATTTATCGATACTATTCCGTAGAGATATCAATAGGTTTATCCTCTTTGCTTTCAAGTCGTGTCCTATCTATCGAATCCAACTGCTGCCAGGCAGTCTACGTGATTAGAGATTAGCTAATATACATCCTATGATAACTAGTTATACGTTGCCAACGACTGGTTTGCCTCGGCGAGTTTCCGTTCTTTTGCAAAGGGTACAGATGGGTCAGTCCTGCATAAAAATGTTACTGGCAAAAGTTGACCCGAAGTCCTTTCGTCATTCATGGCCCAAGGAATCGATAGCTTTAAGTCTCGTTCGAAGCATAGAAGCATTCAGTTGTAAATATCGCGACCTCATTCGGTAGACCGTCCTGAACTGAACTTAACTCGACCTTGTCTGTAGAAAAAGAGCGCAAAATATTGGTAGTAAGAACCATTTTGCTATGAATTACTTACCGTAATTAGTTTTTTTCGAACACGCTTTCGCTATCGTGACCTTTTCTAAGCTTGCAAGTTTTTTAATTCAAAATTACTTAGCTTAGCTTTTTGGACACAGGTGTCCAACAAGAATAAATACTGATAAAGACTGTACAGTCTTTATTCTATAAATAGTATATATATACATAGATACCACAATCTATGTACTAAAAACAGTCACACATAAGTGTGACTCCAATACAAACGAATTGTATTGGAGTCACACTTGCGTTTCCACATGTTAGACCGCTATGTTGGTAGAACTCATTAGCGCTATCAGAACCAGAAGTCCCAAGAATCCAATCACTCATTACCCAACGACTTTCGCCGAAACGATTCAGTGAAAGTGACCGTATGGTGACTTGACGTAACTCGCGATCGATCCACCAGACCTGGTCACAGATTAGCCGCCAGTTAGATAACCTAGGTCGTATGATTGCATGTCACATTCTATGTGGGTATTTGTGATAACACGCAGGTTCTAAAACAAAAAGAGTTATGGTACTGTTATATTTAACAAGTTATAAAACGACATCAAGGAATCGCTTGGGAGAGATGGAGGAAAGACTTAAATTGAAATGAGTTTAGCTGAAATACTTTCATGATCGTCATATATCCTAACAGATCTCTTGATGTTCTCTTGAAGTTTTTGGCCATGTCAGTTACTTATGAATTACATTAGATTAAAAGACAATATATGGATATCACAATACAAAACTCTTCAAGATAGGTTTTGTGTCAAAGTCGAAGCCTCAATTTGTCGGCGTATGTCGCTAGTAATCTGATTATTGGCCCTATAATTCCATTGTCACTCAACCCATCTTAATGACGTGTGCTCGCTATTATAAAGATAAAGACAGTTTGTCACCATTACCCGGTAAAACTGAAACCCTTTGTTAATATAATTGACGTTAAGTAAAAGTTATTATATTCCAAGGTTGCACACGTGTCGGCTCCCAGCTATGCGGCCTTGTACATACAGAATACAATAGTTCTACCATAATCACCCCCTTCATGTCGATACTACTTTCTCTATATGGTTACAAACACGCATACATCACTATGCAACGGAAGACGAAGCTTTTGGACTACAAAATACATACTTCGAAACTCCATACCCTTGCACGCACCTTTCAATGACTACCACGGTTGTATCTTTTCTGGCATCCATATTAATGAATCAATGGGAGACAAGACAACTGCTGGTAATCGTGGTTTTTTCATTGTCTTCGTCACCGTCACACGAGAGTTGGTAGCAGGAAGGGCGTGTGCCCTTGGTGATTGAATCGATTGTAACGATAGTCAAGGGCGAAGACTTGTCCTATAAAAAGCAAACAAGCCTCACAATTTTAGAATGACAACTAGTGGCCAACCCAATTCGTGCGTGATTATAACAAGGTGGAGTTATTTTGTGACATTGAGAGAAAATAGGCACTTTTTACACTTGATCTTGTTGTAGGCAGTTATTGTTAATATATAATATAATATATAAATAATTGAAGCATCGATACCGCGGTAAAAGACCACAGAAAAAAACCATGAAAAAACCGTGTAAAATAAAACCGGGAATAAGATGGTGATAATATAATATTGCGGTGCACTCTTGCTCCACTCCGGAGCACCACTTACCGATGCGGTGCTCGACACAATTTGCTCGAATAATTGAATCAACTGCTTATAATGCAGACTATTCATTTGTAGAGTAAAATGTCTTTGTGAAAATCTATAAATAGAAAGCACTTTAAGTAGGGGTAGAAAGTATTCGGCCTTTACCTAAAATATATCTGGAATCATGTGTTAGTGTTCAAACATGTGGGTTAAACTCGTCAGCGTATATTTATTCACCTCATCCACCCGGCATGACTCCTTTGGTATTCGGGTACTCCATATTGAAATACTCGTTTCATTTACAAACGGCGGGTTGTTTGGCGTTCCGATTGATTGAACACAGAAATTCAACAACAAATACTATGGCGGAAAATGAAGTCTCTTAACTAACGCCTCGGAATTCGCTGTGAAATCTTACAAAGCCAAATAACTCGAATTTCCTGAAATATCTCACTATAAAGGCGGCCGTGGATTCCAGCTGTAATGACAACTGTGATCGGTACCTCTACCATGAGTTGTCACAGTAAAATCGCCTGACTTTGCTACAGTAGTTACGTTAATATTAGTAATACGAATTTTAGTGCCCAACTGTCCGCTAGAGGCGCTGTACAAATCTTCATACATTTTTTTAACTACAGACGCTAGCGAGTATAGTAAATACAGTATAGTAAAAACTCATGGTAGAGCTACTGGTGCCGAAGCATCGAGGAGCGCGGGACAGGGTCGTAGTTAGTTAGAAAATCTGATCAAAACAAAGGCTGTTTGCTAGACTTCGTATGATTTTGCGTAAAATATTTTGACGAGAGGCAACTATTTATTTCTTTTGGTCAAACCAATTCCAAGATAAAGTCAGACAAATAACAGAGAAGATACAGATAAATATCAGCAGAATTCACATCGTTTTTTTTGGAAGGTCAAACTAAGTATGTATTACTATTCTGTGCCCGAACTGCTTAAACCTCTAGCATAGACCCTGCGAAAGACTTTCATCTATAAATTAAGGCACACTCGAGTGCCTGTCGACCCGATCCCGAGGCATTCGTGCTCGTAAATCAAGCAATTATTATCAGAACCATATTCCCACTTCGCGGTTCACTCTATGATATTTTGTGGAACGAATGAAGCCAAAAAGACGGAGAAAATAATCAATAAGCTCTGCGAAGAAAACCAAACATGCTCAAAAGAAAATTTATCTGTGAAGAGGTTCTATCTATTGTGCACATTATTATTATGCTTAGAACATACGGGAATAATAAAGCGGGTGTAATACGACCACTCCCAAAAACAGATCAGTTTAAGTACCCATCAATATTAACAATTTTTCAAAAGCTCCAAAAGTAGATTTTCCTTTAAAATGTAATATGTAAATTTAAAATAGGTATCCAAATAGAAAGGTATTGTTGGTTTCCTTTCCAAAATATATTCATGTTGATGTTACACCCTGTATATTCATAGATGTGGGCGTAGAATCTTTAAACACCATCAAAGCGAGAAGAAAACCGAGAAAATAATATTGAAAACGTAATTTTATTTCTATCGCCCACGCAAACGACAATCTCGCTCAAGGTAAACTTGACACTCACTACAAATCAATTCAAAATAGATTTACTATATAATATGCTGGAGTAATACATATTTGGGTCGAGGGTTCTCCAATTCTTCAGCATTTGTGATCGTAAATCAGGCAATTACTGCATTGAGCCACGTTTCTTCAGATTTTTCCTCAAAGGTCCATCTTCCGCTTACTTTATCGTGCTTTAAAATTAACTAAACTGTATCAGGACACAATCATATATTATCTTTTTTTATTAAAGGACAATCCACACAACATCATCTAGCCTAGGGATCCAATTTGATCATTTAAATATCAAACATAATGAGGAACATATCATAATATACTGCGAATCTTATTGTAAAACCAAAGAAAATTCTTCCAGGCTTTCCTAATGTCTTAATAATAAAAATCCCTTTGAAACAATCTGAATCCGAAAACCTTTATACCCTGGATCTCGCACACCTGTTTAAATATGAACCTAATGAACCTTTCATTAGGTTCGTATTTGAACAGGTTCCTATACGTTTCTCACTCGAACGAACTGTGTCAATCAAAAGGTGTTAAATTGTATAACAAGTTCAAACAAAGTTCGGAATTAACATATTTTGTTTCGAGCACCCAATTATGTCACATCTTACGTGTAAGGTGTAAGAAAACATATAGACATAAATAAGAAAGGTGTGGATATAGGGGACGTTGGCCAAGAGTCGAATAATGCATATTGAACCAATCCCATATAAGAGTAGGGGTAGAAAGATAATAACGCACCCTCAAACGTTAATTAAAAGTCGGCGCTTTCAAAACATAAAAATTCAAATATTTTGTTGTGTATGGAAAAAACCTCAAGTATATCTATACAATTGATATATTTTATTGCAAAGAAAGCTTTATGACGAGTAGTTTAGATCCAAAACTATTTAGAACCGTTTTAATTAGTTACCCTTGAAATTCTTCTTATATTTATATCTGATGTTTTTAATACTTCTTCCATCATAAATAAAAGAGTACAGCTGAAACATTAGATCATAAATAAAGCGGATATTGCCTCTTCAAATTAGTAGTCTCGTTCGAAATGTCTCTGTAGGTCCATATTGTCCACGCCGCATTCGCTGGCTCCTCGCCAATGACTAGTTTTACTCTTGTAGGCCGCAAATCATTATAAACAC
The DNA here is from genome assembly GCA_932527185.1 of Ecliptopera silaceata. NCBI lineage: Eukaryota > Metazoa > Arthropoda > Insecta > Lepidoptera > Geometridae > Ecliptopera > Ecliptopera silaceata. The sequence continues at coordinate 6,468,108 of OW052211.1, forward strand.
TTGGTTCTTCTCTAACTAATATTCGATGGCTATCTGACTATAAGTATAATCAACAATTTATCGGTAAATTAAGCCTGAAGTTAGCAAGATTAAGGTAGCAGTTTGACGGCCAATTTACCTCCAAACAAAGTCATGTTCATTTGTTTCATTCAAAACCGGGCTAGGTATAGCATTGCATGTCCACAATTATTAGAGGTAGACTCATAAACAACCATATTTGCGAAAACATCGCATGATTGCAGCACAGTTTATCATGTTTTAACAAGGTCACGAAAACAAGCACATAAAAACGGAGCAAGAACTAAGATATTTGGGTTGCCTCGATGTCGAGTAGAAAAGCAGCTCCATAAGGAAGTGTTTCGCTCGTATTGTCATTCAGTAATCAGATGGTATTCCTTAAATGGTTATAAGACTTCTGATTTTAAATGACTGACTTAATAAGGTTGAAACTGGTAGCTCCAATAGCCGGGGGTTTGTTTATTTAGTTATTTTCTTTAGCCGTTTGAGAGCACTGCTTGTAAGTGACGTAAGCTTATTTAAACGGCTGACTAATCTTATGACATTCAAGAACATAATATGAGGTCAAAAGGCCTTGACGCTCCAAAGAACAGAGCCAGTGCCAAGTTTCAAGGTGGCTTCGGGGACTCTCATGGATTTAGAAATCATATCGTTTTCTGATTAATTGACGATTTTATACTTCTGTCTGGTACTGTATTTTATATCTATTCATGTAGCATAAAATATCATGATCTTCTTCTTCTTACGTGTCACTGGGTACAACGACAATAACTTCAAACCAAGTTCGAATATCAAGTTCGAAATATCATGATAACAATACCACTTTTCTTACGAAAGGCGTCACCAAAAGCTGCATTATTATTCATAACCTAATCAGTATCTATCTAATATATTCCACCAGAGCATATTGTTGTTATAAATGACATCTAAAGTTCATATTAGGGTACTAAATAGTTTATCATAATTCCGCTCCTGTGTGCTTGCATGCCAAAGTTTCGCAGAATGCGCTACGACCTGCAAAACCGGTTTTATTACATAGCTCCTATCCCAGTTTGTAAAATTAGTAATTCTCAGTTTCGGAACAGGTTACAGGAACTAGTTGAGCCAAGTTTAATTTCGAAATCCGCGGGAGCATGTTCAAAACATACTGGAATATTGCTATGCGTCGTATTTTGCGTGGAACTAAATTGCATTGTAGCCGGTCTAAATTTCGACATTTTGTGACAGTAAATGCTAACGTTACTTTCCTGAAGGATTTTACCACTTAAGTAGGGGTTGACAAGAAGCTTAAGTTGCGGGTTTGGTCGGCGGTATCTTCAAGAAAATGATCGTCCACTCTAACAAATTGGTCTGCATTTGCATTATCGATTTCTAAGGTTCACCTCCAAGGTCGCACTATGCAGCATTTCGGTTGCCAAACGCTCCGGAATACATTTTCTGCTTTTCATAATAATCATGAAAAAATATACGTTTCTGAAACTTCGTATACTTACTATCTTTTGCAGTTTATTTTATCTAAAGGGTAAAACGTGTATAAATTAAGTGGCTAGTTTAGATACAAAGAAATTTATTGTTATAAATAAACGCAATAGAACTTTATTAGAACAGAAAGAGGATCCCTTTGACATCGAAGTTCTTTATTCCGTTAGCAGCATACTAGCAGCACCCAAGTCTTCTAGCTCGCTACTACGGTTTAAAATGATGATTTACGAGTGCGCTGTGATGTAACATTCGTTTTTGGGTCTCTGCATTGCGGCCCGCTAACCCAGAGCTTGGGGCCTTTGGGACCTACAGTGGGCAATGTGGGCATAGTCTGTATACATAATACGTAGAAACTAGACTTTTGATGAACCGCGTGAAATTCATAAAACACGGTTCGCGAATGAATTAATTTAGTAACTTTACGTAATTTACTGTAATTTTGAGTGAAACCTGTACCAGTGTGTTATTTTAAAGCAATTAGTTTTGTTAATTGGCTCGCGTACCAGCCAAGGTCATTCATTTAAAGGGTCTTAAACCTTAATTGAATTAAAATAAAAACTTAGTCTTAGTTCAAACCTTTGTTGAATTATCAAATGAGCCTATTTATAACGATATTTTATATGATAAAAAACAAGTTCTCGTTCATAAAGTAGATCATATATGTATTACAAAAGCAACACCACTGTATTATTCATCTTCGCTCCAAGCAATCTTCTACTACAATAACAGATTACCACATCCACCAGGAGCGACTGCGATAAATTCTTCACTTTATTCAATAACTGGAGTGGGGAACTGAACTTCAGGAAAATATTAGAAGCACACGGTTCACCCCAGACGTCTGTTTGGACAACGTATACCATAAATAACACCGGGCACGGGGTCGACCCCTGTGGAGTACCTATAACGATGCACCCTCGTGCAACAAAGCACATACATATTTGCACTTCTATTGAAACAAAACTTTAGTTAGTTTCAATTGTGTTTGGACGAAACAAGTGGAATTAATTAATCCCGCTATGTAAGAAGAATGATTTTACAAATGTATATTGTTGTTTAGATGTGTGATTAAGGAAATGAATACATAGAAATCAGTTGAAGAATTTCATGTTCTGATTATAATCACACGTGAGATAAGTGATGACATAAGCCCGTCATGCGATGACAAGGCAACCAGAGAAGGCCATATCAATATTGCCTCCATTTTGCTTAGTAGCATAGGTAACTTACCTAAACAAATATCCCAGAGCACTCAGAATGTGATATAACCCTTTGATGGCCTTAACTTACCGTATCTCGGAAAAAAAAAAAAAAAGACAGGGGCACAAACAAACGCTTTCCCGCCACGATGTGAATGCAAGAATAGCGGAATGACTCCCCGGTTGGCGGGAAAATATGAAATATGGACAGCACAGAGTATTGTATCCCTTCTTCTAATGCCTTGATCACACGTACCGAGTAAACCGGCGAGACAGTGACGTATTTGAGATACACTGCGCGTCGACATCAATTTTACTGTTGAACGTTGCAGCGTTAGCGCGCAGTGTATCTTAAATACGTCACTGTCTCGCCGGTTTACTCGGTACGTGTGATCAAGGCATAAGGACTAGACTCGCGCCAGAACAACACGAGAAGCTCCGTTATTATACATTGAAGGAAATTAAACATCTTTAAAAATACTTTTTATCTCTATCATATTTCATAGAGATAAAATATGTGTTGTTTATAAGAATGATAATGTCTCCTCTGATACCTAAGGCCTGTAAAATTAGATTATCGTGTAGTATATGTAAATGAAATAAACGGGAGGCAAGCTCTACCGTATCTAAGCAAATACTTAAATAATTAAAAAAATCAAAGTGTTTGTTTTTCTGGAGTATAGAACTGTATGTCTCTTTATTATGTAATTATATCGCGTTTTAACTAAATATACATCAACAACTAGGTTTTATAGCTTATATCGTTATTTTTTTACTGTCATTAAGTTCATCGACAATGTTCTATTCTATAGTTTGCTTATCATTCCTCTGATCCCACGAGCACATCCCTAGGGAATAGCGACCATCACAAAATATAGAATGTATACTTATACTTACCCAGAATGTACTACGTTTACATTTAATATTTTCTATGGAAGGGTCTCGCTCGCGCCATTAATTTTATTTTAGTTTTATCGCGTAGGTGTAAAATATGACCTCGAAGACCTTTCTTATATTTGGGACGGGAAAAAAGCTATTGTTGGAAATGAAATGCTTTAAAATTAAGTATGAGTTTCGTATGGCTTTACAGGGTTTTCAGGTAAAAAGTTGGTTTTAATGTATTATTTCAAGCATGCTTAAATTAAGTTTGTAACATAACATAACCACAATCCACAATGTATTTATATTCATCACTGTAATAAATGACTACATTCCGCGTTATCTCACTCTTTCTTTAGTTAGTGGCACTATTTCGCAGTCACAGTATATAGGCCTTGTGGCGCAACGGATAACGCGTCTGACTACGGATCAGAAGATTCCAGGTTCGAATCCTGGCAAGGTCGAATGTCTTTTTGCTATTTTATATTTTACATGGTAACTTTTACTGAACTTTTTTTTTCATTCCAAACCTTTCCGTACAATAATAGGCGTTATATATTATTTTATATTCCAAAAATAACTTTATTCGACATGACTAAAAGTTTCCATAAATGTGCAACCAGAGAAGAGTCTAAAATAATTTTACAAACCATGCATACTAATAACTGCATTATTGAATAGTTATCCGGTAAACTGCGTGATATTTTGTCGCTAAAATTACACGACATTTTCGTGCTAAAATGATGCGACATTTTGCCGCGGCCTCCGCGTATTTATATATTTACATACATATTAATGCGGTGAGGATGAGCTGCTCGAACTAAACTAACTAAACCTTGTTTTGTTGTTTTGCGGCTTTGTCGTGCTAATCGGCGACCGTAATTGGTGAATACCAAAGGTCACACAGTTTTAACTAGATATTTTACATGAAATTATAAACGCGAAAGTTTGTATGGACGTATTTTTGATAATCTTACGGCCGGTTTCTCGAACGACGATCAACGAAAAAATCTAATAATTACTATGTGTCAAACTCGGATCAATCGCGATTTGGGTTTCCAGAAACCGGCCGTTACACGCAAAAACAACTGAATAGATTTTAATTAAACTTTACAGTAATTTGGCTTATACATCAGAATAACATATAACCTATTTACAAAGATATTTTGTGTATTGTCAAAGATATAACGATAGCAAGACGAAGTCGAAGCACCAGCTAGTATAACAATTTGAAATGTGGTTTTATGGATTAAGATTTAATTCACTTGCAGCCAGTATCTTGGGCACGCTTCCGATTGGTACCTACTTATTTGGATCAGTTGAACTATCTATAGATCTCTCTGTAGATAGCTCAACTGTTTCTTATGTATTTTATATGACAATGTACATTTGGTAAATACTGTATACGACTATACATAAGTTTGTTTTTTCATTAATAAAAATATTTGCTTGCAATAAAGCTTTATTTTACTTTTGCCGATCATATAATCATTTATTTGTACTACCGTACATAGTTGGCTGGTTTTGGCGATTAATCGAATAATATTTTTGCTTAGATGTATCAATGGATCAATAAATGACCTTAACAACTAATAATAAAAAAACACAAAAAGACAATGATAGTTTTATTATCTTTAAGTCCCATGTATCATTTCTTGTTACTGTTGTTAATAACTTATTAATCACCAGTGTCTTGTTCGTTCCATCATACATTACTAATTCAAACGTCTGTATTACGTCTATATACGTCAATGATTCAGAATTCTAAATGATTCATTACTTTTTAGGTCAAAGTGAGCATTGATTTTCAGTGGTTGTTTTCAAGGCTGTCAAAAATAAACTAGTCTAAGTTTATTTTTTGAATTCATTTTCACTCTATCGTCAAACACCGTTTAGATTCTTGTCCTACTCATGAACATAATGACTCATGAATATAAGTTATTTATACAATTCATATAATTTAATCAGTACAGTTAAAAAGGTGTATTACGTAGGTATTGCTAGTAGTTTAAAAGGTGACTAGGTGTATAGGATAAGCTTTCCCACCCACTCAATTCAACCAATGAATCTTAGACTTAAAAGGATCACGGAAGCTGTGACTAATCAAGCTTTAAGCAGATGAGAAGTTTTAACACGATGTCCACGAGCTTACTTCCTTTTACAAAAAAAGTTTGAAATGACAAAACTTTTAAGTTATTAAAACCAAGAAGACGACAAGGGAATGAGCAAGTTAAAAATTAATAAACACGGCACGGTCTAGTTCCCGGGGAGACTTCTGGAGTATTCCGGAGTCTTCCGAATATGTATGTATGTAGGTCGGTTTCCTTGACCTGATTCGCACCTGTTGCTCTTTGTGGAGCTCTGCCGTATATTGAAATATGTTTTTCTCTGGTTTTCAGGTCAGAACCTTATCTTTTCCGTGTTTAATTAGGTGTGCGTTGTTACGCAACTACGCACACGATTAGATTGCGTGTTTTATGGGAAATTAAATAACAAAACTATGTTCAAATAAATATTGTGTACTGTTTAGGGTACCGTTTTCGTCTCTCGGCAGTTTTCGTTTCGATATTCTTATCGATCGACTCTGTCTCGCCTGGACTTGTCTCAAGTGAGATTCACCATTATGTTATATTCCAATTTTGTTACAGATCAACCTCCGTCTCATCCTGGTCTCGAACAAATCGAAGGAATTCGTCTTCAGCCCCACGGATTCGGCGGGTGACATCGCATTACATGTCTACGATAATTGGCCTGAAGGTATTACATTTCATCTATTAATATATCTAGTTGTATTGTAAGCTTATTGACATTAATAATTTCAAGATATTGATTTTTGTATTGAAAATATCCTCATGACATAGGCGATGTTAATTACCGTATACATTTCGACAACTCATTACGATACAGTGATGATTATCAATCGCAAATGATCTAGCTTCTTAGATAAATGCGAGCAAAAAAATCTAAGCTTTATGTGATATTACTGATGTAAAATAAAATATATATGATAATGATTATATATGACTGAAACTAAAATAATCCTAGCTAATTAGTTAATGCGCAAAAAAAATCGATGTCTTATGTGATATCAATGATGAACTATTGATACACATTATGGGTTGATTAGACAAAAGAACTGAGTGGGCGCCGTGTGGCTAGACAAACTCGCGTGCAATTCAGGAAACCACGCACGATAGTGACTCACGTGATAGTGATAATGCCAAAAGTATCGCACCAAACGCCCTTGCTTCCTGCTAACCGGTAGTATTTGGCATAATAAAAACAAGGTTAAGGTCGCATTGTAATGCATTTAATCGAAATTCAATTCTTTTCATTGTATATCGTTCTTCTTTAAAGTCTTTTTCTCAAAATTTACATGGTTCATTTGCATAGTTTCTCGAAGAATAAATAAACTATGTAGGTATATGTACGTCTATTTTTTATTAGGACCTTCCTCCAGTTTATTTATGTATGGGGGTCTATAGGTTGGGTTACTCTCTTTATCTTTTTCATTATTCCAAAAATATGAACAGTGTATTCATATTATAATGAACATAACACATTATGTTACATAACGGTCGATAAATATCGAATATAAAATGAGGGTGTCCCGTGTCGGGGTGTTCAATGGGGGGTGCTGTGATGCCATGGAAATCAGTTTACGCCATTAAGATGGAATGGGTTTTATCGTTTAACTTTGCTATGCGTTTTGGGTGAATATTCCTTTTATGAATGCAGATTTTAAGCTTTAATGTGGCATCACATAATTTATTTACTTTATTTATTTAATTGGAATTGTGAAGACTTTGGGGGAGACCTTTGCCCAGCAGTGGGACAATATAGGTTAAAAAAAAATCTTTATTTATTTGTACATATAGTTTTCCTATATTATGACGTTCTCTGTGTGACATTTTTAATTGTCTATGCAATCATCTGGTCTATATTGTAAATCTTTACTGTAATTTTTGATTCGTTCATTACATTGAATTGTGTGTCATACAAGATTATGTGTAATCTTTATAATAACTTATGAACTTCGTAACATTGTATATAGTTTTAGTTCTTACTCTACCGTATATTCAAAATTTTCTCCTCAGTACACCAGCAGTAAAACTAAGCTATAAAACAAAGTTACTGCGTAAGTTTTCGGCTCCGTGCATCGTTCATACAAATTACTTGTGAACGTACTAATTGCCTACCGACACACGAGGAAGAATAGCGGTTCCAGTAGCGCGCCCGGAGAGCTCCGCAATTACACGAGCTTGTTCTCAAAGTGTTTATAAGACGGAAACAAACTACAACCAAACTAATTCCTTTGAAAGCACTTTCCATTTTGTATTGGCGATATATCTTTCTATATGATATTTGTAAACTTGGAGCCAACAATTTTCTGTAATATCAATTTCATTCATAGTGTCTTCAATAAAGTTAGAATTCTCTCTTCTTCTTAGAGTAATATTTTTTGATTCTCTGTAACTAAACTTTTTTTTTTTTTTTACAAGTTATAGGCAAGCGTTTGACCGCGAAACTGAGCCAGAGTTTTGAGTTATAAACATAAATAAATAAACCTAATTAAGAACCTCCACTTTTTTAGTTAAAAAAGTTATTTTTAGTTTCTATGAGTAGTATAGATTAATATAAAGTCTCAAGAGAAATAATATTCTGTCTTCGGGCGCTTTTAATCTGAAACGTGACGAAGATGCGAAGGGATTCCGAGATGAATCCTAAAATAAAAAATACTATGATCTAGAAACATTGTAGTTTAACTTATATTAAAATTAACTAATTTAATTTAATCTTAGGTCATGCGTACAAAAAGTCTGTTCAGCTGAGTCTGCTGATACAATAGCTAATATTAGAAATCTGAAAGTTTAAACATACATACTAATAATTAATTATTCATGAACTAATCCCGTACTAAGCAAATATTAACTATGATATGGATAACCCAATTCTGAAAGAAAACTTAGTTTATACTTTAATACACACAAATTGATTACATAATTACATATGTAAACAACACTAAAAAAAAAGGTAGCACTCCGGGAGTGCCGGCAGAAGTGAAAACTTCAATATTAACGTTGTGTTTAATTATAAGTATAAAAGTACTATCATTTATGAGGTAGAATACAATGTTTATGTTTTTATTTTTTATTATTTTTCGCCCTGTGCCGCCTAAACAGAGCAGCACACTCAGGCACGGTAGAAAGAGTGGGAGATACTAGTTCCTCTCTCTTCCCCTCGATCTTACGCTTTTTCGATCAACGTCACGTGACCCTGACGCGAGTTTGAAAGTTTTTACCCACCCAGCGCCGCTAAAGAAGTTTTCACTTCAAAAGTTTTCACTTCAAAAACCGATTAGGATGGAACTAGATTTATTAATCAAGGGTATTAATAAGCAAAAGGTAACTTTTATCTCAAATATCTACAATCTTGTACCTAGATATTTGGGATGAGAGAGTATGACAAAGAGAATGACAAAATTAACAAATCTTTTTTGAAACTAGTTTGTACCTATAATTGAAAATAAGACATTATGACATCTATATAAAAAGCTTTATATAATGTTATATAAATTTCAGTATAAAAATAAATTCCTGTTCACGTGTAAAATGAAATGAGCAAATCGTGCTTGACTATGACAGGCCCGCGACTATGACGTGGAACAAACGGTGCGTGCCGTGTCTGTGGAGGAAAGGCTTGTTTAATACTATGTTTATTTTAGTCATTTATTTACAAATAAAATTACTACTTTTGAACCGGCTACAAAACAGAAGTTTCTCAATTCGATTGTACGAATTAAAAAAATGATTTTCTGTAACTATTTAATTCTACAATCAACCTAATCTATAAACAACTTGATTTCCAAGATTTCCGCATAATGTATATCATTTTCTACGTGTATAAGTATTTTTTTTAAGAATATAACAGATTTTAAAAATTTAACAAAATATTCAATGGGCGGTCTTCGCTTTTTTTTTCGCAAACTTTTCACTTGTATTTAATCGGTTTGAGAAATTTATCTCATGCAGTTCATCTCAGTGACCTGAATGACCACCATGGCTGGTAGCCGCTTGTACAATACCTATCTAGGTTATCTATAACATTAGGTCGTTTACAACCCGAAGCTTCGGTGACGATCCATCAGCTCAATTGCATTTAGTTCAGTTTGCAACACGCAGGCCATTACCGTCGGCGTATTTTGGCGCGAAGTTACTGCGACAGTGGCGCCGCGTCGTGGCCTGATTTACAACTTGTTAGGACAATAGGGGGGTGATGTCCGTCTAATTAAAAATAAAAAAATGAAATCAAAATCAAATAAAGAAAATATACACGTTGACATGAGAACCTCTTTTTTGGGGGGTTGAAAATGGGCATTTTTACACAATGCTATTTTATAGCTTTTACTACAACTATTTTGTTGAGCTTTTCTTGTAAACGCATAGTGGTATTGAAAGAATTAGCCAGGCCCAACATTACCGGATTTGCAAACAATACATTTTACGTCAGACATCTGGGCCCCGATTGTGTTAAATTGGCAAACCTTAGTTGCTGTTTATACTAGCCGTTAACGTTACAATTGAGCACGATCGGGGCCCTGGCTGATCAATTAGAATCAGACAACATAAGTCTACGGTATCAAAAACTTAACTTTCGCAGTCTCATTGCGTGACCGCTTAGGGTCTCTAGAGCTTTCAACTAATTTGTTATCTAGAAACCTGTGCATCAGTAATACGATTCAAAGTGCGGTGGCACACGCGACGCGAATGTTTGTCTATCAGTCCGGATAGTCTCCTAAAATACTGCCGACCCCAGCGCTGATAACGAAATTCATTTTCACACTTAGTTTTATGAGCTGGATCTAGCTGATATACGACATTGTTTTTGGAGATTAGATGTTAGATAGTAAACAGAACTAGGTAGATAAGTTTTCGATTTGTGTTCACTATAATGGTGAATGGTGGCCTAGGGGTCGCACTAGAGGCCTTGGCAGACCAACAGCCAGATGGATGGATGACATCGTTGCCGTACAGGCTAGGACCTAAATGCAAAAAGCCCATTTAAGAAAAGAGTGGCGTTTGAGGGAGTAGACTTATACCCAGCAGTGGGCTAATATGCCTATGATGATAATGATGATGGTGGTAGTAAGTCTAGGTGGATTAATGAAAAAATATGTACTTAAGTAAGTACCTACATAATATTTGTTTATTTAACTTATCCGAAATCAACTTTTTTCTATACTTACCTACAAAATTTGCGAGTTACTTGATCTCAGTTTTCTAGAATCAAACCGAAAAAAAATCAACATCAGTACTGTCTATACGTACTGGATCCAGACGAGAGTCACGGGCAAAAGCTATAATAAAAACTACAATTTATTACAGCGCCATCTTATGTTTCCAGTTGCACTCCAGTGTATAGTTACAAAGCGTCTGTGTGCTATTTTATGATAGTGTGCGAGTTGCCTCGCTCCGATATAGCGTTTGCCACTTACGACGCACCCGTCGCGAGCCTCCATAGCTCAGGGGTTAGAGCACTGGTCTTGTAAACCAGGGTACCAATTCTCGCGCTTTAGAGATTCGACGAAATCGACGTAGGTCGATAAAAGATGGCGGATGTCGAAAAAATGCTAAATAAGCTATTCTCGTGATGTCGCTAACAGACTTATGTCGTAAGAAATCTTTAGACAAGCAACGAGTGGTCCCGAGCGTTAGAGATCGAATGTCGAAGGATAGCAGCCATTTTCTAAAGACAACTCTGCCTGTTTTGACAAGAATAGTGGGTTGGTATCTACTCTCACTCTGTGTGTGATTCAGTTTCTGTTGGTTTCCTATTGTGGTGGGTATATTTTACGATGGTTGATGAATTTATCGTTGAGTTTTTAACGCTTTCCATCTCAAACAATTTTCGCCAATATCAAGTTGATATCAATAATATACTTAACTGAATTAACTAAATAATATCATCATCATCATCATCATCATCAACCCATATCAGTCCACTGCTGGACGTAGGTCTCTCCCAAGACGCGCCACTGAGCCCGGTCTTCGGCTCTTCTCATCCAGTGTTTGCCAGCTACACTCCTCAGATCGTCGCTCCATCTCGCCGGAGGGCGTCCTACACTACGCTTGCCTAAACGCTAAATAATATACTTATAGATTAAAATAAATTTATTTCCAGAAAAATATGTAACATCGAGTCAGTAAAAAGTTCACTTCACTTCTTCTTTTTGGCTTTTGTGGCTTTAGTTTCATAAACCGTAGAATGGAGATAAAATATGGAGAAATCGTAATATAACTAAAGCCACTAAAATCCGGCTCGTCAGAACGCTTGTGTTTCCCATATTCCTATACGCTGCAGAGACGTGCACTCTTAGGGAAAGTGAGAAAAAGGTAGATGCTCTTGCGATGTGGTGCTGGAGAAGAATGCTAGGAGGATTGTGGACAGAGTTTCACACAAATCAATCCATACTCCAAGAACTTGGCATCAAGCAACGTCTATCGTCCGTTGTGCAGTCGCGTATCCTCACTTTCTTTGGGCATTTGTCTCGTCGTGGGGGAATTTCCATTGAACGCTTGGTGGTGCAGGGCAAGTTCGAAGGCAAAAAAGCGCGCGGTAGATCACCCATGAAATGGACAGACCAAATAAGAGCAGCCATTGATCTTCCCGAAATGTATATTTGTTATGTATATTTTTATTAATATGATGATGTAAAAAGTTAAAAACATGACGTTATTTGACTTGACCTTTGATAGCATGTAAAGGCTGGTTTAGACAGGGTCAGTAACTGACTACAAATTCGAGGCAAGTCAGTGCTGACCCGAAAAAAACCCTGTGTAAACTGATTTGAAGTCCAGTACAGTGGGTTGAAGTCAGCGCTGACTTGAATAATCGGAATCGAATCGGACACGAATATTTTAAAGTCAGTTGAAGCACCCCGCCACCCGCGCACCCTCGCGCCAGCCAAATAAACTCTGTGTAAACAAACAAGTCAGTGCGTGGTTAGTCACTGCCGCTGCGTTGTAGAGTGACCACGTTTTTTTCGCTGGCGATAAAAATGACGCGTAAGCTTAGCGAAAACGAAACCTTAAAATTGGTGCAATTATATTGCGAAAACTAGTGCCTTTGGGATAATAAACCCCTAAATTACCGCAATAAAGAAATGCGGTCAACGGCGTTGCAAAATATGGCTCAACAAATGTCGTTTATTTTTAGTTATCTCATTTACTACCATTTCTATTAACTCATTCAACAGCAAAATTGATAATTTTTTCAACAAATAATTAAATCGTCGTTTCAGTTGTTTTCGCGAATTCATTTTTGCCACTGACTTCACATGTGTGCTCACCTTGAGAAACGCACCACTACTACTTACTTCAGGTAAACAGTTAAAGTCAGTCGCGGCGCCGACATTGGCGCTGCGACTGACTTGTTTACTGACCCTGTATAAACCAACCTTATGACTGAACTGACAGTATAGAGTTTACTTACCTACCACAAAGTTTCGTACTACGCAAGTAAAACATGTAAAGGTAGTCAGACACTGGATATGATAATTTTTGGTTCAAAAACTATTTTTTTCTGTAATTATTTACTATAATTTGATATTCCATATTATAATCATTTCATAATCTATGTTGTGTGAATACTTGAGGCCACAAATGTATATAGATTCAGATTTAACAAGATCTTGTTAAAATAATAGCTGAAACGGAACGTATAATTGGTTTCTCTACAGAAATGTCGTGCCACCATTTGTCGAATCCTAGTGGGAATACGGTTTTTTGAATCGTCAGACATTTTCGTGAGATTTTGCCTAGACATTCAAGCTTCGTCAAGATCTCTATCTCGCCAAAATCGCTACAATCCGAGAATTGGGGGCCAGGGGTCGAGAGTTCAAATCTCTCTGGGGGCATCCGTTTTTTAAGTTTTTGTTGCTTGATTGATTACTGATCAGAATAAGCTTTTAGTTTATTTTGAGATGGAACGTTATTTTCTTTATAATAAATCTATCTTATGATATACATAGTTTTAAGTAGTAAAAAGTGTAAAAACAAAGGTTTGTGCTTTTGTTACTGTAACTAAAACTAATTATGTATTTACCAACCTGAGATATTTTGAGAGAACTTGTTTTCGGCATTTATTGTGTCTGTGAATAAATATAAACAAATTTACATACTCAAAACCAGTTGAATCTACGTCACAGAATTTAAATAATTCTACATAACAAGTCACAACCACATCTAAATTCACCTCTTATTATAGAATACACCGATGAATTGTCTTACCAAGCACGTCCATTGATCGAGGACGGTCATGACGGCGTTCTTATATGAGTTAGCGTAGTGTCTTGATTACCATACGTAATGGTATATTATAAGTAAGGGGATATTATACGGGATTTTATCGCGTACCTTAATGTTATTTTTCCCATACATCTCTTTACTATGATCCGTGGATCCTTATATGTACTTACTCCGCTGGCTCAGCGACCCAAAGTGTGTCTTGGTTTCCGATAAGAGAATTCGCCTGCGCTAGTTTCTGCCAGTTTTCGGCTTTGAGCTTCCTCAAGAGGATGAATTCTGATGCCTCTCCCACCCTTTCTCTCTCTCTGCCTTCCCCCTTTCTCTATCCCTCTCTCCCCCCTCTCTCTGCATCCCCCTCTCTCTTTGCCTCCCCCCTCTCTCTCTTCTGCCTCGCCTTCTCTCTTACTCTCCTTTAACATGATTATTGTTTGCGTATTCCAGCTGATTGGGCGGCGGAGCTGGTGTCCCGCGCGGAGATCCTGCGGCTGATCTACCAGGGCCGCTTCCTGCACAGCTCGGTGACGCTCGGCGCGCTCGGTCTGCCGCTCGGACGGACCACCGTCATGCATCTCGTGCCGCGCGAGCATCTGCCCGAACCCAACTCGCATGGTATGCATTTATACACATTTTTAGAAACTACTAGGTATGTACTACATACTATCTCTGCCTGGTATAGTATAATACCAGGGTATAGGCTTCCTTCATGCCATGCCAGCGTCCACGGGTTGTAATCCGTTACGACCGCAGTTATTACTTCCATATGAGGAATTCTAAAAAAAAAACACAAAGCTTTTTTGCATTGACCTACTAGGTCCAACTAGGAATACACTAAAAACATCATCTTTGTGTATGTATGTAGTAATAATTTCATATCCTTGCGTACCTTTTTATTTAAACGATATGTAAAGGAGTTTGGGAGGTTGGGATGGGGATCTGATACAAATCATTTAGGTATTAGTCTCAACTAGGTACTACATATTCATTATTTTCTAGACAAAACCAAAAATAAACTGTTTTCCCTTTTCAGAAGTTCGATGGAGCTAACAAATCCTTAACCTACCCGTCCCATCCTTCCTTTCTCCTTTCTGCGTAAGTCCTTTATTCCTTGTATTTAGTTACTCAACCATTAATAACACCATTAAAAAAAAATTGTTTTGATGGTTTAAATATATTCAATTTACAGATCAGAGACAAAAGAGTAAAGGCGGTTCCAGCAGTTGTTGTACAGCGGCATGCAGCATATTGTAATGCCTGCTAGAGGGGGACAGAGCGATACAAGCGGCGATACGGGCGAGTGAGACGGCGTTCGACCATGGACTCGATGTGTTCAGTGTAGACAGGATACCACGTCGCCCCCACTTACACCTTACTTGGGATGTTTTTAAATGCAGAAAACGGGATTAGAAATTCAATCGTCAATTCGAACATTCAAAACACCCAATTCGATTTCAGAACGCACATGTTTGAAAATATCGCAAGTAGTGTTGTACGGACTTCATTAGTTTCCGTTATTTCTGAATAGCTTTGTGAGTGTACCTTATCTCACCGCGTTAATATTAGCTCGACTAGATCATGCTGCCGGTACATTTTTTAATTAAGAATTTTGGAATAAGATTCGTCGAAATTATATGTAAGGGAAATCGCCTATCGTGTGTACAGTTCCTCGGATCGGCTTTCATTTCAATATTCAGATTACAAAATGTTTAGTATTATTTAGGCCATCTTAAATGAATTTAAAGTATATTTATATGAAAAAGATAAATGACAAATTAAATATAGAAACGAAATGTGAGTGAACTATCATTTGCAGTGTAAATAGTATATTCGATTTAATTCTTTAGGGAGGACTTTTGTGATAAGTTCATGCAATATTGGATTATTTACTAAACTTGTATTTGTGCTAGTTTAGCTGGCGTATATAAACGGGAAACTGCTGTCATATTTTGACAGATAATGCATGAAATATTAAACTGTCAAAATTATTAGATTGGGTACTTTAACCGCCCGTTTGTGTGTTTGTGAACTTAGGTTTGTTTCTATTTTTGCGAACATGGCAACACGGTGAAACTAAAATGAAAAACAAAATAAAAACCCAGCAATCACTTGTAAAGCTAAGTATCCACAAAATTATATTTTTCGAATAAAATCATAGCAACGAATATTATTTACAGTTGAAATTCTATTGGACTTGGATATTTAGATGAATTGTGAAAAATGGCAACCCTCATTTGAACGCTTTTACTTGATCTTTTTTAATTTGCTGGTTATGTGTTACCAGTTCCTGATTTTTTGTAAATATTTGTACAACTTTTTTTTATATTATTTTATTTTGATGCGTATTTAGTTCTATTTTAGGTGGCAATTGCGTAGTGAAATTTATTAATATTTAATTGGCTTTTAAGGTTTTCATACACATTTCGGCTTAGCCCTATTTTTATTTTAAGCTTATACTTAAAGACTTCGTCCCAGCATTACCAACTTTAGAGATGTTACATTTGTTATAGTACAAATCTATTTTCTCAATTGAAATTAAGGTCAGTTGGACTCACACAGTATTATAAAACTGTTTTTTTTTATTTAACATTACTTTTTTGACGCCACAGTCATCGCACCACACTTTTACCTTGCAAGCACCATAATACAAAAGGCTGTGGCGTCCAAACAGTAACTTAGATCTTAAAACTCATTTTGCTTAATTATGTACAGAAATTAATTAAAATATCTTGCCATTAAAAGCACTCAAAGATCACACTAAAAGCAGTTTTCAAACGACGCGCTATAAGCTTATTTTAATACTGCTACTAAAATATAGAATTACTGGCCGAATTGTCGCTTACTTTTAAGTGAACCTTATACATATTTGAAAAAATAAAGATTCTCAAACGATCTGCTTCTAAGCTATATAGAATAAATAATGTTGCTTTCATAAACCTTTAGAAAGAATAAACCAGAGTAAGATAAAACCAGAGATAGTTATTATATTATAGCTCGTCGTTTAAAAGCAGCTTATAGGACATAAAAATGGTTGCAGTTGAACAAAATTCAATTTGCTTGTAAACTCGACCTCATGGTTTCAGTATGAATATTTTGGTTGCTCTGTTTATTTGATGTATGTATTTTGTTAAGTTGTGTAAAATATTCTAGTTATAAATAAATTTAATGATACAACCATAAAGCATGTTTTATTTTATGCATTTTAGTTTCCTTTTTATTTAAATTTAATTTCAAGCTTTTTACTGCATCATTACGAAGGCTAATCAATAAACGCATCATGATAATATAATAATGGTTTATAATAATGATCTAGATTATTATGAAATTCAATAATTAATTAATAATTTTTAATCATCACAAACAATTATCTAATGAGGTAATTAGGTTTTTTGTATAATTTCAATTAAAATCATTTGGAAAAAAGTTGAGAATAATTTATTGAAAATGACATAACATGAGGTAATTAAGAATATATAACATACGGTATATCAATACCGGTTCTAAGATCGCGAGTGAATTCTGAAGAGATGTTTGGTGTCAAAACTCGCCATTTAAAAATAAATAATGCTTTTGAAAACAACTCGATATGTATAGAAAATATGTAGGTTGCATAAGGTGATATTTAGGCCAGATAGATTGATGTCTTCAATGTATTTTAATATTATTATTAATAGAATAGTTTTAATCTAACAAAGCGCCACAAGCTTTGATGTCTACTTCAAAATTAGGTGAATAGCACTTTCTTAACTATAATCACCTACGCACAAACTAAGGATCAATTTTGTGTGAACGTTGCTATTTGATCAGTTAGTTCAGGAAGTTGCGCTCAATGTCGCTAATCTAGTCTATATATGATACTTTTTTGAGGAAATCTGTCATGGTTACTTACTGCCTGTTACATTCTAGGAGCCAGTACCTCTACCATGAGTTGTCACAGTAAAATCGCCAGACTTTACTACAGTAGTTACGTCAATATTAGTATGACGAATTTTAGTACCCAACTATCCGCTAGAGGCGCTGTACAAATCTTCATACATTTTTTTAACTACAGACGCTAGCGAGTATAGTAAATATAGTATAGTAAAAACTCATGGTAGAGCCACAGGTACATTTTTGGTCAATTATTTCTTCTTATTAATTATTTTACGAAGTTGCGATTGAGAGGAACTTGGTCATGAAAATCTGTCTCTGGCTCCTGGACTATTAGAGCAGGGGCGTTATTCTCTATTGCAACCCCAAGCGCGTTACACGGTTACGGCAAGAGAACGGAGCCCTTAGTCCGAAGGTGCATTTTAGAACTCCCTACTCTCGAGCCGACAGTCGTCTCTCGGATAGCCATACAAAAATGTATGGACATCCGAGAGACGACTGTCGGCTCGAGAGTAGGGAGTTGAGTAAAACCTCACGCACGGTCCGTCAGACTCTTCAACTAGAGAAAATCTTTATAAGACCTAGAGAATATGCATGTGTCTTAATTTAGTAGGTTTTACGAAGATTGGATTAGCGGAATTGTACTACAAGATATTTTGAAAATTTCTGTTAGGTATTGAAAATTGGTATTTATAAATCTGTTTTTAATCTTGTGTGATTAATTCTAGAACGAAAATGTTGAGATTAAATTAAATAAAGATGAATAAATAATACGCTCATCTAACTTATCTTGGTATTGTTTTTCTATGAAATAATTGTCTTAAAATGATTGAAGTTTATATTTTTTTAAACCAAATTAATTTTCGTATTTTACTGCGTGTTTGAATGAATCTTTTAGAAAAAAATATGAGTGTTTGTGACATCAAGCTGTGGTCGATTCGGTATGTAAATATTCATATTCTAATTTAGACGAATTAGTATTAATTAGCTTCAAGTGGATATATTTCTGTGTTGACATTGACTCAAAGCAAGTTATTTTAAGTCCGTATTCATAAAATAATAGTCTGAATCGAAAATCAAATACAGAATTTGTGAATGCTTAAAACTATGAAAAATATAAAAATGTAATTTAAATTTAGGATGGAGTATTGTTTCTGAATATGACCCTTATTTGTGGAAGACTTCAGTTTCCGCTAATTTCTAATAGGTTTCTAGAGGTACCTCTGATAACTAAATATATGTTGTCTCAGTACCTACATACCAACTTTATTAAACAACGTGTAACATGATATACCCCTTTGTACCAAAAACGCTCTTTGACATTTGCAATATTTAAATGCATCGTTTAGATTTCGTTATTAAAGAAAAAATATGATTATCTTAGAAAAGTATGTTTCCTGTTAGTACACAACATACACACTTTACATTCTGTGGCAATGCTATATTGAGACAGGATTAAGAGGTATTTTAGAATAAAAAAAAAAATCGAAATTCGACGTTGAATAAACGTCATGTGTTCATAGTTCACCCTTTTCGGACTTAAATGTTGTTACACCCTGTAGCTTGATTTTATATCGTTAGAGAGCTCATTAATAATGTAACTTTTCGATCTTTTCCGCAATAAAATTGTTGTAAATCTACTTTATTAAATAATTCACGTACTTTCCTTAAATTTTATTATTTCAAAGTCTTTGTCAACACACTAAAATCAATTTTCTATTAAATACATAAATATAAAAATATTAGGTGTCACTGTATAACAGGTGTTTAACTACGTACATAATCTATACTTGTTAATATTAATTAATTATTATAATGATGTTGATTCATTGCCCATTTTAATTTTATTTAAATGAGGTGTGTCTAATGTCATATTTCTGCCACGTGTCGTAAAGTTTATAGAACCCAATATTTATATAGAAAAATACCAGTTTCTAGTACTTTAATGTTATCTATAGAAAGTCAGCTGAATGAATCTTGAATTGTTAGATCTCCTTTAATTTCAATTAAGCAAAATTTGATCCCTATTTCAAAATATAAGTATTTTTGCTAAGACCACCTCAATTTATTTGTCTCGGGTAGTGTAAGTTTGCCATATTTGTTTCTTCGTCGCGTCTTTTTGTAGATAGTCTGAGAGTATTTTATAATTATAAATTAATCGACACTATAGGTTGTAAATTGTTTAAATGACTTGAGTTTCAATGGGGTCAAATAAAGTTTTAAGAATGTATTGAAGATTTTTATTTCAATAGCCTCACCCTTCGGTTATCTGGAAGAGATTGCTCCTAATAAGGCCATTGTGTTAACATTTTATGTTAATTACCTTATTTCCTGTACAGTTTTTGTAGTAAGCTATAAATCTTATGTCGTCATAGGTAATTTTAATTAAATAAGCTATCCTAATATGTGTGTTCCCAGCAAACTCACTAAAGATTCTAGATTTTTGAGTATGCCGTCATTTAGTGAAAATAGGTGCAATCTTTATTAATATACAGACCGCAAATTATCAAAGCCTTTAATTTAGATATGTTCGAGTAAAACTGTCTTTGTAACTCTGTGTTCCTGTAGCTCTACCATGAGTTTTTACTATACTATATTTACTATACTCGCTAGCGTCTGTAGTTCAAAAAATGTATGAAGATTTGTACAGCGCCTCTAGCGGATAGTTGGGTACTAAAATTCGTAATACTAATATTTACGTGACTACTGTCGTAAAGTCAGGCGATTTTAGTATGACAACTCATGGTAGAGCTACTTGAATCTATATAAACGCTACGTTATGTATGAGTACTCAAAAACGACGTTCTGTCAAAAGGTAAAAATCGACCGAAAATTATCAAAGTCAAGCAAAAATCAAGATTCAGTATTTGCTGGGGTCATGCATATTCTTTAAATTGAATGATAAAAAAACCCGAGTTATAAAAACAACGTCATTTATTTAAATAAAGATTTACACTATATTATAAATAATATTTACAATATCACTATTACACAAGAACAGTAAGTTAAGATATAACTTTTAAAGTTACATAATTTATGTGTAAGAATAGGTTACAAATAAATAAATCGTAAATGTTTCGTAACGGCGTATACATTGAGCGTTAACCCTGCAACGTTTGACAGTAAAGTCGATGTCGACGCGTAAAGTATCTTAACGATACGATTTCGATACGTTTACGATTGTCACATTTATTCGTGCTCACCCAGTTTGGGCCGTGAAAAAAACTCTTATCAAAGGCATATTATAAAATATCTGATTATTTAGAAGACAAGCTTGGGACGAACTAGTTCCAACTTCTATTAAACAATTGTAAGAAGGATCATATAAAAACGATAGAATCCAGGTCTAGTTTCTTGCCAGTTCTTCTAGACTCTGGTCGCGACGAACTGGCGCCTAGAATCATCTAGTATGTAAGATGTTTCAAAGTGATCCTTGTGATTTTATTGAATAAATGTATTATTTATTCACAAACAAACTTACGACTTACGACAGTATTTACAAAATGTACATAGGCATATAAAATACATAAGAAACAGTTGAGCTATCTACAGACGATCTATAGATCATCTATAATCGTTGCAAACGATCTATAGTTCAACTGATCCAAATCAGTACCAATCGGATTGAATAAATGCAATTGAAATTTGAAACGTTGTTAACTATTGTGGATACATAATGAAGTACCACTTGAGTAGAAATAGATTTCGATCGAGCTCTAACTCAGCGGCGCTGAGTTGCTTCAGTTGTTTCTCTACACCTTGAAGAACTGCCTGTTCTGGAGGCGTCAGGGTCTCTTCCACCTGGAAAAATGATCACCATTTTAGGAAATTAGGCAGTAAGTATGGTTCTAATTTTTTTTGGGCTGATAATAAATAATTGAGATTCATGGATATTCACACATCACACTCCAGCCCCAAACTAAGCAAAGGTTGTAATATCGAAACGAGATCGCTGATAGAAGCTTATATACATTTTTTTGTAAGTTTATAATACATAGATAATATTTTTAATTATAAATATAAAATACCCAGAACACCCGGAATAAATATTTGCAGATCGTACAAACATTTATCACAAGGCGGGAATGCGGACCTTACGCCGCGTCACATCGGTCGTCTAAAGCTTACATTAAGCATATTATGTAATAGTGTCCTCTGTCCTCAAGAATATCAAATGAGATCAATATTCGTCATCATCACCAACAACCTATATCAGTCCACTGCTGAACGAAGGTCTCTCCCAAGACGCGCCACTGAGCCCGGTCTTTGGCCCTTCTCATCCAGTGTGCTGTATGTGCTGTATGTCAGTCTTCTAGTACCCATAACACAAGCTCTGCTTAGCTTGGGGCTAGATGATGTTGTGTGGATTGTCCAGCATTATCTATAAAAAAAAAGTGTAGTATACTGACGTCAGTGATGTGTTGGTCGGGCTCTGCGCGTGCTCGCATCCC
The DNA here is from genome assembly GCA_932527185.1 of Ecliptopera silaceata. Taxonomy (NCBI): domain Eukaryota; kingdom Metazoa; phylum Arthropoda; class Insecta; order Lepidoptera; family Geometridae; genus Ecliptopera; species Ecliptopera silaceata. Next base: position 6,490,308 of record OW052211.1, read on the forward strand.
GTGCACGATGGTGCGCACGCGGCGCTGTTTGCGCAGCAGGCGGCGGTGCGCAACGCGCGTGTGCCGGCCGCGTTGCACCACGTTGTGCAGGGAACGCAGGCACATCTCTTGCACAGTGTGAGCTACCTGGAATATCGCTTAGTTGTAGAGAGTTTTATTTCTCGGAAGGGCAATTCTATTTTCACTTATGAAGTAATATTTAAAGTTATGTAATAAATAGTTCCTAACCAACCAAAGAATCTGTTGTAAATTATATCACGGTTTTGAACATATTTTTCATTATAAACGGGATATTGACCATGATTTGTGAGTTTGATTATTTCCCGATATTTCGGCACAGTTGCATGCGCCATGATCACGTTTCTGTTGTAAATTGTTATTATGTATTGTAATGCCCTAAATGAGGGCGTGATAACTTCGTTTGCGCGATCTAGGATTTGTCTCTGCCATCTGTTGGTCTGTTGCGTAGACTACGATGTAGTTCACCATGTAGCGATATAGATGGCGCTACACTATCAAAGATTTGTCAAAGACTTACATCATGTAGTTTTATGTGATACAAGTAGATTGCTTTCGCCATTCCACCAGATGACGCTGCTTTCCGCATTGGCTGAAAAAAAAACCTTTGTAACGGTTGCCTGGTATAAATCGCTATTAGCGAAAAGGCCCATTGTATTACTAATTGTTTTCCTATTTATGTAGACAAAAAACATGTACCTAAGTATATGTATTAGAAGTAGTTAAGTATAAGTATAAGAAGATTTTATTAAGAATTTAGTTCTCATAGTACAAGCTCTGCTTAATTTGGGACTAGAGCGTGATGTGTGAAGTTTCCGTAAATATTTATTTATTTTTAAATGTGTGTCTAATGTACTACTCATAATAATCAAAAAAGATTTTACAATGGTTAGTGACAGAAATGAGTATGGTTTGAGTTGAACCCTAAACAAGCATTTTAAAAATAACTTGAATTTACCTGTAAACTTATGAAATTCTCTTCTAATAACTTGTAAGTAAGTTCTTTACATTGTTTGTTCGGTAACATGGCATTTTTCTGTATGTCATCTTCTTCAATGTATTTTTTTGATCGAATTAACCTGAAAATGAAAAAAAGAACGCTATTACTCAACATCATTGAGAAGATAGATAATACGCGTGGTTTTTTAAAAAAAGTGGCTTATTTTCAAACGCCCCGCATGTAGGACGTTTCTATCGTGTCAAGTAAAAAAAAAACTGTCTTTCGATTACTTGTTTCATTTCATGACTAGTAAATAACCAAACAAGTGATTTAACGACAGTTTTTCACACTCATGCGTAACAACTGAGTTTTACAGGGCACATTACGAAGTCTTCCCTCCAAGCGGCTTCCAGGTGCATATTCCTCCAAGTGACAAAGTGTTCCTTACAGCTATCTGTTCTTTGCAACCCACATATCGCTCGAATGCAACGTGTAAATAATTTAGATTTTATATTTTGGACAGTGAATAAAAGCTTTTTTAGTATGTTATTTATGAATAAATAAATAAATAATAAATAATTCTGGACAATCCACACAACATCATCTAGCCCCAAGCTAAGCAGAGCTTGTGTTATGGGTACTAGAAGACTGACATACTTAATACAATACATTACATAGATAGATATTTTTTATTATACATATAATACCCAGAATGCAAGCGAAACCTGAATATCCTAGCAGCCTTAGAGCCCAATCGTTCGGTAACAACATGCTCGATCGCCGCGACCAGTAGCGCTTGCGAGGCGAGTTTGGTTCGCACGATGTATTGCCCGCCGGCCGCCTCGCCGATCTGTTTTATGAAGCCGCTGCCATTCTCATCTGAAACGGAAATAAATATGGTTTGTGACAACATGTCACGTGACAGTTGCAACAGTCGTCACACAATGGATGTCTGCGGATGGAACGAAACCGGGGCAGACCTAGGAAACGTTGACGTGACGACTTGGATACGTTTCACGTAGTATGGGAGGCGGCTGCTTACCGGAAGGGGGAGACATAAAGTAGGGGGGAGACCATTTCCTAGCAGTGGGAAAAAATTGGTTAAAAAAGAAAGAAAAAAAAAGTCTGATATGTGCAAACTTAGTGAAACAATGTGACCGAAAGCAAGGGCGGATATAGGTTTTTACGCTAACCAATTTCCAGCAATCAATAGTTTTAACTAAAATGAGTCATGTATCTGTTCTATTCTATTCTATGTTTCATTGCTGTTCTACTAAAACTTTAAGATACTGCGCCAGAAATGAATGGTCGTAAATGAACTGTACACTGCTGCTCACCTAACACTTTAAGGTACTGGTTGAGGTACTGCGCCAGCAATGGTTTGTCGTGCAGACGGCGACACGACTCGTGCAGGTCGAGAGCCGCCAGCGCGTTGGAGTCCACCGCCCACGCCGGCGACGTCGCGTACATATGTGTCAACATCACACGCAGCAACTCACCCGCTGCAAACATATGGATACTATGTAATTATACTTTTCTTTATAAACGGGAAATTTACCATGGTAAATCGGGTTTTTTTCAACATAATAATATACTATCCCACTGCTGGGCAAAGGTTGTGGGAGTTCTCTGCACTCCCACGATTACAAATAATAAACGGCTTGTAATGATACTTTGTTTATTGTAAGGCAATTATGATAATACATAAAACTATGCAAATTACAAATAAGAGATGTCTACAAGAAAATAGTCGAAAAAGTAATGGCGGCTTTTCTCAGCGCTAGTGACGGGACCCGCGCGTAGTGTTGGGACTGTGTCGATACAATCGCCACAAGATCTCCCCCAAAACCTTCCACTTATCCCGGTCTTTGGCTACACTCCACCAATCCCTCTCCTGGTCGTCCAGATCATCCTTCCAACGCCTTTTCGGCCGACCCCGCCGTCGCCTTTAATTATAATAATAAACAAATAATGCTGGACAATTCACACAACATCATCTAGTCCCAAGCGCAGAAGACTGACATACTTAATACAATACATTGAAGTATGTCAGACAGAATGCAATATCAATAGGCACAAATACTACAAAACTGAAGTTGTTGCATATCAAACACATAATTTGGTTACCATTTTCGTCAATCCGGCGCGTGACTGCTTTGACCATAATCTCATCTCGGAAGTCCTGGTGGAATCTGTCGTTGTTCACTCGCCAGTAAATTTCTGAAAAAAATATCAGTAATGGTGTTGCAAAATAATTTTGATGTAATGTTATTTTTTTTGTTTGAGTAACGGTTCGCGTTTGATTCATCACACACAATAAAAGGATTTTTTGGTGGTAGTCAAACCCACAACCGCACGGGGCAGTGCGAGTGAGTTGTAAATGTTAGTAGTTGGAAGCCTATCAGAATAATATCTTTTCATAATCTTTACAATTTATTTATCAAAATGTAGGTACAACCTACTTATTGGCTCTACTATTGTTGGGATCGTCTTTTAATGAATTTCTTCCACTTGCCATGCTCTATAGCTCTAGACATTTTGCCACATCAATACATGCTAAATTATCAAAAAACTATTTATTAAAATATATCCACAATCGTAAACGTATCGAAAAAGTGACGTATTTGAGATACATTGCGCGTCAACATCAGAGGGCTTAGTCCGAGCTTGCATTTTAAAACTCCCTACTCTCGAGCCGAGAGTCGTCTCTCGGATGTCCTTATATTTTTGTAAGAAGCAGAGAGAGAGATCCGAGAGACGACTCTCGGCTCGAGAGTAGGGAGTTTTAAAATGCAAGCTCGGACCCTCTGCTTTACTGTCGAACGTTAGTGTATCTTAAATACGTTACGTTTATGATTATCACATATTATGTGTTCAGCCCTCAGAGCAAAGGTAACTTTCAAACTTTTTCACACATCTCGGTCTCATCTTTCCATGGAAAATCCACCATGTTATATAATTGAAAAATATGAACCATTCTGTTGTATATAATTGATAAATAATAAAAACTTACTATCATCAATATCACTAATACTCCCCGCAGTAGCTTGGATCAAAGCTCGTGCATCCAACTCGGGCACTATGGTAGCGACGGGCACCAAGGTTGGTATCTCACTGCCTTCAGCCAATTCGGCCACTGGAGATTGTTGGATATAAGCAGCCGTTGCTAAACTGATGAAGGTATCTTTCAATTTTATTATGTTGATGTCTTTTTCCTGAAAATTAAAATATTTTTTACTTTTTTTTTGACGACATAAACTTAAGATCTCTTAGGACCACCCACATTTTTAATGATTAAGGCACTGACTGTCAAAAACAGTCAATGCTGATAAAAATATTTCAAAAACTTATAAAAGATCACCCATAAACATTTTTCCGTATTTTTTTAATAATTTATAATGACCCTCCTTACCTTATCATCCTTGTATTTGTTAGCCACAGTGACGAGCAGTACGGTGGCTGAACAGGCCGCCTGCTGCAGTAACTCTTCAATGAGGAGCTCTGCCTCCGTGCCATACTTACTCTTCATTTGAAGGAGGTATCTAGAATCAATTGAAAAAAAAAATGAAAAAATATTTATTATACACCATATTACAAGTACATATATATAGCTACAAAAGAAATTACACAAGCAGGGGTGGTAAAATTTAACAATACCTATGTAGAAATTGGAACAATAATGGTTAGGTAAGTATGCAAATATGCTATAAGTCAGTATGTATATGGTTATTATGCTGTAAATCTGGTAATAAATACTTAGGAATTGCACAAGTATACCAATACTTTTAAGATTATGGGAAGTTGAATGCTCAAAATTGTGATTTCTGGAAATATATGAGAGAAGTCAATATGAAAACTTATTAAGGCTATCATGAAAAAAGTTTCAATAACCTTTGCTCTGAACAAATAGGTTTCGAGACGAAATACAGTCAATATGCTGGCTCGTGTAATGTCTCGTTGTCTAGCATTTTCATACATATTTAATATTTTTTGTGTAAAGTAATAATCTAGCATTTTCATATATATTTAATCATTTTTGTGTTAAGTAACTTACCTAGGATATCTTATAAGTAGCAGCACATTTTCAGGAAGAAGTTTGTAGTCGGCTATAATTTCATTAGCCGATGGTTCAAATGCAGCTAACTCAAACTTTAATAAGGTGCGGAGACTCTCTATGACCTGGAAATATATTAATAAATGATTGTAGACCGCCCCACTATGATAGGAGAATACCAAAATAGGAGTGATCTAATATCAAAACCTTTGCCTTTTATTGCATTACTTCACTGAGCAAATCCATTCATATGTCAGTCATTTTTAATCGGATTTAAAAAATAAAAACAGTATTTTTTGGTATTTTTATGTCAACTAATCTACATTCGTCGCTGATCCTCATTGTACCAGCATCCACAATCTTAAGCAGAATACAGAAATGGCAGTACTGTTTGCGCCACAGTTATTACAACTTTTCTAGCCATCATCGTTTCAAATTTTGTTAATAGACCTAAGTTTTTATGTTCCCAATAAACTATTTTGATTTTTTTATTTGTTTAACAGCAGAAATAAGTATGGTTGTAGTACTTACATAGATCCAGCTCTTTGGTAAAAAATCCTACTACTACTACATAAATGTACAAATCTTACTTCAATGTTCTTCGATGTAAACAAGGTTTAGAACATGTAAAAATATATAGGTTAGAATTATATTAATAAAATGATAACAAGTATACCTGAGACCGTGGCAGTCCCGTCGATTTCACTATCAAAGCGATAGGTTTGGTACCGTAAGCAAATAAATCATCACCCACTTTCTGCACTATTTCACCAAAATACCGGTGAAGAATTACAGAAACAACACGTCCCATTTGATGAGACATTATTGTTTATTAATGGTCTTTCGAAGGTGGTAGTAAATTAATGCTTTGCACTGCCTAAACACTACTGAACTAAAATCTTAAATCTGATTTTTGTGCTTCGAATCCATTCATCTAAAAATAGAGAAAATTATCTGTATCACACAATTTGTTTGTTTACAATTTTTTTTTAATGAAATAGGTTTAACGTTCCATTTTACGTTCAGTTCATAATATTCATTCTGAATCTTCTTGTTTTCCTTTTTTATATTTTTTCTGGTCTTATTACTTAGCATTATTAACGTTGTTTTTCTAAAGCGTTTAACTAACCATCAAAGCTATATAAAATAGACGAAACGACCATGAGGAAATTGAAACAATAAAAACGGAATGTAATAACAGATGTTTGACCATCCACGTTTATAAAGCCAGTTTCATAAAAATATTAGCCATTCAAGCGTCCATGGTTTTAAGTAAGTATAAATTAGTTGGACATCATAATAATCATAAGTAATACGCGCTCACAACACAAATTCAATGTCTGCATTTCGAATTGGTGATTACTCTATTCAACATCCAATAGTCAGCAACTCGATCTTATAATTTGCAGCCTACTTCGAAAACAGCTCATTGTTATTTTAATATTGTTTTGAAGAGAAGTTGTTGTTGTTATTTCGCTCGTCGGGGAATAACACAAACTGTATTATCATATCTCTTGCGACTTTATTTAACAAAATAGTCGTATTATTTCTAGTGTAGTTGAAGTGCATGCAACAATGAACATCGACAGTACTGCAATAAACATATTGAAGCGTGGTGTTGAGTTGGACACAGGAAAGCGATACACAGAAGCTTTGATATGCTACCAAGAAGGTCTTCAAATACTGGTGGACAAAATGAAAGGTATACTTATTTTGTAACCTTAATTAATTACAATTGTAAAAAGGATCATATCAAAAAACGCTAGGATCCAGGTTTAGTTTCCTGTCTGTTCTTCTAGACTCTGGTCGCGACGAACTGGGGAATCTAGTACGTAAGACGTTTCCTAAAGATCCTTATGATTTTATTGAATAATTTTTTTTTGAGTTTGATATATTTTCTTCCTCTTCACAATACTTTTTTAGTTTAAACAGTACTTTTAAACGTATCTGATTAATCAAATACACAATCACCAAGTGCAATGTAGTTGGGAAAGTATTTGATTCCATTAAATCAAATACTTTCCCAACATTATTTTTATTTCTTTCTTACTTCAGATGAACCTGAAGAAAAAACAAAGCTTTACCTTCGTAAAAAAGTTGAGGAGTACATGAATAGGGCTGAAAAGATAAAAAAGTTGGTACTACAGCAAAAAGAAGCGGGATTGTTCCACGAACAAGTGCATATAGAGAACGCATCCACTGGACACAGTTACAAATCTCTCTTTGGAAGGTTCCTGGATGACGAGGTTGAGTTTGTTCTGGTGGAGGACCCTTATATCAGGAGTTTTCATCAGGTTTGTATATTTAACGGGCTTTATAACAAAGTACATTCATTAAATACTTTGTTGTTTATGTTTTTTGACTTGAAAGGTTTAATAATTTTTATCAATTTGTTTCTTTCCTTCAACGACCAATGTGGCGCGGCGGGCGAGGGTCCGCCTGCGACGCGGAGTTTGAGGGTACGATTCCCGCCTTCGGATAAATGTTTGTACGATCTGCAAATATTTATTCTGGGTGTTCTGGGGTATTCTATATGTTTAATAAAAATATCTATGTATGTATTGTATTAAATATGTCAGTCTTCTAGTACCCATAACACAAGCTCTTCTTAGCTTGGGCCTAGATGATGTTGTGTGGATTGTCCAGCATTATTTATTTATTTATGCACATAATGTGGCTATCTATCTTTCCAGTGCCAAAACTTCCTCCGACTCTGTGAGCTAATTGTTCAATCCTGTCCCAACGTACGTCTCATAGAACTGCTTACATCCAAAGACAACAAAACGGAACGGGACCAGAGGGATGGGTTCAATAACCTGGCCGATGACCTGAAGAAATATAATGTCAATTTGAGGGTAGAATATTCAGATACTCTTCACGACAGGCAGATCACGTAAGTAATATTATCAAGCTATTGCATAGCTTCTATCGCGGGCCTTGAGCGTGAAGACCAAATCCAGAAATTCCAGACACAGAACAAGTATTTATTCATCACACAAAGATTTGCTCTGGGTGGGAATCGAACCCACGACCCACAGTATGGAAGGCAGAGCTACTACCAACTGAACTGTGATGCCTGTCTATATGTATACATAAAATTATTTATGAGTATAGTTAATTGTGACCCTACCTTACAATATGGTTTTTGTATTCCAGGTTAAGTTCCGGCTGGATTATCAAAATAGGACGAGGTCTAGACTTCTATAAAGCACCAGAAAACAAATTCTGTCTGGGCATGTATGATATGGACCTTCGACCTTGCCACGAGACCACCGTTGATATTGTGCATTCAAAAAATGTTAAACAGAGCAATGGGTGATTCAATTTGTGTATTTTATGTATTATAGAATTAATCTAGATTTTAGGTAACAAAATGAATAGATAGGAATGATAATAAAATGTAGGTACAGCGCCACCTATCAATAGATTTAATATGTTTTTTAATATAAGAAATCAGAAATATTTTATTGTTTAACTGTTGTATATTTATTTTCAATGGTGCTATGTTGTTTAAAGTAATTATAATTTGCTATAAAATTGGTAAGATATCTCAAAATATTTTTTTACTTTTTAATAATTTTAATGTATGAAAATATTGTTAGCACTCATGTAGATTCTCTGTAAAAAACTAGATATTTTATAAAAAGTAAACACTGATACAATGAATAATATATTTTATTTTATAACCAACAGTAGGTATTGCAGAACTTACAAATTTCATAAGAATTTCTATACAAATGTCTTAATTTTGTCTTAAAACTAAAGTTGGTGGTGTTTCAAAAAGTGTACATAATTAATTTTTAAGTAGATTGTCGTGTTAGCACAAATTAAATAAAAAATAAATCTTACAAGATATTCTCAAGATATCGTTTACAAAAAGTGCTTTTAGGTAAGGTTATAAGTAAAAAAGTGTTCCCAGCTTAAAAATACGTTGGTGGTTCAAATCTTATGTATTAATTCAAAATGGATACCTTATATGTAACCAAACTAAAAAGACTAGGTAGATAATCATGGCCTCAAAGTGAGAACTAAACTATAAATAAAGTTCATCGAACTAAAGCGTTTTTTACAAAGCAATGCTAGATTAGATATTATAAACTTTTATAGTACAGAACACTTTTAGTTATAGAAGTGGGATACGTATTTTGAATATATCTCTCGAGGTGTTATGTATCATGAGCTTATTAGTTAGTTCAATGTTATCGCTACTTACCAATAGATGGCAGTGTTAACATTAAATAGAATGAATGAATGAACATAATTGATAAATAGTCATCATCTTCTTTACTCAAAAGTTTTTTATCTATAAAGTCGTGGCTTTTATGATTTTAGTATCAGTTTTTCTAATCTAAATCTTTTAACTTACCACAAATAATTTTGAATAAGTATAATTTAAAGGTAAAGTAACTAATATTCGAATCAGTCTGATAAGGTAAATTTATACACACTATAAGTTAGGTTATACCTACAATGTAGAAATATATGGGTTTCTTATTGAAACTTAAACATAGCTCTCCTTCTTAGCCGAGAAAAGCATAAGCGATTCCATTAAATGCGGTCTGATCATTTCCTCCACATCTTTCTCATAGTCGTTGAAAGCCATGGGACAATGCTTGTAAAGTACCCTCAAAGCCTTGAGGCAGTGGATGAGGGTCTGGTCTGGGTTGGTGTCGAAAGTAGGGCGCGTTCTCTGAGCCCTAACCAGCCGGGTTAGGTGCGGAACTCCCTCTAACTGGACGATTTGGTGAGCCATGTCTGGCATTACTGATAGCCTGTGGAAGAAAGAGTTTGTGAATTGAATATGAAAGAAAGGTAAACTAAACTAATTCAGACAGACGTCATCTATTAATCGAAGATGATTTCACTGCCGTGTACTTCCTAAATTCTTATAAATCACCATTTTTAATGGTGCTATCTAGAGTCTAGATAGCATATCGGTAGACGAAACCAGAAAACCTTGGTTTGTGTAGATTCTCCTAGACAAACCAAGGTTTTCTGGTTTCGGTTTTATCACGCATTGAACATAGGTTTATCAAAAACAGAGTTTTAAAGTGCTTGAATTATCAAACTAACCCTTTCTTCTAACGCTTCACTACATGATTATAACAGCTTGTCTCTCGACAAAGGCCTCCTCTAAGAGTCCTTGCAGACTGCAGACTTTTTATCGGCCGATAGTTTGGTCGGCTTCTTAATCAGTATGAAGACTGAATCACTCTAATGTGCGCATCTGCATACATCTTCATATTTATTTATTATCTATATATTTACCTAGATATAGCCTCAGTGACGTGGCAGTGCAGACGGGCCTGCGCGCGCAGCTCGTGCGGGCGCGGCGCGGGCGCGGGCGCGGCGCGCGCGAAGCACACGAGCGCCACGCTCGCCGCGCGCACGCGAGACAATGTCGCTACGCAGCGCGGGATGCGGGATAGAGACACTAGCAGCGACGCTGTTTGTTCCTGGAAATAGATGTTCAGGTTAAGGTGACGGGTATAGCCAAAACGAATATTTGTGTTCAGTTAATTTATAACATTGTACGTCCGATACGAATAAACTATTGGCTCTGTACCTAATTTCATAACATCTTTATATACATATACAGTTATACAAAAAAAAAATATTATTCTATATTATTAGCTTCAGAATATGATATTAAAAGGATGTTAGGAGAAATGCATTTTAAAAAGTTGTGCCTTTAAGCGTTGAAATTATTACAAGACAATGTTACAGAAGGCGCCAGTTTCAGTACTTTGAAAAGTATACATATGTTCTACAAGCATTTGTGGTGAGTTTGATATCTAAGTACGAAATAAAATAAACTTACTTGTAAAAACACGGATATGTTGACCCCCCGGCGTTTCACAGCATCCAGTAACCTCTCCATCGTGCGATGTTTAGTCATGACTTCCACTATGTCGGAAGTGGGTTCGATATCATCAGCCCTTTCGAGCTCCAGTTCTCTGACTAGGTTGACGAGGCAAGCCGTGCAGAGTAGTAGCAGTTGGCAGCATTCAGTGCGGGATAGAATGCCTGGAAGAAAAATACTCTTATTTACTTTATTTCTTTACAATTTTTTAAATCGTCGTGGAATTAATAAAAAAAAAAAAAATTGAAGAAAACAAATTGAATGTGTGTTCAAAATTCAGATCAAATGGCGCCAAAACTTAAATTCAACCTACTTTACAGTTTAGAAGAAAATTTATATTTTATTTATTTAAAGAAAAACCAACAGCACAAACAATACAGAATGACACAAAAAAAAATAGAAATACAAGGCGAATAAAAGGTTTTCACGAGGAGAAATACTTTACTGATAATATAACTAGGCAGCTCTTTTGCTTTTAGTTTCTATATTTTTATCCATTCCAAGATCTTAAAACAATATGGTATCAGTCATTCATTCAATCAGTAATGTTATTACATCTGTGGTACAAAGTAACTTCCTTTACGACTAGTTCTGCTATTCACCACTAGATGGCGTTAGTAATATCTAGCGTTTGAAAATCTTACCGGTGACATTTACTCTCTTTATGAGACTCTACGAGAGAGAGAAAGATAGAGAGAGACAGACATTTATTTGACACACATTTAGTAAATATATAAAATTATAGTAGTTTGAAAATCTTACCGGTGATATTCTCCACAATGGTGTCTAAATACTTGTGAAGCTGCATGAGATCGTAGTGGCCTCTTAGCCACGGCGCCGTGATCTGAGTCAGCACTGTGATCGCCTCTCTCATCTGAGGCTCTGGGTTTGCTTGATCTGAGAGGATGTCTGAGAGTATTTCTATGCCACCGCCCTGGGAAATTAAAATTAAAATTATTTATCTAAACTAATATTATAAAGAGGAAAGATTTGATTGTTTGTTTGTTTGCATCGAATAGGCTCCGAAACTACTGGACCGATTTCAAAAATTCTTTCACTGTTGTGAAGCTACATTATCTGCGCTGAACATAGGCTAAATAATACCTAATGATATTTTTTATATGGGCTACCCGTGCGAAGCCTATATAAAACCGTGTATTAGGTACTACTAGTACCTAATACAATAAGATTACAGATTATAATATTCCACATACATAACAGATTGATTTTAAGTGTTGAAAACCCAATTATATGTATTTTCAAGTATTTGCTATCAATTTGTTGGTTGTGATTTATGTAAGTATAAAATAAATAAATATGGACATTTCACGCATCCCAAAGTAAGCAAAGCTTGTACTATAAGGACTAAATTGTTGATAAAATACTTATATTCATTTAGTTTTGTAAATATGTACAGACAGAATAATGTATATGTTTATCACATAAACATTTGCTCTAAGTCGGAATCGAACCCACAGCATGGAAGGCAGAGCTACTACCACGAGGTCGTAACGCATGAATATTATGAATTTTAATCGTTTATTGTTTATTCATAAATTGAAATTTCTTTACATATGGACATTTGCGTCGTGTTACTTTAAAATCATGTTTCATACGAATAAATTAGCAAATAATGTACTACTTGAATGCAGTATGTATAAGCTATGTATAAGGTTAGGAATGCGTACCCTCATATTGTGTAGTAACATTAATTATCTAGGCTAATAGAAACGCATTATTTTTTTAGTTTGGTCATAGATAACAGTAAAAATAAGTGCTAAATGGTCTCAGAGTAATGACCTCAATGCAATGCTTCGGAATGCACGTCCTCGACGAACGTGCATAGACAATGCATTTTATTAGACAAAATAATAATTAATAATAGATAGCTCAACTGTTTCTTATGTATTTTATATGACAATGTACATTTTGTAAATACTGTATAGTCGTAAGTTTGTTTGTGAATAAAGTTTATTAATAATAATTAATTAATAATTTTATTTCGTTAATCGAAAAAAAAACGGAGGACGTTCTCAGCATGCATTTTTTTATCTCAGAAAAATGAATTATCTACTGTCAATGATAGGTTCATTGTGTTACCGAAATGAAATATACTTGCAACAGTTGCAACCGATTTTTATTATCAAGTTTATAACTCAGTTACTCCGTCAGTTGAAAACCGATTTTGATGATTATTTGTTTATTTTATAGACACTAACCTAAACTTTCTTTACTGTACCTATGTACTTTCGATTGCCTGGAAGAGATTCAGCGATAAGGCCGCCCATTGTGTAACCATTATTCATGTTTTTTTGTTATCTGAAATTTCTTTGATGTGCCTACCAATTAAGAGTTATCTATCCTATCTATGTAGATATGGGCTGTTAGTCAGTCATATTTAAGTGTAAAATGAACTAGGCAGGAACAAACTTAAGGTGACGGGTATAGCCAAATGCGTGTTTTTGGGGAAACCGAAAACTGTTTTCAGAAAAAGTGATAGCATGTGGAGTTGTGAAACTTATTATTTCCTATAACACATATATTGAACTAGTGTATTGTTACTCAAAATTTGTGCTCTTGGATATAGTTTACTTTTAAATGTAAGTTTAGTACCAACACCTTTTGCAAAAGTGTGGTTTAAGATCCCATTTTTTATGGGTTTGGCAGATTTGTTTGGTACCAAACTCAGCACAGCTATTCTTATGGTTCGTATCTTGTGACTCTAAAGAAAACATTTCTACATTAAGGTGTTTAAAGAAGAAGAAGAGTAGCGCCTTAGGAATTATAAGTGTTTGATTGCTGTGTGCTCGCAAATATACATAAGGCACTGCTTTAGAGTTTGACTATCCAAACTGTGCGCGGCTCATTATGTGTTTTGCGCCGTTGTCAGCATTTTTGTTGAAATTGAAATTGTGACGTTGCCACGCTGACTGTCTAGAATTTAACCACCACGGCAAAAACTATGCCGTGTTACAAGTTTAACGTGTGTATAGATATAATAAATAAATAATAAACTTGGAAGTTATTGTCATTTTTATTTATTATGAAAAATTTCACCCTACCCGTCGCCTTAATAACAATTACAGGTTGGATCACCGTTTAAATAACTAGCGAATTTAAAGTAGAGTCGGATCGCATTTTCTCACGCTATTCAGATATTTACAGTGCACTTATCGCATTTAACAATTACCTAATCCATGTAATTAAAACACGATAATGACAGAGAGATTACATTAAACCGAACAAAAAAGTTAGCGAACGGTGCGTTATGCATTTAAACATTAGAAAATTCAACATTCTGCGTAAAATGACACGCAACAAAAAATACAAGGTTTAGAATCTGTCAAAAATTACGTCATTATTCGACTATTTTTCAAATTACTAGACTTTATTAGACTCGACTGACGCAGAAAGTAACATTAGTTTTACAAATATGAAAAAAAAACAGATTTAAATTGTCATCGACAAGTAATGAAATGTAATACACATTTTCAATGATAACTCAAAAAGTACAAGATTTTAAACATCAAATTCATAGTACCTTAAGTCGTTTGAGTGAACCATTGTGGTGGAAGAATTAGCCTGATCTTATGAGGGCATCCGATAAGGCCATTGAAGTTGCCACTCACTGGAGTAAAATTGTTTGAGGATGAACCATTGACACGACGAATGAATGAATAGTACCTTAGCAGTATGGTCTACTAAACCAAAAACAAGAAAATAATTATCAAAATCGATTCATAATTGTCAGTCTTCTAGTACCCATAACACAAGCTCTGTTTAGCTTGGGGCTAGATGATGTGTGGATTGTCGAGCATTATTTATTTATTTATTAAAAATTGAGAACCTCTTTTTTGTAGACTATTAAAGTCAAAGTCAAAAATTACTTTATTCAGTAAAATCACAAGGATCATTTAGAATCGTCTTACATACTAGGTGATTCTAGGTGCCAGTTCCACGCGACCAGAGCCTAGAAGAACGGGCAAGAAACTTACGGCCTGGTTCCTACCGTTTTTTTATATGATCCTTCTTACAAAGAATTACAATTAAACTAAATTAAGTACTGAAGTTTCAGTGCGGTGTCAATTTAACTTAGTAATGATACACTAAAAAGTTAAAAAAAAAGAAGTATAATAAAGTATAATAAAGCTATACGTAAATCAAAAAGACAGCACACGCTTCGCTTTATTATTAACAAAACCTCACCTCTTCAAATTGCTTGACAGCATCAGCAGTAACACAGACCGTAGCTAGCGCCCTCAACGAAAGAGCTTTGATAGAACTCTTATTGCTCTCAATAATAGCCGTCAGCAGAGCCCTAGGGACTCCGCAGTCCACAAACGGTGGCTCGGTGATATCCTTCATCATTTTAGAGCATTTCTCGTGTATGGCACTCTCTGGGCCTTCGCTTAGCATCGCGAGATGACCGATTGATGTCAGAGTGCTTTTGAGGATCAGATCCGAAGGCGGTTCTTCGATTATTGAAACCAGGGTCTGGAGAAAATAGTTTGTTAGACTTATATCAAAATTTTACATAGTTCGGTAACAATAGGTAAAAGTAATTTATTGGCGAACAATTTATTTTAGGTAATCTATGTTTACTGTCTCAGGTACACAATACAAACAAATACAAGCTGTTAAAAGCCAAAAATATTAAATTAGGTACAATGGTGATAATAATCATCAGCCCGTTCAGTAGATTTTCTAAGAATTATTATGTTATGTCATAGTCAAAGTCAAAGTCAAAAATTACTTTATTCAGTAAAATCACAAGGATCATTTAGAATCGTCTTACATACTAGGTGATTCTAGGTGCCAGTTCCACGCGACCGGAGCCTAGAAGAACGGGCAAGAAACTTACGGCCTGGTTCCTACTTAATTACAATTAAACTAAATTAAGTAGGTACTGAAGTTTCAGTGCGGTGTCAATTTAACTAGTAAAGATGACTACTATATAAAATTAAGTCAATATAAATTTACTCATAGGCTACAGTTTGGCCAGATCGTAAAGCGTTTAGACTACGTTTGTACTTATTTAAAAAAAAGACGTGTGGCACTCGGGGACTGCCGCGGTAAAGCTATTGCATAGCATTTTTTTGCTGGATTACGCATGCGCAATGTTAGGTTGTTTCGTTACAGAATTTCTGGATTCGGTCTCCACGCTCAAGGCCCGCGATAGAAGCTATGCAATAGCTCAAAAAGTTGAGACAAAGAACAACCCACCTTCATCTGCTGAACAAGAACAGCTTTGGTCGTCTCCATAAATATCCCGACCAGGGTATCCAGATGCTTCGTCACAACTTTCCACTCCGGACATGTCTCATTCAGCTCCAACTTCACATCCTCACCGATTTCTATCAGCTTCTGAAGGTACTGTTGTAGGGATCTCTTGATCTTGTCCCATCTTTCAGGAGTCTCTCCAGGGGGCTTCGTGTTTAGGGTGATGCTGTGGGCTAGCACGAATTCATTGATGTTGGCTACTAGAAGACAGATCTGGTCTTCGCTGGACTGATTGCATTCTATTTGCCTGGAGATAAATAACAAAGGTTTTGGAGTAAATTATGGTGGAAATAAGACGGATAGGTGGGGGATTAAAAATACAGAAAACCCTAAACATGAAGACATAGGGATGGAGTGGCTAAAATCTTAATCTTCGTTAGCCTACGGGTATAACAAAATGTCAAACTATTCAGCTTAGTCCTATCGAAGGTTTGATAAGCATTGCTTAGTTTGGAGCTGGAAGGTTGTGTGAGATGTTATTTCATTATTATCATCGTCATCAACCTATATCAGTCCACTACTGGACGTAGGTCTCTCCCAAGACGCGCCACTGAGCCCGGTCTT
Source organism: Ecliptopera silaceata (assembly GCA_932527185.1). Taxonomy (NCBI): domain Eukaryota; kingdom Metazoa; phylum Arthropoda; class Insecta; order Lepidoptera; family Geometridae; genus Ecliptopera; species Ecliptopera silaceata. The sequence continues at coordinate 6,507,027 of OW052211.1, forward strand.
CGGCTCTTCTCATCCAGTGTTTGCCAGCTACACTCCGTAGATCGTCGCTCCATCTCGCCGGAGGGCGTCCTAAGTGCACTACGCTTGCCTAAACGCGGTCTCCATTCAAGTTTCATATCCTAGTTATTTACAAATGTGTAGAAGTGAATGTTTTGATTTGCATATCCATTTAAATTTATATAATCGTTACGCGTCATTAATAGTCCAAGAGCTAGTGAACCCTGCGAGTAACGGTCTTCCTGTAAGGCTAGAAATTTGTACACTTACGATTTATAGCATGCTAAGAGCACTAGCCATGATCTGGCAGGCTTCAGCCCTGTACTTCATCAGCCATTTAATTTTTTAATTGTAAAATAATTTGAGTTTCAAAACTTGTTTCTGTAAGCTTAAAAATTTAATAGGATGGAGTTTATTTATTGTAAATCTTGAAAAAAAAGTTACAGACGATTACAATCAGCAATAGTATATGCCAGATCAATTAGAAAATGCACAGTTGATGAGGTAAAATAAACTTTATCCTGTATACTTCAAATTTTTATATGTTTTCAAGTAAACGTCTCAGAGTAAATATGTACAATGCCAGACGGTTTTGAACAGCATAAGACCTTGCCAGGCGAAGGGACAGCTGCTAAGGGAGTGCAAATAAGAAATGTTAATGTTTCAATTTTATGAACATATTTATTAGCATACAGTAAATGCAATGTATTTTATTGGGTTTTATGCAATCTACATTATTTTTAACATTCATTTTCTTCAGCATCATCCGAGATTGCACTACTGTTTGCATCATCATCTGATTCTTTAACAATGTTTTCCTCATCTGAAAATAGTGAAAAAATATTTTAATGTACCTACCGTAATAATTTTTAGTATTTTTTGAATAAGGTTGTTAAGAATTAAATATCAAGCTCTATTACATAGGACTGCATATTAAATGTTACGGATAAAATAGTTGTATGTTACCTGATATGTATTCCTCAGTTTCAGGCGATTGTGCTGTGGCAGTATCAGCAGGTCCTTGTAAAAGTATGTCGTATAGGTATAGAAGATGGAACTTTATTCCTCTCAAACCAATTTAAATCGTAAGAACTATCAATTAAGTTCCAACCGTTATTTTCAGGAATAAGAATGGTTCTTTAAAATTACAATTTCGCCATATATTTGTAGGTAATGTAGGCAGTTCTCAATAATTGTTGATGTAGTTCACGTTGGCAGGGTGGTGAATTCGATGAATCATAGCTTACTACTTTTTCATAAGCACTTTAGGATTATTTGTGAAGTAGATAGATAGATAGATAGATAGAAAACACTTTATTGCACACCACTTAATTTATTTTTGTACGTAGTTGTACGTAGTAAGGAAATTTTCATAACGTGCATTATTTAATTTTGAACATTTCAAACCATACATTTGGAGCTTCGACATGGGAGCCTTCAAAAGAAGGGTATATCTTTATCTCAAAGGCCGGTCGTGCACCGACAACGCCCCTGGTGTTCGCAAGTGTCCATGGGCGGCGGTGACCACTTCTCATCAGGTGGCCCGCAAGCTAGCTTGCCAGATATGTCATAAAAAATAAGTAAAATCACTGAAAACTGAACTAAAACTGAAAGATAGGCATTCACGCAACACCTCTGACTCGCACGCCTTTAGCAGCTGTCCCCTCGCCTGGCAAGGTCTTATGCTGTTCAAAACCGTCTGGCATTGTACATATTTACTCTGAGACGTTTACTTGAAAACATATAAAAATTTGAAGTATACAGGATAAAGTTTATTTTACCTCATCAACTGTGCATTTTCTAATTGATCTGGCATATACTATTGCTGATTGTAATCGTCTGTAACTTTTTTTTCAAGATTTACAATAAATAAACTCCATCCTATTAAATTTTTAAGCTTACAGAAACAAGTTTTGAAACTCAAATTATTTTACAATTAAAAAATTATGTGGCTGATGAAGTACAGGGCTGAAGCCTGCCAGATCATGGCTAGTGCTCTTAGCATGCTATAAATCGTAAGTGTACAAATTTCTAGCCTTACAGGAAGACCGTTACTCGCAGGGTTCACTAGCTCTCCAGCTATAATGTCCAATTTGATGAAAATGTTCCTATTTCCTATAGTTTATAATTATAACAATACTGCGAACCCGTGACTTTGTTTGTGAAAGGAAAAGTCATCCGCAGAATTTTATTTAACAGTATCTTATAAAATAGGGGTCACCAAATGGCGGACCGCGGTCCGCATGTGGACTGCCGACCCATTGTATGCGGACCGAAAAAATATATCCCACGCAGTATTTTTCTTGACGTTAATTCGAAAATTTCCGGGCGAAGTAACGTGTCAATAGTTTGCACTAATTCCAATCCAAACTTCAGACAGTTAAATCAACAATAAAAAATTACACTTTTCTCATTGATATTTAAATAATAATACCTTTGTAATTTCCGTAATTACCTTGGTTCAATAATTTTTTTTTATGAAATGTGCGGACCGCGTTGTTCATTTAATTTCTTAAAACGGACCCCGAGCGAAACTAATTGGTGACCCCTGTTGTAAAATATAGGAGCAAATAAATGCATTAATGTGTTATACATATATTTATCTCTAAGACATTTCTAAAGAGATAAATTTTACTTACTATTTTTAACGATTGATCAATGTGTTTTATACAGAATTTAAAAGTTTTTTGACGAACGTTTTTACATAACATCTTTTCTTAGTTTTTTTTTTATAAAACTAGATGACGAAACAAGCTTATTTAAGTATCGATAACTGTCATTTATTTCCTGTAGATCTTTTGACATTTCTGAATATAAAATAACCAAATGCTAACCATGATTACGAACTCTATTCTAAATTACGTCCAAAAATAACTGGATATCTTGAAACATTGAATTATAAAAAAACATATTTTGATTTGATTTGTTTTGCGACTAGAGTGTGATGCGTGAAATGTCGGTCAATATTAATTATTATTTATCATTGTATAACCATTAAAAGAAGGATGTTTTACCTTAATACATCGCTGTATTGATGCACAATAATCTGTCCATGTGTTTGAACCTTCTTTATATTCCCGGTGATGGTTGCTGAACTAGCATTGACCTGCGCCTTCATCTCAGCACCCAGTGGCTTGCTCTGAAGTGTCGTCATACACTCATTCTCCGAAGAACCGACCAGGTCACATAACCAGTACTGGACCGGCTCTGGTCTCCTTTCACAAAGACGCTCCAAGTTCGTCTGGTCAATGCTTCGTTCACGGTAGAGTATCTCATTCTGATTGTTGAGAATTACTCTGGAAGATGATGAGGATGGTTTAATTACAGGTTTAATTGTAATGATAATATTTGGTTGGTTTTGATTCAAGTCAAGTCAAAGTCAAAAAAAAAAAAAATTCTTTATTCAATAAAATCACAAGGATCATTTTGAATCGTCTTACATACTAGGTGATTCTAGGTGCCAGTTCCACGCGACCAGAGCCTAGAAGAACGGGCAAGGAACTTACGGCCTGGTTCCTACCGTTTTTTTATATGATCCTTCTCACAAAGAATTACAATTAAACTAAATTAAGAACTGAAGTTCCAGTGCGGTGTTAATTTAACTTAGTAAGTCATGTCAAAAAAACAGATTACTAAAGTGAAAAGAATTATGTTGATTTTGCAAATGGCTTGTTAGCAATGAAATACCGCAATCATATCGATAAATTATAACAATTACACAAGACTAAGCAGGTTATTATGATATTTATCAATATGCAAACTTACCCGTTAAAGTTGTCCAATAAATTGACTCTTCGAGGTTGTGTTTTCCTATCGCTAGTTTGCAGTCCGTTCATGTATTCATGAGGTGCCAGCATTTTTGGTGTAGAAGTAGAAGCTAGATTCATCCGAACTTCAGCGAAATTCCCATAATCTCTTTTATCTTTTAATTTTTCTCTTTTAGAATCGTGTGAAAGATCTTTACCAGTTTTGAAGTCGGCTTCGTTGGGTGCCTTTTCATCTTGGAACTGAGGAGGAGGTGTGACCGGTGTAACTCTTTCTTTGACATCATTTTCTTTGTCTTTCGCGCTCTTAACATCTTCTCCGATTAACCTTTCGTTGTAGTGAGGGATAAGCATCTCCTGCTCAGCAGGGTACCCAACGAAAACCCAAGAATTATGATCGTCAGATCTTGGTAGACCTAGAGATGGGACTCTACTCCCACTGAGGGTTCCTCCAGCGTGGCTGCTTACGGGACTTGGTTTTTCTTTTTTCGGGAATATCCTAAACAGATCTTTTGTTTTGTCAGCTTTATTGGTTCGGTGTTTAGCTTTGGGACCCACTTTTTTCTGTGGTTTTAGATTAAGACTGTCCATTATATTTTTGCCTAATAAAGCTTTCTTAGGTTTGTGAATAGGTTCTATTTCAGGAAATGCTGCTTCGTCGGCATCTTCATCGATAAATCCTAGTGAATGGTAACCGTCTTGAATGTCTAATATTTGTTGATCTAACCTTTGACCTTCAAAGTTCAGTGATTTGTTTAACCTGGTTCTTTGGAACACTGGAGTAGTCGTAATGGGTTGTTCTTCTTCATTAGAAAAGCTACGCTTGAATTCTTTTTTTACTATAGCGGACCTCTCAGTTGGTACATAAGATACGTTTGATATCGGCGTGCGCATTCTAGGCTGATTATTTACCGCTATTTCATTATTGTCTGATAGCTTGATAAACTCTACACTCTCATCAGATTTATTCTTACTTGTCTCCAGGTCTTTGACTGTTGCAACTTTGATAGCTTTTGTAGTATCTTTAGGACTTGGCACCAAGGCTTTCACTGGATATTTTTTACTCGGACTAATAATATTTAGGTTTTTAGTAGGTACATCTTTGGTTTCTTTATGTATTGCACGTTTGTTTGGAGCTATTTGCCTATTTGCTGCTTTTGGTGGTGTCAAATTATTTTCCACCTTGATATTATTTTTTGTAGGATTAGTACTTTTAACATTCGCTGTTTTAGACTTATTAGTGTTTTCATTGTTTATATTTCTAGAAGTAGTAGGATACTTTGGTTCTGTCTTGTTCAAATCTTCTGCGTCCTTGTCTTTAAGAAGCTCCATATGCTCTTCATCATTATGGATCTCGTAATACTTTTGTAAATCATACGGAGTCTGTATGAGACTGCTGCTTCGATTCCGTGGCTTCGGAGTCGGTGCTCCGATGCTGATAGTGTCAGGTTCTTTTGGACTATCAACGACATCCTTTTGTGGTGTGTCCTGAAAACCTGCAGCCTGCTTTACTGTTATATTTTCGTTGTTATTTGAGTCACTGCAGCTAGTGTTGTCTTTTGAGTCATTGCTTTCAGGTGAAGCGAAGTATTGAGATGGTGGTGGAGAGCTATCTGAATCTGAGAAACCGGAGTCTTGACTCTTATGGCTGCCGGGGCTGCCATGCCTGAGAGGCCACTGGTTTATCTGTATCTGTACAACAGGTGGTGCAACCATATCAGCGTTATTGTTTTTCTGTTCCTCCGGTTGATTCGCGATCCAGTGAGGTAGTTGTGGTTCCCAGTCCGCTTCCTTGGCTGGGTTGTTCCAGTTGGGTTGTGCGACCGGGCTGCCCGCCGCCGCTGGTTCATCACCCCACCAGACCTTGCTACGCGTACGTTGGAAATTTGACATCCTGAAACAAAACAAAATCAATAGATTAGTACCTGTCCGGGCATCTATTCGTGGGAAGTATTCAGTGTAATGATCACGAGTGACGTAATTTAGTCCATTATGAGCATATTTTGAGGTGTTTAAGGAGGTGCGTGTTCTTCGGCGCGTGACGTCTTCGAGGTCAAAATTATCTATGTTTTTTACTGTCATGGGAATTTGCCTTTGTGCGTTGATTGCTCACCTATTGAAATTGAAAATGGGCAAAAAGTATCGTAAGATGTGGACGCTGTTCTGACTGTAATAATAATGGTTGTAATATTATCTCGAAGTCCGAGGTAGCCGGCAGATGTTAAAAACCGTTGTGTGGTCTATTGTGCAGTCGCAAGGGTGTTCGCAGTGATTTCGACCCCTTCGAATTTAAAAGCTTAGACATAACGGAGAGTCGACCTTTTGTTGAGAAACTTGGAGACTGTTCGGTGAAAACCCGGCAGCGCTTGAAACGTCATCGACAAATACACTGTATTTTTTTTCTTTTCTTACGTACAACAACACGCTACGCACGTAGTAACCTAACTATGTTTTATATATGACTATAAATGTTTTTTCTGTTGTATTGAAGCCGATGTTTCATTAGACAATTTAGACATCAATTTTTATTGTTAGTAGTTCCAAATCAGGTCACTGTGGTCTGAGTTAAGATGAATCACTTTGTAACAACTAAATAAACAACACACTGGTTATCATTTACATTGTTTTTATTCTAGTTCTTATTGCTATAGGATTAAAGTTCAAGGATTTAAGTCGAACTATCAGTACTTACCTAAGTTAGTCATCATGTGGAAACTTTGCTTATTTTATTTAAAAACTAAAGTATTTATTCACAAACAAACAGTATTTAGAAAATGTACATATATATATAATTTAATTGTATGTAAGAAACAGTTGAGCTATCTACAGACCATTGCAAACGATCTATAGGTAGCTAAACTAATCCAAATCTTTAAAAGTTATACTAAGGTACTCATGGAACTTTATAGGTTAGGTACTTTAGGAGTACTTATGTCGAAATTCTGACAGTTTTACGCTAATAGATATGTACTCGTTATAAGATGATGTTAATTGGCGACCATCTATAGGCATCTATATTAAAACAAGATATGTACATCTTCTTACATGGCACTGACTCTCTGAGGCAAATTGTCAAGTCTTGTAATTGAAAACCTTTTAAAACAGAAGCAATACAAGCATCGTAATGGAATGAAAATTCTGATCAAAATTATTGAATAGAAACAATGATTTTCAACAGTTTTTAAACCCGTATGCGGGCTAACGTTTGCAACATCATTCTACGAAACGACCGTTGAATCGTAATTACTTAGGTAAGTAAGTATACAGTTTTATTAGAATATTAGTCATTTTTAATAGTTATTTTTGGATTACTGTCAACAAAATGCCTTATTTGTTCCTTGCAAACGTTGCTAATTTATGATCCGAAACTCATTGCCAAGTTCGATATAAAAGAAAAAAATAACATTTAAAATATTTAAGTAAGTATTAAAATTATTATTAATCTTCAGATACATTTTAATAAATAAATAATAGGTGTTGCCTATATTAAGTAAAATATTCTACACCTGAAATGGGTAATTTATTGAAACAATTACTTATAATGTAAGATCTCATGTAAGTACACAGTTTCACAATAAATTATTCTTCTTCTTAAAAAACAAAAAAATGGTTCTTAATTCAAATTGTTCTATAGACAAGCAAACACCAGAAGGATTATTTCCTTTGTTTCCAATATCAGTTTAACAATTTAAAATTAGAATTTCTGAACGATTGAACCTTGACGTAATCTCGAAACCTTCAAGTGACAAGCTCTTACATCCTCCGCTTTCTGTGCGCCTGGTACCGAAGATATGGTTGAATGGAAACAATGCCTTCAAGACATTGACTTTGAATGTTGATAATGCATACAATTCTGTTATTATCTTTAGTACTTACTTTTTAATGATATAAATTGTATGTAATAAATATAACAAATGATTTTATAAGCTATTGCTTTTATCGCGGGCCTTGAGCGTGGAGACCGACTCCAGAAATTCGCTAACGAAAATAACCTAACACTGCGCATGCGTAATCCAGAAGAAAATGCTATGCAATAGCTTTACCGCGGCAGTCGAGTACCACACGTCTTTTTTTTTTTTTACGAACTAGATACATAAAGCAGAAGTAGATGTCTAGCGAAAGCATGACCAAGTTACTAAGATAATTTCATCTGATGTGCCCCATTAGCAATGCTGCGGATACAAATCATTATTTCACACTTAAACGTAATTCTATAAATTATTTCTAATTTTCATATCTTTATACGGAAAATAGAAAGTAGGCGACAATAAGTGGTTGTGACAGTAGTAATTTATTTATAATCAAAATACCCTCTGTATTTTATAGAAAGTTTGTCCCTTCAAAACCAGCTTTAAATATATACAAAGTTAACATTTATAAATCTAAAACGATAAATTTCAGACATCAACAATTCTGAAGGTAACTAGTTAACCTTTTCAATAACGTCTCATCGTTATCATTTGCGCACGCTATTTTATTCCTATCGCGTGGAATGAAATAAATAGGTGAAGTGTCGAAGTGCAGCTGGCATAACGGTCGCTTGTCATCTGCCTTCCTCCATGCCATACGCCACGCATGGATGTGTGGCACACGCCTTATAAAAAAAGTTCTGTCAAAATTTGAAAATCGAACACTTTTTTGTCTTTACCGGATATTGGCTGCCAGTTCTATTTCTGGTTTGGAAATAGAAGCTTGTGACGGTTTTATTAAGTAACCGGTAACACTGACGAAAAAAATACCATACCTACTATTTTTATTAAAGTTCATAAGTTTTTTTTTGGCAAAATCATATCAATAAATCATCTCAATTTGGTTTTTCAGTTATTCAGGAGCTTATATTGTTATTGCTATTTTAGTCAGTTGTGAGATTTTACTAGGCTTCACGTGAGATTTGTCAAAACACATATTTTTATACGATAATCTATACTTGATTACATTATCTGAAACACATAAAAGTAGTAGCAGTATATTTTATATAATCCTGTGTATCACACACGATTGACCTAACAAACTAGATTTCCGGTAGCTGTCAAAACAAAAGAAAGCCGTTATAATTCACACGAGCAATCGATAATCGTGCCATCATTACAAAATATTCTTTCCAACTCAATAATAGACCTTATTGCAAGGAAAACAAAGACGAAAAAATGTATAAAAATTAGTGAGATTTTTTTACTAGTGTAGTGATTTGATCGCTATGGTTACGGCCAGGTGTTAGTTTATTCTGCGTGTGCGCAAGGGTGTTTGAGCCCTACTTTGGGTGTGCGCTTGGCCTTATTGATGTTCGTGCATACAGGATGTTTCATTAAAATACAAGATATTCTATGATTGAATTAAAAAATAAAAATATTAAGTAAGTAAGTATGTAACATTATAATTTAAGTCAAATATTATTTATTCATTAAAATATATGGTAGTAAAAGATTATATTATAGACTTTTGACTTTGTTTTCTATAATTTGAGTTCTGTTGCTAACTGTAATTTATATTTTAATTACTTAATGAAATAATGTAAAAGTGTAATATTACGCACTTGGTCAAACAAACAAATCAATAATTAACATGTACTTACTTAATTATTCGTCGATTGAACATTTAAATTAATTGCCGTGCGTGACTCATATTCAGGTAAATCACATTTTAATGTAAATTATGTCGTATGTAATTTAAGGAAATTTTATTATATTACCAATGATTTTCCTGTCCATTATTGCTATATTGATAGCACCCGACATACTTGAATATTTTAAAATAAATACCATGATATTTTCTGTCATACTACGGGAACAGATATAGACGACAATTTAATGAAATTAGGTAAGTATGCAGTAGTTTAGCTATTATAATATATTTGTATGTTTAATTGCTTAGCAACTAGAAGGTTTATTCTTGTTACTTTATTTAAAAAAAAATGTAATTTTTGTGACAGAATTTAAAATAAATATTTTTAAAATAAAATAGAAGAGCTTCCAAATAAAGCACCCTCTATAAGTTAAATAGAGTATTTCCCCTATTTAATCACCTTCCCTTTACAATACCAGTTCCTTAGCATCTGTCCGTAGTAGTCAATGCATTTGAAAGTATCGATATGTATCCGAATCGATTATAATATAGATTTATATCGATTCTCTGCGGATACGAGACTTCCGTACGGTATGCAAACAGTGAAAGTATTATTATGTAATCGATAATGAACCATCCTTACGCAAATAAATTGTTACTAATGACATAACATTTACTTTTTATTAGATTTATTAGATAATATTTTTTTTAGTAAGTATGTAAATTTTGACATAACAGACGTTTTCATCTTAAAATGATTAAAGATTGACCCCCTATCTAATAAAAAGTAAGCGTTGACTTTATGTCATCATTACGTATGGTAATCAATTTATCGAGTCTGCGCTAAGTTTTTATAAGATAGACCGTAACAATGTTGAGATTGTATATAGTGTTAGGTATACATTTTGCAAAGATACGACGACAGTGCGATATTTTCAAAATGAAACAGTAAGACGCGGTAAATTGATTTAAAAAAAAATAGTGAGACAAAAGACGCTTATAAATAAAAATAACTTCCTAAGTATCGTTTATGAAATCTAGATGGTCAAGCCAAAGACGAAACTAGCTTGTTCGTCTTCAACTTAGAATTGACAGAAAAGAAAAAAATGATGACAGATTTTACATCTTCAGATTGGGACTACCCACATGGCATATTTTTTTATTGTTATTTTTCACAATAATAATGTTTGATAACAAACCTACATCCGTTTTGAATTTCGTTATTTCGATGGTCAAACATTACGACACTATCATCTGTGTGTTTAAATTTTATCTTTTGTTTCTCAATTTATTTCTTATCTAAGTAATTCAAATTCGATACGCATCATTGTTTTCAATTCTTCTCGATACTTGGATATTCGTTTCCAAGAAATTGTGACGTCATTTTACGCAGTAAAATAAGATTAACTTAAAAGTATACATACTCTTTGGTTTGTTTATTTAAAAAAAAAAATCCAAAGTGATTGATTCAAATTCAATGTCAACTTGAAAAATGGCGGATTAGCATAAAAACGTTTTCTGAAAATTAATATAAACGTAAGACTAGGCGGTATGGTTCTAAACTATAGCCAGCTCCGAAGAGCAAATAAATAAATAAAAAAAAAATCAATGTCAACTTTCGCGCCCTTATTTGCATAAACTTTGAAATCCGAATGTCAATGTCACAGGATGTGAGGTGGGATGAAAGGTGATGACAGCTTGTATCTCCCTTTGATCTGCGAATACAATAGATTGGCGTCCCTTTCTTCCGTTTTGTAACTTTTAAATACATTGATATCTATGTTTGTTATCCTTTAACCCTTAAGGGATTTCGTGGATCGGATACGGTCCATTAGTTTGTCCTGCCTTCAAGCATCACGTGGATCGGATCCGGTCCATGAGTAGTGTCGACTTTGATTTCAATGTATAAGAGTTTAAGGTTTATTTTACTATGAGAAGATTATGACGCATACTTCTTTTTAGACTGAGGTATACTTAGAAAATGACGTCAGCGACACACCATTCAGAATGAACTTGCAAAACGTGTATGAAGTTGGGTTTGTATGGCGGTCACGGTGCATTGTTTTGTGAACTATAAAATCAGTTTTGTGCGTGTTGTGTTCGTATTTTCAAGGAAAGCTGTGAAATATTATATTATTTGGCATGTATATTATGTGTATTTACAATAGAAATATTGTGAACCACAGAGAAAATTCTCTTATGATAGTCCTAAAGTTGGTGTTTGAATTGAACTCGAATTGAAGAATTTGAACCAAGTTAGGAGTTTCTGTGCTTAGGAATATCATTGTTTACCTTTCTTATCATATTTTATAACGTTTCCATCAATAATCTAAATATCTTCAGTGTAAAAGTAAAGTGTAAACAAACAAAACATTTCGCTTTGAAAACATTTTGTAACGGTTTTTTGCATGGCGAGACTTTGGATCGTGTTTATTCCAAAAAAGCCTATGGACAAGAAATTTGTTTATTCAGAATATGATTTGTTACATTATTGTTAGAATATACAATAAGAAAGTAGGTAGTAATACATCTCCCCTTCTACGGTACATCGACTTGAAGTTTGACTTATGTCACCTACTTCATGTATGTACCTACTTGAAAAATAAAGAAACAATATGATAGAATAAATATCACAGATTATAAAACAGCTTTCAGAATGGGAATCAGACCAATAGTTTTAGAGATATTAGAATTTATATTCAAAAAACGGGTGTACGCCATCTTGCGAAAATTGGCGTGACGCTCAAGGGATAAACTGCAAGTGCTAGCGCTAATCCGTCAAGGGTTAAAAATACATAATATAGTCTAAACACAAAATAAATACTTACAGAGTTTTAATTAAAATTCTAGTTTATGATTTGACTGGACGTAGTCAGATATTGTTTTCTATGAATAATATAATAGGAATTATAATAAATTAATTCAGTCACAAAAATAACTTTACGATGTCAAAGACAAATACTTAACTAAAAAGTTTTATCGTTATTGTCAGAAGCACCCCAAGTGCATTGTCTACTGCGCTATTTGTCTATGATTGACACTGACAGCTGTCAAAATTTTATTTAGTGACAATAGAAATCGTACTACATATTCGTTTTAATTTTGAAACCTTAATAATATGGATAAGCCGAGGCTAGTATACAGCCAGTGTTCTGGTCAAAACTACAAACCTGAATTACCGATGAATATTCAGTTGCCAACGTATGAGCAGAAATAAAAAAACATATTACGAAATGCCAAATAGAACACCAATTTGAAGCAACCGTCTTGATCATGGCGACCTTCGAACCTTATGCTCATACGAATTAGTTGCGTAGCCCCGTGAATACACTGCCAGCTGGCCAACTCCTTGTCTTTATCAGTGCCACGCTTGGCCGAATGCACCGCCCTCGCATAGGGCACGCGTGGCATATGCCATGCCACGCTTTTGAAAAAAACGGGCCACGTGCCAACAGTTACGTTTTTTAATCGAGGTGCGGTGTTGGTAATGTAACCTCATTACAAGCTTGATGCTTTTTTATGCCGGTGTCATCACGAAACAAATTACTTTACAAGTTTTTTTATGCGTATCACTATCATCGTTGTTTTGTACAGTTTGCTTATCGTCTCAAGATTCAGAGCGAAGTCTGACAAGAGCCAATGTGAGATATATGGGAGATTAGACACTTATACAAAGTAGTTTAAATCCCTCAACTTAAATGGATCAACATGCTTTTATCACGTTCAATGAACATCAACCCAGATAAAAGTTCTATGTTTCTTTTAAATTGTAACAGGTACTTATTCTATTATTCAATCAAGCGAATCAGCGTTCGATCGTGACTATTCGTGACCAATAAAGTCGCATTTACTAATTGATAGCAAATATCTTAAGTTAGTCATATCCGTGCAATTACATGGTTGATCACGTAATGGTGGCTAGTTGATCACTTTGATCATCTATTGGAACGGCCTTGGTAGGTGGCAATGAATTCATCGGGATGTCTCATCCATACGTTTCTTACGCGTGGCATTATGAATAAAAAAAAAAAAACAATTGAATGTGTGCTTTTGCTATGTTTATGTATTATGTGCTTTTGCTATGTTTCTGCTGGCTGATTATCTAAATAATTGTATAAAATATGACAGAGATTGCATAGTAATACCCAGGACATAGAATGAATATTTATGCTCATCACACAAACATTAGCTCTGGGTGGGAATCGAACCCTTGACCCACAGCATGGAAGGCAGAGCTACTACTGAGCTGTAACGCCTGTCGCCAAATTCATCAAAAGCCCTATCTCAAGTCTTTATAGTATAGCAATTGAAATAACTTTTGTTTCTACTAAGTAAATTAATGTTTTTTCCAGCGTTTGACATTTAGTAACGGTGGGCAGGTGAGCAGTTTGCTATTTCTTCTTCATGTACGTTGGCAGATGTTTGACCGTGTATGGCGCGCTTTATAATTTTCGCGCTAACCATTTGACGTTTGTTTTGAAGTTTAGCTCCATCATAATTCATAACTTACTTTTTTATTTAATCTTGCATAGAAATATTACGTTATGTCACTAACAACAATAACTAGAATAAAAGTGACATCTACGTAAAAGTCGAGAATTTCCATTAAACAATTCAAATATTTTTTAAATTCGGTTTATGATTTATTTCGGTATATGAGTGTTTGAATGACGCTATCGATAAATGTATATTTCCATAAGTATATATTTGTCCACAGTAATGGAATTTTCTTTGTCCAGTACTCTCCATACATGGTTGTGTTAATCATTAGTTCGGTATTCACACGTGCAAACTATGCGATCTGCATTTATCTATGGAAATATATGGTAGAAATCGGTAGAATACTCATGCCTTATCATGTCGAAAGTTTGTTCTTAATTCAAAATAAGAGTATCTACTATTCTTACTCTGTGCATGTGAGTTGACAAAAAAAAAAGAAAGAAGTCCTTATTCACGTCGAGCATTTTTATATTTCGAAAAGGTAATCAAAAAATTTACTTGATACCCGTTAAGTATACCAATTGTATTTTGTAAATTCTGATAATGGCAAAATTGTAATGGCTAATAAAAAAAATAACATGAATATCCAATGTAGACAGTAAATCGTTTAAACGATTTTTTACTATTAAAAAACCAATCAACCATCTTAATCAACCTCTAAGTTCTGACCTCTTTCAATAAAAACTGATTGACTGACTGATATGTTTCGCTCCAATTTTTTACATCAATCCATAATGTCAGTCATGTTCTAGGAATAAATTATAAATGAGGAGTTTTCCCATGCTCTAGACTAGAAGTAACTGAACCAGACTACTCCCATGATTTATGCCATTGTTGTGTGTTTTTTGTAGTAGTTTACTATTTGTATAAGGGTTTTTTTATTTTACGAAAAGTGCTATACAATAATAACAAATGAATAAAAAAATTATAAATCAAAATATTCACACATCACACTCTAGTCTGAAACTAAGCAAAACTTGTACTATGGGAACTAGTTTGCAGATAGAATACTTACATAAGTACATTTTTTTATGTAAGTATCTACATACTTGAGACATTTTGTTTTCTATAAGTACCTACCCGGAAAGGGTGAATCAGTTTTGAACCTCCCTCAAATATGCGTCTTTTGTACAAAATTTTGCGTGTTTTTTTTCTTTTATACAACGTAATAGTTTGAAGTGGTTGCACCAAGATAATGGAAGACCAATAGACAAATAATTTTGAGACTAGTCTATAAATTCTTCTATCTTTTTCTTTTTTTGTTTTAAACTGCACTTTTCCAAGCCAAGTCTTGTGAGATAGTCAAATTATCTAATCGCCACACGTTAGTGATAAAGATAGCATGTTTTATCAGCTAAATCTTCCTTTTTGAAATACTTCATAAATACCGAAACAATATATTTAAAAAATAAAAAAATATAAATGTAGGTAGGTTGTACTTAGGTATTTTTTTTGCAATTTTTTTTAATATGTACCCTCTTAATGTTTTATTAATGAATGACAGAATTTAGGATTGTACAATTTTTACCGCATGCTTAAAATAAAATAGTTTTATATTATGTACAGTTTTCATAAATAGTTTTCACACAGAATTACCTCTCTTATAATCATATACATTTTAATTATCAACCTTAATTAAGAGAAAATAAATACTTTGTAAGTACCTAATAATTTGTTTCAACTTGATCATCCACTAAGCTAGTATACCACGGAACAATAACAGTTATAATATACCAATACAATTATAGCCCCTATTACAACTACCTAAGGTTCATTACGGGTCTCATTGAATTGTAAGGAATGCAGTAAGTAGAGTTTGATAGAACACCTGGCACACTTTATATACATTATTGATTGTTTGTGCGTTCTCATGTTTGTTTCACTTTTTAGGGTTCCCTACCTAAAGGGTAAAAATATTACAGACTCCGCGTCTGTTTGTCTGTTCGTCTGTTCCTGTGTCTCATAAACCGAGATAGTTAGAGTAAACTGTTTAAAAGTTAGAGTACTGAAACTTCAGTACTTAATTTATATTAGTTTAATTGTAATTCTTTGTAAGAAGGATCATATAAAAAAACGGTAGGAACCAGGCCGTAAGTTTCTTGCCCGTTCTTCTAGGCTCTGGTCGCGTGGAACTGGCACCTAGAATCACCTAGTATGTAAGACGATTCTAAATGATCCTTGTGATTTTTCTGAATAAAATTTTTTGACTGTGACTTTGACTTAAAAATATCCACTAATTCATTTTATTTAACAGAAATACTACTACTTAAATAATTTGTGGAAATTTCAACTCTGCCGATAAATAACAAAATGACAAAAAACAGAATGAAATAACGAAATTAGTACGAAAGGAGGTTTTCATACAAAAACTTATTTTTTCGGTGAGGAAACCATATTGCGCGAGTCCGACTCGCACTTGGCCGGTTTTATTTCTTCTGTATTCACACATCTTGTGTGCAAGGTGTATCGACTATTTAGGACATACCAGTTTTTTTTTAAATGTGGCATCTGTACTGCAGGTGATATTAAAGTCTCGAAAAGTATGTAGTGTTTTAGCAATTTAAATTTAAAAAAAATTTGCTTTCTTAAATTGGTATCTTACAAGATTAACATTGTTTAATAATAAAAGTACACACATGAACATAATATATTTATTTCTCTTGGTACTTAAAATCCGCTAGTGTTTGTTAATTGGTGCTAATTAACCTTTAAGTTAAGACTTGTAAGCTTAATTGATTTAACTTCTAAGACTTCATAGCTGCCTTACCGCCAAGTGAAATGTGAGTTATTTAATTCTAAATAAAATCAAACCGATCTAAGTGGGAGTCGGACTCGCGCAATCGGGTTCCGTACCAAAAAATGAACTATTTGTATGAGACCCTTTTTTTATTTTGTTCTCATTTTTAGGATTTATTGTTATAACGGCAATGCCGGCAATAGAAATACATTCTTCTGCGAAAATTTCGATCTCTCTAACTATCACGGTTCATGAGAAACAGACGGATAGACAGACAGACGAACATCGGTGTCTCAGTTATAGGGTCCCTTTTTACCATTTACTTACGAAACTCTAAAAGGGGAAAATCAAAGGGGAAATCAATCAAAAAGGGGGAAATCAATAAAAACAAAATTACAGTCTTATTGCGCATGACTAAACCAAGAACAAAGAACACTGATGTTCTCATTATTATGTACCCAAGTGAGTACAGAAGGTACAATATTATTTAAGTAGGCATAGTAAGGATTATTTATAGTTATGTGTTTATTATCCCTGTCATTATCGTGTGTCAACTGTGATTCATCGTGGTTGTACTATAACTACTTATTAGTCTATGTAATACTTATTACTGTATAGTCGTAAGTTTGTTTGTACTTACAAACAAACTTACGACTATACAGTATTTACAAAATGTACATAGTCATATAAAATACATAAGAAACAGTTGAACTATCTACAGACCGTTGCAAACAATCTATAGATAGTTCAACTGATCCAAATCAGTACCAATCGGAAGCGTACCCAAGACACTGGCTGCATTGCCGCGCTGAATAGCAATGCTATAATGCTATTGTAATAAGTAGGTAACACATATTTTTAGACAGAGCTACATACATATTAAAATTAATAATAACCTATGTTTAAGTTTTACGTAGGCCGTAAAATTAAATTTGCCTGTGATAAATAGAATAGAATATAATTTATTTAGTTGCTTACTTATATTTATTTTAATATAACATTACTAGACCCATTATTTCGCTGTATAATATAGCATGCAAATTTTTTAATAGTAAATTAAATATTAATAATTACAATTTCAACTCCATTTATTCGCTGTGGTATACCTACATTTATTAAGTAAGTAAAAAACATTTACTTTTAATATAAGTGATATGTTATATTATTTTCTTTACAAAATCAAAGCGTAAAATATAGTTGGTCATGCACAATTTACTCTGCATTGGTCAATTCTACCAGTCATTGTGAACACTTAGGTGCAGCTTATTCTGGTTTTCGGATTTTGTTTCTTAAGTCTATGACACTAGAGTCCCAAGTTGTAAAGCTCCTACATAATGGATGATTGGTAGGTTATGTGACCACCGAAGTTATCCTCATTTTGTATCTGTACCCACAGCGAAGTCAAACGACGTGTTTATTTTTAATATCTTTAAAATAAAAGTGAATGCTTTTAAATATTAGGCACATAATTATTTAAAATGAATTATCGAATTCATAATACTATTTATTTTTTATCTATTACTTAATTATACCGATTCTTTTCATGAAGGATAATTTGACCTTGCTTTACCGAGATAAAGATAAGTGATCAAAACCGTTAATTTTGCATGATAATGAAAATGGTAAGAAAAAATAGTTTTATTTGTAAGAACAAGCTATAACTTAAAGGTGAAGGAACTCTTTTTTTAAGTTTTTCAACTAAATAGTGGCTCAGTTTTGAATAGTCCACTTGTGCGTATATGTAAGATAAACTATAACTACGCACATTACACAATTCGCAAAAGTCCTTCGTATTCAAAGACATAAGTATTTCACAGCGCATCAAGTCACGGACTACCATTTTAGAATCCCAATGAGTATGCGAATCACGGCACACCACAGCACGATTGACCGTTTGTTTAGCTACTGTGATACTGGCTGAAGGTACCAAGGAAGTTCAACTATATTTTGGATTTCGATCCTATATTTGATTTTGAAACAATGCTTTTTTTTGGATGCAAATACTGGCTGAACGTACCTACTAAGAATATGAAAGATGAATTTTAATTTGAATTTCTATTCAACATTTGATTTTGTAACAATGTTTTTTTTGCTACTAGGACTGCAAATACTCGCTGAAAGTATCATGGAAATTTCGATTCAACTTTTGATTTTGAAACAATGTTTTTTTTTTGCTATTGGGATTGGGACTGCAAATACCTACTAGCTTACGTATTAAAAATTTGAATTTCGAAACTACATTTAATTTTGGAACGACTATTTTGCAGCAATTGTGACTGCAATACTGGCTGAAAATATCAAGGAAGTTGAACAATAATTTGAATTTGGTAACTGCATTTGATTTCAGAACTCTATTTTGTATAATAATGCTTAAATCGTGTCTAGTTGACCTTGGTTACTTCATAATCAATCTGTTTTACTAAAATTTTGTGAGATTAAACTTTAATAAGTAATACAATGATATAGGTAGCTACAGTTAGCATGCGTATTGCTTTATTTACCTAGTGGATAAAAATTGTTCACATTTGACAAATTTTTTTCAACAATTTTTATATCATGCTTTTACAAAAGACATCAACGCGCTACTTAGTTCTTAGTTCACATTTAATGTGCAAAATATAAAAAATGAATATGTATGTAAGTACTTACTTACTATTAATTATATTAAATAAATAAATGTAAATACTGATATAACCTTTTCCATCATTGCAGGTCAGTGGGTGCTTATTTCTAATACTTTCCCACCAAAAACGACTACCGTATTTTCTAAGTTGGCAACCTGATCGATTCACACCATCCGGCCTAGACTATCATTATTTACATATTAAAGACAAAATAAACACTTGACATACGTATTTTCCCATGAGTGATGAGCTTGAGTGAGTGTACAAAATGAAAAAGAATCAAATTCATTTAAAAATACAATCCATCATAAAAGAGGTCTGTAGCGCTGGAAAGGCGAAGAGGCTTGGATTTTTGAAGTGAAAACTTCTTTAGCGGCGCTGGGTGGGTAAAAACTTTCAAACTCGCGTCAGGGTCACGTGACGTCGAAAAAGCGTAAGATCTTATTTAATTTTTATACATTGCTCGTAAAACAAGAGACGACAAAAGAACACACTTGCGGTCACGCGACGTATGACTCAAACAATTAAATAGTGTTGTGGCGACATGACGTGACGATGACGTGGCGACATGACGTGACGTGACGATGACGACGAAGCCAACGAAGACACAGACACATTCGCGCTTGCGCGAATGTGTCTGTGTCATGTGACACATTCGCGCAAGCGCGAATGTGTCTGTGTCTTCGTTGGCTTCGTCGTTGTGTCACATTCGCGCTTGCGCGAATGTGACACAACGACATGACACAATCACAATGACACAATCACAATCTTGTGACACAATCACAAGCACAATCACGCGAATGTGTCTGTGTCAGTGTGTCTTCGTTGTCTTCGTCGTTGTGTCACATTCGCGCTTGCGCGAATGTGACAGAATGACATGACACAATCACGACTGTGGTTATATTTTTGAAGTGAAAACTTAAAAGTGAAAACACAACGTTAATATTGAAGTTTTCACTTCTGCCGGCACTCCCGGAGTGCTAGCTTTTTTTTTTATCTGTTTTGTACTTCGAGTTCCCGCGATCTTCACAGTGACAACGGTGGAGGTTGGTTGTTGGAACCAAAGAGTATGTTACACTGCGTTTTAAAGAAGTGGGACTCTCATTAAACCAAAAAGCAAATCACGGTTTGTATGAAACGCATTTCAAATTTTGACTTTCCGTTTCATACGTCGTTCTTTTTTCGAATGTTTCAGTTTAATTCTAATTTTGAACAATGCTTTATTTTTAAATGCATAAACAAGGACCTATCTAATTTAATTTAGTTAGCAATTTTTAAAAAATAAAAAAATAAATAAGTTAAACTGTTCTCACTGTAAGTGAACAAGTAAATGCTATGAATAACTTGTATTACTTAAATATATTTAAATTAAAAAAGCTTATTTAAAATTATACTTAGATTAAAATTATGTTATTGTGCCACTACTCTATTGACACAATGACACAATTTTAAATATCAATGGGTTGGGTAAGCATAGTACTTTAGGTAGCCCGTAGATATTGTCGACGATTTTATCTCTTCCGGTATACTGTTGGTAGCTTATCCAGCTATCTTTTTTTAGTAACTAAGTACGCTTACAAATAAAATAACAGCTATTTTTTTGAAATTACAACGTATGATGTGTGTATTTATAAAAAATATGTTTAAAAGTAAAATGGAAATTTCGCGTATCACGCTCTAATCTCAAACTAAGCAAAGCTTGGTTTTAAGAGACCCAGAATAAATAAAGATTGTTTGTATCAAACATTCCTTTACGAATTCAATATCTTTAGGTATTCGAAATTCGAACTGTGAAGAAACACTCGTTTAAAAAGGTTACGTTCAAAACAAAAAAAAATATCATTCACAACAAAATCCAAGGAGGTTGGTGTTGCATTTAAAACATTTAAACACCGAATAAAAAAGTAAAAATTAATCATCCGTAAACAAAATCCAAGGCGAACTCTCAAAATACAGATAATCTTAATAAAATTGAGGGCATCGTACACTCATTGAGTGAGTCATCGTGACGTATTTCATTCATAAAGCAGGTGAGGTGTCTTCAGAATGCCGGGCTTGTTCCGAGAACATGAATTATCTTACGGAACTGCAAATTTAAGAGATTTCTGAATCATACATACCTATTTAAGGTGACGGGTATAGCCAAATGCGTGTTTTTGGGAGTGTTTTCTGAAGAAGTCATAGCATGTGGAGTTGTGAAACTTATTATTTCCTATAACACATATATTGAACTAGTCAGGTAGGAAACAAAATGTGTGCTCTTGGTTATAGTTTACTTTAAAATGTAAGTTTAGTACCAACACCTTTTGCAAAAGTGTGGTTTTTGATCCCATTTTTTATGGGTTTGGCAGATTTATTTGGTACCAAACTCATCACATCTATTCTTATGGTTGGTATCTTTACACGTAAGTTAAAAAAAATCTACATTAAGGTGTTTAAAGAAGAAGAAGAGTAGCGCCTTAGGAACTATAAGTGTTCCATTGCTGTGTGCTCGCAAATATTCATAAGGCGCTGCCTAAGAGTTTGACAATCCGAACTGTGCGCGGCTCATTATGTGTTTTGCGTCGTTTTCAGCATTCTTACTGAAGTTGAAATTGCGACGTTGCCATGCTGACTATCTAGAGTTTAACCACTGCGGCAAAAACTATGCCGTGTTACAAGTTTAACGTGTGTGTAGATACAATGAATTAATAATAAAGTTGGAAGTTTATGACATTTTTATTTATTATGAAAAATTTCACCCGACCCGTCGCCTTAAAGGTAAACGGCAATGATTCTACAAATTTTCACGTTTACAAACTCACTAAAATATTTCGAAACATATTTTTCACTGTTAGTATAAATTATATAGTAATAGTAAAACGCATATTTTTTATTTTGAAAAAAAAAATCAAAGGACCTACTATTAGATTTATTAGTTATTTACTTACTAACTTCTAGCGATTTCAAAGAGCTTGCTAGACTAAATAATATTTGACATATTCAAATCTTTGTGAATTTAAAGTGCATACAACACTTTAGAAGACCAAAACCACAAAGACTTTCATAATCTCTCCAAGCTACTACGGTAATCAAGATATAATAATGAAGTAATGCCTGAGAATCTTATATCAATATTACATAATGCACTTGCAAGGCACTTGAACTTACGCGTAGTTATTACTTTCTATAGTCTATTCCCACGAACATTATAAATACAAAGCACACGCTTTTAATTTTGATATTTTTGTGGTAGTTTTGGTATTAAGTGTTTGCTTGAATTGGTATAAATGTACAGAAGACAAGCAAGATCAATAGAAGCAATAATCCCTAAGTTTCCTAAATGATGTCATTTGTAGTCTCCTTCTTTATTTATTTATTTATTTGCCCATGTCAGTGTGTTTGTGTTTACGTTTGACTTTCGTAAAGGAATCATCATTGAGTAATAATCCCTAAGTTTCCTAAATGACGTCATTTGTCGTCCTTCTTTATTTATTTGTGACTTTTCGGTGGCTAGGGTTGCCACGAATTTGCCCATGTCATATGTCAGTGAGGGTGAGTTTACGTGTTAATTGACCTTTTAGCAAAAAGACGGAGATCTGATTAGTGATGTAAAATGACCGGTAATGGCAAGACATTTATTATTATAAACGATTTTTGTGATTTAACGGAATAAAGATTTGACATTGACTTTGACGTTTCGCCAGTAAGTAATGTAAACCCCCCCCCCTTTTTTGCGATACCTGGAAAAGGTGAATAAGTTTTTAAGTGCCTCCCTACTTTTTAAGACGTTTGTAACACTTATTTTGGCAAAATAAATATCTTATGTTGCATTCTGATCAACGAATACTCATGTACAAATAGGGTAAATTCAGAGCCTCTACATAAAACATAGCAACACTCATAAATAGACTATAGACTTGACTGGATGAAGATTTAACATACCTTACCTACTAAGGAGCCACCCATACATTCTCTCTGACCTAGTCATAGGTATGAAACCTCTTAGTGTGACGTCACTTTACATTTTACCAATTCAGAAATAACTATGTACCATATACATCAAAACAGCACTTTTTAGTACCTATATTATCTTGCTACGTCGCATTTTTGAATATAATAAGAAGGTACATTTTTCTAACCGGATATATTTATTATTATTACTGTCATAAAACTTGAAATGAAATATGTTTTCGCGAGAAACTAACCTGGTTACCGGCATTTCCTGGAAAGCTGAGGTATCTCGTTGGGACGGCTAAACAAGATACGATTTTCTTAGAAAATAATTATCTTACATTTATCAAATAATCTCGTAATTGCAATTATCGATATAAAATCAATACTTTGAAGTAAAATGGATAAATGATAATGAAATAAAGATAATACTTTCACTACTACATGCCAAATTATAATGGATTTAAAATGAAATGGAAAAATTACATATATGTATTTATAATACATTTCTGTAATATCCTTGTATTAGTTTGTACGGTTTGCAAAAAGTTCCGTTCATTCATTCGTTCATAGTTTTTTTACAATTTACCAGTATATCTAATAGCTGTAAGTTGTAACACTAAATTATAAATTGTCTATTTCAAAGAAGTGCTTTCTTCAGAACGAGTTCTAACAATAAGTCAGAAGCAAGTGAGTCACACTCCACACCCATACATTTCCATACAATCACCTTGTTATAATATTCATTATGACAACATACCTCAGAAATTACTCTCATCTATCATACTTAAATCAAATTGTATGACTATACAACAAATATTAACAATTGTGTACAAAATAGTTGATTAACACTATTTCCGTCCGTTTTTCCGTAACCTATGACAGTCTATTTGACTTTTAGGTATATATAGTTAGATATATTTATTTATCACAAACCTCGGATTAATATATAAGTCGCATATTTCAAACTATGATACCAAATCACAGAGTACTTACTCTTTTGGTTGTGGTTCGATTTTCGTTCATTTCATTCACTTGTCGTTCTTTTTTATTAGATCACACATTTACGTGAAATCACACATTTGCGGGAATCGAATACAGTGTATCTGTCAAAATTTGTTCAATGTTTGTTCTCGGTAGAGATCGTTACCCACAGGATGGAAGGCAGAGCTAATACCAGCTAAGCTCTGACGCCTGTAAAATGATTCGAGTTAAGCTTTTCTCATAATACCCACTAATATCTCTCGCATAAAATAAGACCTTGAATTGTATAAAATACTGTATGGCATTGTATTTGAGCACCAGTCGAGAATAGTAACCTTTCGTCTCTACATACAAGCCTCGGCTTAGTTAGAGCGAAATGCTTCAATTTTAGACTCAGGTCCACAATAAATCCACATAAATTTTGTACATTTAAGATGATACATGTTTTGTAAGACCTTATTTACTGAATAAAGTTATTATTCTGTTATTATTATATGTTTAAACATACTTATGTAACATATTAAAATGACATAATATTTGAAAGGTTTTAAATGAGCAGCTTAAGCTTAGTGAAAGTTTCACTCAATGGTAAATAAAAAGGTAATGGTAATGATGACAGTAAAATATAGTTTTTATTACAAAAAAATGTCAAACGCACTTCTACTTAGTATATCGTTTTGTACTTTAAAAAAACGTATGACGCATATAAATTATTGTAGAACAAAATGTTCAAATCGCTTCTAAGTAATAAAGTTATTTTCACTAAGTATACAATTATTTTGTAGTTGATAAGTTTAAGTAAGTACTTATAGTTTTTTTTACGTAAAAAACTATACAGTAAAACCCGCTTAAGACGATTTCCCAGGGACCCTACCAAAAACGCGTCTTATGCGTGAAAGCGTATTATGCGGGATAGAAAAAATAAAATGTTCTACATAGTCTCCATACATATTGTTCTGTATTATGTTATAATGTAATATGTAGGTATTAAATTATACATTTATCAATTACATTAAATACGTACCTAGTGTAATTTTATAATAACGTCATTTAAAATAATCGCTTATTTTAGTTTGACAGAAAGATTCTGATGCTATGTTTGTCAATTGCCGATTGGCAAGTTCAAAAACGTAATAAAACGAAAACTCTTATCAAAAGCATATTATAAAATATCTGACTATTTAGAAGACAAGCAAGCTTGGGACGAACTAGCTCCAACTTTGTTAAACAATTGTAAGAAGGATCATATGAAAAAAACGCTAGAATCCAGGTCTAGTTTCTTGCCAGTTCTTCTAGACACTGGTCGCGACGAACTGGCGCCTAGAATCATCTAGTATGTAAGACGTTTCAAAGTGATCCTTGTGATTTTATTGAATAAATGATTTTGAAGTTTGAAGTTTGAAGTTTGATGCATTAGTAATTAAACATTTTCAACATAAATCAACTTTTGCAGTGCGTCTTTGCTTTGATCCAAAGACCCTACATAGCATCTTAAAACATTAACAGCTGATAATGTCTGGGCGTTTGACAAAACCGGAGTTGACTCATCTTCATTAACACTCACACTCATTTTATACCCCATTTTGTGTGTTATTCACATTCTCAATAAGATCACCGTATGAAAATGATAGAATTTCATACGGTGCCAAAATATCCAGGAAATATCCAGGAAAATCCTGCAGTATCTCGGGTTCTTCTTCTTCCAACACGGGCGGGGGGCTTTCTTAGGCTCGCGTTAGAGCGCTCTGCTAGTGACCGACGGCTCGGCTCGGGCGTATTAAACGGGATGACGAATCGTATTAAGCGTTAAGAAATGTATGAAAATATGTCTCAAGTTGCAGGGATCGGCGTAAAGTGGCGTATTATTATGCGAGAAATCGTATTAAACGTGATCGTCTTAACGAGGTTCTACTGTACTTACCGACATATTTTTTTTTCTTTTTTTTTTTTTTTTTATTTATCGCGGGCCTTGAGCGTGGAGACCGAATCCAGAAATTCCGTAACGAAAATACCAAACGAAAACAACCTAACACGCATGCGTAATCCATAATCCAGCAAAAAATGCTATGCAATAACTTTACCGCGGCGATCCCCGAGTGCCACACCTTTTTTTTCTTACTTTTTTTTAGTTTTCAGCTGTCAATATATCTAGCTAGAGATTAGTCAATTAAAAAACTTGTACAAAAATAAACAGTTTTGTCGTCTTTACAAGAAAATAGACAGGTAAAGTACACAAGAAAATGAAATGCATTTATTTGTCGCTACATACATTCTTAGATCACATAAAACGGTGCTAATGACAAAAACCTCCGCTTGACTTGTCCATCACACATGGAGGTTGAGGATGTATGAATCAAGTTAGCGATGTTATTTATATTACTGGTGATAAAATTAATAAGTTATATCGATCATATACTGACAGAACGTGCGACTTTCTTTCAAGTTTTTTGTTGTATGTAGTTTAGTCAACTCAGGGAGTATGTTTTAAGGTCTCTACCCACTACACCGTATCATACCATGACCGTGCTATGAACGTGTCAGGACCGGCAAAATTTTCTCATCGAGAAACGCGACGTTGTTGGTTGGTGACGGAACGGTCTAGTGAGCAAAGTCCCATAAATAAATAAATAAATAATGCTGGACAATCCACACAACATCATCTAGCCCCAAGCTAAGCAAAGCTTGTGTTATGGGTACTAGAAGACTGACATACTTAATACAATATAATACATAGATAGATATTTTTTATTATACATATAATACCCAGAACACCCGGAATAAATATTTGCAGAACATACAAACATTTATCCCGAGGCGGAAATCGAACCCGCAACCTTCCGCGTCGCAGGCGGACCATCGCCCACCGCGCCACATCGGTCATCGGTCTCCATACTTTTCAATACAAAGAATACTTTTTTGCCTGACACGTTCATAGCACGGTCATGGTATGATACGTACGGTGTAATGGGTACAGACCTTTACGGTTTTACATGCACACATAATAATAAAAAATAAAAAATATTTGACGAAGGATAAAATATTGTTACCTACTACTAAAAGTAGATAGTATTCCGTCCGGAATTGAATAAGTTAATGAATTAATTGAGACATAAGTAATAGCTTAAACAATAAAACAAACTTTTTATTCATTTACACTTCCAACTCGTTTGATTTGGATCAAATTAGCAATTTAGAAATCTGGATCGTTTGCAACGATCTGCAGATAGCTGAAAATTTCTTGTATGTAAGTATTTCATACATATTATCATCGTAAGTTTGTTTTTGAATAAAGAACTAATTAATATAACAAACTTTTTTTAGTCAAAAGTTTACATAAAATATTAAAAAAGGTGTGGTACCATACGACCGCGTATTGTACCTGTACTCTTCTAAGTCGTTATCAAAAAGGTGTGCAAAAAGTATTTTATATCTATCTAGGTAATATAAATAATATGAGTGTAAGTAACTCTTATCAAACGGATACACAGTATAAAGTTACTACGTTCAAGTTACGAAGTTAGCAGAATATTATCTCATAGTGGGTGGTCATACTTCACATGCTCTCATAACATAGGTATGACTACCTGAACTACCTGCACCTCCTGGCTTCGCATGTATAGACTATTTAAATATATAAACTGATACAGCCATTGTTACTTGGTAAAGACGCAGCTTTTGGGTGAAAGAATTTCTAAAATCGGTCGAGTACTTTATGAGTCCTTAAAACCTTAAAACGCAATGCACCCTTTAAACCTATAAAACTTCTTTAATTCCGGAAACAAAATAATACAAGCATCATTGCTTGTCAAAAGTACGGTGGTAGTACTTCTCTAAATGAGCCACAATAAGCTCTACTTACGATTCTTAATAAAAAACACGTGTGGCACTCGGGGACTGCCGCAGTAAAGCTATTGCATAGCATTTTTTGCTGGATTACGCACGCACAGTGTTAGGTTATTTTCGTTACGGAATTTCTAGATTCGGTATCCACGCTCAATGCCCGCGATAGAAGTTATGCAATAGCTTAATAATAAATATTCACGGACATTTCAATACATTGCGCTCTAGTCCCAAACTAAGCAAAGCTTGTACTATGGGAACTACCTAGATTGCTGATAGAATCCTTTTGTAAGCATTTGTATTGTATTTACAAGAATCCTAAAACTAAGGAGTTGTTTTTAACAACAGCCGTCACTTTAGGACTTAGACCGACACCGCCCTAGGCCTTATAAGGGCCTAAGACTTAGGTCAAATGTCTTTGTAATGTAATAGGAGATGTTGGGACCACCTAGAGATTCCTAGAGATATACAAGTGTAGCAGAAAGGAGGCGTGGTGATGGTCGTGGATTCGAATCCTTTTTCGATTTACTTTTGAAACGGAACCTCCTGTTGATTAGTACAAAGAATTACTTAGGCTCTTTATTATTTTTGGTGTTCAAAAAGTTTAATAACTGTAACTTTAGTAAATTAATTAGTTAAAAATCTTTTTAGTTAGTTTAGTATAAATAAGGTTATCATTTTGGATTTTAAAATGTTTTTGTAGGTTTATGATTAAAATTCTTATATAAAATGGATCATGCATATGACCCAGATTTTGAACTTCTATGCTTTTAAAAAAATATAATCATAAACAAACTATACAGTATTTACAAAATGTACATTGTCATATAAAATCTATGCTTTTTAAAACACTATTGTTAGATTAAGGCGTATTTATTTGATTTATTAATATTTTACGGGAGTGTACAAAATTAGGATAAATAAACATATTTTATATCAAATGCATTTATCTATCAATATCATAAATAAACAGTACTATGCAATATCTTAGTATTATCAGTTCGAAGTGGGTTGAAGAATTTTCACTTTTTTATCTAATCCGATCAGAAACTGTACTTATGTCTACCTGAATGTCCTTATATATTTAACATTTTTATTAGGTAGCTACTTATCTGTTTCAAAGTAGGAGGTTGTCTACCGTGCCTGTCTTACAATCATTACACACCCATAAATAAACAATAATTCTACCCTAAGCATTCAATACTAGCTGGGATACAAATCTTAATAAAATGTACTAATAAATGTGCCAATTATTTTCCTCAATCGGGAAAAACAATTATTTTTCCCGGTATTAGTTTTTTTTAATCTGTACTTTCCCACTGCTGGGCATAGGTCTCTTCCCTTTTCTTCCATTGTGTCCTATGCCAGTCCTATATCGCCGCTTTCCCACCAGTCTCCGTCATAAGTAGGTATCCAAGACTTCACGCCAAAGTTTTATTTGTTTTTATAGTTTTATTATATTTTATTGGTAGAGAAAGGAGATTCTTCAAAAAGTCCAACGATGAGGTATAAAACTTTAGCCAAGCTTTGCTTAGTTTGATGTGATGTGTGAAAATATTTATTTACACCATAACATGTAATATACAAACTTACGACTATACAGTATTTACAAAATGTACATTGGCATATAAAATACATAAGAAACAGTTGAGCTATCTACAGACCGTTGCAAAATGTGTGAAATGTTGGTGAATATTTATTATTTTCATATTGACCGTAAGTTTAAAAATCTGTTGCGATCTCATTTGTACAACTTCAGTTTGCATTTCTAATGATATTAAAGAAACCAAACAATGTCATCCAATGTGCAGGGATTTGCATTTGCGGCCGTGAAGACAACAAATACATCTACACAAACCAATAAACTCTGACATTGTGCGAGCCAGAAAAAAAAAACAAAAAAAAACTCTGACATCTGTCAAAGTTTGAATGAAATTTGTTGGAGTCAAAAAAAGAACGGTAAAGAAAGAGCCACACTGTATAGTGTTTTTTCATAAGATTTTTTATAGTGATGTTATCGAGAAGTGAATGAAATGAAGGTCTCACTTCTCTCTTGTTAACCAAGAGTAATATTTGGACCAGTTGAATCATCTATAGATCGTTTGCAACGATTGCTAAACTGTTCCTAATGTATTTAAAAAAAACTAGAGTTATTATTAGATAAACATAATTATTTATTGATAATTTTAACTGAATGTTAACTGTCAAAGTTTGAATGTGATTATTTGTTGAGTTGGTTTATGTAGTTGGAACTCAGGATTGGAATTTAGTTTGTGTTAAGTATACGACACAAGGAAAATAATAACATGACCACGTTTACGTCAATAATATTCAAGGAAAGTACGTATCAGAAACAACATTTCCATAACCACCTTTTTATACATCATGGGAATAACTTTATGAAATGACTGTATTACAAAATCTAGACTAGTCTATAGAGATGAAATAAATAAATAATAGTCCCTCCCATAGTGCAAACTTTGTTTAGTGTGGGACTTGAGGATGTGTGAAATGTTAATGAATGCATCTATCCAGTAACCAGTCAGCAAGTTCTCTCATTGTACGTATACCTCCATTTAGTCCGTTTATGGATTATGGGACATCGTGACCGCAATCCGTTTTAGCTCACAGGAAGCCGTATGGTAGTCGGTCACTAAACGGTAGCATGGTGCCCGCTAAGGTATGAGATTAAGTCAACTGGCGATTATAAGCGGATACAAGGGCGAACCAAGGATTTGAATTTACGACCGATGTGGCGCGGCGGGCGAAGGTCCGCCTGCGACGCAGAGGTTCGATTCCCGCCTTGAGATAAATGTTTGTAAGTACGATCTACAAATATCTGTTCTGGGTATTTTATATGTATTATAAAAATATGTATCTATGTAATGTATTAAGTATGTCAGTCTTCTAGTACCCACACAAGCTCTGCTTAGCTTGGGACTAGGTGATGTTGTGTGGATTGTCCAGCATTAATAATTTATTATTTTTGATAAGCTTCTTCTATTGTAAGTGTTGTAACTAGACTTAACTTAGACAATAGATTTGGATGAACAACTTACTTAATTAAATAGTAGGGCATTATGTATTTAAGTCGTCATAAATATCCCGACTTAACAAAAGGGAGTACCTAACTAAGTACCTTACCTACCGTTTCTTACCAACGTCATACTATACAACGTCATACTATAGGTACTTGAGTTAGATTATCCTAGAACCGATCCCTAGTTTTCCGGGTACTACCTGGATATTATAGGGGGCTCTGCTTAGATCTCCATACAAAATTGGTGGCTCACACCGCGAAGGCGATACGTTAATTTTCATGTGCCAAACTCTTACTAAGCCCACAGGTACTTACACTAAGGTATAAAGTGATAAAGGTACGATGGACTATACCTCAATAAGTAAAGAATTCTTTTGATGTCTACATTCCTTAGTGACTCATGTTACGAGGCACTTGTAAATCATGTTCTTTTTAGTTATTTAGGTAGGCACTTATGGATTTATGTACCTACTTAAACATATTTCTTTTAGACTAGTGAAATCCCATAGAATTTTTAACAAGTTTAATAAAAGCGAATTATTTCAGGCAATAATTTGTAAATTTTACTCATTGAGGTATTGCATGTCGGAGTTTAAGGCAGTAGTTACCAATTAGCATCAGGTGGGCCATAAACTAGTTTCATACCTAGGTATAAAAAAAACACTTGACATTAGGTAGGCTTAAGTTTTGTAGTTTGTGCACACACACATACGATACCTATATAACTAAACCTAAAAGTTAGTGGGTAGGTACCTTCTATTAATAATCTATGTAAGTACTTTAAAAATGTTCACTTACCTCCAAATATTTAAAAAACCAGCAAATCACGTAGCTAAAACAAAAATCCAGTCAAAAAGTCACGAAACTCAAGTTAACTTCAAACAATATTTCACTTATTTATTCCGTAAAGTTGAATGTATTCACATTGTTTTACTAAAGTTCTAAACAAACGCTAGAATGTTAACTTTTTCGCGGCGCATTGTGTGTTCGTGCGTACAGTGGCACATTCCGCACGACTCGACACTACCGATTACGTTCATTGAATACAAAACACGAACGCTATGCTATGCTATCATGCTAGGCGCGCACTGTACGAGATGGGTTGACTTGCTTGACTCACCAAAAAGCTATTCCTTTACATGCTAAGCATTTTGAGCGCCATCTAGTACCGATCGTTGTAACTTTCAAGTTTGATAATAGCGTCCTCTATTTAAAAATCATAACAATGATGTTTATTAACTGTTCTACTCCGCCATAGATGGCGAATCTTGTTTCCGGCTGACTGGTAGTGTGCTTGACGTATGAAGCTAGAGAAAAAAAAAGTCTATCTTGACCAATTTCTTACTCATTCAATAAATTGTATCTGTTCTGTTTTGTTTATTTGTTCACTCACTCTATCAGTCTTTCTGTCAAAATGGCTGCCGTGCAAGAGGTGAGTGCCGATTTTATTATGTGATTTCTTAAGCATATTAAGTGTTTCTATTCTTTTATTTGCGGTAAATCAGTTCCAAAATAATGTGTGAATCGTTTATTTCAGGCGAGAAGTGATCCAATTCAGGCCGTCCAAGTTTTCGGACGCAAGGTTAGTAATTCTCATGTCCACGTGTTTGCGTCCTTTTTACCATGTTAGTTGCATGTTTTAATAAGATTACTGGTCCTAATCTGCTTTAAGGTAGAGTTTGGTTACAGAAATACTTTCTAAAAGTGTCTGTTCTTCGCGGGAGTCCGCGATACTGACTGGAAATTTGAGTAAAATGTATGTTATTATTGCCTTGTGGACTGCTGGCACCATTTCACAATGGCTCCAGCTCAGTCTGACCGTAAACCATAATATTAGTTCAAAGACATGTCTCGATAAACATTGTAAAAACAGAATATCACATCTAACTTAGAACATGTAACCGAAATCAAAACATAACCTCAATATTACCAGAACTTATGAAGAAACGATGATCATAAAAATTGTGATGATAACTATTGATGCACAATGTTCTGTAAATTATACCTAATTTTCATCCCAAAAGTTATCATGTCAAAAGTTATCAACTTTCCTAGTATGTACTAGTTTATAAACATGATTTAAATTTATTAGACTTAAATACATAACTACGGAATATCAGCACACAGTTCTTATATAGTCTTTTGTAATACATACATATAGTCAAAATATTTGGTGAAAATAGTTTTACAAATATGTTTTTTATTATTCAGAAAACAGCCACCGCTGTTGCATACTGCAAGCGCGGTCATGGAGTACTCCGTGTGAACGGCCGCCCTCTGGACCTCGTGGAGCCCCGTCTTCTGCAGTACAAACTCCAGGAACCCATTCTACTGCTTGGCAAGGTAATACAATAGTCTATGATTTACCGAGTAGAACCTCGATAACTCAAAGCTCGGTAATTTAAAAACCTCTTATAACTTCAAAAAATAATGTGTTCCCTTCCCATCAGAGCCCAAAACCTTTACCCTTGATAACTTGAAACTTCTATAACTTAATATTTTGTGTTTCCTTTGGATTTTAACTTATCGAGGGTTCTACTGTCCATGGTGTAAAAGACTAGTCTTAAACTGTTGCTTTGCAGTAGTCAATAATAATGTATGGTTTTCCAAAACACTTTGTGATGTATTTAATTATGTAGTTATAGTGTGTAGCTAAAACATTGTGTGGTGGTAACTTTGGAAATTGTCATCTCTAGTTTGTCTAGAGGAGTTGTTTATTCCGGGTGTTCTTGGTATTTCATATGTTTAATAAAAAATATCTATCTATGTAATGTATTGTATTAAGTATGAGTTTTCTAGTACCCATAACACAAGCTCTGCTTAGCTAGCTAGATGATGTTGTGTGGATTGTCCAGCATTATTTATTTATTTATGTAATTTAGTTAGTTTGGAATTAAAGTATGATGTGTGACATTTATTTATGTAATTTAGTTAGTTTGGAATTAAAGTATGATGTGTGACATGTCTGTAAACAAATATGCATTATTATTATCCTTAGTGCTTATGTTTTGATTTTTTTTAACACAATTTAATTATTGTAGATTTTTTATATGTTGTTTTTACTAACTACAATTAATTTGTAAGAGCATGTTCATCCAAATTCAAAAAATTCAAAGAACCGCTAAAATCTTCAGTTTTATTCAACTGTATTTAATTTTGGTTGTACATATGTATTAAAAATCTAAAATGATGATCAAAACTTATTCCGAACCTGAGCATCTAAGGATGTCATCGTGAAGTCAAAATTCCATCTGATTTAAAACATCCATCTTATAACTTAGCTCTACTAAAATCACCTTTACTAACATATGTACCTATGTGATTTCAGGAAAAGTTTGCTGGTGTCGACATCAGAGTGACAGTCAAGGGTGGCGGTCACGTCGCTCAAGTTTATGCTATCAGACAAGCTATCTCAAAGGCCCTTATTGCTTTCTACCAGAAATGTAAGTAATTTTAATTTGATTTCATGAAGTCTGTCCATCTTTTTTTAATAACTAGTGAACTTTAATTAATTCTTAATGATGTACCCTAATAACACAATCAAGCCACAACAAGGACTAATGAGTAATTTTGCTAATGGCTATTAAGTCTGTACATATGATGGAGAAAGACAGATAGTAGATAACTCCTTATTGCACAGTGGAAAATACAATAAAATCTTAGAACTAACTATTACTCTTATAAATAAGAGCAAGTATGTACTAAAGAATGAATAAGAACAACAGGTTATCATGGTGGACACATTATGACTAAAATGATCAGAGTTGTAAATCATACATCATCTGCTTCATTATTTCAGCTTGTATGTCAGAAACTACATGGTCCAGTGGTTCTTGACATTGCTTTCTGTTGAAGGTGTAAGGATCCCAGGTTCAAATTTCTGCAAGCCCTAATTTTCGCTATAAATTAGTTCATATCCCTTTCTTCCAAAGCTGTCTCGTCAACTTGTGAGTCAGTCATTTCAGGGAAGGGAGAAAATTGGTGACATTTACCAAACAACAAGTGTTTTCAATACCTTACTTGTTTGAAATGTGCACAACATTATATTCCTAATTTATTATTATTATTATTGTAAAATAATTTGCCAACATTAAATGACACATTTTTAGAAGTTGATATAACATCAGTCATTTAAAACGTGTTTGACTTCACTTTACATCACTTACGGCCAGTTTCTCGAATGATGATCAACAAAAAAATCAAATAATTACTAT
The DNA here is from genome assembly GCA_932527185.1 of Ecliptopera silaceata. Lineage (NCBI taxonomy): Eukaryota > Metazoa > Arthropoda > Insecta > Lepidoptera > Geometridae > Ecliptopera > Ecliptopera silaceata. The sequence continues at coordinate 6,542,222 of OW052211.1, forward strand.
GTGTCAAACTCGGATCAATCGTGATTTGGGTTTCCAGAAACCGGCCTTTATTTAGATTAGTGATGTAAAAAGTGAAAATTTAAAAAAGTTATTTTGATAACTTATTAATTATTTATTAGGAAGATTTAAAAAAGTTATTTAGTATTAAAATCTTCATTACATTAGCCTGTAGTGCTCATTCTAAATGACCCTTGTGATTTTACTGAATAAAGCAGTTTTGACTTTGACTATTTTCAGATGTTGACGAGGCCTCCAAGAAGGAAATCAAGGACATCCTAGTTCAATACGACAGGAGTTTGTTGGTTGCTGACCCTCGTCGCTGCGAGCCCAAGAAGTTTGGTGGTCCAGGTGCCCGTGCCAGATACCAGAAGTCTTACCGATAAGCTCTATGCATACTGCGCGCATTGCTATTGTATTGTTGTTAGCCAGGAGTGCGATAGCATTGGGTGAATAAAATAAGGAAAAAAGTTTTTATTGTTTTATTTACAAGCAAATTCCTTTATCTAGAGTTAGCAGATTGCCCTATTATCACCGAATCATCCAAAGCTAAGGTTTGTAGGTACGGTTGTATTGGCCGAGCCATCTTTCTAAGAATACAATAGACATCATTTATTTGCAGCTTTTGCACACATAGTAAGCAAATCATTCCTTAAAGAACAAGGTAATAAAATAAATGAAATAAAATAATGGGTACCCAAATAAAGTAGTAACAAGAAGAAAATAATCTTTGTCGCCCTAAGTTTTAAGTCTTCTGAAACAATACATTGTTTAATCCTAAGTTTAGGGATAAGTAATGCGCACCAAGAGATGAGGTAATATTTTGACTAATGCAGGGCCGTAATCAGGTCCCATGTCCAGGAGCATTACGAAAATCGCTATATTCTTTGGCGTATGTAATAAATAATCAATATTTTTTTAAGAGTTGATTATTTTGTTCTATCTAGTGAACTGCTTTCATGTACGTTTTCAAACAATGGCTGCTAAAACCTACGTACTTACCTAACTTCACGATAGGACTGATAGGATAGGAGTGGCTTTTTTAAAGCAGAGCAGGGGTGGATTTAGGAAATGGTTTGGGGGTTAAGAAATAAAAGTACAAAACTTAATATTCGTCTTTATTAATTAACTTAAATGCAATCATAATAAATGTAATGAGATTATTTTAAGTGATTGAACATAGCCTCCGTAAAAGGAACATGTGTTAACCTAGTTTTTATGAGATTTTAAGATCATTAATTATTAAACTTAAAAGTAATTGGTCACACAAGTTAATAAAGTTAGTACTTAATGTCTTTTAGTTAATTAGGTTTACAAAAAATTTAGAAATAGATCCTTACATGAGATTAACGAAGTTCGATTTTTCTTAGCCTATTTTGGCACCATGATGAATACTTGGTTTTTAAGTTACAAGGTTTAAGTCATCTAGCGGTAGTAAATCTTAAAACTAGCAAACTCTTATTCTAATACATTTTTCGAGAAGTACGCTGGTTGTCATCATGCAAGTAGGCAGGGTTTTCTGGTACACGTTATAATATACATCCCTTAAAAAAGAAAAATCTTCAACTTGTAGGGATAGTCTGGAATAAACTCAGATTTACTCGGATTTTTAACTTGTATGAAAACATCAGTGCGTGCGTGAAAATTATTTCATGAAAAAAATGCTAATAAAGCTGTTTTTTATCCTGCAGGCCAACACTTACACACCTAACAACCTAGGTAAGAGGTCCATCAGATCGATGATGTATTTATTTATCTCTAGCACAGGTTACCCTGTAACGATATCGTATCTAAAACATATTAGAAGCTAAGATTTCTCTCCATTTCCCTTCTCAGGCGTTTCGCGAACATCTTCGAATTTGGCGCCCATCCGTTTGAGCGCGATAACAGCAGCTACTGCCTTCGCCCATCGCTTCTTGATGACGTATCGCTTCAGCTTCGCCTTCGTGACGACTAGCTCTGTGCAAAGTGCTGATTGGAACAGCCATGGATGCGTCAGCGTGTCTGATGCAGAGAGGCGTTGCCTGAATAAACGACGGGGTGGTAAGAGATAAACAAGATTATATATTGAGCCAAAATAAGTAGAATTAATTATAAGTAGGAGGCACTTTAATTTATTAAACATTAAGTTCGAATTACTCCGACTTAGGTACTAAGTAAATCAATTGATCATGATGTTTTTTTTTTGCTTTTACCAAAGTTAGTATCGCCAAATCAAAATTATTATATAGTTTTGTGCAGAGTTGCACTAAGAGAGGGCATTGGGCGTAGGATATTTAATTCTAAAAAATATCTATGTATTTGAAACAATCTGATGAAGTTAAGAAATTTAAATTTAAATTAAGTTCTGGATAATAGTTTTGTTGTTTAGGTCGTTGAGTTAAACTACATATTTGATGAAGCATTCTTATATTTTAACAACATTGTGTATTATAACAATAAATTACATTATGTTTTACGTAGCTAAGTACATTTTAAATTACACATGAAATTAAGGAACAAAAATCATAACTAAGAAATCTTTAAGTACCTATTTAAAAGAAAGAATAAAATTATAATAAAAAATTGCAATAAGGATTCACATGTACAAAATACCTATATTATAGCTAAGTATTGTCATTATGTTTGAAGTGTATAGCAACTTCAGTCTTTATTACCGAACGGAAAACCCAAATTTTGAAGACTAGAACGATAAAATCTAAACCGAAAATGTAATCTCAAAACTGTTACTTTGGTAACATTGTCATGGCACAAAGTCCCTGTTTCAACCGACTCCATTAAAAAACTAATGCTGATTCACGTGCAACTTTTATATTACTGACATCCCTTTCCACTTTTGCAATGAAACACTAGCAGCCCCGTGTCGAAGTCGGTTATGATATCTGGAAATTATACCTAAGTCATTTATGCGCTTCCTCCATCTTCTTTCGCTGCATCTTTTCGTCTGAGCTTTGCCTTTTAAAGAACGCGTGTAAACTAGACATGGAGTTCTGTGCCAACTGGCTTGCAGGAGAAAACTCTAAAGATATTGATTGGTGACGTCCACCGTTCGAAGTCCCTCCTGCGGTTCTTTCTTGGTCATTACCTCCCCATTCTTCCAGAAGATGTAAAAGGAGATCTTTCGTTCTATGAGCGTTATCATCGCTCCTTCTATATGGCATCTGTCGCCCATTTTCTGAGCCGTTCACTAATTTGTCTATCTTCTCTCGTCGTTTATCGAATTCGCTGAAGAATGTGTTACGTTTCTCTACAGGTTGGTCAGGCACGTCTCTGCTTTGGTTTGTTACCCTTTTTGACCTGAAAGAGGCTGATTTGGCCCACGGCATTTTGCTAGTCATAGGTCTATCTGGTTCTCTATCTGATAAGAATGATGAAGTTATTTTGTGAGTAGATTTTGAAGTGAATAACCTTTTTCCATTATTAGAAACATCCCCATTTGTTACTGATCTAGATATTTTGGTTTCCTTCCTGTATCCGTTTGTCAGCTTCTCCTCTGTAGATTCTTTAGTTTCTGTGATGTTTTTATCTAATTCCTTTACGCTGTTGTTGTTCGTTAAATCCGTGTTCATTGTAGACAACATGAAAAGGTGATCTGATAGCTTTTTGATTTCCTCTGCCAAGTTTTTTCTGACGTAAACATCATGCCTCTTATGCAAGAAACAGCTACTGTCTGATGCTCTTCTCTCAACGGGATGCGATCTTGGTGGCAAGATGGTATCTTTTTGAGGAGGTGGGGGCTCTAGATCATCCTCATCAAAAACTCTATCTGGGGAACTGCATAGAGAGCTTCTGGGAGACGGCGAGCAGCCGCCAATGGAAGATCTTTCACAATTGCCGTTCGCTAAGCATGTGATTTCGTGCGCTTCGTTGTCGAAGACGTAGGGAGAGTTCGGATGTTCACTCCACCGTTCGACGAATAACCGAAGATTGTCTTTGGCGACGTCTAGCTCGTGTTTCGGTGACGGTAAAGGTTGTGGGGCTGGCTCTTTCTTGGGTGGAGATCTTCGCTGAAGCCAGCGGTGTCGGAGGCACTCTGTAGCGCTCGGCCGTGACCTGCGACAAAGACCCTCGTTATTTCCACCCCAACACCTTTCAGGATGGGAGTATGGGAGTCTGGATAAAGCTGGGATTGTCATCATTGAAATCTAAGCTATGTTTTTTTGAATGGCTTACGACTTTAATTAAATAGTTCAATGAAAATGAGAGGTCTTTAATGGATAATGGTAAGAAATTAAATTCAATCTAACTCGTGCAAATGTTAGTCACTGGATTCTATCAGTGTTGGACAACGATAACGTAGGGTCTTTATCGTCAGGTGTTTTAAAATAAAGATCTAAACATCGACATGCTTGATTCAGTACGATAGTTGAAACATTCTTGAAATAAATCGGAACCGAACTTCATAATTCCTTTAAACAAAACCGGAAAATGCATACAAAATAAAACTTACTCTTTGTCCTTCACGAGTAGTTTTTGAATGAAGTCCTTTGCGTCTTCGGAGATTTCGTTGAAAGCTTCATCATCAAAGTCGTATTTAGCGACTGTGACATTGGCCATCGTCTCTATGTCTGTCTCACCCATAAACGGTGATAAACCCGATAACCTGAAAAATATGATTGAAGTTCTATAACATTTATTTTTAACCATAATTTTAACATTAGGGGTAATTTAAACAAGGAGGGCTGATCCCAAAATAAATGGGACATAAAGCCAGGAAGAAGAAGAAGTAAAAGAAGATAATTAGATTATTTTCAAAGGCAGTCATTTCCAATCTATTTTCTGATGAGTTAATAAATACTTACAGCACATAGCATATAACTCCAACGGACCACATGTCAGTTCCGTAGCCGATCTGGTCAAAGTTGACCACCTCTGGCGCGACAAACTCTGGCGTGCCGAAAAGCACTTGAAGCTTCTTCTCCGGGTCGTAGAACCGAGCGAGGCCGAAATCGATGATTTTTATCCGGTTGCCGGCTTTTGTGAGGCAGAGGATGTTTTCTGGCTGTGAATATCAAGAATATTTTCATAAAACTTTAATTCTTAAATCATTATACACATAAGGCTTACAAACTAGTAGGTAAGTATGACAGAAGAAATGTATAAAGGCGAGCTTAACCCTAATAAGAGTTTTTCCAGCAAACCTTTGAGGCTAAGGAAAAATAATATTTTTTTTTTTTTTTCTTATTAGTTAGATGGCGTGTGTATCCATTATATAGTACACAATACTTCTAATTAGTTAGAACAAAGACAGACTGATAATTTATAGAGAAATAATACTAGTACTAGTGTACCTACTATACTGCTATAGGTTTTAATTGTGTTAAGTTATGGGTAAAAAAAATGCACAAATTCTAGGTAACTACGTTACTCACATTACATTTTTTGATGTAAAATGAGAGCTATGAAACATAAAAATTGTTTATACATTGTTAAAAACCATAAAACTAGTTAGAAATAAAACAAGCAACAATCAGCGATGTCAGACAATCATAAAACTCCCGCGCATGCTGTTCCGCCATAATGATTTACGAGTTGGATGTGGACCAAGAGAAGGCTTACATAGTTTAGTGCAAAGTAGTTAGTATTGCACCGATAGTGTCTTGATTAATTTCTAGATGTAGAAGTAATTATGTGAATGTGGAAAACAGACCCGATCACTAATAAATATGACAAACGTAATCGTATCGTAACTGCAACGTCGGCAGTCGAGCTGACATTTTAAACGCAATGTGAATCGAATACGCTGCCGTTTTGGTTACACTTTTTTCGGTCACATTGGTTCGTGTCTAGAGCCCAGGTTTTTGATAAATAGGTATGTAGATCATTCCTCACCTTCATATCCAAATGCAGTATATTCTGCCGGTGTACGAACTCGATACCCTCGCATATCTGACGCATGAACACCGTGCATGCCCTCTCTGTTAACACGAAGTCTTCGTCTATGACACGCTCGAATAGCTCTCCGCCTGTTATCCTGAAAAGTTACAAAAGTTATATAAATAAATTTGTTGAAAAATAAAAAGAAATAACGAAATATAGTTGCCCCAAACGTAGCCTTATTCCAGCCCTGGATAAGATAGATAAATAAAGACAAATATTTAAATACTCATTGACATTTGACAGATGCCCATATGTGTGTGATGTACTGTCAAAATACCAATGTAACGATTTAGTAAATATATGTTGCTGTCAATTTAAAATTAAACTATCAACAAGTTAAAAAAATATGTTATAAAATTGCGCGAAAAACACGCAATAAGGAAACGTTGCCAAAATGTTTGTTGCCGATCAAAATAATGAGCTTCGACACATGGAGACGGCTGTTGGCGCCAAAATAAACTAACTAGGGGCGACGAAACGGCAAGGTCGATCTCGGCCGTTTTTAAAAGCTTTGTTATTTTTTAACTTGCACATTTTGTAGGTTGTTTTACAGATTGCAACCAGCTCGCTAGGTATTTAATGAACATGTCGTGATGATCTAAGTGAACATGGCATGATGGACCGCAGCCGTTTTAAATGATGACCATCATGTAAAAGCCATCGACATTATTATTGATTCAGTCCGGTTCGGTTCGCTAAAGGAATTTTAATGTCGCTTCACGATCACTTGCTGGGCTGTCAGTTATTAACTTTATAATTTGGAATTTAAAACAAAGTAGTGTCATTACTGAGCAATGCATCTTATTTAACGTAACATCTGACAATTTTCAGCAGGGTAGTATTCAGGATGACCGTAGGGGGTAAGTAAAATGAGAGCTGTAGATAAGTTTACGAAACAAGATATAATATCTTAAATTCAACAAGTTTTATTAAATAAACACACAAGTATCACTTTCAAATCGTGTTTAACTTAAAAAAAAACAAAAGATCATACTAGTTTTGACTTGTTGAAAACGTAATCAGAATTAATCGCCCCTCGTCGCTAAAAACAGCTTCATTTAACTAATTAGACATCCAGAATTCTTTATAGTAAATACCGACGTATTTAACGACAAAGAAATGCCTGCCTTGACCTATTATTCTAAATACTATACGAAAGCGAGAATAAACGTAATACTTCAGCTATCTGAAACGAAACTCTGTACGTACTTAAAGAAATACTGTGAGATCAGTTTCTTTTTGTATTTATATCTGCAATCAGTTTTCAGACTATAAGCAGGTTTGGTGATAGCAGTCTGGCTTCTAGGATATGATATCCAGTGAGAACTTTTCCCTTTCTATAATATCATTTCCAATCCAGGTCAATATGTTGTCTTCGAAGCCTCTTAGGGTATTTCATGTCAGGATGACTACCAAATAAGTGTAATTCTGATTTAAATAATAAAAATAGGCAAATATTTTGATGACTTAAAAGTATTCTGACGGTGTTTGTGTTTGTTTACTAAACTTCATCCTACGGCAGAGAAACGTCATGTTTTCGTTATAATTTATATTTAGAATGCTTGAATGAAGCTCCCAGTAGCGCGTCAACAGTTCTTCAAAGCTCCATGACGCCATTCCCCCAAAGACTGGATAAAATTTTATGCGATGAAAAATACTTTTTGACGCAGACATTCCACTGAGTGACGAGGGCAGGTGTGTAAATAGTAGGAGCAGGTGTTTTCTTTGTTTGCAGAACTTGAACAGTCCTCAAAATTTCTGGTCGTGGTTTGACCCCGATAACAGCGATATTCCAGTCTTAGGTCTGCCTTTCTTAGGTTTTTACTTATTTATAACTCTGATTAAAACATCAAACAGTTGTAAACTTTAATATCTTTCAGATCTTAAACGATGAGATACTTCAACACGTCTGATGGCATTTTAACAACACATTGAGCAAATATGTTCGCTCGCAGTGTGAACCCAGACGGCGATCAATCATAGATGACGTCATTTTAAATTTTATACTGTAATATTTGCAAAGAAAGATTTGTCATGGATTACCGCTAAATATACCGTAGAACATTTCACTAAAAATATTAATTAGAGGTTAAATAATTCGTAAAATATTATAAACGTAAACTTTAACTGTCATTATTATGGGGAATTCCAATGTGCGGTCAAAACATTCTCCTGAGAATAAAATACAGCATGCACTTTCACATTGCCCCACTTCTACATGCCTTCGAAATCCGTTTTAAAAAATAATTTACTTTTAAGCTTTAAATCGAGGCTCCTGTATTTTCGTGTTGTTTGATACTTTGTTTAATTTTAAACGGGGTAACGCAATGGCAAGATTCGATCATAATCTTTGCATTCGTCGCAGAGTAAAGATGGCGACGCACCGTGGCGTCGCGCCAACTATGCGCGGTAATATCTGACGCAGCTTGACGCCACTGATTTTATTTAGCAGACGTTTATCCATTGCCATTTACGGGGGCACTTGACTTTGAGTCGCCTCAATCTTAGATACTATAAAACCGTCATAAGTGGGATGGGTGAGACGATGAAACAAAGAGATATTCATAGTAATTGAAAGGAGAATAACCGCTTAAAAAGGTCGTAATCAGAACGCGAAAAAAGGGCAGAGTGTAAAAAAATTAGAAATATAAAATGAAATCTCAGAGAGTATGAATCACAAGAATTAAAACAAAATTCCTTGCAGTAAAACTTGCGGTAAACCGCAACCCAAAGCGATAAGAAAACCGAGTTATGTTTGATTAACTGTACATTTCTGTATTACTTTCCAAATGATAGGAAAGTAACTTGTGAAGTTGCGAATGTGACTCATCTGTTTTTTACTTTACTTTCACCTTTTTGACATGTCGCTAAACTAATTTAGAAAAGATATCTCCACTCCACTTAATGTTTCACTGTTGAATATTGGTTCGTTGGAGCTTCTTAGTACAGACCAAAAAGTTATGAATGAAAATAAGATAGGATGAATGTATTTATAAAACATCTTAGTGACACAAATAGAGCTGCCTGCGTCATGTCATCAGATAGAGTAACCCGTTACAAAAGTGAAAACTCTATAATGAATGTCCAAAAGGCGTGAACCCACCTGTCCACTAGCCATATTATACTCAAGTATATTTAAATGTCTTTGCTGTCAACGACCCAATTATTAGATACACTTGAATTCTGTATAATTATATACTTTAAAATAATCTTGACTTGTCTTGTTTTTCTTGACTTTCTTGACTTGTCTTTTTTGGATTAAAAGCATATTGAAACAGAATTGAAAGTAAGGCTGATTAGGGAATTAGCAACTGTGTGTGATAGTAAGGTTTTGGTTATCATTAAATAACTAGCTATCCACCTCACGTTTCTAGGTATCCAAAGATCAATGAACACGTCAAAGTAAAGCTAAATAAGGGTTAACGGTATAAATGATCCAGACCTGTCCTTAACCCAGATCTTAAGAGATATTCCAGATTTCAATGATTCAGAATAACAAGATTTGAATGAAGCCAAATTTAGAAGTCCTATTACAGAACAAGTGAATCATTACCACCTACGATTTGAATAAAATCATTACGAAAATACGTGCGTTGGTAAAGTTGAAATGTTTAGAAATAATCTCATATGACGGAAATGTTTTAGAATTGTTTTGTTTGGCGTAATGGTTGAGTGCCGTGTGGTATTCGTTTTCTCTACTATAAATTATGTTTGAGATTGAAAGAAAGGTCAAAGTATATACCTATCTGAAGATATACTGACTAGAGCATTACTTGCAAAGATGTGATAGATCAGTGCGTGTGCGCATTTAACTCACGCCACATGGACATTGCGTTGCGTGAATCATTTTTGCATTTCGTATGCAGTGTGGGCATTGTTGATTTCGTTTCGTAAAAGGATATGTTCCTTTTTCATGATAAATAAAGCCGTTGTCAGTCCATTAAGGTTTGTTTATTAATTAAAAAACACATTTTGAAGTTAACGCGTTGTTTGTTTTTAACTGTTGAAATTTTTGTGAGGTGACTGACTGAACAATACCTTCTTGAAAATAATACTTATATCAAGTATCTACAATACGTTTGTTATTTTGACTGAGTCATCTTTCGATTTTGAGCTTCCATTCCTGAGAATTTGTTATAGATTTGGGTTTACGTCTACTATAATGAGTATTTTGTTTTTTTTCTCGTATCCTAGATTGTGTTTACTTCATCATCATCATGATCATAGGCAGCCTGTATTAACCCACTGCTGGAGATAAGCCTGCTGTATCTACTTATCAATTACATATAATGCTAAATATCAAATACAACAATACTTACAATTCTAGAACGACGCACATATATTTCCCCCACTCGTAAGCGTCGTAGAGTTGGATCAGTCTAGGATGGCGCAGTCTCCTCATCACGTCCACCTCTCTCTCCACGTTACGTCTCTCATCTCTTCGGCTCACGGAGACCAGCTTAGCTGCTAATTCAAGACCTGTGCTCTTCTCTCTGCACAGATAGACAGTGCCGAATTTGCCCCTGAAAAATTTAAGAAATTTAATTGATTTATTCACGCGTCGCAGTTCATTTGGTATTTTAGACTAAGCTTCTCTGCATTCTTCTCTCTCTCTGTTGTAGGTGCAGCTTTGTTTAGCTTGGAACTAGATGGCGTTGTAAACGTTCATAAATATTTTAGTATCCACTTATTTATCATTCTATGTTCGCTCACCTATCTATGACGCCATGTCTTACTTCATTTCAAGTAATTAAGCTGTGACTCACCTGCCGATTTCTGATAGCATTTCATAGTTATCATTAACGTCAGTGTTCCTTTTGATTGTGACATCTCGACAGGGAAATGGCGGTTCGATTTCTGCAACAATATTACATTTTACAATTTAGTTTGCATCGTCTTTTAGCTGCTTTGGAATAGCTTATCTATATCTATACTAATATTATAAAGAGGTAAAGTTTGTGTGTTTGTATATTTGTTAAATTGTAAGGGGTAATCTCGGGATCTACTGAACCGATTTTAATAATTCTTTCACCAATAGAAAGCCACATTATTGCTGAGTGTCATAGGTTATATAAAAAACCGAAAAATAAAAAGGCTTTTACGTGGTAGTCCGTTTTGCAAAAAACGGTCGAATTATACCCAACGAAGTGGGCACGGGTCAGCTAGTTTTATATAATATTTCGATTGTTGTATGATACAATAATCTGTAGTTTTAGCTTATCAGATAACATTATCTCTCATTTCGTGGGCATGAAATTATCTACATTTTAACAAAATATGGATTTGTATGCACCATAGATAAATGAAACAAAAGAACAGAAATATTCGTTTAATCAGAATACTGTTTTATCTATTCAAAATAAACTAATATGAGTTTTAAATGTATTTTTTTTTAATTAGTAGTAAATTTAAACTCGCCTTAAAATATCAGTGGAGAGATCTTACAGTTCAGAAATAAACTACGTTTAAATACTAAGGCCGTTTCTGTTAGCAGTTACAGTAACAAAACTATAGTTTGCGAGCGTAAGTCTCCGCTTTTGTGTCTGTGTCTGTGCCTAACTGACGTTGGACAGGTTTAAGCATTCACTAACTAACGTCATTGCGTTGCATATTGGCATCAGCTCAACGTTGGTGTAAAAGTGCATATTGACATGTTATTTTGGCCCGGCTACTGTTTAGTCTGCTTGTTTCAATCGAGCTCAGCCACATGTTTTGTAGTAATCATTATTTATTTAATGAAGATCATACTACTCGCATTGATAAATTTACTGACTGAAAACATTTTGTTAATCCAAATAGTTTTATTTTTGAAACCTAGTAACTATCTCATGACTGGTTTTCTCAAAACTGAAAATCAACCCTGTCTACTTAGTTAATATACCTACCTATATATACAAGGGCAGTTTTTCAAGCCATTATATCGAAAGGAGCTGTCTGGTATGTCTTGCTTGTAAACAGAACTAAATTGATTTCTATCTAAGCTAAAAATTTAATTAAAGTAGGTAGATAATTGAAACGTGAGTAAATAAAAAAAAACTGAAAAGCGTACAATTGGTGTTTTTATTTTTGTATTTAAATAAATTGTAAATGATAAATATTATAGACAATGATCACAATAAGATCGATGACGAGCCATCGAGGTGGTCGAACGCGCCTCGTGAGGTGCATTCAACCCGTGACTTGACACTCGTCACTAGTTTTGTAAGGTTAATCTAAATCAAGCCTATTGTGTTCCGTCTCCGAAGTTCTATAGTAGCAACACTAGATAGATATCATGACAGACGTCACAGCTCAGTTGGTAGTAGCTCTGCCTTCATGCTGTGTGTCGTGGGTTCGATTCCCACCCAGAGCAAACGTTTGTGTGATGAACATAAATATTTGTTCTGTATCCGAGTGTTTCTATGTATTCTATCTCTATATTCTCTACAAGCTAACGTGAATATTAATTAATTTATTTATCTATAGACATCTATAGACTATAGTATACTATTCTATAATAAAGAGGTAAAGTTTGCTGGAGGGAATATGAACTAAATAATAAAATCATTATGTCTTTCACGTTTACATTTTATCTGTCAGTTATGTTTAAACTATTTTGACAATTAAGTTACCCCTGCATACGTCCTGAGTTCGTCCCTGTACTTTAGTTTATAGATAGGTAACATAAAGGAAGACGTGTCGCCAAGACTAACAGACAAGACACTTCCCACAAATAAATAAAGGAGAAATGTAATAAATCCAGAAATCTACATAATAAATCACAATATTTCCTCCGTAGCACGACGAAGGAAACATTTATTTTCTCTAAGCTTTGCGTTATTTTAATAAGCATACTAAGTAGACACGAGACTTTGTCTGCTATTTTTATATCTCTACTTGAAAATTTCATTTTCATGGACGTTTCATACATTATACATTACATTATCTACCTACTCTATGTAAACTAAATGATTTGAAATGAAATTATTTATTATTATTTTGTTAAGTTTAGTGCTACGGAATTCCTTACATACTTTTTAGAAAACATACATAGTGACACCCAGACAGTTCGACAGCGTTAAAAGCACATATTTTGGTAACTTTATTCAGGTTTCGTAGACCTACGAAAAATCGCATACAAATATCAACTGAGATTTGAAATCTAATGGTTTTGCTCTACATTTACTGCCAGTCAGTAAGTAAATCATACTTTCATATATCATCATATATGTATTTAAATAAAACAAAACGTTTCCATTGTGTTATTTCTATATAAATAGAAGAAGCTATGAATGGCCGGACGGACAGTCGGCCAAAGAACTACGACCTTCATAAAGTGATCTAATGGAGTATACTGACTCGGCACTGTCGTGTGTAATACAACTAAATCTAAAAACATCCGGCCAAAATACCTAATGGTTTGGTGCCAAGTTAAAAAAAAAGACAACTTATAAATGATTTGTTATTTATAACAATCAAGCGAATAATATCCTGCCAACAATATGCTGTAAGATACCTGCATATTTGTAATTTTAATATTTACAGCAGGTAACTAGGTATTACAGAGAGACATAGTCACAGATATCAGTATTTAGATATAATCACATCAATGAAACTTCAATAAATACTGGAATGAATAGCAAAGAAACAATCAATAAAACATCCCTTATGACTCAAAGACAACTTGGTCCCCGATTCAAGGTGATTTTTAAGATCAAGATAAATTGTAGAGACAAGACAGGGAGACACCAATCATCCAGTGCACGCAGTAGACACGTTCTATTATAATCCTGATGGATTCTTGGCCACAAGCGATACGACACGTGCTTCGTGTATTGTTTTAGAAATTTATTTCAGCCGGGAAGCGGTTTGTGCAACTGACAATTTGTTGGTGACTAATTGGATAGTTGTATGATTCACAGGTGAGGCGAGGTCTTAGATCTAATTCAATATTATGTCATTATTTTTGTGAATTATTTTAGCTGTTATCTCCGCTAATTCTCAGTACTCAGTTTATACAAAAGATAATCTCATTAAGACATTAAATATATTAGATTTGTTATTTGGTTTGATTATATTATACCGTATATCTCAAAGTAACGGTACGTAGACGATACCTACATGACTACTAGTGTTCGCCAAATGGAAGACCTACTTGGCGAGATAGAAACCATTAAATTCGAGTTTCAACATTAAATCTATCCAAGTAAAGCCAAGACTATAATCAAATACCGTGTCAGTGAAATTCGCCAGAAGTCATTCAAATTGTGTTCAAATCTTTCGATCACGATGGAGCATTAATGGTAAGACTAGCTGATGTGCTGATGAAGTATAGTGGCACATTGCGTATTCAAGGTCTGCTATAGACAAACTGAGGAAAATATTTGAACATAACAAAAACCAAGACAATAGCGCAAAAATACTTGGCTATTGCATATACCAGTCATAAACCAGAGCGCATGGCTGAACACATGCAATGAACGGATCAATTGATGGCTGCTATTGAGGTTCCTCATATCAATATGCTAGAAGAACAATAGTGTAAGAGTGACCCAAGATAGTAAAGAGAGCTACTGATCCTAAATTACTTGTCGAGGATCCTACCAGAAAGATTTTTTTTTAACGTTACTCAGAAATTAAGAAAGAATTTAATAAAAATTGTATGTGTCTATAATTCTAGGCAAATTGGTGTAATTAAACATAATTTATGCGATACAAACACGCTGCCATTATGGTGTATCTAGGTTATTCGTCTGACATTATTCTAATCTAAGCCTAATCGCAAAGTTCAACGACTCTGTTTTGCATGAAATAAATACCCAATCTAGTTTTTATCAAAAACTACCGTTGAATAAGTTGATACTCGAAAGTCTACGTCTGTCATTATGATATTTTGATGGGTATAAATAACTGTTCAAATACATGACATTTCCTTCGACAGGCGTTGAGTAAAAATAGTCTAAGCCCATAATACATAATATTATAGCTACAGACTATTTTTTACAACACAAAATCATCGTATATGTACCTAACTACAAAACATTATGATTTTCGCTTAAAACTGTCATCGTAGACATGTCTCGACATTCAAGCGAGTCGAAAATAAAGACGAATTCCGCGCCCTTGCCAAAACGTACATTTGTTTATTTTGTTAGTTGACTGGAGAGGCCTACGAGAAAGGATTATCGAGGCTTCTTGTTGTGAGTCAACGACCTTTAAGGTCAGTTTATATTTGGAATGCAAAATCATAAACGGGCTGTCAACCAAACCAACAACGGTTATTTAAAATTGTTGCCCCCTTATTCATCCTTAATACGGTCCTGAGAGAACAAACGAGAATTATTTTTAAAAAATCTTACCTCCAACAGGATCCGTTTCGTCGACGTGGATCATGTCTGGCGATCTGAAATAAAAAAAAATGTGTTAGACGCAGTACATACTTATGTTGTAATGTCATTGCTCTACACTACAATATCTCGTTCTTGTAAAAATCTATGTGAGGCAGTAACTTCTTCAGTCTGATAGAATGATAAATAAAATAAGATAAATAAATAAAAGTAATGTAACATCCTTCAGTGTTTTAGGTCAGCTGCTGAAATCTCTGACCTTGCCCTGATTCGCATCAATCATGAAACCATTACGTATGAGTTACAAAAACGTTTGGTTTTACGAGTATGGTGGTAGGTAGTAAGCTAGGTAGGTAGCGTGTTTATAGGTTATGTTTATTCCTTTCTGATGTTTGTTATTTGTTTATTGTTGGGAACCTACAGATTGCAATAAAATTCAGGTGGATTATTTTTTTATCATAGATCAATAAATACTAGAGTAGACTCTACAATGAGACTCAAAAAAATATTCTCATACTCTCCCGTCTTCTTTAAATAGGTCTTCGCTTACTAGTTCGCTTATATTTATACGGTCTATCTTATAAAAAGTTAGCGCAGACTTGAAGTATTGATTACCATACGTAATGATGACATAAAGTCAACGCTAACTTTTTATAAGATAGGGGGTTAATCTCTAGCTATTGTACCCTATACTTATGGAAACACTTTATCGTAATCCTAAGCATACCTACTTTTTTAAAATTTAAAGTGTAAACCCATGTTGGGTACCTAATTAAAAAAAAAATATGGCGCCACTGGGAGTTATCTCAAAAATTATCAGTCCATTTGTATGAAAGGCTTCGTGACCTTAGATCACGTTTGAAACTCAAAAGTAGACGTGGCTAGTCTAGTTTAGAAAAAAAAACGCGTCGACTCAACCTTGTCTGTTTATTTGCCGGTAAAAATCGCCTTGCATTCTAAATAAGTCGTCCAACTATTCATAATGGTCTAGGAACGTAACCTATACATATATTTATTAACCTATATACCTATATGTTGTTCAAAGTGTCTGGTATATCACGATTAATAAATCTTTGTAAAATATATTCTATTGCAACAACAATAAGCATTAATTTCATTTGAATTAAATTAAATTGCCATGTGGCTTTCGAGATACAAGGTGAAATTCTTTCGTGTGATACCAATATGGCGAAATATTTATTCAAAATGCATAATTTGCTGCAGGCGGTTTATATATTTACAAATCTAGGTGTCTAGGTCACTCATACAAAATGCACACACACACTTGAGTCCACACTCCCCTTATCACAGTGATGATTTTAGTGACACTTTTAGTGATTAAAATCGAAAAAAGACGTGTGGCACTCGGGGACTGCTGCGGTAAAGCATTGCGCTGGATTACGCATGCGCAGTGTTAGGTTATTTTCGTTAGGTTATTTTGTTACGGAATTTCTGGATTCGGTCTTCACGCTCAAGGCCCGCGACAAAAACTATGCCATAGCTTAAAAACAAAATTGGGTAGAGTTTTTGCATACCTATTTTAGGCCGATATCTCACTCATTTAGGTGTGATGGTGTGAAGCAATTGAGTTCCAAGTCATCTTCGTATTTTTTGTTTCTAAAGTGCACTTACATTTGACGCTTCATCTTCATAAATACTGGTAACGGGGCCATTTTCATAAAAACATTGCAAGTCTTTGTTAACTATTCAAAGCAATCAGTATATTCAGTACAATGCACTTATGAATTCTAAGCAACACATCAGAAAATTGGAATTGTAATTGAGAACGCACTGAAATTGTTTTCCGTGAATTATGCGTAAATTGGAACGCAACAATCTTATTTTCATAGAGTACGTGTAAGTTTAGCAAAGCACTGTGTCACTGTACCTACCAAATAGCTGGTAGAACGGTTTGAAATTTTGAAAAATATATTTCTCAATATACTTACATATGTTTTTTTTTATAAAATATTTGGATTTGCCTTGAAATTATTATTAACACTTATGTTAGAGTTGGTATGTGATTTCTGAATGACCAACACAGATCAAGGAAGTGACTCTATGTGACTGAATCGGTTCGATTGTTTCGATCGAAGATTCGACGAGACAAAGTTGGCACGGCTGTGCCACGACGTCAATCATTCGGGACTTCTACGTCACAACGTCTATCATATACATAACCAAGTATCTATACACCTGCTTATGTGATGGGTATCTATGCAAATAGTTTAGTTTACTATTGTTTGTATGTGGTCGTCCGGTGTACGTGCATTCCATGACGTAAGAGACAAATATGAATATTCATTGAACTTCTAAGATGCGTAGATACAAACATTAATTTAACATACGATTGGTTTATACTTTATACCGAGTGACTGTAAAATTCAAACAACAAAAAGGCTCTAGTTTTTGCTGGAACGCAGCAAGGAGGTTTTATTCCACTGTAAAAGAGGTTGGCATTCATGAATCACCCGCCAAACAGGTTGCCTCGTTTTCTTTTTATTCTTTTCAAAAGCCAAAATGTTTGTCACAAAACTCAGAGACCCGCTTGATAGGAGAATGTTTATGCCAGTTCAACGACCTGAATACGCTTTCCAAACTCGTTCTTTCGATAAAGTAACATGGTGTTACACTTTATACGAGATAGGTTTTATTGTTGACACTTCAACAATGGCCGGCCAGTCATGCCCTGTTCCATTTAAGGAACACGAGCGGAATAATTAGAGGTTGCATGCAGCTAGTGAGACCAATGCAGATTTGTAAGTTCTTCGAAAACAAACTACGTTGTACGATGGCACGTGAGACTGATTGGTAAATATGCAAAACTATCGAGATGTTGGTCTTGTATTGTATAAGTGTATGCGCTGTAGCCTTTTTAACTACCCTATACCTCTACACATTATTTACTGTGGATTTACAGCGATATGATGATGGTCTGGTGTTGGTAGATGTTCGTATTTAAAATTAAATGTCATATATCGCCAGTCATATCTCCGGATTTCACTAAGCCGTTATTTATAATCAAAGTTTGTCAGCTTTTTCATTGCAAACTCTGGTCTGGCACAATCACTAAATTAAAAAAAAAGAAAAAGCTCCTCGATTTTTGCATTTCGAATCCGGATCAATCCCGAATTCAAATTCACGTCAAAACGTTCCAAGCGACGCAGAGTTATAGAACCGTTTGGAGCCAAATATCCTGGTCAATATGGCAGTGAGTGAGGTACTCGAATGCTCAAGATGCCGGGAACATGACTCATGGAGTATTGAACCGCGGCTGTCGAGTGATGCGATTGCTTACGGGATACGGGATTACGTTTTGGTTCCAGACACACTACCTTTACCTGTTTGTTTGTGTTGTAACAAAATGGAGGAATCTACGCTGAAGGTGAGCGTTTATTTTTTTTAGTTACAGATTGATTGTGTAAAATAATCAAACAGTTAAAGGCCATGCCTTGTTTGTTAGTTTTAGAGTACCTACTGATAAATACTTACGATATAAATTGGTTCACATACTAAAATCTTTCCATTCTTTAATTTATCTTTAACTAGATGGCGTTGTGTAAAATTTCCATGATTATTTATTTATATATACTCGTAAAATTAATATTTACAGTCGTCTTACTACTTACGTTAGACGTTTATTATATTTTTATTGGTATACCAAGGTTTTAAAACGAATATCGCCATATTATCTAACTATCAATAAAATTTTCACACAACTTTCCCAACCTATGTGATGTCATGGCTTATTTGAATTTATAATATTTCGCATTATCTGTGATGTGTATTTCCTCATTCCAAAATATTGCCCAGCCCTAAAAATGTTCTCATATGTATTTTATTAAATACAGTTTTTTTTTCAGTTCCATCTCAGTCTAATTTATGGTAAACATATTTTTTTTATAATAAAAGGAGATCTATAGGTACTTAGCAGTGAGTGTCAGCGGGCTGAAATGATGATGATGATGATATTTTTTTTTATTGAAAATATGATTATTTAGACTTATTCCTACTTAGGTATTCTATGTACCTATGTATTTAAAAAATATATCTATTTAGGTTTTTTTTTTTAAATCTACGTGTTCCTTTTAGTGCAAGATTTGCTTAGTTTGGGACTATAGTGCAAGTGAAATGTCCGTGATTTTTTTTTTTTATACGTAAGTATACATCAACGGATGTCCTTTTGAAACATCCGATGCCCTAAGAAACTGTGACGTCATTTCTCACTTTCTTCATTTTACGCACGTCGTTAGCATATAAATATAATATAACGACATTAATATACATCGTGTAACAAAATACTTCTGTGAGACTGTTAATACCAACATGTATGTTGAGTAAAGTTTAAGAGGTGTTTAACAAATCGAGATTTATTGTTACGCCGTTACACTTTAAAGGCTGATTTACACGTATTAAGTTGCCAAGTCTTAACTAAATTGTAACTAAATTTCAAGCGACTTAATTTTAAGTAACCGTTTACACGTAAAAATACTAAATAACTAGTTAAACTCATTTATTCGCTCAAGATGGACGACCACAGAACAAATACACCCCTAGCGGACGACCAACATCAACAGTGCATTATGCTTTTCACTTAAATTTAACTAAATGTTGCCTGTCCAAACGTGTCAAGTGATTAGCCACGCCCACCAACTAAACCGAAAAATAGACAAAATTCTATTCTACCTTGTTTAGTTGCAACTAATTTTTAACTTGCAACTTCTTACTAAATTCACTGTTTACACGGATTAAGTCACTTAAAATAAAGTTAAAATGTAGTAAATTTCTAGACAACTTGATACGTGTAAATCAGCCATAAGGTTAAGTGCCTCTTTAGTTCGCGTATAACCTAATCCACGGTTTGCAAAGCAGATGTTTTCATACTAGATCTGTCATTTAAGCCCGAGCTGATGGAGGTCAGAAGATTTACACTCGAGGTCAGTCTCCGATCTATTTTCATAAAGTGGTCGCAAAAAACAGGGAGAGATAAATTTCAATAGTGTGGTTAGCATCAAACGAATGAAAACACGGAAACTGCGAGTCAGTCAGATAGTTTTGTATTTCATTTTCCACGTAGGTATTTATTTTTTATTTGCGTTTCGAAACTATTGGATCAATTTGTTTTTGTGTCTAGGTGTGAGAATGATTTCCTATTCCACTTACGCTAGTCGAACCTAGTTCAATGTTGTGATCAATTGACACGCAAGAAGAAGTCTACTTCTTCTTCTTACATGTCAATGGGTAAACCACAACAGATCAATGGGAAAACCTTGTAACTTCAAGTTACGTTACTAAGTTTTATTCGAACTTTGAAGTTACAATGTTGCACCTGAACAAAGTTTGACCTCATCAGCGCCACAAACGAAGGAATAGAAGAAGTCTACTGATTTATATTAACAGAGCCCGTAGTCCGAAGGTGCATTTTAGAACTCCCTACTCTCGAGCCGACAGTCATCTCTCGGATAGCATAGCCATACAAAAATGTATGGATATGGACATCCAAGAGACGACTGTCGGCTCGAGAGTAGGGCGTTTTAAAATGCGTCTTCGGACTAAGGGCTCAGATCCTATCACATATCAGTGCGAATAGACACCGGTTGCGGTCGGTTCCGCGCAGATGTTCAGCAGAAAAGCTTAGTTGTTTATAAGAGTCTATTTTTAGATCGTTCAAGTTAGTGACCTAAACTGGGGCATTATTCTCTATTGTATTGCTAACCACGCGCGTTACTTGGCTTAGGCAAGACAAGAGCGTGTAATCTGAAAAAACTGTATGGCGTAAGCCTTAGTTGTTATTCCCCACCGCGACACGTTACGTTTTGGCCACAATTTGAACTGTCAACTAATCGGGCCGACGTCTGCCGTGTTATGAAAACTATTCGTTTCAAAACGTGTCATGCGCGATTCGAATAATTTATATACAAATCAATCATTTTTGAAGTTTGCGTTTTGGAACGCGTTGTGACGTAGCACGTTTGGGGAAGGAATCTCCTATGTCATAGAGAATAAGGCCCCTGAAGTAAGAACTAATGAACTTTGACCTCTAGGTTTCATATAGCTTTCGCTAGCGGCTTTTTTTCTGTTCCAATGCAAGAATTATTTAAACAAGTTTCAGTTATTCTTGACACTATCTACCTACAGTATATCCTGTAGACTTTGATGAAAAAATTTCGCGATTTCTTGATTTATTTTACATCGAATTGATTATGACAAATGGTAAGAAAGAATGTAGAGTCATGGATTCGATTTCTCAATATTTATGATTTTTCGTTGTTCAGCTACATAGCACCGAACAGAAACAAGCAAAAAAGTAACACAGCAAGAATATACCCCCAGACAAAAGGTTGTGAAGGTGGAGTCCATTTGAGGGTTGAAAAAGACAGCCACAGTTGTTCATCATGATCAATCTATATCAGTCCACTGCTGAACGTAGGTCTCTCCCAAGACGCACCACTGAGCCCTGAGCCCAGTCTTCGGCTCTTCTCATGTTAGCGCTATACTGTTCCGCAGATTGTCGCTCTATCTCGCCGGAGGGCGTCCTACACTACGCTTGCAGTTTCCTCCACTCCAATGTTTTACAACTACTGTTATAATAAACAAAATACAAAAGAAAGTAGAGCTCCTAATGATATTGAATGTCTTTGTAAGTGTTTGAAAAGGGCATTGTATTGATTTGTCAACATTTGTTTTTCCTTTGTTTATGTTTGGTTAATGTAGATACAATCACATGTTATCAATCAGAGGAATTGAAAACAAGGCTATAAAATATCCGATTAAATAAACATTCAAATAAAAGAGATGGCTGTTTTGATCAGTGCTTAGTCCTGGGTTGCATTTAAAAACTCCCTACTCTCGAGCCGAGAGTCGTCTCTCGGAAATCCATACAAAAATATGAGGATTCCGAGAGACGACTCTCGGCTCGAGAGTAGGGATTTTTAAAATGCAACCTCGGACTAAGCACTCAGTCTTCTTTTTATGGCTTCTGCCCGTCAATACAACAGACAATTCTGCTAATGTCAAGTGTTTGAATATAATTGTCAGTCAAGTCAGTCAATCGTCAAGTCGGTTGTCTTTTGTTTTAATGGAAAAGTGGTAGAGAATTTTCTCTGCAAAGCCTATAGGAACGAGCTCCAACAAATCCCGATATCATTTAAACACTTTTATTTCAACGATTTATACATTATGGTACGACCTCAAGTATTTTTGGTTTAAATTTCACCTAAATTAGACAAGACTAAGAAAAACAGTTAAATTAAAAATGCTATATGTTTTATCAAAAATGACGAACTCGAATCCTTGATCAAAGTCTAAATTGAAGAATACTTAATTACATTTGAAATTACATAGAAATGTCATAAATATTATGTAAGTATTCAAATTTTTGTTTGAAGGTAATTTTTAATTGACAACGCAATCGAAAGTCAATTAAAAGTAAAGCTTCTACTTTGTAGGTACAATAATAAGTTAATTGGTGATATAATACTTTAAACATTATTTTTGTACATAATAGAAGATAACACAGAACAATCTTTATGTTTGGTGGGGATCGAACCTACGACCCACAGCATGGTTGTCCGAGCTAATACCAACTGAGATATTATGATCTCTGTCAAAGTGATGTTAGATCACTTTGACACTGGGTTTTTCCATTCTCTATAGTATTTTTTTTAAATATGCAAAATAATCTCAATTCAGATGTTATTTAATTTTCAGCACAAACCCAAGTAGTGCAGTATTTTTGAAACCTAAATTCGCGCCATAGTTTCGTAATAAATTCGTTTGCACAGTCTGTGTGACTGATGACGTCAGCAAAGTATGGTATGTATGACCATCTGTGGTCTGTGACTGACTATGTTATTGACAAGCTGCTTCTTCTGACTCCGTTCAGTTTATCTTTTTTTTTTAAATACATCAGATTGTGACTACTATTTTATTAAAAAGCTGCATCGTCCCACTGCGTTCAGCAAAGTTTTTTTTAAAACTCTAATCAGAATATCACTAATACTAAGATCTTCGTCTTCTTGTTATAACACTATATTGTGATAAGATAACAATATTAAACATTATTATTTTGACGACCGATGTGGCGCGGCGGGCGAAGGTCCGCCTGCGACGCGGAGGTTGCGGCTTCGATTCCCGCCTTGGGATAAATGTTTGTACGATCTGCAAATGTTTATTCCGGGTGTTTTGGGTATTTTATATATGTATGATAAAAAGTAT
Source organism: Ecliptopera silaceata (assembly GCA_932527185.1). NCBI lineage: Eukaryota > Metazoa > Arthropoda > Insecta > Lepidoptera > Geometridae > Ecliptopera > Ecliptopera silaceata. The sequence continues at coordinate 6,565,642 of OW052211.1, forward strand.
ATATCTATGTATTGTATCAAGTACCCATAACACAAGCTCTGCTTAGCTTGGGGCTAGATAATGTGTGGATTGTCCAGCACTATTTATTTTAACAATACATTGTGTTTTAATACAAGTACCTACCTACCATAGTAATGCAAGTACCTACTAGAATAGGGTTGCCATAAGTGTGGGGACTCAGACGGGGACATTTAAAGAAAAACTTTTAAAGGTAGAAAAAAGGAGCTTTTATTACAACAATAGGTATTAATCAACATTAACCAAAGTATTAAGTATCTGTCAACATTTTTTAATTAGCACACGTTCCCCCTTAGTCTTACTAATAATGGTTGTATAGCGGTGGTATAGCTATACAATCTTTTGACCTTATCTGTCATTGTGACATTTGAATTTGACAGATAAGGACAAAACATTGTATAGCTATACCGCCACTATACAACCATTATTAGTAAGGGGGTATGTAATCAACAAACATAAAATTATCACAATGTTATTTTTTTAATAAACACAAAATATAATCAACAACAAAATAAATATAACATTCTCAACTATGCATGGCATTGTTATTTTTTAAATTAACACAAAATATAATCATCAAATATTATATCCTCGTTTATGCATGGCATTTTTTTTTATTAGTACAAAATATAATAAATTAATCAACAAATATAAAATCCAGCGGTTAGGAAGCTTCTTAGTCTAATTGTTGCCACTTTTGTGGGCCCATTCATACTTGTCAGATGTTCCCGCTTTACGGAGCAACTCATTTTGGGACTTCACGTACTTGTAAAACTCAATGCATGTCATCTTGTAGTTGTATATGCACTGAATTATACTCTCAACTGTCCCCACAGCGAGCTGGTTCCTCTCTTTAGTCCACTGCGAGGTTATCAATGAAAATACCCGCTCCACATGTGCATTATGGCCAGGGATTGCAAAGAGATATTGGCATACTTTGAGTAAATTAGTTTTTCTTTCTCTTTCCTCTGTCATTTGAAAAAAAAAATCCATCTATCTTGTACGTTTTTACATTTCCATTCATCAGACATTTCAGTTTGTAGGAACGATTGTAAGTACATAAATTCCTCATACATTGAATCACTAATTTGTATAGATTTCTCGTTTAAATAACTTGTAATTTCTTCAATTTTGCCACTGTGGAATCTCGTTCAACATCATCTCAATCAATCAAAAATCTCGAATTTTTTCATAGGCTCAGACCACTGTTCGAGATATTCAATAGCAGCGTGGAAATAATCACTTGTGTCTTTGTCAAATGTCTCTGTTAGCTGTGCACCAAGAGTACCTCAATTAAAAATTTTCACTAACATTTGACGCATGCGCAATGGCTTAAAAGCGTAGCACAGCCGGCAATCGCTATCCTCTTCTGACAAATGATGTTACGCGCTAACTCTCTTTCACTCTACCTTAGATATTTATAATTTTTAAAAGCCAGCACCCCTTATTTGCGACTAGATTTAATTAGGCACCCATATATGGTAATAAATAGAAAAAAATTAGCTTTAATTTGATGTATAATTTATAAATAAACGTTATGAACGTATAAATGTATCGAAATCAGACCTGTTTACACCTGGCTGCAAAGAGGTGCGGCCAAGTGCGCAACGGCAGCCGTGATTTTTTTGAATCTTCATATAAATTGCCATGATGTAGACGTTATTTTATTTAAAAAACAAGTGAACGAAATGTTTTCCCAGAAACCAATTAAAAATAATTTAATTAAACATACATGCGGCCAAATTTTGCTAGGCACCCTGATAAATATATATTCTAATTATAAATATACATAAAAAATCGGTTTTAAGCAAAAAACAGATGAGCGAAGTCATCCTGCAGCCGGATCTTAGGCTATGATGTAAATTCGTGAAACGTGAACGGACAAGACTAACGGCCAGTTTCTGGAAATCCAAATCACGATTGATCCGAGTTTGACACATAGTAATTATTTGATTTTTTCGTTGATCATCGTTCGAGAAACCGGCCGTAAGTGTCAGCGCTTACGTCGTTCTATCAACGTACGATTAGCCTCATTAGCCTAGCTAGTTAGTCGCGTTTATTTCTACGTAGGTATATTACTGTTTACCAAGTCCAGCCCTCTATTAAATAACTATGATTTTTAAACGGGGACAAATTGCTTATCGGCCGGGACGCCAGGACACCATGCTTCAAACGGGGACATGTCCCGGCGTACGGGGACGTATGGCAACCCTATACTAGAATGAACTAATTGTTACTCAGTATTTGAGGTGTTTCTCACGGCTTAAAATAAACTGGTACCTCATACTTTAGCACAAAAACTTTACTTGAGGAAATAATATAATTTGTTAGAATATAATATGACGCCTTCCGAAAATATGGAGCGACGATCTGCGGAATGTAGCGCTAACACAACATGAGAAGAGCCGAAGACCGGGCTCAGTGGCGCGTCTTGGGAGAGACCTACGTCCAGCAGTGGACTGATATAATATTATGACTATGCTATGTATAATTATTTAATTTCTAGAAACTGTATTAATTAATGTAATTGGTGTAAACCGTATTAATTGATTAAATAAATAAATAAAGGAGTGAATACTAATGCCATGATCACACGTACCGAGTAAACCGGCGAGACAGTGACGTATTTGAGATACACTGCGCGTCGACATCAGTTTAACTGTTGAACGTTGCAGCGTTAGCGCGCAGTGTATCTTAAATACGTCACTGTCTCGCCGGTTTACTCGGTACCTACGTGTGATCAAGGCATAAGATGACGGATGATAGATAGCGGAAAATGGAAGAAAATAACATATTGTGCCGACCCCACCTAGTGGGATAAGGGCAGGAAGAAGAAGAGGTGATGATGCTAGAAAACATTTTTCACAGTAAATTTTCTTTCGAGCATGAAAATGACATTTTTTCAAAGTAAATTGTTGATACGAAATTACATTTATAATAACAGACGTATATTTTTTGCATTGAGCTGTATGAATTAATCAACATTTACAATCTAATCTATACAATGCATTAATTCCCGCGAATTTCCGAATGAAGAATAGATTGATATCGGTGTGATTTTATTTCAATAACTACTAGTTTTTCTCAAGTTACGATTATTTCAAAAATCGTAAATAAATACTTTCGATAATAATAAATATTCACGGACTTTTCACACATCACACTCTAGTTCCAAACTAAGCAATTGTATTATGGGAACTAGATTGCTGATAGAATACTTATATTTCATTTTTTAGTAAATACATAGGTACATAGAATACTTACATAGTGACACCCAGACACTGAACAAATGTTAATGTTCATCACACAAACATTTGCTCTGGGTGGGAATCGAACTCACGACTTTCGATCAGTGATCTATTCTATTATTCTAAAAGATGAAAGATGTGTTTATTTAGATGCAATTCAAAAAATTTGCATACATTTGTTTTTAGTACATTTACAAGTACAAAATTATTGTTTGTACTATGACGTCTTAAAATAATATAATATATAAATAGATAAATAATAGTCTGTTGATTAACTGTGGAAATGGGGTTATAACTTAGGTTAAGATAATGAAAGTTATCTTGCAAGGTCATTTAAATTAATATCGGTAAGATCAAACCACTTAATTAACTTATTTAATTAAATCAGTTCTTTTGGTACACCCTTTACGTGATACGTCCATGATGGATGTGCTTTGCGAGATAATGAATAAAATAATAAATAAATATTCACATCTTATTATTACCCATAAGCTCTGCTTAGCTTGGGGCTAGCGGATGTTGTGTGGATTGTCCAGCATTAATTATTTATTTATTATTTAAACATATCACACTCTAGTCCCAAACTAAGCAAAGCTTGTATTATAGAAACTAGATTGCTGATAGAATACTTTTTTTACACCTTGTATGTTTACTAGGTGTAAAAAAGTATTCTATCAGAAATCTAGTTTCTAGGCAAAGAACGAACATTATTCAAACATTTGTGCTCAGTGAGGATCAAACCCACGACCCACAGCATGGAGCTGTGTGTGACGTAGAGTCAAATTGTTAATGTAATATTGTTAAAATGGCTTCAAAATCCGGATACAAGAAACGTCAATTGACGAGAATCAATATGGGCTGCTTATAATGATGTTGCAAAAATCAGAAACAGAGCCATACACAATAAAAGACGAGAAGCTCACAAGATATGTCCTCAACTTCAGAAATGTAAACTTTATTACGCTATACTGTATAGCGTACTAAAGTTTACATTCCTTTAGCGTAATAAAGTGTATAGCCTATACATCAAATATTGCAAACTAGACCTTAAAAGCCTCCAGCAGTGAGTGAAGTAGGGTTATGATGATGAACGTATCGAGATGGGCCAATCAACGTCTTGGCTTTTTTTAGCTTTGATTTTGTTAATCAATTTATAGAGACAAAGCTCTAGTGGATCTATCGAGTTTTCAGATCCTGATGGTCGTGAGTTTGATTCCTATTGTGAAGAAAAATATGTTTTAATCAGTTTATGTTAAATAATAGTGATTTCGGAAGGTTTTGTGAATTCTTGTGGTCTGACACGTATTTGGTTAATAATTTCACTGTTATACTAATTACATAAATACTTTGAATGGTATAATTGTATACTTTTATGTTTATCACTAGCATGACTATTAGAATAAATACTTTTTGAATTTTAAAAAGTGTAGTCAATAACTTCTAATTGGTGTATATTTGTAACGCTAGATTAGTCATAGTTTTAAAATACTTTTTGTTTTACAGGGAAATATCATATTTAACTGTGCATTACTGTTAGTAGGTAAGTAGTATAACCAGCTCATGAGCAAAAATGAAAGATACGTCGTCGACAGTAATCTTCGATATTTCGTCCGCGTTGCGAAAGTTTAACCCACAATGTCGAACACGGATGCGTTCGCGGACACAGCGTGAACTAAAAAACAACTTATCGTACAAAAACATAAGTTTCGCAATAAAAACAACATGAAAATATACTCACTTTTGTCTTATAACTCCTTTACATCACAAGATACACCATCCAAAAGAATTTCTGACTGAGATTATCACTATGGCACTATACACTAGCACAAAGTTTCGTAACACACTGGACGCAAAAATGCAAAACAAAAGAAAACAATTTTGCTTGATCTAAATTTGAATTTGGATGCGTCAGTATTGCCCGCCGCGAGTGCTGAGTCGCGACTGAGCCAGCGCGAGCGCAGACGACTACGTTTCTAATTTTATCGTGCCAGTAACACGAGATAAAGCCGGTCTTGAGGTTTCTTTTATTTTGTTTTGCAAAATAAAAGTTTACCTTTAAACTTTTGTGCCACCATACACCAACTCTATATTCTACGTTCCTATACAAAAGATACAAACGCGCGTTACTACTTTGATGAAAAATCTTTATCAATCTGTTTTATTTCTTATCAGTTCTTTGTGGTAAAGATATTAGATTAAAAAGTCGGTAGAAGTACCGTTACAAGGCAAACTTGTTTAATACTAGATGTAGTACTAGTAAGATAGGCGGGCGTGTCCGCGGCTTCGTGATATAGGTACTTACGGGGATACAAAATGTAGAGCTGTTGAAACACACTTTGTACTTACTTTGTTGTTTAAACTATGTTCTTAAACAATGTCTGGAAGAGATCGCTTATAGCGATAAGACCGCCCATTGTACGTTTTGTTTGTATTGTCTATCTGTTCTGTTTCTTTTTTCTGATGTACAATAAAGATATTTTCTATTTTTTTCGGTTTTCAGGAAAAAATGTTTTTTTTTGCTTCTCGATATCTCTCGAATCTCGAGGTTAATAGAGTTAAATCAAGAGCATATCTCTTTTCACGTCATTTCTCTGGTTGTCATGGTTTCAGACTTGCCCATCACTTCCCCTCTCAAAAAAGCACTTTGTATAGTGTTGAGTGCCTATGATGCACTATTTGCTTTCCACATTTGCTTATATTTATTAGAACAAGATGTCTCAGTGTTCTAGTAAATAGAAGCAATCTACCTTTTTATGGGTCGATTGTGACCTTGATATTTCATTAGTAACATAACAATATAACAAGGTTCCTACGTTTTAGTCAAACGAAATTTCAAGGTCATTATTCCCCTTATTTTCGTCTTCATGTTTTCATCAAATTTGCCTACGTATTAAACTACATAGATCGTAAATTACTTAGAATCTAAAATCGGAAAAACAAAGTTGGAAATCTTCCTTGACGAACGATTTGACGAAATAATGAGCTGTGTGTCAGTGCGTTAGTCACTCGACCTTGTAGGTCCCTTAGCGATAAGGCAGTACTTTAATAATTACGAATTACTAAATATATTGATATTACATATTTATATTTCTGGGTTGTTTTGACATGAAGGAAGGCGAGACGACCAATGTAAAGTTTAATGGTTTTCCTTTATAAGTAACGGAAAATTTGAGTATTTAATCCTCTACAACTTTAGTTCAAAATGTTATTGAAAATAACGGAAAACTGATATTAGTTGAGATATTTTAAATATGTAGGTACTCCTGTCAAGTGAATCAGATTTCCTGTTTCCTCTATCCTGCCTTTCATACCTACTGTACTTTACAGCGCATGATACAATTATCATCACAAAGAATCAAATAAGCATCCATCGTAGGCTGGTGAAGCTATACGAGGCCATTAAAACCTCATTCGCGCTACTGCGTAGGATCACCAAAAAGGTTGCATCGTGTGCGCAAGCGTGAACTGCGTTGCTATGGTAACGATATCAAAACAAACAGTTCTGTCTTTCTTCTGTCAAACCTCTGTTCGCGTGTAAAGCTAAAAATCGCAATGGATTTGAAAATAATGGATAAAATGCGACTCCTGAAAATTGATACAGAGCTGCGTCCACAAATCAAGATGAAACCTATGAGCCGTTACTACTTTGTCACATCCACCAACCCTGGAGAACAGTTCTTCGTCTTCGCATCCACAGCGGCCTGGCTCATCAGAAAAACTGGCAAGGACTTCGACCAACCGAACGAAGAAGACGACCCTACCTCTATCATAGCTTCAATCATAGACGTGCTTAGAGAAAAAGATGTAGCGATCGATTTCTCATCCCATAAACTCAAACAAGGCTTCGGAGACCAAGTCTGCTACATCCTCAATGTCCTCGCTGATGAGGCATTGAAGACAGAAAACTTTGAATGGCAGAAACCCATAGTAGACATCCCGGAAACAGAAGAAACAGCTGAAGACGTCGACCAGGTCGAAGACGAAACGGAGATCATCCTGGACAAAGTCGAGGAAGAAATGGCGATATACTCCGAAGAGTCTGAAGGAGAGTATGCAGAGGAAAATGAACCTACTCCTGTAACAAGCAAGGTTCACGATTGGGAAGCTTGGAAGTTGGAACTCGAACGTGTGGCCCCAGCACTGAGGCTAAAGATATCAGCTGATGGTAGAGACTGGAGGGCCAGGCACTCCCAAATGAGGACATACAGAGACGAATTATTTGACAGATATAAAACAACAGGAGCACAGCTAAACAAGCTTCACAGTAGCATAAGTTCTGTGTTAGACAAAGTTGCTGCTAGAGAGAATATTTTGAACGAACAATTCGGTCCTATAGTCCAAGAATATGGAGCTTTATTAGACGAGTTGAACAAAGTGACGAATGAATACAAAGATGTGAGTGTTGGAGTCACAGAACGTCAAGAAACTCTCAACGAGCTGACAACTAAACTGGAAAATATAAAGCAGAGAACAGAGACGAAAGGCTCCTCTATGAACGACAATTCTCCGCTGGTGACGGCAAAAAAGGCAGTTGCCACTCTAAAAAAGGACATTCAGGACTTAGATTTCCAGATCATAGTTCTTATGTGGTTGATAACTACGAAGGAAAACCCTAATAGTAATAACTTTCTTACTAATACTGAGGCTAGGACGATTAGTACCGAAGCTTATTAATTAGTTAGCCAAAACAAAGGACAGACACGTAAACATATTTTGTTCTTGGTGGGGATCGAACCCACGAGCGGCGTAAGGACTGTGACGCCTGTAAAAGGATATTAATTCTATTAGCAATTTTCGCACACACTTTGTATGAAAGTCTGGTGACGTCATTACTTAAAGATAAGAAAATAAATAAGTAAAAAACTAAAATAAACTGAGTAAATTTTATTATATTTATAACTATAAAATTAAGATAAAATACAATAGTACCTAGAATATGATTTAAACAACATTAGGTGGGCTTGTATAAATAGTTTGATTCGGCTGTTTTCAAATACAACAATTAAAATTACAGTAAAACTTGGTTAAGTGGGACCTGGATAAGTGAGAAACCTCCATAACTGGAACTCATGCTGAGGTCCCAACACTTTGGCACTGAATTACCTCTGTTAGTAGGACGAGGTAAGCCTCTATATCTGGGATTTGTTCTTTCGATTTAACGTCATAGTTACCTCTATAACTGAGACAGCGAGTAAATTTTATATGCATAAACCTCTGTAACTGAGATAACATTGTTTGTTTACTCATTCTTATTTTTTTATCATAATTATTTTATTTAATGATCGCACCTCTATAACTGAAATAACTTGTATTCTCACCTCTATTAATGGAACCCTCTGTAAATGAGACAGGTATTTATTTATACCTGTATATCTGAGACACTGGGTAAGTGGAATACCTCTATAAGTGAAACGACATTGCAGGTCCCTTGATGTCTCACTTAACCAGGTTTCACTGTATTAATTAAAACTGGAATAACAACGTTTACTTAAATAATTAGACAACCATAAGTTTATAGAAAAATAATTATATTTTTACAGAAATTAAAAAAAATAGTCATGGCTTACAAAACATGTTCAACGACTTTTATTTTAACCAAAGTCAAAAATTTACCCAAATTAATTAAATTTATTCAATAAAATCATTTAGAATCGTCTTTCTTAACCTGTGCCTTTGTCCGCTTTTTATTCCGGTATATAACAAAATAGAAAAATAAACTAGACAAAAAGTATCGAATAAATTCTAACAGATTTATGCCACATTTATATTTATAAAAATAAACTATAAATAAATATTGCTAGCTCAAATCTTTGGTTTTACAGGAACATACATATTAATATCCAATATTGCTATAAACAATAACCCCCTATCTTATAAAAAGTTAGCGTTGACTTCAAGTCATCATTACGTATGGTAATCAGTACTTCAAGTCTGCGCTAAGTTTTTATAAGATAGACCGTAAGAATTTTAGCTGTTTCTATACAAAATTACAAATATGAAAATGTACTTAGATTATGTAATTAAACATTGTAAAATTACAATATAATTATTAATTGAGGCTTTAAATAAAGTTACTAGTCACAGCCTATTTATATCTATACTTTATGTATTTATCTAATAAAATTGGGGCAAGATAATTAATACAAGTAACATACTCGGCTTTAATAACATCCCTTAACTAGGAATCGAACCCGCAACCTTTCCATTGATATAGGAATGCTATCAAAATGCATTAAGTGCATTCAACACTTTGATTTAAAAAATAGAAATTTACTAGGTACTGGTTGTAAAAATACAGCTACTAAAATCGAAAGCTATAGATGAATAGGCCTTATATATATATATATAAATATATACATATTATATATAACTTTTTTATTTTATAATTATTTAATACACATGTATACTTAATTAAAAAACTTAAGAGGTGTCAAGGGACACCCGGATGGAACGAAGTTCCTTTCGATTAATTACTAATACATATTTAAAATGTACAAAAAACCTGTATACATTCAACAAAAATAATAGTCGCGACACCACACGGTTCAATGCGAAACTGGCTTGCTTTCTATGAGAGACAGACAGTGAAACACGCGCACGCCGCACGGCTTACAACTATAGCAAAAAGTGTCGTCACCACTTTTGGTCTTAATTTTTTCCGTCTAGCCTCTTTCGCAATACGCGTTATGGAACTTCGTTCCAATAAACCGAGACTGATCGCTTATTATACATTAATTATATAATAACCATTCGATGTGCGAATTTCTTAATTAATATAAAATAATTAATAAAAATAATGAAACATGGTTAATAACTTTGTTTAATTATTTTTATTTATGTATTTGACTAAAATACTCAAAATAATATTAAATGATAAATACTTAATTGTACATTAAAAACAACATACTTAATAAGATAAAAACAAAATGTACAATGACGGTCTTATCGATAAAAGCATATTTTTTTCATCAAAATTAATATTTCCATATCGCAAATGTTTGTGTGATGAACATTAATATTTGTTCTGAGGGAGTTACTACGTATTCAATATATTAAAAAAAAATGTATATATAAGTATTCTATCAGCAATCTAGTTCTTATACTACAAGCTTTGGTTAGTTTGGGGCTAGTGTGGTTCATTTCATTTATTTATTAATTAATTAACAATGTATTTTAAATTATTTTAACTTACAACTAATTAAATATAAATGAGAAAAATTATATAAGAATGATGTGATGTGTTTGTCCATGAATATATATGATATAAGAATGATGTGATATGAATGTGAGTCTTTGTCCATGAATATTTATTTATTGCTCTGACAAGCAGTAGGTTTTATGGATTTCTTTACGTTTTACGTGAAAATAGGTTAAGGTTAGTTAGAGTTATTTTCTGGGCGCACCTGCGATTGTCCTAGGAACACGTCTGCTTTGGCTGCATCTTCGAAAGTTACGTTGTATTTACGTTTCAAATCGTCTATAAACTCTTGTTTTAGGAGGGCTAGGCATCTGTAAAAAAACAAAAAAAAACATTTAACGGCCGGTTTCTGGAAACCCAAATCACGATTGATCCGAGTTTGACACATAGTAATTATTTGTTTTTTTCGTTTGTTCGAGAAACCGGCCGTAAGTATATTATAATTATATTTTTTATAAAAAATATTTAAGATTTCAATCGTCATCTACAAGTTATACTAAAAACACATTTTTAAGGATTACTCAAAATCTACTCAGATTTTGTAGTCAGATTTGAATTTTTTTTTTATGGGACTTGCACAGATATGCACTTATTACTCTATTCACTCGTGCCTTGAAGATACCAAGATTGTTACAGAAGAAATCGTGAAAGCCTCGTCTGCGTAAGCTACCAGTAAAATACCAATCAAACTTAGTTATTTAATTTAAAATTATGTTAAAATAAACAAGTTATTTAATGTAAAATATATAAAAGTTATCGGGAAAGACAACCGGCTACGGCTACCATTTTTAATGAGGGTTTTCTATACTTTTTCTGCCACTAGGCGGCGCTACAATTCGCGTATGTATTTTATCAGTCCAGACAGTTTGGACCTGACGCTAGTCCTGCCATCTCACGGAGAACATTTGAAAAAACCCTCATTGTAATTCTCTAAGTATATATTTTTTGGTTTATTTATTCATAAAATCATTCCTTTATTTTTTTTCAATAATTTATGTTCAGTACCTACGACTCTGTGCTATTTAATAATAATAATAAAATAATAATAATAATAAAAAGATTTATTTTCTCTCAACAATAGGTATAACATCAAATTTGTAAGTACATATTATTTTAGATTGTTATTTACGTTTGTGTTAACCTGATTTGCGAGAGACTGGTGCCTGAGATAGGTTTGAAAAAACCTGTATTACAGGTCACCAGGACTCCGCCCCCCGGGTTGAACTTATAACAAAGGACTTAAGTTAGTTGTTACATGTGCTTATGGTTGATAGTTATTACATTAATTTTTTTTTTTTTTTTTAAATTAATTTAAATTTGACAGATGTTTGGACCTGACGCCTACGAAGCGCCGCCTAGTGGCAGAAAAAGTATAGAAAACCCTCATTGTAACGTATAAAACTTACATGCGGTAGTGTGGATCTGCGCGAAACGCGGAAATATCGCGCGACGGAGCGTGCGGCGTGTGCACAACGAACGCGGCGGGCAGCACCACGGCGCGGTACGCCTGCGCGCGCAGTTCCACGCTGTGAGACACCTGACAACAGTATCACAGTCATATGGTTGTCTGGAAGTAACCGCTTTGGGCGATAGGGGCCTGCGCAGACCGGGACGGCATGGCAAGGGATTTTAATTTGTACTAATGGACATTCAACCGTACTGTTGAACGTGAACGGGAACGGCATGGTTGAATGTCCATTAGTAAAAATTAAAATCCCTTGCCATGCCGTCCCGGTCTGCGCAGGCCTTAATGGTGACATAATCAACGTTACTTTTTATAAGAATTGGGGTTAGTGTTTGTAATTCAATTTATTAGTCCTTAATAATTATTATTTATACAACGCCATCTAGTTCCAAACTAAGCATAACTTACTATGGAAACTAGAAAACTAAAAAAGTTAATTTACATTTTAGTAATGATTCTGTAGTACGTAATCAGTTAGATAATTACCTTATTCCATCCAAAACCGGAGAATCTAGTGTCGTATTTAGGAACTGTTCGATGTACGACTAGATACGGCTCGTAATCTGCCTCCCATTCTACCTGGAAATACAAACTAATCATATCACTAACTAGCTAGCAAGGGCGGATCCAGCTTTGGCGCCAGGGGGGGCACACGATCCAGCTTTTGCGCCAGGGGGGGGGGTCACGATACAGCTTTGGCGCCAGGGGGGGGGGGGGGCACGATACAGCTTTGGCGCCAGGGGGGGCACACGATCCAGCTTTGGCGCCAGGGGGGGGGGTCACGATACAGCTTTGGCGCCAGGGGGGGCACACGATCCAGCTTTGGCGCCAGGGGGGGGGGGTCACGATACAGCTTTGGCGCCAGGGGGGGCACACGATCCAGCTTTGGCGCCAGGGGGGGTCACATAATCGTGGTCACGTCAAAAACGTATAATCATGACCCCCATGACCCCTCCCCCCTGGATCCGCCGTTGCTAGCTGGTGCTCGCGACTTCGTCTTGCTACTCTTATATTTTTGACAATTCGCACAATATCTTTATAAATTATAGCCTATGTGTTATTTTGATGTACTTATAAGCTACAATACTTATTGTAAAGTTTCATTAAAATCCATTCAGTAGTTTTTGCGGGAAGAGGGCGGGAACGCAATAATATTATTTTATTCCCGATCGTCCCACCAGTTGGTCAATCCTTGGGACGATCGGGAATGAACGGAATTACGTTTATTTACCTCATAAGGTTCCTGTGCTGTCCGCCATCTTGTATAATTAGTAGGTCGATGACCCCTCGGCCATTCCCTTACTCTGAAAGGAGCGACGTCTCCCGCCGTATGGGTGGTGGCCAGACGCGACAGTAATGCGGTTTTACTGCGCGGCGGTGACGCGCGGTAACGCTGCGTTTCAAACGCGGCTACTACAAGACACTGAAAATAAATAGACAATTCACACATCGCGCTCTAGTTCCAAACATAGCAAAACTTGCTTGCTTGTAGTATGGGAAATAGTTTGCTAATTGAATACTTATATACATATTTTTATTGTAAATACATACATAGTAACATCTTGACACAGAACAAACATCAGTGCTCATCACACAAATATTTATTCTCGGTGGGTATCGAACCCACGAATCACAGGGTGGCAGGTAGAACTACTACTGAGCTGTGACGATATCCTTACGCTATGCCATCTGTTGGTCTGTTACGTAGACTTCGATGTTTGCTTATCAAACAGTTTGTGGCGCCATCTATATCGCTACATAATCAACTACATCGTAGTCTAAGCAAAAGACCAACAGATGGCAGAGACAAATCCTAGATAGCGCAGACGAAGTTATCACGGAGTTTGAATATAAGTGATAGATTCGATTACTATCCATCAGTTCTCGGACCCCGAGCCAAAGGTCGCTCGGCGTGGAAGATCTTCCCTTTGCGTAGGATATCCTACCTATCTCATAAAGTTAATAAATATAATATCATTAATCGGTTTCGTAGTCTACGAAACCGACCAACAGATGGCGACAAAATCCTAGATCGCGCTTACGAAGTTATCACGGAGTTTGAACATAAGTAATAGAACCGATAACTATCCATCGGTCCTCGGACCCAAAAAAAAAAAAGTTAAATTACCTTTTTCTGTGGATAAGGGTTGATTAACTTGATAGAGTTCCTTAAATGTTCATATAAACCGGACATAGGTACAAAATCTACGTCCATTAGAAACACGTAAGGAGTATTTACGTTCTCCAACGCTACGTTACGTAAATAATTCACGGGGTAGTGCACCTGAAAATAGAACGAAAATAATATATTTTACCTACTGACTTTGGTGGGGATCGAACCCACGACTTAAGCGTCATCTATCGAGATGTTTGTCAAGATTTCTTTTATACTTTACCAAAATACTAACTTTGTTTTGGTGCAACAAGGGAGAAGCAGAGCTTAATCCTAAAAACATTTTCTGACAATTTTGATCGGTGAAGACAAAAAGAGCTTAGTCAATTAAATAAATAAATAATGTTGGACAATTCACACAACATCATCCATCCCCAGAGCTTGTGTTATGGGTACTAGAAGACTGACATACTTAATACAATACATTACATAGATATATATTTTTTTATTATCTAAACTAATATTATAAAGAGGAAAGATTTGATTGTTTGTTTGTTTGTTTGTTTGTTTGTTTGCATCGAATAGGCTCCGAAACTACTGGACCGATTTCAAAAATTGTTTCACTGTTGTGAAGCTACGTTATCTGCGCTGAACATAGGCTATATTATATATTCAAAAAAAATAGGGATCCTTACTAAAACTTCAATTATGTAACCCAAGGTGTATAAAAAATACCTTACATCGCGTGCGCTGCGGAAACTGTTGATGATAGAAAGAAATTATGTACTACAATTTTGTAGAACACATCATCATCCACAAAAAAGTCAGCGACAGCATATGTGTAACTATTATAGATATGTCATAATAAGTGTTTTAATATAAAAAAATATAATTAAAATGACGACGCCAGAAAACGTTCTATATTTGTACTTTGGTATTAATCCTTATGTAAATAAATTACTTTAAAATTAAGATTGCTTAAATACCTTTATATTACTCTTTAAATTATTTGATTCGGACATTCTATTCGAAAGATATCACGAGTTCAAAAATGTAAGTACTAGAAAAAAGTCAGCGGGCGCCGCGCCGCTGCCGGTCACGGGAGTATATGCGGGGGGTTACATAATATAGGGTCTTTATTTTTTATCATTTGGAAAATACATTTATACTGAGTATCATAGGCTATACTATAATGATATTTTTTATATAGGCTACCCGTGCGAAGCCGGGGCGTACTACTAGTACATAAATATGCCTAGAACACCCGGAATAAATATCTGTAGATCGTACAAACATTTATCCCAAGGCGGGATTAATTATAAAGTTTTTTTTATGAGATCTTTAGCATGATTTGTGACTTTATAAATAAAACTACATACATGTTCAAAACCATGATAGTTTCAAACATTAAAATTAACTATTTCTTACCGAATCATGTTTGAACACAAGATGGTATCCAATATTCCGTCTCGCGCTGAGCGTGTCAGACCAATCTTGTATGAAGTTTTCTAACTTTGTCAATTCACAGTCCGATAGGTAAATAGCTGCGCTTAGAGGACCTATAGATATAAACAGTTATTAGAATAGAAATATATAATAAAGATAAAATTTTAAAATGTAGATATCTTTAATTTAATTAATTAAATTACAATTAATTAAAACAGTTTTATAATTAAGTAAGATAATATACAGAACCAATCTCAAAGATTGATACAGGGTTACACAGAAAATTATTGTTTATGTTTGCAAAATAGCTTAAACTAGTAAAAGATATAACAGTTCAGCCGCAATAAAAAAAAACCTAAAAATTTGAATTTCCCGCTATAGTGAGAGGAATTAATTGTGTATTTTATTCCGAATAATTAAATTTATTACCTCACCTTCCCAGTACTTGACGATTCGTTCCAGAAACTGCAGTCGATCCATAGACAATTGTAGAACTAATGTCACGTCGAAATTGTCAGAACTGTCATAACTGTAATCCATGTAGTACAAATGTGTACGTAACTTTATACGTTGGACTGCGCGGAAACTTACACAGAGGTCCGAGTAATTCATCTGGAAAGAAAGATTTAAATATATATAAAAAAATATATAAATACATTTCACATATCACACTCAAGTCCCAAACTAAGCAAAGCTTGTAATATGAGAACTAGATTGCTGATATATTTTTTTTGTAAATACATACTTACATGTAACACCCAGTCCAGAACAAATATTTATGTTCATCAGTTCATCACACAAACATATGCACTCGGCGGGGATCGAACCCACGACCCAAAGCATAGAAGGCAGAGCTACTAGCATATATGTACCATATATAAACCATATTATGTATATACCATGATATGATCGTGGGTTCTATTCCTACCCAGAGCAAAAGTTTGAGTAATGAACATACTTATTTGTTGTGTCTGGGTGTTAATATGTATTCTATGCAATCTACCCCCCATAGTACGCTTCGCTTAGTTTGGGACTACAGTGCGAATACTTATTTATTTAATTTGAATAGTACCTTGTAAGTAACTGGTTCAGTTTGATCACATCTGTGCATTTTCTCTCTCAACAGGTTACCATCCAAGTTGACGTATGACAAATGTGTGTTTTTAAAGAATTCCGCATCGCGAATCCTTATGTTGTACTTGGTTGGAGAGTTCCAATGGATTATCTGTAATTTAAAAGTATTTTTTATCAATTATTTTTTATATATTTATTTATATTTATTATTTTTTATCAATAAGCATTTGTTATATATTTATTTATTTAACATTTATAGACGAGCACCTTTCGCTGATGTGTCTACGTCACACAGTGTTGAAATAGGAGAATAATGTTCACTGTTCATTTAGTCACATTTTTTTGAAAATATATTGTATTGAAAATATCTAACAACTCAGTCCAATGGTTTTAATTTAAGAAAAATTTTGTAAGTAAATATATTATGAAAATAAACATAAGTACTTGAATAAATCCTTTGAAATTGGTAGAGTATTCAAAATGTAGTAAACATTTGAGAATTTTAATTTTGAGATGCTTTTTGTGCCCAGGGCGTGTATAAGCCCTACTTTCCATACTGTGGGTTGTGGGTTCAATTTCAAACAGAAGCAAATATTCGTGTTACTAAAAAGGTGTACATAATTTAACAAAATAGTCCATATAGCACATGCTTTGCTTGGATTGCTTTGTGTGCTCCAATAGTACAAGCTTAGCTTAGTTTGGAACTAGATGGCGTTGTTTGTAACATCCATAAATATTCTTATTAGTTATCTCACCTTTACATTCCCCGTATCTTCACCATAACAGTTCTTTGCTAGTGACTTTGTAGACATTTGTACATTATATTGACAACTTATATTATAAATCAAATGTGGACTTGTCTTTATAAGTGCATTTATAACATCCTGATCAGCTAACGTAACTTGTTTTAAGTTGACCAAGTTGTTGATAATAGCATCGTGCCATAGAGTAGACCAGTCTATGGTTTTACGGATTTTTTCCAGATCTAGAAGCATGACTCCGGTGTTGTAACCTCGGCCTAATGCTGGCCAGCGCTTGGCTTGGTCATCGAAGTACCAGTTGCTTTCATTTTCTACTAAGCCTATGACCTGAAAAAAGAATAGTGCTGTACCTCTACCATGAGTTGTCACAGTAAAATCGCCTGACTTTACTACAGTAGTTACGTCAATATTAATATTACGAATTTTAGTACCCAACTATTCGCTAGAGGCGCTGTACAAATCTTCATACATTTTTTTTACTACAGACGCTAGCGAGTATAGATTGTAAAAACTCATGGTAGAACTGCTGATGTTATAAACTTGGTCAATAAATATCAATGTAACCAACTACTGGGTACCAACTGAGGTGTGACACCTGTCATTTAAACATCATTTCCTGCACCAAAAACAAGGTTCAAGCAATCTTAGCTAGTAGGGTTTTATGCTCACCTGCTGACCAGTCATATTTCTGAACAGCATCCACAATTCAGCAATGTCACACAGAAATGTTAAATCCGAGTCCAGTGCTATCACTTGGGTTAAGCTATTTGGCAGTATATTTGGCAGGAGCAGTTTAGCTAATCCGTAGATGCCGGAGTAATGACTGTTTGGAATCCATCGCACATGGGGTAGCCAGCTCTGAGCATTGTAACAAGTGTATTTTACTGGAATATTAAAAAATCATGGTACTTGGCAGTATATTTGGCAAGAGCAGCTTGGTTAATCTGTAGATGCCGAAGGAATGATTGTTTGATACCCATTGTATGTTGGGTAGCCAACTCTGAGCATTATAGCATGCATGTGTATATCACTGAAATATATAATAATTGACCTGGATTTTATAGCCACTATGTAGAAGAGCTTTATTTGAAAGAGATTATTTATTTGGTATATCTATTATCATAGGTAAATAATTCATTTTTACAGAGATCAAGAAAACCACTCAACCATCATCATTTTTAAAGAACTCAGAATCAAGGTTGGATCTTTACCACATTTTATGGGATTTACCAAAAAAAAACAAATAATCAGCTCAATTTACTCATAATAGGCTTCTACTACTTCTTATCGTGTCGATGCTACAACTGCATTTTGTTGTAGCATCGTTTTGGGAATATAAAATGGCATAATAGTCTTACATTAAAAAAATAAAAATAATAATAGAGTTTTTCTTTTACCATCGGGTAGGTCCCAAGTGTCAAATAATTTAGTAGTAGGATGCTGTGATGCCGCATCCACTATAATATGGAAATGGATCTGATTCTGTCTATGTCGGAGCAGAGATTTCAGCATTGGAGTAATCTGTCGAGTGCATTTGCCCATGCAGACAACGGCTATATGAATTGTCTCACATAATGTGCCCATTGCATCAGGAATCTGCGGATTGGTAAATTATGAATAAGTAAATTATTGGGCAAAATGAATTTGACAACACGGAATTTTTGGTATGAAGAAGTACTTAAAGAATGTCCAGATAACACATATTGTCTAACTATTACTACATTATTTGTAGTTCAATAGGAAAAAAAATCAAGCATGTTATTCTATACAGACTAAAGTAGCTACTAGATCTGTATTTGTGGGTAGCTCAGAGTAGAGGCTACATAACCAATTTGAGTCAGGAATATTGTGGTACTATGGTATCACACTTGTTACAGATATTCAAAACATACAATCAAAGTATACTTACAGATAGAGCCTGTCAGATTTTTACATAATATGTCTTTGTGTGTTTTTCTAATTAAGTTTATTGTACTGTTTGTTTCCCAAAAAAAAAAAAAATACTTACAACCGGTACTCTGTATGTAGTAGCAGAATCTACAGATATCTGGCGCATGGCAGTTTGAGAGATCCTCAGCTGAGTCCTGTATGCTTTGTTTTGAGTCTCCAGAACTGCTATTCTGGATATAAACCACCAATAGTACACCACAGACACGGCCACCCACAAACCCAGAGGTACTCCGAGCCAGGGTCGGAGGAAAATGCACGAAAGTACATTTCTAGGCCTCATATTAGTGAAAGTTTTAATCATGCCTGTTTTATGACCGTGTACGTAATACAGTTAGGTTTTAATAAAGTATTGATGAGAACTATCATTTTCTAGCTAATGTAATTCATTTGTATTAGTTATTGATTGCCCCGCAAGAGGATTATTATTGTTGTTCAAATCATTTTGTTTTTTTATACGTTTTTATCAATAATTAAGAAACATTTTTATTTCGTTTGTATTATTTTGTAATTTGTTTGTATTTGATTGATATTATAAAGCACAGACTTAGACACTAGACAGACTCTAAGATTTGATTGATATGATTTTTCTTTTTTTTTAATAAGCACTTGCCATACATACATTTTAAATATCGGTAACAAATAAAAAGGGAATCAAAAATATTTCCGAGATAACGTTCAAATCATTGTACTAAATAAAGTGCTTTTAATGCTTCGTTTTAAACGATTTATGGGTGAGAGTAAAATTATATGTAATTATTTTATTTTGTATGATCACTTAGCTTATAAATTTATTGTACAGCTGTGTAATAAAAAATTGAATTGAACACTAAAATGTAGGTATCACTAGATTTTGTTATCTTTAGATTTTTTAAATGGCTTCCCTATCAAAGACAAATTTATTTTAAATTTATTTATATCATTCACGTCTAAAGTGCTAGATAAATCGCTACTCGTACTATAATGGCAGCCCAGTTAGTTCATACCATGAGCCAGTTTGACATTATAATGAAACTTCAAAGTCATAGACATTTGACTGAAGAGGCCATTTCAATTCAAAATGAAAAACTTTTTAAATCTTAGCGGGTATTATTAGGATTAGTAAGTCTTAATTAACGTATTTGTTATTTAGTAAATTTTAAAGTAAATCTCTATCATCCTTAGAATTCAAGTGACTCTAGGAGCCAAGGACTGAGGTGCTAGAGTAAGGCCCCTGGGCTGGGGCCTGGTTGTACAAACTTGAAGTTAGATATTGTGTTTCTTGCTGAAACTCAGGAGGTCAGTCTATTATTACTCTCTTTACCTACTAGTTTATGATATTTCTTTGTACCTATTAGATACTCATAATAACAGGTACCTACCAAGAAATATTTTATGTATTTTTGTACTATTATATTATTTAGGTACCAAAATACCTACATATATTTTTATTATATTTCGGGATAAGTTATACCCTGTGTGTGCCCCATATATGTACTTAAATAAAACAACACATTTAAAAATATTTAGTCCGTAAATAGGGCATTTAATTAATAAATTAATTACAAAACTTCAGTATTCAAGCTTAGCTTTTAAATGGGTACCTACCTACTTATAGCAAGTAATTCAAGGAAAGTTTAGTGGGTTATTTTTATTACTTACAAACTTAAAAGGGTTTTACAGGTATAAAGATAGTACACATATTATGGTACGTAAATCAAAGTATTTATCAGCCTACTCGGTAACAATCAGCTTAATTTTTTTCCATAATGGTGGGATTCTTTTCTTAAACTACAAATATGGCTAGTTTATATGCAATCATAATAAGACTCTTCTATAAAACCATTTGGTCATTAGGTCACAGGTACAGCAATTTACGATGTTAAGTCACTAACTAACCACAGATAATAATTATTTACTTACTTCTCCCCCCATTTTTAGGATACTATATTAAGGTTTTATTATCTATGGTCAGGGCTAAAATGTATGGTATATTCTGTAAACTACCTACGAGTTTATTCTAGGCTTAATCCTTTAAAGGTCTCTAGCAGTACCTAATATATTCTAGTTTATTTCTGTCTCTCCTCCCCAACTTCTTGCTTGAGGTGGCTGCGTCGTAGGCTGAGCTGGAGGAATAGGAATTTCAGGGTCACCATACTGGTAACCCTGCTCGTACCCCTGGTTCTCATTATCCACGACTCTGATTGGCTCTGAAGGCTCAGGACTGTCTTCTATATCTTTCTTGTAAGGGATGCTGTCATCATCAGAGTTGATTTTCATCGACTCATCAGGGTCGACTGCGCGTGATCTGAAAAACGTTACAAAATATTATTAGCCGTAGATCTAAGCCAAGAAATATACCAAGACTGTCTTCTTCTTCTTCTTCTTCTTCCTGCCCTTATTCTACTAGGTGGGGTCGGCTATATACCAAGACTGTCTTATTCATTACTAAATTATGAAGAGACTAATTTCATAGAACAGGTACCTACTACCTACACTTTTATGTCAAGATCACACGAATATTAGGCAAGGCAACAGCAAATATTGCCCAACTTTTATCAAGCTACGAGCTCATACTCAATCCAGTCACAGAAAAGGTATTGTGCTGCAGAAGGGAAACTCCGTGCAACGGACAACCATTGTCACATATGCCTTAATATATGTATTTTTTTATTTATTATTATTATGTTTCAAACAAACACACAAACTTATAACACCCCGTCAATTTTGCGTCGGGGATATGTCACACTCTAGTCCCAAACTAAGCAAAGCTTGTACTATGGGAACTAGATTGCTGATAGAATACTTATACATATTTTTTTGTAAGTACGTATATAAGATACATATTAGGTACCACATAAACACAGAACAAATATATGTTCTGGGTGGGAATCGAACCCATGACCCACAGCATGGAAGGCAGATCTATTACCAACTGAGCTGTGACGCCTATCACAACCGTGTTCCCCTCAAACATCAGATTCTTCCATCATACATTCTATTAAATAAACTTACCTGATAGTAGTGAAGTCATTCTCATCCTTCTCGTCCTGTTTCCTCCGCAGCAGGATGCGCCACCCGACGCAGATAAGTACAATCACAATTGGCACCATGATGGCGCTGATGATGCCCCAGGTCGCGCCGAGGGTTCTTGAAGAATACTCCTGCTTGCCTGTTGGTGGAAATGGGGCTTGATAACTGGGAGGTATGTTATTTCATTAATTGTTTTTTGCTCAGAAATCTATACAAAGGACTTGATGCTAAAGCATTCTACCAGCCAACCCAACGTGGTACTAAAGAAAAGTTATGTCAGTCTACACTTTCTTGTAGGTTACGTTATACTGATTGTACTTAATGTTACTTCTGTCTTCTGTGGTCACACCTAGTCCTATGGTATCTGCTAGTTTTAGTCTCCATATCATTCTCTTAGAGCCCTTCAATCCTTCTACTAACCTACTTGTCTAGCAAGTAATTTTCGTCGAGTATCACCTATCCTAAGTGTCATGTTCTATTGCAATTTATCAACGTAGTAACGTTATCAGTCACTATCCACACAACGCTAAACTTATCGCTAAATCAAATAAAAAAATTGATACACTCACCTGTTGTGACCCCAATGTTTTATGCAGTACACTATGATAAGAAAGCAAGTAATAATCTCATAGTTTCAAAATAAAACACATCACAGATCAGAGAAAATTTCTATTCCACAAAAAAGTGGTTGCAACAGTAAAAATCCACAAAAACGTGGAAGCAAAACCGAAAAATATTATTGCTTGCTTTCTTATACTAAAACCGATCATTCATATTGAAAGTTATTTTACCCACGGAACAGAAATTTCCTCTTTTTGCGACGAAAAATTTGTATAATAATTTAATTTGATAAACTTTACAACAATAACAATCATAGACATTTAACAATGGGAAAAATCACTGGACAATACTGTTTTATTTCATAACACAGATAGAAAGTGCAAAAGCTAGCCTAATTTGTGAAACTTACATTACATAAAATCTAGGACAATACTAAGTTTGTTCAGTACTTAAGTCAAGTAACGCTACTTATAGAACCTACTGTCATATAAACAGGCAGTGAAACTATTATACTATATCTATTCCCGGGCATCTATTTAAAGGTGGGGTTTTAAAAATACTTAGGGTTTAAAACCTAAACCATGGTAGACTTACTGCTAAAAGTGGGAACCTCTACATCTGGAGGATCTATTAGTGTCTCCCTAGACTTTCCTCTTACAGGAGGCATAGTAAAGGTCTTAATTTGATCAACAGGAGCGCTTTTAGGACCTTCCGGTAGACCAGGGTTATTGTATGTGCTTCTAGGGCTAATGTCAGAAGTTGGGCTAAGAGGAGGTGAATAGATCTCGGAATAAGTTGGAGAATACGCTGAAGGTATGGGGCTGTATTGGGTCTCATATCTGCTACCGTAAGGGTCTTCCGAACCATCTTTTGATTCTAAGCCAGAATCGCTGGTCAAAGCATGACGCCCGGTCTGGCGGGGCCTGCTGACATACTCAATGTCCTTTGCTGGACGGGTGAGAGTAGAGTCTCGATTGGACCCAGAATCTGACGGAGAAGTTATAGAAAGTAGGTCTTCCTCGGACAGATCCCAAAGCTTTTCAGCGAACTCTACATCAGGAGCATTAGGTAAAGGCTCATTTGTTCTATATGTCTTATCGTAAGCGCGACGTTTTTTCAAACTAGATTTGTCAGACTTGCCAGAATCGCTCTTGCTAGAGTCTGGGTAGTCCACGCCTGAACTGTCGTCTTGTGATTCAGTTGGAATTGCAGGCGCTGCCCTGCCTATCAAAGCTGATCTAACCATAGGGGTTTCTTCTACAGGAGTATCGGGTAATTTAGGTTTAATCTCAGAATCGCTACGCATTGTTGATGATTTTAACGTATCCGTGATATTTCCCATCGATTGTGATCTAAGGTTAAGTCTAGACGCGGATTTAGATCGCGGTATGTCTGCGAATCGGAAGCCTTCTTTGCCTTCCGATCTGGGTTTCTGCCAGCACCAGAACCAGCATAGGCAGATGAGGAGTCCGAGAGGTATAATAACTGCCAATATGATGCCCCAAGTCAAGAACAGTGCACGTTGCGAGTATTCTTGGTTACCTGGATACCAAAAGGTATCAAAGTTAGGAAATATTATACAAATGAAAATACAAAGATGATTTTGAGTAGGTATTAAGTACATAATTTACAATTGGGTGTATGCTGTCGTGCTAGCCCATTAGTTTTTACTGATATACCTAGCCAGGTTTTATATAATAAATAATAAATAAATAATACTGGATAATCCACACAACATCATCTAGCCCCAAGCTAAGCAGAGCTTGTGTTATGGGTACCTACTAGAAGACTGACATACATAATATGTACACACATTACATAGATAGATATTTTTATTATACATATAAAATACCCAGAACACCCGGAATAAATATTTGCAGATCGTACAAACATTTATCCCAAGGCGGGAATCGAACCCGCAACGTTCCGTGTCGCAGGCGGACCTTAGCCCACCGCGCCACATCGGTCGACAATACCAGCTAATGTATGTCTCAGTAAACAATACTAAAACAGATATAAATACTGTATTGTTTAGCCCCGATATAACAATAAAGATTACAGCGATATTATGAATAGAGCTTCGGAAATTTCACTACGTTAACAGTGCACTGTTGGATAAAAGATAGGTACTCACGTAAACACTCGGTGTATCCATAATCGGGTATATTCCACCTGCCGTTGTCCTCACAAACCCTCCGTTTGTCACCAATCAGAATGAAGTCCTGGTTACACTCGAAGTTGACCTAGTAATGGAACATTCACCAAACGTTTAAGGAAATTAATGAATGATTCATAAGGAAAACTCTCATAATAATAACACAGTAAATAAGCAGCTGTTGATGTAGGTATCTCCTGAATTAGTCAGCTAATGACCTGTAAATAATTAAACTAACCCAAACAATTGACCAGTAAATTTTATCCTGTTTATTTAAAACACGACAAACATGGAACACCAAATAAACAACAAATAAAACAAGAGTATTTCAAATGACAATGTAAATCAAAATAAGTGCTAGTACTCACCCTAGTGCCTGGCGTGAAGAAGAAATTACTCTTTCTTCCAAAACGAGGAGTTTCCAGTATACCGCAACTTACAACTCTTCGAGCGTTCTCTTCTTTGATATTAGTCTAAGGCAAAAAAAAACAGTTTAGGGAAGTAATCAAGACATGTAATGATGAATACGACAGTAATGACAATGAGAAGTTTACTCGACACGATAATAATCAAAACGAGAATCAGATGGTAACACTACCTAGTAAAATAAAGAAATTAAATTAATAAAAAATATTACAGGTAAAAGAAGAACTGAGATTACCTCTACGACATCTAAACAAACACTGACTTATCTCGCAACTGTTTGGTAATTCTTAGACCTATAAAAGACCTTGGTAAATGCAGTAATTAAAATACAATGCAATGGACCAAACGCATCTAAAGACATGCGACTGCTTATAGCAGTATTTTTAGAGACTCTCATCATAACCTCTTCTCAAAACACCTTATTACTGAGGTCTATATTCATGAGATTGGAAATGAGTAATGATTAAAGATACGAGTTAAAGTATCTGTGAGAAAATGAATAATTTAGGGGGTTACAACAATAAAACAATGGCATTATTACAAGCCCCTAGAAAAATATTGTGGTGCAAAAAGAGCCAACGGTTTTGGTTATATGGGACAGCTTACCTACCAAGCCTTCACTGTTTTACCAGTGGGGATCTGAAGTTCATGGAGTTAATTAAGATTAAAAACACATAGACTTACTTGCTACTTAGGATGATAAATAGGTCTATTTGAACCGTGGGAAAACCACGTTTGCTAGCAGTAAATTAATGAAATTTTGACAGATAATCATTTTTTAACTATGCAGTTATAAAAATACTCATGGCATGAATCGTTTGTAATGTCTGCATGAATCATGCGCTGCTGACTCATCTCAGTTATATCCAAAGTCAGAGATTTGTCAAAGGTTTCCAAAACCGGAACACTAAGGTGTTTTGAAGTATCCACTGAAAAACATCGCAATAAAAATACAGGTACTTACAATAGAGGCCAGATAATTCTTTGTAAACTCAGCCATATCCCGATTCAGCGTCATTCCATAATCGTATCGACATTGGTAGGAATCTTGACAAATCTCTATAGCTCTTGCTACATCATACGACCGGTTTACTGGTAGGAAGTCCACCGGTTCTCGTATGAAATTCGGTATGAATTGATTGTCGTTGTAATAGGAGGCTGTTCGACCGTACTCTCGAGTGAATAATGCCACTCCTATATCTTTCTGCTCTCGATCGGTAAGTTGCCCTAGAAGAATGAGTAACGTTTAAAAAGATGCTGGGTACGGTGGTGGTGGTACAGATTTGATATTAAAACGTGGTTGCATTTGCTGCATTAATATTGTTAAAATTCTGACTGGGCTTAACTTTTGCTTTATAAATCATGCATAAAAGAGGCAGCATGAGCTCTCGGAGCTTTGTCTTTTTTTGCCTCAAGATAACATTGTCTAAACCATGGAAATAAAAAGAGAACCAGAAAGCAGATGCTTACAGTACTGAGCAAATTCTCGATGTGCCGTTTGGAAGTTATTCAAGTCCACAGTCGCTTTCGTTCCGTCCGGTCGGGTGAAGTCGTCATTTACGTCCAGGGACCAGTTTCCGAATAGACCTCGTGTTTGGTTCTGAAAGAAATAAGAATGCTCGTCTAGTTTGTTGACAAAGTTTTCTGCTTTTCTTTGTGTTGCTGGTGCACTAGACCTCACTGTCTATACCGCTTTACGTGAGGATGGCTCAAAGCAAGTCAAAATAGTGAAATTGTAAGTTAGGTACTAAAGCTCACCATATGGCTCCAGGGGAGATAAACCCTGGCTGACATGTAGCCTTTGTTTTCAACAACCTCTACGCCGGCACCAGATGCAAACATGATGACGATCTCTGACTGATTGAGGATGTACATGGGCTGGTAGACGGTCACACCTATAAAAAATTACTTGAAATACTGTGGCTAAAAATGATTACAAAAAAACTCTAAAACTCGAGAAAGTAATGTTATGCAGATGAAAAACAATAATGGACTCACCTGGGAAGTACTGAACTCGAAGAGCAGTTCTATCAAAGTATACTCTCTTGTTATCAGCAAAGACATCAAGTCTGTATCTCCATTGTGAATGTGAGGGCCGGAGACGAACCTGGAAAATAAAATATAGTCTCATGATGCTAATGACTAGTTCAGAAAGTAAGAACTATAAGACTCCATTCAGAATGTACGGATGCCAAGATTTTTTAGTCATAGAAGTCTTCTCCAATTTAATATGTTTTACCTCGATAGGAACGGAGTTATTTGAAGCAGCGACGATAGATGTGAGATGTGTAGCGTTGACGGGTCCATACACGTTGCGAGGCACCTGCTCGAACCTGCCTTGCACATCGAGTTTCAGTTGCGAATGATCGACTCGGACTAAGACGTATTCACCTGTAAAAAAATTATTATGTCACTCTGTAGAACACTTTGAAAGCCTATCATTAGTTTTGATATGAAAATAAAGATACACATACCTTTGCCGTTAAAAGTGTACTGAAGGTCATCGAAAGTGACAATGTGAGGATCTCCAAATATACCAGCAACTCCTGGAGATTGGTAAGCCACGCAATCTTGGGACGGACGACGTTCAAATCTGTTCAAAATAAAGACAGGGAAATTTAAGACTGCAGAGCTTTCAAAAATTATGTTAACGAATGTTTTGTTTACTAAGCGATATAAATTGAAACTCGAGGTTATGAAGATAAAATTAACGATTTGCGTGATTGAGTTTAATTAAATGTTACTTAGTACGACTTAAACATTTTGTTACTAAAAGTATTAAAATTTTATTAAGTATAAAAATTGCAAATCTTTATTTAGAGTGTCATAGTAATAAGATATGTACCTGAAAGTTTCACATCCAACAGCCTGTTCTTCTTGCCACATGCAGCACTGGTAGAAAGGTATCATGTCATGGAACCAATGGGACAGGGATGGAACCTGTTACAAAGAATGCATCGCCCGTTAAGTAAAGAGAATGAAGAAGACCAAACAATGACGCTGATAATCTGAATTCTTAGTTTCAGAAAGTTAAGAAAAGAGGATCTTCGTATAGGTTACCTTGTTGGCTTCGTTATAAGGTGTGAATCCGAAATCATGTGATCTCGAAGGTCGTGAACCCCACATCTGGTCATAGGACATCATGAGGAAACCATTCTTATCGTAGCAGCACTGCTGGCCAGATCCTTCGGAGCTAAAATAAAATTTCCAAAACTAAAGTTAAGTAGTGCATCAACAATAACAACAAAAAAGTGAATTAAGAATGTACTTTTCACGATAGAGAACGTATAATTACATATAG
The DNA here is from genome assembly GCA_932527185.1 of Ecliptopera silaceata. NCBI lineage: Eukaryota > Metazoa > Arthropoda > Insecta > Lepidoptera > Geometridae > Ecliptopera > Ecliptopera silaceata. The sequence goes on from OW052211.1 coordinate 6,594,367, forward strand.
AACGTATAAATGAATTAACGTTAAAAACTAACCTTGGAGCTCCACTTCTGACACAATGCACACCTCCCCAATGGTATCTACAAGTCGGGTTCGTATCCTTATCGCAAGCCAAGTCAGGCATGAATCTTCCCTTGTCCAGCAACGCATGTTCGAGGGTGCAGGGGCAAACCCAGACTTGAGAGGCAAAGTTCTTGAGGAACCGATCCGTTCGCAGCCAGTTGTTGCACATAGTCATGGGCCAGCGCTGGCCGTGCAGGCGTTCCCATTGCGGGGCGAAGTACCAGCCAAGTGGGATTGGACGAGACCAGAGAACTCTGTGAATGGTTATGAGGTTGTTGAAGTGAATGACGTATTAAGAAGTAATTGACTCAAAATAAATTTAAGAGACTGAGTCATTATGATTATGTTGAAATAACCGTTCTGTCTGGCTATTTCTTTATCTGGTTTAGGTCTACAGAGATTAATGAGCTTGATACTTACGGCGAAATCGTAACACCCTTGAACACTTCTGGTGTAGTCAAGTTAATCTGGATAAAACCGAATTGCATATCATTGTGCATGATATTCTCTCTATTTCTGAAGTTCTGTGGGTTGATCACGTACTCTCCAGTATTGGCAACGCCCACTTCTATCATATCAATGAACTCCAGCTGAGGTCTGATGGTGACTTCCTTATACCCCCAAAGACTGATTTGTAGTTGGACATTGAGGTTGGTGGTGAGATTGAAACGATCCCAGGTTATGCGGACCTCTGGAGGGTACCGCTCGTGAACTGAATTTTCAGGGAAAAATACTCTTTCTGTCGCTGTTGCTGGTGTTTCTGAAAATTTGAAAAAACAATTGCTAGTAATAAATAAACTCATTTGTAAAGCGTTTAATTCCAACAGATTAATATCTCTGGGATTTGATAATATAATAATGCATTTATAGATAAGATGACATACCAACAAAGAACTTTCCCTTCCACTTATACGGTTCATTATTGATCGCAATCTCAAATCTAGCGTATCCGTTATGCCAGAACCTAGGCTGAACACAGATGGCTCTGTTGACATCAACCACAGCTCCTACGACGGACTCTGTGTCGAATCGGCAGGTGATTCTATCGTTGGGGTTGAAGCAAGGACCAGTGATGTTCACAATAGTACCACCCAACATGTTACCACTTTCGGGGGCAAACATCAGCGGCAGGTTTGCTCCGTCTGTAAGAAAAAAATCGTTTAGTAATAGTCATCATGATGTCATGAGGGTAAATAAGAACCAATCGAGGGGAATTATTTCTATAAGTGGAAGCAAACATACCGATATCTTTGTTACAAGTGCCCATGAGGATTTTCTCGTCTATTCTAAAAATGTGTCGTCCAGGGAAGCCGTTAGCCCATCCTCTGCCTGTCAAGTCGCGAAGAACAGATGCTTGGGAATAGGGTTTGTACTCGTAAGATTGCGTTCCGTTGCCGGCGTTGAAACCAATCTATAGAGTATAATTTTATTATAAGATCATGGTCCGTACTTTTATCTACTGAAATAATATTTTCAATGTTCTCAAAATAATATAAAAGCTTTAATATACTTACATAAGCAGGCACACCTCCTTCTCCAGTGGTGGTATCACCACCGGCCTCAGTGTGGGAACTCCAGTTGATCTCGAGGTAGTTATAAATGGCGTATGTGAATACCTCATCGGTAGCCAGAATCATTTGGAAGGTGTTAGTCTAAAATAGAAGTTAAAAATAGAATTTATGTAATTCCAGGAAAGAGAGCTATACAAAGAAGAGAGTTGAAGATGAAGTGTCGACGAACATAAACAATAGATCTACTCACCACAAACAAGGAGTTGTCAATACCACCAGCAAAGGACATGTTCTTCCAAGTGACAGTGATGGCGTGCTTGGGAAAGAAGGTCTCGGAGCCAATAACGCCCTCTCGGATGTCCCAGGTAAGCCTCTCGCGCATCTCAACACCAAGTTGGTCGGTTCGAGTCTGGAAAGAATACATCGTTTTATTTAGTACAATCACAAATACAATTTACGTCAATTGATAACCTTTTATAAAATACAAAACACGAGCAATCAAGTTACATGAAATTGTATTCACATAAAAATGTGTGTTTATATATTATGCTAAATCTTAAATCTTTTTGGAATGTTGTACTGCAGGATGTTTACGTATATACTGACCTGCAAATCCCTGTCCATCCTAAAGTAAACGCCTGGTCTTCTCTGATCCGGGTCTTCAGGTCGCTGGCTTCCAATCCTGCACTTGCTGAAGAAGATGCCAATGAACGAGGGGTCGTTGACGCTGGGCCAGTCTCTCACAGGAAAGGAAAGCGGGTACGTGTAATGGTCTGGCGGGTCACTGAAGTAGAGGTAGCCATTCATCGAGAGCTGGTAAAGAAAGTTTTAATAAGTTTTTGTATGTTCTGGTTAAGGATTTATCCTATCCATCGACCTCACGATAACTATAAGCACGATAGTGATAGCTTAACGTGCTTTCTAAAGCACAGAAGCGCACAGATGAAAATGTTATTGCTCTGGAAAATTCTATCAAATACTTTTTACAATGGAGCACTGCAGTATTTAATTTTCAGTATGCCAGAAATGCTCTCCAGTTGTTGAAGATAAATATATCTCAGGATTTAGTAAGATAAAATAAATTTTAGCTTTAGCAGCGGTGTTCAATAAAACAAATACTCACTCGAGTGTAGTTGAATCTAAACCCAAAGAACGGAAGCTGAAAGTTGAAATTCTTGTGGATCTGCGGAGTTGAGGTATGGATATCCCGCTGGTAGTCCCCAATGTTCTCGTTCCCACCCTGATCGTAGAACCAGTACATGAAGTTGGATCGGATCTGCTGGAGCCGTGTGGACGCAATGACGTACGGTTGCCCATTGTTTTGGTATGTGGTTGATGGGAGAACGCGACCGTCAATATGACCTGTAGGTGAAAAGTATATGGTAAAGGCATATTGGTGAAATTGTGAGACTATATGATCAAGATAAAATAACTGTGAAGCTTGTTTTGTTTGCAATAAGGTAGCTAAGTTTTATTCTTCGTAGAATGACTCGTGCAATGACAGACATTGATAAGGAGTTGATCTTGGAATTCCAAAATCAGGATGAGATAAATTCTTCAGTTTATCTAATGGAGTTTTTGTTAAATTAGAAGTGACTACGCAATAAAACATAGTAAAAGAGAACCTAAATCAAAAGCATAATATGGCGAAAGCAAAGTCTAATTCGGAGAAATGAAACAACACACAAACAAGAAACAAAGAGGCGATAGAAGGCATGACATCACCTATTCGATACGATAGCTTATCATATCGAGGGCTGATACTATGTAGATACTATAACATATATACTATATTGATGAAATAGCATCATCGCACAGACATTTTACAGTTGAAACAATAGGACTGACTGTTAAATCGGGACTTTATGAGACTAGACCTTATTTATTGTTACTTAAATATCAACCTAGCTTAGTTCCTAGTTTGATAGGCTAATAAGCCGAAACTGAGTAAATAGATTAAATTCATCAAATGGTTTAAGCTGCTTATTAAATGATTGTGGAGCTCTATTCACTTATGAACTATAAAGACAAATTTTAATTCGATTTACTCTTAATTGTGTAACAAAGGCTCTTTTCTAAATGCCATATTACATCTCAAAATGACCCTAAAACATACATAATACATCCTCAAACAAACAACGCTGAAATCATACAGCAGAGGTTCAATTTTGAAATAGGTTTGCTGCCGCAAGATAACTCTTATCTTATATAATTTTGGTTTACCTTAACCGACTTAATTTAAAAGTCGCTATGAGTATAGTTAATAAAGCCAAAGCTGAATTACAAGGTGCGGTCCTTATCAGTCCTATATCGTATACTGCGATAAATATTATTATAAGTAAAGTTAGTATGAATAACGAAGTGTTCAACTGTAATATCGTTAAATTGATTATAATGACATGTAATATAAAAATTTAACGAAATTTAAATAAAAAAAAAATTTAATTATTCACAAACAAACTTACGATTATACAGTATTTACAAAATGTACATTGGCATATAAAATACATAAGAAACAGTTGAGCTATCTACAGACCGTTGCAAACGATCTATAGATAGTTTAATTGATCTAAATCAATTGATTATTAGAAAAGAAACCGATGAATGTTAGTTGAAGATGATGCAGATGCTGATCATGATAAAATAGGTAAATAATTAGATAGACAATACTAAATATATTAATGAATGAACGTAACTCTTGTATACATAATGATTTAGGTGACTCACCGGTTGTGACACATAAAATAGCTAAACTAAACGTCATACCAACATCTAAGAGATAATTTAAAGTCTAAAAGAATATTATTATGATTATTTTTGAATATAAGATACTTTGCTAATCACGCTTAGTGTAGATTACGAACAATTTATTGTAAAACTACATAAAAAAGATCTTACAGCTCAAAGAAATCAACTAATTTGGTTGTATTATGATATTTTACCTGGGAGGATAAAAAGTAAGTTCACATAAGCAAAAGTAGGAACTAATAAAATGAAATGAAAATACTTTATTGTACATGTGCACCTAACTAACTATTGAGACAAAAAATATCATACCAGCCAATCAAGCTTAGAAGAAGAAATAGGATCAAATGCTCGATAACCTAAGAAACACAATGATTTAGGTTACAGAGAGTCAGTGAACATGTGGTCAAATACGGATATAATGTTTAAATCAATCCTCAAAAATAAACACCCATATTATGAATTGCTTCTATAGCCTCTTGTTATGTATATGGACCTGTGTGCAGGTAGGTACTTTGATCAGTACCCCAAGTGCGATCCGTGTGTGCACAAACTTGTACTTGGGGTACAGTTGCCTGTAAGCTCATTCTACCAGGTCAAGTGCTGTGAATAAACTCTACAAATGAAATCGATAATGACGTGGCACCCGATAACGTTATCGAATCTACAAGGAAACTTCAACCAGGATTAGCCTGGTATAGTTTTAATAGAAACTGCGTGCTTGGCTCTTATATTTCTTACCATATTCGCCATTTGTCGACATGGTAGGTATCATCAACTGTCGCTCACTCTCCGCATTATTATTCGAGTTGATATCAGTTTCCACTGCATCCAGATTGACTGGTTCGTCACCCACCAGTCCATCGTTGAGCTGATACTTTCCACTTTTCACTTCTAATTCTTCTGGTCGTGTTGAAACCTCCGCAGGTACATTTCCCGCTGGTACTGTTTCTACATCATTCACATCTATAACTTCAGCCTGTGGTTCAATTTCGATCACATTTTCACTTATCACTTTGTCTTCCACTGTGTCCTGCGCACTTATACTTACAACTAAGAGTAAAAATAAAGCTAGTTTTTTGACCCCCATATTCAAATCGATCACTTTTTTATCCGTCTCATATCTTTGGATCAGTTTATTTGAACCGACAGGTGCGTTTCTTTTGTACGAGTGGACTGAAGTGTGGATTGTGTGCTCTGCGATATGTTTTATCAGCAAGATATGATAAGATAACAAATAGGAGCGTTAGGTGTGCCAAATTCTTTGCCCTAATCGTAGCCCTGCTTAAATAAAAGCCCTCGCGCGTGGAACGAACTAATTGCTTTAAATAATTTTAGCTTATGCTGAGAAATTATTTTCTGTTGAATTTATATGCAAAGATTTAAATTACTGACCTTTTGTAGGTTTATCATTCTGTGTTCTATAAACAAAAAATATCTAGATAGGTATTCATTGCTCGTATCTGGTTGTTTTGAGTTAATAACTAGCACATTGCCAACGACACGATACTTACTTTAGAGCTAAAATCAGACTTTTACTAGAGGCTTTCACACTGTGTCGATGATGATGTTTTTGTTCGAGCCAGTAACATCAGTGTCGTATCGTATAGGTGTTGAATGTCATGCAGTCCGAAACTGGCTAGGGTATGCTAGGCTAGCATACTGGCTAGGGTGGGGTTAGCTGGGGGACAATGCACAATACACCCCATTGCAAATTTTATTCCCTCAGAATAAGAATTAGTTTGTTCTCATCATTATCATCATCTTCCTACCCTTGTCCCACATTATGTGGGGTCGATACAACACGTCTTCTCCTTCCACTCTGCTCTATCAGACGTCATCTCAATGCTCACACCTTTCTTACACATGTCATCATTCACACAGTCCATCCATCGTTTCTTTGGCCTCCCTCTATTTCTACATCCATCCACATTCATATCTAACACTCTTCTTGTTATATGGCTTTCTTCCCTCCTCATGACATGCCCATACCAGAATAAGAATTAGTTTGTTCTCATGATTATTATATGCGTTACAAAGGTTGTAGTATACGTCATAGTTCCGCATCAGACCGGAAGTACCTAAATATAGGTACTGAAAAACATGATTCACTCATTTCAGTATTTCACAGTAAACGCTCAAGTAGCAAGCGTGAATCAAGCTGATATGATGTCCGGTGAAAACAAGGTGATAATACTGATAGTGATAATACATGAATTACCTACCGATCTAGTATTTATAAAGTAGGTAGCATTACATACCTTGGAAATAAGTAATCTTTGAGTATATACGCATGCCACACAGGACCGACAGAAATGGAAACAACTGGAGGAGGCCTATGTGTCAAAAGGACACGCTGTTACTAAACAGTAGAAAAGGCTCAGAAATCAGAAAATATACGCATGCACCATAAAAAGCCTTAGTTTTTTTTTTATTTATAGGATATCCTTTGGCTTCAATATTACCTGATGGAAAGTGACGATGGAGCAGAAAGGCTTAAACACACCATTTACTCCTGCCTTAAAAAAATCGAAAACTAGCTATCTAAGTCATAGAATACTGTATCTTGGTGTAATGTCTCGAGCCAGTATCTCTCGACGCCTGAATAACAACTGTTAGCAAGCTAAAATTGCAACTCAATAGATTTCACTAGGCGCATATATTATTATTATACACAATAGGTATAGAAGTAATAGGATTGTTTATTTAGGATGTGTTCACTAAGCAATGGTTTAACAAAGATTTTACTCAGCAATGCGAACGGGGGGCTAACGACACTAAAAAAGTTTCCATGTCCCCCTAGGGGAGCCAACAGGAGGTGAGCCAACACCCGTAAGCCCATTTCTACGATGATAGTAGTACTTTCCCGTTTGAGCTTTTTCTCTAAATTTTACTTTCTAATAAATTACAAGAGTTTTTGAAACTAACTTCAACAGGTGTGTATAAAAATGTTCCCACGCGTAATAAGATACATTTTTATAGCAAGTTTTCTATCAGACAGGTTGTCTGTATGTTTTTCTATCAAGACTAGTTAGTACCTATTTTAATTGTTTATCTTATTGATCAAGTATTTATGCTAGTTTCCATTCTCCGTCTTTTACTGTGGCACTAATTAAAATTCACCATATTAAGATATCTTAACTATTTGTAGAGAGTTTTAATTATTTTTCATAAAAATATTTTTGTTTTAATTGGAAACATTACAAACCTAATGCTTTGAGTATTTTATGATTAAGTTCATTTTATTTTGATCTTCTGAAACTCTTCTTTTACATTCAGAGTCCGAAAATAAAAAAATCAGAATAATATTTTTTTTGTTAAAGCATGTTTATTTTATAGGTCACATAAATTATTATAATTACATATTTAAGTATTTAAAGTCTTAGAAAAAAGTTTTTTACAATATATATTACAAAAAATACATATAAGTATTATGAAAAACTTAGAACTAGGTTGCCGCCGCGCCGGCGGCAGCGGAGCAAGGCCCAGGCTACCGGGGTGGTTATGCCTTGATCACACGTACCGAGTAAACTGCGAGACAGTGACGTATTTAAGATACACTGCACGCTAACGCTGCAACGTTCAACAGTTAAACTGATGTCGACGCGCAGTGTATCTCAAATACGTCAATGTCTCGCCGGTTTACTCGGTACGTGTGATCAAGGCATTAGGGCTACAGATTGAGGAACCTCCGGTGCGTGCCGTGTCACGCATAGATATTAATATATTAACATAAATTATTATTGTTATTAAATTCAAATGTAAATATTCTTAATCTACTTTATTTCTTCCACCAGCTCCTCTACGTTATAGAACGCTTTCTCGATGAGCCATATTTTCAATCTAGCCTGACGCATGCCCTGGCTGACACAGCGGCCCCAGGACATGCGGTCCTCATGTCATTCAGGTTTAAAAGTGCCAAGTAATACGCCGAGAACAGTAGCTCTACCATGAGTTTTTACTAAACTATATTTACTACACTCGCTAGCGTCTGTAGTTAAAAAAATGTATGAAGATTTGTACAGCGCCTCTAGCGGATAGTTGGGTACTAAAATTCGTCATACTAATATTGACGTAACTACTGTAGTAAAGTCAGGCGATTTTACTGTGACATCTCATGGTAGAGCCACTGTAGGTACATTGCAAGATACTTGCAATTGGGATCAACAACCTAATCAAAACACCAAGGCAAATGCAATGCATGTTAGGTACCTAGTGTTGCCAACTCAGCTGAGGCTGAAAAGGACAGTATATTTTTTCCTCTCATTTTCAATTCCAACTACAGCCAACATACATATAATTTCTAGACTTTTAGACGATATTAAGTATTTCTTACTTCAATAGTATATTACTTAGGTCCTTTTCAAAGAATTTTAAAAGGGGAGGTTCTCAATTCATGTTTTTTTTATATTATTTTGTATGTACCTATGTTCCGCGATTACTTCGCCAATCGAGATCCTATTTTGATAACTATTTTTGTGTTTCATATATCATACTTCTGAGGTGGTATAAGTAGACATATTTTTATTGTATGGATGTTCCGCGATTACTGCGCCTATCGAGATGCTATTTTGATGATTATTTTTGTGTTTCATAGATCCACTTCTGAGGTGGTATTTTAGAGACATATTTTTAAAACACACATACTTAATTATTACAATTAACACACATATTATAAATAGGCAGGTATACAATTTAAATTAAATCAAAATTGCTTACTGTGTAAACTTGTACCACTTAAAATTAAGACCTTTTATGTATGTACAACAGTTGAGCAATAAAATATTTCTGATTCTGATTCTGATACTAAACTGACCATGTATAGAAATAAAAATGCAACATAGAAAAAAAAATAACACATCTATACCGAACCCGAACATTTGAAATTTACTTTCTGACTAATATAAATATAATATAATTATTAGTATATGTACATACTTATAGTAGATTAGATATAATGCAGAGGGCAACACATAAACAAATAAACATTATGAAGTGCATTATTGTGGACTGTGTGCAAAATGATGGCACACGGCACTAAAGAAGTTTCTAGAAATCTTTATAAGATTGTATTGATTTGAACGAATTACATTGCTGGTTAATTAAATAAAAGTGGATGATTTTTTTTTTAATTATTTTTTATTTGCTCATCGGAGCAGCCTAAAGTTTTAGAACCATACCGCCTAGTCTTACGTATGTCTTTCTCTTAAATGAGTTTATTTTCTTTATTATTTTATTTACAACGTCTTCCCGCCATCTTGGTCTGAAAATCTTGTGTTCAATTGACACACAAGAAGAAGATTGCTGGTTGCCAAGTGTTTATTTTATTTATCGATTGATTATACGGGAAATGAATGTAATATAATAGATATATAGCAATAAAATATCCTCTAAACGCCCATAAGACTTTCTAAAAATTAAACAATTTCATCTATGAAAAAATATATAGTGTGGCCACATTGACCATGCTCAATCTGTAGCACATAAGTATGTATGCATGCATGTATCTAGTTTTGAATAAACTTTTATACTGCATTTTAATGATTTTTTGTTTAAGTCCTTCTATAAAATGACTAATTGCTTAAGTATATAAAATGACTAATTTATATACTTACTTAAATTAATTATCCTCTCATTCACTTTTAACGATTTTGATTTTATAATTTTATTTTAATAACTTGATAAAAAATTACCCCTATTATTATTATTAAAACGATTCGAGTAACATTTAGTGCTACCTAGCGGACAGACTGCAAGTCTAGTAGAAAAAATTTAAAGCCGTCAATGGAACTAAAACAGAGCGATAATTTCTCATCTTGTTAGTAATGTAGGATGTACCTCAAGTATACCTACGATGTTGTATGGAGTACTTGTAAACTTGTAATGCAGGTGCGTTCTGAAACTATGCTCGAATGTATCACAATAAATATTGGATTAAAACATTAATTTAATGAAACATTGTTTAATTAGTTACTATAGTAGCCTAAAATTAATATGGAAAGCAGTATGTTTAGTGGTAGCAGCTACACTTTCCGTTCTAAGGTCTTGGGTTCAAATCCTGTCGTAGGTTCATTGTGATTGTGAGGAACTCTGATGAGCCAACATTCGCATGCATTGATCTTGTATTTCGTAGTCTACAGCATTCACAGAAAATCAAAATGGAGATGGTCTTCGGCGTCTCTTGCATCTCAGCTTGAGCATATCAAACTTAACGGCGTCTTCTTCTTCTTATCGTGTAAAGGAAGGAGAAGACTTCACGGCTGAAGATGTAACATAGATATTTAGAAAAGACTATTTAAGGTCTTTCCCAGACAAATATACCAATATCGTTAGTCACCATTATTATGTTTCGCCTTTCAGTCCGCTATTTACTAAATTGCATTACGTAATTAAAAAAAAAAAGACGTGTGGCACTTGGGGACTGCGGTAAAGCTATTGCATAGCATTTTTTGCTGGATTACGCATGCGTAGTGTTAGGTTATTTCGTTAAGGTATTTCTGGATTCGGTCTCCACGCTCAAGGCCCGCGATAAAAGCTATGCAATAGCTTAAAAATAATTTCTAATCTGAAAAGAATCTAAACTCATCAACTGTCTTCTATGAGACCAGTATCATGTCATTTACAGCTATCAAATGATCAAAACCAAATTATTGATAAAACATTATCATCAAATTCATAATATTTGAATTATTATTTAATACTGCATCAGCTTTCCGAACGTACTGCATTTATCGATAACAACACACAGACTGTTATAAATTGCATACGAGTAGCATCTCTGGTTGTGAACGCGCGCTTTCTTGTTTCATTCAGTTTTCTTTTTTTATATTCAAATATAGAATCATGCCTTGCGGAGGTTGCGGTGATAGTGAGTATTCATTCACTCTTTCTTAATTTGAAAGTTTTAATATGTCGTAGATTTTTTTGTATTGATTGAAATTTTTTGTACGTATTTCAAATAATTTTTAATTTAATTAAACATTGCGGTTGGAAAAATTGATAAAGTTTGATTTTTGAGTAAATTTTTGTAACAAAAACGAATAATTTACCTACTTATTCAAAAGTCAGCTTTACTCAATGCTCATTACTGCCATTACAATATTTAGGTATATGCAAAACTATCTTTGTATAAATAATTAATCAATTTCTAAAGATGACTGTACCTTATCACGAATATTTTTTCAACAATTAGCCAAAGCGATTATTCCGGTTTCAAGTCGATTCAGTTGTTTTGGTTCACAAACCGTGAAGAATAGAAGTACATAGGTACTTTACCTACATTATTAGCGCGCACTTAATTAGTAAACATTTAGGTAACCTTGCTTTTATAGCACATGCATGAAGAAGATATTATCTTCAAGTATTTATTTATTGTATTGGGTTTTCATTGAATTATATGGTAAAGTAAAACATTGAATTATTACCTGAATGCAATAAAGTTGAGGCTTAATTTGTGTACTTACCAAGATGGCGAATCTGATTTTCAAAAAAAGTCATACATACCTAGTGGTTTTTTTTAATGTCAAATTCAGGCATAATCGCATGTGCGAAAAAGTCCTTTTAATTGAATAAAAAAAAATTACAAATTCATATTATTCAATTATTCATTGATTCTCGACTTCTTATTTTATTATTTACTAGCTGAACCCGCCGCGACTTCGTCCGCGTGCCGTTTTAAGATATTTTGCGATAACCCATTACCATTACTATCTTCTTATGAAAGAAATTGACGGTAAAGTGCAGTCTAAGAAGGAAAACTTAGTACATATTGGTACTTATTCTTAAAACCGGGCAAGTGCGCACGAAGATTTTCGTACCGTATCTATGGCCCGTTGCCCTTATCAATATCGAATAAATAAAATTTACGTTTATATATAAGCCCCCTTGAATATTAATTATGCGTGATAGTTAGAGAATTTAAAATAGACAGAAATTAAACACTCAGTAATACGATCTAGTTTTACCCTTTGGTTACCGAACCCTAAAAACCCAATAACGTAAACTACTAAAACATAAGTAATCAAAACTCACTAAATTACCGTTACCGTAAGTAAATAAATCAGGCCAAGTGCGACTCGGACTCGCCCGCTATAAGTTCCGTGCCATACCTATGTAAACGATTAAGAAAAAAAACATGTTTTTGTACCTATGCGAACCCTCTAAGCATGTTCTGTTTTTAGTATTTGATATCTATGCCGGACTAAAATATAATAACTATGTCCGGTTAATGTACAACCATGGAAAGCACGACCCGGAATGTACGACCACGGAAAGCACAGCCAGGAATACGCAACCAGGAATTCTCAGCCAAAATGTACATGAAATCCGGGCTGCGCATTCTCGACATGTGTTAGGAATGTCCAACCACGGAATGTAGAGCCGTGGAAAATACAACCATGGAATTGGCGTCTATTGCTCTGATTGGTCGAAATCAATTGGAATGAATTGGGTGCATGGAAAGAGCCTCCTCGTGGCACACACCGGTAACAGCTAGGCACGGTAAAGCAGTGTCTAGTCTGGCTAATCTTTCCAATACGATGCTACAACAAAATACAGTTGTAGCATCGACACGATAAGAAGAAGAAGATTGGTCGAAAGCCTAGCCTATGCTTCGTTTAGATGAAACCAAAGATTAAAATGTTACTATCCCATTTTGATAAAGATAGACTGCACAGATTATAATATGAAAAGAAAACAATTCAATTCAATAATTGTTATCTGGCAAATGGTTCAACGCATGTAGGTTCTGGCGCGGTTTTCTATATCAAACTAACGCTCGTCGCTTCGCTCCTCGCACCTACTGTGACGCATCACACATGAAAAAAAATCAGTTTAAAAATAATATTTTGACAGTGGCATAGTTAGCTACTTGTACATGATCGGCTAAACGAAAAATTCGAGTAAGCGCAAACGAAGCATATGCTATGACGTCATTTGGCATCAAATTCCCAACACGTGTCGGGAATGTACAACCATGTAATACACAGCCACGGAATGCACAGCCCGGAATTGGATGCCAAAATGGTCACCGATTCCGGGCTGTACATTCCGTGGCCGTGTCATTATCCGATAGGGCGTTCGATGGTACCGCCAGCATATCAGTGTCGGCTCCGATATCCGATATCGAGACGGACAATATGAAAGACAGGTACATTTTTCATACATTTTAGTTACCCGGATATCGGATCAGCGTCCGACACCGATATCGGATCGGATAATGTGAAAACGCTCTGACTCTCAAACTTGATTGAAATCGTTCATAAAAAACGCTACTACAAACTTCCTTTTTGCAATATTTGGTGTAAAATCAAGTCATTAATGTGCGTCTCAATTTTCATTGACTTTCGTCTATAAATAACGTTACAGAAAACTTCCCTCATTTTATTGCATTCATTAGAGTAAAATTGTCACAAAGCGCCTCTTAATAATTTGATTAAAATTCGTCGATTTTTATCGTTACAACACACTTGCCCCCTTTCCCACGGAGGAATTTTAAAATATTATTATGAAAATAGTTATATATTTTATAAAATATTATTATATTAAAAAAACAAACCATCTAAGTAAATTATGTCTTTGTATGAGACTATAAGCGCCCCTTGATTATTTAACATTTTGTTTTTAAATATTTATTCGTCATTAGCGGTAATTGGGTACGCAACCCTAGATAACTTAGCAAAATAACTCGATTCAACGAAAATATTGCTAATACCGATCGACTTACCTATAACACATTGCCAAAACGCACCGATAGCGCGTTCTAGGATTACGCCACGCATGACAGCGCCATCTATACTCGAAATCGTATACTAAATCGTATACGATCGAAATTTTAAACTTAGGGAAATTTTTACAGGGAATTTTTTCTAGAGAAATTTTTACATTTAGCAAAATCATCCCCAGATGATTTTGCTAAATGTAAAAATGCAGATCTATTTTATTTTGTGTCAACATTATGTGTATCAAGTTTCAAGTCAATCGGTTCACAATAAAGATAAACTGCACAGATTATAATATGAAAAGAAAACAATCCGATTCAATAATTGTTGTCTGGCAAATGGTTAAACGCATGTAGGTTCTGGCGCGGTTGTCTATATCAAACTAACGCTCGTCGCTTCGCTCCTCGCACCTACTGTGACGCATCACACGTGAAAAAAAATAAGTTAAAAAATAATATTTTGACAGTGGCATAGTTAGCGAAAAATTCGAGTAAGTGAGTATGACGTCATTTGGCATCAAATTCCCAACACGTGTCGGGAATGTACAACCATGGAAAACACAGCCACGGAATGCACAGCCCGGAATAGGATGCCAAAATGGTCACCGATTCCGGGCTGTACATTCCGTGGCTGTGTTTTCCTTGGTCGTGTAATCACGGCACCCATGATTGTGGTGATTTCCATACCTTAGGTTAAAAGAAGACCCAATCAGTTTTTTTTTAATTACCTACTTAAGAATGCCTAGAGAATGTTTCTTCGAATTACTGGAATTAGATAGATATAGTAAGTATTTCAATTTCATTTATAAAATCCTCCACATTTATATTATCTTTATCTTTATCTTTATCTTTATCTTTATCTTTATCTTTATCTTTATCTTTATCTTTATCTTTATCTTTATCTTTATCTTTATCTTTATCTTTATCTTTATCTTTATCTTTATCTTTATCTTTATCTTTATCTTTATCTTTATCTTTATCTTTATCTTTATCTTTATCTTTATCTTTATCTTTATCTTTATCTTTATCTTTATCTTTATCTTTATCTTTATCTTTATCTTTATCTTTATCTTTATCTTTATCTTTATCTTTATCTTTATCTTTATCTTTATCTTTATCTTTATCTTTATCTTTATCTTTATCTTTATCTTTATCTTTATCTTTATCTTTATCTTTATCTTTATCTTTATCTTTATCTTTATCTTTATCTTTATCTTTATCTTTATCTTTATCTTTATCTTTATCTTTATCTTTATCTTTATCTTTATCTTTATCTTTATCTTTATCTTTATCTTTATCTTTATCTTTATCTTTATCTTTATCTTTATCTTTATCTTTATCTTTATCTTTATCTTTATCTTTATCTTTATCTTTATCTTTATCTTTATCTTTATCTTTATCTTTATCTTTATCTTTATCTTTATCTTTATTAATAATTTTTATTAATTATTTAATAATTTGATTAAAATTCATCGATTAATAACGTTACAAAACACTTGCCCCTTTCCCATGGAGGAATTTTAAAATATTATTATGTAAATATATATATGTACATAAATAAAAAATATTTATTTATTTATTATATATATACATACATATTTAATAAAATATTATTATATTAAAAAAACAAACCATCTAAGTAAATTATGTTTTTGTATGAGAAGACTATAAGCGCCCCTTGATTATTTAACATTTTGTTTTTAGTTTTTAAATATTTATTCTATTCGTCATTAGCGGTAATTGGGTAGGTACGCAACTATAAATAACTAATCAAAATAACTCGATTCAACGAAAATATTGCTAATAGGTACCGATCGACTTACCTATAACACATTGCCAAAACGCACCGATAGCGCGTTCTAGGATTACGCCACGCGTGACAGCGCCATCTATACTCGAAATCGTATACTAAATCGTATACGATCGAAATTTTAAACTTTACTTACTCAATTTTAGGGAAATGGGGATGATTTTGCAAAATCTAAAAATGCAGATCCATTTTATTTCGCGTCAACATTATGCGTATCAAGTTTCAAGTCAATCGGTTCAAGGGATAAGAGAAAATGAGACAGCGCCATCTATACTCGAAATCGTATACTAAATCGTATACTAAATCGTATACGATCGAAATTTTAAACTTTACATACTCAATTTTAGGGAAATGGGGATGATTTTGCAAAATCTAAAAATGCAGATCCATTTTATTTCGCGTCAGCATTATGCGTACCAAGTTTCAAGTCAATCGGTTCACGGGATAAGATTCTGCATACAAACTTCAAAGCCTTATTTTAGGGCTCCGGAGCGTTATTTCCAAAATTCCTGCCTTAGTACGCCACACAGTCACTCCAGGAACACGCCTTCCAAATTTCAAGTCTCTAGGACCAGCGGTTTGGGCTGTGGCTCGTACGTCAGCCGTCAGTCAGTCAGGACTTTGATTCTTAATATATACATACATATTTAATAAAATATTATTATATTAAAAAAACAAACCATCTAAGTAAATTATGTTTTTGTATGAGAAGACTATAAGCGCCCCTTGATTATTTAACATTTTGTTTTTAGTTTTTAAATATTTATTCTATTCGTCATTAGCGGTAATTGGGTAGGTACGCAACTATAAATAACTAATCAAAATAACTCGATTCAACGAAAATATTGCTAATAGGTACCGATCGACTTACCTATAACACATTGCCAAAACGCACCGATAGCGCGTTCTAGGATTACGCCACGCGTGACAGCGCCATCTATACTCGAAATCGTATACTAAATCGTATACGATCGAAATTTTAAACTTTACTTACTCAATTTTAGGGAAATGGGGATGATTTTGCAAAATCTAAAAATGCAGATCCATTTTATTTCGCGTCAACATTATGCGTATCAAGTTTCAAGTCAATCGGTTCAAGGGATAAGAGAAAATGAGACAGCGCCATCTATACTCGAAATCGTATACTAAATCGTATACTAAATCGTATACGATCGAAATTTTAAACTTTACATACTCAATTTTAGGGAAATGGGGATGATTTTGCAAAATCTAAAAATGCAGATCCATTTTATTTCGCGTCAGCATTATGCGTACCAAGTTTCAAGTCAATCGGTTCACGGGATAAGATTCTGCATACAAACTTCAAAGCCTTATTTTAGGGCTCCGGAGCGTTATTTCCAAAATTCCTGCCTTAGTACGCCACACAGTCACTCCAGGAACACGCCTTCCAAATTTCAAGTCTCTAGGACCAGCGGTTTGGGCTGTGGCTCGTACGTCAGCCGTCAGTCAGTCAGGACTTTGATTCTTATTAATGAGATTTATACATATACCCGGCTGATTGCAACCTTTGAAGCCAACCAGCCCGATTAAATTTGAACTCTCAAAGAACAGACTATGTATAAAATACATACAAAGTGAAATTGTCAGTACCTAAGTATATATTTTTGGTTTTGTTTGTTGTTTATTTATTTGCTCTGAGGAGCAGGCTATAGTTTTAGAACCATACTTACCGCCTAGTCTTACGACTCTTACGTTATGTTAGTTTGTTTTCTTTAGTATTTTATTTACAACGTCTTCCCGCCATCTTGGAGATGGCGGGAATCTTGAAGCCAACCAGCCCGATTAAATTTTTGAACTCTCGAAGAACAGACTATGCTAATACATACAAAGTGAGATTTATTTTTGGGTAGAATGGAAATCCCACATGTGTCCCACAGTGTCACATTGACGAAGGAGGTCGCATTATGTAAGCAATGTTTTTTTTTCAGGTTGCAAATGCAGCGCCAGCCAGTGCTGCACGTCTTGCAAATGCGATGCATCATGCTCGTGCAAAGGCAAGAAGGCCACGGCTGACACTAGCGATAAGACCAAGAAGTGACCAGTTTATTACACATTCTAAGCAAAAATAATCCTCCAATTTTGTAGTAGTAACACAATGCAATTTAACTTTTGAAACATAAATTGTTATAATTCGTAGTATACTGTTTTATTTAAAAAAACATGTTTTTATACTTTTCATTTGGACTTATTTACAATTGATTTTATTAAAATGAGTTAAAATAATACAATGTTTTTTTTATTTTACAGTCTAGGTATATAATTTAATTTTAAAATATTTCCCCCCCCCCCTTAATTTTTAAAGAGTGACTTGGAACGGAGTGACTGTTATTAATTTGGGGTCCAGGTCAATTCTGCTTTTGTTTTTCTTCAGTTATTTAATGCAAGAACCTGAAAAAAATATTTTTAATAATCTTTTTTAATTTAATTTTAATATTTCGAGACATCACTGCACTTGATTAATAAGTACTTCTTAAGCTGATAATAAAAACCTACATTGAACAGGTGTAAAATTATTAGATATACCTATTCATTATTATATAAAATTATGGTAATTTATTCACAAAAAAGTACGTACTGTCAATTTTTATAGTATGACAGTCACAACCAGAGGAGCAGACCGCGTTCCAAGGAACGTCGAGTTGTGTACCTGGAAAAAATATTTAGGTTAGTTTTTAGGTATGTCAGTCTTCAAGTACCGATAACACAAGCTCTGCTTAGCTTGGGGCTAGATGATGTTGTGTGGTTTTCCAGCATTATTTATTTATTTAAAATTAACAAAGTCAAGGAATAATCAAACGTTAATAAAAAAATAACTAGAACTAAGTACCTAAGTACTATGGAAACAAACAAACTTACGACTATTACAGTATTTACAAAATGTACATACGTATATAAAATACATAAGAAACAGTTGCTATCTACAGAAAGTTGCAAACGATCTATAGATAGCTATTTACAGAACGTTGCAAACGATCTATAGATAGCTCAACTGATCCAAATCAGTTCCAATCGGAAGCATACCCAAGATTGACCGACTGCATTGCGGCAGCTGCATTGCTGCAGAAATAATTTTGAATACCCGGAGGGAACTTGAATTCTTTAATTTATAATATATTGATGATACATAGGTACGTACTAGACAAAGATAAAAATATTACAAAAACTTACTGATTATATCAAAAACCTGCATTTTCTATCGTTTAAAAACATAAACGAGCTCCAACTTTTAAAGGAATATATTTATCCAAATCAATTACGACAACAGTAGTACAGTATAGTGAACTGTAAGACGTTTCAAAGCGATCCTTGTGATTTTATTGAATAAATGCAATTGAAGCTTGAAGTTTGTAAATGGTCTACAGTGACTAAAAACTCAGCTTGATTCGATGACAGCGAGATATTGTTCTCAAATCTTCAAGATCAAATGAAGTACTTAACATTCAAAATAATGATAAAAACATAGTTACGCTTCAGACGACTCATTGTAATCGAATAAATTAATGAAGTGGAACGAGCTACACCAATTGTACAAATAATAAATAAATGTTGACCTTTGAGTTCTTGTATTATTTCTTTCAATATTTTTTTATATTAAATCTTTTCAGTATAAAAGCCTGTAACTTGACTGTTAGGTCATAGTTAAGGCTGCGCTATCAGATCTACATCTAGTATTTCAGTGTTTAAAAAAAAATAACAAAATGCCTGCCCCAGCTGATTCTACCAAAGGTGAGACATCTAGATCATTTTTTTTATTTTGATTGATTTATCTGCAGGATTAGAAGGCGGGTCTTCGTCTTCTACTAGACTTTATTATTTTGTACTTTATTTTATTAGATGTTGTTAAAGAATCCCGTGGTCCAACTACCAACTGTAGGTCTACCATAAGTTTTTACTTATACTATATTTACTATACTCGCTAGCGTCTGTAGTTAAAAAAATGTATGAAGATTTGTACAGCGCCTCTAGCGGATAGTTGGGTACTAAAATTCGTCATACTAATATTGACGTAACTACTGTAGTAAAGTCAGGCGATTTTACTGTGACAACTCATGGTAGACGTACTGTTTTACCAACTGAGCTGTGACGCCATCTTAAGACAGGTCACAGAATACTGCTCAGTTGGTAGCAGCCCTGACTGCCTTCTGGGTCGTGGGTTGGATTCCCAGACTGTTTAAGTGATGGCAAAACACGGATGTTTGTTGTGTAGGTCTATGAATTAAAAAAATATATTATATTCTATCTAGTTCAGTAGTACAAGCTTTGCTTAGTTTGGGATAGTGTTGTGTGTCGATAAATATTTGTTTAAATTATATTTTCTGCCCCACAGACTCCTGCAAAGACTCCGCCTGCAAAGACGATTGCAGCGCCAACTGTGAAGACAAGTGCACCACGGACTGCTGCACTAACGAAGGTACAATAATTTATATATGTATTTACTGCTTCTTCTTCTTGCATGTCAATGGCCAACACAAACAACCTTACACCAAGTTTAATCTATTTACTGATGCTGAAGCATAAGTCCAAAGCTCTAAAAGCATTTAAATACTTCTTCTTCTTCTTTTATTAGTGGTTTTTCGGAGACTAGGACTGCTACGAATTTGCCAATGTCTGTTTAGGGTGTTATACGTTTAGGTACTAATCTTATAGCAAAAAGGTGGAGATCTGAGTTAGTGATGAAAATGACGTCATAATCAACTTGACAACACTGTGATCTCCGATAAGTATTTCCGAGCAAGGAGTTTACATGGCCAGCTGTGTGATGAAAAGAAAAAAAAGAAACCCAAGTAAAAAAAAAAAATCTTTTTAAAAGAAAAATCGAGGAGCCGATCCTTGAATCAACCTGAAATACAGTTTTTAAAGAGTAACAGCGCTTTAAGCGCCATTTAATTTTTTT
The DNA here is from genome assembly GCA_932527185.1 of Ecliptopera silaceata. Lineage (NCBI taxonomy): Eukaryota > Metazoa > Arthropoda > Insecta > Lepidoptera > Geometridae > Ecliptopera > Ecliptopera silaceata. The sequence continues at coordinate 6,615,126 of OW052211.1, forward strand.
TTTACAAAGTTGTTAATTGTGTGTCTTTGTAGGAATTATTTATTATTGTGCATTTTAGAATTTGGTAATAAAACATCATTTAATTTACAGGTGGATGTTGCTAAGTGCCTTTGGAGAGGAGACCTCAATAAAATAATTAACCTGTTTTAAGGATCTCGTTAACCATGTAATAAAAATATATTTAAAAATATTTTTCATTATTTTATTTTATCATGACCTAAATTAGCTATAAAATTACGTCATGTTTTATATAAATTCTAAAGAACAAAGAACAACTTAGTACCTATCAATTATTTATTATTTAGTAGATAACTAATTACTATTGTACCATTGTTTAATACATAACAATAAATAATAGGCTAATAAACTTAAGTTTAAGTGCTCGGTATGAACTTCAACGTATAAATTATCTCAATCAGTATGTAGTATTTATACAACAAAAACATATGTGAAGATGGTAAATAGGTGCTCAATTAATCAATCATTTATTTGCAAAAAAACATAGCATTTTCCTTACAAGATGTCATATAATAGTATGTAAGTTGACATATTATTACGAAATTAAAATGGTGTGCAAATATTTAAGTTTATCTTAGATATACATATAATTTTAATTACAAAATTATATAAATAATACTTATCTAGTATTTTTGTCATTTATTGTTAAGGCGACATCCATTTGCAGAAAATCTAAAATCGAATCGAAAGCTTTTTCACGTTACGAACACACTCCATCGATCGATTCAAGATGTTGCACGAAACACAATCTGCAGTCAAAGAAATTTCCATAAGGCGTTAAAACTTATATGTTACTTAGAATGTTCTGGGTATTTTATATGTAAAATAAAAAATAGCTATCTATGTAATGTATTGTATTAAGTAAGTATGTCTGTCTTCTAGTACCCATAACACAAGCTCTGCTTAGCTTGGGGCTAGATGATGGATTGTCCAGCGTTATTTATTTATTTATTTATATGGAATGTTACCGGTACGAAATCTAAAAGCCTTTTAAAGTAAATTACGGATAAGAATGAGTCTATTAACACTTTAAACGGAATAAATTAGAAAATACTTTTGAATTATAATTTGATGAGATTTTTATGTTATTTTTGTCATAAAGCACACTTTGGTGATCATCTTAAAGGATCACATTCTAAACTCAAAATACAACTAGGTTTAAAATCAGTATACCTACTGATTTTTAAAATTTTTATTTAACTACTTTTATCACGCAAAAAGGGCCCGCCTGCGGCCTAGTTGCGGAAAATAGCCCGCTCTACAAGTGCCTACTGATTTGGATTAGTTGAGCTATCTATAGATCGTTTGCAACGGTCTGTACATAGTTTGACTGTATCTTATCATTTTTTATTTAAACTAAGTAGGTACATTTTGTAGATTCTGTAATAGTCGTAAGCTTATTTGTGAATAAAATTTATATTAGAACTCGGTACTTAGGTACATAATGAAATTTAAAAATGTGATTTTTAATAATTAATATCTAAGGTTGCCTGGAAGAGATCGCTCTTAGCGATAAGGCCGCCCATTGTGATGTAGATTTAATGCTTGTTATAGGTAAAATATTCTATCTGAGTGCAATAAAGTTTTTATATATCTATCTAAGGTTCTTCAGTGAGGTAATAATAATAGTCAGTAAATTAAGGATCGTTCATATAATACAGTAAAAGAGTACAATAGTTATGAGAAAAACAGTAAAGAAGGCGATAGGGAAACATCTCTCCATTATCCTGGTTATGGAGTCATATTTACTTCTGCGAGACTGTTGATGACGATCCATTGTGGTTCAAGGTTTAGCAGCAGCCTCCTGTAAATACATCAGTAATTTAAATTAAAATTATAATTTTAATTGTTTATAAACAAAATTATATCTTAACAATTCTCGCTCACTAATAGTGAGATTAAATTTCCTTACAGCAATAAAAATAAAAACGTCAATTTTTAAGTTACCTGATTAATAAAGAAATTTATATACATTACGTATATATCTATCTATGTACAGTATTGTATTAAATATGTCAGTCTTCTAGTACCCATAACACAAGCTCTGCTTAGCTTGGGGCTAGATGAAGTTGTGTGGATAGTCCAGCATTATTTATTTATTTAACTCAAATCAAATAAAAAAACCCTACCTACTTACCTTTAGATGAGCAGTCGTTGCAGCCCTTATCCTTGCACAAGCATTGGTCAGTGCACGATCCGTCTTGGCATGAATCTATTAAATAAATAAATCAATTAATAATAAATTAGTATTCAACATCTACAAAAAGTAAGGAACGTTGGGATATTTTGATTACTTAATATGTAAAAGATGTTAAGGATAGGGATAGTTTTGAATTCTTAATAAATAATAGACGTTTGAAAAATATCGGAGGCGATATTTTCGATACTGCTCCGATATTTTAATCAAACAATTTTTGGAGAGAAAAAGTAACTTGAAACAAAAGGACATGTACCACCATCATAATTTTAAATTGAAGATAGCCAAGTCTTTGAGCCGAAGACCGGGCTCAGTGGCGCGTCTTGAGAGAGATCTACGTCCAGCAGTGGACTGGTATAGGTTGATGATGAAGGCCAAGTATGTCTATGTGTTGGAACTTACCTTTGCAAGGTTCACAAGGAGAAGGCATGGTTGCTGACTGCTGGATTTAACTGTGCTTCAATCGGAACAAGATGGAGGTTTTATACAAGAAATGTCTTGTAAAAAGTGTAAGTAGATCAAGGTTAACAGATAAAAAGTTTATTTAGATGGTTGTTCTATTATTCTATAAGATTCTACTTATCTTAGAAAAAATATGGAAAAGTGTATTGGTGTATTCATTAGTGACCATCATGTGTAAATAATAAATATAATATGTAAATAATGCTGGACAATCCACACAAAATCATCTAGCCCCAAGCTAAGCAGAGCTTGTGTTATGGGTACTAGAAGACTGACATACTTAATATAATACATTACATAGATAGATATTTTTTTATTATACATATAATACCCAGAACACCCGGAATAAATATTTGCAGAACATACAAACATTTATCCCGAGGCGGGAATCGAACCCGCAACCTTCCGCGTCGCAGGCGGACCATCGCCCACCGCGCCACATCGGTCGTCGATGTGTATATAATATGTGATAGCAAATTTGGGCAGACCCATATTTTGTCTTGCCAATTTGTACCGCTAACAAGGACTTGGTGGGTCTAATACGAAGTGTATTTTCGGCACTTTGTATCAGTTTTGTCTTTCTAGTTACCAGTAATTAGAGGCTTTCGTGGTAAAAATCTTTCTTCCTTTTGTCGAGTTGTATCCATGTTAATAATAGTTGTAGGTACAAAGTAAAGATTTATACTACATATTAGAATAAAATCAGGCATTAGATATATTTTATTGATAGCTATTACCTACACAAAAACTTATTGCTACTTATGTTTAAACATAAAAGTTATATGTAATAATAAGTTAGTATAGTATAGTAATAAGTTAATAAAAATAAGCTGTTGGAACTTTCAGTACAATGTCAGTCAGCATTATATTTTTTTCAGAAATCCGGATAACAAGTTACGTTCAACACGATTGGTTTCCTTTCAATAGATTTCTTCCGTTACTTCCTGGATAATTCAACTTCCGCTTTGTTCCACCCTTGGGCCTTTATTAGTCTCGATATTTAAGATTAAAATTAATTTTACTGATTGCATTCGCATTCTGTCATTGGAGTTGCAATCATGGCTACTATTACCAAGACTTTGGGTAAGTAATATTATTATGTTTTATATAAAAATACTAAAGAAAACAAAGTTTCAATTAGATTCAATAGTTATTTTACAAAATGTAGGTACTTATATGTATGTATTGCTAAAAATACTGATTCAATTCGGTTTTCTAGTTGATAGGTAATTTATAAAATTATTTAAGTACAAAATGATAGTCTCCAAAATATTTAAAACGTAAAACTCGAGACAATTTTTTAAAATGTATTATGTGTGCATGAAGCGCCTTACTAAATTGCTATAATTCTCTTAGTGCCTCATAGACTCAAATCTATAGGCGCCCACATATTTACTAATTAATTTGCATCCTTAAAAGTCGGTCCGCTCTCCAATAATAATTATAATGATTGCAACAGCCAAACTTGGGTAAATTATGTACCTACTAAATAGAACTGTGTATATAATGATGACAGTAAAATACTGAATACTTTTTAAGTTATACCTACAAGTTGAAACATGGCAGAAGTTTGAGTATTTCGTGCTTTTTCCCAAGAAGAAATCACAAAATATAACCCATACTGTTTTACAGAGACACTGACCTTCACCGCCAAAGCTCCATCAAAACAAGAGCCAAAATCAGTCTCATTCTCCGAACCACCGTGCCCACCGGATTGTTCCTGCAAGATCCTCAAACCTGAATGTCCACTAGACTGTCCCTGCAGAACCGTCTGCCCTCCAGGTTGCCCTTGTAAGTCCAGGTCTTCAAAAACCTCGCAAATGTTCTTCTATGCAGCAGGAGTTATCGTGGCAATCCTGGCTACGTATCTCATCATCAGCACAGATTCCAAGCTGTATCTGGTCTTTTGGGTGGTGTATTCTGTATTGAGGAGAATGATGCTGAAGTCTAAGAAGATTGGTTTGAAAACGAAGACTGAATGACGGCACGATTCTGAAATAATTAATTATGTAGTCACTGTTTCTACTATAGTTACCTACTTAACATATGCACTAATTTTTAAAAATTAATTATATTTATTAACCTATTTCCTAATTAGTTCTAAGTAACTTATTCTGTTATATACAATCAAACGTATACTAATAAATTAATATAACCTTAATGATAACAAAAGTTCTTGTTTAAACACCCTGAAGGACGGGAACCCACTATCTAGTAGGATAAGCTGGACAAATTACTGAATTAATAAACACAGAAAAAAAAAAACAAGAGAGTGGAGTAAATAGGTAGACCTTTGCCTAGCTTGAGGATATTTATTTTTATGCCATAGCAGAAAAGAGTTGGCGGGAAGAAGCAAAAGAAAGAGAGAAATGTCGTAAATTCGGGGGAGACTTTTGCCCAGCAGTGGGACGAAATAGGTTTCAAAAAAAAATAGCAGGCAGACGAGCTTGCGGGCCACCTGATGGCAAGTGGTCCGCATATTAAGGTCAGTAATAAACTCTCAAGAAGTCTAGTAATCCATTTCATCATACCTAACGTTAAAACCTTAAAAATATGTCTATACAAGAGATTTTTGTCAGAGTCAGCCCACAAAAAATATAACTTGTAACATAAAAAGCCGATGGTATAAAGTTATTCAACTCTCTACCATCACGCAGTATTAAATTGCTAAAACATGAAGATTGTCGATCACTGACCTCTTGGCGAGACTAATTGCCATAAAAAATTTGAGTAAGCAACTAAGTTCTGGCAAGAGCATTGTTGGAGATATAAGAAATTTTGAATTTGGGATGCATGGCTGTGCAATCTTCTCGTTATTAACATTACAAAAACTATAACGAAGTATTGGAAAGAAAAGTTACACACAAGAAAGAAAGAACTCTAATTAGATTTTATGTTAGTCTGATCTGAATGTGATTTGAGATAAAACACATGTTACCTAATTGGTTCTAGTTTTTTAATAGTAAAAAAAACGCCTAACAAAGAATCAATTAAAAAGAAAGAAAAACTTATAGGTACAATATATAAAATAAGCTTACGTGAGCCTTATTCTATTCACTTCTGGCTCGTTAGACTTGCGAATAGTCTATGAGTAAAAAAATCGTTTATTTCTAAAAAACACGTAAGTTTAATTTAGTAATTTCTCATTAAGTGAAATTGTAATTACTTTTGAGAATAAATTTCTTTAACCACAACATTATCAGTAGTCCCATATCGTAGTACAAAATACGATATATTTATTTATTATTCGTAACTAATAATAATTTATTCACAAACAAACTTACGACTATACAGTATTTACAAAATGTACTTTGGCATATAAAATACATAGAAATACATAGAAACAGTTGAGTTATCTATAAACTATAGATAGTTCAACTGATCCAAATCAGTACCAATAAAAACTGCGTACAAAAAAAAACTGGCTGCATTGCCGCGCTGAATAGCAATGCTGATAGTATGATAATAATTTGAGTCTATCAATCTCAGCGCAGCATCCCCACAACGCATGTCTATGATGCAGCGGCACCACGCATGCGTACATCTCACTCCCCCCAGTACACTGTTTGCACTCGAGCAGCATGGATGAAGAATGGGATCCACCGCCCAGCAAAAGCTACTCGATCTTCAATGCAATCGCAATGATGATATTCGGTTTCGCTATGATGTTAGTGGCATCTTTCAGAGAGCGTCGAGTGGTAGATGTAGAACCAGTTTACCCAAGACTGCGTCCTCATTCCCCTCCTGACCAGGGCCGGAATGAGGAACGTTTTAATGGATAGGTGAGTCTTGTTGGCATGAGTTGGTTTGTCCTGAGTCCGCTTTGGTTGGTCAATTTGGAATGGTTGGTCAATCTATCGTACTCGCGGCTGGTCAAGGGGCATGTTTGCATGCTCTGTTGTTTGTTGTGTGTCATCGCTTTTGTCGTTATTGCTTTTTTATTTGTATGGCTACAATATTTGAATCCGAAATTCTAAGATTTTGGATATATTTAAGTACACAGAATATTATTTATTTATGCATCTTCTCCTAATAACGACCTGTTTTCTATACAGATACTAAAGACATTATATCTTTATATATAATTTTCTGCATAAAAACAGTTGAAATAATTGCAAAAAATCTTTTTGTCTTATTAAAGTATTTACAACATAAAAACAGAAGATAATTGCAGATCGTTGTAAACGACTTATAGATATCTCAACTGATCCAAATCAGCACCAGATAGTTTTTTTCTAGATAACTATTTTCGGTTGCCTGGAAGAGATCGCTCAGCGATGAGGCCGCCCATTGTGATGCCTATTATTAGACCCTACTAATTTAAGTTATTTTGTTGTAGTACATGTGTGTACATGGAGTACATGTGTGTGGTATACAATAAAGAGTTATCTATCTATAACTACATAATTCGCTATAAATCGTCCAAGAGCGATGGTGGCAGGTCGATGACATGAAGTAGCGCTGTCTTACCTACCATTAAATAATAAACAGACGAGATAACTATGTATTACAATGCGCAAACCAGACGCTTAAACCAATCTCCTTTGGAAAAAATAAACCAACCTCCAAGGTTGGTTTGTTCATTTTTTTGACTGGAACAGATAAAATATATAATCCGAACCGATTTTCTCACATCCATCGATATGTAATTGTAATAAGTAAGTATGTCAGTCTTCTAGTACCCATAACACAAGCTCTGCTTTGCTTGGGGCTAGATGATGTTGTGTGGATTGTCCAGCATTATTTATTTATATATTAATCCGAACCTAATTTCTCATGTCCATCGATATGTTTTTTTTGTCTTTTCTGGGTCACGTTGGGTTGGCTGGTAGATAATGCATTGCATTATGCCCTGTCGAATAATTTTGTGCGTAAATAACAATGATTGTTTGCTTTTCCGTTCAAAATAAAAATAAAATAAAGCGGTGATGCTGATATGTGCTATTCTAGCTTGAAAGTTACGATTATTACAGTATTTACAAAATGTACATAGGCATATAAATTACATTAGAAACAGTTGAGCTATCTACAGACCGTTGCAATGTATATAGCTTGAAAGGTATGGATGCCGGTACAGACAATTGAGGTAAGCTTTAAGGCTCGAAGGCTTAAGAGAAGACGAGATACATGTTCTGCGGATTATTAATCTCTAGCTTTGAGGTTCAAATCGATATACTGAGGAATCTAAATACATATATGTAGGTAATAGGACAGTAGAGACATATGAAGTTTTTGGTCCAAATAAATATATTTGTATTTAATTTAGTGTGCTGCTGGTAAGTAGCGCATGTCATATGAGGACTGGCGTAGGTTCAAATCCCACACCTTTCGAAAATTTTCAAATGGGAAAAAAATCTTGATGATCTTTGCAAGTAAGTTAGCATGGATTTTAAGAAACGTCTTACTAAAAAAACAAAAATCTATGCTGTTTAATTATAATTAAATGTTTTTATCAACTTCGAAAACGTAGGATGTTTCCAATTCTACAGTCTGTTGTATTTATGTAAATCTATACCTTTGTAAAAAAAAATATTATGGAGAATACAAGCGAAAACTTTACCTATTAATTCAAGATTTTACTTAAAAGTCTGTAAGGAATCCATGGGGTAGCTTATAGTGGTCAACATGACCTTGGCATTTCAAGGACAATGTCGAAACACCATAGATTTAGGGGACGTTATAGGGGACCACCCTTCCCGTTTAACCTTGTCTACGACCTTGAGATCCAAAGGCTTCTGGATAGTACAAATGAAGGTTACAAAAGTATAATATTATATTATACTTGGCTTGATTTACTTGACTTGACTTGGCACACCCTTGTCAAGCCAATACACTATTATAGAATGTTTAGTTGGAACTTTAATTCCTAAGAAAAAAAGCTCAATATTCATCAGACAAAACAACATTACCCATTGAATGAAGTCTGTCAAATTAGAACTCTATTTGGTAAGAAAGAAAGTTCAATATACAATGTGAACGAAATCTAGGTATATCTATACAGGTGGTTAGAGTGAGACCGGTTATTGTGCCTTGTTTTTGTTTACGTCTCTCTCCGATCATTTTTATAAGTACCTGGCGATAAACCCGACTATCTCGTTGTAGAGCAGAAGCTCGAGCAAATATTCGCACTTCTTCTTCTTCTTATCGTGTCGATGCTACAACTGTAGGTATTCTGTTGTAGCATCGTGGTGGAAAGATTAGCCAGACTAGACACTGCTTTACCGTGCCTAGCTGTTACCGGTGTGCGCCACAATATTCGTACTGCATTGAATAAATTAGGATTCAGAAATATAATTCGGTTTGAATAGAAAATTACATGGCACTTTGTAAAAACTATATATTTTTTGAATGCAAGTGAGAGATGAATACCTAATGACAACCCGAATAAGTATGTAAAAGTAAAATGTTTCGAGAATGGAAAAATATTTTCGTTCCGTATAAAAATATGTTTATTTACGCTCAGTATAAAAATAGCAGAATAGATAACTATTTGACAAAGTGTCTCACTTTATACCTTCTACGTAGCACCTCGTAGACGCGAGCGCGTTGATGTTTTTTGTACTAAATCACACATTTATGTGAAGCAATACCTCCTTTTTCAGCGTAGTTTTTATATAATCTCTACCGCTGATTTGATCGCTATAATCCCTAATCTTAGACCTGCATTTAGTCAAAAGTTTTGTTTCTTTCATAATTATAATTATTTACTTCATAATTTTCTTTCAATATTCACACCATTATCTCTTAGTCTAACACAGTACCTAATATCATTGAATTAAAAAAAAAATGCGATATACACCACCATCTCTCTGTCTCAGCACCCGATGGTTCGAGATTCGAATCCCCTTCGCGACTCAGTTATTGACCCGCTAGCCGCCGTCTACTGCGCATGCGTGGATCCTCGCTCAATATTCATAAATAGCTAGAACATTCGAGCTTTCTCCCAGTCTAGTCTCAGAGTCTAGGCGTACCAGTCATGCCTGCTCCGTGCGACGCTTGCAAGGGTAAGATTGTATTTTGTACTTATTTAAAAAGCTCGGTACTTCATGTAATGCTCAAACTGTGAATATAAGCACTTTTGCTTGTTTAGACACAATAAAATAAGTTTATTGTATTAGATTTCAACGTATTTATCAAATTGAATGTAATTACGGTCAATTTTCATGTGATTTTATCGTGATTCAGTAATTTATTCGTTATTTGTCGAGCTTTAAAAGCTAGCAAAAGCTAAGCTAGTTTTAAACTTAGATTATTAGTTTTTTTAATAGATTTCTTGACTGTGTTTTTACTGCTCGTTGAAGTTTGTGGAAGTATGTAGTTTTTTGTATCATTTATATCAAATCTTACCTAGTTATTAACATTTTATAAATTCACACTTTTCAACCGACTTCAAAAAAGGAGGTTCTCAATTCGATTTTATGTTTTTTTTTGTATTAAACGCGATTATCCCGTATTTTTTTAAAGATTTAACTAGTTTTTTTATGAGACCTTACCTTAGTTTAAAAAAAATATGTTTCTTTTTTGTTTGTATGTGTACATAATGCACACTAGCAAACACATTTCATCTCTCTCTATTATAACTTATTGTAAGTAATTTCTAAGTAAATTCAGTTTAAAACGAGTATGTTGGCATTATTTTCGCCATAAAAAAATTGTCTCACATTATAATATTATTTATACTCTTTTTTTTATTTGTGTGCGTCGTACAGTAAATTAAAGACATCATTTTCGAAGCTTACGATCATAGATCAAAGGGTCCTTGTAATCAAGACTCACCATACAACCTTCGACCTAGCCAAGGAGAACAGTCACCTAATTGTTTTTATTTGTGATTAACTGACTTAATTTTCTTCCGTGTCCAAGTTCGATAAAAAGTATTTTTTGTCGACCTTGATTCAATACTTATATTACAAATACAAAAGTTTGTATGGATGGATGTATGTTTGTTACTTTTTGCAAAAACTACTGAATGGATTTTAATGAAACTTCACAATAATGTAGTTAATATATACTTACATACTTACGAGTAAGTACTAGCTGGTTCCCTGGACTTTGTCTTGCCATCGTTATATTTCTGACGATTTGCACAATATCTTTATAAATTATAGCTTATGTGTTATTCTGATGTACTTATAAACTACATTATTGTAAAGTTTCATTAAAATCCATTCCGTAGTTTTTGCGTGAAAGAGTAACGAACATACATACATCCATAGAAACTTTCGCGTTGATAAATAGGTACATATTAGTAGGATTCCATCTGCAATCTAGTTCTCATAGTACAAGCTTTGATTAGTTTAGTTCTAGAGCGTAGTGTGTGAATATTTAATAGCGGTCTATCTTATAAGTTAGCGCATACTTGATGTATTGATTACCATCGTAGACCGCATCGTCACTTAACATCAGGTGAGATCGCGGTCAAACGCTTGCCTATAACTAGTAAAAAAAAAAAAAACCATAAGTAATGATGACATAAAGTCGACGCTAACTTTTTATAAGATAGGGGGTTAATATTTAAGTACAAAATAGGCTGTATTTATTTATGATTATGTTCTTAAGTAAGGCAAACAATGGTCGTTTTGAGAACTGCGCATGCCCGCCAGGGATATCAAAATGTACGATCAATAGCCATCTAGGTCTATTTTTAGACCTAGGCATTAACTAACCTTTGAGCGTCCTTTCTATTTTTTTACGTTACGACCGTTGTATCAAGGAATAAATAATGGCCTTTAACATGTAGTAGATAATAACTACACAAGTTAGAGAAAAGAACAAAATTAGTAAGTATATGTTGGTTATAAATATGTACTGAGGGCCAATTACAAATTTTCACAACTAGGTTTAAAAATGTTTTTTAAGAAATTTTCTAAGACGACGGACGGCTTTAAAACTAAAAAGAATAACAAAATAAACATGTCATAGAATACGCGGGGATTCAAATAATTACATTGTGTATCAAAATTTTGAATAACAAACAATAACATAATTTTAAGTTCTATGAATCATATTCTCTAAGCCGAATATAGAATTTAGATAATCCGATAGGTAATCTTAAATAAATATTTGTAATGGCATTATGTAAGTATATTAGTTTAATCATGTAATGGCAATATATTAGTTTTGGTTTAAGGCAGAACCTACACTAAGCCAAAATAGGCTTGTGTTGTAGGTTCTGCGTACCTTCCAAGTATTTGCGCCATTATAACATAGATTTAGTAGTAGGTACCTAGTTAACAACAATTTTATATTATAGATAGAAAACACTTTATTGCACACCACTTAATTTAAAAATACAAATTGAACAAAGAATTGAACGAAATCGAGATATACAATGGGCGGTCTTATCACTATGAGCGATCTCTTCCAGACAAAATAGAGAGTACACTACACAATAAGAAAGTATTAACAATACAATCACATGCATGAATATAAATAATAACTACAACCTTGAACTAATTTGCAGAGACATGCTCGGGGCCGGGGGGCGCGGCCGCCTGTGGGGACAAGTGTTCCTGCGGCCCCAGCTGCGCTTGCGGGAAACCCAAGCCAGCCAAGTAGGACTATGTCCACTGCCCGTGAGTATTACCGATACAATGCGCCGGTCTCTTCGACAATCAATTGCGCCTCATCGTCATCAACCTATATCAGTCCACTGCTGGACGTAGATCTCTCCCAAGACGCGCCACTGAGCCCGGTCTTCGGCTCTTCTCATCCAATGTTTGGCAGCTACACTCTACATGAATTCGCTTTTTTGTTCCTGTTTTCACGAAAAACTGTTTATTTACAAACAAAATTACGATTAACAAATAAAGAATGTATTATAAATGAAGAATGAGAAAAGAAAGCCAGTCAAATTTTTAATCTACTTCCCGTGAGTAGTAGGTAGGTAAGTAAGTAAGTAAGTACACTACAGTAAGTACCTACTTACTCAATTGTGGCTATGAAAATTTTCGGTCAATTTTCACATGTTGACAGAACTTGCCTACATTTTTGAGTGATCTTAAATAACGTTTAAATAGATTCCAAGAACTCAGACTTACAAAGACGGTTTTACTCGAAAATAAATTGAAGCCTTTGAAAATTTTCGGTCAATATTCACATTGTGACGGAACTTGCAATTGAAAAAATTGAAACTTTTTTAGTGGTCTTATCAAACATAGCGACTAAATAGATTTAGAAAATTGATAGCTGATAGAATTATTTTTTTTTTTTTTGTAAATACACACATAGAATACATACCGTATTCATTTATATACATAAATTTAAATATGATAATACGACGGCCATTTTTAAATATCTGCTAAAGGTTCTGAGCATTTTAACCTTAGGATACACTAACCCCCTATCTTATAAAAAGTAAGCCTTGACTTTATGTCATCATTACGTATGGTAATCAATACTTCAAGTCTGCGCTACCTTTTTATAAGATAAACCGTAAAAGTATACGTTTGGCTTAAAGTTCGTTTATAAGACGACAAAAATATCACCAAAACTTTAACAAGACTTTATTTCTGCGCTAACTTTTTATAGGTTAGCTCTACAGTTAATTTGTTTTTTGTCCGCAGTGACTCCGACTGGTGATGGAGCAGGGTCTCCTCTTGCCTTTCTCATCCTATCTTCTTAAAGTACCGATAATTATAGTTTAATCTTAAATAAGGTATAATAATATGTAGTTCTTCTAAAAAGGTAATATTGTGTGTCATGAAATGAAATTTTGGAATTATACAATAGTTTAGTTCACTCGGTGTATTTAAGCTTGTAGAATAGATTCGCTCCTCGCTTGTTTAATGTAAGGTAGTAAATGTATTTCATCTATTAAGCTTTTGTCGTTGATAAAGTACTTATAATACTCATTAGGTTAAGAAAAGTGGGCACGCACACATGCATAATGATTTTCTCTATGTAGAATGGTAAAATGAAAATGATGTAAGCAACTTATTCTGTCGTTTTATTTGTAATCCTCTACCCAAAAATCCATAATATATATTATATAAATAAAAATATTCACAAACAAACGACTATACAGTATTTACAAAATGTACATTGTCATATAAAATACATAAGAAACAGTTGAGCTATCTACAGACCGTTGCAAACGATCTATAGATAGTTCAACTGATCCAAATCAGTACCAATCGGAAGCGTACCCAAGACTCTGGCTGCTTTGCCGCGCTGAATAGCAATGCTGATACGATTAACTGATTACTTATACTGATTTTACATAAAATAAATAATACTAAATAAGTACACTTATTCCTGGGTGGGAATTGAACCTACAACCTACAGCATGGAAGGCAGGACTACCAACTGAGCTGTGACGCCTGTCAAATATACAAATAGAGTTATTATAAATTTCATTATTTAGGAGGCTCGATAAAATTAGTCAAAGGATTATACATCCTATCTGGATCTAATCTGATTGAAGAAATAGGGAATATAAAATGAAAACACATTTATTAAGTAAAACATATTTTTATTATATTCGACAAATGTATATGAATACAATTCCATGGAAGCGACGAACGGACTTCTTAAACATTAAGTTCATATAATTTATGCTTCATTCATTTATCGACAAAATCTTATATTAGCATAGGAATTTTGCTTATTCCCTAAATATGTAAAATAAACTTTATAGCCATAGCAATAAGAACAATAGCAGCAAAATAAAGTTTAAAAAAACTAATACTAGTAGTACCTTTTAAAATTCATTTAAAAAAAAACAAAAATTGCTTTGTGCATTATTTGTTGCTTGAAAACTAATGATTGGTCTAGCTAAGAATCGCCTTTGACGTAAAAACTGCATAAGACTGTCTTTGTCTTCTGTCATTATATAAATAAAACGAGATGACACTACTTTAAATGATGATTAACTATTGACAGAACTGGTCAGGCGATTTCAATAAATCTTTTAAAGTCAAAAAGACTCACAAGATTATGATTTCATCTCAATAACTATGTATAAAACTTATAAAATGATAATTCAGTCGAACGCCAGCAGCCATATTAGATTTTGGAATTTAATTCCAAAATCAAAGATGACCACTGATGTTGCCATTTATAAAATAACTTACATCAAAATCGTTGCGAAATGATATTCAAATATAACAAATGATTATAAATACAAAGAATTACACAAACATTCGTATAAAAAGCTTCTATACTACGCGAACATCAACAAGGTAAAAAAGTTTATTAACTTTTTTACTTTACATAAATCAACACAATGATAGGGTAAACAAGTTTATTAACTTTTTTACTTTACTTAAATCAACACAATGATAGGGTAAACAAGTTTATTAACTTTTTTACTTTACTTAAATCAACACAATGATAAGGTAAAAAAGTTTATTAACTTTCTTACTCTACATAAATACATGTCTCATTTACTTTATTTATTATACCAAAGAACAGTTTGAATGAACATTCGATTATGTAGAAGATATCTATACACATTTATATAATTTAGTGTAATATATTTTGTTTGAACGTCATATAACGTTATATTTTGTAAATACGCCACGTCGTATATTTATTTGTCAACATTCGAAAATATTCAACATCTCATAACAAATGCACATTTCAATTCCAGACATAACATAGTAAAAATAATTATCAACATGGCAACTCTGAATAACGTCAAAAAATAAACCATCGTCACCTTATATCTAACACTTGAACATTTAACAATCACAAGAAAAACGATCACTTACTTTAATCACATATCGGTCTTTAACATAAATACACTTTGTTTAAGCCATTCATAGCAGTAAATTCTGCGTTATGGCGGGAGATTTAACTGTAATTCTGACAGCTGTCTATGGCACTGGTTCCTCGTCTGTTCCTTCATCAGAATCGTACACTGGGGCTCCATTTTTCATCTGAATCACAGATTTCTTTCTGTGTCTCTGCTCCTTCTGCTCCTTCTCCAGCATTCTGAGAAAAATCAAATATATTAAAGTTCGATATGAATCCATCAAAACCAAGTCTTTGCTTACATTTCAACAACAGAAACATATATATGACGTCTATGAAAATTAGAAACAAAATGGGTCCTAAAATTGACCCTTGAGGAACGCTACATAAAAAGAGTTAATTGCAAACTTTCCGGAGAGCTTTTATACCAAAAATAGTTTTACAAAATAGTTAGTTTAAAAGTAAATTGTAAATTTGTATGCTGATGTATATTAAACTTACCTTGCATTAAAAAGTGGATGCAGAGCATTCTTCAGGCTTGCAAACAAGTAAGGGTATACTTGTTCCTGACTCATAAGCAGTTCTCTCGCAGCCTCCATAGGATCTGCCAAGGTTTCCTCCGAGTAATCATCTATCGACCTTCGAGGATTGGAGTTTTTCTCTGCTTGTCCACATGGTTCGGACACTGATCGATCTAGAAGGGGCTGTTTACTGTAAAAAGATAAAAATTATATACTAATTAAGAAAATTCTAATTATTATTGAAGATACATTAACTGATGTGTTGATTTGATACCCAATAAGTCGCATACAAAATACAAGACTATGTAGCGTCTCTTATGTTGAAGTTTATAGAAGATATTCTTTCAATTATTTAATTATGTACACTTTGCAAATTGTAATAGTCATAAGTAATCTTGTTTCCATAGTATACTTTTCTTAGTTCGGGACTAGAGCGCGATGTTTGAAATGTCCATGAATATTTTTTGTCCTTGGACACTAAGCCCGAGAAAACCTTTGGTGGAAAGACACTGAGCCACAGTGCTCTTGGTGGAAATCTTATTACCTTTTTCAAGAATTGAAAATTAGAAACAAAATGGGTCCTAAAATTGATCCCTGGGGAACGCCGCATACGAGTCAATTGCTTTACATTCTACCATGTTGTCTTGAAACTTACACATTGTCTCCGCTATCGTCGCTATGTTCTGGACTTGTAGGCGGCGAGGGTTCAGAATGCGGCGCCCTGAAGTCAGGCAACGCTCGCGAGCACGCAAACGCCTGCAACGCTCGCTCGCGAACGTAGATGAACGGACGGACGATACGAACGTCGTGTTCTCTGTATACAAAATTATGTTTGTTACAATAGGTTACTCTGAGGATACATTTTATTTTATTAAATAGGACATGTATATGTTGTGTAAATAAACTTTTTTTTATTACATTCTACCAAGACGAGGTTATACAAAAAAAAACAAAAAAAAATATCAACAAGAATCTTATAAAGATGATGACATGACCCTGCGAGGGCACTTCTTCATAATTTGATTGACTCTGACTGACTGACAAACAGCCAGTTTACACCTTAATAAAGATCTAACGAAGATTTTAAGAAATTAAGTTATATTATTTTATGCTTTTACGGTTAGAAAGATTCTAAGTAACCTCAATTTTAATTGGTTTTGTGAGTATTTATGAAGACTAAAAACCTCTATTATTAAAACTGATTTTGCATATTTTTAACATTCAACTTAAAAGCAATACAAGCAACATTATACCTTACTCTTCTAACAGATAAAGAAACAACAGTTGAGTTTTCAATTCCAAAGTTTTTTTGTTTTTATCTACGATTAATCCTCAGACTATGAGCAGGTGTGTTGCAGATAGTCAAAAGTTTTTAAACACAATATACTAACCTAACTTTATAATGCGCTTTCAAACTGCCGATAGAGGCAGCGTGGAAAGCCGCCGCTATGAAAGCTCTCGCGGCGTCGTCCAGATTCTGTGCCACACACGCCACGCCATACCCATGAGCACACATCGCGGTGTATGCCACTCGTCTGATGCTATGGCACGACCAGCGGTGAAGTGACGACAGCTTTGATACACTACCACGCCCTGGAATCAAGATTACATATGAAGGGCACAGGGGAAAAACATGCTATGTCAATGAAAATAAGACAATGAACTGAGAAATTTTGAAGTGACAACGTCTTATAATTCGATAGAGCCGGCTGCAGGCACGAAAAAACATGACTCATGAGGCGTTCTGAGGCGTTCCATGAAGTAACGTTGTCACGTTCAACTATCGTCAGTAAACCGACTTTACAGACAACCATTTTTTAAATAAACATTTGATCATTGAAACCAGGTACATTAAGGTAGGTATTTTCAGTGAAGATTACTCAGTGACTGTGCATGGTATTGCAAAGTGTGTTTTGGCGTATCGTTCTAACGCGATTGTACAATAAAATTGCATTGCCAGTTGAAAAAATATAAAAATGTGACATTGCATGTTTTTCCCCTGTGCCCTTCATATATAAATATTTAGTCTGAGTGGGAATCGAACCCACGACCCACAGCATGGAAGGCAGAGCTACTACTAACTGAGCTGTATATCAGCAGTCTAGTTTCCATAGTAACTTTGCTTAGTTTGGGACTAGAGTGTGATGTGTGAAATGTCCGTGAATATTTATTCAATTAAAATCTTAGTGAAAAGGTACATACTGTCTGTTTCATCATTCTCCAGCATATCCTGGTAAATGAACTTGACGCCGAGGTTCCTGCAGTAAGCCATCAGGTGCAACGGATCCACCTGGGACTTTGGCTCGTGGATATACAGTGCACCTGGAAACCAAAGGTTATCACGATTGTGAAATTTGATGAGGAGATATTTCATCTGTACAGTTTCAATTAAAATTACCTATCAAAGGAGGTAAGATGGACAAATTTAAAATTGTAGTGCCTCCAAACAGGGTTCATGTTGTACCAAATCTTATTGTAACAACCTAGACTCTTAAATGAGTGCAATAAATCAATTGAGTATCGGAAAAAATATTTGTTGCATATTTTTTGATTATTGCTTTATTTAATGCTGATGTTAAATATTAATGCTTTCATTTTGAACTCATACTGTCTGTGAGAAAAGGATTTTATCGGATCTATTACTTATGTTTAAACTCCGTAATAACTTCGTTAGTGCGAGCTAGGATTTGCCTCTGCCATCTGTTGGTCTGTTGCGTACACTTCGATGTAGTTCATCATGTAGCGAGATAGATGGCTCTACAACGTAATTACTTACGGTCTATCTTATAAAATTTTTGCGCAGACTTGATGTCTTGATCACCATACGTAATGGTGACATAATGGCATCGCTAACTTTTTATAAGATAGGGGCTATTAACTAGTATAGAATACTTACCGATACTAAAATGCATGCCCTTAGACCTAGCGTAGAACTGGTACTGATGCATTGTGTGAAGTAGAGCTATGGAGTCCTGTCCTCCAGATAAACAGACCAGCACTTTATCGCCCGGTCGCACCATGTTGAACTCATGGATTGCCTGTAATGATACAGATGGATTTATACATAGTGCACGATTTAGTGAAAATAACTTTGAATTTTCCATATAGGTCGGGAACATCTAGTAAAATAATGATTCTGAGGAGATAGGTGTGGTATCTCCTACGAAAAGGGAAGATCTTCCACGCCGAGCGACCTATGGCTCGGGGTCTAAGGACCGATGGATAGTCATCGGTTCTATTACTTAAGTTCAAACTCCGTGATAACTTCGTTTGCGCGATCTAGGATTTCTTCCTGCCATCTGTTGGTCTGTTGCGTAGACTACGATGTAGTTCATCATGTAGCAATATAGGTGGCGTTACAATTCTACCTAGCAAGTTTATCACTATAAAGAAGCTGTTGGTAATCCAATCCATATCAAAGTCCACGAATAAATGAGAATCGTAAATGTATCGAAACAGTGATGTATTTGTAATACATTGCGCGTCAACATTAGCTTCGCTGTTGAACGTTGCAGCGTAATCGCGCAGTATGTTTTAAATGCGTTACGTTTATTATCACGATTTTCACATTTATTTTTGCTCAGCCCTCAGTTCGTGTAGTTTCATCCTAGTATCTTAATGGGTTTGTAAATGTATTCTTACCTCAACAGTAGCCTTCCAGATAGCTTTAGGCGGGCAATGCCACTTGCCCTCATCGTCGAAGGTGAAGTCAGTGAGCGAGGCGTCGCTACAAGCGCTGCTGTCGTCTTGTTCTTCCCAGCAGTAAGGCTTGAACACGCGGCATTCCGATTCGCTGTTGACAACCATAACATTTAGTCAAAAAACGTATAACCAGTCAGAAAAGTTTGCTGGAAGAAAACTCTTCGTATGGTTAAGCTCGTCTTTGCACATAGCAGATTATGTTATAAATAGTTTGTAAGCTTTAATGTGTGCAATAAGGAATTTAAAAACAGCACAGAACAATAGGCAGAGTAATTTTCATTATAACCGGGATATTTACCATGATTTGTGAGTTTGATTATTTCCCGATATTTTTTTCGACCCATGATCATGGCGCATGCAACTGTGCCGAAATATCGGGAAAAAATCAAACTCACAAATCATGGTAAATATCCCGGTTATAATGAAAACTATGTTCAAAACCGTGATAGTTTCAAATATTATAATAGGCAGAGTTTACAAAAATTGTCATGAAAAATGAATTCTATTCACAAGAAGCGGCTCAACAATTTCTTGTGTAATTTTATATGTACCTACATTTTGTAAATACTGTAATAGTCGTAAGTTTGTTTGTGAATAAAGTATATAATAGCATTTTATATGTATGTGCACTGCAGATTCTAAATAAACTATTTTATACTATTCTAAAAAAACAACTACATAACAAGACTAGCCGTGAACCGCCTACATAGTTTAGAAGCATTATTGTTTTATTTACTAGTAGGTAAAACATTATTAGTTTACTAGTAAAAGGACTATTGTTAGTAGTCAATAGACACTAACCTCCTATCGTATGTTTCGTCATGTGATCTCTCAGTCCCGTACCCACTGGACCGGGACGATCTCTCTGAACAGCTGGAAGATGCGTTAGAAGACCTGCTTGATCGTTTCGAGCTTAGCAGTGTGCCTCTGTGGATGGCGTACTTTAAGCAATTATGTGCTAGAGGGAATTTGACTTATACTATGTGTTATGCGTGGAAGACCTAGGCCATCGCCGCCTAGGCGGCGATGGCGAGACGAGCTCGATTCGTATGACAAGGATTGGTCATTAACAGCCCAAGACCGAGATCAATGGAAGGAGGAAGGGGAGGCCTTTGCCCTGCAGTGGAAAACTTCAGGCTTATAAATAATAATAAAATAATATGTGCTATGCGTGTTTAGACCGAAGTCTTCTTTTCAACTGGTCTTAGAACTATTTTTAGTACCAATACATAATGTACCCAACAAGGGTGTTGCAAAAGGTAGAACAAGAACAAAACAGAACTGCGTGTTTGGCAAGAGTAACTAACTATAACTATAAAGCTTAAGCTAATCTTAATTGTCATCATCTTTCAAGAAGCTGGTAGAAAGCGCTTTTAGTTTTAGCTCTCCTCTTGTGCAAATTTTGATTTTTGTGCAAATAAAGTGTTGAAAAGATAAATAAAAGAAAGAAGTATGATTAAACTGTAGGCACTACTGATTATTATATGACAAGATAAGTGTTGTTTGTTATTTATAACGAGCAAATCAAAAATTATCAAAGTTCGTAAGTATAATTTGTAAATATACGTTTTATATTGAAAATAAATATTTCTTTCGCATATAATAATAGGATAACAATGTAGATTGTATTGTAAGACACTATTGTAGGTCTTACTAGTTATACCTACAAATCTTAAAGCTACAATAGTCAAATCTCCTCACCTATTCTGCCGTTCACTATCATCTGGAATCTGGAAGACGACCCTTGCCTCTTCAGTCTTCTCAAACCGCTTGTTCCTGACCTGAGGTCCTGACCTGAGGTCTTCAGAGCACACTGGAACACCTTCGATGATGTCTGGCGTCTCATATTTCTGGCACATCCGAAGACGAGTCTGAAGCTTCCGTCCTTTGATAGGATCTGAGGAAGTACGCCATTTTACTGTAAATATTGAAGAGTTTTTTTTTGGGTTAGTAACTGCCATTGGTAACACTTGATTGAAAAAGTTATGATAACTATATGATGTTAGCACTCCTCTTAGTAAGCATCGTATCGGTGGCATTGAAAGGCGTCACAGCTCAGTAGGTAGTAGCTCTGCCTTCTATGCTACCGTGGGTTCGATCCCTACCTAGAGCAAATGTTTGTGTGATGAACATAAATATTTGTTCTGTTCTGGGTGTTACTATATATTCTATGTACCTGTGTTTTGTCTACCTATGTATTAACAAATAGATGTTAAGTATTCTATCAGTAATCTAGTACACGCTTTGCTTAGTTTGGGACTAGAGCGCAATGTATAAAATGTCCATGAATATAAAAAAAATTCAAACTATCGTTTAAACGCTCAGTGTAAATCAAAGAGTTCTACAATCCCAGAGACCAGACATTTCTTTAAATAATTATTGGCCTGTGTAGGATGCAAACAAGTTAGTCACTTCGTATTATAAATTAGCACATTAATACAAAGTGCTTAGATTAAAGTGGCTGTAATTTTCAACTCCATATATAGAATTTATGATTTCATCAATTAGTCTGACACTTAAGTCAAGTGTCATAACCGTCTACTGCAAAAACTGGACCAAACCGCACCAGATTAATGAAGAAATCATTTCCTAGTTCTAATAGGTCTGCTCGTAAAATGTATCAAATGCCTGTAAAATTACTCACCAAAGTCCATGCAAGAATCGGTTTCCGTAAACGACATGTTGATTCCGCTATCTTGAGAGCTGATAGAAGGGTTCTGACACCAAGTATTCTTGATGCACTGTCTACAGCTCGCGTCAGAACAGCTTGTTTCGTCATCAGACAGTTTGTTGGAGCTCAATGAAGTCGGCATGTTTGGAGAGTTGGTGTTCGTCACCACTTGGATTATTGTGTCAGGCGTGGAAGTCTCGCTCGAGTTGAAGGAAATACTGTTGAGTCCAGATGCATCATGCAACGGCGTGCACTGAGCTGACTTGGGAGAATTCGTCGGAGATCTCTTGTGTATTCTATCGTCGTCATCAAACTGAACAGGGAGTATCGGACTTGTAGGACACTTTCGGAGAACCTGAGTCTGCTTCAACTCCAAACCTAGTTCAGGACCAGACCCCAATCTTGCTCTACCGGTTTGTGGAGGGGAATTTCTCCTAATGCAGTTGAATTCTGGAGAAATCATTTCATCAACTTGGTTTACCATCTCGCGGATTTCGTCCTTCACTTCAGAAGCCATCGTTCTCGACATTCCCATCAGATACTCAGCTACGTCTACCACTGATACGGAGTTTCTATCGCTTTGACTAGAAATCGAGGTCATGCTTGCATTTGACTGTTCAAGCGATTCGGAGTTCTCCAGAATGTCATCTACTTTAGATATTACCTCGCGGATCTCTGATTTGATTTCCGTGGCGATTTCCTTAGTCATTTCTTTCACGTATGCCTGAATGTCTTCCGAAGTTTGAGAGTTGAGAGAAAGCGTCGGGGATGTCCGCCCTACTTGGCTGCAGTCCGATATCGAGGTGCTGCTTTGAGTGCTGTATGACTTTCCAGGCTCGTGGTCGAGTAGGGACAATAAGTCCGTTTGACTGCCGCAGTTGCAAAAGCTGCTGACCTTTTCGTTTGGAATACCTGGACTGGTCTCTTTTAATCCAAGGTTCATTTTTGTTTGTGCGCTTAGTGCTACTGGGGGACTGTCGGAGCCAAGGCTGTAGCACCTTGATCTGACGAGAAGTGGCTTCGAATTGAGCGGCGCCAGTCGCAATGGTGACACAGATTCACCGACTGCAAAATGTACTGGATGAGGAGTAACAGAGTCTTCCTTGTGCGTTTCTCTGAGACTTGATTCTCTAGCGTATATCTTCTGCTTCTGTTTCAGTCGGAATATTTGGCAGTCATCTATAGCAGAAAGACTGAAATGTCTTGCGGACGAGCCAAGGGTTGGTGAGGATGTTATGGAAGACCTGTTGAAGTGGAGACTCTTTCTCGCCCCCGTGTACCCTGAAGGATCGAATGGCACAATGTGTTTAACGTTTGCTGATTTGCCGAGTAACAGATCATGGGCTTCCTTCGGCAGCATAAACCATCTCAGGTAGTCGATCCGAGGATTGAAGGTAACAGTGGGTTCCGCTGTTGAGCATTTCATTGCTAGCTTCCTCGCTCTGTTAAATAGGTTCCTTGCTGTCTGCAAGCATTCGGTATGCGTTTGGGGAAATATTCCTGGACCTGAAAAATATGATTCCTAAATAACTTTCTTTGACATTAAACAAATGTTTGCAGGATTTCGTATGCCTTACCAGAAACTCTTCTTTCATGTGAAGTTATCTTTCCATCGATGAATCTGAGTGAGTTTAATGACTTTCTGTCTCTAAGAACTGAGCAGGTGTGATGTCTCCAGTGCCCTGTTTCAGGATTCACGATGTATTGGGGCAGTATTTTCCAGCCTTCGGTAGCAACCATTTTCAAAGCTTCTAAAACGAATGCTAGTTCGCTTTCCGACATAAAGTAGGGCAAAGATATTCTGCAGAAACCAGGTCTGAGGTGTTCGTTGTGAATAGGTATTTCTGGTGCTTTTACGTCGCTCATTTTCCGAACTCGGGCGATCTCCCTTTGTCTGTAACCAATATGAACATCACACATTATTGCTAAACTATTTGGCCTTGATACAATTGGCACATTGGAAACAGCGATTTCGAATAACAACGCTCTAGCACTGTTTGATGTGCTCAAATTACTTGATAACTCTATTCAGAATTAGAGCTCGTTATTTAATCATGTGCTCGTGTGGAACTTGTCAGATAATTTTCATTACTTAGTTAAATTATAAAAATATCTTGAAGATACATATTGTTGTTTTCACCTGTAATAGATGAACAAATTGGGTATTTGTAGATACAGATTGACTGGCACACATCCAGATGTTCATCATGAAGTGCCAAAACCAGCTTAGGCTAGAGAATGTGTACGCAGAATATGATGCGCCAACGATCTAACTGAATGGCATGTGATGTCAATGTGATTCAACGGCGCTTAGATATTGCCTTATGTATTAACGTTATGTACCTACACAAAGTTGGAAGATACGTTGTTGTAATCTAAAATCTTAAAGTAAGCTTTGACGATGATAAAATAACATTAAAATACAGCCATTTAAACTCTTATTTTGTGCTCAATTTTTACAAGAAAGCGTTTTCTTTATCAAACGCTATAAGACAGATGTCTAAGATTAATGTGCTATTTTGATTATTTCGTAACAGTACTCAAAATAGCAAGCCATTCTCTTTAGTTATAGGTGAATAAAATACTCACACTTCAACATTAAGAACTTTCTCATACTCCTTCAACAGCTGGTCATCAATTCCCAGGACATCAGACCCGTAGTTCAGGTTACTGTTGAGTCCTCCTCTCGCCTGGATCCCGAAGACGTCATTCAAGATGGCGCACACGAAGTTGTGGTGGAGGAAGGTGCCACGAGGATGTTTCACCATGAGGCTGAAGATTGGCAGCCTTCGGACGGTGGGGGACACATTGCCGAGGAGAATCAGCTCGGGGATGTTCTTTATGTGGGAGATCACTTGTCTGGAAAGATATATTTGATTTTATAACTACTTTACTTTTACCATGTACCTACCATTAACGGCCGGTTTCTGGAAACCCAAATCACGATTGATCCGAGTTTGACACATAGTAATTATTTGATTTTTTCATTGATCATCGTTCGAGAAACCGGCTGTAAATGTTCACAAATTCTTCATAAGTCACAAATATTAGCCTAAATTTCCGATCGTTCCACTGGTGGTAAACTCAGTGGAACGGGAATGAACGTAAAGAAGCGATTGCCGAACTTCTCTGTTTTAAATTTGTTATGAACGTGTCGAAGTTAATCTATCCACCGACTTCCCAGCATTTTTACTGTTTCGTTGGTCGATTGAGGAAATAGAAACAGAAAATAAAGTCTAAAGTTCTTATATTATTTTGTGTGCAAATGTTATTGAAGGCCATTTACAATTCAACTGCTAAAATATACTAGAATTTTAGCATAAAATATACAATTCGAAAAGTGTAAACAAACTGTGCTACCTACTTTATTGTATTGTTTACTCCAGTGGTTTTATTATCATAGCTTAGACTACGCGTTAGATACTTTTGTGGCGAGATACCTACACTACATCTATTCTTTGTTAGTTATCTATTGGAGATTTGCATAACCTTTGTTTTGTACACGTGTCAGCGCATGGTATATCCGTGCTATTACTAATTTCACAAATAAATATGTTTATATAATTTACCGTATGTACCCATATCGCTAGACCAACAACAATATATTGTATCATTAAGAAAATTCTAGAAATATGCTACCTGTTATTTGCGAGTATCAAAAGCTCGAAACTGTAAACTTTACGAACTCAAAACTATTTATAATATTTTGGTTCTAAGATCAACTCTTTCACAGTTTCTAGATCAGCTCTATATCTAAAAACCTTGTTCTCGGTTTAAAGAGTTTATTTTCTCATAAGAACAACAGTTCACTTAGAATGAGTAAAAGATCTTAGATAGATTTATGCAAGTGCCGAAGCAAGTAAATGTTTTTCTTAACTATATGTACTTAAAATGTAGGTAGGTAAAAAATGACTAAAACAAGAATACATGTAGGTATTTGAAGAAGGATAAACAAATAATACACCGCTAAAACATGTAGGTAGATACATAAAAATCTATTCCTATGAATACGACAGATTAGGCTTATAATGGGCCGTTCACATGCGCGCGTTCAACTCGACGTTCAACGGGCACGTTCACATTCACGCGCATGTGAACGGTACGCCCGAGCCCGTAAACGCGCCCGTGCCCGTGCATGCCGCGAACCCGGCGAGTGTCGGTTTTTTGGCAAAGTTCAAAGGATGAATGTCCGGGCGCCCGCCGACCGTTCACACGCGCGCGGGCAGTCAGTCTCTCTCGCGCTTTCGTGACGAGTGGACGTGCCAAAACAGTCGCTACGATCGAATGTTGCAGCATGGAATAAATAAATAAATAATGCTGGACAATCTACACAACATCATCTAGCCCCGAGCTAAGCAGACCTTGTGTTATGGGTACTAGAAGACTGACATACTTAATACAATACATTACATAGATAGATATCTTTTATTAAGTATACCTACATATAATACCCAGAACACCCGGAATAAATAGGTATTTGCAGAACATACAAACATTTATCCCAAGGCAGGAATCGAACCCGCAACCTTCCGCGCTTATATTCACAAACAAACTTACGACTATACAGTATTTACAAAATGTACATAGTCATATAAAA
This sequence comes from Ecliptopera silaceata, assembly GCA_932527185.1. Taxonomy (NCBI): domain Eukaryota; kingdom Metazoa; phylum Arthropoda; class Insecta; order Lepidoptera; family Geometridae; genus Ecliptopera; species Ecliptopera silaceata. The sequence goes on from OW052211.1 coordinate 6,641,990, forward strand.
TATCTACATAAGAAACAGTTGAGCTATCTACAGACCGTTGCAAACGATCTATAGATAGTTCAACTGATCCAAATCAGTACCAATCGAAAATTATATTATATTATTTGTAAAATATTAGATTTAAATAGAATAATGCATTAGAATAGTCTGTAATGTTATTTTATCAGTTAATAAAGAATTTGAATCGCACACGAATGGTCAAACGAGATAATTTTGACGTTCCTGGAATATAACATCGAGATCATCGCTGCTCGACATGCTGGCATTGACTGGCACGACCGCGCGCATGTGAACAGCTTGAATTTTCGCCGGCCCGGGACGGGCTGCACGCCGCGCAGCCCGCCGTGCAGCCCGCCGGGCTGCACGCCGCGCGTCTGAACATAGCATAAGATGTTATAAATGCTGTAAAAGACTACTTTATCATATCCCCAGCACTACGACGTCCCGTTTATCGGGACATAGAATAACCACTGACGATATATCTTCTAAATAACTGAAAAATACGTTTCGTACTTCAAGCTACATCATCATCATCCTCATCAACCTATATCAGTTCACTGCTGGACGTAGGTCTCTCAAGACGCGCCACTGAGCCCGGTCTTCGGCTCTTCTCATCCAGTTTTTGCCAGCTACACTCCGTCGATCGTCGCTCAAGCTACATACATTTTTCTAACTAAACATGACCCTGACATTGACCGACATTAACACACGTTGAGATCTACACGATTTCTTAATACAAACTGGTAAAATCTCGTAAACAAGAATGCTTCAATCAGTCTCACGTGGCATTTTACACTCATTTTATGACAGACTACTTAAAAACTACAACTAAATATTGCTAGTTGAAGTATTTTACAGCTATTGCTGTCATAGTGCGATCGATGGTTCTACAACATGCCAAGTTGTAACTTGTAACTCATGGTCATCATCACACTAGTTTATCGGTGACGTATCTGTAACTCTCGTAAGCGTATCGTAACGTTACCGTATCCCAAAGACGCGAGTAATAAATGTGACAATCGTAAACGTATCGAAACCGGAGAGTAGATAGAGTCATTATACTGTGGGTCGTGGGTTCAATTTCTACCGAGAGCAATTGTTTGTGTGATGGACATAAATATTTGTTCTAAATATGTATTCTAGGTACATACCTACATAGAATATACCTACCAAATACATACGAAACGAAATACTACTTACAGTTCTCTGAAACATTTCCTTTCAATCAATTCTGAAGCCATATCTGGTCTCCAATTCATCAGGAGAAACCACACAATGATCGATCACCATTCAAAGTGAGGTTATTGAGTTCAAGGAGCGCTATATATAGACTGGTTTGACTTGTACTTAGTTCTAAATTCATGTCGCGTTTCTGTCCCGAACTTCCGACATAGATCGGGGAACTCCGACAAGTAAATGTGACAATCGTAAACGTATCGTAACGTTAGCGTAAACGCACACTTATTACTTAACTGTGACAGTCACAAACATTTAACACGTGTTAAATGTCCAATTATACAAGCTTATCTTGGGCCTACCCAAGGTAAGCAAAGCTTGCACTATGGGCACTATATTGCTGATAGAATACTTATATACATTTTGTAAATACATACATAAATTACTTAGAAACACCCAGCCACAGAACAAATATTTATATTCATCACACAAACATTAGCTCTGGGTGGGAATCGAACTCACGACCCACAGCATGAAAGGCTGAGCTACTACCAACAGAGCTGTGACGAGTGTCGATTCTACTTGCACCGGCACTGAAATAAGTACGGTAGTGGAACCATTTCCGGACAAGCTCTTTTACTAAGTCTTACTACTGCTATCGTATAACACGTCTATTTTAAAAATGTCTTTGGTAGCCTAATGTGTTGCCAACATACAACATTATAATTTGGCATTCTTCCAAGACGTGATATAAAGACCCCAATTTCGCGGCTTGAGAACTTCAATTATCTATAGTTTGCAGTGCTTTTGACAGCTGACTTGGAGATAAAAGGTTTTTTGGCAAACTTCTTATCTATTAAAGATCTACTGTAACGACGATCCAATAATAATAATTAAATAATGCTGGACAATCCACACAACATCATCTGGCCCCAAGCTAAGCAGAGCTTCTGTTATGGGTACTAGAAGATTGACATACTTAGTACAATAACATTACATAGATAGATATTTTTTATTATACATATACAATACCCAGAACACCCGGAATAAATATTTGCAGAACATACAAACATTTATCCCAAGGCGGGAATCGAACCCGCAACCTCCGCGTCGCAGGCGGACCTTCGCCCGCCGCGCCACACCGGTCGTCAATTTAATTGTACCTTAGTGTTTAATGAGCCAGATTTTTTTTACAGTTTCAGTTTGACATTACCCCTGTTTTCCATTACAGGAAGAAAACGGTACATTTGTGCTCAGATCAGAATGTGAGTACATTTTTTGTTCATTTAACATTTTCTTTAGACACTGAAAGAAGTGACAATCCAATCGGCAAAGCACGACTGACAAACGCAAAAAGGTAACTTTTCGAAAAGCGTCAAACCCTTTTCAGTTTTCGTTAAGTATAAAAAAAAAAAAAATGCTGCTTCCGTTTAAAAATGTCTTTAACTTATACTCGTGTATGACCCTTTGTATAGCAGAGTCGTGTCGTGTCGTGTGTAGGTATCTATTTAAACTTAACAATACCAATGCAGCATTGTAGGACATTTAGGTCAATTTCGAAATAGGTCAACGAAATATAAAGTACTTATACATAATAAGCCAATTTATATTCATGAACTAAGTAAAGTCTAGACCCCCAATTATTTTTAAATAAAGTCTAATTGAAAACCCAAACTGAGATATAAATTATCCTTATATTAAATCTCGCAACGGATATAAATCATTCCGATATTATTCTTAAGCAATATAGAAAATCTATAAAATGAAAAAACCTATGTCTTAGCTACCGATATTTTAAAAATATGCCGAATAACTAACCATTGACTCAGCGATACTTGTAAAAATATAATGGATATTCATAGCATTAAAAAAAACATTTTATTTATTACTTAACAATACACGTCTTCAATTAGCATTTTGTATTATTATTTATTTATTTATTATTTATAGACGAGCAGCTTTCGCTGATGTGTCTACGTCACACAGTGTTGAAATTGGTATGACAAGTTCACTGTTCATTAGTCACTTTTTTTGAGCACTGTTTTACTTGTTCGTAGCCAGTTGTCGAGTTTGTTTTTGAAATAGAGTCAGCGGAAACAACATCCTCTACTATTATGTACTATTTATTAGTCTTCTTCTTATCGTGTCGATGCTACAACTGTATTTTGTTGTAGCATCGTGTTGGAAAGATTAGCCAGACTAGACACTGCTTTGCCGTGCCTAGCTGTTACCGGTGTGCGCCACGAGGAGGCTTTCCAAGCATTTATTAGTTAAGGACCCATTCAACAAAATTTAGCAAAAAAATTGCAATTAATTTATAGAATTATCTTATTGTTCTTTTTCTGACGATTTAACTTCATTGCGAATGTGAAGAAATATTGTTTTTTTTGTAAAGGTCTGTGTCGGTCGCCAGTCGCGGGTATGGTCACAAATGCGCCTGCAGCTTTAAGCAATGTTAATTACCGCACATTTAACAATGCAGATGCCTTAATGTTTATCTCGCTAAGCTCGTTTGTTTACTCTCTCAATTATTTTTGGACCGTAATGTTTATAATTTAACGTAATACGTCTGGGCCGAGTCTTTGTTGTAACATTTGGTGCAAGTTTTGTAAATAGTGTTCATACAATTTTAGAATAAGTTGACTGCACAATGAACGACACATTTCTAAATATTCAATTTAGAATCGAACATAATAAAACTTAATTAATAAATAAGTCATAAAAATATATAATTATGATGACCATATGTTTGATATGTTATTTGTATTTTAATAGTGAATATTTTAGGTATAATTTTGGTTATTGAATTTGCCAGAAATCTTGCTAAAAATACAATTAATAACAAAAATATGGTAACCTTTAAATGTCACAATGTAAATCGTACTTATTAATCAAATATGTCGCCAACTTCTTCGACGAAGACATTTTACTCAAAAATAATTTAAGTAAAATACTTTGTATTCCAAAAATGCCAAGTCGTTTATAAAATATTTAAATCTTAATGAAGTAATTTTCTGGTAATAAGGAAGGTAATAAAAATGTCGGTAATTGACGAAAGTTCAAATGAAAATGTATAAAAAAGCTTATGTCAACCAACGGATCCACAGACGTTCATTACATTGACACTCTTTACTCTTGACAGATGTCACAAAAACGACTGATAGAATTATTTTTAATTTTTATCTGCAAGCATCGTTCAGATATAGGACGTATTATTTGATTTTGAACATCGCAAAAATTCAAAGAAAATTGTTATAATATTTTGGCAACCTTCAATATTTTATCTATAATTAAGCACAGAACAGATAACATACAACTATCTGCCTTTAGGAGTATTCAAGCAGAGGATGAATATGTTTTATCTAGGCGTACTACACCGTCGACCGTATCATTAGAGATTGCGTAAACGTTTGCTTAAAAGTAATGTAAAAAAAGACGTGTGGCACTCGGGGACTGCCGCGGTAAAGCTATTGCACAGCATTTTTTTCTGGCTTACGCATGCGCAGTGTTAGGTTATTTCGTTACGGAATTTCTGGATTCGGTCTCCACGCGATAGAAGCTATGCAATAGCCTAAAAAAATGACTGAGCTCATTCTCTTGTCTGAGCACGACTAAGCTTGCAGTTTTATTTTCAAAACACAATGCGTCCATTGTCAAAATGTTGTAGTATGTACCAATGTGATCTGAATTTCCTCGTATTTTGTTTTATGAAACTTTTCAGTATTTCTCAGTAAATGGGTTTATTGGTTGTGTCACTGAACATAAAAGTTTAATGATAGTACTAGTTTTTGTCGTAATAGATATCTTAAATCTGGGTCGACGTTCTATTTAGTTTTATCAGAGCTAATAGTGAAAGTAATATTTTGGCAGTTAATTCGAAATGACATGACATGATCTTAAATTTTCTTTTGAAAGTGCCGTAATTTTTATGTCACTTTCTTTAAATGCTGTTACACGACTAATTGAGTGTTAAGTGCTTTTCTGACCTACCTATTTTAAATGTTTTATGTACTGACATTTTAAATACATATTTTAAAATAGCATACATGACATTTACGGCAGGTTTCTCGAACGATGATCAACGAAAAAATCAAATAATTACTATGTGTCAAACTCGGATCAATCGTGATTTGGGTTTCCAGAAACCGGCCGTAAATGTGTTAAGTTCATTTAGAGAAGTAGGTAAGTACCTACTAGAAGGTTGTCTTTTTGAAATCATTCGGGTTGATTTTCCTAAAAGTGAAAGATTATAAACATAAATATAGTTTTTTAAATCGAACATGACCCATTTTACGACTTTTCTCTTTCTTATTTGAATAGTAATTGTAACTGGTGTAATTTTTGTTTGAAAAATCTATTTAAATAACCCAGCAGACTTTAATTATTGTAATAAAAATAGTAATTAAAACTAGTGTAATTTTTGTTCGAATTAAAATAACCCAGCTAATAAACACCACTTAAAACGTCAAGTGTGAAAGCATCATTACTCGTGAAGTGGCGTGTGCCGTGTGCGACCCATTTCTGTGGTCACTGCAGTGACCCGGATTCAGTGCCGTGCTGCACCAGTGTTACCAACATACACCACTTTACAACAAAATTTTTGGCAACACTAACACGTATTTACTGTTTCTTCTTCTTTTTATATGGCCTCTATCCGTCAATAAGACGCCAACATCAATTGACTGCTTTATACGTGAGAATTTATTATTTATATTTAACAAGAAGATATTGTAAATTCAATAAGAACGACGGACTTAACCCTAAAACAATGTTAAGTAAAACAAAATTCATTATTTGTTTTTTTTTATAGGTTTATTTTCACATATTCGTGCTCGCACCCCAGGTCTTTTTTTTACAAAGAATTGGTCGTCCTTTGACCAACTCACCCGATGGAATGTGATGTTGTGACCGACGATGGAGCAGGAAAAAAAAACTTTGCGGTCTCAAAGTTAAGTCTAGACAATATAAGAAGAGAAGAATCTCAAGTTTCAAAGTCCAATCATCAATTATCAGTATATTCGAATAGAAACTAATTCATTTGCGTCATAGAATGCGTAGGTCTCTGGCGCGCAGAGTGTTATCGACTTTTTATATTTGGCTGGAGTTCCGGGTTCCAGAGATGATGGATTGGAAATTTTATATTTATCTTGTAACTAATACTTCAGATTATCATAAACTCTAATATGTAAGTAGGTACTATCAAAAAATATTTCAGTAAATTTTCCAGTAAGTTCTATTTTGGTTTCTTTTCCAAATAAAAAAAAACATTCAAAACAATGAAACATTAAGTTTAAATATTCCAAATTTCACCCAACCTATTCACTAGTTACATTATAATTAACACCCAATCGTCTAAATATCAAAAATAAAATTTATAAAACTAGGATTACTATAAATCTTTTCAATGACCTAGAGTTCGCACCTTATTCTAAAAAAAAACAAGTGTCTCCGATATATCTGTCAGTGATCCGGGCGCTTCTTTTTTTTAAATTTAGATTAAGTTCGTCGCGCGATTTATTGGCAAACAAAATTACGCGCGCTCTAAATTTATTGGTTACGCAATACTTAGTCACTGTTCATATTATGTTTATTATTTACATTATTTTGCAAAAAGTAAACAGAATGGTTTGTATAACTGAACTTGACTTGTACCTAAATAAGTCAAGGTATGATTTTTATGGGTATGTAGGTAAGTCAATTTTGTGGTATTTATAGACTTTTCTCACAGAAAATTGCCAAAAAAAGCTTGTAATTACAAGCTTTTATAAAAATACAAGTACTTACATAGAATACTTGTTTTTTATTTTTCCAGACACAGAACAAATATTTATGTTCATAACACAAACATTTGCTCTGGATGGGAATCGAACTCTCGAGCATGGAAGGCAGAGCTACTACCAACTGAGCTGTGACGCCTGTCTAATAGGATCTTACATAAGGCAATTTAATTTCCCGGGAAGGTTATATTGGTCTTTCCTGAATCTTCCGTCCTGAACGTTTCAGGGAACGACATTGTCCAATTGAATGGACTTCCAAGTCATTTCCTTTGATGATATCGTTATTTTTCAGGAATTATTGAACTGTTTCTGGAGGAAAATTATACGACTTATTTCGTTTAAGTTTGTCGTGAAAAGTTAAGATTTTACAATTACTTATATTTAATTTTATTAAGTCTAATTTGAATACACCATAAACATCATCTCTAAATTTATTTTGTTTTGGTGTAATTTGGTGTAAGCGTCCATCTCTTGCTCTTATGCATACCAAATTGTTGCTAAAGTAACTCAAGAAGAATATAAAAAAGATCAGAAAAAAACTTGTGCTAGAACGTGCATCAGATTAACCTAAAGATTCGTTGCACTTTTTATGTAAAAATGACTCATCAAAAATGATGTTTACAAATTAGGATAACTTCATAATATCTAAGAGGTAATCATCATTTAATCTTCATTCTGTGAAATCCCAAAGATAATTTAGAGTCGTACATACTAGGTGATTCTAGGTACAAGTTCCACGCGACCAGAGCCTAGAAGAACGGACAGGAAACTATAATATCTTTGTCCTAAAATCATAATAATTAATTAGTTACATTATCGTGTTTCCTCAGGTTTAACCCAAGATAGTGTGAGTCTAGGTTTAGTCATAAAATCACAAACAAGAAATATTTTATCGTTACATGTTGGCACCGCGTGATCAATGGCGCTAAAGCCGGTCACACACGAGCGTTCCACATGGAGTAGCGTCGCACGAAGCCGGCCGGTATTGGAGCGACGAAGGAGAGTCATTTTTTATTAAGCTTCTATCGCAGGAGCGTGGAGACTGAATCCAGAAATTCCAAACGAAAATAATCTAACACTGCGCATGCGTAATCCAGCAAAAAATGCTATGCTAAAGCATTACCGCGGCAGTCCCCGAGTGCCACATGTCTTTTTTTATAATATTTCATTCTCATCAATCTTTACAGGACTAATACAATAGTTTAGTCAAAATTTACAAATATAGTCAATAAAATATATAATGATCGGCTTTCGCCATGCACGTCGTTCCATTGGCGCGCTACCGAGACTTTTCAAAGTCAAAGTCAAAGTCAAAAACAACTTTATTCAGTAAAATCACAAGGATCATTTAGAATCGTCTTACATACTAGGTGATTTTAGGTGCCAGTTCCACGCGACCAGAGCCTAGAAGAACGGGCAAGAAACTTTGTCTTGTTGGAACGCTCGTGTGTGACCAGCTTAACGTTTTACGAGCAAACTGCAAGTTCATGCAAACATTGACACAACATAATATTTATTCAAGGTGGCCTTCGAATTAATGGCTGGCTTTCATCATTTTCAGAGGCTGCAGGCGCATTTACAGTACGTCTTACACCCTTGCTGGACTAGCAGTTATGGCGGCAGCGACTGTTGGCTCCAGAGTGCTTAGTCCGATGTTGCATTTTAAAACTCCCTCTTCTCGAGCAGAGCTCGTCTCTTTTTTTAAATCATTAACATGTCCCTGACATGACTGTATATTATTTGTATTATAACTAAATTAAATTGACACCGCACTGGAACTTCAGTACTTAATTTAGTTTAATAGTAATTATTTGTAAGAAGGATCATATAACGGTAGGAACCAGGCCGTAAGTTTCTTGCACTCTGGTCGCGTGGAACTGGCATCTAGAATCACCTAGTATGTAAGACGATTCTAAATAATCCTTGTGATTTTACTGAATAAAGTAGTTTTGACTTTGACTTCTCTCAGATATCCTCCTATTTTTGTATGGATATCCGAGAGACGACTCTCGGCTCGAGAGTAGGGAGTTTTAAAATGCAACCTCGGACTAAGCCCTCAGTAATGAAATAGAACTTAATACAAGATACGAAATGTTTATTTTGTTAAAATAAGTGTTGCAAACTTGGTTGTATGAAGCTCTTTAAAACATATTCACCCTTTCCGGGTATCGGTTGAAATGCTGGCCGCAAAATAGAAATCAATACTTTTTTTCGTGATTTTATAACTGATTCTTTGGATGCTGGTTGGTTGGCTGTCAAACAAGTGCGCGTGCAGCTTTAATGCTGGAAGCGTTTTGATGTATTACTGTTTATTATGCCAACAAGACAAGCGTCGGTTCTGTTATTTATATTATTTGTGATACTATTTTATTTGAATTTATCCAATGTCGCAAGAATGTCGCATTTTGTCTTAACCTTGTATAAAGTTGAATTATTTTTTGCTTTATCAACTCATCACTCCTGTAATTCATTTATTCTTCACTAGCTTTGTTTTATTATCGTTATATTTTGGTTAATTCATACAATATCGTAGAGTACCTAACTACATTATTGTAGAGTTTCATTAAAATCCATCCAGTAGTTTTAAGAGTAACAAACATACATACATACATACAAGCATTTATAATATTAGTAGGATGTACCTTCTATTTATTTAGCTCGCTCGATTTTTTTTGCGAGATTTGGGTACGAGTATAACAAGTACACTTCCTGTATAATATAAATATATGAGATAAGTAGATAGGTACACAAGTAATAATTTGACCTTTTGTCGAAAATCGTTGATGAGCTCATATTTAATCTAGAAACACTTGACCAAATATTTTCATACAAATGCAATGAATTTATTTTGTACGCAAGTCATGATGTATGCGCTATTTTGTGCTCTACCTGGGAGAACAATAGTTACAAAATTATCACAGTTATTTTAGTATTTTTGTGTGAGTAAATTCAATCATCTTTAGCTTCTTCGTCTTCTTATCGTGTCGATGCTACAACTGTTTTACATATTTTGTTGTAGCATCGTGTTGGAAAGATTAGCCAGACTAGACACTTACTGTGCCTAGCTGTTACCGGTGTGCGCCACGAGGAGGCTCTTTCCATGCATCTTTAGCTACATTTTTAATTTGTTGTCGGCAAAATGATTATTAGAAGAAACACCTAATTTAGATATTAGCCCTCTATCTTCTAAAAAGTTAGCGTTGACTTTATGTCACCATAACGTATCGTAATCATGACATCAAGTCTAGGTACTTGTTTAACTTTATTTAATTAATAACACCAAATAAATACTTAATTTTAAAATGGCACTTAATTAAACGTGCCCTGTGAGGTAATGCATTGTTAATTATATACCTATATTATAAAAAATTACTGAAAATGTCATGATGTTTCGAAGGTTGTTTTATTATATTTATTTTATTAAATTTTATTACACATAAATAAAACTATTCAAAGCATTCTCTACCACTTTCGTATACTTATAGTAAAAAAAACTAATAACAAAATCATAATATTTTTTGTAAATGCCGTAACTACATTGAAATATGTTTTTTTCCATAAACCTTCATTCACAGTTCATTCGACAAATATTTGAAGTATCGAATATTTATTTACATTGGTATGTCATTAAATTGCTGTCAAAGCGTCTATTTACCCGAAACCTCAACAACGTGTATTTACTTACTGCTGGGATCAGACGGTTCATTCTTTGTTCATTTTGCATCTTTCACTCTGAATGACACATCTGAACACATAATAAAACATACGGAATGAATTTATAAGTGAACAGATCCCACAGTACTGGATAGGTTTACTGGGTATTTTTCACTCGGAATGAACGAGAAATGGACACTGAATGAATGGTCATTTGGGTTATTTTATTTATCCGGTCTTTTTTAATGTGTACGAAGGACGCATCATGACATTATAAAAAAAGGCACAGTGAATGTTTCGTCTAAAATGTGTGAACATGGAAAAAAGAAAATTGAAGCATTCATTCGAGTGATTAATCACTCTTGTGAATCGTCAGATTCCAGCGAAGACTAACGTATGTTACTGACAATGCGCCATCTATTAACACGAAATGTAAACAGCGTGTATTGAGTACATACTCAATACATATGTACATGTGTAGATTATGTACGCGGCTGGTGATTTTCCTTTGCCCCGCTTCAGAAGCGTCTTGTGTCACGGCCAGAGCGGAATTTTAGTATTTTAAGGCAACAAATTATAGATTTCAGTGTACAGTTTTATCGAAAAGAATATGTATTAAATTTTGGGATGTTCGTTTATGTTCAAAAGTATCCTCTAAATATTTTATATTATAAACAAAATATATTTATTTACAAAATGTACATGGAATATATAAAATACATAAGAAACAGTCCAAATCAGTGGCGATCGGAAGCGTACCCAAGATACTGGCTGTTACGCTAATATAAACAAAATTATCTGTTTTTATTAAATATGTAATACCATTTTTAAGTTTGAATTTGTAACATAAATTAAAACATTGTGTATTCGTATTATTTGTTTATTTGTAATTAAGCCTCTACAAAAAACACTATTATACAATAATCAACTTTGTGCTATTAGCACAAGACATAAAATAAATATCCATATGTAGGTAGGCTTAGGTCAGGGCCTAGGAAAAATGGGGGCAAATTCTCCAAAGATATTATCGCTATTGACATGTTTTAGTAATTTAATGGAAAAAATATTTAACGATTGACTTACTGCCTCATATTTCTTAAACTAGGTATATTTTCACACGAAACTTACTTTAGTAAGTACTTACGTAAATGTCATTATGATAGACCATAGAGTGCATTATTTGGGTTAAGATACTAAAAAAGTTTTAGTGCCTAACGCTAGTTGAGCGGAAAACTATAAAAAAATCTAGACTTTCTGGCGGCACCTTGGTAGTTTCAGCTTCATTTTCATTCATAAAGGATAACGGTGATAATAAAGATTTTAAATCACTTCAAAGCTTTCGACTAAACGGAACTCGAACCCACGACCTACAACGGCGAAAACAAATGTTTAAAAGATCTATCGTTCTTTTAAAATTATATTTAAGATATTTTTTTTTCTTTTATTGTGTATATTTCAACAATAGCCGTCCGCCATATTGGATTTAGAATGACGTCACATAAACTAACTATGCACTGTCATGGAAGGCGGAGCTACTACCAACTGAGTTGTGACGCCTGTCGTAAATAAAAGCTTGTAAAGAAACTGACCTGGCAATACTATCTTGTCTGTCTGCTATGTTCTGAAGGCCCACAGCGTCTCGAAGCTGCATGACGAGTGCAGCTCTAACCGCTTCTGTCGTCTTCATCTCTTCGATCCTCTCACTCAACACCTGTAGATAAAGAACTTTTTATTTTGTAATAAGTTTTTATTTTCGTACTTTATCCTCAGGTTTTGTCCAATAATATTAGTTAAGTTTAGTTAGCAAATACAAAACTAGATGGCGCTGTTCCAAGTTACCTATTCGTAGATCGCGCTGACGAAAACGCGCGGTCTCTATTAACCTCCTTTGTGAGTTTTTTTAATAAAGTTGGCTTTCGCTACACTAATAATCTGGTCGTTTTACTATATAGAACCTCCCTAAGGCAATTAGTTCCTTCAGGTTACAAATGAAAATGAAGGTTTTTCAAGTCTTCACTTAAAACCTGAGCAAAAGGACTTTTTGTGTGACTTTGCTTAATAAAAACAAAAGCAAACCTAAACCTAAGATGAGTCTTTTCACACATCTTGAACATTGTCAAGATGTGTGAAAATAAAATTTGAGGATACTTTTTATTTGATATTTCTGATTTATAAAAACCAAACCAAACCTAATTTCTAAAATTACATCCCTGAAAATGTCATTGAATCTTATTTGTTGTTTGAGTAATTTTTTTTTAATGCTAGGCACCATTTTTTTATTAGAATGATGCACTTTAATTATAAGTTTTTGCTTACTTTGTGACTAGATTGATTTGAAATGTTCATGAATATATATTTTATTTATTTATTTAATATATAATTTATAGAAACTAGTAGAATAAGGCGGGGTCGAACAAGATGTTTTATTCATGCCGAGATTATAATAGATTTCCTATGTTATTATTTATTGGCACTGCACATTGATATCTGCCATAATTTGACCTACATTATTACTTTGTTTACTTCCTTTACGATTATTATATTGGAACATTTTTCATTGCTAAATTAATAACTACATAATACTACGCGAACTGGGTCAGTCGCCTGATATGAAAAATACATGAAAAATATAATAACTAGTACCAAATCAATTAAAAACTAGAATTTTCGAAAAAGTACAATATAATGTCCAAATATTTATGAATTGAGCATAATTATAAGTTCTAATACAGACTGGTATATTGTTTTTAAAAGATTGTACTCGTAATTTGCACTAAATTGGTTTTTTAATCCTTTTGTGCATATAATCTTGAAAAGAACACAAAATAAAGCGTGTAGGATGTGGTTTCTACAACGATCCAAAGAGTTCTAAATTCAAAAATTGTTTATGGCGCTTACAAGAGTTTTGAAACTTTTTAAATTGGAGAACAAAATTCAAAAGAGGTGGAATGCAATCTGTCAAATTCGAAATTCGAAACTTATATACCGCTTCCAAAGAAACAAATCTTTTTTGAGAACAAATTAAAAAATTAATAGCTAGACCTAGGGCTGATATGGTCGTTATGCGACAAAAGTCCTTCGTCAAATTGAAGAATTAATTAAATAAGTAATAAAATAAAAAATAGACGTATACAAACCTCGACATCCTCACAGTAAACCGGTGTATTTTTAAACACATCTTTCTTCAGCACCGCTATGCACGGCCCCTGAACACCCCCCACAAACTTCTCGCAGTTGAAGAACAGCGCATCTTTCTTCACCATCTCTTCTTCAACACCTGGAAAGGTTGGGTTCATGTCCACGGCTGCATAAGGCGCCACCAAGGTGTAATCCCAGAAAGCCCAAGCGCCATATTGATGGAGCAGAAGTGTGGTGGCTACGTCATCTGTCAAAACTCCTGTCAGTTTGGACGCTGATGGAAAGAAGCCGATCATGCGTTTGCCAGAGCCAGTGTTTTGTTGCAGCCGGAGTTCTAAGCTGTTGAGGTCAATGAAACCTTCTTTGGTTTCTGAGATTTTGATGATCTGGAAGAGAAGGAGATTTTTAGAAGTCACAGTTTGACAGCTCAGAAACAGTTTTTTAGACAAGCGCTATAACTCAGTTGGTATAAGTCCTTCATACCGTGAGGGTCGGGGGTTCAATCCCAACCTTATTCCTTTATATTCGGTTTAATTTTAAAATTACCTTATCAAACAAGCACAGAATATTGAATCTAAAGTCATTCAATTTTCTATTGTTTATAATTCGTTCCATAATAATTATCTATGAGTGTGTTCACATTAAACTTAATTAAGTATAATAAAACCAAACAGGATAATAATAATGCGTAAACAATTATGTATTTAGTAAACTATTATTTAGTAGTAGTATTAGTTAGTAAGTATTTAGTAAATAATGCGTAAACAATTATGTACAGATAAACAACAGCTTAAAATATTAGTCATTTTATAGTTTTATTGCGTTCAAAAGACTGTTATTTACGTATTATCATTGACAAGCTATATCAGTCCACTGCTGGACGTAGGTCTCTCCCAAGACGCACCACTGAGCCCGGTCTTCGTCTCTTCTCATCCAGTGTTTGCCAGCTACATTCCGCAGACCTACACTACGCTTGCCTAAAAATAGTCGAGTGAAGACTGTTTACTAGCAACACTGCAAAATATAGCTGGCAACATTTCTATTTTTTCTTACATAAAAAACTATCTCTATTTCATTAGCCTAGTTTCTTTCCCTCCAAAATAACCCGTTTCGGGTCACGCAAACACAAAAACTGCCGACTGGCATGTTTGTGAAATATTTGTTTACAAAAGAGTTTCGCTTCGCTAACAGAAACTGGGGTCAAACACCTAAAATTATGATTGCGTTACTAGAATAGTACTATTAATATTATTAGTATAGTAAGTATAGGAAGAATAGTTGAATTTCTTCTAAGTAGCTTTGCTTTTATTAAGCACGTAAGTGATTTTTGAATGCTTTATTTACTTTGATAATCCAAGTGCAGGGTTAAAAGTACCTACTCAAGTTTAAAAAGTAAAGAGAAAGATACTTGTTTATAATATAAAAGTATAAAAAAACTGTTAATTTGCTTGCCCTGCTTCTTATTCAAAAACGTATTTTTTTGGGTTCACCATTCGTTATAAATTATGAATATTTATAACCAAGATAAATAAATTATTTTTTCTATTATAAGAAAACTTGTGGTACAATAACATTATGTACCTTAATCTAGTTGTTTTCACAAAACGCGTAACCTCTGCCTAAAATGGTAATATTATTCCCACAAAAATAGGGTTTACGTCACTTGTGACTTGTTGTGACCCATTGGGGCCCTTTGTCCCGATCGTAAAAGCAAGGACACGGCACGGGACTTAAAAGGCCCAATGTCACGGCATTTTGTACATAAAATACTTTATATAATCTGCCCCGAATTCAGGGAGTACCTACTCATATATCTATCTGTGCTATTTATTATAAAACTGTAAAAGAGACACGAATTATTAATTATTTCCAAATGATTCAAATTCAACTTTTTACTCTAAACGGTACGCTGTAGTTCTGGTAAAGGCTTATAGATCTACAAGTATACTATACCTTCTTAAATCATTAGCTGTAGTGCTGGTAAAGGCTTATAGATCTACTAGTATCTTGTTAAATCATTACAGTCTAGTCTAGTTCTTCTTCTTCTTATTGAAGAGCTACGCTCTAGTCAGTCTCGCTCTATCTGCAAGAAAAAAAAAACGCGCGTAGCTGTCTAAGCCACGGTTTCCTGATATCTTCTTTCAGTGTTTAAGAGTACCTTATTCCAATTATAAGTTAGAATTTTAAATAAAGAGGTTGCGTTATTACCAATATTTTTTGCAGATATGAAAATTTAAGTGCTCGAACATATTGAGCTCACGTTCGGAAAGCTATTCGGTGATTAATTTTATCATTGACTTGTAGAATATGCTTTTACAAATAAAATCTTGTATCTTGTATCAAGAAGCAAATATAAGTTTTCTGAACATAATACAGCAAGTGAAGTGTCCTAGAGTGTTCACGTGTTCAGCAGCGTGTACTAAGTACCTAGTAGATATAAGTTAGTACCTAGCATGATAGCCGCGCTATCGATAAATGCAGGAATTTGCCGGTCGTAAATCGTAATACTATGCATTATTCAATGAACAACAGGGTTCATATTCGCACGTGCCTTGGTTGGTTAGTGTTAATAAACATTTTGAGGTTCCTTACGACAGAGATTTAGAGGTTGTAGGTTTGATTTTTTGGAAGTGGAAATTTTACCACTGAACTGAAATTTAAGGATTTTTTAGACCACAGTTAAAATAAATTTATGCTAATTTCAAATTAGGGCAAACAGTTGCTGAAAATTAATATAAACTTTTATATGAAAACTGACTCATTTTGAGAATAAAGGCTATTATTATTAATCAAAATTTATGAACCCACATTTTTGTGTTAGGGTTTTGCAGAAAATAATGTAGCATTACATTATTATGTTAGCACTTAATAAGTTTTGAGGTTTACTCTTAAACTTACGAAAAAAATAACCATTATTTCCTGAAAAAAAAAAGCTGCAATATGTTATATGTATACCCAGTACAATATTATATGTGTACATAGTGAGTGGTGACTTCACCCCTCACGGTCACCACAGCTATCGAAGGACGTAACCTCGCCCTTACGATCACGCTGATACGCGCGCCACAACAATGTTATTGAATGATAACGCGGGCTACAACTACTATACAATTTTTAATTTTTACTGCGAACTTTACTCTTCATTATTTCAATTTACGATAACAATAAATGAACTACACACTGCGTTTGTTATCAATGATTAAGTTACTTAATAGTGGTTAAGTTACTTTGTGGCATTCTTTTCTAGCAACAGAAAACCTAACATAAAATACATTTCTTCTAGTACCCATAACACAAGCTCTGCTTAGCTTGGGGCTAGATGATGTTGTGTGGCAATCCACACAACATCATCTAGCCCCAAGCATCTAAGGCACCTCATAATAAATAAATAATGCTGGACAATTCCAGCATTATTTATTTATTATGAGGTGCCTTAGAAAACTACACGTTTCCAATCATCCTTTATATGTTTCACCCTATCACGAGCCCAGCATCCGCATTTGAAGGTCATACTAGCAGTTCATTTAGTTTCACTGAGACACTGGATGTTCACGTCATGAACCTTCACGCTCATGAACTTCTAGCCCAAGAGCCCGTGAACGCCAGACCTTCGTTATTTTATACAGGCTTATTTTATTTTATTCACAAGCTTATGTATTTACAATCCAGAAATGAGCTAACAGAATATAGCAGAGATCCCTCGCGTCTATATATACAAGTTTTACTTAGTTAGAGCGAGGTGTCAATACCCAGATTCTACTTAGGTTTTGTAAGAAAGTACATAAATATTAGTAAGTTTTTTTAGTGCCTAACCCAACTTTGTCAACCTTTACTTGAAAATAATCATTATTTGATTTGAGTAAAAAAGACTATCAAAAATTCATTTATTTAAACCATTTAGTTAAATACATAACATTGGCATGTCAACAATTACAACACTCGTTATTCTATCCAGCTAACATACTGAAGAATGATTTACCTCAGCCCCGCAGTTTCTCCAAGGTATCAGCTGCCGTTCCGTCTCTCTTGAGGAGACGAAGAGCGCGACCTTCTGCGGCATCAGCGCTCGCAGGAGTCTCGGCAGGGTCGCTCCAAGCACAACCACGTCATCTGTCCCCGCGCCTACTGTGCTGCGGATTATGCTGCGGGACTCTGATCTGTGGACGAGGAATTGATCAGCAAGAAAGGTAACGTCAAAGTCAAAGTCAAATTTTTCTTTATGCAATAAAATCGCAAAGATCATTTAGAATCGTCTTACATACTAGGTGATTCTAGGTGCCAGTTCCACGCGACCAGAGGCTAGAAGAACGGGCAAGAAACTGAACAGGAATGGTGAGAAATGTATGTTATTATTCCCGAGGTTTTGGCTAAGTTGCAATAGCTTTGGTCGAAGATCACTTTTTAATAAGTATAAGAATAAAAGGAGAGGTGCTATAATGTATAAAAATAAGAAAGTTCCACTGATTTAGCCTATACACTGCATATAGTCTAAAAGACATTATTAAGACACTAAATACTGCAGTGTGTTGTTTGCTAGCAGCTTTTTGATTCTACAGCTGTTATCTGATAGGTGACAGACGGACAGATAGATTGGAGGTGGACAGCGGAGTCTTAGTGATAGGGTCCCATTTTACTCTTTGGGTATTGACCCTAAAAAGACAGGTACCTGAATATATCGCTCTGTCCCGACGTGTGGGACAGGGCAGTGCATTGCGTGGCGTGGATGGGCAGCACATCCCGCGTCACATACTCCTCGATCCATTGCAGAGCTCGTCCTGAGCCGTTGTAGTCACAATACACCACTGTAAAAAGAAAAGATAGAAATCATGAAGTGCTTATTATAGTTTTTTTGTTGCCTAGGCTCTGATCGCCTGGAACTTGCGCCTAGAATCACCTAGTTTAAAAGACGATTTTAATTGATCTGCAGAATAAAGTATGTTTAAGTTTGGATTCAAATATATTTTTAAAGCTTGTGTGCTGCTTTTGCATATTATAATATTTCGCAATAAGTAATCTATGTTTTAGTTTAAATTAAAACTTGGGCTACAAAGCTTTTTTAGAAAAACTTGTTGTAAATACCATCATACAGTTACGTGTATATCAAAAAGTGATATTTAACTAAGTTCAAATACGTTTTTAATTAATTTGATAAAACCAAATTGAAAATTAGTTTGACCTGTTTTACCCTATAATTAATGAATGCGTCCATTTTTATTGTTTTCAATAAGTATTGTTAATTTAAATTTCTGAATGACAGTGAACTGTACAATAGCGTCTTGTGATTGTGACAATTATGGGGCTAATGGCCGGTCAAACTGTCAAACATGACAGGGTACAGTCATCTTCATTATTTAGAGATCCACAAAGCTGTATACGGATTAGAATTCTGTAATTTTTTGATAAAACATAAGTAGCATTTTTTGTTTTTCTAATGTTACCTATGTCGAGTTTTGGTGTTCAATTTTGGTAGAATTTTAACCAACTTGAGATCGTAGTATCATTTATAAATCGTTGAAATAAAGTGTAATAAGAGAGATATCGGAATATGATGGAACTCGTTTCCCTAGTTTTAAAGAAAAAAATCTTCACCATTTCTTTAAAACAAATGACAGTCGACTTGCTGTTTGACTGACTTGACAGATATATTTCAAATAATCACTTGACATTGACAGAATTGCCTCCAGAAGCCATAGGAGATTTTTCAACACTAACTCAGATCTCCGCCTTTTTGCTATAAGATTAATAAACGTAAAACACCATAAACTCTGATATTGGCAAATTCGTGGCAGCCCTAGCCTCCGAAAAGCCACTAATAAAAGAAGAAGAAGAAAGTATCTACATGAAGAATTTTCTGTAAACGGGCACAATTACCAACCCACATATGTATTGTATAAATCTAGTTTCCATAGTACAAGTTTTGATGATTTTAGACAAGATGGCGTCGTGGTAAATGAATATTTATTCTATTTACGTTTAGCTCTGAGTGTACAAGCACATGACAATGGTATCTTTGTAGATGTTATCGCGAAAGTTACTGTAGAATAGTAATTCATTGCACAGACAAACAGTCTATTGTAGTTTTGTATGGTAACAGAACAGATAACATAAGATACATATGTAAGCCTAGGAATACATAGATATGATTTTTATGCATATTCTGCATGCAGATTTTATTTCATTACGTTAGGATCAACAGGCGTTACAGCTCAATTGGTAGTAGCTCTGCCTTCCATGCTGTGGGTCATGGGTTCAATTCCCACCCAGAGCAATTGTTTGTGTGATGAACATAAATATTTGTTCTGTGTCCGGGTATATAGTATGTATTCCGTGTATATATTTACAAAAAAAAATTATATACTTAAGTAGGTATTCTATCAGTAATCTAGTTCCCATAGTACAAACTTTGCTTAGTTTGGGACTAGAGTGGAGTGTGATGTGTGAAATGTCCATGAATAGTAATTTATGTACTTATTAATTTACTTATTGAAATGCATTTAAGTTATTTATTGTAAGATTATTAAATAAAGCGGTAGGAGCCTGAGCACGAATACCTACATGTTACAATCGTAAACGTAACGTATTTAAGATGCACTGCGCGCTAACACTGCAACATTCGACAGTAAGGTAATTCTGTCGCTATGTAAGTATTTCAAATACGTCACTGTTTCGATACGTTTACGATTGTCACCTTTTTCCCTAGCCGTTTCTAGCCGGCTCTAGGCTTGCCACTTATCACTTAGCTAGTCTAAATCTAAATAATTAGTGTGATTTTACAGAACAAAGTACGACTTTGGTTACCACTTACCACTGTTACCAGCCTACTACAAAAATCACGTGCTAATTTCTAATAAAACAACGTGATTTTTCTAATTGCTGATATTCGCTAAAGATATTATCTAGATACTATCATTTTGCAAAAAAAATAGTAATCTAATTTTGATAAGATTGTCGATTTGCGAAACAGGAAAATACTGTGCAAAAAACTACTATCTAATTAGGTATGTAAGTTTTAGCAAACTTGTCGCTTATATATTCGAAAATAACTTTTTAATCCTTTTTCTGTATTAAACCCAGAAGTTGATAATGTAATCGATTATACCTTTCTTAGTATTTTTGATTTTAATATTATCTAACCGAATAAACAGTGAAGTTTTACACTTATTTTATGACAAATATAGTAACGTAAAATTTTTCAACAAACGCATTGAATATAGTACTTAAATAACTCATTTTTCCACAGTGAAAAAATTTAGAGCAAACACTACTTTTAATTTTACACTCCAAAAAAGTTTTAATGATGTTATTTCTATAATCTATGGTAGTCACCATAGATTATAGAAATAACATCATAAGGCTAGGGTTATGAACTATATTTTAGATACAATAACATTAGGATCTTTTTTATTTATAATAACAATATATTACAAAATAATTAAACAAACAGTTGAAGATAACAGCTTATTGTTTACTACAAATGGGTAATAATTATATCGTAGCGAATTAATACGAACGGAAACAAAACACGTGACCGATCTCGTATTAACACATTACTTAACACATAAAAAACAACACATATTCCGCGTACTAAAAAAGCTAATGCTATACAATAAATAAATAAATATTCAAGGACATTTCACACATCACACTCTAGCCCCAAACAAAGCAAAGCTTGTATCTACTATGGGAACTAAACTGCTGATGGAGAGCGCAAAGGAAAGGAAACTGTGTTTCTGGCCTAAACACTACTTATATATGTAAGTATATATATTTTGTATATACATACATAGAATACACAGTAACACCCAGACACAGAACAAATATTTATGTTGATCACACACACATTTGCTCTGGGTGGGAATTGAACCCACGACCCACAGCTTGGAAGGCCTACCAACTGAGCTGTGACGCCTGGCGCTATTTTCGGATCATAAGAAAATAAGCTGTATTTTTTACCCGACACTGATGCGATACGTTTACGTTAGGCGACGCTGTATACGTTTAAGTTACGCGACGCTGTATACGTTTATGTTACGCGACGCTGTATACGTATACTTTACGCGACGCTGTATACGTTTACGATTGTTACATTTATTCGTCCTCACCAGTAGGTATATAATATAATCGCGTGAGACGACACGTGATTTCAATGCGTTTAATAAATACATGTATATACTATAGGTTCTTGAATAGAATCACTGATTAGATTATGTTTTATCAATGTTCAGTATGCTTAAATGAAGTTATTTCGTAACTTGTTTTGTAAGATTTACTTATTTATTCACAAACAAAACGAAGTATTTACAAAGTACATATTTAAAAAATTAGAATCAGATAAGATCTGTAGAATTATGCAAACGATCTTTGGATAGCTTAACGGATCCAAATCATTACCAATCGGAAACGTACCCAAGATACTGACTACATTACCGCACTGAATAGCAATACCTACTGAAATTTGTTTTTTTTTATGCATTTTCGAGAATAAAACAAATTAATGCATTTTTTTTTCAACAAAAAAACTTAAGTAGTTAATTTGCCTAGTCTACTTATAATTTCAATACAAACCCGTAAATACAATAACAGTAACTATATTTTTTTTAAAAACTAGTATAACTCTTTGTTTTATATGTAGATACCATAAAAAACTCCAAGGATACCTAATAACATTTTCGTTAGACTAAAATACTAGGGAGAAAGCAACCATACATGTTATATACCTAGGTATTTCTTATCACAACAGTACATAAAGCACTTACAACAAACAAGTCGGATATGATAATGATATTATTTATTCTGTAGGTACTTTCCTTAGACAAAACACAAATAAACTAGACGAACCAGTTAGATCTAGTATGTAAACGTTTGTAGCACATACGGGTGAGTACGAATAAATATGACAATCGTAAAGTAAACGTAACGCAGCGAATTCGATTCACATCGAGTGTCAAACGCCAGCTCGACAATCGAACGCGCAGTGTGAATCAAATATGCTGGGCTACGTTACCTTTACGATTGTCACAATGATTTGAGCTTACAGTAGCTCTACCATGAGTTTTTACTAAGTATACGATATATACTACACTCGCTAGCGTCTGTAGTTAAAAAACAGTATCGCACCTCTATCGGATAGTTGGGTACTAAAATTCGTAATACTAATATTGACGTAACTACTGTAGTAAAGTCAGGCGATTTTACTGTCACAACTCATGATAGAGGTACTGGAGCTTCGCCTCATTTGTGACAATAATAAACGTATAGTAACGGTAGCGTATCAAAGATACACTGCGCGGTGACGCAGCAACGTTCGACAGTCGAGATACCTACTTAAATAAATATTCATGGATATTTTACACGTTTTGTAGCCCCAAACATAAGAAAACTAGGGAACTATCTTGTTAAATATTTTTTTTTATTATGTAAATACATTATAATTCGTAGTACTTAGTAAAAAATAATGTTTGATTTACACATCACAGCAAATGTTATGCTTACCAAGTACAGCCAAAGAAAATATATCATTCAAACAAAAAAAAATCTTAAAATCAAAGTCATGTATGTTGATAATAAAAATATACTTCACTTAAGTAAAGTTTATTTTACGGTTATATAATAACTAACGCCAACACATTTACTCGGTCTGTTTATTTTAGTTGATAAGGATTTAATTCAAGTTAAACTTCGCGCTAAATAAATAAATCCTAACGACATAAACAAACCACATGTATACCTTTTTTATGGATTTGCTAGAAGTATTTTCTGCATAGTAATACTTATATCTAGCATAAGAAAAGATTTTGTTTTCATAATTGTTTAGAGTTTCCGAAAAAAAATATTTTTTTTTTCAGGCGTAATACAGATTCGCATTCATCATAAAAAGATCACATCCGAAAAAAAAACATACTTAATAAATATCAGGACCGTAAATAAATGTATGCTAACAAGATATGATTTTCAAAACAAATATGAGATAAAAGTTGGTCCAACAAAATATCACATCATATTTCACAGTCAAAATCTATACGATAATACATTTTTCGCAATGTAAATAGAACGTATACACGTGGTTATATCGTGATGATAATCCGCTGTAGTGAAGTAGGGTTGCCAGAACCAGCTTTGATAGAATAGAATAAAATATTTCACTTACCATCGCATGATACAAGCTTTGCTTAGCTTGGTACTAGAGTATGATGTATGAATTGTCCGTGAATAAATATATAAATAAATGGAATGCTGAACAATCCACACAACATCATCTGGTCCCAAGCTAAGCAGAGCTTGTGTTAATATTAATTTATTTATTTATAAAACAAAACTTATATACTTAATTGAGAGTAAAAATAAATATCTCCATTCATTTTCTACACAGTTACGGCAAAACCCTTGCGTAGACTTTAGCCAGTAGTAATGACTACTAAAAGGGCAACGTTCATTTTATTGCCTGAACATCCGAAATGTTTTTTTTTATATTTATCGAATGGCAACCCTACAGTCGCTATGAGTGCGAACATAACCGCGATACTCGCCAAAATATCGTATAAATAGTATCGACCTTGATCGCGAGTCAGGAACCGCCATTTGAACTGTTACAAGTATTACAACTCGTTAGATAACAATTGTTTGTCAGAATTTTTAAATGTTGGCTGAATTGCGTTATTTAATCTGTGAATTTCAATTTATCTTCGCCGTTTGCAATTTTTTTATATTTCGTTCTTTATCTTCAGACAATATAGCTTAGTAATTGGTAAATATGTTTATTAATTCGTTATTTTTCCTATTAATTCTTTTATATAATATTAATTCGTTATTAGAGCAAGATACACCTATTTTGCATAATTTTCTCCTATTTATCCTACGTCATTGCATTTTGATAAAAAAAAAACAAAACAAACCACAGTCGAAGTTACAGTACAATGGACATTTGACACCAATACTCGAAAAACGAGACGATAAAGAATAACATTATTCACTCTGTTGGTTCAAAATAAATAAATAAATCTAAATCGCATCCTAGCCAGTGAGACCTTGGTCTACGCAAAAACGTCGCGGAAAAGAGATTAAAAACTCTATGGTTAGCCTGTTTTAATGTTTACATTCCAAATTTAAACTGGGGATGACGTCACTTACGAATCTTTGGCGCCTTTTTGGCGTTAATCCTTTGAAATGAGGTTTGTTATTCACAAGCTGATTTGTGAAAAGAGGTTGTCCTCTGCCAGTTGTATTGGTAAATTCGTAGAATCAGTACAAAATACACGAAAAAAAACAAGATGTAGGTACTAGTAAGTGTTATCGCAAAACTCACGCCTTGAAATTCAATAGAGTGCCAAATATCCGTGACGCAGTTACCGAGCTGTTGTTTTGAACAAAAGGTTAAAATTGTTATGGTTATTGTTGAGGTCTGATTAATTAGTTTAGATGTTGTTGAACAATGATTCATCTTAGTTATTTGGTTCTTTGATCTTCTCGCAGACGATCTGTATATTTAGGTTTGGTTTGGTATGAGGACTGTAGGAACTTATTTTTACGCACATACTTAGTAGGTTAACATTTATAAACAAGCCTTTTTAGTACCAAGCTGTAATCATAGTCCTTTTAAAGTAAGTTTACGCAATTAAATAAGTATTAATGATTGGCATGTGTCAAATTATTCTATCAGTAGGAGTACTTACTTACTCAATTGTAGGTTTTACCAAAACATAGCACTAGATAAAACTTAGATACTTATAATATGTACTTACTTAAACTTAAAATCTTTTTTGTTATTCTTAGATCAACAACCAGTATTTGAATTTTGAATGATTTGTATAAATATTTGAACTTAAATGAAAAATTGAGTTTCGAAAAGCGAGACAAGAGCGGTTTGTGTGGCCTTGGTGTGGAATTTATGCCAAACACGTGCTCGGTACCGAACCGTGTTGATTCAGTAATCGTACCATTCATAGGCTTTTCTGCAGGTTGATAAGTAAAGTTTATTCATTTTATGCATAAGTACATATCTTGCCTAATATGACCTACTTAGACATATCATATTGAATAGAAGACTGTTTCTTTTTAAGTTATTGCATAGCTTCTATCGCGGGCCTTGAGAGTGGAGAACGAATCCAGAAATTCTGTATCGAAAAAACCTAACACTGCGCATGCGTAATCCAGCCAAAAATGCTATGCAATAGCACCGCGGCAGTCCCCGAGTGCCACACGGCTTTTTTTGTAAGTAAGTAATTAATCAACGTTACACAATCGTAAGTAGCGGAGTATGTATGTAAAAAGACACCATGTTTTTTAAAACAAATTAATGTTTGAACTTTATTCTCATAATATATTTTGAATGAAAAGTAATCGTGATATTCTGGTAAACATTAGCCCCTATCTTATAAAAAGTTAGTGTTGATTTTATGTCATCATTATGGTAATCAATACATCAAGTGTGCGCTAACTTTTTATAAGATAGACCGTAGCTATATTTATTAAATGAAGTATCTACTGGATACCTATAATGTCAAGAATGTGTTTTGAATCTAGTTTGCTTGAAATCCGCCATGACATTGATATCCTGACTGTTATTGAGAGGTGGCACGTGGTCAGAGAACAAATTGTTTCTAAGTACAACATGGCTTTGTTATTGTCTAACTTACAATAACAGTTTACCATTTCAATATTTATCTAGAATGTGCGAACAAAAAACTAGCTACTTTTTAAATAGTAGTAGTTTTTTATACTTACATTAAAGGCAAACGCTAGACCGCAATCACAAATCCAATACACGTAGTACAATTAAATCGCTGTTACATGAGTTTTAGGTTTAAAAAGAAATTCATTATATTTAATTATCAAAATTATGAAATGTATAAAAAAAAACTAAGTGCATCAAATATTACTGTGAACAAGATTAAAATCGAGACCGCAAAATGGAGAACATTAAGACGCTGCTTATTTCATTAAAATAAACTTATCATTTTTAATTCGAAAACATTAAGTTCTTATCAAGCATTTGTATCAGTTATTCCACTAGCTCTGCCTAGTACAAACCAGTTAGGTATTTATTATTTTACTCTACGCTGCTTGTTTATAAAAATCATTTTAAAATCAAGCGTATCAGCGCGCGTTGCAAATCAGAAATGCTTGTTTCGCTCTCACAGCGAATTCCTAAGATATCAATCTAGATACGTAATAATAAAAAAGGTGATCTAAAAGTGCTGCTTTCTTTACCTTCTAGAATCCTTATTGCGTCCACCAGTGGATTCAATAAGAATTCTAAACGCATTGAAAACCTATGATATATAGATTGGTATATCTAATTTGAGAACAAACTTACGACTATAGATAATTACAAAATGTACATTGGCACATAAAATACATTAGAAACAGTTGAGCTATCTGCAAACCGTTGCAAACGATCGATAGTTCAACTGATCCAAATCAGTACCAATCGGAAGCGTACCCAAGATACTGGCTGCATTGCCGCGCTGAATAGCAATTTGGGAACAATTTCAGAATCCCAACGGACATAACTTGGGAAAATTATTTGATTAAGGTACATTTCCCCCAACGGTTACGTCACCCAACCCCACTGACCTTTCCAGCGAGTAACCTACGCAGTTACGTGTGGACTCCTTTTCTTCCCCATTCTCATACAGAATTACTCCACGGTCTAAGCATACAAAAGTCCCTCCTACGTTCGGTATTGATCGTCACGAGTCGGTCACTGTCGTTCATGGTCACCATTGTTTTCTACCTCACTCACTCTAACATATATCGCTATCTCTTTTTGGTCCTTGGCAACGAATTTAGATCCTTGGGGATCTCAAGGATACTACGCAGTACGGAAATAGGCTCAACGGTTTGTTGACTTTTTATTTCAGGATGCTCAGACCTGATAAATATAGTATTTCCGTGTCTTTTTCATGTTTTTTATTAAGGACATAACCAAAGGACAACGAAGACTCTTTCTAAAACAGGTTGTATACCTCAAAAGATAAGATTCTAACCCGATGTACTTGTATCACTTCTAAAAACTGTATCCTCTAAATATATTTTTTGACTAAACGTTGATACAATAGCTTGATTGCTGTCAATCAAACATCCGTATTTTGCTGTCAAGTTTGTAAATAGACAAAACACCAAGTGAACTACATATATTGTAGGTGCTCATTATATACAGCTAGTAAAGTTCAAACAATACATATCCTCTGTACAATGAATACAATAGATATGCAAAGTGTGCAAACCGCTTCCGTGAGTGTTGAGTTGGAATGACGCC
The DNA here is from genome assembly GCA_932527185.1 of Ecliptopera silaceata. Classification (NCBI taxonomy): domain Eukaryota; kingdom Metazoa; phylum Arthropoda; class Insecta; order Lepidoptera; family Geometridae; genus Ecliptopera; species Ecliptopera silaceata. Next base: position 6,669,992 of record OW052211.1, read on the forward strand.
AAGTAATAGCTGAAACCGCGATATTTTCATGAATATTTTCGAATCTGTACTACTAGCATAGTTTTTTGTATCGAGAACAATTAGAAAGGGTCAGTGGAGCAAAACTAGAACAGAAACTAGAAGAATACTTTTATACTTAAGTACATGTATACAAGATTTTTTGTAATTTTAGTTTACCTACTTTAAATAAGTATTAGTAAATCTGCAATCCAAGGAAATCACATCAATGAATGAGCTGTGAAACTGCAGTCTTGTTTACGTCTGTAATCGTATTCTATCTACAAAGTTAACAATATCATATTTTGTTTACCATACAGATTATAAGTAATACCGCAGTTTTCTTTGAAAATTGGTTGTCGTCAAAGAATTGTTGTGTTTGAAATACAATGCTCATTAAAATTCCCAAAATGGTTAAGCATAAAAGTCCACCTACAACATCACGTTTCTAACGCCTACACACCGTTGGATTACTTACGACCGGTTTCTCGAACGATGATCAACGAAAAAATCAAATAATTACTATGTGTCAAACTCGGATCTATCGTGATTTTGGTTTCCAGAAACCGACCGTTAGCAAGTCATATTATATTTGACAGCTCTTAAACAAGGTCACGTGAACCGGTGTCATAAAACCCACAGAAAGTGGAAATTTAATACAACAAAGCACGTGTTTGCTAATGTAATAGTTTTATGACGACCCAGATAGTCATGAAATAGGCGAGACGGAGAACGAGATGAAGCTAACATACATATCATTTTATAATTGTTCATGTGGTATACAGGGTGGAATTTTGTAATGCCACCTGAAGGGGAAGTACTCTTAATACTTTAGATAGAACATTTTACTCAAAGAAAACATTCCTTTATTTTTGAAAAGAAAGAAAACGGCATTCAAAGATTTTTAAAAAGTGCTTTAACTTGACCCATTGAATTAATAATTTAAGATTTCATTGTTTTCCTTTCATTTAACTTATGAAGTTTGTTAAAGAGATTTCATAATCCTTATTGACCCTAACGATCGATGCAATAAAAGTACAGGGTGCAACTTTTACAGATTTTAGTCGGTTCGATTACCGTGTGTGGCAAGCGAATTTTTAAAAATCTTTGAATGCCGTTTTCTTTCTTTTCAAAAATAAAGGAATGTTTTCTTTGAGTAAAATGTTCTATCTAAAGTATTAAGAGTACTTCCCCTTCAGGTGGCATTACAAAATTCCACCCTGTATACAAATCACATGAACAACTAAAACTTAGAGAATAAGGCGTATTACACCATGCTAGATATAGTAAGCTAGATGAGTAAGCAAGAGGGAAGGTACGCGATATAAACGTGCAATATATCTTTCACAAAGTGATCATAAAAGCCTTGGGCATGCGCTTTGTCGTCACTGAAACATCCACATAATGGTTAAACAGTCTCTGTTATCGTGATGCAGTCTCATTTGTTCTACCAGCGCGTAGTAAACCCTGCATCTAGCCTGGCATCGCTCCATTTGGCGACCCCGGGTGTAATTTTCCGCTTTCCAAATCGACCACGTACGCACCGATTAATTTAACCTATCTAAAACTCGGGCTATAGCTCAAAGAAACACAATCATTTCACTATTTCACGGTGAAACTGCGCAATCCTTAAAAATTCTAACAAAACATGAAAATTCTAAGAATCAAAATGCTTTTGAAGAAGTTACAATAGCAAAGTTAATTTATGATAATACTAACTAGTTGTCAACAGAAAAACCGCCAAACAATAACTTCCTGAAAACAAGACAATTAGACTGATGAAAGCTGTTGTTTCACACACATCGATACGACATTCAGACAATATCGTGTCGTACTAGTGCGGACGGAGTTTTCAGATCGTGGCGCTGACAACGATATTTGAGCCCATGACACACAGACTTAGAATGGCCTCACGAAATAGACATGTGTGGCCAATATCTGTCTCTTTTCTGTAGCTTTGTAAGTCAATGTAGAAAAGACAGCTTCTGGCAGCACCATTGTTTTGTCTCTCTCACGCCTTGCCCATATTTACTTCGTACCTGGATAGATAGGGCAAGGTCCGTCCATTCTCTTTCCCTGTCTATGTAAATGTCGGTATCGGCCAATGTGCAAAAACCCGACCTTGGCGGCTGATAGAATTAAATTAGTAATTATATTTGCGTAACGCGTTTTGTAGTAACTGACGCGTAATGGAATAATACACTACAATAGAATACAACATTGCTCATCGCTTCTATTATATAAATAGAATCATACCTCAAGACTAAGTTTGACTGTAGAATGGTGATTCTCGAGCTTTTACTGGTATTCATGTAGCGCCATCGCCATCTATATCGCTACATGATGAACTACATCGAAGTCTACGCAAAAGAACAACAAATAGCAGAGACAAATCCTAGATCGCGCAAACGAAGTTATCACGGAGTTTGAACATGATACGACCGAATACTATCCATCGGTCCTCGGACCCGAGACAAAGGTCGCTCGGCGTGGAATATCTTCCCTTTTCCGAGGAGATACTACACCTATCTCCTCACCCATAGTATCTACTACTACAACTTGATAAAGGATACCTGCCGATACTCTTGGAAAATCTCGTATAAGAATATTTTTCTATTATTTAAATAGGAAAATAGGCATAAGCAAAAAAATGGTTTCCTACAAAAATACTAAATACCGTTGGGGCAGGTCATTTTAATGTTTCAAATATCAAAACTAAAATAACCGAATGCTTAGTTAAAGGGTAATTCAATGCCAATAATAACAAAACTCTAAAATAAACGTAATTTGCAAAACAATAATTCAACCGCGTTTTGTAGTTTTACAACAAGATATTGGCAACACCGCAAAACTATAGACAAGGTAAACTAGATATAAAAAAAAATCTTTAAAAATGATAAGTATTATTTTATGTATTTACAAAACAATAATATATTTATGATTATTTACTTTCAGTGTAAGTATTTTGCGGTTTTGTTCTTAGGTTTAGCAATACCATCATTATGTATCATCAAAAAAAATAAGCAATCTAGTTCCCATTGTACAAACTTTACTTAGTCTGGGACTAGAGTGTGATGTTTAAAATGTTCATGAATATTTATTTATTTATATCATTCGGTCCTACTGAATACTAGCGCTATAGAAACCAATGGGTCTATAAATGTTAAAAAAACTAGTTATTTAAGTTACTACTTATAACCTAATAAAGTACTCGTAGGTTTCTTGCTACATAAGTCATTTAAAAAGCGGAGATTAGGGATCAGCAAAAGGACTTGAGGGAGACCTTTGCCCAGCAGTGGGACGAGATAGGTTAGAGAAAAAATAACCTTTTGAAGTACCTAGAGGGACTCTTAGACAACGCACGCACCGATTAATTTAACCTATCTAAAACCCGGGCTATAGATCAAACAAACACAATCATTTCACTATTTCACGGTGAAACTACGCAATCCTTAAAAATTCTAACAAAACATGCGATGAAAATTCTAAGAATCAAAAGGCGTTGGTCTTCCAACGCAACTTTATGTTACAATAGCAAAGTAGTCTTAGACAACTTAACACGGGGTCATGTTAATGCATCTTTAATCTGTCGCATATCCGTCGTTTCACGTGTTTGCTCCACGTGTCCAAGTACATTTCACTTAACACAAACAACGGTTTCATATTTCATGCATTTCCACACTGCATTATTCCTATAGCTTGGATAAACAAAAGGTCCCATGTGAATACCTTGCGTTACTCCCCTGATGTTTGGAACTGATACATTTTATTACTGACTTATTATCTTCGTTTATAATATTTAACAAAAATGTTTGTTCATTCGTTTTTGGACGATTGATAATGATTGAAAGATAATGCTATAATGATTTATCAAACTTCTCTTGGAAAATCAGTTTTTTATCCATAGATAAAAAACAAAACACTTTATTTAATTGAAACCAAACCGCTTAATTAAAAATTTAAAATTTTAGCAGCAGAAGATTGGTATTGAGATATACAATGGGCGGTCTTATAATTATAAGCGATTTCTTCCAGACAACCTTAGGATGGACTGGACTTAACACGAACGTTTATACTTTTTTAAATAGAGCGAGCTGGTGACCTACCTTATTTGCGCACTGCGGCCATTACGCTGAAGAAGTGTTCAGTCTAGAGTTTCTGTAAAGTATCAGCTACTGCTTTATTGCTTTGCCGCAAAATATGTACGGTGGTACTTCCCGGTTTTTCAACAAGAGTCCTATTTCTATTAGGTACTACTATTGAATTTCTCTCTTTCTACTATAGTTTAATATTGGTTTTAAGTAGGTAGTTTTTGTAATCAGTATCAAATTACTCATAGAGTTTTCGACACCATAGTGTTCAAAATTCATTTGTTTTGCGGATTTTCAACAAAAATGAACAGAGTGATTCAAAATGTAGGTATAGTACATACCAAGTGCTCTTATTGAGTGAAACCTTGGGATATTTCTATGTCACCCGTTGACCTATATTCTTCGACAAAGACAGCCACTTCACGTGCACACGGCTACATACTACACGGTATACAACAGACATAAGTTTACACTTCCACGACTTTCTTTGTCGCATTGGACAAAGACTCGAGTCGTCACTGGGTTTATCTGTTGTGATTGTGACAGTCCTCGCCGTATAAAAATACTTGTAATAAATTGCTCGCTTAAATCTCGAGAAACAAGAAGTTTTTACTGATCGATTTCTAATCGAAAATTGGAATCCAAATCCTATAAAATTAAATATATTTTAACATTAAAACTTTCAGATAGTTTTTACTTTTTTATTATTTACAAAATAATTATTCAAGTATAGTTTTCCGTTATAACACTCATTATTATTATATTAGGTAACAGTAGGCACAAGCAGGTTGCGTGAATATTTAAACAGTTTTTATTTAGCTTGCTCTTTTGTTTTTAGGTTAAATATAAATCTTTTATAAATCAACCGTGTACATGTACCTAGGCTTTATGATAAGTAAAGCACATTGCAGCTTCGAGGAATTACAAGCGACGAAAACAAACGACAGTAACTGATTACATTTTTAATTCTTTGCCGAAACATGAGTCAGAAGAAGCGTGGAAAAGTTTTGTACAATCGTACCTAAGATATGTAGTACTTGTGTGGGTAGGTCAGTACGATTTATCGTATGTCGTAACAATGAAACGTGACATAATAAATATATATTTATATTTCAAATGTTGATAGACAACGTACGTTTGTTACAGAACAAAAGGATCGATTTTAACTTTGAAAATGAACACGTATTACACATACGACGAATAATAAGTTAAACAGATTACTCATCAGTTCATTACACACGCCACACACGCATGTGAAAACGTAAGTAAGTAAGTACATAGTTGTTTTGAAAAATATTGTTTGTTCACCTTAATATTACCAAAACAGAACTAAGTTAGAGTACAATTTGGCAACTTTTGTGTTTGGTAGTAAAACACAAGGTATAAACGAGCATACACTGTAAACATACGCACTAACCACAACAATGTTACATTAACCTCCCCAACACAGATTTTTCCTAGGGTGGAAATTAGTGCCTATCCTAATTGTGTCCAAAAATAAGTGTTTGGAATAAATAAATATATAAATACAGGATATTGATTGAATCGCGTTGGCTATGGTTAGTCACGATAATCTAGTCTAATAAGCTAAGCCGAATATTTAAATTTTACTTCTATACAGTAGTTTTTAATATTAGGTATTCAAAAATGTAAATCAACAAAACTGTAAACACGCAATACGCCAACACGTGATGATGAAGTAGCTCCTCAATGGTCGTAACACGACTCCTGAATACTCCCTTGTTTTAGTTAGTAAACAAAACTATCTATTTGCGATTATGTACGTATCGTCAGTACACTTAGCGGATACAGCTAAGCGGATATTAACCACAAAATAAATCAGCTGTCAAATGTTTTAACAGCGGATTTTCTGTAACCAATATTTTAGCACTTCGGTTATCAAGAAACTTTTGTTTCCGATAAAATAACACGCTTTGTTCAGCAAAATACTAGCCATATGTATAAAGCGTACTTGTGGATACTACAGTGTTTGCTAGTAACTAAGAAATTGGAGAGCTTCAATCACCAATAGTATAGGCAAAAAGACCTTTTCTCCTTTTACAGTATTTGCTTGCAAATATGTGCAATTATATGCAATAAGCTTTTAAGAACTGTCTATAAAAATTTGCTTAGAGTGCGATACGTCGCGAGTGTCGCGAGTGCGACACAACGGGATTCTCTAAGCGGACTAACCTATCCGCCATATTTATCCGCTAAATGTACATAAACGTTTTAGCGACATCGTAAACAAAGTCGTATATTATGCACGTTTTAAAACACGAGTGTAGTTACGATTACGATCGGAATTTTTGAATTTTACGAGTTTATAAAGTGATTTGAGTATGAAAACTCCAATAGAAAACCTATATAAATAAATAAATAAATAAATAAATAATGCTAGACAATCCACACAACATCATCTAGCCCCAAGCTAAGCAGAGCTTGTGTTATGGGTACTAGAAGACTGACATACTTAATACAATACAATACATAGATAGATATTTTTTATTATACATATAATACCCAGAACACTCGGAATAAATATTTGCAGAACATACAAACATTTATCCCGAGGCGGGAATCGAACCCGCAACCTTCCGTGTCGCAGGCGGACCATCGCCCACCGCGCCACATCGGTCGTCAAAATAAATAGAAATAACGGTCTATCAAATCCAGAATCTAATCTAAAATCTACTAGAACAAAGGCAGTAAAGCAATTAAACTGAGTTTTGGCCGTGCGTGAATAATTTGGCTGCTAAATTAATGCAGGGCTTGTTAGCAAAGTTAATCATCCCTTTTACGGGGAACTGGCTCCACTTACCAACTCAGTAAATTATTCAGACGGTAAGGTAATTTCACCTCGTAAAATTAGCAGAGAAATACAGTTCAAAAATGTAGACGACGTACCTGAAACAAATAAAAAACTGGTTAGCTTTTGAACATATTTGGAAAAAAAAAATTCACGTCAACTACTTGAAAAAAAAAATGGTTGTCTGTAAAGTCGGTTTACTGACGATAGTTGAACGTGACAACGTCAACGAACGGTATACGGTAACGCCTCAGAACGCCGGAACGCCGGAACGCCGGAACGCTTCATGAATGAGTCATGTTTTTTCGTGCGTGCAGCCGGCTCTATCGAATTATAAGACGTTGTCACGTCAAAAGTGTATTAGTTGACCAAGTCTGATTCTATCTAGTTAACTTGAGTGAGAAATAAAACTTACAAACACTGACACGATTTGTATCAAAGATATGTCATAGAGGTGAACAATAGTTTTAGGAGCATAAAAAAGACAAAAGGTCTTATTGTAGATGAAGTAAGTACGAGTACATACATAATACCATTTTCTAGCTTAAATTAACGGGCATTGTAAATTTTAAGGTTATAAGTTTTCATACAGTTAAGTTCTGATACAGGTATTTTCGTGAGCAGGTCGATATCTGAAGTGAGACATAAACATGAAGAAAGATCTCAAATACCTACATAAACCGTGTGGGATGTTATTGCTCTCAAAGTTCTCAAACTGCTGAAAATCAGATGAAAACTGACTATAAAACATTACAAACTGTGCTAATGACACCTACATGTCCAAAATTAGCGATTTGACGTCACAGATACACAAATATTTGCATAAAGGTGGTAATTTAGTCTGTGCGTTACTGATATGGCGGCAATGTTAATATTTGTAGTTCCCAAACCAATAAGCTCGAACAAATTCATGTGTAATAAGTCTTCTTTTAATAATTAATTTGTTGTCTGCTCTAATGTGCTTGCTGTGGTGCCCTGTAATTACGGGAACACTCTGTCAAAATTCCATGCTTAGTATTTAGTAATGCAAAGTGTTAACCTGTGTTGGGTATCCCTATCATAAAATAAATAAAATAAAAAAAATAAAACTCTTTAACTAGACTTAAAAAAGTACAGATTATGAAAAATGGTAATGTATTTTCACAAAGTAGAGATCTATTTATTGATAGAATGACAGGTTGGCCTCATCAGTTCACTGCTGGACGTGATCTCTACCAAGACGCGCCACTGAGCCCGGTCTTCGGCTCTTCTCATTCAATGTATGCCAGCTACATTGCTTGTATTGTCGCTTTATCTCGCCGTGTGCGTCCTACACTACGCTTGCCCAAACTCGATCTCCACACCAGTGTCCGTTTGCTCCAACATAATTATTATAGTTGGAATGCTTTTTATATAAATTTATCTTTGCATTTTGAACTCCTCTATTACCCACATAAGTCTAGTTTTGGACTAATCAATCACCGATATCATAGACTGTCTCTATAAAGCCTTGAGATTCCTTTGACTCATCTTGCGTTATGTATATTTGCATATTCAAAGTGTGATACATTCTAGGTACACTTCTACGTGTAGTAGGTATATTTAAATCTTAAATCTGTGTAGATACAAAAAACAATAAAGATAGTACGATCTTATTGTAAAGTATCACATTTATCCAAATATTAGTATCAACGACAGAGCGCCATAATCAATTTAAGCTATTATATTATAATATTTCTTAGAATGATCTTCTTGATTTTATCGTGGTTATTACCTCTAAGGTATTTATTAGACTTATAGCTTAGTAATTCTATACGTCCATTCATTAAAATCAGTCGGCCAGTCTCGGTATGTTACAAGGTTCCTACATATTTCTGTACCTCTACCATGAGATGTCACAGTAAAATCGCCTGATTTTACTACAGTAGTTACGTCAATATTAGTATGACGAATTTTAGTACCCAACTATCCGCTAGAGGCGCTGTACAAATCTTCATACATTTTTTTAACTACAGACGCTAGCGAGTGTAGTAAATATAGTATAGTAAAAACTCATGGTAGAGCTACTGTACCTCTACCATGAGATGTCACAGTAAAATCGCCTGACTTTACGTAGTTACGTAAATATTAGTATGACAAATTTTAGTACCCAACTATCCGCTAGAGGCGCTGTACAAATCTTCATACATTTTATTAACTACAGACGCTAGCGAGTATAGTATATATAGTATAGTAAAAACTCATGGTAGAGCTTCTGTCTAGGTAATGTCACAACCTACAATCTAGAATGTTGGCGAAGTTCCGCGTGCAATCAATAGGACGCCTTCTGAGAACTTGTGCCACTTTTAGACAATTTATATGAAATCAATAGGTAAAGGTATTTTATTTATGGAGGTTATTTATTTTCTACTTAGCAAGTTTAACCTATTTCAATAAAAGTTCACCTCAATTTATGATTTCTTTATGTTTTCGAAAAAGAATACTTACTATCGTTGTTTAAAGTGTTTTTGCCTTGAATATAATTATAACCCAAAAACACTTACCTACCATATCGCAGCATTTTGACTTAAGCCTATACGTATTATACCTTCCAAAACCAGAGTTTTCTAAATAAATCCTTTAAATCATTATAATTCTAAGCTCAAAATTATCACATCAAAAACGATGGCAATTGGCAGTATTCAAGCATCTTATTAATTTTTGATCAACCATCAATTCAGTTCTTACAACATTGCCAGTGGAACTGGTGGAACCGGTTGGTGAACAGTAGCTCTGTGATCGAGAGCCCTTATGCCTTGATCACACGTACCGAGTAAACCGGCGAGACAGTGACGTATTTCAGATACACTGCGCGCTAACGCTGCAACGTTCAACAGTAAAACTGATGTCGACGCGCAGTGTATCTCAAATACGTCACTGTCTCGCCGGTTTACTCGGTACGTGTGATCAAGGCATTAGCGTTGACGTACCTGACGATTTATATTTTTAAAAATTTTCCTTCTAAAACCTCGTGGTTTCATACAAAGAGCTACCTTTTAAATAGTGATAAATGAATAAATTATTTTTAAGATACTTATGTACCTTTATTTGTATTTCGAGGTGTGGATTTTGTTTAATAAAATAAAATCGTAAAATCTAAACAATTTAAATTAAGATTATATCTATCTGGATTAAAATATTTGTCTCAAAAGTCAAAAAGTCAAAAGTCAAAACTGCTTTATTCAGTAAAATCACAAGGATCATTTAGAATCGTCTTACATACTAGGTGATTCTAGGTGCCAGTTCCTAGATTAAGGTTTAAAAATAAAGATAATCGTATGTATTATATCCGTGTGCTCTATGACAAACTTTAACAGTATAACTAAAATTGCAAAATCTTACTATTTTGGTACTAATATTATATAAATATTATATTAATATTAAATATTAGTACCATATAAAGTCATATTATCCGAAGGATTGGCTCAATATTTCTTCATTCAATAAGACTATTAGATTCCAACAATTTCTGCCGAGCGCTGCTGAATTATGTATGAAACATTATGTGTATATTTATTCTAATTGAAAGTATATTAGACGTAATCGATAAGGGTAAATTACAATTGTAAATTAATTTATATACAATAATTCATCTACAAAGGAATTGAGACTATTAATAATCTTGTATTCTTCAACAATTCTAGTTTTTGCCTGGTTTGGGACTAGGCGTTGTTTAAAATGTTCATGAATAACTATAGTATTTAAAATACTTATTAAATTGAGCTATCTAGAAAGAAAGAAAGAAAGAAAAAAAAAAAAGAAAGAAAGAAAAATAGTTTATTAATCCATATCTGTAGACCGTTTTAAACGACCTCAAGATAGATCAACTGATCCAGTTAATGAGTAGCAATCACAAATGTCTCGAAGACAATGGCTGGAATGGCAAAGCCGATGCGTTATAATTATATCTTTTAAAATTACCCCAAATAAGTTATATTTAGACAATTTTTAAAGGATCTCCATAATAGTCAGATAAGTATTTTCTTTTGCGTCTCAATGCTCGTTATATTATTTACAATCCATCCATTTTCTCCACACATCCATACATAGATGTAAACATCCAAGTACTCGGGAAGTACTCCAATAATTATGGTTTAAGACCACATTTATCACAGTTTTAATATCAATGTTTACAACCACTGTCTTGGCAGTTGTTGTAGATCTAATTATATCTAGACTTGAACTTTATTATGACTGCCAAATCGTACAATGGCAATAAATACCTGAGTTACCTTCGATATTATTCAGAGAAAGATATGAAAAATAAGTTACCTAATAGCTTTTGGTGTATTGCGGCCTTTTGTTTTGCGTAGACGTTTTACGTAAGTACTTTATGGGATCACGAATGTGATGTTCGTAAACGTATCGATATACATTGCGTAGAGTCGCTGCAATGTTTGGCAGTCGATCTAGTATTGAGGCGCATTGTGGATCAAATACGCTTACGTTTCAATACATACCACAGTCATATTCTTGAATTCTTGATACCTCTGATTTGTTCGTATAAGCACGACCAATACAATCAACTTTTATAATCCGAAACTCAAAAGTATGAAAATTAATTCGAGCTCGATTTTCAACCTACCGAATCTCTGCGTGTTACTTTGCTAAAACAAATGAGTAGTGCAGTAATACTTGTAAAACAGGTAAACAACAAACCCACTGCAATAAGAGCAACTTGGCAAGTTACCTCATAACTAACCTACTTAACTTTAAGAATTCCTGGAGACCGCTCTACTTCGGAATCAGGTCGAGTCGCTATTCTGTTTACTGTTACTGCTCTCAAACACTAGCTTTCTCTCATTGCTTTGCTTGCTTATGTAGGTACATAAAAATAAAGTTCTTTGGTTAGCTTAATCTTTATTTAAACAAATTCACTTTTATAAATACGAAAATCACAGACCGGTAGATGTCTACCAAAAAAAAAAATTACAACCACCAAAAATAAAATCATTATGCCACGTAACTAGCTGCGTACAGAAGTTTTGTTTTAAATTTATTATCTTTTTCTAAAAAAACTTGAGCGTAAATAAATATGAGCCAAAGGAACGGACCAGTGTCCGTCCACTCGACAAAAAAACTGTACATACATAACACTAATTTTAGACACTAATTTCTTATCGAAATGTGTTATCAAGTAAATATCTTATTTAATGTAACTATGTATATAAGACCGTTATTACCGGTTGAACGACCTATAGTACACTGTTATTAAACTGTGAGATGGCGGCAGGCCGTCTGGTCCGATTTATCCGCCATTTTGAATTTAACATGTTTGAGTTATTGATTAGGTTTATACAGGGTGTGTTTTTGAGACGGTGAGCTAAGCTTTTCCGTGACATCACTGTACAGCCCTGACAGAAGACTAGCGTTGGTTGCCAACCAACCTATGCTGAGTCAGGGTACGTTTTACGAAACTTTAAGTAAGAAATATTTTTTAAGTAAACATGTAAGTATAAGTAAGTACGTTTTTATTAGTTAGTATGGTTAATAAATGTTTAGATTCTGATTCTAAGTACACAAGAGTTAAAGAAATCGTCAATGAATTCGTAAGAAAGCAATATTTTTAAATTATTAATTCTCAATTCGACTGTGTTATTTTTTGTGTAGTATTTACGTACGTATGTATGTTACGCAATTACTACGCTAATAAAGAACCGATTTATATGATTCTTTTATATTTTTATTTAAATTTTGAGCATAACCAATTTGACTGGTATAACCAATTTATATAATATTTATCAACATAATATAACGAATTAGAATAATAAAGCATTTCTCAAAGCATTATGTTTATAACAGCCCTAGATATGGACCGATCTCAGTTCTAGTTCTATCACCCACTCACCTAGATGAGAATAATAAAATGCAGTGATCCAGATCTATCCAACATTTATCTACTGGCTATGTGCTCAATTTTATTTCATTACTGATGAGAAATATATTCTAATATATTTCATTTCATTTCAAATACCTTTGAAGGAATAGAGAAAGAAATAAACCATTGAACCTAAAAGCAATACAAAAATATCACAAAGACGCTTGTTTGAACCAGTAAAATGTGAAGATCAATGTTGTATTAACTAAAAATGTGCTATAATTGAACCTGAACTCATTGGACACGCTCAAAAAACTTCAACAAAAAACTGTTGACGTACTTTTTACATCACAAAAAATCTAAACAATTAATACATTAAACACATGTCATGTCATGAAACGAATAACAGAATCATTCATCTTTAAAAACTCCAATCTACAAGTTCATCAACCCACGAGCGTCAGTTAGTCTGTCCGTTCGTCAACATCATCACTATTAATATATATTTTTTTGCCAACAAAAAACGTGTAATGAAAACTGACAGGAGTATGGGAGGTATAGAATGTCACTGTCGTGTCGGTTCTCATCAAAAGGTTGACGACCACTGCTACTTATATTTGATCCAATTGCTAGGTGGATGACCCGGGAATATCCTGGTATAGAAATATAGAGGTTATACAGGGTGTTTTTAAAAAATAAAAATAGAATAAACTCTTTATTGAGAACTAACAAATTAACAGTTATTGTTTTTTGGACGTAGTCAACAAATCTCAGATAAAAAAAGACTTATCAATACAAAATACGAGTGAAAATAAATAAGGAATATAATATTAAACAAAGGAATATTTAAAAAAAATGTTGTTGTTGGTGCTTTTACTTGTGTGTTAGTTCAATCTATATTTACTATATTACTTACTGTAAAAATTTAAACGAATAATTATTATAATTGCTAATATATTATATTAATTTTTCAAACTAAAGAGATTATGTAGTAATCTCTACTTTTAATCAAGTTGCTATATTATGCGTCATATCAATGTATTATTAATTTATTATTGCCAGTTTTTTCATTATTAAAATGCCATCTCCATACAATTTTGAAAAACCAATTTCATACAAATTATATCCGTATTTACACCATGCTCGTATAATTAGCTTAGATTTATTATTTTACCGTACAAAAGTAATAATACGTCTAGTAATATATTTATTTATTTCATCTATGACCACACCGTTATAATAGTTTAACAAGATATCATAATAATATAGTACAATAAGGCTTAGTACCCACCAAATGTACACTATAAGATATGCTGTGCGATAATCAGTCGCAAAGTTATGATACTGAGTTTTTCCAGATGGGTGAGGTATTGGGGGGGTATGTAGGAGCAAATTTGACAGTAGCCATGTTTTGTTTCGTAAACTTGCGTATTCGCTTCACATTGTGTGTAAACGCCAGCGTGACCGTCGAACGTTGTAGCGACACCGCGCAGTGTATGTCGAAAACGCTATTATTACGATTGTTAGATTTATTCATGAAACCTGTCTTTTTTTTGCATTATGGGCAAGCGCTTGGCTGCAATCACATCTATTCGATATACTGTGGCAAAGCGGTGACCTTTTCAGTATTTCTTAGGACAAATGTCTCTTCCGAATCTATCACACATATTTCTCTACATTTACATATTCTTAACACACATTTTCCATCAATCCTTTTTGTCCCCTGTATGTAGGTACCCTTGCCCAAACCCTTAGCACCACAGCTGCGCTAAGACAAGCTATTAACATTATTATGTCTTTTTCATCGCACATGTGTGGATAATCAGCCTTAACTGGATGGGGCATGTCGTGTGGGTGTGCAATCGATCCACATTATAATATTACTAGCTTCCGCCCGTGGCTGTACCCGTATAAAAATCATAACTATATGTAGGCGTACTCAGTACCTAAGTCACAAAGCATATTTTTTAAATCTAAATTTAGGCCGATTTACATAGGGAGTGTGTAAACTGAATTTACTCGCTACCATACAATTGGTTTACCCACCTCGGTAATTTGTCTATTCTATACAGTGTGTGTGGTTGACTTACTAAACTAACATTTTTTTACAGATATACTTATTTTAGAAATGGAACACTGTTTTGTTTTTAAAACTGACTGTTTCAATTTAGAACAATTTGAAAATCTGTCAATTGCTTCGATCAAATACACACGAAAAAAAGAAAAGAAAAACATTCGAATTTTAAACCAAATTGATGAACAATGGGGAACAAAGGCGGTTCTCAAAATTGACAATATAACTTAATCGTTCGCTCTACTTAACGATGGTTAATCGAACTCTATTGAGCAGTTCGATCCGAGGATGAAAGTTTTTATTTTTACAGAGGATGAAAGTTTTCCCTATAGTTTTTTATTGTTTTTTTTTGTTACTTCCAAAGCTGCTAGTTTTTAAATTGAGGTCGAATTATATTCAATTTAACATGCGTGTTGTGAGACAATTAACTCATTGGAGCATGGGAAGTAATAAAAGTAACACCACACGGTGTTACAAGTTAAAACATTCATTGAATACAAAACTATAACGAAGTTTTTTCTCGTATAGTAACATTTGTCGTTATCCAAAAAGGTTTTAATTTTGCACCCTGTTTAGTGTTTTTTTTAACAACTGAAGCAAAACTACTGAAATTTGTAAGTACAATGAAACGGTCGTAGCTCAAAAAAGCGTTACTACTTCTCTATTCATACTCTAATTCTACTTAAAAAAAATTGTCTGTCTGTTTTGACAGTCCATCAACCTCTGATCTACTTCACTGTCACACTTCAAGTACCTATAATTAGTCTTTAAAATAATTTAAAAGAAAATAATTTAATTTAAAAAAATTTAAAATTTGTTTTCAACCGCACTAATTGTTTGAGGAAAGATGATTCTTAGAATAAAGTTTGAGTAATAGTTTTATTTATCTCGCTCTTGTATCATAAGAACTACGTATTTTCCTGTATGCTACTTCCGTTTGAGCATGGTAACACACAAACATATGTCACTTGTTTGACATTGACAGGAGCATTTTTAATAGTGCGTTCAATTAACGCGATAATGGGAAGCCCGTTCGGGCCAAATTGGGCGGCGAGCTGTCAAACGTCAATTAAAACTAGAAAATTATTTTTTTAATTGTCAAAAAAAGGTGGTTGCATTCTACCAGATGCATCTGGTGCTTGCAAATTGAAAAAACTTGTAATAATAAGTTATACTTAAATTAAAAAATCTATGGTCCCAAAATAATCTTTATGGCTTCCCATAATAAATATTTATATGATTTATATGATTTCATCAATAAATACTTGTTCTTCTTATCTTTATAATTGTGTAATCTACAATAATTCATGCACTTAATTGGTGGAAAGCCCTGTTAATTAAATAAATTATAATAAACAACTTGGAATTCACTGACCAACCGGATGAATATTTAATCAAAATGAACTACAACTAATTAGTCTACTTTCTTGTTTGCATTCAAAATATCAGGTTTTATTATATAATGCTAGATAATATACAAAATACCTTGACAACCTGTTGAGAGTTGTATAATTTATAGGAAATGAACTTGGAGGTTCAACCTTAACATATACGAGAGTGATGGATGACGGTTGCAATGATGGTTGCATTTATAATAATTCACCACAAATCATATTCCTACAAATAAAAGTAATAAATACAATAGATTTTTTTAATGAAACATGGCATTAGATAAGTCTCTGCTTACATTGACTTTCCAAACATGTTTATTGACATATGACAGTTAGACGTACTAGTGTCGTGTCTGAAAGCTTTTGACAGATGTCGGGCAATTTGGTCTGAGGGCTTAGTCCGAGCTTGCATTTTAAAACTCCCTACTCTCGAGCCGAGAGTCGTCTCTCGGATCTCTCCCTCTACTTCTTACAAAAATATAAGGACATCTGAGAGACGACTCTCGGCTCGAGAGTAGGGAGTTTTAAAATGCAGGCTCGGACTAAGCCCTCTGATCAGTCAACCCTACAGAGTCTCCTGAAATGAGGTCAATTAAGCTATTCAACGCTTCTGTCATTATGACAGCAATTGTGTCGACAACCATACCCACAATCTCTCTCCCTATTCAATCCAGAACACATCAGTACAAGTGTGGCGACTGAACTAAGTACAGTGGTATTTCTCTAGACAACCTCTTTTATAATAACCTTTTCAACTACTGCTAGACGAATAAAGTAAGTAGTCATGCTTTTGATAATATACTATTACTCCAACAGATGAACTGTGAGTTCAAACGATCCTTGTAGAGCAATGACCGCTTGTAACATTACCATATATATTCTGGTTGTTTCAAGGCTTTTAGGCAGGCGACCTACATCGTCGCCAATCACATATAACACGAATAACAATAACTATATTATTATGATCAACGAATAAAAATAATTGTTAAGTGTAATTGTGACATTTCTGCTGTCTACATAAATGGCAGACCATTTTCATGTGTAATTTGTTCAAGATCATAATATTAGTGCGAATGTTCCTTATTCGTTCTTTATTTGGAATTTAGGAAGTGAGCTCGGATTACCGAACTCTGAGGAAGTAAGATTACATCGTAAAACAACTGTCAATGTCAAAAGTAACCACTCAAACAACCAAAAAAATTGCAACATTACCTGACGGACAAAGGTTACCTAAATATAAACAAGGATATAGGGACTAACTAACAAGTATTTATAATAGGGAATAGAAATAAGATTAAATAAGCCACGAATATTTGATTGATTTGGCGTAATTTAAGTATGTTAAAAACGATACCCTCCAAAATAACGTTTGATTGATGGTAGATGGTCAAAATATAATGTTTGTTCTATGTATTGTTAGTGTTATGTATTAATCAGTAACTTACGTGGTATAAGGAAAATAAATAAATATAAATATTTAGGCACAACAATGACAATACAATAATTACAATTTAAATAAGGATGAACAATCTCTGTTATGTGTATAATTACTAACAAATTAATGGAGATCCAAAATAGAACGAAGTTTTTACTATCCCACTGCTGAAATAGTACTACCGGTAGTAAAAATCACACAGAAGTTCACTTCACTACCAGTTGTATTATTTAGTGTTTAATAGTACTGTCACAGCGCGATAATAACAACTGCTTTAAAATGACCAATTTCAAAATTAAATTATAATATCACATTTGCAGCAACGAACAGCATTTGACCTCACTTAAATCCCACACGCAAACTGCATCGTTACTTAACCGTGACTAAACACGGCATTGACAGTAAAGCGTTAATCTGTGGTTATGATTTTATCCACCGCGACTTATATGGAAAATAATTTGGAACTGACAACGCGACATCTTTTTCGAGAACACACTTTGAATAGGTAGTTTCTTCTTCGTTTTTTTAAGGCCTGTCAATAAGACAGGCAATCTGTCAATGTCAAAAGTGTATTAAAGTATAATTTATTCACAAACTTACGACTTACGACTATTACATTATTTAAAAAAATTACATAGGCATATAAAATACATAAGAAACAGTTGAGCTATCTACAGACCGTTGCAAACGATCTATAGATAGTTCTACTGGTCAAAAAAGTGTGTATTTGATAAATATCTCAGTCAAGTCAATCGTCAAGGCGGCTGTTATTAATAGTTTGTTCGTCATAATTCTTATTGTTTTTAACGATTTTATATACAGGTAGAGTAGAAGAGGATATCCGAAAAATCTAACAATTATTAAAAAAATTGTCAGCATGGAGTCGCAAGCCGCGTCAAAATCGCTATACAGCACGCGCACCTGGCCGCTGGCCGCAGGTGCGCGTGCTGTATGGCGATTTCATACTAATGTATGTATCTCGATGGCCGCTGCGGCCTGGCCGCAGCGGCCCGGCCGCTAGTGCGCTATTGGGGAAACAGTGTGACACAAATGTAGTTTTTCAAAGTTTATCAAAGTTTTTTTGATTCAGCCTACTTATCAACTGCTTACTTACAAACTGTTTTTTATTGCTTTTTTTAAAACTTTGATATATAAATACAAAATAAAGTTTTTCTTTCTTTCTTTCTATATTTTCAGAACTGCATTACGTACCTATGTATCTTTATCGCATTGCTTTATAAAATCGCGTCTTACACGCTAAACGTCAATTATTTTCCATCAGAATTATGTTTCAACAGATCTTTTATAATGTTTTCCTGTTGGCTTGCTGCATACATACAACTATTTAAATCAATCGATTATAAACTTAACGTGTTCCGCATAGATTTACACTTAGAAGTGATCACGATAAATGTGACAACCGTAAAGATTAATTTATCTAGGTTACGATAGGTCTTTTGTATTGAAATGTGATCTGAAAATGACTCCGCTTGGTCAATACAATATAATTGTTTTTTTTTAAGTTAGCTAGTAAGGTACAAGTCCATATAAGGATAAAAAATACACATCCCAGTGACGTAGCAAGTTCGACAGTCGAAGAGACGTGCAGTGTAATTCGAATTAGTTTATAGTCCAGTCATTTTAGCTATTTTAAACCCCAATCTGCGGAATAATTCCTAGTGGGCTGAATTTTTGTATACACCTTTATTGCGGCATTGTAATGAAGATGTAAAAAATCGACATTGATATCGTGCCGGCTAAAAAAGTTATAAACGTCAAAAGATCACGAAAATCAGTTTTTGGCAAATATCTCGCGATCTATTGCTCAGAGGTCAATA
Source organism: Ecliptopera silaceata (assembly GCA_932527185.1). Taxonomy (NCBI): domain Eukaryota; kingdom Metazoa; phylum Arthropoda; class Insecta; order Lepidoptera; family Geometridae; genus Ecliptopera; species Ecliptopera silaceata. Next base: position 6,689,463 of record OW052211.1, read on the forward strand.
AAAGTCTTTTACAAATTGTTTGTTGTAAAATTGTCTACAAAAAATGTCTTATGCATTTTTCTGTAGAATGAAAGGGAGACGCAGGCCGTCCATTGGATGAAAATATTAGAATTGCCATGGAAAATGTTTTTCATAACATAGAAAATAATGACGATTGTCAATTAACATTGGCTGAGTTAAAAGATTACGTTCCAGATGATAAAACAATAATAAAAAAATTTTTTGCTCGATATCGGAATAATATTGTATGGTAATTACAATATTATTCGAAAATTATACGAAAAGTAAATCATTAACAATTATTGGTGAGGTGAGGAAACGAGTGCATCGTTATAATATAGTCGCTTTCTCGGCGCTTTACCCCGAAAACGGTCAATTCTACAGAAAAATGCATAAGACATTTTTTGTAGACAATTTTACAACAAACAATTTGTAAAAGATCTCTATTGACCTCTGAGCAATAGATCGCGAGATATTTGCGACAAACTGATTTTCGTGATCTTTTGACGTTTATAACTTTTTTAGCCGGCACGATATCAATGTCGATTTTTCACATCTTCATTACAATGCCGCAATAAAGGTGTATACAAAAATTCAGCTCACTAGGAATTATTCCGTAGATAAAACCTAAAATGACTGGACTATATATTACGCTGTCCGGGTTTATTCCTGATTGCCCTTGAATGTGAATTTATATTTTCTTTGGATACTGTTCAACTATCTGTAGATCATTGTAAAAGACATAAATTACGAGTGTATTAAAATAATAAATCTTAAGACATGAAAATGATTGCCAAACTATCAACTCAGTTATCAAGCGCAATGTGGTGGTCTCATTAAGAATTGATAACAATATCTTTGACCTCGCTTGACCTCAAAAACCTACAATCACACAAACATACATCCCATTTTGTCTGCCTGTAGTCTTTATCGGAATGTATCGATAATTTTAAAACATAAACAATAAAGTTATATAAACTACAGAATACTATGGTTTGATAAAGCATTCAATAATATAAATACGTTTAAAACAACCTTTTTTAATCAATTAAAATATTCACTGGCATTTCATCACGCTGCCGTTCCAAACTAATTTTTCTGATAGAATACGTATAAATGTATTCTATCAGCATTTATTTTTGTAAATACATATAATATAATACATAGAATACATAATAACCCAGACACAGAATAATCTTCAGTGCTCATCAAACAAAGGTTGGTTCTGGGTGGGAATAGAACCTATATTAAATCAAATAGAAAATTTAGAATCAAGTTTATCTTATCTTCATACATATAACTAGCTGCCAATGCATTTAAACATGAGGAAACCGCATAATTATTTCCACAAGGTAACACTACTTTATTAAAGCAGGCACAATAAATAAAAAGCTATAGTCTGACCATACTAGATCTGCAGCACGAATCACCGTCTGCACTGCGAAAACGATTAATTTATCTATCACGAAGCTTACCCACTAATTTATGAATAGCATAGAAGCAAATTTATCTATAGGGATATGGTAATCTAAGATAACCCACGACCTTCACGTTTATTGAATGAAAAGTATTTTATATAAATTTAAATATGTCAATAAATGTCTTGATATAAGCCATATAACAAGAAGAGTGTTAGATATGAATGTGGATGGATGTAGAAGTAGAGGGAGGCCAAAGAAAAGATGGATGGACTGTGTGAATGATGACGTGTAAGAAAGGTGTGAGCTTTGAGATGACGTCTTATAGAGGAGAGTGGAAGAAGAGGACGTGTTGTACCGACCCCACATAATGTGGGACAAGGGTAGGAAGATGAGGATGAAATGTCTTGATATGGGTTGCCCAAACAATTTCAGTCCAGAATATTATTAATCCAATAATCAATCTGGTGAAGTTCGTTCTATGGTATCTTATACTATGGGATATAGGTAAAAAATGCACAAACAGTGTGGTCACTCTATAATTCAAGGAAAATATAATAGCATTTTGCAATAAAAAAGTTATATTTTTCGCATTCCGTTGTAAAGCTAGATGCATTTCAATGCAAGTAGCTGTAGTTAAACGGTTGACCACAAGGTTAGCTCATAAATAAATGATATGACCGTAACATACACTCCATACAATAATACATAATATATTTACTTACGATATCGTCGATACCGTGGGCCGCAGATGGTTGAGAACAGCTCAGAACCGTGCGGAATGGAAAGAGCAAAGAGAGACCTATACCCAGCAGTGGATCAAGTCAGGCTGTGGATGATGATGATGATGATATTTACTTACTAGTCTGAAGGTGAGTTAAATCATAATAAAAATTTAGACTATATTTGTTCACGATCAAAATCGATGTATTCCATTTGGTACAGCGTTAGTTTCTTTAAATAATTATCTTTTTTTTACTAAAATGAATAAAACCGACATCATTTTATATCTTATATTACATGTACATATTTAAATCTAAACATAAATCCCCCAATGCCTTTGTTTACGAGTATCTAAAATCAGTGCAAGCGAAAGTATAGTGCCAACATTATCACTACACGGAAGCGTGTGCGCTATAAATTGAATCAAATATTATGTCATGGGATGGTATTGGTAGATTTTTATTATAGAGGATGTTGCGTAAGCAAGATGGATTTATTTTGGCACATGTTTTAGTGCTGTAGTTTACATATGCATTCAAATACTAGTCTTATCTCATTTTTAAATAATGTAACCGCCATTATAAACCGTAACCTCTGTGAACTGAGTAGCAGTAGTTAAAACAAGTATTTTCTTTTTTTTTACTTTTTCAGAATACCCATTCTGAAAAAGTAAAAAAAAAAGGCAAGAGGTGGAAAACTGTTAATCTTTGGAGTAGACATTTGCCCATCATTGAGCAAATAGTATAATAAAAAAAAAAAAGTTTATATTAACGTAACGTACGTTTAACAAACTTCTGAATAGATATTCAAAAGTAAAAATATTCTCGTTTTAAGGCCCTAATTGAAAAACGACTTTGATAGGACGTTATTTGTTATTCAACTTACTATTATCAACTAGATGGCCCACCTGTCGTAAAAAGCGTCAAATCTTAAAAAATATAATAATTAAAAGTCACGCCGTAATTAAGTTTTAAAAACGATGTAGATATACGACTGACCTCAATTAAGATGCGACTACATTACCCTTGTACCAACAGACAGACATACTGACAAATCGGCGAGTGTGTCACACATATTAATTACGTGCAGCCAACACGATAAGAATAACATATCGATTATAATTACTATTATTTGACTGAATTGTTTATTCATAGAAAGCTATTATTTAGGTTGTTTGTTTGTGTATTTAGGTATATTAACGACGAATCAGTGAGTGGAAGTTTTTGAAGTGGGTCTTGTAAACAAATATTTTTGTTGTTATTGATTTGAGCGAGTTTAATAATGATCTTAAATTGAATAGAAATCGTTGGAAACATTCATTTAAAGATATAATAACAGTGCTAGATCTAGGATCCAAAATCATCTACGTATGTCGTATGTTAATTGTTTCAAAGTGATCCTTCTGATTTTATTGATTTTGAGTTTCTCATTCAAAATCTTGGACATACATTTTTAATTAATTTTAATTACTAGATAATAGATATTTTATTTTTCCTTCATATACTCTTTCGAGCCGGTTTAGCATAAGGCGTAATATTCGAAAACCAGCTGGATAGAATGCATTATTAAAAGAGATTTGGGACTTGTCATGAAAACGTGTATCAAGTTCTATTAAATACAGAAAGATAAAATAAAAATGAAAGTTATAGATTATAGATCTTTTATGGATAAGACAAGACCAGCAAGCTTAGCCGCGATCAATGTCAACAGAACAGAGAGACAATTCACTAAATATAATTTACTTAAAATCTAAAATAATAAATAAATAGCCTTTATTTTTTTAGGGGATAAATGTGTTAGAATAAAACTTAGAATAAAAATTTTGTTGTGTTCTTTTGACACGAAGAAGAAGACTTAAAATCTAATATTATATACATTTAAATGATATATAATGTCAAAGGCAGCATGCCATAGTGACCATACAGCGTTATGGCTCACTTTATAAATCACTTGGATTCGATGCAAACTTTAACGGATGTGTTAAATATCTCGAAATTGTTTATCAAAGTGGGTTTCATAAGCACTCAACTTTAATTAAATTCTTACCTATGTATTTTATTACGAGAATTACCCTCTGTTTTATCTTATCTACACCCCGTGTACACTTATCTGGCTACGAAAAGCAAGTATTTTTAACGTTTGGCTTACTTGACTCTTATTAGAGTATCAGGTACTTCTTCTTATTCGTTTCACTCTTGACAGAGTGGTCGTGGTCGTCATGATGAATTTTCCTTATCATGGGCTGTGGCACGCCTCACAATATCTCGCCATTTCTCTCTGTTTGCTGACAGCTGAGAGCATTCACTCAAGCTGCCGAAAAACTGGACGTTAGTTGGTAGTAGCTCTGTCTTAAATTCTGTGGGCGACTTTTTGGTTCAAATGACCAAAAAGTCGCCTAAAAAGTGAGTTCATTTTTATGTTAGTCCGAAAACCCGATCGAAAAGCCTTGAAAACGTATAAATCCTAGCTGTTCTGATATCTAGAACTATCCTAGAATATAGAGCAGGAGTCACCAAATGGCAAACCGCGGTCAGCATGCGGACCGCCGACCCATTGTATGCGGACCGAAAAATATATCCCACGCAGTATTTTTGTTGACGTTAATTCGAAACATTCCGGGCGAAGAAGTAGGTAACGAGTAATGTCAATAGTTTGCACCAATTCCACTCCAAACATCAAACAGATGAATCAACAATAAAAAATGTCACTTCTCTCATTGATATGTAAATAATAATACCTATGTCATTTCCATAATTATTTTGTTTTATAAAATGTCCGGACCGGAAAGGTCATTTTATTTCTTAAAATGGACCCCGAGCGAAACTAATTGGTGACCCCTGATATAGAGCATAGTTTACATAAACAAACCGTCTTCAGTATATTGTTATACTGAAGACGGTTTGTTCTTCTGTTGTACAGAAGACTTCCTTCAACACTGCACGTCTGTTGAAATCATAGGACAGAGCACGAATAAATGACGTGTTTGAAATACATTGCGCGTCGACGTCAGCTTTACTGTCGACCGTTGCAGCGTTAGTGCGCAGTGTATCTTAAATACGTTACGTTTACGATAGTCACATTTATTCGTGCTCAGCCAACGTGTCAATCACTTGATTCTATAACAAGATTGTCTAGATTCTTAAGTTGTCTAGATTTATAACTAGATAACGTGTTGAGACAGATTTAGCGTTAGATACTTCAACTTCATCGGTATATTTATGTATACTTACGTAAACGTGAGGCACTTTTGTATATTTATGCACAAATAGAATTGAACGAGATTTTATACAATGGACTTTGCATTGGGACTCTGAAAGTGGAACAATACGATTGTGCTGTGAAAAAAGCACAAAGAAACGTGACGACTGCATATAAGCGTAGTTACTAATATATTTTTTATGTTATGGAAAAACGTTTACTTCAATCGTCATCTACATTTCAAAAACTACTGGTCAGATATTAGTCAAAGTCAAAGTCAAAGTCAAAAATTACTTTATTCAGTAAAATCACAAGGATCATTTAGAATCGTCTTTATCATATCGTCTTTAATAATCGTCTTTATCTATTAATCAAATAAGACCTCTAAAATATGATCTACCAAACAGAAAAATAATCATTAAAATCGATTCATAATTAGCGGAATTATCATTAAAAGATAACAAAAACATACAATCTTCAATTACTTTTTTGATGTTCAAAATTTTCATAATGATGTGTCAATTTTTTTGTATTTGATCAATATCTGACGACCGATGCGGCGCGGAAGGTTGCGGGTTCGATTCCCGCCCCGGGATAAATGTTTGTATGTTCTGCAAATATTTATTCCGGGTGTTCTGGGTATTATATGTATAATAAAAAATATCTATCTATGTAATGTAATTATATTAAGTATGTCAGTCTTCTAGTACCCATAACACAAGCTCTGCTTAGCTTGGGGCTAGATGATGTTGTGTGGATTGTCCAGCATTATTTATACAGGGTGTTTGGAAGGGAGCTGTACATACGCCTAGGGTAGAAACTAGGGATAGTCTGCTACCTACCCCCGCCCATTATATTGACCTTGGCCTCAAGGTTTTTTTTTAATTTATTATTATTTTTTATTTGACTTTTTTATGATTTTTTGACTAAAACTACCTGTAGCTCAAAATCTATCCATGGGACCGGTCGGCTAATGGTCTTGTTTTAATCGTTAGAGTCTTAGGGTCCTGCAAAAAATTATTTTACACCAGAAAATTGTGGAGAAGAAAAGTTATGGGGCCTGAAGTACCGTAGTAAGGTAAAGAAATAATTTTAAGGGCAACTTTCTATGGGGTTTAAAAAAAAACTAACAGGGTTGGAGTTCTTCTGATTTTTTTAAAACATCCTCAGTCCATGCCCTTTCTAACGATATGCTAAAAGTGTATTTATCACTTTTAGTTTTAAAGTTATTAATTAATTTCCGCAACTAGGGCACTTCAAGCAAAAATTTCAACTAATGAAAATTAAATGTGTTCGATCGTAAAAGGATGGCAAATGAAACAAAAAATTTGGTAATGACTAATGTCATTAAATTACTGCCAACTGTAGGCCAAACTGGTTTAAATTCTGGAAATTACATTTGTCTTACAAATGTCGACTCGTGGTGGTAAAAGTGCCCTAGTTGCGGAAATTAATTAATAACTTTAAAACTAAAAGTGATAAATACACTTTTAGCATATCGTTAGAAAGGGCATGGACTGAGGATGTTTTAAAAAAATCAGAAGAACTCCAACCCTGTTAGTTTTTTTTTAAACCCCATAGAAAGTTGCCCTTAAAATTATTTCTTTACCTTACTACGGTACTTCAGGCCCCATAACTTTTCTTCTCCACAATTTTCTGGTGTAAAATAATTTTTTGCAGGACCCTAAGACTCTAACGATTAAAACAAGACCATTAGCCGACCGGTCCCATGGATAGATTTTGAGCTACAGGTAGTTTTAGTCAAAAAATCATAAAAAAGTCAAATAAAAAATAATAATAAATTAAAAAAAAACCTTGAGGCCAAGGTCAATATAATGGGCGGGGGTAGGTAGCAGACTATCCCTAGTTTCTACCCTAGGCGTATGTACAGCTCCCTTCCAAACACCCTGTATATTAGCGCAATAATTTATAAATTATTTTTATTTGTTTGAGCCTATTTATCATAGTTATAGGTAAAACTTCACTGCGGTCTAGCGATAAGTACTCTGAAAGGAAACAATGCATAATTAGGTATGTATGTTTGATGACTAATGTTCCTACACGTGATTCCACACGTGACAAACAGACAAACATAAATGCAAATGCTTCCATTATAACCTGACACCTAGCATTATATCATAGACACTGCAATTTAGCTTGTAAATATCACTAAACATGTACACTAATTTGTAAATATAACATATCACTAAACATACACATTATGTATTGTATTTTTAGATGTAGATGGTGATGTGAATGATGATATGAGTAATATTTGTCATCCTATGACAGGCGTCACAGCTCAGTTGGTAGTAGCTCTGCCTTCCATGCTGTGGGTCGTGGAGTCGATCCCCACCCAGAGCAAATGATTGTGTGATGAACATAAATATTTGTTCTGTGTCTGGGTGTTTTTATCTATTCTATGTAAGTATTTACAAAAAAAATGTACTTATATAAGTATCAGCAATCTAATTCCGATAATACAATACAACAAGCTTTGCTTAGTTTGGGACTAGAGTGTGATGTGTGAAATGTCTGTGAATATTTATTATTTATTCAGAGCCGTATGTAGACCGTGCATCGTCTAAGTACAGTGAAACTTGGTTAAGTGGGACCTGAATAAGTGAGAAACCTCCATAACTGGAACTCATGCTGGGATCCCAGCACTTTGGCACTGAATTACCTCTGTTAGTGGGACGAGGTAAGCCTCTATATCTGGGATTTGTTCATTCGATTTATCATCATAGTTACCTCTATAACTGAGACAGCGAGTAATTTTTACATGCATAAACCTCTATAACTGATATAACCTGTATTCTCACCTCTATTAATGGAACCCTCTGTAAATGAGACAGATATTTATTTATACCTGTATATCTGAGACACTGGGTAAGTGGAATACCTCTATAAGTGAAACGACATTGCAGGTCCCTTGATGTCTCACTTAACCAGGTTTCACTGTATATTCAAAGTCTTAAAACACTCAAATCCTATTCTAATATGGACCTATTTACTTCAGATAAAATAAGTTTCTTGCCCGTTCTTCTGGTCGCGTGGAACTGGCACCTAGAATCACCTAGTATGTAAGACGATTCTCAATGATCCTTGTGATTTTACTGAATAAAGTAATTTTGACTTTGACTTAGATAAAACACAAAAACAGCTGCAACATTCTCAATAAATCGACAAAAACTTTTTATAAGTACAAGTACCAGGAGCAAAAAAGGCATCGCGTGATTTGGAAAGTTCATTACCCGTGAACCATCCAGCTTTTTGCTCTCTCCCTACGACCTTCAAAACCTGTCCCACCACAGAATAGTACCAAGTTTATATTACATCGGGTGATGTAAGGAGGAATTTCTCCAAACTTTATAAGGAAAACGGAAGAAGGCGAAGAAGCAACCGAGACTGATTCAGCGGTTTAATATTACCGCCTTAGGATAAATGTTTGTACGATCTGCAAATATTTATTCCGGGTGTTCTGGGTATTTTATATTCATTCATTCATTTTCAGCAATTTAATGGATAAACAGATACTTAAATAATTTTTTATTCCAAAATTACTGACAACTCGGAAAAAATCGCGGGCGGAAATTAGTCAGATAATATTTAAAAGAACAATTGAATTGTTTTATCAATAGGTCTTACTCGCGACTGTAATAATTCCTAATAATCTAAATACATTAGGTATTTTGTGTAACAATGCAGTGGAAAATAAAATGACCTACATAATTACAAAACTGTTTACTCATTTGTTTACGATACAAATAGTCAATTCGTGTTATTTTATTAGACAACGTGCCAAAAGTTGAATGAAGATAATGGTCATATATTGGCGGCGCCATATTGGATAAATTTATAGTCTGTAGAACTAATAGATCAAAAATGTTTAGCGAAAATCAACTCTCGTATTTCAACAAAATATTTCGTATCAAAAATCGTTCTACGTGCATACAACCATTTAAATACCTATCTACATATTTCATGTCATTTAAAAGTAGTAGGTACTTTAGTTCATGACTACCTAGGAAATTTTCCAGTATTTGTATATTTGTTAGCGAACTTCAGCAAATCTTCATATGACTGACGTGTTGTTATGAAAATTAAGTAGCTTTGTAAAAACTTGAAGAATATTGTATGGTAATCGTTTATGCAAATAAACGACAAAAAATATTCTGAACATCGAATTTCTTTTGTTACATATTTGTACCTATCATTGGTATGGCACGTTTAACTACATATGTCAGATTTATGATTTGAATGAATGATATGTACTTACAGAAGAACGAACCATTTTTCTCAATAGCATTAATTTATAATGTAGTATCTACTGTTAAAATCAGTACCTACAAGTATCAAAATCCAATACAAAACTATACTTCCTTGAAAATAATGATAAAAAACAGCTGATAAACAATGAAAATAGGGTGGGAATTGAATAATAAAAAAACGTCATAAGTACCAAACAAAATGCATAGAAAATTATGCAAATATACAATGAATTAACCTTGAATGGTCGAACAACAGCTTTACGATCACGATTAGCTCAGCTGTCGTATCGTAACGTAACAAACACATGTGCCTTTCGTTATTTATAACGCCAGATATTTTTAAATATTCGTGTCTGTTTGTTTAGTTTAAAACCGGTATTTAGCGACTATTCTCACTCTGCCGGGTTATATGCAAATTAGATTACGTAAATATTATCAAACCTCGTCGCGTTAGCTAATATTTCAAATATAATTTTTTAATTAATTCCACGTGGATGGCTTTAAGATTTTCAAAATATATTTTTTTAATTAATTCCACGTGGATGGCTTTAAGATTTTCAAATATCTATGTCCGATTATGTAGATGCGTGTTTTCAAAGGACATAAAATAATAAATAATGCTGGACAATCCACACAACACCATCTAGCCCCAAGCTAAGCAGAGCTTGTGTTATGGGTGCTAGAAGACAGACATACTTAATACAATACATTACATAGTTAGATATTTTTTATTAAGTATACATATAAAATACCCAAAACACTCGGAATAAATATTTGCGATCGTACAAACATTTATCCCAAGGCGGGAATCGAACCCGCAACCTCCGCGTCGCAGACGGACCTTCGCCCGCCGCGCCACATCGGTCGTCAGATGAAAATGTTGTAATAAAAGTTAAGTCTTACCTTTTCTCCGTCCGAAAGGGCCGCAGAAGACATTCCCTTTACCAATAACACTGTCATCAATATACTTGATCAGCTTCGAAACGTCCTCCGTCCGGGATTCTGCCCCCCATCTCACGGGTAAGTCCTCTTGCATCGATTCAGATTTGCCTTTGCTACCTCTAGATTTCTTCAACACACTTGTCATAATCACATAACACTTGAAACAAAAAAGATTTTTGAGTTTTTTATCACAATGTCACTGAACACTTTGTTTACTTTCAGATTGCGAAATAACGCACTGTGGTTACATGCGACCGGCTCGCTCGATGGTTGCCGAACGAATGACAAGCGACGATGGAATGAACGAGCGAATGAATTTAACCTTGTGTTGAGTGAGACTAGCGAGTGTTGAAAGCGCGCGCTGTACTTGCGTAGAAATAATCCGGACTGGACGCACCTATTGTCGCACTATGCTCTACATTTGCTACGTCACGGCTCGGAAAATTGTCTACGTTTGAGTTGAAAGGGGACAAAGCGCAAACTCGTAGTTTTCAAGGAAATGGAACGTAGATTTGCTTTGATAATATTCTTTTGATGTTACGAATAGCTCAGGTCATTCTTTTATTGCCCTATGTTTTTTTAGTTTGGAATTATTATAATATTACCGGAGCAAAGAGTTCGTATACCTAGAACGTACCTAGATACCCGATTATAAGTAAGTACATAATATAAAGTAATTATATGCGCGTGTATGAATATTTTTATTTTATTTTATTTTAAAAGTTTTAGGAAAACTAACAGCTATGTAAGCAGCAACTAACATAGTAAAAAAAAAAAGTAAATCTGAAGGCCAATTAAAAGTTTCCACAGCTACAATTCTGTTTTTTTACGTTATAAATTCATGATAATCAAACCAACTATTTATTTTAAAATTAACAAACTAAGTATACATTACCTACTCATAATATTATGTTATTTATAATTTCCCGAAAAATTTAATACTTAAGCGAAATTAACGCATTCAATAGGCTCATACATTTATTTCACTGATTGTATAAGATAAAAAAAGTAATTAGGAACTTCCTTTGATACTAAAAAGGATTAATAGCTTCCGTCTTCTCGGCTCGTTGCCATGGAAACGCATTTTGTTTGATCAACTGCCAGAAGTTGTGTATTTTTGTATTCCTATTGGTAATATACCGGATTGACAATGATGAAGCTACAAATATCTAATGAGCAGGATCGGAAGGAAGCTCAGAATAGGGAGAGACGACGGCAATGTGAGCTGGAGAGGCGATCCAGGATCTTCAATGCTCGGAACAGAAAGATTGGGGTAAGCTTTCCCCAACTTTCTCTTAGATTAGGTTTTAAATAGGGTTATTGTGCAGAATATGGTATTCCTACAGCTCAAGTACTGACTCCTGTGTATTAGAAAAGTAAATTAGTAAATTTTGTGTAAGTATAAATAAACCGATAACCGAGTGCCTCAAAACATCAATGTGCACTACGACTACAAATCGACGCGTTATTTGCTACGTAGCAAAAGTCGATTACTTACTTACTTAGTACTTAGGTACAGCCCGTTCACACTAGTCGTAAGTCGCATATGACTAAAAGTCGAAAGTCTGATTTACCTGTAAATCGCGTCTCATCCAATGTGAACAGCTCCATATAAAGTGTATGGTGACCAGAGCATTCGACTTTTAGTCTTATGCGACTTACGACTAGTGTGGACCGGCTGTTACTCTAACTCTGTAGGGGAGAGTGGGGGAAACGCGAACGCGGGGTAATCCCGAATCCTATAGTTTCAATGAGTTAGAGTGATATCACCATATTTTATTTGTCGCGATTTTGTAAGTCACTCCACCACTAGTGCCAGTGAATATCACGAGGTAGGCGGTCGGACGTACTTGTCAAAGTATGCATTTTTGAAAGTTTTGTTGCTTTTTGATGTAATTTTTGTGTAAATTCAAGTTGGCGTTGCTTTATTTCTATTCATACTAGTAATGTAATATTTTTATAGTGGAACACTCACACATTAATCTACTAAATGACAATGACGCAATTGGCAAAAGAAATATAACCTAAAACATTTTTTTCCATTTTATTGTTTCTAACCCGGCGGGGTAACGGCGAACACTCCGTGTCGGGTAATCTCGAACGTTTGTTATTACCTCCTGGCATTAGGTTATTTTTGTTTGTCGATTGTGTCATTGTCATTTAGCTAATACATTTTTAGTTGACTAACAGCTTCTTATTTTTTATTGGTTCCCTGTTATTTTGCTTTATTAAGAGACGAAATATAGTCTTGAGAGATCTCAAATAGCTGTAGATAATGTTAAAACCAAAAATCTGAGCATCGGCAGAGCAGCAGAGACTTATAACGTGCCTAAAACGACTATTTTTGACCACTTAAATAAAGCGATTATGAAACAATATTAATGTGATAACTGACGTTATAAATGTTAGCACGTAATTACCCCACTTGCTGTTCGTGTTTACCCGACTTATGTCGGGTAAAGCCGAACACCAAGGGTTTTGTTTTTTTATCATTTTGGTACTTTTTATAGAAAAACTATAAACGTTGATTAGTTAATTCTTTAGACAGATATGTACATTTTATAATTCAACAACAAGGAGAACTCTATGATTGAATTCCACTCTTTTATTTATGTTTTCCCTTAGGTATTCGCCATTCCCCCACTTTCCCCTACTTCAAAACTCTCATACTACCGAACTAGCCGTATATGTACCTACAGTGTTTTTGATCAACAAAAATGTAGAGTAGTAGTAGTAGTTAGTAGAGTAACGTGTAGTTGAGAACATGTCTAAACCCATTTAATTTGGGGAACAAACCTAGTCATGTTTACCATATTTAGGATGAGTTTGACTCAATTTTAAAGCTTTTTACCATCTATGACCTTTGCCCAGCAGTGGGAAGATATAACTTAACAAAATATATCTTCTAGGTGGATGTTCCATTCCTAGAGCGTCAAATAGCAGAGAAGCACGCGGAGAGAGATGAACAGGAGCGAAAAGACTTGGCCTTTGCACAGCAAATGATTAAAGACAGCAACTTGGCTGTTGTGCTGGAGGAGAGGGAGATGGAGGTAAACTTAATCATAATTGTTTAAAAAAACATTAGGTACATACTACAGACATTAAAATATTCTATTAAATTATTTTATCTGTACACCATTTTTGTATACGAGTGTAACAGCTATAGGCGCGTGCATTTTAAAATTTTATCTCTACCTATGTTTTGTGTGTAGGTACCTACATTGTTTGTAAATTGTTATTCCCATTACCCAAAGGTTAGCTGGTAGATAATTAGTAGATAATGCTATTTTAGCATTAAGTTCGCTTGTCACTACTTTGAAGTGCAATAAGTAAAGAATTTTCTAGATCTATATTCGTGTAATACCACTTTTTTTGATTGTAAATTGTACAATAAATCTACAACGTTGGTAAACAGGAACGGCGTCGTATAAATGCGGAAATAGACTCTTACCGTCAGAAGTACCAGCGCAAGGAGGACACGAGAGAGTACGACCTGAACGACCCTGAGGTGCTGAAGAAGCAGCTGCCTCCGCGAGCCACGGATGGAGAGCCGGTCGGCATGTCCAGTGCGCAGAAGTAAGTCACTACAGCTACTGGTATTTTTCAACTCAAATCTATTTTTTTATTCCATGATGTGCAGAAGTAAGTCTATCGCTACTGGTACTTTTCAACAAATTTCAAATCAAATTTATTGTTCCATGAAAAACATTACATACCTACTTAATAGATCTAATCTAGAAACAACAGTAGGTACACTTAAGATATTAATTACACCAAAGAAAGGGCTATAATATTTAAATCTATAGGTTTAAAATCATTTATTCCTCATAAGGTTTATATAAATCACATACTGAGAAAAATGGTAAGTAACTCAAGTATTTATTAACATTTTATTTCTAAAGCAGTGACCGCTGAAATTTATTATAGAATAGGTGTTTTTTGAAAACCCTTTCATTAGTTTTCTTAATAAACGGGATGTTTTACCATGATTTGCGCTTGATTATTTCCCGATATTTCGGTACAGTTACATGCGCTATGATCACGGGTCTAACAAAACTTCAGTTCACAATTCATGGTAAATATCCCATTTATAAAGTATACTAAAGGCTATCAAAAAAAGAACATTCTCAATTCTACTGTTCGGATTTCTCTCGAGATTTTTCAAGCTTTTTAGAGCTTTTTTTGCGAATAAATGATTCTTATTCTTATTCAAAACGTGCCTACATGTACGAACTTAGCTAACAGCTTGTTTCAATATTAGACGATAAGCTGCATTCGTTTCCCAGGTTTGAAGGTGAAGACCTGGATTATGAAGAGCGTAAGAAGATAATGGCGGCCCAGAAGAACGCGTGGCTGGAACAACAGGTCCAGGAGAGGAAGGCAGCTGAAGAGGAACGGAAGAAAGCAGAAGCTGCGTACATGGTAACCTCCGATTGAGTCAAATGAGTTAAGATAAATATTTTTTTTCTCTAACCTAGAGTCACTACTAGGCAAAGGTTTCCCAAAAGCCTTCCACTTATCCCGGTCTTACATTCCATCGATCTTTTTCGTCCAGTGGGCGTCCAGGTCATCGTTCTAGGTATATAAAAAAGATAAAAAAAAAAAGATATAAGATAAATAAATATTCACGGACATTTCACACATAACAGTCACAGTATTTTATATGAAATAATGATTTTATTTTAAATAATGATGAATATTTATTTATAGCCAGGAAACAAAATTTTACATTAATTTGTACTTGAAATTAATTACTTACTTACACAAAAAATTGTATTTTTTCTGCTTATAATTTTGTGATAAGATTTTTAAGCAGTACATATTTGCGGTTAAACAAATGTCGTACCTAATTGAAGATTTTGAAGGTTCCATACCTATAAGATTTTCAAGTGTTTATATCTACATATTTTGAAGATCCTAAGTAGGTATATAAGATTTTGAAGTGTATTTCCTCAGATGGCGATCAAGTCTCGAGACGCTCGAGCCAGCGAGCTAGATAAACTAGAACGTGATTGTCGATACAGACTTGGACAAGCCAATCTGCGGTACAACGAGGCTTTGGTGAGATAATTTCACTTAGCTACAACCTAACGATTTATCAATATTCGCAATAAACAGTGTCTATGATGATGATGATGATAATGGAAGGTAGAGTACTCACCCTTATGTCCATAATTTTTACGTTAATTTACATAATATCTTGTACCTACCACGAACTCATTTGGTAAAAATATGGAAATTGTTGACCCTTTTTTTTTTTTTGCGTCGAGCGATATAAACTTTGGTGATTAAAAACATGCTAAGTCCCGATACGTTCAACTTTCTTCAAAAAAGTAACAGCAAGTATAATATTATAGAATATTGTTTGTTTATTGATAGCAATCAATTGACACATAATTTTCTACGCTTAAGTTTACTTATAAAGCATATCCTTTTTCCAATCATATTCAGTCATTGAATCATTTTTTTTATTTTTGATTGATTACGAAACAGTAGCGAGTATTCTACATTTCAGGCAGCTGAAAAGAAACAGCTGGACCAGATAACGAAGGAGCAGGAGGAAGCTGACAACACAGCTGAGATGTACAACAACCTCACTTCGGACATGCTCACTGAAAACCCGGACGTCGCCAAGAGCGCTCTGAAAAAGAACGGGTGAGATTCGATTTGGTAATACCATTACCTACACAAAAATTGTGCAGATGCGAGCTTATTGCTAAAAAGTATTTTCTTTCAACTAACCTGTGTGCAGTGAAGAGTTCAAGGTCTCTTTTTTGTATCTAATAAATTTCATGTCATTTCATCTGTTTTTAGGTATCCCTTTAACGTCTTAAATATCTTCCAAAATATTGAAAGCTGACAATGCCCTGATTGGCTCAAAAACCAAAATATCCCTACAAGCCCTAACCAACCCTTAAAACTTTTATCAACCCGACCCCTCATACTTTCAAATATGAGGCATGCCCATTTTCCCTCCCTTGTATGTATGTCTTTAATGGGCTTACTCTATTACTAAGTTAATACATTAGAAGTTCGTTCATTTTTTTGAAGAAAAAAAATACCGTCATGTTATATTTCAGAGCCATCGGTTTTATGTACAAAGGCATGAACCAAGAAGAACTGAAGAAGTTTTATGCAGCGCAGAAAGAACAGATGGCCGCTGCCAAGGTATCTTATAAATATAGATTTTATATAAATTTTAGTATACAAACAATAATAATATTATGAATCTTAAGTTCATAATATTCGGGAATGTTTCTAGAATATTGAGACATAATTTAGATTTAAATAGGTAAGTCCATCAAATAAAACACCGCTTTATTCTTCTAAAAGAGTATATTTTACCATAGTTTCATATATATTTAAAGTTGTATGAAAACTGTTATCAGGCGAAACGCGAGGCTCTTGAGAAGATGGAAGCGGAATGGCAAGCACTCGCTAAGTCGATACAGAGCGAGGTAGCACGACAGGACATTGCTGATAAGAGAAAGAGACGGTATGATTTCACTCACTTTATGCTTTGACATAGACTAAGCTTTAACTACGCTTATACAATTATGCACCCCTGGTAGTTTGCATCTCGCGGTGACGTGCCTCAGACTACCTTTTATAGACATCCACAGGCATATTTAAGTACTAATTACAACGAAAGATCTGAATACGACACGTGGTGTTGACGATCGTGACCTTTTTAAATTTTTGTTTTGTTTTTCCAGAGATATTGCCCGCCAATTGATGGAAGAGAATCAACTGTTAGCTCTACAGCAGAAGGAAAAAGAGAAATACTACAAAGATGTGGTCAACAACAATACGCCGACCGACGATTATTACTCTCAGTTCAACACCACGACAAGATAAAAGCATTAATTTTACTTATGGCTATGGGTGATTAAATTCAACCTTTATCCTAAATGTGCTGTATATTTCCAAAGAAAACAGCTAAAACCTTCACAATTTTGGAAAACAGACACTAGATTGCAATTTTTGCACGAAATTGCAAAAGACTGCAAAAATGTCTTCAAATATTGCACGTGATTGCAAAAATGTACCAGAACTGCAAATTGTACGAGATTGCGAAAACTGCACGAAACTGCAAAAGACTGCAAAAATGTCTTCAAATATTGCACGTGATTGCAAAAATGTCCCAGAACTGCAAATTGTACGAGATTGCGAAAACTGCACGAAACTGCAAAAGACTGCAAAAATGTTTTCAAATATTGCACGTGATTGCAAAAATGTCCCAGAACTGCAAATTGTACGAGAATGAGAAAACTGCACGAAATTGCACGAGACTGCATATATTGCACGCTACTGAAACTGTACGAGACTGCAAAATTGCACATTGTCAAAATTGCAAAAGGTATACTAATACATAAATACGTTTTGGATAGATCGTGTTATACAATATTTCAGTAGCAATAATATATACTTAGTATTAGACTAATTTATTGAAATAAACACATTGCATAAGCTTGTTTGTATGATTTATTTTTAAAATATTTGGCACATACAGTTTCGTATCACGTCAAAAGGAATGAACTTACAGAAACAAAATCTTTTAAAAATATTTTTTTACAATTGTAAAATATAATTGATTTGCGTAGCTTACTACGTTTTAAATTATCTCTATTTTAAATACACGAACCGTTTTCAGACCTTATTAATTACAATTTTTATACAATTATTTAACAATCTCTAGTTCACGCTATCTCCATCCACATAAATGTAAATAAAATCTAGGTATCCACATTTTTTGTAGCATGTAAATGCTTTACAACCTTAAAATATACATTTTTATAACTAGAAAATATCATTCACCAGCGTTTTTTGCATATTTTACTCGTATCAGTCCATTATAGTCCCAGTCTCAATATCTTTCAAACAACATCAAATGTTTATAGTCTCACAGCAGAAACGTCTTAAAACTATTTAACTGACAAATTGCTATACACAGAATTCACGAAGATTTTTTACTAATTAGTTCATTAAAGTTGTAATAAATCTCGTATATTTCAAGATTTTAAGAGTCACAAATTTATGCAGTTTTTGCAACAAAAAATTTTCCCCAACAATCACTGACATGGGCAAATTTGTGGCAACACTAGCCACCGAAAAGCCACAAATTAATGAAGAAGTAAAATTCATCACACAAGTCTGTTTCGTGTCATAAATCCTTCAAACTCTTTTGTCAATCACTGTCAAATGACGTTTAGCTTGCAGTCAATCAGGCAATTCTATCAGTTTTGCCAGATATAGATTGCTGATTGAATCGGCGATGATCGCAGCTGTTTCACGTAGATATCCCCCGCTAGTCAACATCACAATCGGGATTTTACGAGATCTGCACATCTCGAATACTATTTGATCCCGCTTTATTATGCCCTGAAAAAAAAATAGAACAACCATAAAAAAATTCAAGAAAATAATTATTTAAATTATATGGAATAAACTAACAGATAATCCGAAAATGTGCCTGAGATTGCGTGCAAAAATTGCATTGAAATTCCAAAATCTACAAAAAAGTTACGACTGTAAAATATCTACAAACATGCACAAACTCGTACTTGGGGTACTGGAGTCTGCAAAAAAATTACGAGACTGCAAAAAAGTTACCAGTCTGCAAAAAAATTACAATCTTGCAAAAAAGGTACCAGTTTGCAAAAAAAAAATACCAGTCTGCAAAAATTGCTGAGTTAACAAAGACCACTTACGTCAATAGTGATGGCCATGCCACCGAGTGGATCAGACCACAGGATATCCGTTCCAGCGTTGTACACCAGGAAATCCGGACTAAACTCTTTTAGGGCCAACTTCAAATTTCTGAAAATGAAAAGTAATATTATTAAATTTTATCTTAAATGTTGCCTGGAAGAGATCGTTCTTAGCGATAAGGCCGCCCATTGTGCTGTAGATTTAATTTTTGATTTAAAATTTTCTGTGTGATAAATGTGTATAAAGTTTTCCTATTTATCTATCTTGATAATCAAGACTAAAAAACTTTAAAGGCTGAACAGCCCACCACCAAATAATATTTTTTGACACAAAAAAAGTGACTTTGCTAGAAGTTGTTCGTCATATTGATAAAGTTTCATGAGTTTCGGATTGAGCCGCCAAAATTTTAATAGCATTCTATCAAAAGTGTAAAAAAACTGATGTTTTTATCCAGCTCTAGAGAAATCTCTGCATTTACAAATAAGGTGATAACTTACATCCTCAGAATGGACAAATACTCGATATCTTTGATTCCATCGTCGACCTCAATTTTCCTTGAAATGGCTTTCTTAGCCTTTCTATCCCGAGGGTAGATATTACGATTGTACATATCTAATATGTAAACGTTCTCGTTACCCAGGAAATCTCGCTCGTAGCCGTTCCCCTGAAAAATATTATTTCTTTATATTTACAATTAAATATTCACGGAATATAATAAGTAAATAAATATTTACGTACAATTCACACATCGCGCTCTAGTCTCAAACTAAGCAAAGCTTGTACTATGGAAACTAGACACATAGACACAAAACTAATATGTTCACACAAACATTTGCTGGGTGGGAATAGAACCCACGACCATGCATAGAAGGCAGAGCTACTACCAACTAAGCTGTGACGCTTGTCAAACTTTACAGCTATAAAATACCTTAAAAAATATGAAAATGTTACCGACTTACACTTATTAAGGTCTATCTTATAAAAACTTAGCGCAGACTTGATGTCTTGATTACCATAAGTAATGGTGACATAATGTCAACGCTAACTTTTAATAAGATAGACTTTAATAGTGTAAGCCGTCGGTAAGATTTTCATATATTTTAAGGTATTGATAGCCGTATAGTTTGACAGGCGTCACAGCTTAGTTGGTAGTAGCTCTGCCTTCTATGCTGTGGGTCGTGGGTTCGATTTCCACCCAGAGTAAAAATTAGTGTTGAAGTTTAGTTATTTATAAAATAGACCTAAATAGTGTAAGCTGTAGGTAACATTTTCATATTTTTAGGGGGTTGAAATTTAGTTAGTACTCTATTAAAAAACCTGAATTCACCTGATGAGCGTCCAAATCCACGATCATAGGCTGCGAGATCATCTTCCTATCTATTAGGAACTGCAGCAGCAGTGTGATGTCAGCATACGGACAGAACCCCCCGCCCCGGCCCGCGCTGCAGTGGTGAAACCCCCCGCCTATGTTGATGGCCCAACCGCGGTCCAACGCTAGCTTACCAGCCAAGATAGAACCTCCCACTTGAAGCCTGGATTTCAGAATAAACCAGCATATTTGTAAGTACATGGACGAGACTAGCACAGGACCGTGGAGAGTGGCACAAGAAAAGGGAGGCCTATGCCCAGCAGTGGGCGAAATCTAGCTGCGGATGATGGTGATGATGATTTGTAAGTAAACAATATTAATAGACTTTTCACTTATGGTCCACAAACTAATCTGTAGATCCGAGCCGCGCTGCAGTGGTGAAACCCCCCGCCGATGTTGATGGCCCAACCGCGGTCCAACGCTAGCTTACCAGCCAAGATAGAATCCCCCACTTGGAGCCAGGATTACGTAATGTGCAGGAGAATGGGCATTTTGGGCCACGACTTTAAAAGACGCCCCTCAGGGTTGCCACATAATACGTTTGAAAGAGCTTCAAAAGGCCTACGTTTCACTATATTTACGAAAAAAATCCGTCCTGTGGAAATTGAGATATATTGAAAAAACTGTTTTTTACTTAATATCGAATTGCCACGAATTCTGAGAGTCCTCAGAAATGACTAAGGTGTCGTTTGAAAGGACATTTAAAGGACTTCATTTGGTTCTAGAAGTGTCAAAAAATCCAACCTGTGGAAATAGAGTTATATCTGATAAACATGATTTTTAAAAAAACTGACGTTTGGCTCACATCCAGCGTTACCACAAATATGGCCGACACGGCGTTTAAAAGAACATGTAAAGGACATTTTTTTAAGACATGTAAATCAAAAATCCATCCTATGAAAATAAAGTTATGGTGGAAACACTTTTGAATTTATACTATTCTATTTTGCTTCGTTCTCTTAAACCCCACATCAATAAAATATAATACGTTTGAAAGAACATTAACAGGGCATCATTTGGTTCTAGAAATGTCAAAAAATCCAACCTGTGGAAATAGAGTTATTCTTGATAAACATGTTTTTTTTTATAAAACTGACGTTTGGCTCACATCCAGCGTTACCACAAATATGGCCGATACGGCATTTGAAAGAGCATATAAAGCAATTAATTTTTTATTGTTTCAAAAATCAAAAATCCATCCTATAAAAATAAAGTTATAGTTGAAACAGTTTTGACAATTTTATACCGCTTTTTACATTTTATCGAAATGTTTCGCCCATCTGCAGGTGAAGTGTGTCTGCTTTGCTGTAGATCAGTCTATTTACAGCGAAGATATACTCTATCTAAAGAACTTATTAATAATTGCCGCGTAGGGTCACAAAATATCAGGACACGTGTTGCGCCATAGCAGGTTTGTTAAAATCTATTAGAGAATTTTAAAGAATAAAGTCACTCTTCCACATTTTTCGTACAGCATAAAGTCAAAAGTGTTTCAACTATAACTTAATGACTTCTAGACTTGGAGAGAGAAAGCAGAGCCCTGAGCGTTCGAGTTAACATGTTGGCCCGTAGGTTCGCAGTGACCAGTCCACGGGTAAAAATAACCCTCTTTAGAGCGTATTGTCAGTCCTTCTACACCTGCAGCCTCTGGACCAGGTACACTCGAAAGGCATACAGCGCTCTACGGGTTATAATAATGTGTATAATAATAATAAATAGTATAATAATGCGTTCAAGGTGTTGATGGGGCTGCCACGTTTCTGCAGCGCATCTGACATGTTTGCTAAAAGTAGAATCGACGACTTTCATGCCATCATGCGCAAGAGATGTGCATCATTACGGATTCGTTGCAGCCCGAACAGCATCATCATCATCATCATCAACCTATTTCAGTCCACCGCTGGACGTAGATCTCTCCCAAGACGCGCCACTGAGCCCGGTCTTCGGCTCTTCTCATCCAGTGTTTGCCAGCTACACTACGCAGATCGTCGCTCCATCTCGCCGGAGGGCGTCCTACACTACGCTTGCCTAAACGCGGTCTCTACTCCAGTATCCGTTTGCTCCAACGGTTGTCATAGGTCATAACGGGAACAGCATCGTGAGCGCATTGTCAAACAGATGGGACTGCTCGATCCTTAATTATTGGATGGAGCACACCAGATTGTAAATATAGAAATATCATTATCAATAACTAACATATGTCAGTAAGCTCTTATGATACAAACAAATATGGACTAAGGTCTGAAACAAATAAATATTATTTTATTATTATTACTTATACATTATTTATTGTATTTATAGGATGGATTTTTGATTTTTGTAACAATAAAAAATTAATTGCTTTATATGCTCTTTCAAATATTTGTGGTAACGCTGGATGTGAGCCAAACGTCAGTTTTATAAAAAATCATGTTTATCAGGAATAACTCTATTTCCACAGGTTGGATTTTTTGACACTTCTAGAACCAAATGATACCCTATAAATGTTCTTTCAAACGTATTATATTTAATTGATGTGGGGTTTCAGAGAACCAAGCAAAATAGAATAGTATAAATTCAAAAGTGTTTCCACCATAACTTTATTTTCATAGGATGTATTTTTGATTTACATGTCTTAAAAAAATGTCCTTTATATGCTCTTTTAAACGCCGTATCGGCCATATTTGTGGTAACGCTGGATGTGAGCCAAACGTCAGTTTTTTTAAAAATCATGTTTATCAGATATAACTCTATTTCCACAGGTTGGATTTTTTGACACTTCTAGAACCAAATGATACCCTATAAATGTTCTTTCAAACGTATTATATTTAATTGATGTGGGGTTTCAGAGAACCAAGCAAAATAGAATAGTATAAATTCAAAAGTGTTTCCACCATAACTTTATTTCCATAGGATGGATTTTTGATTTACATGTCTTAAAAAAATGTCCTTTATATGCTCTTTTAAACGCCGTATCGGCCATATTTGTGGTAACGCTGGATGTGAGCCAAACGTCAGTTTTTTTAAAAATCATGTTTATCAGATATAACTCTATTTCCACAGGTTGGATTTTTTGACACTTCTAGAACCAAATGAAGTCCTTTAAATGTCCTTTCAAACGACACCTTAGTCATTTGTGAGGACTCTCAGAATTTGTGGCAATTCGATATTAAGTAAAAAACAGTTTTTTCAATATATCTCAATTTCCACAGGACGGATTTTTTTCGTAAATATAGTGAAACGTAGGCCTTTTGAAGCTCTTTTAAACGTATTATGTGGCAACCCTGAGGGACATAATTTTTTTCGTGGCCCACGCTCCATACAAAAGTGCCCATTCTCCTTTGTTATCAAAAAATAAATATTCTTGAATATATAAGCGGCAAGTTAGTCCCGGACTAAGTAACATAATTGAATAATCATTAATTCTCAAAAACTTAAGCTTAGTAAGTAGATATAGCAGAATGATATGATACGATCCAATTCTTCATCATCATCATCATCAACCTATATCAGTTCACTGCTGGACGTAGGTCTCTCTGCAGACGCGCCACTGAGCCCGGTCTTCGTCTCTTCTCATGTTGTGTTTGCCAGCTACACTCCGCAGATCGTCGCTCCATCTCGCCAGAGGGCGTCCTACACTACGCTTGCCTAAACGCGGTCTCCACTCCAGTATACGTTTGCTCCAACGATTGTCAGTTCTTCGAATAACATGGCCACTTACCGCATAGGTTTCAGATATAGATGTTGCACCAATAAGTTGGGCACGCATGCAACCAGTGGTACTTCGGCAATCATTGCGACTTTGTAACTCCACTGAAAATCGTTAATAAAAAAGTAAAAAAAAATATACTCGTTGACTTGAGAACCTCCTTCATCTTTTTCGTCGGTTAATAACATTTTATTCGTGATCTGCATCTATAATAATTATGTCTATAAAAGTGTCTATAATATGTACTATTTTCTCTGTATGTTTTTGCTACTCTAAAAATAATTACGCTATTAAAAAAATACACATATTGTAGGTACTAATTGAAATCTTCTAAAAAATATTATTTAAGTAAAATAGTAATCAAGTAGGTACGTCAATTATCGTACACATTTAACACATCACGCAATTGTCCTAATCTAAAAATACCGTGTTTATAATCTGGACATGCCTTTACTTGGTAAAGTTACTCACTTTCAAAGACTTAAGGTATTTCCGTGTATGTACGACGAGTAAATCCTCTTTTGTTGCCTCAATTGGCTTCACAAAATGTCCGTCGTGGAACCCATGCCCTTTTAAACCCTATAATTAAACAATTAATTTTAATTTATCAGTTTTTTGTATATTCTGGAATTAAAATCTTTTTCTCTGATGTATTCAAATACCTTATTCAATGAGATATTACGATTAAAGATTATTTAATCGTAAGTTTAAGATAGTCAAAAAAGCTGCTATATTTTCAAGCTACAGCGAATTTACTTGCGTAGCACTTCGTAGCTGTTTCGTAGAGCCTAATAGTTAGTAGGCCAATATTTTTTAGGACCCGTAGCATGTAAAAAAACAACGCTACAATCCGCATTTATGTAGTGACAAATCTATCAGAAAAACGAACAAACCTCGACAATATTGTGCCATTTTCTGGCATCGAATACATGGAGCCTTTCGAGCCCCCCCATCTTTACGTTGTATTTCTCATGATAAACTATAGGATATTGGTTTTCTTTGATATCAATATACAGGCTGAAAAGATTGATTAAATAATATGATAATCTAAAAATAATACAGGCTGGTTGGAGGCTGAGGGACACCTTATTAATCCAATTTTGTGCTCACCCTGTAGTATGTGTGTAAAATAATTTTTAATCTTACCTTGTATCCCGCACGGCCATTTTTGCAACCTATTTTTGTATTATTTGAATAATATATAAATTAATTTTATCTCGCAATTTGTCGGTCTGAAAAGTGTAATTTCGGAATGTAAGAGAAAATCTGAATGTCATTTTGGCGCGCAGTTTTTCGCGCAACCTTTGACAGTGAGATCTCCGTTCGGATATCATGATAATATATTGTGGTTTTTAGAAAGACTTTCTTAGAAATTGTTTTATTAACATGTACGTAGTAAATATGAAAAATATTCCTTCTTCATTTATGTGTAGATAGAAGAGTCACATAGAAAATTGTAACACCAACGACGTTTTAAAAGCTCTACCACAATATATTATATTTTGTGGTAGAGCTATATAAATAAGATTAAATTTACGCCAACACCGCTCTACTCTTTAATGACATTCATGTCGTTTTCTTTTTACAATACAATACAAAACATTTAAGGTGATACCTCTCGCTCTAGCGGAAAATTCAATTTTTTACGGTTTTTTTTTATTGCGGCTGAACAGTCTTTTACTAGTTTAAGCTATTTTACGAACATAAACAATAATTTTCTGTGTAACCCTGTATCAATTTTTGAGATTGGTTCTTTATATTACTACTTACATAATCATAAAACTGTTTTAAACAGTAATTTAATTCTGTTGTGGCGCCTTGACGCATTTTTCATAGGTTATCTGTGTCTATGAGTTAGTTGCTAGGCAACGAGAATGACGTGCGAGCGGCGCGAAATGCAAACAAAACTTTACTTTTTAGCTCGTAGGTTGCGTGTTCGTGTCGAAACAATCTATTTTTTCAATATAATTAGTTTTGTTTCCTGATCTATATATATACTTAGATACTTACTAGTTACTTTATATTTCAAAAGTATTCGTTATGTATTTCTTTCTATACATATACCTTGTCGTCGCTAAGTAAGTTATTTACGATCATGTTACGATAGTAACATTTAAAATGTTTGATTGATATTAATAAGTAATGGATGATACAGCAGTTGATACTCTGCAGACCGAAGTTGAGTTTTATAGGGTAAGTTTACGGTGTTTCTATTTTTTAGTACTTACTTTAAAACAATCTTATAACACTCGA
Source organism: Ecliptopera silaceata (assembly GCA_932527185.1). Classification (NCBI taxonomy): domain Eukaryota; kingdom Metazoa; phylum Arthropoda; class Insecta; order Lepidoptera; family Geometridae; genus Ecliptopera; species Ecliptopera silaceata. Next base: position 6,716,037 of record OW052211.1, read on the forward strand.
TAAAAATCCTGTGTGGTTTCTTTGAAGTTATTAAGTTGTACTTTTGTATTTCCCTGCTAAATATAATGTTAAGACGTGCCTCTGATTACCTTTACATTTTGATTAGCTTTCCTGATCTGATAATCTAAGAAAACTAAGTTGCTTTCGACTATACAGTATTTACAAAATGTACATAGTCATATAAAATACATTAGAAACAGTTGAACTATCTACAGACCGTTGCAAACGATCTATAGATAGTTCAACTGATCCAAATCAGTACCAATCGGAAGCGTACCCAAGACACTGGCTGCATTGCCGCGCTGAATAGCAATGCTGATACGTTGGGCCAGATACTCACCAGCCCTCGGGTCACGCGTCGCTTCGACTAGACGCCCAGAAATAATTTTAAAAAAGGTGGGCCTCGGTACCCCACGGACCTAGAGTCTCGACCCCAAGAGGAGCAAATATGTATGCCCTGTCGAGACCTGCATATTTGCGTCTCTTGAGATCCTCGGCCGAATCCGCCGCCGCACCAGTTGCTTTTGGAATTCCTACCAGTATTGTGAGATTGTATTTAGGTAGTAGTAGTCCGAGTAGTGATGCTGTGTTGCTATTTGAAGGGTATGGATGCCAGTATTTTATGTCACACTTTTACACGTACACTTTTTTATGTCATAAATAAATATTCACGGACATTTCACACATCACACTCAAGTCCCAATTTAAGCAAAGCTGGGAACTAAAAAAACCTAAAAAAAAAAGTGCAACGTTTAGACACAGGACTCGCCCTTTTATTGGACGTTTTCAGTGCACCGTGTAGGTAATGTATCTCAGGGCTAGCCTTCACTACACGTTTTCAGAGTCAATGCATCGTTATAGGCATTTTTTAAATCAAGTAGTTGCATAGAAAAAATGTACCTACCTTTTAATACATAGCTGATTATTCTTTAGCAAAACCAAACAGTGGTTGAAGAGGAAATCCGAACCCTTATCACCGACAACCACACACTGTCCCAACAAGTCGGTACTCTGCTGAAGGAGAAGTTAGACAATGCGAGACACACCCACTCACAAAACGACGAGCAGTGTAAGGATATTGAGGAGCTGAAGAAGCAGGTTTCAGTTATCGCTAAGGTTATTGCTTTTATTTCAGACTAGTAGCACGCCTCGGCTTCGCACGGGTAGCCTATATAAAAAATATCATTATAATATAGCCTATGTTCAGCGCAGATAATGTAGCTTCACAACAGTGAAAGAATTTTTGAAATCGGTCCAGTAGTTTCGGAGCCTATTCGATGCAAACAAACAAACAATCAAATCTTTCCTCTTTATAATATTATAGTTTAGATTAGTTTAGATAATCTCTTCACGAAACTTACAATACAAACCTATGTCCAAATGTTTCCAGAGAGTTCATTGAGATGTAGCATTTAGAATTCTTTAAACTTTCACGATCAGAACTCATAGTAAAGAGATATATGTATTAGGTATACGAGATTTTATAGCGTACCTTATTATTATTATTCCCGACGTTTCGGCTAACTTGCAGGGCTGACTTACATATTTTTCATTTGTTTTTACTCTACATACTCTACATTTTTATGTGTACCTATTCAGATATAAATGCACTGGATTTGGTAACGTTCTATTTTACAGGAAAGAGATTCTCTTCACGTTTTATGGCAGACCTCACAGAAAACCATAGACGCCTTGGAAACTGAACTGAAAACTTACACAAATTACGATCACAGAGGTATCCAGGTTCGTACTTGACAGTCTTTCATACGCATCAATCAACCTATAAATGTATATAAGTATTCTATCCGCAATCTAGTTCCCATAGTACAAGCGTTGCTTATTTTGGAACTAGAGTGTGATGTGAATTGTCCGTAAATATTTATATTTATTTTATAGATAAAGCTTCAAGCATAAGTATTTTACAGAATATCTACGAGGAGAGAAGAGACCTAGATCTCAAACTACAAACAGCACTCGCAGACTACATAGAATTAGAAGCCAAATACAAAGAACTTTACACAAAACATGCTGCATTAGAAAACGAACAGAAAACAAAAGATAAAGAAATATCAACGTACAAAGAACGAGGAAAGGAGATAGATATCAAAATACATGAGATAGAAAAGGAACTTGAGGAGAATAAAATAAACTTAGCGGTAGAGAAAAAGAGTAATGAAAGTTTGAAGACTCAACTTGCAGTGCTGCAAAAGGAGGTTATCGAAAGAGCTAAAAAAGAAAATGAAGCTAAGTCAAAAGTGAGTACAAATAGGAACAAAATATACAATATAAACATCAACTTTTACTAAAAGACTTTTAAACTTTCCAGGTTGCGGAGGCATTACAACTTTACGATTTGATATGTGCACAAAAGAACGACGCGATTAAAACTATACAGCAAATGCGAGGTAAGATAATAATAACTAATTAAAATTTAAGCAAATATCGTGTCAAGTCGGACTCGTAGGATTCCGTTCCAAAAAATCACGTTTTTGTATATAGAGCACCTTAAATATTTATTTTTTTCTGTATTTTAGTATGTTATAGCGGCAACAGAAATACATCATCTGTTAAATTTGATTTGACGACCGATATGGCGCGGCGGGCGAAGGTCCGCCTGCGACGCGGAGGTTGCGGGTTCGATTCCCGGTCCGATCTATCAATGTAATGTATTGTATTAAGTATGTCAGTCTTCTAGTACCCATAACAAGTTCTGCTTAGCTTGGGGCTAGATGATGTTGTGTGGATTGTCCAGCATTAGTTATTTATTTAACTTTAATTTTGATTCATGAGATGCAATGCAACTGGTGACAGACAGACAGATCTACAGACGGACAGCGAAATCTTATTAATAGGGTCCTGTTTTATCCGATGGGTACGGAACCCTAAAAACTAATAAGTCTTTTTCTTATAGGTGAAATAACACAACTGAAACAAACACTATCTAATGTTAGAGAGGATGTAGAAACAGTTTGTAGAAAAGAAGTTGAAGATCTTAAAGAGAAATATAATGAAAAGTTGACCGATATGCTCCAACATATACGGAATTTAGACGCAGAGTTATCTGAGAAGGGACTACTATTGAATAAATCTATAAGGTATAGTAAAACCTCTTATTTCCGTTGAATATATAAAATATTTAAAAGTAATAGCAATTCTGTTTTAATTACACATGAAACATACAAAAATACAATACAAAGATAAATAAATCACAAAAACCTATACCTAACAACTGTCAAACCACATTCTGTAAATAAATGATTTGATTTGATAAAACAAATAAACACTAAAGAATCATGTAATCATGATTCAATAAAAGCTGCTGCGTTTACAAACGGATAAAAATAATTTGAAAGAAATTCTTAAAGCTCTTTTATAGATACATATCGGTAATGAAAAAAAAAAGTCTAACCTGACCTAATGAATTGCAGAGATAACAAAATTCTACAAGCAGTGGCCGAAAATTACGAAAAACAACAAAAAGAAAATCTAGAAACAGTAGACCCAAAACTAGCGCTAGCTGAACAAAGGATGGAAGCAATGTTCCAGGAACTGGTACCTACGTATTTCTTACCGATGAACTCCATCACATACCTAATATTAGGCTAGTTCCTATTGGTTTTATAACTCTTTGAGCCCAACAATGGAAGAGGGCTAGAAAAAGAATGATTGTATAGGATACTAAAAACGAAACATTACTTAAGTAGGTATACAGAAAGAAAAATCCATTAGACATTCATTCATTAGATATTATTCAATCATTAGAAATCGGATATGTCCTATACCTTACAGGACATATTCGATTTCTAAGCGTTGATAGCAGTAAAGACCTTGAGCTTAAACGTACCTGTTTTTGTCAATTTAGAACAATTTCGTGACACCAACACCAAAACTCCTCAAATCTTTACAATTCTCTTCCTTCATTGGTGTAAACCGTATTAGTTGATTAAATAAATTAATTAATTATGTCGTCCTGATAGAGATTTATCAAGCGCAAATTTTAGGTCGACTTTCTTGCAGGTGTCTTCAGAACGTCGGAACATTCAGCTAGTGTGCGAAAAGCAATGTCTCGCGATTGACATACAGAGGGTCCAAGATATTCATGCTAGGGAGACCAAACGACGGGATTGGGAAGAATCGCTTCTGAAGAACCAATTGGAGGAGTTAAAGTAAGATTGTTGGTTTAGTAGCATTTTCATATATTCATATTTCATTTATTATTATTACATAAACAGAAATAATTTACAATTAATTGGCCAGCCTAGAGCGTTACTATAGGCCAAGGGTGGTCAAAATCTCGTTATTCAGCGACACGAAGATTAAGAAAAAAGAAAGTTTTAGGTACTGGGACAGCTAAGTTCATGTGTTCTTTTTTAAAATCAGGCAAAAGACGCTCAACTTTTATTAGAAACATTTGTAGCGCCATCTATATCGCTACATGATGAACTACATCGTAGTCTACGCAACAGACCAACAGATGGCAGAAACAAATCCTAGATCGCGCAAACGAAGTTATCACGGAGTTTGAACATAAGTAATAGAACCGATTACTATCCATCGGTCCTCGGACCCCGAGCCAAAGGTCGCTCGGCGTGGAAGATCTTCCCTTTTCGTAGGAGATACTACACCTATCTCCTCACATTTATAATGTCACATTTTTCAGAATACAAGTAGAGCATCTACAAAAATCACTGAACGAGACTCACGAGATGGTCAATAAACTGCAGAACATGTTGTCATCGAGAACAGAATTAAATCAAAAGTTAGTAAATATTATGACTACTTCCTACTTATAAAGGTGAAAGTTTGTATGGATGGATGAATGTGTATAATAATAACTTTATTCAGTAAGGTCTTACATAACATGTAACATCTTATTCAAAATTATGTGGACTTATTGTGGACCTGAGTCTAAAATTGAAGCATTTCGCTCTAAGCCGGGGCTTGTATAAAATAAATAAATAAATAAGTAATGCTAGACGACAATCCACACAATATCATCTAGCCCCAAGTTAAGCAGAGCTTGTGTTATGAGTACATACTAGAAGACTGACATACTTAATACAATACATTACATAGATAGATATTTTTTTTATTATACATATAAAATACCCAAAACACCCGGAATAAATATTGGCAGATCGTACAAACATTTATCCCAAGGCGGGAACCGAACCCGCAACCTTCCGCGTCGCAGACGGACCATCGTCCACCGCGCCACATCGGTCGTCTTGTAGGTTGTATGAAGAGGCTCTGTTATTTATTCACGCAAAAACTATCTACTGAATGGATTTTAATGAAACTTTACAATAATGTAGTTTATATATCAGAATAACACATAAGGCTATCGATATAAACAAGATATGTATCGTGTTTATAAAGATTTGTGCGAAAATATAACGACAGCAAGACGAAGTCACGGGCCAGTTAAAAATAAAATAAAAAAACATTTATTTTTTCAGAATGGTTTCTTCAAAGGAGGAGGAGCTAACTGAATTAAATAAACATTTAGAAAATCAAATAGAACTTAGTAAAAAGTAAGTAGTTTTAACTTGACAAATTATATCAGCATTCAGCTTAGTTTAATTTGTGCGTTGTGTAAAATATCTAAGAATATTTATCCTTTTTTAATAATTTGTTAATTATTGTCTTTCAGATGGAAAGAATCTTACTTAGAAATGACGGAAAAATTGAAAAAGAAATTGCAAGATCTCGATAAGGAGAACCACGATCTGAGATCTAGATTGAAGATCCCGCATTTAGGCAGTCATGATAGCACTAGTAGCTAGGACAATATATACAATGACATGCTGAACCAAATTATATGAGAATTAAAATTGAAACCATTTTGAGGCATGGTCTACAGCAGTAGGTATTTCTGTACTTAATCATTTTTATAAACCCAGTGCAATATTAAAACTAGAGTATAAAAAATATTATTTTATTTACATAATATATAAATTTACAATACCTTATAAATAAACTTTGGGATTTCCAAAAATTATGATGCCGCCACACACTCAGAAAACATACTAGGGAACCAGTAAAGTGTCTCTTTGGGGTCCTGTGAGTCAATCCAGGCTAGACCTTCTCTCACCATGTGGTTTAATGCATTCTGCGCTCGGGTTTCATTCCATCTGAAACCAAAAGTTTACACATATTTTTTTTCCAATTTTATCTGCGATCAGTTGAGATACTATGAGCAGATGTTTTGTCGTTAATAGCGTGCAGAGCACCCTTCTGTATTAAGGGGTGCTCTACTTTATAATTGGTCATACAACAGCATGACATCCTTCTCTTGAGACGCCTCATGTAAGCAGGCCTGGTGAGGTTTACACATAAAATAAAAGAAGAATTGAAAATAGAAACAACTTTAGATCAACAAAAAAACAAAAGAAGAGTGGGCTAGTTCCATAATCTGTCTGGACTAGTTATAAGTATAATGAGACCCAGTAATATGGTGCAGTGATTTTGTCAATGCTGTTACTTCTTCTTAGTTTTGTTTGTTGCTACTTGTCTTCAACACATTAAGTTTCTAATAAGGTTTTCCAACAATCGGGGCTTAACAGCCACAATCAAGCATAAAGGTCCAAAATAACTTTATTCAATAAAATCACAAGGATGACTTAGAATCGTCTTACATACTAGGTGATTCTAGGCGCCAGTTCCACACAACCAGAGCCTAGAAGAACGGGCAAGAAACTTAACTTCTAAAACTTTTCAGCAACTGGTAAAATAGTTAATTAATCCTCACCCTAAATCTGCGATGAGTACACTAGTAGACACCCAGGCAGTGCCTAGAGTGCTAGCCTTCTGTAGAACCAGGGTTTGGTCCAGATTCAACTCTCCGGGTATGGACTGCACCAGCCATTTGCCTTTGCCCATCGGCACCACTGTGAATCTGAAAATGTCAGTGTGAAAATTTATGTTAGATAAGATTTATTATTATAACCTAAATAAAACACAAAAAGAAAAATTACACAATTTTAGCAGTAGAGTAATAGCTAAACTATATAAAATAAAAAGTAACAAAAAAAAAAACTTAATAACTAAAACAAATAACAAATTATTATAGTAATAGGTCTGAACTAAAACAGTAACTACCGAATATTCAGTGGGGGTTAATAAAGGTCCCTGGCTCACCATATGTGCAAAATTATTCTGTCAAAGCCTTTAGTGGGTAACATCACGGTTCATCTATGTTAATGCTTTATCACGGATATTGTTATTACCTAATTTAGATAATTTTATTGACAACTAGCTGACCCCTGCCCACTTCGTTGGGCATAATGTTCGTAAGAAACGCTTTCATTCGACCGTTTTCCGATTCACTTTGCAAAACGGACTACCACGTAAAAGCCTTTTTATTTTTCGGTTATTTATATAACCTATGACACTCAGCAATAATGTGGCTTTCTATTGGTAAAAAATTTTTAAAATTGGTTCAGTAGATCCCAAGATTACCCCCTACAATTTAACAAATACACAAACTTTACCTCTTTATAATATTAGCATAGATATTTAATGTTAACTGGGGACAGTACATTTCTACTATAACATGGGGCAACAATGCATGTTTGATTCCTCCAATATGAAAAGCTTGCCATCAAGTAAAATACTTACCCATTTCCAAAAATCTTTAACTTCTTACAAGCGGCAAGCAGGTCATCATTAGTGATATCCTGCAACTTCTTAGCCTTGCCTCGGGATGCTATAAGTCTGTTCTTCAACTCCTCCAGTGTTATCAGACCACCATTCTTGTAGTTTGTGGCTAGGCATACTTCAACTATTTGGACTCCCAGCTCGTAGTAAAAATCTCCAATACCTGAAATTGTGAGAACAAGTTGATACAAAGATTGAATGAAATTACAATAAAATTTTAGTTGTTGGCACTTAGAAAACTTGCATTTGTGGGTGTGGTAGACATTTTAAACAAGTTGAGTATACTTTTTCAGAAACAACACAGAAACAGTGTAAGAATCATGTGACTATAAAATAATTTGAGCACGAGTTTTGTTGTAAAATATTTTAAAAATACATGACTACTTTAGAGAAGAGAGCGTGTTTGACTTTGAGACTCGGCTGGTTAAAACTATGATACTTTTATAACAAATTAGTAGTTACCTAACACAGACCAGAATCCTTTCCCAGAAGCCAAAGGGTCTACACCAATCGCAGCGCACATCTCTTGAAACTGCCGTCGAAACTGCGCGTTCTTCTTTATCTCACTCTTGTGGTTACTAGCGAACTCTTCTAGATTCTCCCTGAACACCTCCAGCTGTTTAGACATCTGCTGAAACTGGTTTTCCTGGATCTCGGAGCCTTTTTCTCTGTATTTCACTTGCTCCAATTTCTGCTTCTGGATAGCCCCGACACCCGCACGTCTCCTCATTTTGAACAGAGAAGACTGATTGTATATTTGTAAACGTACTTGATTGGAGTATTCTATTCTACACTATTGCTTTTGACCAAATATTTAGACAAAAATCGAATCGAATGGTAAATAAAATTACCAAGACACAAAAACAAACACTTTGGCTCGGTCACGTGATCACGTCATATCGACAAATGACGTACTCTGTGATAATGACTTTGACTTTTGGTGCACCCTTCGATTGACACTTTTTATTCTTAACTAATTCTACACAATCATGGGCGCGGCGCGACGCGACGCGACGCGACGGACGATTTCATTTCATGCATGGCGTGGCGGCTGCTGCGCCATGGTGTTCCGGTGAAATATAGCCCGAAGTGAAGCGGTGCTCTACCTCAGCCAAAAATCGAGTAACTTTAGTACAAACGTACATACAGGTTGTCTTGTAAATGTTAATATACATAAAAGGTACACTTGAGTCCCTTGAAGTTCATCGTAATCCATTTCATCTTTATTACCTATATTATATAAAATATTCTTGAAATAAATACATAGGTAATTACTAAAAATTCAAAAGAATCAAATATTACTGATGTTGTTTCGAATATTAATTACTTACTCAAATATAAATAAATTACCAAAACGAAACATCCCAGGTGGGGATCGAACCCACGACCTTTGGATTAGAAGTCCAACGCGCTATCCTCTGCGCCACTGGGACAGATGACGAAAGAGCTAAAATTACTATTTACAAACAAAACAATTTATTTCATTAAAATAAGTATGTTTCTGTTAATTATTATAACAATTACGTTGCTGAATTTTTGAGACAGCAATAAAATACAAAGCCAACTTTATTGAGCTGTATGTTTCGATTATTGTTTTTTTAATAGTATCTTATTGACTCGGTTACCATAGCAACCGGAAATATAAACAAGCAGCCTTGTCAAAATTCTGTTTGGGAAGTTTGAAATTTCAGTGAACTTGAAAAACAATTTGCATAAAAATTGAATAACTCAGTGAGCAACGGTAGAAATGAACTCATAAATATATCAAAACCAAACATGCAAAGTGTTGTCATGGAAAATTGTCCCGATGTTGGCGAACATCAACAAGTGAAAGAACCTCAGTCGGCGGAAAACTTTCAGAAGTTTATGTATGAATTATTCGAAAAGAACGGGGTTATGAATGATTTAAGATCATATTTACGTGGGCATATTGTTAACGTACTGAGGAGTGCACAAACCGGTTTGTATATGCTTAGTTTTACAAGATATGTTACAAAATACCTTAGAAGCAGGATTTGCCCTAATCTGCAAAATACTTTCAGAAGCTTTTGTGCTTTTCACTGTCAAATCGTTAAGATTTATACTATTCTTATTTATATCTTGCTACTTGGAAATCTGTGAAAACTATAATTCAGTGTGCAAGCTAATTTGTTCATCTGTTTTTGTGTGATGTGAAGATATCATATTTGAAACTATCATGGTTTTGAACATAGTTTTCATTATAAACGGGATAATTACCATGATTTTTGAGTTTGATCATGATATATATCCCGTTTATAACGAAAACGATGTGAAGATAGTTTGCATCCTGTGAGCTTTTTCTCATTCTTTCTCTGCAAATCTTTTCATTTTTAATTAACCTAAGTATATGTAGGCAGATAGACATATTTTTATTTGCACTTACAACACACTTAAACAGTTATATTACAGTACATATAAAGTTTATAAGTAAGTTATTTTAATGTCTGTTGCATTAAAATGTAAGTATAGGTTTTCATTTATAATTTATTATTATTTATCTTATTTTTTCTTTGTTCCATCTTTTTTTATTTATTTATTTAAGTTACACCAATGGCATATTCACACATATTAATATACACAATATATTTGTTACAGTCTAGGACAATGTGATATACCATTACAGGTGTAAACAACTTAGTATTAAGTTATCTTTTCTACAATAAACAGCTAAGTAGATATTATACATGTTCCAGGAGATCCTCCATCATGTCAAAAACACTTCACACAGCGCCTAGAGCTGACATTCCAGGCTTTGAACATCCTTATTGCCGAGTACCTGATGTGTTTGGTAAGAAATACTATTAACTTGGTAGCTATTGGCTAGTTATTAAAATGTATAGTTTTTCATTGAAAGTAATATCAATTTAAAAAATATTTTTTTTGTGCAATAAATAAATCTATCTTGAAAGGATTTGTACAGGACATACATTATGGTGATGATGATAATAACCTACTTCCATGCTATGGTTGTCTGGATCAATTGCTATCAGCGATAAGGCCGCCCGTTTCATCACTATCGCCATCCACCACAACATCGAAGATGCTAGAACAATGCTGCCACCAACCCAAAGTCCATCTCCATTACTTGGGAGGAGGAGTTGGGCTGGCTGGGGTGGGGTTAGCCGGGGGACAATGCACAATACACCCCATTGCGGGACGTCATTGCAGATCTTATTCCTCCAATTAGAATTATAATTAAAAGGCCACCCATTATACTAAATTAAGTTAGTTCTAAGTTTTTCTTTTTATTTTCCGATGTGCAATAAAGTGTTATTTATCTATCTACATTTTAATCCTTACTTTTCACCAGGAGTTCAGTTACACACTATCAGTGTTTGTGTCGGAGATACCGCTAGCTAACATGGTGTTTGCATACGCTAAGACCCTGATGAAGAGAGCCGACACTGATGATAGCAGTCCCAGGTTCAAGGACAATGATATTTGGTGCATTTTGAATTATTTAGGTGAGATAAAATTACCTTTTAGACATAGACATCCATTTATTAACTACATGGCACACAAAACAGAAACACAACAATACAAATTATAACAATATTTAGGTACTTACTACTATAATAATAAATAGAATATTTAAGGTAGCTTGGGCCTTGCCCCGCTATCGGCGGCAACCTAGTTTTAAATTTTTTATAATATATGTATTTTTTTTTATAATCCATGTATATTGTAAAAAACTTTTTACTAAGATTTAAAATAAATGTGTGAATAGAATATCATATCATCAGCATTATCAACCTATATCAGTGTACTGCTGGACGTAGGTCTCTCCCAAGACGCGCCACTGAGCCCAGTCTTAGTCTCTTCTCATCTCTTCTCATGAGAATAAAAAAATTCTGGCAATTGTGTCATTTCTGTGTGCTGCAGCAGCAAAAAATTTGTTTATTTTTTATTTCCAGGCGTGAAGTGTGATTCGGAACATGCATCCAGTATAGTGGAGCTGTATAGACTGGAACAGAATTCCCCACTATTGCTCTGTATTTTGAAATCTGCGCCACTCTTCAGAGGACCGATAATTGATGAACAGTGTAAGTTTTTTTTATTCAAGTGCTTTTTGCATTTGGAGAAAATGGCAATATTTTTTTAATAAATTAAAACATATTGATTCGAGCTGGATCTAAACCCGCGAATGAATTTGAAGTCAGTGGTGTCAGTGGCATAAAAAAGACAAATTTTAAATGAAAGTACTTACAGTCAGATAAATAGTGCTAAATAACTGTTTATTTTTTTCCACTTATTACTAGAAATGACTGAAATACTGAAACTAGTCAAAAATTAAGTTTAACTCTACAGATTCTCAGCTTTAAATACATACCCAGATCCTGTATAAAACCAATTTTTAATGACAATTTACTTATATTAAAGATTTGTGATATGTGAACCCTGGTTATGATTAGGTATGCTTATAAATAATTATTTCATTCATAAATAAAAAATATGTTTCAGTGAATTCCACCGAAGACACGCGCGCGTCCAGCACTAGAAGTTCAGATTCTGCAGAAGAAGATTCCAGGTCTCAGCGGAAACCTTCGTTCCAGGAGAAATGCCGACATTATGTGTTCTGCAAGACTTGCCAGAGTAAGATGATGCGGATTAAAGATAAATATAAGAAGAAGAAGAGGGATATTGCTAAGGTATATACCTCACTTATTTTTAGGGACATTCCACGCAACGCCATCTAGTCCCAAACTAAGCAAAGCTTGTACTATGTAAACTATATCGTAGATTTAAATCTATGTTTTAATATAAGTATTTGCAAAAAATCTTACCTGGTTAATGTTGGTTCTTGATGGGAATCGAACCCACAACCCGCAGTATGAGTTTAGCTACTTTCTTGTGTTGCCTATCAATAGATTTTCTATTTCAGAATATAAAAGAATCAAGCATGAACAATTTAAACGTGGAATCTCTGATGAAGAATATTAGCTTGATGGAAAGGAGTCTAATTGATGAGGTTACATATAAAAATAATAGGATATATTTTACGGATATTTATCGCTAAGGGCTGCAATTAGTTAGAGCAGGGGTGAGAATAGTAATCTTGTCTCTACATACAAGCCCCGGCTTAGTTAGAGCGAAATGCTTCAATTTTAGACTCAGGTCCACAATAAGTCCACATAATTTTGTACATTTAAGATGTTACATGTTTTGTAAGACCTTACTTACTGAATAAAGTTATTATTATTATTAATAGCCTCGGTTGCGATAAATACCTGTGATTATTTCTGATCGTATCACCGCGATAAATTAAAAAATACTAAAATATTATTTTAAATTTATTATTATACATAGTAAAAGTGATTCTTAATGCCAGTTCCTCGCGATCACAATCTTCAATAACGAGAAATAAACTTACGCCCTTGTTCCTACTGTTTTTTTGTATGATCCTTCACAAAAAATAAAATTTAATGTACATATTTGTATGCCAACTTAACGTTTTAAAAATCCAGTTATACTTATTATCATAAGAGTGATATTTACATCTTTTTTTTGTTTTTTTTTTTTTAATTCTTTATTGTGCACAGAAAACTTACAGACTAGTTATCACAGAGGTACAAAGGCGAGATTAGCCCTAAAAAGAGTTTTCTTCCAGCAAACCTTGGAATTTTTAAGTGTATCTTAGTATTTTTCATGCAGTTATTTCATACGTTCATCTTTTCCAGATGTTTGATCAGCTAAAATCGGTGTATGAAGCCGAAATGGAACTCTTGAAAGAGGAAGAGGAGAAACGAGTCAAAAGGTCACTCGCCACTCACTCTACAGAACTGCAGAAGAGAAGAGATGAGGTGAGGGAGTGTTTACGTGGGAATCGAACCCACAGCATGGAAGGGAGAGCTACTACCAACTGAGCTGTGACGCCTGTCACACTGTATTGTATTGTGTTGGACTCCCGTTTCCGCATTTAGACTCTACGGTGGTCCATTATGCATGATCTGTAGCTCTACCATGAGTTTTTACTATACTACATTTACTATACTCGCTAGCGTATGTAGTTAATAAAATGTATGAAGATTTGTACAGCGCCTCTAGCGGATAATTGGGTACTAAAATACATAATACTAACGGCCGGTTTCTCGAACGATGATCAACGAAAAAATCAAATAATTACTATGTGTCAAACTCGGATCAATCGTGATTTGGGTTTCCAGAAACCGGCCGTAATATTTACGTAACTACTGTAGTAAAGTCAGGCAATTTTACTGTGACAACTCATGTTAGAGGTACTGGCTACGTGTGTAGCCAGCATAACTCGGCCCAAAAACACAGAAGTTTCCTAGGGGCTGGCACACTAATAGTATATCTACAGTTTGTTGATCTTCAGATGGAAGAAGCGTTGAAAGTCCGCGAGGCAGAGTTAGAAAGCAACGTACAGCAAAAGAAGAGATTTCTGTGGGGCGTCGCGCGCGCCTTGCGAGAACAACACCAACATCTAGCGCGCGCACTGCGAGACGTGCGCGCTGAAACTAACAGGCTCACTGACAAGGTAACTTTTATTTATTTTAGTTTAGGAAAACCATCGTCCAATAATCTACTATATAAAAATAAGTCGGGTTTTCCTTCCTGACGATATAACTCCAGAACGCATGAACCGATTTCCACGGTTTTGCATTCGTTGGAAAGGTCTCGGGCTCCGTGAGGTTTATAGCAAGTAGTATATAATAAAAAAAATCTGGCAAAGTTTCAACAGGAAAGCGGGAAAGCGGGAAAATATCCCGTGCGAAGCCGGGACGGGCCGCTAGTAATTCTATAAAAAAAAATCTCTATCTATGTAATGTATTGTATTAAGTATGTCAGTCTTCTAGTACCCATAACACAAGCTCTGCTTAGCTTGGGGCTAGATGATGTTGAGTGGATTGTCCAGCATTAGTAAGTAAGTAAAGTTCTTTATTCAATAAAATCACAAGGATCATTTAGAATCGTCTTACATTAGTATGTAAGACCACCTAGTTGTGATTCTAGGTGCCAGTTCCAGTCCGCGACCAGAGCCTAGAAGAACGGGCAAGAAACTTACGGCCTGGTTCCTTATTATTATTTTTATTATAACACTAGTGACCTGTAGCACAGGTTTACAACCTTTAACAGGCACCAGTCTCATACAAAACAGGAACTCACATCTCAAACACATTAGTAATACACTATTCTGCCATATTTTCCTACAATAAGTACTTCTTTAACACTTACCACTGTAATTGCCTTTTTATGAGTAAGTCAACGTTGATTTATTTGTATTGTTTATTATTCTATAACACAAAAGTACGATAACAAGCGAGCCATTTAAAGGTCTTAACGAATAAAACATAATATTTAAACGATATCTAAAAAAAGCTACATTTTCAGGAGGACAGTCTAAAATCCCAGTTAGCTGAAGCAGAAAAAGTCCTCAGGCAGCGCGGCGAGGACATGAGGAACCAGATCTCTGAGGAACTGGTGGTCCTCGAGGGACACCTGCAGGCTATGAAGAAAGAACGAGACAGCATCAATAGAGAGAGAACGCAGTTAGAGGAGTACAAGGACTGTAGTGTCAAACATATTGGTACATACTACACCTATATAGCGTATATACGGCATATATAGCGTATACAGGTGTCACAGCTCAGTTGGTAGTAGCTCTGCCTTCCATGCTGTGGATCGTGGGTTCGATCCCCACCCAGAGCAAATGTTTGTGTGATGAACATAAATATTTGTTCTGTGTCTGGGTGTCACTGTGTATTCTATGTATGACATGTATGTATTTACAAAATAAATGTGTATAAGTATTCTATCAGCAATCTAGTTCCCATAGTGCAAGCTTTGCTTAGTTTGGGACTAGAATGTGATGTGTGAAATGTTCATTACTATTTATTACATATAATTATGTATTTTATCTGTAGCTGTTATTATATTGATAACTTTTAGTTTATTGATAAAATAAATAAATACTTATTTAATTTCCATTTTCTTACAGAAAACGAAGATCTTAAAACCCACTACGACCTTCTCAAGAACGAGCTAGCTATCCTCAAGAAATATCTAGAAACAGTGAAATTACAGCCAAAATGCGTTATAGAACGTAGCACTATAACCGAGCTGAGTGGCTTGTCTAAAGATGTCATGAATAATGGACAAGAAGAAACTAAGAACATACCCAAACAAGTTGTTAATGATTTGAAAAAGACGAAGAATGTTAATTTTAGTCAGGTTAGTAAGTTATATTGTTTACAAACAAACTTACGACTATACAGTATTTACAAAATGTACATAGACATATAAAATACATAAGAAACAGCTGAGCTATCTACAGACCGTTCCAAACGATCTATAGATAGTTCAACTGATCCAAATCAGTACCAATCGGAAGCGTACCCAAGACACTGGCTGCATTGCCGCGCTGAATAGCAATGCTGATACGTTGGGCCAGATACTCACCAGCCCTCGGGTCACGCGTCGCTTCGACTAGTAAGTTATTAACTTTAAAAGATGACAAGAGGGGTATAGGGAGGGGATAGGGAATGGTCTTCGAAAGTGATTTTCAATATTTTTCAAAATGTTGAAAAATCGATTAGTTATTTGGCAAAGCACGCTCTAATATTATACAGTTTTACAAAATATCTCGATTTCCATGGAATTTGCCGCATTTTTTTCATAAATATAGTGAAAGAAACGTACTATGTGGCAACCCTGAGGGAAGAGTTTTAGAAGTCGTGACCCACGGTCCATAGAGCCTTTTCTTGTACCAAATAAAGTTAATTTTTTTTGTACACAAAGTAAATACAAAATAAAACTTAAATAAATTAGATGTACAGAGACGAAAGCGGGCTTAGCCCTGAAAAGAGTTCTCTTCCAGCATACATTTGTTACATATATGATTTGAATGAATGAATAAACATTCTTTATTGTACACCTTATGATTAAATGAAAATACAAATTTAAGAAAAAAAAAAAAAAAGTAGAATGGGCGGTCTTATCTAAGTGAGCGATTTGTTCCATATCATTTGTTTGTTAAAACGATATTTTGTTCGTTATGTTCCAGTCAAATCTAGATGAGATATACCGGGAGCGCAGCACATCTAGAAGTCGGTCGTCTGCCTCGAGCGAGGCGGGAGACGCTTCAGTACCGAACAGGGATTCTTTGCAGCGGCTTACTGACGAAAACGAACAGTTACGCTGTTTCGCAACACAGGTTATTTATACACATTTAATGGGACTACGTTTCATATGAAAGGAGGCTAGACGAAAAATATTAAGACCAAAAGTGTATAGTATTGTTTTTTTTTTAATCAATAGACTCAGGGGTGGCCAACTTGACGAGACCCAAGATCTCCTGTTTACTAACGAAACCCTGTGCGATCTACCAATACATACATATTGAAATCTTAAATGAAACAGCATAGTTCAGTAGAAAATCATATAGTACCTACTCTTATTGGTCATCGCAAGCCGAAAGCAAAACACTATACTGCGTAGAACAGAGTATAAATAAAAAATATGATGCGTGCAGCAGTTGGTGATTACGTTGTGCAGTCAGGTCTACTTATTTACATTTTTTGCCTTGCCACGATCGAACAGTCGACAGATCGACGGGTTGGCCACCCTGCAATAGACCATCCTTTGGCTTCAATCTCGCCTAATGGAAAGCGCTGATGAAGCCGACGATGGAGCAGGATGGTCTAGAAGACACCTATTTACATTGGCCTTGTATTGTAATGTAAGCCGTGCGGTGTGCGCGTGTTTCTCTGTCTCTTTCTCATAGAAAGCAAGCTAGTTATTAAATTAAAAATCTTCGTTCCATCCATGTGTCTCTTGACACCTCTCAAGTTTTATTTATATTTTTAGCATTATATCCACGCCGAGCGACCTTGGGATAAACTTCGAGGACCGATGGATAGTAATCGGTTCTATTACTTATGTTCAAACTCCGCGATAACTTCGTTTGCGCGATCTAGGATTTGTCGCCATCTGTTGGTCTGTTGCGTAGACTTCGATATAGTTTATCATGTAGCGAAATAGATGGCGCTACAGGAACTAAATATACCATGTCACGATTGAAATCGGTTTTATTAATTTATGCAGAAAATATAATTATTTATATTAATTTGAATATAATTTTGTAGCAAAGAGAGCACATAGACAGTCTGTCTCTCCAACAAGCGCGACTGCAAGCTGAATTAACCGCAGCGCGTGCGGCGCGACTAGTCACGTCCCCACCTGTGACGTCACGGCTAGTCACGTACCCACCTGTGACGTCACGGCCTGCCACAGCTCCCTCCTTCGCTGATTACGCACGGACGCATAACCAGAGGTAACACTGACATCATTATTAGGTAGATACATGTTTATTGCAAAATGGGATGAGAATTTAGTTGAGGTGAACCAAGCTAACCAAAAAATGAAAAATTCTAAACTCGAGTTCTAAAATGAATTGAGCTTTGGCCACTGTCGCAATCAATATAACTTATACTTTCGAAATAATAATTTAACACATCTATTCAAAAAATGTATATGTACAAAGATTTAGTTATGAAGCATCGAGCTATTCAAAACCCAAAATTACAAGTTTGTTATTGTTAATAATAATAAATAGTAAGTTTTCGTGTAATTTGTATTTAAATAACATTATTTAATCATCTTCAATATTCCAGTATGCCTTCAAGTGCCAGTGTCAATAACATAAGCCTGGGTTGGCGAAAAGGCGCGGGCGAAGAGTTAAGTCTATTTACTAACGCGCAGCCGCGGATATTGGTGCCCGGTGACGTCATACCGTTTGTAGGACTTGTGCCACAAACTGATAATAAGAGGTCATTATTTAGTATAAATATTAAATATTTTTTGAAGTGAAAACTTCTTTAGCGGCGCTGGGTGGGTAAAAACTTTCAAACTCGCGTCAGGGTCACGTGACGTCGAAAAAGCGTAAGATCTTATTTAATTTTTATACATTGCTCGTAAAACAAGAGACGACAAAAGAACACACTTGCGGTCACGCGACGTATGACTCAAACAATTAAATAGTGTTGTGGCGACATGACGTGACGATGACGTGGCGACATGACGTGACGTGACGATGACGACGAAGCCAGCGAATGTGTCTGTGTCTTCGTTGGCTTCGTCGTCATCGTCACGTCACGTCATGTCGCCACGTCATCGTCACGTGACGATGACGTGGCGACATGACGTGACGTGACACAATCATGACACAATCACAATGACACAATCACAATGACACAACATGACACAACGACATGACACAATCACAATGACACAGACACATTCGCGCTTGCGCGAATGTGTCTGTGTCTTCGTTGGCTTCGTCGTCATCGTCACGTCACGTCATGTCGCCACGTCATCGTCACGTCATGTCGCCACGTCATCGTCACGTGACGATGACGTGGCGACATGACGTGACATGACGATGACGAGCGCGAATGTGTCTGTGTCTTCGTTGGCTTCGTCGTTGTGTCACATTCGCGCTTGCGCGAATGTGACACAACGACATGACACAATCACAATGACACAGACACATTCGCGCTTGCGCGAATGTGTCTGTGTCAGTGTGTCTTCGTTGTCTTCGTCGTTGTGTCACATTCGCGCTTGCGCGATCATCGTCACGTCACGTCATGTCGCCACGTCATCGTCACGTCATGTCGCCACGTCATCGTCACGTGACGATGACGTGGCGACATGACGTGACATGACGATGACGACGAAGCCAACGAAGACACAGACACATTCGCGCTTGCGCGAATGTGTCTGTGTCTTCGTTGGCTTCGTCGTTGTGTCACATTCGCGCTTGCGCGAATGTGACACAACGACATGACACAATCACAATGACACAGACACATTCGCGCTTGCGCGAATGTGTCTGTGTCAGTGTGTCTTCGTTGTCTTCGTCAAATGACACAATCACGACTGTGGTTATATTTTTGAAGTGAAAACTTAAAAGTGAAAACACAACGTTAATATTGAAGTTTTCACTTCTGCCGGCACTCCCGGAGTGCTAGCTTTTTTTTTTTTATGGACAATTCACACATCACACTCTAGTCGCAAACTAAGCAAAGCTATGGGAACTAAATTGCTTATAGAAAACTTATATACATTTTTGGCAATTCATACTCTAGTCCCAAAGTAAGCAAAGCTTGTACTATGGGAACTAAATTGCTTATAGAAAACTTATATCTATACATTTCACAGCTATCTAGTTCCCATAAAACAAGCTATGCTTAGTTTGAGACTAGAGTATGATGTGTGAAATGTCCATGAATATTTATTGGCATTGAAACTTGAATATAAAAAAAAAGAACTTCAAAAAACAAGTTCTCAATATGATCTCGTTTACTCCGCCAATTATAATCCGTTTTAATTAATTTATTTTTGTACTACATACATTTAATTAATAAATAATTTATTTTGGAGTAATCTGTGAAATTTAATTTTTAATTTACTTTTCCATTGCGATTAAAGACGGTTGTGTTCATTATTGTAATATAATTATTTTTCCAGATACTTGATAAATCAATGGCGGACATTGCGGCGTAGAATGTCTCCGTTAGGCGGAGTCTCCAAACATCGCACCAGCTCGCCCATACAACGGAACTTACGGGACACACCGGGTATTTTGTTTTAATTATGTATTTAACAGCACAGTTGGTGTAAACTTTGCCTTCATGTTGTGAGCCGTGGGTTCAATTCCCATCTAAAACCAAAACACAAGATAGTTAATAATGCTTTATTGAGGACAATAACATCACCTAAAATAGGTGCGTCAGTTGTCAGAATAATATGGCAACCAATTTTCTTATGGGGCGTCTAAACGGGCAACATTTTACGGCAATTTGTGGCTGCAATTATGGGCAAACATTGCCCAGCCATCAATAAAACATTTTAGTACATTTTATGGCTGAGCAATCAATTGCAGGCAACATGTTGCAATATGGCTGCAATAGTATGGCCTTTGATTCAGAACCCTTTAATGAGCCACACAATCCAGCCACAATAATAAAATAAGACAATACTAGTATAATAAAAGAATGACAATCATAATATAAGCCATCAATATACAATTAACAGTATTAACACAAGTCAGCGATGTTCGGCCACACGCTGGCTACACATAAAAACATTTTGACATATCAAAAAATATGTGGCTATAATGCCGGGCCATCCTTAAAATATTGCATAGTGTGGCTGGTATTGGTTGCAATGTTGCCGGCCACAGTATTGCAGCCACAAATTGCCGTAAAATGTGGCCCGTTTAGACGCCCCATTACTAAACAATAAAATAATCAATCGAATACCTTTAGTACAAACTTTGCCTTGTTTAAAACAAGATAACGTTGTGAATTCAAAACTATTATTACCTATATATATTTACCTATATTTATAAGTAAATACCTATATCTACTTTGTCCAAAATAAACTTTGGTTACAGAAAAACCCGGACCCAGTGTTAGGATAAATATCGAGCCATCTCCAAACAGTTGTAACTGTAACCCAACACAGCGTATCGATCCGTCTCACGCATCGCACTACAGACCGCTAACGCCGGAACAACGAGATAAAAGCCCGAAATCTGTACTCAAAGAGGCAAAGGACAAATTGAGAAAGTTAGTTATTATACATAGACATCCATTTATTTTACATAGCTAGCAAAACAGTAGCTCTACCATGAGTTTTTACTATACTATATTTACTATACTCGCTAGCGTCTGTAGTTAAAAAAATGTATGAAGATTTGTACAGCGCCGTTTGTAGCGGATAGTTGGGTACTAAAATTCGTTCGTACTAATATTGACGTAACTACTTTAGTAAAGTCAGGCGATTTTACTGTGACAACTCATGGTAGATACACTGAGCACGAATAACGTCATTATTACGTCAAGTCAAGGTTTATTCTTATTCTGTGTCACAAGGATTATTTAGAATCATTTTATTAGGATATTACTAGGGCATTCTAATTCTAATTGGGGGAATAAGATCTGCAGTGACATCCCGCAATGGGGTGTATAGTGCATTGTCCCCCTGCTAACCTCACCCCAGCCAGCACAACTCCATAAAGTAACGGAGAAGGACTTTAGGTTGGTGGCAGCAGTGTTCTAGCATCCCCGATGGTGTGGTGCATTACTACTAGGGCATTAATTTCTAGCACTATTGAACTTATAGTCAAGAGATTTATGACAGGCGTCACTGCTCAGCTGGTACTAGCTGTGCCTTCCATACTGTGGGTCGTGGGTTCGATCCCTACAGAGAACAAACGTTTGTGATGAACACTTATTTATTTATGTTCTGTATCTGGGTGTAATATAATGAAAGTACATATTTACAAAAAAAAATTAAGTAGGTATACAAGCAATGCAAAATTTATCATAGCTTAAAGGACTCGAGCATGATGATTGTCTCTGCCTAATTTTTTAAGTTCATTTTTTATAGAAAAAGATGTAGGTATACTAGATACCTACATCTTTTTCTATAAAAAATGAACAATTATGAATAACTTAATGAAATAACTGATTCAGTATGACCACTTAACATCCGTTGGGCCATTGGTTTGTTCCATTATAAAGAGATGATCATTTAAACAATATATTATACTAGCTGACCCGTGCCACTTCGACCGTTTTTTCTCCGATTCACTTTGCAAACCGGACTACCACGTAAAAGCCTTTTTATTTTTCGGTTTTTTATATAACCTATGACACTCAGCAATAATGTGGCTTTCTATTGGTTTTAAATCGGTTCAATGGATCCCGAGATTACCCCTTACAATATAACAAACAAACTTTACTTCTTTATAATATTAGTATAGATAAATTATATAAAATTATTACAGTAAAGATACACTAAAAGACAGCGCCGTTCCGAAAAGAGAAAAAAGTCCAAACTGCGTCCTCCGCGAAGCAAAACTTCGTCTGCGGAAGTTGGAGATCGAAGCGGAAGCTGTTGAGAAGTCTTATTTAGACTTTAGAAGGAAACAGGATACTTTCCGGGGAGAGAGAGATAGCAGGAAAGAAGAGAACAATGTACCAAATGAAGATTTAGGTGAGAGTACAAATAAATAATTCACTGAATTTTAAACACCTTTATGTCTCAAATTACTTTATAGATTTTTAAGTTATAGCGCAGCTCAATACATAATTTGTAATCAATAATTATACTTATCAACGGTCTGCAGATTCTTCTGCTCAATTTCTTACGTATTTTATAAATTTGTACTAATAATAATACCTCGTAAGTTTTTTCGCGAAAAATATATAATTTATACAATTTCACTTGGGTTGAGTGAACTACTAATTAGTGCTGTTTTTATCACCAGAAATATTTATATACGTAACTATTTACTTTTGTTGCAGATACAAAACCAAGCACCTCAACCTACACGCTGGACAAAACATACACCATAGAATCTACTTCGCAGCACCTAAAATCCTGTAAAGATTACGACAAATATTTCAAAGAATACCAAACTAAACTAATTGGAGAACATTTTAAGAATAATAATGCTGCAGCTTTTATTATAAATCCAATACCTACTGCATTCTCAACGGAAGAACCCAAAAAATCAGAGAATTACTTAGAAACTCCTTTGAGCGAATTCAGAAAGTACTATCACACTGAAAAACTTATCGAAAGACCTAAGACGCCAACTCGACCCAAATCTCCAAAACCCGAAACAGTTAACACTAAAGGGACAAGGAAAGAAATAATAAGACAAGCCAAAAATGACAAGGTGAAAGAATTAGAATTACTTAAACTGAATATTAGCAAAATATACAACATGCCAGAACAAGCTATAGTCGAAACTCCCCCTAATAATGAAGAAAACAACGAGGCCGATGAATGGAACGAAAGCAAAAATGAGCAAAACAGCATTGAAAACGATGCAGCCACAATCGAAAGTAACTCGAACGTTAACAATAGAAATCTACTTAAAGTCGAAATAGAATCTGTCAGCGAAATCAACGATTTGAACGGCAAAGAACTACAGCCTCAAGATATGCTCCTCATTGTTGAAAGTTCCGTAGATAATAACACAGAAGTATCTGAACAAGAAAATGAAAACATACCATCGCCTATGACTATAATAATCAGTCCCAAGGGTAGCCCAAACCAAGTGTTCTCAGAAATAATTTCCAAAGATATGTTATCAGATAGATCCGAAAGAAACCCAACCCCAAGAAATGAATCCTTCACAGAAAGCATTAAATCTTCAAAAAAAGGAAGCATCAAATCATCCAGAAAAGGCAGTATCAAATCAGCAAGAAAAGAAATAAAATCGCCAAGAAAAAAAGCTTCAGATCCTGGGAAATGTAAAAATATGACTACAAACGACGTGGTATCTATATACCATTCTGATAACGACCACGCTTCTAGCATACAAATGGAATTAAACATATCTAAAGATTTTGAGAATTCGATCGCAGAATTAGAACAAAACGAAGACCCTGATTATGCAGACGATTTTTCAGCTGATGTTGATAATTATAACAGCCGATCTGAGTACGAACACCAATCTCCTATATCATTACCTAAAACTTCTGAGGACGAAAACTTTTGGGACTCATAAAATATAGTAGATAAAACAACTATGTACCAGTCATAAATTTATTTTGCTATGTCTATGTGAATTAAAACATATTTATATTATTACAGTTTTTTCTTTCAAATATAAAAGTACAAATCTACCACTTGGCATTCAATTACGATATATGAATTCTAATACAAACTATAAATGCTAAGTAACGCAGTGCATAATCACATTATAATATGGACTATTTTAATTGTGGAATTAGATCAAATGCATTCATAACACAACATAAAAACAATGACATGGACAAATGAGATTTATTCCTAAACATATATAAATACTTTTTAATATAATTTATGCTATTTATTTGTTTGAATAATACATAGGCCTGAGCAGTAATCAATGTGACAATCGCATAAACGTATCGAACTGGTGTCGTATTCGAGTGCGCTATGCGTTGACGCCAGGGCCCCGATTGTGTTAAATTGTGACGTAAACAGTTCGCTAAGCAGCAGCTAAGGTTCACTAACGTACTTTGGGATCACAATAAGCGTGTAGCCAAACACGTTTAGCATTCGAACGTTAGTGAGCGATTGTGACATAACCGCAGTGACACGAACGGAAAAAAGATGAGTGGTTTAAAGCGATACGAAGTTGCACACGCTACGTAAACGTTACATTGGTGAACCTAAGCCTGCTGCTTATACGAAACCGTTACAAGTTAGCACGATCGGGGCCCAGTTCGACTGCAGAACGTTGCAGCGTCAGCGCGCAGTGTATCTTAAATATGCTTACGTTACGATATGTTTACGAATAATGTTTAAGTGATATTTGGAGATGACTGGGTGGGATTAATTAATTACATGAATTTACACTGTGTCCACTATTATTGTCTTTAAACTTATACATCAATCAGAATGCTGGATTCGTAATGAATTTTGCTCTATTACTTGAAAACTGTCCAGTTCTAAGTTTTTGTATACAGAGAATACTCAATAATCATTAGATTTTTAAATCGTTACATATTTTAGGTGAAAGTATCTAATAGATCATGTAACATGAACTGCATAATATATTAATATTTCCTGCATTTATAAAAACCACGATCTTAATATCTCAAAACTTACAGTTTTCATTAAATTTTAAAGTATTGAAGACAAAGTGTGACCACTACATACTAAAAAGTTGCCAACAAAATAATCAGAACTGATTTTCAGTCAAACAAATTGAAATATTATAATTAGTATTTTAATTAAGTTAATTAGATCAGATCATATCTGATTATTATGCACCATTGTATAAACGACACAAACATTTATAAAGTACTTAGCTAACATTAATTTAAGTTTGTCAAATTACTTGAAATTTTTAATGCATCTTTTAGAGATATTAATAAATACAAGAAAACTAAGCTTAGTAGCATATTTTTATAACTCTTTAAGTCAAATGTATGAGCTTAGCTTAGTTTTTGTTGTCTTTAGTAACATTCTACTGTCACTTAATACAGTTTTGTCGAATTGTATGAGTGACAAGAGTAGCTATATAAATTCTAGACTTCTAGAGTCAGAATTTGAACACGAAAACAGTTTTTTAAGTAACCAAGTGACAAATGTCTACAAACACAAAAATCGAAAATACAAACAAATAAAATTACAATTAGAAATCAACTTATACAATGTCAAAATGAGAATAAAAATATTAGATGGTACAGTCAATGACAAAAGCTGATGTTAATGTTAAACTCAAATAATTCTGGAACCGGCAGACTTTTGATTTGAATTTTAACTTAAAATTTGCTATTTTAAGTTTACGCTCAAAGAGTTTTGAATAACCTTATATTTTTTGTCGTTGACTGTACGGAATCTTCAGAATTAAGTCCATAAAATATATTTTTCCATGCTCTGTGGTTAAAGCTACATTCAACCGACTTTTAAGCTTATTTTTCAGACACACAGCGTCTTTTCTATTTACGCTTAAGCCACGTCGAATTATCAATCCAAAATATTCAGAATCGTAAGTTATGTCAGTGCTATAATATCAGTTCTGAAAACAGTTTTTGTCAGTTTAAAAAAAATACACAAAACAGCAAATTTCTGCGACATCCTTTTCAAGGGTAAATTAATTCTATAATTAATATAATTATAATAAGACTCAGTATCCTAGACTTACGTTGTGATTCATACTTTTCGATGCGAGCGACGATCGCGGCGAATTTGGCCCGGTTACTCGAAGCCAGTTTGAAATCTGGAAAAAGGTAAACTTAACTTAAAAACTTTGTACAAACTTTGTATTCTATGTATGTGTATACATAAGTATTCTATCAGCAATCTAGCTCTTATAGTACAAGCTTTGCTTAGTTTGGGGCTAGAGTGCGATGTGTGAAAAAGTCCAAGAAAAAAAAAGACGTGTGGCACTCGGGGACTGCCGCGGTAAAGCTATTGCATAGCATTCTTTGCTGGATTACGCATGCACAATGTTAGGTTATTTCGTTACGGAATTTCTGTCGGTCTCCACGCTCAAGGCCCGCGATAGAAGCTATGCAATAGCTTAAGAAATCACTCGCATAACTCGGTTATAAAACATGTTATTAGGATACATACTTGTAAAGGTACGTTTCTATCCTCACAAGCCGCGTTCTTATTTGGCGTGGAGCATCTCGTGACGGGCGACGATGCGATTCGTCTCAAATCACGCGACGTCGGCGTGTGGACTATGGATACATTCCACGTGCATGAAGACTCGTCCTCGGTTTGTGCGGGCAACCATCTATAAATATTTAAATAAAGGTTTTAAATTGGAGAAAATTTACATCAATTGTCATTGATAAGTAATATTTTTTTATTTTTTTTAATCAACCTACACTGTCCCACTGCTGGGCAAAGGTCTCCCCCAAGTAATAATAAGTAAGTTATTTAAAATATGGGATTGAAATTAGAGAAAAGGTACTTCAATTGTCATCAATAAGTAATAAATACATATTTTTAAGGATCACTATGTGCTGGCTTAAAGATCTACAATAAAAATGAATTATCAAAATCCATTAATTATTGGCGGAATGATCGCGTAAATATAGAAAAAGTAAAAAAGTTCTTTATTTACTTAATAAAATCACAAGGATCATTTAGAATCGTCTTACATACAGGTAATACTAGGTGCCAGTTCCACGCGACCGGAGCCTAGAAGAACGGGCAAGAAACTTATTTTTATGACTAGTAGTTGACTAGTAAAATATGACTTACCAAAGACTAGTAATATAAATAGACTGCCAATCTCATACAAAAAAACGTGACTCGGAAAATGGTGAAATCCGAGAGTTGTAGTGGCTTATTTCTAGATGGCGCTGAAAAATTATCGTAAAAATTATCCTAACAGCACTAAAAGCCAAAAAATCTGTATTATTTCTGTGTTAGTGCACACCAAAATTTTTATTTTATTTTTAGGTGATCGTAAACAATGATTTATACCATAGGTTTGATCGGAATACAGCGCCATCTAGAAATAAGCCACTACAACTCTCGGATTTCACCTTTTTCCGAGTCACGTTTTTTTTGTATGAGATTGGCAGTCTATTTATATTACTAGTCTCTGGACTTACTTATCTCTCTCCGTTGGAGAGTAAAGTGCCACTGTGTGCCTCCATCGGTAAATGTTGGGGAACTGCTGCGGACACAACTCGCAGCCTGATATAGCATCGAATACAAGCCGGTCCATTTTAGATGGCTCCTCGCTGAAACATAACTTTGTTTAAGATAAAGGTATAAGATAAGATAAAGATATATTTATCTTTTAACTGTTATAAGTAATGATAGTGGCCTAGAGGACATAAAGAGGCCTTGGCAGACCAACATCCAGATGGATGGACGATATCGTTGCCGTACAGGGTAGGATCTGGATGCAAAAGGCCCAATTAAGAAAAGAGTGGCGTTTGAGGGAGGAGGCTTATACCCAGCAGTGGGCTAATACGGGCTGCCGATGATGATGATGATGAAGTAATGATGGTTATTTTAATGAAAACTGACTTAAATATCTTTGTGTTCCAAACGTCTTTTTAACTCTTACGGCCGGTTTCTCGAACGATGATCAACGAAAAAATCAAATAATTACTATGTGTCAAACTCGGATCAATCGTGATTTGGGTTTCCAGAAACAGGCCGTAACTCTCTCTCTCACACACACACACACACACACACTCTACTCGCATAAAAATATCGAGTCCCTTCTTACCCATATATTCATGGACATTTCACATATCACATTCTAGTCCCAAACTAAGCAAAGCTAAGGGAACTAGATTGCTAAAAGAATATTTAAATGCACTTTTTTTTTTAATACATACATAATATCTGAGCTGTGACGCCTGGCTTACAACCTAGACTTTACAACCTTATTATAAAGTCCTAGAGTAACAGACAGAAAACACCTACATATATGAATCTATATAAGTATTCTATCTGCAATCTAGTTCCTACAAGCATTGCTTAGTTAGGGACTAGGGAGTGATGTCTGACATGTCACTGAATACTTAAATTTATTTTGATTTAATATCTAAAATAAATATCTAAATCCCTCTTATTTTTTTATAAATATCTAGGATCCCACTTACCCATATATAAAGGGCTCGGCTATAGCTCGATCGCTTGCTTCCTCCATTTCCGTGTCGCTATCTGAATCTGAGTGCTCCGAGGCGGTTTTGAACTCATCATCAGTGGATTGACATGACGCCACCGATTCGTCTTCTGATATCTAAAACAATATGTAAGTAAATAGGTTTTTAGTACATCCTTTGGGTGCATGGAAAGAGCCTCCTCGTGGCGCACACCGGTAACAGCTAGGCACGGTAAAGCAGTGTCTAGTCTGGCTAATCTTTCCAACACGATGCTACAACAAAATACAGTTGTAGCATCGACTCGATAAGAAGAAGAAGTACATCCTATTCTACTATATTACAAACTCAAAAATCTGTATGGATGGATGTATGATTGTAACTCTTTCAAGGATGTTGTTTCATTTTAGCAATCGTTTGATTAAAACATATGTTCTGATGTTTATCAGAATTGGTTCTATTTGTGAAATAAAAGTACGTGAGTAGGCGTGGCCAGATTGCATGCAAATTTACAAATAAATACTGATATGAATATATTATTACATGCTAAGATGCTACACAACAAACAACACAAGTCACAAAAATCTGTTATTTCATGAAATGTTTTTAATTAATTTTCAAAATTAATGTGAACACAAACTATTAAAATGAGTACTAAATACTTCACTCCTCTAGCAACGTTAATCTAAAGTCTATAGAAAACTAAATATGTGGAAATTACAAATGTTTGGTAATAATTATCATATACATATAAGTATTTCTATCAGCAATCTAGTTCGCATAGTACAAGCTTTGCTTAATTTGGGACTAGAATGAGATGTGTGAATTGTCTGTGAATATTTATTTATTTAATTATTTGATAAATCTGCCATGTGCCATAAAAAAAGGCCAGCGAAATAAAATTTTCATAATTAACAATCATAACATGTCTTCTTTCAAAGTTTTTTAAAAATAAAGATACTTACAAAGATTTTTATTAGCGGTTTATCAAACTTCTAAAAGTTAAAAAGAAATCAGCAATGACGTTTTCATTTTTAAGTTGCCCGATTTCAATTTAATTTTAACTGACCTGGGGCATTATTCTCTATTGTATTGCTAACCACGCGCGTTACTTGACTTAGGCAAGACAAGAGCGTGTAATCTGAAAAAACTGTATGGCGTAAGCCTTAGTTGTCATTCCCCACCGCGACACGTTACGTTTTGGCCACAATTTGAACTGTCAACTAATCGGGCCGACGTCTGTCGTGTTATGAAAACTATTCGTTTCAAAACGTGTCATGCGCGATTCGAATAATTTATATACAAATCAATCATTTTTGAAGTTTGCGTTTTGGAACGCGTTGTGACGTAGCACGTTTGGGGAAGAAATCTCCTATGTCATAGAGAATAAGGCCCCAGTACATTTTGAGTTATAGAAAAATAAATGCCAAATTGTGTAGTTGAAATCGGTTTTCTTCATCGTCAAAAATGTACTTGTTTCACTGCACATCTTATTCATCTATCTATTCAAAAAACACTAGCATATATATAACACACTAGCTGACCCGTGCCCACTTCGTTGGGCATAATTCGACCGTTTTTTCTCCGATTCACTTTGCACGTAAATGCCTTTTTATTTATTGGTTTTTTATATAACATACGACACTCAGCAATAATGTGGATCTCGAGATTACCCCTTACAATTTAACAAATATACAAACACACAAACTTTACTTCTTTATAATATAAGTATAGAAGTATAGATAAAACCAAATCTATTGCAATTTCCACACATTAAATTATCTAATTCCTTGACTATTTGCGACAATAATGTTGTATGTTATGTATTCTTACTTTATTCTTTACCTCAGCGTCAAGTATTTGACACTTCTTCATATCGACCGTGAAGACAGTCGCGCCGCTATCTCCAGCGGGAGAATTCACACTTACTGGCTTCTCGCATTCATTGTGTTGCTTACCGTCACCTGAAATACAACCTAATTACAATGATGCTAAGGCACTTGGTTAAAGGATAGATAATAAATAAATCATAAATAATGCTGGACAATCCACACAACATCATCTAGCCCCTAGCTAAGCAGAGCTTGTGTTATGGGTACTAGAAGACTGACATACCTAATACAATACATTACATAGATAGATATTTTTTATTATACATATAAAATACCCAGAATACCCGGAATAAATATTTGCAGATCGTACAAACATTTATCCCGAGGCGGGAATCGAAACCGCTACCTCCGCGTCGCAGGCGGACCGTTGCCCGCCGCGCCACGTTGGTCGTCACAATGAAAATGTAAAATGTGCTGTGAAAATGCATTTTTCTTTTTTTTTATCTAAGTATTTCTAATTTATTCTAAACTAAGTTTTATAAAGTATAAGAAATATACTTACCAATATCATGATCGAAAGTCAGCCGCCTTATAAAACTCTCGCTATTGGGACTCGTCGACAATATCGATCTGTTCTTTCTGAAAGATGTAGTCCTTTTACTATTTCGATCGAACGAATCTATTTTCCAATCGCATCTACATTTCGACGCTCGATTCCATATCTCTGCGCATTCATTGTCAGAGACCGCCGGTCCTTTAGCTACATCTACTTCGCTCAGCTCCTCGCAAATGAAACTAGCCAAACATCTCACATGAGCGTCTATTATATGCGTTAGTTTAAACCTAGATCCTCTGTATTTTCTATCCTCATCGCCTCTAAAACTTTTTCTCTCATCATCCGAGCTGAAGATATCATCGTTCGGACATCTGAGTTTGAGCAGAAACTCGATCAGGCTGTTGATATCATCCAAATCGGTGGTTTGCTGCTTCAGCTTGTAGACGACTAGTTGCGCTAATCTTGAATGTGCGAGCGCGAAGTCTATTTTTTGGAACCGTTCGTCATCCATGTACGTAAAAATCGTGTGTTGGAGATGTTTCGCTTCGGATTTGAGGGAATCTCCGGCTACTTCGGGTTCAGCTGTGAGGGAGAAAGTTAGAGCGTCGGCTATCCGTTTCGCGAACACTTGGCATGTGCGTTCGATACATAACAGCTGACTGACGGTATGATTAGTGATCGGAGGATCGCCGTTTATGACTTTGGAGGGTTGTCGACACATGCGTTGTCTTATCGGATCAGTTTTCGATCGGTGGATAGGTCGGTCGGTTATCTTGCAAGTTTTTAATGCTACGCAGAGTTCGGACATAGGACTCATGGTCCCGTTTTGGCTGTGCTGTGAGATGTTGATGCTAATTCTAGAGAGGGAAAGCTCGTCGGGCGTATTGCACGTTTGTGCGCAACTATTGCTGTACGCGAAGGAACAAGCGCTCTCGTACTTAGTTTTGAGGAAGTCTTCCAGTAGCTGCAAGCCTTCAGGGGAGCGCAGATCGGTGAACGTGTCGAGGAATGGCCAATATTCCTTCCAGCCAACTTGCATCTGTTCCGCTAAATTTCTGAAAATCACAATTTTAATATTTATTTAAGAGCATGAATAAATAAGTAAAAGTAAAATAAATGATTAAGTAAAAAAAAATGAAAAAAACATGGATGTCCCAATATATCTTCAATTCTTCATACCCGATACATCCATTAATTTTGAAATAGTTTTTTATTAAATGTAAGTAGGTCTTTTATTGCATTTTTATTATTGGAACGAAGTTACTTATTTTGCGTTGCGAAAGGGGGCTAGACACTACTCAAGTTTTTATTCAATAAAAGGTGTGTAAGTCTTATTTCATAATATGTATTACGATATTTAATTTATGGACAAACCTGCCGACTGTCTCAAAGCCCTTAGTGATCTCAGTGAGTCTGAAGTTCTTCCCTTGCTGTCGCGGCGGCGTCTTCCACTTGCGACGGAACGAGTCGGCGGCGCAGGGCTCCATCGGCCCAGCGAACGCACGGATCTCGTACCGGGGGCTCAGCGGGTCCGGGTTTATATCCTGGAAAGGATTTATATTTAAAAATAATCCAATTTAATCTGCGATCAGCTCGAGACTGTGAGCAGATGTTTAGTCGTTTGCAGCACCCTGCTGCATTGCTGCTTTACTGTATAATTTACAAAACATAATTGATTATTATATTAATATGAATATTCTTGAACATTTCTAAATATATAATTTCTATAGTCTTCTAGTACCCATAACACAAGTTCTGCTTAGCTTGGGGCTAGATGATATTATGTGGATTATTTATTTCACACATCAAATTCTAGTCCCAAGCTAAGCAGAGCTTGCGTTATGGATACTAGAAGACTGACATACTTATTACAATACATTACATAGATAGATATTTTTTATTATACATAAAATACCCAACCCAGAACACCCAGAATAAATATTTGCAGATCGTACAAACATTTATCCCAAGGCGGGAATCCAACCCGCAACCGCAGTTCCGCGTCGCAGGTGGACTATATATAAATGTAACACACAACACAACACTATATGTATAAATTAAATATAATGTTGTTGTGTGGATTGTCCAGTATTATTTATTTATTTATTTACAACCGTTCAATGACCAGCAACAAAGAGCTACGTTTACCGGAGGTCTGGCCGGCGTGAAGGGTCGTCCGATGGTGGGCGCCGCGCTGTTGTCTTCGGAATGTAAGACGGGCACGTAGTAACGTTCTCCCAGTAACGACGCTATCCGCTTGGCTGTCTCGCCGGTCGCGTTATCCGCTCTTTTGCAGATCACCTATAAATCAGTATAATTAGATATTTTTAATTTGTAAAAATTTTACACGTTTTGTAATCAGTTTTTGGCAAAAATGTTCTTTATCAGCGCCAGGATACGTTGATTCAATAATATATCTTTCAATAGTATTTCTTTTTTCATGATTGCGGTCGATTATCTCATTATGTAAAATATTTATAAAAACGAAGTAAATTTTTTTTAAATCGAGTTCATGATCCCTTTATTGACGCATTTAACTGTTATGGCTTTGGGCATCACCGCTCTTCACAAAAAAAAACCTTGTATTACGTTACTAAAAGTTTCACTGAGAATCCCATATTCTTTTCTAACGATCCCTAATCTTTTCTAATAATAACTATTATAGCCTATGTTGCTCATGGCGAATGTAGTAACAATGTAACAATTTTTGAAATCGGTGTAGGTTTTTAGATTAATCATTACATACACACATAAAAACACAAATCTCTCATCTTTATACCATCAGTGTAGACTTACATCTTTAGGCTGTTCCCCGTACTTGTTGACCGCGCTCTTGTTGCACTGCGGGAAGGAAGTCAACACGTCTACTGCGTCGGCGCCGCCATACTTCGCCGCGAAATGCAGCGGCGTCTCGTTCATCGCCTTGTCGGGAGTATTCAGGTATCTGTCTACTAGGATACCCGCAAATTCCTGTCACAAACAATTAAATAAATAAATAATGCTGGACAATTCACACAACATCATCTAGCCCCAAGCTAAGCAGAGCTTGTGTTATGGGTTATGGATACTAGAAGACTGATATACTTAATACAATACATTACATAGATATTTTTTTTATTCATATAAAATACCCAGAACACCCGGAATAAATATTTGCAGATCGTACAAACATTTATCCCAAGGCGGGAATCGAACCCGAATCAAATTAAGAATAAATACTTATTATTTGTTATACTAGATAGATAGATTTGATGACGAAATGAAAGTTCAGATGTTTGGATCTTTGTTTTAATCACGACTCAACGAAGGAAACTTAAAGCATAATATCTATTAGTAAATAAAATCGGTCTGTATATAAGCAAGTTCTTCACTATTTTATAAATCGATCTACTCGTCAATATACTTGTCAATCTACTCTATAGGCGTTTGTATGTTTTACCTCGCAAGCATCTGCGTCAGAATCCGTTCCATACAGCCGCTGTACAAAGGCGGGGTTGCCAACTGTCGTCAGTATCAGGTTACAGAGGTCTGCGTTCATCGCTTTCGCTGCTATGTGGAGAGCGTTGTATCTTGAGCCCTCCTGGAAATGTAGATTGGTTAAAAAATCTGCAGAATATTTGCAAGCACTGCATATGAGACCGGGCTCAGTGACGCGTCTTGGGAGAGACCTACGTCCAGCAGTGGACTGATATAGGTTGATGATGATGATGATCAGAATAATAAGTGGCAGCGGCAGATTATTATTCTGATATATTAACATAATTGTAAAGTTTCATTAAAATCCATTCAGAATTTTTTGCGTGAAAGAATACCATACCTAAATCCATCCATACAAACTTTCGGATTTATTATGTCAGTAGGATAGTAGGATTCATGCATAAAAAATGTTCATGGACATTTCACACAACACACTCTACTCCCAGATTTTGTACTATTTGATAGTTTTTTTTAAATCTATACTTCTATACTATATTACTATATAATAATAATATTATAAAGAGGTAAAGTTTGTATGTTTGTATATTTGTTCAATTGTAAGGGGTAATCTTGAGATCTACTGAACCGATTTTAAAAATTCTTTCACCAATATAAAGCCACATTATTGCTGAGTGTCATAGGCTATATACAAAACTGAAAAATAAAAAGGCTTTTACGTGGTAGTCCGTTTTGCGAAGCGAATCGGAAAATAAACGGTCGAATTATGCCCAACGAAGTGGGCACGGGTCAGCTAGTAATTAATACAGAGCAGGTAAGACAACTCTTACCTGCATAATAGCGGGAGTGTTGCCACTGCTGACGAGAAATCTCGGATTATCCCACACTCGATCCCTGACGGTGGTCACCAGACCCTTTTCGATTGCTTTCCGAAGAGCCACCATATCCTGAGGAGAAGGTGCCTTGAAGGGGTATGGCTTCTCTCCCATGAGAGCTGAAAAAAAAAAACAAAACACTATAAATCATTTAAAAAAAAATGTTTTGTAATAAATATTTAAGTGGGCTCTCATGTGTGATCGTCGAATATCGTCGAAAATTTAAAAAAAACAGAGAAATAGCATAAGTATTTAAGGGGGCTCTCATACGTGACTTTTTCGGATCCCTTCGTTCGCGATTCCGACGATCGTATTTTTAGTAAGTACATACATACTTACATTTTTTTAGTTTTCTATAATTATAGCATATACATATATGTTATATGTGTTATTCTGATGTTAAGTACATCAGAATAACACATATTAACATGCTATAATGATTTTTGCGTAATGCGTAAAGAAGAAGAAGAAGATGCGTAAAGTAACAAACATACATATAAACTTTCGCGTTTATTACATACATGAGTACGATATTTTTTTATTTAACACATTTAAATAATAAATTTAACAGGTTCACTAAACAGTACTATAACAATAATAAACTAATTATGTCGTATCAGCATTGCTATTCAGCGCGGCAATGCAGCCAGTGTCTTGGGTACGCTTCCGATTGGTACTGATTTGGATCAGATGAGCTATCTATAGATCGTTTGCAACGGTCTGTAGATAGCTCAACTGTTTCTTATGTATTTTATATGACTATGTACATTTTGTAAATACTGTATAGTCGTAAGTTTGTTTGTAAATAAATTAAATAAATTATGTCGCCAGGTTAATTAACTAATCCAATGAGCATGTGAAAGTATATTAAGGTTACCTAATTAGGCGGCGTGCTAATTTCGTCTCATTTACTTCGCCTAGTTTTATTGTTTTTAATTAACGAAACGCCCTGAACTGTGATATTGACATAGAACAGAGACTAAGAAAATCTTCTTTAGCTAGCTTATTTAGTTTAGTCTTATAAGAGAACAAATCTGGTTATGGCTAAGTAGCCTTGTTTACAAAATGTATGATATATAAAATACATACAACAGTTGAGCTATCTACAGACTGTTGCAAACAATCTATAGATAGTTTTAGGTACATCATCATCATCAACCTATATTAGTTCACTGCTAGACGTAAGTCTTTCCCAAGACGTGCCACTGAGCCCGGTCTTCAGCTCTTCTTATCCAGTGTTTGCCAGCTACACTCTGTAGATCGTCGCTCCATCTCACCGGAGGGCGTCCTACACTACTCTTGCCTAAACTCTTTAGGTACAAGTACTCACAATTGTCATTTCCATCTGTAGTGTCCGTTGGCTCGGCTCCTTGCAACGCAAAGGATACAGCATCCTGATGGTTGTGGAATACTTTGAATCTGGAGAGCTTGTATCTCTTCACAACCTCCAATGCTTCAGACTTATTTTTGTAAACGTGGATTGCTTCTGTTGGTTTAACCATAAAGATATTTTATTTTATTTATTTTAAGAAACTTACAGCTATGAACATAATTAGTATAATGATGGTTATAAATTTCTACTCAGTAGATATTTCTAACCCTTATATATTATTTTCTATCTTCTTGTTTCCTTGCAATCTGCCGGTACGGGCATTGAGCTAGAGTTTGATCCTTTTCTTGTAGATGACAAGCATGAATGGTAAGCACCCAGTGGTGTCTCCATTATTATTATTTCAGCAATTACAATATTAATATGTAAAATATAAGCTAGTCATAAAACTATCAATTACTAAAGTTTTGTTTCTGATATGATTGAGCTAGAGTTTGGTTTATTTTTTGTTGCATATGATATAATTTTGTTGATTATCTATTTTATCCTGTTTTTTTAATACTGTATTAATTAATGTTAATTTTATTTAATAAATATGAGGTATGTCTTTAAACTTATTTGATTGCTATTTTTAAAGTATGAAGCAATATAAAACCAAACCCTCTGTTATAGATTGAAGTACTAAAAATAGTTCATAGTACTATAGTTCACACATTTTCTGAAGTTTTACAATTATGGGTTGAGCTTACTCCAAAAAAGTACATTAAGGTGAAAATAAAATAGTTGCATCATAATTGTTTCAGCATTTTAATTTAAAAAAAAAAGTAAAGGAGAATGGGCACTTTGGGCCACGACTAAAACAAATTGTCCCTCAAGGTTGCCACATAGTATGTTTAAAAGGGCTTTTTTATGCCAATATTTTAATATAATTACGGAAAAAATCCGTCCCATGGAAATCGAGATATTTCGATGAAATTGTTTTTCATTTAACCTCATATAACTTAGAATTCTGAAGGCCCACAAGAATAACTGTGATGGCGTTTAAAAGAGCATTAAAAGGCTATAATTATTTCTTAGATTGTTTAAAAATCCAACCTGTGGAAATTGAGTTATTCCTGAAAAACTGTGGTATTGCAAAAAATAAATACAGTTTTTCGGAAATATCTCGATTCCCTCAGGTTGGATTTTCAAACAATCTAAAAACAAATTAAGCCCGTTTCATGCCCTTTTCAACGCAACTGCAGACATTTTTGTGGGCTTTCAGGATTCGGAGTAATACGACGTTAAAATAAAAAACTGTTTTTCAAAATATATCGATTTCCATGGGATGGATTTTTTAAATAAAAATAATAAAAGGTAGGCCTTTAAAAGCCCTTTTAAACATATTATGTGGCAACCCTGAGGGACGAGTTTTTTAGTCGTGGCCCACGCTCCATACAGAATCGCCCATTCTCCTTTCTATAGGTTACTATGATTTTACATATTTACTATAAAGGAATAGTAACAATTTATTATCTCAAATTTTCTGATAAAAATTTGCAATCTAGGAGAAAACGAGGAAGTAACAGGTGACCCACTTTTACTATCTAACAGATAATAAGATAGCAAGTTATTGCATGTAAACAGTTCATTTACCTTCATCTGGGCCTTTCTTTATTTCGCAGGGGATGTAGACTCCATAGTACGTGGTCAGCGGCTCTGCATTCGTCGGACTGTTCGGCACACTGGTCTTTTTTCCAAGAGGATCAAGGCGTAAAAGTCTGGAAAGCAAACCAATACTGGCTTCTTTTTTCTCGGTAGGAGACACAGATATTTCTTCTTTCATCCGTCCTAAATCCCTCCCGCCCCCCGGTATAAGCACAGCCTTCGACATCCCGTCTCCTAAAATCAGTAAACAATTACATTCCACTGAATGTTTTGTTTGTGACGCAAATAACAGCTCACAAAAAGTTTATTTATAATTCGCTCTTACCTTATATCAGTTTGTCATAATAACATTGTAACAATGCTGCTACTTGTGTATTAGTTTGATGAAGCACATTTTTTATAATTAAGTAAAAGTACAGGTATATTTTGTTTGTTGTAGAAGAAATTGAAAATACGAAATCAGTTGGGAAGGAAAATGCGTTGGTGTACGAGATCGTACGATGTCTGTCAATGTCAATGACGTTTTGACAGCAGGTATTATACATGACAGCTCTTTACAGATAGTGGTAGGGGTAGCCCACAGATAACTGCTCCGCTCCTTCAAGTTTTGTTTTTGCTTAGAACAAACGGTGGATTACCAACTAATGATATTATGTGGTGCATGCATGCATGGACTCTGCAAGTCTACTAATTCATAATTCTTATTCATAAACAATATAATCTAGTTACTTGTACAGCCAGGTATATGCCTATAATAAACAGATGAGACATGGTCTATACATACATCAAAATAAAACATCAAATATTATAATGGATATTTACTTATGAATGAAACTTTAGCCAAAATAAATCTACACAAAGACTAGAAACCTAGGAACTCTCCCTGATTTTCCGTTTATTCCTTTTCTTGGTTTTGCTAATGGTAACATTAGGAATGGATTGTAGTTCTTTTTGAATAGAAAATGCATATAGATTTGCATTTATTGTCTTGAGTTTTTCCATCTCCTCTTTCACAGCAGCTTCTTTTAATTTAAATTCATATTCTACATTTTTGAAATCCAAGCTCATTTCAGAGTCTCCGTTTGATTCTGGCCAGAATTTTATTTTTCTCTTGGTGAGTACTTCTATTTCTGTCACTTCATCAGAATCTTTTTCCAGAGTTCTTTCTAAGCTGTGAAGTATAACGCTTGGAGTAAATTCTTGTTTGAAGAATGCTGGATAGTTGACTGTGAAGAATGCATTAGTTACAGATCCTTTGTGTCTAATTGTCCTCACAGGCTGTTTGCTTGGAATATGCCATAGTATCACCAGCTCATCATGAGACCCTGACATCAATGTTTTACCATCAAGACTGACTGACAAGCATGTTATAGCTTCAGCATGCATCACCATTGTGGGGAAGTTCCCTGGAGATTGGACATGTAAATCCTTGTTCCGTGGAGGGTTCGTCAGAAATTGCTGATGTATTTTCCCATCAGCGGTTCCAATAAAAATACTCAATTCCAACACATCTAATGCTATGGCTGTTAGAGGGTCATCAAAGACTAGATTGAGCAGCATCTCTCCACAAGCTAGATCGTAAATCTTACAGGTTCGATCACTAGATACTGTAAAAAGTCGTCCATGTAACCCTGTCTTGCTGATGCACATGTCTGTGATAGGTAATGAATGGTCAGAAAATATGTAAACAGGATCATGCTGCCCGGCAGAGGATTGCCTCACGAGGTCCACTTCAGGGTGGGCAGAGACTGTCGCTAGCATCCACACCATCACCATCCCATCTTCAGCTGCTGACACGAAGTAGCGGCCGTCTGGCGTGAATTTCAGCATCACAACTTTCTGATAGTGGCGGCTAATGATGGTTAGTAATTTGCCTGACGATGTCTGCCAGAGATAGATCTTCTCGTTGATGCCGGCAGCTATGTATGCTCCGTCGCGAGTGATAGCTAATGCGTTCGATTTGCCTGGCAGTATAAACCGCATGCCTTGAACAGTTTGATGTGAATTTAGCGGCCATATGTGTAACACTGGCTTAATCTTTTCCGCTGATGCTATATAGTCTTCCCCGATAAACGATAGGGTCCTAGCTTCTGCCGTGCCGCCACCTTTGTAAGTCATAAGGCTCGTGCCGGTATTTGGATCCCACACACAACACGTCCACAATGTATTTTTAGTGTCACATGTGACAAGAACTTCTAGAGATGAGGACATTTTATGGACAATAAGCACACAGTTTTTCTCAAAGAACGTGGAACAACTTGAAAATGTATAGATATCAGTAGATATACATACAGTCCGAAAGTAGATTTCAATGAATAGCGAGTGATTATCAAACCAACCACACCATCATCCACGCTTTGAGTTGTTTTGACACTTGATTTGCTTGACATGACAATGACAGAATTGACACAGTTGACATGACAAAAGGTTTTCTGCTTTAAAAAAAATACCGTACATGCGTATAATAATATTATTTCTTAACAAATCATTACACATTTTTCATGGAAATTTTATTATTTAGGAAGTCTTTATTTTAAGTTTGTGGGTTGATTAATTAGTTTTTTTTAATCGGTTCTTAATCTGTGGTAAGTAGTCATGGTCACATTGGTTGGTCACTCAATATTGTTGTGTGCGGTGAACTAGTGATTGATAAAATATTATTAGTGTGGGTGAGTGAATGAACAAATTAATGTGAGCTACTTTGTGATTGTTAAATTTAGGCGATTTTACAGAAAATTTCGTGTTTTATTGATTTTCGTGCACAACTTCCACGTCGATTACCGTCATGTTCAAAAAGTAAGTAGTTTTTATATTTTTACTAGCAAAGCAACTATTGTATACCTACCGAAACATAGGTTAGGTCCCATGTTAGGTTTATTTAGAAATATTTTTTCGGCATTTCTATTGGCATGCTTGTTGGCTGTAATGTGACGTATCGAGTAAGGGTTTTGTTTGGTTGGACCATTGGTGTTGGCAGGTTGACCCAACCAATCACCGTTTTGCACTTTCCACTTACCGACCGAACGAGCAAGGCTAGGCTACCAACCAATGAATGAACTGAGTAAAGCCAGATATTTTGGTGCTTGATTTGATTGATGCGGCTCCGTTCTGCTAGTTTTGTCTGACTGCATTTAAAATAAGGATGTAAAAAGAAATTGTACATCGATATATAACGATGTATTTTAATATGATTATAGCCATTTATTGCATGGAGAGTTATGCTAGTTTTTATATATTATTTTAAGTCTATTTTTAAGGTTACAAATTGATCTCATTATAATATTTTATGTTTGTAAATATGTACTTAATTTTAAATAGAATAACGTACTAGATAAGTATCTGTAATGTTATTCTATTATTAGCTAATAAAGAATTTAGAATTTTGAATGCTTCTGACATGACGTGAGTTAAGGAAACCTAACTAAATATTCATAAACATTTCACACAACGCCATTCAGTCCCCAACAACGCAAAGCTTGTTTTTTCGAGTGCAAAAATAAGTAGACATATCCCGAACTGTGGATGACCTTAGATGCGCTGGCTTTAGCAAAATGAGTATCAATATCATATGTCATGCAAACTATATATATTTTATATGTAAAAAAAGGCCTAGTCTCACAACGATTTTCTACTATTATAGTAGTGGTGGAATTGAATAAAAACGAAGTCGGTTAATTTAGTATGTACCTATGAATAAGTGACAGTGTGACCAAAGTTAGTAGATTTCTACTTTTTCGGTAGATTTTGAGGAACTTGCAACAGCTGCTAGTAGGAAAAAAAATATCAGTATATTTTGGTAGAATTTGCAATTTTTTGGTATATTGGTAGTATTTTTTCGAAAGAAGATGCCAACTCTCTTCTATAATCTATTCTTTTATGGGAATTCCCCCATTATGTGAATCAGAATCAGTCTATCTCTTTCTAAACACACGTACTCAAAGAACAAACACTCAAAGCCTAGCCGGGGCTTCCCCCGAAGGTAAATAATTGTTCAATCTATTTTCATTCATTATAAATTTATTTCTGTTGTTCATTCGCTATCATAGCATCATCTGTTTCTGGTGTTGTTTGACTTCGTGATGAAACGTAGATATATTCAAGGGTATCGCGCGGAGTGGGAGCAAGATCCCTTATTCAAGCAATGGTTGAATAAATCAAAAACTAATGAAGCGAATGCACACTGTAAAGTCTGTAATTGTGACATGCTCAGTAGAGTGGCTTCTCTGAAGGAACACATGGCTACATCTAAGCATCTAAAAATATGAAAGGATTTTCTGGAACCTCACAGGTAAGCAGCATCTGAATACTGTCTTACAGCGCATTTAGATTTAATAATAGAATAATAAACCGAAGTATGAAAATTTGTCCCGATTTGCAAAACAGATGACAATCCTGCCTGTGTCAAACGCTAAAGTAGAACGAATATTTTCTGATATTAATAGAATTAAAACTCGTGACAGGAACCGTTTTCACAATAAAAATGTAGCTGCAATCATGCATGGGAAAGAAGGTCTTCGACAAATTGAAGATGGTTGCGCAAATTTTGTCCCAGACAAAGATATGCTAAAATTAATGGAAGCTAAAAATCTGTATGATAATATAAATGAAGATTCCTAAGTGATAGTGACTGACGAATTCCTAAAGATAAATTTATTTGATTTGTGTGATTATGATGAAACTCTGATGTTTAATTTATTTGATTTTTTTGTTTGATTTGTGTAATTGTGATAAATGAACCTTCATTGAGAATAAAACCTACCTATTGTGACTGAATTCCTGATGTTAAATTGATTGATAACCCAGTTAATTTTATAGTAGATTTTTAGTAGACTCCAGCTTATTATAAGTAGATTTCGGTAATTTTTCACCCTATGTTACAGTAGATTTGTCAATTCAAATCTGGTCACACTGATAAGTGACTTGGTAACGCACACGGTCGCTTCTTTTTTT
Organism: Ecliptopera silaceata; assembly: GCA_932527185.1. Lineage (NCBI taxonomy): Eukaryota > Metazoa > Arthropoda > Insecta > Lepidoptera > Geometridae > Ecliptopera > Ecliptopera silaceata. The sequence goes on from OW052211.1 coordinate 6,759,455, forward strand.
AGACTTGTCGTGGGTGCTGCCGCCGCCGTGCTCCCAGATTAGTTACTCGAGTACTTAATACAAGAATAGCTTTCACATACTTTCGTAGTGATAGTTCGTCGAACATGGAGAATAATTAATTAAATATTAATCGATGCTTATCAAGCACCGATAGACACGGTTGAAACGTTGGGCATCCCTAGTTTAGTTCATCCTTGTTTAGTTCATTCATTATTAAACATGACGTGTATGGTTTGACCATTCACTGTTCTTTCATTCGTTCGACTTAGTTTATTTCAGTCAGCCAGTCAGTTCAGTTCGTTTTTGCAGCTGATCGTGACGCACCTGATTGTGTTGTAAAATATTTTTATTCCATCTTTTTTTAAAGTTATAAATTACTGTGGTCGCTTTTGATGTGCGCATCTAATAGCAACAAAACTTGATAAATCCGAAAGCGATACGATACCAAACAGTCGTGAAACGTGTTTCCATCTCGTGACGTAACTGGATTCTCACAAATAACTGTCCGCGTCCGCTAACAAAGGTCGTGGCTTCCATGGTGGCCGTTTTTGTGTCGTCGCGTGAAAGTTGACGACGTAAAAAATAAAATATGTGGGAATTAGACTCTGATATCGGGTCTCGCAGTCTGTCTTCGGACGGACTGCGACGACGACAAGGATGGGATCCCGACGCGGAGAGCCTCGCGTCGCAGATGGACGAGTTGGACGAAGTGCTCGCGGAGGAGGAGGAGGGCTGCCCGCTGCCCTCCACGCCGGAGGACCAGCACCTTCTCGACGCAGAAATGGCCGAGGTGTTGAAAGCTGGAGTTTTATCGGACGAGATCGACCTCGGAGCGCTCGCCCACAACGCGGCCGAGCAGGCTGAAGAGTTCGTGCGTAAGGTTTGGGAGGCTTCGTGGAACGTGTGCCACTTCCGTCACCTCCCGCGCTGGCTGCAGGACAACGACTACCTGCACAAGGGGCACCGGCCGCCGCTGCCGTCGTTCAGCGCGTGTTTCGCTTCCATCTTCCGCATCCACACCGAGACCGGCAACATCTGGACGCATCTACTCGGCTGCGTCGCTTTCATCGGCGTCGCTATTTACTTCCTGACGCGTCCCTCCATCGAAATTCAGATGCAGGAGAAGATGATCTTTGGCGTGTTTTTCGTAGGAGCTATTGTCTGTCTAGGATTCTCGTTTGCTTATCACACACTGTATTGCCATTCTGAGATGGTGGGTAAACTGTTCTCGAAGCTGGACTATTGTGGCATAGCTCTACTCATCATGGGATCCTTTGTTCCATGGCTATACTACAGCTTCTACTGTCATTACAGACCTAAAATAATATACCTATCTGTAGTGATTGTCTTAGGAGTTCTGTCCATTATAGTTTCCCTGTGGGATAGGTTCTCGGAACCCAGATTGAGACCGCTCCGTGCGGGAGTGTTCATGGGCTTTGGCCTGTCTGGCATTGTACCTGCTATCCATTATGGTGTCACCGAGGGTTGGTTCAGTCAAGTCAGCAAGGCATCACTGGGTTGGTTAGTTTTAATGGGTTTATTGTATATTCTGGGGGCGATGTTCTACGCTTTAAGAGTACCTGAGCGATGGTTCCCTGGGAAGTGTGACATTTGGTTCCAGTCCCACCAGATATTCCATGTTCTTGTGATCATGGCAGCTTTTGTGCACTACCACGGTATCAGTGAACTAGCATCTTACCGAGTCACTGTGGGAGAGTGCTCCATGCCACCCTCGACAATTGCATTCTAGCCCTCGCTTCACCAAATGTGATAGTAGACCATAGGTAGGTTACATTCAATAGCTTCACTATCTTTTGTAATAAAATAATTAAATAGTTTTGTATGTTTTTAACAAGACAAATTACAAGTGATTTGATTAACATACACCTGCAGTTATCACATGGCACATCAATATCTTGTGTTTCAAGCTATTTCTTACTCCTAGGGAAGCTTTCTTAATGTCACACTTTTTTCAACTTTTTCTATAATTTTAGTTACACAAAAAATAACAACTTTGGACTATTTTATTACCACTAAATCTATCTAATAATCTTGTCTTGACTCTTCTTATGAGTATATCTTACTGTACTAACTTATGAGTAAAAAATATATAATTACTTTTAATACCTATTTTCAATAAATTGTGACACTATGCAAGCATACCTAAATTTTAGTTTTTAGATATAGTTTAATTTTATTTATTTCTAAAATAAAATTAGGAGGTTATCTTAGAAGTTTATGGTAGATTATTTTCACTTAGAATCTAGCACTTTTAATTTTTTTTAATCAGCCTGTCATTCATGTAATTTTTTAAGTGCAATTTCGAAAAATTATGGTTATTTATTGTACTTAAATTTTAGTAGCTAAAGGAACCTTGCCCATAAATTCTTAAAAAAATATTTGCCTTTATTTTTCTATTTTTTTTATGACATTTTGGTACAATCCGCACCACTTAATTCCATCTAGATTTTACTGTGAATTTGATTTGAAGGTATTATTAATATGTTTGAGTTTCCTCATTTAATATAATGCTTTTAATATTAGGTAGGTATAAAATATTGGTTATATGCAATAGTTTTGAGGTTAGCTAACATTCCTATAATCATCATTCAGTCTGCCTAATTGTAGTACGAACATATAAGTATAAAATTATTTCAAAGTATATTCTAAATTGTTGTAAGTGTTCATAACATGAAGATTTTACGAGAAAAAAAATATAAAATGTGATGAAAAAAACTAAAGTAAAGTAATTAGAATAGATAACATGGAAAAATAAAAATAAATTGGAGATTGAAAGTACCTCTCAGTATATGTACAGATTATGTCTTAATATAGTGGTACCTATCCAAGTACCTAAACTAACAATCACAGACTCGAAATAAATCTTGACTAAGTAAGGTGCTTATACACAAACTCTTGGAAGGAATATTTTTGCATTTGGTTATCTTTTTCACATTATTTTTTTATAAATATTTATTATATGAATCTGATAGAGAACATGAAAATATCCTGCTTTTTTCTTATTAAATTAAATAATAGCTTTCTTGAATTTTTTTGCAGCTGTTTTGTTAATACAAATCTATCAATGTTCACAGTTCAAGTTAATTGCTTATTTATAATTTAGGTACTTATACATATAACATTGAAATTTTAAATTTTTAAACTGTCTATAAGTACCTAAAGGCAATAAATAAATAACTACAGTGTTGAAATTATAAATTGTATTTTGCACGATTATATAGATTTAGATATAAATTGCTTTTTGTTATGTGAGTTTTTGTTAAATTTAATCGTTTTATTGGGTGGGATAAAAACTGAAACTAAAATAATAAATTGGTATAAATCCATGAAATGTGTGTTTGTATTTTCTACCTTTTAAACCCATTTTCTTAACTCTGAAAAAAAATAATAATATTGGTTATTTTATTTACAAAATCGTCATTGACAAGCAATGCAAAAAACACATTTGTAAAGATTACTCAAAAAGTACCTTGTCTGATATTAATTAAATAAATTAGAAATGGTGCGACATAAGTAATCTGAGCCCTTAGTCAGAGCTTTTATTTTAAAACTCCCTACTCTCGAGTCGAGAGTCGTCTCTCGGATCTCTCTCTCTACTTCTTACAAAAATCTAAGGACATCCGAGAGACGACTCTCGGCTCGAGAGTAGGGAGTTTTAAAATGCAGGCTCGGACTAAGCCCTCAGTTACGTTTGCACCATTTGGGGCAAATCAATGGTGCAAACGTAACCGCAGTATTGGACACCTATAGAGTATGATCTACAAAAAAGTACGGTTGTTTCAGCCGTAGTTATTATTTATTTATTATTATATTATATTTATTTATTGTTTATTTTAGCCGTTAGTTTGGTCTCTATTTCAGTATATTACAATGTACTCTGTCGATTATTTTGAAGTCAGTTGAAAAGGTAAGGAGTACGCCTCTTTTGCTGACCTTTTCGTGTAATGTTGTTCTACTTTGTGTAATATACACCACTTATTTCAAACTAACGGATTTGTTGAAATACCACTCTTGCAATAATATACAAGGCATTACAGGGTGTGTTCATTTTGATTGTGAAAGGTTTATTACCTCTTGGACGCTCCTTGGACTTTTTTGTCCGAGATTTTATTTAGTTAATGTTGCCTGCATTTAGTTGAAGTAGGTACGGTACACACAATAATATATATAATAATAGGTATTTGATTGCAGTAATTACTTTCGATCGATATTAGTTAGGTTGTATTTCAGTGTTCCAAGGTAAAAACGTGAATTAGCTCAGTATAAGAGAGAATATGAATAGCTATTATCAGGTAACCATGTGGTAAAGATATTTTTTTATATATAGGCACCTAAGTAGGTACGTCTCTGTAAGATTACTTATCCACTGACTTGAGTTATGAAATTCAATGTAAGGGACAAAGTTATGATATTGAGTAACAAAATAATACTTTCCTTGATATATTACTGAGTGACGGTAGGGTAGTTCCTAAACCGCTGTACCTTTACTGGCTTTTACCTATTCCTACATTTACATATTACCTGAACTAATAGCACCTGTAGATGTAGGTACTTTAGTAGTTCATTCACCTAGCCAAGCCATAGAAGTAGGTACCTAGTCTGATAATCTTTATGCTCCTACCCTAGGTAGAATTGGGCCTTTTACGGGCGGGGTTGTTTACGACGACGCCATAGATTTACGATTTCAGCCCTACCCACCCTTCTTGACCTTCAAGTGCAGCATTCTTGATATATTTCACATGAAAAACGATCATTGTTTATATAATATTTGAAACTATCATGGTTTTGAACATAGTTTTCATTATAAACGGGATATTTACCATGATTTGTGAGTTTGGTTATTTCCCGATATTTCGGCACAGTTGCATGCGCCATGATCACGGGTCGAACTGTTCGACCCGTGATAATAATGGGTGCATGGAAAGAGCCTCCTCGTGGCGCACACCGGTAACAGCTAGGCACGGCAAAGCAGTGTCTAGTCTGGCTAATCTTTCCAACACGATGCTTCAACAAAATACAGTTGTAGCATCGACACGACAGAAGAAGACCCGTGATAATGGCGCATGCAACTGTCATGTTACAAATCATGGTAAATATCCTGTTTATAATGAAAACTATGATCATTTTTTATATTTGAAATTTCTTTAGAAAATATTGAAATCAACGGATGTAGAACTCATGGGAAATAGATACCTACTTGGTTTTCCTACCTATTTTTAAGTATATACCTGACAGGCAAGTAGGTAAGTATTACCTACCTAGGTAGATACTCAATAATATCTGTCTAGTCTATTAATCATCACCACCAAGGTAAATCATTAATCAATGAAGTAGATAGTGCATATGATGGTAGATAAAGGTTATATAATATGGTCATAGATAGATAGATTTATTTATTACATCATAGGTATTGGTTACAATTATAGGTTTTAAATTAAGATTAGGGCCGAACATAGAAATTGAATTGTAAAAAATTAAACAGATCTAAACAGGCTTAATTTGGTATATTATTACCTAAGTTTATACATATAAGTATGTACCTAGACTTCAACTCTAGGGATATTTCTTACACTTTCAAAATATTCCTGTAAATTATAAAAACTATTTTTAATGAGGAACTTTTGAAGGTTATGTAAAATATGGAATTTTTATAATTTATCATTAGGTAGGTACTACTCAGTCTACCTATTTGAAGATTACCTACCAGCGATCGGTAAAAAGTACTGTCATGATTTCACCTTGACCCGACACGACCTACATAAATTAGTCGATCATATAACCGTAATACAAGACACTAATTGGTAATATTTCGAAGACTCTTCATTTGATTAGGACGTCTTAGTTATAAATACCTACGTTATGAGTAGGTACCTAACTACCCTTATATTATATGGCTAAGATATACAGGTAAATAAATTAAGTAGGTTAGGTTAAGTTACTTGGTGATTCTACCGCCTCATGGAAGAGTGGCTTAACCAAAATAACCAAAATTTTGAGTTAGTTTGAGTTTTGAAAATATTTAGGTGAGTCTAGTTTCTCTTTATTTTTACTCGTATTATTTTCCAAATAGGTACTTAGATGATAATAAAACTACATAATTTTATTTTTGTTCTTAATCTAGAACCAACACTATTAAAAAATCTGTAAGTAAATTAGCATCCATGATTTCACACTGCGAGCGATATGGTTAGACCATGAAGTCGATTATTTTAGCTATATATAAGTACTTAATATGAATAATGTAGAATGTAAATGTTCTTTACTTTATATTTGGGGCGACTTTTAATAGAAATAGTAAATCCTCACGTAGACGTGTGATGTCAAAGAATAAAATATCGATAATATTATCACATTTTTGTTTATCTTTGTCTGCTAGTCGGTAGGTACATTTCATAATGTAATGAACTTAAACTGTATTATATATAGACTGCTGTGTAGGGTTGTGTAATTTTCCTCTGTAATAAATAACCATAGTCTATATGTGATTAAAAGTTGTTGTTACTATTTTAACCTTTGGACTGGCCGTATAAAATGTTTTTTTGTTATGTAGGTTACTTACACTAGCTATATGAAATACAATTTGCTAGGCGCAAATAGAAATGAATAAAACTTTATTTTAGCTATTATCGTATAAAAACAACAAAAACTTATAATCTAAAACATATGGGAATCAAGAATACATATTTACGTTATGACACCCAAAAATGATCACCAATCGGTAGTGCTGGTGTGAACTTGATGCGCAAATCCTTCTCGTGAATGCCTAGGTCGTTTCTCCAACGTCATTTCGGTCAACCCGGCAGTCCTCTTAAGAATTTACATTCTATTATTGGCCTTGACTTTAAGCCTGATTTTTTAATTTAAATTATGCTTTATTTCGTAATTGTAGTTATTTGTAATCATAGTTAGGTAGTTCATAATCAGTCAACAATAGACAAAATTTCAGGATCTTGTTTACTGGGTATGTGGTAGATTACCGAAATAATTTCTACTATTCATACTAAGAATTAATCATAGTTTATTCCACAGCATATCTTATCAATCCTTCACCATCTCAATAAATTCATAAAAATAAAGTACACTTGTATATCTAATCACACACAATCCACTAGGTATATAAACCAAAGATAATGCATTATAATCTATGTCAAGCTTTGTAGGTAAATTACAAAAACCTAAATGGTATGTTATTATGATACCTAACTGGTTAAAACCTAAATAGTTTGTTATGTAAATGTTATCAGAAATTTAAGTATTTCACAGATTTATTTATTAAGCCCTTTAAGCGTTTTAACAAATGCACTAAAGCAATGCTGGTTTTTTTAAACATTATCTTATCTTGGATTACTCATTTTGTTTCTTATACATATTTCAAGGTATGTACCTATTCACGTAGCCTGGTGGGAGGCGGCAGCTGACCGGAAGTACCGGAAGAGTAGGGGGGGGAACCTTTGCCCAGTAGTGGGAAAGTATAGGTTAATCAAAAAAAGAAATTGCCATAATCACCTTGTTATCCTATCTTACATATTGCAAAAACAAATCAAAAGGACAATCTAAATGGATAAATAAGTCTCTTAAGTCTTGAGGAATGTAAGAAAAAAAAGAATATAACTTATTAATAGCTCTTGCAGTTATAAATAAAACGAAGGATTGCAGAAACGTTACCAACCGTTAAGTTGTATTACGTAGTTAATTACCGGTTTTGAAACGACAGACCATGTTAATGTCCTTGTTTCAATTTATATTATTTTGACCAATATTTTGCAATCTTCCGCAAACTCCACTTCCTGTTTTACAATTTCTAGGTCGTTCAAGATGTGCGACTCAAACTAATGTTATTGAGAGACACAGACGCGTCAACATTTTTTAGATTTTACGATGTAAATAAACTCGTAAAATCTCCAAGGTTTTATTATCACATCAAAGAAATTTCAAAGAGCCGTCGCTTTGTATATTATTTTATTTTATATTTTATTCATTTGATGAATAAGTCAAATATTTATATTATGATAAAAATCTGTGAATTTGGGACTACGCGAAAGTATTATTTATTCCTTTGATAAGTGAAATACTGAAAAATTATAATTAATTACTTCTCTATATATTTAATTTCGTAAGTTTAAATGAGCTATTTGACTTTGCCTATGAATATGCTCGTACAATGTCTGGGTGTTACTATGTATTCTATGTATATATTAACAAAAAAAGTATATAAGTCAGCACTCTAGTTTCCATAGTACAAGCTTAGCTTAGTTTGGGACTAGAGTGTGATGTGTGAAATGTCCATCAATATTAACTCATGGTGATAGTTTCCTGGTAATACCGGGTTAAATGATGATAATAATGACAAAAACGTATCAGTATTATTTTATTCTTACACCGACCAAGCTATGATGAATTCTTATTATTTATTTGTGTAACCATCCAAACAAATATGCATTGTTTTTAATTCAAAGAACTACCACATTCAATAATTGTTGACTTGATATCAATTGTTGAGTCAGACATTGGCAACAGTAAAAAAATCATACTATTGTATGAACGTCTTCAATTCTTAAATAGTTACGTGTAAGAATATGCCACCTTTACATACACGCCTATACCTACAGCGTATTCAAGGAGTTACCTAATCCCTATATTGGCTTTGACATTGCGCAAACTAAGCCGTGGGGCCTCGAGGAGGGATGATCCACTTCACGACGCCATAGATACGCACTAAGCGAGTAAATTAAATATATAAATATCCGTGGAAATTTTATACATCACGCTCTAGTCCCAAACTAACCAAAGTTTGTACCATGAGAACTTGATTGCTAATATTTTTTAAAATACATAGTAAATAGAATATATAAAACAAAAAATTGAGTTTATCATACAATATACATTAGCTCTCGGTGGGGATTGAATCCACGACCCTCAGTATAGAATGCAGAGAGTACTATCAACTGAACATTGACGCCATACACAGTTATCTACTGTACTTTAATTCTTCAGTGTCATATGAATGACCTATTTTGTTACTGGCCTTATCAAATGTCAATGGTGAGTAGTTGGTCGACGGTATTCTTTTGAAATAGCCACAATTTCATAAGTATAGTTCAATTCCAAGGGCTAAGTATGAATGTGGCAATCGTATTTGAAATACACTGCCCGCTAACGCTGCAACGATCGATAGTAAATTTGATGGCCCGTTCACACGCGCGCGTTCAACTCGACGTTCAACGGGCACGTTCACATTCACGCGCATGTGAACGGTACGCCCGAGCCCGTAAACGCGCCCGTGCCCGTGCATGCCGCGAACCCGGCGAGTGTCGGTTTTTTGGCAAAGTTCAAAGGATGAATGTCCGGGCGCCCGCCGACCGTTCACACGCGCGCGGGCAGTCAGTCTCTCTCGCGCTTTCGTGACGAGTGGACGTGCCAAAAAAAGTCGCTACGATACGATCGAATGTTGCAGCATGGAATAAATAAATAAATAATGCTGGACAATCTACACAACATCATCTAGCCCCGAGATAAGCAGAGCTTGTGGGGTACTAGAAGACTGACATACTTAATACAATACATTACATAGATAGATATCTTTTATTAAGTACAGTAATACCCCGACTTACGCTACCCCGTTTTACGCGAATTCGGAGATACGCGGTTTTTCATTTTCATTGTCGCGCATCATTTTGATCTTAGTATTCAGTTTGCGACAGGTTTAAACGTTTAAACGTCAAATTGTTGTACGTGCGGAGTGCGTTTTACTTATAATAATACGTCATCTAAAAGGATTTACAAATTTTTGAAAAAATAGATTCTAATGAAGAACGTTGCTGCTACAAAACGGGCAATAAAACAATGGTATGCTACGGGGAAATTATGTGTGAGAAGAAGAAAAACTTTACTCTTCTAATATATGAAGCCTTCGACTTCTATATAACTTCGGTTTACGTTACTTTATTCATATTATTTTACACTTTTTGAGACATTTTTCATCGAAATTATTGTTGTTTTTTTAAACTCTGGTCCCGACTAAACATACTTTATATGTATTTATATGCTAAGTTGTACCCCGACTTACGCGAATTCGACTTACGCGGCAATCGCTCGGTCCCACCTATCGCGTAAGTCCGGGGTATTACTGTATACCTACATATAATACCCAGAACACCCGGAATAAATATTTGCAGAACATACAAACATTTATCCCAAGGCAGGAATCGAACCCGCAACTTTCCGCGTTGCAGGCGGACCATCGCTTGACCAGTTGATTTAATTATTATTATTTGTTATTTTTATGTCTGTAAATAGGTACCTACTTAATACAATAATTAGAATTATATTCACAAACAAACTTACGACTATACAGTATTTACAAAATGTACATAGTCATATCATAGTCGTAGTAAAATACATAAGAAACAGTTGAGCTATCTACAGACCGTTGCAAACGATCTATAGATAGTTCAACTGATCCAAATCAGTACCAATCGGAAATTATATTATATTATTTGTAAAATATTAGATTTAAATAGAATAATGCATTAGAATAGTCTGTAATGTTATTTTATCAGTTAATAAAGAATTTGAATCGCACAAGAATGGTCAAACGAGAGAATTTTGACGTTCTTGTAATATAACACCGAGATCATCGCTGCTCGACATGCTGGCATTGACTGGCACGACCGCGCGCATGTGAACAGCTTGAATTTTCGCCGGCCCGGGACGGGCAACACGCCGCGCAGCCCGCCGTGCAGCCCGCCGGGCTGCACGGCGCGCGTCTGAACATAGCATTATGTTGACGCGCAACGTATCTCGTGTACGTCACTATTTTGATACGTTTCCGATTGTCACCCCTGTCTTCAATAAACGAGCTATGGCCAAATATATAACGTTTGTTATGTATTGTTTTATATTATCCTAGGCCTGTGTAGTTTGGCCTACTCTGGACACTGCAAAAATGATTGCGAAAATTTCCTCACTTGTCTTCAACACGCTATTTTATTTGACGCAATGTATTACCGCATACGTTGCAGGTGCAATAGATGTAGCAAGACGAAGTATCTCTTTCATCTGTAGTTCTATTGTAATTTAACATACATATATTATAAAATATTTCTTTGAAAATTATAACACAAAATCGCATTCGCAAATACCTATAGCATCTTATTTTTAGTACTTATGTACCAAACTAGAAAAACAAAAACTATTTTAGAGTAGGTATTTGAAACCACTTTAGGCAGATGTTTCATATATTCTTTAAGATTCTGGGTTATACTACTTTGTTACAAGTGCGCGATATGCATCACGTGACAGTGTAAGTGTTATAGTTTTACATAGAAGTATGTTGTAATATTCTACAAACTTTTATTGCCTTGTTCAAAGTTTTCTCTTTAGAAACTACTTCAGTACATTTACACATATATCTTTACATGTGTGAGCGCACACCAACGACAAAATGTCTTTTGACTGTGACTTGATGTTTGACTTTGGGTATCGGGTAAGGGCCGCAAATTGCTGACTTTTTTATCGGCCGATAGTTTGGTCGGCTTCTTAATCAGTATGAAGATGTATGCAGATGCGCACATTACAGTGATTCAGTCGTCATACTGATTAAGAAGCCGAACAAACTATCGGCCGATAAAAAGTCTGCAGTCTGCGGGGATCTAAAGTGACGCAAAATAAATATTCTTATTGCAGTGTTGTCGTCTGCAATCTTGAGATTTGAAGAGCGTTACAGGCCAGATATAGAGATAAAGTTTATTTACTCACTGTAAGGAGAGCCTGTCTCAAGATTACTTGAGTATATACTCAGGTATAAGAATGAGCCACAATTGCAATGCTTATATATTTTCGTGACAAGACTTTCATTCAGAAAATTAACGTTCGCACGAACATGCTAAGTGGATCATGTGGATAAGAGAAGCCACAGAAAACAAAGAAACAGCTATTTAACTCTTCCAAATACACTTTTGCATTTCAAATTTTCACAAGTCAGCATGTAGTACAATTTGGGTTTAATAAATGACGATTTAACAAGATTTCAAACGCGTTCTAGACTAAAATAAGCTTCTTTAGAATTAACTCCTGTTGACCACGAAAGCGAATTACTGTGAACTGGCGTGTCCACTGAACGTTGAAGTCATTCGCCATTGAATATGTTCAATGAGTGAGCCAGTGAGCACAAAGCACATTGTCCTGGAACTTAACACCTTTGTCTCATACTGATGGACATTGCTTCCATCTGCAATGAGTACAATGCTTCACCACATTCTCTTTTAAACATACTGTGGTTGCTGGTAAATAAGGTGGAAGAGATATTTATTTTTTGTCGCACGCCAACCCCATTACTGATACCACTTGGGTTGGCTGGTAGAAAATGCTTTAGCATTAAGTTCGCCTATTGTATATATATTTTTTTTGTGCAATAAAGAATTAAATAAATAAATAAGAGTGATAGTATGTCTACGTTGCTGATAGATACTAGATAGACTGCAGGAGTGCTGTAAATAGTCAGTTTATTTGTCTTTTTGATTCCTAGTCAGCTGTGTCTAAGCTACTTTCCACCTCGTTAACAACGCCTGTGATCAAGTACCGTACCGATTACCTAACACTGTACAGTGCGGACTACATGCATATTAAAACGGTAAAGCATATTCAGGACCGCTTAGTGGCCTCATTGCGAATATCTTTAGTATCCAACAAGCTACATTTTATTTGAAACTATCACGATTTTGAACATAGATAACGGGGTATTAACCATGATTTGTAAGTTTGATTATTTCGCGATATTTCGGCACAGTTGCCGTTGGTATCCCGTTGATAAAGAAGACTATTTTCAAACCGTGATATTTTCATAATGTAGCTTGTTGGATAAGGGATGTAAACAGTCTTTTCAACAGAGTAGGCGCTTTAATAGATCTTAGTGCGTACGCACTGACACTACATAATAAATGTTAATAAACACGATGAACACGTGCACTATCGCAAACATCATGCGTCATCTACTTTGATTTTGATTAACCCTGTTATGCACGCACACGTCTAAACTCAGTTCTATTACGTCATAGAACAATCAAAAGAATCCAAACATATATATATACATATGACAACCGATGTGGCGCGGCGGGCGAAGGTCCGCCTGCGACGCGGAGGTTGCGGGTTCGATTCCCGCCTTGGGATAAATGTTCGTACGATCTGCAAATATTTATTCCCGGTGTTCTGGGTGTTTTATATGTATAATAAAAAATATCTATCTATGTAACGTATTTTATTAAGTATGTCAGTCTTTTAGTAGGTACCCATAACACAAGCTCTGCTTAGCTTGGGGCTAGATGATGTTGTGTAGATTGTCCAACATTATTTATTTATTTATATAAAACATGTTTATGTAATGGAAAAGAATATAATGTTGTTGCTATGTTTGTTATGCTTCTAAAAGAAATAAACAATGTGAGTATCATTTTGGAATGACAACAATAGTGTTATTCATTGGAAGAAATACATGTGTGAGAGAGGTTAAAATCAAGCGAAATATATTTATTGTTTTCCTACTATTCCGCATCGAAAAACATCTGTGCCAATGAGTCTTTTGCTCCAAATATTGAAACCTTGAATTCGTTTACACGGTAGTAGATATTTGAAGATGTTATATCCGCTTCATTTGTATATAAATACGGTTTTATATAGCTCAATTTTAGAGATATTTAAAATATGCGGTTGATGATGGTGATGATGATAGTAATATTTAATGTGCATTTGACAGTGTTATCGGTATCTGACCTCGTTACAAAAACAACTGAAGTTTATCAATTTCCTGCTGAGTTAACATTAGAAAAACGTGTTGAAATGATAGGATCTTGTATATCATACAATACAAGATACTATAATATATGATACTATAATATATGATTCCATCATATATTATACTCTTTTACTATCCATTATCCACTAGCTAAAATTGAACAATGTACCTAGTTAGGTACTTACTTAAATATTTTATTTTATTAATTTTTATCTTCTTCTGAACCCGTCAATTCAATTGTTTCGTAAAATAAACTTAAAAAGTACCTACTCTTTTTCATCGCCAAAAGTATCAGATTCTTACTTACGACGCTTGTGACGTAGAGCGTCGATATTATAGCACGTGTCTTGTTTTGAGTAGCTGGGCAGGTGTCTTACCTATATTATAGCATCTACCGCCCACATAATCTTCATAGACTTCCTAACCTACAGTTTACTCGTAATTGCGACAGTTTACCTCATTGTAAAACAAGTGAACAGAACAACAAGTTTTTTTATGACAAAGATCAAGACAATATAGAAGAATCTTCCATTCTCATTGATACTATTTTCGAGTTACGTCTAGATAGGTACTACTTACCTATTAATTAACTATCACAGATTTGTAGCCACTGTTTTTATGTTATAACATTTAGAACAAGTTTTACTAGTCTAAAAGAAGGACTTACATGTAAATAAATACAAATATGTACTTCCCTACAATTGTGAACCAGCAAAACTAAGAGTAAAGAGTAAGAACAACAAACGGCAACAACGAATTCCTCATTCTCTCGTACAGTTTCGATACCTATCAGGGGAGTGAGCACGAATAAATGTGACAAACGTAAACGTAACGATACAGTGACTTATTTGGATTACACTGCGCGTCTACATCAGGTTTACTGTCGAACGTTGGAGCGTTAGCGCGCAGTGTATTCTAAATACGTTACGGTTACGATTGTCACATTTTTTCGTGCTTAGCCCTGTGTTATTTAAACTAGGTCTCGCCAGTAACTTGTACGTGAAAGTTAGCTATGCGTGTGCGATACCGATGCGGTGGCTGGACAGAAATGTTGTCACAATACTTCATAATTTGTGTCATTGGGGAATATCGACACGAAGAAGTAGTATAGGATGTAATTTGTTTATTCTTTCTCATTACAGATTCGACGAAAAGGAGAGTATCTCCGGAGTCCAGCAGCTCAAATCCTCAGTGCAGAAGGGCATACGAGCTCGACTGTTAGAGCTGTACCCGCATTTAGAACATCATATCGACCAGGTTCTACCTAAGAAGGACACCTTTAGGATTGTCAAATGGTAAGTTTCGCGTACGGCTAACCAGTAGGGCGAAAATATAGAGTGGTTCTTAAAGGTAAAAGTGGTTCTTAGGGTTTTAATAAAGTTTATTGTTCAGATTCGCAAAAGACACATAAGAAAAACTTAGATATTAAAACAAACTCAAAGGACATTCTTATTTTAAAATCAAGTCTACCTCTCGACCCGGATGACAAAACCATAGTGCCATGCACTCTCCTCTATTGCATAGACCAGTCTCGCTGTGTTCGTTCAGGAACCTTTGTTTAAAGAGCGGGCTGGCTTAGGCCAGCCCGCTAGGGCTTTTGGCACACGCTATATAAGTCCTTTACGGAATGGAAAGAGCAAAGAGAGGCCTATACCCAGCAGTGGGTCAAGTCGGGCTGTGGATGATGATGATGATGAAGTCCTTTACGGAGAACGCAGACCGACGACAAAACGGTCCCTTTTAACTCATGTGACTTGATGATAGTTAACTAAGGATAGACAGTGACGTAAAATTAACTGTATAACGGTTTTGTCGTCGGTTTGCCCTTACCATTAGAGTAAAGATTATAGTCACGTTCTAGAAAGTAAAACTTAGGGCAACTGCACAGGACGAGTGCAAAGTTGCTTTAACCGCGTGCACAATTTTGATGACCGGGCAAGACTCTTGTATCTCAAATAACTATTCTATTGCATGGTGATTTGATTTGACTTAAGTTTTGTTATTTTTCAGTCACGATCACATCGAGATAATGGTGAACAGCGCTGGTGAACTGCTGTTCTTTCGCCATCGCGAGGGACCTTGGATGCCCACCCTGAGATTACTGCACAAATGTAAGAGACCATACCAGACCAGACACTAGTACTACTGTTTAGTGTTTATTTATTTATATAATAATTTATACAATCTATGATTCACAGTTCATTTATGATTAATTGTAGGTGCATGTATATATCTATTTTATACTGAATAATATATATAAAGCTGTCCTATAATAGAGATAAAGATACATACATTTATTTCCAAAAATATGTACTTAACGCAACATTTTTGTAACAATAATTACTAACTATAGAAACTATATTGCTGATAGAATACATCTTAACTTCTCTGACACTGAGGTTCTGACGAGAGGAAACCGGATTGGACCGGATTGAACCGGAGTTGTACCTCGATTCGATTTCCTCTCATAAGATCCTATCTGTTCCAGACCCGTTCTTCGTTCCAATGCAGCAGGTAGACAAAGGAGCCATCAGGTTTGTCCTGTCCGGTGCCAACATTATGTGCCCTGGTTTGACTTCCCCTGGGGCGAAAATGTCGACCATTGATAAAGGTTAGTGCTCACCGTAAGACCTAGATAGGTTTTTAGGCCTTGTGGATGATAAACATGTCTAGCCAATGAAAATAGCCCACGCGGGGTGTCTATATAGCTAGATTAACTAGCACAATAATGTACTAGTTAATAGTGTTATATAGACACCCTTATTGCCTTGATCACACGTACCGAGTAAACCCGCGAGACAGTGACGTATTTAAGATACACTCACGTTCAACAGTAAAACTGATGTCGACGCGCAGTGTATCTCAAATACGTCACTGTCTCGCCGGTTTACTCGGTACGTGTGATCAAGGCATAGGGGAGCTAATGAACCCCATTAGGTCAAGTTTCGTGTGCCATTTTTTCGGCTATTTGCCGATAGAGCGTAATCCAAAAATGTTTGTATACTTACTAACAAACATGATCTAGAGAATCTAAATATTACTAACCACTACTTTTGTACTGACAAGATTCACAGACAATAAAATGATTTGAATTGTATTAGGT
The DNA here is from genome assembly GCA_932527185.1 of Ecliptopera silaceata. Classification (NCBI taxonomy): domain Eukaryota; kingdom Metazoa; phylum Arthropoda; class Insecta; order Lepidoptera; family Geometridae; genus Ecliptopera; species Ecliptopera silaceata. Next base: position 6,776,368 of record OW052211.1, read on the forward strand.
AATGATAGACTGTATGTTTGTAGATATGTATTTTTATTGATATCACAACGTCTCAAATTAAACAAAGCTCGCACTAGTAGATAGAATACTTAACTACAACATAGTTTTTTTTCAAAAACATAGTAGGTAACACCTATGTACAACGATGTTACCATACATGGTAATAACCAGGTGGCAGGGCATTTTGATTTTAAATGTTGCTATTACAAAAAATGAAGGATTAGTTTGGGCCTCTTCGTTCAATCGTATACAATTTAAAATATTTAATAGCGTCCTAATTATCTCACTTTTTTGAAATTACTCTCTATTATTTATTCAATGAATTATTCTTATTTTGGTGTAATTTCTAGGTCACGTGGTAGCGGTTGTGGCGGAAGGAAAAACTCATGCATTGGCTGTAGGTCTGACTGCACTTTCTACCGATGACATGTGAGTATCCAATCAACACACTGGTCCTTTTGAAGTGCTATAAATCAGTAGAGGTTATTTAAAGCAGTTTAACGGCCGGTTAATCACGATTGATCCGAGTTTGACACATAGTAATTATTTGATTTTTTCGTTGATCGTCGTTCGAGAAACCGGCCGTATGGCCGTAAGGGATTCTAAATGGTTATGTAGCGCCATCTAACTCGCTACATGATGAACTACATCGAAGTCTACGCAAGCGTAGACTAGCGCTAGCGCACACCGACGACAAACGTATTTTAAAGTCACGTAACGTGATGTTTATAAATAAGGGTATCGTGTATAAAATAACGTAAAATAAACTGTCTTTCTTACTGCAGTCATTGGTGTGCGCACATACTTTTATTGTGACTTGTGTTTTTGACTTTGTGTTATAATTATTAAGTTATTAGTTCCTAACTGCAATTAATGTAATTGGTGTAAACCGTATTCATTGAATAAATAAATAAACAATATTTACTGGGAGAAGTTCAGAATTTACGGGAAAAGAAATATGGAAACAAACAATTGTTTTTTTTTCAGTGCTAAGGTGAACAAAGGCGTTGGTATTGAGAACTGTCATTACCTCAACGACGGACTTTGGCAGATGAAACCAGTGAAATGAGGACGCATGGCGTTCGATTTAATTTATTCTTACGTTTCGTAATAAATAACTAGACATTATACTTTGTTTCAATAATTTATTTTATTAACTAAGATAAATAAATATCATATTTAGGTACATTATTTAATAATATTTACAAACTGGGATTGTGTGCCTAACACGTAATCTACAGCATTTTTTTCTAAGTGCTAGGTAATTACCATCATTATTATTACAAACAACTTTTTAGTCCTACCTCGGTCATTGAAAACTTAGGTCTAGATTTACATGACACAATTCTATAGGTCAAATTGGATTCATGATCTGCCCACCACCGTTAAATCATGTAATATTGCACTCAGAATAAATAATTAAATCTAGAGAAATGTCTACGCACCATTACTTTCAATAACCTCTAAAAGCCGCGTCCGCATCGAACCAACAAGACGACTACATATTTCCGATCCGCGCACAAACTCCCACACCTCATTACAATACTGTTCGATCTCACATCTCTCGTCTTTTCTATCCCACATTTCGACCATCAGTCCCCACAGATTCTCCATAGGGTTCAAGTCCTGACTCTTGGACGGCCAGGGAATGACATAGATTTCTGGATGGTGATAGAACCACTCTGTCACGGCTATCGCGGAATGCTCTGGGCTGTTGTCGTGAACATAAAGTATGTACGAAAGGTCTTCTACTGGGTACACTGTCCTAACAGTTGGTAACATAGTTTCTTTTAACAGATCAACGTAATTGCTGGCTGTTTCACCGGGAGATATGTTGACGAGTTCACCCACTCCAGAAGCACTCATCCAACCCCACATACTAGCGGTGTTCTGCCCAGCCGATTGATTCTGTTCTTCGTTATCTTGCGTTATACTGTACCGCTTTAGGGTCAAACGGTTGCGCTGAGAAGAGAAAGATTTCTCGCCGGAAAATATAACATTTGTCCAGTCAAAGTCTAGATAACCTTGGGCGAAATTCAGTCTTTCCAGCCTCTGTGCGTCTGTTAAGGGTACTTTCTTACATAGCATGTGGTATAAACCAGCGGTGTATAAGCATTTACGTATTGTTTTTATACACGCGTCGTAGCGTGCCGCAAAATAGTGAAGAGGCGTGAAGGGGTGTTCCTCTATATGTTTTTGCATCTCTGCAATTTGCTCGTCAGTGATTCTACGAGGACCTTTGTTATGCTGCCGTCTATCTTTGAGGAAACCATCTTCTCCGTTCCGTTTGATCCATCTTTTGGCAGTGTTTCGCTAAAACAATCGGTATATAGTAGAAGACAGCCAACGTGAATAAAGAATATAACTCGATAGGTACTTACTGTAACATTAAGTCTTCGCGATATTTCATGTATACTACAACCTTGCTCACTGAGCGATATTATCCGGGCTCTAATATCTGGCAAATTATTTACATCTTTAGTTAGTTCTGATTTGCCAATTTTGTATATTAACAGCTTTACAAAGTTTGATAAGATATTATGGTCTAAGATATCCCTATTTAAACTATAATTCAGGTACTAATGTATTTCATGCCTGTTTTTTTTAGCAAAACAGTGTTGGTGGACAGTATCATGGATCCAATTTAGTTTACTTAGTATTTACTTTTATGTATCTAGAGCTCAGTAAAATTTTATATAATTACACAGTTAATCATTAAAGTTTTCAAAATCAATTAACAACTTATTAGAGATTTTTTTAATAGTTCGGCCTTAGCAAGCCATTATTTTCTTAGTGCCATAAGAAGTTTATAACTTAAAACCCGAGGTTCAACCAATCAGAGACTAGAACATGATCATTGTCCTTGAAGGCCCCTGATTGGCTGATGTATGATATAAGTACATTATCTGTTATTTGTCTGGACTCCTTGAGACTCTTTGAATGTTTAAAGAGTCTCAAGGAGTCCAGAGTCCAGACACATAACAGATAATGTATCACTCAAGCAAGACCAGTAAAAAGTTTTATTATGGACACATGTCCATAATAAAACTTTTTACTGGTCTTGAGTGTGAGTTGCAATATGTTTCAGCAATCTTTGTTTATGTTGAAATGTCTGAGAACATTTGTCACATGCGTAACACTGCTCTGAGTTGTGTATTTTCATATGTCGCTTAAAAGAACTTGAACTAGAGAAAGTTTTGGGGCACACATGACAAGCAAATAGTTTTTCTTTAGTGTGAATTCTAGTATGTTCTTTAAGACCATGTTTAAATTTAAATACTGCAGAACACTTATCGCAAGTAAATGGTGTTTCTCCACTATGATGCCGTAAATGTGTTTTTAATTCGTATTTACTTGAGAACTTTTTGGAACACATTACGCAGGAAAAAGGTTTGTTCTTCCCATGTCTTCTAACATGTACACGTAAGGAGTTTGCATTACTAAACTTTTTAAGGCATATTGCACATGAATAAAGCTTTTCGTCTGTATGACTTCTAATATGACCTAATAAGTGTGATTTTTGACTGAACTTTTTAGGGCATAATGGGCAGTCATGGGGTTTGAATCCTGTATGGATTTGTATGTGACGTATTAAATTGTATTTGCGTACAAATCCTTTGGCGCAGATATGACAAGAATGGGTCATCTCGTTACTATGTGTTCGAGTATGTATATTAAGACGGTTTTTATTTATGAATGTTTTGGAACAAATTTCACACGTAAATGATCTTATATGAGTATTTTTGTATGGGGTTTTTTTGGGGTTGATCTTACCTTTAGCTAACGAAGCATTTTTCTTAACATTGCTATCTGTACACGGTTTTTGATACATTTGTTGTGATAAAACAGAGGTGTATTCAGAGTTTAGTTCTTGTTTTAATTTAACTGTTTTCATCCTGTTTTTTCGAAGATTTCCGGATGATGGTGTATCTGTTAAAATAGTAAATTAGTATTATCTATAATATTCTTAGTTTTAATAAACTTTGATATTTTATTTATCACTAAGACCATACGAAATTAAATATGATAGCTATTAATATAAAATCAATTTGCAAAAAACCTTATAAATCGAAATTTGGGACCTAATCCAAGTAATTACGATACCCGGAAAAAGTGAAGTGAAGTGTTTCCTACAACACCATGTTTGAACACTTTTTATCAATATTTAAATATCTTGTATTTTGATTGAGCCTAAATATTTTATTACTGAAAACTAAAATCTAATTGTTTCCGATAGGTTGTTTCTTGAGACGTCTGTATTATACATATAATTTTTATTTTATTTTAAATAGATTTTCTATGAATTTGAATCTGAGCATCTATTGCAGGATTTCTTTTTTTCTCTTGAGCAACTTTTTAGATGCTTTTGCAAGTTCGATGACTGACTAAATGTTTTGGTGCATAAGTGGCATATATACGGCTTTATACCGGTATGAGTTCTTATATGCCGAACTAAGGAACTTCTGTGAGCGAATGTACACGGACAATCCTTACAAATATGAGGTCTTTCACCCGTGTGTATTCTTATATGCTCAACTAGATGTGGTTTCTGATTAAATGGTTTAGAGCATACATGACATATGTATGGAACTTCCCCGCTGTGAGTTCTATTATGAATTTTGAATATCACTGAATCTGAGAATTTTTGACCGCAGATGTTACAGGTATAAGGTGTTTCGCCCGTGTGTATTCTTATGTGTCTTTTAAAATATCCCCGTTGTTTGAATGTTTTTGGACATTTGTCACACTTGTATGGGCCGCTTTTTTTTGTTTTATAGGCATGTAGACAGTGTTTTATTTTTAATTCTTTTTGTGTAGCTTCGATAGTTTGTTCAGGTCCTGTGTTATTGGTACCTTGTGTATCAGATGTAATCGATGAATTAGAATCTTCATTATCCGTCCTTTCATCATATAAATCAAATTGATTCTTTCGATCTGTGTTATGAGGTTCAGCAGGATCAACTATAACAAACAACAATAACTGATTAAAATAAATAAATATTAATGGACATAGCTAGGGCTGCCATATGGTTACCCCAAGATTTGTCCTAGTTCGGAAGATGTCTTGGGAGTGTCCGTGCAGGGCTTATTAGATTGAACTATAGATAGATCTGTGCACCTGGACTATAGTTCATCACAAACATTTGTTTTTGGTGGGAATCGAACCCACAACATGGAAGGTAGAGCTACTACCAACTGAGCTGAGGTACATGTCAAGATCTGATTAGCTTTTATATTATTTATATGCATTTGGTTCCACTTAATTGTAATATAAAAATATTACCTACTTCTGTCTAGTTTTACAGTGCATTGTTTCTCTTCAAACTCAACTTTGACAGTTTTTTCAGAGATTGGATCACTTTTAACGGGAGCTTCTATGCTTGGATCATGCTTAATATGCACCTCTGCATATGCACTTTCTTCTAAGCTGCTTATTGATACATGCGTTGTTTCTGTTACTGCTAGAGAGTGTGGAGAATCATTCTCGATCGATGGGCAGTTTATTGTCAGAGTGTGTTGGTTAAGCTGTAATATAAAGTTGAATATATCACACAACAGCATTATCCAAAAATAAACATGTAAGTATGTAGTTTAAAAAAAACACAATGATTATCATGCTACTTAGCTGCAAAACTAGTTTTCCACTACATTAAAAAACTTTGAGAACTTAGTTTCTTATTAAACAATTACCTATGTAGTATGGCAAAAGTTAGTACAGTAAGTATTGTACATAAGTACATATACTTACAAAATTATACAATTTTGCTTCAAACCAAAAGGCAGATTTATTGAAGACCATCAAACAGATTAAAAACAGATAATAATAATTGAACAGATTATGTATAAGATCTTACATCAACACCACTATGAAGAAGTCTAGAAAAACATTCCTCTGCCCTCCGAGATAAGTCTACAAATTTGCAGCATCTTTTCAACAGAACATGGCATAAATAGCATACAGTTTGTGGCCATCCATCGCCTTTATTAAGCTGAAAGAATAAATAAAAGGTTTGATGAGAAAAAACTATTTTTTTTTATTATTTTGTATGGATAAGCTTGCTTAGCTTCAATATGCAATAGTGAGTGAAATAAACTTAATTAAAATAAAAATTGTTAATAATAAAGCCCACAACACTAATCTCAGATTAATCTATGTACATTTTAATAATTTAAGTTTCTACTAAAAAGCTATTAAAATGCTGGTCGAATGAAGCTAGTGCAGCTAGAATTCTTATTTCAAAATATTCAAATCATGCGTAAAGTAGGTACATACCTGACTACTTGTGAGGTTTTCAAATACTGTCTGTAGTTCAGTATTTGCAATTATTTTTGTACGTTTGTTATTGGATAAACACACTCGGCAAACAGATTCAAATAACATGTTGTTTTCTTTAGCTATACCATCTAAACAATAAATACCTATGGGTACCTTGAAAATATAGATTTCTGTGAAAAACTATGAAAATGGATCTGTTCTGTATTTAGGTATTCTGATAATGCTGAAAATTGTTGTGAAAAATAGTCTGTATAACCAAGTTCATTCATTTCTATCCCTATCATAAACATCCATTTCATCCAGCTTGTTTGTTTGTGTGTGAGTGAGTGAGCTGAGCTGAGTAGACTGAAGAAGAGAAGAAGAAAATACAACCTAACTTTTTATAACAATAAAAATAGCTTTAATGTTTTTTATATTAGAGAAATACAGAAAACGAAAGTGAAAAATTAAGATTATTATTGGCAGTGTTGCCAACTCGGATTTTGAAAAAGGCGTAGACCACATTAGAAATTTACGTAGAATTAGTAAAATTTGCGTATGTAAAGTTCGTAGATCTACGAACTTTTTTTCAGAGTGAAATGAAGAGGGTAGGGTAGGTAAAACTGAACAAAATGAGTGTTTTGTTATACAATTTATTAATTTTCAGGCAAATTAAATTTATACATAAATTTATTAAAAATTTTGATATGTTCTTGTGAAGGTTCCCGGTTTTTTTTTAAGGCACTTTTTGTATAAAGTAAACCTGTTAGCGTTTCAGTAGAAAGTTTATTTCTGATATTTGTTTTCATCAAATTGATCGCAGAAAACAGCCGCTCGACATTGGCACTGCTATGTGGCAATGTTAACAAATTTTGTGCAAATAGGGCCAATAGAGGAAACATTGGAGACGAATCGCCTTTTTTTATTTTTGCAATATGACGCCAAAAATCGTCTGCTTTAATTTTCTGTTCCTCTTCAAATGGAAGATTTGTATTTCTCAGAGTCCTCCATTCCCTGTCTAATTCCGTCAGATCTGTTGGACATAATCCTGAAAATAAAGATAATTAAATGAAAAAAATTCAATCTTGTTTAGTCTAGTTATATTTAAGTTTTAGGATATTTTAGTTTTATCGTTTACTTAGTAATTGTTTTATTATTGAATTTAGAATTCATTTATTAAATGAAAACTAAGTAAAGTGCAGCAGACTCAACTCATAAATACAATATTTGATGTTAATGATAAAAATATTACCTGGAAACATTTGCCCCAAATGAGCTATAGATTGTACAGAACGTTTTGAATTTGGGTCCAGCAATGTGTCAGGGTTTATAAACCTTAAGTTCTTCAGCCTTTGTCTGTGTTCATCTTCAAAGGGGAAGCGTTTTTTGATTTGATTCAGACTCTCAATATAAAATTGAAGACATTTTTGTTGAAACTGCTTTATTTGATCTGGTTGAATTTGAATGCTGTTCCTGTTCTGAATAATTAAAGCGGTAACCTTGCCTCCTAAGTAAATGTCTTCCAGGGGTAAAAGGTTTTCAGTTTTTTCAAAATCAATATTCAATATTTTTGTTTCTAATGCTGAAGCTTTGTCATGACTGTTTATTTTTTCCTGTTCAGTTAATTCCAAATATTGTGGCTTCACAAAACATTCCAGTATAGTCTTGTAGGTTGTAAAAATTTTTTCATATAGCAAGTAGAGTTTTGGACTTTCAGACTGCATTTCTTTGTTCAAATCATTGAAGTATGGCAACACAAAATTTAAAAACTCTAAATATAATTCTGTGCTTGGTTCCAAACATTTATCAAGGATTGATTGAGCTGCAAGCAATCTGTCAGTAAGCACAGCACTTTGAAAATATAGTTTCAATGCTGGTAGTTGTTCTAGAAGCCTTTTCACAACTTGTAACAAGGACAGCCACCTTGTTTGGGCAGGGTGTAATAGTTTGTATGGTTTAACATTTACAAAACATTGAAACTCTTTGTAGTCTCCAATGCGTTTTGGACTATTTTGTATATAATTATATACGTCTCGAGCAAAGTCCTCCACCCCTCGAGGTAATTTTTTGCAGGCATATGAGGCACAAAGGTGAAATGAGTGGCATATGCATTTCATTAGAAACAGATTCGGAATATCTTTTTCAAACAATGTGGACAGAGAATGATGTTGCCCGAACATTGAATTGGTTCCATCAGCTGCAAATCCAACCATATTTTCCTTGTATGGAATATTCTTCTCTTCAAAATATTTTGTACATGCATTATGTAAGGCTGTAGCAGTGCCATCAACAACTGGTATTAAACATAGGAAACTATCTTCAACGTGAAAATCAACTGCAGTTCTTACAATAAGTGCCAAATGTTTAGTAGTTGATCTGTCTGTGCTCTCATCAACTATTAGTGAAAACTTATTTTGTTGTAATATTTCAATCAATTGGTTTTCTGCAACTTTACCAGTAACATTTGTAACAATAGCATGTGCTTTTGTTCTTCCAAAAGTTAATTCTGGGGTAAGCTTTGAATCTTGGGCAACTGATTGGATAAGGTTCTTCAGATCATCTGCTAAACTAAATGGTAGATTGTGCTCTGCTAAGAAACATGCCATCTTTATTTCTCCAGACTTAATTTTATCTGTGAATGACTTTGATACAGCAGAATCGGGCAACATTGAAGTAATAGTAGGTTGAAGTACTGCACCTGAAAGTGAAAATAAACGCATCAACAAACAGAACTTCACATTATTTTGTCATTGAGGTAGGCTACAAAAAATTCTTAGACTGAAACCATAATCCTCTTTCACACTCACTATTCACAATAACGAATGAAGCAAAGGAATATTTACGCAGCATTACACTTTTTCAGAAAAGCAAGTCATTAATATAACACAAACAAAACAAAAACCACAGTCCACCTTTCCACACACCCACCTTTAACATTAGACTTATGTTTAGTAGATTCTGCATGCTTATCCAAAACCCTTTTACCTCCACCACATTTTAGGTCACATTTACATGAATTACAATTAAAATAGTAATCCCCTTTGCTACTTTTTTTAACCCAACCTGAATACTTTTTGTCTTTTTCCCACAAGTGTGAATATTTTTGTTCATAATGCAGCTTTCTTTTTTTAGTGGGAGTAACAATCCGCTCTTCATCACTGTCACTGTTTATTTCCATATTGTGTTCAATGGAATTGAGCAGAAAGCTGAACAATAAATAAATTTGCAAACAAACAAAACAACTTCTTCGAATCATAGACACAACAAATCAGCACAACACAAACAAACTATCATTTTACCACAGATCATAAGAGCTGGCTCTCGATACGAGACGTTTCGTTTTACACAGTCACAGCTCTATGGAATGGAATGAGAACTTTGTTTGTTTATGAAATGACTGACTGAATGACTGACGCCGCGCCGCAACGCAAGTGTTGGCGAAGCGAGTTTGCGCTAGTATAAAACGGAACGTCCACTAACTTTTTTTTTGCGAATGAAAGGGACATTATGCCCATTATTGTTCAATTTAATAGAAAATACGTAGATTCTGGGACTGAAGTTCGTAGGTTTGCAGGAAAGGCCTAAAGTACGTAGATCTACGTAAAAAGACGTAGAGTTGGCAACGCTGGTTTCGGTTGACAACAGTGTTGCCAACTCGGATTTTGAAAAAGGCGTAGACCACATTAGAAATTTACGTAGAATTAGTAAAATTTGCGTATGTAAAGTTCGTAGATCTACGAACTTTTTTTCAGAGTGAAATGAAGAGGGTAGGGTAGGTAAAACTGAACAAAATGAGTGTTTTGTTATACAATTTATTAATTTTCAGGCAAATTAAATTTATACATAAATTTATTAAAAATTTTGATATGTTCTTGTGAAGGTTCCCGGTTTTTTTTTAAGGCACTTTTTGTATAAAGTAAACCTGTTAGCGTTTCAGTAGAAAGTTTATTTCTGATATTTGTTTTCATCAAATTGATCGCAGAAAACAGCCGCTCGACATTGGCACTGCTATGTGGCAATGTTAACAAATTTTGTGCAAATAGGGCCAATAGAGGAAACATTGGAGACGAATCGCCTTTTTTTATTTTTGCAATATGACGCCAAAAATCGTCTGCTTTAATTTTCTGTTCCTCTTCAAATGGAAGATTTGTATTTCTCAGAGTCCTCCATTCCCTGTCTAATTCCGTCAGATCTGTTGGACATAATCCTGAAAATAAAGATAATTAAATGAAAAAAATTCAATCTTGTTTAGTCTAGTTATATTTAAGTTTTAGGATATTTTAGTTTTATCGTTTACTTAGTAATTGTTTTATTATTGAATTTAGAATTCATTTATTAAATGAAAACTAAGTAAAGTGCAGCAGACTCAACTCATAAATACAATATTTGATGTTAATGATAAAAATATTACCTGGAAACATTTGCCCCAAATGAGCTATAGATTGTACAGAACGTTTTGAATTTGGGTCCAGCAATGTGTCAGGGTTTATAAACCTTAAGTTCTTCAGCCTTTGTCTGTGTTCATCTTCAAAGGGGAAGCGTTTTTTGATTTGATTCAGACTCTCAATATAAAATTGAAGACATTTTTGTTGAAACTGCTTTATTTGATCTGGTTGAATTTGAATGCTGTTCCTGTTCTGAATAATTAAAGCGGTAACCTTGCCTCCTAAGTAAATGTCTTCCAGGGGTAAAAGGTTTTCAGTTTTTTCAAAATCAATATTCAATATTTTTGTTTCTAATGCTGAAGCTTTGTCATGACTGTTTATTTTTTCCTGTTCAGTTAATTCCAAATATTGTGGCTTCACAAAACATTCCAGTATAGTCTTGTAGGTTGTAAAAATTTTTTCATATAGCAAGTAGAGTTTTGGACTTTCAGACTGCATTTCTTTGTTCAAATCATTGAAGTATGGCAACACAAAATTTAAAAACTCTAAATATAATTCTGTGCTTGGTTCCAAACATTTATCAAGGATTGATTGAGCTGCAAGCAATCTGTCAGTAAGCACAGCACTTTGAAAATATAGTTTCAATGCTGGTAGTTGTTCTAGAAGCCTTTTCACAACTTGTAACAAGGACAGCCACCTTGTTTGGGCAGGGTGTAATAGTTTGTATGGTTTAACATTTACAAAACATTGAAACTCTTTGTAGTCTCCAATGCGTTTTGGACTATTTTGTATATAATTATATACGTCTCGAGCAAAGTCCTCCACCCCTCGAGGTAATTTTTTGCAGGCATATGAGGCACAAAGGTGAAATGAGTGGCATATGCATTTCATTAGAAACAGATTCGGAATATCTTTTTCAAACAATGTGGACAGAGAATGATGTTGCCCGAACATTGAATTGGTTCCATCAGCTGCAAATCCAACCATATTTTCCTTGTATGGAATATTCTTCTCTTCAAAATATTTTGTACATGCATTATGTAAGGCTGTAGCAGTGCCATCAACAACTGGTATTAAACATAGGAAACTATCTTCAACGTGAAAATCAACTGCAGTTCTTACAATAAGTGCCAAATGTTTAGTAGTTGATCTGTCTGTGCTCTCATCAACTATTAGTGAAAACTTATTTTGTTGTAATATTTCAATCAATTGGTTTTCTGCAACTTTACCAGTAACATTTGTAACAATAGCATGTGCTTTTGTTCTTCCAAAAGTTAATTCTGGGGTAAGCTTTGAATCTTGGGCAACTGATTGGATAAGGTTCTTCAGATCATCTGCTAAACTAAATGGTAGATTGTGCTCTGCTAAGAAACATGCCATCTTTATTTCTCCAGACTTAATTTTATCTGTGAATGACTTTGATACAGCAGAATCGGGCAACATTGAAGTAATAGTAGGTTGAAGTACTGCACCTGAAAGTGAAAATAAACGCATCAACAAACAGAACTTCACATTATTTTGTCATTGAGGTAGGCTACAAAAAATTCTTAGACTGAAACCATAATCCTCTTTCACACTCACTATTCACAATAACGAATGAAGCAAAGGAATATTTACGCAGCATTACACTTTTTCAGAAAAGCAAGTCATTAATATAACACAAACAAAACAAAAACCACAGTCCACCTTTCCACACACCCACCTTTAACATTAGACTTATGTTTAGTAGATTCTGCATGCTTATCCAAAACCCTTTTACCTCCACCACATTTTAGGTCACATTTACATGAATTACAATTAAAATAGTAATCCCCTTTGCTACTTTTTTTAACCCAACCTGAATACTTTTTGTCTTTTTCCCACAAGTGTGAATATTTTTGTTCATAATGCAGCTTTCTTTTTTTAGTGGGAGTAACAATCCGCTCTTCATCACTGTCACTGTTTATTTCCATATTGTGTTCAATGGAATTGAGCAGAAAGCTGAACAATAAATAAATTTGCAAACAAACAAAACAACTTCTTCGAATCATAGACACAACAAATCAGCACAACACAAACAAACTATCATTTTACCACAGATCATAAGAGCTGGCTCTCGATACGAGACGTTTCGTTTTACACAGTCACAGCTCTATGGAATGGAATGAGAACTTTGTTTGTTTATGAAATGACTGACTGAATGACTGACGCCGCGCCGCAACGCAAGTGTTGGCGAAGCGAGTTTGCGCTAGTATAAAACGGAACGTCCACTAACTTTTTTTTTGCGAATGAAAGGGACATTATGCCCATTATTGTTCAATTTAATAGAAAATACGTAGATTCTGGGACTGAAGTTCGTAGGTTTGCAGGAAAGGCCTAAAGTACGTAGATCTACGTAAAAAGACGTAGAGTTGGCAACGCTGATTATTGGCCAGAGAAAATTCAAGACACAGATAAAATAAAATATGATACCGACTCACATTCATTCATTCAGAAATAGAACAACTTTTCAAAACAAATAAATCTTATTTCTAATTCACTCATTGTTTTTGCATGTTGAATAATAAAAAAAATGGCGGTGGCACTTGTTAGTTCGGCTCGTCAGGGTAAATAAATATTTTTTTACTGTTAAATTACTGTGTGAAACATCTAAACTGCGAATAAATAATTCATAGAAAATCATAAACAATTTGCAACAGTAGTGAGTGTATACAAAGAGTTGTTTTGTGTGACATTTCTCAGGAACAGCTGATTGCAATGTATGTTTACCGATTGATTAGTAAAAAAATATTTGTAGTGTTAGATTAGGTGAAAACAAGAATTTACTACTAATATCAAAACTAATTTAATAAATTTGAATCATTTTGTTATTGTTACGCAATGTAGTTCAAAGTTCATTTGTTTGTTTTGATTGTATGTTTTGACAGCATTCTAATTAATATAATTTCAAATTTTCAGTGGGGAGGCTAACAAATGCTACAAAGAGGCTGTATTCCGATGTTTATCCGAAAATAACTACCCATTACACGATACACCCAAGAGATAAGGATCCAAGATGGAAAGGTAACATTGATAACCTTGTATATTAATGAATTGACCTCCCAATTTATTTATTATCTCAAGATTTTTATCAATTTCGGTGTATAATTGTTATACTTATCTAGAATCGTATTTTACTTTCAATCAATTCCTACCTATTGGGGCCTAAGCCTAAGTAGATTATGCTACCCGTAGTAGGCCATTAGGCCAGCCATTTTACAGATTCATGTAAAAATGAAAGTTGTAATCTAAGTTTTCTATTTTTTTGTCATGGACAATTCTCACATCACACTCTTGTCCCAAACTAAGCAAAGTTTGTACTATGGGTTGTTGATAGAATACTCATGTTCATATTTTTTTTGTAAATACATTACATAGAATACATAGAAACACCCAGACACAGAAATATTTATGTTCATCACACAAACATTTGCTCTGGATAATCAAACCCACGATCCACAGCATGGAGCCACAACCACCTAAGCTGTGAAGCCTGTCAATAGCCATTTTTAATTAAATGTAAGACACTATAATTAATTTGACTACAAAATTCAACTGGATTGTATTATTTTCAAGAAATAAGTATGGAAAGAGTAGCCGAGGAGACGGATATCCTCATCATAGGAGGTGGCCCTGCAGGAATGGCAGCTGCGATCCGAGCCCGGCAAATTGCAGAAGAAAAGGGAGCTGTGAGTATTTTATAAAAAGTGTAGAGCTAATTTCTTTTATAAATATAAAAATTTTGATTTCAAACATTTCAGTCATTATATCATATGCTATTTAATTTTTTATATGCTTATTATTGTGTAAATGCCTACTCAGTTTTTTTAATAATCTTTTAAGCAGATTAATGTATGTAGGTCAGTCAGTCACAAATAAAAAGTCAACAGAGCTAATATAATCATCATCTTCAACCTATATCAGTCCACTGCTGGACGTAGGTCTCTCCCAAGACGCACCACTGAGCCTGGTCTTCGGCTCTTCTCATCCAGTGTTTGCCAGCTAAAATATGCAGATTATTGCTTCATCTCATCTCATAGAGCTAACATACATATATAGCTAACTATAGTGCTCGCAAGCTAAACTGAACCTTAGGTGCACACTAATAAATCTCACTCAATTCCAGGAAGTCCGAGTAACCCTGCTTGAAAAGGCAGCTGAAGCCGGAGGTCACATCCTGTCCGGAGCTTGTGTGGACCCCATAGCCCTGAACGAGCTGATTCCCGATTGGAAAGAAAAGGGGGCTCCAATGAACACCCCTGTCACCAGTGACAAGTTTGGTTTATTGACAAAGGGAGGGAGAATTCCTCTGCCTGTATTTCCTGGTAAAAAAAATAATTATTTGTGACAACCTGGACTCCATTGACAGAGTTCAGAGTTAGCGAGGGATAGAGGATAGTGAAAGGAGAGTGGGTTAATTTGGCCCAGCAGTGGGACAGATTAGCCTGAATTGTAATATAAGCTATTCATAGTTTAGGACTAGAGTGATTTCACACACTCCACAAACTATGCAAAGTCTGAATATTTATTATATTTCAGGCCTCCCAAATTGGAACCATGGTAACTATGTGGTGAGACTTGGACACCTGGTGAAATGGATGTCGGAGCAAGCAGAAGCATTAGGAGCCGAGGTATATATGTTTTTTTTCTTAAAATACTATTGATTAGTGTACTACATGACTCTGCTAATCAGTTTTGCAGTTAACATTGTTTTCACTTTGTCTCTTGTTGGGGTATATTCTATGTATATATCAGCAATCTAGTGCCCATAGTACAAGCTTTGCATAGTTTGGAACTAGAAAGCGATGTGTGAAATGTCCATGAATATTTATTTATCATCATCATTCCCCTGCCCTTATCACGTTACGCGGGGTCGGCACAACATGTTTTTTTCTTCCACTCACTCCTATCATTCGTCAACTCTGAGTTTACTCCTCTACATTCATGTCCTCTTTCACACAATCCAGCCACTTCTCTTTCGGCCTTCCTCTACTTGCAAATCCAGCTACGCTCACATTCATAACTTTTTTTATAATATGATTTTCATCCCTCCTCATCACAATTCACATGAATATTTATTTATATTATATTTAAATTGTGTAGGTATGGCCGGGATGCGCAGGCGCCGATATAATATACCGGTCAGACGGCTCTCTGAAGGGCGTGGCGACGGGTGACGTTGGAATCGCTAAAGATGGCGCCCCTAAGGACATGTTTGAACGGGGCATGGAGTTTCATTCTAAAATCACTATTTTTGCTGAAGGTATGTGTCACCAATAAGTATTTATGTTAATTTTATAAGTACTTTAAAAAAAATATCAGCAGTCTAGTTCCCATACAAGCGTTAAATGCAATGCAAAATTGAAATTTCTAGTAAAAAAAGTAGTGCTCTTAATAATTCTGATGATTATCTGACAAGTATGTGGAAATCATGAATATGTGATAGTAAATACATATAATTTCCTACATGTTTGTCGAAATATCGGTTATCTAATAATTTAGAGTTAAGCTATAAGGAAATGACTTTATAATAAATTTCATAAAGTCTTAAATCACTTTAAAAAAATGTGTTTAAGATACGGCAATCTCCCTAAACAGAGGTTGATTCCAGACTTCTTTGCAGATACTTTTAAACATTGTTTTATATTTCTATAAATATTTATACTACTATCTTTATTTGCAGGTTGCCACGGACATCTAACTAAAATGGTATCAAACAAATACAACTTAAAAGAGCACAGTGAGCCGCAATCCTACGGCATTGGCTTAAAAGAACTTTGGGAAGTTAAACCAGAGGTAAGACAATAACCATTATAAACTATAATATTTTACTTTCACGTCTAATTTATTTATTTAGTATTATTTGTTGGATTGGACTGGGTCCTTTTTGTCTGTTCCCACAAAGTTGATACCAAACCATTGCAAAAAATAATATAAGTAACCATTTTTTTAAGTCAGTGTAATCACAGATTTTGTTATTTATAGATAAAATATGCATTTGGATAAATCACTCATTAGATTATTGGAGGGAGAAGGATTAAAGTAAAATCTCACATCTCACTAAGGGGGGAGGATGAAAATTCGCCAAAATAACCTCATCTAAATAATAGCGTGGTTATATGCTTTAAATAACTCATCATCTACCTATATCAGTCTACTGCTAGATGTAGGTCTCTCCCAAGACGCATCACTGAGCCCGGTCTTCGGCTCTTTTCATGCATTGTTTTGCCAGCTGACTTATATAATTTATATAAATATATTTTTTAAACCAACAGAATCACAAACCTGGCCTAGTGGAGCACACGATAGGCTGGCCTCTCGATAAGAATACGTACGGAGGTTCTTTTATCTACCATTTAGCGCAACCGGAAGGTGAATCGCCGCTAGTGGCCGCTGGGTTCGTGGTCGGACTTGACTATACCAACCCCTACCTCAGTCCATTCAGAGAGTTCCAGAGATTCAAGCTACATCCTTACGTCAAGCCTCTGTTTGAAGGTATGAATTACAAAATCAGTACAAAAAATTGATTGGCGCAGCCGGTGGGATTATAATTAATTGCCTTGCAATTTGTTTTAGTTGAAGCACAAATATTAATTGGATAAATAAATATTCATTAATAGTTTCACAACTCTATCTAACCACAAATTAAGCAAATTTTTAACTTGAATCACATTATGTAATAGCTGTATTTGTTTACGTTCGGGTACAGATATCAAATATCGAACTGACTGTGATACAGTTCAGTTGGTAGTAGCTCTGCCTTCCGTGCTATGGGTCGTGGGTTCGATCCCCACCCAGAGCAAATGTTTTTTCTGTGTCTGGGTGTGTATTCTATGTATGTATGTATGTATGTATGTGCAAAAAAATGTATATTAGTATTCTATCAGCATTCTAGTTCCCATACAGCTTTGCTTTTTTTGGGACTAGTGATGTGTAAAATATTCGTGACTATCCATTAACTTATGCAAGGAAATGTTAGTAAAACTTGTATTTAACCCCCAGGTGGTACCAGAATAGCGTATGGAGCCCGAGCATTAGTGGAAGGTGGCTGGCAATGTCTGCCGAAGCCCGTGTTCCCGGGGGGGCTTCTGGCCGGCGATACGGCCGGATTCCTCAACGTGCCACGGATTAAGGGCACGCATAATGCCATGAAAAGCGGTATGTAAATACGCATATGCTATGAAAAGTGGTATGTAAACTTCTTCTTATCCTGTCGATGCAAGATAAGTTTTGAGAGGTGTTTTGCAAGCTCTATGAAAAGCGGCATGTAAATACGCATATGCTATGAAAAGCGGTATGTAAATACGCATATGCTATGAAAAGCAGTATGTAAATACGCATATGCTATGAAAAGCGGTATGTAAATACGCATATGCTATGAAAAGCGGTATGTAAATACGCATATGCTATGAAAAGCGGTATGTAAATACGCATAGTTATGCTATAAAAAGCGGTATGTAAATACGCATATGCTATGAGAATCGGCATGTAAATCCGCATATGCTATGAAAAGTGCTATGATTATTTTCAAAAAAAAAATTAAGTTACTAACTATTACACAAAAACTATTACTATTACTCTAAATAAACTGAATACAAAAATCGAGTTAGGCTGTTTATAATCTAATAAAATTATTAATATTTTCCAGGCATGCTTGCAGCCGAGTCTGCAATGGAGCTCATTCTGTCAGGCGAAGCTACACACGACACGGGAATCGTACCCACACTTTATGAAGACAAACTGAAGGAATCTTATGTTTATAAGGAGTTAAAGGTACTTTACAAATCAGTGCTATTCGGATTCGGACCGTAATAGCGTAACCAAGAGACAGGATTGCCTTTATTGCTTGTTTATACTAGTCTCTGGTGTTAGATACTATGTAAGTATTCAATTAAAAAAAAATATATAAGTATTCTATCAGCATCCTAGTACCATCATACAAGCGTTGCTTAGTTTGATGAATAGAAACCGATGTGTGAATTGTCAGTAAATATTTTTTTTAAATGTATTTTTTTAGCAAGTACGTAACTGCCGTCCATCGTTCCACACCAAGCTGGGTTTGTACGGAGGCCTCGCGTACTCTGCCTTCAGCACCGCAGTACGGGGCAAAGAACCCTGGACCCTCAAACATGGTGGTAAGGCTCCCTTCTTTTTTACGTGACAACGTCTTATAATTCGATAGAGCCGACTGCAAGCATGAAAAAACATGACTCATGCGGCGTTACCTCGCTCTGAGGCGTTCCATGTAAGGCTTGAAGTGCAAGCGAGAGCGCGGAACGAGCGACAAAGAAGCACAATCGGCCTTTGCGTTCGTTGTCACGTTCAACTATCGTCAACCGACTTTACAGACAACCATTTTTTTTCCTTTTATATATAACCCGTCAATAACGGTCGGTTTCTGGAAACCCAAATCACGATTGATCCGAGTTTGACACATAGTAATTATTTGATTTTTTCGTTGATCATCGTTCGAGAAACCGGCCGTACAGGCAATTCTGACAGTGTCAAGCGTTTGAAACATGTTTTAGTCAAGTCAGTCAATCTTCAAGTTGTCTGTAGCTCTACCATGAGTTTTTACTATACTTTATTTACTATACTCGCTAGCGTATGTAGTTAAAAAAATGTATGAAGATTTGTACAGCGCCTCTAGCGGATATTGGGTACTAAAATTTGTAATACATACTAATATTGACGTAACTACTGTAGTAAAGTCAGGCGATTTTACTGTGACAACTCATGGTAGAGGTACTGTCATTGGTTTTAAAGGGTAAATAGTGGAGAAAATCTAATTGGGAACGAGTTTCATCAAATCCCGATACATTATACACTTTTATTGTAAACGGTTTATACATTGTGTTACAACCTCAAGTATTGTTGGTTAAATTCTACTGAAACCTAGAAAATAAGCTAAAGTTAGTTCAAGCTCTGTTATTTCTGTTAATGAATTATTTTACTATTTATTGTTGACATTTTCACTTTGTTTATTATTTTTTTTTGTAGGTATGTTATTGTTCTGCGTTGGCATATAATTGGAAATACAAGTATATAATACTAGTGTTTCTCAATAAAAAAACCCTTTTTTCAGGCGCAGACCATGCAAGACTGAAACCAGCTAAGGAATGTCAGCCGATTGAGTACCCCAAGCCTGATGGACAAATCACGTTCGATCTTCTCTCCTCCGTCGCATTGACTGGTAATTACTTTGACTTAACAAAATAATTGGTTCGATTCCCGCCTTGGGATAAATGTTTGTACGATCTGCAAATATTTATTCCGGGTGTTCTGGGTATTTTATAATGTATAATGAAAATATCTATCTATGTTATGTATTGTATTAAGTATGTCAGTCTTCTAGTTTCCATAACACAAGCTGTGCTTAGCTTGGGGCTAGATGATGTGTGGATTGTCCAGCATTATTTATTTGTTTAAAATCATGACACCATTTATTTTTCAGGAACAAATCATGAAGCTGATCAGCCTCCCCACTTAACATTGAAAGATGATACTGTTCCCGTTAAAAGAAATTTGGGAGAATTTGATGGACCAGAGGCGAGGTTTTGTCCTGCTGGTAAATATCTTACTAATATTATAAAGGCGAAAATTTGTATGTATGTATGTATCTATGTTTGTTACTTATTCTTTCACGTAAAAAGTACAGAATTGATTTTAATGAAACTTTACAATATTGTTGTTTAAACATTACAATTAATTAGACTATTAATTACTAGATATTAATTACATTAATTAGACAAGATAAGATAGATAGATAAGATAATTATTTATTTGTCCTCAAAAACACACAAACTTTATAGCAAAAATGAATATGTAGTAACAAAAATAAAAAAATTGCGAGAAAAATTTATAAAACAACGAAACATTTTTATTTTACATGACATTGTCTATGTTGTCTAATTTAGACAATAAGTATATCCTTGTCTTTATATAAATGTTTAATATTTTTTTCATTATTTAATTAATATAATTTTACAGGTGTATATGAATATGTTCCGATGGAGACTGGCGATGGACAAAGACTTCAGATAAACGCGCAAAACTGCATACATTGTAAGTTTTTATTTAGTACAATAATAATTAAATGTTATTTAGCACATTATATATCAGTAGTTACAACATTTTCTCAATCAACAACTTAATATAATTTTTGTTTATTACAACTAATTTTTGGTATTTCTGCTCTTATTTAGTTAGTTGTTTTAAAAATAAATCAAATTTTAATTAAAATAAGTAATTGGTTTAATGAAAATAATAATTGATGGAACAAGATATCCCGCAAATTATTTATACAAAAATTATTCTATTAAATTACATTTTTTGTCGTATCTTTATTTACTGCTACGCGGTCGTGACACTAGCGCCATCTATTTTTTAACATTTATTTTAAGAAATAAATAATTTTGTATTTGTAATAGTATCTAAGGTGTTATATAAGTTTTTGTCTTATCATAATTTTTTATTTATTTTCAGGTAAAACATGCGATATAAAGGACCCTTCTCAAAACATCAACTGGGTGGTACCAGAAGGTGGTGGCGGTCCAGCTTACAACGGAATGTAACTTACTACCTACCTCTATCTTCTTCTTCTTCTTCTTCCTGCCCTTATCCCACTAGAAGGGGGTTCTAGGTGGGGTCGACACAACATGTCTAACCTAACCTAACCTAACCTAACCTAACTGGAAGCTTACTTTTATCTCTGCCTGGTGAAACTAAGCCAATGAGTCCAACATGCCGCGACTCATTTTACGAAGCAAAATAGCGCGCAGCCGCCAGGTGGCGCCACTTGTGCCGGAAACTCATGGGTAAAAAGTATGAAAACTGGTAGGAAATCGACGAAAACTGAACTCCTTCTCTCGTTTCTTCCATTCTCCTCTATCATCCGTCATCTCAGTACGCCTGGGGGGTACGCCCTAACATTATCTCGCATTCCATTTATTCTTACTTACTACCTCTATATAAAGTCTAAATTCCTAAACCATTGAATTCGGGACCTAATAGATCCATAAAATCATCTCATAAGCACAACTAAAATACTGTTACGTTTTTTTTAATAATCTATAGAGCATTTGGCTTTAATCTCAGCTGATGGAAAGATTTTCTAAAAATTTGATCGTATTAAAACTATAGCCGAATGTAGTATTTAAACGTATAATGTACGTTTAAATACTATTTTAATTAATAAAATACTTGTTTAATTATTTAAATAAATTATGTATAGGCGACCAAGAAATTGGTTTACCACTTTAGATGACATCTCCCAGTAACATAATCATTAGCTAAGGATTTCAGATTGACAGATTCTGACATAGCAGTTATTAATCTGTCAAGTGAAAATAGCCCTTGATGTTTTGTACGTGCAAATGATATTCAGCCTTAGGTAAACCAATTTCTTGATCGCTTATAGGTACAAGTACAATCAAAATAAAATCACAAAACACAAAATTAAAGTTAAAAAAAAACTAGGTAAAGTAAATTCAATTAGAAACTATAATCAATTTTCTTTACCTAATTTAAACACGATAGATAAATATATAATCTCGATAAAAATCAAACTTTAATCTTATTTTCTGAGTTAAAACATGGATTTTGAAGTCAGCGCAAATTATTAACATAATAGAACATATGAATAGTTTTAGATGTGCTATTTTGTTAAAACACAAAATATCAACAAAAATCTAAAAATATCTACTATAAAATTCTTGATTCGTGATCACATTGTGTGCTATTTCGAACTTTATTCTAACAGTCGTTTGTAAAAATAACGCAACAAAGTGCTCATTTTCATGAAGTACATACTGATATATTTTTTAAATTAATCATGTTTTACAAAATTGTACATAAAAATGACTGCCTTGTAAATCCTATATATAAGATATTTTGTATAACAAGTAGAGAATGAATGTATAAGTATAAAAAGTAAAATATTATTGTGAATGTTATAAAATCATTAGAATAAGCGTTAATTTTATACAAAATATACAACATATTTTAATAACTGCGTTTGATTTCATATGGCAACCGGAATATTTTGAGTTCATTACAATATTTTAGTATAAAGTCCAAAATATCATGTCATTTTAGATTTGCAAATGAGACGAAGCTAACATTAAGCTCACGGCCAGTTTAATATTATTGCGTTTATTATCTAGCTTGTAATAAATAAATAAATGCCAAATTAATGCATAAGCGATTCTACAGAGTAAATAAATGTTGATAATCTACGCACAGAGTACCACCACCTATTTTATTTCCGTTAGCATTATAATATTCTGTGTCAGTCTGTGTCTTCTGGAAGAGTGGCAAATAAATGTGTTTGGCATCTATCAGCAATGCTAGTTCATATAAATAAACGAAATTATTACTGAAATCCTCTTAAAATTACTGAAATGTGGTTGAAATGTTGTCTGTCGTTCTAATTCTCATCTCGCTATGTCTAAAGGTAATTTGTATGTCGTTCCCACTAGTAGTTTAATCATAGGGTTCTCGACCGAGGAAGTACTACCACCGTACCCGAGTATATTTCTGCGGAAAAGCACTGATACACGCATTGCTGTTACTGGTTAAAGAAGTGTGGAGCCCGGTGTACATCACACAATTTAAATACCATTTTTTTAATGATTTATATATATAAGAATTAAAATTAAATCATACCATTTTCTCAAAAGGATAGTTTAGTACAATACTTCACAGATCACGCCCTCAGTGTATACCTATGTTCTATGATGTATGCAATGTTAGGTATAGGCCACATCTAGACCACCTATTTTGCTTGTCCGAGCCTACTATGCTTAGCTACCTATATTTAACCACTACCTTGACTTTTTCTTCTTTACTCCTACGTGAGGCAAAAGGAGGGTTATTTCAAATTCCCTTCCCACAACAAAACTTCGACTATTGAATCCAACAATCTACTTTACATAACACATGTTGACCATAGATAATATAAATAATGCTGGATAATCCATACACCATCAGCTAGTCCCAAGCTGAGCTTGTGTTATGGGTACTAAAAGACTGACATAAGTAGGTACTTAATACAATACATTACTTAAGTAGATATTTTTTATTATATGTAGGTACATTTAAAATACCCAGAACACCCATGTAGGTACTTAAACTAGAATACATAATACCTAAAATAAGTACCTACCTACATTATTGCGACGTTCGACGCAATATATCCTTGTAGCTCTTCTCAGCCGTAAGCATGTACATTTTATCCAACAAGAAATTCACTTACCTACCGAAAACAAGGTAGAATTTATGCACGTAATAAAGCCTTCCTATGCTAGCACCCTATTTTGGCCTGATAGGCTATTAACCATTTTTACGATGTAAATTTGTTTAGTCCTAACACTTAACCTTTTGGTTGGCTACGTTCGGTGTAATGTGACTACTCTTAAATCATCACTCACGTTTGTATAACTAAGAATTAAGATTAACCTATAAACTCAGAGCATGCTCTGATAAGAGAATTATAGTAACATTTGTTACTTTTAATTTGATGGAACTTTGTACGCGTTAGCGCTAATCACAGTGCACATACCTGCTATTGACCGTTTCCAATCACCATTTCATCTGTGTTTACAAATAAAATGATTTTATTTGAAACTCGGCAAGTAGTAGACAAATAATAATAACTTGGCTAACGAAGCCATGTACCAATTAGCCGTGTAATGTTGATGCGTTTTTGGTCTTGATATTTGTTTCGGTTTCTAGAGAAGTCACTCGGTAAACGGTCGGTTCAAGAGACGGATGCAGATGGCGGTCTACGACACGCATTGTTCGTAGGTTCCATAAACTGCAGCCCTGTCCACCGGTACCTTGAACCAGTGCCGCCTTAAGTCTATTCGGCGCCGGGGTGCGGGGCTCAGCCTGCGCCCTGGTTTTCTTTTACACTGCAGATAGTCCAGTCAAAATAGACTAAAATTATGACTCCAGTTTGCATTCATTCCCAACAAGCTGAATTTTTGTGCAGGCCTTGAATACGTCATTACAAATGATATGTCAAAAGTCCCCATCGATCCCGCTTGTGCGTTGTTTTTTATTCGAGTTCAAAGGTCATAAATTTGCGTTTTTTGCATATATCTCTGAAACAACGAGAGCTATCGAAAAGTGGTTCAGGCAAAGTTTGTAATCGTAAAATTGTCTACAAAAATATTTTAACACTTTTCTTCTACAAAGCATCGCTTTTGAGATATAGTGACTTTAGACCGCAGGAAAATCGTCGAAGATGCTGCGTTTTTTTTCATTTCAGCCGTTTTATCTGATTCATTGCTACATAACAAACTGTATTTCTTGCAACAAAAAGACGATTCATTACCTCGTACTCTAGTACGAGGCGGACTAACCCATCGAACCCATCACCCCTTTCAGTAAATTTCAAGAAATACTGTTTGTTCTGTGGCAATGAAGCAGATAAACGGCTGAAATGAAAAAAACGCATCATCTTCGACGATGTTCCTGCGGTCTAAAGTCACTATATCTCGAAAGCGATGCTTTGTAGAAGAAAAGTGTTGAGATATTTTTGTAGACAATTTTACGATTTACAAACTTTGCCTGAACCATTTTTCGATAGCTCTCGTTGTTTCAGAGATATACGCAAAAAACGCAAATTTATGACTTTTAACCTGGAATAAAAAACAACGCACAAGCGGGATCGATGGGGACTTTTGACATATCATTTGTAATGACGTATTCAAGGCCTGTACAAAAATCCAGCTTGTTGGGAATTAATGCAAGCTGGAATGTCTATTTTGACTGGACTAAGACGGCTATGTCAAAGGGCGCAATTACTCGCCTATGATGACAGACGCACAGGTGCCGCGCCGCGCGCCCATTTTAAATGAACTTACACTTTATTGACTTAGAGATCATTTTGCTTCAAGTGCGGGCAACCGGGCGGCAATGTGTCAAAGGTCAACACTCTTTTTGGTATGACAATTTTTATTTTTTTGCGCATACGTGTTTGTCGTAACCTGTATATAAAACTGTGCAATGGCGTTAAGTTCAATGAAATATCTAAATATTCATTAATTAGCGCTCGGCAGGCGCCCCCGGGCGCTCCGCGCCCGGGTGCACCGCACCCCTTGCACCCCCGGGTAAAGACGGCCCTGCCTTGAACTTAAGTAAACCTAAGTACATTGCAGTGCCCTTGCAGGATGCATGTACTCACTTGTACTTAGCTAGTAATAGACCTAAGCTAAAAAAAATGCAGGCAATAAATAAATAAATACAAATACTTTTCTCGGTTGTCGGTGGTATTCGAGTTTTTAAGTTTTTGACCCATACATAAATACATATTTCATCTGTAGGTAATGTACTTAGAATGAATAAAAATAACAGTTTAGAATAGAATACCTTATTTCAGTACTTTACTTAATGCTAGAACTTATAAAAAGATACAATTACTTAATGCTAAAATACTGAAAATGGTCATCACTCAGCTTGTGATCTAGAACCATTGGGCTCTACACCAGCGCTGGTTTTCAGTGATGCCAAGAGAGGATGAAGTTTGATAATAATAAAACTGCGTAAAATTTAAGTACGAAAAGTTTCAACATTTGATTTATCTTGCAACATATTGTGTGAGGAAGATGTCGTCAAAAAGTTGTATAATAGATTACAGCAAGATAGAACTCTCTTAAACAACATCCTAAATCAACTAGAAACTTAGCTTATTATCAACCCAAATGTTACACATTAATTAAGCAGAATACTTGTTCTACAAATACAAAGTTTACGAATATTATGTAGGTTATTATGAATATGTAATTTTGTAACTTGGAGTTCTCCAAATTCATCACATGTAATGGTGACATTTGTCATTCTACCGAAGCTAGATTAAGTAGATAAGTAGACTAACTTTCCTACTTAACTAGATTTATCGTATCAGCCGGAATAGCAAAGTTGAAAATGGGTCAAGAAAAAACAAAATGTCACTTATCATAATATTTAACAAAAAAATTTACATACTTACATGAAAAAAAATACCTACAAGTATATATATTTTTTTAATTAAGTACCTTTGTTTTTCTAATTTCGTACATATTTTCTGAAAGGGGTTAGGCATTATGGGGTGCAGACTTTGTTCATTGGCCTCATATTGTATGTACAGACAAATTGTAATAACTTGTAAAATTTAGAAACTAGATAGGTAAGGCAATAAAAAAGAAAAAAAAATATTCAATAGACGCATATTGACTTTGAGTCCCAGTACTTTGACCATTAAATGTTCCTATTTTTGTTATGTTACCAAAAACTGTAGCGATGTGATTAAAGTTGTCGTGCTTCACGACCACCGCAAATATAATTTTGATGTCATTTCCTCCGAGGTAATATTAGGGTAAGTGGCCTATTGTATTTAGGAGTTACTTACTCGTGAATCTTCGTGAGTTGAAAGATGTTACAGTAAAAAACCACCATTAGTAAATTAAGTTTTGAATTGGTATTTAACAAAAGTATGTTATTTTTTCCTTTTATCTACGGATGTAAACAAATGTCAAATATCAAATCAAATCAAATTGTTTATTTAAAACTCTTACGGCTGGTTTCTGGAAACCCAAATCACGATTGATCCGAGTTTGACACATAAGTAACATTAACTTAAAGTAATAAAAGAAAACTTAAAATTAAATTCGATTAAAATATAAAATAAAGAAAATAAAAACATTTAAGTAAGTATAGAGTTTTAAAATGGCCTCAACTCAGAATGCACGTTGTAAAACTTGCGCTGATCTTCCGTTGAGGCCGTCGAGGATTAATTAGAAAGTAAAAGTATAATAAATAAATGGACGGGATTACCATCAAAGACAATAAAATAAAATAAATGATACAAAGAAACACTAGATAATTAAATATAATCATCATTTTGAAATTATGTTTTATGCTTGCTAATGCTTGATACACTGTACACTAATTGAAATAATTCAATCAGTGTAGATACTGATATCAATCATTTTGAGAATTAGTTATTATATAACACGACGGCATGAAATGAGCTCTATCACACTTTTAAGTTAAAAAAATAAAACTTTTAAACACTTTTATCTTAAAAAATAGGAAATATTAATGATTTTCGCTAATTACAGCTGATAATAGAGTTGATATCAAAATTATTGCAATCTATTTATATTATTATTTTATAAGTAATAATATATATTTAATAAGATAGTAAAACATTTTTGAAATTCTGAAAACGTTATCTACTTATGATGCTGAGGGCTGAGAGAGCTTTCTCAGAAAGACATATTTTGTGGAAAGTTTTAGTAGAAAGTTTTCGTGAAGTAAATATTTTGCGGATAGTTCGTAGAGTCGAGTCTACGAAGCATACGTAAAAGTTCATATCTTCTTTCAAAAGCGTAATGAATTCATATTAAATATAAGTATTAATAGATTTTAATAATTATTGTATAGTGAACCGCTGTTATCAATAGGTATAATTATGTAGACAATAAATATAGATGACGTCACAGTCATCTAGGTATGTATATTTATCGTCTATTAGGTACCTATCTACGAAAACAATGGTGTAGCTTATACACGTTTAAAATTTATCTATCAAAGAAATATAATATGTACATATCTACAAAATAAACCAATCTATTAAACTAATAGTTTTATTCCGTTTTGTATAAATTCAAGTACCTACCTAATACCTACTCATAATTTTCATGATGTAAAATGTATTTGAAGATGTTCATTTGATAACTCGGCCCATTTTTTAACTAACCTATCCCTTGAATAATTCTCGATGGTCAAATTCTATGGAAAAAATAAATTCAGTTAAAAAGTTATCTAATTTGAGCTTTTTGTGGATAACACTCGCTTTTTAAAATACTTTGTAAAGTTTTTGCGTTACGCTGAATTTTCATAAACTCATTTAGACGAATACGGCTCTTCTGATTTCACAAAGACGCAGAATTGGAAAAGTTTTTGCAAATTGAATTCGACTTTGAAACAATTCTCGTCTTTGTTTGATGTTTGCTTCTAAGTACCGCTTTTAATATTTTTTTCATTTGGTAGGTATTATATAATATTGTATGTTACTGTTATTACCTACAAACTATTGCGTAGAGTTTTAGTTGGTATTTATATTTTATGTTATCGATATTTGTTCCAGTCGTTTATATTAATAGGTAACTCATTTACCTATAGACTAGAAAATGCGAGAAAAACTAGAGAAATGTGTGTCATTTTTACTACCAGTTGAACTGTAGTAGTACTAGTGACACGGAGTGAAATCATCAGACCTTGGATTCATTCAAGGTCCAGCCAGTCACCACCTTGCCTCATCGTTGACCCATCCAACAAAATAATTTGATCCTACGCAGTGCGCTGCTCAAGACTACTACTCAGCACACAACATGACCAGAACCTCCCTATCTGGTCTGGCAGCGTATCGTTCAGCCCTAACGCTGGACTGGCTAGCTGCTGAAGATAACCGGCAGAGGGAGCTGGCAACGGCCTTCGAGACGGAGGCTACTCCTCCGTTGAGAATTGTGGCCTCTGATTGCATAACGTATCCTAAACCTGCTTCGGGGAAGGTGGCTCGGCTTATGTTGGAACTTCTGAAGTTGGTTTTCTAATCACATTCAATCAACTTATACTTTTTACTTTTTATCCTAAAGTCTACATAATAGAATTATGCAACGTTATGAGCGGTAGTTGGCGATAACATATTACTTAGCCATTCTATATCCAACTGAAACCTAATAGTAGGTAGGTCTACCACCAGGGTACTCTACTAGCTAAACTTTCCAGAAACCTAGAAGGAGACGATGGCTTCCTCATTCCTGAGCTTGTCCAAGCTTTGATGCGTTCCAAACTCCTCGTAGAGACCTCCATGCTGGATGCAGAACCTGATTTAGAAGCTCTCGTGAGAACCCCTGATGTGATGAAGGGGGAACCTCATACGACCTTCCCCAGGATCCTGGCTATGGTGTGGATGGTGGCTACAGATCCTACGGCGACGAAGAGGCATGGGTGGTGTCCTATCACCAAGGTATCTAATGTGAAACCTAAATATTCAAACTTGATTGATCTCCTAAGTTATATTTATTATCAAAACAGGACCATATCTAGCATTCAAACATGAGTAGTTCTTTAACAGGGCGACCACCTAGTTGTCACCATAAATACTTGATGTCATGAGCTTTACTTCTATTTTTTTTTTCTTAACGTATAAATAAAGTAAAAAAGTTCTTTATTCAATAAAATAGTCTTCAATAAATAAAATAATTCTAAAATATTCAGTCTCTCTGTTGGGCAAATTTTACCCAATGTTCCAGGTTTCCTTACCAATAGGTGCAGTAAATTAATGAAAAGTGTGATGTTAAGAACCCACTATTTCAATATATCCAGGTGAACAAATACCTAACAATCACGCGACCGGTTCTGATCGCCAAACAGCTGCGAGCGCTGGACCCTGTGATAGCTCGCGCGAGGTTCGTCATGGAGGAGTTTATCCAGCATGTCACGCCTATCAACGTGTATGATCGGAGAGACCCTGGGAAGAAGGTACTTTACTTCTGCTTTTGGTGTAGGTATATCACCTGTATATCAGCATAATATTGTGTATATCAGAAGTAGCATCATAAGTGTATTAGTTTCATTGTATTACATATATTATGATGTTAGTATTCGTTTTATCATTTATTTGTATTAATTTCATTCAGTTTCATTCAGTCATCATTTAATGTATTAGTTTTCCTTTTTTTTCAATTAGTTAGAATAAAAGGATGATTAAATTGATCAATTCTAAGCGTATTACGTTTGCGTATTACATCTAGAATATATCTAGGGCCATCATATACGCAGTAAGTACGCAGTTTAATACAGTAATTTTACTTTTTTCTATGGACAGAGTAAATAAGATTAAATTTATGTTTTTTTCTGTGCTATCTTCAAATGTCGTTCAGCCTTGGTAGTTATAGAAAAAAAACTTATGAAAAATAACCCTAATCAGTAACTAGTCGCATCTGGTATCTTGTGATAATTTTAGCTTTTTTTTCTTAAAGGTACGGTCTTCAGAAGTAGCTCGGACAAGCAGTAAGCGCAACAGTATCCCGACACGATCCCCACCTGTAAGTGAATACTGATAGAATACTGATACATTCAAATGTGAATTTCTTAATAACGAAGTTCTTTGTTTCGAAATCAAATAATAATCAGCCACAGAACTGAACTTATTGCTTCTGTCTGAGAGAACGTAAATTTTTCGAGACGAGAGTAAAACGAAAGTTTCCTGCTGAGATATACACGGACATTTCACACACGCTCTAGTCCCAAAATAAGCAGAGCTTGTGCTATGTGCAGAGGTTCCTGATTCAACATTTTTATTTTTAATTACTAATCAATTACTCTCAGACGGTGATCCTCAGACAAAAACATCAGTCTTCATCACGCAAACGTTTGTTCTCGGTGGGGATCGAACCCACGACCCACAACATGGAAGGCAGAGCTACTACCAACTACGCTGCGACGCCGGTCATATTAGATTTACACTGAGCTGCCTATGCCGTTTTTCTAGACATGTTTTTTAGCGTGCTACAGACTCCCTCTTATTTTCTGTTCAGGCAACCTTGGCTATGATCTTGGAGTCTTCAGCGACAGAACTGATGGAGACTGATCTGATCGGAACCGGTGAAGTAAAAATGAGGAGTAGATCTGGAGCTATTGAAACCTGGAATTGTATTATATTTGTTGTTTTTGTACTGTGTTTTTGACAAGTAAAAATGTTTAACCTATGTGTTGTTTGAATAAAATAAAAAAACTGTTATTCCTTTTCTTGGTTTAAATAAAAAAAAAGGTAGCACTCTTTTTAATTATAAGTATAAAAGTACTATCATTTATGAGGTAGAATACAATGTTTATGTTTTTATTATTTTTCGCCCTGTGCCGCCTAAACAGAGCAGCACACTCAGGCACGGTAGAAAGAGTGGGAGATACTAGTTCCTCTCCCTTTCCCTCGATCTTACGCTTTTTATCAACGTCACGTGACCCTGACGCAAGTTTGAAAGTTTTTACCCACCCAGCGCCGCTAAAGAAGTTTTCACTTCAAAAATATAGGATTAGGGGCGTTGGCTCCCCTGTTCTAGAGGGTGTCGAAACACTTTGCGTCGTAAGCTCCTACTCGAAAAAATATAGGAAAAACTATTATAGGCTAATTTAATAGTCACTTCTTATAACTCTAGTCTACTGTTTCTAATTTATCTATCATGTTTTGACCGAACGTTTATCAAGTGTACTTTTTGTGAGCTTTTCAAAACCAAGTCATAGACAATTATTTCATAAACTTTCTAAGCCTACTTTCTTATTTGAGATCTATGTTATACTTTCTGTCATACATGTGTATTTTTCTCTAGTCTGTGGTTTATATTTTTTTTTGTAACCGCGAACTTCAAAATTTCATGTTCAATTAATTATTGTTAGAGTCCGTGTGTATAAAGATGTTGTAAAAGTGATAATGTAGGTAAAGTTTCTTTCAAATTATAATGAGTAAGAAAAGCAGAACATGGAGGCAATATATAGTCTTATGCTGTTTTGGTTATGTATACTGGTAAGTGAGGATGAGCCAAGAAATCCATAATTTGTTTGTTTCTTAACCAAGTAAGGCCGATTTAGACAAAATTTTGAATATAGGATAGACGGAGTAATTAATTCCTTTATGTTGGTCACAATAGAGCTTTTATGTATATTACTTACTATCTTATGTAATTTAGATACTTAGATAGATAGATAAAAACATTTATTTGAGATACAGTAACACACACAAATTACAATAAAATAGAAGTAAGGAGAGAGAATGGTACTTAAACCTAAATATATAAAATAAACTTATAAAATAAAACAGTATCTATAAAATAGGTAATTTATGTAAAAAATATGTTTTATAAATAAAATGTGACTCAATGATTACCTACCTTGCTGGGGCATTATCCTACTAATATAAAGGCAAAAGTTTGTATCTATGGATGTTAAAACTTCTGAATGGATTTTAATACCTGCACTGCACGTATCCCTCGTCGTCCGAGTCGGGTATGTAGTGCCCGCGGTGTAGTTACCTGCACGTGTCCCTCGTCGTCCGAGTCGGGTATGTGGTGCCCGCGGTGTAGTTACCTGCACGTGTCCCTCGTCGTCCGAGTCGGGTATGTGGTGCCCGCGGTGTAGCTACCTGCACGCATACGTCGTCGTCCAAGTCGGGTATGTCATGCCCGCGGTGTAGCTACCTGCACATATACCTCGTCGTCCGAGTCGGGTATGTGGTGCCCGCGGTTTAGTTACCTGCACTGCACGTGTCCGTCGTCGTCCGAGTCGGGTATGTGGTGCCCGAGTTGTAGTTACCTGCACTGCACGTATCCGTCGTCGTCCGAGTCGGGTATATGGTGCCCGCGGTGTAGTTATCTGCACGTGTCCTTCGTCGTTCGAGCCGGGTATGTGGTGCCCGCGGTGTAGTTACCTGCACTGCACGTATACCTCGTCGTCCAAGTCGGGTATATGGTGCCCGCAGTGTACAGTAGTTACCTGCACCTATCCCTGGTCGTCCGAGTCGGGTATGTAATGCCCGCGGCGTAGCTACCTGCACGTATCTCTGGTCGTCCGAGTCGGGTATGTGGTGCCCGCGGTGTAGTTACCTGCACGTATACCTCTTCATCCAAGTCGGGTATCTAATGCCCGCGGTGTAGTTACCTGCACGTATACCTCGTCGTCCGAGTCGGGTATGTGGTGCCCGCGGTGTAGTTACCTGCTCTGCACGTATACCTCGTCGTCCAAGTGGGGTATGTGCCCGCGGTTTTGTTACCTGTATAGTCCTTTATATTGTATAAGATTTATCATTTGCTCTATAATACGTTAATAT
Organism: Ecliptopera silaceata; assembly: GCA_932527185.1. Lineage (NCBI taxonomy): Eukaryota > Metazoa > Arthropoda > Insecta > Lepidoptera > Geometridae > Ecliptopera > Ecliptopera silaceata. Next base: position 6,809,900 of record OW052211.1, read on the forward strand.
ATTATAATACGTTTTTCTATAAGTAATCTGTTGCTATATAATACGAGTAGATGCCTATATTTAATATGTGTATAAAAATAATTGGATTCAATAGTTGTTTTTATAAATTTCTTTATTCCTGTTCATTTTAGTGCCCTTCAATATGCTCTGAACTAGAAATGGATCCGGATTTATCTGAAGACCGCTGGATGTATAGAAATGCAAAGCGGCCTTATGAAGAGGATATATGTACTAATGTACATCCTTCGCCGAGAGATATCGTTAGACGATTCTATGCTATACTACCTTAGTAGGTACCAACAATTAAGTATGTATTTGAGATAAAAAGAATTAGTACTATGTGTAAAAAACCCTTGCATTTCATCAAGTAAAGTCAAAAATTACTGAATTCAATAAAATCACTTTATTTAGAATCATCTTACATACTAGGTGATTCTAGGTGCCAGTTCCACGCGATCAGACCCTAGAAGAACAGAGAAACTACGGCCTAACTATTGACCTGTACCCCAAGTTCGAGTTTGTGAACACACGGATCGCAGAGACGCGATCGCCGAGCGCCACCGATTTCGTATGGAGATCCAAGCTTCTCAAGTAATCAGCTAGGGGCACTGCTTGGATCTCCATACAAAATCGGTGGCGCTCGGCGATCGCGTCTCTGCGATCCGTGTGTGCACAAACTCGTGCTTGGGGTACCTACTGCCTTACCACTGCTGGGAAAAACCCTCCCCTCTTTATTCCAATTCTTTGAAGTGCCGCCGCTTCCCACGTAGTACCTACTAATTTATCACGCGACCAGAGCCTAACTGTTAACCTGCTGTCCCACTGCTGGGCAAAGGTGTCCCCCGTTTTTTTTTAATTTTTCGTTCAGTTGCCGCTTCCTAGTAGGTACTAAAATTCATAATGTTATTTTCAAGTTTGGACAGAGACCACGCAAACACAGCATTCTTACACAAGTTCCGTGCTACCGTGTATGGCATGTCTGAAGACGAGGACCTGTTGGACCGCGAGGGGGCTTTCTACGCAGCCATCCTCACTCCCCTGGCCTTCCTGCAGCAGCATAGGGATATGTGGTGCCTTCTTGAACGGGTATGTTCACTTGCGTATTCAAGTCTCTTAAGTAAGTACTAGATATCAAGAGATATATAAATAATTATCTCTCTCGATATAAGAAGCGTCAGTGCCTGAACATAAAGGCGTCTCTCAATTATGTTTAAAAAAAAATATTCACGGTCATTTCACACATCACATTCTAGTCTAACTAAGCAAAGCTTGTACTATTTATATGTCCATGTGTTTCAATAGCTTATTCAAGTCTCTTAAATAAGTTCTAGATACCAAGAGATATACAATTAATATTTCTCTCTCTTGATATAAGAAGCGTCAGTTTCTAGACATAAAGCGTCTTTAAATTATGTTTAAAAAAATATTCACAGACATTTCACACATCACATTCTAGTCCCAAACTAAACAAAGCTTGTACTATTTAAATCAATATTTACACAATATTTTTTCAATAGTTCCACAGAGCACTGCGTTTGTACCAGATATCACATCCGACGGAAAAGCGCGCTGCATTGAAATTACTTCAAAACTTCAGGGCCGTCAACCAAAAGGTAACTCTAAGTTTTTGCGGAACTTGCTTGTTCTATAAGTATATACCGATACAAGTATATACAGATACTTACTTTACGAATTTCCATATTATAGGTAGGTACATTGAAACTGCTTCAAAACTTCAGGGCCGTATTACTTATATACTTTTGTAAATATATACTTAGAATACATAATAACACCCAAACACAGAACAAATACTTATGTTAATCACACAATCATTTGCTCTGGGTGGGAATCGAACCCACAACCCACAGCATAGAAGTCAGATCTACCAACTGTAGCTCTACCATGAGTTTTTACTATACTATACATATATACTATACTCGCTAACGTCTGTAGTTAAAAAAATGTTTGAAGATTTGTACAGCGCCTCTAGCGGATAGTTGGGTACTAAAATTCGTAATACTAATATTTACGTAACTACTGTAGTAAAGTCAGGCGATTTTACTGTGACAACTCATGGTAGAGGTAGGTACTGTATCTGTCACAAATTAAAAATTTTGCCGCCGTCCGGTTGGTCGACCCAAGTATCGCTGGATAGTCAGAGTTGGAAGCTGATTCTCAGTAGCTCCAACCCTATAACTGGCGGGAATCCTCGATAGATAAAAGTGACGTGATCTCGTGTCGAAGGCCCAGACTCACCTTGGGTCACTGCGCCAAAGGAGTAAGTTGACTTTGAAAGGTGATGTCTGGATTCCAGATTCGTTCCTTCATCAGTGATCTGCCGAAGCCAACAGCACCGCCACGCAGCATGGTTCTCCAAGAAGAACCAGATGAAGAGATCCATGATAAAAAGGATGTTAGGTATTTGAAGGAACTTATTAAAAATCTTGGCTGATTTATCGAATCTTTTAATGAACAGATTTTTTTAACACTTGTTATAACTGGGATTCAAACTTGCGACCTTCTATTTGATATGTTACAAATTAACTTCTAGGGTAGATAGTAAAGATGGGTAGTAACTAAAGATATATATAATTGTATACTAGCGGCCCGTCCCGGTTTCGCACGGGTGGACCCCAAATCTTTTCTAGCAATAAATGTAGCTTCCTGATATAGAAAGAATCTTTGAAATCGTTTTTGAGTATATTGATTACAAACATACACTAGATACGCTTGCCTAGCGCTTGGCAAGCGTAGTGTAGGACGCCCTCTTGCGAGATGGAGCGACGATCTGCGGAGTGTAGCTGGCAAACACAACATGAGAAGAGCCGAAGACCGGGCTCAGTGGCGCGGCTTAGGAAAGACCTATGTCCAGCAGTGGACTGCTATAGGTTGATGATGATGATAAATGAAACATACACACACAAAAATACGAATATTTCCTGTTTATAATTAATTATAGACTAGTGTAAATAACACGAGTATGTATTATTGAAACAGTGACGTACATGAGATACATTGCCGAATCCAGATACTCCGTAACGAAAATAACCTAACACTGCGCATGCTCCAGCAAAAATGCTATGCAATAGCTTTACCGCGGCAGTCCCCGAGTGCCACAAGTCTTTTTTTAATTTATTTTACATTCTATGATATGGTGAGTCAGGAGTCTGGAAAAAAACTGTGATACCAAGTACAGTGACAGCCGCTACCGTGATGACCATCATTAAGTATATCAGCTCCATATCATTACAAGGATTATTGTAATTTGGACTTGGAAACATGCAGTCTCCCCATTTGTACTTAGGCAAGGAAGTTAAGTTAGTGTTCAATATACTAACTTCACCTTTGTCGTGTCTGTATTTAACTAAACTTGAATAGAAATTGGCTTTAGCCAACATTACCTGAATGATGATAGGTTTGTCACTGAGATTCTTTATTTCTTTTCGAATGTCGTTGGCAAATTGTCTGAAAAAAAAAATATCAACATAAATAATTATTTATACGTTTAAGTATTCTATCAGCAATCTAGTTCCCACAGAAGCTTTGCTTAGTTTGGGACTAGAGTGTGATGCTTGAAATATCCGTGAATATTCTTTATTATTTAATTTATTTAAGTAATGACATAACTTTCGAAATGCTAGGTATATTATTATAACAAATAGGTAATTTTACTTACGTGGGATTTCGAAAATCATAACTATTTTTCGTATCGAGATATTTCTGCTCTATTACAGCATTGATAAGGTTTAAATACTTTTCCCTAAGAAATGTTTGTTTTTGATACATATACAGTAAAACACCCAGATGCTAGAAAAAGAAAATTGATATAAATAAATATCCAAAATAAAAGTGTATGAAAAATATTGGCAAGGACTTATGTATCAAATCTTACTAATATTATGCATGAAAAGTTTAGTTTTTTAGACTTTTGTTATTCAATCACGTTACACATATTAAGTAAGTACTAAGTTTTAAAAGTCATATAACTTTAATTGAAGAAAAAATCTGTAAATATGACATATTTCGTTTCATACGGATTTAAATAGCGGTTAGAAAAATATTGAACCTCCTTGGAGGATCAGTTTACTGACAATTTGTGAGTGAATGAATGAATGATATCACATAATAGCGGGCTTTATCATGGCTTGCAAAACGTTGCCCAACCCATATTTAATAAAAAAACTCTGGTCTATTTTTTCTAGGTTAGAGTTTAGACTAGCTTTCATAATAAAGCTGTGCAAATCCAAGTAAAACTTGATCTTAGAATATTTTACCCTTGCGGCCGCCATTGCATCTTTGTGCGACAAAGTGCGAGCTATCCATAGCACATTGTTGTTGTTCATTCCGTACTCATTCGCCTGTCTGGCCAGCAGTGGGACGTTTTCTGGCTCTAGGTTCGCTATTATTATAGTTACTTCATCTTGCTTGAAGGATTCAAGTGCCTGAAACGAAAATACAAAATATTTTAAATCAAATTGAAAGTACGGTCGATATGTAATGACTTATTTTGTATTCAAAGCCCTTTTTCTGAATGGGATGTGATTTATGACTATCTACATATTTTAACATCCTAATTACAGACAAGATCTAAGAATTTCGGAATTGTGATCTTGAAAAAGCGGCGTCGAATATATAAATCGTCGAATATCGATTCCCACTAATGGTGACCACGAATGGTAATGGTAATAATCTACTGACCTTTGAAAAATCATATTGCTGATTGGTTTCTAAAACTGTTGTCACTTGGTACGCCAATCCTTCATTGGTGAATTTATCTTTAAGAAGTTCCTCAAAATCATCGCTCTCCACAGAACCGTCTGACAGAACTGCCACTCGCATCCAGCTCATTTTTCTTATAAGCTGTATCAAAGAATCTGCTAGAAGTTTCCAGGACTTCACTCTGGTCATTGAGTTGGGATATGATGCTGTTTCACTATGAATAGAGAACGATTCTTCGTAGAATATTACCGGTTTGTTGGTTTCTTCGATCCAGTTTGGGTTCGGAGCGAGTACAGCTATTATATTTTTTTGATCGGCTTTGTTGTATGATTTATGCATGTTGTCACATTCGTCAGTGATGTATTTAAACGTTTTCACAGCATCATTAAAAGTTCTGTTGTATTTGTTAATTTCTTTTATTCGAGTTCTTGGACAGATAAATATTATATGGTCTTCTTGTTGATTATTGTTAGTTTGCGATCTTGAGTTTTGGAAATTATAGACTAAATCATATAAGAATGGTATTGTTCGAATTTCCTTGGATACCAGTTTTACATCTTTTTGTAGCACAGTTTTTACATACTCACAAGTATCATTATGATTTTGAAAGTTTAACTTGCATACTTTATTTTTGTATTTAGCTTCTGTCGATATGTCCCCGGCATACAAATATCCATTTGATTCTACTTCATTATAATTATTTTGATAAAAATCAGTTACACGTAGATTGATGACATATCTGAAATGTAATTTCAAAATTATATACTTACTGTACATGCGTGTAAAGGACAATGCCCAATGGGCTATGGGAATCTGTACCAACTTGCATCAATTTGAATTTACTCTCAAAGCCCTAATTTTTATTTACCTTTTCGCTACCAACAATATTTTTTTCAATGTTTAACCGGATTTCAAAATATTTAAAAATGTATTTTATTTTATATCATATTTGCCTTCTCAGCTAAAGCTTACTTGACAAACAAGATTTTTATGCTCAATGTCCACTCACGAAAATAGGTGACAGCTGGGATCGGAACAAAATAGTTGACGTGCGGAAGGCTTAGTCCGAACTTGCATTTTAAAACTCCCTACTCTCGAGTCGACAGTCGTCTCTCGGATGTCCTTGTATTTTTGTATGGATATCCGAAAGACGAAACGAACTAAAAGAAATGATAGAATCACTTAGTCGACAGAGCAAACTGGTAGGTTTAGAATTAAACGAAGAAAAAACGAAAATAATGACAAATAAAATAAAAACACCTATTACAATTAGCTCGCTGACTCTAGAGTACGTTGAAGACTATGTCTATCTAGGACATATTATATCATTTAAAAACTGCACAGAAAAGGAAATTAATAGAAGAGTAAAAAGTTCATGGAGCAAATACTGGGCCATGAAGGAAATTTTCAAAGGAAATCTACCAATCCCACTAAAAACAAAAGCAATGAATATCTGTCTTACACCTTGTCTTACCTACGCTTGTCAAACTTGGCCTTTGACGAAGAAGCACCTGGAAAAATTACGAGTGTGCCAAAGAACTATGGAGAGAGGATGCGTAGGCGTAAAGCTTTCAGACCGTATTAAAAGCACCACTATTCGAAAAAAAACGAAAGCAAAAGACATAGTTCGTCGTATCTTAGGCCTGAAATGGAAATGGGCGGGACATCTACAAAGATTAGACCCAAGCCGATGGGCCCAAGCGGTCACCAACTGGTACTTTCGGGAAGAAAAGCGCAAGCAAGGGCGTCCGCATCAGAGATGGAGCGACGATATCGTGAAGATAGCGGGAAAATTGTGGCCACGAAAAGCAAAAGACAGACAAAAGTGGAAACAAATGGAGGAGGCTTTCACCGCCCTAGGCGGTCCTTACATGGATTAACAACCTGAAATTTAGAAATTATAAATATAGGTTACTAAATTTAAATAGGTATTAACTTTCTTTTTTATTTTTATTTTATATGTTTTTAGTACTTAAGTATGTAAGGAAATAAAAGCTATTTTTATTTTATTTTATTTTTATTTTATTTTTTTATTATCCGAAAGACGACTCTCGACTCGAGAGTCGGGAGTTTTAAAATGCAAGCTCGGACTAAGCACTCGGAAGTAGGAAATTGATAATCATGTTATGTATAATTAATTTTAATTTTCTAAACCCGGTTAAATAAGAGGGTTAAAAATTAACAAAGTACACGTATAAATAAAATATTAATTTTGATGATAATTAGCTTGTGACGCAATCTGGTACAAGGTTTGGGCAATGTTCTTTAATGATTAGATGGCCTTAGAATGTACTGAGGGTTTGTTAGTAGTTTGTTAAAATCCGTGCCAATGATGGCTTTGAGTGAATACAACTTAGCTAGGAATTTAAATATCCATAAGTAAGTAATTAAGTTCTTGATGACAGGCGTCACATCACAGCTCAGTTGCTAGTAGTTCTACCTTCCATGCTGTGGGTCGTGGGTTTGATTCCCACCCAGAGCAAATGTTTGTGTGATGAACATAAATATTAAAATTTGTTCTGTGTATGGGTGTTACTATGTATTATATTTATATATCTACTTACAAAAAAAAGTATGTACTCGTACAAGCTTTGCTTAGCTTAGTTTAGGACTAGAGTGTGATATGTGAAATGCCCATGAATGTTTATATTATATTATTAATTACTTATTTAATATTTACCTTAAATTATTTGTGTTCTGCATAGTATTCAAAAGTTTTGAAGAACAGTTATATAAATCCAGTGGTTTAGGATACAATTTTTTTGGATCATGTTGAAGATAAAAATTCAATTTTTGTATAAATAAATGATTTCTTGAGCTTTTTGCATGTAGGATATATAAATGATTGTTATCTGAAAAATATGCATAAGTATAAGTTTATTTATAAATTGACAAGCGTCACAGCTCAATTGGTAGTAGCTCTGCCTTCCATGCTGTGGGTCGTGGGTTCGATCCCCACCCAAAGCAAATGCTTGTGTGGTGAACATAAATACATATTTGATCTGAGTCTATGTGTTACTAATGTACTAGGTGTTACTAAATGTAATAGGTATTCTATCAATTGCAATCTACTTAGTTCCTATAGTATAGGCGACAAGGAAAGTGGTTTACCATTTTTGATGACATCTCCCAGTAACATAATTATTCGCTAAGGATTACAGATTGACAGATTCTGACGTAGCAGTTATTAATCTGTCAAGCGAAAATAGCCCTTGATGTTTTGTACGTGCAAATGATATTCAGCCTTAGAGTGGTAAACCAATTTCATTGTCGCATAAACAAGCTTTGGTTAGTTTGAAACTAGAGTGTGGTGTGATGTGTGAAATGTCAATGAATTAATATTTATTTGGCTGTTAAATATCTCTATTAGCGAGTTACACTGCGCAGTAATACTTATCTACTTTTTTATTTTATTTTTTATAAATTTTACTGAGATTTAGAGATAACATATAGTAGTAATAGAAAAATATACATAATGCAACATTAACGGCCGGTTTCTAGAACGATGATCAACGAAAAAATCAAATAATTACTATGTGTCAAACTCGGGTCAATCGTGATTTGGGTTTCCAGAAACCGGCCGTAACAATTGCCAAAGTTGCAACTATACAACTTTGACAAACATACCTGGTCTAGGTACAAAACATCCTTCACAAAAACTAAATAGCGCCCATACTAATAAAAAAAACACAACAAGATACATTATTTTTCAAAAAAGACTTGCACGTTAGCAAGTTTATTTAGAACTGGCAAAAACAGGATAATTATTATCAAATTCAATTTCCTTATTAAGTTGCAAGTTACACTAATTACATGACGGTATTAAAATATTACTGATATTATCGAAATATTGTTATTGTTACTGTGTATTCTATGTATGTATTTATAAAAAAACATACATTATAAGTATGCTATCAGGAATCTAGTTTCTTCAGTACAAGTTTTGTTTAGTTTGGGACTAGAGCGCGTTGTGTGAAATGTCCATAAATATTTATTTATTTATATCAACCCTGGGCAAATATTAGCTTTTAGCTGCTGTTTGAGTGGAGTCGATAAAACACACATCATCATCGACCTATATCAGTCCACTGCTGGACGTAGGTCTCTCCCAAGACGCGCCACTGAGCCCGGTCTTCGGCTCTTCACATCCCGTTTTTGCCAGCTACACTCCGCAGATCGTCGCTCCATCTCGCCGGAGGGCGTCCTACACTACGTTTACCTAAACGCGGTCTCAACTCCAGTATCCGTTTGCTCCAACGATTATTGATCCAAAAAAATAATAATCTATACTTATAATAAAACTGTAGAGAGGTCAATTCTGTACATTAAATATATTAAAAAAAAAACTATCAGGGGGTGATTAGTGATCGATACTGATGCCAAAAATGCAATCAGTAAAATTTTTGTCTGTCTGTCTGTCTGTCTGTCTGTCTGTATGTATGTTCCTTATAGAAACAAAAACCACTCGACGGATTTTAACGAAACTTGGTACAATTATTCTTCATACTCCTGAGCAACATATAGGATATTTTTCATCACGCTACAATCAATAGGAGCAGAGTAGTGAAGGGAAATGTTGGGAAAACGGGAGAAGTTACTGTTAGGAATATATACTCCTTTAATATCTATCACCAACCTTAGATGTTACCATAGCAACCAAACGTGATTGTCATCAATGTCACTATCTTCACTCTTGACTAAATATATTCTTTACAGTATACGTTAATAATATTCGTTTATTAATTGTTACTGGTTTTATTCGATCCTACAGTACTTATAATCTACTTTAATATGGTAGCAGAGCGTGGTTAAGGTACCCTGATGGTTCTATTTTACTGCATCAGAAATCGTACATCGCTCGCATATTGCAAAGGTTTGGCATGGAGAAATGTAAGCCAGTGCCAACACCAATTTTAAAAGCAAATAATGCTCAAGATGTTAATGAAGTTTCAATGAACTTCCCGTACCGTGAAGCTGTTGGATCACTAGCTTATTTGATGACAAGCACGAGGCCTGACATAGCCTTTGCTGTCAGTGTTGTATCTCGAAATTTAGATAAACCTACAAGGAAGAACATTATCAATATCAAGAGGATAATGCGTTACTTGAAATGGACTATAGAAGAAGGCATCGTATACAAGCCAGGAAATAGTCATAATTTAGAATGTTACAGTGACGCTGACCACGGAGGTGATCATGAAACTGGAAGGTCTACCTCAGGCATTCTTTGCATGTATGCTGGAGGTCTAATATCCTGGAAAAGTAAACGCCAGAGCACAGTAGCGATTTCATCCACCGAGGCAGAAATAGTGGCAGCAAGTGAAACTGCTAGAGAAATTATTTGGCTTCGAAAGATCATGAAAGATATCATTGGTGAATGTCCAGCATCCCTATGTGTTGATAACGAATCAGCAATTAACATGGCTATGAATCCGCCAGAATTCCACCAAAAGACCAAACACATAAGGATACGATCATTCTTTATACGAGAATGTGTTCAAGATGGAAGCATTACCTTATTACTGAGTCTTTGATTTCTGTCTATTTTCAATTTTATAACTATCACGAATAATTAATATTAATGGGGGCTTATACATAAACGTGATTTTTATTTATTCGATATTGATATGAGCAACGGGAGATAGATACGGTACGGAACTCTTCGTGCGCACTTGCCCGGTTTTATTAATAAGTAGGTATAGATACTAAGTTTTCCGTCATAAACTGCTCTTTACCATCAATTTCCTTCATAAGAAGATAGTAATGGGTTATAGCAAAATCTCTTAAAACGACACGCGGACGAAGTCGCGGCGGGAACAGCTAGTAAATAATAAAACAGAAAGCTGTCAAAATGGTTGTATTGGCCGTAGATAAATTTCGCTCAAAACCTTCAAAAATCAGTCAGTTATTATGAACTAATATGCACACTCTTCAAAGTTATACATATATATATATATATCCCATCTTACGTTGTACATAATATAAAGAAAACTGAGCTTGCGAAAATTTACTAGAAACCTAATTAAACTTTGTTAAAACTCCTGACCAACCTTTCAAGTTTTATTATTACTTAGTAAGTTACTTAGTAAGTGGGATAAGGGCAGGAAGAAGAAGAAGAAGTAAGTTAGTAAGATTAGTTGTAGTCTGAGAATAACGATAGATATTTTGCTGGATAGTTAATCCTAAGTTTTAATGCTATCAAAGTCAAAGTCAAAAGTCAAAAATTACTTTATTCAGTAAAATAACAAGGATCATTTAGAATCGTCTTACATACTAGGTGATTCTAGGTGCCAGTTCCACGCGACCAGAGCCTAGAAGAACGGGCAAGAAACTTACGGCCTGGTTCCTACCGTTTTTTTATATGATCCTTCTTACAAAGAAACTAATACTTAACAAAAAAGGGTACAATAAAAGAAAATATAGGTCTGGATACATCTTTATTAAAGAAAAATCGTAATCAAAATAACATGCCGAGTCGTATCAAACTAATGTAATTAAATTTATTATATTTCTTGCTACTTCAAAATGATATAAAAGTATTGTGTAAATTCGTATAGGTTTTGTCTATGTTATACAAGTTATAAATGCTATATTGCATGTTTTAATTAATTAATTAATAAATACAATTGTTTATACGCTTTAGACGGACTGTAGAAGGCACTGTTTGGCTGCGTTTAAAGCTTTGTTGGGATTTTTGTTTGCAAGAAGAACACTTACGAACTGAAAAAAAAAATATATAAAAACATTATAATAAAGCTGTCACAGTTTACTTGGAGTCAATTTAAAAAAAGGTAGTTCTCAATTAGAGTTTAATTTTTTTTCTGCCAAATTTTGATGATAAAAGCAGATTTTTTCAATTAAAAAAAAAACAAAGTTCTAAACATTACAACCAGTAGTAAAAATGACACACTTGTGTATCAGTAGTACTGCCAGTAGAAAAATGAAAATAGAAAAATGTACAGCCATTATTATTTGTCGATGGCGATTGAATTCGGTCTTTATTTTTTTTTAATATATTATGTTATTCTTATTGTCGCGGACGCCCAAGGAAGCGATGGTGCGACGACCTGTACACCAAGTACGAGTTTGTACACACACGGATCGCAGAGACTCAATCGCCGAGCGCCACCGATTTTGTATGGAAATCCAAGCTTCTCAAAAAGTCTACTAGGGGCGCTGCTTGGATTTCCATACAAAATCGGCGGCGCTCGGCGATTGCGTCTCTGCGATCCGTGTGTTTACAAACTCGTACTTGGGGTACAGGACTCATTCGACCGGGAATGGGCGGAGTTGGCTAGGGATAGAGAGAGATGGAAAGAGAGGGGGAGACCTTTGCCCAGCAGTGGGACAGCGTAGGTTGATTAAAAAAAATAGTGTACTTACATTAGATAGTGGTCCGTGACACTCCGTCATGATGCGGGCGACAGGAGGAAGGGAGAAGGCGGTGATCGCTGCAGCCTCAATATTATTGCGGATATCAAAAGCGTTGTACTGACGTCTCGCTGTGCAATACTCTTCTTTTATATAACTGGAAATAAACATAATCTGAATTATCTATAGATAATAAATTAGCTGTTAGTCTGTTCAGATTAATAATACATATCATGTAAAATTACATAGTGAATATTAAAAAAAATATAAAAATTTTATCGGAATAATTTTACATTGCACCATTATATTTGTTTTTATTATTTTTTTTTGCTTTCTGACCCCTTTTTTTTAATCTAAGTACCTACTTACTATTATTTATATACCTACATAATTTTTTGGCTTTTTTTCGAAATTGATCAAATTGTTAATACATATAATTATAATCGCATGTTAGTCTAAGTTTGAAAATTCAGTTTATATGCCTTTTTAGACCATGAAAAAATTATAATAAGAACCCATTTGTGAGAAGCCACTGGTTCCCGAAACACAGTTTCAACTAGTTCGGGAACCTATGGATTCATATTTAACTGTTAAAATATTTTTTTGTGCCCAATAAATATTTCTTTCTTTCTTTCTTTCTTTAGTGAAATAAATGTCATATTTTATAAAATTCTATAACATGATATTAATAGTATTGAATTACAAATACAAAAAGGAGTTTTTTAGTACGTAACCATTCGTGGGCGATTCCGATGAACGGTTGCCCATTTGAAATTAGTTAAAAATATATAAAGTGCTTGCAACCTACTTAATCTAAATCAATTGTAAGCCAAGCAAGTGCCACCAGCTAGTTTTAAATAAAGTAACATTTATTTTTATATATATATATTATTATCTTATCTTATCTAAATATATAAATATATATATATATATATATTTATTTTTATGCCATAGCTGGCAGACGAGCTTGCGGGCCACCTGATGGGAAGTGGTCACCGCCGCCCATAGACACCTGCAACACCAGAGGCGTTGTCGGTGCGCTGCCGGCCTTTTAGGTGGAGATAAACCCGTCTTTTGAAGGCCCAAAATGTATTAGGCCCAATATTTGTTTTTAGCTATAATTTTGATGTAAATACTTCAGCAGGACAAGGCCCAAGCTTCCGGTGGTCAGGTCTGCAGAGTAATCCCCGGACAATGCGTGCCGTGTCGAGGATCACTGCCTCTGCATCTGACTTTTGAGCCAGTCTTCTAGCGAGAGCCTCTTGAGATGTTGGTCGAGGCTCTTCGCTATCAGTCCTCTTATTCTTATAATTTTTTTAGTATTTTTGTGACTGATGACTTACCTTTCGCTAACTGGACTGGCGTTTGCAATAATAGCAGACCATGCTGGTTCAAACTGGTAAGATCTTCCGCCTCCGATGCACCCTGTGTTGTGACCAACCTGGAACAAAATACCACTTGTCTCTGACTACCCCTTTTGTAACACCAACAAAGTAACCACTATAGTAAACATTTATGGGAACTTTATAAAAACTTTACTCAAAGGTATAGTAACTTACATATTTTAATTATAATGTTTTAGAGGCCTGTATCTTTCCAACACGATGCTACAACAAAATGCAGTTGTAGCATCGACACGACAAGAAGAAGAGGCCGGTACAAATGGTTTATTGGTAACGCCTGCGTTATGAACTGAGTTGCAGTATTATAAATCATTGTTATCATACTATGATGGTAAAAAACTTAAAAATGAGAAAAAAGAGAATCTCTTACACATTTTTTACACAAAAAGATAAAATATTATTATTAATTGACAGTAATGTATCTATGCTATTTCATAATGGATAGGTAATCTAAAGTTGGCTTAGTTTGAGACTAGAATGTGATGTGTGAATTATTCATGAATATTTACATTTATTTAATGTAACTTTTTGATTATTAAAGTATATAACAAAACGACCGATGTGGCGCGGCGGGCGAAGGTCCGCCTGCGACGCGGAGGTTGCGGGTTCGATTCCCGCCATGGGATAAATGTTTGTACGATCTGCAAATATTTATTCCGGGTGTTCTGGGTATTTTATATGTATAATATATGTAAAAATTTTTATCTATGTAATGTATTGTATTCAGTATGTCAATCCTCTAGTACCCATAACACAAGCCCTGCTTTGCTTGGGGCTAGATGATGTTGTGTGGATTGTCCAGCATTATTTATTTATTTAGCAAAAACAGTTAATCAATTTGTGGTGCACCAACAAGCATTGCAATTGCCATCTATCATTGTCTCCGAGGACCATCCATCATCACTAATTCCATTGTCTTCTTCGACCAATTCAACAGTATTGATATGTATAGGTTTTTCTATCTACTTACAATGTGATTTATTGCTATTTGATTGCATTTGTTTGATGCAGATATTGACCGTAGGTTTAAATTTAGCCAGTACCATAGCAGTTGTACTATATTCTATACTAATATTATAAAGAAGTAAAGTTGGTGTGTTTGTTAAATTGTAAGGGGTAATCTCGGGATCTACTGAACCAATTTTAAAAATTCTTTCACCAATAGAAAGCCACATTGTTGCTGAGTGTCATAGGATATATATGACACTCAGCATTATAACATACTACACACACTATAAAAAAACCGAAAAATCAAAAGGCTTTTACGTGGTAGTCCGTTTTGCAAAGTGAATCCGAGAAAAAAAGGTAGCACTCCGGGAGTGCCGGCAGAAGTGAAAACTTCAATATTAACGTTGTGTTTAATTATAAGTATAAAAGTACTATCATTTATGAGGTAGAATACAATGTTTATGTTTTTATTTTTTATTATTTTTTATTTTTTATTTTTCGCCCTGTGCCGCCTAAACAGAGCAGCACACTCAGGCACGGTAGAAAGAGTGGGAGATACTAGTTCCTCTCTCTTCCCCTCGATCTTACGCTTTTTCGATCAGCATCACGTGACCCTGACGCGAGTTTGAAAGTTTTTACCCATACAAAAAAAAGTGCTCAGCGCCGCTAAAGAAGTTTTCACTTCAAAAACGGTCAAAATATGCCCAACGAAGTGGGCACGGGTCAGCTAGTAAGCAAATATTTTATGGATGTTTCAAATTATAATAGCTCTGATACTTTTTTTGGTTGGCGAAACTTTTCTTCTGTATAAAAGGTTGCCTGGTAGAGATCGCTATTAGCGATAAGGACGCTCATTGTATTATGTACGTAATCAATATGTCACTCATAGTGATCGATAAAATACTGGGGAGTAGGAACGAATAAATGTGACAATCGTAATCGTATCGAAACAGTGACGTATTTGAGATACACTGAGCGTCAATATCAGCTTTACTGTCGAACGAAGCAGCATTAGCGCGCAATGTATCTTAAATAAATTACGTTTACGATTGTTACATTTATTTGTGCTTGTCTATTCTATCTATATACATTTGTGTGATGGTAAACCTGTTTTTTTTTTGTAACATGACATAATTTATCAGTAAATTACATATGCATGCCTAATTTAGGTGAACTATGTTGTTAACCATGTTTGAAATTCTGTATAATTTTATCATCTCTGTGTACACATAATTGCAAATAAAATAAATAAAATGAAATATTGTGTATTTGCACGTACCGAGTAGCGAGCTGATCTTGGATTCTGCTTCACGTGAACCAGGCGGTTGAGGAGCCTTGTGATGTGGATGATGAAGCCCTCCAGGTCTCGGCGAGAAAGACCATCTACGTACGAGTTGATGAACTGTTGAAATAAAAGTTACAGCTGTAGACCAACGTCCAGCAGTGGAATTCTTCTTCTTCTTATCGTGTCGATGCTACAATTGTATTTTGTTGTAGCATCGTGTTGGAAAGATTAGCCAGACTAGACACTGCTTTACCGTGCCTAGCTGTTACCGGTGTGCGCCACGAGGAGGCTCTTTCCATGCACCCAGCAGTGGAATGAAATAGATTGATGTTGATGACAACTGCATTCTGGTTAGTTAGAATTTTTTTGACTATTGGTGACATATTTTTTTTACACTTGGTCTTGGACTATCCTCATTCAAGCAGCTTACTCGTACCAAACGTCATTGATAGAGTTGGAAAAGCACGCACTTAACAATCTGCTGGCTATAAGTAACTTTGCACCTGCTTTTCCACGTCGTCTTCCCTCATACATAAACAGTCTTCAATGTTGATAGAAATCAGAAAGAAACGGATAAATACATACACCAGCATACGTGCAAGCATCTCCAGGAATTCCAGTGGAAAACTCCAAAGCCACAGCAATAGCCTGGCTGAGAGCGAGTCCTTGCGCGACTTCGCTTGGCTTGGAAGCCAAGTCATTCATGATCTGCTGTAAGGTTAGAATGTAGACATTTTTTTCACCTTCGTCTATTATCGTGGAGAGGCCATCGATCAGGGGGCTGTGGAAATCAGAAAATAATTACTTAATAGAAGACCTGTTTTAGAACAAATAGATTATACACCTATTGTATCTACACCAGAGTAATATAATCATAGAACTGAGAAACGATTTAAAACAAGAGGTTCAACGGGCGCCTTATCGCTGTAAGTAATCTCTTCCAGCCAACGTCTGAATTTAGAAAACTTAGGCACCACGCGTGTAGTTAGGAAATAGAATAAATAAAATAAGATACAACAGAGAAACAATTAAAAACCAAGAGGTTCAATAGGCCGTCTTAACGCTTTGAACAATCTCTTCCAGCCATCCATTGAATTTAGAAAACTTAAGCACTTCTTTTGGCTACTTACTTGGAACGACCAATGTCCTTTGTTACACCAGCTTCATCGCTATCTATCAAGTCTAGACTTACTAGATCATAGTAGTCACTAGGGGCAGCAAGAGCGCTCTGAAACAAAAGCGCTTAATTAAAAATAGTGCATAATATGTCTGAGAAGAGCCGAAGGTACAGTGGCGCGTATTTAAACAGACCTACGTCCAGCAGTGATTTGACATCAACGTGAGTTTGATCGATGTTTTGTATCACCATTTGAGAGTACTAGCATTTAATTTCACACATCAATTTCCTTTCACGACCTTTGGATCGACAGACAGGGGTGCTAGTTGGAATAACAATATCTTAACAGCATGCTACCGCTTTACCACAGGATTATTGAAGCATTAAGAACATCTTCAGTATCTATTACTTTTAACAAAGATTTTAGACGTTACAAAATTGAGTAATTTCATACAAAAAGTTTAAGCTTCGAAGCTCAACTCCATCTAACCCGTAATTCAGCAAATTGTCGAATAGAGTCTGTAATTAACTCTGGGGATCATAAAGACCCCACAATTTAAGGTCAAAGAGACCCCTCTTTAGGCAAATTACCCGAAACTTGTGATTATGGAGCGTGCTAACGACTTTAGACTGGTTTTATTTTTGTCTATTAAAATTTTAACGTGTTTTAATTCGTGCTCAAGTTTATGTCTTAGTTACCTTGTTATTCTGAAGGTAAGGAAATGGCCAGCCCTCTTTAGAGGAAACACTGTTTAAGCTAGTTAATTTTTTTTAAGCTTTTATCGCGGTCCTTAAGCGTAGAGACCGAATCCAGAAATTCCGTAACGAAAATAGCCTAACACTGCGCATGCGTAATCCATCAAAAAATGCTATGCAATAGCTTTACCACGGCAGCCCCCGAGTGCCATACGTACACTTAAGTAATAAATATTACACTGAATAGTAAAATTATCTTAATCAAAGTTCTTGCAAAAAACTCGATCTATGAATAAAGCTCAGAGTGCATGAAAAAACTTTATTTTTTTTACCAGTTTTCTTTCTGTTTATTGTTAGTCCAATAAATAAAAACCTAACTCCAAAAGATACCATATTTTTTCTTATGATTTTGATTTTAGGATATGTCAGAAAAGCTTTCCACATAATGTCACATGGTTCTTGAACCCGTCACATCCAGGGTATGATTCAATATTTTCCTTAGCGGCTTATTTTGACGACTTCATGAACGAGTGTTGAGATTATTTTAAAATCGAGATACATTGCGCGTCAACGCACGCTCCGGGCTCTCTTATTGTCGAAGTTGCAGCGATAGCGCGCAGTGTATGTTATATAAGCGATATTTAAGATAAGACACATTTGTTCGTGATGGGACTTTTGGTATTTTATTTCCATGATCTGAGAAATAAGGTACGTTTATTGAAATGTGAAATCGGCGTCGAATAGATCATATTTATTTACTTAGAGTAAACACAAGTTTTTGCATTTAATATATTATAACAGTTTTGTGAAAATATTATCTAATTATTTTAAGATCTGTATCAAAATAGTTTCTTATTTTTTTTAACCTATACCTACTGTCCCACTGCTGGGCAAAGGTCTCCCCCAAAGCCTTCCCACTTATCCCGGTTTTCGGCGACACTCCACCAAGTTTCTTATTAATAAATAAAAAAAACTTCATACTCCCACTATGTTTTAGTCATACATATGTTTCCAATTACTTATTAGATAAATAATTTGTAAAAAAAATACATTCAAAATATTATTCTCCTGCGCAGAAATAACGATTTTCGGCTATCTCAACCAATAAATACAACAATATTAACGATCCATATGATGGGAGACCTTTTTTTTCACACATACATTTAACACGTATATCACAAATAAATATTAGTTAAAAAATATAATACTCACGGTTGCGACCAACAATAAAAATCCAAAACACAGCATTTTGCTGGTCTGACTTGACCAAATGGTATAAAATATACACCCAAGTATAATTTCAGACTACTATTTATACATAATAGTACAAAAGGTATACCAACTGTCCAAACATATAAGAATCAAATGACAAATGCTCAATTACTAGAAACAACTAGTCTTTATATGTATAGATAAAAAGTCGTCATTCCTTTGACAAAAGTTGATGATTTGTTTGTATAAGCATGTATAGAGTGTTGATTGAATCGTTTGTATGTTGTTGATTTAAAGTAAGAATTAATATTAATTGTTTTTGTTTTAAATCCCTTTCACTTGCGATATGTATAGGGTGTGCTATAATTACTTAGTAAGTTTTAATCTGTAAAAACAGGTTTCTGTATGCTATGTTTTTAAGAAAAAAAATTTATACAAGTACTCCATGAATCTAGTTCCCATAGTTCAAACTCTGCTTAGTTTGGAACTAGAGTGTGATGTTTGAAATGTCCCAGAATATTTAATATTTTTATTTTTCCTAAACTTATATTAAGTTAAGTGAATAACTAGCAAAAAAATCTAAAATTGCAAAAAAAAAAACATTTAGGATAATTTTCAAAAAGTTCTAAAAAATTTTTTGTCTCAATGTGAAACTTATAGAACTCATAAAAGGTGAAGATAAGTAATGTTACCACTTAACATCAGGCGAGCCATCGGCACTTTGTAAACAAAACAGTTTTTGAATTAATTATTTCACACCCTGTATACAATAGTAAATGAACTGAATAAGTATAGAAATACATATTTCCATACAAAACAGTTTAAAAATCCCCTAAACGTATTTCGTAATGGAAAATGTTTTGTAGGCAGTCAGTAAGTACTCTCTTAAGATGCCTGTGAAGTTACACGCAAATAAAAATATAATCATCATCATCATTTCTTCATTCATCCTTCCCTTATCTCCCGCTAAGTGGGGTTGGAACAACATGTTTTCTTCTACTACTCATTTCTTATTCGTCAACTCTGAAACTACTCCTCTCACATTAATTAATCAATAGTTGTAAGGTGTACATGTACAATAAAGTATATTCATTTCATTTCATTCTGCTTTCATACAATCCAACCACTTTATTTTCGGTCTTCCTTTACCTACTTGCACGCTCAGCCACACTTACATTCATAGCTTTTGTTATGATTTTTATTCCTTTTCATCACTGAGATCAGGGGTGAGTGAAAGGACTTGAGGGAGACCTTTGCCCAGTAAGACGAGATAGGTTAAAAAAAAATTGAATAAAATATTATGAAGCAATATGAATTTGCAAGCCTCTTAACAATAAGACACGTATCTACTCCCAATGAAAAGGCTATGACCGTGCCACCATAAACATGTTTATAGCCAATAAAATATACTTATGTTAGGTAAGTATATGAATTCAATAGAGTGCCCATTAGATAATGTACCCATCTACCTTAGATTAAGTATATTAGTCACTTAAGTCTTAACCTTTCTCGTGTTCAGTGAAAACTTTGGACTTGTAAAATTCTCTTAAAATTACTTTTAATTTTTACCGCTGTTAAGACATTTGGCCTGATCAATGCTAAAGGGTTTCCTGAAATCAGGCCACTTGGGCTTTTGTCTCTCTCTACTCAATCTCCTGTCATTAAGCTAATGTTTCCAGTAGTTGATCTGGAAATTAGTTTTTTGAAAATTATTATAACCTAGACTATTTAACATTTTTAATCATTAAGATTGTAGCATTTATTTTTACCAAGTATCCCCAATCGTGCTAAATTGTTACGTAAACGGTTCGTCTAAGCAGCATCTCGATCGGGGCTCTTTGACCACAAACTCACGTGATGGAAAGTGAAATGATGTTGTGTTTGACGATGGAGTATTAAATATGATTGTCACATTTATTCGTGCACTCTCCTGTTTTGGGGTTGAGTAAAATACCAAGTCTTCATCACAGTAACCTCTATAATATTCCTACCCTCTTATAAAACGAATAAAACTATATCAGTCAACATTGTAGCTATAATAAAACCATGCTGTGACCGTCTGTCATCTTGCAGTAAACTGGATGGAACGAATAAACTTCCGGATGGATTCTTAAATACTTTGTAATGCCAGACAGACGGACTAGATTTATTTTACGAGGGTAGTTTCACCAAAAATGAGAACTAATAACTTTAAAATAGAGTTATGATGCTTAGATATTTTAATATCGTAAGTTTAATGTAGGAAATTAAACTAAGTTATTTAAACTGACATCTTAAAAGGAGATACCTACCTATGGAGTGATAACTCTCTTTTTAAGATGTGTTGATAATTTCTAATTATGTGTTATAGAAAATCATAGGTTACAATCTGGACTTTTCTATTTTTGCCTTACATGGTCGTTATAGTGGTTTTAGTAGATACCCCCAAAAGTATTACATGCACTAGCGGGAAGATATCTCGAAATTGCATTGTTCTGTGCTATCCTAGATGTCAGGGTCAGACATATTATGTAAATACGTGAGTCACTGCTCACTGACTTATGACGTGTTTTGCTGCATCTGACATTTCTCTTTTGCATTTGAATTACTAACGGTTACGACCGCCATTTTGTTTTTAAGGTCATATTTTGATCACTAAATCGATTTTGGTACCGATGGGTGAGCTCGAATAAATGGGGCAATCGTATAGTAAACGTTTGTCGAATTTGATTCACATTAACGGCCGGTTTCTCGAACGATGATCAACGAAAAAATCAAATAATTACTATGTGTCAAACTCGGATCAATCGTGATTTGGGTTTCCAGAAACCGGCCGTAAGTGTCAAACGCCAGCTCGACAGCCGAACGTGGTGGCGTGATCGCGCAATGTAAATAGAATACGCTGCGTTACGTTTACTATACGATTGTTACATTTATTTTTGCTCTCGACCTTTTGTTAAGAGACCGAGAGGGCGCAGTGCGATGGGCTGACTAAGTGTCGGAGCAATTGCAAATGCCGGTACATGAAGCGCTCCATCACGCTTCCGACCGTTGCAATTGGAGAGCCGCTGTACACAGCACGTTGGATAGGAGTCACGATCCTCATCAGTGAGGGACCGACTATGGAGGAGGATTTTTGCTCCCTCTCATTGTCAAATTAAACCAACCAAAGAACCCTTTTCGGTGCTAAACAAAGTTTCGATAAGAAAAGACAACCCTCGTTTAGCTCAATTCTCGGTATTGACACATATCTATAATTTTCGGAATCTAAAATTATTGGAATACTACGCAGTTTTTTTACGCTAAGCAAGTATTGAATTTTACGTAAAACTGGTGAATTCGTTCGTTAAAGAGAAAAAATATTATTTAAATAAAATATATATTTTTGTATCCCCGAGCTAAAGAGCTTCACCCACATTATGTCGGTATATGTACTACAATATGACAACAATAAATGTATTAAGTATTCTCTTCAACATAAAAACAGAACATCAATCATCGAAATCCCAACTTCAGAAAACATTGACCGTTAGTTATTTATCCCCTAACTTGCATCGTAAAAGAACTAGTTATGGGAAATGCTGAGAAATGTTACAAGTTGTCTCAAGTAGTCCATTTGTTCTGTTACCTTCGGACAACTCCTGACTTCGGATTCTTTGTTTCAGTTTGCAATCACAACTCGGTTCCCGAGGGACTAGGATTATCCTCGAGCTTGTCGGATTGGTCCTAGTGACGCAGTTTTACTAGCATTTTAAGCTATTGCATAGCTTCTATCGCGGGCCTTGAGCGTGGAGACCGAATCCAGAAATTCCGTAACGATAATAACCTAACACTGCGCATGCGTAATCCAGCAGAAATGCTATGCAATAGCTTTACCGCGGCAGTCCCAGAGCCACACGTCTTTTTTTAATAAAAAACACTTATTACACAAATATATTGATACAGCCTCAGTTGGTGCTCTGCCTTCCATGCTGTGGGTCGTGGGCTCGATTCCCACCCAGAGCAAATGTTTGTGTGATGAACATAAATATTTGTTCTTCGTAATGCCATGCTTAATACTTAAAAATGTAAAGTATAAATAAACATATAGGTAATTATATATATTTTATTTAAGTTTTGGTATTAGATAGTGTTATAAACATCCATAAATTTTTTTTATTCATTATTTTAAACGCTTGCAGTAGGACCGCACCCTTACCACCCGAATTTGACTTGATAAAACTTTTATAATACTTTGTCGTGAATATACCTTTGTTTAAGTATAAAGAACTACCTGAAATCCCCTGAAACCGTTTTATTTTTACAAATTTTCTTCTGTATCTAATATTTAAACAATATAACGGATTAAAATTGTAAAACTTCTTTATTTTTACAAATTTTAAGATTCTGTAGTAAGTGTTATATCTAAATTTGAACAACATAACGGATTAATTGTAAAACTTAATTCCAATTAAAATTAGTTTTATGAATAGAATAGAAAAATATTTATTTACACCATATAACAAATAAAAAAAACATATTTTAAGAAAAACACAGATGTTGACAGACGTCTCAGCTCAATCGGTAGTAGCTCTGCCTTCCATGCTGTGTGTTGTGGGTTCGATTCCCATCCAGTGCAAATGTTTGTGGGATAAACATAAATATTTAGATAAATAGATAACTCTTTATTGGTACACCAAAGAAATTACAGATAACAACAAAAACATGAACAATGGTTACACAATGGGACGGCCTTATCGCTGAAAGCGATCTCTTTCAGGCAATCGAAATATTTGTTGTGTGTCTGGGTGTTACTATGTATTCTATGTATGTATTTACAAAAAATGTATTTAAGTAGGTCTACTATCACCAATCTAGATCCCATAGTAGGTACAAGCTTTGCTTAGTTTGGGACTAGAGTAACATGTGAATTTTAAGCCACTAAACAGTCTTAACAAATCTACCTAATTAACATACCAATTTGATAACAGTTTTATACAATTAAAATATTAACTTATTAGTTTTTTTAATAGATTTCTTGTACAAAAGTGATTGTTCTATTAATTAGTTTATAATTAGTTAATTAAAATGAATTTGTTTCGCTGATTTGGAAGGAAAAACCTATTTTAAGTTTTAATATTCAAAAATGTGGGAGGTGGGACTGTGGTTTAGTATAGTAAGTGTATTTTTATACTATATTTATATAATTATGAAATACATTGCGCGTCGACATCAGCTTTACTGTCAACCGTTGCAGCGTTAACGAGCAGTGTATCTTAAATACTTTCGGTCAGTCTTATAAAAAGTTAGCGCAGAAGTATTGATTACCATACGTAAATGATGACATATAGTCAACGCTAACTTTTTATAAGATAGGGGGTTTATATTTACGAGTGTCACATTTTTTCGTGCTAAACCTCCAGATCTATAAATATCTATTTAGAATCATTTCACCCATTATTTGGGTAGGATGATGACCAGCAAAGATAAAGAGGATTCTTGTAGATTTTGTCTGTGTAATTTTACTTGTTATTCTGACCTGTGGGTGTGGGTTCGGTTCCCATGTTTTATAGAGTAACTTTATTGAATATTTTAAAATAGATACAGATATGGTGCACAGTGGCTTACAATCATGAACCATATATTGAATACTTATTCACTAGAAGAAATGGTAAGTGAAAAAGTGTTTTATAATTTAAATTGAAACTAATATATAGTTTAGCAATTTTTGATAAAAATATTTGTAATCAATTGAAAAGCTTGTTTCACTTTAATTATTTTGTAGAGTATTTTGTAATACTACCTACTTAGATATTAAAGACAGTAAAAAATAAAAAGTAAATTAAGTAACTAGGTAAGTCACTTCAAAAAAGTTAAAATCAAACTTTTTATAACCAATAAAAGTTATATTATTTTATTTATTTATCAAGTTTACCTAAGTTGATTAGTAAAGTTTTTTTTAATATCTTTTCAATAACATTTTTTTACAGGTGTAATTAAAAATATGTTTAATAACATCACTATATTATATACGAAATAAACAGAAAAAATATTCCAGGTGTTGCGTATCTGGAACCTCTCCAGATTCCCCTAATCAGAGATGATGCTGAGAACCAAACGGTGTACATTAGAAATGAACACCCTCGGTTATGGAACGACTCCAGCACTGCTGCAGACCTTGAAGACCTGCGAAGGGATGGCAACAAACTTAGCTTCGGAGGTTTATCAAATATATCTTTTTCATAAATAAATTTTAATGGAAAATTCTCACATCACACGCTACCAAACTAAGCAAAGCTATGGGACCTAGATTGATGATAGAATACATATATAACATATTCGGAAAAAAAGTTGCCCTGATAGTCTGGGACACCCTAATAAATATAATGTTGTAAATGTATACATAGAATACATAGTAACACCCAGACACAAAACAAATATTTATGTTTATAACACAAACATTTTCTCTGGGTGGGAATCGACCCCACGACCCACAGCATGGAAGGCAGAGCTACTACCAACTGAGCTGTGATACCTGTCACAAAACGCGGTTCACTACTATCCTATCCTAAAATAACATAAAATAAAGATAATTTTATTTGTAAATATAATTAAATTTTATTCTTTCTTTTTAGCAATGGGTTCTTCGAAATTTGGTAGATATTTCCGGGCAAACTCAGGACGAGTGATACTCAAAGCAGACAACGGGGCTGGTATTAAAGATACTCGTAAGTTAAAAATACCATAAAAATGTACAGAGGCCGTATCCTAGCCTTGCAAAACCTGCCAGGTTGTAATTAATTAGTAATTAGTAAAATACAACTACAACTTTTTGCAATTCAGCGCGGCAATGCAGCCAGTATCTGGGTACTTCCGATTGGTACTGATTTGAATCAGTTGAACTATCTATAGATCGTTTCCAATGGTCTGTAGATAGCTCAACTGTTTCTTATGTACTTTAAAATAAATAAATAATGAATAATAAATAATGCTGGACAATCCACACAACATCATCTAGCCCCAAGCTAAGCAGAGCTTGTATTATGGGTACTAGAAGATTGACATACTTAATACAATAACATTACATAGATAGATATTTTTCATTATATACATATAAATACCCAGAACACCCAGAATAAATATTTGCAGATCATACAAACATTTATTCCAAGGCGGGAATCGAACCCGCAACCTTCTGCGTCGCAGGCGGACCTATGTCCGCCGCGCCACATCGGTCGTCATACATACAGGGTGGCGCAAAAGAAAAGGCCCTATTTGGTTCAGCTATAACTTTTTTTCTAAATTAGAAAACTAGATTTAGGTTTTTTTAAATGTATATATGTGTCATTAAGTTTCGTACCATTAGAATTTAAAGATGATATCTTTTAAATGGTGACCTCCAGAGTTGATGCACGTTTGAGCCCTATTTATGACATTTTACATAACTTGCCGTAACACTTCATGCGATATGTTCCTTATTTCTTGATGAATGATTGCTTTTAGAGCTGCGAGAGTCTGTGGCTTGTTCACATACACCCGAGATTTCAAAAAACCCCAAAGAAAGAAGTCTGCACTGGTCAGATCGGGTGATCTTGCAGGCCAAGGCAAATCGCCAAAACGAGAGATAACTCGGCCTGGAAAAGCGTCCCTCACTAAGTCTTTATTGTTTTATAAAATAAGTGTTTTTACGAAATTCACGTTGTGTTTTTATCACTGATGAATTATTTCGTAAGGACATTAACTCGATTATTCCACGTTCTTGGGGAGTAAAACGTCCCATGTTTATTTTCAGTGTATTTTACATTTGTTCACTACACAATTTTCAACAATAGAATGACAGGAGATGTCATATAAAAAAAAAAACAGTGTTTTCTTTAGTGCCATTACTTTTGCGCCACCCGTTATATGCCACATATGCCTATGTACATTTTGTAAATACTGTAAAAGTCGTAAGTTTGTTTGTGAAATAAATTATACACCATTCAAAAGCACGTAGTAACTACAACACGAGCGACTTAACTGTGTACCTCACTTACAGAACAAAGAGTTTTTTATGTTCTGTGACCTCACTTGTGTCTTAGAGCGTCACACGATGACGTCACATTATTAAATGATTACAAAATAATTATGTTGTTGACATTTTTGCTTAAACATAGCATTTTTAGTTTTAATTATATTTCTAAGTTGAGTTTGTAATTTTGTCGGAATTTTAATTATATACTATAATTTTAATTATTTAATATTTGTTTTAGAATTGGAAATGTTGCAATCATTAGTCAAGGATGCAGAAGGTACATTTATCACTTTTTATGTCTATTTATTGTCTATTTTGTTTTAAATAAAACTGAACCTTTTTTTGATACAAAATAATAACTACCAAGATAGACTTTTGTAATCTTAATTACATTTTTTTTTGTTAAATTTAACATAATTCTTGTAATCTTAATTAGGTACAAGAATTATGGATTTACACGAATAATGTCAAAAAAACAATTTTAGAATATCCAAGAGGTTAATAATATCCAACTATAAAAACGCTCAACTAAAAATACGCGAAAATAAAAATACCTTTTCTGTAAATGGGTATTTTTCTAGGTGGGCGTTTTGCCGACTGGGCGTTAGATTTTCAATTAACCAAGGATACAAATTCACAATATTTTTTAACCTATTTCGTCCCACTGCTGGGCAAAAGTCTCCTCCAAATTCCTCCATTTCTCCCTTTCTCATTCAATCATCCAACCAACATTCATTATTTGTATGACATCTCTATAAATGAATCAAAACTTTTTACAGAAAAACAGTGTTCCGAAGGTCCATCTGTAATAGTGAAATGTAACCACTGCATATGTATGGGTGGCCAGCTCTACGTGTGTACTGCACGAAAATGTGACGCAGGTAAACCTCGAACTGGCACACGATACGTGAAAAACTAATACTTTACCTAGAAATACCTCATCATCATCATCCGCAGTCAGATTTCGCCCACTGCTGGGCATAGGTCTCTTCTTGTGCCACACTCCATAGTCCTGTGGTTGTCTCATCTTCTTAGTCTTCATTCCGTATTTTAATAAAGGTACCTTTACATATACCTTATACTACATAATTATATACCTTTTAAAAACCTTATACTATATATACCTTATATATAAAGTTACCTTACCTAGTCAACTAAAATGTGTCAATATTATCCCTTAAAAATGTAATTGTTGTACGTTGAATTAAAAAGCAAAGTGTGAAATTAGAAATATCTACATATAGGACAATATACACATTAACCAATCAGATATAAATCAGATATATTTTATATCTGATTTGATTGGTTAATCGACTAAATTGAAAGTTTTTTTAAAATTTGCAGATGATAAGTTAAAACACAGACTAACAGCATTTCATCAGCAAAAAGGTAAGACAATTATCTTTTTTTAGATAATATTTGTTGTTAATATAATTACTTATATTCAACTGTTTGTTATGTATTTTATAAATACCTACATAAGAATACATTATGTAAATATTGATATGTAATAGTCGTTAGTTGGTTTCTTATATAAGTTTTATTATTTTGGAAAGGGGATCTGTGCCAGAAATAAACGCATTTTTTTTTATCGAATATTTGTAGAATAAATAAATATTTAATTTACTAAATATTTGTAGAAACAAATTGCATCGAAGGTGAATTCATTAGAAGTTTCGATCGCTGCAACCGGTGCTACTGCGGAGGAGGCGAGATACTGTGCACGAGGAAGAAGTGCTTGACAGAGTTGGGTATGACATCTACACTATTATATCTAGACTACGAAGAAAGTACATCCCTATAAAATCAGTAATTTCACATACTTTGATCATTTAACCATTTTCTTTGCAATATTTTGTGTAAAATCAAGTCCATCGATAAATATCGCTACAGAAAGCTTCCCTTTGATTTTTTTCCTTGGTACGCCAGCAGATGTCACAGCTCAGTTGGTAGTAGCTCATGATGAGGCATTAATAAATAAATAAATAAAATAAGGCTTCTATCATACTACTCTTTCCATCTTATTCTTTTCTAAAAAGCTTCTAAAAACCTTTTTGCGTTACAAACAACACTGAATTAAAAAGAACGATAGATATTTTTCTCAAAGAGTTCTAATGGTAGGTAACAACTTTCCCTTTTCAAAAGAGTCGTTTTAATACTTATTTATCTTTATTTTAGACCAGCAAGTTTCAAAACGAGAGTGTAAACCTGGAGACAGGATACCGTCTCCAGACGACTGCAACTCCTGCACATGTAACACGCGAGGTCTTATTGTGTGCACTGCGAAGACTTGTGGTCCAGGTACTTATTAAGGTGGATTTACATCAAAGTCAAAGTCAAAAATTACTTTATTCAGTAAAATCACAAGGATCATTTAGAATCGTCTTACATACTAGATGATTCTAGGTGCCAGTTCCACGCGACCAGAGCCTAGAAGAACGGGCAAGAATCTTACGGCCTGGTTCCTACCGTTTTTTTATCATCATCAAACGAGAACATAGTCATCAAACGAGCGAATGCTCATTCTATGCCCACTACATCAAATTACTAGGTACTTCTTCTTCTTATCGTGTCGATGCTACAACTGTATTTTGTTGTAGCATCGTGTTGGAAAGATTAGCCAGACTAACGGCCGGTTTCTCGAACGATGATCAACGAAAAAAACAAATAATTACTATGTGTCAAACTCGGATCAATCGTGATTTGGGTTTCCAGAAACCGGCCGTAAGACTATTACTAGGTACTAAGACTACACTATATATATGAACTTGGATAAAACGAAGGTCATGATCAATGATCGTATTACCCCAGAGCCAATAACCGTTGCCGGAATGCCTCTCGAATTTGTGCAGGAGTATGTTTACCTCGGGCAGACTCTGCGGTTAGGTAGACACAACTTCGAGAGAGAGCTAGACCGGAGAATTCAGCTCGGCTGGGCTGCGTTTGGGAAACTTCGTCAAGTCTTCTCGTCATCCATCCCTCAATGTCTGAAAACGAAAGTTTTCAACCAGTGCGTCCTACCCGTTATGACCTATGCTTCTGAAACGTGGACACTGACAATGGGGTTGGTCCACAAGCTGAAAGTCGCTCAGCGCGCTATGGAGAGAGCTATGCTCGGAATTTCTTTGCGAGACAGAATCCGCAACGAAGTTATTCGTCAAAAAACCAAAGTGTTCGACATAGCTCAAAGAATTAGCAAGCTGAAGTGGCAGTGGGCCGGCCATGTTTGCCGAAGAACCGACAACCGTTGGAGCAAATGGATACTGGAGTGGAGACCGCGTTTAGGAAAGCGTAGTGTAGGACGCCCTCCGGCGAGATGGAGCGACGATCTGCGGAGTGTAGCTGGCAAACACTGGATGAGAGGAGCCGAAGACCGGGCTCAGTGGCGCGTCTTGGGAGAGACCTACGTCCAGCAGTGGACTAATATAGGTCGATGATGATGATGATGATGAAGACTACACTAGAAGAATTTGATGTAGTGGGGATAGAATGAGTATTCGCTCGTTTGATGTAAATCGACTTTTAAACATACGCGATGAGAATTCATAGTAAAAATATAATTTACGGGAAAAATAACAATACCTATCTCTGTTACCACCTTTCTCTAGCCTCAAAGGTTTGATGGAAGAAAACTCTTTTTAGGGTTAAGCTCGCCTTTGTACATGTCCTGATTTCTGTTTTTATAAAGAATAAAGAAACAAGTTTTGATTGTGGATGATTTAAGATTTATTCTATATTATTTTGAAAAAAAAACCATTCTTTTTTATTATGTGGAATTGCAAACTCATTTTGTCAATACTATTTGATTTTGACAACTTGACGCTAAGGGTAGAATATAAAACTTCAGTCTAATCAAAGCACTAACGGTTTGTACATCTTCCAGAACTAGATCCTAACATCAAAGACATGGTGTGCAGCCCCAACACCTGGTACAGCATGACGGACAATGAGAAATGCAAAGACTGCTACTGCATCAACGGAAAAATGTCTTTTTGCTACATGAACCTTTGCAAATCAGAAAAAGAAGCAGGAACCAGTTGTATGTTTAATTAATTAGATTTAATTAATTAATTTAATAAAATAAAATAATTAAATTAATCAAATCTATTTCATTAAAATATCTGAATACTCGATAAATTATTTGTATAAAGTCAAAAATCTTTCGTTAAGACCTTCGACTCAAATTTTGCTTAAGACCAGTTTGATAGATCATGTAACGCTAATGTACTTCGCTAATACAAGATATTTTTACTAAGACATTTTGATAGATCATGTAATGCTAATGTACTTAGCTAATACAAGATATTTTTACTAAGACATTGCTTTCAGATACCGCTGTGAAGTTGTCGCTTCCAGGTGCTTTACCGGGTTAGTATATGAACTAGCCTCTCTCTAAACGAATCTGTCACAGTCTGAAAAAAATGGCCAATTAGCTTTTCACAATTAGCGTTACTTACTGCACGGCTTAGAACTTAGAAACTGACTTATAAAATATAATCATTATCATTTTTTTTAACATTATCATAATTTATCAATCTTTTGTCTATATTGTTGATGGTGTAATAACATCTCATTGTTTTTATTTAGATAACTGTAAAATGCTGGATTACAAACAAGACAACTGTTCTAAATGCTACTGCGACGCGAATAAAACGTGGTCATGTAAAACCAGAATCGGGAAACATTGCACTGACACGAAGCCTGAAAGATGGAAAAAGAATAGACACGAAGTAGAAGACTATGAAGAAAATGAATGGATAGGATTCGGATCAGGTGAAGGTAATGGCGGCAAAGGAGGAAAAGTAGGAAAAGGAGGAAAAAGAGGACAAGGAGGTAAAGGAGGAGGGAAAGGGAAAGGAAGTAGAGGTAAAGGAAGTAAAGGAGGAAAAGGAGGAGGGATAGGAAGTGGAGGTAAAGGAGACAATTATGACGGAAACGGAGGTAAGGGCGGATATGGGGGAAATGGGGGAAAAGGAGGAACGGGTGGGAACGGAGGAAAATATGGAAATAATGATGGTGGGTGGGATTTTGAAAATCCAGAGTGGAACGGTATAGCTGGGGAAAATGTAGGATCTTATGAATTTTGGCCAAATGAAAATGGGCAAGGTTACAATGGAAATAATGGCGGAAAAGGTGGAAAGGATGGGAAAAATGACAAAGGAGGAGGTGGTAGAAAAAGAACAACACAGGCTCCACCTTGGGATGATAACGTCGATCGTCCTAGAAAAGAAAAAAGACCTTTTTATCCGGATGGCAAAAGTTCTGGTTCTGGAGGCGGTTTTTATGAAATTGACACTGATGGCGAAGATCCCTTAATTGGAGAAGATAATGGAGATATTTATGGTAGTTATAATGAGGGTACCGGTCAAGGTAGTGGTTTTGCTGATGAAGGAAGTACACATTGGATTATAGGTGAAGATGAAGATGGAAAAGGAGGAGGAAAAGGAGGCGGAAAAAATGAAGGCGGAGGAAAAGGAGGAGGAGGAGGAACAGGAGGGGGAGGAAAAGGAGGAGGAGGAGGAGGAGGAGGAACAGGAGGGGGAGAAGGTGGAAAAGGAGGAGGAGGAAAAGGAGGAGGAGGAAATGGAGGAGGAGGAAATGGAGGAGGAGGCAATAATCAAGAAGGTGAAGACTATAGTGCAGGAGCAGTTGGAGGTGCAGGTGGTGCTGATGGTGATGGAAACGTTGTTATAGAAGAAGCACAATGGAACGCAGGAGGCGGAAGCGGTGGTACCAGCAGTGGCGGAGGGCAATGGAACGGGGAAAGTGGACAGGGAAGTGGAAATAGTGGTGGAAGTCGACCAGGCTGGGGAAGTTTTCTTGATCCGATATATGATTGGTATAATAATTGGAAAAATGGAAATAATGGAAGCGGTGGTAATATTAACGATGGCGGTGGTGGTCAACATGGAGTTGGTGGCAATAACGACGATGGCGGTGGTGGTCAACATGGCGGTGGTGGTCAACATGGGGGTGGTGGCAATCAAAACAGTGGACTGCAAGATGGCGATATAGACACGAACATTGACACAGGTCCTCGTTGTTCCACTGGACAGTTCTTCACGCAGGGGTCTGGAGTCAACTGCCAGGGTTGCTTCTGCACTGCGAACCATGAGTGGAAATGCTGGAGCATCAAGGAAGGTTGTAGGGGTGAGTTTTTTTATTCTCAAAGACTTGTTTGTACTTGTACTACTTTGTTAATGGAATCTTTAAGCATCTTATAAAGCAGATATTTTCCGTTGGTTGAGCTGATTTTTATTATACTCGTTGAGTTTGATTATAATTATAATTAGCTATTTAAGTGACGATTTTTGATATCAAATTTTTTATTCAAATGATATTTGCTCTACATAATTATCTATCTACTTAGTTTTCGCAAATAAAATAGATTTCTTTCTCTCAAAACTTTTACTATTAACTTATATTATAAGTTATAATGTTAAAGTAACGTTAATTTATTTTTCATTTTTTCAGGTAACCGTAAGTGTAATTTTGTTATTAATTTTTAACTAGTTTTTATTTAGTTAAATAATTGTCATAATTACCAAAACAAGTATAAAAGTATTCTATAAGCAATCTATTTACCATTGTACAAGCTCTGCCTACTTTGGGCCATGTATGGCGTGCTGTGAAATGTCCATATTTTTTTTCCACCATTGCCGGAACACTGTATTCTACCTATATTATTTAGAAGCTACCAGCTAGGAACAACAAATCTGAGAGGATGTGTACCGTGCCTGGACGATCGCTGCTGACGTCTGAAAGAAAATCATTAAATTGTTTAAACTCAAACTGTTTATCTTATAAAAAGTTAGCGCAGACTTGATATCTTGATTACCATACGTAATGGTGACATGCCAACGGTAACTTTTATAAGATAGGGGGTAAGAATAATAAGACGACCGATGTGGCGCGGTGGGCGAAAATCCGCCTGCGAAGCGGAAGGTTGCGGGTTCGATTCCCGCCTTGGAATAAATGCTTGTACGATCTGCAAATATTTATTCCGGGTGTTCTGGGTATTTTATAGGTATAATAAAAAATATCTACGTATTTAATGTATTCTATGTCAGTCTTCTAGTACCCATAACACAATCTCTGCTTAGCTTGGGGCTAGATGATGTTGTGTGGATTGTCAAGCATTATTTATTATTTAAGATTGCGTTTTTGATATTTTTACAGCACCTGCCCAGTGCAATCCTGGAAAATTGAAAAAAAATCCTCGTATCCCCTGCAGTGTATGCTACTGCGGAGCAGATCGGACCAGCTATTGTGCTACTGACGAAACTTGCTCTTACAAAGTTAGACGTAAGGAGTCAGCTACTTATTTACAGAAGAGTTATAAGAAACTGCATTTAAACTACCTTAGCATCTAACCTAATGCCTTGATCACACGTACCGAGTAAACCGGCGAGACAGTGACGTATTTGAGATACACTGCGCGTCGACATCAGTTTTACTGTTAAACGTTGCAGCGTTAGCGTTAGTGATCAAGGCATAAATGACTCATAACTCTTGAAGGTTAATTCAGTGTGATTTTGAGACTTTTTCTACTGGCATACCTGTGAGGCTGGAACAGAGAATATTGACACAAAATTTTTTACTTCGACTTTTAATAATGATAGAATGATAGTACATAAAAGTCATAAGTAACGTGGCTTACTATTGAAATTATTTAAATAATTATTTTATTGAAAAATTTATTTATTGAAATAATTTCGAAAATTTGTTTATTGGTCCGGAGATTAGCTTTTACAACCTCACACTTTACTTTTTTATTATAAATAATAGTACAAACTATAGATATTTACAAAAACCTGTTTCTAAAAAGTCTGCCATAGATTTTTTATTTTAATGTGAATCTGTAGACTTTTTGTTTTTTTTTTCTAGCCAGCAAATGTGAATCACTTGCATGTCTGGAGCAATGCGCAAGCGCAAACGCAAACTTCGGTGTCTGTCATCGGAACCAGTGTGTTTGTGTACAATAATATTACACGAAATTACTTCCAAGTTACATATCAAGCTAGTTCTCTGCATTCATTAACCAAACCAGAAGTAAAGTCAGGCGTTACAGGGGACTGAGCATGAATAGGGGACTGATCATGTTATTCATGCTCAGTCCCCTGTAACGCCTGATGTGACAATCGTGGACGTATCGAAACAGTAACGTATTTGAGATACGCGCGTCGACATCAATTTTACTGTCCAACGTTGCAGCGTTAGCGAGCAATGTATCTTAAATACGTTTTCGATTGTCATATTTACTTGTGCTCAGCCCTCAGATCAGTTGGTAGTAGCTGTGCTTTACATGTGAGTCGTGGGTTCGATGACCACCAAGAACAAACATTTGTGTGATGAGCACTGATGCTTGGTCTGTTAATTAATAGAGCTTACTACCGACTGAGCTGTGAGAATCTATATTAAAACAGAAACGTTTCTTCCTCTATTACCATGCTTTCCTAAAAAAACGAGACTCGTGTCGTCATTACATAAAGAAAAACCTTTTTCTGAATTGTTTATGCCTATGTATATACCTACTTTGATTATGAAAATAAAAATTCTTAAATAATTTTATAAGTAGTTTTATTTGTGTTAATGTGTTTTGTTAGTCACACCTAAAACGGGTTTAGAAACAGTTTAATTAATTACACACCTAATTAAAATCTCTCAATTATTGTGTCTCAATTTTCCGAATTATTAACCTTGCTTTAATAAAACGTTACTGAAAGTCTAGTTAACGCATATATATGTTGCTATACCTAGTCCTAGATAAATAGCTAGTCCAGTTACATTTCTTTAACCAAAGATTTGTAAAAAAAAAATGGTTCTTATATTAGGCTTATTTAGTTTGATTATTTTGGTTTATGCTACGCGATCATTCGGCCAATTATGATCCAGTTTTAGTGATTATTTACTTGAATAATAAAAAATATTTTTTTTTCTCTAACCTATCTGGGCACTGCTGGGCAAAGGTCTCCCCCAAGTCCTTCCACTCGTCCCTATTCTCCGATTTTTTCCACCAATTCCCCTCGAAAGTGTCTAGGTCGTCCCGCCATCGTCTCCTTGGTCGGCCTCGACGCCTTCTTCCATCTCCAGGCATCCATGGTATATATAAATAAAATAAAATAAATATATATAAATATAAGATCTACTAGTTCTTTTTATACTTCTTAAATTATTATTTTTGTATTTTGTATTACTTTTCGGAGACGGTTGAAGTCAGTTTTCTTAATTTCAGTAGAAAATATTGACGTTTTTATTTCTTATTTACTCAACGGTATTTTTAATTACTTTCAAATTAACTCATTTTGAGAAATTAGATTCGCAATGTCGTAATAATTTCTTGATTTTTTTCTCGTCAATTGAATAATAAGAAATTCTTTCACCTTAGTATTTTAGCAACACGCAAAATGTGGAATATTGCGCCTGGTTGGATATTATTAGTAAGTTTTTTATTTTGCTGTGAAAAGATTTCATATCTGAAACTATCACTGTTTTGAACATAGTTTTCTTTATAAACGAGATTTTCACCATGATTTGAGAGTTTGATTATTTCCTGATATTTCGGCACAGCATGCGCCATGATCACAGTTCCAAGTTGGAACCGGTTCCGGAACCCTTACCGGAACTGAAACCTTTAGTGGAA
Source organism: Ecliptopera silaceata (assembly GCA_932527185.1). NCBI lineage: Eukaryota > Metazoa > Arthropoda > Insecta > Lepidoptera > Geometridae > Ecliptopera > Ecliptopera silaceata. Next base: position 6,846,266 of record OW052211.1, read on the forward strand.
CCGGTTTTAGATCCCTGGTTCTAAACGAAGGCTTTGCAAGTAGACGTTAACATAGACGGCAGCATATGTTGGCATTTGGCAGATAGACGTCATATTTTTGTTTTTTTTGTCTAGATTTGGTGCTCAGGCGCAGTGATTGCTTCTTACGATGGTTTAGCTGATTACTGGTACTCAAACGACGATGGTAAAAAGCATGTTTTGTCGTAAGTTTGTGAATAAATTGTTTCAGATAAAGTTAAACATTAATTTTGAATGTTACAGGTATTATAGACTACAAACCGTTATCTCTGTATAGAAGTAATGGCAATATAAATAAAACAAGAATGTTGAGAATTGAAGAAACTTCGCGCGTAAAAAAACCCGGAAACTTTACGTGGTCTTTTAATTATGAAAGTAAGCATTTTTTTTGCAACAAACACATCCAAACAGTTTTCTATGTAATTTTATTATAATCGCGTCCGCTGCGATTAATTACTACTTATATTTATTAATATTTAAATTACATTCTCTCTCTATCTACGATTCCTATACAAAAAAGGGGATAAAGAATATTTGAGCATATTGATGTTCCATTGATTTTATTGTTCATTATTATTAGTTTTAATGGTGTATCTGGAAAGAAGTTATCATTTATATATTAATTAAACTATGCTAAAAGTAAAGAGTCGTCAAGCTGTTGTAGAAAAAATATTGACAACAATGTTAGTTATTCAATTATTTAAGCAGAATTAATATAGGTGATTAATTCACAAACAAACTTACGACTATACAGTATTAACAAAATGTACATAGACATATAAAATACATAAGAAACAGCTGAGCTATCTACAGACCGTTGCAAACGATCTATAGATAGTTCAACTGATCCAAATCAGTACCAATCGGAAGCGTACCCAAGACACTGGCTGCATTGCCGCGCTTAATTAATTGACATCATGTTTCATTTTAGAAGTTCGTAAACCCAAAATGTACGGACATCAAATTCTTCGCTCGTCTACAAAAAATAAAAGTAAGTTCCTTAATTAATTACTATCTATATTTTACGTTTTGTGAGATATTTTAACTTCTCTCTAATCCTACATCTTTGTAGCTTTAAGGTCTCTACCCATTACAACGTATCATACCATGACCGTGCTATGAACGTGTCAGGCAAAAAAGTATTCTTTGTATTGAAAAGTATGGGACTATGCTCACTAGACCATTCCGTCACCAACCAACAACGTCGCGTTTATCGATGAGAATATTTTGCCGGTCCTGACACGTTCATAGCACGGTCATGGTATGATACGGTGTAATGGGTACAGACCTTTATGTTATAATTTTTTTCCAGTTATGACTAATCTGCAGAATCAAGTAACACCTGCTGAAAGTAACTATCCTAGCAAAATATGTAGAAGAACTAACCGGTAGCTTGTACCTTGCCCCGCTGCCGGCGTCAATCTACATAGTTTTAAGTGTTTTATAAAATACGACTTGACGCTCGATGTGGCGCGGGCGGCGAAGGACGGCCGGCGACGCGGAAGGCTGCGGGTTCGATTCCCACCTTGGGAATATTTATTCCGGGTGTTCTGGGTATTTTATATGTATAATAAATAATATCGATGTATGTAATGTATTGTGTTAAGTATGTCAGTCTTCTAGTACCCATAACACAAGCTCTGCTTAGCTTGGGGCTAGATGATGTTGAGTGGATTGTCGAGCATTATTTATTTTTTTAATGATATTTTATTAATGATTTTTGTGAAATGTTTAGCTTGGCGTTGTCTCCTTGGCCCCGATATAATTCTGGGTGATAGTTGCAACTACTGCGTGTGCCTAGGAGGACAATTATATATTTGCTCGGCTTTAAAATGCAGTATTTCAGGCGAAAACGGTAAATTAAGCCAATACAAAGTCATACCACAACACAAAGAACAACTTACACACAACAATTATGTTTAATTATGTTTGTATGATCTGCAAATATTTATTCCGGGTGTTCTGGGTATTGTATGTATAATAAAAAATATCTATCTATGTAATGTATTGTATTTAGTATGTCAGTTTTCTAGTACCCATAACACAAGCTCTGCTTAGCTTGGGGCTAGATGATGTTGTGTGGATTGTCCAGCATTATTTATTATTTATTAATTTATTTATTTAACAATATTTACTAGAGTGTATTTTTTTTTACTAAATAAGAAAAAAAATGTTATATCTTATTTCAATAACCTCTATAAACTTTTATTTTTATTAACTGTTTTTAATTTATTTTTTGAAGTTGAAATTTTTCAGGTCTGGAACAAACGTCGTATCGCGAGAAAAATGGTAAGTAATGGGTATTTAAATAATAAAATAAACTTTGAGTGATAAGTAAAATCAACACCATTAATTAGTATTTCGCACAATATCTTTATAAATTACAGTCTATGTATGTTATTCTAATGTACCTATAAGTGATATACATATATATATATATATAATATACATATATACACATGCTGAGTGATGGCCTGTTTTGTTGGCACGAATATGTTAATAGTATTTTTTTCTTTTAAATTGTATGTATTTTTGTTTTTATGTGACACAAAATAAAAAAATTCTCTCTCTTCTTTCTTTCTAAGTTAAAAAGTTTAAATTAAAAGCCATTCATTGTTTTTCACATAAGAACTACTTATGTTAAAAACAAACATACATATAAACTTTATTTTATTAGGACAGGACAGTAGGATTAATAAAAAAGTAATGTATTTACTAGCAATTGAAAACCCACTGTGAAATTAAAATAAATTAAATATTTTCCTTATCAGTTGCAACTTGTATCGAAGGACAAAAAATTAAGAGTTTTAATTGTAACCGATGCTGGTGTAGCAATGGCAAGATTTTTTGCACTGTGAAGATGTGCAGGAAACGTGAGTACTATTCCAAATGAATTATAAGAGACAGGCGTCACAGCTCAGTTGGTAGTAGATCTGCTTTCCATACTGTGGGTCGTGGCTTCGAATCCCACCCAGAGCAAATGTTTGTGTGATGAACATAAATGTATGTTCTGTGTCTGGGTGTTTCTATGTATTCTGTGTATTTTTTTTTTTTTGCTAACCTATCTCGTCCCAAGCTGGGCAAAGGTCTCCCCCAAGTTCTTCCATTCATCTCTGTTCTCTGCCTTCGTCCACCAATCACTTTCAAAAGTATCGAGGTCGTCCCGCCATCGTCTTTTTGGTCAACCCCGCCGCCGTCTTCCGTCTTCTGGCAGCCACGGATATTTTATTCTGTGTATGTATTACAAAAAAAAGTTTACAAGTATTCTATCAGCAGGCAAGTTCCCATAGTACAAGCTTTGCTTAGATTGAGACGAGTGATAAGATATATTAAATGTTCGTGAATATTTATTTATTTGCTTAGTTTGGGACTAAGTGTGTTAAATGTCAATGCTATTTCAGCCAAAGTAGAATCCGATCAGTATAAGTGGGGCCTCGCTGATGGTATCCATGATGCATGCATCCCTGGAGAATATGTGCAAAGTAGAGATAATTACTGTAACACGTGTGCGTGCAACGTATATGGAGAGCAATTCTGTTCTGCCATGACGTGTGGCACCAGTAAGTATCATAAAACTTCAATTATACGACAACGAGCTGGTGCTGACTTCATAGTTTTCATTGTAAACGGGATATTTACCATGATTTGTGAGTTTGATTATTTCCCGATATTTCGGCACAGTTGCATGCGCCATGATCACGGGTCGAACTGAAAGTCTTTGCAAGTAGATATTAAAGTCATTGGCAGACATACCGGTCTACCCTCTTTCGCACTCTTTTATTACGAACGATCCTACCATTGTATACCCGTTTACAATGAAAACTATGTTCAAAACCGTGATAGTTTCAAATATTATGATGCTGACTTCGTCTTGCTATCGTTATATATTTGACAATTCGAATAATAGCTTTATAAATTATACTATGTGTTAGTCTGATGTATAAACTACATTATTGTAAAGTTTCATTAAAATCCATTCAGTAGTTTTTGCGTGAAAGAGTAACAAACATAAGTACATACATCCATCCATACAAACTTTCGCTTTTATAATATTAGTAGGAAGTAAGATAAGCAACATTTCATACATACTTTGATAATCAAAGTACATATATACATTGAAACATTGGAACTCCAGCTCCATTTCATTGTTAGAAGGATCATACAAAAAAACGGTAGGAACCAGGTCGTAGTTTCTTGCCCGGTCTTCTTGGCTCTGGTCGCGTGGCACCTAGATTCACTTAATAGTAAGACGATTCTTAATAATCCTTGTATAAAGATAATAATTTGACACGTAACGCAGTCTCAGCGGCATTTTTTTAGATGTGTTAGGCCTGCCCAGCACCATCCTCTCAGTCGATTCGGGACCTTGTCTCCAGGAAGGATATAATTTTAAGTCTGCGATCCAAAATCCAAAATGAATAGTATTAGTTTTTTGAATCACTAATAGGGTGATGCAAATAAATAGTATTATTTATTTGAACCACTAATAGGGTGATGTAACAATTCGTTCCAATAATATCCATAGACAGCTGGAGAAATCCCTCAGCGTCAAGGACAGCTACAGCAGCTCTACCATGAGTTTTTACTATACTATATTTACTACACTCGCTAACGTCTGTAGTTAAAAAAATGTATGAAGATTTGTACAGTGCCTCTAGCGGATAGTTGGGTACTAAAATTCGTCATACTAATATTGACGTAACTACTGTAGTAAGTCAGGCGATTTTACTGTGACAACTCATGGTAGATACACAGAACTTACTCAGCGTCAGGGATTCCTGATGCTGTTCTTGACGCTAGTTCTCTAGCTGTCAGTCTGCTTCACAGTACCACATCCTAAAACAGACAAGAACATTGGCTGTGTGCCGATGACCTGGTACAGCCTGACGAGTGTCACAGCGACATGTAAGGAATGTTTCTGCATCAACGGACTGAAGGCAATTTGTTTTATGAAGCTCTGTCAGGGCACACTCTCTCAAAACAAGGGATGTAAGACTTCTACTTTACTCTCATTGTCTTTTCAGCATCACGCTATAGGTACTATTGTGTTCACGAGTGTATGTTTTCAGATTCGCCTCAAAAGCTTATGGCCAGTGCAAGCAATAAAGGTAATGATGACTACTAATAACTAAAATCAAGAAAAAACTATGAGTAGAACAACAAATTATATATCGTCTGCCTATACATATACAGGGTGTAACAAATGAGGTGGACCAAAAGCAAAAGGGCGATAGGGGAGCTCAATGGCTATCCATAGAACCCCCATGTATGTTCAGCGATATTCAGTCGTTCAAAAGTTATTCCCACTTTTATGTTTTTTTTTTTCATTAACATATTTTAGGTTAGATTTCCCAAGTATACCCAAACTATCAAGGCTACAACCGTAATTTTTTTACACCTTGTAGCCTAATAGTAGACCTTTCGTACTGCAATACCAGTTTGAGTCGTTATTTGATTGATTTCCAAATAAAAAATAATCATTGCAGAAAAATCCGAAACCTGAACTTCCGCGAAAAACTTTAGGAGCAATTTAAAAAAAAAACTTGCTGAATATTTTTTTCCACAACCTATCTTAAAAACTTTCTCCATTTATGGAGAAGTTACCCTAAAAATTTCATAAGGCTAGTACAGAAGGATCATGTTAAAAAGTGAACTCATGTGTTGTAAAAGTGCTGAAATCGACGGTTCAATCGACCAACACGATGGTCCGGGCAAGGCTCAGATTGTATGCCACCCCTTCTAATCAATTGCTCTTGGTATATATTATTCTAGCAGCCTCTCGAACGTTTTCTTGAGCTACAACATGACAATAATACATTTCTGCATATCTACGAGGAGAATATGGCATGATACACTAATCGCAAAGTTTGTACAGTCCGTAAATGCGCAGTTTGCGTTAAAGTAAATTAATCCAAATTCAGACTCCTGAGTGGCCGCACTTTTCACAACCTGACTCCGTAATAAAGATTTAAAAACTAAAACCCGACTACGAAAAGCTAGGTAACAAGTTTAACTTTTTTAGACTTCACACCTAATCCACTGTTGGTTTCTTGATTTATTTTACTTCATCACGGGTTTAGTCGCATGCTTAATGTTATGTAGTTTAACATAACTAGCATCCGACTACAACCATGTTAAGTAAAAAAATCTGTTAAGAAAATTTTTAAAGTTAAACTTACTTCCTAACTTTTCGTATTTGGGTTTTAGTTTTTAAATCTTTATTACGGAGTCAGGTTGTGAAAAGTGCGGCCACTCAGGAGTCTGAATTTGGATTAATTTACTTTAACGCAAACTGCGCGTTTACGGACTGTACAAACTTTGCGATTAGTGTATCATGCGGCCATATTCTCCTCGTAGATATGCAGAAATGTATTATTGTCATGTTGTAGCTCAAGAAAACGTTCGAGAGGCTGCTAGAATAATATATACCAAGAGCAATTGATTAGAAGGGGTGGCATACAATCTGAGCCTTGCCCGGACCATCGTGTTGGTCGATTGAACCGTCGATTTCAGCACTTTTACAACACATGAGTTCACTTTTTAACATGATCCTTCTGTACTAGCCTTATGAAATTTTTAGGGTAACTTCTCCATAAATGGAGAAAGTTTTTAAGATAGGTTGTGGAAAAAAATATTCAGCAAGTTTTTTTTTTAAATTGCTCCTAAAGTTTTTCGCGGAAGTTCAGGTTTCGGATTTTTCTGCAATGATTATTTTTTATTTGGAAATCAATCAAATAACGACTCAAACTGGTATTGCAGTACGAAAGGTCTACTATTAGGCTACAAGGTGTAAAAAAATTACGGTTGTAGCCTTGATAGTTTGGGTATACTTGGGAAATCTAACCTAAAATATGTTAATGAAAAAAAAAAACATAAAAGTGGGAATAACTTTTGAACGACTGAATATCGCTGAACATACATGGGGGTTCTATGGATAGCCATTGAGCTCCCCTATCGCCCTTTTGCTTTTGGTCCACCTCATTTGTTACACCCTGTATATCGTAGGCCCAAAAAAAACTTTTCTAACGACAATTTTTTATAAACAATACTGGGGGGGTATCCAGACCACTGAACTGTATTTGAAATGTTATTTGCTCAAATAACATTTCAGTTTTCTTCTTCGTCTTTTATTGATATTTTGAATGATCGATTTTCATACCATTTGATAGAATTAACGAAATCAGGTAGGCCATGCTCAAATCTGGTTGGTCATGCTTAAATCAGGTAGGCCATGCTCAAATCAGGTAGGCCACGCCCTAAACCGCGGCATTGACGTCATTTTTAACAGCTCAGTCATAATTTTATAAAGCTCAGTCACGTTAGTCCTTAAAAATGCCAAGGAATAGGTACTGATGAGTTACTATAGTAAAATCATCGAAAACTGAACTGCAACTGAAAGGATATTCGGTCACGCAAGTTTCCCCTTGCTGGATAGCCCTTCTGTAAACATGAGTTTTAGTTTTAAATGTTGTTTTGAAGGATTTTGTACGGAAGGTGAGATAAAATCGGACAAGTGTACATCATGCACCTGCACTTACGCAAGAGAATGGAAATGCTACACTCGCATGATAGACAAATGTGAAGGACAGGCGACACAACAACTCAAAGGTATTTGCCTTCATATCGTGTCGATGCTGCTTTTCTTATAACATATTATATAAAAATGAAACCCGTTTTCCGTTGTCACGACATAGCATGAAAACGGCTTGACCGATTTGGCTGATTTTTGTAGTTTTCTAATACTCAGCTAACGGAAATTTTTTTTTAACAAAATCTCTCAGAAAAAAAAATCTCTCTAAGGCGGTACGAAGTTCGCCGGGACAGCTAGTAACATAATATATTCCTATTCATAAAAAATTCTTTGACTTCAATCCCATCTGGATGTAATGAATAGTAAAGTAAAGCGAAGATTTTCATCATAAGTTTTGCTGCCTCTACAGCACTAACTTCATAATATTTTGCTGAAAATATTATTATTTTAGTTGCAGTAGTACCTATTTAATGTGCTATTTAAAAATTTCAATTATTACAACATTTATTTAATAAATAATCATTGTATAATATTAAACTTCTGCTGACATACTTCTTGACCGTGTTTTAGCTAAAGAAGATAAGTTCAATAGGTAAATATAGTCATGATGAAGCCTAGAATCTAATCGTTTGATCTCCTGTCATAGAATCCTATTTTTCATATTATTTTCTTGAACCATTGTTATTCATTCGAATATATTTTTTATTCTGCAGTCTTCTTACTATTGTGCACTTTTAATAATTTTTAATGTTTTTAGGCTAAAATCTGCTTTTGATTCAGATGAATATGAATATGAATATGATGGAAAAGACGTACCAGAAATTGATGCCGATGTAAATAATAATACATCACCACATAGCAAGAACCATACAAGCAATGTTCCCTCCCATGGTATAAAATACTACAAAACCTTTATAGTATACATTGTACTATTTATATATTGACACATTGAACGACATGCTTACAGTACTTAGAAAGTTTTTAAATATAGAGGCTTGTCCAGCATGCACCTGGGCCCGATCGTGCTAAATTGTAACGTAAACGGTTAGTCTAAGCAGCAGCTAAGGTTCACCAACGTACGTATTTTGGGATCGCGAGAAGCATGTAGTCAAACGCGTTCAACATTCGAACCTTAGCCGAATATTGTGACATAACCGCTGTCACACGAAGGGAAAAAAGATGATGCCGTTTACAGCAATATAAAGTTGCACACGCTACGTAGAAGTTACGTTGGTGAACTTTAGCTGCTGCTAATACTGTACGGGGCCCAGCACTACCCTCTCAAGTCCATCCATGAGTGGATGATACTTTTGAGTGTAATTTGTGGAAGAAAGCGGATTCGCTTTCTTCCACTTTACCACTTCCACAAAGTATTCTTTGTGTAACGACTTTAGCCCATTTACATATACGAAAAATACAGATTTTACATCTTCAATGCAAGAAACACTGGCTACTGAACGACCTACTAGAACTACACGGAAGCGTAGAGTACCCATAAAGCCTACAAAAGCACCAAGGGTAAATTTACTTCCGGGAACCGAATGCAATGCAGGAGAGTCTTTCACTCTGGCGGTGAACAATAATTGCCAAGGGTGCATCTGCTCAGCCCATGGGAAGTGGAAGTGCTTTAGCGTTAAACATCCGTGTCGGGGTAAGTTGGAGTTTGAATGAATGAATGAATGAATGAATGAAAATGCTTTATTGTACATGTAGACCTTAGAACTATTGAGAAAAAATACATAAAAACTTAAACTAAACTAATTTTTTTAATTATTTATTTATGAGGCGTCACAGTAGCTCTGCCTTCCATGCTGGGGGTCGTGGGTTTGTTCACCACCGAAAACAAGCGCTTGTCTGATAAGCACTGCTATTTGTTCTGTGTCTGGGTTACTATGTTTATTCACAAATGTAGCCCGTTTTTGGTAAAACAATGACGAAAGAAAACTGTTGACACAAAGAAGATATACAGGGTTCAATTAATCAATTTGGTTTATAAATTTTAAGAACACTAATCACGAGTATAATTAATTAGTGATAATGATGTTCAATGTATGTACAATTGCTAAAGTTTCTTGCCTTTATTTTTTCAGGTTGGGGTAAGTCTAATTTAAGTCCTTTAAATACTATGTTTTATGTTAGTAATCAAACCAACTAGAATTCCAATTAATTCTCTTGTAAGTGAGGTGCAAAAGTATAGTAAAGTAAACGTAACGCAGCATTTTTTATTCATATTGAGTGTCAAACGCCAGCTTGACGGCCAAACATTGCAGCGAATACATTATTATAAACTAAAATATATTTGTTTTTAGAAACGAAATCTTGTAGTGCAGGAGCTTTTGAGAAAAATAAGCAAATTCCATGTAGTGTTTGCTACTGCGGGAAAGAAAAAAAATGGATGTGTTTTACCGATGAAGCATGTTCTCAGCAAATCAAACGTAAGTATGAGCTAAAACAGATTACGGCAGCACTGTGTAGTAAAGATTTAGGCCCTGGGGGGGTATCCTGACAACTGAAATGTTTTTGAACTGTTATTTGATCAATTTTCTTTTTCGTCGTTTGATAGAATTAACGAAAAATCAGGTAGGCCATGCTCAAATAAGGTAGGGCATGCTTACATCAAGTAGGCCATGCTCAAACCGCGGCATTGACGTCATTTTTAACAGCTCAGTCATAATTGTATAAAACTCTGTCAGTCTACAAAAATGCCACGGAATACTGATGAGTTACTATAGTAAAATCATCGAAAACTGAACTGCAACTGAAAGGATATTCGGTCACGCAAGTTTGGAGTGCTAACTTAATACAAATAAACAGTTACTTAAGGGATACTTACAGAAAAATCAGGTTACAATATGTTATGATATAATTAATAGTCATGGCTATTGCGGTCTGTTTCAAGAAGTGTTCATGTACCATCATCACAGATTTTTGTAAAAAATGGTTGTCTGTAAAGTCGGTTTACTGACGATAGTTGAACGTGACAACGAACGCAAAGGCCGATTGTGTTTCTTTGTCGCTCGTTCCGCGTTCTCGCTTGCACTTCATGAATCGCCTCAGAGCGAGTTAACGCCGCATGAGTCTCAGAGCGAGTTAACGCCGCATGAGTCTCAGAGCGAGGTAACGCCGCATGAGTCTCAGAGCGAGTTAACGCCGCATGAGTCTCAGAGCGAGTTAACGCCGCATGAGTCTCAGAGCGAGGTAATGCCGCATGAGTCTCAGAGCGAGTTAACGCCGCATGAGTCTCAGAGCGAGTTAACGCCGCATGAGTCTCAGAGCGAGGTAACGCCGCATGAGTCTCAGAGCGAGTTAACGCCGCATGAGTCTCAGAGCGAGTTAACGCCGCATGAGTCTCAGAGCGAGGTAACGCCGCATGAGTCTCAGAGCGAGTTAACGCCGCATGAGTCTCAGAGCGAGTTAACGCCGCATGAGTCTCAGAGCGAGGTAACGCCGCATGAGTCATGTTTTTTCGTGCGTGCAGCCAGCTCTATCGAATTATAAGACGTTGTCACGTCAAAAATGTTTTTATATAATTTCAGAAACCAAATGCGACGCCATAGACTGCTCGCACAGCTGCGTCCTAAACAACAACAACTATGGTTTCTGTCACAGAGACAAATGCATTTGCGTGTGAACACTAATAAATATAAATGAATGAATGAATGAATTTATTTATTTGAACCAAAAAATCTTACACTAGCTTAAAACTAGACGTGAGATCTTAGACAATATTTCATACCTATAACTAATAACACAATCATAAAAACAAATAATAACTTTATTGAATGTAGATCAGAGTTAGGGTTTTGCGGTTTTAGGGTTTTATTAAACATATTGTATGGGATTTTGTTGTTTGTGTTATCACTTACCTCTGACGGTATATTGATGTAGCTCGTTTTTGGGCAAAATTAATTTGACTAAAGAGAACTATCGACACGAAGAAGAAGATTGGCTTTGTTATTAGAATAATGAGTTATTTAAAGAAAATAACATTTTGTAATCGCTTTTGGTAATTATCTAATAAATATCATCATTTAATAAATAAATATAAAATATTAATATTTACGGACATTTAACACATCACACTCTAGTCTCAAACTAAGCAAAGCTTGTACTTACTATAGGAACTAGATTGCTGATAGATTACGTATATACATTTTTTTTTTTTTTTGTAAATACATAGGTACATCTTCTAGGTCTGGAGTTTTTTTTTACTGTAACTTTTACAAGCTGGAAGGTACCGCAGTGCCGGTTAATTCCCAGCCTTCATCAGCTCCAGATTTATCACCAAGCACAGAGCATTGAAAGTATGCTGGTATCTGATAGAGTGTCTTTAATATTCCCTATTTTACTTTACCAGTAGCAGAAGAGCAGTACCCCAAGTACGAGTTTGTGCACACACGGAACGCAGAGACGCAATCGCCGAGCGCCACCGGTTTTGTATCGAAATCCAAGCTTCTCAAGAAATCTGCTAGTGGCGCTGCTTGAATCTCCATACAAAATCTATGGCGCTTGGCGATTGCGTCTCTGCGATCCGTGTGTGCACAAACTCGTACTTGGGTACAGAGCTTGTAACTACTATACACTACTCTCGATCCTTTGTACACTATAACAAACTACCAGATCTAACTCTCAAACTTTAACTCATATATTGTTTATTCCGTAAAATCACTAGAATCATTTAAAATCGTCTTATATCAAGTCATTCAAGCCTAGCATAAGCAAGAACCTACAGCCTAGTTTCTGCCGTTTTTTTGTATGATCCTTCTTACAAAGAATTACAATTAAAAGCTGAAGTTCCACTCAGTACCTCTACCATGAGTTGTCACGTCACAGTAAAATCGCCTGACTTTACTACAGTAGTTACGTAAATATTAGTATTACGAATTTTAGTACCTAACTAGAGGCGCTGTACAAATCTTCATACATTTTTTTAACTACAGACGCTAGCGAGTATAGATTGTAAAAACTCATGGTAGAGTTGACAGGTGTCAATTTAACTTGTTTAAAGTAACAAACGATCTAGAAGCTTCGCCATATCTATTACTGACCAGTGTACAGGTCTCTGTGGTCTGCGCTAACCGTTGAAAGATCGTATAGGTCCGTGATATACGCCGGGCCGGGCCTCGAACTGGCGACATAAAATCTTTCGTGCAACACACTTTATTTATATGCTACTGGTTAATTGGACCGGATTTTATTTGGTAGTTTCACACGTAAATCTGCCTTTTAGCTGTTCATTGTAACGGACATTGTAATGGACGACCGATGTGGCGCGGTGGGCGATGGTCCGCCTGCGGCGCGGAAGGTTGCGGGTTCGATTCCCGCCTTGGGATAAATGTTTGTATGTTCTGCAAATATTTATTCCGGGTGTTCTGGGTATTATATGTATAATAAAAAATATGTATCTATGTAATGTATTGTATTAAGTATGTCAGTTATCTAGTACCCATAACACAAGCTCTGCTTAGCTTGGGGCTAGATGATGTTGTGTGGATTGTCCAGCATTATTTATTTATTTATTTATTTATTGTGGGATATGTTGAACAAATAAAACAATGTTATTTGGTAAAAATTGTATAAATTATTTTATTGTCCAAGGGGGGTCTAGGGGTCTAAGGGGATAATGTAACTGAATAATTAGGTATTAAACAATAATAATTACACTTTTTACAAATTAAGTTATTAATCATTTATTTTAAACTTATGTTTTTAAACGAATAACCTTATAAAAACACCATTAAAATAGCAAAATACACATAAAACAGTTGCACAGTCTTATAAAATGATATCTATTAGTTACCAAGCTGTACCATTGCGGAACATTATTTAATATTTTCAAAAGCCTACAATTATTCGCAGCAAGAATAGCATTTTTAATTCTTTCATTCCGAAAACGCTTGTATCCCTTATTATCCAATTTAGTTTGCGCATGCTAGTATTTATGACTGCACTAGGACGCGGATATACCAACTTATAGACTGTATTTTTACCATTTATATGAACCACGCAAGTGAATGGTTGTTAAAAACTATGCCAGAATTAATATATAATAATAAACGCGTTTTGTAGAAAAAGAGAAACATGGCTTTGTTTTATAATACAATTTTACATTAAATGTAGAAAAAAAATTCTTTACAAATTAACTTATGATAAAATTGAAAACCCAAATGTAATGAATTCGATAATTCATTTTAAATAATATAATTATTTTGGAAGGGCAATTTCGGAAAAAATATAGAAAATTACAACAATAAGTGATTGCGTTTCTTAATAAATTGGTATATAGTATGTATGTATTTATGTCTAAGTGTCTTTAACTATACATATTATTATATATAGCATTGTTAGACTGAATAAATGCGACAATCTTAAACATACCAAAGCAGTGACGTATTTGACATACACTGCGCGTCATAATCAACTTTACTGTCCAACGTTGCAAAATTACCGCGCATGTAACCTTTGTACAAGCAGAGACTAGTATAAACAAGAAGACTGCTAACCTCATACAAAAAAACGTGACTCGGAAAAAGGTGAAATTCCGCGGGTTATACCTGGCTTATTCCTAGATAGAGTCACGTTTTTTTGTATGAGGATAGCAGTCTTCTTGTTTATGCTAGTCTCTGGTACAAGGTCTATTCTCATGAGTCCAGAAGTTTTAAGTCGTTGGTGTAGCGAGGTCGTCGGACACCGCAATGCGTTATACTCGTACCGTGCACTCGGCAGAACAAAATGTATATTTATTTGTTACATCTGCTACCAGATATAGTGCAAGCCGACGACTTTACATGCACAAATAAATAAATATTCACGGACATTCGCATAACGCGCTCTAGTCCCAAGCAAAGCTTGTACTAAGGAAATAGGTTGCTGATAGAATACTTATATACATTTTTTATACATAGAATACATAGTATAATATTCAGACACAACAAATATTTATGTTCATCACACAAACATTGGCTCTGAATGGGAATTGAACCGCAGTATGGACGGCAGAGCTACTACCAACTGAGTGGTGAAGCCTGTCAAACAAATAGTGAAATAGGGTGAAATGATTGAAGGTTTGTAAAAAAATTGAGTTAAAAAAAATAAAATAAAATGCCGGACAATCCACACAACATCATCTAGCCCCAAGCTAAGCAGAGCTTGTGTTATGGGTACTTGAATACTGATATACTTACTACAATACATTACAAAGATAGATATTTTTTATTATTCATATAAAATACCGAGAACACCCGGAATAAATATTTGCAGATCGTACAAACATTTATCCCCAGGCCTCATCGAACCCGCAACCTCCGCGTCGCAGGCGGACCTTAGCCCACCGCGCCACATCGGTCGTCAAAATTAATTATGTTAACAAACAAACAAAGTATATTTTAACATACATGTTTGCAGATTCATGGCAGGAGCACGTTTGGTGCAGTTAAACATTCATTTTTATTTCCTTCAGGGAACTCTGGAATAGTGGATTTACTCAAACTTAACTTTTAAAGGACATGTCCCTCGGTAGCTTCATTTTACAAACTTAAAACCTGCTTGAAAGCTCTAACTTTACTTTAAGTCTTTTCAAACTATAAAATATTACAAAATATTTAAATAAGAGTTACGACTTACGACACATATTTATGGGGGTTTTGACCCTTTAAAATCAATTTTGTTTTTTAGAATACCTACGCTATTAGATTTTTAAAATAAACTAAATGATGGTCGACTGACGACTCTCACAGAGCGTTACCGTTTTATTCAATTGAGTTATAATTAGAAAAAAATAATTATGTAAATGTTTTTCATTTAATAATATTTAATATTGTCGTTACATTTTAACCCATTTTGCAAGCAATGTCAATTTTTGGCTAGCTTTTACTCCCCTTTGTTGCTTTTTACGAACCCCCTCTCCTCTCTCTTTTGGCTCCTAAAGACGAGCTTAACTAACTTTTTCTTCTAACCAACCATTGACTAAGTGTTTGAAATACAAGCTACTCGTAGAAAAATCCTAGTTTTTAGAGAGAAATGAGAAGGAGTAAAAGCTACATTCATTATTTAAGAGACTTTCGAGATTTTCCGGTTTATAGCGTTTCATTTTTACATTTCCGGGCTGTTATGTACCAAGTAGACCGGGAGACAAGAGTTGGTCGCTCACGTCATTACATCATGTGAGCTTAATAGAATATAGGAAATATGTGTTAATTTAATTGATGTTGTTGTATTTTATCTATTTTTGCTTGTTCATTTGACTTCACTTGTGACTTGAAATTTTAATAATTAATTTAATTGGTTTTGCAAACCTTTATAATTGTTTGTAAATAAATAAATAAAATTATCGACGTGTCTATCCGTGTATTGTTTGATGAAAAGGGCTGAGAAAGTATTTGGAGAAACCTACGTCCAGCAGTAGACTGATCAACATATAATTGCTTTATTTTGTAACTAATTGCATTAAAATCCAAAGTTTGATGTGTTAGTGTAGGTAATTAAATAGTAATACCACGTTACCTATTTAAAAAAATTAAACTTAGTTTTGACTTCTGCAAACATAACACTTGTTTATGATACTTGATGAAACGTATTACGGTCAGCTCCCGCTCTACTTTTGTTGAAATTTTAAACAGAAAAAAAAACTAGTTCTATGTTGATCTGAGATTGTATCTATAACTTTAAAATATTCTTGGGTTTTGAGATGCCATTCTAGAATTTTTTTTTAAAATGAGCCATCATGGTAATGCAAAAAAAAACATATAGATCAAACTTTAATTCGTTTATTTACGCAGTCGTCAGTGGTAACTATTTGTTTTTTTTTTTTACTATTTGGCTATTTGTATGTTTTATTTTTTAGCTTTTAAAAATGTTGTATAACAAAGTTTTAATCCTACATTTTATAAAATTCCCGAATTTTTTAACTTTAAACTGTGTTAACATAAGCTAACTATCAATTTTAATGAAGTTCTCTGAAAAATACGCCCGAGTTATAATCCACTTTTGCGCAAAAAATTGAAACGTGAAAAATCTGAAAAATTCAAAAAGCTTTCGCTTACATCACCCAGGTTTGAATACTAAATGGAGGTTGCATTTTCATGCACACAGAATTTTAAGCAGAAACACTAAAAGTGTACGAAGCTCACTTCAAATATAGCCTTTGATATCTTTTTTATCTTTTACGAACGGTAAAAGATTTAACTTAATCTTTGTATATTTTTTTCAGTGAAAACACTGACAGAAGATTGGTATTAAGTGACCTACTTATATGTATAGACAATGCGTTGACTTATTAAAAACTACTTGACAGCCGTCACAGCTCAGTTGATATTCTCTTCCCTTCCATGCAGTAGGTTCGATCCCCACCGAGGTCAAATGTTTGTGTGATGTAAGTACACAAATACTTGTGTTCATCATACAATATACATCATTATAATTTTTTTATAAGTATCAATATATATACCTATATATTTTGCGTCCCACTGCTAGGCAAAGGTCTCCCCCAAGTCCTTCCATCCATCTCTGTTCTCCGCTTTCGTCCACCAATCACTTTCAAAAGTATCGAGTATATATAGTAGTAATAAATGTTTATAAGTATTCTATCAGCAATCTAGTTCCCATAGTAGCTTTGCTTAGTTTGGAACTAATGCCTAGAGCGCGATGTGTGGATATGTCCATGAATATTTATTGTAGGCGAAAACTTATGGATATACCAGACCACATGTTTCGTAAAGATAGCTATTTTCGGCACGAAACTTTATATGTCAAATCTTCCTGTCATTTTCCTACCCCATCCTTCCTAAAAAGCCTGTGGGTAGAAGAAGAAAAACTAGTCAACGTATCATCGCGGTCGAGTTGAGCCGAGTTCCCGTATCTCCTCACGAAAACCCAAGAAAATCATCTCATAGTACAATCAGCGCCTTTAGTAAAGGCCACCATCAGCGCCTTCCGCCACAATCATCAAATCAACGGAGTGAAAGCCCTAACAAGGGATTTGCAGCACAGCAAACGTGTCTCAGCAAAAATCGTATAAGAAGATATTTATTATTTATTTATTTATAGATCTCAGTGTTCATATAATCATCATCATCAACCTATATTAGTCCACTGTTGGACGTAGGTCTCTCCCAAGACGCGCCACTGAGCCCGGTCTTCGGCTCCCCTCATCCAGTGTTTGCCAGCTACACTCCGCAGATCGTCGCTCCATCTCGCCGGAGGGCGTCCTACACTACGCTTGCCTAACCACAGTCCAGGTCCCTATATGTTTTTATATTTTTAATTATTTAACAAATACAGTTTTTTACATTTTTACAGTGTGTAGGAGAAATATTTCCACATACATAAATTAAGTTGGGTTAGGCCCGGCCACACTGCCTTTGACGGCGAATTATTTAAATACCTATTGACATTTCAAATAACGGCCCGTGTGTACTGACCCTATTAAGCCCTTTGTGTAGATTAGAATTTATAAGTCATAAGTCATTTAGAAAAATGCTTTAAAAAAAATGAAAAATGCAAATAAGTGCGGCTTTGAGGTTTGTCCCTCCAATCTTATGTCTGAACAATTTGTATTTTAATTTTTATTCTAATATGTTGAGTTTTGTTGCCTAATTTTGGTGGAATTTTTACCAAAAATTCTTAAGCTACTAGAATAATGTATGAATCGTTGAAATAAAAGTGTATTAAGTGATATCGGGATTTAATAGAACTTGTTTTAAATAGGTTATGAAGACAAAAAAATCCTCCATTTTTTTCTTTAAATCTAAAGACAGCCGACTTCACGATGACTGACTCATAAAGACTACAGTATCTCGTACTAGAAAATTAATATATATATTTAAGAATCTTCGTGGTGTCTTAGATCCTCAATCTCTTAGAACTGTCTATCTAGCACTCGCTCAGTCAATTCTTTCCTACTGTATTACTGCCTGGGGAGGTTCATCCAAATCCATCGTTTTGAGTCTTGAACGGTCCCAAAGAGCAGTGCTAAAGGTTATGCTAAAGAAACCTTACCGCTTTCCTACAGTAGACCTATTCTCTTTGACTAATGTGCTTACGGTAAGACAACTGTTCATTCTTAACACTGTACTGCGCAGACACTCACAACTAGTATATCGCTGGTTAAATGCTAAACTACCTCATTCCAAAATTTCACTTTTTTCACTAGAGACATTCAAAGTTTTCAAAAGGGTTATTTTTAATTTCTGAGAAAGTCTTTCTTTGCATTTCTATGTTTCACCTATCAATCGACGCGTAATTTTAATTAGAATTAAAGTGCATTTTCAGTTTTTCCGTAACTTTAACCCAATGTCTTATTAAACCAGATAAGTGACTTTAGCATATAAAAATTGATGTGTTTGTTAATATAAATTATCGTTAAATGACCACATTTCATAAAAAAATAAGGTTTATTAGACAGTTTTCAGTACCTAGTAGCATAAATCTAAATCCCATTGTTTATTATTCAGTCTATTAATAATTAGTAATAAAACGCTCTACTGAAAATATGAAATATAAATGTTAAACAGTCTCAAAAGTTAAAATTTCTTACAAAACAAAACAAAAAGTTATAAATTCTCACAAAACACTGCATAGAATACACAAGAAAAAATATTAAAACAAATAATATTTCTATCAAAATAAATGCTTCTAAACACCATCAACACACTTTAAAACTTATTATTACTTATTATAATAAATGATTCGTAATATTTTGGTATTAAATCTTTCGAATCAGCTTTACAACAGATGCTGAACAGTCTTGCTGATTCCTCACAACGGATTGGCCTGGGCATGAACTTGGATAAAACAAAGATCATGATTAATGATCGTATTACCCCAGAGCCAATCACTGGAATGCCTTTCGAAGTTGTGCAGGAGTATGTCTACCTCGGGCAGACGCTGCGGCTAGGTAGACACAACTTCGAGAAAGAGCTAAACCGGAGAATACAGCTGGGCTGGGCTGCGTTTGGGAAACTTCTTCAAGTCTTCTCGTCGTCCATCCATCGTCCGTCCAAGTTTTCAACCAGTGCGTCCTACCCGTTATGACCTATGCTGCTGAAACGTGGACGCTGACAGTGGGGCTGGTCCACAAGCTGAAAGTCGCTCAGCGCGCTCTGGAGAGAGCTATGCTCGGAATTTCTTTAAGAGATCTAATCCGGAATGATGTTATTCGTCAGAAAACTAAGGTGTTCGACATAGCTCTTCGAATTAGCAAGCTGAAGTGGCAGTGGGCTGGCCATGTTATCCGAAGAACCGACAATCGTTGGAGCAAACTGATACTGAAGTGGAGACCGCGTTTAGGCATTGTGTAGGTAGTGTAGGAAGGACGGCCTCCGGCGAGATAGAGCGACGATCTAGGGAGTGTAGCTGGCAAAAACTGGATGAGAAGAGCTGAAGACCGGGCTCAGTGGCGCGTCTTGGGAGAGACCTACGTCCAACAGTGGACTGCTATAGGTTGATTATGATGATGATGGATCAGCTTTAAAATACCTTCTGTCTTTGCTTGCGGAACTTTGAGTTTTTGGGCATATAATTTCCTCACTATACAATTACAATTTCAGACCTCTGGGTCTGAAATTGTAGTAGATGATTGTATAGTGAAGAAAAAAAAGAAAGAGAAAGAGGCAAACAAAATCTGCTTTGTTTGCCTCTTTGTTAACGTAGAGACTGATCTGTAGGATTCTGTAGTCTTAGTTCGTAGGAACTAAGTAATTACAAGCAATTAGTTTTTTCAAATATACACGCTGTAAATAAACACCATCATTATTTGCTTTTTAAAATGTTTGAAGGAAAAATAGGATTTTAAATACAAGTTTTAACTTTTTCATTACATTGAAACAAACTTTGCACCTTAACTTTATGAATACTATAATTATATTATCGAGTAGATCTTATATGAAATAGGCGCATTGAATGTGATGTTACGTAAACTCTAAGCAGTACGATTAAAATCCCGTAAAAAACGTATTCAAAACAATCACATCGCAAAAACTACACTTACTTCCTAAACAATAATGTTTGAGTTCACATAAAGGTTACGTTCAAAACTAACGCATCTCACACATTACACTTATTATTCAAGCAATATCATGAAGTTAACGTAAAACTAATAAGCAAAGCAAACGCATTTCAAAAGTGTCACTTAAGCTCCAAGCAATAAGATAAAGTTCTCGTAAAAGTTATGTGCAAAACAAACGCATTTAAAAAATAACACTTTTGAACATACACACAATGTAATAACAACAAAATTTCTCATGGCAAGGTACCACATTTCGGAATGTGTTACCTTTGTACATAAAATAATGGTTGTATCTTGACTTCGATTTTTATGCAAAAGGACCATATTCCGAAATACGGTACTTTTGCATATAGATTTTAGTTAATATACACTTATTATTTTGAGATACGGCCCTATGGCATATAACTTCCGTGAGTTTCCGCAGACCACTCAACCACAACTAAAAAAATGGCAGCTTGGCTCTGAAATTTGGCGCCAAAGTCTAATAATGCTAAACAGCCACATCTGTTTTTTGGTTGTTTTTAATGCGAAAATGAAAAGTGTCTTTAACTCGTACTATAAAATAACTATTTTTAATCACATTTTTGCAATAAAAACGATTTTCACGATTTTTGAAATATGGTACTTTAGCATTTAACCAGCGATATGATCCTACAACTATCACCAAGCGCAGATCTGACAAAGTATGTAAGATAGAATCTCGACGTACAGAACTGGCCAGTCGCCATTACTTTTTTGTTAGTTCAAGGCTTTATAATAAGATAAACAAAGACCTCAATATCTACCCACTTACACTTTATAAATGCAAAAAGAAACTACTTGCCTGGCTCCAGCCTCTTTCCTATGACCAAACAGAAAGCCTTCTAAAAGTGATAGTTTAAGTAAATGCAAACCAACTCGAATCTCTCTCACAAGCACACCTCATCCCCTCACGCACACTCACACACACCCTCTCACCTCTCACACTACACTCACACACACACAACCTCCCCTCTCACTCACACTCACCTTCACATTTACTCTCACACGAACACCTCTTCATCGCTCAACATCCCATTTTGTGCTCTTTTATACTTTTGTTTTGTTTTATATCACTTCTTTTTTTTGTGTAACCTTATTTGAAATTTATGTCTGTAATACCCTTGTTTTTGAGGAACAATTTGCCTGTCTAGGAGGTGGGCGTTGATGGCTGCGCCACAGTTACTACAACTTTTGTAGCCATCATCGTTTCAAATTTTGTTATTAGTCCTAAGTTCTGTTGTTCCCAATAAACTATTTTTGTTTTTTTTTTTTTTTTTTTTTTTGACTTGACTAAGAAGTATTTTTAAACACATTGTCAGAATTGTCTGTCGTATTGACGGGCAGAAGCCAGATCAAAAAGAAGAAGAAGAAACTAACTTGACAGCTGACTTGAATTACGCTAAGTTCAGTACCTCTACCATGAGTTGTCACAGTAAAATCGCCTGACTTTACTACAGTAGTTAAGTAAATATTAGTACCTACGTATTACGAATTTTAGTACCCAACTGTCCGCTAGAGGCGCTGTACAAATTCATAAAACATTTTTTAACTACAGACGCTAGCGAGTATAGTAAATATAGTATAGTAAAAACTCATGGTAGAGCTACTGAGCCTAAAAATAAAAAAACCTTTGTTTACGTCCAAGTACTCTTACTTTACTCAATTTTGTAAGCAAGTGTATTCACGCCCTAACAAATAGAATTTTATTATTTTATATACGGCCGCCATTCGTCTTCGCGAACTAGTCACGTGTGCCACTCGTTTGTTATACAGGGTGCTACAAGGGTGTTTCTGACTGTTTATTATAGCGTTTTCCTAGTAAATATTGGAACGAAATTTATATACAAAAACTATTCTGGTTTATCATGCTGGACGATTTTAATATGTATATACATGGTGTCCTAAAAGTATATATTGCTGTTGGTATATATTAACTCATTTTAAATTGTATTTGATTGAAGGTACCCCGTTTTGTGTGCCTTAATAAATTAATACTTAAATAAAACTAAAATTAAATTAAGTAAATATTAACGGACATTTAACACATCTTCTCAAACTAAGCGAAGCGTATAAAGCTATGCAAATTAGATAAATTAAAGAAATGAATTAAAATTATTTTTATATGGAAATAACTCAAAATTACAGCCAAAATGTTCCTACCCCTCGTCTTCAGTGCCTTGTCAGTGCCTAATATTTATAGCTAAGAGCAAGCTTCAGAGAATTTTGGCACCCCAACTACATTACAGGCTGGCTAAGCGTTTTATATGGGCTCTTGTGTCACAGACAATATAGAACAGCTGGTCTACTCCACCTTTCCAATGAAAACTAAAGATTAAAAAAAAAATGGTTGTCTGTAAAGTCGGTTTACTGACGATAGTTGAACGTGACAACGAACGCAAAAGCCGATTGTGCTTCTTTGTCGCTCGTTCCGCGCTCTCGCTTGCACTTCATGGAACGCCTCAGAACGCCTCAGAACGCCTCAGAACGCCTCATGAGTCATGTTTTTTTGTGCGTGCAGCCGGCTCTATCGAATTATAAGACGCTGTCACGTCAAAAAGAATATGAATAAGATTAAAAATAAAGTGTGTTACTTTGTTTTATGATATTGATATGAAGATTTGGTCTTGAACCAAATTTTATTTGAAAATATATAATTATATATATTTTATTTGAATATATATAATTACCATTTTTGTACTGATGTACAAAAAAATATTATAAATATATTTTTTTGTTATCACCGAAGACTTGTTGATAAGTACATTACTGTGTAATCAATACTTGGGCAATAGTTCCCCGATATTACCTTATTCAATCACAAATATTCCTAGTACTTATGATGTAGGTAGAAATAAAAAAACACGTAGAAGATAGATTTATTTATTGCATCATGTTGGTGAGACATCAGTGGATGAGAGTCGCAAGAGACCGAAAATAATGGCATAATAAAGAGGAGGCCTATACTCAGCAGTGGGTGCCAACGGGCTGAAATGATAATGATGATGATCAAGTTGGTTACAATTATAGGTCTTAAATTAAGATTAGAGCCGAATATCAAATCGAGAGAATTAAAAATTAAGTTAGGTTGGAACCGAACCAGCTATCGTTGTTTAGCTGTCGTGAAAGTGTGCTATTTAATTTATAGTCAGCTGCAGGCCAAAACGGAGAATGTTTTCATTTTGTACAATGCTCTCAGTTTGCACTTGAAATATATTAGTTTTCTGCGACCTTGTTATACAGGGTGTAACAAGTTAAGACAACAAGTTGCCAAAAGATTTGCCTACAAAAACGGTTAAGTAAATATTTATGCT
Organism: Ecliptopera silaceata; assembly: GCA_932527185.1. Classification (NCBI taxonomy): domain Eukaryota; kingdom Metazoa; phylum Arthropoda; class Insecta; order Lepidoptera; family Geometridae; genus Ecliptopera; species Ecliptopera silaceata. The sequence goes on from OW052211.1 coordinate 6,870,150, forward strand.
CTTTACACAATATTTGCTCGGAGTGGGAATCGAACCCACGACTCACAGCATGTAAGGCAGAGCTACCTACAACTGAGCTGTAACTGTAACGCCTGTCACACTAAAACTATATTTCTTGCAAAATTGAACAAACTCTTCCAAATCTGACTCCAATCGTGACAAGGTACATTTAGTCCCAATTTCACAACTAGATGGCGCTACAACATCTTGTCGATTCCTAGATCGCGCTATGGAAACGGTTTTCGTTTATCGAAGTTATGGGATTTTAACAAAGCTATTAAATTTAATATTCACGGACATATAAAAAACGATACAAACAAAGAATAATTAATTTAATACGTATGTATTACGATTAAGACCAGACTCTCCACCATTTGTTATAAGCGAGTTCTCAGTTACTTCGGACACATAGCGCGTAGACAGCCAGATAACTTGGAAAAGCTGGTTGTAACAGGAAAAGTAGACGGAAAAAGACCTCGCGGCCGATCACCTACCCGATGGTCTAGCCAAGTCAAATCTCTTACTGGGCTTCCTGTCACCGTTGCATTGAGGGAGGCTCAGGATAGAACAGAATGGAGACAGCTAGTCGCCAACTCTACTAGGACATTTCAAGACGGACACGACCTTCAGTAATGAAGAATGCGACGAAGAAAAAGAAGAGTATTACAATTATAAACATCCTGTAGATATCTCAGCTTGAGACCTTGTTGAAGGTGAAAGAAATATAGCTAGGATTTACGGGTTTTTAGGCTGTCTAGGGTTAAGCTGAGGTGTTAGACTATCTCAGTGGAATACAAATTGATCTATCGATACAGAAAAAAGGTTTTATTCGGAAAATATACATGAATTTAAGATTTAATAAAATTGACTTTTTCCAAATAAAAAAATCAATCATGCTGGACAATCCACACAACATCATCTAGCCCCAAGCTAAGCAGAGCTTGTGTTATGGGTACTAGATGACTGACATACATAATACAATACATTACATAGATAGATATTTTTTTTGAATACATATAACATACCCAAAACACCCGGAATAAATATTTGCAGATCGAAAGATAGCAGATACAATAACACTTTAATTAAACTATTTTCTAAGACCTACATAGATCATAGATCCTTAATTCTTACACTATTTAAAAATATCTTCAATCGTACTAATTAAGCTCAGATTATTCACTTATTAAAGAGTGCAGCTAGGTATTGGTATTAATTAAGCTTAGAATAATATCCAGGATTATTAATTCCTAAGCCGAGTGCTCAATAATGCAGCTTATGCTTTGAGGTTTATATTATTCGTCGGTACAGTCAACGTCATCGTTTGTGCATCATTAGTTTCTATATTATTCACACATTTATTTCTGATTTTATTAAAAAAGTTTACGAAAATATATGTAGATCTAAAAATCCTACTTCTTACTAATAATTTTACTAATATTATAAACGCGAAAGATGGATGTATGTTTGTAAACATACATCCATCCAAAAACTACCGAATGGAATTTAATGAATTTTTACAATAATATATATACATATATATAATAACATATATATATATATAAATAATATATATAATATATACATATATATATATACAATAATAATATAGCTTTTAATACACCAGAATAATACATATTTACCCCTTATCTGATAAAATATCGCTATCAAACCGCCGAAACGACTATCGGGACAATGATCGTAGAAATTCTACGGTAAAATCGACACCCCACATGGCGGTTATTTCGTAAGCCAAGTCAAGGGGTAATTGCTGAGTTAGTCAAAGGTTCCTAAGTACCAAGCGGAGTCGAGGTAATGTTCCGAATTACATGTTTTAAAAAAAATGATGTAAAGTCTAACTTTACAGTAAAATATTTTACTAAAACTCAAACTATTCCATGATTTGGGCACTTAATGCCCTCCAAAAAACTAAAAGCCAAGGATGAAATGATTCTCTGAAAACGCGCCAAATCCATTTAGCTGTGAGTTGAGAGCACTTAGCTTTCTGACGTGAATACGAAAGATAAATCGGGAGATAAAGAGATATTTACAAAGAGATACGAAAAGAAATGATTCTAAATGATAAAATACACTTTAGAAGTTCATTTTTGCAAAGAGTTTGAGTACCTCTACCATGAGTTGTCACAGTAAAATCGCCTGACTTTACTACGGTAGTTACGTCAATATTAGTATTACGAATTTTAGTACCCAACTATCCGCTAGAGGCGCTGTACAAATCTTCATACATTTTTTTAACTACAGACGCTAGCGAGTATAGTACCTATATATAGTATAGTAAAAACTCATGGTAGAGCTACAGGACTAGTCTGAAATGACAGTTTAACTATCTTAGTCTGGCCAGTAGCTCTACCATGAGTTTTTACTACATATACTATACTCGCTAGAGTCTGTAGTTAAAAATATGTATGAAGATTTGTATAGCGCCTCTAGCGGATAGTTGGGTACTAAAATTCGTAATATGTAGGTACTAATATTTACGTAACTACTGTAGTAAAGTCAGGCGATTTTACTGTGACAACTCATGGTAGAGGTACAGATCCACTGGACATTTTCTACATTCAAGAATATAGTAAAGAGATACACAGATTGACAGGTGTCACAGCACAGCTCAGTTGGTAGTAGCTCTGCCTTCAATACTGTGGTTCGATTCCCACCCACAGCAAGCGTTCGTGTGATGAACATAAATATTTGTTCTGTCTGGATGTCATTATGTATTCTATGTATGTATTTACAAAAAAAATGTATATAAATACATAAGTATTCTTTAAGCAATTTAGCTCCAATACAAGCTTTGCTTAGTTTAGGACTAGAGTGTGATGTGTGAAATGACCATGAATATTGACGACCGATGTGGCGCGGCGGGCGAAGGTCCGCCTGCGACGCGGAGGTTGCGGGTTCTATTCCCGCCTTGGGATAAATGTTTGTACGATCTGCAAATATTTATTCCGGGTGTTCTGGGTATTTTATATGTATAATAAAAAAATATCTATCTATGTAATGTATTGTATTAAGTATGTCAGTCTTCTAGTACCCACCCATAACACAAGCTCTGCTTAGCTTGGGGCTAGATGATGTTGTGTGGATTGTGGAGCTTTATTTATTTACTTATTTAAATTTAGCTATGTTTAAAAAATATGTATGACACACAGCGTCGCTAGATATTTTAGACAGTTTCTCTTGATGTTTTCCACTGGAGTATTGTTTCGAGCTAAGAGCTATTAAACTTGAAGTTCAACTAGGACATCTCGTGAACAATACCAATACAATTACTGTTGAAAGCATCTACGAGAACGTTGTTGGCACTAATTGTTGTTACCACTTAGCGCACTGACGTTTTCTGTGCGTTGCGTTAGCGTTGCGTTGTCTGATTCTGAACGGTTTCTTTTTGCGAATAATAATAATAATATTTTCTAAATAATAAATATTCACGGACATACCAGACATCACACCCTAGTCTCAAACTAAGCAAGGCTTGTATTATGGGACACTAGATTGCTGATAGAATACTTACATACATATTTTTTTAGTAAATACATACATAAAATACATATTAACACCCGGACACAGAACAAATATTTATGTTCATCACACAAACATTGGCTCTGGGTGGGAAACGAACCCACGACATGGAACGCAGAGCTACTACCAACTGAGTTGTGACGCCTGTCAAAATAACCTACCGAACAAAAAAAATATTAATATCTACATTAATTTCAAGACACCCTGTAGATTTACAAACGATAATTGAGTAACAAATGTTTTAAAAAAAAAGAAAAAATAATAGTGTTTTATTACATTTAAATATAGAGTTGGTAAATAATAAAACAATAACGCAATCGAAGTGTGAAAAACACCTTTTGTTAGTACAACTGTTTGCTTTTGTTTATAAACAAACTTACGACCATAATAGTGGCCACAGACGATCCTTCCTATCGTCCAATCGGCATGACACTGCAGGCTGGATCCAATCTGCAGTACGTCCATATACACCACACACGATCCAATCTATCGTCCAATCTATCGTCCAATCTATCGTCCAATCTATCGTCCAATCGGCATGACACTGCAGGCTTGACGACGATTATGGCTTTTTGCTTTTGACAGCGTGATTCATGTCGGATTTTGAAAAAAAATTCGATGGATTCGGATAGAAAATTGCACAAATAACAATGCTTTTTAATTTGAGCTCAATCGGACTGCTGGAAAAAAAGTTGGAAGCGATTACCCAAAGAGGGGGGACGAAAAGGGGGGATTTTGGATTTTTCTGGTACTAACCCCCCTTGTTTAGTCGATCTGCATTTTTACTTTTTTCAATTTCAAAGCCCTTCTTACGAACTGAACTGCCAATTGCCCACAGCCACACACGGTCCAATCGGCAGTATCCAATCGATGTGATCAAGCCAAAAGAATTGAACTGCCAATTGCTATCCATTCTAACTGTCATGCCAATCCACTCCCACACACGGTCAATTCTAACTGATCCAATCAGTAGCGTCATGCCGATTGGACGATAGGAAGGATGGTGTGTGGCCAGCATTACAGTAATTATAAAACCTACGTAGGTTTTATAATTATATTTATTTGTTAATTGTATGTGTATAAATTGATTTTACATTGTATGTATTTTACCTACATATTTAAACAAAGTATAAAAACCTGATTAAGTATTCTGTCAGTAATCTTGTTTTACAGTTACAAAATGCACGAAATAATCAAGTTTAGTTTTCAACAAAAATATTTTCTGTATTCAATTCACATAGATAATTACGAATAATGTTTTACATTATGTAAATCTTTCGCGTGGAACTGACACCTAGAATCACCTAGTATACGACGTAGTAAGACGATTATATAATGATACCTACTTGTGCTTTTACTGAATAAACTTTTATTGATTTTGTTTTTTTCTTATAAGTACATAAAAAACAATTGTACTGTTGAATGATCGTTGGGAACGATCTATGGATAGCCCGTCTGATCCAAATCTGTTCCTTATGTACCTATATTTTGCCAGCAGATTTCAACCGAATTGAACATATCACCAATTATTCCGATCGTTCCAAAACAAAGCAAACCGAATATTTAGTGCCATGTAAATTTCGTCGATTATAAAATGAATAAACTTAGCTCGTTACCCACTGACGTTATTTAACTGAAAGCTTATTAAATATTTACTTTACAAATAAATAAAAAAATACTTATGTACATTATTTTCTATTCAAAAAAATAATTCATGGAAATTTCACACATCGCGCTCTAGTTCCAAACTAAGCAAAGCTTGTAATATGAAAACTAAATTACTTATAAAATACTTATGTTTATTATTTTTGTACTTAAATTTATACATATACATAGCAAACACCTCGACGAGAACAAATATTTAAGTTCGTCACCCAAGCTTTCACTGGTGATCGAACCCACGACCCGCAGCATGAAAGAGCTACTACTACCAACTGAGCTGTGACGTCTGTCATCAATTTCAATACGATTAATATAGTTTTAGTTTAATTTGAATGTAAAATAATGCATATTGCATCTTTGGACCTATTTTATAGTGGGTTCGGATTTGGCCATTTCTCAAAGAACTATTAAGTATGTTAAAGTCACTATCTTCGACCGCATCGTCACTTCACATCAGGTGAGATCACTTGCCGATAAATTGTATAAAATGTTGATCTTCTTCTTCTTATCGTGTCGATGCTAAAACTGTATTTCGTTGTAGCATCGTGTTGGAAAGATTAGCCAGACTAGACACTCCTTTACTGTGCCTAGCTGTTACCGGTGTGCGCCACGAGGAGGCTCATTCCATGCACCCAAAATGTTGATAATAACTAGATATATTCTTACCTGGTTATATAAAATACAACATTTGAAAGTTGTGAATACTAAGAATTCTACGCTTTGATTTTTTTTTGACGTGACAACGTCTTATAATTCGATAGAGCCGGCTGCACGCACGAAAAAACATGACTCATGAAGCGTTCCGGCGTTCCGGCGTTCTGAGGCGTTACCGTATACCGTTCGTTGACGTTGTCACGTTCAACTATCGTCAGTAAACCGACTTTACAGACAACCATTTTTTACTAACCTATCTCGTCCCACTGCTGGTCAAAGGTCTCTCCCAAGTCCTTCCATTCATCTCTGTTCTCAGCTTTCTTCCAACAATCCTCTTCAAAAAAAAAAATATAGTTCGAAATATTGGTTGGCGGTTTTTCGCGTCGGTGTAACACGATCGTAACAATAATTAGTAACAGCGATCCCAATCAATTTGCGGTTCGAATCGAATGGTTCGATTAATTCGGTGTTTTGTTGGCTTTATAATTTATCGCTTATTGCCACAGAGCATGTTTTACTGGACACTGAATATATATTATAGTCTAAGATCCGGCTGCAGGATTACTGCGCTCATCTGTTTTTTGCTGAAAACCGAATTTTTATGTATATTTATAATTAGGAGAATATATATTTATCAGGTTGCCTAGCAAAATTTGGCCGCCAGTATGTTTAATTAAATTATTTTTAATTATTTTTTTGGAAAAATATCGTTCACTTGTTTTTTAAATCAAATAACGTCTACATCATGGCAATTAATATGAAGATTCAAAAAAATCAGCAACCCTTATTTGCGGGTAGATTTTATTAAGCAAACAAATATGATAAAAAATAGAAAAAAAATTGATTTAATTTGATATACAATTAATAAATAAACGTTATGCACGTATAAATATATCGAAATCATACGGTTTACTGCTGGCTGCGAAGAGGTACGGCCAAGTGCGCAACGGCAACCGTGATTTTTTTGAATCTTCATATAAATTGCCATTACGTAGACGTTATTTTATTTAAAAAACAAGTGAACGATATTTTTTCTCAAAAAACAATTAAAAATAATTTAATTAAACATACTGGCGGCCAAATTTTGCTAGGCAACCTGATAAATATATATTCTCCTAATTATAAATATACATAAAAAATCGGTTTTCAGCAAAAAACAGATGAGCGCAGTAATCCTGCAGCCGGATCTCGTACTATTATTACTATATTAACTAAATGCAGAAAAAGATATTCATTTACAACTTATTTTATTATTGTACTTACTACTTTATTTAAGGTCTTGAAAATACCACATAAGCAAACAATCAAATGATCTCTATCGAAATATGGAACAATCTCTTGAAGTGTGATTAACCAATGAAATGAATAGGTCATCAAAGTCAATTCATAGTAATCAAATTCAAATCAAATATTTTATTTCAGCTCTAACAGAAAGTATTACAAACATATTTAAAAAAAGTACCTACACAATATCGCGATACATAATAAAAAACACATACCGTTAAATCAATAACCTCCTTTTAAAGTTCTTTAAAAATAAACAACATTATCAAAACCGATGTCAAATTGTTATCAAATCTCTTATATTCAAGTTTACTTAAAACTTTATTTAATTTTCTAGTAATTTTACAATTTCGATTTGAGTTGGATTAAAAGTAGGTAAGTTACTGTACAGGCTCTGAGTACTTTTCCATCCTTAACGAGGCGCAAAGAAAATCTACACCTAGCTCGACTTAAATTAATTTCTTCGTGTCTGCAGCTCTTTTTTTAAGAAACGGTGACCGTCATTACGTCTGACAGTTTCTACCGTGTCAGTACTTATCAGAGCCCTTACGGCCGGTTTCTGAAACGACGATCAACCAAAACATCAAAACAATGTGTCAAAACTCGGATCAATCGTGCTTTGGGTTACTCAAACGTTTGTCATCTGCGATCAGATGACAAGCGTTTGAGCAACAGTTAGTCTGAGTTTTACTAAAACAAGTTTCGTAAACAAAAACGCAAATTATTTTTGCGAAATTCGGTTCCGAATAAAGAATCTAATCTATTGTCGTATTGTTATTTGCCTAAACCAATAAACTTTATTTGACAGAACCCTCTACATTAATAAGAAGTTATTATAATTATCTTAAAATATATTATGCTACTCTTAAAAAAATAATCAAGTAGTTTCATATATGAAAATGAGTTGACCTTTTCATCAATAAGTAAAACTTTTTAACAAAAAAAAAATTTACCGCCAAAAAAACTGAAAAAAAAACAAATATTTTTTTTATCTATCCTAATTACTTTTATTAAACATATGTAAGTAAGTAAAGTAAATCTAGTAATATCAGCATCTTATGCTATATTTGCCCAATTTACGAAATGACAGTCTGTCATTTTATTGGTCGTTGACACCTTTTATAACGACCGTCTTAGTCATGTGCCGGTTTTTATGAAACAGGGCTTGAGTGCAGGCGAGGGCGGGAGATAGACTTTTAAATTGTGTTACATTTGTAAGATATCTACTTATTAGAGCTTTGAAAGGAAGAAAATTCTTTACCTATGCTAGTAAATTATTTACAACTTTGTAAAGCTTCAGAACTTTTTCAAAAGAATTCTGTTAATGTTAAAATTAAATGGATCTTTACACTATGTAAGGTTATTCTCAAATACATTGGGGATATTGGGGAATTAGATGTATCTTTAGACTTAGGTACCTTTACTAAATCTTCAATTACTCATATTTTTTATAAATTATTTGTGAATCAAGTTGAAGGGATCTTTGTTGATATAAACTACTCGCGTACTTGGCATTTGTTTATCAATAATTTCTAGATTTTCTCTCAACTTAGCTATATATTAAAGTTAATCGTATCTTATCGTGTCGATGCTACAACTGTAGGTAATTACTGATACTAAAAATGCTTCTATCTGTAAGTTAAAAAATTTGACTAAACAGCTTTCAACAAAGTTAATTTTACTAACAATCTGTAGTGTTTTGCCACAGTTTTTGATATTTTTACAGCCATAAACACAGTAGTCAATCAATAATATGCTTTAAAACTGCGGTGTATGTTTGGGGTGTAATACCCTCGCAAACAAGCCTACTTCAGCTCACTCACACAATCAAAGTAAAGCGCATTTTCTCGTGAGATAGAGCTACATGCTAGAACGGGATGGAGAATGACATGCGCAGTGTGAAAGTCTTTGATAGAGGGTTGCAATTTCAGCAGAACTTTCGAAGGTCCCATGGTGTAATGGTTAGCACTTTGGACTCTGAATCCAACGATCCGAGTTCAAATCTCGGTGGGACCTTATTTTTAGAAAAGTTTACGAAAATAAGGAAAATCTGACTGTCAAATTAGGATATAATGACTTTCTTTTAGAGCTGGTTCAGACACGGCGGAATCCGCGCGGTTCCAAACCGCGCGGGTCAACCGCGTAGGTCTTATTTACATTAGCGCCTATTCAGTCGTTCACACATGTCCGCGCGGATTCCGGCGGATTCTGGCAGATTTCCGCGCGGATTCCGCCGTGTCTGAACCAGCTCTTAATGCAGCAGTTCACACTTTATGCCAGCCTTAAGTTGAATTCCACGCTAAGACTAAAAATGGTTGTCTGTAAAGTCGGTTTACTGACGATAGTTGAACGTGACAACGTCAACGAACGGTATTGTAAGCGGTTCTGCAAAATAAATTGTCGTTCGAAACAATTTAATATCTTATCTTATCTTATCTTATCTTATCTTATCTTATCTTATCTTATCTTATCTTATCTTATCTTATCTTATCTTATCTTATCTTATCTTATCTTATCTTATCTTATCTTATCTTATCTTATCTTATCTTATCTTATCTTATCTTATCTTATCTTATCTTATCTTATCTTATCTTATCTTATCTTATCTTATCTTATCTTATCTTATCTTATCTTATCTTATCTTATCTTATCTTATCTTATCTTATCTTATCTTATCTTATCTTATCTTATCTTATCTTATCTTATCTTATCTTATCTTATCTTATCTTATCTTATCTTATCTTATCTTATCTTATCTTATCTTATCTTATCTTATCTTATCTTATCTTATCTTATCTTATCTTATCTTATCTTATCTTATCTTATCTTATCTTATCTTATCTTATCTTATCTTATCTTATCTTATCTTATCTTATCTTATCTTATCTTATCTTATCTTATCTTATCTTATCTTATCTTATCTTATCTTATCTTATCTTATCTTATCTTATCTTATCTTATCTTATCTTATCTTATCTTATCTTATCTTATCTTATCTTATCTTATCTTATCTTATCTTATCTTATCTTATCTTATCTTATCTTATCTTATCTTATCTTATTTTATATTATCTTATCTTGGAACGCCTCAGAACGCCGGAACGCCGGAACGCTTCATGAGTCATGTTTTTTCGTGCGTGCAGCCGGCTCTATCGAATTATAAGACGTTGTCACGTCAAAAAAAATGGTTGTCTGTAAAGTCGGTTTACTGACGATAGTTCAACGTGACAAAAAACGCAAAGGCCGATTGTGCTTCTTTGTCGCTCGTTCTGCGCTCTCGCTTGCACTTCATGGAACGCCTCAGAACGCCTCAGAACGCCTCATGAGTCATGTTTTTTCGTGCGTGCAGCCGGCTCTATCGAATTATAAGATGTTGTCACGTCAAAAACGGTTTGAATAACATAAACGTCTACCAGTCTATCTTATAAAAAGTTAGCGCAGACTTGACGTACTGATTACCATACGTAATGATGACTTAAAGTCAAGGCTTTTTATTTAGGTAGTTCTTTTGTGGCCTTTGTCTATATGACAGATAATTTTACAGTATAGACTTGTCCACAGTATGCTCAGCGCATGCGCGTCCGCCATGTTAAAAACGCGGTAATATGAAAGTTTCGGGCACTTTTTATAGAAATGGCTGGGCAACAAGCATTATCACCTTTAATAGTGCAATTAAATTAAAAATTAATAGACGGAGCTTCGTTAGTTCATCCTGCCGTAGTAGCCCACAACTTTGTTCAGTTACAACGATGGTTAAAATGGCCTGGTCGTCCTCAAGGAGGAAATAAAGCCGAACTAGTTGAGAGATTATGATAATCTAAACTAATATTATAAAGAGGAAAGATTTGATTGTTTGTTTGTTTGTTTGTTTGTTTGTTTGTTTGCATCGAATAGGCTCCGAAACTACTGGACCGATTTCAAAAATTCTTTCACTGTTGTGAAGCCATATTATCTGTGCTGAACATAGGCTATATTATATTTTCAAAAAAATTAGGGATCCTTACTAAAACTTAAATTATGTAACCCAAGGTGTATAAGAAATTCCTTACATCGCGTGCGCTGCGGAAACTATTGATGATAGAAAGAAATTATGTACTACAATTTTGTAGAATACATCATCATCCACAAAAAAGTCAGCGACAGCATATGTCTAACTATTATAGATATGTCATAGTAAGTGTTTTAATATCAAAAAAATATAATTAAAATGACGACGCCAGAAAACGTTCTATATTTGTGCTTAGGTATTAATCCTTATCTAAATAAATTACTTTAAAATTAAGACTGCTTCAGTACCTTTCTATTACTTTTTAAATTATTGAATTCAGACATTCCATTCGAAAGATATCACGAGTTGAAAAATGTAAGTACTTATTAGAAAAAAGTCAGCGGGCGCGGCGCCGCTGCCGGTCACGGGAGTATATGCGGGGGGTTACATAATATAGGGTCTATATTTTTTATCATTTGGAAAATACATTTATACTGAGTAACAGGCTATATTATAATGATATTTTTTTATATAGGCTACCCGTGCGAAGCCGGGGCGTACTACTAGTAATGAGTAAAAGTAAATACAAAAAAAAAAAATTCTTATTATAAAATTCTGAATATAAAAGAAATATAAATAATAAATAAATAAATATAATGCTCGACAATCCACACAACATCATCTAGCTAAGCAGAGCTGTGTAATGGGTACTAGAAGACTGACATACTTAATACAATACATTACATAGATAGATATTTTTTATTATAAGTAGGTACATATAAAATACCGAGAACACCTGGAATAAATATTTGCAGATCGTACAAACATTTAGTCCAAGGCGGGAATCGAACCCGCAACCTCCGCGTCGTAGGCCAAGAAACATAATATCTGTCGTAGGCGGACCTTCGCCCGCCGCGCCACATCGGTCGTCAGTCGTCAATACAATAATATAAATTCTCCTGAAAGGATTTACTACGCGTATCACTGCGGCATACTCCATAACAACAACGTTTTTTGCCCCTTTCCTTATAGATAACATTATATATTTTAATTAAAATACTTGTTAAAATACCGCGTTTTCAAAATTATTTCTGGGCGTCTAGTCGAAGCGACGCGTGACCCGAGGGCTGGTGAGTATCTGGCCCAACGTATCAGCATTGCTATTCAGCGCGGCAATGCAGCCAGTGTCTTGGGTACGCTTCCGATTGGTACTGATTTGGATCAGTTGAACTATCTATAGATCGTTTGCAACGGTCTGTAGATAGCTCAGCTGTTTCTTATGTATTTTATATGTAAATGTACATTTTGTAAATACTGTATAGTCGTAAGTTTGTTTGTGAATAAATTAGTTTTAAATACTTGTAATATAATTTCATCATGTATGTACAACAATTTGAATTGAACTGGTTATAAAATAATGTTTATTATTACTTGTTTCAATACTATTTTCTTTAAAAAACATGCACTTCTCATACATTTGTAAATAAAGTGCCCGAAAAACATGGCGGAAGTTGGAGCATGCGCACAAAAAATTTTCAACTATTTGAAGGCCTATTGTGACTGGTACTCATAAAAAAGAAAGAAAACACTGGCGAAATCAAATCAGTCAGTTATCATTATATAAGATGCTTCGAAAAATATAAAAAAAATCTCTTTCATAAAGCCACTATGTGTCAAACAATTTTGCCTATGTCAAGTAATATATCCGTGTATCTACCATGAGTTGTCACAGTAAAATCGCCTGACTTTACTACAGTAGTTACGTCAATATTAGTATGACGAATTTTAGTACCCAACTATCCGCTAGAGGCGCTGTACAAATCTTCATACATTTTTTTAACTACAAACGCTAGCGAGTATAGTAAATATAGTATAGTAAAAACTCATGGTAGAGCTACTGAAATCCAATACCTAGAACTAAACAAACGCTACGGCCATGATTGACAGTGACAGGTCTAAATGGAGGTTAAATACCTCCTTCACAACGGTACAACCCTATTATAGGGTTGGACAAACAATTATGTTTGTAGTCCTTTGTCAAGACGTCCCTATTTGTTATCGATGGTGACCCACGTCATTGCATTTACTTTATAAAGTCAAACACGAGAGAGTTAGCTGAAAAACCTAGTGAAAGATTCGGGAACGTGGTGAATGTTTTAAAAACTAAACTTTATTTCATGAAAACTTTAATTCATTAAAATTAAATGAGATGTTTGAGGCAATGGTTAGCCTCAAGACGAATGATTAACGACCGGTTTCTGGAAACCCAAATCACGATTGATCCTAGTTTGACACATAGTAATTATTTGATTTTTTTGTTGATCATCGCTCGAGAAACCGGCCGTAAGTCTAACTTACTAACTAAGGGCCACAAGGCACAGACGCGTGGGTGGTAGAGATAAGCAACTGACCGCAGGTGCGAGACTGCAAGCTTGCGTCTAGGCATGATGCAATATTATTGGCAATGTACTAGCCGGTTACATAACTACCTCTATATCATTATAGCCTGTCATAGTCATAATATTATTTTGGTAAAATCACAAGGATCATGCAGAATTGTTTTAGATGATTCTTGCCGGTTCTGACCAGACAGTTTCATCATCATCGTCAACATATCACTCCACTGCTGGACTTCTCTCCTAAGACGCGCTACTGAGCCCGGTCTTCGGCTATTCTCATCCAGTGTTAGCCAGATACATTTCACAGATCATCGCATTTCGCCGACAGTTTTATAGGTTTTTATTCATTTTTATTGCTGGGATGACGGACAAATGCAAACGCGTTATAGGGTGTCAGAAATCATTCATCAATCTCTTGGCCTCTTGTACAAAAATATACCTAAATAGGACAGTAGCATCTTATGTTACATTCGCCCAATTTACGAAATAACAGGCCAGCTGTAATAGTTAATTATTTCCGTCTTAGTAATTTGCCGGTTTTCATGAAACAGGTCGCAAACGTGAATTTTGTCAAGAAACCCTCTTGTATTACTCCAATTCGCACTTGGCCGATTTTATTATTTTTCGCGCCTAGTTGCAACCTTTTTATAAAAATTTATCAAATTCGGTGTAACTGCATCCATACCTAAACAGCATTGCGCGTCGACATCAGCTTTACTGTCGAACGTTGCAGAGTTAGCGAGCAGTGTATCTTAAATGCTTTACGTTTACGATTGTCACATTTATTCGTAGCTCTCTGGGGGGTAAGCACGAATAAATGTGACAATCGAAAAACGTAACGCAGCGTATTTGATTTACTTACATTTTTTTTTTGGTAGGCAGGTTCCTCTAACCTGCCTTCATAAAATGTATCTTAGTAAGTAACATAACAATCATAATATATATTTTTATTCATCATAGTCTTAATAGTAAATTTATGAAATAGAATATATTGTAATATATTTTTTTAGTTGTACTCAAACAAACGTATTATGGAGAAGCCACTAGCTCCTCAAACACAGTTTACACTAGTTCGGGAGCCTATGGATTCAATAACCTTGTAGACACAACATTATGGCAATAAATGATTTTTGTATTTGTACATTGCGCGATGACGCAGCATCGTTCAGCTGTCGAGCTGCGTTTGTCACGCAATGTGAATCGAATACGCTGCGTTCGTTTACTTTACGATTGTCACATTTATTCGTGCTCAGCCCTCAGGTACTTAGCGTCGAACTGAGAATAGGTTTCATTCCTCTTTGCATTTTTATTGAACATTTTCCCGCCCTCGTATCTGACTGAATAATGCTGTACCTACAGTACTCGGCTGATGCTGTGGCACAGCACCAGCCTGACAGTGACAGATAAGTGTATTCTAAATCGAAATTATGTTTTTTTTGTAATAAAAACGTTAGGTAATAAAAATATTTTTGTGGAAATTAAGTTATTATTATTTTGAAAATACGTATTCATTTTTAATGATTTGACTGGTCAAGATTAATAATGTTTTCAATATATTTGAGATATTAGAGCTTTCTATAGATCGTTTGGAACGGTCGGAACGTTTCTTATGTATTTTATATATACCTGTACATAGGTATATTTCGTAAATACTGTAATAGTAGTTAGTTTGTTTATGAATAAATTATGGTGCGATATATTTGAGTAATACTTGAAATTGTGTGATTTGGATAACGGTCAGATGACGTGGACAGATAATGCATTGGATATTTTAAACATTGCTTGATGTGCCATATCAAATACGCTGTGTATTTTAACTATGTTCGTAAAAAGCGATGACCGTCATCTTGATTTATTTTTGTAAATATGTATCAAGGGTTGCCTGGCAGAGATTGCTTTTAGCGATAAGTCCGTTTGTACTGTAGATATGTTTCTTTTTTGTAAAATTTCCTTCTGTATGCAATAAAGTTTTTATCAATAAATAAATAATTCTATTATATTTTGAATTATGCGGAATACAATATATTTTTTTATTCATTTAGAAATTAATAATAGTTGTGATGAAAGTAGCTGTTGTAAAAGAAAACTTATATTTTGACTTTACAAGTAAATATGGAAAAACCTCGAAATGCACTCGTTCATTGAAAATACTAATGAAATATTAATTTGCCTGAAACATGGTTGCTATAAGATATTATTGTAAAGTGTCTCACATTTTACCATATAATTGGTATGCAAATTAAAAATCATTTTATTAAATTGAAATTTGATATCAGTTCAGTAAGCTTTATAAAACAAATTTCACAAAATTTACTAATTAAACACAATACATTTACTGATAGTGATAATAAACATATGTATTAATTAACAATACACATAAAAAATTCAACAATTTCGTAAAAAGATTTGCCATAAAATGCTGTTTTGCTATCAATGCTAAAATCACTGTTTGACAAAAAATTTTTGCTGTCAAAAACTGACTGAAAAAACTGACTGTGACTGTCAATTTTTTATACTTCTCCGTCAAACTACGGCCGTCACAACATTACTGTGGCTCTACCATGAGTTTTTACTATACTATATTTACTACACTCGCTAGCGTCTGTAGTTAAAAAAATGTATGAAGATTTGTACAGCGCCTCTAGCGGATAGTTGGGTACTAAAATTCGTAATACTAATATTGACGTAACTACTGTAGTAAAGTCAGGCGATTTTACTGTGACATCTCATGGTAGAGGTACTGGTTTCACGGAAATGTTTGCTCACAGCGACAAAGTAACTTTTTCTTCAGAATGTACACTGAATAAATACATTTTGATATCTCGAGACTTCGACGTCTCGCGGATACAGAAATTTTACGTAAGATATATCTGGTGCTGTGTTGTGCATCTATGTAGGATTTTACAGAAAGAAACAAAAAGTTAATTTCAATAGATCCGCCTGCGACGCGGAGGTTGCGGGTTCGATTCCAGCCTTGGGATAAATGTTTGTACGATCTGCAAATATTTATTCCGGGTGTTCTAGGTATTTATAATAAAAAATATCTATCTATGTAATGTATTGTATTAAGTACTTATGTCAGTCTTCAAGTACCTACCCATAACACAAGCTCTGCTTAGCTTGGGGCTAGATGATGTTGTGTGGATTGTCCAGCATTATTTATTTATTTAATATGTAGAAGGGAACCCTAATATTGAGATTCGTCTGTCCGTCTGTCTATCTGTCCGTCACTAGACTGTATCACATGAACCATGATAGTTAGAGAGTTGATTTTTTTACAGATAATGTATTTCTGTTGCCGCTCTAATAACCTATAATTACCATGATTTGTGTCTAAAAATAAACTTTTAAATAAAAACAATAAAAAAAGACTTGTGTCTTTCGTGGACTGCCGCGGTAAAGCTATTGCATAGCATTTTTTGCTGGATTACGCATGCGCAGTGTTAGGTTATTTTTATTACGGAATTTTTGGATTCGGTCTCCACGCTCAAGGCCCGCGATAGAAGCTATGCTATTGCATTTAAGCGATTGCTTTAAATATATTTAATAACTTTCAATTGCGATAATTTGTATTTCCATAACAAAAGCCTCTATTTATTATTAAAATACTTAGTTCTGTTCAACAACATGAATTCTCGTATTTCAAACTGGATATTTTGGATGAGCCATTGTTGAAAGTTTCGCATTGTATTCTCTTCATGAAGCTTACCAGACACTATTGTATAAAATCTAATAATTAAATTCGTTTCTTTACTAGATAAAACATGTTAAAACTAGACTTAAAATAAGGTTATTATATGCGTCACAGCTCAGTTGGTAGTAGCTCTGCCTTCCATGAGGGTCGTGGGTTTGATTCCCACCCAGAATATTTGTGTGATGAACATAAATATTTGTTCTGTGTCTGGGTGTCTATGTAATATATGGATGTATTTATAAAAAAATGTATGAAAGTATGTATGTAAGTTATCTATCAGCAGTCTAGTTCCCATAGTACAAGCTCTGCTTAGTTTTGGACTAGAGTGTGATGTGTGAAATGTCCATAAATATTTATTTATTTATTTATTAATTTACTGTATCGCCACGATTGCGCAAAATATAATATAGCTAGTCCTTGTTTGTAACATAATTAGTAATACTCAATACTCTAAGCTCTGCTTAGCTTGGGGATAGATGATGTTGTGTGGATTGTCCAGCGTTATTTATTTATTTATTATAGGTACTCACGGAAAAAAAAATGGTTGTCTGTAAAGTCGGTTTACTGACGATAGTTGAACGTGACAACGTCACTTCATGGAACGCCTCAGAACACTTCAGAACGCCTCAGAACGCCTCATGAGTCTTGTTTTTTCGTGCGTGCAGCCGGCTCTATCGAATTATAAGACGTTGTCACGTCAACAAGTAAAAAAATAAAACAAAAACGTGTCAATGTGTTAATCACAGAAATAAAAAAGATTACGAGTTTTATTGAAGAGCAGAAAATATAATATATAATAAAATATCTTGAAATGTAATCGAAGAAAATTGAGTTCTTGAGCGGACTTAAGTTATAGGTCCTTACGTTTTAAGGTTCAATTTGATTGAAAAAATCTTGGAACGGAAAGGATTTTAAATTAACAACGCGATTTGGACAGACTCGTTTTTAAAGAATATTTTATACTTTACCTTGATCTGATAACTAATAAGGGTAGATTTACAATAAAGAGATGATAAGATTCTAGTTCGAATCTGCTTTTTCTATTAAATAAATATTCACGGATATTTCACACATGCTCTAGTCTCTAACTAACCTTGTACTAAATATGTAAGTCAGTTAAAAAATACGCAAAAATGAGTAAAAGAACATCATCATTGTCTAAGTTAAATACGTTTTTTTAATTTGAAAGGTGGTTTTTGGTCGAATATCAAATTGATCGAAATTTTTATTTTTCACTTATTTTTAAAGTTGATTATTTCTCGATATATTGGCACAGCTGCATGCACCGTACCCTGTTTATAAAGAAAACTATGTTCAAAACCGTAATAGTTTACCTACAATATTATAAGAAAGTATATCATAATTATAAAATATACAAGATACAGTTGAGTTATCTGAAGATATTTTTTTAACAAGTTTTTTCGATCCTTTTTTAAAAATTTACTTGGGACACTCGGTTGAATAAAAATACTTACTTGGTAAATCTGCAATATTTTCCATGCAATCAGAACGGAGCGAGTTGATGGCAAACAGAGGCGACAGTTCCTTTTTATTTATTCTATATTTCTGTTTGCCAACGATTTCACCATTTTACTGACACAGAATAAATTCTGAATTAATAGGTTGGAGGTGAGCTTTAATACAAATTCAAACCAAGTTTGTGAAAATATTTAACTCAAAAAAATACGGCCGTTTATTTAATTTTATAATTAATAACCCTTTCTGTATTTTCTATAAGTAAACTTTGACGTTGTGTAGATATGCATTATCATAAAGTGCATGGAAAGAGCCTCCTCGTGGCGCACACCGGTAACAGCTAGGCACGGTAAAGCAGTGTCTAGTCTGGCTAATCTTTCCAACACGATGCCACAACAAAATACAGTTGTAGCATCGACACGATAAGAAGAAGAATCATAAAGTTATTTTTAGAGAAGGTACTTGATAAATTAATTCTTATTCACGGGGTAAAAAAATAAGCGAGCAGGAATAAATAAATAAATAAATAATGCTGGACAATGGACAATTCACACAACATCATCTAGCCCCAAGCTAAGCAGAGCTTGTGTTATGGGTACTAGAAGACTGACATACTTAATACAATATAATACATAGATAGATATTTTTTATTATACATATAATACCCAGAACACCCGGAATAAATATTTGCAGAACATACAAACATTTATCCCGAGGCATTTATATTTAAATGTGATATTTGTATACGTACCGACACAGTGACGTATTTGAGGTACATGGCGCGTCAACATCAGCTTTACTGTCGAACGTTGAGGCGTTAGCACGCAGTATATCTCAAATACGTTACTTTGCTATCGGTGCTCAGCACTTTGAAACAATCACACAACAAATCTACTAACAAATATACAAAGCTGAATAAACCTTCCACTATTGCTTATAGAATTCACTTTCCTTCATAACGATATACTATTTTTTTCATAAGTAAGTACATACAATTGTAAGTGAAATTGATACCCGTAATTTCACAATTAACGTTATACAAGTCTAACGTTTTTAACCTAACGTTATACAAGTCTACTATATACTGTGACCCGACCTGGATCTCTTTACTGCATTTTTTTGCCCTGTGTTCCGTATAACCGGCGAGATAGCCCATTACCTGCAATGGTTTTTGAAAAACGTACAAAACTCAGCTACCTATGTGCAAACGAACGGAAAGACTGTGTTCACATCACTACGATACGATACCGACGCGATATTGGCCGCTATTTTATAGATAACCTTGACGCTTGTGATTTTAGTCTGAATAAGGTTTGAAATATCGGGCACTTAACCACGACTTATAAAATATCATTATAAAGCATAAATACTTGTATTTTAAAGATGTAAGGGAAAGATTTACCCAACTTTTTTTTGAATTGAAAACTTCTTTAGCGGCGCTGGGTGGGTAAAAACTTTCAAACTCGCGTCAGGGTCACGTGACGTTGATCGAAAGCGTAAGATCGAGGGAATGTGGTTATATTTTTATGTGAAAACTTAGAAGTGAAAACACAACGTTAATATTGAAGTTTTCACTTCTGCCGGCACTCCCGGAGTGCTACCTTTTTTTTTTAGACTTTTCTCCTAATTATCTATTAGGAGAAAAGTCTAAAAAAAAAGGTAGCACTCCGGGAGTGCCGGCAGAAGTGAAAACTTCAATTAGACACTTTTACATGTAAAAGATGATAAATCATAGTCGTACTACAAATTTATCGGCACCGTATGTCGGATAGTGTAAACGCACTCAAAAGTACACGAAAATTAGAAAATGGCACTTTAAAACTACAGCGAAGCTCTGCTAGGAAATGTAAAACAGTACGGAATTTTTATGATGACATTCATATATTTCCATATTTTTGCACAAAATAATAACGTATTTACGTGAAATGCTGTATTTGTTATAAATATTTATTTTTGTCGTGAAAATGAACTGTAATATATTTTTGAAGTGATAAAATGTTTTTTGCCACATTAATTTCATTTTTAACCTTTTGTACGAGGAATAATAAAATAATATTATTTTACGACTGCCGCATTTAACGCAATAAAAATTCAATTTGGCATTACTTACTATATAAAAACGTCACATTTCACATGAAAAACATATTAATGATATTATTTTATTATTAAATTTTTACTATCTTAACTTTTCCGTGGGAGAAATTCGCACGCGAATGTGTTTTTACCCGAAAATCAGATATAAAAAATGAACCTACACCTACCTACGCTACGCACCAAATGAGCTCCGCAGCTCCACACAGCAATTTATAAGGTTACCTTTGTGGCCCACAGAAATGCTATGAGTATTCCCTACAACATCTACCAACAACGTTGAAATATCCCTACGTCTCTATTACAAGGGATTAAAGCTTAAAATCGTATGAAAAGTGATTTATTGGCTTAGTATGGGTTACGAAGTCATTCACGGTCGTCGATCGTGAGACCGAATTCCTGACACGTGGGAATATTTTGTTGGATTTTTTTTGTGAACTCGTAAATTGCGCGGATTACTGAAAAAAAACAGGAAGTATTAGATAGATACATAACACTTTATTGGTACACCATAGTTGCAGATAACGAAACAAAAAACATAAATTGCGGCCTTATCGCTGAATGCGATCTCTTCCAGGCAACCGATCTACGACGTACGATGATGGTATAAGTAGTGATGACTAACTCGCCTAGGTCCTTTACTCGAACAAGGATCCTTGAATGAGGGGAAAAAAAACAAAAATAAAATGAAAGCCATTCAATGGGTAAGAAAGGCTTATATAACTCACCTACAAGCTTTTTCAGCCGATTTTAACTATAAAAGGAAAAAAGAAAATACATTTATTTGTAACATAAAAACGGATAGAAACATGAGATACACATACACACAAAGTACTGTAACAATATATACAATATACCAAAAAAAAGTGTATCTTTCTGTATCGTTCATCCATTGAAATAGACACACAAGAATATTTATTTATTTTTGTATTTCAGTCAATTGTAACTTTTTACAGGGGGAAGGTAATAAAGGGAGGAGGGTCGTTTGCTTTAGCGTTTTTATTGCCATATTACCAATTTGTGACACACTTAAAACATCATTCTACACAAGAAGTTGAAGAGTCTCTCACGGAACCATTTTTTTATAAATACATACAAAGCTCAAGTTCCTGTAAGATCTACACGACCCTTGAGACATTGTCAAGGGGTAGCTTTATTTGATGTAATCTGAGAACCAATATCATTGTTATTTTTAGCTTACCTCGATTGTTTTATTATTTTTATCTATTTCTTTAGTAGCATTGTCAAGAAATAATATTCTATTTAATTTTGTTAGCATTGTAAAGACTATAAGATATTTTTTTGTAAATTATGTATACAAAGTGACAAGTTTAAAATCTTTATGAATTTAAAAATAAAGGTTTAGTCCAGTCAAAATAGACTAAAATTATGACTTCAGTTTGCATTAATTCCCAACAAGCTGGATTTTTGTGCAGGCCTTGAATACGTCATTATAAATGATATGTCAAAAGTCCCCATCGATCCCGCTTGTGCGTTGTTTTTTATTCGAGGTCAAAGGTCATAAATTTGCATTTTTTGCGTATATCTCTGAAACAACGAAAGCTATTGAAAAGTGGTTCAGGCAAAGTTTGTACATCGTAAAATTGTCTACAAAAATACCTCAACACTTTTCTTCTACAAAGCATCGCTTTCGAGATATAGTGACTTTAGACCGCAGGAAAATCGTCGAAGATGCTGCGTTTTTTTCATTTCAGCCGTTTTATCTGCTTCATTGCCACAGAATAAACAGTATTTCTTGAAATTTACTGAAAGGGGTGATGGGTTCGATGGGTTAGTCCTCCTCCGAGGTAATGAATCGTCTTTTTGTCTCAAGAAATACTGTTTGTTCTGTGACAATGAAGCAGATAAAACGGCTGAAATGAAAAAAACGCAACATTTTAGTAGATTTTCCTGCGGTCTTAAGTCACTATATCTCGAAAGCGATGCTTTGTAGAAGAAAAGTGTTGAGATATTTTTGTAGACAATTTTACGATCTACAAACTTTGTTGGAATCATTTTTCGATAGCTCTCGTTTATGACTTTTAAACGCAAATTTATGACTTTAACCTGGGTATTTGCGTTTTTCGCGTATATCTCTGAAACAACGAGAGCTATCGAAAAATGGTTCCGACAAAGTTTGTAGATCGTAAAATTGTCTACAAAAATATTTCAACACTTTTCTTCTACAAAGCATCGCTTTTGAGATAAAGTGATTTTAAATCGCAGGAAAATCTACTAAAATTCTGCGTTTTTTTCATTTCAGCCGTTTTATCTCCTTCATTGCCATAGAACGAATAGTATTTCTTGAAACAAAAAGACGATTCATTACCTCGGAGGAGGACTAACCCATCGAACCCATCACCCGTTTCAGTAAATTTCAAGAAATACTGTTTGTTCTGTGGCAATGAAGCAGATAAAACGGCTGAAATGAAAAAAAACGCAGCATCTTCGACGATTTTCCTGCGGTCTAAAGTCACTATATCTGAAAAGCGATGCTTTGTAGAAGAAAAGTGTTGAGGTATTTTTGTAGACAATTTTACGATCTACAAACTTTGTCTGAACCATTTTTCGACAGCTCTCGTTGTTTCAGAGATATACGCAAAAAATGCAAATTTATGACTTTTAACCTGGAATAAAAAACAACGCACAAGCGGGATCGATGGGGACTTTTGACATATCATTTGTAATGACGTATTCAAGGCCTGTACAAAAATCCAGCTTGTTGGGAATTAATGCAAACTGGAATGTCTATTTTGACTGGACTAGTTTCCAAAGTTGACATTATTTGAAGTACTATTACATTACGAAATTCTGTTCCATAAAAGAGTTTGGGGGAGACCTTTGCCCTGCAGTGGGACACAATAGGTTAAATAAAATAAAATAAAAACATCAAACTTTAAAATGATTTGTTTAACATTTACTTAGTAAACCTTTAAAACTCAAATCATTTTAAATATCCCATTTAAGGGAATCTATTAATCTTGTTAATTTAAATTCATTATGAACATTATTTACGGTCACGGCTCGGTACACAAACTGGCTGTGGGGTCAGCAGACCTCATGGGGTCAAGGTCAACAAGCGTGGGACCGCTGCCTTCAGCCGTGGGAATGGGAACCACGGAAACTCAGACAAGAAAAAAATCTAGAAATATATTTTTTTACACCATTTAACTAATGTTCACAACCGATGTGGCGCGGTGGGCGAAGGTCCGTCTGCGACATAGATGGTTGCGGGTTCGATTCCCGCCTTGGAATAAATGTTTGTACGATCTGCAAATATTCCGCGTGTTCTGGGTATTTTATATGTATAATAAAAAATATCTATGTAATGTAATGTATTAGGTATGTCAATCTTCTAGTACCCATAACACAAGCTCTGCTTAGCTTGGGGCTGGATGATGTTGTGTGGATTGTCCAGCATTATTTATTTATTATTTAATGTTTCACAATTTATCACCAGAGTGCAAATAAATAAATGTTTTTGTGTAATAAATTACTGGAGGATGCCTATATGTACCTACCTTAATAAGGCTTAAAATCTAAATATAAAGAGAACCAATAATAATTTATTTTTTAACACATTATTTATTCTAGAATATATATAACACAAAATTAAATGTGAAAAATCGTATTAATAAAACATAAGCAAAATAATAACTACTACTAATACTTAAATGTTGTGACGGGAATTTTTTTTTTAATCTTACCTAAAACAAAAACAGATCCCAAAAAAAACTTCGCCAGTTTCTACTCTATCAAAAGCAGTGTCTAGTTTGGCTAATCTTGCCAACACGATACTACAACAAAATATAGTTGTAGCATCGACACGAGAAGAAGAAGACTCTATCAAAAAATCAATAAATTCGACCTTGAAAATTACACCAAATCAGACGCAACACAGTCGACATTCCCTTAACTTTACCGCTTGGTTCCCATGCTAAGTATGTTCTCATGAATGTTTGTGGGAAGTTTCTGAGGGAATTCTGGAGTTGGAGCTTCGACACGTGCCGTTAGAGCCGGGGTCTTGATAAGGATTAGGGAATTATTACTGAATATATGTAATAAATTGTCACGGATTATTCACATCACGCTCGATCCAAGCAAATAATAAATATTCATGGACATTTCACACATCACACTCTAGTCCCAAACTTAGTAAAGCTTGTACTATAAGAACTAGAATGCTAATAGAATACTTGTATTAATTATTTATTGTTTGGTTTGTATCTTTTTTTTTTGTATAGAACAACCATTGTTACATTGCGCGGTTAACAACAACTTAATTAGAGCGCACAATGTAACTCTGCACTTTACTTATAAGAATTGTAAGATATAACTTTGGCTGTATCGAGCATATCATCATCATCATAAACCTATATCAATTCACTGCTGGACGTAGATCTCTCCTAAGACGCGCCACTGAGCCCGGTCTTCGGCTCTTCTCATCCAGTGTTTGCCAGCTACACTCCGCAGATCGTCGCTCCATCTCGCCGGGTGCGTCCTACACTACGCTTGCCTAAACGCGGTCTCCACTCCAGTATCCGTTTGCTCCAACGGTAGAGTATGGATCTATTGTAATAATTGATGATACATATTTGATGTTCATAGAAGTATTTGTTTAGGATAAGTGTCTATTATTAAGAGTTTTGCTGATAATGACAAGCTTCAATTGTACTTAGTAATACGTTTGTGAGAAAGTGTAAATAATGGGGAGTTTTCGGAAATAGGGCCCCTATTTCTGAAGTTTAGTCAAGAATAATTACTGTGTATTAATTATATTATATTTTTGTTTTAGATAATGAAAATAACGGATTACTTAGAAATCAAGACTAAAAGTAGGTATAAATATATCTCTAGTTCCCATAATAGTTTGTTTTTTTTGTAAATAATGTTAATTGAAAATATCAATATTTGTGATTAAATATCGGTGCTTGGTAGAAATGGAAAAAACAGTTTCCTAAGTATTTTAAAATTAAGTATTTATGTAAATACTAATATAATCGTAAGTTTGTTTGTAAATAAAGTTAAATACAAAAAACATACTAATAAGGTTACAGTTAAGTACCTAATTAGGGAAAAACTTAATAGCAGTTCTAATTAACTATGTTTACCACTTGCAAAATAAATGCTACGACTTAATAATGTTCAAAACATTTACTTGATGGCATTACACAAAAAGGTGCGGACATTCCCGTGGGAAAGTGGACGGCTGCGTGGGAATTTCGATGACCGGCTTGCAAAGGGATTGGATGGTACTACGCAAGATGCATCTCGAAAACGAAGAGAAACAACTGCATGCAGGATGGTTGCCGCTCAGACGTGGAAAGATAATACTGGTATATGCAAGATGAGTGTCGTTTAGAAAGCAAAAGAAAAACAAAACAACATCATGCGTAGGTAATGCTTGTAAAATCAACGTGTAAAATGACATTATGCAAGATGTTCGCTTAGTTTGGAACTAGATATTATGAATGTCCATGAATATTTATTTATGTGTGTCGTTGAAACAAATGAGAATCAAAACCGCATCATGCATGATGGTTACCGATTGTAAAACAGATTTGCAAAAGAAATGTGAATGATACTATGCAAGATGTGGTCGATCTGAAAACAAATGAATAGTTAACCAAAACATCGATATTATTTGGGTTAATTTTACAATTATTTCCACCAAGAATAATTATCTAAACTAATATTATAAAGAGGAAAGATTTGATTGTTTGTTTGTGTGTATGCATCGAATAGGTTCCTAAACTAATGGACCGATTTCAAAATTCTTTCACTGTTGTGAAGCTACATTATCTGCGCTGAACATAGGCTATATTATAATGACATTTTTTATATTATGCTACCCCTGCGAAGCAAGGGCGTACTACTAGTTATTTATAAAACTATTGATGTTTTTTTCGTCTGAATTTTGCTGTGTAAGAAGAAACATAAAATAATATATTCAAAAACCAATTACATAAACTAAAAAAAAATGGAAAATAGAGGTACTTATGAAATATAATCATTCCAAAAGTGTTCTACCAGAAATTCTGATTCCAAAATACAAGCTCTGCTTAGTTTCAGACTAGATGGCGTTATAATGTCTATGAATATTTATTATAATACTTGAAATTTGAATCATGCTTTAATTGGATTTTCTTAAATAATGTTAAACGCGTTATTACGTTCAAAATCTGAATTTTCTCAATACTTAGAAAAAGAATCACTTAAAATGGCAAAGTATTTCATCATCATTAACCTATGTCGTTGTAACCAGTCCACTTCCGGACGTAAGTCGTAGGTAATATTTTTTGCTGGATTACGCATGCGCAGTGTTAGGTTATTTTCGTTCGGTATTTTCGTTGCGGAATTTCCGGATTCGGTTTCCCACGCTCTGCGATAGAAGCTAAGATCTTCAAGGTCAGTTTAACTTTAAACATATTTATCTTACTAGTTTTTGCATCAAGATAAGGGCCACTTATCATTTGCATTATTCCCACAGACCCATGGGAGTGGGATCTGTTCCCGTGTGAAACTGTGTCGAACTATGACCGACCTTGGAGAAGGTCACCCACTACCATGCTTATCTTATAGCGCAGACTTTATGTTGATTGCCATACAGGTGACTTAAAGTCAACGCTAACTTTTTATAAGATAGGGGGTTTCTTTCTTTACTAATATTATATAGAGATAAAGTTTATGAAGTTGTGAAGGGCGCAATCTGTGAATTTACTGAACCGATTTTGGAAATTCTTTTATCAATAGATAGCCACAATATTTGGGCATGTCAAAGAAATCTCATCTGTTGAATAAAAAATTGCATACAGAGGTATTTTGCTTAGTGCTGCCTACATCTCAGAGTGGTGGACGCGTATGCGATGCCTCACATAGCACGTCTTCAATGGACGTGGTCTATAAAATAAATCATTATTATAGCCAAAATATTCCTTAACATAAGGTACCTACTATGTTCCATCACTTACTAAAAAAAAAGTTTCTGAATATGACCTACGTTAAAGAAAATCACCCGAATTCAAACCCACTAAAAACCATAAGTATAACATCCCACGTCATCCCAAATCCCACAGGAAGCCCGTGGGAAGCGCTGGTTGACCTGACAACATAATGAGTATTAGCAAAAAAAGGTCCAATAAAACCCCATGGAATTTGACACGTGTAAAGTAATAATATTTAATTTACACTTCAAAAAGGAAGAAGGTTCTCATACGACTTCAAAAAAGAGATCCCACCCATTACTAAGTAGACATTGTAAATTTGAAAAATTTTGAATCATACTATTGTTATTATGTATTCCTATTCCATGTATGTACATATTTACATAACAAAAAAAATATTTAATTATTACAAGTACAAGTTTTGCTTAGTTTGAGACTAGAGTGTGATGTGTAAAATGTCCATGATAATTTATTATACAAAAACGTGATTTCTGTTACGTTTATATTATTGTAATAAAATCTTTATAATCATAAATTCCTAATTAATAAAATGTAATCATTACCTAGAACGCCCCTGTTTCTCACCGTGCATGTAAAATAGACCGTAAAAATGTAAAAGATTTTTTTATTTAACTTATCTACCAAACCGAAAAACCGCGTTCGGTTCCCACGAGGCCGGTCCCGTGTGAAATGCACAAAAAGTATTTTTTTCCACAAGTCCTGAGAACTTCCCTATTTGACTCTGCTGTAGGGTGACAATCCTACATCTATATATATAAAAATGAAACCCGTTTTCCGTTACGATATAGCATAAAAACGGCTTGACCGATTTGGCTGTTTTTTTTTTGTAGTTTTCTAATACTCTGTACAAGGTTCTTACGGAAAAAAATATTAAGAAAATCTCTCAGAAAAAAAAAACTCTCTAAGGCGGTACCATAGACGAATTATAAAATAGACATTCAACCTCCATATATTCAAGCGTGACTCGATAATTAATTACATTCATTGACGTGAGATGTCACTGACGGCCGGTTTCTCGAACGATGATCAACGAAAAAATCAAATAATTACTATGTGTCAAACTCGGATCAATCGTGATTTGGGTTTCCAGAAACCGGCCATGAGTGTTCTAAATGCATGTAATTCAAATTCAATGTTAAAGATTTGAACCTTAGCTTAGCTCATTTCTTTTTTAGTACGACGCATAATTTTTAGATGGCGCTGTTTTTTTTTTCTTTTTATTTTTCTATGGTGGTACGAAGTTCGCCGGGACAGCTAGTATATTATAAACGCGAACGTTTGTATGGATGGATGTATATTTGTTACTCTTTCATGCAAAAACTACTTTATTGAAACTTTACAATAATGTAGTTTATACATCAGAATAACATAGGCTATAATTTATAGAGATAGTGTGAATTATCCAAAATAAGACAAAAGTCGCGGGTTCTAGCTAGTGAATAATAAATACTCATGCGCATATCATATCACACATCACACTCTAGTCCCAAACTAAGCAAAACATTTATTTATGTTCATCACACAAACATTTGCTCTTAGTGGGCATCGAACCCAAGACCTACAGCATGAAAGGCAAATCTACTACCTACAGAGCTGTGACGACTGTCAAAAATAGGTGACAATAAATAATAAATATTCATGGACGTATCACAATCTAGTCCCAAACTAAGTGTAGTTACCATCACACAAACATTTGCTCTTGATGGGATTGAACCCACTACCCACAGCATAGAAGGCCGAACTACTACCAACTGAGCTGTGACGCCTGTCCGTCTCCGTGAATATTTATTTGTAATTATATTTGTGGTCACCCTATACTCAACTTAATTTCACACGTTTTAGGGTTGCACGCGCGTGCCGCACTTTCAAACAATTTTCTTATTACATACCTATAATATCATATGGTAATTTTATGGTAATACTGAGTCGGGGGAATTACCGTGTAATCTACTTAATATAATTCTACCCTCAAGATTGAGAACTACCATTTGCATAATTAAACCTGCAACCCTGATGGCTCCGAGGTACCTTTAGTTATTGATTTTACAATATCAATAACGATGGGTATGAATTAGGTAAGTATCTATTATTCAATTCAAACTTAAATATGAAATAAACTGTATATCCGAACAATTAGTTAAGTAAGTATGTCTATGGTTTTTAGTTTTACCAAACAATTTTGTAAGTCGTTGTACCCATTGACACACAAGAAGAAGAAGAAGTTTTACCAACATGTGAAACAGTACTACACTTATTATTGAGATGTCAATAACTCCAATTAAATTAACGTCCACAAAATAATGTTTTTAATTATAAAACCGAAACTTCTTCCAAATAAGTTCCAAATCCCAATTTTCATAATGAATGCAATGATATTTTAAACTAGTATTTTTTCAGAAAATTTCTACCTAACATTAAATGGCTTATTGTTATTAAGTACTATTAATTAACTGTCACAATTAACCACAGCATCCGATGGCCACAGTTTTTCCCAGACAGTTTAGTCTTGTTCCCATGATTTTTTGGTTCTCTAGCGAACTCAAAATTTGGGCACCGTGGGACTTTAGGGCGAATTGTGGCTTTTAAACGAGCGATTTTACAGTTAATAGACAGGCGTCACAGCTCAGTTGGTAGTAGCTCTAATGTGGATCGTGGGTTCGATCCCAACCGGGAGCAAATGCTTGTGTGATAAACTATGATGAAAAATATTTGTTCTGGTCTGGGTTTTACTATGCGTTTTTGAAAGAACTTTTAAATTTATTTCAGGTGTATTAGAAATCCCTGCGATATCTCTACGAAGAGAAAAAATTATGGTTTAATACTTTATTTAAAAACTGTTTTTCAATCAATCAAAATTAATCATCAAATTAGACTTTAATTACTCGACAAAAATAAATATTTATTCTTTTTTTGGTAGTTTTAAGTTTAGGAGAGTGCTTAGTTAACGATTTACAAAATAAATATTAGACAGTGCTTATTTAAGTACTTACATAATTTTATTTAGGTATATAAAAAAACCCCGCTTATTTAATAGCCTCATTTTGACCCAATATCATGTCGCGTGCCATAGCATTCGTGACACAAGTTATTTTAACATAGAATTAGTGGAATTATAGCGTAGTATTACATTTATAAATAAGTAGATTATGTGTGGCGTGAGAGCCGAACTCTATTTGAGAAACGTTTTTGTTAACAACTTACTATAAAAAACTTACTATAATACATCCTATATTTTTTGTTGTAATAAACTTACTAAAAAACAGATTGATGTACCTACTATAACTTTATTTTTGCAAGAAAACCGACCTTTAATGGTTATCGACGCAGAAACATACATACAAAAATAATTTTCAAATATAAAATCATGATCATCATCTTGTAATAGCCCACTGTTGGGTATTTAATATAATTTAAAATAGCCTCCCCCAAATACCACTCTTTCCTGTTTTGGGCCAATTGCAGTACCTGTAAAGCGCAAGAAAAAAAAAACCACCATTTTTTCATTAAAACAAAAGACAGCTGACTTGACGGTTGGCTGACTTGACAGAAAATGATTTATCAAACACTTGATATTGGTAGAATAGACCTGTCCACAGTATGCTCAGCGCATGCGCGTCCGCCATGTTAAAATCGCGGTAATATGAAAGTTTCGGGCATTTTTTATAGAAATGGCTGGGCAACAAGCATTATCACCTTTAATAGTGCAATTAAATGAAAAATTAATTGACGGAGCTTCGTTAGTGCATCCTACCGTAGAAGCCCACAACTGTGTTCATTTACAATGATGGTTAAAATACCATGGTCGTCCTCAAGGAAATAAAGCCGAACTAGTTGAGAGATTAGGATAATAATAATTAAATAATAATGAGTAAAAGTAAATACAAAAATATAATAAATATCTTAATATAAAAGAAATGAAAATAATAAATAAATAAATAATGCTGGATAATCCACACAACATCATCTAGCCCCAAGCTAAGCGGACCTTGTGTTATGGGTACTAAGACTGACATACTTACTTAATACAATACAAATTACAAAGGTAGATATTTTTTTATTATACATAATTATAATACCCAAAACACCCGGAATAAATATTTGCGGAACATACAAACATTTATCCCAAGGCGGGAATCGAACTCGCAACCTTCCGCGTCGCAGGTGGCCCATCATCGCCCACCGCGCCTCATCGGTCGTCAAAAAATTATATTACAAATAAATAAATATAATGCTGGACAATCCACACAACATCATCTAGCCCCAAGCTAAGCACAGCTTGTGTAATGGGTACCTACTAGAAGACTGACATACTTAATAGAATACATTACATAGATAGAATGAAAATGATTTTGTCAATAAAACAATTTTTACTTTACTTTACTTTAGATATTATTATTATACATATAAAATCATTTAAACTAACCCAGAACACCTGGAATAAGTATTTGCAGAAAGTACAAACATTTATCCCAAGGCGGGAATCAAACCCGCAACCTCCGCGTCGTAGGCGGACCTTCGCCCGCCGCGCCACATCGGTCGTCAATAAAATAATATAAATTCTCCTGAAAGGATTTACTACGCGTATTACTGCGGCATACTCCATAACAACAACGTTTTTTTACCTTTCCTTAAAGATAACATTATATATTTTAATTAAAATACTTGTAATACTTATAATTTTATTATGTATGCACAATAATTTGAATTGAACTGATTGTAAAATTATGTTTATTATTACTGGTTTTATTACTATTTTCTTCAAAAAACGTGCACTTCTCATACATTTTTAAATAAAGTGCCCGAAAAACATGGCGGAAGTTGGAGCATGCGCACAAAAAATTTTCAACTATTTGAAGGTCATGTATTGCATGTCGTTTTCACGGACCAAAAATGCACCATTGTTTTTTAAACAGAAAACAGCTGACTTGACGGTTGGCTGACCTGACAGAAAATGATTTACTATCAAACATTGGTTTGCGACCGATGTGGCGCGGCGGGCGAAGGTCCGCCTGCGACGCGGAGGTTGTGGGTTCGATTCACGCCTTGGGATAAATGTTTGTACGATCCTAATCTAATGTGTATTGTAATCTGTAGATAATATTTATTCCGGGTGTTCTGGGTATTTTAAGTATGTATAATAAAAAATATCTATCTATGTAATGTATTGTATTAAATTTGTCAGTCCTCTAGTACCCATAACACAAGCTCTGCTTAGCTTGGGGCTAGATAATGTTGTGTGGATTGTCCAGCATTATTTATTTATTTATTATTATTATATATTGGTATAGCTGCCTGTCGTATTAACGGACAGTATAAAAGAAGACGAAGCCAAAAACCATTGAAATAAAACTCCCATCATTAAAAATCCAACATTCTCTCACCATCGTTCACATGGGATACTGTCGGTTCTGTGGGAGCCTACCGCATGGGAACTGCCAGGTAGTGGGTTCGACACGTGCCGATGTCGGTTATATACATAAGTGGGCAGTTGACTGAGGGGAGAGAGTTTAATATGGATGAAAGATTAGGTTGTATTTGATGCAATAAAATAGCTATGTAATTTGTTTTTGCAATTCTCATGCAAATTGTATTTTTACATATCCTATTCACTTCGCATGTAAAATAAATGTATAATAATGTATTATTGTATACATTTCAGCAATATAGTAAAAGCTAAATGTAATGCTTAGTGCAGATTTTTTTATTTATTTGTAGTGATTACGCATCTGAAGATAAGTGTCTACAAGAATACATGGTCACACTGAGCACGTCCATTCGTGCATTGAGGATAGGTACTACTAGAGAGCGTTGTGTGAAAAGGCCATGCACGTGTAAAAACATTCTTCTTCTTCTTATCGTGTCGATGCTACAACTGTATTTAGATGTAGCATCGTGTTGGAAAGATTAGCCAGACTAGACACTGCTTTACCGTGCCTAGCTGTTACCGGTGTGCGCCACGAGGAGGCACTTTCCATGCACCCATGTAAAAACATTAAAAAAAAAATACCTAGCATCCACTAGGTATTTTTTATTAATGATTTTTTCTCTGGTATCCACCAGGTAGGTACAAAGAATTCTTAGAAAATATCTACCGTGCCTTGACTCTAAATCTTGACCATAGGGTCAATTAGATTTTAAGAATATAATTTCCAAAAATTTCACATTACTCGAAAATCCCATTCCCATTCCCACACTCAATATCAGATCTTCTCATGGGACTTTTGTTGGTTTAGTGGATGCCGTGGGAACTCTGCAGGTAGTGGGTTCGGCACGCGCTGACAGCTTATAGCGTAAGTGGTTTGTAAACAGAGGGGTGCTGGTTCGTTGAAAAACGGTTATACATATTTACAATATGATAATTTATTTTATTTATTTACAATGAGAGAAGATGAATTAAATAAAATTATGAATAAAATTAGATTAAAATGGCGGCAAAAAAAGGGCTCTTTGTTAAAAACATCGTCGAGGGAAGTGGATACTACTAATGCATTTATGATGATCATCATCGTTTTGTCTTAAAGTGATGGATGTGCCTTGCTTCACTGTGCACATCCTTAAATCACTTATATCTAGTTTAATAGTAAGGTTTCTTAAAATGTATTAACCTTTTATTGAATACATTTTCATTTGAATTTTGTTTTTTTTTATTTGAATAAGATTCTGATAATACTGTTTTATATCCAGTTTTTTAATGGGTCTTTTGGCTTTTTCCCATGACAATAGTTTTATTGTCATGGTTTTTGTCATGGTAATAGTTTTTATTTGGGGGTTTCCCCATATTAATTAACACCATGGTTAAAAGGACAACGAAGATTCGAACCCCACATTTCCCAGGGATTTTGACCCTTGTTTGGGCAATAAAAAAACCTTTTCAGAATCCGAGTTCCTTCTCAAGAGAACCATTGAGATGTAGGGTTCCGTGAGAGTAATTATAAAACGATACACTGTATTGTCTGGGGCTATAACATTAGCGTCTATTATGTTGACATTTTGCAGTTTGTGTTTGACAATGAGACAGGTTTTTTTATGTTTTTGGATCATTTATTTATTAGAAAACTACTTTTTTTATTATAGCTATGAATTCGGTTTATAGCATTTATAGAGTTAGCTCATTTCATCGACTCAAAAACTAAAAGTTAACAAATTGAACAAAGTACTAGTTGGGTAGGTACCTACTTTATATTACTCATCCTTAAAATGACAAAAAACTACAATTTTACCATTCGACTATTTTAAGTCTTTTATTTTTTTATTTTGTGAGGATTTAAGATCAAATAACAGTAATTTTTTTCCCAAAGCCTCGATTACATATTTAGAAAAAAATGCATTGTTGCAAATTGTAATTAAGTACTGTAATTTTTGTAATGTTTATGTGTGCCAAAATAAATAATATTATAAAATTATTATAAAATTATTATTATATGTATTTAGAAAAAATGGTTGTCTGTAAAGTCGGTTTACTGACGATAGTTGAACGTGACAACGTCAACGAACGGGATTGTAAGCGGTTCTGCAAAATAATCCGCGCTCTCGCTTGCACTTCATGGAACGCCTCAAAACGCCTCAGAACGCCTCATGAGTCATGTTTTTTCGTGCGTGCAGCCGGCTCTATCGAATTATAAGACGTTGTCACGTCAAAAATAATTGTTAAAACATTCCCAACTTCATGGCCCTACAAGTAAGCGCGTGCCGCAACGAACTGTCAGTCTAGGGGTGACATGTGACGTGATCATTAACATCAGGGTTGTCACGCTGTCGGTCAGCGGTGAGCGATTATGAAGGGTTGCTAAGCACTTTGTTTGCAATCAATTAGTAACTAGTTACGATTGGATATTCAACGGTTGTTAATATTAAAAGGCTTTCGGTCAATCAAAAAGTTAGCGCAGACTTGATGTCTTGATTACCATACGTAATGGTGACTTAAAGTCAACGCTAACATTTTCATAAGACGCTAAATATTAAGTATAATGAAACAAATAAAGGATTGCCGACAACCGATGTAACGCGGCGGGCGACGGTCCGCCTGCGACGCAAAGGTTGCGGGTTCGATTCCCGCCCTGAGATAAATGTTTGTACGATCTGCAAATATGTATTCCGGGTGTTCTGGGTATTTTATATGTAAGTATAATAAAAAATATCGATCTATGTGATGTATTGTATTAAGTATGTCAGTCTTCTATATAAAGCCTATTAGATACTACTTATCGACGAAAACAGAAACAAGTTGTATTCTTTATTAATAATACTTTATTAACTTTAAATTCTGAGAGCACGTGCGTCTCATATCAATAGGTACGTGAGCCGTCACTCCGTTTGTCACCTATAAAAAATGCAACAGACGCGCGGACAAACACAAAATGTAAAGTCCCCAGTACACAATGGCGTATGCTGGCCCACGACAGGCCATCGCCATTGTGTACACGGGGCAATGGCGTATGATGGCGGACAATTGTCAACCGTGGCGCGCAATCGGAAAGTTGTCGGTTTTTCGGGCACACTTCAAAGGAATCGTGGCGTAGCGTGGCCTGTGGTGTTCACACAATGGGCCATTGTTTAGTTTGTCACCTACAACTTTCAAGTTTATTGATTTATAATAATTGTAGTATTTTAGGTACGATGTTTTCAGATGAATGATGCATTTAATCGTATAGTAGAGACATTTCTTCTGCGTCCATCGCAAGTGGATTGCCAGGCAGCAATGAGACATGCGCCATTGTGTGAACACCAAGTGATCGTGGCCTACAGTGGTGCATTGCAAAGCGTGGCCCAGCATACGCCATTGTGTACTGGAGCCTAACATATCTTATTCAACAAACAAAAGTCATACTTTACAAGGCAATGTTTGTTTTTCCGCATCGAAGTTCCACCTTCAGAGTACGTGGACTGCATAAGCAGCTTGACATACAAAACACGCGATATTGACCTGTATTTTAAAGGTATAGAGCTGAGAATTCCTTACAGTTTTGTTTGAAATAAGTGAAATAAATATACAGTAAGCTCTTATTTTCAGAGTACCCACTGAAATACAGAAGGATGGTATCATGCAACAGTTAGGTAACAATTCTATACCTTACTAAAAGTTATTGTTGTGTCATAATATATGTATTTAAATACTTACTGATCCTTATTTTTATTATGTTCAATTTGAATATCTCAAAATAGTATTTAGTCGCGGGTTCAAATCCGGTTGTGTTTCTAATTTTTTGCCCAAATTAATGCCAATTCTGAAAATATAGTAGGTAAGTATACAGCATAAAAATTGTAAATGAATGACAAAACAAAAAAAAAACATATATTTAAGTACTTAAATAAAAAGTAGGTAGGTACTTACATAAATAATTTTATTTATATTATGCGTTGTGCAAAAGAGTTATCTATCTAGATAGATAAATAAGAGAGAGATTCCTCTTCTTCTTATTTAGATAAATAAGAAGAAGAAGACTAGTAACGTGGTTCATCAACCTTTCTGTCGCCATTCTGAGGCGTAACAATATGTTTACAACATGTTTATTTATATGAATAAGAAGTCTTCTTCGTCTTATTTAGATAAATAAGAAGAAGAAGACTAGTAACGTGGTTCATCAACCTTTCTGTCGCCGTTCTGAGGCGTTACAATATGTTTATCGGATATCATCGTATTCATGTATGCTAAGAGCAAATCTGTGTGCGAAGGATGCTTCAGGCGTAAAACTCGTTCGAGAGGAAAAAAAGTATTAAGGCCTCTTTTACTAAAATAGTACACACTATTGCTAAAAAGAAGCCAAAAAGTTTATAATAGATATCGGAAGGGAATATTTAGGAATAATATGTATGAAAATAACTACTTCAGTCGGTTAACCAAAGGAATAAAAATAATTACAATAAGCGAAATTATTGCTGAAAGCATTGCAAGTAAGTATTGCAGGAAGTATCGTGGCAGCAAAAAACAAAATGAACTATACCTACTTGGTAAAAATACATTTTGTGTATTTTTTATAGTTGAGTCGGTTTTATTTAAAGAAGGTACCTGAAACCAGTACCTTACCTGTAAATTCAATTTATTTGACGCAAATTTTAAACATCAAAGTAGAGACTTTAATGTTTTTGTTTTTAAAAAGAGGCAAAAGTTCAATAAATCTTGCACGAAATGAAGGTTATACATATAGGCGGATTTTTAGTTCGGTGGTAATTTATTCTAATTTTATTCTAATACTTATACACATAAGTCTTCGTGAAACGGGCCCTTAAGTTGAAGAAGCAACATTTTATGGAAATAGTTATAGCTGACAAGTTACTGTAGCGTTTTATTGACGAATACAAAATAAGTATCT
This sequence comes from Ecliptopera silaceata, assembly GCA_932527185.1. Classification (NCBI taxonomy): domain Eukaryota; kingdom Metazoa; phylum Arthropoda; class Insecta; order Lepidoptera; family Geometridae; genus Ecliptopera; species Ecliptopera silaceata. The sequence goes on from OW052211.1 coordinate 6,908,212, forward strand.
ACCTACTGCGACTTTGTGTACTGTCAGCATGATAAGGTGATCACTTGATTTTTTCATGTTTAATTATGAAAGCTCTCTTTGCCTTTATAATTGTTTGTATATATTACCAGAATTAATACAACAGCGTTTTATTTTGAGTATGCCCAATAAACCAAACAGACGGTCGTCCGGCAAAACAAGATGTTAGCCACAAATACTGTGGATTTTTTAATGTAGAACAGCGTCATCTAGTGGTCGCAGTCTGAACTAAATAGTGAACTAGAATGATGGAATCGGAGAATCATTGCAAATGAATGTAGTTGCAGCCGTCGAGCAAAGATGGCGCTGTACTCAACAGCATAGTAGGAATGAGAATTATAATGTAAAACTGTGACAGATAGTGTTGCCGTTATTATATAATTACAATTAAAATTATCAAGAAGTGTATGAAATGAAATTACTGAAGATTAAACAAAGCTAATTCAGCATTTGCTTAAAGTTTTTAAATTTGATAATCAAATCTGAGTGTGAAATGTTTTTACGAATGAATATTTGTTAGAAGTAGATTTTCTTGACCGATTTACTGAATTCAGGCGACCGGATGCAGAGAATTCTATTTGTTTTCAGCTCACTGAACTATCAGGACATGCTCCTACAACCTTTGGGGACGGGCGGGAAATGAATATTTTACTTGTGAGTTCTTACAATGACATATTACTGACATGACATAATCAGATAGACTATTTTTAGTCTGTCTGTTTTGTGGTACTTAAAATCATTTTTTGTGATTCTTATGTTTGGATTATTAGATTTAAGATAGCATAACATGTATAAAGATATATTTATTTTGCAGAGGGTACCAACGGGCTGAAATGATGATGATGATGATATATTTGTGTTTCTAGTATGATTCCAAATGATCCTTGTGATTTTATTGAATAAAGTAAAGTAAAGTAAAAAGTAAAAATATGTTTTATTGACACAAATAATTGATTTAATGAAATATTTGATTTGATTTTCCAAAAATCTTGTAAATTATAAACCGATTTCGATATAAAACAGTCTATAGTCTGAATTGTATGACATGTTTTCGGTAAAGGTGATCTGCAGGCTTAAAAATATGCTACTTATAAATCAACGCAGACGAAGTCGCGAACAAATGCTAAGTTTTATTAAATGGTACGGCTTTGCTTTGGTACTGTACTTACCTTACATTGTTATTTTAGAGCTAGGTATATCAAAGCTTTCTTTGCAAATCTGTGAAGTAAAACACAATTCTTTGTAAGAAGAATCGCACAGGATTCGATCGCGCAAGATTGTAGAATCCAGGCCGTAAGGTTCTTGCCCGTTCTTCTAGGGTCACGCGTGGAACTGGTCACCGTGGAATCACCTAGTATATGAAACGAGTCAAAATGATCCCATTTTTTGAGTATATGACTAAATTATATAGTGGCTAGGCATTATGCTGAGTCGGGGCCCTTTTGCTGCTGTAGCACACAAAAATGATTGTTAGTTTATTTTTATTGTTTTGTTCTTGTTTTTTGGTGTTTTTGTTTTGTGTGCTATGTGTAGTAAATAATTAAATGTCTATGTCACTATGTCTATTATCAGAGGTCTTCATATGTGTCATACAATTGGTGAAAACAATGCCTTCGTAATAGCGTCGACTGTTATTTTTAAGTAGGGTCCAAGCTTCTTAAATAATCTGCTAGGGTCTCTATCCAAAAATGAACACGATAGTTTATATCAATCATAAACTCCGAAACTCATACTACACGCAAATACTTTTTTTGTAAAGCAATTAATATCAAAATACATACGAAAATATAAAAGTCTGTCTTCCAAACATATTTTATTGCTTAAACACGGAATTGTACCTATTTCACAGAATTGTAATGCACTATGAAGAATTGTTCTAAGTAAATTGCTTTTAGTTAAATTTTGGAGTTTTCGGTAAACGTAGCATGTTCGTGTCTAGACTTGAAGTTTGATGTAACTAGTATACTAAAAGCTTTAGTAAACATTGCGGATAGCAAAGCTATAAAACTAGAACTATTTTACGAGAGTACGATTTATATTTCAACTACTTAGTTGTAACTGTAGGTTTACTTATACATGAAAACATGTTCCTTCTTGGCCAACCTTTAGTTGTTAATAGTCATAGGCAGTAAAATTACATGGATAATTTAAAATCGTTTTAAATAATGGTGATTTTAGGTGCCAGTTCCTCGCGTCCAGCGCCTTGTAGAACGGCCAATAAACTTACGGCGTAGCAATATTTATGAACACAATGCTATGTAGCCCCAAACTAAGCTAAGCTTGTACTATATGAGCTAGATTATTGCTAGAATACTTACTTAAATATATGTTCGATATTTCCATAGTTCCATCTATCTAATCTTCATTTTCCAAGCTATTCTGAAAGCGCTCGATATTTGTCCGCACACGTGAACATAAATATTTGTGTCATCAGTCTACCAATCTTTTGAGTCCGTCCGTTCGAGTGGAAACATCGCCACACTGCATTTTCTACAGATTTTTCTACAGTAATAAGAAAGCGTTCGATATTTTCTCATTCGCAGATGAGATGAATAATTTCGTTTGTAAATAAATAAATCATAGATATTTTACACATCGCACTCTAATCCCATAATAAGCAAAGCTTGTACCATGATGGGAACTAGATTGCTTATGATAATGAAATGTCAAACATATTAGTGCCAGTATTATGTTTCTTGATATTAGTTTTGTCTGTCGGTCGGTAAACACTTTGGTTTTACTGTTTGGCAACTCAGGGGCGTTAGAGAAAAAATAAATGCCCTGCGCAGGGTGAATCAGCAGGGACGTTTGAAAACCATTAGTTGGTAGTAGCTCTGCTTTCCATATCTTCATAAAGTTCTCGATTACGTTTAGAATAGAGTATTTTATGTCAACTTCTTTACCTTCGTGTGGGGCGCTGAGTCGATCAAATCTAAAGAATAAAGGCATAGGTGAGATACCTTTTTTCATGCGTCAATAGACATCGGGATTGACCGCCATTTTTTACTGACATCAAATAAAATATGGAGCGAATATTTTTGGATGGATAAAGTTATTGTGTAGATTGTACCTAAATACGGAATAAAAGGTTCGATAAGTTATTATATAATTATCTAGTTATAAAGAAATAATAACAATTAAAAGTATATGAGTAACCTCTTCCAAATAATTTTAGGATAAAGAAAATTACTGCAATTAGATAAAATTTAATTTCCTATAAAAAATGGGTTATCTTAGCGTATAATTTGATATCTAAGGACTCAAAAATTATACGCAAATACAGTATCTATTAAGTTTTAATATTTATAGGTATTCAATTATTTTCTAGTCGGGAATGTTTTTTTAGTAATCTACATAGCCAAAACTAATAAAACTATGTTTTTTTTGTGTTTTTAGCGCAAGCCAGGATAGCTACCACTGGTCCACGTGCACTTAATCGAGACTAGCGGTAGTCGCTACTACCGCTAGACTAGGTTTATCCCTAACCTAAGCAAACACAACATACAAGTCCACTTCAAAACCGCTAAGGGGCGTTTACACTCAGCGTTTCGCTCGCATCAGGCACTCGAGCGACCACTCGCAGTGTTTGACTTAGCCTGCACTTAATAGCTATTCATGTAATCTGCGCTGCTAAGGGAAGTTTGCAGTTTAACTTAGTTTTCGTACAGTATTGTTTTGTACATGCTTTAGATAAATAATATATTAATTTCGGCCTGATAGCTGAACTGCTTGCGTTTTCAAACCCCGACACAAAAAAGACGGAGGGTTTAAGTTACAAGTGTCTGTGTGTCTGTCTGTCGTAACTCCCGAAAGGATGAACTAATTTTGATATTGTTTTTTATGTTTGAAATTCATTTTATGTTTGAAAGGTGAATTAATCGGAAGTGTTACTATGTTTTTTTTGGTTTGTGGAAGTTATTATTGTAGTTATAATTTACTTTGTGAATAAATAACTTAATTTATTAATTATCTAATAAATTAATAAAAAAGTGTTTGTTTTTCTTATCAGTGTTGTATGTTTGATAAAAGAGAAAATTTAATTCATCCAATCTTGAAGATAAGCCGTCAAATAATATTTTATAAATATTATTTGACCTATGCGATAAATCGGTTAAAAGGGTTGTACAGTAAGTGTCCAAAGAAAAGTTAAAAAATTAAGTCGATACTTACTTATTCCTGCCCCAACTCAAAATAAAAGTCTCCTGTAGTACAGGGTATAAATCATCATCATCATCATCTTCCAACCCTTGTCCCACATTATGTGGGGTCGGTACAACACGTCTTCTTCTTCCACTCTCCTCTATCAGACGTCATCTTAATGCTCACACCATTCTTACCCATGTCATCATTCACACAGTCCATCTATCTTTTTCTTCGCCTCCGTCTACATCCATCCACATTCATATCTAACACTCTTCTTGTTATATGGTTACATACAGGGTATAAATATAGATACAATAGTGTTACGAATTCAGTCGAAAGCTAACTAGTAAAGTAACAAACCCCCACCGGCCTGTCCATCACTCCCCTGAGGCCCATACAGCTATTGACGAAAAATACCATTTCTTAAACTGCAACGGAATATCTACTCTAAAACAGTATCAATAAGAATCATTTAGGATTAAAGTGTGTAACAACAAAACTTTTAATAGTTGTAGAAAAAGTTTGCGTAAAAATCGGAAAACATATCTTTACTTCCGAAACCTTTGGAGTTTAAAATACCTATCAATATATATATATATATAGATATATATTAACTCTTTATTGTACACAAAAAAAACATTTAAACATTGCAATGCAGCCAGTATCTTGGGTACACTTCCGATTGGTACTGATTTCGATCAGTTGAACTATCTATAGATCGTCTGCAACGGTCTGTAGATAGCTCAACTGTTTCTTATGTATTTTATATGCCCATGCACATTTTGCAAATACTGTAATAGTCGTACGTTTGTTTGTGCATAAACTTCTTATAAAAACATTATACAACAGAAAAATTAAAGTACAACAGATTTGTACAATGGGCGGTCTTATCGCTAATAGCGATCTCTTCATACAACCTTTGGAGAGGATAGGCAAAAACAGAAAGACGGCGGTGTAGGTACAAAAGTCCAAAAAAGGAAATATCGATTTATATTTTATGAAGTGAAAACTTCTTTAGCGGCGCTGGGTGGGTAAAAACTTTCAAACTCGCGTCAGGGTCACGTGACGTTGATCGAAGCGTAAGATCGAGGGAAAGGGAGAGGAACTAGTATCTCCCACTCTTTCTACCGTGCCTGAGTGTGCTGACTCTGTTTAGGCGGCACAGGGCGCTTGCGCGAATGTGTCTGTGTCATTGTGATTGTCATTGTCATTATGACGTCTGTGGTTATATTTTTATGTGAAAACTTAGAAGTGAAAACACAACGTTAATATTGAAGTTTTCACTTCTGCCGGCACTCCCGGAGTGCTACCTTTTTTGTGCCTACTAGCACACTATACACTGAGAAAACTAATAGTTGAATTTCTGAATGTTGATTCCTTAACAGTTGAGGCAACAATAAATTACGTTGTGACAACCGTAGTACTACATTTAATAGAACAAATTAAAAAAAGTTAAAATCTAATTGTTGTTACAACCAAAAAAATGGGTTAAGCTAACATATTTTTTCATGTATAATCGCATAGCGGTCAATTTAACTAATAATTCGGTAATGTCAACATAATGTTAAGTTGAATCAGCAAATGAACTTAGTCAAAGTTACAAAATTAATTCAACTATTTGCAAATATTTTAAACAACAAAGCAAATTGGTTAAAATGACTATTGTGAATAGTTGTCAACACCTAACATTTCATTACATAGTAGAATCAACAGATAAATTTAGTCAAAATAACAAAAATATTTTAACCTTTTGCTAGAAATTTATACAACCAATAAATAATGTTTGATTCAACCATATTGCAAAAGTTGTATCAACAAGCGAACGTAGCTAAATTTACACAATTGATTCAACTGTTTGAAAATATTTTAATAAACAAAGCAAATTGGTTAAAATAACTATTGTGAACAGTTGTCAACACCTAACATTTCATTACATAGTAGAATCAACAGATAAATTTAGTCAAAATAACAAAAATATTTTAACCTTTTGCTAGAAATTTATACAACCAATAAATAATGTTTGATTCAACCATATTGCAAAAGTTGTATCAACAAGCGAACGTAGCTAAATTTACACAATTGATTCAACTGTTTGAAAATATTTTAATAAACAAAGCAAATTGGTTAAAATAACTATTGTGAACAGTTGTCAACACCTAACATTTCATTACATAGTAGAATCAACAGATAAATTTAGTCAAAATAACAAAAATATTTTAACCTTTTGCTAGAAATTTATACAACCAATAAATATTGTTTGATTCAACCATATTGCAAAAGTTGTATCAACAAGCGAATGTAGCTAAATTTACACAATTGATTCAACTATTTGCAAATATTTTAATAAACAAAGCAAATTGGTTAAAATAACTATTGTGAATAGTTGTCAACACCTAACATTTCATTACATAGTAGAATCAACAGATAAATTTAGTCAAAATAACAAAAATATTTTAACCTTTTGCTAGAAATTTATACAACCAATAAATAATGTTTGATTCAACCATATTGCAAAAGTTGTATCAACAAGCGAATGTAGCTAAATTTACGCAATTGATTCAACTATTTGCAAATATTTTAATAAACAAAGCAAATTGGTTAAAATAACTATTGTGAATAGTTGTCAACACCTAACATTTCATTACATAGTAGAATCAACAGATAAATTTAGTCAAAATAACAAAAATATTTTAACCTTTTGCTAGAAATTTATACAACCAATAAATAATGTTTGATTCAACCATATTGCAAAAGTTGTATCAACAAGCGAACGTAGCTAAATTTACAAAATTGATTCAACTATTTGCAAATATTTTAATAAACAAAGCAAATTGGTTAAAATGACTATTGTGAGTAGTTGTCAACACCTAACATTTCATTACATAGTAGAATCAACAGATACATTTAGTCAAAATAACAAAAATATTTTAACCTTTTGCTAGAAATTAAAAAAAAACAATAAATAATGTTTAATTCAACCATATTGCATAAGTCGTATCAACAAGCGAACGTAGCTAAATTTACAAAATTGATTGCAAAAACAGACTCGCAAGGTCCTCGGGGAAATTCGAGGGCATCTTAAGTGATCTCATGAGAAAATCAAAAACAAGCGCGAGCTTGGTGTTCAAAGCACTAGCTATCGGCTAATCCCGAAAAGCGAAACTGATAATATTCAAGAAGAGGTCAACTACTTATTCTTGATAGCAAATTGCTCTGGAAAATCATCTTGACTATAATCTCAACAAGTGCACAATGCACTCTTCCAATGTAAAACAAAAATGTTAGGAAAGACCGGGGGGCTCTCTCCAAAGATTACTATATGGCTATACAAAGCGGTGATCAGGCCAAGGTTGGCATATTATGGCGTTCTGGTTTGGTGAACGAGGACAGAACTCTCGACCACCATCACCGGACTCCAATGGTTCCAGCGACAAGCCTTTTTAGCTATCACTGGCTGCATGAAAACCACCCCAACAGCAGCCATGGAGATAGCCCTATAAATAACTCCACTTGACCTGTACATACAACAAGAGGCCAGCTAGCTGCCATGGTGTAAAAACCTCACCACTTCACACGCTAAAATCCTGGACCGGGCAATTTTTTTTTTTTCATTTTTTAAATATCAGCCTCTCATCGCCGCCCCATGTGCCATGAAATAATTTCAGTTTTTTTTCTATGCAAACTTCGGAGATAAGGGACGGTTTTTTTTTTAATTTTTCGTCAAAACTCAAAAACTACTTATATTTTATACGCTATATGCAGCGTAAAAAAAATAAGTGCTTGAGAATGTCCAAATAGCGCTCTTTCATATGATACCCCACATACCATAGTAGCCCCACTTCTATTTTTTAGACAAAAACTGTTCCAAATTTCAAGTTGATAGCATTAGTACCTAGTTCGTGAGAAATACGGTTGAATTGGTTAGATTTCCTTTGCCGCTGCCGCGGAGCCGCATAGCAAAATTAAAACCAAAACAGGGTTCCCAACTAAAGGGTATTAATATATATAACCCCCCAAATTTAGGCGGTAAATAAGTGGAATGGGATTTTTAAGGGGCTTTATATTCATATCTTTATTTGCATTCCATAACGTGTGAAGATCTTATAATGAATGGGCTACAGTACTATACTATACTATACAGTTACGGACCCTGTATAGTTTTAGGTTTTTTTTTATTAATTTTATTTACAAGTATTGGCCCTGAAATAACCCAATTTAGCTAATCTACTTAATTTATTGACCAAGCGACACTATAATGACAATGACAACTAGAGCAATTAATAAAATATAGCTGGTTATTTGCTGTGTGATCGTGAATTTTAATACATATTTTTCCTTGTTCTTACTTAGTTTTCTTTAAGGCCTAAACATTCATTACGAAAACAATCGATGTTTTAGGAACATCAATGTATTTCTCAATACATTACATTTAATGTTTTTTTTCAAAATTATACAGAATCTAGGGTAAATTGAAACCAAGCCAAGGGTACTGTAAAAATGTGACCTGGCAACACTGTTGACTTCAATCAAATCCAACCGCAACTCCGCAAGTGCGCGTTCGTTGCGTTTGTTTAGTCTGCCCGGCGCCGCCGGCGCCGGCGCCCGCGACGTACCTACTATACGTTAGACTTTATTAATTTGAATTAATAAATGCCACTGCTAAAAGTGGTTTAATAGAACAAACCAAATAAAAAGTGAGTTTAGTGATTATCGTTGATTCAGGTACCTTAAGTAAATATGGAAGATTTTGAGAAATCACTGGTGCCAGTATATCTCCGAGACTGGGGTTTATCTGAAGAGACAATTAAATTTTTTTGTGGTAAGTACTTACCTTACATAATATAATGTATGAAACGCCAGTCTGATCATGATGAAATTACTAATTGTAGCTAAATAAGTAATTTATCTACAAGTAGGTAAGTAACATAACATAGATTTTATGTAGCTCGTAGTAGTTTTATGTACTCAGTACATAAAACAGCACTGAGTACCTACTCAGTGCTGTTACCTACCTAGGTAACCTAATACGAACAAGAAGTAATAAGTTAAATTAACCTAGATTTTATGTAGATTGCACCTAGAATATGTGGTATTGTTTCTACCACATATTCTAGGTGCAATCTACATAAAATCTAGGTTAATAGTAGCAGGGTCTTTACCCGGGGGTGCAAGGGGTGCGGTGCACCCGGGTGCGGAGCGCCCGTGGGCGCCTGCCGAGCGCTGATTAATGAATATTTAGATATTTCATTGAACTTAACGCCATTGCACAGTTTCATAATACAGGTTACGTACGACAAATACGCAACATTAAATATAAAAAAAATTGTTCGTTTTACTTTTATTGCGCTCTCGGTGCTTGTCATACTGCTCATGATGTGCAAGTTAAAATGACTCTTATTACCTACTACACAAATATGTAACAATTTTATTTAATAATACGCGCGCGGCAAATTCTCTAATCCAAAGAGAGTCTTTGACCTGTGCCCGCACTTGAAGCAAAATGATCTCTAAGTCAAAGTCAATAAAGTGTAAGTTCATTTAAAATGGGCGCGCGGCGCGGCAACTTTTCGTCCGCCCTTTGACAAAGCCGCACTTAAAGAAAAATGATCTCTATAACACTACAATTAGGTATAAGTTCATTTGAATTTACAGTGCGGCGCGCGTCGCGTATGTAGGTATGTGTCGGTGAGTAGAAAACCAGGGCGGTAGACATAAGACGGCACTGCAACGTAGGTAGGTAGGTATACCTACACATAATACTACAAGTTTAGGTACCTAGTAGTAGCCACTAGCCAGTAGGTAAGGTACCAAGGTACCTAGTTATTTTTTATAGTAAACTACCAAGATCGCGTACCGAAACTACGATAGGTTAGGTGGTAGGTTGGTAGGTACCTAAGGAACTTACGTATCTAAGTAATAATATTTGTTTTGTTTTTCAGATAATGAAATCACTATAGATTTACTCACAGAAATATTAGTGCCGCTTATTATTCAGAGTCGGTGTGAGGAAGCTGGAAAAAATAACCCATGTAAGTAAACCTATCTCTATTATTTTTATTAGGTATTTTAATCTCACTTGTTAATTAATTATAGGTACTAAATTTAATCTCTATTTATAGGTAATTAGTATTATTAATTTTTAATTACCTATTTATTTAGGTAGGTACTTACCATAGGTTATGGAAGCACTAACAAAATGTAGTGGGTAGGTATATCAAATACGTCACAAAATGTTATTTTAACACAAAAGTAATGTTAACTTATACCTACGCGTAGTAAGGTACGTACGTACTACCACAGAATAAGTAATAGTACAAGTACAGAGGTCGACTCTAAGAGAAAAAAAATGCGAATTTAAATCTACTTACAACGCGGCTAAAGTTCATGCGCGACAAGCTTTTATTTATATCAATATAAATTTTATAATTTAATATAATGATGGGTTTGATTGCATTCAAAATTTATTTTGTTCGTTTTAGAGCATTTAAATAAGAGCTTGTTTAAAAAAATGATTTTTAATTAATATTTTATTAGTACCTACCTAGTTTTGAATCATACGATAATATTTCTGTTGAGTTTTTATTGTCACAGCGTGAAGTCTCTAGTTAAGTCGCACGGATAGCAAACTAGAAAATCTAAAGTTTTAACTTGGTTTATTATTTTACAGGAAACTGCATCGGAAGACACTAATTCTGCTCCTGCAAACCCTACAACGTGCTCTAGTCATAGTTGCTTATGCTGTAGCGTAAAAACGAATGCTGACCCAAAGCAAATACTTAATGTAAGTTTGGATTCTTCATAATTTTATTATGACACACACGTTTTCCTTATGTTTTTTTACTTTTTTTTGTACACATGTTTCTTACATTTTTTGTACTGTTCTATTTTAGAGTATAGATATACCCACCATTCTTAATGAAAACAGATATGGAAAACTGGTTCTGGCCCGTCTGAAATCAAGCTATAAGCTTGATGCGACTAGCGATCATATCTAACAAAAAGCATTGTGGCGTGGTATATTAACAAATATCAGTGCATGAAAAAATAAGACTTCATTGTTTTATCAGAGGCTATCACTCGCTTTGTTCCAACAGAACATAAGGTTTATATACCTACCAGCCTATTTATGATACCTATAGTACATTCTTTGCCAAGTACCCTACCTACCTAGTATAAATAAATAATAGTAGTGCGACGTACCTAGTTAGTGACAATAGTGAGCGATATGTAGGTATCTATGATGTGTATCTCCGTTATATTACTTATACCTACCTATTATATATTTTTCATCTTTAAAGTCGTCGTAGTCGTAGAAAGCGTAGTTATCGTAGTGCGACGTAGTTAGTGACAATAGTGAGCGTCATGTTCCTGTCTATGTATATGTATCTGTATCTCCGTTATATTATATACCTATATCTTTCATCTTTAAAGTCATACAGTAGTAGTAGAAGCGTAGTTATGATTCCTTTCAAAAAAATGGTCATAATTTGACACATACTAGTGTGTTTACAAAATTGATTCAAGTTCATTACCACTATTCATGTTCACTATCCTTGCATAATTTTTTTTTTCTAGGAAACCTACTACATCCCGGCCATAGTAACAAACAAAAAAACGATTCCTGCCAGAGGAAAACTAGTGGACAGGTATAACAATCAAAGACGCGTCCTAAAAAAAGAGGGGGTCATATCAAGGAAACGCAAATATAATGATGATGAAAAACAAGATTCTGAGGTCGAAGAGAACATAATCATCGGTAATACTTTAGTATAATAGGTATTATGTTTGTTTAATATACCTACACATCGCTTTGCAATTATTTATCATACCTCTGCTTTTTGGTTTCAGAAAATGATGAGCTGGTCATCTGGCTAAAATACCATAAAGAACCGTTCCAAGAGGTGCGCAACTGGCTGGCAACAAGAGCGTACCGGGTCGAGAAAGACTATAATGATAAAACGAAACAACTGCAAGAAATATTACAAAAATATCCTATTTTGAAACAAAACTTTGGATATAAACTGGTAAATTACATTCAGATCTATTACTCACAGATTTTTGTGCTAGTGATGTGTTGTTTAGAAATAGAGTATGTCATTGTTAGGTATGGTTAGGTTTTTCTGGTGTTAATGCAGGTACATACTGTTTGTTGGCCTTAGGCATTTTTTTTAAATATAGCAGAGTATGTCCTGTAGGTAACTACCCTTAAATTCTATTATTTATATAAAAAAAAGTGTCGCTACCGGTAGGTCCAGTCTGGCATGCAAATGTAATTACTACCGTTTTTTGGATCGTAGCGATTACGATTATTGGTTGTTAGGCCTAACAAAGTTTTATCACTATGGTGATTAAACTATTGTTAGGCCTAACAACTAATGGCGAATGGGCTTTACGCTATGATCCAAAAAACGGTAATTACATTTGCATGACAGACTAGACCTACAGGACGTTTAAAGTCGGGCCTTGCAACATAGGTTCCGCAGCTGGTTAGTTTTAGGCTAGCGTTCATAATGAACAAGCTATAAGTTAAGTTAAGTTTGTGAGTCTGTCAACTGTAATGGTTAAGTTTTATTCTGGCGTTAATGCAGGTACATACTATTTGTTGGCCTTAGGCATTTTTTTTAAATATAGCAGAGTATGTCCTGTAGGTAACTACCCTTAAATTCTATTATTTATATAAAAAAGTGTCGCTACCGGTAGGTCTAGTCTGGCATGCAAATGTAATTACTACCGTTTTTTGGATCGTAGCGATTACGATTATTGGTTGTTAGGCCTAACAAAATGATATTCACTCGATTGTTAGGCCTAACAACTAATGGCAAATGGCCATTACGCTACGATCCAGAAAACGGTAATTACATTTGAAAACATAGGTACTAAACGTATTTGTTAAATCTACTAATAATTGTTAGTTTGTTTGGCAAACTTTGACATTCTCTCGCCAAATGTCTATACGTATTGGACGATTTGCTAGTTACTTCATTTGAATAATATAAATTGTATTATGTGTTTATTATGTTTTTTTATGGTTAAATAAATGTGTAATAATGATCTATAACTTTTTTATTTAATTGTCTATAATTAGATTTCCTTTATAGGTAGGTAAGTATTTTCATGAGAGTGTATTGTAGAATAAGCCTGCATTGAGTGGTGTCAATATTATATTAGTATTTTGTAATTAGCTAAGTAATAGTTAACCTGAAATGTAAAAATACTTGTTTATACAGAATTTACTTTAATATTATGTTTGTAAAATCAATCTGCATTTTCACGGAAGAAGTCGGTATAATGTTGAATTAGGCTTTGTTGTAAAGCTACATTACATGCATACACCTAGAGGTGTATGTATGTAATGTAGCGATAGGTTAGAATAGCATTTGCACTTATCATGCCGGCATAGTCCAGTTTCAAACCATAATGATCACCGGACAGATCATTTATCATAGCCTACATGGTAAGTACAAAAGTAAGAGATTGCTTTAAGCGATAATACCGCCAATTGTATTACTCTAGTTTAAGTTTATTTTTTTTTGTACCTACTATGTCTGTGGTATATGCAATAAAGAGATTTGTATTGTATAGTATGTTATTCTAATCTATTGAGGCGTATCGTTTCAACATTACACCTTTGTCAAAAATACTTTATATTGTAGGTAGATATTACTAATAAATGCAGGTTGATTTTACCAATAACAAGTAATTTTAACTAAATGTCACATGTCAATACTACCTTTACAACAGTCAAGAATGCCAATATCGAAGGTTAATTTTACCACTAAATTTAGTTTATTCTAACCTATTGTTACATGTAGATTCTACATTACACTTTCGTCAAAAATACTATTATGATCTAGGTAGATTTTACCACAAATAAAAGCAGAGGTTCATTTAACAAAACACCACAAGTTGTTTCAACTTAAAAATACAGGTTAAGTTTATCATGAAAATTAGGTTGTTATAACTTAATTTCACATGTTAATACTACATTTACAACAGTCAAGAATACCAATATACACAGGTTAATTTTACCACCTAATTTAGGTTATTCTAACCTATTGCTACGTGTCGAATCTACATTACACCTATGTCAAAAATACTATTATGACCTAGGTAGATTTTACCACAAAGCAGAGGTTCATTTAACAAAACACCACAAGTTGTTTCAACTTAAAAATACAGGTTAAGTTTATCATGAAAATTAGGTTGTTACAACTTAATTTCACATGTTAATACTACATTTACAACAGTCAAGAATACCAATATACACAGGTTAATTTTACCACCTAATTTAAGTTATTCTAACCTATTGCTACGTGTCGAATCTACATTACACCTATGTCAAAAATACTATTATGACCTAGGTAGATTTTACCACAAAGCAGAGGTTCATTTAACAAAACACCACAAGTTGTTTCAACTTAAAAATACAGGTTAAGTTTATCATGAAAATTAGGTTGTTACAACTTAGGCACTATATACTTAAAAATACAGGTTTAATAATATAGTTAAAATAACTATTTCAAAATAGTGTTAAAACAACCTAACTGGTGGTTTGGTTAAATTTACCTGTTACAAGTAGGTGTTAAACTAACTTAGCTCATGGTTTGGTTAAATTTACCCTACAAGCAACACATTTAAGGTTAATTGATTCAACTATTTATTAAAGGTAGGTTCTATATCAACAAAAAAAAATAGTTGAAAAGTTGAATGTTCTGATAACCTCTATTAAACTAGTTGATATTACCATTTCAAAACAGTGTTGAAACAACCTCACTGGGTTTGGTTAAATTTACCTTTTAAAAGTAACAATTTCGGTTTGTTTGATTTAACAAATATTCTATGTAGGTTCTATATTAACACAAAAAATAGGTTGAATAAATGTTGATTCAACTAAATAATTTTTTCAGTGTATGAGCAAATAAAAATCTGTTCAAACTACGCCTAAATACTCTACTATCTTCGGTTTAATCAAGTTCTATCAGATTATGAAACACTCCAATATCAACGGCTTACATTTTATTCTATGGCTGTATTATTGGATCTTCTTCTTCTTCTTCTTATCGTGTCGATGCGACAACTTATTTTGTTGTAGCATCGTGTTGGAAAGATTAAATTGAAAGATTATTTATTTTGATTTTAGGTTATATTATTTGATTTATTATTGGATAATATCAAATAATATAACCTAAAATCAAAATACTTGTAACAAGAGAATACCTAATGTAAAAATGGCTTAAATAAATATAATTCTATGCTAGTTATCTCTTTTCGTTGGTTTTAATATAACAGAAACAAGTTATTTTAACTCTAAGAATCACTAAAATGTTATGCGTCTTTTACACAAAATAGACAAAGCATAAAGATTCCTATTACGTCAAAACAACGTCACTCTATCATATAAATAAATTCCCGAAATATGACACCCTATCCAGTCTACGGAAAAAAAATGAAACAATTCAGAACAAAAAGTCCCACTGATAAATCAAGGCGCCCCCGGGCTTCGAATTCTCACAAATGAAATTCTTTGTTGTAACATATACTTTCAAGCAATTCTCGACCTTAACTTTAAGACAATACATTGCGATAGTTGCGAATTTCGCTCGAATGGATAATACAAACTACATATGAACATGTACCAAGATACAAGGTAAATCTTTTGCGGTGAGGAGGTTTATTTTTTTGTGCATTTTTTGAAGCGTTGAAAGAATCAAATTGATCAATTAATATTATGTTGTAAGTCCATTGATAACGTGCCCTGTGATAATGCATTACTACTTTGAAGAGAATATTGTCATGCGCCTGTAATTTCACCGACTTAACTCACTACGCGCACTGGCTAAGCCTACTGCTGAGCATGTTCAGCAGTGGGTGGTTCTATGTTCAGCAGTGGGCAAAATTTGGCTGCGGATGATGATGAAATGGTACGTGAAACTAGTGCCGTTGTGACTTATCATCCATTTAATGTGTATAAAATGCGATTTTGCTGCTTGTGTTCAGTACGTAACATGAGGGTATCGGCTTGTTCCATCATATATTTTAACAATTACTTCCTACACTGTTATAAGACCAAGTTCAATATGACTGTCGATAAGACCTTCAACTTTTGCTTTGAAAAGAGCTATGCTATCATCTCCAAGTCTCTGAATATCACTATTTTTCTTGAGCTCCTCTAAATCAGCTGACTCCATCGCATCTTTCATTTGACTAGCATCTTCTGGTTTCAAAATAAGCATGGAAGCCAGCAACGTGGATAGTCCTAAGCTAATTTTTCCGTGCATCATTAAATCAGCATCAAGTTGGTCTCTGGGGTATACGAAATTGGCTTTAAGACCAAATTCGGACAAGCTCTTGTCCAGTTCAGTGTGGTAGTAGTCAATCCAGTCGTAGAAGTATTTCTTTCTAGACTCATAGTCAGTGCAGTTGAAAATCATGTATTGCAGATCACTAACAGGACTGCTGACGGTGGCAAGCTGGTAGTCGATCATGATAGAAGATAATAATTTCCCCTCCTAGAAAAAAAAACAGAAAATTTTAAAACTAGTACTATAGCGACTAAATTAGGAAAGTGTAATATCGATATTCAAAGTAATAAAATTCAAATTTGATTTAAAATTACAAACATTGATGTAACATGTAAATAAATAAAAAATGTAATATTAATACTAGGTACGCCCAAATTATATAATAATATCTATGCCCATACTAACTTAGTTGATTATGAATATTGTGTAATAAAAATGCATACTCACATCAAACTTGAACATGATATTATTGGTCCATGCATCGCCTTGCTGTATGACTGCATACTTAGACTCTTTATCATCCTTAATGAGCTTTCCAGCTGTGGCAAAGGCTTTAAGCATGACTTCGTTTATAACCTTTCTATGAACATCACTTTCGACAACCGATAAGGCACTTGCTTGTAACTGTGTAATAAACATTTCCATATCTTCTCGTTCAGAATTTAATGACCAAACGCTAATCAATTCGTTTTTAAATTCATCGAACACAGCTGGTTCCTTCGATTTCAGTGCATATGAAATAGAATGAAGCAGAGCAAAGTTTTTTAAAACCGATTTAACGCAGTCATTGCTGAGCGGTTGAAATCTGTCCAACATTTCATATCCTGATTCCTTGAGATCTTCCAATAAAATGACTTCATACGGAGCTTCTGTAAAAGAGCCATAGCATGCGGCAAACCTTAGAGCAATAGCGCACTAGCGGCCAGGCCGCAGCGGCCACGCCGCAGCGGCCATCGAGATACATACATTAGTATGAAATCGCCATAGAGCACGCGCACCTGGCCGCACGCGGCCAGCGGCCACACCGAGCCGCAGCGGCCAGCGAGATCGACGCGACACATTTGCGGCCAGTGTTCGGTCGCTGGCCGCTGCGGCCACTGAGATCAATTGTTTTGTAGTTAAATCACCAGTGTGCGCGCACTAGCCGCGGTGGCCGCACGTATTGTTGATCGACAATATCGACAACTGACGATCGTGGCCGCCGTTTTGGCCGCGTTGCAAATCGCAACCCTTGCGGCCAGCCGCGCGGCCAGGCCGCTGCGGCCTGGCCGCTAGTGCGCTATTGGGGATCTTTCTTCTTTTGGAATATCAGCGGATATCTGAAGCTGTTCAAGTTTTGGTAATACTTTAGTGTACATTGTATGTTCATTTTTGAATAAAATTTCTGTGTTTGCTATCATTCTGAAAGCTTCTTGGATTGGTGCTATTTTGGCGATCATTTTGAAGGTGCCACCATTAATGTTTTGTATTTCAATCATTTTCACGTTTGCCACATAGTTGTCACCTGCTTGTGCGACTGGGCTAATCACCACGTTAGCATCAACAAACCCTCGTTTTTTTATTACTTCTTCGATGAATCCTATTTGTATTTCACTAATACCGTCCAAACTTCCTTCTATCTTTAAACCGGCCATTTTGATAGAACAGATTACCACTATTGAAACATACATGAAGTTTATTCGTTTTATATTGTTTTTATCAAAGATTAATCATTATTGTCTTTTAGGATTAGATAGTGAATGACGTTTGTTGGTTTACTTACTTATAATACTTTTTATCTGAACTGGACTTTATCAAATCATAAATAAAATGGTCAATGGATATATTTCGCTGCGTACAAAAATAGCGGGATTATTTTCGAAATCAAATAGCACATATAGAGCATCGATCTGTCAGTTATGATTGGATATATATTTCTAAAGAAAACTTTATTAACAAACAAACTTACGACTATTATTTTTATTTTTACTTTTATTTCTAAATAAAAAAAAAATAGTTTAAGTTTGTACTATAATCTAGCTAGCACTATATAATATATGTACTTATATTCTTTTAGTTGTGTAAAAGTTATTATGAAAAGGTTTTAGGTCCCAAAATACCTCAATGATACTTGAGAAAATTCTCGTGTTATATGATTTTTTTTATTTATTTCTCATTAATGTATAGATAACTAGCCTAAGATCGATAATGGTCAATAATATTTCTAATGTCCTCTTTGAATTAAAAAACAAATAAGTTTGTCATGTTAATATTATTGTCATCAATTTTAAAATCTTTTTTATTTTTTCTTGATAAATAACATCTTCTTCCATCTCAAACAATTTCTATAAAAATCCAAGTTCGAGATGACTGTCTATAAGACCTTCGACTCGTGCCTTAAAAATGCCTAATGTCTCCGCCCCTAGGTTTTGAACATTTGCGTTCTCCGCAGCCAGTTTCTCATCAGTAGTCGTCATCGACTCTATAACTTTCCCAGCCTCTTCTGGCTTTAGTAAAGTCACACTGGCTAAGATTATAGACTGGCCTAGATTCATTTTTCCATACCTCTTCAGATCCACGTCTAGTTGGTCTCAAGGCCAGACAAAATTGGACTTTAACCCGAACATGGAAAGGTTTCGGTCTAGCTCATTGTGGTAGTAATCGATCCAGTCGTGAAAGTTTTCTTTCCTAGATTTGTAGTCGGTGCAATTGAACAGCATGTATTGAAGGTCACAGACAGGGTTGCTGACTTTGGAGAGTTGGTAGTCTATCATGACAGATTCCATAACATTTTCACCCTGAAAAGAATTATATAATTATTTACTGATTAAATGTTCATTGATAGGTATTCATTTAGACGTACCTACTAGTTGTGAAGTACTTAAAACAATCAAGTAAAAATAAATTAACTAAAACTTGTTTCATAAAGATAGCAACAGCTATCTCCATTATGTTGTAATTACATTATTAACATTGCACCGATAGCGATGCAATGTTAATACTTAAACAGGGCTAAGTACTAGATTGTAAATTAAGCTCACTGATAACACGCAACAATCAAACCAAAATTCAAAATCTACAGTTACTACCTCACTATTATCATGTTCTATACCATAAATACAGGGTAGGACCTGGATGCAAAAGGCCCAATTAAGGAAGGAGTGGCGTTTGAGGGAGGAGGCTTATACCCAGCAGTGGGCTAGTACGGACTGCCTATGATGATGATGATGATACCATAAATATTAAGATCAATAAAAGATAGATAGCACAACAAGTAACTCACCTTTTTGAACATGATATTGTTGGTCCAAGAGTCTCCCTGCTGAATAACAGCACTTTTAGTCTCACGGTCTACATTTACTAGTTTAGCATGCCTTGCCATCGATTCTGTAATAACTCCATTGACGATTTTCTTATGCTCATCACTCTCCAAAACCATTACAACACTTTCTTCTATTTGCTTGAAATACTGCATGGTAATATCTTGAGTTGATAAAGTCGACCACATATCGAAAAGAGTATTTTTTAACTCATTAAATAACTCTGGTTCGTTTTGTTTCAATGCAAATGATAGTGAGTGAAGTAGTGCAAAATTTTTCAACACTGATTTAACGCAGTCGTTGCTTAGAGATGTCATTCTATCCATCATTTCAAATTTAGCTTCTTTTAAGTCCTCTAGCAAGATAACTTCGTTGGGTGCTTCTTCGAAAGATCCATAACATGCTGCATATCTCAGTCTTTCCTCTTCAGGGACATCTGCTGTTTTCTGTATCTCATCAAACTTCGGCAGCACTTTTGTATACATGACATGTTCATTCTTGAACAGCATCAGCGTGTTTGTCATCATCCTTAGTGTCTCGTTTACTGGAGCAATCTTTGCTACCATCTTAAATGTTCCTTCATTTGGATCTTCGATGATTATTCTTTTGACGTTAGCCACAAAATTATCTCCTACTTTACCTACAGGCTCGATCGCAATCTTGGCATTTGAAAATCCTCTCTTAGCAAGAACATCTCTGATGTATGAGAGTTGAACTTCACTAATATTATCCAAATCACCTTCGATCTTTAAACTAGCCATATTTAAAGTATTTTGAAATTGCTTGGAGCAATTGCTGGTCTTATAACAACTTACAATCGTCTTAGCAGGATTGTTTATCACAATAATTATTTTATTTAGATAACTGGATAAGATATGGCGTGTTTTACAAACGAGTTCGATTATAAAGGTATAAACTAGTTTATATTTGTGACCGCGTTACCAACTGAGTCGTCTGTCATTGTAATCAGTTTATCTCGCTTGCACTCATTAGACTGAAATTAAAATCGATTCTTAATTGGGGTAGTGATGACGTGGCATTCAAATAAAAAAAATACCAGTAGAATTGAAAACCTCCTCCTTCCAACCTCTATTTTGAAGTCGGTTAACAAAAAGGTAATAAAACACATAAATTAATTATTTTAAATATTTATTAGTTTAGTCTCCTTTAAAATGCCACGAACGTCGTGACATCTGCTTCCTTTTCAATTTGCTTTTAACAGGACGAGGACTTTTTTCTTCATTTTCTTCGTCAGCTGGCCGCCAAAAATCTGAAGATTAATACAATATATTGTACTAACACTGTACCTTTGTTTCTGTTCCAAATAAAACATTTTGAATTTTGAATTTTGAACATACATCTTACAAACATTAGATTTATAAAAAATATTTTTGGTTACTATTTCTGTAATTTATTTCATGTATTTAGAAAATGTGCACAGGAATATACATAAATAAAATATTATATATTATTATACATCAGAATCTATACTTTATTCACAAACAAACTTACGACTATACAGTATTTACAAAATGTACATTGTCATATAAAATACATAAGAAACAGTTGAGCTATCTACAGACCGTTGCAAACGATCTATAGATAGTTCAACTGATCCAAATCAGTACCAATCGGAAGCGTACCCAAGGCACTGGCTGCATTGCCGCGCTGAATAGCAATGCTGATACGCTGGGCCAGTTACTCACCAGCCCTCGGGTCACGCGTCGCTTCGACATACATTGGCATACAATATTGAAAATAGTTAAATAAGTCATGGATGAGACTAGCACAGGATCGTGGAGAGTGGCACGAGAAAAGGGAGGCCTATGCCCAGCAGTGGGCGAAATTTGGCTGCGGATGTTGATGATGAAATAAGTCATGAAAATGAATCGCTGATGCTGAAACTGGATTGCTGATAAGCAATCTCATATTATTTTGGAATAAAATTACATAAGTACATAAAGAATTTATGCTCATCGCACAAACATTTGCTCTCGGTGGGGATCGAACCCACGGCATGAGGCAGAACTACTACAAACTGAGTTATGACTTCTTTCTTCTTCTTTCTTTTTTATGACGTCTGTCATTATTAACTGATTAATTTTTACGGTTGCATGGAAAAAATCGCTATCAGCGATAAGGCCGCCCATTGTACTAAATTAAATTAGTTCTAAGATATTTTGTATTTTCCGTTGTGTAATAAAGTGTTAACTTTAATTATTTTTAATTAATTTTAATTAATTTTAATTAATTTTAATTAATTTTAATTAATTTTAATTAATTTTAAATAATTTTAATTAACTAATTAGTCTTACTGTCTCGAGGACAAGTCATCTTGGTGCAGTATGACACTCCCTCAGCGCTGCAGACGCATTGATTACAGCTTATCTTAAACATGACGAACGGCTCACATTTCTGATTATCCGCTGAAAATTATACAAATTTTTTTGGAAAAACAAATGTATACAGCTCTAAATAAATATTTTACATTTCACACATCGCGATCTAGTCCAAACCTAACTAAACATAGCTTGTACTATGGGAACTAGATTAATGATAAAATTCTTAAAAGAAGAATTCGTAGTAAATCCAAGGACCAAACATCAAGGTTTTAAGATCTTTATACACAGTTTTACAATAAATAAACAACCCAGTTCAAATAATAATAATAATAATAATTTCTTTATTTCTCAAACATAGTTACACATAAAAATATAAATACAAATAAAATTCACAAAAAGTGTAGGGCACTCAAATTAGACATATTTTTGTTTTTTTAATTAAATTTAAAAATTTAAAAAAAAAAATAATTATTTTTTACATTTGAAATGACTTCCTAAATTTTATCTAACAATAATGTTCTATGCTCTTGTCTGCGTCATTACATGCAATGCAACTCAATATAATAAAACAAAACCAAAAGTAATATAAAATTAACCTAATTAATCTTTCGCCCTCCCCCCATCACCACTGTATTTTGAAACGATGAAGGAAAACATCAGAATGAAATCTAATATTAAGCTAGTGTTTCCTGATGTTTATGTAAATAAACGGCACGCAACTCACGATATAAGCACTTACTAATACGAGTGTTATTTGTTATTAGGCAACATATTTTCTATGTCTAAGTGTATAGCATCAATTTTAATCAGTCCACTGCTGGACGTAGGTCTCTCCCTAGACTGCGCCACTGAGTCCGGTCTTAGGCTCTAATCATGTTATGCTAGCGCTACATTTCGCAGATTGTCGCTCAATCTCGCCGGAGGGCGTCCTACACTACGCTTGCCCTAAACGCGGTCTCCACTCCAGTATCCGTTAATTGGAGTTTAGGCCTATAGATACTAAGCTATTTAATCTAAAAATAATCTTTGTGCTCAAACTTACATCGTCTCCAATAAAATGTGTTGTCTTCATTAAGTTCAGGGATAGAGGAGCTCACGACGAACAAGCCCTGAAAAAAGTTTAATTCACAAGAAAAAACCGAATTCGGAAAAAAATACGCAAGAAATATTACACATGCATTCCCAAATTTCCACAATTGGCGTCTTAACTCAGATCACTAGTATCAGAGTTAAGACTCCATATATTCCATAATTTAGGGGTTAAAATTCAAAAATTTTAACCCCATAATTCCCAGAGTTTTTTATGTTAAGGGCTTTGATATAGTCAGCAATGATAAATAAATAATGATACGACTTTCAAAAATTATATTATTCATTTTCCATATCGAATGATTCATAAGTGATAAAAATATCTTATAATTATATGAAAAAATTTATTTCTAATGATGACTGTACTAAATAAAAAAAAACTTACGAAAAACACAACACACGCTAGTCCGCAGCACATAGCGATAACAACTAATTATTTTCTTGTGTGGTAAATCAGTTTTACATAAACATTCTAATTTTAATGCGCGGTAGTTAATTAAATGCATTTTATAGTATTGTTGTTTTACAAATGTTTGGACTGTCATATTTACATACATTTAAAACATTTTAAATGCTATGGGATAAGCATCAGCTTATATTAAAAAAAATGGTCTGGTCGAACAATTAGGCATTTTACATGAATAAGTAAATAAATATTCATGGACAATTCACACATCACACTCTAGTACCAAACTAAGCAAAGCTTGTACTATGGGAACTAGATTGCTGATAGAATACTTAAGTATATACATTTTCTTTTGTAAATACATACATATATAAAATACTTACACAGTAATACCCAGGTACAGAACAAATATTTATATTCATCACACAAACATTTGATGTGGGGAATCGAACCCACGACCCATCATGGAAGGCAGAGCTAATTCAACACATAAAAAGTAAACTTAAATCGAGTCGGTAACACACAAACAAAAATATAACTGAATTGAGAACCTCTTTTTTTAGAAGTCTGTTAAAAATGTGCTGCAAGACCAACCTGAACATTACTTGAAAAGAAAAAATCCTATGACGTTAGACATACTAAAATCTACCCTATCTACCAATACCTTAAGAGCTGTTATTGTTTGGAGCTCGATGCGCATAATTCTCAATGTTTGAACAACTGAAAGGTTCTTAAGCAAACAACGCTGTTCGGTATAAGTAAGGACATGAAATTTTCATGTAGATACTTCGATTCCACGTGCTAAATATTATCGTCTGATATTCCATTAGAGTACCTACTGGTTGTACCTACTAGACTCTAGTAAAAATGACACACTTGTCTCTAGTAACTAGAGACAAGTGTGTCATTTTTACTACCAGTTGTAATGTTTTGTAGTAGTACCTACTAGTACTAGTACCTACCTACTACAAAGACGCATTTTTAGGACATCCAAAAAAAAAACTGATACACTCATTACAGCTCTGTTAATCCAAAATGTGTATAAATTATATTTTCAGAGGACAAATTGTAATAAGAACAATGTTTTAATATAAATTGATTATCTAAATAAATCACACTCTGGTTCCAAACTAAGCAAAGCTTTTATGTACTATGAGAACTTGATTGCTGATAGAATACTTTTATAACTTGTAAGTATACACAACACAATAATATAAACCACAATACCAAAGACAGTTTTAAAAAGCTACTAAAGAGTTTATATTATTTTCTTTCAATAATTGCCATTTTCCAGCCGCTGGCTTCTTTCCAATGTGCTTATTATTCAAATCACTGAGTTTTAATAATTGCATGCTTAAAATTGTTTTAACCATTCTTTAAATGTAATTTCTAGAAATAGCTGCTAAAGTTAGTGCTAAGACGTAATTGCACCAACACTGCGTATAAATTAACCCACTTTTTTAACGTACTGGTATAGAAACATTTATAATACTAGTAATTAAGGCCTTTTTATTTTACACTCAGGGATATTAGAAAGATTTGATTGTAATGTCCGCATAGCAATCACCAATGATTGCTTGTGTTTTTAACAAGGCGCTTAGAAATCAGAATATTTTATTGTTTACTGTTGTGATTAAAAGATCTTATTGTTAAGTAGTACAAGTTTATACAGTTTGTCCAATCCGGACGTATAATATATTGACGACCGATGTGACGCGGTGGGCGATGGTCCGCCTGCGACGCGGAAGGTTGCGGGTTCGATTTCCGCCTTGGGATAAATGTTTGTATGATCTGCAAATATTTATTCCGGGTGTTCTGGGTATTGTATATGTATAATAAAAATATCTATCTATGTATATAATGTATTGTATTAAGTATGTCAGTTTTCTAGTACCCATAACACAAGCTCTGCTTAGCTTGGGGCTAGATGATGTTGTGTGGATTGTCCAGCATTATTTATTTATTTATTATTTATAATAAGAGGGTAATTAATTTATAAGATTACTGCTATTATATTTTATAAGGCGTGATTGTACACAATATTATTATGAATGGAAAACGATTATTCAATAGCTAGTCGTGTTTGACGGCCGCACCGGAAATGGTCCGCGTCGCTGCCGACCATTTCCGGCCGCAACTGATCCGCCACTTCCGGTACAGAACAAGGAATAGTAGGTATCGGCATAAATTTATACAGGGTGCTACATGTTGCTATGGACTTATAGGCATACACCTTTTGGGCAAAAGGGGGTATTAACGATTTTATTCTTGGGTACTTTTACGATTGGTACTGATTTGGATCAGTTGAGCTATCTATTATAGATCGTTTGCAGCGGTCTGATAGCTAGCTGTTTCTTATGTATTTTACATATACCTGTACATTTTGTAAATACTGCAATAATCAAACTCACAAATCATGGTAAATATCCCGTTTATAATGAAAACTAATCGTAATTTTCTTTGTGAATGAAGTATGCTTAAGCACGGTAGACATATTGGTACTCACTTAGTACTAACTTAAAGTACCTTGTGAATGTACATTTGCAGAAGGAAAAGTCACACGGTAATAATTTGAGTTCTGTAGCTCTACCATGGGTTTTTACAATGTATACTCGCTAGCGTCTGTAGTAAAAAAAATGTATGAAGATTTGTACAGCGCCTCTAGCGGATAGCTGGGTACTAAAATTCGTAATACTAATATTTACGTACTGTAGTAAAGTCAGGCGATTTTACTGTGACAACTCATGGTAGAGGTATTGTAAAATAAAATGACCAATTTTTAGAACACGTTTACGAAGTATGTTCCGTGTTCAGTTTTGGGCAAACAATTCGGACACAGTTCCAATCTAGTTTCCAGTTCTTGTGTGTACAGAATAAATAACAGTTCCTGTTAGTCCAGAACAAGTACAAATTGGAAACTAGCTCGACCACGACTCTGTTGTTTCGAAACGAATTTCTAAGCATGCGGAGGTAAACGAGAATTTGGCTACTGAATTTACCCGTATGTTTTACAATGCGTGGTCGCCTTGCAAATTGTGGGTGGCCGATTGGATTTGCGAGCAATGTAACATCTACAACTTTTGTCAATAAAAGGCATTTTGCAATGTATGATATTTGAAACTACCGCGGTTTTGAGCACAGTTTTCTTTATAAACGGGTATTTACCATGATTTGCGAGTTTGATTAACCCGAAATTGAAAAATCACCATGATCATGGGTCGAACTACAACTAAGTAATAAATAAGACTAGTTCGACCCGTGATCATGGCGCATGCTGTGCCGAAATGTGGGGGTAATCCCAAATCATGGTAAATATCTCGTTTATAAATAAAACTATGCAATATATGAAGGTGTAAGTGGCTACACTATGGCTACTTAAGCATATCACGTGACTCAGCAGGGTTTCCCAAGTTTTCCGTCAACATATAACCTAAATACCCGGAACGTCTCACAAACTCTGAGTCACCGTGATTTGGGGTTATTTGGGTTATTTGGACAATTTATTTTATATTTTTGGGTATGCGTCACGGATTTTTCTCATACAATAGTAGTAGTAGTAATAACAATACTTAATAATAATGTTTATTTTTCTCATACAAAGGTATTACATTATAGTGGTCAGTATTATAGTACTTAAATGTGAGAAGAATATGGCAGAATAAGAATAGTTTGTTACTTTTATGTTTATGATGCGAGTACCTATTTTGTATGAGACTGGTAGTAGTTCAATAGTAGTCTGTTTGTAGAACTTATAGATGTTAGTTAAATAAAATTAGCACTGATTAAAGACAGATATAACCTCGCGGAATTCTCAATGTTTAAGTATTTATATAAATATGTTTTGTTTTTTTTTGTTGTTACATGCTCAATCGAATTTTATTATTTTTATAAAAATATATACTTATATAATTATATATAAATATACATATAATTTTTATAATACCATGTATTCTTCGCCTTTTATTGTGGTGCCATTAGTCTTAAATTTTTTTTTAGTTTTTTAGTGTTTTTTTTATTGTAATGATGTGCATTAAGTGACCTATCTAAAAAATAAATAAATACATCTTTTCCGCTTAACATCAGATAGGCTATCGGCTTGTTATATCATTTAGTTGTTTAAAATAAACGCATTCTTATATTCAACTTTTAATAGTATTTTAAGAGTCAAAGGAAAAAAAAATAATTAGCAATATTTCCATTCAATATTTCAAAACGATTTAAAAATCTTTCTTCATTAAAATAAATGTCTTGAAACTCTTGAAAGCAGAAGTCGAAGCATTAAAAAGAAAAATTGAAATGAAGCCAATGAACTGAACTTACTAATTAGCACCAGCTGTAAGAAGTCGATGAAATTCTATAATATTCTTCAGAAATATTATATCAATGAACTATTTCAGGGGTCACCAAATGGCGGACCGCGGTCAGCATGCGGACCACCGACCCATTGTATGCGGACCGAAAAATATATCCCACGCAGTATTTTTTGATGACGTTAATTCAAAAAATTGCAGGCGAAGTAACGAATAATGTCAATAGTTTGCACCAATTCCACTCCAAACAAACATCAAACATAAAAAATAAAAAATGTCACTTTTCTCATTGAAATTTTAATAATAATACCATTTTAATTTCCGTAATTACCTTTGTTCAATAATTATTTTTTTTTATAAAATGTGCGGTTTTTCGTAAAATTCGCGGTCCGCGAAGTTCATTTTATTTCATAAAAGAGCGAAACTAATTGGTGACCCCTGAACTATTTAATCTCAACATCTATCTATATCAGTCCACTGCTGGACGTACGTCTCTCCCAAGACACTGAGCCCGGTTCTTCTTATCCAGTGTTGTTGTTAGTAGTTATTGAAACAATAAAAACAAGACTTGCAATGGGAGGTCTTACTCGCAATAAGCGATCTCTTCAGACAACCTTAACAAATATAATTGTTTTGTAATTTGTAAATGTAATTTTAAAGATGAAACGTCAATTAGCTGACATGAAAGGGTACTGGTGTGAACTGAGAAGTGCCGGGCCCTCGGGAGTGAGGAGTGGTGGTCGATGGTCGGTGGAATCAGCACGGATGAAGAGCAATCACAGCCAGCTGGTCACACCACACCACCTATTGGGATGTACTAATTGGGAAGTGTAGAGAGCTGTGAATAATTATGTATTCAAAGACTTTTCACACATTTCAAAAAGACATTTCGTTATTTATTTATTTTTTTGACAGGCGTCACAGCTTAGTAGCTTTGCCTTCCATGCTGTGGGTCGTGGGTTCGATTCCCACCCAGAGCTATTGTTTGTTTGATGAATAAATATTTGTTTTGTGTCTGGTTGTTACTATGTATGTATTTACAAAAAAAATGTACATAAGTATTCTATCAACAGTCTAGGCCCCATAGTACAAGCTTTGTTTAGTTTGGGACTAGATTGCAATGTGTTAAATGTCCGTGAATATTTATTCATCTCTAGTACCAAACTGAGTAAAGCTAGTACCTACTATAGGAAGTGAATTGCTGGTAGAACACTTAAGTATCTATATATTTTGTAAATAAACTTATAAATATGTGGAATACAATAAAAATAAATAAAAAATATTAATAAATATTCACGGACATTTATTCACACAATACTATGGTCTAGTTCCCATAGTATAGGCTGCTGATATAATACTTAGAATAATGATTTTAAATAAGTATTTTACCAGCAATCTATGTTTCTATAGTAGGCACAGATTTACTGTTCGTGAACATTTTTATGCTCATTATTTACTTATGAATTTTTAAGAACTACCTACTTAGCTTAAAATAATATCTATCTAAAATGGATCGCTAGGTCTGATATGAAAAAAATGATTCATTATATAAAGTATGGTTGTATCAGGTTGTATCAGCTCTATATAAGTGCACGTTGGCACTACCAGCCAACCACTGTTGAAAGGGGCTTGAGTATAATTTTTCAAGAAGTTTCAGTTAATTAGTGCATCGTAGTTCCAAGAAACCAACGATTACTCTTTGTTTAACTGCTTCCAGGAACCAAGGTCTTGGAGTCATGTAGGTGGAACTCAGGCTTAGCTAGAACTTTTAAAACTTTCGCGATCAGATCTTGTAGTAAAGAAACATGTATTACTTAAAATAAATAAATAATGCTGGACAATCCACACAACATCATCTAGCCCCAAGCTAAGCAGAGCTTGTGTTATGGGTACTAGAAGACTGACATACTTAATACAATACATAGATATTTTTTATTATACATATCAAATACCCGGAATAAATATTTGCAGATCGTACAAACATTTATCCCAAGGCGGGAATCGAACCGGCAACCTCCGCGTCGCAGGACCTTCGCCCGCCGCGCCACATCGGTCATTTATTTACTCTTTGGGCTTGGTTTTTTTCCTGACTACGTCTCTGTTTGGTCACAGATAGCTGCAGGATTTAATTTTTCATCACGGAACTTTAGATTACTTAGGTGTTCTGCGTTAAACCGTGATTGTAAGATAGGCTAAAGGTGAGAATGTTTTATATTTTTTTTTATCAACCTGCGCTGTCCCACTGCTGGGCAAAGGTGTCCCCCCTCGCTTTCCACCTCTCTCGATTCCAACTAACTCTGCCCATTCCCGGTCAAAGGAGGCCAGGTCGTCGCACCAACGCTTCCTCGGGCGTCCGCGACGTCTTCTACCCTCTAAGAGTAGAAGACGTCGAGTCAGGTATTAGACGTCTCGTACCTGAGACTCCTGGAGCCCACCTTACTGGATCCATGCGTTTTATATTAAGAACGATTTAATTTATATCAGGATAATTAAGTATAATATTCATGGTTATTGACGCACCATTACAGCCCAAGAAAATGTAAAACTTGTTTTATGGGATAGTTTCATTTGATTGCTGATAAAATAGCTTTACACATTTTTTATCTATCTATTATTATAAATATTATTTATGATTGTGAAATTTCATCTCTAATGTATTTTTCATAAATAAATTGAAATTAAAATCTGAAGGAGGAGTCAATGTAAAACAAAACAAACTCAAAATAAAGGAATAGACTCGACAATAAAATGAGTTAATTGACTTAAAGTTTATTGTATAAAAGCTAGGTTGCGTAGCGAGAGCGTAGCGCTTGCGGTGCGGCTGCGGTGCGGGGGCTTGACGTTTGCGGTGCGGCGCGCTGGCGGGGACTTGCGGTGTCAGACCGTAGAACGTAGAATAGTGGATTTCACAGACTAGAAAAATAGTGCAGGCCTTATTGCTCTTTTTTACACTTTTAAACAGATTTTCACAGAGTGTTCTGCTTGAAAGATAAACAGATAAAATAATAATAAAATAATATAAAGATAAATAGATAAACAGGTAAATAAACCAAAACATGGGCTTTGTTGCGACACAGCTCAGTTGGTATTAGCTCTGCCTTCCGTGCTGTGAGTTGTAGGTTCGATCCCCACCAAGAGCAAATGGTTGTGTGATGAATATCAATATTTGTATTGTGTCTGGGTGTTACTTTTATTTACATAAAATAAAACTAAAAAAGTATTGGAAATAAATAAGGTGACTTAACTTTTATAAACAACCAACCTTGCCGGTTTTAGTTTCAAGTTAAACTGCAGAATACATACTAAAATATCTAACAGTTCGTCGTAAAAATACCTGTTTGTAAACTACCCCATTACTGTAACATAACCACATTCAACCTGGGGGGTGATCACGAATAAACGTGACAATCGTAAACGTATCGAAACAGTGACGTATTTGAGATACATTGCGCGTCAACATCAGCTTTACTGTCGGTCGTTGCAGCGTTAGCGCGCAGTGTATGTTAAATATGTTACAATTACGATTTTCACATTTATTCGTGATCAGTCCCCTGGTCGAGCTTCTTGTTTACGGTCCCTAACAAAGCCACAAGTTTGGAGTGACGCCAGGGGCCACTGGTATGTAGTTTGTATTCAATTCGTCTAAGCAACTATGTTGAATATTATTCCTATATTTATTTTATTTTATTTATTGCCGTTTTATATCGTCAATTTATTATTAAAGTTATGTTATTATAACAGGGTGGTCTGGGTATTTTATATGTACTTATAGTAAAAAATATCTATGTAATGTATTGTATTAAGTATGTTAGTCTTCTAGCACCCATAACACAAGCTCTGCTTAGCTTGGGGCTAGATGAAGTTGTGCGGATTGTCCAGCATTATTTATTATATGAGATAACACGGTTTCGTTCGAAAAACACGATATTTATTTAGGTACTTATCAGATGTTATCTTCGTGTAAGAATCAGGCAGCCAACAGAAATGGCTATTTAAATCATCCCCTTTGTTCAACATGTGCAATTTACAACATAAAATCGATTATTCGCAAAATGAGTTACGGATCAATCTACCACCGAGCGCCTGCGGGTATCATAATAGCAACATCACAGAGCGTTTGCCGCTGATGTGTCAAAGGGTAACAAGATATCATGTTTGAACAGAATATTATTAGAAATACAACACAGTGATGAGACTGGTACAGACACTTTTAATAACGTCTATTTTCAATATTCAAACTATAGTTCTGCTCTGAGAAAGTTCTTGTTAAAATATTAGAAGTTTCTAAGCTCCGGCTGCTTGCGAATAGAGTGTAGAACAGATATTATGTTCCTTGGCGTAAAAGAACAGTTCGTAAATACAAACATAAATAAATAAATAAACCAAAACCTTGTTTCATCATTTAGGTACAATATTTTTTTTGTTTATAAATTATTATATTACAAGTTGGAAGAAACTTCCCCCCACAACACAGGTTTTACCTACCTAGGGTACCTACTTACCTAATTAGTGCTATCAATAAAAAAATAATAAAATCTACACAGATACGGCTCAAAACCCTAGCTAAGATCTATAAGTGTAATTAATTATAGGTACTATCGTCTAAGATTTCAGGTCTATTTAGTTTTAAGCTAATGTAAGATCATTTTTTTGTACAAAATATAAATTCATTCATCTATAATAAAAATTAAGCCCAAAAACAGCATGGAAGGTTGAGTTAATAACAATGTAGAATTCACTATATACGAGCTTGTATGGTTTGTTCCCAGCGTCCCATCTCTCATTTCCCGCTAATTCCAACACAATTAGGCTGGCGACCGCAGTTTTCGATCAGCCCCTTTGCTATGGTATTAGCTTTCAGTTTGCCTGGCTTTGGTGTCACGAGCGCGTATTGCTGATGAATTTTCGACAGGCGCTCAGTAATATCGTATCTACGCTATGTACGTTTGAAGTTTGAACCATAAACAGGCAGATGACATAGATGAATTGGTTAAATCAACCAGTTATTGATTTATTCAATAGATAAAAGCGGCCTATTTGCTAATAGAGATCTATGTTAGGCGATATTTGGACAGCACTGAACATAAAAAAGATGATTAATTTTAGGTATAACCTCATCAGACCGGGAACATAGAGCAGTTGGTTATACAAATAACAACAATTCAAAAAAGAACTAGTCCAAGATGTACTACCACCGTACCAATACTTACATATAAGTACCCAGACACAGATCAAACATCAACCAATTTTTTGTTTTCGCTGGGAATTGAACCCACGACCCAAAGCATGAAAGGCAGAGCTACTACCAAGTGAGCTGTGATCCTGTGATTTGTGTGCTAGCAAACATTGATGTTCTATCAGCAACTAGCTGACCCGTGCCCACTTCGTTGGGCATAATTCGACCGTTTTTTCTCCGATTCACTTTGCAAAATGGACTACTACGTAAAACCCTTTTTATTTTTCGGTTTTTTTATGTATACATAATGACACTTGCCTATGACACTCAGCAATAATGTAGCTTTCTATTGGTGAAAGAGTTTTTAAAATCGGTTCAGTAGATACTGAGATTACCCCTTACGATTGAACAAATATACAAACATACAAACTTTACCTCTTTATAATATTAGTATAGATTATAATATTAGTATAGATATATGTAGATAACGCATACAATAAAAAAACCATTGGTAGATAAGTAACATCAGGACTCGAACTTACTATCAGAAGGGCGTTGCGACCACTACACCAACAGTGTTCTTCACGGACAATAAATACAGGTTAATTGCAGTCGACCGCAAATAGCACATTGTATAGCAATCTATTTACAATGGTCAATTAGGATTAGCTATATTAATTAGTTGTTTAATTGTTTACTTAGAGTAATGACCGTGTGGTCTAAATAAGGCTTAAAAGGTTAATACATGTTAAAGATGAAAGTTCTGCATTTTGTATTTAACATGTTTTAATTGTTTTCAACTTTACCTTCTCTACGTACGTATAAATCCCATAGGAAGATCGCACTTGTTATTATTATTTTTTTTTATTAATTAACATAACACTACTGCTTCGGCTACATTAGCGGGCGAATATTCGTATCGTGTTGGCGCGACAAAAACATCGTGTTCGGGTTTAAGCGATGTTCTTGTCTAAATACTACGCGATGACACGATGTACCCGGCCACATACATCGCGTTAACACGAATATTCGCCGTAGCCCGCTAGTGTGGCCCCAGCATACAACACTAGTTACAGAATACTTATTGCATGAAAATTTATGAAATCGAACACAATTGACTTCAATTGTCATCGAAAAGTAGGTAATACCATAGACTATAGACCAATTCAAGACTCAATAAATGATTGTGGATTCGTTACAATTTAAATTAATTACAATTAATTTTAATCTATGGAAATATCGAACAATACTTATCACATTTTCAAAGTTCACTCAAAAAGTGTCGTACTTAATTGTCATTTACATTAAGCTCATTTTTTT
Organism: Ecliptopera silaceata; assembly: GCA_932527185.1. Lineage (NCBI taxonomy): Eukaryota > Metazoa > Arthropoda > Insecta > Lepidoptera > Geometridae > Ecliptopera > Ecliptopera silaceata. The sequence continues at coordinate 6,942,617 of OW052211.1, forward strand.
TAATTAAGCGTGATGGGAACAATACTAAGTAAAAGACATAAGTACCTACAGGTGAATTGAGAACTTATTTTTTGAATTCGGTTAAAAAAGGTTCATAATATAAGATTCCATACTTAATTAAAATTATTTTTGTGAATATAATATCATTAAATATATGTAAGTAAGCTATAAAAACTTTATTTAAGTTCAAACAGTCATGTTATTGCTGTTAAAATACTGCATTGTTTTTTTATAACCTAAGTTAGGATACCTAAGTTCTGAAATTCGTGCTAAGAGAGAGGGCATATAACCTCAAGGATTTCCTTAGAGAAGTAAAGCTTTGTTTATAAGTACCTAGGCATACTAGATTACCAAGGCTAGTATTTACAAATTATAGGGTACATAACTTTACTATTGTCTGAATTATTCTATCAATCAATATGACGAACAATTTGACGACCGATGTGGCGCGGTGGGCGACGATCCGCCTGCGACGCGGAAGGTTGCGGGTTCGATTCCCGCCTTGGGATAATGGTTGTATGAACTGCAAATATTTATTCCGGGTGTTCTGGGTATTTTATATCTATAATAAAAAATATCTATCTATGTAATGTATGGTATTAAGTATGTCAGTCTTCTAGTACCCATAACACAAGCTCTGCTTAGCTTGGGGCTAGGTGATGTTGTGTGGATTGTCCAGCGTTATTTATTTATTTATCATTTATTTCTTAATATATTTCTTTAAGTCTATAAGTTTCTTGCCCGTTTTTCTAGGCTCTGGTCGCGTGGAACTGGCACCTAGAATCACCTACTAGTATATAAGATTCGAAATGATCTTTTTGAGTTTACTGAATAAAGAATTTTTGATTTTGATTTTTCTTGCTTGTTGTGAAAAATGATTAGCTCACTCTCATATCATGAAGATGTGTGTATGAATTAAAAACAGATACTATAAAATATATTATAATGTGACTGATAAGCTGGGTCCTATTTTAAATTGAATGAGAAAAGTGTTTTTTTAGTAATATTTATTTATTTATAACTAGTATTTTGCTGGGTTTGAACCTTCTATGAATACGGCAGTAAAGTACAAATTATTGCATAACTTAAGATTATAATAACAAAAGCTCATGTTGATACTAAGTGAAAGTTCTTAACTTAGTTGCAACTTGCATAATCAGTGCACTTAACGAATCGGAAAACGAATAAGCTTGAAAAATAATCATTCTTTAGACCTAAGTCAAAATGATGTCGTTATTTTGCCCGTCTGATGATCTAGACGCCCAGGAGAGGGATTGGTGGAGTATCGCCAAAGACCGAGATAGGTGGAAGGCTTTGGGGGAGACCTTTGCCCAGCAGTGGGACTGTACAGGTTAAAAAAAATTACCAGACTATACTTATTTTACTGACTTATACGCGACGGAGTGGTGGATAAACGCAGGAGATTGAGATGAATGGAAAAGTTTGTGAGACCTTTGCAGTGGGACACAATAGGTTAAAAAAAATAAAAAATATATATTTTTACCTGATATTTTTTTTTTATTCGAAGTGTGTTAGTAAATAAGTGAATATATATAAATAATCAGTATTTTTTCGGGACGTATCCCACAGGAAGGTAGTATGTTGACATGACATGTATTAATATTATTTCAAACTTTACAAACATTATTTTTCAATCACATTTCGCCACTGAAACTGAAATCCTGGATGTCCCAAACAGGCTCTACCGCGGAAACAGACGGAGACAAAAATAGAAGTTTGTACCGAGTGCGAGTGAGACACGACTAGTTTTGCTATCACTGCGACGTTTGATCGGCAAGTTTATTTGTTAGTCAGTGTAGCTCGCGCGTCTGTGGCGTTTGCTGTGCCATAAGAGTTTCACTCCCTGAAGAGTTTCAACACGATACATGTTAAAACAATAACAAAAATACAATAATTCCAGTGTTTTTACGTATAAAAACGTTATGTAAAGTATAAAAACGTTGTTTTTGAAATTTCAGCTTCATATTATCTTTTATTTGTTTTGTTTACCGGTGAAATGCCGGCGTAAGTGTTGTGATAGTGGACAATCGAAAACCTGAAATCTAGATTAAGTGGTTTGGTTTTGTTTTGTTTGTACCGGCGGCTGATGACCGATAACAATTAGCACAAAGGTAAGCGATAATTACTAAATAAACTAGCTTTTATTTACATAATTTTAACACATCTATCTGTTTACACTATTTTCTACAAATAATTCCACAAAATCATATCTATAGTTTACATTTATAAAAAAATATATCTACAAATTACAATACAATAATATCCGCGAATTTTTCGCGCATTTTTCACTGTCATGACATGACATCCAGGTCTCATAAACTCTACATCGACTCTACAATATAATAAACAAAATAGGTTTGACTCAAATAGTCTGTAATAGCAATATTAAGTTGAAATATGTACGGTAGTTCTAACAGGAAAAGAGGAGATAAACACAGGGACTTCCGTGCGATAAACAGCTGAGGGCGATAAGGCCGCCTGTCGACATATGGCCTCAATGGACATTTTCACTATGTGTTTACCGTTTTTTTACAATCATCATCATCATCATTATTCCACGTTAAGTGGGGTCACATGTCTCTTTTTTCTTTTACCTAACCTAACCTAATTTTTACAAGACTTATGTTGATGAAAATCATGTTTGAGGAGGATATGGGTTAAAAAGTCCCAAAATAAGTCTTGATATGATAATGAAAATCATGTTTCGGGAGGATATGGATCAAAAAGTCTCAAAATAAGTCTTAAGTCTTAGCTGAAAAAGTATGCGTGTTTATTTTAGGTTGTGGTTTACACATGGATATTATGATTGATTATGACAAATCATAGTACAAGGCATTGATAGAAGATTTAATTGGATTTCTGAACGCTTTAAGTACAAATTCTGTTAATACATTTTCCTAAACTATTGTATGAAATACAGCCGTCTCTTTCTCATAAACTTAAAAGACAAAGACATTTATGTACCTATAATGCTATTTGAAATACAGAATACAGTTCTTGAATAGAAATATATTATAGAGTCTAAAAATAGAGCTAGTTTCCCCTCTATCTAGGAGTAAATTCTAGAAAGATCAATCAAAATTAGCGAACACGTACTTCACACAAGAACGTTTTGGATACCAATCAGCTGGATACCTATATACTAAACCAATTTAAACTCTGTAATCAACTTGATAAGGGTTATAGTTGCTTGTATATTCAGAGCGAGGATCATACTAAAACAGCTGTATTAAAATGAAGCTTGTTAGCATCGTTTTAGAGGTTACAATCGCTTGTTTGACAAGTCCATTGAGGTGAATGTGTTTGTAATGTTAACTGAACATGGATTGTTGCTATAAATGTTGAATTGTTTTGTTACTTGGGTTAACCACGAATGGATGATAATCGTAAACGTATCGTAACAGAAGCATATTAGATATAAATATAAATAATGCTGGACAATCCACACATCATCTAGCCCCAAGCTAAGCAGAGCCTGTGTTATGGGTACTAGACGACTGACATACTTACCTTGGGATAAATGTTTATATGTTCTGCAAATATTTATTCCGGGTGTTCTGGGTATTATATGCATAATAAAAAATATCTATCTATGTTATGTATTACATAATATGTAATACATAACATAGATAGATATTTTTTGGGTGTTCTGGGTATTATATGCATAATAAAAAATATCTATCTATGTTATGTATTACATAATATGTAATACATAACATAGATAGATATTTTTTATTATGCATATAATACCCAGAACACCCGGAATAAATATTTGCAGAACATATAAACATTTATCCCAAGGCGGGAATCGAACCCGCAACCTTCCGCGTCGCAGGTGGACCATCGCCCACCGCGCCACATCGGTCGTCTAATAGTTTTACTTTTAGATTTACCATAGATTTAAAGACTGTTTTTCTCAGAAAATCAATTAATTTATCACTATCACAATAGCAACACTTGTAATAAACATGTCGGTATCGAGTCGTGACAATTTAATATAAAAAAAAGGATTTTCAAAAATGTATTTAATTAACTAGTTAATTTATAAGTAAGCAGACAGTATCTAGACACGAAACGTGTACCTACATAGTTATAATATAAGCATTATGTTATCAGAATGGTTATATGATTTCGCTAATACCTATTGTAATATAAGTTATGTAAACAGGAAAAAGTCGTAAATAACTTATATACTTAGATACATAGTTACTCAGAATTTAAATCTAGAGTGATTTTTACGTTATTTCGGCTGGATTTTATATTGAACTAGAATATTTATTTATCAAAATTGTAAATTTTTTAAAATTATTCATTTAATATGTCGAGTTGTTCTTAAAATAAAATAAAATAAAATTATATTTATTATTTTTTTATTGTAATGTTTTGTTATGATCAGTATCGTGAAATTCCGTTTTAAATAATTGAATGGATTTCAAACAGAAGATTTTTTAATATTGCATGTTTTATAGTAGTTAAGTTTCAAGTTTCCAGCCCAAGGTTACTTAAATCATGTTTATTCGTGAATTATTTCAAGTTTATTGTACCACAAGGCCGTGAGGTTAATAATCGATTGAACCGAAGCGGCTTTCAAAAACTATGTACTTACCTACTTATTAAAAGTGAAGAGTTTTTGAATAAATAAAAATATATCTCAGAAATAAAAATTGAATTTAAAAATGTACTTTTATAAGTCTATTGTTATCCTTCTAATATCAAATCAAATCATTTATTTGTCTGTTGAATGTTTGTGTGATTGGTCCTATGTTTCTTACTCTTTCACGCAAAAACTACTGAATGGATTTTAATGCAACTTTACAATAAAGTTTATACATTATTATATAAATATAATTATTATACATAAGATTAACACAGGCCATTTATAAAGATATTGTATGATATATCCAAACATAAGGATGATAAGTCGAAGTCACGGACATCAGCTAGTTCCTAATATTTTTAAAGTACTGTATAGAAAGGTCTTTAATTAATAAATTCCTGCGTAAATTAATCAAGGACTACTAGGGGTGAAATAAATTAATGTTTATTATTTTTGCTAATTAGTTTTTACGGCACACTTTAAAAATAATTTTAAATTTTTATGTTTACCGCGTAATTTCTAGTCAAAAACTATGCAAAGCTATAACTATAGATACTATATTATGTATTTTATTTTTATTTTATTTTCTTAGGGAAACAAACAGTACAATAGTATTCAAAAGTAATGACTTAAAAATAACACAGAAACCAGTGAAGTTTCCACCGTAACATAGGACATAAAAAGCGAGTGAACAGAAAAATTATATACTTAAGCAATGACATAAAAACCTAATATGGTATGGGAACTAGATTGCTAATACATTAATAATTTTACACTTCTCGTTTGTTCCAGAGATGGCTTGTAAAAAACTTGCGTTTGCTTTAACTTACAGAGACATATAGATGATAGAAATGGTTCAAAATATAAAAAAAAATAAAGCACAGTAGGTAATCGCTGACCGACTTCCAACAACTGTTATTGCGCACATCCTGTTTGCACTGATAAGGGCGTGTTATCTGCTTATCTATGCTGCAAGCTTTGTTCTGACCCATGGTCGCACCTGGCTCATTTTAAATTCTGTGTATGTTATTATAGTCCTTTGAGTAACGAGGGTTTTGTGGTAACGTGTGCCAAGGTTTTGTGACAGCTATTGAACAGGTTAGGTGCTAGTATGCAGCCCTGCGTTACTCCGCTTGATATTGCACTTGCATTGAATTAAGTTCTGTGTATTACTGAGTTCCACTTAATTCGTTAGTAAGTATAATTGCTGGTCATAAAGGTATTGGTTTACATTTTTAAAATTTATTTACCTTAGTTACAGCGAAAGAATGTGAAAGGTTTCGGAACTATCGTAGTGCCTTGTATTATTTGAGCAAGATACAACACTTCATTTGGGACTTTGAACCGGGTTTTAAGCACAGTAATTAGATCAGCTTCGCCATACTGAAATGATTAAGATACTAAATTTTTAAAGAGGACTTAGAACTCGAAATCAAAGCGAAAAAGTAAGAAAGATGGCATTAAATGCGTTCGAGAAATCAAAAAACACTTGCTTCTTCTTCTTATCGTGTCGATGCTACAACTGTATTTTGTTGTAGCATCGTGTTAAACACTTGCTAAAGTGGGATGTCGCATCTTAACTAATGTTAGAAACTTACAAATAGATTGTACTTTTAAGATTACAAAATTTGAGACAAGTTAATCTCAGTGCATTCACTTTATGCATGAATGAAAGTAAATCGTCTCGGGTCAGCCCAAACTGTTGCGTCTTCATCATTAATTTATGTAGTTGTTGCTATTTCTGCCTGGGTTAGGATGTACAGTTGAAAACTAGAGGTCTGTTTGCCAAAATTATTAAAGAAAATATAGGTCTACTCTATTATCTATCAAGAAATAATAACCAAAATGGGTTTAAAATTGGCGGAACAATCAAGTAACATACAGTCGCATTATGAACCTCCCCTTTAAAGTCGGCTGAAAAAAGAGATGATAATAATAATGAGATGGGTAATGTTTTTCTTTAGAAGAATATGAAGAATTATAGACCATTCTTCATTATGATAAATAATTCTTCATATTCTTTTCTTTCTCATCTAGCTAATACTTCTAAAGACTGATGAGTGATTATAGCCAATTAAAGCGAAGAAGCCTTAATACAGAAAAGTGCTCACACAAAAGGTGATAGTGTACTGGTATAAACGGTCTGAGCCCAAACATTACAAGGTACATTTGTTGCATTACACGTAACTAAGTAACAAAAAAATTCGCACGAATTAGAAAGTAAGCAGATTTTAACTTTGACCCAGACCATTATTTTAGAGTATTACATTAGACCGTATTACAGCGGATTAAACCTCATTATAAAACTTTTATTTGTATATGCCATTGCTTCATAAGTAACAAAATTACTTGAAGACTTCTCAATTAAAGAGATACGTAACTATTATCTTTAAAAAGATTTTTAAAAGATTTGATTAGTTTGAGTAAAATAGAAAATACTAATAATAAACTAGCTTTTGTTTACGACTTCGTCTAAATCCTTTTTGACTTTATAGTCTAAATATATAAATAATAAATAAATATTCTATTAGTAACTTATTTTATTACTTATAATAATACTATTTAGTATTAGTATCCCTTTTTATACCACAGTCCTTTAACGCTCTTGTAAGTCTATTCCATCTCAAGGTTGTCTGGAAGAGATCACTCGTATCGATCGATCGTTCTTCTGATTGTTCAATTTGTGGTTTGCAATAACGTGTTTTCTATCTATATTTTCACGGACAAATTACACTTTAGTCCCAATGTACGCTGGATGGTCTTCCAAGACGCGCCACTGAGCCCGGTCTTCGGCTCTTCTCATCCAGTATTAACGCTACATTCTGCCGATCTTTGAAGTTCTAAACATAGATATCCTATAATTAAAATAATGTAATTATCTAACTAGAACAAAAGTAGGTACTATTACAAGGTTGTGAACCCCGACCGGATATCTATTGTTAGTTGCATTTGTTCCACTAATCTGTGGTAGATGTGCTGTATGCATAACTTAACTGAGCACCAACGGTTTAGTCGTAGCCACTGCCTTCTGTTCCTTAGCTCCTGGGTTCATCTATAAAATTAAGTGTTTGGCAAAAATAAGAAAATATATACATAAATAAATACAAAATATTAATAAATATACTTATAAAAAGTTTATTAAAATGACTTTCGAGTCATGCAGGATTCAAATCTGCAACTTTCCCGAAACGGGTATGCATAAGGGTTTGAATCTTGTAAGGGTGCTTTAATACAAAATGTAAAAAGTACCTATATATAATTAGCAATCTAGTTCCCATAGTACAAGATTTGCTTAGTGAAGGGCTTAATGGCGTTTCAGGCTGATAATTAAATTTTTGTTTTTGTTTTTAGTTTAATTTGTTTGTTTGTTAAATAAGATTTAAGCTGTGTGCCGCTGTTGCTGCCAGGGTACGCATGGGCATCACGGAAGATCAGCGTTGTAGTAGTACATGGTACTACTACAACACATGCTGAGTGATGGCCTGTTTTGTGGTCACAAACATGTATATAGTAGGGTTTATTTTTAATTGTGTGTATATGTTTTGATCTCATGTGTGTGACACAAAATAAAGTTTTTCTTTCTTTCTATAATAATAATAATGAACTTACGTAAACTTATAGCAGATAAGTTTTGTCTTGTGTGTTTACCCAATAAATATCTAGGTATCTAGATATCCACAGTACCTACCTAAATCAATAGTATTAAACTGATTGATTGAAACAATGTTAAAATCTAGGTCATCTGACCGAATAAGGCTACAGACAATCGCATTACGAAATTGTATGCAAGACAGATTATACAACAGTATGTATGCAGTCAAAAGAGAGAGAGGTCCATGATTATACGAGTTTACCAATCTTTAAACAACGAATAAATATTAAAGTCATTACTAATGGCTTTGATTTAGTAAATAAATTATATTACTAATGAGTCATTATTATCAGTAAGAATTGCCTTATATACCTTTTATCTATCTAACTAATATAAACCTGTAAAAATCCTTAAAAGTAAAAATAAATTTATTTAAATACGCAGATCCAATTATTCTAAATCCAAAAATCGAGTTTGACTGTTCATTTTAAATTGTCAAGTCGGGCGATGTCTCTCCATTTTACTGTATTTTTTTTTAATTATTGTGTTTAATCTATATTTGTATTTTATTTGGATTGATTTACTCCTTAGTTAAAGATTTACTATAAAACTAAGTATGCAGTTATTATTAATGTGCATGGTTCCTTTCACGATTTATCTCTAACTATCGTGGATTTGGCCATCACCGTCCTTTCTTAAAATACAACAATAGTAAACTTTAAAACCATATTAGGTATAGACGATTGCATAAACCTAAGTTTATCATTGTCCTTAGAAACAGAATTAAGTATACTGTAATAGAGATGTAATAAAGCGATAGATTTAATCTTATGTAGCCTTTTGTGAAACAATCAATATACGCAATTGTAGTACGTGTCAAGTACAGGAGACAATTGGAGATTTCTTACGTCATGCGCACTTGTAAATGTATTGCTATTATTGCCATTTTTTAACCATATCAGAAGCTTTACTTAATTTTGGGGATAGCCTATCATAAATTTGATTAATAATTAAATCTCATTACCCTAACAGTTTTGGATATTGCGATAATTTTTGCAAATATTTAAATGAATTGACTAACAAATTTTCATTGCTGAAAATTGCGAATGCTCAATAATGAGATTGTCGTTAAGATAGAAACTGAGAACAGTTACGGCCGGTTTCTGGAAACCCAAATCACGATTGATCCGAGTTTGACACATAGTAATTATTTGATTTTTTCGTTGATCATCGTTCGAGAAACCGTCCGTTAGTGTGATGTGAATGCCATGAATATTTATATTTTATTTATTTTGCTCAGTTAAGGGGTAGATGCGTTTACAGGCTGATAATGATGATAAACTTGAATTATGTTCCAATGTAAGTAACATTGGAACATAATTCAAGTTTATAGATAACTTCATACATCATACCTAATATGACGTAGAAAATTAGCCGCTGGCTCCGTAAATACCGTCACACGCCACCGGTTGTGACATAATCAAATTAATTATTCAATTCATCGCCAAAGCAGCTGTTCAGTTCATTGTGTCATGTTTTTGTTGTTTGTATGATTTGATCGTTCATTTTATTAGGAAAATATATTGTGTATACATCTACACTAATATTTGAGGAAAGATTTGTATTATTGTGTGACATTTTATTAGTACCTAAAGTGTATTGTAAATACATCCTCTAATAGGAAAGATTTGTATTTTGTGTGTTTGAAACGAATTCAATAAATAAATAATGTTGGACAATCCACACAATATCATCTAGCCCCAAGCTAAGCAGAGCTTGTGTTATGGGTACTAGAAGACTGACATACTTAATACATAGATATATTTTTTTATTATAAGTACATATAAAATAAATTAATTATAGGTACATATCAAATAAATAATATCCTAAGAAGGGGATCGAACCCGCAATCTTTCGCGTCGCAGGCGGACCTTCGCCCGCGCCACATCGGTCGTCAAAAAAAGTTTTCTTTACTAACTGAAATTTAATGTCCTAATGTTTTTTTCTACACAGATAATCTTTAATGATTTCCTTGTAGATGTTTCGATAACTAGACCGTGGATTACATAACCATGTTGTTACGTTTGTCGCGTCGTTACATCGTATGTGGCATAATAAAGTTTAACGACACTTTGTAGAGGCGGATTATTGTTGTTTTTGACGTGACAACGTCTTATAATTCGATAGAGCCGGCTGCACGCACGAAAAAACATGACTCATGAAGCGTTCTGAGGCGTTCTGAGGCGTTCTGAGGCGTTCCATGAAGTGCAAGCGAGAGCGCGGAACGAGCGACAAAGAAGCACAATCGGCCTTTGGGTTCGTTGTCACGTTCAACTATCGTCAGTAAACCGACTTTACAGACAACCATTTTTTTTATTATTCTTTCAATGACAATGATTTTTTTATCGATTTTTGAAGATGATATTTTAATGGGCAATATTATGAAAACAAAATTAAGGTGATTAACAATAATAAATGTATTTTACCTATATGCCTAGGTACATTTTGTAAATACTGTAATAGTCGTAAGTTTGTTTGTGAATAAATCTTATGTTATTCGAAAATGTTATTGTATGTTTATAGGTTTATGTTCTCAAACAGAAAATTAAATAAAAAATAGTTATTTTATGTAGAAAAATCATATGATTTATCTAACAGTTTTCTAGGCGTGCAAAAAAAGTGTTTATGATTCCAATAAAATATATTTTAAACCTACTCTTATTTTTAGTCTTATTCAAATTTGTAGGTCTGAGTACTACCGTATTAAGTCCTTAATAGTGTGTATTAAATAAATAACTTCTCGTTGTTGAAGCCAGTTTATTTTTTATTTTACTTGCTAAATACCTCGGTACCTACCTATGCTAGTGACCTAATTCATTTCATTCATTCATTTTCAGCCTGTGGTGCCCCACTGCAGGGTAAAGGCTCCCTTCCTTCTTTCCAGTTCACTCTGTCCTGGGCTATTGTGGACCAATCTTTTGCATAATAAAAATAAAAAACCTTTTATTTCACACATAAAAAAGTGATACTTTACTGATTAGCTATTTATGGCTTTAAATAAACCTTAAAACGTAACTTTCAAATATTACACAACACAGTTTCTGAGAATGTTTCATCGTGTTAATGATAGGTCATCAAAAACTTTTTTTGACAGTTGACTTTGAAAATGTTCTTTTTCCCACGGCGTATAATAGTCATTCAAAGTTTGAATTTAAATTCGGAATTTGGAATGCAAAACATGAGCGTAACTAACTTTCGCTTTCAAACGATTAGGGTTGGAAGATACGACGGATTTAAAAATAATCTTCTTTGAAAATTGTTACTAGGTTAAAACTATTTAGGTTAGTATGTACTTAAGTATGTATTAAGTATGTCAGTCTTCTAGTACCCATAACACAAGCTCTGCTTAGCTTGGGGCTAGATGATGTTCTGTGGATTGTCCAGCATTATTTATTTATGTTAAATACTTTTGTAATTAAACCTTAGAGGAATTCAAATGTTCAGGCTAAATAAGCAAGTACAAAACTCTTGAAGTGAAAACTCTGTTTTTTAGATACTTAATAGAAAGAAAACGTAATATTTTATAAAACGTACAATTACTAACTATAATTTTAATGACTAACTATAACACAATACACTAATATACTTACTCTTTATTTGTTCCAGGTAATATTCACAAAAAAACTGTCATTTTTAATGAATGGCGACGGACAGCCCTATCAATTGAATGAGTGAATGAAAGAAATTGCGCTAGGTCGCGTGAGTAACTTGCATTGTGTAATGTGCATTACGTGTTTCTAACCGCTTAGATATGTGTGGTTGTAACAAGAGCAGTAATAGGTAAGGTCAACTTTTAGTGAACGTGAAATTATTTACTAAGAACTAGGAATACTAGAGTTTGGTTGAATTTTTAGCCGTAAAATATATTTTTTTATAGTTAATGAGAGCGTGTTTTTATTTCCTAATGCTTTCATATAAAATGCAGAAATCTAACGTCAATAGTCACAGAAAAGAAGGTAAAAAAAAATTAAAAAAAGAATAAGATGAAAAAGTACAAGATCTTTATAATATAAGATCTTAATAATAATATAAGTAAGTAATTTATATTTTACAACCGCGTCCTCCTTTAAAGTCGGTATAAAAAGAGAGTATGTTTTCAATTCAACTGAGTACGCGTATATTTTTTTATATAAGTAACTATGTTACCCCGTCAAAGCTTAAAAGTAACAGATTGTTAAAAAGGACTTTAGTTAAAACAAGCTAAAGTACAGACTTTATTCTTATATCCAGATAAATTCTAACTCTTGCAAATCCGCTGAAATGCAATGTCGAACTGATTGGACGAATCACAAGGGATTCGAACCTGGGATCCAGTAGGATTCTGTTTCGACAGATTGCTTTGTATGTACTTACTTAGTTTAGCACATTTTGTTGTAAGTCTTCTTCTTATCGTGTCGATGCTACAACAGTATTTTGTTGTAGCATCGTGTTGGAAAGATTAGCCAGACTAGACACTGCTTTACCGTGCCTAGCTGTTACCGGTGTGCGCCACGAGGAGGCTCTTTCCATGCACCCGTAAGTTGTTGTAAGTAAAAAAATACAAATACAAAAATCATTTATTGCCATAATGTTTTATTTAAAAGGATAATTTCTTTATTCACAAACGAACTTACGACTATTACAGTATTTACAAAATAACCCAGCGTATCAGCATTCCTATTCAGCGCGGCAATGCAGCCAGTATCTTGGGTACGCTTCCGATTGGTACTGATTTGGATCAGTTGAACAATCCATAGATCGTTTGCAACGGTTTGTAGATAGCTTAACTGTTTCTTATGTATTGAATTCACATACTAACTAGCAGCTTCTAATCTAAAAAAGACAGGCGTCACAGCTCAGGTGGTATTAGATCTGCCTTCTATGCTGTGGGTCGTGAGCTTGATTCCCACCCAGAGCAAATGTTTGTGTGATGAACATAAATATTTGTTCTGTCTGGGTGTTACTATGTATTCTATGTAAGTATGTATTTACAAAAAAAAGTATATAAGTATTCTATTAGCTGTCTGGTTTCCATAGTACAAGCATTGCTTAGTTTGGGACTAGGGTGTGATGTATGAAACGTCCGTGAATATTTATTTATGAATTTTTTTTTCGTAATTAATCTTTCCCAGAAAAAAAAGGTTACAAATTTTTCATTCGTTCTTTAACACAGAGTATAAAAAAGCTCTCGTTTTGATGTAGGTTCCATCATCACTGTTGTAACTCATTGATAGCGTGTGGGTGTCGAATCCAATTCGAAACTGACACCCAGATCCACTTGGGATCAACAGACTGCAGTCACACTGTTATGTAACATGTTAAGAGGAATTATTTGTTTCGGTGTAAAACTACTTGATAAATTTAAGTCATGAGCATTATTAAAACATTTTTAAATATCATACAATAGAAACTGAAACATAATAATATTTAAAGATAAAAAGCTACGTATTTAACGAGTACCTAACATAGATTTTAATTTTAAATAGTTTTTATAAACTTACCGCCCAAGGAGTGCCGTGCCACAAATATTTAACCTTCTACACGATTACAGAACAAATATTAACGTTCATCACACAAACATTTGCATTGGGTGAGAATCGAACCCACGACCCACAGTATCGAAGGCAGAGCTACTACTAACAGTACCAACTGAGCTGTGACGCCTGTCAAGAATAAACGGACAGAACAACGAAGCTCATTTATAAATAAAAAATTATAATGAATAATTCAAAATATTCATAAACATGCTACATATCGGTGTGACATCCAGCCCAGTTTTATAGTATGTCACTCAATTCGAGGGGTTATTACCCGAGATGCTTTGATTGAATATTGGTTCAAAGCTCTTCTGTCGGAACCAGTAATTTTATAAATAAACCGGTTTTTACTGTGGTTCAACATTTTCATATGGATAACGAGATTTTATGTATTCTTTTTTTCTGAATGAAAATACGATAACCAATTCTAGTAGCCTTTTTTGTTAATGATGAATGTAAATCTTAAGTAAACTACTAAACTTTATTCACAAACAAACTTACGACCATACAGTATTTACAAAATGTATATTGTCATATAAAATACATAAGAAACAGTTGAGCTATCAACAGACCGTTGCAAACGATCTATAGATAGCTCAACTGATCCAAATCAGTATTAATCGGAAGCGTACCCAAGACACTGGCTGCATTGCCGCGCTGAATAGCAATGCTGATACGTTGGGCCAGATACTCACCAGCCCTCGGGTCACGCGTCGCTTCGACAAACTAAATCAACTTTAATTACAGATAATAACTGGTATTTATAATCACCTAGTTTATAAGACATTTAAAAAAAAATCCTTATTTTAATATGACGTATATTCTTCTTCTTCATGGCGCGGCCGTCAATAGCGACAGACAATAATGAAAGATTTTTTTTCAGTTTTTTTTTTATTTTTTATTTTTTTTGAATGAATGAATTTATTTCCCTGAACCAAAAAAATATCTTACACTAGCTTAGAACTAGAAATTAAATCTTAGACAATATTACATAACTAGAATAACAGAATCATAAAAACAAATAATAACTTCAGGAACATAACCTACAGATACTATATTATAAAGAATGAACGAAAACCATAGATAAAATAATAGAACCAGAGACAAAATTCAGTCACAGGATAGGATCAACTCGATGCGACTTTGTCGTCACAAAAGCAATTGATTGATGACGCTTTTTCGCGTCTAACAAGGACTTGTGTTCGTGAAATGTCATTGACTTGTGAAATGACAGCTTTTTGTGTTAAAAATATAAGATTGAAAAAAAAGAATTCAAATGTTTTGAACAAAGATTTTTTTCTATCTAACGGCCGGTTTCTCGAACGATGATCAACGAAAAAATCAAATAATTACTGTGTCAAACTCGGATCAATCGTGATTTGGGTTTCCAGAAACCGACCGTTAGTGTAGTCCAAAAATGAGCTCCAATGTTCTAGTGGTAGTAACCTCGCCTTACGAAGATCGTGGGTTCAAATCCGGTCGCGCACCAATAGATTCTTCTGTTCGGAAAATATATGTGCGCAATACCAGTGCTTAGTCAACACGTATTGACCTTGTCCTTCCTGTTGATAAGGCCGACTAGCCGACTATTTTATTAAATTTATAAGCCTCACCGCCTCAATCTTCTTATATGTATTTATAAAAATGGGAGTTCTCTAAATTATCCTTCACAAAGGCTCTATAAATAGACTTCGCTTCTATAATCCCGACTAAAGAATAGTCTCGGACCCAAGCAATTTACTGAGGCCACAGTCTCATTAAACTAATAGTTTGCGGCTGAATGTCGCCTAGTTGACTTGAAGCTGCAATTTAGAGTCAGTTTGCTGACATATAATCGTCGCTACTGTTTTTTATAATTTATATCTAAGTAATGTACATGCAATTAATCAATTAAAAATATATAGATTAAACATATCAATAAATATTTACACACATTCTACAAGTAATGGGAGCATCTTTTATTATTTTACTATAGCATTAAATTAAATTGCGTGCATACCAACACTGTAAATCGGCTGTTGACTGAATAAATCGACCATTAATTGTAAACTGCGAACGCGTTAAATGACTATCCTTCTGATATTGTGTATGTAAAATTTGGATGTTTGGTCTCACGTCTTGATTGAGAACCAGACAAACGATGTTCGTTGCCAGAAGTACTGAATGAGATAAGACTAGAGGCTATTTTTTACCCCAAAAAATCAACAGTCCGAAGACGAAACCGCGGTCGACAATTAAATAGATAACTTATAGTTTCATAGCGGTAAAAAGGTCTGTTCAAACCCCGTTAGCGAATATCTTGAATATTCTAAGGTTAGCTGTCAGCCGCGTATTATTAAGCTATGTGGGGCAGCAGCCTTTTACCCATTTTGATTTCAAGAATGAAGGATCTCTTGAGTGAGACCTTTCTGAGGGTCTGATCGTGTCGTCTGATTTAGGGTCTGTGTGAAAGATTACGATGTAAGACCCGTTTATTGGGGACATTTTTTTTTTATAAACCTCTCTCTAGCTCAGCTTTACCGAATTGTATGATAAGGTTTTTTCTAAGAAATGTAGTTTTGCTGAAAACTTAAACTTAATACTTAAAGTATTAATAAGGTAAATAATATTTCCATTTCCTATATAAAGTTTTCTTTAGAACAAAATCTTAAAAAAAGCAAATCTATATAATAAAAATGGATTGCTGTTCGTTAGTCTCGCTAAAACTCGAGAACGGCTGAACCGATTTGGCTAATTTTGGTCTTGAAATGTTCCTGGAGGTCCAGGGAAGGTTTAAAAGGTTTAAGAATAATGAAAAATGCTAGGGAATGTAAGAAAAACAAGAATTTAATTTTCCAATACAAAAAGATATTAGCTGTCATGAATGTGACATGACTAGGGGTACTGTAGACTCGATCGAAACCTTATATGAATAAAACAAAACATAAAAAAATATTGATTTTGAGTCGACAACATATATCCGGAAAATTCTAATTATGGAGCATTTAATTAAATTCCAATGGCTCTGACAAACAAACCGCTGTCGCCATCTTTTAATTGTCAGTCGTTGACGTTTCGCGAAAATATTGTTTTGACACTTCTTTATGTTAGACATACTCTTTGTTATTTGTGTTTTTTCTTTAAACCTTTTTGGCCGATTATCGTTATAATCACCATAGAAAAAAGAATACTCTAAAAGTTGAAGGTTTAGTTCAAATGTCATTTAGTTTCGTAATTCATGTAATGGCCAAATATTTATAAGAAACTGCAAGCAAATGCAAATGTGCAGTCGATGTGTGGACTGGAACAACATTATACTCGGTAAGCGGCTCAATATATTTGACTTGACCACATGCATAGCCTGTGTTGAGTTGTCATGAACACGTACAGAAACAGACTCGATTTCTGTACCATTTTTCTTGATAATGGAATGGACCCCTTCATGCGCAAGTTCAACTTGAACTTGAGAATAACCACTTTCGAACCTTTTTCCAAAAAATCAAACTGCTCCTGCTACATCCCAAGATTTATTTGATGACTTTCAGGTAAGTTAATGGTGTAAGTAGGTTACTGAGTAAAGAAAAATGAAAAATAATGCTTATTACCAGATAGAGGTGGGAGGATATACCTACACCTACATACATTCACAATGCTTATTATTATTTGAATATTAGTCTAAAATATTTTCTTCTTTAAGGTGGATAAAGAGTTGACGCTAATCCAAGGTTCACTGATGACTGATGATGATTCTTCGGACAACGAGAAAAAACATCTGCTATCAGTCAGCAGTGAATTTATTTTTTAGAAGAAGAGGAGCAAGAAAACATATCAAATGGCGGGCAGACCCATCAGTACATTCAGTTGGTTATGAATGTGTTTAAAAATGGGTCAAGGCATTGGTAAAATGATAATATTGCCATCAACTTATGTGGGAAGTCCTCGGCGCATGATGCAAAATGAAGAGATAATTTACAAGGCCTTAGAAAAGAACATAGACCCGATTTAATTGCCAGAATTTTAAAACATAAATTGGAGGATTTTTTTAATAAGGAAACATATTTTTGGAATATCGAGTGCGTGGTTTTACACCATTGAATTTCAGAAACGTGGGCTTCCACATGTGCTTATCTACTGATCTACCTGTCAAAGTAGAGAAAAAACTGAGTGCTTAAAACAAATAGATTTACAGAGAGTAAACCTTAAAAATATGTTTTGTAAATTTGTCTTAGTTTATTTTGAATGTTGATTTTTAAAAAAAATAAATTGTGTAAAAAATTTTGCAGTTTTTGTCTACAATATAAAAATAAGTCAGGTTTTCCTGCCTGACGATGAAACTCCAGAACGCACGAACCGATTTCCACGGTTTTGCATTCGTTGGAAAGGTCTCCAACGAATCTAACGAAGTCTCTAACGAAGGTCGCGTTTAGGCAAGCGTAGATAGTGTAGGACGCCCTCCGGCGAGATGGAGCGACGATCTGCGGAGTGTAGCTGGCAAACACAACATGAGAAGAGCCGAAGACAGGGCTCAGCGGCGCGTCTTGGGAGAGACCTACGTCCAGCAGTGGACTGATATAGGTTGATGATGATGATGATGATGATGGAAAGGTCTCGGGCTCCGTGACAAAAATAAATAGAAAAGCGGGAAAGAGGGAAAATATCCCGTGCGAAGCCGGGACGGGCCGCTTGATGGATGTGTATAAGTTACTAATAAATTCAAAAATCTGCTTATTTATTGTCTTTAAGGTGAAACAGAGTTCACCAGGACAGCTAAAAAATTATATTAATAGGTATAATTATTAGTTCTAAGATGATGATGACATTGTTGAGTGACTGAAGTTCGGTTTTGAAAGCAGTGTTGTTTGACTCGCTTTTTCTGTTCCTTAGCCCTATTTAGTAATATTATTCGGCTCAAATTGTGACCGCACTTGACGCAAAACTTGAAAGTATCAGCGGTAATAGTGAAGCATTCGTCGCATCTTAACAATTGTTGTCTGCAACTAGGACAGGTATTACTGTTCTTCTCCCGTTCAATCCATTTCTTACAAAACGGGCAATGCATTTTAAAAGTTATTACTTCTGAAAAATAGTTTTGAAATAACAATTATAAGAACGGATATCTATCTACAGTTAGTGCAATCCAATACTTTTCAATACTTTTTTTTAATCAGGGAAGTGTCTATAATCTCATAACGTGACTTATGTGACATACAAAATAATTATGAACATTATTATGATGAACATGTGTAAGTGATTTAACCACTTTTTCCGCACACTATGGGGCCGATACTTAGACTATCTGAGTACCTAGCATGATAGGTTTTATGCACACGTTTTAAGTGACGTTTCAATACATTTTCGCCCTATGCTAGGTGCTCTGATAATGCCTTTATAAGGCTCTGAAATACATATGGTGATACGACGTTCACCGGGTCATCTAGTTAAATATAAAATGTACATACGCGTCACAGCTCAGATGGTATATGCTCTAAGGTGCGGGTTCGATTTGCACCAAGAAAAAATATTTATGTCATGGCTAGTATCGTTTGTTTCGTATTTAGATGTTACTGCGTATTCTATGTATTTTTTATAATAAAAAATATACATAAGTATTCTATCAACTATGGGAACTAGGTTAGTTCCCAGTATTGCCTTGTTTTGGACAAGATGGCGTTGTGTCATAGATTCATGAATACACTTATTTCCGTCATGTATAGTCAACTCCAATCAATAAAAATATGTTTTAAAACATGTGTACGAAAACGCGTGCTAATGCCTTGATCACACGTACCGAGTAAACCGGCGGCGAGACAGTGACGTATTTGAGATACACTGCGCGTCGACATCAGTTTTACTGTTGAACGTTGCAGCGTTAGAGCGCAGTGTATCTTAAATACGTCACTGTCTCGCCGGTTTACTCGGTACGTGTGATCAAGGCATAAGTTTTTGCCTTTTTAATCCACAGACATATATACCTATTACTTACCTATGTACCTATTTTATTACTTCTCTTCACTACCGTATATAGATATATTTATTTTCAAACTATTAATTATATATGTTTGTTAATTTTCTATATGTATCTGTATTTTCTGTAATAATTGTTTTTTCCTACTTTATATATTAATTTTGTGTCTGTTTTTGATTGAATAAAAGTATTTTCTTTCTTTCTAAATAAGCAAAAAAAAAACAGCTAATATAGGTCTCATCTAAATAAAAAGATTCAATGTATTTCAAATCAACACCATCGAATCCTCATTTAGAATTCATCAGCCGGCTTAAGCTAAAACAAAGTGTATTGAAGATAAAATGAAACGCTATTTATCCTGATCCCTCATAATCTACTGGATTCTGAGGAGTGCTCAAGAGGGCAGGTGGAGGTGAAATTGTATTTCTGATCTCGAGATCAGATTCCACTACATTATTTTTTGGCTTTTTTCAAAATTGATAAAATTGTTAATATAATTATTATATTAGTATGTTAGTCTAAGTTTGAAAATTCTGTTTAGGTATATGCCTTTGTAGACCATGAAAAAATTATAATAAGAACCCATTTGTGAGAAGCCACTGGTTCCCGAAACACAGTTTCAACTAGTTCGGGAACCTATGGATTCAATATTTAACTGTTAAAATATTTTTTTGTGCCCAATAAATATTTCTTTCTTTCTTTCACTGTGATTTGTTTTGACGTCGAATAGCGCGATCGGTTGGCAGAGACCTTGTTTAGTTTTAATAAATAAATATTCTTGGACATTTAAAACATCGCAGTCTAGTCCCAAACTAATACAACTATATTTTATTTACTTAAAAATATTATTTAATACAACAGAAAACAATAATTTATTCACAAACAAACTTACGATTATTTTATCGTTTATTTTATAAATATTATTGTTCATCACACAAACATTTGCTCTGAGTGAGAATTGAACCCACGACCCACAGCATAGAAGGCAGAGCTACTACTAACTGAACTGTGATGCTTGTCAAGCACCTATGTCTATGCCTAAAAGTCGATGGCACCAGCTTATCACAAAAACGTTTTCAAAAACGAGCTTTTCTTAAGCTTACTACATTTGATTGTAAATTTATAATTTTTTTTATATATAAAGAATAGGTCGTCCTTTAACCACAAACTCACCTGATGGAAAGTGATGTTGTGGACGACGATGAAGCAGGACGATCTAGGAGACACCTATTCATTGTTGTCTTGACTTTATATCACTAAATAGTAGTCAAAATAGACATTCCAGTTTGTATTAATTCCCAACAAGCTGGGTTTTTGTACAGGCCTTGAATACGTCATTACAAATGATTATGTGATAAACGATCCCGCTTGTGCGTTATAAATAAAAATAAATATTATAAATATAAATTTATAATATTATATATAAAGGCGAATTTTCAATAAACATATTTTCAATAAACGAGGGCTGGTGAGTATCTGGCCCAGCGTATCAGCATTGCTATTCAGCGCGGCAATGCAGCCAGTGTCTTAGATACGCTTCCGATTGGTACTGATTTGGATCAGTTGAACTATCTATAGATTGTTTGCAACGGTCTGTAGATAGCTCAACTGTTTCTTATGTATTTTATATGACAATGTACATTTTATAAATACTGTATCTATAGTCATATACAAACAATATTGAACAAAATCAGATGAATATCTTAATTGCAAAATGTACCCTGAAAGCCGATCCTATGATCAAAAGAGGTTATTTATTAAATAACGATACCAATTACCAATTTGAGGTAACTGGTTAGAATCTCTTTGAAGCGACAACTAAAGGCTTTGATTTGAAAGCTCTTTGTTAATCAAATTCCATCAATTTTCACAATAACGATATGGTAATTTATAATAATAAATAATGCAGGACAATCCACACAACATCTAGCCCCAAGCTAAGCAGAGCTTGTGTTATGGGCAGTAGAAGACTGACATACTTAATAAAATACATTACATAGATAGATATTTTTAATTATACTTACATATAAAATACCCAAAACACCCGGAATAAATATTTGCAGATCGTACAAGCATTTATCTCAAGGCGGGAATTGAACTCGCAACCTCCGCATCGCAGGCAGACCGCGCCACATCGGTCGTCGGTTATGTAGTAGTAGTGCAAGTTACTACTTGCACTAAACTAACCATACTTGGTTGCCTAAAAGAAATTGCTATGAGCAATAAGGCCGCTCATTGCGCTAAAGTTCGTTCTTGAATTTTTTAAAGATATAGTACTTACCTAAATAGTGCATAAAAGATTTTTAGGACCAATGAAGCATTTTCACAAAATGTATTGTTCTTTGTTATCTACCCCCACATGAACAGGCTATGAAATATGAAAGACAATTGTACACCCTCTGAGGTAAGGGTGGATTAGACTTGGACATAGAATAGTTTATAATCCAAAGATAAGAATGTTTCACTCGAAAACTGATATCTTTATTGTATACGCGACCAAGAAATTGGTTTACCACTTTTGATGACATCTCCCAGTAACATAATTATTCGCTAAGGACAGATTGACAGATTCTGACGTAGCAGTTATTAATCTGTCACGCGAAAATAGCCCTTGATGTTTCGTACGTGCAAATGATATTCAGCCTTAGAGTGGTAAACCAATTTCTTAGTCGCCTATACACACAGTAAATGCAAAAAAAGTAACCACCCTTATATACATGTACGTAGTTTGTATGTCTGTGTGATGAGCAGTGATATTAATTCTGTGTTACTATGTATTATATCTATTTACAAAATAAATGTAAGTATTTATTTATTTATAAGGAAAACCAACAGCTTTTATAAGCTTAAAATTTGAAGATCTAGACTAGAGGTTTTCAAGGTTTCAATATTTCTTACGATGCTACAACAAAATAAGTAAAACAGTTGTAGCATCGACACGACAAGAAGAAGAATATTTCTTAAAGTAAACATAAACATTTATTTATTTACAAAAAAACAGTGTTCTGGTAGGTACTATGGTAGGTTACAAAATATAATTTCAGTAAGTATTTTTACATTCTATGAAATATAATACCTACTACAAGGTACCTAGAGGAGTTTTGTTCCCCGCACTAGGTCTTTAAGGAGCCTGTATGGCGGGCTAACAGTCACTCGCCACGGTCCCCCACATTGCGGTTATTTTATTAGGTATAAGTACATATATATCATGAAATATAAGATTTTTTTAATGTTCCGCAGATACCAGACTTAGTTTTTAAGTACCAGTTTTGCTCAGTTTTGAGCGTGATTATGTGAAATTTCACTGGAGTAGGATTAAACAAATATTATTATCTTTTAATCAAATTATTTGATAGTATTTTCTATGTGAATAAAAAGTATAGCTTTTTGTAGTATTTGCGCTTTGTTTGTTTAGGTTAGTTTTGACGTGACAACGTCTTATAATTCGATAGAGCCTGCACGCACGAAAAAACATGACTCATGAGGCGTTCCATGAAGTGCAAGCGAGAGCGCGGAACAAGCGACAAAGAAGCACAATCGGCCTTTGCGTTCGTTGTCACGTTCAACTATCGTCAGTAAACCGACTTTACAGACAACCATTTTTTTTGGATATTCTTAGTTCTAAGTGATATAAGTGTAGTAGGGTTGAAAAGTGTGTGTCTTTTAGCTCGAGTCGTTTGAGTAATGGTGCATTCTTTGTTGTATCTTTTTTGTTCCATAGCCTTTCGTATTTATGTTTGGTAATTTATTTCCTCAGTCAAAGAGGTTTCGGGGCGATGGTACAGTAAAATGGAGATTTATTTCGTTCAAGAATTCTTCACACTTTATTCAGATCACACTTGTATACTAGGATGCTAGATGCCACGGGTCCACTGAGTTTAGCACGAATAAATATGATTATCGTAAACGTATCGAAACAGTGACGTATTTCAAATAGTCTAAGATCCGGCTGCAGGATTACTGCGCTCATCTGTTTTTTGCTGAAAACCGATTTTTTATGTATATTTATAATTAGGAGAATATATATTTATCAGGTTGCCTAGCAAAATTTGGCCGCCAGTAAGTATGTTTAATTATTTTTTGGGAAAAATATCGTTCACTTGTTTTTTAAATCAAATAACGTCTACATCATGACAATTTATGTGAAGATTCAAAAAAATCACGGTTGCCGTTGCGCACTTGGCCGCACCTCTTGCAATGTCCTTTTTTCAGTATTTTTAGACATCAAAGTTTCATTAAGAATCAGGTTATAAAAGACATCATTTATTATTAAATATAAAACAAACAAACTCGTATTTATATAACGTTATCCATTAAATAAGTATTTAAAGAAATCCTTCACAGTACACTTATCTTGAAGGGTAAATATTTTAAAATATACTACAGTCGAAGAATACTAAAATCTGGCTATAGTTTCGAAAATATCACTTCAGTAAGTAAATTTGAATGTATTATTGGTATTTTTTATTATTAACTGATTTTGTATGTAGGTATAAAGTATATAATTTGTATGCCAATGTGTTTGGTGAAATGTGTGAACATATATTCTTTTTAAGACCTTTTGTACCATGTTTCTGACTAATAAACAATTTCATTTCATTTCGTAGCACCTACGTACTCAATATTTTAATATGCATATTCTAGTTAATGACTACTGATCGAAATTAAACTGGTATATCAAATCGTGTTTCTATAAATGAAATATAGGCTTCTTAAACAAACAATAGTTAATTATGTCAAAAAATACTTTGACGTTTTAATGAACCGATTACATTTGAAATTAGAATACATTTGACTTTGACGTAATAATGAACCAATAACATTTGAAATTAGAATACTTACCTACATTTGACATTGACGTTTTATTGAACTGATTACATTTGAAATTAGAATGCATTTGACTTTGACGTTTTGTGTTCATGCTTGGAACTGGCACCTAGAATCACTTAGTATGTAAGACGATTCTAAATGATCCCTGTGATTTTAGTGAATTAACTAATTTTTGACTTTCACTTTGACTTTGCTTACGGTTCATACACGCTCGTATTTCACCCATAGCTTGGTGAATATAACTTCTAGATGGTGACCTTAAATCCTTGAGACTATTATGTAAGAGAATCCATTTTGCTCTTTGCATAGCTTTGTGTCAGTCCTTTGTTCGCGAATTGAGCAATTTCTTTTTTATAGTACTTTTAAGTAGGTACCTTTTTACTTAAATATCGATTCTTAGTTAACGACAGATGTGGTGCGACGGGCGAAGGTCCGCCTGCGATGCGGAGGTTGCGGGTTCGATTCCCGCCTTGGGATAAATGTATGTACGATCTGCAAATATGTATTCCAGGTGTTCTGGGTATTTTATATGTATAATAAAAAATATATATCTATGTAATGTTAAGTATGTCAGTCTTCTAGTACCCATAACACAAGCTCTGCTAAGCTTGGGGCTAGATGATGTTGTGTGGATTGTCCAGCATTATTTATTTATTTATTCTATTCGATCATCAGTTTTTGTAATATTTAAAGAAATTTCTGTATGAAAGAAAAGTGAGTTATTTTTCAGTGGTAATGAAACTGAACTGGGTTTTTTGTAAATTTCAGTTTCGTTAAACTTTTGAGTCGGACTTTTCAATTGCCGCTTTTGTAATTTTTATTTGGTAGCCGTTGCAAGCTTTATTTTTAAAATACTCGTATTTATGCTGAATATGTTGCATACCAGCTATAAAAAATAAAAAAGTATCGGGATATACTAGGAGTAAGTGGAAGGCTTTAAGGAAGACCTTTGCCCAGCTGTGGGACAATATAGGCTTGTAGCAAGCAAAAAATAAATAAATCCAGCTTTGAAAATTGAAATTATTTAAGGTTGAAAGTCACTTTCAACCCTAAAGTATTCCATTATTTTTTTCTATTAAAAAAAGTAAAAAAAACTATTTTGCAAAAAATATCTAATATCTAAAAATATCTGAGTGTTACAATAAATATTTAACTAAACGTTAAAAATCAAATTACTGAAATAGCAGTTCAAGAAGTTAATCTTCAAACCCACTTCGACAGCAAATATATTTTACCCTTTTCAACAACCCTAAATTTTTCTCCGAATTCTCTTCAGAGAGCTAATTTTTCCCTGTTAATTGTTTCGGCTCTGGGTGTTGTTTTCATCATTTTAAATGTATATTTGGAAGTTAATTTAGATTTGAGTTTGAAATATTAAAGCCTCATTTAGACGGTCTGTTGACCGCGGGCTGGTTAATTTGAAGCTTTGTTAATTATTTTATAAAAATTAAAATAATTATTTTGGTACTTATCAATATGTCATAATAAATACACATCGATAGGCGTCATAGCTCTGCCTTCCGTGCTGTTGTGGGTTCGATTCCCACTAAGAACATTAGCTTTCACATAAAACATACATTAACTTTGTAATAACAATTTTTTTTCTTGTTTTGAAATCTGTTAAATATAAATTATCAGTATTTTGTGTTAAAAAAAAAACAAAATGGCTGCAAATTGACTTTTACTCCAATAAAATCTCTATTTTTTCGGCAAACCTGTGTTTGAAGTACCTTTGAAGTAAAATGTTCCTAAAATCTCGCGACAACATGTTTCAGCGACATTTTTGAAAACTCTCACTTGTTTTTCATTTTTATTAGGGTTCCTTACACTCGACCCGAGTAGAACTCTGCTACTCTTATCCCCCTGTCTCTAGCGTCGATAAGGTCCTCCCTAGTGCAGGTGGTAGGGCACAAGGGGCAAGCAAATGGGACATGGACTGGCTGTTGTGTTGTTGACACCCAAGAAGAAGAAGATGATTAGGGTTCCCGTACCCGAAAAGTACAACAGGACCCTATCACTGAGACTTCGCTCTCCGACTGTCTGTCCAGACCAGACTGTACCTCATAAACCGTGATAGAGATTGGAAATTTTTGCACATGATGTATTCCTGTGAATGCTATAACAACAAATATTAAAAGACATATTAAAATAAATTTTTGTGACAGGCGTCACGGCTCAGTTGGTTGGTGCCTTCGACGCTGTGGGTCGTGGGTCCGATTCCCACCCAGATCAAATATTTGTGTGATGAACATAAATATTTGTTTTGTGTCTGGGTGTTATTATGTATTCTTTGTATGTATTTACAAAAAATAAGTATATAAGTATTCTATCAGCAATCTAGTTTCTATTGTACAAGCTTTTCTCAATTTGGGACAAGAATGTGATGTGTGAAATGTCCGTGAAAATTTATATAAACTCATATGTTTTTTGTGCAAAACTCATCGTGCGCGGGTCCGACTCGCACTTGGCTGGTTTTATTTCCAGTTGCAAAACTTGCAAATAGTAAATTGCATTGCCTGTTTGCAAAACGGACACAGAAGCTTACAAAAGAGGCACGGTCTTTGAAATATTTTCTATCAACGCTATGGTACCAGGCCTTTGTAAAGCAATACAGAAAGAACTGCATTTACTATGTACTTTTTCACCACACTGGTGAATTCGTGAACCTTTTCGTTTATAGAGAGGAAACTTTGCAATCTCATTTAGATAGTGTGAGGTTGTATAATAATTAAATAATTATTAAAATATCTAATTATTAATCATTAAAATATCTAACTGTTTTACGTTAGTTTAACAGTACAACTTAGTGAGCCGTTCTAATAATCAATTAGTATGACAAATAAATGATTCTTATGATTTTACAGTACTTACTTTTATGTAAGTACCTAATGTTCTTTCTTTATTCTTTATTGTACACAAACTAATACAGAAGATTATTTTATATGTATATTTTTTAATTAAAGAATATCGTATTCGACTTTATTTATGCTATAATTGTCATAAAATACTTAATAGTATGTAAGTATACCAACTATTAATGCCCAAAACTGAAAATTCGCTCTTAAACAGGTAAAAAACATACAACTTTCTATACAATTAAGGCTTATTTTGCAGCGAATTGAAATGAACCAGTAAAAAGCACAAAACGATGGTAATTCAAAGAGTTCCAACACTCGGAAAAAGGGAAATAACAGGACAAAGAAGCTATTGAAAAGGAAACCATATAAAATGTACAAAACGTTTTACAGTTGAAAAAACCTTCTATTTTCTAGTGAATTCTATAAATGTACGAAAAACTAGGGCTCACTCGCTCAAAGTGATTTTTTTAACTTTAGTTTTACATAATTAGTATGAGTATATATATGCGACGACCGATGTGGCGCGGTGGTCGAAGGGCGCCTGCGACGCGGAGGTTGCTGGTTCGATTCCCGCCTTGGGATAAATGTTTGTACGATCAGCAAATATTTATTCCGGGTGTTCTGGGTATTTTATATGTATGTATAATAAAAAATATATATCTATGTAATGTATTAAGTATGTCAGTCTTCTAGTACCTATAACACAAGCTCTGCTTAGCTTGGGGCTAGATGATGCTGTGTGGATTGTCCAGCATTAGTTAATTAGTTAGTTATAAGTATGTATGTACTACTACAATTGTACCAATTACAATTGTAATTTGTTAATTTACAATTGTATCGACTGAGCTGTGACGCCTGTCAATTGACAGGCGTCACAGCTCAGTCGATAGTAGCTCTGCCTTCTATGTGGGTCTACCTGTTTAAGTTCATTGTTTTATTTGTGTGTGGTAAGCAATAGAGTTATCTATCTATCTATATACTGTTTCTATAAATTATTACATACTAGCTGTCCCGGCGAACTTCGTACCGCCTTAGAGAGATTTTTTTTTTCCGTAAGAACCTTGTACAGAGTCCTAGAAAACTACAAAAAAAAATCAGCCAAATCTGTCAAGCCGCTTTCATGTTATGTCGTGACAACGGAAAACGGGTTTCATTTTTATTTATATAGATTTGTAAGTAAGTACTAGTATTGTTTGCATGTTATTTTAAGCAAACAAATGAAATAGGAATATCCTGCATTATTTACAGTGTGCACGTCTGAGGTAGCACAATGAGCTCAAACCCGCACTTCCAGAATGCTCCACTAAAAATTTAACTGAATGAAGCTAGATATGTTGGGCTACGACATTTATCTGGAATAAGACTAGATAAGTTACATACTATAGGTTACATACATAGGATATGAAAATAAATAAATAAATAACGCTGGACAATCCACACAACATCATCTAGCCCCAAGCTAAGCAGAGCTTGTGTTATGGGTACTAGAAGACCTACAATACATTACATAGATAGATATTTTTTATTATACATATAATATATCCAGAACACCCGGAATAAATGTTTGCAGACATCAAAAAAGCTTATTATATACATATTGATACCAAACTACTACCAACGGATCTGTGACGCCTGTCACAGCTCAGTTGGTAGTAGCCCTGACTTCCATGCTGTGGGTCGAGAGTTCGATTCCCACCCAGAGCAAATGTCATCACACAAGTGATGAACATAAATATTTGTTCTGTGTCTGGGTGTTTCTATGTATTCTATGTAAGTATTTACAAAACAAATGTATATAAGTATTCTATCAGTAGTCTAATTCGCAGAGCACAAACTTTGCTTAGTTTGGGACTAGAATGTGATGTGTGAAATGTCCATGAATATTTATTTATTATTACATAATGATGACAATGAATAAATTAATCTTGGGCAAGAATTCGACTCGGGTTTTTTAGGGTCTCATTCGGGCTTCGGGATTCGGTTTAACCCTGTGCAGCAACAGTTTCTGTACAGTTACTGCACCTTTCCAGCAAATATGAAGAACCAATCTCAAAAATTGATACAGGGTTACACAGAAAATTATTGTTTATGTTCGCAAAATAGCTTATATAAACTAGTAAAAGATATAACAGTTCAGCCACAACATGCATGTTGGGGTGCATGGAAAGAGCCTCCTCGTGGCGCACACCGGTAACAGCTAGGCACGGTAAAGCAGTGTCTAGTCTGGCTAATCTTTCCAACACGATGCTACAATATAATACCTACAGTTGTAGCATCGACACGATAAGAAGAAGAAGCCACAATAAAAAAGAAAACCCTGAAAAATTTGAATTTCCCGCTAGAGCGAGAGGTATCACCTTAAAAGAGAATTGTTTTTTCCTTTTAACGTTTTTAGTTGAAATTTTTTATACATCCTGTACAAGCTGGTTTACTAATATAAGTGGGTTGATCCACAAAGGATGGTTTAGTATTAGTTAATCTGTCAAGAGTGTTAAACCCGATAATGGCTGACCTTAGGGTAGATAGGTAGCTTCAAGTTAAGGTGATTACTGAGGGGTAAACT
This sequence comes from Ecliptopera silaceata, assembly GCA_932527185.1. NCBI lineage: Eukaryota > Metazoa > Arthropoda > Insecta > Lepidoptera > Geometridae > Ecliptopera > Ecliptopera silaceata. The sequence continues at coordinate 6,972,598 of OW052211.1, forward strand.
TGAACCCGTGACCCTAGATCAACATTAACCAATTTTGAAAATCAATTTGGGTTTACAATAGTTTACTTTTTATTTATAATGTTTTTAAGTTTAGTCGATCACAGATTTTTTTTTTACAAGTTGTAGGCAAGCGTTAAGTATGGGACCTCCTATTTAATTATGTCGATTAGGTACGTACTACAGGTACCAATAAAACTGAGTGAGAATATCTACCGTGCCTGCATAGTGACTCGTTAATTTCTCTCACATTGTTTTATGGTTAGATATAGCTTTCTGGTTCTCCGTACACCTATAAAGCTCAAAAATGATGTCTACCATGCCGGACCATATTTCATACATTTTTCTTACGTTGTTATTATGGTTTCATATAACTTAGTACTAATAATAAACTGCGAAAGGATATCAACCGTGCCTGGCTCGCGGTTTTTGTTTCTTCACTCGCTGGTTCTGTGGCCTCATATAAAGTCCAGGTCACGTTTCAAGCTCTCAGTTTAAAGTACGTCGGGAACTATTGACCGTAATACCACATACCTGTGGGAAATAAAAAAAACAAAAAAAAATATTTTAGTGACCTCCTGAGACTCTTCTGAGAAGACCCGCCTGACGATGAGTTGACAAAGTCAAAAACACTTTATACTTAGGTATACTTATACAAAGATTAGTCAAAAACGGGTAAGAAACTATGGTGTGTGTTCTATCAGATAAAAAATAATTATCAAAATCAGTTTGCAATTTGCGGAGTAATGTGTGACATTTATCATACATACAAAAAACTCTCAGTCGAATTGAAAAGATCTTCGATTAAAATAAAACTCATAATTCATAATACAATTTTTTCAACCCATATTGTCCCACTTCATGAGCCATCTTTGACTTCTTAAATAATATAAGAAAAAAATCGATTTAACTCATCTTGCAAAATGAATTGGGCAGTAGTCAGAGGTCCTGCGTATATACAATTGAGTGGAGTTTAATAGTTTTACTTTTGTTAAAACTCGAAAGCGTTATGGTAGTAGTCAGAGGTACAAAACCTATAACTACTGCGTATACATACGATTGAGTGTAGTTTAATAGTTTTTTACTGCGTTGTTTTTTATCTATCCCACTGCAAAGGTCTTCTCCAAGTCCTTCCACTCATCTCTGTTCTCCGTTTTTTTCCACCAATATCTCTCAAAAGTATCTAGGTCGTCATCGTCTTCTTGATCGGTCTCGACGTCGTCAACCGTCGTCAGGCATCCATGTAAGACTTTAGCCCATTTTCGGAAGTCCATGCGGCATACAAAGCCTGCCCATGTTTTGCCCAATGTTTTGTTAAACCTCCAAAACGTTTAGGTAGTAGTCAGAGGTACAAACCTTACAACTATTGGCGTTTAATAGTTTTTTACTTTTGTTGAACTGATCGAAAGACGAGCAATCAAATTCCGGGCACCGTAAGTGCTGGCTGGGGGTTGCAGCACTAATTTATTGCGTGGCTGTGGTCCAAGTGACAGGATATAGCCGTATGTCAATCCAATTTAACTGAAATTTGTAAATAAAATATTTTTACTATTATTATTCAGCCATTATCGTCCCACTGCAGGGCAAAGGCCTCCCTTCCGTCCTTACACTCCTCGCGATTTAACGCAAATAAAAAAATAAAAATTATTTAATATAAAAATTAAATTATATTTATGAATTCATAAAAAAATTGTGTGGTCCAACTTACAGGCTATAGCTGTTTGTCAATGCAACTTGACTTTGTAAACAAAATAGTCAATAAAACAAAATAGTAAATTATACTAAAACTGTTCAAAATAATACAATAAAAGAAAAAACATACGTACATAACTGAAACACAAACAGTTGGAACAATATAAAACATATATGTAATTTGAATTATTAAAATATGTAAGTACTATTTTTAATGCCGCAAATACAAAAAAAATAAGTAAGTATAACTAAAATGTATCACCGCTGTGCCGGACGGAGTATTAGGTTATTTTCCTTAGGGTATTTCTGGATTCAGTCTCCACGCTCAAGGCCCGCAATAGAAGCTATGCAATAACTTAAAAGCTTTTAACTTGGACCACAGCCCGTACCCTCCTCTGACCTCTTCCTTTAAGTGGCTCGTGCATTTATTGCCAATAAACTGACCCAACTAACCAGAAACCATACCTACGCATACTAAATAAATAAGTACTAGGGTCTGTACAGGCGTCACAGCTTAGTTGGTAGTAGCTCTGCCTTCCGTGCTGTGGGTCGTGGGTTCGATTCCCATCGAGAGCAAATTTGTTTGATGAACAGTAAAACGTATTATTCTGTCTGGGTGTTACCATGTATTCTATGTATGTACAAGAAAGCTGTACCTATTTCCTTCAGCAATCTAGATCCCGTAAAAGCTTTGCTTATAGTGACTGGGGTGTGATGTGAGAATTGTCCATAAATATTTATATTTAATTATATGAAACCGAACACAAAGATACATAAGACAACTGCAACTGATTTATTTATGTTTGCACCATTGAAATTGATACAACTACCTTGGTTTCATAGATAAACTCATTAAAAAGTGGAAACATGAATGGTTTTTTTTATTCTGTAAAATCAAAAAGATCATTTACAATCATCTTAAATAAATACTACATATATGTTTCTGATGAAACTGGCACCTACCTACCAGTTCAACGCGACCAGAAGACTTAGAAACTACGACCTGACCGAAAGTATCGAAACAGTGACGTATTTGAGATACATTGCGCGTCGACATTAGCGTTACTGTCGCACGTTGCAGCCGTAGCGAGCAGTGTTACCTAAATACCTTACGTTTACGATTGTCACATTTATCAGAACCCCAAGTACGAGTTAGTGCACACACGGATCACAGAGACGCGATCACCGAGCGCCACCGATTTTGTATGGAGATCCAAGCAGCGCCCCTAGCAGATTTCTTGAGAAGCCCTCTGGTACCTACAGTTTTTTGTATGATCCTTATTATTTCCATTCAAATCAAAGTGCCTCGATTAAGTTATCTCACACGATGGATTTGGCCATAAGACCTTTCCTAGGATATTTATGTATAAAGAGCCCCTGAAATATTAGGGTATCTTGTATTAGGTTACCCATATTAGGCTCTGATTTAGATAGATAGATAGATAGATAAAGATTTATTAGAATACACACAACACAAAAGCTTACTTAAAAAACAGACCTTAAAAATAGTATAAAATTAAATAAAACTAAGCGCTATACCCAGCTAGAGGGTAGGTCTGGGCATTCACTGGTCTCGCCATGTGTCGAGTGTAACTAAATAGGTCCTGACTCAGCTTTATGCTGCTAGGTACAGTGGGAACTATACCGAGCAGCGCTGGTTTTCAGGCAGGGCCTTGAATGAGGATGACGTCACACACGGTACATGATATAAGTGGGTGTACATAGAATTACAAATTGAATCATAGGCAAATATGTTAAGTAAGTTGGTAAAAATAACTAAAATATACCTACAGTAAAAGTATAAATAATTTGAACACGGACAGTCTCAAGACATCTTAGTTTAAGTAGCAAATCTAATTAACATGCAAAATAAGTAAAGTAATAAGAGAATATAATAAAAAATAATAATAATAATAATAAAAAACTTAAAATAGATTTGTGGGTTCGACTCGCGTCATTAAGTTGGATGTAGTAAAAATACCGAATAAAGTTTGATAGTATCATAAAAATGCTCCTGAGTTTTGCTTTTTGATAAGCTATGATAAGATAAAAAACAAGTACATAGATAAAAATGGTTTAATATAGTCATTTAAATTAAATTATATCAATTATTGTTTTATCCATCTAGGTATTATTGTAAACCAGTTTTTTTATAGAGGTTAGTTTCTAATCCTGCTAAGAGATGGCGTCACTATAGCAGCATTTGTGCTATAAAATATTCTGTCCTTTGCGCTCCCGTGCTAATTCCGCTATAGCTATCCTATGTCGAAGAATTTCAAAAATTCTTAAATCTTTATTTTTGGATTTAAAATACTGGGGTATATAATGAAATGCTAGTTATAATGTTTAGTAATGCAAAAAGTTGTAAAAGTGCGTATGTTTTAAAGTTATAGGATAAATAAAGGTTGACTCCTGGATCGCGCTTACGGTATTTTATAACGCGAACGCGTATGTACAGTTTTTTGAATTCATGCTATGGGGAGTCCGTGTCTACACAGTGAATTGGTTTCGGAGGGGTGAACCATTCCAACCCACCCTTTCTGTGTTGGTGGTCAGTTCGATGCTTCGGTTTAAAGCTAAACTGCACCTGATTTTCGGTTTCGTACCGTGTTTCGGTTTAATACCGCTATTGACCACGACTTTCGGCCTGGTAACCCGGAGGTCGTTGGAAATTGGAGACGTCTTAACAGGCGAATTAATGACGGCGCGCTACCGCGTTCGTGTTTGAAGGCTTCGGCCGAGATTAGCCCTCGAGGTTCAGTGAAACGAGGACATCGGTCCTCAACCACACTGCTGTAGACAATTTGACTCTCTTTTATCACTTTATCACGAAACCAACTTCTGTCAATCATTATTTTATCGTAGGATAAACTTAATGCAATTTTATATTTTATCGTAGGTTAAACTTAATGCAATTTTATTTTTGACTATTGTGTGATGTGTAATTTGTATAATTTGAATATTTATTTATTTATTATCACAAACCTAAATGATTCAATTTAATAGGTTTATAATACTTACATTTTAATCGTTTTAGTTAGTAACATAAAATCAAAGTATTAATTACTAATAGCTTAAATAGGCCAGTCAAGAATTTGCTTCTTTTATTTTGATAAATTTTCAAGTAAGTAGGTACTTAAGTATTTTTTTTTATACAACAAACTCAAAACCTTTAAACACTTACTAGTGACTTTATATAGGTAATAATCAGAAGGAGACTTCCTTACTTTTGTATTATAGGGTTGTAGTAGGGTTAGTCAAAGTTTTGTCATAACCATTGTTTAATAGCAATGTAGACATAATATTTCATTATATATCCCGAAACCACGGCTGCGAAGCGCGAATGCTTTAAACGTTGTAGAGACAAAGCTTGCTTATGCAATTGATGTTGAATAGCATCTGCCCCTACTATTGTTTCTCGAACCGAATTCACATTAGTCGACCTTCAATAGGTCTAAATCAGACTCTATCGTTATTTTTTATGTAAGTATCAAAATCAAATCTAAAGTTTTTTTTTATTTCGGAACTAAAACAGAATACATAAAAACAGAATGTAAAGTAGGTAGGTATAACAGAATGTTGATTACTTAGCCAATTATAAACCGATTTTGATGATTCTGTTTCGTTTGGTAAATCTTTAGATTACCAAATTACCATTAAGATTTGCCACGTAAATATTAGATACTTTTTTGCGTAATCTTTGAAGTCAGTTTTACTGATTTTTGTAAAGATTAAAAGGATAAGATAAGATAAAGATAATTTATTTCAACAATTTACAGTTGCTTTCTGGTAAGTATTAATTTAATTACACTTTAATTTGCAACTTTTGTGAACCAATCACTGATGGGCACAGTAAATAAATAAATAAATAAATAAATAATGCTGGACAATCGACACAACATCATCTAGCCCCAAGCTAAGCAGAGCTTGTGTTATGGGTACTAGAAGACTGACATACTTAATACAATATATTACATAGATAGATATTTTTTATTATACATATAAATACCCAGAACACCCAGAATAAATATTTGCAGATCATACAAACATTTATTCCAAGGCGGGAATCGAACCCGCAACCTTCCGCGTCGCAGGCGGACCTTCGCCCGCCGCGCCACATCGGTCGTCGTAGTAAAATGCACTAGACACACAATTCAGTTGCGAAATACACAATCAAACATTAGTTAAAATATCATGTATAAGTAAGTATAATAGTAGGGTCATTTTATCAATAACGAATCTGCGCCATTGTTCATACTGTTGACGCTTTTGTTTTGCTCCTAGCTTTTGTGTAGAATATTAAATGATGCTATTGGTACGAGTGTTTAGTAATTTGCATTGAAAATAACAAATTAACGGCCGGTTTCTGGAAACCCAAATCACGATTGATCCGAGTTTGACACATAGTAATTGTTTGATTTTTTCGTTGATCATCGTTCGAGAAACCGGCCGTAAGTATATTATCCGGTTGTACAGTTACTGGCAGTATTTCCAAAATGTTTGAATAGATTACAAGATTCGTCTAATCTTCTAATTTTCTTATTAAGGTTAACTTTTTTAAATATTTACTGATTTTATTTTATTTTTTTTACCTACTTTAGTATTTATTGAAGTACTTTTTATGTTTTGCAAACAAATTATTATCTAATCTATTCTAATCAGAAATGTTTCTTCTTGGTTAGAATCGAACCCATAACCCAAAGAAATGTCATTACCCTACTAATGCATATTAATTAAACTGTGACACTAGCGACAGTAATCAAAATCAACCTAATATTGTAAAAATACTAGTATCAGTTCCAAATTCCCGTGCTCTAAAAATCATCGTTATTTCGGTAAAGATTTAACGGAATCCGCCATTAGAATTCAGAAGGACGGCGGCGTGAACAATACAAAAAACCAAAACAGGTTAGGTCGCTCTGTCCTTGTGACCTTGTGAGGTCAGACCACAAGGCCAGTGCACGAATAAATGTGACAATCGTAAACGTATCGTAACGTTAGCACATTCACGGCCGGTTTCTCGAACGATGATCAACGAAAAAATCTAATAATTACTATGTGTTAAACTCGGATCAATCGTGATTTGGGTTTCCAGAAACCAGCCGTCAGTGTCTTGAATGAGGCGCGGTGACGCTGCAACGTTCGGAAGTCGAGATGGCGTCAACATGTTACTCAAAAAAAATAAAAAAATATTAAACTTTATTAGTCAAATCACAGATCATTTAGAATCGTATTATGTCTTATGTAAGAAGGATCATACAAAAAATCCCGTTCTTGCCTAGACTTTCTAGACTTCTAGCTAGACTACTAGTCTTCTAGCTAGACTATGGTCGCGTGGAATTGTCACCTAGAATCGACTAGTATAAAAAACTATTCCTAATGATCCTTATGATTATATAATTATACTGTACCTCTACCATGAGTTGTCACAGTAAAATCGCCTGACTTTACTACAGTAGTTACGTAAATATTAGTATTACGAATTTTAGTACCCAACTATCCGCTAGAGGCGCTGTACAAATCTTCATACATTTTTTTAACTACAGACGCTAGCGAGTATAGTAAAAACTCATGGTAGAGCTACTGCGAATAAATAATTTTTGATTTAGATTCTTTATCAAGTAGCTGACATACAGATAACTAATAGCTATACCTAGTATAAAATATAGTGGATCAATTGATATATTTAACTTCAATGCTTCAAAATTCAAGAAGTCTGCTCTCACCACTCTCTCTTTAGAGTGTGTTGAGAGTTCATTGTAAGTTTATAATCATTTCACGCTCTTTGAGTCTTTTTTAAGCTCAAAGGGTGAACTGTAAACGCGTTAACTTATTTTTTGTAACTAGTGCTTAATGTAGGTGAATAAGTTTTTAAGTGCCTCCCTAATTTTAAGACCTTTGTAACACTTATTTTGGCAAAATAAATATCTTGTATCTTGTACCTTCTGGTTTTTCAATATTTAATTATTTTGTAGTTCTTTACCTACTGCGTATATAGTCATGCTGTGTACACATGTTTTAGAGTGCTATCTAGCTCAAAATTTATGTTTTAACTCACCTTTTTCAAAATTGTATGTGATTGTGCTTTGTTTTGTGTGCCTTAATAAATAAATAAATAAGTAGGGACATAGCCGAGGTTTTTGTTCGGCACGTGCTCCTGTCCTGGATGAGGTATTGTGTAGTCTGCTGGGAACTGACCCGACCTTATATATAGAGGTCATGCGTTTGAATTGGGATGTGTGACACATTCATGTTTACTTATAGATTTTTTGACAACTGACATTTTCATTTTTACTTGACTCATTAATTGACAACGTTCAAAAATCAGGCCTTATAATGAACACAGGTTCAAAAATATAAGACCTAAAATAATGGTAAAGCTAAAACAATAAAAGTAAAAAAAAAACAAAAGTAAACAACTGTTATAAGTACCAATGTGTGCACCTAGTTTTTACGAACAATAAATATAATTTAATTTCAAACTGTTTATTAGAGATGAACCAATCTAAAAATGCACGCGCCTCCGCGGTTACACTTTCATGCAAAATAAATACAAATAATTTGGTTTATAACATGGCTTGTTCAGTCACCGTCGTGACACTTTAACATATTTAAAAACTGACTGGATTTGTCGGCCATCCTGTTCATTAACGAGAAGAATGCGCGAGCATTTTTATAATGGTTTATACCTACTAAAGTAGGAACGGTTACCTAGCTAATTATGTAGGTAAATTAGTCAATTTCTAAGCAAGAAAAAACCGTATAATCAGTAACTAACTCCTAATTAAGTAGTTCTAGTCAAAAACTACCGATTTAGGTACTTAAATAAGTACATAACAAGTTAATGAATACTTACAAACACGTTAATTTTTTTATTATAAACCAGATTTATTACTAGTAATTATAATAACAACCAATTATATTTTACTACTATTATAAATGTGAAAGTTTATGTCAATCACGTAATTAATGCACTGATTTGGATATAAAATAATATAATTTTTAGTTAGTTTTACACTACTTATTAGTGAAGTTTTGACAAAAATCCCTTTTTTTTTTCAATATAATATAGTCTATGTCAATAAGAGAGTGAAAAAGAGAGAGGAGCTTATTAGATCCAAACAAAGAAACAATCAAATCTTTCGTTTATAATGTATAATAAAAAATATCTATAAATATCTATGTATTATATTGTATTAAGTATGTCAGTCTTCTAGTACCCATAACACAAGCTCTGCTTAGCTTGGGGCTAGATGATGTTGTGTGGATTGTCCAGCATTATTTATTTTATAATATTCGCTCCTATAGATAAATAAAATAGGTAGGTACGTATAACAACAACTGAATGTTACAAAATATTAAAAAATGATATCAAGTGGACGGTGTCATGCATGACCGTGCAATGCAAATGTTATAAAAACAAACGTATTTTGTATCCGATTGGTGAGGTCACCCTGTCCTCTGTTGACCTTGTTTAAGCCTTTGTTTTAACCTGTCATTATGAATAGACTGTTTATAAAGATAAAGATAAAAGTTTTTATTCAGAACATATATACAGGGCAACAATTACAAATCGAAAACGATGAGACTACAAAAAGTTTAAAACTGCGTAGTAGTCTCAAAGTCCACCTTCTTAACCATAATATAAATTAACTCAATTGTTCAATAGTTATTTTAAACCCCATTAAAAAGAGAGGTTTGGTAGCTCCAAAATAAATCAACAAGTGATGGGATATTTTTTAAACATTCTCTCTTTTTTTTGACTTTAATAGTTTTAAATAAACAAAAAAAAATACTCAATATTTATAATACGGCATGTATTGAACATAGAAGTATTTAGTATGAATTTGTCATAATAATGTTAATAAATATTGTTGTTAATTAATTACCAAAACAATATGATGAACACCACAACCCTGTAAACATTTATTTAAAAAAACTGTAAGCGACAACATTAAATAAAATACAGCAAAAAAGCAAGGCAGGGAGTCAAAAATACATCCTGCATGCTATCATAAATAACAGGCTAATATCAAGGTCAAAAGTCTAGACATTTATTACTCACATCCTAAATTAGTTCATCGAAGGCAGCTGTCTCTTTATTGTTTTAGCTAGTTGTAGAATCATAAGTCGTTTCCTGTGGCTTCTAGGAACCTAGCATCATCATGGATTCGTATGGTATGTCTGATGTTGTTTGGGAAATAAAATGTGCGAATACTAGGTACATGGTTTTAGGCACCTAGAATCACCTAGTATATAAGACGATTCTAAATAATCCTTGTGATTTTACTGAATAATGTTATTTTGACTATGATATGACCCGTTAATAGGAGAGAAAAGAGCTAGATTGACCTCAAGTAGTCATCAAAATGGTAAAAAAAAGTGACGTGGTATGAAAACGTTTCCAAGTATCTCAGTTCAGCCCCTCTAATCACTCATCAGATGATATAACCCAAAGTGGGCATCGAACCCACGACCAGCATGGAAGGTGCTAATATCAACTAAACTGTGACGGTTATCAAGTAGCAACAGTATTGGTACCACAAACGATTTCGTCATTATTTTTCTATCCAACATTGTTATCCATCATGTTGATAAAACATAGGGTATTGTTGTACCAGCTGTTATAATAAAACATAATAAATCTACTAGTTTTATTAAGACATAATAACACTGGGTATTTATAAATAATATGTTGAAAACTTGGCCACGTGTGTCTTTAGATCAGATGTTTTAGTAGGTATATGAGTGACGGAGGATGATTATATTTTTGGTAATATAGAGAAACCGCGTATTAGCTGTCTTAGTTAAAAATTAAAAATTAATTATGATATTTTTTTTAATCTATTTGCGTGTTTTATCTTTACGCCCATTTGCGGTCCTCTAGTCTCATTATAGAAAAAATAATTTATAATTTTATAAATCTCATAATAAAATCAGGTCGGAGACTCTAAAATAAGAGTCTTTAAACCAGTTTTTAAACCTGTGTTAGGAAAGGCTCCTTCTTGTTATTGTAAGTACATTTTCAAGTCACTTCTTGCCTGCGTAAATCTGCGTCGAAATAGACCATCGAAAAAACGGGTTCATATAAAATGACATTAATTTCCTAGCTTATCTATTTACTAGGTTTGGATACCTCCATAAACCCTGTTCGTTCAATGGTTTACCACGTTCTGATAAGAGAACGTGTGATACGGTACGGTACTCACGACACAGAGCACAAAACTTACAGAGCAACAGCTGCTTCAAAATTCATCTCAGAAAAGTTTTATCGTGTAAAAATGCGGCCTACAATAAAATCGATCAGTCTCAAAGAGTCATTTAAATAAAAGACTTGTTATTGTGCTCAGAAAAAACTTCTATCATCATACATCATCATCATTCCCCTGCCCTTATTCCTCATTAAGTGTCAGCACAACATGTTTTTTTCTTCCTCTCACTCTTATCGTTCGTCAACTATAAGTCTTCACATTCATATCCTCTTTCACACAATCCAGCCACTTCTTTTTCGTTTAATGTTTGCACTCAATATGGATTTAACATCAGTGTACGGCTTGATTGATGTTCAGCCACTCTTATTTCATTGATGATTGCCAAAGACACTCAAAGCGTCCGCCGTCTCGTACGTGAAACCGTTCTAAATGACAACACGCTGCGCATATATGAAGTGGCTTACGACATCGCGCATGGAAATGTTGCTCTGTAGTTCTGTTCTACTCTGTGACCAGTGACCTCATTTGTACTGATAAGGCCTACCCCAAGCACGTTATGAGCTAGGCCTTTTTATCTCGTCACAACTTTTGCCGAATAAAATATTCGTAAATGTTCAGGTAAAAATGTGTTCTGCAATTTGGAGGTGAAATATCGTTTTGCTGGTAACTTGTTTTTTATGATAAAATTGGTATTGCAATCAACGTTATTTCCACCGTTGAAATTGTCTTTTGATTTATGTTAGTTTACTAAAGTAGGTTTAACAGTGCACGTATGCTAAGTCAGAGACCTAATTAACCCAATTTTTGTTTATATATTTATTTTGTATCTTACCAGTTCTGTTCTGTTATTGTTATGTTATGTTGCTATGGGTTAATAAATTATTTTTCATTCTTTCTTTAAATAAATTTATTCTAAAAAGTACTTACTGATAGAATTATCAGCAGTCTAGTTACCGTAGAAAAAGCTTTGCTTAGTTTGAGATTATTAGACAAATGTTTGCTAATGATTTCTTATAACTAAACTGAAAGTTTGATAACCGATAATAAATGTGGGTCTGAACAAGCAGTGATCAAATTGGCATGCTCTATATAGCAACCGGTTTGCGATCCGGTTTAAGTAGAATTGGATACACACAGAGAAACTAATATTATTATTAACAGCGTGTTGTGTCCCACTGCAGGGCAAAGACCTCCTATTAATCCTTATAAATAATAAACAAATAAATAATAAGTATTTACGGACATTTTACATTGCTCTCTAGTCCCAAACTAATATTTATGTTCATCACAAAAAGGCACTTTATATACGTCTTCGAATGATGGATGCACCATCATTCGAAGACGTATATAAAGTCCACGTTCTTTGAGACGAACCAAATCCAAAAGACAGACATAATCATGCCATATTGGCAAAACTATCAGAGTTAAAGTAATACTTTTGCCCCAACATGACACGATAATCAATACTTCCAATACTTCCCATAAAATTGTCCTCGCCCGGAAACCGCCATTATTGACAAATAACCCGAGACACTTTGTCACGCTATCACGCAAATATACCTTGTACATGACACACGAGGACAGTTCACAAGACAGTTGTGTCACTGACCTTAGGACTTTAGTCAGCAGGTCACTAAAGAACCACATGGTATACTTTTTTTACGTGAAAAAACCCTTCATGGATGCACTGCTTGTTTTGTTTAGTATAATACTAATTTTACGTACGCCCCCGTCCATGGATTGTTGAATTGATCCTGTCCATCCAAAGGTTGCCTGGAAGAGATTGCTTTTAGCAATAAGGCCATTGTACCTACTCAATAGTTATGTGTATATTACCTTAAGGTATTTTTGTAAGTTCTTTTCATTCGGTGTGCAATAAAGAATATTCTATTCTATTCTGCTTGTTAGAGCTGATGTCAGACTTAAAGGACCATCAGACTGGCTAACTAAAACTGACTAAAACCTTACGGTCTGTCAGACACTTCATTCAGGGGACGCCAGTGCGCATTCTACCGCGATACCAAATTGTATACCTGATATTAACCTCCCGTATTCGTAAAAATACTCTTTAGTGATGAAGTGACTGTCATTATTATGTATATGGTATTGTCACTGCTGTGTCGTTTACCTAGTGTATTTACATTGAGCCACTGACTTGACCGACAATCGTTGGAGCAAACGTATACTGGAGTGCAGACCGTGTTTAGGCAAGCGTAGTGTAGGACGCACCCGGCGAGATGGAGCGACGATCTGCGGAGTGTAGCTGGTAAAAAATGGATGAGAAGAGCCGAAGACCGGGCTCAGTGACGCATCTTGGGAGAGACCTACGTCCAGCAGAGGACTGAGGTTGGTTATGATGTTGATGATTGACTTGAACTTACATTTGACAAATGAGAAGACCGACTCGCAACTTCGTGGCAGTTTTTCGTCTCCCCAATACTAGTGTAGATTCAGTTGTCGCCATAAAACGTGTAAGAAACTTTCTACGTCCCCTTTTTCTGCGTTAACTTATTAAACTGTCCCGACAACTAACCTCGTCTCCAGAGGGCGTAGCAGTCGATAAACGGAAAGTGAAATTAGATCAAATCAGAGCCAGGTGTCACGCGAACATAGCATTGGATGTCATTATCGAGTCTGGGGAATGGGGTAAGTTATGTTATATTGGGGTTCAAGAGTTGTTTATGACTTGGATTAGGAACTGAAAACAGCCACGATTCTTCATCTTAATCATTTAAAAGCTAAGACTCTTTGATATCTTACTGGTCCGATGCTTAGATTATAACTCCCTATCTTATAAAAAGTTAGCGTTGACTTTATGTCATCATTACGTATGGTAATCAATACTTCAAGTCTGCGCTAAGTTTTTATAAGATAGACCGTAAGTGAATACTAAATAAGGCTTATTTGTCCTACATTCTATTACTCTCTATTATCTAAAAGCTGTTTGTATTCCATGTAAAATAAAAACGTAAAAAAAATGGTTGTCTGTAAAGTCGGTTTACTGACGATAGTTGAACGTGACAACGTCACTTCATGGAACGCCTCAGAACGCCTCAGAACGCCTCATGAGTCATGTTTTTTCGTGCGTGCAGCCGGCTCTATCGAATTATAAGACGTTGTCAAGTCAAAAAAAACTAAGTTGTCTTAAAAGCTGTTGGTTTTTCATAAATATAAATAAATGTATAAAAAAATGACTTTTATTGCAAAATCAATATAGATAAAACTTTATTGCACAACGGAAAATAGAAAAAAAAACTTAGAACTAGCTTTTAATTTACAGAGAGCGGCCTTTTTTTAGGCAACCAAAAGATCAGCCTTCTAAACCTTCAAAAAGTTGGATCCAAAAATCTGGGTTAAACCTTTTATCGATATTTACAAAAAATAAAATATATATATTATAATGTATTCTATCAGTAACCTAGTTCCCATAGTACAAGCTTTACCTAGTTTACACTAGAGTGTGATGTGTGGAATGTCTATGAATATTTATTACCTATTAAGTTAGTCAGTCAGCAACGTCAATGGTCATAAGATCAGCTAACCTCATCTTTATTATATAAATAAATTAATAAATATTCACGGACATTTCACACATCACACTCTAGCCCCATACTAAGCAAAGCTTGTAATATGGGAGCTAGATTGCTTATATAATACTCTTTTTTAATACATTCGTAGAATACATAGTAACACCCAGACACAGAACAAATTATTATGTTCATCACACAAAAAAATGTTCTGGGTGTGAATCGAACCCACGACCCACAACAAAGGTGAAATAATGATTTCTATTCAATTACTTTAACTCAAACCCAGCACTTGTCCACACAAATTGTGTCAACCTTCCACTACACTCCGGGCAAATAATACCAGGACCACAAAGCAAGTAAATAAAGCTGCAGGCACACTGACGCTGTTTGAGTAAGGGTGCAGGAAATATTGAAATAATACTAGCTAGCAAAGTAAATATCTAACTGAATAAGTATTTGTTATTTTAGTGACTATAAGATCTCTGTATGGTTAACAATGAAAATACTAAGTAATTCTTAATGTGAGTTTTGTGTACTAAGTGATATTCAAGTTTGAAATTATCTTTATGAAGTTTCGATATTATTATAAGGAGAATTACCGTATCTAACGATTACCGTTACGCTTGGTTTTTCCCGTCTTTTTCTGTTTTCCTCATATTGTTGGCTAAAATCATGTCGTATAAAATAGTCAGGAGCAACTTTTATTGAGACATTTTTCATATTGACGACCGATGTGGCGCGGCGGGCGAAGGTCCGCCTGCGACGCGGAGGTTGCGGGTTCGATTCCCGCCTCGGGATAAATGTTTGTACGATCTGCAAATATTTATTCCGGGTGTTCTGGGTATTTATAATAAAAAATATCGATCTATGAATGTATTAAGTATGTCAGTCTTCTAGTACCCATAACACAAGCTCTGCTTAGCTTGGGGCTAGATGATGTTGTGTGGATTGTCCAGCATTATTTATTTATATTGACATAACTAGCATAGGTATAATAAAATGATGAATTATCAATAAAAAAAATATTAAAATTGTTAGGCGACGCGATCGTCTTCTCACGTCGGTATGGTCGAAGCTGATTTTCAGGTATAGAGCTGCGATGCTCTAGGGAGAGAACAGTGCAGGTGAAATATTACGTCTGGGTGGACAAACGACACCTGCATAGGTTCTGAGAAACGGTGGTCGGCATATAGCGGCGTGGAGAAGATCACAGCAAAATCGCCTGACTTTACTACAGTAGTTACGTAAATATTAGTATTACGAATTTTAGTACCCAACTATCCGCTAGAGGCGCTGTACAAATCTTCATATATTTTTTTAACTACAGACGCTAGCGATTATAGTATTTATATATAGTATAATATAAGTAGTATTTATATAGTATTTATATAAGTAGTAAAAACTCATGGTGGATATACATATACTCGTCCCACTCCAAGCAATACATGTTTTATGGCTTTGACAGGCGTCACAGCTCAGTTGGTAGGAGCTCTGCCTTTATGCTGCGGGTCGTGGGTTCGAATTCCATCCAGAGAAAATGTTTGTGTGATGAAAAAAATATTTGTTGCATGTCTGTGTGTTACTATGTTTTCTATGTATGTAATTACAGAAATCATGTAAGTATTATATCGTATCAGCCGAGCATGTGCACTTGCCAACCAACCAACTTATCTTGTATATATTATTTTTTGTTATAAGTTTGTGTGTTTTTGGGGACAAATAAATAATTATCTTATCTTATCTTATCTTAGTATTTTATCAGTAATCTACTTACCATAGTACAAGCTTTGCTTAGTTTAAGACTAGAGTGTGAAATGTCAATGATTATTAATTAATATGTTGGCACATGCGGCAATAAAATCGCGTTGAACGCTTTTTAAAAATCTAGCCTTTAGATAACAAGGTCTCGTATAAATAGAAAATATTTTGAAGAATAGATGTGTTGGAATAAGTGACTCCAACTATCCTTTGAGGTTTGAGAAGATTTTAGTTTTCCGTAGTTTTATTTGGGTAACTTTTAACTTTTTATGTTAAACGTATAATTTAAGGAAATACGATGATATCACAGTGGTGAATGACATGGTGTTACATAATTTTTTTCTTCAGCTAATATTGTGATTTGAGAGAGGAACCTTACTTTTGTATGTGTATAAAGAACCCACTACAACTTTTGCACAAGTTGAATTAATTAATAACCCATATAATGTAGGTATCGGTATGCAATAGCTCTTACCGGTATTTACCGGTACTCAAGAAATACCGGTTCCCCTGAAAATCGCCGGGACTTCAATGAAATTGGATTGTCAGGTACATTCGGTACTTGCGTTTATCTTATTTACTCAAGTGATGTGTGAAAAGAAGAGATTTATTCTCGAGTATACAAGAGGATATATGAAGGAATATTTGGTTTTATTGTATTACATTCGTAAGTTTATTTATTTTGTGATATACTTTGACGTGATAAATACAAGATTGTATAATGCAAGAACAAGATGGTTTGAAATAG
This sequence comes from Ecliptopera silaceata, assembly GCA_932527185.1. Taxonomy (NCBI): domain Eukaryota; kingdom Metazoa; phylum Arthropoda; class Insecta; order Lepidoptera; family Geometridae; genus Ecliptopera; species Ecliptopera silaceata. The sequence goes on from OW052211.1 coordinate 6,989,535, forward strand.
TAATTTGTAGTAGCAAATATTTTCTTCTTATTAAAAAAAAATATCTATTAAAAAAGCGTTTGTAGTTAAAATAATTGAGCTGTATTACTAAACGCCCACCTTTCATAGTTGATTCATGGTTTGCCCAATATAATAAGATAGTTTAATTAAAATCATTGTTTCAAGATTAATCCAAAATACCTAAGAAAAAGAGGCGGCTGGAGAGTAGCAAGGGACGTCTTTGCTTTGCAGTGAGACACTACAGTCTCTATAAAATAATAATAAAGAGATCGTGATAAATCAGTGGTATGTTTTAGATTAGGGAGTATTTACCGGTGTGAACCGGTATTAAAGTTATCTCAAGGGTTAACATGCTACGAAGTTTGAGCTCAAGCTAAAGTGGATGTGTATGTAGTATGTTAGTGCTTGGAATCTTCAAGTGAATGGATGCCGAACATATTGTCTGGGTTCAGAACTGGGGGTGTATCCTGACAACTGAAATGTTTTTGAATTGTTATGATCAAATTGCAGTTCAGTTTTCTTTTTTCGTCATTTTTAACAGCTCAGTCATAATTTTATAAAGCTCAGTCACGTCAGTCAACAAAAATGCCACGGGATACTGATGATGAGTTTCTATAGTAAAATCATTGAAAACTGAACTGCAACTGAAAGGATATTTGGTCACGCAAGTTTTCCCTTGCTGGATAGCCCCCCTGGGCTCAAAACTGGTTGGATTTCAGTTTTCAAGATGGTATTTCGAGTGGGAACAGGAAATTATTTTGAGAGCTAGACTAGCAATGCAGTGCTGAGATATCAATTTAGGAATTTGCTTTAAGTTATAGTGTGTTTAGGTAAATGATGGGTTAGTTTTATATAAGAAAAAATATATTTATTTTGGCACAATATGTGTGGTCTTATAAGTAGGAGGCACTTTAGTTTCTTGCCCGTTCTTCTAGGCTCTGGTCGCGTGGAACTGGCACGTGACGTGGGTTTGATTCCGCAACAGTACAAAATTGCATAATCTATAAAAAAAAATATACAACTTTAAACAGCGATATTCCTTGCAGTCAATTTCATAGATGACCACTGACTATTGCAAGCAATAAATAATATCATCATTCTAGCAGGTCATTAAACCCAATTAGCAACAAATGCAGATGATACCAATGATGTCATCTTAGTAACAAGCACTACCATCTCAATTTATCCGGTTTATAATGAGATATTGCTATCTCATTTTGTTGTATTACTTTATCTACTGTTTCGTTTTCATCGCAACGTGGCTGAAATAGTAAGTTGGCGGTTAACATAGACAGAGTAATAGACTGCGCAATAGTCTCGTACAATTGACATGTGCGGCCAATTACCTGTCACTTTTCTGTAAGTCTGTAGATACTGTAGGTGTATGTAAAATCTAACCGATGCCCGCGACTTTGTCTTGCTATTGATATATGTACAATTTGTAGAAAATGTATAGTGCACCTAGCTGACCGTCTTTTTGTAGGCTTCTTTCCGTCTAAAGGTAGTCTGGAAGCTTTGGATCGCTCCATAGCGATAAGACCGTCCATTGTACTGTATTTTGTTTATTTCTTTATGTATTTTTCTCAATAGTTAGTTGTAAGGTACATGTACAATAAAGTAAGTATTTTCATTTTGTTTTAATATCTTGAAAAATTACAGCCTATATGTTATTCCGATGTATAGACTACAATATTGTAAAGTTTAATTAAAAACCATTCAATTTACTTCGACGCTGCAACGTTTGGCAGTCAAGCTGGCGTCAACGCGTAGTGTCACTCGAATACGTCACTGTTTCGATACAATTGCGATTGTCACATTAATTCGTAGACTCGGGAAACGCTTAGTCTATTATTAATGTCTATGATAAATATACGTAGTTGTTACGTCATTCAAAGGAAATGACTATGACATACAAACGGACATAGGTTATTAATGTATGGATTTGATTGAGTGTTAACTAGATTTTACTAGATTTGTCGGCTTTTGTATTTTGGCGCGTAGGTATTCACGGTATCTTCTATGGCACTATAATGTAATACCCCTTAGTTAAACACTCAGTTTTAGTTAATTTTAATATTATTTTATGTTTAAGCTTTGTGTTGTTTTCCAAATAAATCTTTATCTATCTATCTATTAAACGACTTAAATGGTTTTTTTTGTAAAAATAATATTATTGAGATTATTTTTTTATACTTACTTATTAAACTTGTACCCGATTGTTTTTAAAATTTGACATGTAACCTTGTTATTAATAAATGAGCTATAAACTATAGGTAAGTAAGTGGTAGTATAGGTAACATGGACCCCAGGCACGGTAGACAACAAACAAACGAAGTGATAAACTTCTCGACAAGTAAATAGTTTTTATTTGCTTCAACGATACTTTCCAATTAAAACCCCGTCTTAAAAACAAATCGAAAACTAGTTGGATTTGTTTTTTCTGGAATCTTCTAAGATTCCGTTGAGTTTGAGAATGATAAATTGTTTAAGTCTACTGTTAATTTGTAAATTGTTAAAAATGTCTAGACTTTTTGCTCCATTTTTATTTATCTTTTTTGTTAAGAAAACTCGTTTTGTAATAATTAAGTGTTAGTGTTCTTCTTCTTCTTGCCCTTATCCCATTTTATTTGTTAAGTACATATCTGTTTTGTAAAGAAAACTCGTTTTAGTGTTAGTGTTGTATCTTCTTCTTCTTCCTGCCCTTATCCCACTAGTGGGGTCGACACAACATGTTCTTTTCTTCCATTCTCCTCTATCATCCGTCATCTCAGTATCCTTTCACATCCATATCAATTTTCACACAATCAAATTTAAAATGTACATAGGTACGTTTACAAAAATACACATGTTAGAGTATTTAGTGATCTAATAAAAAAAACTACTAATAAAGTAGCTTATTTATTTTTTCTAACTTCTTTTGTATTTCGGAAGCTAAAAAAATTACTTACGACGATTACAGTATTTTCAAAATGAACAAAGGTATATAATAAAATACATAAAAACAGTTGAGCTATCTATAGACCGTTGCAAACGATATATAGATAGCTCAACTGATCCAAATCAGTACCAATCGGAAGCGTACCCAAGACACTGGCTGCATTGCCGCGTTGAATAGCAATGCTGAAACGAAATATACAAAATATGTTGGTTACAATCATCTTTGTTTTTTACAGGTAAATGCTGAGAATCAAAATCTACAGGCGTCACGGCTCGGTTGGTATGAGCTGTCTTTCATGATGTGGGTTTGATTTCCATCTTATTCAAACCTTGAAAGAAGATAAAAATAAGGAATAGTATTATTTTTGTTAAATACGTTTTTTTACATAAAAATAAGGTTAAGCGTAAAAGACACAATATGACACAATATGATAATGTACCGGACGTTGTAGGGCGGAAACCTTACACATAATAATAAACAAATATTTAAGTACCTATCATCATCATCTTCCTACTCTTGTCCCACATTATGTGGGGTCGGTACAACATGTCTTCTTCTTCCACTCTCCTCTATCAGACGTCATCAACCAGAAGTACCTATATTCACAACTAGCTGACCCGTGCCCACTTCGTTGAGCATAATTTGACCGTTTTTTCTCCGATTCACTTTGCAAAACTGACTAAAACGTAAAAGCCTTTTTATTTTTCGGTTTTTTATATAGCCTATGACACTCAGCAATAATGTGGCTTTCTATTGGTGAAAGAATTTTTAAAATCGGTTCAGTAGATCCCGAGATTACCCCTTACAATTGAACAAATACACAAACACACAAACTTTACCTCTTTATAATATTATTATATTATATAGTAGATATTAGTATAGATAAATATAATATCAAATTGGCTTAGACCAATAGTAGAATAGACGGCAAAAACAGTTTAAGTAACGATGTGCCATGACTACAGACGAGAGCTGTACAATATGGAATACCAATAATAATTTGAGGAAGTCTAGTCTAGAATATATTTAGCGCGAACGTGTTACATACATCCTCTTTGGTCGATGACTTTGTATTTCTATTTAAAGGTATTATGTCAGTTTAACGTCCGGTGATTACATTAAGCATAGATATATGTTACTATCGGCCGGTTTCTGGACCCGAAATCACGATTGATCCGAGTTTGACACATAGTAATTATTTGATTTTTTCGTTGATCATCGTTCGAGAAACCGGCCGTATGTATTCTATGTGACAGGTGTAACAGCTCAGTTGTTAGCGCCTTCCATTTTGTGGGTCGTGGGTTCGATTCCCACCCAGGGTAAATGTTTGTGTGATGAACATAAATATTTGTTCTGTGTCTGGGTGTTTCTATGTATTCTATGTATGTAGTAAAAAAAGTATTTTATCAGCAGTCTCATTCCCATAGTACAAGTTTTGCTTAGTTTGGGACTAGAGTGTGATGTGTGAAATGTCCGTGAATATTTATTTTATTTGTATATAGTGATTCAATAAGTATTTCCACTCACGCGTTAAAATAAAACAGGAAGAGGTGAGTATTTTAAAATAAATAAATAAATAATGCTGGACAATCCACACAACATCATCTAGCCCCAATCTAAGCAGAGCTTGTGTTATGGGTACTAGAATACTGACATACTTGATACAATACATTACATAGATAGATATTTTTTATATTACATATAAAATACCCAGAACACCCGGACTAAATATTTGCAGAACAAACATTTATCCCAAGTTGGGAATCGAACCCGCAACCTCCGCGTTGCAGGCAGACCTTCGCCCACCGCACCACATCTGTCGTAAAATTGTTTATTTAAGGTTTATTAACCTAGGTAAACTAGTAACAAACAAATAAACACATATGTAAAATTACATGCCCATTGTTCCCATTTCTCACGCAATCGCACTGTGTAAATTGCAATTTTACACTCACCGATAAAAATACATTAATGATCCTTATTGCTATGACAATAAGGTGAGTTTTACATAAGTTCATTTGGTGACGTATGACGAATACTGGTCGTGTCGTTTTATGACCGTATTTATTGCTTGTTAAAGAGATGTTTTTAATCGATTGGTTTTAGACTACTCGATTATTTTATAAAATTTTCGATTTTATTAGACTACTCGATTATTAGAAAATAATCGAGTTATAAACTTAATTCATTTTTAGAAAATTTACATAATGTACCTATTTACAAGTCGCTAGGTAGCTAAACGTACTTAAATTATAAATAAGTCTATTTTAGAATTAAACATATTTTCTATGTTTTAGTTTCCAAAATCATAAAGAAATGTAGTAAAAATATATAATCCATTGAAAATAAAATATTAACAATATCTATGGCGAAAAATTGTATCTATAAAACATCGATACATATTTGAAAACATCACTAGCCCCAAATTCGTGTCGGATGTAATTTTACCGTCAAAATCTTTTTTTATGATCTTTTATGTTGGAAATAAAAGATGACAAAGTGTAGTGGTAGCACCCCACTTTATCATGTTTGAAATTTCGTTTATTTAAGCCCCCCTCCCTGAGTTCGACACGAAATAAAAACCGACGGAATTTAAAAAAAAAAACCATTCTAAGCCCATTTCTATCCCATTTGTAAGTCACTCATTTATACAACTGTATAAAATAATAATATAATTTGTGTGTTATAATAGCCATTAATTAATATCATCACTTAATTAACAAACTTAAAAATATTAAGCATTTATTTTAGTTTTTGTAAGTAAATAGAATACATTGTACTTACACTCAAAAAAATATTTATGTTCATCACATCACATAAACATTTGCTCTGGTTGGGAATCGAGCCCACGACCCACAGCATGGAAGGTAGAGCTACTACCAACTGAGCTGTGACGCCTGCCGTATATAAGTTTTATAGTTATCATATTTTTTATTGATTCTTAGATTGGTTAAGAGACTGAATCATACTTATAATACCTTTCGTAATAAGATAAAAAGGGTTTATGTTCGCGAAATCTAGACATTACATATAAAAACCGGTACCACCAGGTCTAAGAACTAGTACGAGTTACAACATCGATCAGCTGCTGGTGATTCAACTTAGACTCGTTCAGGATTTGAATCAACTGTTAAAATAAGGTTTGGTTTGATTGGGAGAGGTAAACAATAATAAATAAATTCACGGACATTTTAGATATCTCACAGTCCCAAACTAAGCAAAGCTTGTACTATTGGAACGAGACTGCTGATAGAATATTTATATTTTTTTTCGTAAATACATACATAGAATACCCAGACACAGAACATTTAATAATAATTTGGACGTTTTCAAGAGGAGAGTGAATAGGTTTTATCTAGGCAAACGCGTTACACCGTAGGCCCCATCATCATTTAACATCAGATGTGATTGCGGCCAAGCGTTAGCCTATAATGCTAAAAAAAAAAAAAAAAAAATAATTATGTTCATCCCACAAACATTTGCTCTAGGTGGGAATCGAACCCAGAATGGAGCAGAATGGAGCGCTACTGACCAATCGAGTTGTGACGCCTGACACATATCGGATATATATAAATATATACTTACGTGTAAAAGGTAGCGTTCTAGAGATATAAAACTATCTAAATCTTTATTCTGTAGTATATAAATATGCAAAAGAGCTATTTATCAGATTTTGGGGTTCCCTAAGTGGACAGTTACCGTCACAAAGCCACTTTATCAACGGCACGGAAACAGTAAATCGGTTAAAGCACTGTACTGACAGAGGTTCCGTATGTAGTTTGAATACATTTCCCTTCAAAAAACTTACTTTTTTCCACTACGTCTTATCTTCAAGATTTTGGGGTTTTTATGTGGTTTCTAACCAACAAAAACTATTAACCCAATTTCTAAGTCTTGCAATGAAGCCAGTACCAAAGTCAAAGTCAAAATTACTTTATTCAGTAAAATCACAAGGATCATTTAGAATCGTCTTACATACTAGGTGAGTCTAGGTGCCAGTTCCACGCGACCAGAGCCTAGAAGAACGGGCAAGAATCTCGGGTACGCTTCCGATTGGTGCTGATTTGGATCAATTGAGCTATCTATAGATCGTTTGCAACGGTCTGTAGATAAAACTGTTTCTTATGTATTTTATATGCCTATGTACATTTTGTAAATACTGTAATAGTCGTAAGTTTGTTTGGTATAAAATTATTTCACTGTATATTTTTACTCCGCCAATTAAGAATCGATATTATTTTAAACTAGTAAAATTTATTAAATAATCGTGGGTTTAAAAATGGCATAGAAAAGTTTATTTTATATATTGGATTAAATTCTCGAAAACTTGAGAAGCGACAAAAAACTTTACTTAATTCAAACCTTTCTCATTAAAAGAGGTTTTGGAGTTTTAGGGACTTTTGGAAAACGTAAAGTCCCTTTTGAACTCAAATTGTCAAGCTTACTCCATGGTTCTATTAAAAGCTGAAACCGTAATAAAGGTAACGCTCGTGAGATATCCAGAATTTCACTTTTAATAAGCACAGACTTCAGATTTTCAGTTAAATTAATAAATAGAAAAATGTCTCAAAAGTACCGAACCTATGAAATTATTAATGACAGGTGTCATGAGCACGACTCACAAAAAGGGGTTGGTTACATACTCACATAATGGTTATAAAAATGGTTCAAACCAGCAGGTTTCAAACCAAACTTTATACACACAGGCATGGTTACATCAATGGTTAAAGGTTGGTAACCAACGGAATATTCGGAATACCGGAATTTAAAGGGTTTTATTAACAAAGCCTTTGGTAAACTTCGAGGCGCTTTAGTTACGTAAACAGTTGGCTGCTAATAATTGCAGACGATCTACTGATGATGCAACGAAAGGGTACAGTCCTATTTACACAGGAAAGAGTTTAAGGTGATACCTCTCGCTCTAGCGTGATTATTTAACTGTTTTGTACAGTAATTAAGTAAGCTAATCAGGGTTGCACAGAAAAGTATTTTTTATGTTCGCAAAATAGCTTAACCTAGTAAAATATCACAGTTCAGCCGCAATAAAAAAACCCTAAAAAATTTGAATTTCCCGCTAGAGCGTGAAGTATCACCAGGTAAAGAAAATACCTTCTTAAAATGGGTGGGTAATACGAGCCACGTATGATATCAGTCCGGTTTGCGAAGGTTATTTTGAGAGTATCAATATGGGCTGTGAATTAAATTAAGACGCTGTGGCGCGGCGGGGAAGGTCCGCCTGCGACGCAGAGGTTGCGGGTTCGATTCCCGCCGTGGGATAAATGTTTATACGATCTGCTAATATTTCGGGTGAAAAAAAATATCTATGTATTGTATTAAGTACCTATGTCAGTCTTCTAGTACCCATAACACAAGCTCTGCTTAGCTTGGGGCTAGATGATGTTGTGTGATGTGATTGTCCAGCATTATTTATTATTTAAATACAGAAAAGACCTTCTTAAGATGAGTTGGTAATACGATCTAGTATGTTATCCGTCTGATATATATCAGATTATAAATTAATAGCCTATATTATTATAATTTCGAGTGATTTATTACGTAGTTTATTACGATCGCTCAGTCCCGCTGTAAGTAGGACCACGCCCGATGTGGTAAGCTTGTCGACCAGGAAACTATTGTGCAGCCACGTGGCAGCCGAATTGCAAGCTCTAGCTTATATTAAATACTAAGCTATACTAAATGCTGGTAGGTACAGTCCACTGAGGAAATTGGTGATTGAAAATAAATAATAAACGTTCTACACCAGCACAAGCTGAGTGATTACCTTTAGGTATATGTATTTTAGCATTAAGTATCTTTTCATATGTTGTATCTTTTTATATGTTCTAGCTTTAAATACTGAAATAAAGTTATTCTATTCTATAAAAGATCAACCTACATTATCTAACTGAAATCTTAATATGTATTCTAAGAATGTATGTAGGTACAAAAAAAATTAAGTTTCTAAGTAAATAAGTATTATATCAGCAGTTAATCAGTCAGCAAAAGTTTTCTATGTTGTTAGATACTCTTTTACGCAAAAATATCGGAATAGATTTTAATGAAACTTTACAATAGTTTAGTTTAGACATCAGATTAACGCATAGGTTATAATTAATAAAAATATTGTAAATATTGTAAAAAAATAACAATTATAAAACGAAGTCGCGGATCAGCCTGTAACTGTATATTTTTAGTACATATTAATATATTTTAAAATGGAGATATATATAGCGTCGAAGTATAGGGGAAGTTTGAAGTGGTCCATTGAAGGAAGTCCCGGATACAATACAATATCGAGTTTGTTTACTTCCGGGATTGTTGCTCAAGTTTGTCGTGCAATGAACCGGCATACGTAGGGTTCGCAACTTAATATTTGTCTAAAAATAATTAATCAAAGTACTAAAATTAAGAAAATCTACTTTAATCGTCATCGATATGATACTTAATTAAAACAAAGGTTAGTGTATTCGTCAGATCTTAATTAAATAAAATTGAATATAACCAACACTTTTGAAAAAAAAAGAATCAACGAAATTGATTCATTTATTTATTTAATATTTTAATAACAAATTAAAACTTAAATCATAAAACATAGTGTTTCTTATTGTATTTTATAAATACATATGTACATTTTGTAAATACTATAATCAAACAAACTTACGACAAGTTTGTTTGATATAAAATTGGAGTTTAAAGAACATTGCCCAAACCTTGTACCAGATTGCGTCACAAGCTAATTATCATCAAAATTAATATTTTATTTATACGTGTACTTTGTTAATTTTTAACCCTCTTATTTAACCGGGTTTAGAAAATTAAAATTAATTATACATAACATGATTATCAATTTCCTACTTCCGAGTGCTTAGTCCGAGCTTGCATTTTAAAACTCCCGACTCTCGAGTCGAGAGTCGTCTTTCGGATATCCATACAAAAATACAAGGACATCCGAGAGACGACTGTCGACTCGAGAGTAGGGAGTTTTAAAATGCAAGTTCGGACTAAGCCTTCCGCACGTCAACTATTTTGTTCCGATCCCAGCTGTCACCTATTTTCGTGAGTAGACATTGAGCATAAAAATCTTGTTTGTCAAGTAAGCTTTAGCTGAGAAGGCAAATATGATATAAAATAAAATACATTTTTAAATATTTTGAAATCCGGTTAAACATTGAAAAAAATATTGTTGTTAGCGAAAAGGTAAATAAAAATTAGGGCTTTGAGAGTAAATTCAAATTGATGCAAGTTGGTACAGATTCCCATAGCCCATTGGGCATTGTCCTTTTCCTGACTGTCTCTACGTTTACGTTACACAACGTAACTTAAAACAATATCACTGTTGAGCTTCTGTCAAAAGGCGTTTTCACAATAACCGATACCGACACCTACAGATACCATCCACCTATATCAGTCCACTGCTGGACGTAGATCTCTCCCAAGACCACTGAGCCCGGTTTTCGTCTCTTCTCATGTTATGTTGCTACAGTCTATGTATCGTCGCTCCATCTCGCTGGGTGCGTCCTACACTACGCTTGCTTAAACCTAGTCTCTACTTAAGTACCTATCTGTTTGCTCTCATATTAATTTCGAAGTGTTAGCAATTAAAATATCATTAATTATTCGTTAAATTGTCATCAATTAGGTAACTTAATGTATTGCTAAATTCTAAAGCTTACAGAGTTATAAAAATATTTGTAGGTAACACTTTATTTTTTATTATAAATTTTGAGAAGCGTAGGTACAAGCTTGATAAATGTTAAAAAATAATAATTGTATTGTACATTCTAGGAACAAAATTCACACTGGTTTTGTACAAATGAAATAAGATATGTTAAATAAAGATCTTTTAAAATTGAAATTGAAAATTATCTGTATGCTCTAACGATTTTTAATATTGGCAACACAAATAGTATAGTAGTATTAGCACTGTCAATATTATTGAATAGTTTGTAGTTTGTAGATGTTATTGAACAGAAGAGACATGATCCTTTCCATGCAATAAGCTTTCTCGTATACAGGCCTTAAACGACGTGCCGAACGTTGTGCCAAACGGCGTGACAAAAGGCGTGCCGAACGGCGTGCTCGACAAAAAGCTCTTGTGTTAAACGTGTGTGATTAGTTACAGATATCGTATAGGTGTCGTATCGGTGGTAGTGTGCAACCATCAAAACTCGTATAAACCGATATTTTGAACATTTCAGTCTTGTCTAGAAAATTGCACGTAACCCCGGCAGACAGTCTAGACATGTGATGCTGAAACATCAAAATACATTGTATTTTGCTGATATTAATTTCGCTTTAAACTAGTAGAAATTCTATTACATTGTGACCTACATATACAAAGGTCACTATGTTGTGACCTTTGAAGAAGGTTACTATGAATTGTCCTTATAAAATTATTTTTACACAATTAGATAAAATGATTAATATTTTTTATACATTGGTTTATTTTTGGTTTGTAATTAATATGACATGTAAAAGGCACATTATCTAATTACTCAAAAAAATGCGCAAAAAAAACTTAGAACCTACATAATAATTAAAAAAAAAGAATGCAAAATTACAAAACCAATGAATATATTTCTTACGAGTAAAAATACAATAAGAATAGATAAGATATAGATGCGAAACTCACATAAAAAAATAATTGTCTCAAAAACCTCAAAACATGAACCTAATGCAAAAAAAATGGTTGTCTGTAAAGTCGGTTTACTGACGATAGTTGAACGTGACAACGTCAATCGTATCTTATCTTATCTTATCTTGGAACGCCTCAGAACGCCGGAACGCCGGAACGCTTCATGAGTCATGTTTTTTCGTGCGTGCAGCCGGCTCTATCGAATTATAAGACGTTGTCACGTCAAAAAAAAACTAAAAATTGCATTTTTTTTTCAAGTAAAAAAATACTTCAGTTTCCAAAGAGCATAAGGATAGATAAGACATAGATGCGGAACTGGCATACCTTGCCTACATACGTACAGATAGTAATTGAGCTCAGTGCCAACGATCGCGCGGCGGTCACGGCGCGGGGTCAACACTCTCAAAGAGCGAGAAGTACAGATGGTTCTTTGATTGCAAAAAATAACCTTAAAAATGTCCCTACAGCCGGTCATTTCTAGAGAACGTGGAAAACAAAGGGGGAATGTAAGATAGTAACATGTTTTTTTTCGAGTTTTGGAATTAGGAGAATTAAAAGACTTGAGATTGCTTTATTATCGGACAAACGCGACATTTCAGTCCGATTTATCAACGTGGATGGACTTTTTAACGTGACAACGTCTTATAATTCGATAGAGCCGTCTGCACGCACGAAAAAACATGACTCATGAGGCTTTCTGAGGCGTTCCATGAAGTGACGTTTGCACGTTCAACTATCGTCAGTAAACCGACTTTACAGACAACAATTTTTTATTTTTCTGTTGGTCTAATCACGTTTTTTGATGACTGTAAGTCATAAAGCTGCGAAAAAGTTACTAATTTATTAACCTACATTTCAAATCATCAAAACATATACATAGGCATATAAAATACAATAACAGTTGAGCTATCTACAGACCGTTGCAAACGATCTATAGATAGTTCAACTGATCCATACCTGTACCAATCGGAAGCGTACCCATGATACAGGTTGCATTGCCGTGTTGAATAGCAATAAATATAAATAAATAATGCTGGACAATCCACACAACATCATCTAGCCGCAAGCTAAGCAGAACTAGTATTATGGGTACTAGAAGACTGACATACTACAATACATACATATTTTTGATCATACATATGAAATACCCAGAACACCCGGAATAAATATTTGGTGATCGTACAAACATTTATCCCAAAGCGGGAATGGAACCCGCAACCCCCGCGTCGCAGGTGGAACTTCGCCCGCTGCGCCACATCGGTCGTCAATGAAAACTGATTAGTCCCATCTCCTCGTGTAGTTCTTTGGCGCAGTAATGGCGTTGCACCCACGCCCTACGTCCGATGCCCTTGATCTGCGCTGCGTTGAGGCAGGTCGGGTTTTTATTTTTAAACTTCACTGACAAAGGAATACTACTACTACTTTTTTTTTACTACTTTTAATAAGTACTTTTTTATCTTATATTTAATGCTGTAAATGTTTCTGGTATGTTTTTTATTATTGGTAAATGCTAAAAATTCGGTATGCGTTTTAAAAAAAACCGACTTTAAAAAAAAAGTGTTCTCTATTTGATTGTTTTATCTCGTTGACTTTTATTCTGACATTTTTATAAATCAACTTGAATTATTCTTTTTCTTTAATAGGTCAAACTTTAGCTATAGAGAGAGGTGGAAAGAGAGGGGGGAGACCTTCGCCCAGCAGTGGGACAGCGTAGGTTGATAAATATTAAAAATAGGTCAAACTTTAAAGGTCTATTCGAGGTTAAGCTCAACCCTCCTCCCCTTATATCTCGCAATATCTCACTAAAGGAGGAGTGGATCAAAAAATTGCTTTATTCAGTAAAATCACAAGGATCATTTAAAAAAGGGGCTCGAAAATACCAAAAATACTTCCGTAATTAATGGATGCCCATTGCTCCCTTTAAAGTCCGCTAAAATGACGTCTACTCTCATAGAATTTCGTAAAAAACTGTTGTATAATGAACTTTTTCTAGTGTTTCAAATTCATTGTTATGAAAGTTGAGCTAAACAAAACTAACACAAATAAAAACTGGCCGAGTGCGAGTTAGACTCGCGCACGTCGGGTTCCGTACCATAACACCAGTACCTCTACCATGAGATGTCACAGTAAAATCGCCTGACTTTACTACAGTAGTTACGTCAATATTAGTATTACGAATTTTAGTAGCCAACTATCCGCTAGAGGCGCTGTACAAATCTTCATACATTTTTTTAACTACAGACGCTAGCGAGTATACATTGTACAAACTCATGGTAGAGCTACTGGTGTCAAACAGACACACCGACAGAAAAATGTCTGTCTGTCTGGATAGCGAAATCTTAGGAATAGGGTAGGGTTATCTTGGTAGCAGGGTCCCGTTTTACCCTTTGGGTACGGAACCCTAAATAGCAGCTGCTTCCACCCGCCTCATTACAAGGGAACCCTGAAGACACTCTGCTAATAAGAGTCGTACTCTATGACCTAGATGTTTAGTCTTTAAAATCTTGTTTCATGTTAAACCATGACTTTTTTAGGTTGAGTTTTAGGGATATAAGTATATTTATAGAAGTTTATTTGTAGAAGTTTTTATAGTTAAAATAATTTTATTCACAAACAGACTATTACAGTATTTAAAAATGTATATATAGGTATTCATAAAATATAAGATAGAGGGCAAGAACTACTATGAAAGTCATCATCATCGTCTCATCATCATCGACCTATATTAGTCCACTGCTGGACGTAGGTCTCTCCCAAGACGCGCCACTGAGCCCGGTCTTCGGCTCCTCTCATCCAGTATTTGCCAGCTACACTCCGCAGATCGTCGCTCCATCTCGTCTCATACTATGAAAGTAAAATAGTTCAAACAACTCGAAGCTAGAACTAGTTTGCATATCGTTACGATACATTTGACTGGATAGAACTAAGCCCTTTGTGAAACAGCCCTTTGTGACCGTAGGTTTCTTTCTTAGCTTTTTTATAATGAGCTAGGTGTAGGACTCTTGAAAGAACTCTTAGAGAAGTACGAGCTAGCTTATTTTTACCGTCAAGTATGTTCGCGGACTATGAATAAATAAAACCGTAATTTTGAGCTTTAAGAAAATAATTAATTAGTAAACATTTTTTTTTAAATGTCAATTTTAAGTTATGACTAACGGCCGGTTTCTGAAACGTTGATCAACCAAAAAAATAAAATGAAAATGTGTCATAACTCGGATCAATCGTGATTTGGGTTGCTCAAACGCTTGTCATCTGATCTGTTGTTAAATATTTCGCAGATGACAAGCGTTTAAGCAACCCAAATCTCGATTGATCCGAGTTTAGACACTTTGTAATTTGATTTTTTGGTTGATCAACGTTTCAGAAACCGGCCGTAAGTAATGCTAATTTTGAAATTCAACATTATATGCAACTTTTATCTAGGCTCTGGGGGGTGATCACGAATAAATGTGACAATCGTAAACATATCGAAACAGTGACGTATTTGAGATACACTGCGCGTCAACATCAGCTTTACTGACCAACGTTAGTGCGCAACGTGCTACATACATAGAATACACAGAAACACCCAGACACAGAACACAGACTTAAGTTCATCACACAAACATTTGCTCTGGGTGGGATCGAACCCACAGCATGGAAGGCAGAGCTACTATCAACTGAGCTGTGACGCCTGTCTTACTGAATAAAGTACATAACTATGACTAAGAAGGTACATTTTAGGTCAAGTAATATCTAACTGGAACTCCTAGGAACAAATTATCCTTATTATAAGTGTTTACCTGAATATTATAGGTATTTACATAGAACGGCTCACGAGCGGTCGGAGGTGAGTCGTGTCGTGTCGTCACGACGTCGTGTGCCGACGACGGTCAAAACAATTATGCTGTAAAGATGGTGGATTTTGTTTTAAAGCTAGTGACTCATAATTACTATATCATACCTTAAACACAGGACTTCTAAAGAAGTATAAAAAAATAAATAATGCTGGACAATCCACACAACATCATCTAGCCCTAAGCTAAGCAGAGCTTGTGTTATGGGTACTAGAAGACTGACATACAAAATACAATACATTATATAGATCGATATTTTTATTATACATACAATACCCAGAACACCCGGAATAAATATTTGCAGATCGTACAAACATTTATCCCACGGCGGGAATCCAACCCGCAACCTCCGCGTCGCAGGCGGACCTTCGCCCGCCGCGCCACATCGGTCGTCAAAAAAAGTATGAATTACTAATTGAAATATATTTTCAGATCTAAAACCAATAAAAGTGTAAGCAGTGACTTTTCAATTTGACTCGAAAACTTCACAAAAAGTCAGCAAGTAGCTTTTTCCAAGGCTTCCAAAATGCGTATAACGATGATACAGCAGCCTACTTTAATAATTTAATTAACTTTAAAATATAACATCGCGTAAAATTACTGAGCATCCATCAAGTTTCGACTTCATCAATCATTAGACATGAGGTTTTATTATGAGGAACGAGGTATAAACGGTTCGATATAGTAATTTTGACGACCAATGCGGCGCGACGGGCAAAGGTCCGCCTGCGACGCGGAGGCGGGTTCGATTCGCGCCTTGGGATAAATGTTTGTACGATCTGCAAATATTTATTCCGTGTGTTCTGGGTATGGTCTGTATAATAAAAAATACCTATGTAATGTATTGTTTAAGTATGTCAGTCTTCTAGTACCCATAACACAAGCTCTGCTTTGCTTGGTGCTAGATGATGTTGTGTGGATAGTCCAGCATTATTTATTTATTTATTCGAAGGCTTCTAGAACGTTCTATTATCGAAAGTCTACATCAGCGCTTGGATTACGTGCTATTGTTCACCGCATCATTACGTCACACAAACCACTGAAATGATGGTACAATGGCGTAATACCATCTTAGTGTTCTGGGTATTATAGATATGTATAATAAAAAATATCTATATAAGTAATGTATTATATTAAGTATGTCAGTCTTCTAGTACCCATAACACAAGCTCTGCTTAGCTTGGGGCTAGATGATGTTGTGTGGATTGTCCAGCATTATTTAAATATTTATTAGTAATATACTTTGGTTGGTATAAGTTGGTTAAATTAGTAATAATCATACTATTTATTCAGTATATATTATTGCTATTTTATTGCTAAAATGAAAAGATCTCTTATAGCAATAACTAGCCAGTTGAACCTTACCGTAAGTTATATTATATATTTACGGGCGGTTTCTCGAATGATGATCAACGAAAAATTCTAATACATAATTACTATGTGTCAAACTCGCATCAATCGTGATTTGGGTTTCCAGAAACCGGCCATTAGTGTCATTTACTTGGTGTACAATAAAGATATTCTATTCTATTGTATGAAATTGTTTAAATTGATGATTTGGCAACGAAAACAAAAAAATAAACATTGAACTAAAAGGTAAATTCAATTAAGTAATTACAGGAAAAAAGTATACAATTAATTTGCCAAAAAAACAGCTATTTTATATTTATCTGCTTAAAATCTTTTTTTCGAATGTTTATTTATAAGGAAAAATAAAGAAAAACAATAACAATTTCGATAAAAAGCTTTCCGAAGGAAAATTCCCAGAACGAGTTTATGTAAATATCGTTATCAACAGACGGTCGGATTTGGTTATCTATATGTATTGATTTTTACTCGAAAACTGATACAATTTCAATAGGTTGGTTTTATTCGTTCAAATAAATTGAGTATGTCTTTTTTGTTTATTTTTTAATCTTAGTAAAGTAAAAATCAAAATTGCTTTATTCAGTAAAATCACAAGGATCATTTAGAATCGTCTTACATACTAGGTGATTCTAGGTGCCAGTTCCACGCGACCAGAGCCTAGAAGAACGGGCAAGAAACTCAGGTACTTATGTAAGGTAGGTAATATACACATATGCTACTGAGTTTTCTGTGAAAATTGTTTACTAATTATAATGAAATGTCTTTATTTCAAAATTATTTTTTAATTGTCTTGACAGAATGTTTCATAATTGATGTCTTGCTAACAGAGTGTAGCGCCATCTATCTCGCTACATGATGAACTACATCGGAGTCTACGCAACAGACCAACAGATGGCAGAAACAAATCCTAGATCGCGCAAACGAAGTTATCACGGAGTTTGAACATAAGTAATAGAACCGATTACTATCGGTCCGAGCGACCCCGAGCCAAAGGTCGCTCGGCGTGGAAGATCTTCCCTCTAGGTAGGAGATACCACACCTATCTCACAAAGTGGTAGCAAATCATGATGACTGTTTTTTTTGTTAAAGATCATTTTTTATTATTTTTTAAAGCATTATTTATGCGTGGAATTATGTGTTAAAGTAAGTACAAAAGATAAGAGTATTTAATTTGTAATCAAGGTTTTATTAAACTTAAAAAACTCTTATCATAGACATTCTTTGTTAACTACCGTTAGTCACGGAACTCATAACCTTGAACTTTCTGATTAGTTGGTTAAAGAATGAAGAAAAAAGTTACCTATACAAGTGTGAAAAAATATTAAATTCATTACTACGACCATAAAAAAAACTCAATCATAAAACAACACATAATTAAAAAATATATTTCTAAACATACCTAATGATAATACACAATAATGATACACAAAGTCAAAGTCAAAGTCAAAATTACTTTATTCAATAAATCACAAGGATCATTTAGAGTATACTATACACACAAATAGAGTATATACTCGTATTGTTCCGGTGTGAAGAGTATGGATGCCAGTGCAGGAGACATAACATTCTATTCCATTATTATTTAGTTTTATTTACTTACATTGAACACTACATAAATACTCGTTAAAAAAGCGCTATCCCTTTGATTCTCAATCTTAATACACAAAAATAAAGTTGAAAATATAACATCGGTAAAACTGCGTGTGGCAAATTATACTAACACCACGGGATATAAAGGTAAAATTTTAATTTGGTCTATAACCAGGGAACAAAGAATATGATGTAATGTTATGGCGTAAGAGACGCACATTGAATTTAAATAGGCACTTATTTTTATGTGGCATATTGTTAGGCTGATATGGCCTTTATTATCTCTTTTGCATTTCAGCCGGAATATAGATAAAAATATCTTGAAGTTGGTAAAACAGACCGTCTAAAAAATAACTTTCTAGATTTTACAACTTAAATAACGTAAAATATAGTTCAGCCATCATAAAAGTGCTATCTAAATCCCGCCATAAAAGTATAACTTTCAATGAAAATCATTTTGAAAACCAACAATGGCGCCAAATCGGTGCTGCTGAACGATTGAATGAACGAAATGAACGACGTCCGAATAAAACGCGGTATCTCTGGAACGCAGCCGACTGGTTTCGAAATTTTAAAAGATTTGCACCATTTAAATTTAGAACCCTTTGTGTCAACCGCTTTTATCAGTTTTGTGTATTCCGATATTTTGTAATCGAGTTCGAATCACTGGATAAAATCGATGGTTGAAATGGACTGGTAAAAGTCGAACAATCATTTTATAGTTGCACTGTCTGTTGTATTTTTGAATAAATATCTCGGTCCATCAACTTTTGTAAAATATTTTGTCGGAAAATAACGGCTGAATTTTCTTTACTAAATAAACGGAAGTGACGTTATGATAGAATATAGCAGGTATACCATATATAACTTTATTAAAGAGCTTGTTTGCAATCCCGTGGTTTGAAGAATATGGGTGCCGGCGCAAATAAAAGCACATGTGACTTAACATACTTAGAATGATGGACGCAATGTGTTGTCTCACAGAACACGTTCTTAGACAGTATTAGATACAATATCTTGTCAGCAACCGCCTCCCACCATGCTGCTTGAAACGTCTAAGTCGTCACGATAATAATATAACTGATTAAGATAATAGTATTACTGACTAAGATAATAGTATAACTGATTAAGATAATCAAATATTATCTCAGTTATTTGGGCAGTGGTCAGTTTGAGCTGCAGCTTTGAAAACAAAGCAGAAATGGCTGAAAACCACCGACTTTCAGAATATGTGAAGCAGCAGTAATAGCATTGATCAATTACAAACCGCGCGAACAGTCTAGCTTCATTTTGTGTTAATCGGAAAATGAAATGGATTATGAAAGCTCTTTCTATAACTAAAATTCTACTACCTATTTCCTATTAACTGAAATTTAAAAATTCTAAATGATCCTTGTGATTTTATTGAATAAAGAAATATTTGACTTTGACTTTGAAATGAGTTTCTTTTGAAACGAAGTTGCGAAAGGCTAGACGAAAAAAAATAAGACCAAAAGTTGTAACGACACTATTTGCCATAGTTAGCCGTGCGGCGTACGCGTGTTTCTCTGTCTGTCTCGTGTGTGGTGTCGCGACAATGTTTTTTATTAAATATCTGAATATGTTAGGTAGTTGATAAAATATTTATACAAGGAATAGTTTTCAACATTCAACATTTTTCAACGATTTCAACATTATGATGAGTATTTATTAGTATTGAATAAATTAAGGAATTACGTAAATAGCAATAACAATTTGATTGAAGTCCTAACTATTAATTCCATCAATGCATTTAACATTTGAAATACACACACTATACAAAATAATATATTATGAAACTATTACTAAAGTAATTTAGTTTTTTTATTTAGTTGAGCACACTAGTAAAAGAAATATTAATGATCCTGACTTTGTATGTGGTTTCGTTTTTAATCACACTAACAATTTTATTTTCGTCTGAAAGGGATTTATTGAACGTTCAATCATTTTAATATGAGCCGTGTGATGGACAAATAATAGTCTTTTGTATGTTAAAACCGTGGAGACTTTTATTTCGGCGGAAATATCATATTTCATTAAGTTAATTATTTATTTCGAATTCAATTTAAGGTTAAAAAATAAAAGTCGAATAAAAGAACGAATGATTTGAATGTATGACTTTACTGACGTTTTGAATAAATTGTTATTTATGAGGTAACATTTTGAGGCATTACGCGATAAATAAAGAAATATTTAACTCTCTTATATATATACTTAATTATTTAAATCTTGTATATTTTTCTATTCAAAAAAGTATTTCAGCAAATGGTTAAATCAGTTTTTTTTTAGTACAAGGTTACCTTAGTTTGGGACTAAAGCGTGATGTGTGATAAGTACTTGAATATTCATTTTATTCATTTCAAATTAATGAATTAGTAACATAATACACGTATCTCTATTATTGTATCAAGTACGGTAGCGGCCGTTAGTTATTGAAGTACAATAGCCATGTTTTGCGTGTCCATGACAGGACAAAGATGAGCAACAATCGAGTGAGTGAACGACCTGTCATGAACGAGTGAGTTTATATCAAAGCTTTTATTATCTGTATTAGATGCGTCACCTTTTAATAAATAGCTGGAAAGTATTTTGATGACGCCAATGTTTTGATGAGTTTTATTGTTATTTTAGCATGAAATACTTTTCCTTTTTGATATCAAGTCAAGTCAAGTTAAAAATTACCTTATTCAGTAAAATCACAAGGATCATTTAGAATCGTCCTACATACTAGGTGATTCTAGGTGCCAGTTCCACGCGACCATATAACCTCGAAATATTTCGAATTTGCTACCTTTTTTAATATCACTCATTCATTTATCTCATCCACATGCATTATTTTTTTGTTTGGACATAAATTTCATCTAAATAAAATTATCTCTAACTAAAACTAAAACTCACAATCCGCGTTACGAAAACCTAACGTATTTAAATTACATTGCGCGTCAACGCTAGCAGTTTCTGACGTTACAGCGCAGCGTCATCGCGCAGTGTATCTACGCTACCGTTACATTAATAACTATCACATTTATTCGTGGTGCCCTCATCGTCAAACAGAACATTTCCCAACACAACAAAAGCCTATTTCTTTCAGTAATCGTCGTATTATGAAGCGCGCTTTTATCAAACTGAAATACAATTTTCCTTGTGTAAGTTTTTTATTGCGTGGGGACGCAATAAAAAGAGAGAGAGGGGTCTCGAACGGAAATTGTAAACGTAAATGAGAGACAGAAAATATAACAGCGCGCTCTTTTACACACAACACTGTAATGCTTCGGCTACATTAGCGGGCGAATATTCGTATCGTGTTGGCGCGATAAAAACATCGTGTTTGGATAAAGGCGATATACTAAGCGATGACACGATGTACCCGGCCACATACATCGCGTTAACACGAATATTCGCCGTAGCCCGCTAATGTGGCCCCAGCATCATAAGCTTTTGAGAAGTTGAAACAGTTCAAAAATGTATCTATCATCTTTGTCATTCGTAGCGCACACCGGTAACAGCTAGGCACGGTAAAGCAGTGTCTAGTCTGGCTAATCTTTCCAACACGATGCTACAACAAAATACAGTTGTAGCATCGACACGATAAGAAGAAGTCATTCGTGAGTGAATGAATTATAATTCATTCACTCACGAATGACTTCTTCTTCTTATATTTATTACTAGCTGACCCGACAGACGTCCTTTCTTAACAATAACCGCGATTTTTTTTTTTTTATAATAACATTCTCCTGACAATAACAAAACCCAACAAAAAAAAAGTGAAATCGGTCCAGTCGCAAAAGCACTTTTTTTACTTAATACTTAGACATAGACATAGACAAGATTTTATTTGCGAAACAGTAACACACAAAATACACATACAAAACTAAACAATAACAAAATAATCAAGACAGGTAGTAAAGGTAAGTACATAGTAAGCTGGTAGGTGTTTGTGTGCTACAGCAGCAAAAGGGTCTCGACTCAGCGTATGCCTCACTGCCTGAAGGCAGCTCCTCCTCCTTTATAGTCGGTCCCTCACTGATGAGGATCGTGACTCCTATCCAACGTCTTGTGTACAGCGGCTCTCCAATTGGAACGGTCGGTAGCTTGGTGTAACGCTTCATGCACCGGCATTTGTAATTGCTCCGACACTTGGTCAGCCCATCGCTTAGGACTGCGCCCTCTTGGTCTCTTGCCCTCTAATTTAACTGAAGGCAGCTAGGCGCTGTTATTCTGCCGAGACCATCAGCAAATACTTGTTCATACTTCTATGTATACAGGGTGTGGTATTATCCCTCTAACGATGAAAACAAATAAGAATATTGTGTTATGTTCATATTACCATATTATTATAGGAGCGAATCTGTTTGTCGGTATGTTGTTGAATATTCTACTGAAATGTTTGATGTCTTTGTCTCGTTTTTGTAAACGTCAGATATGTCTCGAGAGGAAATAAAATCACATAAGCACACACTTCTTCTTCTTGCGCTTATCCCACTACACAAGATGAAAATAACAGGTCGGCACTACATGTTTCTTTCTATTTTCATTTCCATTTCTAGTATTATTCGTCAAATCAGTACTGAAATAAGAGCGTTTTTACATTATCCGATCCGATATCGGTGACGGACGAGGATCCGATATCGGGGTAACTAAAATGTATGAAATATAAACCTCCGATATCCGATATCAAGCCGGACAATATGAAAGACAGGTAAGTACATATTTCGTACATTTTACTTACCCCGATATCGGATCGGCGTCCGACACCGATATCGATATATATTTTGATATTAACAATATAAAAACAACCTACAGCCTGGTCACAGGTTGGTAGAAATCCCGGTCTAAATATTTGCAGATCGAACAAACATTTATCCCAAGGCCGGAATCGATCCCGCAACTTGCCCGTCGCAGGCAGACCTTC
Organism: Ecliptopera silaceata; assembly: GCA_932527185.1. Lineage (NCBI taxonomy): Eukaryota > Metazoa > Arthropoda > Insecta > Lepidoptera > Geometridae > Ecliptopera > Ecliptopera silaceata. Next base: position 7,012,832 of record OW052211.1, read on the forward strand.
GCCCGCCGCGCCACATCGGTCGTCAAAATTAATTCTATGTGATTCGTCATGTAAAAACTAAGTTCTTGTGCCAAATCTAGAACCCATGCACAATTCCACACAATAGTATGTCCGCCATCCTTGGGCCGCTCACTTCCATCGCCATGATTGCTATTTCAACACCAACCAGGCCAAGTACGCTTCCTTTCTGTTCTCATAGTTACTTGCATACTAGTGGAAAACCACGGGTTTTGTTTACAACACTTACTAGTGATCACTTATCAAAGTTAAAAATTACATTATTTAATAAAATCACAAGTATAATTTAGAATCGTCCTACATACTAGGTGCCAGTTGCACGCTACCAAAGCCTAGAAGAACGGGCAAGAAACTTACGGCCTGGTTCCTACCGTTTTTACATCGTTTGTTTTGGGACACCACAGGCTAAAAATTAATGAACATGAATGAACGTTGTCTCGGTGTTGCTAACTTTACAAAAGTATTCTAATAAATCTAAATAAACAATCTAATTCCCATACAAGCTTTGTTTAGTTTAGGTCAAGAAAGACTAGATGGCGTTGTGTGAAATGGTACTAAAATTTATAGTAAACTTGATTAGTACCTTTACAAAATACACTGTAGACTTTAATTAATAGATTTTAATCTAGATAAAACTGAAGACTGACTGATAAAACTTGAAGCTTTACAACATGACTACCTAGATTATTGACAATCTTTTTAATTTTAAAATTTGACAGACAGTAATTCAAGTATTTTGTATATTGATTACTTGAATAGAATAGATTTAGTAAGCAGTCTTAGTCACTTGGTACTTGGAATTGATTGAAAACTTCAAGGCTAGTCTGAGTCGAGTCCAATATAATTACGAAACTACGAAATAATAATGTGAAGTTTATTGTGAGAAATTATAATGTTTTTTATTGTGCAAATATAAATATAGAGATCTAAAGTCAATAAAATTAAGCAATATAATGCAGATCGGATGTTTAGAGGCGTGATAACAATAAATATGACATGTTTTCCAATATTGTAAGCCAATAGTCAAATACTAAACGTAAGTAATACCTACAATGAAAGGTTGGAATACGATATTTAGAAAATAATCAACTTTCTAACTTCATTTCAGATTATTAATGAGATTTTATTATTTTATTATTTGGTATTATTTATTTAAAATACATATGTAGGGAATTATATGATATGCGATTGTTTGTAATGTATCTACGACAAATAACTTTTAACAAAGCAAAAGCGTTCTCTACACTTAAACGGTGTCATATAACTGCAGTAATATAACTGTAAAATGTCTGTGAGTATATATATATTTATATTTATTTACTTATAATAATTTATAACAACCATGTAATTACTTCACCAAACCATTAATTTACGTACCTAGTCATTTTAAAGAAAATCTTTCTATGATACTTAGTAATTGTGAGAAATCTTACAAAAAGTGGCCTACAATGATGCCTCCTGTGAGGATTGAACTCACGACCCCTGGTTTACGAGACCAGTGCTCTACCACTGAGCTAAAGAGGCGATGCGGGTGCATGCAAAAATATAAAGCGCTATTAGATGAGAGATTAGCCTTTTATGGTGTATTGTAAAACGCGGTACCTATGTAAGATGTTTTGCTAAGCTAGTTTATCATTCTTAATCTTTCGAAAAACAATGATGTTTTCAAGAAAATGAATCCACTTTTTTTTAATAATATACTAACGTCCGGTTTCTCGAACGATGATCAACGAAAAAATCTAATAATTATCTACTATTTGTCAAACTCGGATCAATCGTAATTTGGGTTTCCAGAAACCGGCCGTTAGTAATTCAAACTGTGACACATCTAGATCCTTAATCAATCGTTTTGTTTGTGAAACATGTTTATAAACAAGTTACTAATTCATTAATATCAATTTTATTTTATAATCTATTTTAATGAGTGTTGCGTGAACTGTATTTTATATCCTACAATACTTTTTGCAAAATTGATGAGTGATTTAATCACTCATCAAAAATGTATCTGTCAAGATTTTGAAACCAAACATACGCCATACATATACGCGAAATAAAGACTCACGTAAGACGAAACGGATATTTAACCCTAAAAACAATTTAAACTTGAGTTCTTTAACAACCCTCTTAAGGTCGGTTAAGAAATGCTCTGTCGTACGTCACCTCAACCCCTTCTGCAAGACTCCTATCTCTGGTGACTTTACCGTCCCGATAAGTGAGTGGAGCATTTGGATCGCTACACTTAAGCACAATCATCAGCTTATTTTTATGAAGGTGTTTTTAATAAGTAAATTTTGTCTAAAAATGCTGTCAATTTAACTCGTGGTATTAAAGTCAGTATGAAAAATCTTAAAATTACATAACTTAAAAGTAATAAAAACGCACTTTAAGCTGAACAGTTGTGATCTGTTATTGGTTTATCATGTAGCAAAATACTCTGTATAGCATGTAATTTTTGTTATGAAAACTATTGATTCGAATGATATAGATACAAATCAATCATTTTTGAAGTTTGCGTTTTGGATCGCGTTGTGACGTAGCACGGTTTGGGGAAGGAATCTCCTATGTCATAGAGAATAAGGCCCCTGTATATTTAAGATTTTTTTCAATGAGAGTCATGAAGTGTAGCTTGCCCCCGAGCTCATCCGCGCTACTATTTATTTCGCGACTTCCGCTCCATCGCGCTGAAAGCCTTTAAAGGGAGGCTCAATTGAATGAACGATTGCCAAGAGATAACGCTGAGTATGTGCCATTATTTTAATATATATTAACTGATATTATTTTCTTCGTTATTCGTTGGACGACATCGTTGCTGTACAGGGTTGGACCTGGATGCAAAAGGCCCGTTTAAGATAGGAGTGGCGTTTCAGGGTGGAGGCTTATACCCAGCAGTAGGCTAGTACGGGCTGCCTATGATGATGATGATGATATTATTTTATTTCGGCCTCATCACAATAATAATAACGCATGTTAATATTATTGTAATGAGGTCCAATATTCAGCAGAATAGTCAAGATATATGGCTATTATACTGAATATTGGACGTTGATAAATAAAAATACTTATGATATATTATACTTATCTTATGTTCTATAACGTAGATTTCATTGTTAACATAGATATTAACCCTAAAACGTAACTAGATAGAAAAAACCCCTAACTTCATTCAAATGTCAGTTTCTTCAGACTTTTGCGTCAATTTTTTCTACATTTTACAACAACATTTATCATGCCACTTTTATACTAACTAAACCAAATTTCTTCGCTACTCTAGCTGTCAGATACCGACTTCTTCGTTCAATCAACCGCTCAAACACTTACAAAAAGAAAAGTGAATTTACTGACACTTTTAAATGGTCCTCGGATAATTCAGCTTTTGTCGTTTTTTTGCGAATGTTACGGATCAGACAGACAGGTTTCAGAAATAGATGAACAACCTACTTTGTTTAGCTTTTTTTATTTTTATTTATTTATTACGTCTACCAACAGTTTCTTCAAGCTTACATGCTAGTTTACTTAAGTATACTGAGTATTTTGCTACATGAGAAACCAATAACAGGTAAACACAACTTGCTTTTATTTATGAATAGTTTTTTTTTTTACAAATGATAGTTCGTCTTTTGACCACAAACTCACCTGATGGAAAGTGATGTTGTGGCCATACAGATATACAATACATCAAGTATACATTTATTCACAAACAAACTTATGATAATTACAGTATTTACAAAATGTACATAGGTATATATAAATACATAAGAAACAGTTGAGCTATCTACAGACCGTATAGATAGCACAACTGATCCAACTCAGTATAAATTAAAAATTCTAAAATACCCCCGTTTTTTAATTTGACACAGTGTATAGCGTTCTACAAGTCAAGCCCTTTCTTTGATTTTCATTGACATTTATTGAGAAAATTGTAAAAAAATATAACATCTAGTTGCTATCGTTTTTCCATCGGGGGTTAAACAGACAACTAATTTAATCAAATAAGGGAGAAAGCAATAAGATGCGCGAATAATTTTAATGTACAAAATACCATGATGTGAATAAGAGGTATTTTGATCACGCGAGGTGTTAAGGAACTTTTGAATACGACAAGTGAAGCATAAATTCGGGGGCTTATGACGTCACATTTGTTATGATTTTCGTAGCGAGTAACATTTAGATTTATTCGGTAAATGTTATTAAAACTAATATTTTATACCTTATAACTTCATTATTATGTAGACTCTCGTACGTATTTTGTATGAAAAACCTACGTTATTTACGCGTACGTCATTAGCATAGCTTTAAACAAAAATAAGATAATATCATTATAAAACTTGTTATAAAGCGTGTCTATAAAAATACGCAGTAGTAATTTATGAACAAAGTCTTCTTCTTCTTTTTTGGCCTCTGCTCAATTTGACAAGCAATTCCAGAGTCAAGTTTATTGTGAATATATATCTCAGTCGAGTCAGTCGATCGTCAAGTCGGCTGTCATTTGTATGGAAAATAGTGGAGAATTTTCCATGGCTAACGAGTTCCATCAAAATTCCGATATACGGTTTATACTCTTTGCTTTCGAACTTGAATATTTTTTGTAAAATTCAACATAAACGAGACGGTAAAACTCAACATCCAAAAGTGACAGAACTTGAATCCGCATATGTGCATAACTTGGTTGACACATAGTCACACTTGCGTAACTTGGTTGACAGATGACAGCTATATAGGTTTTAAGCACAACTGTCCCTCACTTCGCGAAGGGTTAAAAAGAAACTCGTACCGCATTTATCATTGCTAAAAGCCCCTTGGGACGATCTGTCCCGGGACGATCTGTCCGGAATGATTCGTCCCGGGATGATTTGTACCATTGATAAATGATCCTCTAATGCCTGCTGTCTTGAAAGTATTTTAATGATCTTACATCTGAACTAAGCGTTTTCACTTATAGCTGGAGATTTGAGGTAAAATCCGATTTACACACCCAGAAGTCCAGTAGCAAGTTATTTCGTTAGCTAGTTATTTAAATCTAGTCAAAGGTTGTCTGGAAGAGATCGCTCACAGTGATATGACCGCCTATTGTATTCACTTACTGCAAACACTGTTTTTCGGTATTTTCGATTATTTCCTTGTGTGTACAATAAAGCGTTTTCTATCTATCTTCGTTATTTTATTTTATTCGGAAAATCAAATTAGTTTACACTTACTTACTATACAATACTACATGCAGGGCAATAGGCTGAGACTGGGCTTTTTTGACATAGAATACCTTACTGTTTCTTCTGTTGTTTCTATTCTTGTATTATCTCATGTTGCCTTTCCTATGTTTTGTACCTGTCTGTTGTCAAAATAAATACATCTCAGTTTTTTATAATTACATCACTAACTTACATCTTGTCAGAGTACTTACAAAATAAATATTGCTAACGTGCTTTAACCGTCCATCTTGTTTTTCAATTGACATTGACGTTTGAGAGTTGCCATCTAAAAACCAACTCCACACACTTTCACAAAAATGACAACGGACTCGGTGAAAAAGCTCGCAATATTTCATTTTCCGAAAACCGAGAAAATAAACGGCAAATCTACTGAAGACCAATTTATCAAAGGCGAATGACATTGAACAGCCTATCTGTGACTTTTATTAGGGTTCAATAAAATAGCTAAGGAACTGACCTGATGACGTGACTACGTCGTAAAGATTTGATATATCGGGAATCAAATAAAAAGTTAATTGAAATGAAAATAACTTGAACTATTAATCTATTGGTCGTTTTCAATGGTAGATAGCTTAACAGTTTTATTAGTAGTCGTGTTGATACACCTAAGGTTCAGTTTAACTTGCAAATTATTTTGAATAGAAAAAAAAAATATATAGTTAAAGATTGAAGGACGTTTCACACATCGCGCTCAAATCCCAAACTAAACAAAGCTTTTACAAAAAATGTGTAAAAATATTAGTTATCTAAATAGTAACCATAGTACAGCTTTGCTTAGTTTAAGACCGTGTTATGTACCCATGAATATGTTATAAATTAATTATATATTGAACTTTTCTAAGAATACTTAAGACTCGAACTCAACCCTCTCCATATTTCGTCCAAAAGACATATTTTAAAACGACACAATGAATGTTTTGAGACGGATAAAGCAATCTCGTTTGATCACAGTGAAATATCAAATAGCTAGGTAACTTTAAATAAATAAATATTCACGAACATTATCACACATCACGCTCTAGTCACAAACTAAGCGTAGCTTGTACTATGGGAACTAGCTTATAGAATACTTGTATACCTACATTTTTTTGTAAATACATACATAGAATACTGAGTAACACCCAGACACAGAACAAATACTTATGTTCATCACACAAACAAATGTTTGTGTGATGAACATAAGTATTCGTGGGTTCGATTCCCACCCAGAGCATTTGCTCTGGGTGGGAATCGAACCCACGACCCACAGCATGGACGGCAGAGCTACTACCAATTGAGCTGTGACACCTGTGAAAAGTTTAGTAAAATCTACCAAGTTATTATTAAATAAATAAATAAATAAATAATGCTGTACAATCCACACAACATCATCTAGCCCCAAGCTAAGCAGAGCTTGTGTTATGGGTACTAGAAGACTGACGTACTTAATATAATGCATTACATAGATAGATATTTTTTATTATACATATAAACACCCAGAACACCTGGAATAAATATTTGCAGATCGTACAAACATTTATCCCAAGGCGGGAATCGAACCCGCAACCTCCGCGTCGCAGGCAAACCATCGCCCACCGCGCCACATCAGTCGTCAACCTGGTTATTACCTGGTTTTCTCTTCTAAGGTATTGTATCTGTAAACTTTGAGCAAATTTACCGGCGTAGTCGGTACAGCTTGGCCTTCGTTTAGTAAGTAGTGTATTCAATCCCCAACAAGATGTCTTTTCACGTCTTTTGACGTTCGAGTCTTGCTCTATCTAAACTAATATTATAAAGAGGAAAGATTTGATTGTTTGTTTGTTTGTTTGTTTGTTTGTTTGTTTGCATCGAATAGGCTCCGAAACTACTGGACCGATTTCAAAAATTCTTTCACTGTTGTGAAGCTACATTATCTGTGCTGAACATAGGCTATATTATATTTTCAAAAAAATTAGGGATCCTTACTAAAACTTCAATTATGTAACCCAAGGTGTATAAGAAATTCCTTACATCGCGTGCGCTGCGGAAACTATTGATGATAGAAAGAAATTATGTACTACAATTTTGTAGAACACATTATCATCCACAAAAAAGTCAGCGACAGCATATGTCTAACTATTATAGATATGTCATAATAAGTGTTTTAATATCAAAAAAATATAATTAAAATGACGACGCCAGAAAACGTTCTATATTTGTACTTTGGTATTAATCCTTATCTAAATAAATTACTTTAAAATTAAGACTGCTTCAATACCTTTCTATTACTTTTTAAATGATTGAATTCGGACATTCCATTCGAAAGATATCACGAGTTCAAAAATGTAAGTACTTATGTATTAGAAAAAGTCAGCGGGCGCCGCGCCGCTGCCGGTCACGGGAGTATATGCGGGGGGGTTACATAATATAGGGTCTATATTTTTTATCATTTCGAAAATACATTTATACTGAGTAACATATTAGCTATATTATAATGATTTTTTTTATATAGGCTACCCGTGCGAAGCCGGGGCGTACTACTAGTATTTGATAGTTATGTATTGTATTGTGTTGGACTCCCGTTTCCGCATTTAGACGCTAGGGTGGTCCATTAATTATTTGATAGTTATAATGTATATGTATTAAAGATTAAGATTACATAATTAAAGTGAAGTTATTTAAACAGTGGACACAGATATTTCAACCAACATTTTGCAGTGCAATACAAAAGGTTGGTTGGTTGTTAGTGTGTGTGGTTGGTAGTTGGGTGGTAGTGTGGGTAAAAAATTGTAACACATACTTTATCATCATCATAACATTCTACACGTAGGTCTCTTCCAAAACTCTCTTTTCACACGTCCATACTTTACCATTTTAAGTATGCACAACTTGACAGTTTCTGTTCTGTCACCTGTCAGCTGTCACTGTAGTGACCCAGCGGTTCAGTACGAGCTAGCCATCGATCTCGCAATAGAAGTGTAATTGTTGTGATTTCCGTCCTCCATTGTGAGTTGAAATTGAATACAATTTATTAAGGGAATGAGAAACGACTGAGAAAATTATTTGATTATTCTAACCGTTGTTTGGGTAAAATTGTTTATACAAATTAACAAATACCGAAACTTGACAGTGATGAAACGTCAAGTTCTGTCACAGGAAACTTGACAGTTGACAATTACAATAGTTTTTTCTCTATCTCACTTATTTGACAACTCGCGGAATTTAAACTCGCGTGAATCCGCGAGTAACCTTTGGATTTTACTTACATTGTATGTCGATTTACGATTTTTTTCAACAATATTAATTGGCAGAAAGTTTTGATTAGCATTAAGCTCGCCTCTGTATTTTTATTTGTTACTTAATTTATTATATGTATTTCAAAGTTGTTATCTTCAAAAACAGTCATCAATTATTTTTTTGAATTGCATTCTAACAGTGTAACAAGCTGACCTAATAGCGGCCTTTCATTATATTTTACTAATAAATCTTTGTAATTAGGTGTGTACTATAATTTAATAAGTGTCATCATCACACAAATACAAAATATCTCTATAAATATATAACCATAAACCAGTAACCCTTTAATAACCATTTACATTTTTATTTCTAAATCCACCAATCCCGAGCTTTTATATTCGACCAATGAGCGTTAAACACGTCACGTACAAAGTACTTCATTAGAACAGTCCCGTCCTGTGCAAACGGTTGCTAGCTATTAACATTAATAAACAAATTGTCTGTACGTTGTTTCAGGTAGAAAGTTTTTAGTGTCGCGACTTTTTGTCGCTAATTTTATAAAAAAAGACGTGCATTTGGTACTCACCCATATAATTATATTAATATAATCATAAGAAATTATATTATTATTATCATAAGAAATTATATTACTATTTAGCATGAATGAAAATTGTTATTATATATTACATTGTACCAGAAAGCAACTGTATACTGTTGTAATAAATTTATCTTTATTTTATCTTAATCTTTATCTTATCTTATCTTTATTTTTTGCTGGATTACGCATGCGCAGTAACGCCTATACAACCAATGCCAACTAGAGGCGAGTTGCTGAACTAAAGAGACAAGCGTCATATTTCAATAAGTCATTAAAAGTTCTGCTATTCATCGATAGATGGCAAAATTAAAAAGAATCACCATGCCGGTCGGAGTGTAAGGTTATTTTCGTTAGGTTATTTCGTTACGGAATTTCTGGATTCGGTCTTCACGCTCAAGGCCCGCGATAGAAGCTATGCAATAACTTAACTTTATATGCAAAAAAGTCGTGCAACTGTGTCACAGCTACAAAAAAAACATTTAATCAACGTACGCTGTTCCATAATACTTCGTAACTATATATATGTGTGCAACTTTACTTGTAACATGAACTTCGTGGACTTCGACACACTCACAAGTCCAAAAGATGTAAGTAAGTATTACAATAACTCGCAAGTTTCGTGTCCGGGATCCAGTAATGAGGATGTAAGAGCCACACTGACCCGCCACTACACCGAAGATCTCCCGGAGATAAGCCTTGACGAGATCGAAATGGCTCTGAGACAGTTGAAAAATGGAAAAGCCCCAGGGGAAGACGGAATCACGTCGGAACTCCTAAAGGCAGGTAGTCTACCAGTCCTAAGGGAAGTCCAACGTGTTTTTCAATCCGTCCTGGACCATGGGAGAACTCCGAAGGCATGGAGCAGGAGTGTGGTTGTGATGTTTTTCAAGAAAGGCAACAAAGCTTTATTGAAAAACTACAGACCGATTTCACTCCTGAGCCATGTCTACAAACTGTTTTCCAGAGTTATTTCGAACCGTCTTGCGCGAAGACTTGACGAATTCCAAACCCCGGAGCAGGCTGGGTTTCGCAGAGGATTTGGCACCATAGACCACATTCACACAGTACGGCAGATTATACAGAAGTCTGAAGAGTATAATCAGCCGCTGTGCTTAGCGTTTGTGGACTATGAGAAAGCCTTTGACTCTGTTGAAACCTGGGCTGTTCTACAGTCTCTGCAACGATGCTGGAAACTGCTGGAACTGATGGGTGGATTGGCGATACATCGAAGTGTTGAGATGCCTATACCATGATGCTACTATGTCCGTCCAAGTCCAGAACCAGCAGTCTAAACCTATCCAGCTGCGCCGCGGAGTAAGACAAGGAGATGTTATATCTCCCAAATTGTTTACGAGCGCGCTGGAAGATCTGTTTAAGACGCTGAGTTGGAATGGAATGGGCATTAACATCAATGGCGAATATATCTCACACTTACGATTTGCTGACGACATCGTCATATTGGCTGAATTGTTGCAGGACCTACAACAGATGCTGAACAGTCTTGCTGATTCCTCACGACGGATTGGCCTGGGCATGAACTTGGATAAAACGAAGATCATGATTAATGATCTTATTACCCCAGAGCCAATCACCGTCGCTGGAATGCCTCTCGAAGTTGTGCAGGAGTATGTCTACCTCGGGCAGACGCTGCGATTAGGTAGACACAACTTCGAGAAAGAGCTAAACCGGAGAATACAGCTTGGCTGGGCTGCGTTTGGGAAACTTCGTCAAGTCTTCTCGTCCTCCATCCCTCAATGTCTAAAAACGAAAGTTTTCAACCAGTGCGTCCTACCCGTTATGACCTATGCTGCTGAAACGTGGACACTGACAGTGGGGTTGGTCCACAAGCTGAAAGTCGCTCAGCGTGCTATGGAGAGAGCTATGCTCGGAATTACCTTAAGAGATAGAATCCGGAACGAAGTAATTCGTCAGAGGACCAAGGTGTTCGACATAGCTCAAAGAATTAGCAAGCTGAAGTGGCAGTGGGCTGGCCATGTTTGCCGAAGAACCGACAACCGTTGGAGCAAACGGATACTGGAGTGGAGACCGCGTTTAGGCAAGCGTCGTGTAGGACGCCCTCCGGCGAGATGGAGCGACGATCTGCGGAGTGTAGCTGGCAAACACTGGATGAGAAGGGCCAAAGACCGGGCTCAGTGGCGCGTCATGGGAGAGACCTACGTCCAGCAGTGGACTAATATAGGTTGATGATGATGATGATGATGATTACAATAACACAACTCATTCATTCATTCATTCAATAATTGAATGACAAAAAGTCGCGCCTGAATCCCATCGGACATAGCAATCCATTCAACAGGTGTTCCTAATTTGAAATCCAAATAAACGCGGATACTCACAACTAAACGCCGCCATTAGGTGCAAAACGACCGGTTGTAGCGGGCAACACCGTAAATTTCAAATTAGGAATCGGAATGGATAATCAGTGTTGCCGTTATTATGAAAATGAAAATTATAAGGGATTTGGGCAAGGTTTAATTGGCAAGTCGTAAAGGAAAATCCCGTTTTCCTATCAATGTTTAATGTTTTTGGAACACTTCGAAATAAAGGTTTTATTGTAAAGAACATAATTTTTAATTAGCTACTCATGTGGTTGGTACATAAAATATGTACCGGGCAGTTTTTTCAGTAGGGCGATGATGGCCAAATCCGAAAGCATGAAAATAGATAAAATGAGTACTTACTAAAAAACGATAACTGCATACCTACTTTTTATATTATGTTTGTTATTTTTGTCGGAAATAGACCCAAATTAAAAAATAAAGCGTCCTGTATTATTAAGATCAGTTATAACAAAAAAATGGTTGTCTGTAAAGTCGGTTTACTGACGATAGTTCAACGTGACAACGAACGCAAAGGCTGATTGTGCTTCTTTGTCGCTCGTTCCGCGCTCTCGCTTGCACTTCATGGAACGCCTCAGAACGCCTCATGAGTCATGTTGTTTCGTGCGTGCAGCTGGCTCTATCGAATTATAAGACGTTGTCACGTCAATAAGTGGGTACAGTATGGGTACAGAGAACCTTACAAGATAGATAAACTACTATTACCTAAACCTGCATCTAACGGCCGGTTTCTGGAAACCCAAATCACGATTGATCCGAGTTTGACACATAGTAATTATTTGTTTTTTTCGTTGATCATCGTTCGAGAAACCGGCCGTTAGTCTATTATTATACATTTAGCGTACAACTACGCTAATTATTAGTAGTATTTACTGAGGTATTTCCTGAGGCGCTACACACATCTAGAGTAGTCAGATGCATAGCCTCGGGCGAATCTTATGATGTTTGCTGCACTAGAGATGGGATAAGACCAATTTATCGATATATCGATAAAAAAACAGGAAAGAAATAACTTAAAAAATATTCATGGATATTTCAGACATCGTGGCCTAGTCTCAAACTAAGCAAAGTTTGTAGGTAGTATAAAACTAGATAACTAATAGAATACTTCTTATATACTTTTTTTGTAAATACTTTAATAGAATACTATGTATCTATCTAGAATACATAGACCAGAACAACTATTTATGTTAGTTTTTGAATAAACTATTCAATTAATGAAATCTTCATCGATATATTATCAATAACATCACTAGAATCGCAGTAGACACTCGTATCTGTTTCCCGATATTAATATCCTTGACGTACGCTTCTGAGCTTTATGTCACATAAATATTATATGACATAATATTGTCATTATATGACGTCATTGAATCGCTGTCTGCAACGACCTTTATTTAAGGGTTGTTATACATTAGATTTGTCCGTACAACTATCGTATTTAGAAGAGCGTTAAATAGAAGAAGCTGTCGTTGCTAGGTTCAGATGATCGCGCGGTACCGCGCGGGTCGACGAACCGCGCGGTACAAGATCAATAGAAACGGTAACTATCGTCTACAATCTACATGATCGCGCGATACCGCGCGGCAACGCGCGGGGCGCTCCCATACAAATACCGTCATGTGAATGCTCCAACCGCGCGACGACGCGCGGCTACGCGCGATCATCTGTTCCTGGCCTTAGGGCATTTTGTAAAAAATATGATTATTAAGAAGACAAGCAAGCTTGAAACGAACTTCTTTATTATTAACAGGCGTCACAGCTCAGTTGGTAGTAGCTTTGCCTTCCATGCTATGGGTTGTGGGTTCGATTCCCACCCAGAAAAAATGTTTGTGTTATGAACATAGATATATGTTGTGTCTGTGTTACTATGTATTCTATATATTATGTATGTATTTACCAAAAAAAAATGTATAAGTATAAGTATTCTATCAGCAATTTGGTTTCCATAGTTCAAGCTTTGTTTAGTTTGGGACTAGAGTGTGATGTCTGAATTGTCCGGGAATATTAATTTATTATTTAATATTTATTTATATTTAATTATAAATAACAATTAAACCTTTTATATCCAATATTCAATACTGAAAGCGTGCTTAGAGTAAAAAAACTTGAAATATCGCTTGAAATTGCAAAATATTTAAGCATTTAAGTACATATCTCTTAACTGCCATGTTTGTTTATGATTTGACATGGCATGACGTGACGTCATAACATGACATGACGTCATGTTATGTTGGTTTTGAGGGTTGTCTGCGAAGATTTAATGGCCGTTTTATTCGTATCAAGATCTACTTTTACAGGGTTAAAAAGATATTAAAACTTTTAAGCGGTTTTAAAACTATTAAGAATTTAAGACAGATTTTGAAGACAGTTTGAGGGTAGAATAGAGATTAGTAGAATTCATCATCATCATCATCTTCCTACCCTTGTCCCAGATTATGTGGGATCGGTACAACATGACCTCTTCTTCCACTCTCCTCTATCAGACGTCATCTTAGTGCTCACACCTTTCTTACACGTCATCATTCACACAGTCCATCCATCTTTTCTTTGGCCTCCCTCTACTTCTACATCCATCCACATTCATATATGAGAATTAATAGATCTAAATAATTAATGTTATTCTTAGTAAAAACTGCTTTTAATTTATTTAAATAACCACAAAACACAGATAATCAACACAAAATGAGCACAGACCTGATTGACGCATATGCAATATAAAAAAATGTTTATTCCTAATCATTCCCATAATATACAATAAACGAAAAAAATTAAGATCGTTTATCTTTTAATACAAAAATAGATATAACTTACACAATATTTCAATAAGTACTCAAAAAATATAAGAAAAATCTTATTCAAACATGAAAGAAGAAGCAAAAAAAAAAGTAATTGTAATAAAAACTCATTGAAACTAAACTTTTCATCTAAATATCCATTAAAGTAATATCGGTTCTAAATATCCCTCACTAATTCAAAGTCAGATTATTAAAATCTTAAAAAAACCGCGCCCTTTTACACCTCATCAAAGCTGAAATAAACCTTTTTTAACGAAGCCTACTTGGAGGAACAATTTAAGCTTTTGTATTTCACAAAACGGTCAGCGCTTTATAGCGGTCGTTTATGAGGTAGTTACATAATCGTTCATGGGTCCTGCTTCTTCGTTGGTTTACGTTTCATTTTATTAGAATAGGTTCTATCTAGGCAAACGCGTTACATCGTAGGCCGCATCATCATTTAACATCAGATATGATTGCGGCCAAGCGTTAGCCTATAATGCATAAAAAAATAAAAAAAATACGATTAGCTATTTTGAGATATATCTAATGTGTGAGTATTTTTTTTAAGAGGGCGATCTTAAATCACTTAATTCATTTAAATGCAATTAATTTATAAATTTAATAAGTTAATTAATAAACAAAATACTTTTATTAATAAATTTACCACAAATATTTTTTTTATATATTGATTAAACATAATCCCCCTATCTTATAAAAAGTTAGCGTTGACTTTATGTCTATATTACGTATGGTAATCAAATACATCAAGTCTGCGCTATTTTTTTACAAGATAGACCGAATAACTGTAACATTTTCCTAAGAAACCAGGATTTCAGGGATAGCCGAAGAAAATTAACAAAGTTTAATGAAAACATTTCGGGGGTGGCTGCGAACAGGTGCGAAGGGAAAATGGATAGATGAATATAATGCCTAATAATGTCCGGGGATCAGCGGAGAAGGGATGGCTTATTATCGACATCTTACAATTATATTTATATTTGAATCGGCCACTCATTTTCTTTCAATACTGTGACTATGTTTTAATTAGATATACTTAGACATCTTATAATTATATTTATAATTGAATCGGCCACTCTTTTCCTTTGACTATGTTTAAATTAGATATAGTTTTAATTCCAACTCGTACCTAATTGTAAATGCTACGCTTTAAACATTCAAACTTTATATAAGTATATTTTTTAAGCTATTGTATAGCTTTTAAACAACGAATCCAGAAATTCCGTAACGAAAATACCGAACGAAAATAACCTAACACTGCACACGCGTAATCCAGCAAATAATGCTATGCAATGGCTTTACCGCGACAGTCCCTAAGTGCCATACGTCTCTTTTGTGTCTGGGTGTATTTGTTTTTTTTTTCATATCATGTATATTTCAACTTAATTAGTGTGTAAATAAAATCCATGTATGTTTGTAGTTGCAAATGCAAAAAAAAGTGTCTTATCTCGGTCTCAATAAATAAAATGATTTAGCTAGATGGTGTTGTTATCATAACAATATTATTTTTATTCATCAAGTTTTTTTACTATATCGATAAAGTCCCATCCCTAGCATAATAATAAAACATAATAAGCAGCGAAGCCATTAAAACGGTAACAAAGGGTGTTCTAAAACAAAAAAAGCACGCTTATTTTGCATCCCCCCGCTATGTTTTATGCAAAGCATCAAGAAGGCTTGTTACTTCCTTCCTGTAAAAGTAACATAAGAGTGTGGGTACGTAAAAGTACTATAAAAAAAACATTTCCTGCTAAAAATCATACAAATATAAATGGCGAACGGCAAAAAGGTGACGAACTAGATTGCTCAGAATTCTTGTAATACATTATTTTAATTAAAATTTCACACAAATACTTAGTGCAAGGATTTATAGCTAAGACGTATTAAAAATACACTTAGTACGGATCAAACTCACGACTCAAAGTAACGATTATAAAAGCTTACACTACCTGGGCTGGGAAAATGAGAGTTACGGAAATATGATTTTACATTTTCTTAACAAAATAAAAATAACAGGCATTTTAAAATAACCGTCAGATAACGACCGTCAAAAAGCGTCCACAGAATCACAAAAACCTAAGGCTTTTAGCGCTGCGTCGAAATGTTCGAAATTCAAATTCAAAATAGGAATACCAGTCTCGAGACAATAGACCTGTCCACAGTATGCTCAGCGCATGCGCGTCCGCCATGTTAAAAACGCGGTAATATGAAAGTTTCGGGCACTTTTTATAGAAATGGCTGGGCAACAAACATTATCACCTTTAATAGTGCAATTAAATGAAAAATTAATTGACGGAGCTTCGTTAGTGCATCCGACCGTAGAAGCCCACAACTGTGTTCATTTACAATGATGGTTAAAATACTATGGTCGTCCTCAAGGAGGAAATAAAGCCGAACTAGTTGAGAGATTAGGATAATAATAAGTAATTAAATAATAATGAGTAAAAGTAAATACAAAAAAATAATGAATATCTTAATATAAAAGAAATGAAAATAATAAATAAATAATGCTGGAATATCCACACAACATCATCTAGCCCCAAGATAAGCGGAGCTTGTGTTATGGGTACTAGAAGACTGACATACTTAATACAATACAAATTACAAAGGTAGATATTTTTTTATTATACATAATTATAATACCCAGAACACCCGGAATAAATATTTGCAGAACATACAAACATTTATCCCAAGGCGGGAATCAAACCCGCAACCTCCGCGTCGTAGGCGGACCTTCGCCCGCCGCGCAACATCGGTCGTCAATAAAATATGCAATATAAACTCTCCTGAAAGGATTTACTACGCGTATCACTGCGGCATACTCCTTATCAACAACGTTTTTTTACCTTTCCTTAAAGATAAAATTATATATTTTAATTAAAATACTTGTAATATAATTTTATTATGTATGAACAATAATTTGAATTGAACTGATTGTAAAATTATGTATATTATTACTGGTTTTATTACTATTTTCTTCAAAAAACGTGCATTTCTCATACATTTTTAAATAAAGTGCCCGAAAAACATGGCGGAAGTTGGAGCATGCGCACAAAAAATTTTCAACTATTTGAAGGCCTATTGCATTTAGGAACCATTCGCTGTAATGTCTTCCAGCATTTGAATTTAGAACACACTACTACAATTGCTAAGTGGATGTAAAATTTATTTTTTACTTTTAAAGATGGCCACAGTATTGGTTATGAGCAGTACCCCAAGTACGAGTTTGTAAACACACGGATCGCAGAGACGAAATCGCCGAGCGCCACCGATTTTGTATAGAAATCCAAGCTTCTCAAAAAGTCTACTAGGTAGATTTCCATACAAAATCGGTGGCGCTCGGCGAATGCGTCTCTGCGATCCGTGTGTTTACAAACTCGTACTTGGGGTACAGTAAACAGCATTTTTGTTCGTTGCATTTACATTTTATAAGACTGTTTTTGAATACTTCAGGGGAATAATTAAAATTGTAGTCATTAAGTAGATAATATTAATATTTATTTAAGTGTAATCAGCTATTTTGTACTGACCAAATGCAGAACTAAAATAAGTAGCGCGACTAATTTTTACTACGCATTTTTAATTCCACTAAAAACAATCATATTAAAAAAGGACTCTAACGCCCGGTTTCTGGAAACCCAAATCACGATTGATCCTAGTTTGACACATAGTAATTGTTTCATTTGTTCGTTGATCATCGTTCGAGAAACCGGCCGTTAATGTATTAAGTATATTTAAATAAATAATTTTAACTAATAATTTTTTCCCGAAAAAACTGAAAATCAATAAATAAATAATAATAATTAAGTTCTTAAACATCGTCGGTTAATTATAATTTCATTTACATTACATTTTTACTTTTATGTAATCTTAAGTCTACTTGCTCCAGAAACAGTAAATATTTTCAAAATATTAGATATTTGTGTGCAAGGTAGCAAGAGTAGGTACAGGACTTTAGTTCACAAACACATTCGACAGTATTCCCCGTAGACCAAGACTCGGTTCACGTGACCCAGATGATACAATCACATCTACTGAAGCGGAAATTGGTTCTGCTACACTTTACCTACTGAGGTTACCTACACTGTGTCCATCAAGTCTAATTGGGTCTCTTTTTTTGACAGGCGTCACAGCTCAGTTGGTAGTAGCTCTGCCTTCCCTGCTGTGAGTCGTGGGTTCGATTCCAATCCAGAGCAAATGTTTGTGTGATGAACATAAATATTTGTTCTGTGTCTGGGTGTTACCTACTATGTATTCTAAGGATGTATTTAATAAAATGTAAGTATATAAGTATTCTATCAGTAATCTAGTTCCCATAGTACAAGTTTCGCTTAGTTTGGGACTAGAGTGTGATTTGTGAAATGTCCATGAATATTTATTTATTATTTTGCTCTTTATGAAACTGACAAAGTGTAGCAAAAAGTGTCGTTACAACTATTGGTCTTAATTTTTTCCATCTAGCTCCCTTCGCAACGCGATAAGGAACTTCGTTCCAATAAATAGAGCAATAAATAATCTATTTGGTATAAAATCTCTAAAACAAGTAAGTATTAAAAAAAAATAAAAATTTTACTAACAGAAGGTTTACATTATCGAAATAGATTTCACATTTCAGCTCCTCATACTCGAAGACGGATCCAGATGTCGGCAACGAAATGTCATTACAAATGCATTTCGGTGGTCTAGGGTTCACACTCTATCAAATACAATTGAAAAAAAAAATGATTTAACAGATTTAAAAAATAAAAAAACATTAAGTAAGTATAGGTACTTATACAGATTGTTTTTTGAGAAAAACGGTGATGAATAAGTCCTAAACCGCGAAAGTTAGAGAAGTTAAGTTCCTTATTAAAAAAGGTAGGTTTTTAGACAATCGTACTAAAAGATTTTATAAAAATTAGATACCCTTATTATTGTTTTTATTTTCATTCCTTCCATATATTTTTTGTTGGTAGTTAAACAAATTTGCGAATAAAATTATTAATAAAAATCTGTTCCTGCAGCGTTGGTTTTCAGTAAGGAATTTTAACAGCTTGTTAAAAATGTGTGTTGTGGCAACCCTAACGTGGTCTTGTAATGTGAGAACCATTGCCACAGGCAGGTGAGTTCGTTATGAAACCGAATCGAGCACTAGATCCCATATCGAGCGCGTGAAGTAACTCGGCTATCGATAATGTCGGTATTGCGGTGCACTCGTAATGTTACTAAGTTTAAGAATATTTTTTTGGCTCAGTGGCGCATCTTGGGAGAGACCTACGTCCAGCAGTGGACGTATAAATAAATAATACTGGACAATCCACCCAACATCATCTAGCCCCAAGCTAAGCAGAGCTTGTGTTATGGTTACTTGTAGATTGACATACTTAATACCTACATTACATTGATAGATATTTTAGATATAGGTTGATGATGAGAATGGTTCAATTCAATTCAATTTTTATTTAATGGCGTCTGGGGGTTAGCCAATTTCGCCAATGTCACGTTGCAAGGCTTGTTTATGTTTGTGGGCAACGTTGGACGGTAAATTGTTATTTTTTTTTCTTTTTTTTCGTATTTTAAGTTTATGGGCAACGTTGGACGGTATTTTTGTTATTTTTTTTCTTTCGTATTTTATTTACAACGTCCTTCCGCCATCTTGGTGATGGCGAAAGGCCATGAGAATGGTTTTTTCCGTACACAAAGAGTAACACCCTATATAAGATGTCACTATGCGTCCGACTGTTTGTCTGTCAAGAACCCGTGGTGCGCGACTCGCACTTGGCCGATTTTTATCGTCCGTCACACTTTTTAAATGTTTTAGTACTAGAAGATTGTTTCTCAGCAGTGAGTTTGTCTAACTATGTATAAATAAAGTGTATTTTTAATAAAATAAATAAATATTCCCGGACATTTCACACATCACACTCTAGTCTCAAACTACAACCTTACAATAATAAAACTGTACATAGTTTAAGCTCATTATAAGTGAACTGTAAAGTTCTTTATGAGTTAATAAAGATTCTTTAAACCGAAAATTTTGGTATTCTATCAGCAATCTAGTTTCCATAGCTTTGCTTAGTTTGGGACTAGAGTGTGATGATTGTGTGAAATGACCGTGAATATTTATTTATATATTAAGTATCATGTACTTACCTGTAACTGCACCGGCATGCGGCATCCTCGTTTGTTCCATAACTTGTTATGTTGATAACATTGTTATTAACCAACTAAACCATCCATTTATCCAAATAGGTAGAGATTTGGTCCAGTTGATGCTTATCTAATCGCAATGTGTAATTAATTCATGGTCGATCCCGGACAGTCAGCGCCATTAAGATCTTCTTTTTGTGTCGATCTGCAGTTTTGACAAAAAAATATTTATATATTTTGGCAGCTATATAGGGGGTAAGCACATCAGTTTTGCCACATCAGTCACAATGCGGGTTCGATTCCCGCCTTGGGATAAATGTTTGTACGATCCGCAAATATTTATTCCGGGTTTTCTGGGTATTTTATATATATAATAAAAGTATCTATCTATGTAATGTATTGTGTTAAGTATGTCAGTCTTCTAGTACCCATAACACAAGCTCTACTTTGCTTGGGTCTAGTGTGGATTGTCCAGCATTATTTATTTAAATAAATGTGACAATCGTAAACATATCGAAACAGTGACGTATTTGTGATACACTGCGCGTCAACATCAGCTTTTCTATCGTTGGAGCCAGCGTAAGCGCGCAGTGTATATTAAATACGTTACGTTTACGATTGCCACATTTACTCGTGCTCAGCAACCCTTAACAACCTTTGGCTACATTCAAATCTTCCCTCGAGCAGGTATTCGGACAGGAGCACACTAGATGCTGCATGGATTGTATTGAAATGTCAAACGTCAAATTGTAAAACGTCAGATAGCTTAACATTTCTTAAGCTTCGTTTACACAATATGTTTGGAAATACTATCTGTATTCTCAAACTTACGACTATTACAGTATTTACAAAATGTACATCTTGGGTACGCTTGCTACTGATTTGGACTAGTTGAACTATCTATAGATAGTTTGCAACGGTCTGTAGATAGCTCAACTATTTTTATGTGTTTTTTGAATGCCTATGTACATTTCGAACGCAAAATTATGCCGCGCCAAAACTGAAATAGCGCGTAAAAACATATTTAGTATAATTTTGCGGTATGGTTTACCATACGTTTGTGCATAATCGATTTTTGTCGCTAACTGTCCACGGTAATGGAATGAGCTATTAAGCCGGTCGGTTGGCCTTTCATTTATGTGAGGTTTAACAAAATTCCAAAGAACGCTCTTATTAATTAAAATTACAAAGTTGATTAATTTTCAAGTGCCTATTATTTAATTACTGAGTGAAGTGCTCAAATTTTTGTAATGTTTTTTTACGATTTTTACGTAAAAAATTAACTACCTTTATTTCAAAGTTGGAACGACTTTTCCTTTTTGATTCAATTTAATTTGATAATCTGAACCCTTTCGATTGAAACAAAAGGTCTTTTTTCTGATTTTTATTGAACTTTGATAATTTAATCATTCAATTACAATTCCATTCCGAATCATGAATATATTTCGTTTCTAGATAAACTACGACTTATTTTGATTTTAAAGGGTTCTGTAGAAGACTGATAATAAATGTTACTGAAATAGGTGATTATGCCGCCGACTTCATCTTACTATCGCCATTATTAATTATATAATATCTTTATAAATTATAGTTAAGTAATGGAGCGTCTAAACGGGCAATATTTTACGGCAATTTGTGGCTGCAATTATTGGCAAACATTGCCCAGCCATCAATAAAACCTTTTAGTACATTTTATGGCTGAGCAATCAATTGCAGGCAACATGTTGCAATATGGCTGCAATAGTATGGCCTTTGATTCAGAACCCTTTAATGAGCCACACAATCCAGCAACAATGGCCGACGAAACATTTCGACATATCAGCCACAAATTGCCGTAAAATATTGCCCGTTTAGACGCCCCATTAGTAAATAAATAAATAATGCGGGACAATCCACAAAACATCATCTAGCCCCGATGTGGCGCGGCGGGCAAGGTTTTCCTGCGACGCGGAGGTTGCGGGTTTGATTTCCGCCTTGGGATAAATGTTTGTACGATCTGCAAATATTTATTCCGGGAGTTCTGGGTATTTTATATGTATAATAAAAAATATATTTCTATATAATGTATTGTATTAAGTATGTCAGTCTTCTAGTACCCATAACATAAACTCTGCTTAGCTTGGGCCTAGATGATGTTGTGTGGATTGTCCAGCATTATTTATTTATTTAAATACCTACCATAATTAAGTCTCATTTTAAGTGAACTGTAATCTGTTATTAATAAGAATAAAATCTTTTAACCGATATAACACGTAACAAAAACACGTATAGCACGTAAAAAAAAACATTCGATTTACAATCAAAAAGCAAAGACTCAATTACACAGCTAACATCAAGTAATATTTAATGTAAAAGCCACTTATTCGCAACAGGATTTATTTAATGAATCGTTTGGACTCTCACGCGTCCTTTACGTACTTGAGTCCTTCGGATCAAAGAATGGAAGTCTTCTTGTCACAGTCTGAAGGAGAACGGCTAGGTTAATACAACTAACGGTCGGTTTCTCGAACGATCGAAACTCGGATCAATCGTGATTTGGAAAGAGAAACCAGAAACTTTTGAATGTGGAAACTTTATATTGGCCTTCAGATTTACTTATTATTTTTTTACTATGTACCTATCTAGCTGTTAGTTTTCCAAAATATTAAAAAATAAAACAAACAAGAAAGTATTAATGTATGCCGTGGCGGGCAAGCAAACTCAACTCAACTGGTGGCTAGCAACCAAAGTCATTTCGCCCGTTCAAAACCAGAGGTGCTGTTCTTTTGTATAGTGTGAAAAAACACTTTTATTTTGTTATGTTTTGCACTACTGATGTTCAAAAAATTTTTTGAAGTGAAAACTTCTTTAGCGGCGCTGGGTGGGTAAAAACTTTCAAACTCGCGTCAGGGTCACGTGACGTTGATCGAAAAAGCGTAAGATCGAGGGGAAGGGAGAGGAACTAGTATCTCCCACTCTTTCTACCGTGCCTGAGTGTGCTGCTCTGTTTAGGCGGCACAGGGCTAAAAATAATAAAAAATAAAAACATAAACATTGTATTCTACCTCATAAATGATAGTACTTTTATACTTATAATTAAGCACAACGTTAATATTGAAGTTTTCACTTCTGCCGGCACTCCCGGAGTGCTACCTTTTTTTTTTATGGTTAGTTTACCCAACACGAATTTACACGTAGGAAGATGATGATGATAATATAATATTTATCAATTTCTGTTTTTTTTTCGCGGTAAATCTAGATTGATAAAAGCTTACGACGTGTGTATGCCATGTCGAGGGTGACTAACATAATTAAATATTCTTAAAGTTCGTGTAAGATTACTTGAGTGTGTCAGTGGTTCTATTTCGTCTGTGTTAACCTTTTAAGATCACTCGATTCTTTGAAGTGATAAATCTTTGGAAATCGCGAAGGGAATTTCCTGTAGAGGCTGATTCGCAGTGAATTGATTACCTAGTAAAATACTGTGTTTGACATTCGCGGATTTTGTTCACTGCTTCATTTACTTGCTAAAGTTATTGTTAGGGATAAATAAAAAAATTGTTTTTGTAAAAATTGTATTTATTTTAACGAAATATTAGTAATATATTTACAAAAATGAAGAATCAGGCTTCAATTATATACTCAAAACATATATTTAAAGATTACTTACATAGTCAGATATTAAATTTTATGGGGCTATCTCTAAATCTATCAAAAAAACCCATCAAAATAAGTTTACAATTCACTAATTATAAATTTATTTTGATGTTTTTTTTTAAGTTATCGCAAAAAAATAATTTTAAAATTGGTTAACAAAACAAAATTGGATAAGAATAACCGCGTAACATACAAGAAATATATTATTATACTTAAAGTCAAAATAAAAACCTCTTTTTAGAAGTCAGTTGACAAAAAAAAAATACACCCTGTATGTGGACCCCAGTATATTTATACCCTGTATACATGAGTCAACAAATACCCAAACCACAGTATACAGTATACACAGTACAACAACAAGAGCAGATGTGAATGGACCCGGTGTTAGCAAAGCTCTAATAAGTTAGAATCATGTTTGCACTAGACATTACCTCAGGGTTGACCACGAATAAATGTGACAATCGTAAACGTTACGACACAGTGACGTGTTTGAAATACATTGCGCGTCAACATCCGCTTTACTGTCGGACGTTGCAGCGGTAGCACGCAGTGTATGTTAAATAAATTACGTTTACGATTGTCACATTTATTCGTGTTGAGTTGTCTGGTAATGGCCTTAGTTCGCTGGTTTACTCAGTTCTACTTGTTGGAATATAGTTTGTTCATATTGTTATTACGTTAACTACCTTCATTTATTTTAATGACAGACGACTCAGTTGGTAGTAGCTCTGCCTTCCATGCTGTGAGTCGCGGGTTCGATACTCACTGAGAAGTAATATTTGTGTGATGAACACTGTTGTTTCTACATTATTTTAGTGTTATTATGTATTGTATGTATGTATATATTTATGCTGTGGGTTGTTGGTTCAATTCTCAGCTAAAAAATCTGTGATGAACTAATTTTACAAAAATGGAGTTACATAAGTCACTTATCAGCAATTTAGTTCACAATTTAGTTAGTAGTAAAAGCTTTGTTTCGTTTGAGACTAGAAGGTTATTTGTGAAATGTTTAAATAGAAGAATAAAGTGCAATACCATTCAGAGAACGTCCTACACTAAAACATCTATTTTAAAAAAATACATAAATAACTGCAATGAATCTAGGTTGACAGTAGTACAAATAAACCTATAAGCAAGCGATAAAATATAACTAAATTAACTGTAAATTAGAATTTTCAGCTTAGCGTCATATTTGATTAATGTCCCAACATGTCTCAGCTTGGCTTCCTTCCGGTGCTGACAGGAAGTGGTGACGCTAACCAATATGGCGACCAAGATGGCGTACATTTACAGATGACATGGCAAATCTGACGTCATTAGATTTAAAATGTAATACTTACTTAAATATTTTATTTATTTATTCATAGGTAATGTCAACTTAATATTTTATTTAATAATTAGTAGGTATTGCCAACTTAATATTATATTAATAAGTAGGTAATAGCAACAACACACATAGTGCCTTTGACTATTTTTTTGGAACAGTATACTATTCCATGTATAGTTGTTCCAAATTAGCGGCACATTTTTTTTATTTATTTATTATTTACTCAATATCATTACATCCACTGGATGAAATCGCTTATAGCAATAAAACCGCCAATTGTTTCATAAATCATCGTACATATTTATATTTATTATTCTGCTACATAGAAAGCTAACTTTTGCACCACAAGACCTCTTATAGTTCGTGTTAGTCAAAATTTACATGGAGACACTGCTGGGTGTTTACCATACATGCCGAATGCGACGAGCAACAAAAAAAGCAAAAAAAACCAAACACTAGCTCAATGCCCTTAAAGGAGGAAATAGAGGAGATAAAAAAATCTTTTTTCTTTTGTTAAGCACCCATTTATCCAATTTATTTACCTTTTCAACAATGTCTAACTTATATAAGTCTATATATCTTTAATTTAAACGGAATACCCTTACACGTGACGGCTGCACTCAAAGCTAAAGCGATTGGCATGAGCGAGTCCGGGTGTTTTCAGCCACGAGTGCGGAAACATTTTGCATTCATGAAATTCCCTAAATTGCGGGACTTTTTGGGGCTTTTACAAAATTCGCTGAAGTGTCGGGAATTTCAAAAATGAATGGTTGAGTCGGATGAAAGGTTGGTTTGGGTGAAGCAGTTAATTAACTGGGTTGTGAGTTATTTGATTCAGTTTATATCTATGGTTTTGAAACATAGAAAATGAAATGGTTAAATGAAGTGTCACTAACATAAACCATGATAAATCTTTCTCGCAACTATTGAGACTCAGGTTATTATATAGACCGTTACATATCTGGTGTAACAATAAAGATATTTTCTTCTTCTTCTTCTGTTATTTATGCCCTTGATTTAATCCGACTTCGTCGTCGACAAATATAATAGGTTAATAGAATAAAAGAGAAACTTATATTGTTTTTTTTTATTATAAATTTGTTTTTAATGTTTAATGTTGAAATTTGTTCAAGATCCTACTTTCGCAATCAAAACTCATAGCACCTATAGATAAATTACATAATAATTATAAAGTTAAAAACTTTTGTTATTATTTACAATACGGAACGAGCTATAATCTCGTCTATATCATCTATATCATCTATATCGTCTATATCATCTAGTCTATCGGCCGGTTTCTGGAAACCCAAATCACGATTGATCCGAGTTTGACACATAGTAATTATATGTTTTTTTCGTTGATCATCGTACGAGAAACCGGCCGTATGTCATGTAGGTATAATCAATTATTTTTTCTACGCTTAGACCACACACCACAGTGTAAGAGGTAACCGTGGCACTTGGACCGACAAGATTGGTTCTCGAGTGCCATTACGTACGCTCCCCGAATGTGAAAACTTGTACGAACAATATACCTTTTTCAATGCCTACAAATCTATTCAGGGTTTGTACTACTAAATTTACTTCATTACTTGTATGTACTTTAACATACAAGTAATGAAGTAAATTTAGTAGTAGGATTCTTTAACCCACTTAAGAAAAAAGAAGGTTTTCAATTCGATACAATCGTGTTTTTTTAACCGCCAATTCTGAACACACAGATCAAATATTTATATTCATCAAACAAACATTTGTCCTGGGTGGGAATCGAACCCAGAACCCACAGCATGCAAGGCAGAGCTACTACCAACTGAGCTGTGACGCCTGTCAAGATAGTCATGCTTGTGCTTGGCCCTCAGAACGAACAAACATACCTCATAAGTCAGCATTCAGACACAATGACAATTATCGTTCGATTCAACTGAGGACAGTGTACTCCGTAATTGCAGGAACTATGCATACGATGCATAAACTTTTACTCGCGTCAATGACGGTGCATTTGCACCTTTCAGTACATCTAGCCTCCTCGTGGCGCACACCAGTAACAACTAGGCACGGTAAAGCAGTGTCTAGTCTGGCTAATCTTTCCAACACGATGCTACAACAAAATACAGTTGTAGCATCGACACGATAAGAAGAAGAAGTACATCTAGCATGAGATGTCACAGTAAAATCGCCTGACTTTACTACAGTAGTTACGTCAATATTAGTATTACGAATTTTAGTACCCAACTATCCGCTAGAGGCGCTGTACAAATCTTCATACATTTTTTTAACTACAGACGCTAGCGAGTATAGTAAATATAGTATAGTAAAAACTCATGGTAGACCTACTGTATTGAAAACTGATGGCCGGTACTTGTCATAAAAAAAAAGTTTATTTATTTGCACATTTATTAGTTTTATTTAAGAATATGGATCAACCACTTACATTAACTGAAGAGACAGTAAAAGCCATTAAAGAGCATAAATAAAGGCTCACCTATAAGTAGGTACATGTTCTATATTTAATTATTTTCCCATTTTATAAAATACATCATAAAATAATGTTTGTCCTTCTATTGAGATAAGATATTTTCTAGCATCGTACTTGTGAAAATATCTAATTGGTGATTGGTTTTTTAAATTTATTTTTAATACAGACTGTAACACTTCGTTTTTCGAGTAAAATAAAATAAATTTAAAAAACCATACCCAAACATGCAATCGTTGTACCTACTTTGGTTATAGATTTTTTTATACTTATTTAAAAAATATGATAAATATCGAATGTACTGTCAGCACCACAAGTCTCAACAAAACTATAGACAATAGAACGGAATGAGCGGACATCGGTCACGTTCTAGATCTGAGATTGAGCTATTATTATGCAAACTGCATTTGCACGAGGTGTCGTCTCTATCGATTGATAGCTCTACGCTCTTTGGCTAGAAAATTTCTAAAACATGGTTTAAAGTCTTTGCATATTTTAATTAAAAAACAGGTCAAGGGGGGTATCCTGACAACTGAAACGTTTTTGAACTGTTATTTGATCAAATTAAGTTTTCTTCTTCGTCTATTATTGATATTTTTAATGATCAATTTTCATACCGTTTGATAGAATTAACGAAAAATCAGGTAGGCCATGCTCAAATCTGGTTGGTCATGCTTAAATCAGGTAGGCCACGTGCTAAACCGCGGCATTGACGTAATTTTTAACAGCTCAGTCATCATTTAATAAAGCTCAGTCACGTCAGTCCACAAAAATGTCACAGAATACTGATGAGTTCCTATAGTAAAATGATCGAAAACTGAACTGCAACTGAAAGGATATTCGGTCACGCAAGTTTCCCCTTGCTGGATAGCCCTACTGTTGTTATTGCGGCACCAGAAATGCATCATCAGAAAAAAATAACTTCAACTATCACGGTTTGTGAGATATTGTCCATCACCAGGTAGCGATCTGTCTGTCTGTCTATCACCAATCTGGTGACCGATGTGGCGCGGCGGGCGAAGGTCCGCCTGCGACGCGGAGGTTGCGGGTTCGATTCCCGCGTTGGGATAAATGTTTGTACGATATGCAAATATTTATTTCAAGTGTTCTGGGTATTTTATATGTATAATAAAAAATATCTATCTATGTAATGTATTGTATTAAGTATGTCAGTCTTCTAGTACCCATAACACAAACTCAGCTTAGCTTGGGGCTAGATAATGTGTGGATTGTCCAGCATTATTTATAAATAATCTACCTAATACATAGAAGATTAATTATCATTCAGAGCCCGCATGTCATAAACGAGATTAAATTATACGCGGCCCACGCCGGGAATCGAACCCGACGTTTTTATTAGCACAACTCAATTTCAATAATGTTGACATTGACTTTGACAGACACTAGGGGTTAATGGATTTGAAATTGGAATCATTTTCTATTATTTATCATCATCTGTGTACTGTGGTGGTGTCTATTAATAAATATTGTTGAAGAATTAATATAAAAAGATCTTTATTAATTAAATAAAAAAAAATCTGGTGAACATTACTTAAGTTTTAATATTAACTGGTGACAAAAACAAGATTAATAAAAATATATAAGACGTCAAATATTAAATGCATTTTCAAAATAAATTTACCGAGAAAAAGATCAGATCAGTTCACAAAAAAACATTCGAATTAAGAACCTTCTTTAAAAGTTAAACTCAAAAATTATTTATTCAATAAAATCACAAGGATCATTTTGAATCGTCTTACATACTAGCTGATTCTTGGTGCCAGTTTTTTTTAATACCAAAAAATTGTTTAATATTTGTTTATTCTATTGTTTATTCTTTATTGTACACACAAAAACAAAACTACAGAAAAACAGGAAACTTAAAAATGCAAAAATAATTGAAATTAGATCAAAACAGAAGTATACCCACTACAATACCATAATGATGCATTAGCCGGTGTCTGCCCTTGTCTGGCCGATGTCATCCAAGAGTCATTCGCATCTGGAATGCAATGTGACTCTGCATTCACACTTGCATACAAAAACCCACCTTAAACTCACTACCATACAGCCTACTTCACAATACCCTTCCAACTATCACATACGATCTTTAGAATTGCATAGAACAACACTTTCAAAGAAATATGAACAGTATTCCAGAGGCAAAAAGTCGAATTCAAAAAATTGCTTCCACTTACAAAAGAGCATTATACAATTCCTGCAAGCCTGGTATCCGCGTCATTTGAATTTACTACCTATTTCATGGTACAGAAGGTCTATTATAGTGGTGTGTTCGGTTTTAGTTGCGTCGTTTATTGTATTGGGTGATCGTCAATGAATTTTGTTTCCTGATAAAAGGTTGTAAGTGCGATAGAATTTTAGTGGGAAATTAGGTTGTATTTATGAGAGTTAGGGTTGATTTTCGCGTGTTGTATTTTAAGGTCATGGCAAGTCGAAGTGCGTCGACATTACAATTTTAGCCCGGATGGTTTATACAGTTTTTATTGCGGTAGGGTCATAGGCCTTTTCGATTAGCGCGTAGTTATAGAAGTACCTACAGATTTTTAACTATGGACTTAAATTTTTCGTATCTTAGGTGGATTTAGTACTAACTATGTACTCCTACAAAAACCATAATATATAAAAATAATAAAAGTTGAATGTATAGATTGTAGATAGTAGGTAGGTACATACATCCAGTAAAAGATTGTTAATTCGATAATTGAGAAATTTAGCTAAGATTTTATTCTAGATTTTTTTTATTAAATTTGTTTACATTAACAAATCATGTGATTGCCTTACTGGCCACGTTTTCTATGGACGTGCTTAAAGATAATTAAAATTGTAGTCAGTGCTAGATTTGACCATAAAGCATCTGGGTTAAGTAGGTACTATATTAGTAAGTAGGTATTATGGTCAGGGAAGGTCTAACCATAGTGTTTTTTTTTTCTAAATAGTTTATTCAGCGACTCGAAGTAGAAGAAGAAGGTAAAAAGTATACTAAACCCAGACCTTAATTGGGTTTTATACAGTAAAAGAAATATCTAAACATATAAAAACACAAGATTATGTTCAACTATAGTGTATAAAATGTTATTCCAATAGCGCTGTTTATACAAAAAATATATTTAGACCGACGCGTGCGCATGTTTATTTTTATTTTATTACATATCCCGTCGTGAACTTGTACCTTGTTATTGACCGAGCGAAGCGTTTCAATTTTGAGTTTGACCAAAAATGCTTTTGTCCATCTGTCTGTTTGTAAAAGTAATGTATTTACGATACACTGCACGTTAACGCTGCAACGTTCGACAGTAAATGATGACGCGCAGTGTATCTCAAATACGTTACTGTTTAGATACGTTTACGAGTGTCATATTTATTTTTGGTAACACTTTTTTTTAATTTTATGACTTGTTTTATTGGAAATAATCATATAATAGTAGGTACATCCTATATAAGGCAAAACAAAATCTTTAAACCACACACCAGCCTTCAAAATACCCTCCAAGATTTTCAAATGGGCTTCAAGGTTCCACAAACTAAAGTATTTTTTTAAATAACTTATAAATACCAGACCAATATTACCGGTAAATACAGTGAAAACTAACAATTACGCATTAAAATACAAACAATTCATTAACGCAATCACTCAATGCGGGTTCCGACCGCCAAAGTGACATTGACATTGAAAGACCACACAAAGACTGCTATTTACAAGCTAATATCACTTCTATTACAACAGCCGTAGGTTTTTATTCAAATAGCATAATAAGAGAGTCACTTTACAAGCAAAAATCACCTTTATCTTAATGGTATAAGAGTGGTTTTCGATTGCGATGTGTGATTGTTTCTTGATCTAATTTAGTACGTAACTAGTGGAAATAGGGGTGAGAGTAAAAGTAATTATGTTTTCGACGAATTTTTACGTATTGAGTCTTATCTACTACTTTATAATGTAACCACTGAATATAGAGGAAATTGCATTAAAAGATTAGACAGTGTAAGAGGCTATTTTTATCCGACCTCAAAATAAATATTCAAATATATTCATGGATATATCAGACATCACACTTTATTCCCAAACTAAGCAAAGCTTGTACTATGGAAACTAGATTGCTGATAGTATACTTATATACTTACATTTTTTTTTGTAAATACATTCATAGAATACATGGTGACACCCAGACACAGAACAAATATTTATGTTCATCACACAAACATTTGCTCTGGGTGAAATCGAACCCACGACCCATAGCATTGAAGGCGGAGCACAAACAAGAGCTATGACGCCCGTCAAATAAAAATAGATGAAGGTTCGTATGTATTTGTATTTATTTATTTAATTTAAACCCTAAGTATACATAGCAAAATATAAATATAGATAAGTCAATGAAAACTAAAAAGTTTTTTATATTTTCCAGGTAAGAATCCAGATTTCCAGAATTATTCGTAAGTTCTTAAAAAACTCGATACTGTCATCCACCAATAAACGTTGGTTTCAATTCAGCAGTGTCCTAGCACAAAGCTTCAGAAAGTACAATCGAATTTGAGCCTTAATACCTTACTTTAAGGTGTCAGGATATATTACCGTACCTACTTGTAGACGCTTCTAGAAAATTCTTTGAGAAATGGCATTTTGTTCGGGAAGAATTGTTGATCAGTGGAACTTTTGAAAACTTCAAGTAGTTAACGTTGACATTAATATACTTATCTAATAAATATAATTTTTTTGGAAATAAAGTGATCTCTTTTTTTAAACTAAGTATAAAATACCCTCAATGATGTTTTCGTCTCTCTTTTCTTTTTCTTATGATATATCCAGACAACATAAGCGCCGTAGCAGCTAATAATACGTGGTTTTCCATCGTTATACGGAGAGACACTGAATGCTCAAACCGGCTCACCTTGGCTCGCGAGCCCGGCTCGGAACTTTCACAAATTGGCTCGGGTGCCACGGCTCGCGAGCCAGATGTCTGAGCGCGGCTCGCGAGCCGCGCTCGGTTGGTCTGGACACAGCTGAATATAAAATGTCTATTAAAAATACTTTTTTTTTCCTTAACCTATATCAGTCCACTGCTGGACGTAGGTCTCTCCCAAGACGCGCCACTGAGCCCGGTCTTCGGCTCTTCTCATCCAGTTTTTGGCAGCTACACTCCGTAGATCGTCGCTCCATCTCAAATATGCAATTAATTGTAATCAACGTTAATTTACCTAAGTATAATATTTTTATGATGGCGATCGTTCAATGGGGATTATGAAACTAACCCGTGATATAGCCTACAATGTAATGTCTCTTAATTAAAATTATAAATTGATTCCCAGAAGCTCTTCATCCATCAAGGTCCTCGGTATCTCGTCTCCGCAGCCATTGCATATCAAAATTACAAGACACATTACTTTCGAGCATAAAGAAAATAATTTACGCCGCAAATCCCCTTCAGGTGGTCCGAGTTATAGGCGAGAGCGATTAGGTTTTTAATTTTTTTATTATTTTTTTATTTATTTTCTAAGAAAAAAAAACTAGTTCATTTATACTTCGTGACAAAAAAAAATGTTTTAAGAAGATAATATTAATAGAAATATTAATAGAAGATAATAATGATAACCAAAAAATAATACATTGCTCTATTGCTTTACTTTATAACTTGTGTTATCTAATCAGCATGGTTTTGAGTTCTTATTCTAGTTTGTCGCAAAGAGAGAGAGAGAGCTTAAATATTACCAGACAAAGTAACGATAACCTAGTCAAGTTTAATACTTCAAAAACCCAGGCGTGTCTTTTCTCTGCAAAAAAGAGTCCATTCCATCTGACTCCTACTTTCCAAGATGTATCCTTATCGATTTCCGATAAGCTCGAACTTTTGGGGTTTACGCTCACACCTAAGCTTAACTTTGGCGCGTTTATTGAGTCCAGGGCTAAAATAGCTGCGAAAAAGCTAGGCATATTATCGAAGGTGAGACAATACTTTACACCGGGACAGCTTCTTATATTATACCAAGCGCAGGTCCGATCGTGTATGGAGTATTGCTCTCATCTTTGGGATGGCTCGGCTAAATACCAGCTTGAAGCCTTGGAGACCATTGACAGGCGGGCCAAGCGGCTTATAGGTGATGACGCGCTAGTCCAAACTAAACTCCTAAGTCTTGAGCATCGGCGTAAAATCGCTAGTCTATCGGTTTTCTATCGGATACATTTTGGAGAGTGTGCGATCGAACTTTATGGGTTAATTCCCCCAGCCCCATTCCATCATCGGACCACCAGACGCACGGAAACGCGACACCCATTCATGGTGGACATACCACCTGTCCGCACAAAACGGTTTGGCTCAAGTTTCATCTTGAGAACCGCCAAAGAGTGGAATTCGTTGCCGGCGTCGGTGTTTCCAGACTCATACAATTTGGATGTTTTCAAGAGGAGAGTGAATAGGTTATATCTAGGCAAACGCGTTACACCGTAGGCCGCATCATCATTTAACATCAGATGTGATTGCGGCCAAGCGTTTGCCTATAATGCATAAAAAAAAAAAAAAAAAAAAAAAACAAACCAACCCAAACACTATTGAACCTCATGCACTGAAAATGTAACCAAGGGCGGATCCAGCTTTGGCGCCAGGGGAGGGTCACATAGTCGTGGTCAAGTCAAGAACTTACAATTTTATGTTCAATTAGTGGTCCACCTAAGTCCTGGAACTAGCTCAGGGGGGGTCATGACCCCATGACTCCTCCGCTCCCTGGATCCGTCGTTGAATGTGACACAGATAAAAAACCAGGTTACATTTTGGTCAGGTCATATTTTTTATGTCTCTGTTTTTTACTTACCTAATCTAAGATTTGTATACCAATAATTGGTGAAATGTGAGACAATGTTTACAATAAGATCATATACCTACCATGTTTCAGGCAAATAAACAAATGGTAGGTAAAATAAAATGAGTTAATACAAAAGTTAAGTGAAAAACAAACGCTTCAGCGTCTTACTCAAGCCGTAAGTACAAATAACACCCTGAAAAAATAAGGGAGTTACCACCGACAGCCAGTTAGGTGAGATGTGATCGAGTGGCGAGACTCGCGAGTTGCAGCACTCGTACTAGGGCCGCAGTGTTAGCGACACCATCAATCATAATCATAATCATTTATTCTATTCAATAATTTCAGGTTCGGTGTTAACAGATATTAATGATTCACTAAAATCTGCCTTTACAGGCGAATGTCACATGGAATACAATTAACAATTACACACACAAAATTACAAATACGAATTTAAGAATATCAAATAAAATGTCAAACCGCAATTTTTTTTATATTTTTTTTTATAAATTATTACTTGTAAATAATGACTTAGAATACATAGTAACACCCAGACACAAGAAATATTTATGTTCATCACACAAACATTTGCTCTGGGTGCATCGAACCCACGGCCCACAGCATGGAAGGCAGAGCTACTACCAATTGAGCTGTGACGCCAGTCAATCTAAAATGAAACCCATTTTCCGTTGTCACAACATAGCATGAAAACGGCTTGACCGATTTGGCTGATTTTTTTTTTGTAGTTTTCTAATACTCTGTACAAAGTTCTTACGGAAAAAAAAATAAGCAAATCTCTCAGAAAAAAAAAACTCTCTAAGGCGGTACGAACTTCGCCGGGACAGCTAGTATTTTAATAATTGATAGTCCGACGCTAGCAAACGCACCACACCCTCTAGTGTAGCTTCCTCATCAGCACAGGAAGAGGAAATGATATTCATTTATCTGCTGCCAACTCGGAAGCAACAGAATTGTTATTTATTTTTCAAGAACATTTTTCTTCAGTGATAACAAGTAACATCCCTATCACATTACAAAAATCAACCTTTGTATAGATTTCTTACACAAATAAATAAAATATATATTCATGGACATTTCACACATCACACTCTAGTCCTAAACTAAGCAAAGCTTGTTTGGAATTAGATTACTGATAGAATACTTATATACTTTTATTTTTGTAAATACACACATACAATACATAGTAACAGCCAGACACAGAACAAATATTTATGTTCATTACACAAATATTTGCTCTGGATGGAAATCGAACCCACGACCCGCATGGAAGGCAGAGCTACTACGCTACTACCAACTGCTGTGTCCCGGTTATAAAAAAAAATATCTATCTATACTCGTCATCATCATTTCAGCCCGTTGACACCCACTGCTGAGTATAATAGGCCTCCTCTTTATTATGCCATTCTATTCGGTCCCTTGCGACTCTCATCCACTGATTCCCGGCTAGCTCCATAGTGTCTTTGGACCATCGGGCTGGTGGTCTGCCTCTTGGTCTACGAGCATCCCTTGCCCACCATTCCGTAATCACCATTGTCCACCAACTACTCGTATTTTAATAATTATCTATCCTCAAAGTCCAGTAAGTGAGGTCAGTACGTTATCTAGATATATCATACATCAAACAAAAGTTGGCAAGAAAAATGGCGATTTGTTTGTAAACAACTTATTGAGCGTATGAATGGAGAACTGACGCTGTGCCAAACATTGGCAGACTGTGTTGCTACACAAAGTAGTTGGCTATAAATGGATTTGATTTCAGTACCTCTACCATGAGATGTCACAGTAAAATCGGCTGACTTTACTACAGTAGTTACGTCAATATTAGTATTACGAATTTTAGTACCCAACTATCCGCTAGAGGCGCTGTACAAATCTTCATACATTTTTTTAACTACAGACGCTAGCGAGTATAGTATACATATATAGTATAGTAAAAACTCATGGTAGAGCTACAGACTGTGTTGTTACACAATCTGTAGTAGGCTAAAAATGGTTTCGAGTTCAGTAATTTTTTAACATTTTTAAGCTATTGCATAGCTTCTATCGCGGGCCTTGAGACCGAATCCAGGAAATTCCGTAACGAAATGACCTAACACTGCACATGCGTAGTCCAGTAAAAAATGCTATGCAATAGCTTTACCGCGGCAGTCCCCAAGAGCCACACTTCTGTCTTATTTTTTAATTGTCTTTTCTAATTTTATGCTGAGTTTAGTATTTTGTTGGATTTTAAGTAGGTAACAATACTTGAGGTCGTAACTTAATGTATAAATCGTTGAAAAAATAGTGCATTAAGTGATATCGAAATTTGCTGGTTGTTTCTGATAGGTTTTTAAGAGAAAATTCTCCGTTATTTTATCTTTAAAAAAAATGACAGTTGACTTGGCGATAGCCTGACTCTACACATTGACAAAATTGCCTATACAGGGTGGAATTTTGTAATGCCACCTGAAAGGGAAGTACTCTTAAAACTTTAAATAGAAATTTTTACTCAAAGAAGACATTCATTTTTGAAAAGAAAGAAAACGGCATTCAAAGATTTTTTAAAATTCGCTTGCCGCACACGGTAATTGAACCGACTGAAATAAATTCGATTACCGTGTGCGGCAAGCAAATTTCCACCCTGTATATGACGGACATGGCATATAAAAACAAGAAGAAATAGAAATAAATCTGCTGTATATTTTTGTACTTGGTTGTAGATAAATTATCTAAAATAATATTTTAATATCGATAAACAATTTCTTGAACTAAACAAAAATAACTTTAAACAAAAAAAGTATTTTGTTAATTCATTTAGTTATTTGCAATAACATTGTAACAAATATGTAATTAGGTCAGTGTAACAACGCCTACTCATAACATTATTTATAATCCATTGTTTAACAATTGTACTCAAATACAAGTAATTACACTAATGATAGATGCATAATATTACCATTTATCAATAAAACTCCATTTAACAGGCTCATATGAAAATATAAATATAAAAAATATATAAAAGTCGATACTTTGATTCGATTTGTACCCACATTCACAACGTATCTCATGTAGGTAATTAAGTACATAATTAAAATAATAAGTATATAATTAAGTACATCTGAAAAAATAACTACCATGCTTGAAAATAAAACCGTAACTGACCTCGGTCTCCGTCTCTTCTCATCCAGTATTTGCCAGCTATATTCCGCAAATCAGCGCTCCATTCCGCCGAAACTATAATAATTTAATCAATTTAATATAATTGTATTTGTCGTCGTGTTTAGATACTAATGCTTTATCTACTCAGTACCCGGGATTAGGTTTCTGTTTCATTCGTTATAATATATATTTTCATAATATTTTGTTTTGGATAACTTTGGTGCTGTGATTAAATTCAAGTATTTTTTCGCATTTCATTAGGTACTAGTTAAATCATCAAAACAAAGCAAATTTTAAAACTATGACGTTAAATTTATTTATTATTATTTATTAAACAAAGTGAAAAGTACAGCTGCTGAGCTAGATTTTGACTAATCTGTACAAGTAACTTAAGATAGATCATAATTACTTATGAGGCTGTATCTAGGCTATATCGTCATTGAATTTAGCGAAAATTTTATAGCAAACGCTAAATATTATAGAATTATCGATATGGAATTAACTAATGGTTCAAGCTATACTATTATAGTATAGCATATATATTATTGACTGGGTAACAATCCTTCGTCAAACAAACATTTATCATCTAATTAAGTTATTCGATTATCAGATAATATCGATTTATATTGTTCACGAGTAATAGTTTAATTAATATTCATTACTATAATATTATAAGTGAATTGTATTTGAACGAGAAATTTATCCAATACCACGTTTTAGTAAAACTTTTTGTAACAGCTCGTTTGGGGAACTACAACCGTACCTACATATTTCTGCTGCTAATGTTAGACGAAAATACTTAAAATAAAATAAATAAATAATACTGGACAATCCACACAATATCTAGCCCCAAGCTAAGCAGAGCTTGTGTTATGGGTACTAGGAGACTGACATACTTAATACAATACATTACATATATACTTCAACAAACTAAAAGGTTTTCTTTAGTCCGTAAAATAACAAGGACCATTTAGATGGATCTTAAGATATGGATGACATTTTCTAGAAGGATCTTATAGCGATAAGACCGCTCATTGTACTACACCCTAAATTGTTATTTTTTGATGTTGTTTTATTCGATTCATACAATTTCGATATTTTTAAGAGAAGAGGAAATGGGTATTTTTTAGGTAAGCGTGCTACATCGTGGCTTAACATCAGGTGAGATCGCGGGCAATCGCTTACCTATATCTTGTAAAAAAAGTTACTTGGTTTAACGTAAAGATTTATATTATATTTTATCCAAAAGATTTTTTCGTTTACCTTAACAAAATTTAACACAATTTCCAAACAGTTATCTAACTACGTTGTTACCTAGGTCGTAGACCTTGAACTTCGATGTCTAGATCACTAGGTCTCTGTCTGAAGGGCAGATAACAAGATTACTAAACTTATTACATCTAAGAATAGGTATAATATGAATTTATTTTAGATATTACTATGAAAGCCAGTCTTTGCTTGAATTGTGAAAAAAAATTATGTATATAAAATAACATACAGTGGAATCGAGTACCATCTTTGCTTTAGTAAAATAAATAAATAAATATTCATGGACAATTTACACATCACACTTTTGTCCAAACAAAGCAAAACTTGTACTATGGGAACTAGATTGCTGATAGAATACTTATATTGATACTTTTTTAAGTAGGCTGAAAATAAACGTTACTACAAACCTAATAATGTCCGCTTCATAAAGACCTAAAATTACCCGAAACAGTGGAGTTTTCCCAGCTGGCAACACATGTGTAAGTACGTATTTCATGGCGGAGTTGGTAACTCTCGTTAATCATACAAGTCTTGTAGCATGTTGAAAATGTTTTGCGAAGATGTAAATATGCTTCGTTTGATGCGAGATAAAATACTTTTTTATAATTTTACTTTTTTAAAATACTTTTGATTAAAAGCAAATACATCTGGGTAAATAGAGATTTTGAAACTAAAGTCAAGAGGAGTACGAATCTGCTTCTGATTTAGACTTGATTTCTAGCTGCTATCCAGAAAAAGATTTGTGAATGTGGATGGATGTAGAAGTAGAGGGAGGCCAAAGAAAAGATGGATGGACTGTGTGAATGATGAAATGTGTAAGAAAAGTGTGAGCATTGAGATGACGTCTGATAGAGGAGAGTGGAAGAAGAAGACGTGTTATACCGACCCCACGGTAGAAAGATAATGATAAGGTTTATAGCCAACTATTTAGTTTATTGCAGTACTGTTGTTACTAACGCAACTTGTCTTTGTTTTTATCTACCCTCAGTTTTGATTTTTGGACAAATTTGAAAAACATATCAAAAACCTCTATATTTTTTTTGAATAATGTTGGAAATTAAATCTTGGTTCACAAATAGATATTCTAATTGTGTAAGTATTACAAATCACGTGATTATCGATCGCCATAGTTCATTGACCCGGAGCGTGACAGACCGACACATCGACATTTATTGTAATGATATGGTGCCTAATGGCTAATACATAGTAATAGGAATCGTGTGTCACGACACTAGTTTGTAGTTTGTATTAAAAATATTATTGTAGTAGAATTTTAATTGTAGCCCTAGAAACTTCCATAGCATTTTCATCGAGAGAGCGGAGCGAGCTATCATTGTTATCTATACTTCTATACTAATATTATAAAGAGGTAAAGTTTGTATATTTGTTCAATTGTAAGGGGTAATCTCGGGATCTACTGAACCGATTTTAAAAATTCTTTTACCAATAGAAAGCCATATTATATTTTCAAAAAAAATAGGGATCCTTACTAAAACTTCAATTATGCCCAACGAAGTGGTCACGGGTCAGCTAGTAGTTAAAAAATCTAATATTTATAAATAAAAGCTATTTATTTAGGACTGAAGTGGGTTATACTCACTTTATTATTATTTTTATTTAATGTTCACCATGTATATTTTTTTTTAATCGAGAGAGCAAAGCAAGCTATCTCTATAATTTTTTGATAGAGAGAGTAAAGCGAGCTTATTATAATTATTGTTTTACCGATAGAGCGCAGCGAGCTACTAACAACTTGGACAAATCAGCTTTGTTTATTTTCGTTTCGTTTCGTTTTCGCAAAGCTCTGTCTCGCCTGGAGGAGTCCAAACTCCAACGGGCTTTACAGGAACTCAAGGCGACTAAGGCTCTGTGCGACCAATTGGTGTTTGAAAGAGAAGACAATGAAAAAGTATTAGAGGAAACATTAAATAGTAATAAAAAATTAAAAAGTGAGATGGCTGTGCTGCACACACAGTACACTGAGGCTATAGAAGAACGAGATAAGTTACAAATAATAATTTGTGGGTTCGACCAGTGTGGTATTGAGTATGAACAGGCCCTGAAGAGAACATCCCTTCTTGAGAAAGAGTTATGTGATGCCCACTTACAAATCACACTACTGGAAGAAGCCGCTCAATGCTCTGCCACACTGAAAACCTTTAGTTTATATGATGAGTTAATATCATCAGATAGGGACGTCGGCCAAATTTCTGCTGCAGGCTGTAATACTCCCACTATTATGATTGACCTAACAAATGATGACTCGGTGGGAGTAGACTCAGCATGCACCAAAAATACACTGAGTAGGAGAAAATCCAAAAAATATGTTAAAATTAACAAATACATAAATAAGACTAAAAATAAGTTAAAAAATAACAAATACATAGTTGATAAACTTAAAAACAAAATAGAAAAAAAAGATTTATTAGAGGAACTTGAATTAAGTACTGTGCAACTAGAAAATACAAAGTTGCATTATGAGACTGACATACAGCAGCTTCAATGTGAACTTGCCAGCGTTGAGGATTCCTTGAGATCTATTACTGGTCGCTATGAGAGGTCACAGGAGGCGATGCGGGAGTATTCTCTGGCTATGGACGAATTGCTTAAATTATCACAGAACAACAAGGACCGGTACGACTCGCTTGTGGCTAACCACATGTGTGACTGCCAGTGCGCCTCAAGTCCAGAACCGGTGAGTACTGTCCCATCGACTTCTTCGTCCACTTCTCAGCTGTATGTTAAGTCAAATAATAATAGTGCCAATACTGTAATGTTCAGCGATGAAATTGGAAAAAATATGGGTCACATATTAAATTCAGGAATGAATCATTCTTTTATAAATAATTGCTTACCTGATTCTAGCATGCATGAAATCATGGATTTAATTTCAAAATATACTTTTAATCAAAATTCTAATTTAGTAATTTGGCTTGGAAATAG
Source organism: Ecliptopera silaceata (assembly GCA_932527185.1). Taxonomy (NCBI): domain Eukaryota; kingdom Metazoa; phylum Arthropoda; class Insecta; order Lepidoptera; family Geometridae; genus Ecliptopera; species Ecliptopera silaceata. Next base: position 7,054,754 of record OW052211.1, read on the forward strand.
GGGTAATGTAAATAAAGCTCAATTAATAAAATATGTAGAAAGCTTATACTCATTAGAGGTAAACAAAATTGTGATGTTTACATTCCCCTACAGCAACAGCTTGCCACAAGCAGAAAATAATCTTAGATATAAGTTAAATATTACCTTGCATACAATATGCAATAACAATTTAATACATTTAATTGACTCTAACAATATAGTTAGTAAACCTTTTTATTTGACTAAAGGAAGATATTACCTTTCTAATTATTTAAAACGACAAGTAGCTGTTTCGCTATCATATTATTTTAATATTACAGCCAAGAACTTGGCTAAACATACTGCTTCTATTGAACAGTGTCCTGACATGCAAAGCATGGCTATGGAAGTTATCCCAAGTCATTTAAATTAGAACATAAGACAACAGAGAAAACCTCTAGCATAGTTCCATTAAATAATCATTTTGAAAATAATTTAAATAATAATAATAAATCATCTAGCATAGTTCCATTAAATAATCATTTTGAAAATAATTTAAATAATAATAATAAATCATCTGAGTCTAAAATTAAATGTATCAAATTAAATAAATATAAAAAACTTAGTAAATTTAAATATACCAGCTTGGTGCATCAGAACATCGAAGGTTTGCGCGGTAAAGAACTAGAGCTGGAACTGTACATGACCTCGAACAGCATTGACATTATTTGTGTCACAGAACACTGGCTGAAATGTCATGAGCTTATGTTTAGTTTCAGTGATCACCAGGTTGGTAGTGCTTTTTGCAGAGAACGGTTTATTCGAGGTGGTTCACTAATAATATTAAATAAACAAATAACATTTAAAGAACGCAAAGACATTGTCCACCGCTCTGTAGAAAGACACATTGAAGTAGCTTGCGTGGAGTTGGAGCAGTTCATTATTTTAAGCACTTACAGCCCACCGTCCGCCTCATTTGATATTTTTGAAAAAGTAATGGAAGATATTTTGTATAAAATAACTAGCACAAATAAAGAGATAATAATTTGCGGTGATTTTAATGTTAATTTACTTGTACCAGGCTCATTAAATACAAGACTTTTAACTCTTTTCAAATCATTTGACCTGGATAATGTATTTTTAGAACCAACTAGAATTACAGCCACTTCGGCTACATGCCTAGATAATATATTTACAAATGTAAAAATAATTAACAAAAATCTAATTAGTCAGATTCCTTCAGACCATCTAGGACAACTTATTCAAATAGAAGCCAAAACAAAAACTAATGTAACAAAAAAAATTACTTTTGTACCAATGACCATAAGTCGTCTGGATAAACTAAAAATAAACCTCATTTCGAAGCTTCCTACACTATCCTACAACAATTATAATTCAAACATTTCCTATAATATTTTTTTTAATGAGTTTAATAACTTATTTAACATTATTTTTACATCCAAGTCCATGATGGTCTCTGATCGAATTAATTTCAGTGAATGGGCAACAGCGGGAATCCACAAAAGTAGACAAACCTTGTACAATCTTTATAGTGAAAAGCAATACAATTTTAGTGAAGAGTTTAAAGAAAAAATAAGAAACTACTCAAAAATTTTTAAACGTGTTTGCCGTACTGCTAAGTCTCAATATATAAGTTCAAAAATTAAAACTAGTGATGATAAAATAAAAGCTACGTGGAAAATAATCAATAATGAGACAGGGAGGGTCAAAGAACATAACACCATATCCAAACTGAAGGTTGACGACATCATCATTGACCAGGATGTTGATGTGGTCAAAGCATTCGAGACATTTTTCACTGACATTCCTGTCTCAACTACAAAATCCTTAAACTCTTCCCACATAATCGCGGAGTCATTATTGATAGAAAATATACCTAAAATTCAAAAACTGTTCAACTTCGATTATGTGCATGCAAAGGATATTGTCAAAGCTTTTAAAATGATCAATGTAAAAAAAACCACGGACCTCTGGGGCGTCTCCGTTGCCGTCGTAAAACCCGTGATTGACCTTATCGCTCAAGATTTGGCCTTTATATTTAACCAAAGCATCGATTGTGGTGAGTTTCCTGACTTAATGAAACATAGTAAAATAACACCGCTATTCAAATCAGGTAACCGTTCAGACCCTACTAACTTTCGACCGATTTCAGTACTACCAACATTTAGTAAAATCTTTGAAAAACTTATGCTTCTACAATTACAAAGACATTTTGAAAATAACAATTTACTTGACACAAAACAATTCGGGTTTACGAAGGGACGCTCAACGACCGACGCAGGCATTGAGTTGATAAAACATATTTTTGAAAACTGGGAGCAATCAAATGACGCCTTGGGTATATTTTGTGACTTATCCAAGGCGTTTGATTGTGTGCATCATGAAACGTTGGTCAGGAAACTAAACCACTATGGTGTTAGGGGTGTTGCTCTGGAACTTCTGTCTTCTTATTTAAGCAACAGAATTCAAAGAGTTGACGTAAATGGGAAACGTTCTCCGGGATCTGTGGTGAAAATGGGTGTACCACAAGGATCAATACTAGGACCGTTTTTATTTCTAGTTTACATCAATGATCTTTATTATTTTATTTATTTTATTTATTTATTTATTTCATTTTACAAGGTCATTACAGATTTAACTAATTCGACAATGTAAACAAAGTTTAGCTTAAGTAGAAATAAGCCCTATCTGTAAATTTCGTCAACGAAACCACAAACAGGTCTACCACGAGTAGTTAAAGATGATCACGAGATTGTACTGTTTGCAGATGACACTTCACTTTTGTTCAAATTGGAACGACGACAAACAAATTATGACGACGTGAATAATACAATCTCAAAAGTTGTAAACTGGTTCAATGTAAACAACTTATTATTAAACGAAAAAAAAACTAAATGTATACGATTTGTTTTACCAAATGTCACACAATCGCTAGCTAATGTCAAAATTAAAGATGTAAACATAGATCTAGTGGACACCACAGTGTTTTTAGGAATAACCTTAGATAATAAACTTCAATGGGGCCCACACATAGACAAATTATCGAAAAAGCTTAGTTCTGCAGCATATGCAGTCAAAAAGATCCGCTTCCTTACAGACGTGGACACAGCTAGACTAGTTTATTTCAGCTACTTTCATAGCATTATGTCATACGGCATTTTGTTGTGGGGGAATGCTGCAGATGTAAATACCGTATTTGTGTTGCAGAAGCGAGCTATTCGTGCAATCTATAACATGGGTCCCAGAGAATCGCTACGAAATAAATTTAAGGAAATAAACATAATGACAGTGCCTTGTCAGTACATTTACGAAAACTTAATGTATGTTCGAAAAAATATTAATCTTTTTGCTAAAAAAAGCGACAATCATAATGTTAACACAAGAAATAAGGATAAACTCGCTGTTCCCATTACTAGGCTCACCAAAGTAAATAAATCTTTTAAAGGGCAATGTGTACGCTTCTATAACATAGTCCCAAGCTATGTTTGTCAATTGCCGATTGGCAAGTTCAAAAACGTAATAAAACGAAAACTCTTATCAAAAGCATATTATAAAATATCTGACTATTTAGAAGACAAGCAAGCTTGGGACGAACTAGCTCCAACTATATTAAACAATTGTAAGAAGGATCATATGAAAAAAACGCTAGAATCCAGGTCTAGTTTCTTGCCAGTTCTTCTAGACACTGGTCGCGACGAACTGGCGCCTAGAATCATCTAGTATGTAAGACGTTTCAAAGTGATCCTTGTGATTTTATTGAATAAATGATTTTGAAGTTTGAAGTTTGAAGTTTGACCATAATTAAAGGGTCATATCGATAAAACTTTCGCATAAGGTGCATAAAGTGCAATCTCTACCCTGCCGGTTGCCGGTACCCTGTATGGTTTTGTAACCTTATTTTATTATTATGATATACTAGTTATTATGTTCCTCACACTATGTAATTTAGTGATTATGGTTACAAAGGCCTTAGGTTACATATTTTTTCGGAAAATAAATTTATCTTTATCTTTAATGTTTCGTAAATACATTATTAAAACAGTTTAAAACTGAAACCATCAAACTTCCATGTTGATAGTACATAAACCAAACAAACCAATATAAATTAGTTACAGTTCATCAATTCTATTTTGGGAATTCTCTGAAAAATGTACTGGAAATAGAATTAGTTAGAAACAGTGGCGCCACCGCTTCATATAGATTCAAGAATGTGAATATTTTTACATAATGTATTGCAATTCATTAGTTTTCATTCTATTTACGTATTGTTTATATCACAAAGTTAAGATATTTGTTCTGTGTCTGAATATTGTTATGACTGTATTTAAGTAGGTAATTATAAAAAAAATGTTAGTAATTTTATTGCACTTTATATTTATTTGTTATGTTCCAATGTACAAAATATCTTCAGTTGGTTTTGACAACGTAATTTTTTTGAAGTATAGTCCTAATTTTTGTCATAATAATAATTACAGAAAATCTTTATTAAAATACCATTTGTCTACTTATACAAAAATAAACATTAAAATTTTGTAATAAAGATAGCTTTCACAGCTCAGTTGTAGCATCGACACGATAAGAAGAAGAAGACAGCTCAGTTGATATTAGCTCTCTTTTTCATGTCGTGGGTTGCGGGTTTGACTCCCCTCCTTGATATATAAAACATTTGTTGACTCATGTCTTTTCCGTGTCTGGGTGTCACTATGTATTTTATGAATGTAATTATTAAAAAATACAATCAGCAATCCAGTTCACATAGATACTTTATACATATTTTATTGAAGGATATCAACTTTGCTTATTTTAGGTCCACAGCGCGATGAGCGACGTTTATAAATATTTATATATCTATTATTAAATAGAAGTCCTTTGAGTATAAACAAGGTCACAAAAAAGCAGCTTTAACGGGAAATTGGCTAAAAGCGTGCAACACCACGCTTAAGGTCAGGGTTGCCATGTCACGAAACTCCCCAGAGATCTTAATTGAAGGATGGCCAGTACCAGAGATAGGGCAACCTTGTAATTAGATATATTGGCGAGGTAAAGTAAAGTAGTACCTAAACTATTTCTAGATACTTACTTGTTTGACTAGATATTGTTTTGTTTTATAACGTCCCTAATGAGCGTCGATCTCGTGGTCGGCCTAAGAAGCGTTGGCGAGACGATCTAGACGGCTTTGAAAAGAAATGGTGGGAAGAAGCAAAATAAAGAGAGAAATGGACGAATTTGGAGGAGACCTTTGCCCAGCAGTGGGACGAAATAGGTTAAAAAAAATGTATTTTTATGTCTAGTTAAATTATGAATTATTTAAAATCTGTAGCGCCACTGTTTCTTCAATTATGTAATTGGTCTATCTGTTTGAAGTACATAAATACATCGTTTGCAACGGTCTGTAGATAGCTCAACTGTTTCTTATGTATTTTATATGCCTATGTACATTTTGTAAATACTGTAATAGTCGTAAGTTTGTGAATAAAGTATCTAACATGGATGGTTGCGGGTTCGATTACCGCCATGGGATAAATGTTTGTACGATCTGCAAATATTTATGCCGGGTGTTCTGGGTGTTTTATATGTATAATAAAAATAATAATATATATCTATGTAACGTATTGTATTAAGTATGTCAGTCTTCTAGTACCTATAACACAAGCTCTGCTTAACTTGGGGCTAGATGATGTTGTGTGGATTGTCCAGCATTATTTATTATTTCTCTCAATGGAGAGACATTTCTTTGAGACTCAACGGACATTTGAGACTTTTTTGAGACTTTAACTGACTTTTATTACCTAATAATAATAATAAATAACACACACATAACGAAGCATGAAATTCTCAAACAAAAAACTTAATTTTCCAAAAGGTTGACGTACTGCGAAAAACTTCAAAGCATTTCCGGCGACATAGAAAAGTTTAAGCACTTTATGTCGATGTAATAAAGTTTATTTTTGCTTAATATATAAATCGTGATTTTTAGTGAAATAGCAACATTTAAGCACCTAATGTCGAGGATATAAAGTTGATATTTGCTTGAATATAGCGAATCGTGATCTTTCAACTGATAATGGGTATAATTTCAGATGTCAATGGTCGATTCGGTAGATTACTTTGAACTCAAGGTCAAATCAGGTCGAAGCTCTTAACAACAAATAAGATGGATTACTATAATATGCTTTTAGTAATGGAAAGAGCCTCCTCGTGGCGCACACCAGTAACAGCTAGGCGCGGTAAAGCAGTGTCTAGTCTGGCTAATCTTTCCAACACGATGCTACAACAAAATACAGTTTTAGCATCGACACGATAAGAAGAAGAAGTAAGTAAGTACGTAATACATACTTACTTATTTTTAAAAAATCAACCTTTGTCCACTGCTGGGCAAAAGACCAAAGCCTTCTTGATATTTTACATTTTTTCTTAAAAAATATATATATATATATTACCCACGGGATTACATATGGGTAAGTAATAAAAATTATATTTATGCACAATCTTACTAACAATTTTTATATAAAAAAAAAATATATATTACTCACAGTATTATTTATGGGTACTTAAATAAAAATATATTTATGCACAATCTTACAACTATTACAATATTTACAAAATGTACATAGGTATTTATAAAATAACAATTGAGTTATCTCCAGACCGTTGCCAAATAATATAAAAATGTTTGATAATTAATAGTAAATATGCACGGACATTTCACACACCACGCTCTAGTCTTAAACTGAGTAAAGCTTGTACTATGGGAACTAGAGTGCTGATAGAATCACTATTTGTACTGTTTTTTGTACATACATACTATACTAAGCAGCTATACATAAAAAGAACGACAATGAAAACTAATATAATTTATTTTACAGACAAAATCTTATTTTTTCTTATGTTCCATCGCATTCATCATCATCATCATCGACCTATATCAGTCCACTGCTGGACGTAGGTCTCTCCCAAGACGCGCCACTGAGCCCGGTCTTCGTCTCTTCTCATCCAGTGTTTGCCAGCTACACTCCGCAGATCGTCGCTCCATCTCGCCGGAGGGCGTCCTACACCATCGCATTCGCATGGTTAAATTTGAAATTTATAGCTTTAAAGCTAAATTACCTAAAACCCAACCATTACTTTTCACGTCATTAATCACACAACTATTTAACCCCATAACCTAAGCATTTCCAAGGTAAAATTTAATTTAATATCAGTAATTCCAGCCCTCTGATTGGTGAACTACGCGACTATCTTGATCTCTGTACCTCTACCATGAGTTGTCACAGTAAAATCACCTGACTTTACTACAGTAGTTACGTAAATATGTATTACGAATTTTAGTACCCAACTATCCGCTAGAGGCGCTGTACAAATCTTCATACATTTTTTTTACTACAGACGCTAGCGAATATAGATTGTAAAAACTCATGGTAGAGCTACTGATTGGTGAATGATAACGCTATCTTCGCGCTCAAATGACTGTAATTGAAATTTGAATTCGAATTTCGAACTCGTTAGTCTTAATTGCTGTTTGTTTGTCAATCAAATGAATAATTTGAAATGATTTGAAAATAGAATAATTTCGAATTCTTCATTGAATCAGAGATTCTATTTTTGAATCAAATTGAGATTTCAATTCCTAAAATAAAAATATACTTAAATATTTTTATCTCTAAAATCAACGATATTATTTTCAAATCATTTCAAATTCTTTATAGAATCAGAGATTTTATTTTTGAATGTACAAACACAAATTGAGATTATTATTAGATAGAATTGATATAACAATCATAATAAAAACATTTATATCTTGTTGATGAATCTTTCAAATCGAATGCCTTCCATGCTGGGGGTCGTGTGTTCGTTTCCCACCCAGGGCAAATTTTTGTGGGATGAACATAAATATTTGTTCTGTGTCTAGGTGTTACTATGTATATTCTAAGTACATTCTATGTATTGTATTTACAAAAAAAATTAAAACATATAAGTACGTATTATATCAGCAGTCTAGTTCCCATAGTACAAGCTTTGCTTAGTTAGGAACTAGAGTGTGATGTGTGAAATGTCCGTGAATATTTATTTACTTATCCCGATAATTATTATACTTACATACGAAAATTCTTAGAAATAGCAATATATTTATTTAATACAAGCCGTCGATTCCGTTTGACGCATTGTTATCTGTACTTGGAAATATTATGTGGGACATCCTACCCTACTTACTGTAAACTAGCATCCGCTTACGACTTTGCGCGCGTTTATATAAAAAAATGTTTTATAAAATTAAATACTTACCTATTTAGTTACTTTATTTACAAACAAACTTACGACTATACAGTATTTACAAAATGTACATAGTCATATAAAATACATAAGAAACAGTTGAACTATCTACAGACCGTTGCAAACGATCTATAGATAGTTCAACTGATCCAAATCAGTACCAATCGGAAGCGTACCCAAGACACTGGCTGCATTGCCGCGCTGAATAGCAATGCTGATACGTTGGGCCAGATACTCACCAGCCCTCGGGTCACGCGTCGCTTCGACTAGACGCCCAGAAATAATTTAATATTGACTAAATTATTTTATAAAATAATTTAGTCAATATTAATAAATGTTTTATTAAATAACTTATTTCGTATTGAGGTAAGTATATTTGGTATTACAATTGAGTGAATAGGTAGCTCGTAAACTACCTACAAGTATTTTTTTACAGAAACTTTATAACGAATCCAAATAATATAAAATATGTATATGCATAACCAAACATGGCTCGAAAACGTAGTAATCTTGACAGCATTTAAAGGAGAATGGGCACTTTTGTATGGAGCGTGGGCCACGAAAAAAATTATGTCCCTCAGGGTTGCCACATAATACGTTTGAAAGAGCTTCAAAAGGCCTACGTTTCACAATATTTACGAAAAAAATCCGTCCTGTGGAAATTGAGATATATTGGAAAAACTGTTTTTTACTTAATATCGAATTGCCATGAATTCTGAGAGTCCTCACAAATGACTAAGGTGTCGTTTGAAAGGACATTTAAAGGACTTCATTTGGTTCTAGAAGTGTCAAAAAATCCAACCTGTGGAAATAGAGTTATTCTTGATAAACATGATTTTTTATAAAACTGACGTTTGGCTCACATCTAGCGTTACCACAAATATGACCGATACGGCATTTAAAAGAGCTTATGAAGGACATTTTTTTAAGACATGTAAATCAAAAATCCATCCTATAAAAATAAAGTTATAGTTGAAACACTTTTGAATTTATACTATTCTATTTTGCTTCGTTCTCTGAAACCCCACATCAATTAGATATAATACGTTTGAAAGAGCATTAACAGGGCATCATTTGGTTCTAGAAGTGTCAAAAAATCCAACCTGTGAAAATAGAGTTATTCCTGATAAACATGATTTTTTATAAAACTGTCGTTTGGCTCACATCCAGCGTTACCACAAATATGACCGATACGGCATTTAAAAGAGCGCATAAAGGACATTTTTTTAAGACATGTAAATCAAAAATCCATCCTATAAAAATAAAGTTATAGTTGAAACACTTTTGAATTTATACTATTCAATTTTGCTTTGTTCTCTGAAACCCCACATCAATTAGATATAATACGTTTGAAAGAGCATTAACAGGGCATCATTTGGTTCTAGAAGTGTCAAAAAATCCAACCTGTGGAAATAGAGTTATTCCTGATAAACATGATTTTTTATAAAACTGACGTTTGGCTCACATCCAGCGTTACCACAAATATGACCGATACGGCGTTTAAAAGAGCGTATGAAGGACATTGTTTTAAGACATGTAAATCAAAAATCCATCCTATAAAAATAAAGTAATAGTTGAAACACTTTTGACAATTTTATACCGCTTTTTACATTTTATCGAAATGTTTCGCCCATCTGCAGGTGAAGTTATTAACTTATTAATAATTACCGCGTAGCGTCACAAAATATCACGACACGTGTTGCGCAGGTTTGTTAAAATCGATTAGAGAATTTTAACGAATAAAGTCACTCTTCCAGATTTTTCTTCTACATGTCTTCTTCTTCTTCCTGCCCTTATTCCACGAGGTGGGGTCGGCACAACATGTTCTTTTCCTCCATTCTTCTCTATCATCCGTCATATCAGTATTCACTCTATTCACACCCATATCATTTTTCACACAATCCATCCATATTTTCTTAGGCCTATCTCTTCCTCTATATCCTTCTTCTACATGTATACAACATAAAGTCAAAAGTGTTTCAACTATAACTTTATGACTTCTAGACTTGGAGAGAACAATAAAAAATTAAATGCTTTATATGCTCTTTCAAACGCCGTATCGGTCATATTTGTGGTAACGCTGGATGTGAGCCAAACGTCAGTTTTATAAAAAATCATGTTTATCAGGAATAACTCTTTTTCCACAGGTTGGATTTTTTGACACTTCTAGAACCAAATAATGCCCTGTTAATGCTCTTTCAAACGTATTATATCTAATTGATGTGGGGTTTCAGGGAACGAAGCAAAATCGAATAGTATAAATTCAAAAGTGTATCAACTATAACTTTATTTTTATAGGATGGATTTTTGATTTACATGTCTTAAAAAAATATCCTTTATGCGCTCTTTTAAATGCCGTATCGGTCATATTTGTGGTAACGCTGGATGTGAGCCAAACGACAGTTTTATAAAAAATCATGTTTTTCAGGAATAACTCTTTTTCCACAGGTTGGATTTTTTGACACTTCTAGAACCAAATGGTGCCCTGTTAATGCTCTTTCAAACGTATTATATCTAATTGATGTGGAGTTTCAGAGAACGAAGCAAAATCGAATAGTATAAATTCAAAAGTGTTTCCACTATAACTTTATTTTTATAGGATGGATTTTTGATTTACATGTCTTAAAAAAATGTCCTTCATAAGCTCTTTTAAATGCCGTATCGGTCATATTTGTGGTAACGCTGGATGTGAGCCAAACGTCAGTTTTATAAAAAATCATGTTTATCAAGAATAACTCTATTTCCACAGGTTGGATTTTTTGACATTTCTAGAACCAAATGAAGTCCTTTAAATGTCCTTTCAAACGACACCTTAGTCATTTGTGAGGACTCTCAGAATTCATGGCAATTCGATATTAAGTAAAAAACAGTTTTTTCAATATATCTCAATTTCCACAGGACGGATTTTTTTCGTAAATATTGTGAAACGTAGGCCTTTTGAAGCTCTTTCAAACGTATTATGTGGCAACCCTGAGGGGCGTCTTTCAAAGTCGTGGCCCAAAATGCCCATTCTCCTTTAAAATATCAGCTTTCAAACTAAAAAAAGTCATTGAAATCGGTCACGATATTTTTTTTATTAAATAAATAAAGTAGTTTTCGTTTACCTCAACGCAGAGATTTTTACAAAATTACAGTTATTTTTCTCAATCTTAGAACAAAACATGAAAAACTGTGCTTTGTAGGTACTGTTGTAACTGTTGTGAGAATCGAACCAGCACCACATATCACAGCTGCTACACCAAAACTGTATTCCATTTGATTTACACCACATCTACATTTTCCTTTATCCCCTTTGAGTCGTAAAAAAATGTAGAAAGCCTAGTTGTAAATAAGACTTACAACACCCCCTCTCCCTCCCCTACTAAAGGGGTTAATAGGGGGGACCCTCTTTATTAACCCCTTCACCCCTCACACCCCAAGAAATACGGATGACGCAATAGATTACTTTAAAACTCATTAAAAGTTGCTAAGTATAAAAATTGCGTTTTTATAACAGAAATAGGTTTAATTATGTAAGAAAAGTTTTGATATAAAAATAGAAAATATTTATTATATAATATTAGCACTAAAGATATTACTTTAAAACTCATTAAAAGTTGCTAAGTATAAGAATAGCGTTCTTATAACCATAATAAGGTTAATTATATAAGAAAAGTTTAGATAAGTATCTACTTATAAAAACAGAAATTATTATTTATTACTTATATAATATTAGCACTAACACATAGGTAAAGTTTCAGTATCTTTTTCTGATATTGGCTACAATTCGGCGGTCTTATGGCTGATAGTGATATATTTTTGCAACTTTTTTAGGTCAAAATTAACCATGTTATTCATATTTGTTTATTTATATATATATCTTAATAATCGTTTAATTTTGATCTAGATAAAAAAACGGATTATTATATACTGGGTACTAAGAGCCGAAGACCGGGCTCAGTGGCGCGTCTTGGGAGAGACCTACGTCCAGCAGTGGACTGATATAGGTCGATGATGATGATGATGATGAAGTGATCAAAGCCGGGGTCGAAAGACAGTTAAGACATTAAATTTTATAACTAGTGGTAAAGTAGGCTTTGCGTGTCAGTTTGTCATATAACTATGTACAAGCTTATCTGCGCCAAACAATAATACATTTTTAATCCATTTGTTCTATAATACTACTTTATTATATAATAAATAAATATTCATAGACAATTCACACATCACTCTCTAGTCCCAAACTAAGCAAAGCTTGGACTATGAGAACTAGATTACTGATAAAATACTTACATACATTTTTTTGTAATTACGTACTTACATAGAATACATAGTGACACCCAGACACAGAACAAAGATTTATGTTCATCACACAAACATTTGCTCTGGGTGGGAATCGAACCCACGACCCACAGCATGGAAGGCAAAGCTACTACCAACTGAGCTGTGACGCCTGTCGTATTAATTTTGTTCTTCTTTAAACACATAAAAAAGTAAACAAATTATTTACAAACAAACAACTGTAACTATGACGTAACATTAATAATACTCAAAAAAAAAACAATAAACAAACGACAAAAAAAATAAAAATTCCAAAAAAGTAAACGCTAATTTGAATTTTAAATTCGGACGCGTTCCACGTGCTAATCAGATTGCGTAACAGCTGACATTGGCCCACTGAGTGAAAGTGGTAAGAACTTGATATTGGATTTAGAACCTTATGTACTGTTAATAAAGCATAGTTTTCTTTAATCAACTATCTGTTGACGATGACGACTGATGTGGCGCGGTGGGCGAAGGTCCGCCTGCGAAGGTTGCGGGTTCGAATCCCGCCTTGGGATAAATGTTTGTACGATCTGCAAATATTTATTCCGGGTGTTCTGGGTATAGAGGTATATATGTATATAATGAAAAAAATATCTATCTATGTTAATGTATTGTATTAAGTATGTCTTCTAGTACCCATAACACAAGCTCTGCTTAGCTTGGGGCTAGATGATGTTGTGTGGATTGTCCAGCATATAAAGGCTCTGAGCCGGAAGTTTTTTTTTCTGGCTTCACACTCTTTCATGAGTCTAAGTTTGTAATTGAACACTTTACGACATTTAAACACAGTACCCATAACACAAGCTCTGCTTAGCTTTGAGCTAAATGATGTTGTGTGGATTGTGCAGCATTATTTATTTATTTATATGGGACCTCTGAAGTATGATCTACCAAAAAATAATCTTTAAGATAGATTCATTTTATAATTGACGAGATCGTGTTTACAAATAATAGAATATTGTTTCTATAATACAACAGTTTAGTTTGGAAAAAAAAGGAATATTTTTTGGAACGAAGTTCCTTATTCCGCGATGCGATAGGGGGCAGGGGGGAAAAATTAGGACCAAAAGTTGTAACGTGTCGTTACCACTTTTGGTCTTAATTTTTTTGGTATTATTGTAAGCTGTGCGGTGTGCGCGTGTTTCTCGCTCTCTCTTATAGAAAGCAAGCCAGTTATACAAAGATCTTCGTTCCATCTAAGTGTCCATTGACACCTCTCAAGTTTTTTGACGTGACAACGTCTTATAATTCGATAGAGCCGGCTGCACGCACAAAAAAACATGACTCGTGCGGCGTTACCTCGCTCTGAGGCGGTCCATATAAGGCATGAAGTGCAAGCGAGAGCGCGGAACGAGCGACAAAGAAGCACAATCGGCCTTTGCGTTCGTTGTCACGTTCAACTATCGTCAGTAAACTGACTTTATAGACAACAATTTTTTCCATAGTCGGTACAAGCTTTATGTAGTTTATGACTTGTAAGCGTTGTGTAAAAATAATTATTTTATTATTTAACTAAAAACAGTACTTAACTATATTTAACTCGCCACATGCACTAGAAAGTGTGTCGTTAACTGCTTCCGTTGAGTTATCGTCAAAGCAAAAAAGTTGCGACGACTTCACACGTAAACTCACTTACATAAAAACTCGTACTAAGCCCGTAAGTCATTTTCAGTTAAAACTACTAACGCTACACTAGTAATCTAAATATATTTTAGAATCTTTCAGTACTTTAGTATATCTTAGTGTCTTTAGTGTCTCGTAGTGGATTTAATCAACTCACTTAGTACACTATAATGTTCACGTTATTATTATTATTTTAGGTTATGAAGCCTTACACTAATTTGAAATGAAATAAGTAGAACTTTTGTTTATGTTTTATCTAAAAAATACAAATAAAAGTATTTTTTCCTTTGACCGTAGGTATATATTTGTTACAAGTAAAATGTCTCACTGCTAGTGCCTTTACAGGTGCACGCGGCTGCCGTTACAACAATTACTTACTCAAACATCTAAATAAATAATGCTGGACAATCCACACAACATAATCTAGCCCCAAGCTAAGCAGAGCTTGTGTTATGGGTACTAGAAGACTGACATACTTAATATACAGAGCCTGGAATAAATATTTGCGACATGAAACACAATAACGTCTAGTTACGTGCAGTTGTCGGCATGTTGTACTTTCAGTAAATCGATTTACCAATAATATACATTTGAGGATATCTAGTTCCCATAATAAATTGAAATATAAATAATACATTTTCATGGACAAAGTCAACGTCAAAATTGCTTTATTCAGTAAAATCACAAGGATAATTTAGAATCGTCTTACATACTAGATTATTTCACACGTCACACTCTAGTCCCAAACTAAGCAAAGCTTGTACTATGGGAACTAGATTACTGATAGAATACTTATATACATTTTTTTTTGTAAATACATACATAGAATACATAGTAACACCCAGACACAGAACAAATATTCATGTTCATCACACAAAAATTTGCACGGGATGGGGATCGACCCCACAACCCACAGCATGACAGGCAGAGCTACTACCAACTAAGCTGTGACGCCTGTCACTAAAAATAAACTAATACCTAATAAAATATTTTTCCAAATTAAAATCTTCCGAACTAAGATCATCGCATCTTCCTCCGTTCAATTACTTATCGACTTATCAAATGAAAAATGTTGCAATAGTGCCTTTTCAAGTGCACTCGGCCCATCGAACCTGCTAGTGCGATGGACGATCTGCGGAATGTAGCTGTCAAACACTGGATAAGAAGAGCCAAAGACCGGACTCAGTGGTCTTGTCCGAATACCAGCGTTGGGACGTTTAAAAGACACGGTGACACGTGTCACACGGATCGCAGAGACGAAATCGCCGAGCGCCACCGATTTTGTATGGAGATCCAAACAGCGCTCTTAGCAAATTTCTTGAGAAGCTTGGATTTCCATACAAAATCGGTGGCGCTCGGTGATTGCGATCTGCGATCCGTATGAACCTACAACCTAAATAAAAAAATATATACAAGATACATGTGAAAAGGTGCAATATACTCCACTTATCCTTATTTCCCGAGGGAGTAGGCAGAGGGATTTCCAGCAGCTAGACGCAAACTCGATAAAAGAAAATGTCGCTAGTCTAGAAATGCATGGCTACGTCATTGACATTAAATAGCCTCGCAGGACACGTTCTCGATATACTTGCTCGAGGTAATGCATTTGGTAGAGGTTATTGAACTTTAGATTTTCAAAAAAGTTTAAAAAATATAGGTACGTTTAGATTTGAACCTCCGTTTTTCGTTGTCGGTTAAAAATACTTATCATTTTTAGTCATAAATAAACTCAGTTGGTAGTTCTGCCTACCATGCTGTGGGTCGTGAGTTCGATTCTCACTCAGAGCAAATGTTTGTGTGACCTAAATATTTGTTCTATATCTGGGTGTTGTATATAAAATAAAAAATGTATTCTATCAACAGTCTAGTTTCCATAGTACAAGATTTTCTTAGTTTGGGAAAGTGTGATGTGTGAATTGTTGTGAATATTTATTTATTTTATTCAGTCAAAGATATATCTAAAAGGGATCGATAACCCACAAACAAACGATTCCCATTAAAACACACCAAATAAATAAAACCACATACGGCCGGTTTCTCGAACGATGATCAACGAAAAAATCAAATATTTACTATGTGTCAAACTCGGATCAATCGTGATTTGGGTTTCCAGAAACCGGCCGATAGTCTAAACCCCATCGCGGTCGCAAAAGTTTCTCCACAATTGCGGGTCCGGGTCAATACGACCCACATAAATTGCCCAATTCATACTATGAATGGGCAAATCAACCCTGTATCTTGCTTATTCATTTACGACATGAGGAATCGGGGATGAATTGAATTACTTGGGAATTGTCCTTGTCTCATTGAAGTTGATGTGACGGGCTGACGCACGCTTCATTGTTGTTTTCATCATGGAAAGCCTAGTGTTAATGAAATGTATTTATAAAGATTATCTTAAAAGACATACAAGAGGCCTAAAGGACATACAAGAGGCCTTGGCAGACCAACAGCCTGATGGATGGACGATATCGTTGCCGTACAGGGTAGGACCTGGATGCAAAAGGCCCAACTAGAAATGAGTGGCGTTTGAGGGAGGAGGCTTATACCCAGCAGTGGGCTAAAACGGGCTGCCGATGATGATGATGATCTTAAAAGATATTTATTGACTTGAGCTTGTGCTCATAATGCATTGAGCTCAAAACATTATTTGTAATTTATAAGTGTAGGCAGCACATTATGACACAAATAATTAGGTGTACCTATCCTAATATGAAGACACGAAAGTTTATTTTAATGAAACTTCTGAAACAAAAGTATTGAACTAATTTTAATGAAACTTTACATTAAAGTAATTTATAAGTCACATATGTTCTGTGTTATAAGTACATCAGAATTATATTTATAAAGCTTGTGCTAATTGTCGAAAACATAACGATAGCAAGACGAAGTCGCGGACATCTGCTAGTTTTACAGAAATCAACAAAACCGACTTCAATGATCATTGACAGGAAATTATCTTTGGGAACTCCAAAGTCAACGTCAAAATTATTTTATTCAATAAAATCACAAGGATCATTTAGAATCAAAAAGCGCAACAACCAGCTCACCAAATTACTAAGATTGACTAGGCTACGTTTATATCCGAAGGCTCACAAAAACCCGGTTGAGAAATTGTTTGTTCCGTACACTTTACTTGGGGTTTTCTCAAGGGCGTATCAAAACCAATATAAAAAGCAAAATGTTATAGCAAATTCTTATCTGTTTATATTTTGTGTGAACTAGAATTTTATCGAGATATGTTTGCAGGTTTTCCCAAAAATGTTATCACAAACAGCAATCTGTACTTACAAAAAAACAAATAATGTCTTGATAAATCTTAGCTAGGGCACTAACCCCCACCTTAAATAGAAAACCTGTGTTGTGGGGGTATTATTCTATGCATTGTAAATCACGGTAATGTTCAGTGAATAATCAATGGTTTAATGAAGATGTGTGATAATTGATGCTGTTTGAGGATCCAATGGGAGTTACATCAATGTGATCAGTTGGGGGAGGCTCCCCCCACTGATCAGGGAGGGGGGATGAGTGCTCATTTTGCTGGCTAGTTTGCTGGTGGGTAATATTTGTACAACCCTAGTTAATTAATGTGAAATGTTTGTGGTTCAATGTGTGTTTTTGTATGTGATGGAACAATGACCCACTTGATGTTAAGCGGTAAAACTTTTAAACTTTGTGTTTTTTTTATATTTTTTTATTAAAAGTTGAACGAGAAACACAAACTGTCCCCTTCTGGGCAAAGGTCACCTTGCCCAGAAAAGTTAGTAAAACGAAGTTAGAAGAAGTTAGAAAAGTGTAGCTAGTAGTAGTTATTAAAAAAAATTATACTCAAAAATACATAAAACACGGAACAGAAAAAAACTGAAAAAATACACACTACGCGTTTACTTCAGACTTTCCGAAGATTTTTTGTCGTTTAAAATTAGGTCATATTATTATATAACATTTGAGCAAGTATAAATATGGCTATTCTGTCATAAAAAAATTGCTATAATATACCTGGCTGTGTATATAAAAGCGAGTAAACCCGCAGTATTCATCTATGTATATTCAATCTCTCCGCCTTCTGTCGTCATGTTTATCAGATTACATATGAGTGCCAGCGTAATTAGTTTAAGCTGTAACGTTTTTATTGCGCTGCCAACTTCCCTTTGAGCGGGTAATGGAGTTATTGTATGTCCTCACGAAGGACGATATCGAAGGTTCTAGAAATGTTCCATATTTATAAACGGAGAATTATGTGTTTGAAAGCCTATCTTTACTCTAAACTAATATTATAAGGAGGAAAGATTTGATTGTTTGTTTGTTTGCATCGAATAGGCTCCGAAACCACTGACCGATTTAAAAAATTCTTTCACCGTTGTGAAGCTACACTATCTGTGATGAACATAGGCTATATTATATTTTCAAAAAAATAGGGATCCTTACTAAAACTTCAATTATGTAACCCAAGATGTAAAAAAATACCTAAGAAATTCCTTACCCGTGCGAAGCCGGGGCGTACTACTAGTATTAAATAAGTAAAAGAGCCAAAAATAAAAATAAGGGAATAAAAAAGTAAATATGCGGATACACTAAGTAAACGATTATAAATCCAGAAATCAAGCTGTCTGTTTGTTAGAGCATCACGCCTAAATTACAGAACCGATTTAGATGAAACTTATACAATTTAAAAGTCTGTTTTCTGATTAAAACATAGGCTCTTGTCGACGGAAAATAAAGGCATTTATTACAACTGAAAAAAGACTTAAAATATATTTAATATCAAATAAAAGGATTTCAAGTGCACTTTCTAACGGTCTATCTTAAAAGTTTGAAGTATTGATTACCATACGTAATGATGACATAAAGTCAACGCTAACTTTTTATAAGATAAGGGGTTAATTAATTACCACAGATGTAAGTTAAGTTGTTTGCATATTTTGAACTTTATTAGAAGAAAGAATTGCTATCAAATTATATTTTTTACAACACTAAAGCCTGCAGGGTAATCCCGAAATGAATTTCCTTGAGGGTGAACTTTATGGAACTTCGATTTATGAGTATTTGTTTTCCTTTATGTTTTCCATTACTGGGCGGCTATCCTGCAAGGGGAAACATGCGTGACCGAATATCCTTTCAGTTGCAGTTCAGTTTTTGATTATTTTACTATAGTAACTCATCAGTATTCCGTGGCATTTTTGTGGCCTGACATGACTGAGCTTATAAAATTATGGATATGCAAACAACCAGTACTCTAAACCGCGGCATTCATGTAATTTTTAACAGCTCAGTCATAATTTTAGCTAATTCTATCAAACGGTATAAAAATCGATCATTCAAAATATCAATAAAAGACGAAGAAGAAAATTGAACTGCAATTTGATCAAATAACAGTTCAAAAACATTTCAGTTGTCAGCATACCCCCCTGTGAGGGAATTCTCTTTCTTATGGTTTTTTTGTGGGTCACTTACTACTACTGGCTTTTTTGTGAGACGAAGACAGGGTACAGGGGGCAGTGGAAGGACTTCGGAGAGATTATTGTCCAGCTGTGGGATAAAATAGTCTGATAAGGCTAAGGTGGTGTGTGCTGGGGACATCAAAATGTGAAGTAAGCAACAGAGTCCTTATTAATACTATATTTCAGAGTATTTATAATAGTAGGTACAAAATATTGGATACTATAACACTACTTAAGAAATACAGTCAAAATACTACTGAAACATATATAAAAGCATATTTATTATGCTTTTATATATGTTTCAGTAGTATTTATTATGTTCTAAAACTCGCATTATTTATAAACAGAATGTACCTATATGATATCGGTCTATCTTATTAAAAGCTAGCGCAGACTTGATGTATTGATTAGAAAACACTTTATTGCACACCACATAAAAATACAAATTGAACAGAGAATTGAACGAAATCGAGATATACAATGGGCGGTCTTATCACTATGAGCCATACCATACGTAATGATGACATAAAGTCAACGCTAACTTTTTATAAGACAGAGATTAATGTATAAGTATTCTTTGAGCAATCTAGTTCCCATAGCAAAAGCTTTGCTTAGTTTGAGACTAGTATGTGATGTGTGAAATGTCCTTGAATATTTATTATTTACAAAATATAATATTTATTTTGACGACCGATGTGGTGCGGTGGGCGAAGGTCCGCCTGCGACGCGGAGGTTGCGGGTTCGATTCCCGCCTTGGGATAAACGTTTGTACGATCTGGAAATGATAATTCAGGGTGTTCTGGGTATTTTCTATGTATAATAAAAAATATCTCTTTATGTACTGTATTAAGTATATGGTATTATGTATTTCAGTCTTCTAGTACTTCAAAACACAAGCTCTGCTTAGCTTGGGGCTATGTTGTGTGGTTCGTCCAGCATTATTAATTTATTCATTCACAAAAAAGGAAATCAATCAAAAAGTAATGAAAATTTCATTCGATAAATCGAGTGAATTATGGAGTTAAAAGTTACGCCTACCCTCCTTCAGATTTCATTATTGATGTTGATTGATACTGAAACAGGTAGGTGCTGACAGGGTGCGGGTTCGAAGGGGTGCTTGCTTAAGGTAGGAACAGGTTAAGTATATTTAAATATAGGATTACTTTATTTAGTGTAAACATTTTACAAAACACAAGTCAAACGTTTTACGTTGATTACTTTACATGTAGAGCTTGAGATTGCTTTTTCCATCATTTGGTTTTAAATATGTTCAAACGTGTGTTCGACGTGTTCATTTTTATATTAATATAATGTTCTTAAAACAAACAATTTTATAATAATATAAAGGAGAACGTTTTAGTCAACATCGGTAAAAAAAATATTTACTAAATTGAATGGGGCTAAGGTACAACTTTCTTAAGATGGTTTTCGAAACAATTCTATTTTTTATTAAAAAGCAGTTGGAATTATTACTGCTTTTGCGTTGCGTTGGAATAATTATTAGTTATTACATATACTTTATATATATCTAAAGGTGCATTGGAAGAGACCTTTACTCAGCATTGGGTGGCAACACGTTGAAGAAGAAGAAGAGAAGAAAGGTAATAATAATACATAACTTCTTGTAGCCATTTTTCATGTAAGCAATAAGTAGAGTAGCCAAAAAACTATATCTTATATTTCATCATCTTAAAATCATCATAAATATACATATATTTAAAAAAAAAATATAATCTTGAATTATCAGAGCTAAGCACTCCCACTTAGCGTATCTTTTTAAACTAGGCGTTGCAAGAATTGTCTATAAATATTAAAAATACATTCTAAATCTTCAAAAATCAGATACCGCTCGCACATTTTGAGGCTTGTCTTAAAAAGCACAGCTTTACAAATAGCGATAGAGCACGTTGTTATCGAAAGCCTGATCGAGAATACTTAAACAAATGACAACCGACTTGACGATTGACTGACTTGACTGAGATATTTTCGAAACATACATTTGAGAATTGCTTGCTATAAAAAAAGGATCAAGTGTGAGTCAGATTCGCGCACGAAGGGTTCTATAACATTAACTATACTTTTTGTCGTTATCAGTATCAAGCAAAAAAAAAAACTAACGCTGGACAATCCACACAACATCATCTAGCCCCAAGCTAAGCAGAGATTGTGTTATGGGTACTAGAAGACTGACATACTTAATACAATACATTACATAGATAGATATTTTTTATTATACATATAAAACACCCAGAACACCCGGAATAAATATTTGCAGATCGTACAAACATTTATCCCAAGGCGGTAATCGAACCCGCAACCTCCGCGTTGCAGGCGGACCTTCGCCCGCCGCGCCACATCGGTCGTCGTAAATCTATTCCTCTTTCAATATTTATTTCATTTTTAGTAATTTTTATTTTAACATAATAAGAAATACTAAAAATAAAATAGACATACATCAATTTCACTCTCTAATTATCACAGTTCATGAGATACAGCTTAGTGACAAACAAACAGTATACAGCAAAGTCTCAGATAAAAAAGTCCCGTTGTACCCTTTGTATCCCTTTCGCACTGAAACTTCAGTACTTAATTTAGTTTAATTGTAATTCTTTGTAAGAAGGATCATATAAAAAAACGGTAGGAACCAGGCCGTAAGTTTCTTGCCCGTTCTTCTAGGCTCTGGTCGCGTGGAACTGGCACCTAGAATCACCTAGTATCACCTAGTATGTAAGACGATTCTAAATGATCCTTGTGATTTTACTGAATAAAGTAATTTTTGACTTAGACTTGACTTTGACTTTGTATGGAACCCTAAAAAAAAGAAGAAGAAGAGCACTTGTTACTTTATTGTTTTGTGTTGCCATTTCTTTTATTGGCACTGACGTTAACTAGATTGCTTTGAAGCGGGTTGCCGAGGAATTGTGTTAATATTTTTTCTAGCAATTGTACAAAATGGCCGTCTTTTTTCAAATATTGTTTATTGGTGATGATTTTCTGTTTTTGCTATCCTATTTTTATTAATGTTACTAGATTCTGTTCTCAATGTTGCTGATCTGATTTAGATGTAACTTAAAATATGTAAGGATGATAGAGGAGAATGAAAGAAGAGAACATGTTGTGCCGCCCCACCTAGTGGGATAAGAAGAAGAAGTGGGGCAGGAAGAAGAAGAAGTTTGTCGATAAGTTGATTTGACATATTGACAGTTTATGTCAAATTGGGAATTGACATTTTATATGGACTCACTGCTGGTAGCACAAAAGCTACTTGCTAAAGCGAGTGAAATCGTAGGTGAAAGTTTTTACTTATTAAGTTGATAACAACTTTAAAGTTATGTTTATTATATTAGTTTAATTATTTTTGCTGATTGGAAATTTTAATTATCAACATAGAGAATCATATAAAGATAAACCAAACAAATACATAAATACTAATAGAAATAACTATAAATATGAATCGCCAAAGACCGGGATAAGTGGAAGGCTTTGGGGGAGACCTTTGCCCAGCAGTAGAGACAGTATAGGTTAAAAAAAATGTGAATTAACCTTAAAAACTATATTATTATGCTATACTATATGCATAACACAAAAAGAGGTCATTTTAAGATTCTCGCTAGCTTTCATACAAATTGTTACACTGCCTCTCCAAAACCTAATAAGGCTACAAATATCTAATTCAAAATGCATCGTACTAACTTAACATAAGGTTGATATTGCCTTGGCTGGTGAAAATTAATGAACACATGCTCTGACGGCGCCATCTATCTGGCTAATGAGGGGGTCAGAATGACCTGTGACAGGTCACGGGTTAAGATAACCTTAGAATAAGAGGGCCTTAAGCACGACACACAAAGGGCTAGCAAGATCATTTTAAAAAGAATACATATATACATAGTAACACCCAGACACAGAACAAATATTAATGCTCATCACACCAACATTTGCTCTGGGTGGGAATCGAACCCACGACCCACAGCATGGAAGGCAAAGCTACTACCAACCGAGCTGTGACGCCTGTCAAATTGTAAGTCCATTTTTTAAAGATTTAGAAAAACAAATTATAATTGGGCGTTTTCATTTGCTTTATGTGCAAAGTAAACGCTTCGGGTGAATCATCTTTATTAAACTTTGCGGCTAAAACTTTTTGTGTGTCTGCCGGTGTGCTATTAATAATATTTCTTTGAAAAGTTTTATCACTAATGAGGTTAAATGATAACCGTTTATGACCATTTTGATAAACTTTACCGAAATACAATCAACTAATTTAAATTCTAATTATGTATCAATAAAATATTTTATGTTTGATAAGTAAATATATGATATATACATCTAACATCTTAATTAATATCTAAACAATTCAAAATTATATTTTTTGACACACGATCTTTACAACCCTAAAGTTACGGAGTAGGATTCGAATCCGCTACCTTTCCCTTAATACACACGATAACCAACTACACACACATCCGAAAAACTATTTTTTATTATTTGGGTCTGCTTCCGTTTGGCACTGATTTGGATCATGAACTTTCTATAGATCGTTTTTCTCATCTAATCAAATCTGTCTAATCCTAATCACACATCTATTGAAATCATTAAACCAACAAATCGCGATACCACAATAACCTTTGTATATCAAAATGTCAGGGGTCGAATCCACCCCGTGTACAGGGTAGGGACGGGGGTAGTTTTGTGACGTGATCCCAGGATGGATTTTGGATAACCCAACGGGTTAAATTGAAGGATTAATTTAAGTTGGTTTCACATTGTAATTGAGGGTTAAGATTTGAATGTAAACACGGATCTTATTTATGTATTCATGGATTTCATATAACTACATAATCTGTTCTATGGAAATTACTAACTAGAATCAAAATCAAAAAATTTTTTTTCAGCAAAATCACAAGGATTATTTAGAATCGTCTTATATAGTAACGGTCTATCTTATAAAAAGTTAGCGCAGAGTTGATGTATTGATTACCATACGTAATGATGACATAAAGTCAACGCTAACTTTTTATATGATAGGGGGTAAGTGATTCTAAGTACCATCAGAAATATAGGACTCCACTCTTTGGCTGACCGCATTATAAAAGTAGAAGCAAAACTCTTGGTGCGGACAGGTGGAATGTCAACCATGAATGGATTTATTTACATTATATTCATTAGTAATTCACGACCGATGTGGCGCGGTGGGCGATGGTCCACCTGCGACGCGGAAGGTTGCGGGTTCGATTCCCGCCTTGGGATAAATGTTTGTATGATCTGCAAATATTTATTCCGGGTGTTCTGGGTATTATATATATAATAAAAAATATCTATCTATGTATTATATTGTATTAAGTATGTCAGTCTTCTAGTACTCATAACACAAGCTCTGCTTAGCTTGGGGCTAGATGATGTTGTGTGGATTGTCCAGCATTATTTATTTTATATTTTTATTTATAATTCTAGTCGAAAAATACTCATTTAGATATGTATCACTACAAAACCGCGCACGTAATTAAGCAATGAATGGACAGCGGGTCTGTTTGCGTATAACCCAATCATCTCGTCTATTTACTGAGGGATTACGTTTGCAGATTAATTCCATTGAGCTTGTTCAATGCACTAATTAGTTTCTATCTCTCTAAATTAGAATTACACTATTTTGTCCCACAACTGGGCAAATATCTTTGTACTTTTTAATTGGCTTCACTAAAATATTCTCACAATTGTTTGGTTTTGTGTGTAGCG
Source organism: Ecliptopera silaceata (assembly GCA_932527185.1). NCBI lineage: Eukaryota > Metazoa > Arthropoda > Insecta > Lepidoptera > Geometridae > Ecliptopera > Ecliptopera silaceata. The sequence goes on from OW052211.1 coordinate 7,080,106, forward strand.
CGATGAATTATCTAATTACCGATTTTAATGTAAATATACGTATAAATTGATCATAGTTGTTATCGGTGGTTCCATACACATTATAGATCTAATATTTTGAGTAATTTTGAAAAATGTTTTTGTTAATAGTTTGTTGATGACGATCGAAGTTGGTTTAGTTCATGTTTGTAAAAAGTCTGCAGTTTGCGAGGGTCCTAACAATATACGACCGAAGTGGCGCGGCGGGCGAAGGTCCGCTTGCAACGCGGAGGTTGCGGGTTAGATTCCCGCTTTGGGATAAATGTTTGTACGATCTGCAAATTTAAAAACATTCATTAAGCTAGTACCTACGCTTCTAATCTAGACATACGTCCAGCAGTGGAATAATGTGTATTAAAGCTCTACCAAAAAAAGACCGGATTTCAAAACAGACCCAAACAATCAGAGAGTAACAAACCTAATAAAATAAAAATGTCCCTTGAAATGTCCCTTCAACTGTTCCTTCTAATTTGACAGAGAAGGCGTCTGATGTAACGCGATAATGATGAAACGTCTCCAGGTTATAGATATCCTGTAATTTTCCCTCCAATTTGTCCCAGCACTCTAGACAATGGGCTCGGATTGCCTCTAAATGCATTAGCAAACAGCTGGTACACTCCATAGTCAAAACACTATTACTAAACGTAAAATATTGTGTGGATGGATGTATCTTTTCATGTTTTCACGCAAAAAACTACTGAATGCATTTTGATGAAACTATACAATAGCTAAAATTAACTTACAAATAATTAGCTATACATAAAAATAACACATAGGCTATAATCTATACAAATATTATAAAGAAGTAAAGTTTGTGTGTTTGTATGTTTGTTAAATTGTAAGGGGTAATCTCGGGATCTACTGAACTGATATTAAAAACTCTTTCACCAATAGAAGCCACATTATTGAGGAGTGTCATAGGTTATATGAAAAACCGAAAAATAAAAAGGCTTTGACATAGTAGTCCGTTTTGCAAACAATCGGAGAACAAACGGTCGAATTATGCCCAACGAAGTGGGCACGGGTCAGCTAGTTTATAAATATATAGCACGATGTATTCAAAATATAACGATAATAAGTTGAAGTCGCAAGAAGCATCTTGTAATGCTCATTTTGTTAGTATAGTTGTATTATAAGTATTATATAATTCAATGTCAATGATTTTTCAGTACGTATTAAATTAAATTATACATTAATTATTTGGACGACTGATGTGGCGCAGCGGGCGAAGGTCCGCCTGCGACGCGGAGGTTGAGGGTTCCATTCCCGTCTTAGGATACATGTTTGTACGATCTGCAAATATTTATTCCAAGTGTTCTGAGTATTTTATATGTACTTATAATAAAAAATATCTATCTATGTAATGTATTGTATTAAGTACCTATGTCAGTCTTCTAGTACCCATAACACAAGCTCTGCTTATCTTGGGGCTAGATGATGTTGTGTGGATTGTTGTTATACCTACAATAAGAATCAAAGTGACCCAGCTCTTTACTTTAAGTTACGCAATGAGGTGGAATCACTCTATGGGAGATTCCATCACAGCTTTGGCTCGGATTACGGCGATGGTACTAAATCGACGGGAATTCCTTGGGTTTTGGCGGGAAAACTGAAGGATTCATGGAATTCCACACTTCAACATATAACGTGGCCTTTTGAGGTGTTTATTTTTGAGATAGTTTGAGATTGGTTACACAGAAGAAGGTTATTGTTTATGTTCGCAAAATAGCTTAAACTAGTAAATGATATAACAGTTCAGCCGCAATAAAGTAGCATCGACACGATAAGAAGAAGAAGCCGCAATAAAAAGAAAACCCTAAAAAATTAAAAGAAAAACATCTTATTTTAACAAATATAAAAAAGAAGGGTCTCAATTTGAATGTATGTATTTTTTTATATGATTACGCGATCATTTCGCTCATTATTTATTTGCTAAATCACACTCCATATAAAGTTATTTTTTTAAGTTATTTTTTAAAAACGAATAAACAAAATTTAAAAATTATTTTAATAAAAAAATGGTATTCTTGACTATATCCTCTCTCTTTGCTATATAAATTATTGTAAAAACTAGGACTTGCCAAAAAAAAGCGGTTTGTTTTGTGACTATCTGATTTGATTTAAAACCAAATAATTGAATCGATATTCAATTATTTGGTTCATCCATTACCGAATCCCAGTCGGTTTCAACAAGACATTTATTGGACGTCATATGACGTCACTGGTATGACGTCATTGACATCCACAATATCATTACGTTGCACTGACGTCAATTTGCTTTGGGCTTGTTTGTTCGAAACTCGATTTTGCGGTGGTATTGGTAAACTGTCAGAAAATTATTGTGTAAAACGTATTGCGCGTAGTCTGAGTTTTAATCAAGTCTTGACCCGACATGTAGTTTTGCAATTCTCAGTAGAACAATTGAAACTAAACATAATATTATTTATTTATTTATATATCAAAGTCTAAGTCAAAATAACTTTATTCAGTAAAATCACAAGGATCATTTAGAATCGTCTTACACACTAGGTGATTCTAGGTGCCAGTTCCACGCGACCAGAGCCTAGAAGAAGTAAGTAAGAAATATTTTTCGATTCATAATATCACTTTTAAAATAAAGTCTCAGAATAACCTAACAATACAAATAACGATCAAAAGAATAGTACCTACATAGTTAGTGTTGCAAACTTTTAATGGCAAAAACTATTACTTCACATGGAAAAAGTACAGAAAACTAGTTCTATCTTATCTTAGATATCTTGTTGGTTGTGTGTGGTTTGATAGTTAAAGGTCGCGGAATACAGGGTGTAAAAGTTAGCTTGACAATTTAGCTTTTTACCGAAATCGAATCGAATACCGTATCAGCCTAGCATGTGCACTTGCCAACCAACCAACTGATCTTGTACATGTTCATTTTTTGTTATTTTGTGTGTTATTGGGGACAAATAAAGAATTATCTATCAACTATCTAAATCCCCTCGTAGTTGTATTGTAAGTTTATTTTATGTTAATTTATTTCATACGATTTCAGAAACCAATTATGCCTAGTAATTAAAGACAATGAAAATTCTAACACTTTTTGTCGCTTCTTTGCAAAAAACGAATGTGGTAGATTTTAAATATTATGTCTGTCACTTATTGTCAATACATAGGTTACGAACCCACGACCTCAGGATCCAAAGATCACTTAGATAAATAAATAAATAATGCTGGACAATCCACACAACATCATCTAGCCCCAAGCTAAGTAGAGCTTGTGTTATGGGTACTAGAAGACTGACATACTTAATACAATACATTACATGGATAAGGTATGTTTAAAAATTATACATTTCTATAAATACTCGAATTCTCAAAATAACTTGGTAGTTAGAAAAGTCAATGAATAATAAAGTTGAAACTAGCAACGAACAGGATAAAAATAAGTTGACAATGAATCTTGATAAAAAATTTTTTTCATAAATAGGTGGTTTTTGTCTTAGATAAGGTCTGATTTAGAGTTTTGCTCTATTGCTATTTTAAGTAATTTAGCAATATTTTTTGTTAGGAAATTCTCTCTCTGTAAATCTGATTTATTATAAAAACAAAAAAGTTAAGCAATTTTATAAATGTTATATTTAATTACTGTTTTTAGTTAATTTAATGAAAAATGGCACACAGATTTTCGTCGGAAAAAGAAATTATTTAATAAATCTTATACAACACACATATTTTTCAAAAGTTAATTTTCAAATGGCATTTGAAACCTGTAGTTTAAGAAAACTTGTGTCGTTCCTTATAATTATTTAACAATTATAAGGAAATTTCTAATTTTTCACTGACAGAGTGATAGTAATTGATGATGTGCATGAAATTCAATTTTTAACTTTTAGCGTGTTTTAACGAAAATTATAATTTATTATTAAACAAATATTAATTAATTACACTATTTCAAGTAACAGTTTTCAGGTGCCCAATAATAATATTCAATACCTATTTTCAATAAAATATCCACAATTAATTAATGTAGCACCAACAACCTGCTCTCTGGAAACATGATAGCAGTTTGTTTATGAAATAACAACAAGTCGATACGTAATTGAAATCCAAAACACAGTCAACAAAACAGCTGGGTCACTTATATATCAACAATAAAATAAATACATTGCATAACTTTATTGAGGACACAATGAGGCTCACAAAAAAAATAGTTTAATGAAGGAACTGTCCTACAATCGGCGGTCTTATCGCAATAAAAATAACAGTATTTAATATTTATTTTATTTATGTTACAATACCAACGGTATATATACACACATCCTACTAATATTATGTATGTTTGTTACTCTTTTATCCATCCATACATACAAATTTTCGCGTTTATAATATTAATAGGACTAGTAAGAGAAAGTGAACGAGCTGTTCTCTCTGGCTATGTCCTATTAATTAAAATGGTATCTAAAACTGGATTGATCTAATTATTCCCATAATTGCAATTTGTATTAACGCGCTACTGTAAATTTGTATAAACGATTTACTAAACCCTTAATAGCATTACACAAATATCTAATTATCATGGGCACAGATTTGCAGTTAATTTGATAAAATTTTGTAACACAGAGAATTAAAGATAAAATAAAGAATTTCACGGACATTTCACACATCACATTCTAGTCCCAAACTAAGCAAAGCTATAGGAACTAGATTGCTGATACTAAAATACTTAATTATTGAAAGGAACGTTGAATAACCCAATGGGTTGATTTTAAAAAACCCACAAGTGTTTTGGTTGACAGTTTTTGACAGCTGACAAAATTTCAGGTGCTGGTCGTCGAATATTACTGACGCAAAAACGAGTTGGTTTATATTAAACTAGACTAGATACATACGGAAAAGGTATTTAATAAAATAATATTATCACGTGTTATTCATAAAAAAATATATTTTATATAATTATAAATTACGGGATTTCAGTTTTCCCTTCAATACATTTCTTGACTTACTGATTGTTCTGTGGTTTGTGTAGATGAATGTCATTATTAGATACTTTATTGTATTTTATATGGTCAATAGTATTTTATCATTTTTATTTAATTTCTTATATCTTCCGTTTGCGCATTATTAAGAAAATTGATGTACACTTATCGTAATTTTAAACCAAACTGTATTTTTTATTTATTTCTAGAATAAAACTAAATAAAACTTGATTAAAAGTTTGGCGCAGATTATGTCATGAACATACTAACCTTGTCTTCAGATCATCTAATAACTAATGTAACAATTTCTAGTAATAATATTATCAATTTATCGCTGTAATTTCAGCCTAACCCCACCTGAACATCACAAAGCTTCGTAAATTGATATCGTTATAATATAATCCGACTAAATATAGAAGCTACCTTGACGTCTCAATTTTATAAGTCCCTAATAAGACGAGATTCTAAATGGTCTTTATGATATAACAGAATAAAGATTAATTTACGTTGATTTTGAATTTGTTTTGAGAAAATAGATAGAAAAAACTTTATTGCACATCACAACTTAAATATAAACATGTAAAAACATTAAAAAAACTGGTAAACACACAATGAGCGACCTTATCGCTAAACAGCGATCTCAACCAAACAACCTAGTATGGACAGGATCTTAAAATACATTACGTGGGGCTGATGTGCTTGGAGAAATGTTGAAATAAACCATTACCAACCATTTAAACAAATAACCCAGGAACAACAGTGTTTCATAAGTAATTGATTAAGTTAAGATAAAAAAAATCCACATCCAATATTTGATGTCAATGTCTGCGATTGCAACTCACCTACCTCCTTCATCCTCTCTTGGCATCACTGGAAACCAGCGCTGGTGTAGAGCCAATGGTTCTTCACCAGCACAAGCTGAGTGATGAAAATTTTCAGTATTTTAGCATTAAGTAATTGTATCTTTTTATATGTTCTAGCATTATGTAAAGTACTGAAATAAAGTATTCTTTTCAATTCTATTCCATACATCGGGGCATGGTTTAAAATGGCCCATAACGCCTAAGATAAAAATTACCTAAATAAGATGCAGACCAATATATTATAATATTTACTGATACAACGCTTCTGCCCGTCAATACGACGAACCTATTTTTTTTTCTTTCATAAGAACCTTCTTGGAAATAACAAACAACAAAAAAGTGAAATCGGTCCAGCCGTTCACGCGTGATGGCGTAACCAAGGGAATAGGGATTCTTTTTATATATATACTCAATATATTTATTGGTCATATGGTACATATTAGGTGTTACAATTGTTGGTAATGTTGGTATCACACATGAACCCTCATCATCATCATCAACCTATATCAGTCCACTGCTGGACGTACGTCTCTCTGCAGACGCGCCACTGAGCCCGGTCTTCGGCTCTTCTCATGTTGTGTTTGCCAGCTATACTCCGCAGATCGTCGCTCCATCTCGCCGGAGAGCGTCCTACACTACGCTTGCCTAAACGCGGACCCTATTTAAGGGTATTGCTATAGGGTTGAAGGCAGAACCTAGTCAAATTTAAAATAAAAATAGGTAATGAATATAGATTACAAATACTTTTATTAATGGAATAGTTTGACCTCAAAATGACAGAGCATACAAATTGACATTCCAACTTGGCAGCATTACACTAAATCCCGTAGGACCTACCAGCGCTGTAAATTATTAATTTTAATGTATGCACGAAAATTAAGGCCGCTTTTGGCATCCGTGTCCATTTAAATTAAACATTTCTGGATTTGTCGTAAATCTAGAATCTGGACTAGCTTTATTACCTAAATACATATTCATGAACGTTTTAAATAGCGCCATCTAGTTTTAAACTACGCTGGAAACTAAACTACGTAAGCTTGCTGATAGAATTCTTTTTTCGGACTTCTAAAATGAAAAAGAAAACTATTTAACTCTATTTTTAATTATTTGAAAACTAACATGTTATACAAATGTAATCAACATTTAAGATAAGTATAGTTTTTTGAGTTATAATGCGTATTGGATGTTTATTAATGAAAATTTAAAAATTTAGAAAATTTAAAACATACATTAAACATAATCTTGTAAAAAAGGCGTATTATACCTTAGACAGCTATATTAATGACAAAACTGCATGGCCTGATGTCGCTCCACCCGTCAACAGCAAATTTCTCGATTTGTGATACTAGTAATGTTCTCTTGCCTTGCTTATGTACTTTGTAGTATATTTGTTTCTGAAGCGAAGCGTGTGCTGTCTTTTTGATTTACGTATAGCTTTATTATACTTCTTTTTTTTTTTTTTAAACTCATTAGTGTATCATTACTAAGTTAAATTGACACCGCACTGAAACTTCAGTACTTAATTTAGTTTAATTGTAATTCTTTGTAAGAAGGATCATATAAAAAAACGGTAGGAACCAGGCCGTAAGTTTCTTGCCCGTTCTTCTAGGCTCTGGTCGTGTGGAACTGGCACCTAGAATCACCTAGTATGTAAGACGATTCTAAATGATCCTTGTGATTTTACTGAATAAAGTAATTTTTGACTTTGACTTTGACTTTGTCGATAAAACCTATATTATGCTATGAAATAGAACATACATTTGTAAACATGTATGTATACTAGAAACATGTACACACTTCAATAAAACAAATAAATTATCTTATCCAATCGTTTCAGTAACCATCTCGCCTTTCACCAAATAAACTAACCGAAACTCTTCAAGACAGGACAAAGCAAGATAAATTTGGCAGACAAGAAAACACCATTATGGCCTGGCCAGCTGAAGAAACCTAGATAACTTCAGCTGTCCCCAGGGAGATGAGTAGCTGGAATGAGATGGAGCGGTCACTTGCGGACCTTGCGGTTCAAGTTAGACCTAACATTTAAACCAGGCCTTTACTCGTTGACAGGTACTTAACGAATAAATAAATAGTGCTGGACAATCCACATCAACTAGCCCCAAGCTAAGCAGAGCTTGTGTTATGTGTACTAGAAGACTGACATACTTTATATTACATATACAATACATTACATAGATAGATATTTTTTATTATACTTATAAAATACAAAGAACACCCGGAATAAATATTTGCAGATCGTACAAACATTCATCCCAAGGCGGGAATCGAACCCGCAACCTCTGCGTCGCAGGACATACGCGCCACATCGGTCGTCAATAACAGAGAGAAGAAGTAATTATTTTATAATTTGTAATATTATGTTAATTTATGTTCAATTATTCAAATATTCTTCTCATTCTTATTTAATTAATTCATTTTAAATATTACGTATTTTATATTATGTACTTATTTATTTATTTAATAAATATCGTATCTCCTGGCTTGTCATAGACCAGCAGTGTAATAGCCGTTCTAACTGTCCTAGCCATCCTAAGGGAGCTAGTACACTGTTATCGCAGTTTCAGAAATAATGCTATTTTCCAGAGACAAATGAACAATTCTCCTTTTGACCTCAAATTCTTCAGTCTTGTAAATTATTCGAGATAACTCGCTTAGAAACTGTTTTTGGGGTTTTAACAATGTTATTCAACTTGTCGTTTTTCTTTGGTTTATTTTTAAACAACTACTTTTAACAGATAAGAAACAAAAAAGTGGAATTTAAAAATATGCAATTAATTTAATATTTAGTTAGTTAAGTATTTTTATACTTGTATTTTGATATATACGTAAGAAGATCTGAATAATTTATTAAGAATATGGTAAATAATCTTAATCTTTTATCTATTGGGGGATCTTTGTAAGTATTTGAGGAAATATTGATAAGAATCTAGCATATAATGTATTTCAAAAATCAATCGATATTAGATAATCTAGGTTATACCAGATATAATAAAATGATTACAAAAAAAATATCATTAAAATAAATTCATAATTAATGTACTTATTTACAATTGTCGCGTAACTTACATAAGTAACATACTGCTGAATTGAGGACCTCTATATTTTTAAAGTCGGTTGAATATTATACATTTTTTATTACAATTATTGTACCCATATGGAAAAAGTTCTCTTATTTTAAATCGATTAAAATGATCAATAATTATCAAAGTTATATTACCCATAAGCATAATATTTTAATTTAATTTTCACTGACTAGGCTCTAGGGTCTGGTTGCGTGGAACTGGTACCTAGAATCACCTAGTATGTAAGACGATTCTAAATGATCCTTGTGATTTTATTGAATATTTTTGAATACACAACAGTGAAAGAATTTTTGAAATCAGTCTAGAAGTTCCGGAGCCTATTCGATGCAAACAAACAATCAAATCTTTCCTTTTTATAATATTATATATATGTATATATATAGTTTAGATGAATAAAGAATATTTGACTTCGACTGTACCTAAACAAACAAAGTTACTTTCAATGCAATGTCGATGCGATATTACGTGGAAAATGTCTGAATTTCACAGCAATTTCCAGACGAAGCAAGATGCACAATATAGTGTCTTGACGCCGCCTCGGAAGTACTTGTGAGGAAGCAACTTTGTAAAACGTATTTAAAAAACGGCTGCCGTCATTCAACAGTTTCTTTTTCAAATATTCATGGACATCCTACATTCGTTTACTACACTATGTATACAAGGCCATATAAAAGAAGAAGAAGGGACTATCTATAACCTAGCATAACTAACAGATAGTCTTGCTCAAATTGTGGTCATCTTAGATTTGAAGTTTATAATAGTGTATCGTATTTTACTAGCCCTTTCATTTGATATCCATATTGAGGAAACTGTGAAACTGTATGACACTCGCCATTTTGTAGTGGCGGCCATTTTACCTACCAATTTTCATAAACATAACTAAGAACATTCCCGACAACGTTACCTTTTAAACAAAAAAAATTCAAAATTTAATCGGTTCATCCTTTCGTGAGCTACAATTCCACAGACAGACCCACCCCCACACAGACACCCCGAATTTATAATACCCCGTCGTTTTTTGCATTGGGGTTAATAATAATATATTTTAGTTACACACAAAACTGACGTCATATAACGGCAACAGATTCTAAGAAAATCATTACAAAGTTCCTAGGGTTGTCACTTATTATTGGGAGTGCGATTCTCGAACGAAAATATGTGTTGGGGTTCGTTTGTCGAGATATTGGTCCTGTGACCTCGGGGCTTATGTTGGGAGCATTCGATAAATCTCATTTGTGTGAGATGGTTCTCTTGGAGTAGTTTTGCTGACTTTAAAATCTTTGACGATACATTTTAGTAAGTTCTAGAAGTTCATTTTTCAGAGTATTCAATTTTACTATACGTTTTTGAGGTAATTTTGGAAATTAAAGTATTATCATGGCTAGTTATTTTTTTGACAAATTGATCAAAAAACTGTTGAAGTGCGATTGTTAAAAGTTCGGTATATTAAAAAAAAATTGTCATAAAATAAGGTCGTGAGGAACTGGCACCAAGAATCACCTTGTAAGACGATTCTAAATGATCTGTGATTTAACGGAATAAATAATATTTAAGTTTGAGTTTGATTCTATGTGCCAGTTCTAGACCAGAGCCTCGAAGCTAAGTAACTAAGACCTGAATACCTCTACCATGAGTTGTCACAGTAAAATCGCCTGACTTTACTACAGTAGTTACGTAAATATTAGTAAAACGAATTTTAGTACCCAACTATCCGCTAGAGGCGCTGTACAAATCTTCATACATTTTTTAACTACAGACGCTAGCGGGTATAGATTGTAAAAACTCATGGTAGAGCTACTGGTTCCTACACTACTTCACCACACTACAAGTAGTCTAACTTTCTAACCAAAAACTGTCTCAACTTCTTGACATAATAGCTGGTATAAGACGCTTAAACCAATTTGCAGCGAACTCTAGACGTTAGTTGTAGCCACAGGCAATGATGAACAGCTGTGTTATTTATTACAACACTTTTGAATTTATAATATAATTTATATACATAATAATATAAATATTTTTAAACAAAATGAATTAACATGTAACCTGGTGTTATCAATAAAGAATTGTATAGTATTGAATAGCAAGATGATTTATTTAAGTATTATTTATTTTGACTGCTCTATAATTATGAGAAAAAATTATTTTCTGAATCTATCAACTCATAAATTATTAGCCCCCATATGCATGATCTTCTTCTTCTTCTTCGTGTCGATGACCTCAAACATTGTTTTCTCAATGCATGATGTAATCAGAGGTTTATTAAAATGAGGATTTATGCAAATTAAAAGTATATTTTCTACTTTTTGAAGTCTTTTATTAGTTTTTAGCTACTTAATTTTTATTTTGCATGTAATTTATTTTATTCTTACTTAGTCAACTTTGGCAAATATTCAAAAATAATATGGTACTTAAAATAAATAAATAATTAAAAATCATGCCAATCTTCTTGCTAAGAGAAACTAAAGCCTACCTAGCTTTTTTTGCCTCTTCTAACTAAAAATAATCTATAATTATAACAAAAGCGTCGAGATAAAAAACAATTTGATTGAAGTGTACCAGCTATACGCATTATGCTGTGCTAAAGTGCAAACTGTCCACGTTAGAGCATCAAACCTGCAAGTCTACAGTCTCTTAATTAGTTGGACCTAAGTTTAAAGGTACGTCAAGGTTTCAGGTTCATAGTTACGCCATCTAGTTCCAAACTAAGCAAAGCTTGTACTATGAGAACTAAATTACATAATAGTATATGTTCATAAAACACATCGTTTGGGTAATTAAGATCGATGTCGTGTAGGTATCGTACCGTCATGTCGTATCGGTAGTGTAAAATCAGGCAAGAGTAAGATCCTACTAACCTAACTATAAATGCGAAAGTTTTGTATGGATGTATGTGTGTTACTCTATCACGCTAAAACTGCTGAATGGATTTTGATGAAACTTTACAATAATATAGTTTATACCTTTGAATTACACATATAAATAAATAATGCTGGACAATCCACATTACATCATCAATCCCCAAGCTAAACTGAGCTTGTATTATGGGTACTAGAAGAAAAAAAAAATACAAAATGTTTTATAGAAGACTGTCATACTTATTACAATACATTACATAGATAGATATTTTTTGTAATACCCAGAGCATCCGGAATAAATATTTGCAGGTCGAACAAACATTTATCCCAAGGCGGAAATCGAACCCGCAACCTCCGCGTCGCAGGCAGACCTTTGCCCGCCGCGCCACATCGATCGTTTATAGTAAGATGAAGTCACGGCAGCAGCTAGTATTCGATATACTCATTAGCATGTCTAACACAATAATCCATCTGAAGCACATACTTATCGTTAATTAGACATATACAGACAAAAGCGTCATTTGTATTATTATATACATATATGTATATAGATGTATATACAGCTTAGGGCTGTCGCGTTTAGATGTAAACAGCTCTGCAGTATCTTGGAGACTCTTCCAATTTGATCATTTGGATAAGCTAAGCTATCTATAGATAAATAAATAAATAATGCTGGACAATCCATACAACATCATCTAGACCCAAGCTAAGCAGAGCTTGTGTTATCGGTACTAGAAGACTGACATGCTTAACAATACATTATATAGTTTGCAATGGTCTGCAGATAGCTCAAATATTTAATTTTATAAATACTGTAATAACAGGAATCGACAGGCATCACAGTTAGTAGTAGCAGTGCCTTCCATGCTATGGGTCGTGGGTTCTATCCCAACTGCGTGCAAATATTTGTGTGATGAACATAAATATGTGTTCTATGTATTTATATATTCAAAATTAAATGTCTATAAACTATCAAACCCTTGACAACCTTATAAATACCAAAATCAGTGAGCCTTACCGTGTCACAGGGAAACTCTATTAGCCGCTATGTACACTTATGTGCACTAATGTGTACTAATCTGCACTAACGATGTACTAAATCTGTAGCTGGCTTTGTAAATGATTCTACTTAGATCTTAGTGAATTAAATTTATTGTATTTTTTAATGGAACTTAACTACTATTTAATTAATATGTATAAATAAATAAAGTGTATTGGAAATTATAAATATAAGGAACTACGTTCCAAAACTGTAGAAAAAAAATTGCAGAGTTTATTAAATGTGTCGCGAATATTAACAACACCCTTTTCCGAAGACGTTAATTCCCGATCGTCCTACTGGGTTGTCCCACTAATCACGGTAGGACGAACGGAAAGATTTTAATTCACTAAATATTTATTAATTAATCTTCTTCTTCTTCCTGCCCTTATCCCACTAGGTGGGGTCGGAACAACATGTTCTTTTCTTCCATTGATTTTCACATCCATATCATTTTTCACACAATCCATCCATCTTTCCTTAGGCCTACCTCTTCCTCTATATCCATCCACATTCCAATATTTATTAATTAATATTTACAAAATATCCAAAATAAAAACTACTAAAAAAAGTTACATAAGTTAATTAACTTATTAGGACGCCCTTATAAGGCTAATTATATTAAATACCTAAAGATTTAAGTACAAAAGCAGCTACATATTAATAGTGGTATCTAAAAGTTATATGTAAACAATTCACCCCCCAAAGTTTCGTAACTAAAGGGGTAGGTTACGTTAACTATAACTATAATCAGACAGGCCAACTTGCAAACTTTCATTATTAATGTAGGCAGAATGGCTCATGAGGCTTTGTGGAATTTCCTGTTGGTATATGGGGGTTCTTGTCTGGGGTCGTGGTAATTTTGCTGGTGGAAATATGGTGCAAAACGTAAATTCAAAAAAAACTTAGAACTAACTTAATTTAGTAAAGGCGGCCTTATCGCTGATATATATAGCAGTATGGCTAGTAAATGATAGCAGTTTTTTTATCGTAGTGATCGTTTTTTTGACCACGTGACCTACATTTGACATCCTCGCCAAAATTAATCTAATTTTTATACGTTACCCATCCATATTTAAGTGGACATAAAAAATAGCACAACTTACAAAAGCATGTCTTTTCAGTTTATAGTTAGTATTAAAACAGAATATTTATAAAATACCTAATTATTCACTCTAACTGCAGCACAAACGCGTATGAGCGCTATCACACTGTCCGACAAACAAAAATACTGTACCGACACGATATAAAAGCTAGTACTAAATATCCCCAAGTTATCGTACCGGTGACAGTGTAAAACCAGTCTGAAAGTTTACACATCTGGCGTTAGAGAGAATATTAAACACCTGATAATTTATTCGTAGATTAGTTGAACAGTTTTGCAGTTTCTCATCGTTATTGGTGTACATTTCATACATATTTCATGCATATTTCATAAATATAATGTATTCGAAATAATGCTAACATATAAGACCATTCTAAAAATGCACGCGCATCCATCGCGGTTACATTGATACAAAAACGACAGAAAGAATACAAATAAATTGGGTTTTGTTCAGTCATTGTATTGAAATACCATTAATAAAAAAATGGCTAGATCAGTCGGGGAACAGTGCATTATTATCTCTACTACGATAAAAAAAAATATGTATGTTTTGAAATAGGGTTTTTTTTTTAAATACATTGAGTGCATACATTTGAATAAAACTCGCTTGATGTTACATGATAATGCGAGAACATGATGACCATATGTACATTTTGAAAATATAGCATACCAACCTAACGGCCGGTTTCTCGAACGAAGAAATCAAATAATTACTATGTGTCAAACTCGGATCAATCGTGATTTGGGTTTCCGGCCGTTAGTCTAGATTTATACCTACACGTTTAAGTTCCGAGGCAGTCAAGGGTTTAGCATAATTTCCTAGATATCCTGCAAAAACACTATAAAACCCACTTGATGCAAGCAACATTATTGGATGCACAGCAAAAGTGTTAAGTAGCAGTTTTCCGAAATAATGTGACAAAAAAAAACATAAATAACTTTTTCAATTATGGTACTTTTTAAGGATTCATGTTTTTCATAATAATGATTCAATTGAGTACGTGCTCAGTGGACTTAAGCCATGCATTGTTTAACCATTTAAACACTTAATATCAGGCGTCAAATGGTCTTTTTCCATTATTAAGTAATATAAAAATTATTAGTCCTTAAATAGGAGACAATATTTAAAACAAATGTTACACAAAATTACAATCGTAGGTCTATTTAAGACAGATTCTATCAATAATGAATAAATAATCATAATACATTTTTTATTTTTCCTAGAAAAAACAATAATTCCATTTCATGCATTTTTAAAACCGGACCTTAAATAAAATTGCAAGCCCTACAATACCAGCACTCGTCCGCACTTTAGCAAACGGTTGCTGACGCCCACAAAGACGACAGGACAACAATATCCTTAATTTAATAAGTTCTCGAGAAGCAATAAGCGCTGCCAATGACGCGCTTGGCTACTAACGAGGGGTGGGGTCGCAGTGGTAGCGAGTAGCGATTTCCAGTTGCTATTTAAATTTATGCAAGATATTTCATTAAAATCAAAATCAATTAAACTTTAACAAATCACATACAAACATACTTACGTATATGTTTTTTATTTTATATGTAACATGAAAATATATTGTTATTTTAATAAAATTATAAAGAATATTTTAAATAAAAAGTACACATTTATATTTTGAAGCGAAACTAAGGAAACATGTACATCAAACGCTTTTCTACTGACAAGAGGTAAAGGTGGAGTCGTAGTGCTAGCGTGCTATCAGTATAAAATCCTACGTTAATTTTAATACTGGTAACATTAATTATATAAAACAAGACAGCAATAGGAGAGCACAATAAAACTAACTGCAATAATTTTGAAGGGAAAATTATTCACCATTTCCCTTTTAATAATAACAACAGCCGACTTGACGATTGACTGAAAAAAATATTCAAAATAAACACTTAGCAGAATTACTTGTCGTATTGACAAGCAGAGGCCATTTCAAAAAGACGTAGAAGTAGCTGTTATCGAGTTATCATATCAGTGCGCGCGGATTATGTTTTGTAGTTTTCTTACCGCTCTCGCTTCCACACTCGCTACCGCTCTCGCTGCTGCTCTCGCTTGCAGTCGAGCCAAACCTTCCGATCTTCAATACTTCAGTAAAATGCAAAATGCACGGGTATTTTCTCCCTTTAACAAGCTACAAGGCCGTTATGGAAGTTCAATTATCTGCTGTTCTATAATAAATACAATAGTTTTGTTTACGTTGCACAATTGAATAGTTTTCAATATAAAATAGTAAATAAAAACAATACTTTACAAAATCGTTAACAAAAACGTTTACAAAAACGTTTACAAAATCATCTCTAGTGATTTTTTTTATGGATTTAAAAATAAGCTTATGTGTAGGTTTATTTATTTATATAAGCCATTAGTTTTCCCAGCATATTTTTTTACAGTTTCATATATAATTTTCTGGGATTGTTCTCTTTTGAGCTTCTCTCTAAGGCCTTCTCGAATCAATCTTTTTCTCTCTTCAAATCTCATCAATTTTTTTTTTTAATATTTATGTAATTTTTTTTTATTGTTTTTCATAATGTTATGAATTAAGTATCTAATATATTCTAAGTTTCATCAATACATTGATTTGGTCGTAATACCTCTATATTTTTTTGAAAGACATACTATTAATAAAGCGATCTAGTTCCAGTGTGATTGTAAACTATCCGTAAGTAAATATATTTTCCATTGTCTGTGAATATTTAGCCAAACTGTTTTTTTAGTTTTTTTACTATATAAATCTGATCTTAACAAAATTCCCTTAAAACTGGGTTGCAAAAACTCAGGAAATATTCCAAACGAAGTCGCGGGCGTTCCATTAGCCCGTTCCATTTTATTTTATGAAATAAGTGGATCTCACTGAAATCGCTTCGTGAAAAAGCTTTTCAGGTTTTTACACATTTACTAATGAAGATGTATGGGAGCTGGGCAAATGGACTCACAAATTAGGTACAGACGTCTGGACGTATGACTAACCATTTATATATAGTGATAAAATTGTAAAAAAATACATATAAATTGATATAATTGTAACAATTATGAGTATTAAATAGGTAGTCAAAATAATTCAGTCTGAAACAAGAACAATAATTTTTAATTATTTGCATGTTGTGGTGTTAATAATTGGGGAAACACAAGATTTAAGTCCTTTGTTTGTATTTTTGTATTTTTATGTGTTTTTTCCGTTGGATAACCTTAATAAATAAATAAATAATACATATTTTACTAAATGCCTACCCCCTATCTTATAAAATATTAGCGTTGACTTTAAGTCATCATTATGTATGGTAATTAATACTTCAAGTCTGCACTTACTTATTATAAGATAAACCGAATATCATTAGGAACAAACATTTGTATAATGAAGATAGAAGATCGATTTCTGGTCTGTTAATGTATTAAATATACATATTTACAAAAAAATATTATATCAGCAGTCTAGTTCCCATTGTATAAGCTTTGCCTTAGGACTAGAGCGTGCTGTGTGAAATGTGACATAACATAAAAGACCCTATAGTTTGTCTAAATAATTGATTTACCAAATAAGTTTAGTAAACAATTAAGCTATTTACTCTGTGGTTTATCAACATAAAGAATTTATGAACATGTAGTATACTATATGTTACATAAAGCCTATGTACTCGTATATAATTTATTTACCAACACTCTTCGCGTTGCTTAGTAAATAAACATATTAACCGTAAGTGGATACGCTGCTCTCAGCTTTTCTGTGGTTTAAATTATAAACTGTAGCGTGTAATCGTAAATCTTCTTCTTCTTAGTCGTTACACTCTTGGCAGAGTGGTCGTGGTCATCATGGGGGGGCAGTGGCTCGCCTCACAACCTTCCGCCACTCTTCTCGCACCGCTGCTCGCCTTGCACACTCATTTATGGGAAGATCAATGGCTGCTCTTATCTGGTCCGTCCATCTCAAGGACATGGTAATCGTAAATACGCGCCATGAAACGTATTTTTTTTTGTACAGAGACCGGTTTAATCAATACTATTAATTTCGGCTATTATTAAGATAAAGCAAAATATACTTATCGGATCTTGATCAAAATCCAAACAAGAGCCTTCACTTTCCAAAAAAAAATTATAAAATGGAATAATTCGGAGTAAAGTAAAAAACGCACAGTTGAAAATTAAAAACCTTTCTTAGACATTATTTTTAAAAAGAAAGATCAAAAATTATAAACAAGTCACATTACATACAATTAAAGCATATAAATAAAATTTGAACACTAACACTCAATTTCGAAAAAAGCCTGCTGAGGCTAAGACTACTAAAACTACTAAAAATCCAAGAAATTATCGCTTCCGGTTATAACTTAGACCACAAGTAACCAGAAACTTGGAAAACGCTTCCTGAATGTTTAATATTATTGAATTCAGTCGGTTTACAGCTATCTAGCAGATGTTTACATTTATATATAGCAAAGATGTTTTTTCACTTTGAGTTCAAAAATTACGAACATTCATTAAAAAAACATTTCTAATTATTTTTTGGAAAATACTCACAGACTACAAAGTGTAAGATGTTTATACAGTAGGTATGTACATACAAATATTATTTAAAATATACAACTTTTTTAATGTATAACATTTATATAATCAAATATTCTCTCATTCAAATCAAACTCAATCTCATTAATTAGAATTTTGATCAAATCCAATCGTCTTGTAACTGTTTATTTTCCTGCTTTGCACTGTACTGAAATAAAATATTTTTACTCATTTAAAATGAATACCGATACAAAAGCTTACTCATTAAATGAACGTAAATTAGTTAAAATTAGAAATAAAAAAGCAAAAATGGTTGTCTGTAAAGTCGGTTTACTGACGATAGTTGAACGTGACAACGTCACTTCATGGAACGCCTCAGAACGCCTCTTGAGTCATGTTTTTTCGTGCGTGCAGCCGGCTCTATCGAATTATAAGACGTTGTCACGTCAAAAATAGGCTGTGGGTGTTAAAGGCTCCGGTCGCGTGGAACTGGCACCTAGAATCACCTAGTATGTAAGACGATTCTAAATGATCCTTGTGATTTTACTGAATAAAGAAATGTTTGACTTTGACTAAAGCCTCTAAGGCAAATGAATACTCAGGTTTAAAAAAAAATGTACTACATAATAGATTTCCTAACTTTACGTATTAAAATCTGATATTTCGCTGTCAAACTTCAACCAATATTTTACCGAAAATACTTTTTCGAATATTCGAGTGACGTCAAAATCCGCTTACACTCGCATCATCATCGAAAAAAAGTTATTTATTTACACATCGCTCACTCGTTACAGAGAATTCATTTCCGTTTAAATTCACAGTAAATGTAGCTTTAGTTACAGTAAATACACTTACAAAACTAACGCACTCAGAATTGTATTAAAATTTAATGTAATATTCCGATTGGTACTGATTTCGATCAGTTGAACTATCTATAGATCGTTTGCAACAGTCTGTAGATAGTTCAACTGTCTCTTATGTACGGTACTTATGACGGAATGGTGGCCAAGGGATGCTCGTAGACCAAGAGGCAGACCACCAGCCCGATGGTCTAAAGACATTATGGAGCGAGCCGGGAATCAGTGGATGAGAATCGCAAGGGACCGAAAAGAATGGCATAATAAAGAGGAGGCCTATACTCAGCAGTGGGTGTCAACGGGCTGAAATGATGATGATGATGTACTTGTAGTACATTTTGTAAATACTGTAATAATAGTCGTAAGTTTGTTTGTGAATTTAATAATTGTAATAACAAAAAATCGTTGCAAAACTTTGAAAGTAAGTTAAAGTATTTTATGTAAGATAGACCGATTTATAGGGAAGTGTCAAGAAGTGTCTATACTGTAAGTAATCTACATACTGTGCTGAATAAAATTGCGGGCTGATTGAACGTTTACCCATTACCATTCAACGGTTTAACCCTATTTTACAGATTAACGATGCTGAAACGAACTTTTTTTGTCGATGGCCGTTTTTATTTTTAATTTGTTTATTTGGTTACGTGTATTTAATAAGTGTATTTAAATTTTTGCTGTAACTTTATTTTATTTTTCAGGTAAACGAGCAATTCGCTTCGTAAGTAAATTTTTTAAGTATTTTTTTAAATTTGCGAAATAATTAATAATAATATTCACATGAATTATTTTGGAAATTGTTTTAGCGGTTTGTTGATTTTTTAGGGTTGCCAACTGTAAATTTAGATATTAAGATATACATAATTATTTCTTGTATGTTTACTCCTAATTGAGAAGAAAAGAGAAAGAATGTAGTGATAATAATATAATAATAATACAATGTTGACATAATTTTTATACATTTTGCATACTTATTAAGCTAGACATGTTTTTAATAATAATCATGATATACTCCTATGTTCTGCAAAATGGTTTGATTTGACAAAATAATTTGAAACAACCAAAAAATCTTATTTTTGCTACCTTAATTTTTCCACACACCGAATTAATTGAAACTTTAGAGATATTATTTATTGTTTTTGTCTATAAACGCAAAGTTTTGTAAGATGCAAGGGTTCTATTTGAACCGCTATAAATAAAATACATTTGCACAATGAGTAGGTATTTTTAAGCCAGTAAGTGGTAGGTGCATTAAGCTGCGGTCACACTAAGTCTGCAGTTGAGTGCGTCCGGTGCTGATCCGGTCTTAAAGCTTTTACTGTTTACGTTTCGTTTCAGTAAATTGTTTTAAACTTTCACAAATAAACTCCTCGAATGGGTTCAATCTAAAAAAAAAAAATATTCATGGACAATTTACACATCACACTCTAGTCCCAAACTAAGCGCAAAGCTTGTACTATGAAAACTAGACTGCTGATAGAGAGACCTACTTATATGCATATTTTTCTTAAAAGCGTCTAAAAAATACATATTAACACAATTAACACCCAGACACAAAACAAATAATTATGTTCATCTCACAAACATTTGCTCTGACAATCGAACCCACGACCCACAGCATGAAAGTCAGAGCTACTACCAACTGAGCTGTGACGCCTGTCATTTATAAGTATGTATATAAATGTAAGTTCTCACGTCAAGACCAGTGGAACCCGATAATGCCATATGGTGGTGGAACTTCGCATCGATGGTTCGGGAACCGGTAATTACCCTGTGGTGCTGTGGTCACCATCACTGGTATTACCTGTCTAGAAGTCTGCATATTATACGCTTGACAAAGCACTGCGAAATACAATTACTTAAATAGATTTAAATGTTGTTTAAGTGTTGTTTGTATGCAAAAAAAAATATTTTTCTGAATAGGAAATATCTTTTTATTAAAGTTATAATATTTACAAAAATAAACTAAACTGACTTTATCCGTCATTGACTAGTTGGTAATACCTACAAAAAAAAGTTTATTAAACATGGCTCAAAAAAATCTTTTTAGATCTTATAAAAAGGGGAATCTTGATTGAATGAGGGGCATTTTTGGCTACGACTAAAATAATGACACTCAGGGTTGCCACATAGTACGTTTAAAAGAGCTTTTACAGGCCAATATTTTACTATATTTACGTAAAAAAGCCGTTTCATAGAAATCCAACAAATTATTTCACACAGAAATTGATAAAAAACGTCTCATCTGATTAGTTTATTACTGAATTACACTATTCAAAATATGTATACCAAATATTAACATAAATTACTAGACGTTTTTTATCATAATCTATTGAAAACTATAAAATAAAAATAAACGAGTATACAAAAAAGGGCGGTCTTATCGCCATTATATATGAAGTTTTAAGTCTCGTATGTGATTACACTGGCATCTTTTCAACGATTATCAATACTCAAAAATAGGTACGGTAGTACTTCCCACAAGAGCTCCACGAATCAAATAACTATAACTTGGTTATTTTTATGAAGCTTGTCTATCAAACTTAACATGGTGGTCAATGACCCTTAAAAACCCCGAACATAGTTTTACGAGGCCCAAAAGAACCTTAATAAAACCAGCATCCTATATACAATGCTATAGGATTTTCAACTTTGTAGTACAAGTTTTAAGTAATAAATTTGCGTGAATAAAAAATCCAAGATGGCTATTTACGGTCACCGCAATAAGTTATTATTATGAAGTAAAATTTTATGTTTTGTTAATAAATTATACACATGTGTGTACTTAGTGTTATACCTATCTAATTAGATTTGTTTGAGGATGTGCCCTTTGAGGATATGCAATTGCTAAAGACTTTTACATCTTTGAAAAACATGACATCCGCTTTCTATTTGCGCCACATAGAATAATCAAATGTTTTAATTTACTTTTCCACTTATTTTCAAATTCAGGACACATAGGTATAAATAATTAATATTCATGGACTTTACACGCATCGCGCTGGATGGAACCTAGATTGCTGCTAGAATACTCATATAAGTACTTTTTTTTGTATATACCTTCTTATATAGAATACATAGCTACACCCAGACCAGAGCAAATATTTATGTACCTACATTACACAAGCATTTTCTCTTAGTGGAGATCGAATCCACGACCCACAGCTTGGAAGGCAGAGCTACTACCAACTGAGCTGTGACGCCTGTCAATTTAAGTGTCTAAGTCTTGTTTTATTCAAAATCTTATTTTTTATCCCCATATTCTAAAAAGTTTTTTGAAATTTAAAATTGTCTGTTTTGTTCAAACATAACTCTCGGTTACCCAAACATGTTTTGATGTTTTCAAACATGGTTACTGGTATCCATTGGTCTCATATCTCCAAAATCATCACGCCATAATGACGCCACATTACCATGTAAATCAAGCCACTCGGAACAACACCCATCTCATTCAAGTCCACTTGATTCGGCATACAGGGGACTGAATTGAATGAATGAATGAATGATTTTTTATTTGTACGAGTGTTTTATTTCACCACAGATTTACAAGATCATAGATAATATAAAATGAAAATTTAATATGACTAGTTGGTATTGACGATTAACATCATAATTTCTCTTTAATTAGGTATCTGTGAAATAAATAAAATTTGAGACAACGAATTGTTGGAATATCTTAGTTGGTAAAAGTGTATGTAATTTTTTTTTTAATACGTCGAATGACTTCTTTCGCGACACACTCTCATGCCCGATTTACACATCAACAAGTACAGTAGCGAGTTAAAAAATAGTCAGTTAAGTAATAAGCAATAAGTACTAAGTTTAGTTCAAACATAGGCGAGTGCAAGTCATAAGTGAGTGCAAGCCATCACTACCCTCCACCAAAAATATATATTCAAAAAGTCAAAAGTATTGTCAAATAACTTCTTTTTTTATGTGGTTTCTGCCCGTCAATACGACAGGCAATTCCGCCGATTTCCGACGATTCGAATCGTCAAGTCAACAAACCGTCAAGTCGGCTGTCTTGAGAATAATAATAGAAGTCTTGTCAAAATGTTTGGGTAATATCAGCCGCATCGTGATTACGTATCAGTGGTCTGGTTTGTCGCTCTGCCGAGCCAATGATTGCACTTTTACGATCATCATTACGGTATTTACGATGTTTATTTCTGATATTTAAAATATTGCTTGTTTTTCCGAGTTTTCCTTTTCAAATGACTTCAAAAACGAAGCAAATTCGTCTGTTTGTGTGTGTGATACGCGTTTACTCCGCCGATTTTGATGATTATTTTATTTTCGTTTGCTAGATCATTTTTCAGAGATAGTTCCATATACATTTAATTAGAATCTTATTAGCAGATATTTTTTTGATATAAAATAAATAGTTGGCAGGCTTGGCAGGACAAAAACATTTCTCTTATCAACTAACCCGGAAACAATTTACCAAATTTTTTTGCCCAAAAACCTTGGTCATTGACCTCTGTATTCAACATTTGTTACGCCATTATTCTTAGAGCAATGACTTGTTTAAAAAAGAACTGACCTTGATGGGGTCACATGCCTAATTCTCAAGGTAATTTTCTTACAAACATTAATATTTACAACTCTTAATACAACGTGATAGGGTTTATTTTCGAACGTATAGTTAAAGTGCGGAAAATTTTAGTTTTTCATAAAATTGTCTTTTTTTGTATTGTAAAGTTGAATAAACTAATTCTTCTGGTTGTACGAATGACAGTTTGACAAACAAGAATATCTTGATTAGTTGCTATAAATAAATAAATATTCACGGACAATTCACACATCACACTCTAGTATTGTATTAAGTATGTCAGTCTTCTGGTACCCATAACACAAGCTCTGCTTAGCTTGGGGCTAGATGATGTTGTGTGGATTGTCCAGCATTATTTATTTTATTTACTACGTAAGTGTTACGTGTGTTCGCGGTAACCCCTCTTTTGTCCCTCCACGTGTCACTTCCCAAGCTTATAGTTTTTCTATTGTTTAAGGGTAGAAAAATAACCTTTGAAACAAAGATTCGTTATATTTCTGACATCTGTTCATTGTTTTACGACAGATGTAATTACGGAGTTTTTGTTGTTTTTCCTGATGATAGATGGATTGCGAGGGTACAGTCAGCGCTAGGAGATAATAATATGCTTATTTATTTATGTTTAATTTTTACGATCTAGGACGATGTGGTATACCATTACATTATTTCTTTGACCAAAATATAAAACACTATCATCATCATCATCGACCTATATCAGTCCTCTGCCGAACGTAGGTCTCTCCCAAGACGCGCCACTGAGCCCGGTCTTCGGCTCTTCTCATGTTGTGTTTGCCAGCTACACTCCGCAGATCGTCGCTCCATCTCGCCGGGTCGGTCCTTCTACACTTACCTAAACGCGGTATCTACTCCAGTATTCGTTTGCAATTTGAGTTATTTTGAAAACAATTTATGGAGCATTTTAGCACTGTTATCTTATCTTAAGTTTGTTGCCCGTTCTTCTAGGCTCTGGTCGCGTGGAACTGGCACCTAGAATCACCTATTATGGAAGACGATTCCAAATGATCCTTGTGATTTTACTGAATCAAGTAATTTTGACTTTTGACTTTGACTTATCATCAATTATTTATGTTGACTGTACCTAACCTTATTTTGTTTTATATAGACTTGTATAGGTTGGGATGAACTGGCGCTTGTTTTGTTTTTGTATTTTGTAAATCGTTAGTCCGAGATATTTTTTTTTCTATTATCGCATCTTCTTCTTTTCTTTTATATTGCTTCTGGCCGTCAATACGACAGGCAATTCTGTTAGTCTATTTTGAAATACACTTCAGTCAAGTCAGTCAATCGTCAAGTCGGCTGTCATTTGTTTTAACGGAAAATGGTTGAGAATTTTCCCTCCAAAACCGAGAAACGAGTTCCTAGCAAATTCCGATATCACATAATTTTTCACCTTATACATAAAGACCTTAAATATAGTTTATAATCCCGCCAAAATTAGACACCAAAACTCAACATAACAAGAAAAACAATTTAAATAAAAATAAAATGTTTTATCAAAAAACTGTCAGAACTGAAATCCTTATATCTCATCAAATAATGACAAAACTCGAATCCGACTGACATTAATGACATTGTCAGGGGTTGTCAACGTTTCGGCTACAACGTCAATGTAACCCACATGTCAACGTCAAAGTGCTTTAGAGCTAACACGGTAATTAATAAGTAATGACGAATTTCACAAGCTCCGTAGTTATGTATTCCAGCGGTGATTCGATTATATGTAGGTACCGGAGAAAAGTCACGATATTAGTTAAAATTTAATTGTCATTTTAATTGACGTTCTGCGTTTTTTAACGAAGCTTCTTTTATACATCTCTATATTGAAGCAAGCCGATGCTTACAAGAATATGAAAAGATACAAAGCTTGTACTATAGGGACTAGATGGCTGATATTTTATTTTAATTTTATTATGAACTGATTTTGACAATTCTTTGATCTGAAAACTGGTGCTTCTCATAATCTAATTAAAATTAGATTGTCGGATCACACATTTTAATTTAAACATTAGTTTAATTATCCCTAATAATTAGTTTACTTGTCGTTGTCGAAGTCTGTTTTACTATTTATTAAAAAAAAAAACTTCTTGTTTGATAAATAGATACACAAAATGACAGTGACATGTCACTGACAGTTGTTATAAAATGAAAATATCCGGGAATTTACCAAAAATAAATCAATAAAATTATCCTCTTTTGCACTAGAGTATAATAAAATATTCAGATCAGAATTAATTCTCGATATACAAGCTTATCTAAACGCGCGGTCCTATTCGTTAATATCGGAAAGCGATTTACGGGACATTAACGTGACGATAACGTCGTAGTTACGTCGTGTTTACGTCGGCACTGCGGTCTCTGATCCTAAGGGTCTGTGCAGACGGACTGCATGGCAACTGGACAATGAAGTGACTGCACCGCTCCTATTATCTATACTGTGCTATCCTTAATCTTAAAGTAAAGGCTTATAAAAACCTTAATATCCTAGCACGTTTTTATCCGAATATTTTAGCTTAAAATATCATAGCACGTTTGTATTCGACTAGTTTTGCTAAAAATAAAATATCAATATATAATTCAAGCATAAGGATCTGTGATCAAATTTCAAATACCTACTATTTATTCAGAATAATAACTGTAAAATAAAATTGAACCTAACTATTACTTAATATTTTATGAAGTTTGAGTTTCAAGTGGACTTCATACAGACTTTATACAGACTTCATACAGTCAACCCGCGACTTAGCCAAACGTTGGATAAGTTAAGTATACGAGATAAATACGTGATATTTTATATTCCTATGAACATTTTCTAAATATTGTAATAGTTGTAAGTTTGTTTGTGGATATATACCAGCTTAATATATTAATACTTCAAACAGTTTCCAAATGTGAAGGTACCTGACGAAGGGAAATTTAGGTAAAAACAAAAAGTCACCAAACGGTAACGGACCCTACTATTTACATACGAATGCGTAATAAACTTATTTCGTTCCTTCTCATGTCGGATTATAAGCACACGTTACTTTTATAAAAACCTGTTTTTTTATGCATTTTAAGCAAACGCTTGGTTTTGAATCATACCCAGTTTATTGATAATTTGACAGGCGTCACAGCTCAGTTGGTAGTAGCTCTGCTCGGTTCGATTCCCAACCAGAGCAAATATTTGTTCTATGTCTGGGTGTTACTATGTATTCTCTGTATGTGTATAGGTATTCTATCAGCAATCTTCTTCTCATAGTACAAGCTTTGCTTATTTTGGGACTAAACTGTGATGTTTGATTTGTCCGTGTATATTTAAATTATATATTATAAGAAGAAATAACCATCACCTCCGGCGAGATAGAGCGACGATCTGCAGAGTGTAGCTGGCAAAAACTGGATGAGAAGAGCCGAAGACCGGGCTCAGTGGCGCGTCTTGGGAGAGACCTACGTCCAGCAGTTGACTGATATAGATTGATGATGATAATAAGAAAAGAGGAAGTAAACTAGTGCTCAGGGTACTCCGTAGGGCTCCTGGTATTGCGATCACGTGCGCCGGGAATGAGGCGAGGTGCTCCGACAATATGCGTCATCCCTCGCCGCTGAGGGATGTAGCCATTTCAATTTCGGAAAACAAAGACCTAAGCCAGTCCACAGTATCAAATAAACAGGTTTTTGTGACCAGCTTTGACTGGATACTACAATGTCCATGTCATTTCACGGATTAAATACTTAATTATAAACCTTTGGACTAGCTTTTCGATAGGCGTCTAAACAGTACCTCTACCATGAGTTGTCACAGTAAAATCGCCTGACTTTACTACTGTAGTTACGTAAATATTAATATCACGAATTTTAGTAACCAACTATCCGTTAGAGGCGCTGTACAAATCTTCATACATTTTTATAACTACAGACGCTAGCGAGTGTAGTATAAATAGTATAGTAAAAACTCATGGTAGAGCTACAGGCTTCACGTCTCAGCTGTGTACAAAGGTTATGTAGATTGAAAAACAAATAAATAACTCAAATAATTCTTCAATCAATATTATGTAACCATTTCTCTTACCAGTTCTGTTTTGTGTGTATTAATTACCTAATATTTTGTATATTGTGAGTTAAAAATAATTTATTGACAGCAAACATGGGTTATAGCACAATAATCATCAAAACCTATATATATATATATAAATGAAACCCGTTTTCCGTTGTCACGACATAGCATGAAAACGGCTTGACCGATTGGCTGTTTTTTTTGTAGTTTTCTAATACTCTGTACCTACGTTCTTACGGAAAAAAAATTAAGAAAATCTCTCAGAAAAAAAAATACCTCTCTAAGGCGGTAAGTTCGCTGGAACAGCTAGTAGATTAATAAATTAGCGAAATTATTGCATAAAAACACAAAAAACAAAGTCGTATAGAGAACCATCTGAATTCGATAAAAAGCGTATTTTATACCCATATCTCATTTTAACTAATACTAAAAGTACACAAACGTAAAGTACAAAACGTGAAGTACACAACAAAGCACATACACAAAGTAAATAAACTCGTAATGAAACTACTCTATTTAAGTGTGGCGCGAGATGAACTTCGTAACTTAATGACAAATGATTAATTACGAGCGAGTACAGGGGGATTTCTAGTTGTCTGGTCTGCACTCACGTCGTGTGACCACGATTTAGGATATTTCAGGATATATATTAGGTATATGTATGTAAATACTATATATGTTATTAATTTCGGTTATGTTATTTATGTGTAAGTATATTTTTGGTATAATATTATAAGTATTTTGTTTATTTATTTTTCTTTTCCCATTTTATTTTGCTAAAAGTTACTTAAAGTAAATGTAGCTTTCTAATCGTGAAAGAATTGTTGAAATCTGCGCAGTAGTTTTGGCGTTTACCATTACAAACATACACACACACAAAAATACAAATATTTCCTCTAATATTAGTGTAGATGTAGATCTTCCAGTCAACTACACTGGCCTGCAAAGGTAAGTATCACACTTTTATGATTCCTATTATTTCTAAACTATACAAGTTAGAGATTTCAAATAAAAAATGTTTTATAGCAAATTTTATCAGCTTTCTTTAAAACATACATTAGTAACATTTTTAACTCAAAAAAATTATAAACAATAAAATAACCATTTTTAGCTTAGTGTCTAAAAACGCATCTAACATTTTCTAAGTAATTTTTACATGTTATTTCATTTTTAATAACTGGTATTGCCTCCTCGGGCTCTGATTAGAGCTTCAAACCGGTTTGTCATACTGAACACGAGGTTTCGGAGCCGATTTTGGTGACCCATTCTCTTCTATCAGGGCCTGTTTTAGTGTCCTGAGGGTGGTAGGTGGTGGTCTGCGGCTTCTGAATAGCCTTCCTAGCTCGTCCCAGGCGTGCTCAATTGGTTTGAGATCAACGTATATCTTACTTACTTAAAAAGTTATTGCAATTTAAAAAGTGTGATACTTAGTTTTGCAGGCCAGTGTATTACGAAAACTATAAGACGTAGTGTAGGTTAGTGTATATTAAAAGTGCTGACAAATCTTTCAAAAATGATGGTCACAGTAGTCTCAGTAACCCCGAGAGACGTGCATCGTCGCGTTAACTTTCCACTAGTTCCTGAATTTCCTTGTTCTCGCGAAAATATAACAGCTGCTTCGTGGAAATAATATTAGTTTCTTTATACTTGGTTTTATTGTGGGAAGGAATTTGCGCTTTTATAATATAAAATTTAGTGGTAAAAACATTAATTTACGTACAAACTATTGCAGTATTTTCAAATTATTTATAGAAATAGTTAAGCTATCTGCAGACCGTTGAAAACGATCTATAGACAGCTTAACTGATCCAAATCAGTACCAATTGGAAGCGTACCCAAGTTGCTGCCTGCATTACCACTCTGGATAGCAATGCTGATACGCTGGGCCAGGTACCAACCACGCGTCGCTTCAATTCGAAAAATATTTATTTTTTATTACATTTCATACATAAAAAAAACATTGAACACTGTTATTTTAATACTTTTCATCCAAAAATGACAACCAAAAGTAGGTAACCAAAGGTAGTAGGGTAAAGATGATGTGGCGATTTGATTTGATGAAGTTACGGGTTTGATTCCCGCCTTGGGACAAATGTTTGTACGATCAACATTTATGTATATCACACAAACATTTGTGTGATGTCTGGGTGGGAATCGAAACCTGTCACAGCTCAGTTAAAAATAACATTTTAAATAACTTGATTATCTACTTGGCGGTTGAGCAGAACAAAAACTAATTATTGTAGCTCCACCATTTATTTCCATTGCGATTCGTTAGGAGCCGTCTGTTTTATTTCCAAGTGTTGCCACTCCGAGCTCGTTACATAAAGCTTTTATTTCTTTGGAAATGGATAAAATACTTTAACCGATATTTTCAAATGCAGATTCCTCATTGCCTGAAAACTGTCTTCGACTAGACTCTAGAATGGACGTATTTTTAATTTCATCATCAACTTATATCAGTCCACTGCTGGACGTAGGTCTCTCCCAAGACGTGCCACTGAGCCCGGTCTTCGGCTCTTCTCAGTTTTATCCAGCTACACTCCGCTGATCGTCGCTCCATCTGGCCAGAGTTTTAATTTAAGAGTAAGTAAAAGAACAGGATAAGTAGACGGAAAAAGACCTCGCAGTCGATCACCTAGCCGATGATGGTCTGACCAAGTGAAATCTCTTACTGGGCTTCCTGTCATCGTTGCATTGATTGGCTCAGGATAGAATAGTATGGAGACAACTACTCGACAACTCTGCTAAAATATTTCAGAACAGGCACTACCTTCAGGAATGAAGAATGCGAAGAAATGAAGAACAAATGCACCGACACTAAGCGTGGGATAAAAGCATATGATAATAAAATAAAAGTAAAAGCTAAAAAAATGACAGAACAAATATTTATGTTCATTACACAAACTTCTGCTCTGGGTGGGAATCGAACCCACGACCAACATGAAAAGCAGAGCTACTACCATCTAAGCTGTGACGCCTGTCAGATCAACGAAGGCCCATTAAAGCTTGCAAATCTAATAGTATTTGTCTTATATGTTACAGCAATTAAGGTGACGGGTATAGCCAAATGCGTGTTTTTGGGGAAACCGAAAACTGTTTTCAGAAAAAGTGATAGCATGTGGAGTTGTGAAACTTATTATTTCCTATAACACATATATTGAACTAGTGTATTGTTACTCAAAATTTGTGCTCTTGGATATAGTTTACTTTTAAATGTAAGTTTAGTACCAACACCTTTTGCAAAAGTGTGGTTTAAGATCCCATTTTTTATGGGTTTGGTAGATTTGTTTGGTACCAAACTCAGCACAGCTATTCTTATGGTTCGTATCTTGTGACTCTAAAGAAAACATTTCTACATTAAGGTGTTTAAAGAAGAAGAAGAGTAGCCTTAGGAATTATAAGTGTTTGATTGCTGTGTGCTCGCAAATATACATAAGGCACTGCTTTAGAGTTTGACTATCCGAACTGTGCGCGGCTCATTATGTGTTTTGCGCCGTTGTCAGCATTTTTGTTGAAATTGAAATTGTGACGTTGCCACGCTGACTGTCTAGAGTTTAACCACCACGGCAAAAACTATGCCGTGTTACAAGTTTAACGTGTGTATAGATATAATAAATAAATAATAAACTTGGAAGTTATTGACATTTTTATTTATTATGAAAAATTTCACCCTACCCGTCGCCTTAAGGGCTAAGCACACGAGCGTTAATTTAATCGGGTCTATCAATTTGATAAGTCGCAAGTGTGTCGCGGGCTTTAGATTCCGCGCTAATCGATGTTGGGTTGAATTAAACTGTGTAGTTAGAGTTTAAAGTGAATTTTGGAGTTAATGTATATTGTATGAAGTTTACAAATACGAAGCATTTTGTATTAAATACCTTCTAGAAACAATTTATGTGTTTTTTTTCTTTCCTACAAATTGTATATGCTTTTGCAAGTTGGTCTCTGAAGTGTATGATACATATTTACAATTATCATATTTTACATAACATTTCATGTCAAAAACTTTCATTTATTTATTTATAAGGTACCTATTTATTACATTACATTACTAATTAATAATAACATTACTTTGCATAGACACAAAACAATTGCTGATCAGAACGCGTAGTCAGCATATTTATTATTAGGTTTTATTTTTGCAAAGTGAGACGAACAACTTGGATTTTTTTTTTTCATGAGATTTGTATGAGAATTTGGGGTGAATGAAAATTACTTTTTTTCCATACTTTAATGGTTAGCCGTTACCTCTGTCTGTAGCAATACCCGACAATTTTTTACAATGCTATATGCTTCTAAGTATCATCAA
Source organism: Ecliptopera silaceata (assembly GCA_932527185.1). NCBI lineage: Eukaryota > Metazoa > Arthropoda > Insecta > Lepidoptera > Geometridae > Ecliptopera > Ecliptopera silaceata. The sequence continues at coordinate 7,112,327 of OW052211.1, forward strand.
GTAGTACCAAAGTAATATTAAGTTTTTTTGTAAAATAATTAAAAAAAAAGAGCTTACTAGTAGTAAGTTAAATTCATCATGTTGAAGATTTTCTCGCATCTTAACAAGTCCAGTATTAAAGTTAAGAAAGAAAAAAACGGACCCTTAAGCATTTGTGTAAAATAATGGGATTGAGGTTGACGTAAACCAAACTCGGACAATTTTATTTATAGCGAAGGTTCGAATAATTCAATTTTTGTATCACCACATTATTTTGTTATATTTGATTTTGTATAAAAGTGATGGATGCAGTGCAATGTATGGACACGTCTTCAGTGGACGTACTAAGGTGAATAATTATATTTTATACAAAAATAAACAAAATCGACCTCAATTGTTCATCTACAAGCGATACGATACGATTTTTAACGATTACTCAAAGCACTCAAAAATCTTAATAAAATTTATATGAAACCAATAAAGTATGAAGATATATAAGAAGAGATATATGATATATCAAACAAAAAATAATTATCAAAATCAGTTCATTTTTGCCGGAGAAATCGCGTAGGTAATATACATACAAAAACATTACAGTTAAATTAAAAACCTAATTTTTTGAGTCGGTAGAATATAAAAAACTTGTTAAAATAATACCTACTACATTGTCATACTCATAACTATTCTTTAGACCGTGTATTCGTATAAATCATACCGTCTTATAAACATGAACTTCAAAAGAAAAAAAAAATGTTGCCTACACTATCAGTTATTATCAGCAAATTGAATTAATTTACATATTTATACCTCTGTACCAACAAGTACCAAGGTTAGGTCGAGGTCGTTGAAAGTATCGAGGTCAATTCAAGAAAGTTAGGGTCACTGGCGCGAGGTCGATCGTACTTTACCTATACAATCACGTAACAACAGGTGGACAAATTTTGGACGACAATTTTTATTATTGTTTTTTTATATAGAATCTAATAGTAAATATAAAAAATAAAACTTAAATTAATGACAAGAACAGAAGCGAGTTTAACCCTAAAAATCGTTCTCAACAAAACTTTAGCGCACTTTATTTAACTTTTCTCTTAAATCATAAAAAAACATCTAGATTGTTTACAACTATGGTTGCAACTATGGTTATCTATGGTCCAAGAACTACTCAATAAAATGGTTCACAAACACCTTAAGTCCCGAAACTTACCAGGAAACAAGAAACCATCTAACAGATAACGCATTACATCTCAACCCTTCCCGGCTCTAAATACAACCACATAAAAACAAATGGGGTCAGAACTACCCCACGTTAGTAGAACGGGATGATAGGGCCAATGTGGTACTATTGAGTTGCTAAGGGTTGATTTATGATTACACTATTTTGTGTTTTCGATACTTTTTATATTTTCATACTGTATTTGCAACAACAATACATCAAACAATTATCTAGAAATCCTTATTTTAAAGTGTTTTTTGTGACACATAATCTTGAATTGTGACACTTGAGAGGTGTCAATGGAACGAAGTTAATTTAATAAGTTTTCGGCGAACCTGTGTTGTGGGTAGCTAGCAGCTACCCACAACACAGGTTCGCCTAGGGTGGGAGTTAGCGTACTCTTCGCAACCTATTAGTTTAACATCTACCTTCTTATTTACACTTAATTTAGTTTTTTTAGCTACTACCCAGTATGTTAGAATTACTTAGCATTAAGATCAATGTAACATATGTCATTGTAACAAAATAAATAAAATAAATAAAATAAATAAAAAAAATAAAATAAATAAAAAAAATAAAAAAAAATAAAATAAATAAAATAAATAAAATAAATAAAATAAATAAAATAAATAAAATAAATAAAATAAATAAAATAAATAAAATAAATAAAATAAATAAAATAAATAAAATAAATAAAATAAATAAAATAAATAAAGTGTCTAGCTTTCTTTGAGAGTGAGAGACAGACAGAGAAACACGCGCGAACTTTTTCAAAATTCTTAAATTTAATATGATTTACTACTTTACATACTAATTTAATTACTAGACCCTAAAAAACCTTACACATCTGTTTTTTTTAAATATATCAGCCTAAAAAACAAATTGAAGTTTATACAGTAGAAGTAAATAATGGAAACTTCCATCTTGGAATTAAACCGAGCTTAACCTGTTAGTGGCGTGATTTATTCTAATTCTCGTGTGTAAAGTTAACGACTGCGTGTTTTAGGGTTAACTACCACTTTGATTTACCATGTTTGTTTACAAATAGTTAAGCTTTCAAATGGTATATAAAATAATAAGGTTTGTAGTACTAGTATAATGCAGGGAAATATTTTATTTTCACTACTTAAATTAGTGAAAATTAATGAATTTCTTGCCCACTTTAATGAATTTATCTTCTCTATCTAAAATAATTAAGTACTATTTATTCACAAACAAACTTACGACTATACAGTATTTACAAAATATACATTGGCATATAAAATACATAAGAAACAGTTGAGCTATCTACAGACCGTTGCAAACGATCTATAGATAGTTCACTGATCCAAATCAGTACCAGTACATATATAATAGTTACTTATATAATATGTAGAACTTACATATATAATAGTTATATACCATATATACATTTTGTAAGTACTATAATATGTACTAAGTGAATCACAAAACTTTAGTTCTGATATGATAAAACAAAACTACCCCTACTAGGTGCACAGTCACCCAAAACTTGGTTTATGAATAGTGGAGTTAATCCACGCTTATCTCAGCAACGTACCTATGGGTCTAGTACGAGTTTAGAATTACGATAAGATCGTGAGGTCTCTTCAACTTATCTCATAATCATAATCTTTATTTATCCAAGTCACATGTAACTTGGATAGGTCAATTAACAATTGTAATAAAACGAATTAATAATTATACAAGTAAGCACAGATATAAAATGTTAAAATGACATGTAATTATTGAGAATTCAAATCCAAAATAACAATTAAATATTTATATTTATTTAATATTGTGGTTACAAAATATCATTTATCAGCCAGATTCAACAATTTGTTGGTAGCTTTTTGTTTTTTTTTTTTAATTATTGATTTTGAAAGATAAAAATGTTCATATTGGTTTAACAAATTACAGGCGAATAAAAAAAAACAACTTCAATTCGGTCTACGTAATATTTTTAAAATATCACTTGACGTTGGCAAACTTATCTGTCAAAATTAACGACGCTGTCATGTAAAAAAAAAAGATTTATTTTACTAATAGATGTAAGTTTTTAAAAATAATATTTTAAGCTTCAAGCTACTAAAACTAATCAATATATTGATCAACTTTATTGACCATGTAAAAATAGAATAATGTTGCTTAATACATGATTTACTCGTTCAATATTTACTTCAAGGAAGTATGGTCATCAATTGATCAACTTTAAGAGTCCCAGCAGACTGCAGACTTTTTATCGGCCGATAGTTTGGTGTCGGACACCGATCCGATATCGGGGTAAGTAAAATGTATGAAATATGTACCTCCGATATCCGACATCGGGCCGGACAATATGAAAGACAGGTACATATTTCATACATTTTACTCACCCCGATATCGGATCGGCGTCCGACACCGATATCGGATCGGATAATGTGAAAACGCTCTTAGTATGAAGACTGAATCACTGTCATGTGCGCATCTGCATACATCTTCATACTGATTAAGAAGCCGACCAAACTATCGGCTGGTAAAAAGTCTGCAGTCTGCAGGGTCCCTAATAGTCTTATCACCAAAGGGCTAAGCTCTTCATTCGGATTGCATTAGTCCCTGTCATTCAGTAGACCGACAGGCATTAAGGCGATGACAACAGTAATGAGTTTATTACTAACTTGCGGTGTAACATCGCCTTAACTACAATTTACACCAAGGTAGTTGGAACTATAAGGGTGTGTGTACACTGACGGCAATAATATACTTTCAATAATAATAATAAATAACTCTTAGTCGGTAGCTTGGGCCATGTTTTTGCAGTTTTTTAATAGAATAGAATATGATTTGTACACCATATTGTACACCAACACTAAAAAGATACAATAACATCCAAATACCTAAGGTGGTAATTAAAGCAAAAAAGTTGGCCTTGTTGCAAAAAGCAATCTCTTCCAGGCAACCTTTGGATGGTATTTTTGGATTATAATATAACGACCTATTTCTGAAACGTTGATCAACTAAAAAAACAGATTGCAATGTGTCAAAACTCTGATCAATCGTGATTTGGGTTGCTCAAACGCTTGTCATCTGATCTGTTAATTAATATTTTGCAGATGACAAGCGTTTAAGCAGCCCAAATCACGATTGATCCGAGTTTTGTCACATTGTAATTTGATTTTTTGGTTGATCAACGTTTCAGAAACCGGCCGTTAAATCTTTCATATAGCCCAACTGTTTCTTATGTACATTTTGTAAATACTGTAATAATCGTAAGTTTGTGGGTAAATTCAGTTTATAATACACCATATCTCTAATTAACCATCTAGTCGAAGCGACGCGTGACCCGAGGGCTGGTGAGTATCTGGCCCAGCGTATGCGTATCAGCATTGCTATTCAGCGCGGCAATGCAGCCAGTGTCTTTCTTGGGTACGCTTCCGATTGGTACTGATTTGGATCAGTTGAACTATCTATAGATCGTTTGCAACGGTCTGTAGATAGCTCAACTGTTTCTTTTGTATTTTATATGACAATGTACATTTTGTAAATACTGTATAGTCGTAAGTTTGTTTGTGAATAAAGTAAATATTAACCATAGGTTTAGTTATTCTTACTAATATTAGTCCAGCTTCATTACAGTCACGTCTGACCTCGGGCGTAACAGACAAACTCTCTAATTAAGTTTAGTATTAGTCGCGTGATGGCCGGCATCATGTCTCTTATTGTACATATTAGGGGTGACAGGGGGTGAAAATATTAATAATCATAATAACTTATTTCAGGTATATTATGAAACGTAATATGTAGTTAATAGTATAGTAGTGTAACGGCCGGTTTCTCAAACGATGATCAACGAAAAAAACAATGAGGTAGTATGTTGTATATAAACAAAAAGGAAGGTTGGGTTATAAAAATCAAATTATAATATCGAGAGTATAAAATCTCGTTAAAAAAGTATAATACAATGCACATCGAAAGCCCCTCAACACAGTACACGGCACTTATTCATTTTTAATGGCGCACAACCCAATTTAATTACAATTAACCCTTTATAGCCTCCATTTTGGAAATGTAACGAACGGTGACAATTTTGTCGGTTCAAATCGAGATCCAAATCACGCGGGTAGTTAATTCTTATGATCATTTTAGATTACAAAGCAATCCCTTTCTCGTATTTGACAAGCGTCACAGCTCAGTTGGTAGTAGCTCTGCCCACGCTCTGGGTCGTGGGTTCGATACCCACCCAGAGCAAATGTTTGTGTGATGAACATAAATATTTGTTCTGTGTTAGGGTGTTATTATGTATTATGTATGTATTTACAAAAAAATATAAGTTTTCTAGCAGTAGTCTAGTTTTTTTAAAGAATTTGCGCTTAGTTTAGAACTAGAGCGTGATGTGTATATTTGATAATAATTTATAATTAGATTAATTTATTTATAACTACTTAATATTTATTAAAATAACCATCTTTTTTCCTTTTACAGGTACATTTTAAATCCTCCATAATCCGAGGTAATATTTCAAGAACTAATTAAACATCTCATCATCATAACTTATACGTTTGGATAAAACTTAAATAACGTTATAAATTTAATTAAAAAGTCTTACTATCTAATTAAAACATATACATTATATATTTTTCAAGTATTACTGTTTTTTCATATTCACATTACTTTTTTAATTTTATAACTAAGTTTAAGTTTCGTAATCAAATTTTGAAAAATAAATGTTTCCAAAATAAAACTACATTATTGATTATAATAATTGTATTAAATATTTTTATGAAATGATCTAAGAGATCTCACCGTTTTTAATGATATAGAAAGTTTTTTTAGGAAATTATAAGAAATATTACCATTTTGAACGTTATCAGCTGTACAGAAACTCTGATTTTTACCTATTTTTTAATTGACTAAGTCCACCGGTCAGCATTCACAACGTAAGATCTTAATTATAAAAATTAAAACACGGTCCGACCCCATTTCAGCGCGGAGGCCGGACATTTTGCATTTAAAAAGGATTTAAATTAAATTTTAGGACAGCAAAAACCCCAGGTTTTTAAATAACCCGTAACCTTTGACGTTTTCTTAGTCCTGGTGAAAAAATACATTATTTTACCCCAACTTTTTTCCCTATCTTTTTCCCCATTTTTTTCCCCAAGTATGGTAGATTTTCTCAGATCTTGTTAATTACATAATAAAAATTGTTCACTTGTAACTATGTTGGATAGGTGTCACGGCTTAGTTGATTTAGCTTGCGGGTTGGGGGTTCGATGCCTACTAAAAACGTATTATTTTATTTCTGTGATGTGTTACTAGCAAAGCACTTTTTATGTAAATCCTACTTACAAAAATATGAGAAATTTCACTATTTGGAAGCTTACTTACTGAGAAACATAGACTTATATATAGGTACTTAAGCAAAGTCAGGGCTTGCCATAAGTATTCAATTAATGGCAAGTCCAACACAAAGGTTAGCTGGAAGAAAATGCTTACGATTAAGATCGCCTGTTTTTTTTACAAGTTAAATAAGCAAGCGTTGACCGCGATCTCACCTGATGTTAAGTGACGATGCGGTCTACGATGTAGCACACATGCCTAGAAGATACCTATTCACTCGTTGACTCGCACATTTTAACCCTAGAAAGATAACCTTATTTTACCATACTTTAAAGATAACCTACGTAGGTTCGACGTGTGTATCTTCGGATAGCCCTTATTTTAATATTTCTGCATATCAAGCTTTATAAATGTATATATTTGTCTATTTTACTTCAGTTTATACAGAATGAATGAAAAACAATGAGTTTGAATCAAGTATTTATAAAAAAAATGATAATTAAACTAAACATGGTAATTCTTATCATAAAAAACTTAAACATTAGGTATTATCTCTAACTTGAGAAATAAACTTATAAAAATCAACGTTTTGTACTCTTAACAATATAAGGAACACTAAATAATATATTATTTTAACAATTCTAGCCTCAAAGGTAATTAGGACTGATAAAACCTAAAGATAACCTACGTCACTTCGACGTGTGGTAGGTGAATATTGACGAAAGTATTGCACTTACCTGAGTGACACGTGCGTCCTCGGCTAGATCTGCGCGTCGACTGAGATGGCACGAACGGTGAGTGCAGTACCACGAAACACAATCGAGATACAACTATTTTTCAAAATCGTATACGTCGAATCGACGTAGGTTATCTTTCTAGGGTTAAGTACATTTTATTCTTTGTGCAATAAAGTATTTTGAAGTCCCGACATGGTTACCTTAAATATTCACAAATAATGGATAAACAATTGTTATGATACAAATGGCCACACATAATCCGCAACCACTCAAACCGAATCAAAATACATTCAAAAACTCCGAAACATTACACTGAACTCATCCCGACCACTTGCATGTTAATCCCTATAGATTAAACATATAAAACCAAGCTAAAATAACCCTTATCCCATTGTAATAAAGTCTAACTTCTCCGCTTTCGTCTATTCCATTGTCACTCGAAAATGAACTGTATTGTAAGGTGGGAAGTTTCACGTTTTCTGTCAGTTCTGTTCGTTAATCTCTGGGCTTCCCGCTTCAGTTAAATTCACTTGAGCATAGTTTTAGCTAGTCTATTGGGTATTTTCAAAAAGTATGACACAATTGTGATTTTATTAATTGTTTGTTTTAAAAGGTCTAAAATCAAAATCAAATATTTCTTTATTCAATAAAATCACAAGTGCCATTACATACTAGGTGATGGAGGCAGTTCCACGCGACCAGAATCTAGAAGAACAGGCAAGAAACTTACGACCTGGTTCCTATCGTTTTTTTATATGATCCTTCTTAGAAAGAATTAATTAATTAATTAATCAATACAATACTTCAATCGAAACATGCATTAGTCAAGTTAATATTTTTAAGCAATGAACTTGATTGATCATACATTTGAAGATATACTTATTTAAGTATATCTTCAAATATTGATCATACATTTGAAGATATACTTATTTAAGTATATCTTCAAATGTATGATCAATCAAGTTCATTGCTTAAAAATATGGATGAAATATGTATTATGGATTTTATAAATAAAAATGTTGAAATAGTGTTGCGAAAATCTAAAATGTTTTATTTTAGAAAACCTTTGACATGTAGATTGATGAAGTAACTATAAAAAACACTGAATCGTATTTTTACTTAACTTGATCAAAAGAAGGATTATGAGGATTTGGAGCTACAGCCTAAAAAAGTGTTAAATGAGTCTTCTTGTCTTAAGTGTTGACTTGATTTATCTTTTGATAATTTGAGGTTAGCATGATAAGTGACAATCGCAACCGTATCGTAACGTTACCGTATTCGAGACACACTGCGCGGTGACGCTGCAACGTTCGACAGTTGAGCTAGCGTTGACGCGCAATGTAAATCAAATAAGTTTAAGTAACACAGCGTCTGTCAGGGTGACGCTGCAACGTCCTAAAGTCGAGCTAGCGTTGACGCGCAATGTAGATTAAATAAGTTTAAGTAACATTGTCAGATTTGTTCGTGCTTAGTGTTTTACTTACCCTCCTTTGGGTATATCATACGCTTATACAGGGTGTTAGATAAGGATATGACGTCATTTAGTCGTCGCCAGAGAGGGCCCAAAAGTTTTGGCGAGATAAGACCGATGTGGACGGGTGTTTGCACATTGTCCGATTCCGATACGATACTATTCATCATCAACCTGAATTAGTCTGGTGGACGTAGGTCTCTACTAAAGCTGGTTACACACGATCGTTCCAGCAAAACAAATGGCTTGGTTGCGCGCCAATGGAACGATGTGTATAGCGAAACCCGATTATGATTATTTCCTTCGTCGTTCCAATACCGCCCGGTTTCGTTCCACGCCACTCCATTTGGAACGCTCGTGTAATATAAATATTAATAAATAAATATAAATAATGCTGGACAATCCACACAACATCATCTAGCCCCAAGCTAAGCAGAGCTTGTGTTATGGGTACTAGAAGACTGACATACTTAATACAATACATACATAGATAGATATTTTTTATTATACATATTAAATACCCAGAACACCCGGAATAAATATTTGCAGATCGTACAAACATTTATCACAAGGCGGGAATCGAACCCGCAACCTTCCGCGTCGCAGGCTTAAGACGCGTGTGACCTTTTGTGTAGCTTTTATTCGGCTCTTATCATGTTGTGTTGCGCTATATTCCGCAGATCGTCGCTCCATCTGGCGGTAAGGCGTCCTACGTTTACCTAGCCACTAGATTGCTAGTGTCTTAATCAAATTATTACGACGACGCTGCGATTTATTTACTTCACTTGCTTTTCATAAATATCGGATTAGTGTCGTATCGGTGAGTATGCAAACAGTCAATCGTGACCTTAATATTGGGTTGTATAGGTTAAAAGTGGATCGAGTTTACCAAAATATAAACAGCTTTAAGATAAGAATAATGATATATTTGAGCAATATTTTTTTGATCTCATAAATATATGTCAAAGTCAAAGTCAAAGTCAAAACTGCTTTATTCAGTAAAATCACAAGGATCATTTAGAATCGTCTTACATACTAGGTGATTCTAGGTGCCAGTTCCACGCGACCAGAGCCTAGAAGAACGGGCAATAAACTTACGGCCTGGTTCCTACCGTTTTTTATATGATATCTCTTATAGAATAAAATTCTATTATTTTAATATCAACTTTCAACTTACAAAAACTAAAGTTTGCAGATATAATATGCCTATTAGCCTTCGCTCGGATTTGCATAGGATATCCGGAAAAATCCAGTCTGATCCGGCTAGAACCGGTTGCAAACGACTGCTAATCCCCGGATTATTAGGTGAAGTGTAAGAGGCTTGCCTAGGCTTTACCGCTTTTCTAATAAGTATCCTTTTGAAAGTACCTAGATACATTATTTAATTCTGTTAATACTTGGGGTAGACCTTTGCCCAGCAGTGGGATGAGATAGATTGGAAAAAAATCCATTTTATGACTGATAAAATCAATTAAGTAAAGTATTAGCATTGCTATTCAGCGCGGCATTGCAGTCAGTATCTTGGGTGCGCTTCCAATTGGAACTAATTGAGCTATCTATAGATCATTTGCAACGGTCTGTAGATAGCTCAATAGTTTTGTATATTCTTATTTTCCTTTGCCGAATGAGTTTTTTCACAAAAAGTCGTACTACTACATAAAAGGTGGTAAAGTTGTGAGCCACAAAGCTATAGCCGTGAGCAATGAAGACACATAGCTCGTTAACTCGAGTTAAAAGTAGAAAACAGTGGAAACTACTAATTCAGTTGATTGCTTTGCGAGAGAATAAAGTGCGGGCTTGTTGGAAACTAGTTCTTTCTTGGTTTGTTTGAAGCACGTTATATATCCCAAAACTATATAAAATGAGGTTCACAATTTATTCTATTTATATAGTTTATTATATAGTCTCATATAAACATTAATGCATTTCACTTAATTTCATTTCTTATATTATTATATTTGATTAAATTTAAATTTAGTAAATAAACCTAGATTGCAGTGCCCTTGCAGGGTACATGTACTCACATGTAGCTATTACTAGACCTAAGCTAAAATAAAAATGTACATGTAAGCAATAAATAAATACAACTATAATAACTTACATATGTATTTAACTGATCAGTTGAGCTATCTGCAGACCGTCACTTAATAACGGTCAGTTAGCTCAACAGCTTGTAAGTATATAAAATATTTTAAACATAGTCATAGAAACTCTAAATATATAAACATTATAAGAATTAGAAAATAAGCCCTATTATGCTTGCCAGATTCTTTAAATTATCATTAAAATATGAAATGTTCAACATTTTAACGGAACCTCAAACCCACACCTTAAATGTACCTTTAGAAAGTTCATTATAAAAGTGCAATGAAAATTCCCGAAGTGCTTTTGCTGGTTCTACCTTCTTATACATGTATGGGTCCGCACTTAACATCCATTTGACGACCGATGTGGCGCGGTGGGCGAAGGTCCGCCTGCGACACGGAAGGTTGCGGGTTCGATTCCCGCCTTGGGATAAATGTTTGTACGATCTGCAAATATTTATTCCGGGTGTTCTGGGTATTTGATATGTATAATAAAAATATCTATCTATTTAATGTATTGTATTAGGTATGTCAGTCTTCTAGTACCCATAACACAAGCTCTGCTTAGCTTGGGGCTAGATGATGTTGTGTGGATTGTCCAGCATTGTCCAGTATTCAATGGATGTTTCTATGTATCATCTTCATTGATATTTGATTGTATACTTAAGTAATCAGCGGAGTGGAGCCCTGGTGTCCTGTGGTGTGGCACAGGTATTATGTTACCTATTTCAGGCACCAGTCTCCCACAAACCTGTAACTTACTTACATTATCAATAAGTACTACTAAGACGATACCTATTTAGTACTACTACCTACCTATTACTACTATTACTTATATTACCTATTACTACCTATTACTTATTGATAATTTTGATTTAAGTTTTTTCTATGGGAGAAAATAAACGATTATTTTATTTTATTATTAAATGTATGTATTTATAAAATGTATATTATAATAATCTAATCCCCATAGTACGAGCTTTGCTTAGTTTGGGACTAGAATGTGATGTGTAAAATGTCCGTGAATATAATTTTATTTTATTTATTCATTAATAACTAGAACGGTTGGCAAACCCAATTATAGATACTAATTGTTATCATGTTAGTTATTATTATGAATGGCATGACATGTATAATGAAAAATTTTGTGTGAAAATCCGTGAAAGTCCGTATTTAGTTATTATACATTATGTTTATTTAAAAATTAACTTTTCAGTATTTAATCATATATTGCATCATTATAATATTTTTTTGGTAATATAAAAGTTTTTCTACAAAGTGATTGCGTGTGGACATATATAGTCGAAAACTACAATGTAACTATTATGAGAGATGAGATAGTTTAGTTGACTAATAAATATTAAAAAATGTTTATGGTCCGCCACTTTGTAAGTTCATGAGAAAAATGCTTTTAGAAGATTATAAAGATTATGCAATATTTTTTAACACTGTTTTAAAACAGTAGTTATAATAAACTTAGAAAAAAACTTGGTTTTGGTATTATACGTGTATATTCGTAAATGTCGATTACATTAAAATAACTAAAATATCTATCAAAAAATATTTTATCTCTAATATGTATTAACTTTTCAAATGTGTTTCAAAAATGTTTATTACATCAAATCAAGTGGCTAACAGTTTTAATTTAAAAAAAATATTGACTTGATCAAGTCTTTTAGAACCTCTAAAATCATGTTACGTTGACGGAATTATCGAATAACAATATAACTTATAAAAAAAGAAAAAAGAACCTTCAACAATAGAAATGAATACTTTTAGAAAATGTATATCATATTAACACATTATGTAACAACGTATTATGTAACAACGCCTAAAAATTTCATACGATTAAATAAATAATAAATAGAACTCATTGAATAGATACCCTTCTTTTTTGTAGTTGGTTAAAAATACTAAAATATAATCTCCAAGATTTTCCCGCGTAGCGCTACGGTGCTACGCCGTAGCTCCGTAGCATCACGCGTAGACATCCTATCTTATTTTATGACACTGATTTATTTCGAGACGTGACGCAGTTCAGATTTCGTTTTAAGATGTTTTTTGGAGGATTATTTGGGGAATGGTTTTTAAGGTCTTTTTAGTATATTGTTAGATTTTAGATGCTTTTTATACACACATTATGGGATAATACCGAGCAAGGCTTTGAATAATATGATAATTTTATTTTTTATTTTTATGTTACATGGAATACAGCAGCTTTTAAAAATTGGGGAGTTATTACTCCCTAATTTTTAAAAGTTGTTGAATATAGCACAAATAAGCCTTAAATAGTATTTACTTATATACCTGATGTTTTTAGGAAATACTTAGAGATGTTAAGAACGAAAAATTTATAACTTTTCTAAAAATAGTTTTCATTTTTAGTATCAAATTGTCGTGGTTATTGTACATTGCCAATGCGATAATAATAAATTTCAAATAAATCATTTCTTATAATTTTTTTACACTAATTAATATTTTAACTAAAAAGTATGCTTAGATAAATAATAAATATCTTAAACCACACATCCGGATTTCTTTTAAAATTAAAAATTAAGATATATTTGTCTTTCATTTAAGACGAGACAACTTAAAAACTGTAAAAAACAATCTTCCTAAAACGTGTAGTTTCCAAATATACACAAAAACTGTATCGAAACAAAAAATCTACAAAATATTTTGTTTCAAAGGTAAAAACTGTTGTAGTATTTTATTCCAATAGAATTCTGATTAAAGGGTGAAAGAGAATGTACATAAAAGGAAATACGGCTGCGACCGTATTTGTATGCATGCAATCGTCTTTTAGGACGCGACATTGAACAAATGAATGAATGAAAAACAATAGTTTACTAATATACTTCTTGATAGTCAAAATACACAAATATATTTAAAAAACATTTTTAGTGATAGTTTTCTTGCAAATATTTATCAGCAACAACATTTATTGGTTCAATAATATAGAGCGCGTCATTTTTTGTAATCTTCCGTGTCGATTTCCGCCAAAAATAAATATATATAAAAAACTAATATCACAGTATTTAAAAAAAAAAATCAAGTGTAAGTACATCTTTGACGACTTTTCTCTAAACCTCGTATCGAACTCTGCTTTTACCACCCTTTTCTAAATACCACCTTGTTAATGAGTACCTAGCTTCTTCGGTTGCCTGGAAGCGATCGTTATGAGTGATAAGGCCGCCCATTTTGTTGCCTATTGTTATTTATTTAAGTTCTTTTATTTTCTACATGCATGGTATGCTATAAATAATCTATATATCGACCTAGCTGTTTTTTAGATCAACTGATAAGTAATAAACTAGCGAAAGGTACAAGATAAGTTATTTTAATTTGAATTTAACGCGATTTTTGTATATTACATATAATAACCATATATTTATTTACAAAAACACAAGTTCAATAATAATTTACAGACACCATTATTAAGTGGCAGCTGTTAAGTACGAATGGATACTGAATAATAAGGGCTGACCCAAACAAATTGCGGAAAACGCTACATGGAGTCACATTTTTGTGTTTATTTAGAGTTACATCATAAGGAAAACTATCAAATACTTTATTCACAGATATATAAATATATTGCCTATAGTAAAGCAAGTGAAAGGGCTTTGACAGGCGTCACAGCTTAGTTGGTAGCTTTGTCTCGCTGTGGGTCGTGGGTTTGATTCCCATCCTGAGCTAAAGAACGGTTTCCCGGTTTATCCCAATAAATAAATAAATATTCATGGACATTTCACACGTCACACTCTAGTTCCAAACTAAGCAAAGCTTGTACTATGGGAACTAGATTGCTGATAGAATACTATAAGTATACATTTTTTTTGAACTTTTAAACATAAACATAAACATTTATTTATTTATCAAAACAGTGTTCTGGTAGGTACTATGGTAGGTTACAAAAATAATTTCAGTGAGTATTTGTACATTCTAGAAAATATAATACCTACTACAAGGTACCTAGAGGAGCCTGTATGGCGGGCTAACAGTCACTCGCCTCGGTCCCCATATTGCGGTTATTTTTATTTATTTTTAGGTATACATATATCATGAAATATAACAATTTTTTAATGTTCCGCAGATACCAGACTTTTTACTTTTTACTAGTTTTTAAACATACTTTATAAAATAAAATGAAGATCTAAAGGAAGGTAAACATTAAGACTAATAATACAATAATTTTATATTTATGCACAAACAAACTAACAATTATTACAGTATTTACAAAATGTACATAGGCATATAAAATACATAAGAAACAGTTGAGCTATCTACAGACCGTTGCAAACGATCTATAGATAGTTCAACTGATCCAAATCAGTACGAATCGTCGCGTACCCAAGATACTGGCTGCATTGCCGCGCTGAATAGCAATGCTGATACGCTGGGCCAGATACTCACCAGCCCTCGGGTCACGCGTCGCTTCGACTAGACGCCCAGAAATAATTCTAAACAATTTTTTTTTTGTTTATATTAGAATACATTAAGTTAAAAGTAAATTAGTACTGTCCTTCAGTATAATCCAAGATTAGTCTAGTTCAGTAGAACTAGCTCGAAAGCCAGTCTTTATATTAAAGATCGGATACCTTTGTAAGCTTCTCAAAGATGCAGTCTCAATACTGCCACAGATATATTGTAGTTCTAGGGACTTATAGCACTGGACATCTATAACTTAAATAAATAAATAATGCTGGACAATCCACACAACATCATCTAGCCCCAAGCTAAGCAGAGCTTGTGTTATGGATGCTAGAAGACTGATACTTAATACAATACATTACATAGATAGATATTTTTTTATTATACATATAATACCCAGAACACCCGGAATAAATATTTGCAGAACATACAAACATTTATCCCAAGGCGGGAATCGAACCCGCAACCTTCCGCGCCGCAGGCGGACCATCGCCCACCGCGCCACATCGGTCGTCGATTACTTATCTGGTAGATATCGCTAATAGCGATAAGTACGTCCATTGTGTTAATTGTTGTTCTATTTATGCAATATATTAATTATGGTAATCAAAAGTTTAAATTATAATAAACTTGCTTTGCGTTCGTGTGTCGTTGGTTTTTTTTTGTTTTTTTTTCTCATCGAGATATTTGTGAGATGAACGTAAATATTTGTTCTTTATCCGGGTGTTACTATGTACTTAGTATACAACTTAGTATTTATACAAAAAAGCTTATAAGTATGAGTGGAGACCGCGTTTAGGCAAGCGTAGTGTAGGACGCCCTCCGGCGAGATGGAGCGACGATCTGCGGAGTGTAGCTGGCAAACACAACATGAGAAGAGACGAAGACCGGGCTCAGTGGCGCGTCTTGAGAGAGACCTACGACCAGCAGTGGACTGATCACTTGATGATGATGTTTTATTAATAAAAAAGCGACACAACTTCACTCAGATACTCTTTTATCCTCAGCTGATAACTCATCCATGATTACAAAGCTTTGGGGGTGCTGAAACGAGGCATTTTTAGGGTTCCGTACCTCGAAATATTAGACTTAAGATGATTTGAGGGTTGTATGATTTAAGACGATTCTAAATGATCCTTGTGATTTATTAAATATAGTAGTTAAAAAATTGTTGGTCACTGTGATTGTGACTAACATTTTTTTAGAAACATTTATAGTTTTTGTCCGTTCTTTCAAAATCTAACTTAACGTAAAAAATATATGCTATTTATGCTTATATCAATACAATGGAATTAAATGTTATCTTCCATTAACTTGAGCTTTAGCAGGAAATGACGTTTTATATGACAATTAATGGAAAATAACTGAACATTTAAGATACATTTAAGATCAATATTTTTTTTTGAAATAGCATTCGTCCGAATTTGACATTTCTGTCAGCGTCACGTCACATAAATAAGTAAATAATGCTCTAAATAAGACATAGATATAGACAGGTTTTTATTTGCGAAACAGTAACACACAAAGTACACTGACTGAATAAAGTTGCTACTAAAGTCAAAGTCAAAATTATTTTATTCAGTAAAATCACAAGGATCATTTAGAATACTTATTAACAAACCCGCGTACGCAATCCTGACTCACACTTGTCCGGTTTTTTCGGTTTAATTCACCGCCTTTATGGGCATTGTCCTTTATTTACGCAACGCAACAATGAGATCGCAAATGGTAAATTTAACAGGAAATAAGAAGTGTATTTTTTTGTTATTTACATCCGGACTGAAAGGAAAGTACTTTTTGTTATGAGAATATTTTTGACTAATACAGGGTGTTGTAAGATTAGTCTTGAAAGCTACAAAACGACACCCTTTATCTAAGCTTTAAGTATATTGATTCTTTAAAAATTGAGATAGATGTATTAGAATGAAAAAAATAGTTTACGAACAACTTGAAAAATATTATTATAATTACATATCTCCATACAATAGTTGTTCTTAAAAGTTTATTCACAAACAAACTTACGACTATACAGTATTTACAAAATGTACATAGACATATAAAATACATAAGAAACAGCTGAGCTATCTACAGACCGTTGCAAACGATCTATAGATAGCTCAACTGATCCAAATCAGTACCAAACTGAATAGTTGTTCTTGTTCTCATCTTTCTACTTCTTTATATTAGATTTATAATAGGTACAATAAAACCAAAAAGCATTACAACTTTATTTCTCAGAAGTTTTTCTGAAATTCTTACAATTTTGACCTCTGTTTTATTTATACACTTGCATAAAAAAAACTGAAATAGTTAACAAACAAATACTTCAAGGTTGTTTGGAAAAGATCGCTTATAAGACCGCCCATTGTATATTTCCATACCTTTCTTCTGCTTGTTAAATGTATAATTTTAAAATTCACGTTTTCAATCTTCTATCTATTTTAAATCAAGTATATTTTATCTAAGAGAATTACCTAGTATAAAGGGTCTATAATTGTAGAAAGGCTGTATAATTTGTTTGATTATTAATTAAATGGCGTGTGTTTACTATATTCTATCTACTTATCTAAATTCAAGTGTTTTATTTAACCTAAAACTAGTCTACCTAAGAGAATTACCCTAGTCTTAAGGCTCTTTGCTGTATAATTTGTTTCCTGCAGCAGAGTGGAACAGGTAAAGAGATGCAGCTCTTTGTAAGCCGCAAGGAGATTAGCTGCACGCTGATTTAGATGAGATGCTGTGCAGGAGTGTATCCTGACAACTGAAATGTTTTTGAACTGTTATTTGATGTAATTGCAGTTCAGTTTTCTTCGTCATCTTTTATTGATATTTTGAATGATCGATTTTCATACTGTTTGATAGAATTAACGAAAAATTAGGTAGGCCATGCTCAAATTGTCATTTTTAACAGCTCAGTCATAATTTTATTAAGCTTAGTCACGTCAGTCCACAAAAATGCCACGGAATACTGACGAGTTACTATAGTAAAATCATCGAAAACTGAACTGCAACTGAATGAAATGGATATTCGGTCACGCAAGTTTCCCCTTGCTGGATAGCCCCCCAGTACAAACGATGGCTGAGGTAATATAATATGCTTTGGTGAACTGAGGTAATCTGCTTGAAGTTTGATAAATAAATAGATATTCACGGACAATTCATACATCACACTCTAAGCAAAGCTTGTACTATGGGTACTAGATTGCTGAGAGAATACTGTATATGTTTGTATACATTTTTTTTTGTAAATACACAAATACATACACAATATATTATTTATGTTCATCACACAAATATTTGCTCATATATAAAATAAAATGACTGTGAGTAAATATAATTAAATATATTAAAGCTATAGGTAAAGCTGGCAGATTGTCACCAAGTTCTGTTTACAAGAGGTCAGAGGTACAGAGGTACTGTCAGTGACAAAAGTTTGTAGATTCTATTAAGCAAATTAAGTACGTTTTTGAAAGGCAAGGTTAGTTACTTAAAATATTTATCGGCAGAGAACCATTATTATCAACTTATATATGTCAACTGATGGACGTAGGTCTGTGTCTGCTCTTGAGCAAAATTATTCACTGAGCTATTTATTATTATATTATTATTTATTATTATTATATATTAATATTAAATATTTTTGTAGTACCGCAACACAGAACTGTATACTGTAACATGTTTTATACACTATCATCCACTCAAAGTCAAAGTCAAAAATTACTTTATTCAGTAAAATCACAAGGATCATTTAGTATCGTCTTACATACTAGGTGATTCTAGGTGCCAGTTCCACGCGACCAGAGCCTAGAAGAACGGGCAAGAAACTTATTACTTATTATTATAATAACTAACACTAACACTATTATAAACTATAATAGTGGATACTTATAGTTTTCTTTATGAACGGGATATTTACCATGATTTGTGAGTTAAGATTATTTCCCGATATTTCGGCACAGCATGCGCCATGATCACGGGTCAAACTGAAGTCCTTGCAAGTAGATTTTAATCTTATCTTGTCATAGAAGTACGATCTAAAAACTATAGGCTATGTTCAGATTTTACGATACTTATTACAGAGAAACACTTTTTTAAGTAATGCATAAGAATACTTAATGAGCAGTTATCTAAGTATTATCTATTTGACAAAAATTAGATATATAGACACATTGCCTAATTCTCATGTCATGTGACTAATTCACACTAAAAAAATATTATGTAATTTATTATTTGAACGAATTTGAGATCTATGTATTAAGTAACAAGTTCCATTTTGTTATTTGCAAATGCTAAAATACTTTATGCATTCTGGATGTAAAAAAATCTCGCAGTTGGTTTAGTAAAATACCAGCTGCTGCATTTATAATTCGAATATTTAAGCATTGAAAGCATTTTTAACAAATTTAAATTGTAAAAATCGTGGCGCGTTCTATCGGCGACTGTACCGACCTCATTTGGTAGTCGGGAACTCATTAAGATGCCTCACCGCTTAATTTTTAACTTTAGTGGAAAAAAAAACTTTAGTGGAAAAAAAAAGTTCAACTGTGCGTGTTTTTGTTTTTGTGTTTCAGATGAGTTTTGTCTTTTATTGCATGTTTTGGAATTTGAAATGAAATTACTTGTTTGAATGTTTTTTTATCAAAAGTTTGAATTAGAAAGCTTTTGTTGACAATCTTGGTGTTATAAAACTTTGTTCATCTTATATCGGTTTTATTTAAAACTATTAGTTGGTTTAATTTTATCATGCACCTATTTTAATTATATTCTTCTTAGTTACCTGTTTTTGCGAAAGATATCGTTCGGAGTACTACTACCGTACCTTTTGTTGTCGAATACTGATGTTTTCATTGCTGCGTTTCAGTTTGCCGGTTTTTTTTTATTTTATTTTATTTTATTATTATGTACACATTTATTTAATATCTTAGTAAAAAGTTCTTTAACATAGATTATAACAAAAAAACATATATTATAAAAAACTTAAAACTAGGTTGCCGCCGGCAGCGGGGCAAGGCCCAAGCTACCGGTGGTTAGGGCTACAGATTGAGGAACCTCCGGACAATGCGTGCCGTTTCGAGGATCACTGCCTTCTGCATCTGCCCCTTGAGCCAACCTTCAAGCGAGAGCCTCTTTAGATGTTGGTCGAGGCTCTTCGCTATCAGACCGTTCGCCGAAACGACTATCGGAACAATGATCGTAGAGTCAACATCCCACATGGCGGTCACCTCGAAGGCCAAGTCAAGGTACTTGCTAAGCTTTTCCTTCTCGGCCTTTACGAGGTTTTCGTCATGTGGGATGGTGATATCTACGAGCATTGCCTTACGTTGGGACCGGTCTATCACCACGATATCAGGCTTATTGCAAACAATAGTCCTGTCCGTGATGATAGAGCGGTCCCAATAGAGCAATGCACGACCATTTTCGAGAACTATTATTATACCCTACTACACCGCGGGCATCACATACCGCGGGCACCACATACCCTACTACACCGCGGGCATCACATACCCAAGAACACCGCGGGCTCTACATACCCTAGTACACCGTGGGCACCACATACCCTAGTACACCGCGGGCATCACATACCCAAGAACACCGCGGGCACTACATACCCTAGTACACCGTGGGCATCACATACCCAAGAACACCGCGAGCACTACATACCCTAGTACACCGTGGGCATCACATACCCTACTACACGGCGGGCACCACATACCCAAGAACACCGCGGGCATCACATACCCAAGAACACCGCGGGCACTACATACCCTAGTACACCGTGGGCATCACATACCCAAGAACACCGCAGGCACCACATACCCTAGTACACCGCGGGCATCACATACCCTAATACACCGCGGGCACCACATACCCTAGTACACCGTGGGCTTCACATACCCAAGAACACCGCGGGCACCACATACCCTAGTACACCGCGGGCATCACATACCCAAGAACACCGCGGGCACTACATACCCTAGTACACCGTGGGCATCACATACCCAAGAACACCGCGGGCACCACATACCCTAGTACACCGCGGGCATCACATACCCTAATACACCGCGGGCACCACATACCCTAGTACACCGCGGGCACCACATACCCTAATACACCGCGGGCATCACATACCCAAGAACACCGCGGGCACCACATACCCTAGTACACCGCGGGCATCACATACCCAAGAACACCGCGGGCACTACATACCCTAGTACACCGTGGGCATCACATACCCTAGTACACCGCGGGCATCACATACCCAAGAACACCGCGGGCACTACATACCCTAGTACACCGTGGGCATCACATACCCAAGAACACCGCGGGCACTACATACCCTAGTACACCGTGGGCATCACATACCCAAGAACACCGCGGGCATCACATACCCAAGAACACCGCGGGCACCACATACCCTACTACACCGCGGGCACCACATACCCTAGTACACCGCGGGCATCACATACCCAAGAACACCGCGGGCACTACATACCCTAGTACACCGTGGGCATCACATACCCAAGAACACCGCGGGCATCACATACCCAAGAACACCGCGGGCACCACATACCCTACTACACCGCGGGCACCACATACCCTACTACACCGCGGGCACCACATACCCAAGAACACCGCGGGCACTACATACCCTAGTACACCGCGGGCATCACATACCCAAGAACACCGCGGGCACTACATACCCTAGTACACCGCGGGCACGACATACCCTAGTACACCGCGGGCATCACATACCCAAGAACACCGCGGGCACTACATACCCTAGTACACCGCGGGCATCAAATACCCTACTACACCGCGGGCACCACATACCCTACTACACCGCGGGCATCACATACCCAAGAACACCGCGGGCTCTACATACCCTAGTACACCGTGGGCACCACATACCCTAGTACACCGCGGGCATCACATACCCAAGAACACCGCGGGCTCTACATACCCTAGTACACCGTGGGCACCACATACCCTAGTACACCGTGGGCATCACATACCCAAGAACACCGCGGGCACTACATACCCTAGTACACCGTGGGCATCACATACCCAAGAACACCGCGGGCATCACATACCCAAGAACACCGCGGGCACCACATACCCTACTACACCGCGGGCACCACATACCCTAGTACACCGCGGGCATCACATACCCAAGAACACCGCGGCACTACATACCCTAGTACACCGTGGGCATCACATACCCAAGAACACCGCGGGCATCACATACCCAAGAACACCGCGGGCACCACATACCCTACTACACCGCGGGCACCACATACCCTACTACACCGCGGGCACCACATACCCAAGAACACCGCGGGCACTACATACCCTAGTACACCGCGGGCATCACATACCCAAGAACACCGCGGGCACTACATACCCTAGTACACCGCAGGCACGACATACCCTAGTACACCGCGGGCATCACATACCCAAGAACACCGCGGGCACTACATACCCTAGTACACCGCGGGCACGACATACCCTAGTACACCGCGGGCATCACATACCCAAGAACACCGCGGGCACTACATACCCTACTACACCGCGGGCACGACATACCCTAGTACACCGCGGGCATCACATACCCAAGAACACCGCGGGCACTACATATCCTAGTACACCGCGGGCACCACATACCCTACTACACCGCGGGCATCACATACCCAAGAACACCGCGGGCACTACATACCCTAGTACACCGTGGGCATCACATACCCTAGTACACCGCGGGCATCACATACCCAAGAACACCGCGGGCACTACATACCCTAGTACACCGTGGGCATCACATACCCAAGAACACCGCGGGCATCACATACCCAAGAACACCGCGGGCACCACATACCCTACTACACCGCGGGCACCACATACCCTAGTACACCGCGGGCGTCACATACCCTACTACACCGCGGGCACCACATACCCTAGTACACCGCGGGCATCACATACCCTAGTACACCGCGGGCACTACATACCCTAGTACACCGCGGGCACGACATACCCTAGTACACCGCGGGCATCACATACCCAAGAACACCGCGGGCACTACATACCCTAGTACACCGCGGGCACGACATACCCTAGTACACCGCGGGCATCACATACCCAAGAACACCGCGGGCACTACATACCCTACTACACCGCGGGCACGACATACCCTAGTACACCGCGGGCACCACATACCCTACTACACCGCGGGCACCACATACCCAAGAACACCGCGGGCACTACATACCCTAGTACACCGCGGGCATCACATACCCAAGAACACCGCGGGCACTACATACCCTAGTACACCGCGAGCACCACATACCCTACTACACCGCGGGCATCACCTACCCAAGAACACCGCGGGCACTACATACCCTAGTACACCGTGGGCATCACATACCCTAGTACACCGCGGGCATCACATACCCAAGAACACCGCGGGCACTACATACCCAAGTACACCGTGGGCATCACATACCCAAGAACACCGCGGGCATCACATACCCAAGAACACCGCGGGCATCACATACCCTACTACACCGCGGGAACCACATACCCTACTACACCGTGGGCACCACATACCCTAGTACACCGCGGGCATCACATACCCAAGAACACCGCGGGCACTACATACCCTAGTACACCGTGGGCATCACATACCCAAGAACACCGCGGGCATCACATACCCAAGAACACCGCGGGCACCACATACCCTACTACACCGCGGGCACCACATACCCTAGTACACCGCGGGCATCACATACCCTACTACACCGCGGGCACCACATACCCTAGTACACCGCGGGCATCACATACCCTAGTACACCGCGGGCACGACATACCCTAGTACACCGCGGGCATCACATACCCAAGAACACCGCGGGCACTACATACCCTAGTACACCGCGGGCACGACATACCCTAGTACACCGCGGGCATCACATACCCAAGAACACCGCGGGCACTACATACCCTACTACACCGCGGGCACGACATACCCTAGTACACCGCGGGCATCACATACCCAAGAACACCGCGGGCACTACATACCCTAGTACACCGCGGGTACCACATACCCTACTACACCGCGGGCATCTCACATACCCAAGAACACCGCGGGCACTACATACCCTAGTACACCGCGGGCACCACATACCCTACTACACCGTGGGCACCACATACCCTAGTACACCGCGGGCATCACATACCCAAGAACACCGCGGGCACTACATACCCTAGTACACCGTGGGCATCACATACCCAAGAACACCGCGGGCATCACATACCCAAGAACACCGCGGGCACCACATACCCTACTACACCGCGGGCACCACATACCCTACTAGACCGCGGGCACCACATACCCAAGAACACCGCGGGCACTACATACCCTAGTACACCGCGGGCACGACATACCCTAGTACACCGCGGGCATCACATACCCAAGAACACCGCGGGCACTACATACCCTAGTACACCGCGGGCACGACATACCCTAGTACACCGCGGGCATCACATACCCAAGAACACCGCGGGCACTACATACCCTACTACACCGCGGGCACGACATACCCTAGTACACCGCGGGCATCACATACCCAAGAACACCGCGGGCACTACATACCCTAGTACACCGCGGGCACCACATACCCTACTACACCGCGGGCATCACATACCCAAGAACACCGCGGGCACTACATACCCTAGTACACCGTGGGCATCACATACCCTAGTACACCGCGGGCATCACATACCCAAGAACACCGCGGGCACTACATACCCTAGTACACCGTGGGCATCACATACCCAAGAACACCGCGGGCATCACATACCCAAGAACACCGCGGGCACCACATACCCTACTACACCGCGGGCACCACATACCCTACTACACCGTGGGCACCACATACCCTAGTACACCGCGGGCATCACATACCCAAGAACACCGCGGGCACTACATACCCTAGTACACCGTGGGCATCACATACCCAAGAACACCGCGGGCATCACATACCCAAGAACACCGCGGGCACCACATACCCTACTACACCGCGGGCACCACATACCCTAGTACACCGCGGGCATCACATACCCTACTACACCGCGGGCACCACATACCCTAGTACACCGCGGGCATCACATACCCTAGTACACCGCGGGCACTACATACCCTAGTACACCGCGGGCACGACATACCCTAGTACACCGCGGGCATCACATACCCAAGAACACCGCGGGCACTACATACCCTAGTACACCGCGGGCACTACATACCCTAGTACACCGCGGGCATCACATACTCAAGAACACCGCGGGCACTACATACCCTACTACACCGCGGGCACGACATACCCTAGTACACCGCGGGCACCACATACCCTACTACACCGCGGGCACCACATACCCAAGAACACCGCGGGCACTACATACCCTAGTACACCGCGGGCATCACATACCCAAGAACACCGCGGGCACTACATACCCTAGTACACCGCGAGCACCACATACCCTACTACACCGCGGGCATCACATACCCAAGAACACCGCGGGCACTACATACCCTAGTACACCGTGGGCATCACATACCCTAGTACACCGCGGGCATCACATACCCAAGAACACCGCGGGCACTACATACCCAAGTACACCGTGGGCATCACATACCCAAGAACACCGCGGGCATCACATACCCAAGAACACCGCGGGCACCACATACCCTACTACACCGCGGGCACCACATACCCTACTACACCGTGGGCACCACATACCCTAGTACACCGCGGGCATCACATACCCAAGAACACCGCGGGCACTACATACCCTAGTACACCGTGGGCATCACATACCCAAGAACACCGCGGGCATCACATACCCAAGAACACCGCGGGCACCACATACCCTACTACACCGCGGGCACCACATACCCTAGTACACCGCGGGCATCACATACCCTACTACACCGCGGGCACCACATACCCTAGTACACCGCGGGCATCACATACCCTAGTACACCGCGGGCACTACATACCCTAGTACACCGCGGGCACGACATACCCTAGTACACCGCGGGCATCACATACCCAAGAACACCGCGGGCACTACATACCCTAGTACACCGCGGGCACGACATACCCTAGTACACCGCGGGCATCACATACCCAAGAACACCGCGGGCACTACATACCCTACTACACCGCGGGCACGACATACCCTAGTACACCGCGGGCATCACATACCCAAGAACACCGCGGGCACTACATACCCTAGTACACCGCGGGTACCACATACCCTACTACACCGCGGGCATCTCACATACCCAAGAACACCGCGGGCACTACATACCCTAGTACACCGTGGGCATCACATACCCTAGTACACCGCGGGCATCACATACCCAAGAACACCGCAGGCACTACATACCCTAGTACACCGTGGGCATCACATACCCAAGAACACCGCGGGCATCACATACCCAAGAACACCGCGGGCACCACATACCCTACTACACCGCGGGCACCACATACCCTACTACACCGTGGGCACCACATACCCTAGTACACCGCGGGCATCACATACCCAAGAACACCGCGGGCACTACATACCCTAGTACACCGTGGGCATCACATACCCAAGAACACCGCGGGCATCACATACCCAAGAACACCGCGGGCACCACATACCCTACTACACCGCGGGCACCACATACCCTAGTACACCGCGGGCATCACATACCCAAGAACACCGCGGGCACTACATACCCTAGTACACCGTGGGCATCACATACCCAAGAACACCGCGAGCACTACATACCCTAGTACACCGTGGGCATCACATACCCTACTACACCGCGGGCACCACATACCCAAGAACACCGCGGGCATCACATACCCAAGAACACCGCGGGCACCACATACCCTAGTACACCGCGGGCATCACATACCCAAGAACACCGCGGGCACTACATACCCTAGTACACCGTGGGCATCACATACCCAAGAACACCGCGGGCACCACATACCCTAGTACACCGCGGGCATCACATACCCTAATACACCGCGGGCACCACATACCCTAGTACACCGTGGGCATCACATACCCAAGAACACCGCGGGCACCACTTACCCTAGTACACCGCGGGCATCACATACCCAAGAACACCGCGGGCACTACATACCCTAGTACACCGTGGGCATCACATACCCAAGAACACCGCGGGCACCACATACCCTAGTACACCGCGGGCATCACATACCTTAATACACCGCGGGCACCACATACCCTAGTACACCGCGGGCACCACATACCCTAATACACCGCGGGCATCACATACCCAAGAACACCGCGGGCACCACATACCCTAGTACACCGCGGGCATCACATACCCTACTACACCGCGGGCACCACATACCCTACTACACCGCGGGCATCACATACCCAAGAACACCGCGGGCTCTACATACCCTAGTACACCGTGGGCACCACATACCCTAGTACACCGCGGGCATCACATACCCAAGAACACCGCGGGCACTACATACTCTAGTACACCGTGGGCATCACATACCCAAGTACACCGCGGGCATCACATACCCAAGAACACCGCGGGCACCACATACCCTACTACACCGCGGGCACCACATACCCTAGTACACCGCGGGCATCACATACCCAAGAACACCGCGGGCACTACATACCCTAGTACACCTTGGGCATCACATACCCAAGAACACCGCGGGCATCACATACCCAAGAACACCGCGGGCACCACATACCCTACTACACCGCGGGCACCACATACCCTACTACACCGCGGGCACCACATACCCAAGAACACCGCGGGCACTACATACCCTAGTACACCGCGGGCATCACATACCCAAGAACACCGCGGGCACTACATACCCTAGTACACCGCGGGCACCACATACCCTAGTACACCGCGGGCATCACATACCCAAGAACACCGCGGGCACTACATACCCTAGTACACCGCGGGCACGACATACCCTAGTACACCGCGGGCATCACATACCCAAGAACACCGCGGGCACTACATACCCTACTACACCGCGGGCACGACATACCCTAGTACACTGCGGGCATCACATACCCAAGAACTCCGCGGGCACTACATACCCTAGTACACCGCGGGCACCACATACCCTACTACACCGCGGGCATCACATACCCAAGAACACCGCGGGCACTACATACCCTAGTACACCGTGGGCATCACATACCCTAGTACACCGCGGGCATCACATACCCAAGAACACCGCGGGCACTACATACCCTAGTACACCGTGGGCATCACATACCCAAGAACACCGCGGGCATCACATACCCAAGAACACCGCGGGCACCACATACCCTACTACACCGCGGGCACCACATACCCTACTACACCGTGGGCACCACATACCCTAGTACACCGCGGGCATCACATACCCAAGAACACCGTGGGCACTACATACCCTAGTACACCGTGGGCATCACATACCCAAGAACACCGCGGGCATCACATACCCAAGAACACCGCGGGCACCACATACCCTACTACACCGCGGGCACCACATACCCTAGTACACCGCGGGCATCACATACCCAAGAACATCGCGGGCACTACATACCCTAGTACACCGTGGGCATCACATACCCAAGAACACCGCGAGCACTACATACCCTAGTACACCGTGGGCATCACATACCCTACTACACCGCGGGCACCACATACCCAAGAACACCGCGGGCATCACATACCCAAGAACACCGCGGGCACTACATACCCTAGTACACCGTGGGCATGACATACCCAAGAACACCGCGGGCACCACATACCCTAGTACACCGCGGGCACCACATACCCTAGTACACCGCGGGCATCACATACCCTAGTACACCGCGGGCACCACATACCCTAGTACACCGCGGGCATCACATACCCTAATACACCGCGGGCACCACATACCCTAGTACACCGCGGGCACCACATACCCTAGTACACCGCGGGCACCACATACCCTAGTACACCGCGGGCATCACATACCCTAGTACACCGCGGGCACCACATACCCTAGTACACCGTGGGCACCACATACCCTAGTACACCGCGGGCACCACATACCCTAGTACACCGCGGGCACCACATACCCTAGTACACCGCGGGCATCACATACCCTAGTACACCGCGGGCACCACATACCCTAGTACACCGTGGGCACCACATACCCTAGTACACCGCGGGCATCACATACCCAAGAACACCGCGGGCACCACATACCCTAGTACACCGCGGGCATCACATACCCAAGAACACCGCGGGCACTACATACCCTAGTACACCGTGGGCATCACATACCCAAGAACACCGCGGGCACCACATACCCTAGTACACCGCGGGCATCACATACCCTAATACACCGCGGGCACCACATACCCTAGTACACCGTGGGCATCACATACCCTAGTACACCGCGGGCATCACATACCCAAGAACACCGCGGGCACTACATACCCTAGTACACCGTGGGCATCACATACCCAAGAACACCGTGGGCACCACATACCCTAGTACACCGCGGGCATCACATACCCTAATACACCGCGGGCACCACATACCCTAATACACCGCGGGCATCACATACCCAAGAACACCGCGGGCACCACATACCCTAGTACACCGCGGGCACCACATACCCTAATACACCGCGGGCATCACATACCCAAGAACACCGCGGGCACCACATACCCTAGTACACCGCGGGCACCACATACCCTAGTACACCGCGGGCACTACATACCCTAGTACACCGTGGGCATCACATACCCAAGAACACCGCGGGCACCACATACCCTAGTACACCGCGGGCATCACATACCCAAGAACACCGCGGGCATCACATACCCAAGAACACCGCGGGCACCGCATACCCTAGTACACCGCGGGCATCACATACCCAAGAACACCGCGGGCACTACATACCCTAGTACACCGTGGGCATCACATACCCAAGAACTCCGCGGGCACCACATACCCTAGTACACCGCGGGCATCACATACCCTAATACACCGCGGGCACCACATACCCTAATACACCGCGGGCATCACATACCCAAGAACACCGCGGGCACCACATACCCTAGTACACCGCGGGCACCACATACCCTAGTACACCGCGGGCACTACATACCCTAGTACACCGTGGGCATCACATACCCAAGAACACCGCGGGCACCACATACCCTAGTACACCGCGGGCATCACATACCCAAGAACACCGCGGGCATCACATACCCAAGAACACCGCGGGCACCGCATACCCTAGTACACCGCGGGCATCACATACCCAAGAACACCGCGGGCACTACATACCCTAGTACACCGTGGGCATCACATACCCAAGAACACCGCGGGCACCACATACCCTAGTACACCGCGGGCATCACATACCCTAATACACCGCGGGCACCACATACCCTAGTACACCGCGGGCATCACATACCCAAGAACACCGCGGGCACTACATACCCTAGTACACCGCGGGCATCACATACCCAAGAACACCGCGGGCACTACATACCCTAGTACACCATGGGCATCACATACCCAAGAACACCGCGGGCACTACATACCCTAGTACACCGTGGGCATCACATACCCAAGAACACCGCGGGCACCACATACCCTAGTACACCGCGGGCACCACATACCCTAGTACACCGCGGGCATCACATACCCTAATACACCGCGGGCACCACATACCCTACTACACCGCGGGCACCACATACCCTTAGTACACCGCGGGCATCACATACCCTAATACACCGCGGGCACCACATACCCTAGTACACCGCGGGCATCACATACCCTACTACACCGCGGGCACCACATACCCTACTACACCGCGGGCACCACATACCCTAGTACACCGCGGGCATCACATACCCTAATACACCGCGGGCA
Source organism: Ecliptopera silaceata (assembly GCA_932527185.1). NCBI lineage: Eukaryota > Metazoa > Arthropoda > Insecta > Lepidoptera > Geometridae > Ecliptopera > Ecliptopera silaceata. Next base: position 7,143,537 of record OW052211.1, read on the forward strand.
CCACATACCCTAGTACACCGCGGGCATCACATACCCTAATACACCGCGGGCACCACATACCCTAGTACACTGCGGGCATCACATACCCTACTACACCGCGGGCATCACATACCCAAGAACACCGCGGGCACCACATACCCTAGTACACCGCGGGCATCACATACCCAAGAACACCGCGGGCACCACATACCCTAGTACACCGCGGGCACCACATACCCTCCTACACCGCGGGCATCACATACCCTAGTACACCGCGGGCATCACATACCCTAGTACACCGCGGGCACCACATACCCTACTACACCGCGGGCATCACATACCCAAGAACACCGCGGGCACCACATACCCTAGTACACCGCGGGCACCACATACCCTAGTACACCGCGGGCACCACATACCCTACTACACCGCGGGCATCACATACCCTACCACACCGCGGGCATCACATACCCAAGAACACCGCGGGCACTACATACCCTAGTACACCGCGGGCACCACATACCCAAGAACACCGCGGGCACTACATACCCTAGTACACCGCGGGCATCACATACCCTAGTACACCGCGGGCACCACATACCCTACTACACCGCGGGCATCACATACCCTAATACACCGCGGGCATCACATACCCTAGTACACCGTGAGCATCACATACCCTACTACACCGCGGGCATCACATACCCAAGAACACCGCGGGCACCACATACCCTAGTACACCGCGGGCACCACATACCCTACTACACCGCGGGCATCACATACCCTAATACACCGCGGGCACCACATACCCTAGTACACCGCGGGCACCACATACCCTACTACACCGCGGGCATCACATACCCTAGTACACCGTGAGCATCACATACCCTACTACACCGCGGGCATCACATACCCAAGAACACCGCGGGCACTACATACCCTAGTACACCGCGGGCACCACATACCCAAGAACACCGCGGGCACCACATACCCAAGAACACCGCGGGCACTACATACCCTAGTACACCGCGGGCATCACATACCCAAGAACACCGCGGGCATCACATACCCAAGAACACCGCGGGCACCACATACCCTAGTACACCGCGGGCACCACATAAACTTCAAACTTCAAACTTCAAAATCATTTATTCAATAAAATCACAAGGATCACTTTGAAACGTCTTACATACTAGATGATTCTAGGCGCCAGTTCGTCGCGACCAGTGTCTAGAAGAACTGGCAAGAAACTAGACCTGGATTCTAGCGTTTTTTTCATATGATCCTTCTTACAATTGTTTAATATAGTTGGAGCTAGTTCGTCCCAAGCTTGCTTGTCTTCTAAATAGTCAGATATTTTATAATATGCTTTTGATAAGAGTTTTCGTTTTATTACGTTTTTGAACTTGCCAATCGGCAATTGACAAACATAGCTTGGGACTATGTTATAGAAGCGTACACATTGCCCTTTAAAAGATTTATTTACTTTGGTGAGCCTAGTAATGGGAACAGCGAGTTTATCCTTATTTCTTGTGTTAACATTATGATTGTCGCTTTTTTTAGCAAAAAGATTAATATTTTTTCGAACATACATTAAGTTTTCGTAAATGTACTGACAAGGCACTGTCATTATGTTTATTTCCTTAAATTTATTTCGTAGCGATTCTCTGGGACCCATGTTATAGATTGCACGAATAGCTCGCTTCTGCAACACAAATACGGTATTTACATCTGCAGCATTCCCCCACAACAAAATGCCGTATTACATAATGCTATGAAAGTAGCTGAAATAAACTAGTCTAGCTGTGTCCACGTCTGTAAGGAAGCGGATCTTTTTGACTGCATATGCTGCAGAACTAAGCTTTTTCGATAATTTGTCTATGTGTGGGCCCCATTGAAGTTTATTATCTAAGGTTATTCCTAAAAACACTGTGGTGTCCACTAGATCTATGTTTACATCTTTAATTTTGACATTAGCTAGCGATTGTGTGACATTTGGTAAAACAAATCGTATACATTTAGTTTTTTTTTCGTTTAATAATAAGTTGTTTACATTGAACCAGTTTACAACTTTTGAGATTGTATTATTCACGTCGTCATAATTTGTTTGTCGTCGTTCCAATTTGAACAAAAGTGAAGTGTCATCTGCAAACAGTACAATCTCGTGATCATCTTTAACTACTCGTGGTAGATCATTGATGTAAACTAGAAACAAAAACGGTCCTAGTATTGATCCTTGTGGTACACCCATTTTCACCACAGATCCCGGAGAACGTTTCCCATTTACGTCAACTCTTTGAATTCTGTTGCTTAAATAAGAAGACAGAAGTTCCAGAGCAACACCCCTAACACCATAGTGGTTTAGTTTCCTGACCAACGTTTCATGATGCACACAATCAAACGCCTTGGATAAGTCACAAAATATACCCAAGGCGTCATTTGACTGCTCCCAGTTTTCAAAAATATGTTTTATCAACTCAATGCCTGCGTCGGTCGTTGAGCGTCCCTTCGTAAACCCGAATTGTTTTGTGTCAAGTAAATTGTTATTTTCAAAATGTCTTTGTAATTGTAGAAGCATAAGTTTTTCAAAGATTTTACTAAATGTTGGTAGTACTGAAATCGGTCGAAAGTTAGTAGGGTCTGAACGGTTACCTGATTTGAATAGCGGTGTTATTTTACTATGTTTCATTAAGTCAGGAAACTCACCACAATCGATGCTTTGGTTAAATATAAAGGCCAAATCTTGAGCGATAAGGTCAATCACGGGTTTTACGACGGCAACGGAGACGCCCCAGAGGTCCGTGGTTTTTTTTACATTGATCATTTTAAAAGCTTTGACAATATCCTTTGCATGCACATAATCGAAGTTGAACAGTTTTTGAATTTTAGGTATATTTTCTATCAATAATGACTCCGCGATTATGTGGGAAGAGTTTAAGGATTTTGTAGTTAAGACAGGAATGTCAGTGAAAAATGTCTCGAATGCTTTGACCACATCAACATCCTGGTCAATGATGATGTCGTCAACCTTCAGTTTGGATATGGTGTTATGTTCTTTGACCCTCCCTGTCTCATTATTGATTATTTTCCACGTAGCTTTTATTTTATCATCACTAGTTTTAATTTTTGAACTTATATATTGAGACTTAGCAGTACGGCAAACACGTTTAAAAATTTTTGAGTAGTTTCTTATTTTTTCTTTAAACTCTTCACTAAAATTGTATTGCTTTTCACTATAAAGATTGTACAAGGTTTGTCTACTTTTGTGGATTCCCGCTGTTGCCCATTCACTGAAATTAATTCGATCAGAGACCATCATGGACTTGGATGTAAAAATAGTGTTAAATAAGTTATTAAACTCATTAAAAAAAATATTATAGGAAATGTTTGAATTATAATTGTTGTAGGATAGTGTAGGAAGCTTCAAAATGAGGTTTATTTTTAGTTTATCCAGACGACTTATGGTCATTGGTACAAAAGTAATTTTTTTTGTTACATTAGTTTTTGTTTTGGCTTCTATTTGAATAAGTTGTCCTAGATGGTCTGAAGGAATCTGACTAATTAGATTTTTGTTAATTATTTTTACATTTGTAAATATATTATCTAGGCATGTAGCCGAAGTGGCTGTAATTCTAGTTGGTTCTAAAAATACATTATCCAGGTCAAATGATTTGAAAAGAGTTAAAAGTCTTGTATTTAATGAGCCTGGTACAAGTAAATTAACATTAAAATCACCGCAAATTATTATCTCTTTATTTGTGCTAGTTATTTTATACAAAATATCTTCCATTACTTTTTCAAAAATATCAAATGAGGCGGACGGTGGGCTGTAAGTGCTTAAAATAATGAACTGCTCCAACTCCACGCAAGCTACTTCAATGTGTCTTTCTACAGAGCGGTGGACAATGTCTTTGCGTTCTTTAAATGTTATTTGTTTATTTAATATTATTAGTGAACCACCTCGAATAAACCGTTCTCTGCAAAAAGCACTACCAACCTGGTGATCACTGAAACTAAACATAAGCTCATGACATTTCAGCCAGTGTTCTGTGACACAAATAATGTCAATGCTGTTCGAGGTCATGTACAGTTCCAGCTCTAGTTCTTTACCGCGCAAACCTTCGATGTTCTGATGCACCAAGCTGGTATATTTAAATTTACTAAGTTTTTTATATTTATTTAATTTGATACATTTAATTTTTGACTCAGATGATTTATTATTATTATTTAAATTATTTTCAAAATGATTATTTAATGGAACTATGCTAGATGATTTATTATTATTATTTATATTATTTTCAAAATGATTATTTAATGGAACTATGCTAGAGGTTTTCTCTGTTGTCTTATGTTCTAATTTAAATGACTTGGGATAACTTCCATAGCCATGCTTTGCATGTCAGGACACTGTTCAATAGAAGCAGTATGTTTAGCCAAGTTCTTGGCTGTAATATTAAAATAATATGATACCCAAGAACACCGCGGGCACTACATACCCTAGTACACCGCGGGCATCACATACCCTACTACACCGCGGGCATCACATACCCAAGAACACCGCGGGCATCACATACCCTACTACACCGCGGGCATCACATACCCAAGAACACCGCGGGCACCACATACCCTAGTACACCGCGGGCATCACATACCCAAGAACACCGCGGGCACCACATACCCTAGTACACCGCGGGCACCACATACCCTACTACACCGCGGGCATCACATACCCTAATACACCGCGGGCATCACATACCCTAGTACACCGCGGGCACCACATACCCTACTACACCGCGGGCATCACATACCCAAGAACACCGCGGGCACCACATACCCTAGTACACCGCGGGCACCACATACCCTAGTACACCGCGGGCACCACATACCCTACTACACCGCGGGCATCACATACCCTACCACACCGCGGGCATCACATACCCAAGAACACCGCGGGCACTACATACCCTAGTACACCGCGGGCACCACATACCCAAGAACACCGCGGGCACTACATACCCTAGTACACCGCGGGCATCACATACCCTAGTACACCGCGGGCACCACATACCCTACTACACCGCGGGCATCACATACCCTAATACACCGCGGGCATCACATACCCTAGTACACCGTGAGCATCACATACCCTACTACACCGCGGGCATCACATACCCAAGAACACCGCGGGCACCACATACCCTAGTACACCGCGGGCACCACATACCCTACTACACCGCGGGCATCACATACCCTAGTACACCGCGGGCACCACATACCCTAGTACACCGCGGGCACCACATACCCTACTACACCGCGGGCATCACATACCCTAGTACACCGTGAGCATCACATACCCTACTACACCGCGGGCATCACATACCCAAGAACACCGCGGGCACTACATACCCTAGTACACCGCGGGCACCACATACCCAAGAACACCGCGGGCACCACATACCCAAGAACACCGCGGGCACCACATACCCTAGTACACCGCGGGCATCACATACCCAAGAACACCGCGGGCATCACATACCCAAGAACACCGCGGGCACCACATACCCTAGTACACCGCGGGCACCACATACCCAAGAACACCGCGGGCACTACATACCCTAGTACACCGCGGGCATCACATACCCTACTACACCGCGGGCATCACATACCCAAGAACACCGCGGGCATCACATACCCTAGTACACCGTGAGCATCACATACCCTACTACACCGCGGGCATCACATACCCAAGAACACCGCGGGCACTACATACCCTAGTACACCGCGGGCATCACATACCCTAGTACACCGCGGGCATCACATACCCTAGTACATCGCGGGCACTACATACCCTAGTACACCGCGGGCACCACATACCCTAGTACACCGCGGGCATCACATACCCTACTACACCGCGGGCACCACATACCCTACTACACCGCGGGCATCACATACCCTAATACACCGCGGGCACCACATACCCTAGTACACCGCGGGCATCACATACCCAAGAACACCGCGGGCACCACATACCCTAGTACACCGCGGGCACCACATACCCTACTACACCGCGGGCATCACATACCCTAATACACCGCGGGCATCACATACCCTAGTACACCGTGAGCATCACATACCCTACTACACCGCGGGCATCACATACCCAAGAACACCGCGGGCACTACATACCCTAGTACACCGCGGGCACCACATACCCAAGAACACCGCGGGCACTACATACCCTCGTACACCGCGGGCATCACATACCCTAGTACACCGCGGGCACCACATACCCTACTACACCGCGGGCATCACATACCCTAATACACCGCGGGCATCACATACCCTAGTACACCGTGAGCATCACATACCCTACTACACCGCGGGCATCACATACCCAAGAACACCGCGGGCACCACATACCCTAGTACACCGCGGGCACCACATACCCTACTACACCGCGGGCATCACATACCCTAATACACCGCGGGCACCACATACCCTAGTACACCGCGGGCACCACATACCCTAATACACCGCGGGCATCACATACCCTAGTACACCGCGGGCACCACATACCCTACTACACCGCGGGCATCACATACCCAAGAACACCGCGGGCACCACATACCCTAGTACACCGCGGGCATCACATACCCAAGAACACCGCGGGCATCACATACCCAAGAACACCGCGGGCACCGCATACCCTAGTACACCGCGGGCATCACATACCCAAGAACACCGCGGGCACTACATACCCTAGTACACCGTGGGCATCACATACCCAAGAACACCGCGGGCACCACATACCCTAGTACACCGCGGGCATCACATACCCTAATACACCGCGGGCACCACATACCCTAGTACACCGCGGGCATCACATACCCAAGAACACCGCGGGCACTACATACCCTAGTACACCGCGGGCATCACATACCCAAGAACACCGCGGGCACTACATACCCTAGTACACCATGGGCATCACATACCCAAGAACACCGCGGGCACTACATACCCTAGTACACCGTGGGCATCACATACCCAAGAACACCGCGGGCACCACATACCCTAGTACACCGCGGGCACCACATACCCTAATACACCGCGGGCACCACATACCCTAGTACACCGCGGGCACCACATACCCTAATACACCGCGGGCATCACATACCCTAGTACACCGTGAGCATCACATACCCTACTACACCGCGGGCATCACATACCCAAGAACACCGCGGGCACCACATACCCTAGTACACCGCGGGCATCACATACCCAAGAACACCGCGGGCATCACATACCCAAGAACACCGCGGGCACCGCATACCCTAGTACACCGCGGGCATCACATACCCAAGAACACCGCGGGCATCACATACCCAAGAACACCGCGGCACTACATACCCTAGTACACCGTGGGCATCACATACCCAAGAACACCGCGGGCATCACATACCCAAGAACACCGCGGGCACCACATACCCTACTACACCGCGGGCACCACATACCCTACTACACCGCGGGCACCACATACCCAAGAACACCGCGGGCACTACATACCCTAGTACACCGCGGGCACCACATACCCTAGTACACCGCGGGCATCACATACCCAAGAACACCGCGGCACTACATACCCTAGTACACCGTGGGCATCACATACCCAAGAACACCGCGGGCATCACATACCCAAGAACACCGCGGGCACCACATACCCTACTACACCGCGGGCACCACATACCCTACTACACCGCGGGCACCACATACCCAAGAACACCGCGGGCACTACATACCCTAGTACACCGCGGGCATCACATACCCAAGAACACCGCGGGCACTACATACCCTAGTACACCGCAGGCACGACATACCCTAGTACACCGCGGGCATCACATACCCAAGAACACCGCGGGCACTACATACCCTAGTACACCGCGGGCACGACATACCCTAGTACACCGCGGGCATCACATACCCAAGAACACCGCGGGCACTACATACCCTACTACACCGCGGGCACGACATACCCTAGTACACCGCGGGCATCACATACCCAAGAACACCGCGGGCACTACATATCCTAGTACACCGCGGGCACCACATACCCTACTACACCGCGGGCATCACATACCCAAGAACACCGCGGGCACTACATACCCTAGTACACCGTGGGCATCACATACCCTAGTACACCGCGGGCATCACATACCCAAGAACACCGCGGGCACTACATACCCTAGTACACCGTGGGCATCACATACCCAAGAACACCGCGCGCATCACATACCCAAGAACACCGCGGGCACCACATACCCTACTACACCGCGGGCACCACATACCCTACTACACCGTGGGCACCACATACCCTAGTACACCGCGGGCATCACATACCCAAGAACACCGCGGGCACTACATACCCTAGTACACCGTGGGCATCACATACCCAAGAACACCGCGGGCATCACATACCCAAGAACACCGCGGGCACCACATACCCTACTACACCGCGGGCACCACATACCCTAGTACACCGCGGGCGTCACATACCCTACTACACCGCGGGCACCACATACCCTAGTACACCGCGGGCATCACATACCCTAGTACACCGCGGGCACTACATACCCTAGTACACCGCGGGCACGACATACCCTAGTACACCGCGGGCATCACATACCCAAGAACACCGCGGGCACTACATACCCTAGTACACCGCGGGCACGACATACCCTAGTACACCGCGGGCATCACATACCCAAGAACACCGCGGGCACTACATACCCTACTACACCGCGGGCACGACATACCCTAGTACACCGCGGGCACCACATACCCTACTACACCGCGGGCACCACATACCCAAGAACACCGCGGGCACTACATACCCTAGTACACCGCGGGCATCACATACCCAAGAACACCGCGGGCACTACATACCCTAGTACACCGCGAGCACCACATACCCTACTACACCGCGGGCATCACCTACCCAAGAACACCGCGGGCACTACATACCCTAGTACACCGTGGGCATCACATACCCTAGTACACCGCGGGCATCACATACCCAAGAACACCGCGGGCACTACATACCCAAGTACACCGTGGGCATCACATACCCAAGAACACCGCGGGCATCACATACCCAAGAACACCGCGGGCATCACATACCCTACTACACCGCGGGAACCACATACCCTACTACACCGTGGGCACCACATACCCTAGTACACCGCGGGCATCACATACCCAAGAACACCGCGGGCACTACATACCCTAGTACACCGTGGGCATCACATACCCAAGAACACCGCGGGCATCACATACCCAAGAACACCGCGGGCACCACATACCCTACTACACCGCGGGCACCACATACCCTAGTACACCGCGGGCATCACATACCCTACTACACCGCGGGCACCACATACCCTAGTACACCGCGGGCATCACATACCCTAGTACACCGCGGGCACGACATACCCTAGTACACCGCGGGCATCACATACCCAAGAACACCGCGGGCACTACATACCCTAGTACACCGCGGGCACGACATACCCTAGTACACCGCGGGCATCACATACCCAAGAACACCGCGGGCACTACATACCCTACTACACCGCGGGCACGACATACCCTAGTACACCGCGGGCATCACATACCCAAGAACACCGCGGGCACTACATACCCTAGTACACCGCGGGTACCACATACCCTACTACACCGCGGGCATCTCACATACCCAAGAACACCGCGGGCACTACATACCCTAGTACACCGCGGGCACCACATACCCTACTACACCGTGGGCACCACATACCCTAGTACACCGCGGGCATCACATACCCAAGAACACCGCGGGCACTACATACCCTAGTACACCGTGGCCATCACATACCCAAGAACACCGCGGGCATCACATACCCAAGAACACCGCGGGCACCACATACCCTACTACACCGCGGGCACCACATACCCTACTACACCGCGGGCACCACATACCCAAGAACACCGCGGGCACTACATACCCTAGTACACCGCGGGCACGACATACCCTAGTACACCGCGGGCATCACATACCCAAGAACACCGCGGGCACTACATACCCTAGTACACCGCGGGCACGACATACCCTAGTACACCGCGGGCATCACATACCCAAGAACACCGCGGGCACTACATACCCTACTACACCGCGGGCACGACATACCCTAGTACACCGCGGGCATCACATACCCAAGAACACCGCGGGCACTACATACCCTAGTACACCGCGGGCACCACATACCCTACTACACCGCGGGCATCACATACCCAAGAACACCGCGGGCACTACATACCCTAGTACACCGTGGGCATCACATACCCTAGTACACCGCGGGCATCACATACCCAAGAACACCGCGGGCACTACATACCCTAGTACACCGTGGGCATCACATACCCAAGAACACCGCGGGCATCACATACCCAAGAACACCGCGGGCACCACATACCCTACTACACCGCGGGCACCACATACCCTACTACACCGTGGGCACCACATACCCTAGTACACCGCGGGCATCACATACCCAAGAACACCGCGGGCACTACATACCCTAGTACACCGTGGGCATCACATACCCAAGAACACCGCGGGCATCACATACCCAAGAACACCGCGGGCACCACATACCCTACTACACCGCGGGCACCACATACCCTAGTACACCGCGGGCATCACATACCCTACTACACCGCGGGCACCACATACCCTAGTACACCGCGGGCATCACATACCCTAGTACACCGCGGGCACTACATACCCTAGTACACCGCGGGCACGACATACCCTAGTACACCGCGGGCATCACATACCCAAGAACACCGCGGGCACTACATACCCTAGTACACCGCGGGCACTACATACCCTAGTACACCGCGGGCATCACATACTCAAGAACACCGCGGGCACTACATACCCTACTACACCGCGGGCACGACATACCCTAGTACACCGCGGGCACCACATACCCTACTACACCGCGGGCACCACATACCCAAGAACACCGCGGGCACTACATACCCTAGTACACCGCGGGCATCACATACCCAAGAACACCGCGGGCACTACATACCCTAGTACACCGCGAGCACCACATACCCTACTACACCGCGGGCATCACATACCCAAGAACACCGCGGGCACTACATACCCTAGTACACCGTGGGCATCACATACCCTAGTACACCGCGGGCATCACATACCCAAGAACACCGCGGGCACTACATACCCAAGTACACCGTGGGCATCACATACCCAAGAACACCGCGGGCATCACATACCCAAGAACACCGCGGGCACCACATACCCTACTACACCGCGGGCACCACATACCCTACTACACCGTGGGCACCACATACCCTAGTACACCGCGGGCATCACATACCCAAGAACACCGCGGGCACTACATACCCTAGTACACCGTGGGCATCACATACCCAAGAACACCGCGGGCATCACATACCCAAGAACACCGCGGGCACCACATACCCTACTACACCGCGGGCACCACATACCCTAGTACACCGCGGGCATCACATACCCTACTACACCGCGGGCACCACATACCCTAGTACACCGCGGGCATCACATACCCTAGTACACCGCGGGCACTACATACCCTAGTACACCGCGGGCACGACATACCCTAGTAAACCGCGGGCATCACATACCCAAGAACACCGCGGGCACTACATACCCTAGTACACCGCGGGCACGACATACCCTAGTACACCGTGGGCATCACATACCCTAGTACACCGCGGGCATCACATACCCAAGAACACCGCGGGCACTACATACCCAAGTACACCGTGGGCATCACATACCCAAGAACACCGCGGGCATCACATACCCAAGAACACCGCGGGCACCACATACCCTACTACACCGCGGGCACCACATACCCTACTACACCGTGGGCACCACATACCCTAGTACACCGCGGGCATCACATACCCAAGAACACCGCGGGCACTACATACCCTAGTACACCGTGGGCATCACATACCCAAGAACACCGCGGGCATCACATACCCAAGAACACCGCGGGCACCACATACCCTACTACACCGCGGGCACCACATACCCTAGTACACCGCGGGCATCACATACCCTACTACACCGCGGGCACCACATACCCTAGTACACCGCGGGCATCACATACCCTAGTACACCGCGGGCACTACATACCCTAGTACACCGCGGGCACGACATACCCTAGTACACCGCGGGCATCACATACCCAAGAACACCGCGGGCACTACATACCCTAGTACACCGCGGGCACGACATACCCTAGTACACCGCGGGCATCACATACCCAAGAACACCGCGGGCACTACATACCCTACTACACCGCGGGCACCACATACCCTAGTACACCGCGGGCATCACATACCCAAGAACACCGCGGGCACTACATACCCTAGTACACCGCGGGTACCACATACCCTACTACACCGCGGGCATCTCACATACCCAAGAACACCGCGGGCACTACATACCCTAGTACACCGTGGGCATCACATACCCTAGTACACCGCGGGCATCACATACCCAAGAACACCGCAGGCACTACATACCCTAGTACACCGTGGGCATCACATACCCAAGAACACCGCGGGCATCACATACCCAAGAACACCGCGGGCACCACATACCCTACTACACCGCGGGCACCACATACCCTACTACACCGTGGGCACCACATACCCTAGTACACCGCGGGCATCACATACCCAAGAACACCGCGGGCACTACATACCCTAGTACACCGTGGGCATCACATACCCAAGAACACCGCGGGCATCACATACCCAAGAACACCGCGGGCACCACATACCCTACTACACCGCGGGCACCACATACCCTAGTACACCGCGGGCATCACATACCCAAGAACACCGCGGGCACTACATACCCTAGTACACCGTGGGCATCACATACCCAAGAACACCGCGAGCACTACATACCCTAGTACACCGTGGGCATCACATACCCTACTACACCGCGGGCACCACATACCCAAGAACACCGCGGGCATCACATACCCAAGAACACCGCGGGCACCACATACCCTAGTACACCGCGGGCATCACATACCCAAGAACACCGCGGGCACTACATACCCTAGTACACCGTGGGCATCACATACCCAAGAACACCGCGGGCACCACATACCCTAGTACACCGCGGGCATCACATACCCTAATACACCGCGGGCACCACATACCCTAGTACACCGTGGGCATCACATACCCAAGAACACCGCGGGCACCACTTACCCTAGTACACCGCGGGCATCACATACCCAAGAACACCGCGGGCACTACATACCCTAGTACACCGTGGGCATCACATACCCAAGAACACCGCGGGCACCACATACCCTAGTACACCGCGGGCATCACATACCTTAATACACCGCGGGCACCACATACCCTAGTACACCGCGGGCACCCCATACCCTAATACACCGCGGGCATCACATACCCAAGAACACCGCGGGCACCACATACCCTAGTACACCGCGGGCATCACATACCCTACTACACCGCGGGCACCACATACCCTACTACACCGCGGGCATCACATACCCAAGAACACCGCGGGCTCTACATACCCTAGTACACCGTGGGCACCACATACCCTAGTACACCGCGGGCATCACATACCCAAGAACACCGCGGGCACTACATACTCTAGTACACCGTGGGCATCACATACCCAAGTACACCGCGGGCATCACATACCCAAGAACACCGCGGGCACCACATACCCTACTACACCGCGGGCACCACATACCCTAGTACACCGCGGGCATCACATACCCAAGAACACCGCGGGCACTACATACCCTAGTACACCTTGGGCATCACATACCCAAGAACACCGCGGGCATCACATACCCAAGAACACCGCGGGCACCACATACCCTACTACACCGCGGGCACCACATACCCTACTACACCGCGGGCACCACATACCCAAGAACACCGCGGGCACTACATACCCTAGTACACCGCGGGCATCACATACCCAAGAACACCGCGGGCACTACATACCCTAGTACACCGCGGGCACGACATACCCTAGTACACCGCGGGCATCACATACCCAAGAACACCGCGGGCACTACATACCCTAGTACACCGCGGGCACGACATACCCTAGTACACCGCGGGCATCACATACCCAAGAACACCGCGGGCACTACATACCCTACTACACCGCGGGCACGACATACCCTAGTACACTGCGGGCATCACATACCCAAGAACTCCGCGGGCACTACATACCCTAGTACACCGCGGGCACCACATACCCTACTACACCGCGGGCATCACATACCCAAGAACACCGCGGGCACTACATACCCTAGTACACCGTGGGCATCACATACCCTAGTACACCGCGGGCATCACATACCCAAGAACACCGCGGGCACTACATACCCTAGTACACCGTGGGCATCACATACCCAAGAACACCGCGGGCATCACATACCCAAGAACACCGCGGGCACCACATACCCTACTACACCGCGGGCACCACATACCCTACTACACCGTGGGCACCACATACCCTAGTACACCGCGGGCATCACATACCCAAGAACACCGTGGGCACTACATACCCTAGTACACCGTGGGCATCACATACCCAAGAACACCGCGGGCATCACATACCCAAGAACACCGCGGGCACCACATACCCTACTACACCGCGGGCACCACATACCCTAGTACACCGCGGGCATCACATACCCAAGAACATCGCGGGCACTACATACCCTAGTACACCGTGGGCATCACATACCCAAGAACACCGCGAGCACTACATACCCTAGTACACCGTGGGCATCACATACCCTACTACACCGCGGGCACCACATACCCAAGAACACCGCGGGCATCACATACCCAAGAACACCGCGGGCACTACATACCCTAGTACACCGTGGGCATCACATACCCAAGAACACCGCGGGCACCACATACCCTAGTACACCGCGGGCACCACATACCCTAGTACACCGCGGGCATCACATACCCTAGTACACCGCGGGCACCACATACCCTAGTACACCGCGGGCATCACATACCCTAATACACCGCGGGCACCACATACCCTAGTACACCGCGGGCACCACATACCCTAGTACACCGCGGGCACCACATACCCTAGTACACCGCGGGCATCACATACCCTAGTACACCGCGGGCACCACATACCCTAGTACACCGTGGGCACCACATACCCTAGTACACCGCGGGCACCACATACCCTAGTACACCGCGGGCACCACATACCCTAGTACACCGCGGGCACCACATACCCTAGTACACCGCGGGCATCACATACCCTAGTACACCGTGGGCATCACATACCCAAGAACACCGCGGGCACCACATACCCTAGTACACCGCGGGCATCACATACCCTAATACACCGCGGGCACCACATACCCTAGTACACCGTGGGCATCACATACCCTAGTACACCGCGGGCATCACATACCCAAGAACACCGCGGGCACTACATACCCTAGTACACCGTGGGCATCACATACCCAAGAACACCGTGGGCACCACATACCCTAGTACACCGCGGGCATCACATACCCTAATACACCGCGGGCACCACATACCCTAATACACCGCGGGCATCACATACCCAAGAACACCGCGGGCACCACATACCCTAGTACACCGCGGGCACCACATACCCTAATACACCGCGGGCATCACATACCCAAGAACACCGCGGGCACCACATACCCTAGTACACCGCGGGCACCACATACCCTAGTACACCGCGGGCACTACATACCCTAGTACACCGTGGGCATCACATACCCAAGAACACCGCGGGCACCACATACCCTAGTACACCGCGGGCATCACATACCCAAGAACACCGCGGGCATCACATACCCAAGAACACCGCGGGCACCGCATACCCTAGTACACCGCGGGCATCACATACCCAAGAACACCGCGGGCACTACATACCCTAGTACACCGTGGGCATCACATACCCAAGAACACCGCAGGCACCACATACCCTAGTACACCGCGGGCATCACATACCCTAATACACCGCGGGCACCACATACCCTAGTACACCGCGGGCATCACATACCCAAGAACACCGCGGGCACTACATACCCTAGTACACCGCGGGCATCACATACCCAAGAACACCGCGGGCACTACATACCCTAGTACACCGTGGGCATCACATACCCAAGAACACCGCGGGCATCACATACCCAAGAACACCGCGGGCACCACATACCCTACTACACCGCGGGCACCACATACCCAAGAACACCGCGGGCACTACATACCCTAGTACACCGTGGGCATCACATACCCAAGAACACCGCGGGCACCACATACCCTAGTACACCGCGGGCATCACATACCCTAATACACCGCGGGCACCACATACCCTAGTACACCGCGGGCATCACATACCCAAGAACACCGCGGGCACTACATACCCTAGTACACCGCGGGCATCACATACCCAAGAACACCGCGGGCACTACATACCCTAGTACACCGTGGGCATCACATACCCAAGAACACCGCGGGCATCACATACCCAAGAACACCGCGGGCACCACATACCCTACTACACCGCGGGCACCACATACCCTACTACACCGTGGGCACCACATACCCTAGTACACCGCGGGCATCACATACCCAAGAACACCGTGGGCACTACATACCCTAGTACACCGTGGGCATCACATACCCAAGAACACCGCGGGCATCACATACCCAAGAACACCGCGGGCACCACATACCCTACTACACCGCGGGCACCACATACCCTAGTACACCGCGGGCATCACATACCCAAGAACATCGCGGGCACTACATACCCT
Source organism: Ecliptopera silaceata (assembly GCA_932527185.1). Lineage (NCBI taxonomy): Eukaryota > Metazoa > Arthropoda > Insecta > Lepidoptera > Geometridae > Ecliptopera > Ecliptopera silaceata. The sequence goes on from OW052211.1 coordinate 7,160,471, forward strand.
AGTACACCGTGGGCATCACATACCCAAGAACACCGCGAGCACTACATACCCTAGTACACCGTGGGCATCACATACCCTACTACACCGCGGGCACCACATACCCAAGAACACCGCGGGCATCACATACCCAAGAACACCGCGGGCACTACATACCCTAGTACACCGTGGGCATCACATACCCAAGAACACCGCGGGCACCACATACCCTAGTACACCGCGGGCACCACATACCCTAGTACACCGCGGGCATCACATACCCTAGTACACCGCGGGCACCACATACCCTAGTACACCGCGGGCATCACATACCCTAATACACCGCGGGCACCACATACCCTAGTACACCGCGGGCACCACATACCCTAGTACACCGCGGGCACCACATACCCTAGTACACCGCGGGCATCACATACCCTAGTACACCGCGGGCACCACATACCCTAGTACACCGTGGGCACCACATACCCTAGTACACCGCGGGCACCACATACCCTAGTACACCGCGGGCACCACATACCCTAGTACACCGCGGGCACCACATACCCTAGTACACCGCGGGCATCACATACCCTAGTACACCGTGGGCATCACATACCCAAGAACACCGCGGGCACCACATACCCTAGTACACCGCGGGCACTACATACCCTAGTACACCGCGGGCATCACATACCCAAGAACACCGCGGGCATCACATACCCAAGAACACCGCGGGCACCACATACCCTAGTACACCGCGGGCACTACATACCCTAGTACACCGTGGGCATCACATACCCAAGAACACCGTGGGCACCACATACCCTAGTACACCGCGGGCATCACATACCCTAATACACCGCGGGCACCACATACCCTAATACACCGCGGGCATCACATACCCAAGAACACCGCGGGCACCACATACCCTAGTACACCGCGGGCACCACATACCCTAATACACCGCGGGCATCACATACCCAAGAACACCGCGGGCACCACATACCCTAGTACACCGCGGGCACCACATACCCTAGTACACCGCGGGCACTACATACCCTAGTACACCGTGGGCATCACATACCCAAGAACACCGCGGGCACCACATACCCTAGTACACCGCGGGCATCACATACCCAAGAACACCGCGGGCATCACATACCCAAGAACACCGCGGGCACCGCATACCCTAGTACACCGCGGGCATCACATACCCAAGAACACCGCGGGCACTACATACCCTAGTACACCGTGGGCATCACATACCCAAGAACACCGCGGGCACCACATACCCTAGTACACCGCGGGCATCACATACCCTAATACACCGCGGGCACCACATACCCTAATACACCGCGGGCATCACATACCCAAGAACACCGCGGGCACCACATACCCTAGTACACCGCGGGCACCACATACCCTAGTACACCGCGGGCACTACATACCCTAGTACACCGTGGGCATCACATACCCAAGAACACCGCGGGCACCACATACCCTAGTACACCGCGGGCATCACATACCCAAGAACACCGCGGGCATCACATACCCAAGAACACCGCGGGCACCGCATACCCTAGTACACCGCGGGCATCACATACCCAAGAACACCGCGGGCACTACATACCCTAGTACACCGTGGGCATCACATACCCAAGAACACCGCGGGCACCACATACCCTAGTACACCGCGGGCATCACATACCCTAGTACACCGCGGGCACCACATACCCTAGTACACCGCGGGCATCACATACCCAAGAACACCGCGGGCACTACATACCCTAGTACACCGCGGGCATCACATACCCAAGAACACCGCGGGCACTACATACCCTAGTACACCATGGGCATCACATACCCAAGAACACCGCGGGCACTACATACCCTAGTACACCGTGGGCATCACATACCCAAGAACACCGCGGGCACCACATACCCTAGTACACCGCGGGCACCACATACCCTAGTACACCGCGGGCATCACATACCCTAATACACCGCGGGCACCACATACCCTACTACACCGCGGGCACCACATACCCTTAGTACACCGCGGGCATCACATACCCTAATACACCGCGGGCACCACATACCCTAGTACACCGCGGGCATCACATACCCTACTACACCGCGGGCACCACATACCCTACTACACCGCGGGCACCACATACCCTAGTACACCGCGGGCATCACATACCCTAATACACCGCGGGCACCACATACCCTAGTACACCGCGGGCATCACATACCCTAATACACCGCGGGCACCACATACCCTAGTACACTGCGGGCATCACATACCCTACTACACCGCGGGCATCACATACCCAAGAACACCGCGGGCACCACATACCCTAGTACACCGCGGGCATCACATACCCAAGAACACCGCGGGCACCACATACCCTAGTACACCGCGGGCACCACATACCCTCCTACACCGCGGGCATCACATACCCTACTACACCGCGGGCATCACATACCCTAGTACACCGCGGGCACCACATACCCTACTACACCGCGGGCATCACATACCCAAGAACACCGCGGGCACCACATACCCTAGTACACCGCGGGCACCACATACCCTAGTACACCGCGGGCACCACATACCCTACTACACCGCGGGCATCACATACCCTACCACACCGCGGGCATCACATACCCAAGAACACCGCGGGCATCACATACCCTAGTACACCGCGGGCACCACATACCCAAGAACACCGCGGGCACTACATACCCTAGTACACCGCGGGCATCACATACCCTAGTACACCGCGGGCACCACATACCCTACTACACCGCGGGCATCACATACCCTAATACACCGCGGGCATCACATACCCTAGTACACCGTGAGCATCACATACCCTACTACACCGCGGGCATCACATACCCAAGAACACCGCGGGCACCACATACCCTAGTACACCGCGGGCACCACATACCCTACTACACCGCGGGCATCACATACCCTAATACACCGCGGGCACCACATACCCTAGTACACCGCGGGCACCACATACCCTACTACACCGCGGGCATCACATACCCTAGTACACCGTGAGCATCACATACCCTACTACACCGCGGGCATCACATACCCAAGAACACCGCGGGCACTACATACCCTAGTACACCGCGGGCACCACATACCCAAGAACACCGCGGGCACCACATACCCAAGAACACCGCGGGCACTACATACCCTAGTACACCGCGGGCATCACATACCCAAGAACACCGCGGGCATCACATACCCAAGAACACCGCGGGCACCACATACCCTAGTACACCGCGGGCACCACATACCCAAGAACACCGCGGGCACTACATACCCTAGTACACCGCGGGCATCACATACCCTACTACACCGCGGGCATCACATACCCAAGAACACCGCGGGCATCACATACCCTACTACACCGCGGGCATCACATACCCAAGAACACCGCGGGCACCACATACCCTAGTACACCGCGGGCATCACATACCCAAGAACACCGCGGGCACCACATACCCTAGTACACCGCGGGCACCACATACCCTACTACACCGCGGGCATCACATACCCTAATACACCGCGGGCATCACATACCCTAGTACACCGCGGGCACCACATACCCTACTACACCGTGGGCATCACATACCCAAGAACACCGCGGGCACCACATACCCTAGTACACCGCGGGCACCACATACCCTAGTACACCGCGGGCACCACATACCCTACTACACCGCGGGCATCACATACCCTACCACACCGCAGGCATCACATACCCAAGAACACCGCGGGCACTACATACCCTAGTACACCGCGGGCACCACATACCCAAGAACACCGCGGGCACTACATACCCTAGTACACCGCGGGCATCACATACCCTAGTACACCGCGGGCACCACATACCCTACTACACCGCGGGCATCACATACCCTAATACACCGCGGGCATCACATACCCTAGTACACCGTGAGCATCACATACCCTACTACACCGCGGGCATCACATACCCAAGAACACCGCGGGCACCACATACCCTAGTACACCGCGGGCACCACATACCCTACTACACCGCGGGCATCACATACCCTAATACACCGCGGGCACCACATACCCTAGTACACCGCGGGCACCACATACCCTACTACACCGCGGGCATCACATACCCTAGTACACCGTGAGCATCACATACCCTACTACACCGCGGGCATCACATACCCAAGAACACCGCGGGCACTACATACCCTAGTACACCGCGGGCACCACATACCCAAGAACACCGCGGGCACCACATACCCAAGAACACCGCGGGCACTACATACCCTAGTACACCGCGGGCATCACATACCCAAGAACACCGCGGGCATCACATACCCAAGAACACCGCGGGCACCACATACCCTAGTACACCGCGGGCACCACATACCCAAGAACACCGCGGGCACTACATACCCTAGTACACCGCGGGCATCACATACCCTACTACACCGCGGGCATCACATACCCAAGAACACCGCGGGCATCACATACCCTAGTACACCGTGAGCATCACATACCCTACTACACCGCGGGCATCACATACCCAAGAACACCGCGGGCACTACATACCCTAGTACACCGCGGGCATCACATACCCTAGTACACCGCGGGCATCACATACCCTAGTACATCGCGGGCACTACATACCCTAGTACACCGCGGGCACCACATACCCTAGTACACCGCGGGCATCACATACCCTACTACACCGCGGGCACCACATACCCTACTACACCGCGGGCATCACATACCCTAATACACCGCGGGCACCACATACCCTAGTACACCGCGGGCATCACATACCCAAGAACACCGCGGGCACCACATACCCTAGTACACCGCGGGCACCACATACCCTACTACACCGCGGGCATCACATACCCTAATACACCGCGGGCATCACATACCCTAGTACACCGTGAGCATCACATACCCTACTACACCGCGGGCATCACATACCCAAGAACACCGCGGGCACTACATACCCTCGTACACCGCGGGCATCACATACCCTAGTACACCGCGGGCACCACATACCCTACTACACCGCGGGCATCACATACCCTAATACACCGCGGGCATCACATACCCTAGTACACCGTGAGCATCACATACCCTACTACACCGCGGGCATCACATACCCAAGAACACCGCGGGCACCACATACCCTAGTACACCGCGGGCACCACATACCCTACTACACCGCGGGCATCACATACCCTAATACACCGCGGGCACCACATACCCTAGTACACCGCGGGCACCACATACCCTAATACACCGCGGGCATCACATACCCTAGTACACCGCGGGCACCACATACCCTACTACACCGCGGGCATCACATACCCAAGAACACCGCGGGCACCACATACCCTAGTACACCGCGGGCATCACATACCCAAGAACACCGCGGGCATCACATACCCAAGAACACCGCGGGCACCGCATACCCTAGTACACCGCGGGCATCACATACCCAAGAACACCGCGGGCACTACATACCCTAGTACACCGTGGGCATCACATACCCAAGAACACCGCGGGCACCACATACCCTAGTACACCGCGGGCATCACATACCCTAATACACCGCGGGCACCACATACCCTAGTACACCGCGGGCATCACATACCCAAGAACACCGCGGGCACTACATACCCTAGTACACCGCGGGCATCACATACCCAAGAACACCGCGGGCACTACATACCCTAGTACACCATGGGCATCACATACCCAAGAACACCGCGGGCACTACATACCCTAGTACACCGTGGGCATCACATACCCAAGAACACCGCGGGCACCACATACCCTAGTACACCGCGGGCACCACATACCCTAATACACCGCGGGCACCACATACCCTAGTACACCGCGGGCACCACATACCCTAATACACCGCGGGCATCACATACCCTAGTACACCGCGGGCACCACATACCCTACTACACCGCGGGCATCACATACCCAAGAACACCGCGGGCACCACATACCCTAGTACACCGCGGGCATCACATACCCAAGAACACCGCGGGCATCACATACCCAAGAACACCGCGGGCACCGCATACCCTAGTACACCGCGGGCATCACATACCCAAGAACACCGCGGGCACTACATACCCTAGTACACCGTGGGCATCACATACCCAAGAACACCGCGGGCACCACATACCCTAGTACACCGCGGGCATCACATACCCTAATACACCGCGGGCACCACATACCCTAGTACACCGCGGGCATCACATACCCAAGAACACCGCGGGCACTACATACCCTAGTACACCGCGGGCATCACATACCCAAGAACACCGCGGGCACTACATACCCTAGTACACCATGGGCATCACATACCCAAGAACACCGCGGGCACTACATACCCTAGTACACCGTGGGCATCACATACCCAAGAACACCGCGGGCACCACATACCCTAGTACACCGCGGGCACCACATACCCTAGTACACCGCGGGCATCACATACCCTAATACACCGCGGGCACCACATACCCTACTACACCGCGGGCACAACATACCCTTAGTACACCGCGGGCATCACATACCCTAATACACCGCGGGCACCACATACCCTAATACACCGCGGGCACCACATACCCTAGTACACTGCGGGCATCACATACCCTACTACACCGCGGGCATCACATACCCAAGAACACCGCGGGCACCACATACCCTAGTACACCGCGGGCATCACATACCCAAGAACACCGCGGGCACCACATACCCTAGTACACCGCGGGCACCACATACCCTCCTACACCGCGGGCATCACATACCCTAGTACACCGCGGGCATCACATACCCTAGTACACCGCGGGCACCACATACCCTACTACACCGCGGGCATCACATACCCAAGAACACCGCGGGCACCACATACCCTAGTACACCGCGGGCACCACATACCCTAGTACACCGCGGGCACCACATACCCTACTACACCGCGGGCATCACATACCCTACCACACCGCGGGCATCACATACCCAAGAACACCGCGGGCACTACATACCCTAGTACACCGCGGGCACCACATACCCAAGAACACCGCGGGCACTACATACCCTAGTACACCGCGGGCATCACATACCCTAGTACACCGCGGGCACCACATACCCTACTACACCGCGGGCATCACATACCCTAATACACCGCGGGCATCACATACCCTAGTACACCATGAGCATCACATACCCTACTACACCGCGGGCATCACATACCCAAGAACACCGCGGGCACCACATACCCTAGTACACCGCGGGCACCACATACCCTACTACACCGCGGGCATCACATACCCTAATACACCGCGGGCACCACATACCCTAGTACACCGCGGGCACCACATACCCTACTACACCGCGGGCATCACATACCCTAGTACACCGTGAGCATCACATACCCTACTACACCGCGGGCATCACATACCCAAGAACACCGCGGGCACTACATACCCTAGTACACCGCGGGCACCACATACCCAAGAACACCGCGGGCACCACATACCCAAGAACACCGCGGGCACTACATACCCTAGTACACCGCGGGCATCACATACCCAAGAACACCGCGGGCATCACATACCCTAGTACACCGCGGGCACCACATACCCTACTACACCGCGGGCATCACATACCCAAGAACACCGCGGGCACCACATACCCTAGTACACCGCGGGCATCACATACCCTACTACACCGCGGGCATCACATACCCAAGAACACCGCGGGCATCACATACCCTACTACACCGCGGGCATCACATACCCAAGAACACCGCGGGCACCACATACCCTAGTACACCGCGGGCATCACATACCCAAGAACACCGCGGGCACCACATACCCTAGTACACCGCGGGCACCACATACCCTACTACACCGCGGGCATCACATACCCTAATACACCGCGGGCATCACATACCCTAGTACACCGCGGGCACCACATACCCTACTACACCGCGGGCATCACATACCCAAGAACACCGCGGGCACCACATACCCTAGTTCACCGCGGGCACCACATACCCTAGTACACCGCGGGCACCACATACCCTACTACACCGCGGGCATCACATACCCTACCACACCGCGGGCATCACATACCCAAGAACACCGCGGGCACTACATACCCTAGTACACCGCGGGCACCACATACCCAAGAACACCGCGGGCACTACATACCCTAGTACACCGCGGGCATCACATACCCTAGTACACCGCGGGCACCACATACCCTACTACACCGCGGGCATCACATACCCTAGTACACCGTGAGCATCACATACCCTACTACACCGCGGGCATCACATACCCAAGAACACCGCGGGCACTACATACCCTAGTACACCGCGGGCACCACATACCCAAGAACACCGCGGGCACCACATACCCAAGAACACCGCGGGCACTACATACCCTAGTACACCGCGGGCATCACATACCCAAGAACACCGCGGGCATCACATACCCAAGAACACCGCGGGCACCACATACCCTAGTACACCGCGGGCACCACATACCCAAGAACACCGCGGGCACTACATACCCTAGTACACCGCGGGCATCACATACCCTACTACACCGCGGGCATCACATACCCAAGAACACCGCGGGCATCACATACCCTAGTACACCGTGAGCATCACATACCCTACTACACCGCGGGCATCACATACCCAAGAACACCGCGGGCACTACATACCCTAGTACACCGCGGGCATCACATACCCTAGTACACCGCGGGCATCACATACCCTAGTACACCGCGGGCACTACATACCCTAGTACACCGCGGGCACCACATACCCTAGTACACCGCGGGCATCACATACCCTACTACACCGCGGGCACCACATACCCTACTACACCGCGGGCATCACATACCCTAATACACCGCGGGCACCACATACCCTAGTACACCGCGGGCATCACATACCCAAGAACACCGCGGGCACCACATACCCTAGTACACCGCGGGCACCACATACCCTACTACACCGCGGGCATCACATACCCTAATACACCGCGGGCATCACATACCCTAGTACACCGTGAGCATCACATACCCTACTACACCGCGGGCATCACATACCCAAGAACACCGCGGGCACTACATACCCTAGTACACCGCGGGCACCACATACCCAAGAACACCGCGGGCACTACATACCCTCGTACACCGCGGGCATCACATACCCTAGTACACCGCGGGCACCACATACCCTACTACACCGCGGGCATCACATACCCTAATACACCGCGGGCATCACATACCCTAGTACACCGTGAGCATCACATACCCTACTACACCGCGGGCATCACATACCCAAGAACACCGCGGGCACCACATACCCTAGTACACCGCGGGCACCACATACCCTACTACACCGCGGGCATCACATACCCTAATACACCGCGGGCATCACATACCCTAGTACACCGTGAGCATCACATACCCTACTACACCGCGGGCATCACATACCCAAGAACACCGCGGGCACCACATACCCTAGTACACCGCGGGCACCACATACCCTACTACACCGCGGGCATCACATACCCTAATACACCGCGGGCACCACATACCCTAGTACACCGCGGGCACCACATACCCTAATACACCGCGGGCATCACATACCCTAGTACACCGCGGGCACCACATACCCTACTACACCGCGGGCATCACATACCCAAGAACACCGCGGGCACCACATACCCTAGTACACCGCGGGCACCACATACCCTAGTACACCGCGGGCACCACATACCCTACTACACCGCGGGCATCACATACCCTACCACACCGCGGGCATCACATACCCAAGAACACCGCGGGCACTACATACCCTAGTACACCGCGGGCACCACATACCCAAGAACACCGCGGGCACTACATACCCTAGTACACCGCGGGCATCACATACCCTAGTACACCGCGGGCACCACATACCCTACTACACCGCGGGCATCACATACCCTAATACACCGCGGGCATCACATACCCTAGTACACCGTGAGCATCACATACCCTACTACACCGCGGGCATCACATACCCAAGAACACCGCGGGCACCACATACCCTAGTACACCGCGGGCACCACATACCCTACTACACCGCGGGCATCACATACCCTAATACACCGCGGGCACCACATACCCTAGTACACCGCGGGCACCACATACCCTACTACACCGCGGGCATCACATACCCTAGTACACCGTGAGCATCACATACCCTACTACACCGCGGGCATCACATACCTAAGAACACCGCGGGCACTACATACCCTAGTACACCGCGGGCATCACATACCCTAGTACACCGCGGGCATCACATACCCTAGTACACCGCGGGCACTACATACCCTAGTACACCGCGGGCACCACATACCCTAGTACACCGCGGGCATCACATACCCTACTACACCGCGGGCACCACATACCCTACTACACCGCGGGCATCACATACCCTAATACACCGCGGGCACCACATACCCTAGTACACCGCGGGCATCACATACCCAAGAACACCGCGGGCACCACATACCCTAGTACACCGCGGGCACCACATACCCTACTACACCGCGGGCATCACATACCCTAATACACCGCGGGCACCACATACCCTAGTACACCGCGGGCACCACATACCCTACTACACCGCGGGCATCACATACCCTAGTACACCGTGAGCATCACATACCCTACTACACCGCGGGCATCACATACCCTAATACACCGCGGGCATCACATACCCTAGTACACCGCGGGCACCACATACCCAAGAACACCGCGGGCACCACATACCCAAGAACACCGCGGGCACTACATACCCTAGTACACCGCGGGCATCACATACCCTAATACACCGCGGGCACCACATACCCAAGAACACCGCGGGCACTACATACCCTAGTACACCGCGGGCATCACATACCCTACTACACCGCGGGCATCACATACCCAAGAACACCGCGGGCACTACATACCCTAATACACCGCGGGCATCACATACCCTACTACACCGCGGGCATCACATACCCTAGTACACCGCGGGCATCACATACCCTAGTACACCGCGGGCATCACATACCCAAGAACACCGCGGGCACTACATACCCTAGTACACCGCGGGCATCACATACCCTACTACACCGCGGGCACCACATACCCTAGTACACCGCGGGCACCACATACCCAAGAACACCGCGGGCACTACATACCCTAGTACATCATGGGCATCACATACCCTAGTACATCATGGGCATCACATACCCTAGTACACCGCGGGCATCACATACCCTACTACACCGCGGGCACTACATACCCTAGTACACCGCGGGCATCACATACCCTAGTACACCGCGGGCATCACATACCCAAGAACACCGCGGGCACTACATACCCTAGTACACCGCGGGCACCACATACCCTAATACACCGCGGGCATCACATACCCTAGTACACCGCGGGCATCACATACCCTAGTACACCGCGGGCATCACATACCCAAGAACACCGCGGGCACTACATACCCTAGTACACCGCGGGCATCACATACCCAAGAACACCGCGGGCACCACATACCCTAGTACACCGCGGGCACTACATACCCTAGTACACCACGGGCATCACATACCCTAATACACCGCGGGCACCACATACCCTAGTACACCGCGGGCATCACATACCCAAGAACACCGCGGGCACCACATACCCTAGTACACCGCGGGCACCACATACCCAAGAACACCGCGGGCACTACATACCCTAGTACACCGCGGGCATCACATACCCTAATACACCGCGGGCACCACATACCCAAGAACACCGCGGGCACTACATACCCTAGTACACCGCGGGCATCACATACCCTACTACACCGCGGGCATCACATACCCAAGAACACCGCGGGCACTACATACCCTAATACACCGCGGGCATCACATACCCTACTACACCGCGGGCATCACATACCCTAGTACACCGCGGGCATCACATACCCTAGTACACCGCGGGCATCACATACCCAAGAACACCGCGGGCACTACATACCCTAGTACACCGCGGGCATCACATACCCTACTACACCGCAGGCACCACATACCCTAGTACACCGCGGGCACCACATACCCAAGAACACCGCGGGCACTACATACCCTAGTACATCATGGGCATCACATACCCTAGTACATCATGGGCATCACATACCCTAGTACACCGCGGGCATCACATACCCTACTACACCGCGGGCACTACATACCCTAGTACACCGCGGGCATCACATACCCTAGTACACCGCGGGCATCACATACCCAAGAACACCGCGGGCACTACATACCCTAGTACACCGCGGGCACCACATACCCTAATACACCGCGGGCATCACATACCCTAGTACACCGCGGGCATCACATACTCTAGTACACCGCGGGCATCACATACCCTAGTACACAGCGGGCATCACATACCCAAGAACACCGCGGGCACTACATACCCTAGTACACCGCGGGCATCACATACCCAAGAACACCGCGGGCACCACATACCCTAGTACACCGCGGGCACCACATACCCAAGAACACCGCGGGCACTACATACCCTAGTACACCGCGGGCATCACATACCCTAATACACCGCGGGCACCACATACCCAAGAACACCGCGGGCACTACATACCCTAGTACACCGCGGGCATCACATACCCTACTACACCGCGGGCATCACATACCCAAGAACACCGCGGGCACTACATACCCTAGTACACCGCGGGCATCACATACCCTACTACACCGCGGGCATCACATACCCTAGTACACCGCGGGCATCACATACCCTAGTACACCGCGGGCATCACATACCCAAGAACACCGCGGGCACTACATACCCTAGTACACCGCGGGCATCACATACCCTACTACACCGCGGGCACCACATACCCTAGTACACCGCGGGCACCACATACCCAAGAACACCGCGGGCACTACATACCCTAGTACATCATGGGCATCACATACCCTAGTACATCATGGGCATCACATACCCTAGTACACCTCGGGCATCACATACCCTACTACACCGCGGGCACTACATACCCTAGTACACCGCGGGCATCACATACCCTAGTACACCGCGGGCATCACATACCCAAGAACACCGCGGGCACTACATACCCTAGTACACCGCGGGCACCACATACCCTAATACACCGCGGGCATCACATACCCTAGTACACCGCGGGCACCACATACCCTAGTACACCGCGGGCATCACATACTCAATTATTATTATTATTTTAGGAACCATTTTGAAAAGGTCATTCTGAATGTAAAACCTGAGCATTTTATTTAGGAAATAACAACCTTATATCATATACAACCTTATACAACTTATAAAACCTTATACAACCATATAGAAATAGGATTCTAAATTTAGTCAGTAAACGTATCACGGGTACGTGTTTGACGAAATTTAATTCTACAATTAGTTATTCAAAGTATGAAGCAAATGTAATGTCAAAATTATACGTACTAAAACTGATTTCATTTGGAAATATTAGCATTTCTTAACGAATTAGGTCCTAAAATTATACCGACGGTTGCTGTTGGAAATAGGTTTAAGTTGCCAGGAAGAGATCGCTTTCAGCGATAAGGCCGCCCATTGTGTAAGTTTACGTTTTATGTTGTTTCTTTGTGTGGTGTACCTACTAATAATGAGTTGATCTGCCTTAATAAAGGGTAATCAGATACACGTCACACGTCCAGCCCTGGCTTATATAAAAAATAAGATTTATTTGTGTTTTCGTAATTATTTATTTGAATTTGTATAAGACAAATGAATAACTTTACATACATAATGTTTACATTAAAAAATGCCAAATCGACGTAATTTTTTAGAAATATATTTCATCAGTATTTCCAAAAAAATTGTAACTACCTATGTTTAACATTTACAAATACAATAAGAAACAACTGATTAAAATTAAAATAGGAGTTAAAATGCTTATTGCTTTACAGAAGTTTTGAAGCATGGAAGCATTGAAGCATCAGAGTTTAGAAGCACAGCATTGACCTTGACCAGTCGTTGGATTATGGAGATAAAGTTCATTACTACTGTACTGGCTTCGGCTCCATATGTTAGCATGCTTTCTCATGTAGTTTGCCACATAATGGCCATAATTGACTAGATAAAATACTTGTAGCTTAGTACTTTTGACTAAAACTATATTTTTAAGCTATTGCATAGCTTCTATCGCGGACTTTGAGCGTGGAGACTGAATCTAGAAATTCGTAACGAAAATAACCTAACACTGCGCATGCGTAATCGTGCGTAAAGCTATTGCAAAAAATGCTATGCAATAGCTTTACCGCGGCGCGGCTTTCCCGGAGTGCCACACGTCTTTTTTTTATATAAGGATATTACTATTACTGTAAAGGATAAGATATATTTTTATTTTGGCCAAATAAAAATATCTAAAACCAAAGAAAAAAAAGCATGACCACATCTATAGCCGAAGCCGTATTGGGTGTTGAGATAACCCAGTGAGTCAGTGAGATAAGAGGTCGGGACGGGATGATGTTTTGATACATTGTAGTGGAAATGTCACAATAAACCGGTTTATAAACAAGATGTTTTTGTTTAAAATATAATTAAACTAAGTCGTTGACATTGATAAACAATGAACACACAAATTGAAATAAAATCGTCTGTTTTATTAAGTTGTAGACATAATAATATTCATGGACTTTAGTACACTATGGGTTATTGCTGATAGAATACTTTTTTAAGCTATTGCATAACTTTTATCGCGGGCCTTGAGCGTGGAGACCGAATCCAGAAATCGCGTAACGAAGTGACCTAACACTGCGCATGCGTTATCCAGCAATAATGCTATGCAATAGCTTTACCGCGGCAGTACCCGTGTGCCACACTTCTTTTTTTTTAATTCCTATTAATTATTTATGCGACTTTGAGTCACAGTTAGACAATGTCAGCCTCGTGGAGCCAAACTTACAAATCTTACATCTTATTTTAAACGTTTATACAATGTGTTGACTGCGTCACTAATAGAATACTTATATACATTTATGTTACATACATAAAATACATAACAACACCTATGTTGTTGCCTTCCATGCTGTGGGTCGTAGATTCGATCCCAAACGGTTGTGCGATGAACATAAATACTTGTTCATTGTCGTGTTATTAAAGTTATATTATAAATCTATAAAAACTATTACTACAGGGCAATTTCGTTATTTTATGTAAAAAAAATAAAAAAAATTGGTCTGTAAAGTCGGTTTACTGACGATAGTTGAACGTGACAACGTCATTTCATGAAACGCCTCAGAACGCCTCATGAGTCATGTTTTTCGTGCGTGCAGCCGGCTCTATCGAATTATAAGACGTTGTCACGTCAATAATATTTTATTTATCAATTTATAGCTGACAGACTATCAAACACAGACTACAAATAATAAAAATAAAACACTACACTATAAATAATAAGAAGCCTACCAACCTATAAAAAAAACCCTTTTTCTTCGCTTCAGTGACTTTGGTAACCGTGGGACCTTTTGTTCCCTGTAACCTACTAGTAATTACAGTGTATGTACTTATAACGTATTTATAAGTGTTCTAGGGACCTCGTTATGGTTTAGTGAGTACGACTTTAATAGTAGAAAGCTAGAAAGTTAAGGGTTTTGGAATAATATGGATATGTCAAAAATAAAAATAAAACTAAAATTCGTAATACTAATATTGACGTAACTACTGTAGTAAAGTCAGGCGATTTTACTGTGACAACTCATGGTAGAGGTACAGATGTGTACTTTTTTATACACAAAAGTAGGGAGTAGCATGATTTACTAACTTAAGTATGTAGTTAAAGTACACGGTGGTTTTTGTATATGAATGATTTTGAAGCTAATTAAACTTTTTCTGTATAAGTCGATTGATGGTCGATTTTATCTAGGTGTTAAATAATTAAGTATAAAAAAATAATTAATTACCTACGACTATACAGTATTTACAAAATGTACATAGTCATATAAAATACATAAGAAACAGTTGAACTATCTACAGACCGTTGCAAACGATCTATAGATAGTTCAACTGATCCAAATCAGTACCAATCGGAAGCGTACCCAAGACACTGGCTGCATTGCCGCGCTGAATAGCAATGCTGATACGTTGGGCCAGATACTCACCAGCCCTCGGGTCACGCGTAATTACCTACGAAATTATTTATTTTTTTAGATCGAGAGCATGGCTCCTTTCTCGACATTTCTCAAACTCTCGTGTTCTCGTTGGTACAAACAGCATTCTACATACGCTAAACGGCAGTATACATACATACATACATAGAAAAAATATACATTAATCTATTTTCGTGATAATTTTCACACAACGCCATCCAGTCCTAAACTAAGCAAAACTCATGTTCTCATGGTGTTTTATAAACATAACTAACAATATAAATTTCAAACTAAAATACTCTAAACATCCTAGACACACAAACAAAAATAAACCAACAAAATAAACTATTTCGTTCATTTCACGGTCCATAAGTTACAATGTCACATACCAGGGACCTTTATATGAATCACTAGGATCTTATGTCGATGGAATAAAGTTCAGTTTGCTTAGTATACTTTGGGTAAATGATATGAGTCTTATGTTGTTGGGATAAGGTTCAAATTCTATGTTTATCTTGGGCTAGGTCATGGTATTCAAATGACGTTTCGGTATGCAGCTAAGATATGAACGTGAGTAGGTTATGGTACATTTTATTTGTCAAATATGTCAAAATTAGGGTTACTGTGGAGTAGGTGGTTCGGAAGTAGGCTTCCGATCCTAAGGATTATGTTTTTGGTAACTTAGGCAAGTAGCGATTTGCCTGGAAGAAATCGCGGTATGCAATAAAACCACTTTATTTAAATCCATGCATTTAAACCATTTAATACAAAATTGTTTGATGTGGATTGGTGGAACACAGCCAAGGATCGAAATAAGTGAAAAAGTTTGGGAGAGGCCTTTGCCCAGTAGTGGGACTAATTAAGCTAGGATACAAATTATTTTAAAATATTGTAAAAATCATCAATTTAGTTTTTGTTTTGTTTAATGTAAGTTAATTATGTAACAACCCGATGGCCCACCTGATGTTAGCTCTCCGATCACGTTTACTAAGGACGTGTCGTGTGATGTAAATATATGCGCATAACGTCTAAATGACGCAATTAATTTGATTATAATTATATGTTATCCTTCTTTTTAAGGTCAAGTTCAAATAGGGACAAACGGAAAATAATAATGTGAGATAAGGGTCACTTTATATCCAGGCACAGTAGACATCCTTAGTACCGTCTTATAGTAGCTTGCCACAAATTCAAAAATATTGCAAATATTTGGAAATAAATAAATCTTTACGGACATTTCTCACACGATGATCTAATCACAAACAAAGCAAAGCTGTGATAAAACATTTATAAGTAGGTACCTAAACTACTTTAAAACTTATCAAATGTTTGGACTTGTCTCTGACTATCTTAGACATTTGATTATCAGCATTATACTCGAAATACGTGTACTAACACATAGATAAAGGAGAGCGTCCGCCATTTTGTGTAGGTACTAATATAGCTATTTCAAAATGGCGGACCTCATTTTACAAGTTAAGGTCGAAATACCTTGCTTAAGGCACGTATTCAAAAGCAAGGATCAAAGACTCAAAATGAAGTAAAATTTATTTATTATGACGACTATTTTATTTAGCGTATAGCTTCACCGATAGATCAAGCTTTATGGACTAAAAGCTCGTAGCAAACAATAGTTGTAGCTCTGACATTAATATTGCAAATCGTTCGTAAGCCAGAAGCTAAGTTACAATAAAAAAAAACAAAAACCTGAAAATTCACCATTCGAATATTCGAGAATCAAAAACAATGCTTCCGGCAGTTGCGCCGGACGTCACGGCCGGACGGCGTCGATAGACGCGCACTCGACTGTAAACGCGTGCTCACGGCTCGCCGGACTTATACTTGCCTACACTAGACATACACGTATGCACTAACGTAGGCACTAACTAAAAATTTTATTCATTGAGGGTAGTAAAAGTGTTGAAGAGTTTTGACACTTATACTTGCCTAGACTAGACATACACATATGCACTAACGTATGCACTAACTAAAAATTGTATTCATTGACGGTAGCAATTGTTTGTTTAATTTAAAAGGTCTTTCTTAATCATAATAAATCTTAAATCTGAACAAGGTTTAGTCGTTCTAGGTTCAAGGTTAGGTCAAATGCCTTCATAAGTTTTTTAACTAAACATATTCATTCACATAAACTTACTAACCGATGGACTGGGTTAGTAACCTAAGCTGTTACTAACCCAGTAACAGTAGTCGTTCTAGGTTCAAGGTTAGGTCAAACGCCTTCATAATTTTTTAACTAAACATATTCATTCACATATACTAACCGATGGACTGGGTTAGTAACCTAAGCTGTTACTAACCCAGTCCATCAAGATTTCCCAGAAACTAGAATAGAATAGAATTTCCTTATTTGCTTGAACTTTTCATCACAATGAAAGTGTCCTAAGACTATATAAATTATCTAGATTATAATAATAATAATAAATTTATTTATTTGCACCTTCTTAATGAAACTTTATACACACATGTGAATATTTCTAGATACTTAGGGTAAACAAACAAAACAAGTAAGTAAACGAAAAATAAGTACCTACATACAGAAATAAAATTTTGCGGCAATGCACGACACTGTAACCTATGCTATATACTTGGCTCACACAGACGAGGTAGTGTAGGTAGGTAGGTAGGTACACAGGGCATGTCATGTATATGTCTGAGCTCCAACTCCCAACTAGGTTTCCCTGTATTTGGGATATCAGCGCTCCTCCCCATACAGAGCATTTCGTGGGTACGTACGGCAATGGTCTTTTAGCTGCAGGATATTTATATTGCAGATTATATATTAGGATCTGTTTTATGAAACTAGATTTGATCTGACTAGATGAAGCGACGATCTGCGGAATGTAGTTTGTAAACACTGGATGATAAGAGCTGAAGACTGGGCTCAGTGACGCGTCTTGGGAGATCCTACGTCCAGCAGTGGACTGATATAGGTTGATGATGACGTCTAAAACACGCAAATCCATCCCTAGTTTAATACCAAGTTAATAACCTCAATAGTGATGGGACACTATCGATAATAGCGAGGGTAGTTATCGATATTATTATGTTTGAACTGCAGCGGTTATAATTTTAAGCTTAAATTGAATTTTGTAATTAACTACGTTACCTAGTATGAGTTAGTTAGATTAGTTTGCACTGTGCGGTTTTGAATGAATTGTTTTGGTGCGGTAAATGTACATTATGTTTCAGCAACTAATAAATATTGTTTAATTATAATTTATTTATTTATTTATTAAACAAAATCCACAGCTCTTAATAAAAAAAAAACAAAACAAAACTTATAAATATAACATAAAGCCAATTATGGATTTACATTTTATAATATTTCTTATAATTATGACGGTCACATAATAAGTAACATCTATGGTTTAACAATTAATGAATACCTATACATACCCAAACAAAAAACCTACACGAGTACAAAATTATGCGGTGAGTACGTCAAATGGTTGCATGGCTTTGTACTTAATTAATTTACACCTATTCCACTAAGTTCAACTATAAGTTCAACCGTTGAACTAATTGCACCAAAAAATTCCAGTTCTTTCAACTTTGTTATAATGTATATTTATTTTTTGGGCAATCATTGGAGATATTTACCTATGTTGAATTAAAATTCGCTCAAAAAATCTCCGAGTATGAATTAATAATTGAAATATGTATTTTTTTTTATTCTTATTGGATTTGCATATATTGACTTTTCCATAGCATTATTGTTAATTGTTGACTCTTTTTTAAGCTCTTTTATAATAGTATAGAAAAAATCTTAGCGGTCAAAGTCCAAAGAACAAAAAACAGAAGGGGCATAATTTATTCTATGCATTCAAAACGCATCATACAAATGGGCTAGCATACCGATGCTGTATTAACATAATTGGGATTACTTTTATGCTCGTTTTTGTCCGTCTGTTCATATCATGGCGTGACATTTTTTGAATAATGTGAATAATGTTTTTTTTTTATTAATCCTAGTGTCAAGTTCTTTCACCTCACTCAATGTCACAGATAAATAAGGTTACGTTTTTCCTCAGATTAATTTAGGTATTCATAAAAACAGGTGATTACAATAAGATAGCAAATCACCTAAAATCCATTATATCTTATTGGACAAGTTTACAAGCCAGTGAACTGGTTCTAAGTAAATATTTAAGATTCGTTCATATCTAGACAAAATGCCAATGACTTTAAAACTAGATTTTATTGCAATTTTGGCTCAAGCGTTTTCAAGATGAGGCGATGACCGATGTTTTCGGGTTCGAAAAAAGGTCGCGAGGTTAGGCGATAAATTTTCTGGCCAGCCGAGACGTCTAGTCTCCGCAGCTGCTGTTGATCTATGCGTCTGGGAATGCAATGAAAGATAAAAACAGTATAATTGCTTGAGCATTTTGGTAATTTAACCCTAAAAACTTATTCTAAGTAATAACAAATAAGGTCAGCGGCGTCGTCCGGGTCGGCCGAGAAAGCGTTGGAGGAATGTCCTTGGCGTGTTTGATGTGGATTGGTGACAATGCTAAGTACCGAAATAAGTGGAAAAGTTTGGGAGAGACCTTTGCCCAGCAGTGGGTCGATTCAGGCTAGTAATAAAAAAACTTATTCTAACTTCGATAATTTTCATGTCATGACCAGATTACCATCAGAGTTTTGCTAAAATAACCGATTAATCATTAACTACCTAAATACTGTACCTATATACATTGTTCGTTAGTTCTAAACTCCAAACCAAAATGAATAATCAAAAGCATGGAGCAGAGAAATAAAAGCCAACAAGCGTTTACCCCTGTGGAGTTCCAATCAAAATAAACCAAAAAGTTATACACGTCTCAATCAGAACTAGGTATTTACAGAACTCCTGATGCTGAGTTAAATCCAGTTTTCCGTCAAGTAACTGACGCCTCTTGTTTCTGTCCTTGGACTTCCGGTGGTAGCTTCATATCCTAAAAACTCTAGAACTTTCTATAATTCAGGAAAAAGTAAGTAAAGTAAAAACTTCTTAATTTAATAAAATCACAAGGATCATTTAGAATCGTCTTACATACTAGATGATTCAAGGTGCCAGTTCCACGCGACCAGAGCCTAGAAGAACAGACAAGAAACTTACAGCCTGGTTCCTACCGATTTTTTATATGATCCTTCTTACAAAGAATTACAATTAAACTAAATTAAATACTGAAGTTCCAGTGTGGTGTCAATTTAACTTGATTAATTGGATATCTTGAAAAAGCCTAAGTTAAGGTCTGAGAAAATGTGTTTCATGAAGTGTATTTATTGCAGTGTTTTTAGGAGCTTTACCTTTAGTCGGCTAGACGAGGGGTTGTTACCCTAAATTTTGGGGTGCATCAGATGTTATTAAAGGTACAAAAATCTATTCAAATTTCGTTCTCTTTGAGGGATGAATATGTTCTGTCTGCGTAGAATGTAAAGATTATAATATTCAATCGATTTTAAATAACAAAGACATTCTTTAACATGTTAATCAAAAATTAAGATGAACAAAAGAATGTTAAAACGTTATGCATCTCTTGAAAAAAAATCTCAAGTGCCAGTTCCACGTGATCAAATCTAGTTGAAAAAAGAAGCGTCGTCAAGAACATAACGGCTTGGTCCATTGCTATGAGCGCTGCAAATACTTAATTACCCCAAGTCCAGTTGCAGGGTGGTCTCTCAATCCGAGTGCCATCGATTTTGCAGAAATCTGCATAGCTATATGAGGCATGGTGTAGACCACCCTTCCGGAACCAGACGGCTAGACGACGAGACAGGGGGGTACGGTAATGAAATCACGGGGACTCTTCGAGCGGTAATGGATAGATGTTTTATTTGTATGGAATTGTGTTGTCAAAATGACAGTACTTTTAGGATATGGGTACCGCACCTGGGGAATTCGGGAGTCTAACTTTATCCTTTTGAGAGAATCTTTGCTTCTTTAATGACGACCGATGTGGCGCGGCGGGCGAAGGTCCACCTGCGACGCGGAGGTTGCGGGTGCGATTCCCGCCTTGGGATAAATGTTTGTACGATCTGCAAATACATATAAAATACCCAGAAAACCCGGAATAAATATTTGCAGATCGTACTTACATTTATTCCAAGGCGGGAATCGAACCCGCAACTTCCGTGTCGCAGGCGGGCCTTCGTCCGCCGCGCCATATCAGTGGTGGTATATAACTAACTTGGCATATCTACCTTATAACACTACATATAAACATAGTGATTTAGTACGAAATTTATGCAAATTGTCTTCTGGAATCTTGAGCGCTTTGAGGTCTGAAGTTAGCAAAGTGGAACCCTTGACAGGAAACTCGGAAATCAGCCTCACCAGCAAGATGTACCTATTAACAACTCGATAACTAATTAAAGCCCTGAATCTGACTAGTGCAATAGTTTACTTAGTTAACTACCAAAATTTCACTTGATTGAAATCACCAAGATACCTACCTAATATAATCATAGTGAGATTTTAAAAAAAGTTCGACTTGTTTTGATTTTTTGAAATTTCTTAATTTCTCTGAAGATTTTTTTTTTACTTACGCATTTTTTGCTGCGCAGTGTTAGGTTATTTGCGTTACGGAATTTCTGGATTCCGTCTCCACGCTTAAGGCCCGCGAAAGAAGCTGCAATCAAAGCTTATGAATAAAAATAAATCAAGCTAGTCTAGAATATAATACGATTTGCAATAATAATACGTGTAGGTACGGGACATATACGGTCATGTCCTCTGCGAGCGCGTACGTTCGTAGGCAATGTCTGTTGTAGTGACGTCTTGTTTGTTATGACTTGGCTTGACTGTGTTGATCTATGAACAATTAACAAAGTCAAAGTCAAATATTTCTTTATTCAATAAAATCACAAGGATCATTTAGAATCGTCTTAACCGAATTAGTCTTCAAACATAATTTATCCAACATTCTATACAAGTATTGTCTTCCAACATTACGACAACATTACGTCATTACAGGTTTTAACTAATTCGACAATGTAAACAAAGTTTAGCTTAAGTAGATATAAGCTTACCCAAATTTATTTATGCTCAGGTACAAGTTTTTTTTTATGTGAGTGCAAGTTTCGACGCAAAGTATTTTTTTGTTGTCTGTACTTTCTCATTGGGTAAAGGTAAACTCCCTAGAGTCTGTCAAGCGAAAGATGGCCCTGATAAATCGCGGCAAATTCAAAAACTATTAGTATGGCAATAGTATATCATCTACTTATTCATAATCATCATCAAAAATTATGTAAGTATATTTATTTAGAATAATATCAAAGTATCAAATTATGTAATTCCAAGTTATCCTATTATTTAATGTATTGCCATACTAATAGTTTTTGAATTTGCCGCGATTTATCAGGGCCATCTTTCGCTTGACAGACTCTATTTATTTTTGTCTATTATTAAATACTTAATAAAATAAAATAGCCTCTATTTTCTTTCATCTATACTATACCTGTTAAGTAATTATCATAACTTAACGTTATAGAAAAATTAGTAAGTACTTAGGTACCTATACCTACTTACCTAATTTTGAAGATATGTAAAAAATAACTAAGTATATTAATTGTCTTACATCTTAGTACTTACCTCAATAGGTACAATACATTACAAGCACTCAACCTATCATATAGGTACACTTTTAAGACCTGCCTAACAGGTATTTACACTACTTATCCATGTACCTACGTATGTGTTTTTTTTAGAGTACTGGTAGGTACATGAGTAACTCACATGATTCTGTAAAGAATACCTACCACACAACAAAATTATAATGACAACGTGAATATTTAATACATACGGCCCGGCCGTGGCAATGACCGCCGCTGACGGTCGGTTCACGGCCGTTTATAACTTGCGTCGGCCGATTATTACCTATCTGTCGTAAATTGATTCTTTGGTGCGTCGCACACAAACGCACTCTAGCTAGACGGATGCATCGCACGTACGTACACCCTCAAAAATAAATGAAAACCGAAACAGGGAGAAGGAACACAGGAGGGCGGCACACGCACACCCGCGCACTAGGCTCACCCACACATGCGCGCGCTCTGCAGCGCAGGACGGCCAACCGAGCGAGCGAGAGGGCGCTGCGATGCGATCGTTCAGTCTCGCGCCGACCATCTTACGGGCTGGACGTACGCCGTTCAGTTTGACACGATCGGAAAAATAAACTAGTTTTGTTCCGGCACCACCGAATCCTTGTGCTACGCTGTTATTGCCGTGTTTGTGGACTAAACCTGTTAACCGTGATTTGTTTCTGATATAAACGGTCAGTATTTCGTGTAAGTTAAGCGTCTAACAACACATGTTCGTTGTTTACATCTGTAGTTGTAGACATGTGTTTCTTTTTTCCTAGCCCTCCGCTTAGGGGGTTTATTAATACTCGAATAGTTTACGAGTATGAATCATGGCGGTACCCACATTGAAAGTCGTTTCTATTTCCAGATAAACTGTTGGAATTGATTGGGAGCCGTTGACTTGTGTGGTAACAAAGGTTTACATTGTGGGAAGGTGAACGATCTTCATTCGACTCGCTACAGGTATGTTTGTACAAGATATTCATTCATTCATTCAAACCGCACCGCACTGAGGTCTGTCGGTTGCTAGATAAAACGATCGAACGTTTTAAAATTTCAAATTTGGATTCATGGTCATAGATTACCCGCCTTCTCCGCATGACTAATTATGAATTTGAAATGCCTACAACGTATCTGTCGCACGGAAACCACAATCCGTTTTTGTGTCATTGACCTCAATGTTCGCGGTAAGTAGGTAGGTTGCTATTTTTTGTGCAACTTGCGTGTACCTTACGTAACCGTGTTCTCGTATGTAATTAAACTATTGTATTGCATGTCAAAGCGTGGAACCGAGCCTCGTGTAACTTACATAATGTTGTAACCTTTCATTTGACATTTGATTTGAAGCCTTTCAAATCGCCTTCTGGACGCGGTATCGTTTACTTGTTGCTCTGATTTGAATAGCTACCTATTTACCTATCTAGCCCGAGCGCCGCGGTTTGTAGCCAAGCATAGGATTTATTTTTGTCGGTCTGTTTCCAAACAAACGGTTTGGTAACATTTCTTGGATCGAGTATGTGACATTGACACAATCAGCTGATTAATAGCCTATTCATGTTGAATAGTCATGTAACCGTGTTACCTCACCGCATATCTTCAGTTGAATCGAAAATGTTGCAAGGGTTATTGCTCACCTACCCACATTCTAGTAATTCTACCACCCACGCTGGCGGTCGACATAAATATACTATACTATATCTGTCAAAATAATGTTCCAACTTAGGTAACTTTACCTGTCTAGATAGGCTTAGCGGTAAGTAGGTGCGTGTATCATTCATTATACTTACTTAAGTACCTACCTAAATGTGTTTGGAATGGAGACCGCGTTTAGGGCAAGTGTAGGACGCCTTCCGGTGAGATGAAGCGACGATCTGCGGAGTGTAGCTAGTAAACTTTAGATAGATAGATAGATAAACACTTTATTGTTACACAAAGAACATAACAAAAGGAAAAATATAACAATAGATTTGTACAATGGGCGGTCTTATCGCTAATAGCGATCTCTTCCAGTTAGATGAGAAGAGCCGGGGCTCAATGGTGCGTCTTGGGAGAGACCTACATCCAGCATTGATAAAGGTTTATGATGATTATGATGCCTATAATTTAGTAACCTGAAGCAATATTTCTAGGAAGGTAAGTGAGTCTGAAATAACACACCCGTTTTCATTAAATAGATGAGTCTAGATAAGTATACCTACTTATTTCGATAGGTTAATGTTCAACGTATCCGTTTTGATTAAAAGTAATGGCGAAGCCTTTATCCACATCTAAGATGACTGAGGGCCCTTTCCATCCAAGGATGTCTGGTAGAGATGGCTGTTCAATAATAAGGCCGCTAATTGCATGTGATTGAAATGCTAATCTTCGTACATGTCTATAGGTATATAAATTAAGGTGTACAATTTACACAAATCTAAGGAACTTCTTTCATCCGTCTCATCTTTGTTTCAACTCCGATAATGTATAAAAAAATATTCTATGTGACATTTAAGTAGGCAGGTAAGACAGGAAAAAAAAATATTCAAGTAGGTAGTATATATTCCTATTACCTAATGATCTGTGCTAAGTAGGTATGTAACCAGAGAACCTACTACTTTATGCACTTTGAAGCTTGCCAGTTCAGTTCCAAACTGTATACTAGGTCGTATAATAGTAGTCTAGCTCAAATCTAGCTGCTAGACTGATTGCGAAAGAGCCGCGTTACCGCCAAGTCTGATGGACATATAAAAATCATGATAATAAATAAATAAACATTAGCTCTGGGTGGGAATCGATCCCGCGACCCACAGTATGGAAAGCAGAGCTACTACCAACTAAGCTGTGACGCCTGTCACTATAAATCACACTATTATGTATTTATTGAGTTTTTTTAATAAATAATTCAAAAACCATTTGTTTAGCCTTTGGTAGTCCGTTAAGTTTATATAATGAACCCATGTCAAAGTTTTGATTGATTGGCAATAGGGAACTTTGATTTGATGGGGTTCCTTCGATTACCTGTTTGAGGTATACATAAGATCCTTATATACCTTAAAGATCGACTGAGGTTTGTGTGCGCCTTCGATCCTCCTTATATTACCCAAATTATACAAAGGTTATCTGGAAGAGATCGCGCAAAGCGAAGAGGCCGCCCATTGTATTACTGCAAACACGGTGTTTTTGTATTTTCTGTTATTCCCTTGTGTGTACAATAAAGCGTTTTCTATTGATCAAATTACTCAAACAATATTCACGAATAATGCACACATCACACTCTAGTCATAAACTAAGCGCAAAACTTGTACTATGGGAACTAGACTGCTGATAGAATACTTATGTAAATACATACACATAGAATACATATTAACACCCAGTTGGTGATGAAAGAATCTGTGTATCATTAAAGGTTTTTAAAAGAAAATTAAGTAACAGTCCATATTTTTTATCAAATAATTGAAAAAGTAGCGAATTTAAAAAAAAAACCAGAATATTTTGAAATTAATAAATAATATGAGTACAATTACATAGGTAATTGGATTATCAAAAAAAAAAAAATTTGCTAAATGTCGTTTAGAGAAATAGTTTAGTTAGTGTCTTTCATCTCACTGGTTTATTTTTATAAACTATCAAAATAAACAAAACCTTTTTATACTCACCATACACCTGGTCATTGACCTAACATGGGGTGACCATGAAACAACCGCAGGGCTGGTACTAATAAGAGTAATTATTCTATTAGAACCTTCATTGGGGAGGGAAAATCCGTTGCCATAGCAACCGTGGTGGACCTACCCTCGTTGCTATGCTTGTCATTACATAACGCTTTTGTTAAGTAGATAGGAAGTTTTTATTATGATACGTATTGTGTTTAATATAAGGTTTCATTTTAAATATCATGTTTGATATAGGAAAGTTTTATTATCCGACTACAAAAGTGGGAAGATGTTCTTAATTTTGTGTGAAGATTGTTATGATTTGTTGCAAGATGCTTCTCAAAAGGTGCCAATTCAAGATTGTGATCTGACCTATAGTTTTTGAGTTAGGTATGTACTAATAGTGATCTGACCAATAGTTTTTGAGTTACTAATAATAAGCATTTCATAATAATATGTATCACAAAACAAAAAATATGTAACATACAGAAAAAATCATGTCTGCCAACGTGACAAGTCAAAAATGCTATCTCAAATCCCATTTATTCTTTTTCTAAGAAAAGTCGACGCTCCGATTAAATCTTAAAACTATCCTAGATAAACGTGACTAGAATAATGAGTGTATTTATAAAAATAAAGTCTTTAAATGGAGGGTCAAGAGTCTGCTAAAATAATAGACCTCTCAAAAATACTACTAAGTTTCGATTGCTTTAATTCTTTTTGTGGATAAAGCCGACCAGACAAATAATAGTAAAAAATCGTGACAAATTAAAATTCATCTTTTTAAATAATAGATAGATAACTCATTATTGCATACCATTAACACAGAAAACACAGAAACGTTTCCTTAACCTCAAAGGTTTGCCGGAAGAAAACTCTTTTTAGGGTTAAGCTCGCCTTTGTACATAGCTTTGTAATACCTAGTCTGTAAGATATCTATGTGTACAATAAAGAATTACGAAGAATTAAGAATTAAGAAGAAAACAAAAATCTTAAATAAATAACAGCAATGGGCGGCCTTATTGCTGAGTGTGATCTCTTCCAGACAGAAATAAATATAGAAATAATATCATGCGTAGTCTTTAGAGGTCCGTAAAATGGATGAAAAAACCTCTTACGCCTAGAACCTTCGAACCTCTGGCCGCCATGTAGGTATGTTCCATTTGTCTTTTGTAATATTTTCGGGACAAAAAATAGCCTATGTTTTGACTACTTGAGATGATTATGAGACCTAGGTAAGATGATTCTAAATGATCCTTGTGATTTTATTAAATAAAGAAATATTTGATTGATTGATTGAATCCATTTCAAGTTTCATCCATATTGGAAAATTTAAGACTCGAAGACTAAAACAATTAGATCAATTTATCTTAGTAAAGCGTATTCAGCATTTTGCTAACCACGAGGTTTTGATATTTTGAACTGAGTCTGAAATGCCAAAACATGATTATTTGTTATAGTAATATAAAGTATAATCTTCGTCCGTTAAACCGTCAAAACACATCTATAATTATAATCCCTGCGTTTGGTATAATTTACCATCGAAATAACATGGTCGGCCAGCGGCGAGTAAACATTGGAACAAAGAGTTATGTATGACTAATAAGTGCAGTGACTCAGCCGAGTACTAAATCAGTATAAGCGGGGCACGGCACGACGCATCGTAGAGTTGCAGGCTAAGCATTAAAGACGGTGTTATTATAAATGTCAGTTACAGAATGACATTTACAATGACAGCTATAATTTTTTTAACCGACGAAAAAATGGAACAGGTTTTGCTTTAGTGGTTGTGGATGGTTACAATACACTTAGCATCAAGTAGGGTACCTGATGCTAAATGTATTGTCTTTTGTATAATGTCTTGCAATACAATTTAAAATATTTCGTAAATAGTTTTTTTGCCATCTAGTATGCAATTTAAACAACAATAACAAATTCTCAAACAAAACTTTGTATAACATGCTATTATGATAAATAAATAATATACTTGTATTAAATTTTCTCAAGCTATAGTGTAAAACACTTAATAATGATGGTCTACAAGAAGACTTTATTTTAATTTAATTTCCGTTTATTAGCCGGTCTATAAAAGCCGGAAATGTCAGTCTAAAGACGGACGAAACCCTAGCATGAGAACTAGCTTGCGTGGCGTTCCGCTCCTTAAACAAGGAAAAAAGGGGATGTAGGGACCAATGACTATAAGTTCTTATGTTCGCTGAGAATCAGTCTGCCTAGTTTTATTAGACCTTCCCTGCCGGTCCCTCGCGTCTTTGACAAGAACAGTTAGGGGCAATTGGTGAAGGTTCAGGGGTCTTTGTAATGTGGTTAAATCTAAAAAGGAGAATAAAAACTTTCTTGACGAATGACTTTGTTTCTCAGCTTGGGTAATGCGTTAATTAATGCTTATTTCGTTTATTACAATGTAAATATTTAACAAAAAAATTAAAACCACGTTATCAACAAAGCAGTTAAATCTATGTCTTTTAATGCAATAGTTGTTTGTACAAAATAAATTTTCATTATCAGTTTCAGTAGTCATTAAAAAACTTACTTAATACGGTCGTAACTCTAACTAATTAATTAAATATTAGGTAAGTACATCTTTCAACAACAAAGTTAATTAGGCAGCAAGGAAAAATGTTAGTATGTATAAATGTTAGTAAAAATAAGAATCTAACTTTGAGCGGCTGTAAATACATATATTTCGTGAAGTCTCACTATACATACATTACTAAGATAAGGTTTAGCGTCTCGAATTCAATTTCCTAGAATCAGAAATAACATGACATTGAAATCCTAAACCCTAAGAGGGAGTTGGGACGAAGCCATTTACGTGCAAAAGAAAAGAAATGCCTAAGATTTACAAAATTTACCCTAAAATTGTCAAGTAAGACAGTAAAATCCGTCGACAATATTATGATTTATCATTGCTGTACTAGTATATTAAAAAAAGTGATATAATTAATTATATTGAAAGTAAAGTAGAAACAAAGAACCAGCAAGATGTAGAAATTTTTTTTTAGTTAAATTGTAGGTTCTTTATATAATTGTGGCGTAGGCGAATAATACTGACGACAACGACAAAGGATCATTACGCACTGATAGCAAGAGCAAGTAAGTAGCTCGTAATGCGGCTCGAGAATTTCTTAACTACCAAACCGCCTTGCTGGTAACCTTCGGATAATGTTCATATCCTCGTTCGCTTGTTCCGTAAAGCCTTTCTCAGTAAATGTTCGATTGTAATATTGTTAATTTCTGCTTGTTTTGAAAAGACTGGAGAAAATGGAAAAATACGTGAAATATGAAAGTGGATTACTGAATGCGTATAAATTTTGTCGAATTTTTGTCTGAAATTATTACTCTAAAGATAACTTTTACTGGATTCAAACATGCACTAAAAATAGTCAGCTTACATTTTTTGGAGCAGTTTTGTAATGAAAGTTCAAATTAAAAGATGAAAGGGAACTATGTTGCAAACCTTTTTAGAAATTTCAAACACAGTAGTTTTCGCATTCATTAAATTTGTCAAACGGCCAACTCATTCGTTGAATTGAAAACTGCAACTCATTTTACTATCTCCGAATAAGAATAATAAGGTCACCCTGTTCTGGATTAACTAAACATACTAATTTCAAACACAATTTCTCATCTAAACAGTTCATCTGATTAGGTATTCATGTTTTTGCATAGGAGTTATTTTTACAGCGAAATAATAAAATTTGGTTTAAACAGGAAAATCAAAAGTTTTTATTCAAATCAAATAATTGAGTAATGCTATTGTTCACTTGTTACGTTTTTTGTTTAACATTATCAGATAAATCAAATGGATTTCAATTGTCAGACATTTCCTGTTCAAGCACCTATTTTGAATTCCGTTCAGCTATTCCGCCAAGCCATTACAAAACCTTATCCACGTAAGTATTCTCTAACATACCTGTAGCAATATATAGTAATGACCAAAGTTTGAGCTGTTTTACATTGTGTGCGCAATGATTTTATGCTCCAGAAGAAAAACATTCTTTATCTCCACAGTTGTTTGTCGAGCGAGCGAGACGCACGATATTGTGGCTTGTGAAAACTCGGAGGTAAGGTACACTCACGCGCGGAGTTGATGACCGCCAGCGAAGGCCGTACAATCGGTCAGAAAACCAAATGTCACGGTCGTACGCGGCGACAAGGAAACGTCACAGACGAAAAAACGTGATTCACGCGCTCATATGCTGCCATCTAGTTGCAAGCGTTGCAACACGATATTATTATGTTGCAACGATTGATTGGCTGTTTTCGCAATTGACGAGTTTTGTACTTGCGCTGGCGCACGCTCTAACCTTGCGAAAGAGTAACATTGACATTGGTTCACGCGGAAAATTGAAGTTAGTGACACAATTTCAGGCGTTCATTCTTAGAACTAAGAAATATTTAGATGCGTTTCGTGCTCGAAACATACTTACGAATTATATTTCAAATCGTAAACCTCGATATAATAACTCGAAAACGTTCGTTTATGACTGTCAAAATCGTATTTCTAATAATAAAATGTCTCAATTTAGAGGGACCAATGTTTTATCATGGGCATAAAGATGATATTAAAGATTTTTATGCTGTTTTCGTGTGTCGTCGTACGATGGGGTGGCCTGATTGTTGAGGATTTTGAACCTGCGCCTGATTCTTGGAATTTCATGTTTCATATTTAGTAGAACATACGATTGTCATCATGGAAGGTGGGCTAACTAATATTCTCGAATGTTTTTTGTCTTATAAAACCCACGAGTATTTTAACATTCTTGCGTTGTACGAGTATGTCGAGGTAGATAGTTGTTTTTCTCAACTCTAGCCTTGGCTATTTAATTGCAAAAATGAATCATTTACTTATTAATAAATTATTCACCGTTTTATTTGTTACGGAAGTATGTATATGTTTATAAAATACGTATATAGAATAGGGAAATCCTTATAAGTCCGCAAAATCTCATTAATGGGGCAAGCAAATAATATACTACGCACTTCTATAGGCGACAATTTATAATTATTTTCCATAAACTGACTCAGTAGTACTCAGTATACAAACATATAATAAAGTATAAAACACTTTTTGTGTGCTCTGTAACATTTGAATCGCAACCATATTCTACTACTTACTTAGATTACTAGTTATTTACGCGGTTTAAGAAAAAAAACCGGTATTGGGTCTTTTCCTGGCTATGCCTGCATAATAGACAAAAGTAGTGTAAATATAAAATCAACAAACAAGACAGCAATATAAAAAAAATTATATTATAAAACTCTAAGTAGTCAAATGATTATGTTATGAAAGATATGCTACCTTTAACAAGAGTGGCACACAATTCATAATTAAAGTATTGTTTGCGCCATTATTCTACTCCAATTACTAGTCGTTACTTACCCTGCGTGCAATAAAATATTCATGAGACAACAGACGAGGTGTATGACCATTTTTGTTTATTTATAGTCAGCAAACGACACATTGTAGGTCTGGCTAAGGTCAAAATGGTACGGAGTAGCTAACTACGACGTTTTTGCAATATGTAGCTCTAATCGCGTTGAAGTTTCTGTGAATTCTCTAAATTATATACTTAGTGTTAATTGGATTTTTGGAATTACTAGACATGACCAAACCACATTATTATTATTTTTTAATTCTTGAGTTTTGAGAAGAAAATTAAAGTCAACTTAAATTCGTTGTCTTATCAACGATATGGTTTTAACAAACTTAAGGTCATTGAACCACTTATCTTGTAGGCATAAGATCAACAATTAAACTGAACCCTAATTTTTAAGATAAGATAATATAAATTTCGGTTTTATCGATGATCTGTGTATATCAATAAAACACATCAGCTAACCCAAATACAAAGTGAATCACAATGAATCATGAATTCAAATAAACTTTAGAAAAAGATTATAAAGAATTCTTGGAAAGAAACATTAGGTGATGATTGATGATACCGTTCAATGGTTCAGTCATGGGGTTTTGATGGTGAACACTGGCTAAGATTTATTGAATTTTTAACCCAAAAAAATAGACGGACCGATTAAATTTTATACTCATTTTTAGGGTTCAGTACCCAAAAGGTAAATTATTATTATTATTATTATTATAGCCTGTAAAACCCATTGAATGGCTTTCTTTTTTATAAACTTTTTTTTTTTTCTTTTTCTTTTCCCCTCATTCAAGGATCCCTGTTCGGGTAAAGGCCTCCTCCAGATGTTTCCATGTCTCTCTATCTCTAGCGATCTCTGTCCAGTCTGTTCCTGCTATTTCTTTAATTTCATTTTCCCATCTTTCAAGAGGTCTACCTCTTTTTCTTTTACCTGGCGGTCCGCGCCAGATGGTTACGATTTTTGTCCACTTCTTATTGCTCATTCTTCCTATATGGCCCGCCCATTTCCATTTGAGTTTTAGACAGTGGTGTGCAGCATCAATTACTTTCGTCTGTTTCCTGATGTTTATGTTTCTGTGTCTGTCCTTTCTTCTAATGTTTAATATACTTCTTTCCATCGCTCTTTGGGTGGTTTGAATTTTATTAATCGTATACTTGTTAAAAATCCAGGTTTGGCTTGCGTACGATAGACAAGGCAGTAAGCACGAATCCAAAATTTTTTTCTTGTAAATAATAGGTAGGTTAGATTTTAGTACTTCTTTATATGCCCAAAATTTGTTCCATGTAGTTTTTACTCTTCTTTCCACTTCATCTCTATGACGTGTTTTTTCGAAAGATATTTGTTTCCCAAGGTAGATATAGTTAGATACATATTCTAATACATTTTCTTCAACACTTACAACCTGCTTGATACTGTTAGACATTATTTTAGTTTTTGTTGGGTTCATTTCTAGGCCGACCTTTAAACTAGCTGAGTTCAATTCATTTATCATAATTTCTAGTTGGCGCGCTGTTTCGGAGAAAAGGATAATATCATCGGCGAATCTTAAGTTGTTTAGATATTTCCCGTTAATAAATATTCCTTTCTTTGACCAGTTTAGGTTTTTCATTATGTTCTGGAGAACTGTTATAAAAATTCTTGGCGATAAAGGATCTCCCTGTCTCACTCCTCTGCATATTTTTATGTCTGGTCCTTTCCTATCCAACTTGACTCTACTTATGCTCTTGTTGTATATGTCTTTAATAAGTTCGATTAGTCCTTGGGGCACTTCGTTTTCTTGTAAAGCCAGCCAGATACTGTCGTGTGAAATTGAATCGAACGCCTTTGCGTAGTCAATGAACGCGAGATATAGAGGGCGGTTTTGTTCTTCATATTTTTCAATAATTTGATCCAGTACTTGTATGTGGTCGGTTGTAGAAAAGCCTTTTCTGAATCCAGCTTGTTCATCTGGTTGATGTAATTCAGTGGTTTTTGAAAGACGTCGTTCCAAACCAGTAGCCAATAGTTTATAAAGACAGGGTTGAAGACTAATGGGTCTATAGTTACCAACGTTGCATGGGTCACCTTTTTTGTACAGCAGGATAATATCAGATTTTGCCCATTCTTGGGGTATCTGTCTCTCTTCTAAGATTTTATTGAACAGAAGTGTTAAAGGCGCCGTTAGTTCCGATTTTCCAGCTTTCAAGATGTCATTTGACAGACCGTCCGGGCCACAGCTTTTATCAATTTTAAGTTTTTTTAAATCTTTGTATAGTTCTATTTCTGTAAATGTGTCTATTTGGCTGTAGGTGGTAAGAGTTGGTTCTATATTTTGTATAGGCAAGGTACAGCAAGCTTGTTTAGCGTAGAGTTTTCTATAGAAATCTGTAGCAGAAGTTATTATTTCAGGTCTAGAGAACGTTTTCTTTGAATTCGATTTCAAGCACGGAATCCAGGTTTTGTAGGAATTAAGTTCCTTGAATCCTTTTTTAAGGCTACCTGAGTCTTGTAGATGTTTTTCAAATGTTCGTAGTCTATGTTGTTCGTATTCTTTTTTTATTTGTTTATGTGTTGTTTTGTATAATGTTGTGAGTTCGCACTTTTCTTTGTTATCTAGGATTTTTGCATATCTTAGCTCATTTCTTCTCTTTATCATATTTTTTGTTTCTTCTGAAATAATGCTGTAGTTTTCGCCTTTTACATCGTCGCTCAAACAGTTTAAAATTGCTTCTTTTATTTTTCCGTAGTAAGACTCTACATTATCTGCTTCGGTTAGCCATGTTTTATTTATATTTTCAGATAGTTTATCTTGAAACTGTACTTTTTCCTGTGTTGTCTTCAATCTGGTTTCGCCTTTGGTATATTTAGTTCTACTTTTTTTATTTGTATGTATGTTTAGTGTGCTCCTCACGAGCCTATGATCACTGGCAAAAGAGAATCTACTGATTACTTCAATATTTGTGAACTGGTTTCTCATATTGGATATAACATAGTCTATTTGACTCTTCTTTTTCTTCGGTGAAAGCCAGGTCCATAAATTTTGTTCTTTTTTCTTAAATATACTATTCATGATGGTAAATTGGTTTTCTAGGGTGAATTGGATCAGCGTATCTCCTCGACTATCTCTATTTCCGTAGTAAGTAGTGCCCATAATTTTGTGTTCGCCAGGTTTTCGTTCACCGACGCGGGCATTAAAGTCGCCCATTATAATAATGTGTTTGTGACATTCTTCTATAACTTCTTGTAGTTTTTTATAGAAGCAGATGATGTCATTATCTGATGCATTACAAGTGGGCATGTGGATTTGAATAATTGATATTTTGAGAGGCTTAAATTCTAGATTTAGAACGCATATTCGTTCTGTTATTCCAATAAAACTCTCAATATTATTTTTATATTTGTTTTTCAGGATAAATCCAACTCCGTATTGTCCTTGAGTTTCTCCATAGTAGCATAGAATATGTGTTTTGTCTTCTATGATATTGTATCCAATTCTTCGGATTTCAGAAAGACCAATTATATCATATTTAATATTAGATATCGCTTCTTTGAACTCTATCAATCTTTCTTCAGATAAAAGAGATCTGGCATTGTATGTACAAATGTAAAGTGGTTTTATTTGATCTGGAGGGTTTTGGTCAGTAGCCCCCGCGGTGACCGGCCGTGCTGGGGGTGGAGGTGGTGGGGCTACTCTAGTTAATTGCTATTGTTGTTTTTGATTTGATATTTTTTCTGCAGTCGCCGCAGTAGTAGTATTAGTAGGGCGCATAGCGGTCCAGTAGGATGATATTGTGTTCTTTTTTTGTAGATGTATGTTTGAGGTTTGTCCCCTTTTTGCTTCATCTCGTTGGTTTTGGGGTGGTGTATTCGAAAGAGCTCTTTTATTATTATTGTGTTTTTTACGACTATCCGATTCTTCTTGTGTTTGTGGAAGCACAATTAGCTTATCATATTTAATTATAACTTTATTTCCATTTTCTTTTTCTATTTTAGCTTTCTCAAGTAGACCTTTTCTAATTTCTAAAATTTTTGGTGGATAATCTTCCGCTAAAGAGTATTTGGTGTTTTGGAGCATTCTCCATTGCTTCTGGATTTCTATTTTTCGCCCTAGTGTTGTTAATGTAATAATAGTTGGTCTAGTCTTCACTCCCTTCCTCCCAATTCGTCTAAGGGCTTCCACCTCTAGCATAGTGCAGTTTATATTCATAATATTATTCAGAATATAAAGTATTTTATGACTGAGTTCATGGTAGCTCTGTTCATCATCTTCAACTCCGAAGAATACTAAATTTCGTTGTCTTTGAGTTCTTTCTATTACATCCAATCTTCGTTCGTGAGCCTCATTTACCGCTTCCATCTCTTGTACTTTAATTTGTATATTCCCGATCGCTTCATTTATATTTTTGTTGATATTATAAGTGATGTTTATTTCCATGTCTTTCATCGATGCTTTGGTTTCCATGATATCTGCTTGTAGCTTTAGAAACATATCTCTAACCTCGTCCATTTTGCACCTTAATTTATATACAATGACGTCTGGACGTGATAAATTCTGTAGATACGTGTTCAGAAATAAACTTTGAACGCAAAAAGTGCCCACGCTGCGTCCGGGATCGAACCAGGGTTCACCAAGCTATTCAGTTTGATGTTGATCTACAACCAACTGCGCCACTGAGACAGTTACGATGAAGCTCGAAATTAGCGATCAGCTCATAGATAGGTATTATGATTTGCGATGTTTGTTTTTAAGACACCCTCACACAAAAAAAAAAATTAACGAAAAGTTTTGCACTCGGTATTTTTTCACTTTAAAAGTCTT
Organism: Ecliptopera silaceata; assembly: GCA_932527185.1. NCBI lineage: Eukaryota > Metazoa > Arthropoda > Insecta > Lepidoptera > Geometridae > Ecliptopera > Ecliptopera silaceata. The sequence goes on from OW052211.1 coordinate 7,198,145, forward strand.
AGATCACTTGGATTTTGTGTACACATCAAAGAAATGTCATTCAAATAAGTTATATTATAATGTTTTTCCAGTTTTGACCAAAAACAAACGGCTTATCAACTGTTTCGTTTGCACAAGTGAAATCACACTTTTTTGTGATTTAGCCTTCAAACTTTCACTAAATAACACTTGCACTAACTTATTACGCCGCAATAAACGCGTTTGTATACTTTTATACTGGATTAAGACTATGTAACTATTTTTAAATTAATTTTATAACAGAGCACTATGTTGTTTACGCGACTGCAGCGCCACATTCGATAAATTAAAAAGAAAAAAAAGGTAAATTAGGACTCTATTATTCCAATGTTCGTTTGACTGTCGATCGGTCTGTTTTTCTGTCTGTCGTTGACTAGGCTGTATCTCATTCATCGTGATTCTTAGAGAAAGAAATTTTCACAAATTTTATATAATTTCTGTTGCCGCTATAACAACAAATAATAAAATAAGTAGGTATTTAAGGGCTCTCACAAACGTGATGAAATCGAACATGATTTTTTTGTACGGAACCCGCCGTACGCGAGTGTGTCTCGCTCTTGGTCAATTTTATTATATCTATCGATACGTTTTTTAAAGCAACTACATCGATAATTTTCGTATGACCTAAAGTATTCTATATGTTTAAATTTAACAACCACGCGCTGTTACAAAAATAATCTATTTTTAATGAGGAACATAAAAAAACTAACGGTTTTTTCATTATCATTTCATGTTTATAATATTTGTCTAGTTTTGTGTATTAAAACCATCCTTGTTTTTATATGAGCTATTTTGTGTTTGTAAAAATATTGTCGACACTAGACATTCTGTAATAAACCTGCTTTCGAACTTTAACAGTAACAATTTTACTTAAATAAAATCTTGAATGAGTTAGTTATTTATCTACAAATTACTTCACCTTTTTTTATACTTACTTTAAATAAATATTTGTTTAAATTGACTACAATTGCCATTGGCAAGTAACAAACAAAAACATATTATTTATTTCTCAAATAACTTTCAGAGCCAAATAATATGGGAACTATTCTGAATGATCCTTGTGATTTTACTGAATAAAGTAATTTTAACTTTGACTTTATTATCTACTAAATATTCGTACAAAGAAAAGAAATACGACATTTTGTAGACATATGTCGTACACAGTAGGTTCTCAATAGCTTATTGAATATATTTGTTTTCCAGTGTATACATGTACTAAGTAGTATGTCTAGTCGAAGCGACGCGTGACCCGAGGGCTGGTGAGTATCTGGCCCAGCGTATCAGCATTGCTATTCAGCGCGGCAATGCAGCCAGTGTCTTTCTTGGGTACGCTTCCGATTGGTACTGATTTGGATCAGTTGAACTATCTATAGATCGTTTGCAACGGTCTGTAGATAGCTCAACTGTTTCTTATGTATTTTATATGACAATGTACATTTTGTAAATACTGTATAGTCGTAAGTTTGTTTGTGAATAAAGTAGTATGTATATTTGTACTTTTGTACTGATGACGATGCGGAAACCAGCAGAGCTTGACATCATCAGCAGAACAGCTGATTTTGCACATTCATGACCTGACCAGTCAGCAATATAATATGCATTATATTATTAGTGTCAGATTAATATGCTGATTACACCATGACCTGAATTAAAATAATTCTATTATTACTAACTGGTTTTATTGAGATGGTTTTTAAGAATAACTTTTTGAGTTATTTTTAAAAATGTGTAGTATTGTGTGATAAGGGCAGGGGAATGATGGTCCTTAAAAATCTGTATTAGTTTCGTCGATGACGACGTTCGTTTTTTTTTTTTTTTTTTAATAATGATATTATCACAAAAATTAGTAAGCTAGTGATGTGTAACACACAGATAAAGTCACATTCAAAAACTATTTATACAAACACACACATATGTAAGTCACACATATGTACTCTGCCTTGATCACACGTACCGAGTAAACCGGCGAGACAGTGACGTATTTAAGATACACTGCGCGCTAACGCTGCAACGTTCAACAGTAAAACTGATGTCGACGCGCAGTGTATCTCAAATACGTCACTGTCTCGCCGGTTTACTCGGTACGTGTGATCAAGGCAATACTTGTGTAAGATAGATGCGTATCTTTTCTCAGTACATTTTCCGTGTGGGGGTCAATGACCTTCACCCAGGTGCCTCAGAGTCAGAGTATTGACCGAGTGTTTGCTTGATGAGTCCACGGTCACTGTGATACCTACATAACAACACATAGACTAGATTATATGGTAAATATAACACACTATTATATACAACATTTTAAATAGCAAGAAAGTGTTGCAAAAAAAAATCCTTTGCAATGTACTTAGATACTTATTTAATGCACTATTAAATATTAGTATCTAAGTACTTAATTAATAAAATATTTGGTGTAAAGTGTGATTTTTGCTTGGACTCGAGGAAAACATCGCTGTCGGTCAGCATTGACCGCGTTGGCAGTCAACGTGTTAAGAATAGCTAAAAACGAATAAGATCTTTATCAGATTCCAAGTTGTCTTAGAAACAGCTTTTAAAAGAATCATGAAATTCCATCCATGTCAAAATATAGGTTACACAGATGAATTGAGAACCTTATTTTTTGAAGTCGGTTAAAAAAAGGTTTTTAAAAGTAGATTAAAAATTCAAAGCATTGGTTTTTGCTTTACCTTCTTTGTTGACGAAAGTTAAACAATCAAAAATGTTAACTTATTTTTATTTACTTACTACGAAGTAATTGACAGTATTCAAGGATGTCCAAATACATTCCTTGCTTATAACCTAATTAGGTGTACCTACTCTACATTCACCATTTCTTACGAGATCGTATAAAAATCATCTAATTACCATTAATTCCGGCTTAAAAACCTTTCCTAGGCCTTTGTATACTGTCCGACACCGACACGATATTTTAAATGTAAAAAAGTAAAATCCATTGGCTCCTGACTAGTAGGTACTACGTTACAGAAACCAGTAGCTGCTCCTATATTACACTGTTACATAATGTTGTCTAAAACTCAATTAATTAAAAAAATATGCGGTTAAAGTACGTAAAAGCGTCAGATATCGAAAAATAATCCAGTTATAAAAATAATAAACTAAAAAGAGGTTAGCCTCGGAATAAGCGATAACTGAAAATTCGTATACAACTTCATTTTAGCGTTCCAAAAGTTATGGCAAAGGTTTTAAAAACGTGGGTTTCTGCTAAAGTTAGCAATAGTCACGAAACTCCATTGCAATTACCGATAGGTAAATAATAATACTAGTTAATTTAATCTGTCTCAGAACTCAAAAAATAGTTGAAATTTTTGAGACTGAAAGTGGAGAACGCGCTGCTACGAATGTATGACAGCGACAATACTCTTCCGATATCAATATCGTATCGGTTGGTGTGTAAAACACGTATCCGGCAAAACTGGATTTAACTCCGAGGGTTTTTATGAAACAGGGTTTTATTATAAAAAGTTAAGCCGTTATATAAGTATTATATAGATTGAGGATTTAATTAGAAATACCAGTGTTTTTGGTAATTAACTATGATTTTTGAATAGAATAGAAAAACGTTTATTGACACATACAACATACATTTAAAAAACAAAATATACAAGAACAGTAGCTCTACCATGAGTTTTTACTTTACTATATATATACTATACTCGCTAGCGTCTGTAGTTAAAAAAATGTATGAAGATTTGTACAGCGCCTCTAGCGGATAGTTGGGTACTAAAATTCGTAATACTATTGTTCGTAATACTAATATTGACGTACTGTAGTAAAGTCAGGCGATTTTACTGTGACAACTCATGGTAGAGGTACAGTTGTGTAAATTGGTCAACATTCATCATATGCCATAGGAACGGTGAGGTTCCTATAGTGCTGGTTTTCATTGGGACCGAGAGAGGATGGAGCCTCTGAGACACTTCTTTTTCAATAATCTGTTACTATAAATTATAACTAATAAGAATAGCGGTCTATGTATAACTTCGATACCAGTGTGTCTACCATGAGTTGTCATAGTAAAATCGCCTGACTTTACTACAGTACTTACGTCAACATAAGTATGACGAATTTTAGTACCCAACTATCCGCTAGAGGCGCTGTACAAATCTTCATACATTTTTTTAACTACAGACGCTAGCGAGTATAGTAAAAACTCATGGTAGACCTACTGGAAAAGGTGAATAAGTTTTTAAGTGCCTCCCTACTTTTTAAGACGTTTGTAACATTTATTTTGGCAAAATAAATGTCTTGTATCTCATCTAGATGATGATAGCCACAGTCACAACTTTTTTATCTAGCCAAATTCCAAAACCGTATCCGAGTTACCTATCAAGGCACAAAATATAAAAAAACTTGGTCTTGTACGGTAATCGAACCAACAACAACCTTCTTCAAAAGCAGTGAACTTCCCCGTAACTGTATATAAATTGTAGACTTAAACTGAAGACTAAAACTAAAGACTAAGACTAAACTAAAAGTTCAAAGATACTTTATAGCTAGTTAGTCCAAGTTCTGAAACTTTTGCATGCTCTTACAGATCGCTTTGGAGAATACCTTTACAAGAAGGTATTTTTCCCCAAGGTTTATTTAGCTCCATTGGTCTAGTGGTAGCAAGCAACCTTGCAGTATTTGAGAACTGGCCTTCGTACTCCAAAACAACCAAACAATGTTCACTGCTTTAACTTACTTTAAATTATAAGACTGTAGAAAACACGGTTATTTTCTATGAAGGCTACTGATTGGCTTATGGGATAGATACATTATCTGTCAGATGACATTTTGACGTTTTGATCGCCACAACAGTGACGATTTACGATACTTTTAGGAGAAATCTAGCCCCAAGCTAAGCAGAAGCTCGTGTTATGGATACTGGAAGACTGACATACTTAATACAATAAATTGTAATGTATTGTATTGACATAGATATATATGTTTTATTACACATATTAAAAAGACAGAACACCTGGAATAAATGTTTGCAGATCGATCGTACAAACATTTATCCCAAGGCGGGAATCGAGTTGCATCGAACCCGCAACCTCCGCGTCGCAGCCGGACCTTCGCCCGCCGCGCCACATCGGCTGTGAAAAGACTGACGGTCTATCTTATAAAAAGTTAGCGCAGACTTGGAAGTACTGATTACTATACGTAATGATGACTTAAAGTCAACGCTAACTTTTTATAGGGGGTAAGACTGCCACCAGCCCCTTATTAATAAAGCTGGGGCCAAGCATGAGCAAGTCTTTGTCTTAGATAACTACAGGAAGGGCCAGAATCGCTGCCAAGTCTTCCTGATCACCAAACACGGCGCTGCCATTGGCTGATGCTAATCACTGGTCGCCATGCCAGTTTGAATAAATCGTCATAATCAGATTACGTGATTCTACAACACGTGTTGTTCTATGCCTGTACGTTCGTAAGTAGCAAGTTAGGAGGGATTTGAGATACATTGCGTAGTAAGCACCAGCTCTCGTCAAGAATTATATTGTTGCCACGCAGTGTTCATGTACCTAAGTTGAGTTAACGTGAACGGATACTTAGATATTTTTATTTATACGTCTCATTGTTTCGTAGTAGCAAGTTGGGAGGGTTTTGAGTTACACTGCGTGGTAAGAATCAGCTCTCATTAGGAATTCTATTGTTGCCACGCAGTGAACGGATAATTCGATATTTTTATTTATTACAAGTCTTGCTGAGTAGTGAAATAACAAAGCAGAGGTGAACGGTGAACCAGATTAAAACCTTTTTTGTTGTTCTAGGTTAGGTCAGCACAAAATATTATTTTCTTCCATTCTCCCAAACCATCCAACATAAATAAATATTCTCATACATTTCACATATCAGACTGTACCAAACATAGCAAAGCTTGTACTATGGAATTAGATTGCTGATACAATACATACACAGAATAACTTATCAACACCCAGACACACATGCTCATTCCTGTATCATCTTCCACACCATCCATCTTCTTAGGCCCCACATAATATTCTATGCCAACTGGCAAACGGACTAACAGAAAATAAAGAAGTATCAAATACACGAATATATTTTGGAAAAGGAAAACAAAAAAATATTATAGAAAAAAGAGAATAAGTGTAAGAAAAACTAGTGTAAGGAAATTTTATGTACATATATTAAGTGGTCTGAATAAAAGGCTTTATTATTATTAATATTCTCCAAGTCACGTGACCTTAACTCCCTATCAGAAAAAAACTGTAGGTATATATAATCCAGTTTCGTCAACAATTCACACCGAGTCACAAAATATATCTCGAATTCAACAAAGAGCAATAGATTCCCGAAGCTTCTTTCATTTAGATTTATAAAGGTGAGGGAGACAGCGAATCCCTCTCGCTCGCACGGTCTACCTGTTCATCTTAAGGTTACCTGATCATCTGAGTCATTGTACTGTTCTGAACAGAAGTAGTTTAATTGAAATGAGATCTTAGGAGTCTTGTTTCATGTCGTTTTGTAATGAATGTGGCTGAAATCCACTTATCTATATGAAGGTACCTACGTAAGAGACTTACTGGAATTGTGATACAAATATTACTTTGAATTTGAAAATTCAGTTGAGGTGATTAGTATAAATAAAATCTGGGTTAGAAGGCTTAAAAGGCATTTTTTTAAGCAATTGCATAGCTTCTATCGCGGGCCTTGAGCGTGGAGACCGCATCCAGAAATTCTGTAACGAAATGACCTAACACTGCGCATGCGTAATCCAGCACAAATGCTATGCAATATTTACCGCGGCAGTCCCCGAGTGCCACACGTCTTTTCGATAATTATATGGAATGTTCATTGAAATAAATGAACAATAACAATGTGATAACAAAAATATAATATTTTCCGTGACGATGTATAAATAATCAAGTTACATGTATGTAATCTCAATTTTACTAATATAATCAGATAAATATTACCTTAGTACATGTACTTCGTCCTTGGTTGCGCTTCATAGTGGCATCTTCCTAAATTGCATTTTCATTAGACAAATAGCTCAAAGCAGAAATAGGGTAAGAATAGTTATAAATTTAAAGTATCACGTTAAAATATTGTATATTTTCATACATACATATTTAAATCTGCTGCACTCTGTGCTGGTATATGACAATCCGGAATATTCCATTCAATTTTCCTTTCGCCTGTACATTACCTCTATTTTGTGTCGTCACTAAAGCCTTAAGGCTTATAAAATGCGGGTGTTTTGACCCCAAGCCGTGGATAAATTGCCTTGCAACGAAATAACTTAAAAAGAAGTAATGAAAATCAAAAATAACCTAAAAACAGACGCGAGTGGTTGGTACCTCGGTGGTTGACCCGGAAAATATTCATAAATACCTATTGAATCTTTTACAAATAAACATTCAACTCAAAGATTCCGTTGAGACTTTGAGTTTACTCGATTTTCTACTGTTGGGGGTTCTTCGGAATTTTCTGGTCGCAGTTTTGACATTTGAACTATAGTGGATGCACTGAGCGTGATGTCAGTAGAAACACATTCAATACAGAAATGGTAGTAAAATCTACAGCAAAGCCGAATATTTTTAAAAAATATTCGCAAAACTGCGCAGTTGTTTACGTAGAACAAATCATAAAAGCGGTCAACGATCTTGAAGTCTGCGTCATTGGATACTCCGTTCACATACACTAAGCATTTTTGATTTGGAGTAATCATTGGACCTGGAGTTCTTAGCACTTTGGACAGAACAGTGACACTCAGCATTGCCAGCTGATCTTATATTGGTGAAGTCTCAATCGGAAAAATCCACCTGTGTCGGACTGCGATGTCTTTTGTCTACCACTTTACACTAGTGCTTATTGTGCATTGATCTAGGCTGAAAAGATGGCTTATAAGCTAAACGAACACACACTAACATTATATCTTAGGCATTAAATAATCTCGAAGAAATGGGCTTTCGAAATGGGCATGGAACTTTTTCCAATTATTTGTAGTGTCAGGGGCCTCTCAAATCGTCGTTCAACATATCGTCTTCAAAATTATCTATTTAATTAGTGAAATATCTATTTATCATACAATCTCAATACTATGATTTTCTGCGAATTCCTACAGTCTCTTAAGAGTATATTAGAATCCTTTTCTAAGAATATCACAAAAAAGATACCCTTCAATTTGTTCTGTCAGTCACTGACTCAGCAATTTGTGTAACACAGAAAATAAGAGATTTAATTGAATTTCTGCTGAAACATACCGGGTTAGACTCACGTTCTTGTCTTTTCATGACATGCCTATTTTATTATTAAACTCTGTATATCTAGACCTGAGTCAGGCAGTACTTAACTGCCCTATATATTCGCTGCCGATTCTACCGGTTGTGGCCGCTGTATTTTCTGGCAGAACGAAATTAAATTGAAAATTACCTACCTCATGTTTCGCTGTATTATTTTAACCGAAGAGCGCATTCAGACCTTTAACTGGTTGATTCATAGGCACAGTATTAACCTGGTTTACGCTGACGACTGTTAGATGGTCGGCTATAGTAATAAACACCTCTGACCACCGACTTCAGCGTCGCACTAAAATGGTTCATTGGCTATTATGTTGTTAGTACTCAAGCGTGAAATACCAGCGGCCCAGGTCTTGTTAATGTTCGACTATCTAAGATGTATGACTGGAATATAAATTAGAGTCTGACGTCATCGGAAAATTTAGAACTCCAATAAGGAACCTGTTTTGCGTGTAAAAGTCTCCTAACGTCCAGGTTGGCGGTTCCCGACAATTTATTCTCATAGCAGGTGGCCTGGCGGTAACCAAGTTTTAAATCAAACAGCTTGCTGCTTTTCAGTATGAAAGAATTTCGGCTGCCTAGCGAAATCTTGCCACAAAATACATAGGATTTGCACAGAAGATTGACTTTCCTAAGTCCTATGACTGAAGCAAGTACGTAGATCCTTTCAATATCAAATGGTAGGTAACTAGATCAGCAATCTTCTGCAAGCTACTTGTTACAGATCAAGGTTTGCTTCTAATAAATATGAAGTAGACCTTCTGTATCCAGTATTTTGTGGAACTGTCTCAACGTGAATTATATAATAACGTGAATAAGGATTCCAAGGAGTCTGGATATTAGTGACATAGTTGGTAACAACGGGATACCAAATTGGTTTTTAGCCGACTGCTAAAGGAGGGTTATTTGGTGTATTTTGTCACAAAGTACCGCAGTTTTGGCCAAGGACGCGAATCAATCAAATCTTTTGATCTTTTGATGAAGTTGTTATACAGAAATATGATTTGCCTGACATCTCAGGAGTATTGGTTTTGGTCTGGTATCTGATTTCTTGGTTTTTAGTTGTGAGTTAGTTATTACAATCAAATTATAGAAGTCTAATGATGACCACTGCCAAATAAGCAATTAATAGCGCTAAGCCCATTGTAATTTTATTATTGTAATGTTTCTTTTTGTGTATGATAAAGAGTTTGCCTAACTATGCATTGTCTCACTAAGCATGTCCATTGTGTTCAATATGATTTTGTCAGATTCATAGTCCGAATTTTCCACTAAGTATATTAAAAAAATAGAATAATACGAAGAAAATATTATGGTATTAGTTTTCTGAGGTGAGCGAATAGATGGGACAATGGTAAACGTATCGTAACCTTATTTTCGCATTTGCACATTCTAGACACAGCGCGGTGACGCTGCAACGTTCGTCATTCGAGCGTCACGCGTAGTGTCACTCGAATACGACACCGTTTCGATACGTTTATTGTCACATTTATTCGTACCGGATCTCGGTCATAAAATATTAGTAGGTGTAATCTTTATAGACTTTTGATGTGGACTGTACCGTATTACATCATTGGTCTGTTCTAAGCAACTTCGCAGTTTTCTTGGAGTGTGGCCAGCTAGCCTGGTCGTGTCATGTCCACTTATATGCATTCTTAAGCCGAGAGACTAGGAAGAACGGATGAGCCTTAACTAATGTCTAACTTACTGAAAAAATCTTTAATTCCTTATATTTTTAAATGAATTACTTATTCAAATTCTTAAGTTAAGTTTTTATTAACAAAAAAATATGTGTGAAAAAAGAAAATCTAAGTTATCAATTTAATTATTTTGAAACAAAAATGTACAATTCCATTCTCATCTTAGAATCTTCTTCTTCTTCTAATCTCATTCATCTCAGAATGCTTGTTCGTGGTTATAATCGAACCCACGACCCACAGCACGGAAGGCAAAGCTACCCCTGAGGGTAGCTTAATAGTGTATTTCTAAAATACCATACTACTAAAATAAACTACATAAACAAACTACTATTTATACCAAATGTATATAAAAGTTAACTATCCATCTCGGTTCGGTTACCAAAACAGACTTTATCTAAACACAAAGCAGTTAATTTAAAGTAGAGTTTTAACCATAACTCCGATCAAAGAAGATGTCCCGGACGGACGGAAAGAGTAATAAAATGTGGCTGGGAGTAACACAGCGGTAGGGATGGGACGAAATATCGATAATATTAGATATCTAGATATCTTATATATATAAAAATGAAACCCGTTTTCCGTTGTCACGACATAGCATGAAAACGGCTTGACCGATTTGGCTGATTTTTTTTTGTAGTTTTCTTATACTCTGGTATAAGAAAACTACATATGGTTATACATGGTTATTACGGAAAAAAAATTAAGAAATACTCACAGAAAAAAAAATCTCTCTAAGGAGGTACGAAGTTCGCCGGGACAGCTAGTAATAAATAAATAATAAATATTCATAGACATTTCACACTTCACATTCTAGTACGAAACTAAGCAAAGCTTATTCAAGATCTCAAAATCAAAAAATGTTTATTCAGTAAAATCACAAGGATCATTTAAAATCGTCTAATATACTAGATGATTCTAGGTGCCAGTTTCACGCGACCAGAGCCTAGAAAATGGGCAAAAAACTATGGCCTGCTTTCTACCGTTTTTTTGTATGATCTGCCATTCTGAAAGTATCATCATTATCATAATCATCATCAACATCAACCTATATAAGTCCACTGCTGGACGTAGGTCTCTCCCAAGACGCGCCACTGAGCCCGGTCTTCGGCTCTTCTCATCCAGTGTTTGCCAGCTACACTCCGTAGATCGTCGCTCCATCTCGCCAGAGAGCGTCCTACACTACGCTTGCCTAAACGCGGTCTCCACTCTAGTATCTAAAAGTATGTTCCTATAAAAATCGATAGAATTCGCATCCCTATTCGGTAAAGTCTTATTCGCAATTTATTTTAACTACTAAAATAACTTGAGCTTCCTTTTCGAAGGGTAAGGCTAAGGGCAGAATGCTTGCCTTATTAGAGTTGTGTGGTCCACTGCATTACCGCCAAGTGTAATCAGAATTGGGAAAAAAATGTTTTTTTTTAATAAATAACATTTATTTTACCTGTAAAATATACATTGTAGTGCTGGGATTTTAAAATTAAGATATGTCTTAGATTCTTATTGTTGTCACACTTGGCGGTAAGGCAATCATGGACTGTTTGAAAAATCAGCTTTTAAAGTATTTAAAAATAAAATACCATTTAATGAGCTTCGGGGTACTTTAATACGACATAGGCTTAGCAATATCTTTAAAATAAATTTAGTAGTTTTTTGCGTGAAGGAGTGACAATACTACGTATACAAACTTATGCGTTTCGTAGGAAATATTAGTACGATTAGTAGGATAGTAGAATAAATATATTTTTTCTATCAGCAATCTAGTTTCCATAATACAAGCTTGTGTCTAGAACGTAATGTGTTAAATATCCGATATATGTATTGCCAACCAACCATATCTTGTATATTTTTTTTATTAATTATTATTTATAAGTTTCTGTGTTTTTTTTGGGAACAAATAAATGATTATCTTATCCGCCTGCGACACGGAAGGTTGCGGGTTCGATTCCCGCCTCGGGATAAATGTTTGTATGTTCTGCAAATATTTATTCCGGGTGTTCTGGGTATTATATGTATAATAAAAAATATCTATCTATGTATTATATTGTATTAAGTATGTCAGTCTTCTAGTACCCATAACACAAGCTCTGCTTAGCTTGGGGCTAGATGATGTTGTGTGGATTGTCCAGCATTATTTATTTATTTATTTATTTATCTTATACATTCATTTAGTATTCTATTTATACTTAGATTGTAGACCTAAATAAAAGCTTTCGTTCAACAACCCCGTTAATAGTAATCGCACATTTATTTTGGTGAAAAGTTACCTAAAGTACGTACCTACTTACCTGAAAGAATACATTTTCATTATCCAAACACACTTTCGGAAAAACTAATTTTCTTTACCATCAATAGGTTTTTACGTCGACCTTATTGCTGAGGTAGTAACGGCTATATTCCAACAGCAGATTTTGCCTTTTGTGATCTTTTCTCATTGTTTCCCCTTTCGAGTCCATTCGATAAATTGGGTACTGATATTTTATGTTATATTTGTAGGAACGACTGAACAATATTTAATTTCAAACGTGTTCTGTGATATTCAATACATTTTAATATCTTAATATTATGAGTCTGGTGTAATTATAACTAGCTGGTGGATATTTAAATATTCACGGACAGTTCACACATCTCACTCTAGTCCCAAAGAAAAGCTTGTATTTATGTCTAGATGTAACTTTGATTCAAATATAAAGAAAAGTATTTAAGTATTCTACTTTCCATAGTACAAGCTTTGCTTAGTTTGGGACTAGAGTGTGATGTGTAAAATGTCCATGAATATATGATTTATTACTAGTTTATTATATGCCTACGTACATTTTGTAAATACTGTCGTAAGTTTGTTTATGAATAAAATATATGTACACTTTTATTATATTGTATACTAGTAGTACGCCCCGGCTTCGCACTGGTAGCCTATATAAAAAATATCATTATAATATAGCCTATGTTCAGCGCAGATAATGTAGCTTCACAACAGTGAAAGATTTTTTTAAATCGGTCCAGTAGTTTCGGAGCCTATTCGATGCAAACAAACAAACAATCAAATCTTTCCTCTTTATAATATTAGTATAATATTAGTATAGATATACTTCGCTTTGCCAATTTCGGTCGACAAAATCTATAGCGAACGTTGCAACTTACATCAGATGTAGAAGTTGCAACATTTTTTGTCGAGCAATCTATTTACTGCACCATTTTCTGTCGGGCGAGCTTTAATAGGATTTGGTCCATTTTAGTGGTTGTAAAAGCTGTATGAAGCAAGAGGTCTAGCGGATATTTACAGACTGTTGGATTTTATTAAAAGTTCTTGTACCTAGTAAGCTCTGCTGATAGTAGGTATATAGCTTATTTTCAATTAGAGTTTATTTTAACCCCCTATCTTATAAAAAGATGACGCGTTGACTTTATGTCATCATTACGTATGGTAATCAATACTTCAAGTCTGCGCTAACTTTTTATAAGATAGACCGTAAGTCTTTTATCGGGCTTAAAACATGTAGCTATATTGAATATTTTGAATGAAATTGGTTTTGATTAATATTTCGATAATTTTTGAAGCACGATTGTTTTGATGGTTTGCTTTCTGACTTTTTTAATCTGCTTGTTACACACAAACATCAATGGTATAAACAGTCTAATAGATCTCATATCGATTTGATATTTGAAAACAAAATAAATGCAGTTGTAAAATTATGCTATTTTTTATCATACAACCAAAACCAATTCCTATGTTTTTTTTTATCAATTTAACTAGTTGACTGTACAATCATTTGGTATTCTAGAACTTACAAATATTATTATTATTAATCTAGGCATGAACTCGTGTGGTCCTGAACGCCAATTTCTGTGATGAACGTTTTGATGTTTTGACACTTGGTTCGTATAATGATGACGTCATTATGTATGTATAGGCGACAAAGAAATTGGTTTACCACTTTTGATGACATCTCCCAGTAACATAATTATTCGCTAAGGATTACAGATTGACAGATTCTGACTTAGCAGTTATTAATCTGTCAAGCGAAAATAGCCCTTGATGTTTTGTACGTGCAAATGATATTCAGCCTTAGAGTGGTAAACCAATTTCTTTGTCGCCTATACATCATACATTGTTTATAACACCCATTTCATTATAAAACTTCTCGTCTACCAACGGCCCAGTATATTCAAACCGTTCTAAATTCAAGTGAGGATTCGAAATTTAAATCACAATGCTCAAAGCGAAGTCGTGCACATGACAGAAAGGTCCAATGACAAATTCAGTTTGAGTTCAAGCGATTCTGACCCGTCAAGTGCATGCTGTAAGGTACTTTTAGTATTCAAACTCCAGTAAATAGTTGCTAGGAATTAGGAACTAGGATTTTTTTATTACAGTTTTGACAAGTCATTCATTCTGTCCGGCTCACAAGTACCCACGTTATTCGTTTCAAAGGATCTGCTTTTTTCGTTTTGATGCTTTTAAAGTTAGGAAACTTTTATAAAAAGTTTAAATCATTCGTTAAATAACTTCTTCTTCCTGCCCTTATCCCACTAGGTGGGGTTGGCACAACATGTTCTTTTCTTCCATTCTCCATCATTCGTCATCTCAGTATTCACTCCTTTCATATCCATATCATTAACTTATGTGCTATAATTTAACATTAAATAATAGAAGTAACTTCATCTGAATTTAAATAAAAATAAACTTATCTGATCAAATCCAAATGGCAGATGTGAAAAAGTACTTTGAATGGCCAACGGTCACTTTTGTTTGATTAAAAAAAATAATTATTTAAGTTCAGTGCGTTGGTTACAAAGGATCTCATATAAGTCCTATTGTGTTGTTCTGAATTGAACTATGTACACGCATCATACATACGTTCAATGCTAATCAGAATAATAATTATATTTTAAAACGTCACTCACGGCACGTGTCTCTTTTGACAAAACATCGTCTGATTTCGAACAAAGGCACTACACTAATATAGATTCTCAATCAACGCAATCAATATTCAACCTTATACTACAGCAATAAGGATTAAGAATCTGGTAAATTGGTTTAAAAAACATTATGCACCATATGACAATGCAATAAGAAATAAAACCCGCATATTTTGGCAATACACAGGGCGGGACGGAACTGAATTGTATTTTATTTTGCAATTAGTGATGTGCTCTTCGTAATTTTCGATCACATCGATAAATTTCGTTTTAAATAAATTAAATGCTTAATTTATAAATTGAACTGGTACTGCTAATTGCGAATAAATATTACTTATAAATTGCAAATATGTAAAGAGGGATTTTACTTTAATCAAATAATGTGACTTTAAACTCATGTTTAATCCCCTACCTCCCGCTTAGCTTGTCACTTAACATGCTACGGTTGCCTGGAAGAAATCGTTATCAACGATAAGGTCGCCCATTGTACTAAATACGTACAAATCGATTACTTCTAAGATTTTTTTTGTATTTTCCTATAGAGTTATCTAATTCTATATTTTTTTTAATTATCACTGGACGAAAGCGGGGAACAGGAACGGAGGGAATGGAAGGACTTGGGGAAGACCTTTGCCCAGCCGTGGGTAGAGATTATTAGTTTAAAAAAACACTACCTTAAAAAAGTTAGTGTTGACTTTATGTCATCATTACGTATGGTAATCAATAGTCTGCGCTAACTTTTTATAAGATTATGAGAGACCGTATATATTTATTGGTTAGTTTATTCGTAAATTACATACAGAAGCATGCTATACGTGCCTATACCGTAGGAGTTATGTTATCTAGTATTACCTAGTGCCAGCGATAACGGGTGTGGTATAACTTTGTGACGTCATATCTCACCGTCAATATTAATATCCGTGCTATTGATTTATGCTAAGACGTCATTTTTATTCGCATTTTTAGGCGACAGCTTGTTTCACTTATTAAATGTTGAAGAAATTTTTCAGGTCCATAATGGAGAGGAAATCGGGGAACGTTTTTTCGTAGATTGTTTTATATTCGAAGTATCTAATGAACAAAATATATGTACGCGATACATTTATTGCTTGTATATGAAAAGATAACACATACTATAGGTACAACTTGGGTATGTAGGTATCTCCTGAACTCTATAGGCTACTTAAATAAATAAATATTCACGGACAAATCACACATCACACTCTAGTCCCAAACTAAGCAAACTAAGGTAACTTATTTCTGATAGAATACTTATTATTTTTATATGTATTGAGTAGTTTGGAAACATGAACTTTCTGCAGTAAAAAGTAAATATCTCAAATGAGAGGTCTCAACAGTTTTCTGACTACCCTCTTTAAATCTTTTAAGTCTAGTATGCCTGCAGGGTATGAGGAGTGACGATCTTGGGCCTGATCCATTTTGTTCCAAAAATACTGCATTTTACGATGTGATACTGTATGGCGACGACGACATGAACCGTCGAAATATGTTTTATTGTCAACATGAGACTCACAAAACCACGAAGAAACATAAAAAAAGTTTTGAATAGTTTGAGTTAGTAGCCCACTTTTTGTGCCATCTAGAGGCTTGAGGGAGCTATCTTTGGCTACCTGCAGCCCTCTGAAGGGCTGAGCACAAATAAATAATAGTATTTCACGTACAATTAACACATCACACTCTAGTCCCAAACTAAGCAAAGCTTGTACTATGGGAACTAAATTGCTGATAGAATACTTAAGTAAGTACTTTTTTTTTTGTAAATGTAAATACATACATAGGATACATAGTAACACCCAGACGCAGAACATATATTTATGTTCATCACACAAACATTTGCTATGGGTGGGGATCGAACCTACGACCCGCAGCATGGAAGGCAAAGCTACTACCAACTGAGCTGTGCCGCCTGTCAAATGCGATAAAGATAAACCGTATTTAATATACACTGCTCGCTAACGCTGCAACGTTCGACAGTAAAGCTAATGTTGACGCGCAGTGTATCTCAAATACGTCACTGTTTCGATACGTTTACGATTGTCATATATTTGTACGTAATTCGATTACTATTTGACTATAGAAAGTATCAAAATAAATCACTTACTTTAATGGTAGTATATTTTATTATGGTTTTGTATTTCAATGTTATGAAAACGGTCTTTTATTTAGACGTATTTTTTTCCTTTTCGCGTACTAAGAATTAGTAGTAGTAGGTATTAGGTTTACGGAAGATCTACCTAGTAATATTGATGTATCATATTGTGAGTAACATTATTATAATAACGAATATTATATTTAAACTAATTATAATCTTTATATACGTTCTTATTAATAATCTAGTTCAATAACAATAATAACTCAAGATACATCTATGAAACAAAAGTTATCGATAAAATAAAAGTTTGTACATCAAAGTTGAGCCGGCAATCGCGCCAGAATTTGTACAAAAAAAACTTTTTTTGTTTATTTAAGCTGCAGTCTCTGGAGCCAGACAACCATTCGTCGCATTTAAATAAACGTCTGGGCTAAACAATGGATGACAGACCGACCCTTTTGTTAGGGATGGGCGATGCTCTATATAATGTTCTTTTATCGATTTTTGTATTTTTACCATCGTGATTTTTATCATGGTGATGAGACAAGTAATTATTAGGATTTTAACAAAGCGTGAGATTTGATTAAGATAAATTGTCTGCCAACTATGGCATTAAAAAAACTATTATGCTTGATTATGATAAGGAATTTTGATTCTTCTTGCTGTAGACAAGAGTCTTATAACTAACTGTTTTTTATTTTTAGTATGATTCTTACGTAAATATCATATAAGTATCAAATTAAACTGAATTTGCCAATCTAAAAAATCTAAATCAAAAATGCCATCTGTTGACAGAGCTTTGAAACCTACCTGGTTTCTAAACTCTGTCAACAGATGGCACTATCTTAAAATTTACTTGCGTACTCCTTGTGACGTTATTTATTTTTCAGCTCATGTTTTCTGCTTACTTAGCTCCACTTTATGCAAGCCTGTGCTCTCAATATTAATCGTGGGATTAGTCTTTGTTTCTTAATAAATTTACACCGTTTTATGACGGATATGCGATTGTCATTTATTTTAGGTTAGAAAAGAATGTTTTTTTTTTATCTTTCATTTGTTTTTGATTTGATAGACGCAGTGACATATAAATTTACACCGTTTTTGGACGGATATGCGATCGTCATTTATTTTAGGCTAGAAAACAATATGTATATTGTTTTCGTCATTCATTTGTTTTTCATTTGATAGACGTATTGACATTGAAAGATCAATGAAATCTCGTTATATGAAGGGAAGATTAGTTGGTTCTTTTTCTATCAGTCCACTGTTGGACGTAGGTCTCTCCAGACGCGCCACTGAGCCCGGTCTTCAGCTATTCTCATCCAGTGTTTGCCAGTTACATTCCGCAGACCGTCGCTCTAGTCGGAGGGCGTTCAACACTAGATTTCAAGAGCAATTTATAATTAATTACTGATGCGACGGTCTAGAGACAGATTTTATTTATTATGACGGTCGTAATATTGCGATTCTCGTATTTAGGGAAGTTCTTACGAAGCAGCTTGGTAATTAATCACTTCTTAATATTAATTCCTGTTAACGTGTACCCACTTCCTTGGAGGCTGGAGCTTCTTAGCCTACGTGAAGTTTTTGTTATGGAATTTTGGACTATCATCATCATTGCAGCTATATTTTCCCGCCAAATTAATAGATTTTAAGTTTCAGTAGCATTTTAATTTATACATTCATCATCGACGTCGATTTATAAATACCGGCCAAGTGCGAGTCGGACTCGCTCGTGTCGGTGTAAAATTCGACTTTAACTGAAATATGAAATATTTTTATTGCTCTTAACTATCATGATTCAGACAAACGGACAGAGGATTATAAGTAATATTAATAATAGTATTATAATAATAATAATAATATTCAGACTCATACAATTTGGATGTTTTCAAGAGGAGAGTGAATAGGTTATATCTAGGCAAACGCGTTACACCGTAGGCCGCATCATCATTTAACATCAGATGTGATTGCGGCCAAGCGTTTGCCTATAATGCATAAAAAAAAAAAAAAAAAAAATAGTTTGATTTTACCCTTTGGTTACGGAACCCTAAAAAACATGAGCCATATACTAACTAATCTTATACTAACAACGTTAACCAGCAATATTTATACCATCCGCAGTTTCCACTAACCTAACACTGCACAATTAATGTGGTGGCACTTTAATTTCACTCTCAATTTACCCTAAATACTTGGTAATATCGCTAAGTTACCAACCCTAATTATTAGGGTTGCCACGCTTTAACACGCTCCGATAGGTAAGAGTTGCTAACGAAGGAAAACAGTAAAACTCCCCAAAAATCCAAGCGATAATCTTCCACCTTAAGCCTTACCACCATTTCTTGTTACGGCCCTATAAACAAGACATACGGCTTAGGGCCTTAGGGACGTAGCTTATATGAAGCAGCTTGTACACTTCTACTAGTTCTATTCAGACCTGATAAAAAGGCGTCACAGCTAAGTTGGTAGTAGCTCTGCCTTCCATGTGGGTCATGGTTTCGATTCTCACCAATGTTTGTGTGATGAATTTAAATATTTGTTCTGTGTCCGGGTGTTATATGTATTCTAAATAAATAAATAAATTCTATGTATATATTAACAAAAAATGTATTTAAGTAAAAAAATATTGCAGTTATACACAGCGCTGAATTCTGTCAAAAAATTTACAAACTCATTTCATCAAAACAGTCACGTTTATAACTAACTATACACAATATGTATATGTAAATTCATGATAACAATATAAAATTACAATTAGTACCTAATAGGGGTGTCTGGTAGACATTTTGATAGCACACAAGGTCGTCTACGAGAGTCTTGCATCACTTCCGCTTAGCGCTAACCTTGGGTTACTTTAAACCGGCCGTTGACTCACGTCACTCGTTCTGTCACTATGCTAAGTTGTGCCATAACTTAACCAAATTATGTGTAGGTTAAGAATGCTATTAAGTGCACATTTTTATGTGAATTCTATCCCCCTATCTTATAAAAAGATAACGTTGAAGTCATCATTATGGATGGATATCAATATATCAAGTCTGCGCTATAGACCGTATAGGGTACCGTATAGGGACCGTATAGACTATTTATTAACAGACTGCCGATGAGTGTTTAATCGGTAATCGGTTTAATCTTCTTTTTTAAACACAAATAAAATACACAATTACAAGTTTAGTCCCAAACTAGCATAAGTATACATATAAATAAGCAAATCTTGTACATAAAAATATTTTATTTACGATTTAACTCGAAAACTACTCGACACATTTCGAATCCTTTCACTATGAGCAAGCAGAGCTTTACCAATAGTAATATAGTAACTAAGTAACATAGGCTGTAATACGTTTACTTTTTTATATTTCTTTGAGACTTTGTTTAAGTTTCTTGCCCGTTCTTCTAGGCTCTGGTCGCGTGGAACTGGCACCTAGAATCACCTAGTTTGTAAGACGATTCTAAATGATCCTTGTGATTTTATTGAATAAAGAAATATTTGATTTGATTTGCCATTACCGCGTTTCTAAAAAAACCTGTAGATGGACAAACAGTGTCGTATCCGCGTAGTATTATTAAAAACTGACCCAGCTGTATTAAATGTCCTGTGGAGGACTACAGAGGATTACGAGAGGCGTGTGGCCATGTGTGTTTAGGTCCTAACCGACTTGCTAATCTTTGAGATAACGGTGCGTATGTTGTCACAAAGGTCGGGAGGTCTCTTAGACCTTTTTATGTTAAATGCTTTTTAAAATTGTGTCTACATTTTTGGAAACGTTTAGAACTGAATTTAAAGACGGTCTATTCTATAAAAAGTTAGCGCAGACTTGAAGTATTGATTACCATACGTAATGGTGATATAAAGTCAACGCTAACTTTTTATAAGACAAAGTTAAAGTTTAATTTATTAAACAATACTAAAAGTAAACTAATAGTAATATTATTAATTGTAGTAATATTGAAGACTGAAGTGTGTAAGAATGAACTAAGTTACAAAAAGAAACAAAAAATGTTTGTAAATTGTTAATAATATTTTGTTTTTTATTTTCAGGTAAGAACCAGTTAGAACTAGAATCTTAAGTGCACGAGAAAACGGGTAAGTATGGCTTTATACGTACCTACAGAGTATCTCTTAATAATGTACATTAGCGGTCTATCTTATAAAAAGTTAGCGCAGACTTGAAGTATTGATTACCATACGTAATGATGACATAAAGTCAACGCTTACTTTTTATAAAATAGGGGATAGGTATATATGACGTCACTAAACTTAGATAAATACCAAAACTCAATTGATTTCAAATTATGAAAAAAAAATGATCGCGTCAAAAAAAAACACAGTCGAATCCTTCCTTCTATATTTGAAATCTATTTTTTTTTCTATATAGTGATATCATTTTAATAACCTTACGTCATAACGTTCTATATGGCGTTCGAATTTCAAAAACATCTGCTCCACTTACCTGTCAGTCCATCCATTCTAAAATCAACCTTTTGTTCAAACAAATAAAGTTGGTATTTCAATAAAGGTGATATTATGACATAATAGTTGTTGAAATTTTAGATAACCGTACATTACCGCTTTGCCTTTGACACGTGGAGCGTTATTTGTAATTAGACTAGCATTGGTTAATTACTTGCGATTGCGTCGTCATGTAATCTTCAGTAGGGATGGACAAAGCATTAACTAGATATAATTACGGAAATTTTTATTATAGTGAAATCAATAAACTATTAATCAATAATCTATTCAAAATCCCTATTTGAATAGATTAGTAGTATTTATGTATGCATCAATTATTCAAAGACACTTTAAAATCTAATTTTTAATGGTATTATTATAGTTTTAAAGACCCCACACTATTTTACTTTCAGCATCAGACTATTTAGGCTTGGTGCGACAGGCATTTAAAGACTACTTAAAAAATATAATACTTAAACATGTTTTTACTTTAAAAAGTACTCAAACTACAGTAGGTA
Organism: Ecliptopera silaceata; assembly: GCA_932527185.1. NCBI lineage: Eukaryota > Metazoa > Arthropoda > Insecta > Lepidoptera > Geometridae > Ecliptopera > Ecliptopera silaceata. Next base: position 7,220,131 of record OW052211.1, read on the forward strand.
CTTCTAAATGATTTAAAAATTCCGATCACAAGATGTAACGGAAACACGATTTATGTTAAACTGTCAAAAAAATACGTTGAACTTTTAAAAACTACGGATCTTTTCCGGTACTACGGATATTGGCATCCGGTACAACACTCATGAGAAGTTTCTAGAAGATAATATTAAATTCAGGCCTTTGCATATCTGTAATATGTACTATATGAACTACAAAAACGGGATGAGAAGAGCCGAAGACCGGGCTCAGTGGCGCGTCTTGGGTGTGACCTACGTCCAGCAGTGGACTGATACAGGTTTATGATGATGATGATTATTACTAGCGGTTCGCCCCGGTTTCGCACGGGCAGGCATTTATTTTATCGGGTTGATATTATAAATAATGCTGGACTATCCACACATCATCTAGCCCCAAGCTAAGCAGAGCTTGTGTTATGGGTACTAGAAGACTGACATACTTAATACAATACATTACATAGATAGATATTTTTTATTATACATATAAAATACCCAGAACACCCGGAATAAATATTTGCAGATCATACAAACATTTATATTATAGCCTGATTACTTTGAATTATCAATGCAGCCTAGATGGCCTTACACCTAAACAGAAAGAAATAACCTACAAAATCCCTTGTGTAAAAATACTGACAAGCTCGTAGGAAGTGCGAAAAGGTCAATGTGGGCAGCTCCAATTTCAGCAAGATTTTATTCCCAGTATTGCTACATCTTGCCTAAATAAGATTAACTTCAGTACCTCTATGAGTTGTCACAGTAAAATCGCCTGACTTTACTATATGTAGTAGTTACGAATTTTAGTACCCAACTATCCGCTAGAGGCGCTGTACTAATCTGCATACATTTTTTTAATTACAGACGCTAGCGAGTATAGTATATTATAGTTTAGTAAAAACTCATGGTAGAGCTACAAAGACTGATACCTAGTGTACCTACTGTTTTACTTTTTTTATTTAAATGACTCCCACGTTTTATTTAAAAGTTCTCCCAGAACACATTTTATTAATAAATACTTAATAAATATTCACTGACATCACACTCTAGTCCCAAACTAAGCAAAGCTTCTACTATCGGAACTAGATTGCTATAATATGAAATGAATACTTATGAAATTATTTTTATTGGAAATACATGCATACCCATGGATGGTAAGGATAACCAACTAAGCTGTGACGCCTGTCGTGCTGTCGTATTGGACTCAAACCATATTTTTATTTATTTGTCTATTACTTACAGATGTACAGCAAAGTAAAAATGTATGACTTGAAAAAAAGTAGTACCTAAGTATACTTAAATGAATGTACAACAGTTAAAAAAGATTAAGTACTTTAGTAGATGACTGTACGTTTAAATTCAAAAAGGAACCTTCATACTCGATCAACAATAAGCATCATCCGTGACAGGTCAAAACCCATCTCAAGCAATCACCAAACCTTATTATCTACTACATAAAGTTCAAATTACCTAGTCACGATTGGCAGGTTCAATTTCAACTGGTTCATGTATCACCGATATTGGTCCTTAAGACATTGTAATAAGGAGTGTATTAGCGTGTAAGTAAGAGGAATTCCAAGATGCGTTGAGCTGTAAAAAAATTAGGGTTGACGTGGGTGGTGGGCTTCTATAGAGATACACATCTTCACGGTGGTTCTTTTAAGGGCACCATTGATCATGAAGGTATGTGACTATTGAAATTCCTGTTTGTTTGCGTGAAGTTATTTCAATTACAGTTAGAAAATAGCTCAAATAATATAACAATAGTCTTCTTCTTCTTATCGTGTCGATGCTACAACTGTATTTTGTTGTAGCATCGTGTTGGAAAGATTAGCCAGACTAGACACTGCTTTACCGTGCCTAGCTGTTACCGGTGTGCGCCACGAAGAGGCTCTTTCCATGCACCCCTAACAATAGTACCTACATGTGACCTACCTAGACGAAAAAGAACGTATCTCATCTTTTGTGGTTTTAGTTTAATTACAGTGAAATTAATTATTCTTAAGCGGTACCTTGAATATTTCGGGTCGTATTAAAATGAAACCGCTTTTAATATTCAAGTATTTGAATCTCCCTGAGAATTTGCGAAAAGATTTTAAATACCTTCTTATAGCTTCAAATATTCAGTGGTTTCTTTACGGATTAGCTGGCAACCCTAGCCGCATTTGTATAAAAAGTGGGTAGGACCTGTTTACTGGTGTCACTGGTGGTTTTGCCTTCCATGCTGTGGGTCGTTGGTTCGATCCCAACAGAGAACATACGTGAAACAAGCGTTTGTTCTGTGTCTTGATATTTTTTCTGTGTCTGGGTGTTACAATAAACTCGATGCATATTAATACAAAAAATATGTATAAGCTTTGCTTAGTTTGTGACTTAAAACGTCTGTGAATATTCACGTTCAAAAGTTCCTTTGTTAGATCACGTACGCGTGATTACAAAAAAAGGAAGCCAAAGGTCGCTCGCAACGAATATCTTCACTTTTCGTAGGAGATACCACACCTATCTCAAGATAAAAGATTAGCTGATTTTCGGTTTTGACTGTAAATGCGTCCGTTAGATAGAAACGTCTATTAATATTTATTTACAGTTAATTTTGGGTTGTTTACTTGTTTAATGCAAAATTCCGGAATTTTTCGAATTCTGGATTACCGCTGTGGCTGTGACGAGAAAATAGGTTCATTTGATAATCTTTATTTGTAGAAATAAATACTCGCAATAATAATAATAATAAATAAATAAATAATAAATAATGCTGGACAATCCACACAACATCATCTAGCCCCAAGCTAAGCAGAGCTTGTGTTATAAAAATAAGCATTAACATTCTTTGTTTTGTATTATTAGAAATTTATATTTTTATGAATAAATGAATGAAAAACCACTTTATTGTACATAAAAAATAACACCAATAGACACGCATACAAAAGAAAGAAGTAAGAAATGTACAATGGGCGGGCGGCCTTATCGCTATATAGCGATCTATTCCAGGTAACCTTTATTAATCATTAATTAACAATCGCTATTCAAACTTGAGCATTTTGGTTCCAAAAAGTTTGAAAAATGAATCATATTTTTTTCTTTAGTAAGCATTAAATAAAAAAATATGCACTAAAGAAAAAAATTGATGCATTTTTTCAAACTTTTTGGAACAAAAATGCTCTTAAAATTTGAATAGCGATTGTGCTAGTTAAGGCTATATTACTCTGATCCGTGACCATAGAGATAACAATATTCGGATATGGCCACATCCTACCAAGAACCAGTCGGTGTATCCGGCCATTCTCTCAGATACTATCTATGCCTCTTGAATGTAGTTCTTGAGGGTCATCAGTACCATCAGAAAACAGCTTTTGGTGGAAAAAAAAAGTAAACAGATGAAAATAGATACTTGACTGTAGGGACAGGACTTTAGGATATGAATTGTTCTTGTAATAGACTCTATTAATAGTACAGTCAGCATCAAAAGTGGAAACTATTTTAATAATTTAAATTGTTTTTAATTTTTTTTTAATAACTTAGATATTTTTTTTCTGAACTGTATCATACTTTATTCAGAGAAACATATTTTTGAAATCATCACTCATTAACGTTGACCTTGACTATACCACCATGTAAAATAAATCATTCATTTATTCATAGCACTGCATCCATTTCTTTTAGCACGAAGAAGTAGAATAGCTATCTCATCATCAACTTATCAGTACCCCAAGTACAAGTTTGTGCACACACGGATCGTGCGCGATCGCCAAGCGCCACCGATTTTGTATGGAGATCCAAGCAGCGCCCCTAGCAGATTTCTTGAGAAGCTTCGATTTCCATACAAAATTGGTGGCGCTCGGGGATCGCATCTTTGCGATCCGTGTGTGCACAAACTCGTAGTTGGGGTACAGTCCACTGCTGGACGTAAGTCTCTGCAGACGCGCCACTGAGCCCGGTCTTCGTCTCTTCTCATCCAGTATTTGACAGCGGATCGTCGCGCCATCTCATGAAAGGTTTTCAAATAAAAACACAGATGACTTATTCTACGTAAAATGAAGCTTCAAACTCTAGGCTTAACTTTTGTTTTTGAAATTCAAATTATGTCTGAAGGAGCTTAAAACGGCTACGGGATCCGAATTCTAATGGATTTTTATTTCGACTTAGCATTATTATGGTTTTGACTTAAAATGTTTTAAGGACGATTTAGTGGTGACTCTGGTTTTTAATACTAAGAGCGTGGGTTCGATTTTAATTTATATTTATTTACACTGCATAGTAAGATTTTAATTTATATTTATGTACTTACAAGTCATAAAGAAGCAAAGCATTTAGCATGAAAACTAGAAAATTTATATTTTCTGTGTGAAACGATGATGATTCTTATTTTATTTGATAGCTGCTTGCTTTCATGTAAGCCCAAATTTTATAATGTTTCGACTATTAGTTTTCGAGTTAATCTATTTTTAATATAATTTTTTTGTAAAAAATATGTAAAATACGTCAATGCTCTTAGTTCCGAATTTCGTGACAACCAGTATAATCTTGACATCTAATACTATCCCAAATGCACTACAAAAATAACAATTCAATTTAGTATTTGTCACCTCTTTTAAACCTACCTCTATTGTCACCTTTCTCTAATAAAAAGTTAGCGTTGACTTTATGTCATCATCATGTATGGTAATCAATACTTCAAGTCTGCGCTAACTTTTTATAAGATAGACCGTAAAGCTTTAAAGGAAAACTCTCTCTATGTAGAAGAAAACTCGTTGTAGGATAAATCCTATTGTTATTGTTTATTACTGTTATTATTTATAGTAAGTTAACTGTGTAATAATACATAATTCTGTCACACAAGTTGTTCATCATTGATGTAACCCACCCCCTAAGTCACAACATCATTTAACCCTCTAAGAGGGCGACACGAAGGTTTAAGGTACCCTCAAAAATACCTCGTTTCCTTCATTATAAATCTCGGCTCGACGGCGTCTAAGGTTAATTTCAAGGCATAAATCCCTTGTGACGTTTCACGTTACTTTGTTAAGATCTTGGTCACAGACTAAGATGAATGGCTAGGTCATTTCGGTAGATTGATACTTTAAGATCATGGTCACAGACTAAGATGAATGGCTAGGTCATTTCGGTAGATTGATACTTTAACATTTTGGTCACAGACGAAGATGAATGGCTGGGTCAATTAGGATTGTATTGTGATATATAAGTGCACGATTCAATGGTTGCATTAATTTAGCTCATGTAAATGGAATAGTGTATGTACTTATAGGCAATTTTAAAATTATTATTTTCTACAAATCTAGTATTGGGGCTAGATTATTTGTAGTTTTTTTTTGGAAAACAGCTCGTCTGTTGAAGTACTTTTATTACTGTTTTTTATTTCTTAGGCACTTGTGCCTGTTTCATCATTTAGTTGGTAGAAAATTTAAGAGTCTTCTTTAAGAAAGAAAGGTCTCGATAAAGTATTAATTTTAGTTGTATTTAAAAATACACAAAATCACATATTTTTCATGTCACTTAAGTAATCATGGCACTTAACTAGCGATGGCTTGTCAAGATGTTTAGTGTCATGTCATGACCTGCATGAGCGTGTTTTCAAGTTCCTTTTCACGACAGTCGTAAAATGTTGATTGATGGTGTTAATTAGCAACTCCGGGGTATGTGCACTTACTGCCAGTTCCGTGTAGTTTTTACGATAATGTCATTTTACAACCACGAGTGGGCAAAATTCTACTTTTTACGATTACATCGTTAAAAGCAGAGTTTTACAATCAACCAGTTTTATGCATAGATTCATGTGTTTGGTTGGTTTCAAATCAAACAAAAATAAAATAAATACTTAGGTCATTATTTTTACTAGGATACCTTAATTGTTTACAATTATCTTGTAACATTTGGTGATTAGTGAACACTTTAAAAAATAAACAATATTATTTGCAGGATCGTTTTCACACCAACCAAAAATAAATAGAAACAACTACACAAAAATTTAAATATTTACTACGACACAAGTTTGTTCTTAGTGGTGCTCGATTTGATACAATGTGGTAGCTATACCAACTGAGCTGTGACGCTTTACATAAAATATATCAGCTGTTTGCACTAGACTGTGGCGAGGATCATGGAGGTTGATAACTGTGAACGTGAGAGGAATCTGGTCCAGGATTGAGATTAGTAATCTTTATAAACATGGAAATAATCACCAAGGGCATTGACCTGATATTGATGACAAAATTATAATTAGCCACGAAAAGTTTGATCGCTCATGAATTTTCTATTTCCTCGTATCAAACAAAAGGTTTTTGATTGTAGACAAATTATTATAGTTATTAATAATTGTGCTTCTTCTTCTTCTTCTTCCTGCCCTTATCCCACTAGGTGGGGTCGGCACAACATGTTATTTTCTTCCATTCTCTTCTATCATCCGTCATCTCAGTATTCACTCCTTGTGCATCTAATTATTTTTATCCGATCAAACAGACATTTAATATTTTTTCTGTTTTTATATCGTATAAGCTTTGGTGCATTATTGCAGTACTAGCGAACCAACATTTTACCCTTATTTTTATTGTTTTACCAATGAAGGTTGTAGAAGCGAAATTATACAAATTCTCATGTTTTATAAGTGATGCTCTTTCTTATAAAAATAAATAATGGATTTTAGTACTAATGAATATAGCGAGCCCTAAATGTCCCTAATAATGGGTCACTGAAGACCCTAATAATTTCGAAAGAATTTTAATTCGTCTGTTCCCTCACATTAAATCACTCGCAGCGTCCATTTTCAATTAGACCTCTGATTTTCCTCAAAAATTATCATAAATTAATTGAATTCCTATCAGACATTCTTTTCCCAGTGCCCATAAATCGAAATGTAGGTACCTACGTGACGTCATCAAGCGTGTGTCCAGGTACTTGCGTTATTCTCGTCTTGGTCACTGACCACAAGAGACCTTTGCTTGGGGTGACTGTTCCACCACCCACAATAGATCCCTTGTTTACCTTTTTCGTAACCGAACACCAGTTCTTTGTAAACTGGGCAAGGATATTGCCTGACCAGATGGGCTTGACACTCGGTGGCTCGTATATTGGTGGAATAAAACAGGATTTGGAGGGAGCCGGCTGGTTGTAGGAGTTCTACGTTGGTTGGTTGAGTTGCGCTTGAATGTTTCCAGTTTTATTTTTTCTACCATATGTTGGGTTGTTTTGTTGTTCTCGGAGGAATGTCTGGTTGCTGCTCTCCGGGTTGTCTTGCTATAGTTATAAATATTTGCCCGGTTTGTCGACGGATATGGTACAGATATATATACTCCGTGTGTTTAAGGTTTGAACTTGAAAACTATGCTGACGACGGAGATTATGACGTTATAGAAATTGGTCAACTTTGATGTTTTTTCATAATAAATTTATAGTGGAAATTGTTGACGTCACAAGTTTATATCCTCGTCTTTGCTCGCACCCATCTATCTACAATTTCGAGAATTCTTTTGATTCAGTTTAAAGCACCGGCAGATGCAGTTCTGAGTATTTGAATCATCAATGACGCATGACGTCAAATTGACCGGTACCGTGCCCCCAAATTAATAGAATTGTAGGGTCTGATGACCACAGCATAGCTGTTTGCATTTATTCTGAAAGCTGACCGACTGTCATGATATTTTTGTGCGAATTTTGACGTGCCCTTGAGATAACTATTTGGGAATAAGCTTACGAGTTATTCCTTGGTGAATTGATATTGTTTTAGATAATATAATACAGTAGGTACCGGAAGCATGAACTCCTTGAGTACAAGATAAAGTAATGGAATCTTGTGATCTTATCCTGTCAACAAGGTTATGAACTGTCTTTGAAATTGTTGTTGTGTTCAATTCACACGCAAGAAGAACAAAGAAAGGACAATTATTTGCTTAGCCAGACTCCTCGCATGGAACTGCCACCTAGAATCACCTAGTATATAAGACGATTCTAAAAGATCTTTGTGATTTTACAGAATAAAGATTAATTCAATATTTTCTACATACCTATTGTGATGCATAGTTCTTCTAGACTCTGGTGCGACGAACTGACACCTAGAATCATCTAGTATCATATGTTAGACGTTTCAAAGTGATTCCTGTGATTTTATTGAATAAATTATCATGAGTTTGACTATCTGACGACGATGGTGGAATACGCTAAGCATCATCAGATCTAAGATGAATCATTTACCGGAACTACTGAGTGGTTTATTGGAATTTCAAAGCAGTTCCTCGTCTCAAGTGCGTTATTATCTGGAATTTATCATCTAATGGCTCTAGATATACCTACGCCTCAAGAGTATCATTTTCTCAGTTGAATTATCGTCAACTGTTTGATGAATTTGTGCGTCAACTCAAAAGTACCAATACTACGTACTACGAACATGTAAAATATACTATTTTAAGAATCAATTGACAAATTTTATATTATAGGTACTAGTATAGGCTGTAGTTGTAGGCTGGATTAAAAAAAAAGTGAGTGGAATATTCTCTTGTTATATGTTTATGCACAACTTATTGGAGAATGAGTAAATTCAAAAATTTAACTAAACTTTCATTCAGTTTTAATAAGTTTTTTTTTCTACAACTCTAGCTATCTATTACCATTTTCTATTAAAATTCGTATACTTAGAGCGTACACTAATAAAATAAAAAAAAGTTAAACTGGATGAGGAAAGATGGTTTTTTTAAGATTTATTTTCAAAAGAATATATGTTTAACCTTGTCGTCCGCGGCTTGACCTGTGTGTTATTGACCGCTAGTGGCCCAGTCTGGCTGTGATACAGAAAAGGTTTGTATTGAGATTAAAAAAGCACTATTCGTTCTAGTAGATAAAACATTTTAAAAATGCACGCGCTGCGTCTTTAAAGCACTAGTTGTAAGGTGATACCTCTTGCTCTAGCGGGAAATTCAAATTTTTTAGGGTTTTCTTTATTGCGGCTGAACTGATATATCTTTTACTAGTTTTAGCTATTTTGCGAACATAAACAATAATTTTCTGTGTAACCCTGTATCAATTTTTGAGATTGGTTCTTTATATTTGCTTTTTATTTCTTTATATTAGTACAGAAACTGTTTTGTACAGTTTCTGCACTTTCACTACCACCACCTTAATAGTCACGTGTCAGTAATTTCAATCATCTTAATAGTAACGTGTCAAGATGACTGAACTACAATGACAAAAACCATATTATTTGTATTGTATCTGTACTCTGTACATTATTTTTGTATGTAAGTAATCGCGGTGGAGGCGCGTGCATTTTAAGATTGGTTTATCACTACCCTCATTCACTGATCTTTTAGAAAAACTTGTGTAAAGTTAATATCCAATATCTATTTCAAGACTGATATAAGCTTACCTATAGACTTATACATTCATTGACAAGATAATAATATTACGAAGTCCTTAAACAGATTACCGAGACTTAGTTCTATTATAGATTTTTCTACAATAGACTTTAATAGAGTTAGCCAGAGATAGAGGAAAGTGGTGAGAGAGGGCCCTTTGCTCAGCAGTGCCACAGAATTGTATAAAAAATACTTTTATGTGTAACATACTAATATTCCATGGTTCAGGTATGGAAACCCTGCAAGCTAAAACAAAGGATGTTTGAATTAGAACTGTTGAGAATCGGCTTTATCTCCAAACCCTTTTGTGAGTTCAAAATATATTCACAAAATCGTACCGTTTGTTCTCAGGTAGCCCCCGAAGGTGTGCCTTATTGTATGAAGTCATGGAATATTCTGGAACTTTTCAGCTACCTGCATGATTATCATAAAATTGTGGAACTCATTTCAATATTTTTATCAGCCTCAGGCAGTGTCTAACCTTATCTGCAAGGAACAAGCCTTATTTAAAAAAGGCGACTTAATATTACATCTATGGTTCAAAATTTCTTTTGTACTTACTGTTTTCCCTTTTGGGATTTATTTTTGAAATTCCCTGAATCCAAAAACTCCCTATTATAATTTAAGTAAGTATGTAGTTACTAGGCTTGGGATAAGAAGTAAGTTCCTCAATATTTTTAATCAAGAATGTAATTTTAGATTCAACCACAGATTGTCTTCTAAACTTGATAAAACTTTAGGCATACATAATTCAGAAGTCTAGACGGTCCAATCTTCCAAGAACTCTTGTTTTTATCTATAATCTGTCACCCAAAGTCTGCCGAAATTCCTACAGAAATCGAAACGCTTCGAATAATAGCGCAACTACTCCACGTAGACTGGAGAGTTAGATGGTAAACCCAATCGGTTTTGGACCTTATGTTATTGAGGATAGGTGTTATCTTGGGATTGGTGCAGTGGTCGGGACTTGTCTTGTCAAACTGGTCGCAGCCCGGCCAGACTCGTTCCGTCCCGTTTTGTTTTATTTTTGTTTTGCGCGAGGCACTGACCATCACAACAAAACTCCGTGGGTTGAGCGGCTTTTTTAAGATCAACGCCTTCAAGGCATTCTGGCTAGCCCCTTGCTTGGAGATCTTGCCCGAGTTGCGTATATCTAGTTGCTACCTGTTTTACTAAAGAATTGTAAAGTGAAGGATCTTTATGAAGGTAATTTTTTTTTAATAATTTGTTAAAAAAACAAGTATATCTTGAGGTCACAGCTCTGCTTCTATGCTGTGGGCGCAAGCGATGTTAAGTAAAATACATTTGTGATCTTTGTTCTGTATTTGTGTTAATATATATTGTGTTTATATTTGTATCTTATCAATTCCTTAAAAGGATTTTACTTCTTATTTTTTTTATTAATTTTGTAATAGTTTACGCACTTTGGGGGGGAGTCCTTAGCCTTGCAGTAGGACGATATAGCCTAGAGGAAGATTATTTATTGTTTATTTATTTAATAAATAAGATAAAAGTAAAATAAGAGTTTTATTATCAATCAAAACTCATCCATACATTTTCTAGGTATTTAGAACAGCTAAATTCTAAACAGTATATTACATCTTCGTCAAAGGAAATCACCTATTAGTTATTAATATACCTTCTCTTTCGCAAACGTTTAAAATGAAAGGGATAGACAGATCTCAAGGTGAATTTACCGTTGAATTATGTAAAGGATTCCACTAAGATATGCTTTGAGATAGAGGAAAATTATACATATTGTCAGTAATTTATGTACCTATTAGTATAATAATAAATTACTAGGTTAGGTACAAAGTTTAGGTTCAAATTTTCCTTCAAGTTTAAATATAGTCTATTCTATTTATAGTTTAGAATATAATATTAATTGCTCAATTTATTAAACGGTAAATGTAATGTAGTTTATTTATTTAGTATACTATTTAGTTGTATTCTATTAACTGTATAGAAGTATTCTATCAGCAATCTAGTTCCTATATTACAAGCTTTGCTTAGCTTACTAGATGTGTGGACTGTCCGTATATATTTATTTATTAATTATTGAATATACACTAGCAACACTCGGAACAAATATCAATATCTTGCTATGACGACCGATGTGGCGCGGCGGGCGAAGGTCCGCCTGCGATGCAGAGGTTGCGGGTTCGATTCCCGCCTTGGGATAAATGTTTGTACGATCTGCAAATATTTATTCCAGGTCTTCTGGGTGTTATATATGTATAGTTAAAAATATATATCTATGTATAATGTATTGTATTAAGTATGTCAGTCTTCTAGTACCCATAACACAAGCTCTACTTGGCTAGATGATGTTGTGTGGATTGTCCAGCATTATTTATTTATGCCACAGACATGAATGGGGATCGAACCCACGACAGCATACCGAGCTGTGACGGCTACTATGATAAGGATCACCATTTATTATGACTGATGAAATTCCTGGTTTCCTTTAAACTTAAACTATGTACAAACTGACTCCTCAATGACACGGGGCTGCACTCTGACTAGGGTCGCGACATTGAGAGGGGTCGTCTGCTGAAGGGCGGCGTTAATCACCCGCCCTAGTACACCCGCCCACGAGCGATGACTCACTAAGATACCCTGATATACGATTATGAACCTTATTTTGTTAGTGCTACAGTTCAATTTACTTTTTAAAATTATTTTATTCACAAACAAACTTACGACTATTACAGTACCTACTTACAAAATGTACATAGGCATACAAAATACATAAGAAACAGTTGAGCTATCTACAGACCGTTGCAAACGATCTATAGATAGTTCAAGTGATCCAAATCAGTACCAATCGAAAGCGTACCCAAGATATGGCTGCATAAGCGGCATTGCCGCGCTGAATAGCAATGATACTTATTACTTGCTCAATTGACTTGGTTATTCATTTGGTCCATTACTCAATTTTTAGGTTATAATGAATTAGTTGGGTATTTTGATCCTTATGTTCAATGTTAATGTCAGTTTAACGGCCGGTTTCTCGAACGATGATCAACGAAAAAATCAAATAATTACCATGTGTCAAACTCGGATCAATCGTGATTTGGGTTTCCAGAAACCGGATTTTTTTTTTGACCATCGTTCGAGAAACCGGCCGTTAATATATTTAAATAACGAATCTCAACAAGATCTTTACATTTTATTCACAATTTCAAAGCACTAATTTAATACAAAAATGAGCCATTTTGTGTCAACAAAATCCCAATTACATTTTCACTTGTTATAAGATAATTAAATATCTGTTTGTTTAAGAAATTTTGGTGTTAAAAATAAAAGCTTTCTTAAATAATGTTATTGTAGAACTAAAAATATGGTTTTTATTTAAGTATACTACTACTAGAACACTTTAAGTAAAATAATGTCTGAACCACTTAGAGGGTTTTTCATTATTCTTGAATAATAAAATATTGGTATTTTATTTAGCAAATTGAAAATGTACTTTTAATACTATTATAATATGATTATTTAATGTTTTTGGTAATTATTTTAATGATGTAGATATTCACACTCAAAGGAGAAAAGTTCCCTCTTTTGAGATATAATATACTCCCCTCTTATTTTTAACAAAATCCACAACTCTTTTATTAAAATAGATACACCAAACAAATGAACCTACCTAGCGATGTTTAATGGCATTTTTTTACACCTTTGGTTACGTTACAAAAGTATTAGAGAGGATCCCTATTTTTTTCTAGCAATATATATAGCCTATGTTACTCAGGGTGAATGTAAGTTTCTAATGATGAAAGAATTTTTGAAATCAGCGCAGTTTTTTTTGAGTTCATTACAAATGTTTCACACACACAAAAATACAAATCTTTCATCTTTATAATATTAGTGTGTAGATGTAAATATCTCGATGGTCGCGTCAACAGAACAGTAGGTCTACCATAAGTTTTTACTACACTATATTTACTATACTCGCTAGCGTCTGTAGTTAAAAAAATGTATGAAGATTTGTACAGCGCCTCTAGCGGATAGTTGGGTACTAAAATTCGTAATACTAATATTGACGTAACTACTGTAGTAAAGTCAGGCGATTTTACTGTGACAACTCATGGTAGACGTACAGAATCTTTACACAAACAAAGACAACGGCAAGTTGAAGTTTATTTATTTATATCCCAAACCAAGTTACAGAATATACGCCAGTTTGAGACCAAGTGTTCATTTGCAGTGTTTACAAGATTATTTCTGGAACGCGCTGTGGGTGCCATATGTGGCTCTGATTTTTTGAAAAAAAGTGTTCCGTTTATGGACGACGCAGATGTTGAATGAGCGAGAGCCAGTTCGATTCTTAACAAGGACGAATGTTTGCATGGGGTAAAGCGTGGAGCTTGTTTTTCTAGGCCGTTATTAGTCAGCTTATTATAGTTAAAAGTACAAAAAATTAAGAATTTTTCTTCGTCATACTCGTATTAAATTAACCTTAAAACAAGTTACCTTCCCACAGTGGGACATAAGATAATAAATGCAAAAACTCACCATTTTTAGTTCTTAAAGTTCTATAAATTTAACATTTAAAAGAAACATATTCTTTAAAATAAGCTAATAAAATTAAAAATCAATATGAACAACGACATCTATTCACAGAAAGCTAGCACCCTAGCGCACCGTAGAAATGAACAAATATAGAGATTGCAACATTTTGAACTAAAATTATCTTTCATTTCCAGGTAAGTCTTCAAACCACCGACAAACAGACGTCTGGCTTATTCTGTAAGTTTCAGATTTCGTTATATTCAACTATCGGTCAGAACTTGCTATAGATCTGCATTTTTTATACAAGCGCGATAAAAACACAAAAGCTTACTTATACAAAAAAAATACAAAATTCTTTATTTTTGAAAAATAAATGCACATATTTCTTATACTTAGTGTAGCTGGCAAACACTGGATGCCCAGCCGAAGACCGGGCTCAATGGCGTGTCTTGGAAGAGACCTACGCAGCAGTGGACTGATATAGGTTGATGGTGCTGATGATTGAAGTCTGTTTTGATCATATTTTTTTAATATATGCAATTATATGCACCAAAGATAAAGTCCTTTTTTCGGTTCGTCTTTTCTTCGTTCTTAGTTCCAGAATCAGATCGTTTTGTAAGCGAACGCGTTTTCGAGTTATTTGTTTATTCCTCATGTTTATTTTAACCTTTAGCTCTTTGTAGCTCGAAGATATCATTCATTATTGAGAGGTATTTGTGGTTATTATACACAGATGGATATAGGACAAGGTTTTCGTTAGGAAAATCAACAAGTTTTGAAATAGCTAATCCAAAGGAATATTATTTTCTGATTGTAACTATTTTTGCCGCCAAATCAAGGTCTTGCGATTATATTTTGACTTTTGATTAGCTTTAAAAGCGTAATTTTTATTCATAAATTCGCAGTATAAAAATAATCTGTAAAAATGCTAATACTCGTAAAGTAGCGAGGATCGAGACTGAAGAAACCTGAAACCTTTGTCACTTTAGAAGGTTTAAAATATAGGTTTGAATTTAAGATCTTAAATAACTAAATTGACTACAAAAATCTGTCATTTTCTAATGTTAAAAATAATACTTTATTCAAGCTAAAATAAAATAAAAATAAAATAAAATATGTTTTTATTTTCTCACACAAAGTAGGTAACAATTCATAACACAACAGTACAAGTTTAGTTACAACTAACTTTGTGAGAGACTGGTGCCTGAAGTAGATTCGAATGAATCTGTATTACAGGTCACCAGGCCCCACTCTGTGAGCTAAAACGGCTCTCGAACATGCCGTGTAAGAAACAGCTATAACAATGCTTACAGTATAACCTTAAAGTAGGTAAAGCACATTATTTTTACATAAAGAGAACAAAAACGATTATAATTAAACAAAAACAATATATATAGTTATTATTAAGAAGTTACATACATTTATATAGGTAAGTATAGAAAATATAGAATGACAGAATCTTATTTTGAATCATGCCCATGTAAGCTTGTGTTTGAGGAGTAGGTAAACTTAATTAGTTTATAAAGCTTATTATATAATCTAATTATTTTATAAACCAGTGGAACTTACAAAGTAAAGTACAATGTAAGTAAAGTAAAAAAAACTTTATTCAATAAAATAACAAGGATCATTTAGAATCGTCTTACATACTAATTGATTCTAGGTGCCAGTTCCACGCGACCAGAGCCTAGAAGAACGGGCAAGAAACTTACGGCCTATTTCCTACCGTTTTTAAATGATCCTTCTAAAAGCGTACTTTTTATTCCTAAACGCAAATATTTGACCAAGTTAAGATTACCGAGGAGACAGATGGTGTAAGTCAAATTTTGATGAAAAAATTCTCGGTATGTTTACATTATCCCCCTCCAGTGCCGTAATGAGGGCCGTCCCTGAAGATCTAATGATAAAAGTAAAAAAGTTTTTGTACAAAAAAAGTATTTTCGTTATGAGGTTTTATGAAATTACGGGCAGGTGACTGTCGGCTGATTAAAAATAAAAAATAACGCGCTATATTTTCTGAAATGTAGGTAAGTACCTACTTAAAACATTTTTGTTTAGCGTAAATTATTTGTTTGGATGTCTATTTTAATTTAATACACTAATGATAAATTAGTTACTACTATAGTATATAGAACAATGCTTAACCAGGTACGTCCTCAATAACATTTTAGCAACACGCTGCGTCCATCGATCTACTACTAACGTAGCAGTTAGTAGCGTCACAGCTCAATTGGTAGTAGCTCTGCCTTCCATGCTGTGGGTCGCGGGTTCGATTCCCACCCAAAGTAAATGTTTATGCGATGAACATAAATTTTTGTTCTGTGTTGGCTGTTTGCTTAGTTTGGGATGTGTACAATGTCCATCAATATTAAACAAATATATATATTTGTCAGTAGATCTGTCTATACTTAGATTTTAAATTTGAACTAAGTACCTTCAATGTATTTTCACAATTAGTGTTCTTATGATAGTAATACTAGTAAACGAAGTGACAAGCACTCAACTAGTATACCAACACATTCAAAACATCAAACACGTAAAAATGTAGTCGATCACACACACATAGACCTCTCAGCTCTGATTGGCCAACTCGTCACAACTAAAGTCTTGATTACGTTTTACGATATGTAAATGTTATGAAAGCGGGATTAGGGTTGTCACATAAACCTTGTTATGAGTTACTTCTAAAGATACTGAACTAGCATTATCTGGTATTATACAGATTTATCTAAAACCTTAGTTTCCATCAACCGGTGAACGCCGAAGTTCTGGACACTAGAAACTTTTTTTGTAGAGACTCGAACCTGCTATTATATTGTTTAAAGAAAGTACCAACTCACCACCAATCCGAAGCCGTCCCGAAATTCGTAAAAATAATCATAATAAGAAAATGCAGATACAATTTTAATCAAACTTATTCGAACTATAGTCGAATTAATGTTGATCAAAATAGTTTCATTTGAAAATAATGTAGAACAGAATAAAAATAAAAACAATTGCAAAGAGTTCATATTTTAAAGTAACAAGGAAATGCAAATCGTATTCATGTTTGATATTCAAAATAGTTTGATTAGAAAATAGAACAAAATGAAAATAAAATATTTTGCAATGATATCAAGTCAAAGTAATTTTATTTGTATTATATTTGTGTGTTTCAAAAAAATTCCCAGCCACGTCTTAACCAGTAAACCGATTTGTATAAAACTTGAAGAATCTGTAGATTAACACTTATTTATTCTGAAATAACAGTTGACAAAAGCAAGACCTAAGTAAGTATACCAAAAAAGTACGCAAGCTCCTAATACTGTTAAATTATAACATGTACCGTATTTTTCACTTTTTGCTAAAAAAAAAGGCAAAGCACCGTCTAAGTATTTTACATGAAATCTACATTTGTTTTTATGTCCCCTTCTAAAACCTTACGAATTCTACACGAAAATTTCATCCAAAAGTTAAGAAACCGCAAAAAGCCAGCTTTATCTACTGTTCGCTGGTGACTAAATTTCTGTTAAGGGCACTGTGTCAGCCAGGACCCGATTAAGGACGGGGTCTATGGGACAAAGTCTTACATTTGACTTTGACGTTTGTGTCAAAATCCCTTTATGTTTTTATAATTAGTAAGCTTATACTTACGTAAAGTCTTACTGAATAACGAAGGCACCAAAGCTTTCCTATTAATGTACTCGTAACATTTTAAAGCCTCATTTACTTTTATTCGTACGCGTTAATAAAATTAATGGTCCACATTATTTTATTTGTGTACAAAAATGCACCATTATATTACGATATATTTTACGCCATCATCGCGTAAATGTTTGTCCTGTTTGCGGTAAGTATTTTATTGTATCTTTAGGACCCATAATATATGCCTCTCAAATGTAATCATTGAATGTTTTTATTTAACATTTTTGTAACTTTCACAATGCGAAAATGAAATTATTTAAAATATCTGTGGTTTTTTTAAAACAAGCGTCTTGATGTTTTTCTTTGCATTGGGAACTCTAGTGATATCTCCTCACACGTTTGATAATTCTGTCTTATGCTGAGTCAGAATCCGTTTTGTAATTCAAAATAGCATATTAAGTAAAATTTGTAACAAGTATCGCAGAATTACTATTTGGTATTCACAGAGAACAATAGTTTCTCTTCCATTCCACACGCCAGTAAAGTTAAAAATACGTAACATAAAGTTTTCCCCCTTGTAAGGGTTTTACAGCTCCTCTAAGTACCTCCCTGTCTCTAGATGTATATAAAACATGGTCGATCGTGTCGTAAAATACATTTAAGATCCCACCACAGTGGCGGGATCACCAATGAATTATTAATATGGGCATTCACATAAACCTGGACCTTTTATATCTATTCTGGTTATTTTGTTTCTTGAAACCGAGGTCGATATTTTGAGCCTGCTTTAAGATGCTTTGGGACGGGTTAGATAAATAAAAAATGAATAAACTTTTGTGTGGAACGCGTGAAATACTGAAGTACAGCATGTTAAATAAATAAATATTCATGGAATCAAAACGGCACCAGTCCCAAACTAAGCTGATGTTGACGTTTGCTTATCGATGTATTTAATCATCATCATCAACCTATATCTTCCCGCTGCTGGACGTAGATCTCCTAAGACGCGCCACTGAGCCCGGTCTTCGGCTTTTTTCAGACTCAGTGCCAGATAAACCACATAGCAAGAATAGCAATTGCTAAGGGCCCCGCGAAAGGGGGCCCCGACTCACAATGGTAACCTATAGATAGTTTTATCACTTTATATTCAAGAACCCATAGCAGGGGCTCTATGAAAGAATTTGCTACGGGCCCCGCGCTTGCTTAATTCGGCACTGCCCATCCAGTGTTCGTCAACTAACATTTCACAGAGCGTCGCTCCATCTAGACATATTTTAGTTTTTTCCAAATGAATGATTAGAATACCAAGTAACACCCAGAACAGACATCAATATTAGCTATCAAAAATGTTCTTGGTGGGATCCGAACCCACATCAAGAAAAACAGAGCCAACTATACCAACTGAGACGACTGACTGAATTAAAAGTTTATGTAACTAAATCCTTCTATAATAATATATTAATCAAACCATAACAATACTATAGAAAGCTTTAAAATATACGGTTACAAGTGAGAATAATCCAAAATTCCGAATTTAATCAACCCCGTTGACAAGCACTTAAATCCTTCATTATCAACAGTGCCATCTGTTGATTTTCTTTGTTCAACTTTTCCTTTGTTAGTTTATCTGGTGAATTGCAGTCTTAGTTGTTGGAGATAAGGTGCATTTTAAATTCGCTCGGATTGTATTGTCCTAGGTATTGGTGCCCCTATCGCCTATGCAGCTTGTTCATATAAGTACTTTTTAACCCGCATGTACATACACGGTCGTACCAAATTACTCTCTAAGTTGTTGATTATACGGTTCAAAGTACATTAAAACTTCTAACGCAACGGATTGTGTAAACTTTGATCAAACTTCTTTATATATTAGATTTATGTGTTTATTTGAATTAAAATTAGAATCTAATCTAATTCAAAAACTAATCTAAAACTTAAGACTATTACTGTGTTTACAAAATGTAAGTACAATAAAATACATAAGAAACAGTTAACTATCTACTATTTTCAAAATTCGAATATCATCTCAACCAGGAAACACTAAAATATTAGTCACATCTTATATTTTTATTATTAATGTATCTGTAATGTTTGTCATATCTTAAATAAATTTCATTTCATTTCATAAATTTCATTTCATTTCATAAATTTCATTTCATTTCATAAATTTCATTTCATTTCATAAATTTCATTTAATTTCATAAATTTCATTTGATTTCATAAATTTCATTTCATTTCATAAATTTCATTTCATTTCATAAATTTCATTTCATTTCATAAATTTCATATCATTTCATCTCGGACAAACATCTTATCTATCCAAATAAATAAATAATAATGAACATTCGCCAACTTAACTACTAGTTGAGTCACAACTTTTTTTTTTATATCAACTATATTAAGCCAAGGCGTCCAAAAAAAGCATTAGTACAACCTTGCTATTCTATAAGAACGACTGCCTTTTAAAGAAGTAGATACAGCATGCTACATTTCTCAACGTTTTCTTGCCAAGATCTTTTGTACCTTAGCTTTGTTGCAAAACAATGGTCTCTCATTAAGTCTAATGAAAAAAAAAGTGTTTCATTTTTAAAAACATGACGTTGACATGACACAGATCTGAACATGTGTCACTTATCTTCAGCTCAAGTGCGCCCGCATGGGCACAGATTATAATAGTATGTGTGTATGGGTCCTTATCTGAGTTACGCCATCTGGTGCTTCTCAATGGAGACTATTGTATGTCCTTCAAGCCGAGTTGAATGACTGAATGAGGGTAGTTTGTTAGAATTTTATGTGGATTTTAAAACTTTAGCGTTTACACATTTTATATATATATAATATAAATAAATATTCACGGACATTTCACACATCACAATCTCGTCCCAAACTAAGCAGAGCTTGTACTATGGGAACTAGACTGCTGATAGAATACTTATATACTTATCTACATTTTTTTGGCAGTTGGTAGTAGCTCTGCCTTCCATGCTGTAGGTCGTGGGTTCGATTCCCACCCAGACAAGAAGTTTGTGTGATGACTAATAAATATTTGTTTGGGTGTTACTATGTATTCTATGAATGTATTTACAAAAAAAAGTATACAAGTATTCTATCAGCAATCTAGTTCCCATAGTACAAGCTTTACTTCGTTTGGAACTAGAGCGTGGTGTGTGATATGTCCATGAAAATTTATTTATTATTTTTTTCATCATTAGTAATCGCGCACACACTAAACATACAGTCGAATTGAGAACCTCCTATTTTAGAGTTGGTTAAAAAGTCACACCATAGATAGATATAATATTCTTTATTGCACACCACAACTTAAAAATAAACATGTATAAAATTAACTAAACCTATGACACACAATGGGCGGCCTTATGGCTAAACAGCGATCTCTACCAGACAATCTAGTCACAGAATCATAAAGAACATAACATGGGGCTGACACCATACACAAACCCTGCTCACTGCTCACAGCTTTGTCAATTCTTCACCAACAGTTGTCAGCTGCGGACTTTTTGTTGTCGATAGATGGCTGTCGCTTATTTCGTTGTCCATTTTGTCTTTTCGCTGTCCATTTTGTCCGGAATCCAATCGCGGCATCGGTGCAATATGTCCGCCCGTCCGGATATCCGGATTGAATTCCGTTGTGTTGCAGAATTTGTTTTTGTTGAATAGAAAATAGTGAAAAGTTTTTTGAAAAGGATTTTTCACAAAATCTCATTTTACATACATCTAAAGACGTACGTAGCTTTTCGTTTTGACACCGTTTTATTGAGCAGATGGTATAAGTGCATGGAAATTTTGATAATTATAAATATACGAGATACAGATTTTTTTAATTAGTTTGGAGTTGTTTTCAAATCTGATTCTGATTAAAATCCGTAATATCCAATGACCTTATATGTATTAGTACTAAACTATCATTATCACTTGCCTAAGTGCGCTTCCAGCCTAAAATTAGACCTTCAAACGACCACACACGTTTTTAACTGTTGAATGGTATGCTATAAAATACAACTTCAAATATTAACGGTCTGATTGAACTATATTTGAGAACCTCTCAACACCATAAAATAAAACAAACAAGTCCATTAAACTTTGGTTTTTAAGAAACGGATACCGTCTTAAACCGATATAAAATAATAAAAATATTCATGGACAATTTACACATCACACTCTAGTCCCAAAGTTTGCAAAGCTTGTACTATGGGAACTAGATTGATAGAATACTTATTATTTTTACATTATTTTTGTAATATGTAACGTGTGTGTACATAGTAATATTTTTTGTAATATGTAATACGTAGAATACATAGTAACACCCAGACATAGAACAAATATTAATTTTCATCACACAAACATTTGCCCTGGGTGGGAATCGAAACCACCTACAGCATGGAAGGCAGAGCTACTACCAACTGATCTGTAACGCCTAAGTATAACTAAGTATAGTGGAAGAACCAGCCTAAGACATTTTGTTAATTTCTTCCAAGCACCAGTCCGAAGAAGTACCACTACCGTACCTTAGTTTCCATGCTTATAAAACAAATTGGTACTTATAACGATTTCTTTATTTCGAAAAACCTCATTGTTCAAAGAATACATGACCGGTCAACATAGCCTAAATCAACACTTGAATGGGGAATATAAAATAAGGGGGGAAAGGGGTTGAAATAAAGGGTTGTGAATTAGTGATTGAATCGATTGAAGACTTGTTTGACATGTTCAAAGGTGTATTTCACATGCACGGTCGAACCGCGAAAAAATCTATTTGATTCTTATTCTGGATTTAATATAAAGAACCAATCTCAAAAATTGATACAGGGTTACACAGAAAATTATTGATTATGTTCGCAAAATAGCTTAAACTAGTAAAACATATAACAGTTCAGCCGCAATAAAAAAAAACCCTAAAAAATTTGAATTTCCCGTTAGAGCGAGAGGTATGTTTAAAAATATTTATTTGTCAAAGGCAATTCCGTCCCGATCGGACGCGTAAATTATTCAAAAATCCATTGACAAGAGATACATCAAATAAACATTTATTCTCCGAAATAAAGTGCCTAGCGAGAATTGGGGAACAAAGCGTAATAACATTTTCCGTTTAGTCCCAGACTTCGTCCATTGGTACGGACAAAGGCTTTTTGCGACCTTGAATCTAAACTGCGTAAAAAACCTGCGAGCGTAACACCTAGGTATTTTACCAGTTTTTATTCACAAACTTACGACTATTACATTATTAACAAAATCTACAGACCGCTACAAACGATCTATAGATAGCTCAACTGATCCAAATCAGTACCAATCGGAAGCGTACCCAAGATACTGGCTGCATTGCCGCGCTGAATAGCAATGCTGATACGCTGGGCTATGCGTCGCTGCGACTATACACCCAGAAACAATTTATCTTTATGCATTAGTCAATTAGAATCGTCTATACTAGATGATTCTAGGTCCCAATTCCACGCCACCAGAGCCTAGAAGAACAGGCAAGAAATTAAGGCCTGGTTCTTACCGTATTTCTGTATTATCCTTCTTACAATAAATATAATTAGCGATACATACAGAGCACGAATAAATGAGCAAATCGCAAACGTATCAATACGGTGTTGTATTCGAGTGACACTTCGCTTTGACGCTCGACTACCGAACGTTGCAGCGTCGCCGCGCAGTGTCTTGAATGTGCTACGTTTCGGACTGTCACACTTAGAGCGTTTTCACATTATCCGATCCGATATCGGTGTCGGAATGTGAAAACGCTCTTATCGGTGCTCACCCCCCATAACTTAATAAATAAGAGATACAAAACTTACTTAGGCACAGAACTAGATAAAAAACAAGATATATGTGAAAAAGGCCCAGCGTGTTTGCTGTTTATGATACCATCGGCACAACCTATTCGGCCTAATCCAAAGGAAAGGCAAGGTCAATACGTGCGGAGCTGACTAAGCCGCGGGTTTCCTTGCTTAATACGACAGCCAAAATATGACGCTATTGACCTAACCGGAAATAACTCGAGTTCCTCCATAAACTCCGAATATTTGCTGCCAACCTTGTTGTGCAACTTGCGACAGGCTCGCGACTAAATGAACCAACATTGCTGTTTGCACACATAAATTAAGCGCTAGTTAAATTGTCTGATATAAAAAAATACAAGAACATTCTAAGACTTGTAAAAATACTTTTGTTGAGTGTCAGTTATGTTATATTCTTAAATATGCGCCCAACACCGCAGCACTTCATGGGCAATAATTATAAAGAAAAAGATAAATACATTTAATTAAGACAAACTACATGTACAAGCGAGAACATACTTTAAGAATAAATACTGAGCTTAAATAAATAAACTACGAACTTCATTCATGATGATGATGAGATAATAGATTGTATTCAAGAAAATTCACCATATCTATTTAAAAAAACTAAAT
The DNA here is from genome assembly GCA_932527185.1 of Ecliptopera silaceata. Taxonomy (NCBI): domain Eukaryota; kingdom Metazoa; phylum Arthropoda; class Insecta; order Lepidoptera; family Geometridae; genus Ecliptopera; species Ecliptopera silaceata. The sequence continues at coordinate 7,244,072 of OW052211.1, forward strand.
AATGTCTCCGGATAAAACAATTCGCCTAAACCTTCTTAAGATTAAAAATAAAATGTCAAAAGGTATTTGAAATGTTTACAGATAAATTGGGCTTTCCGAATCCGTAACCGATATTCCGAATTTTTAAACTGTCAGGCGGAAATTGATGCCGCTAATGTTATTAGTAAAGAATATTCCAGACGTCCCAGACCACTTAGACACTTCTAAAGGTTATCAAACGCCGAAAAAGGCTTTAAACATAAAAAATATATAAATTTACCGGTAAAATAACCCTCAGATCTCTAGATACTTATCTAGTTACCTACTTGAGATATACTTATCTCCAAGGGTCTAAGGGGTAAGCCGCTTTACACCCCAAAGACCCCTTTAAAAGTACTTTGTAATTTGAAAAAGTCACAAATTACACACTTGTTGAGTTCCCACATGCCTTGATCCTTGCTCGACAAGCTTTGAAGACTAAGTCGTTATTCATTAGTCGAAGTTTAGGATCTCAAACCAGATCACTAACTGTTTAGCAGAAATAAATTCAGTGGCAATACTTGAGCTCCTTCACAAGAAGACTACAGATATGGTACAGATATTGTAAGTAAAGCCGGAAGTTCTTTGACCAAAGTTCATGTCTTCAGCGATTTGAGATCGCTCATCTATAAATATAATTGGGTCAAAAATGGCTCGTTAGTTAGCCTTTGATGTAGGCTTTCGAGGTTTCTGAATCCATTGTAATCTGATCTATCAGAAATTTTATTCGAGCTTGAGGGATTAGTACTTTTTGCTCATTAGTCAGAAATTTTTGGGTCTTTGGGTATAAATTGGAGTTATAATGCGTTAATAATTTGAAATTAGGTATTAAGAAAAATTTGGTACTTATGTTTTAATAATTTGAAATTAGGTATTGAGAAAAATTTGGTATCGTTAATAAATGTTACGTAATATTAAAAAAAAGCGTAATGAACCAGACCGTAAACTTTTTGCTCGTTCTAGTCAGAATAAATAAATCATTTGAAAATTATAAAGAATGTTATCTATAAAGTAAAATTACAAATATAGATTTCTGTAATTTAAAGTTTACTAAGACTTCTTATGTAAATATTTAAGTACCTAATAAAAATATAAGGAAGTAAAAGTGGACTTTTCAACATCAACATGACATTTAATCATGTTGATTAAACCCTCTTTAATAAATAAAGATTAAAAAAAAAGTAAAAGTCGTCAAAAACTTTTATTTTATTTATAATTAATTACTCTAATTAATTACTTATAAACTCACATTCGTTTACAAGCCACATTTATAAACGAGAAAACTTTGAAAATGTCGACAGAGTTGAATCTTCAATATCATGTTACAAATTCTGAAATCTGGCCAATTTATTATAACTTCTGAACATTACATTATCTCGAAAATATAAACAGATCTCATGAAAATATCCATAATCGTATTATAAAAGGCAAATTAATGATAAAAGCTACAAAGTTATCCAGACATCCATTAAATTTTCAAGTTGAGAGTTTCAGCAAGAGGGTGTTATTAAATCAGATTTTTTTTATAAAATATACGATATTCATTGACTTGAAGACAATGACTTCGATAAGGAAGTTGGGGTATATTTTGATATACCCAACTTCCTTATATAGAATTTCTATATAAAACGTCTATAATAAATAAATTATGTTGTATTTATTATTTCTATATAGAATTCCTAAAATTAATTCATATAAGTGATTAATTAAATATAATATTTTCTAGTAAGTATAATAGCACGCTGGTATGACTAAAAACTTTCTTTAAAAAAAAGCTTCTAAATGAATAAATAAGTAATTTAACTTACTAGAGTTTTATGCAATGTCCGTGAACATTTATTTATTATTTAACTACATCCTGTACACGAAAATGAAGGATTTTCAGTCTCAGTTGTTTATTCAAAGACTGATGACATTTTGCTGTAACAAAGTAATTACAAAATACTATAAGAATAACTCAGTTTTCCACTCCAGAGTACATTACCATCAAAAATAATAGCTCATTAAATAACTCGGGGGAAAAGCAGAAATTATAATACAGCGGGTTATTTTCATACGATCGCAATTTTAAAATTAATTAGCTACCTATGTCGGTAATTTAAAATTTATGTGTCGCCGTCACTGAGGCTATTACATAATTACCTGGAGCGTGAAACCTAGCACCTGCTGTTATGATACTGCACCTGAAAGGATGCAATCAACGGCATTTAAACAAAGGATATTGCAATGAAAATGGAACAGTAGCTCTACCATGAGTTTTTACTATACTATATATACTATACTCTCTAGCGTCTGTAGTTAAAAAATGTATGAAGATTTACAGCGCCTCTAGCGGATAGTTGGGTACTAAAATTCGTAATACTAATATTGACGTAACTACTGTAGTAAAGTCAGGCGATTTTACTGTGACAACTCATGGTAGAGGTACTGAAGCCAACACAGTTTCGTCATGTAACGAATGACAAGAGATCGACGTTCTTTTTCTCAGCCGGAAAATACCACCATCATCTTTTTTTAAATAAGGCTTGTGTATTATTTGCTTATTGTAGATTTTGGAACGAAGTTCCTTAGACGGAAAAAATTAAGACCAAAAGTGGTGATGACACTTTTTGCTATAGTCTTTCTCTCTCTCTCATAGAAAGCGCGCCAGTTTCGCATTGAACCGTGTGGTGTCGCGACGATTATTTTTGTTAAGTGTATACAGGTTTGTACATAATAAATATTAACCCTCTATCTTATATATGGTTGAGAACAGAAGGGGGAAGATGATTGGCCATCTTATACGACACGACAACCTCATCAGTAACATCATAGAAGGAAAGATAGAAGGAAGAAGAGGAAGAGGAAGGCCGAGGATAAACTACATGAGCCAAGTAAAGATGAAGGTTGCCCTCGTGTCGTATAAGGAAGTCAAGGAGGCGGCCCTGCAAAGGAAAAAATGGCGTGGCTTGCATTGATTACGCAGACAAGAGCGTAGCTCTTTAATAAGAAGAAGAAGATCTTATAAAAAGTTAGCGTTGACTTTAAGTCATCATTACGTATGGTAATCAGTACTTCAAGTCTGCGCTAACTTTTTATAAGATAGACTGTAATACTAATTAATCGAAAAGAACTTCGTTCCATCCCTTGGGGTGTCCCTTGACACCTCAAGATTTTTTGTTGATAATATGACATGCTTCTTGCTTTAGACTCAGCACCTTGAGTCTGAGTCATCGTATATTTACTTACTTAGTATATATTTCATTTTTTCACGAGTGTCCTTAATGTACTACCAAGATAGGGTCCTAAACCCTTAATAAAGGTCCTGGCGTTATGATTATGAAGTCACAACCCCTGTATCGTCCAATTTCGCCTTAATTAATCAACCCCGTATCGGCACTGAGCGGTCGAAGTAATGAAATGGACAGACCCTCGTCAGATAGTGTTTATTGGAGAATCTTATACAGGGTGTGTTTATTGGAGAATCTTATACAGGGTGTGATGAAACTATTAATGATAACTTCGTTGAGCTGAAGTACGCGTAATATTATCGCGTAGCATATTTAATCAAATCGACTATGCATATATTTACAAAAAAAAATGTATTATATCAACAATCTGGTTTCCATAGTAGGTATAAAGCGCTGTGGATTTTAGCATACTACATAAATAAATAATAAAAATAAGAAGCATTGCTTAGTTTAAAAAGGCGTTTTATGTAAAATACTGTGAATTTTGTTATTTGTTTAACATCTACACAAACAACCTCCTAAAACACTCGTCTCCCATTTTCAAAATGTTCCAGCAGCGTGTATTGTCTTCTTGTTTCTACAAAATTGCGGGTAGTTCATAATTCTTAACAATGAGGGTAGCTTTCAAAAAGCGTTAATTCACATTTCTCTTCGGACATTTACATTACAATTTCGTTATCAGCCTAATAGAATTTAGCTGTTTTAACATTGTTATCAAAGTTTCCCATTCTGGATAAAAGGGGGCTGAACAAAGAAACCCGAGTAAGTCCTATCGTACATCTCAGTTTAATTACAAATGAATAAATATTTGAATTCAGTTGGACATCACATTGTTGAATAATTAAAGTTAAATACGGTCCTCTTGTTTCGGGAGATTGTGTCTTCTTTTGTTTTTTGGATAAGCTTTATAAATTCTTGCGAATCCTACTACTAATATTATAAAGGCGAAAGTTTGTATGGATGTTTGTTACTCTTTCACGCAAAAACTACTGAATGGATTTTAATGAAACTTTACAATAATATAGCTTATACATCAGAATAACACAAAGGCTATGATTTATAAAGATATTGTGCGAATTGGAAAAAAAACGATAGCAAATCAATGCTAATTGATAAAATTAATTCCTAATTACGTACCCTAATATAACTATAATCTAGCAACAACATGGGCTAATGAGTAATTTTTTATTGACTTAATTTGCTAGCGTAGCTTATACTAAAAACGTTAAATTAAACATTTTTCATATTGTCTCTAATAAATTGAAAGTCACTTAGTTATTGTGTTCCTTAAATATATGAGATTTTTTCGCATGTTTATATAAAACATTGCTTTAATGTAAAGTGGAATCTAAAAGGAATTCATTTAATGAAATCCTTTAAAGGGTCGACTTGCGATAATGAACTACTATTCAAATTCTTAGACGATCCTAAATATATGCGGCATCTTTCTAATTCAATCTTAAAACATTCATTATCTTCATCAAACTGTATTTAGTGGACGTAGGTCTCTCCCAAGATGCGCTACTGAGCTCGGTCTTCGGCTCTTCTAATCTTGTCAGTTACAATCAAATGTTCATCATAATCTTACGATTCATGCTCACCATGAACAAATGTGACCCACGTAAACGTATAGTAACGTTAGCACATTCAAGACACTGCGCGATGACGCTGCAACGTTTGGCAGTCGAGCGTCAACGCGTAGTGTCACTCGAATACGACACCGTATCGATACGTTTTCGATTGTCTCATTTATCCCTCAGTTATAATAAGGTCGAAAGCATGTTCACCTTTTTTTTCTTTTTCATCATCAACCCTTAATTCCTCAATATATCAAAGCTACATTTTTTTTTTTTTTTTTTTTCAAAAAAATATATTGAGAATTAAATTCCGTTGCTACCTGCTGTTATTCATCATTCAAAGTCACATAGGTACAAATGGTTGAGTACGATAAAATGTGATAATCATAAACGTATCGAAACAGTGACGTATTTGAGATACACGATACACTGCGCGTCTACATCAGCTTTACTGTCGAACGTTGCAGCGTTAGCGCGCTGTGTGTTTTAAATACGTTACGTTTACGATAGTCACAATTATTAATGCTCAGCCCTAACCGTTGAAACGTGCCGGATCAAACAGGGAGTTGCTATTGTTACGATTTTGTTTATTATTTGTTTTTGTAACTATGCTATTCAAATAACGTTTGTTAACCTGTGGGTTGACTAACGGACATGCTCAATTATATTTCTAGATTTTATTTAACTGTTATATGTAAGACCCGTTATGTATTAGTTTAGTTTGTAATATATTAGTTTGTAAATATTGTCTTTGGACACAATGAAACATTGGGTATTTTTTGTATGTTTTTTCATGTAGAATACTATGGCAATATATATTTTTGATAATACATTGAAGTTTTCTAAAATTCTGTATTCATAGAAATATTTACAGAATAATTTTCCATACTTACATAGGTACGTTTATTGTTTTATTTTTTCAACAGAAATTGTTTTTTTTCTTGCAGATACTAGACGAGGCGCCACGGTGGCCGAAAACCATGCATTAGATATCGTCCCAACGATATCGAAACGTAAGTTAATTTTGATTTTTTTCTTGCAAACATCATATATTAAGAAAGTCTTCATGCTATGCTAATGTTACAACTTTTTTTAATTATTACTTTTAAATATTGTTATTGAAAAGTATCTCGCGCATTCATTGCCACGTTGAATTAGACGTAAGGACTTCTTGATATTCTCTTTATTCAAACTTAACTAACTGAACAATCTGTGGTTCTTTGTACCGCAAACGAAGAAGATTTTCTCTAGAAGGACGGCCAAGCGATTTTTTGCAAAAATGAATAAAACCCGACTTCAATTGTGACAAGGTACCTATAGCCAATTTCACTACTAAATGGCGCTGCACTATCTCGCCGATTCCTAGATCGCGCTATCGAATCGTTTTGCGTGTCAAGTTATAAGACTTAAAATAAAGATTACTCAAAAAGTACTTATGCGATCTTTATGATATTTATATGGGACTTTTTCTAAAATATGTCCTACCGGTCATTAAAATAATCATTACAATTGGTATATAACTGTCGGAGGTATCGTGTCACATACAAAAAAAATATAGGTAGGTACAATGCTTTTTTGAAGTCTGTTGAAAAGGGTTTTGTCTCACAATCCGTTCCACTTCGCTTTATATATAGTCCAGTCAAAATAGACATTCCAGCTTGCATTAATTCCCAACAAGCTGGATTTTTGTACAGGCCTTGAATACGTCATTACAAATGATATGTCAAAAGTCCCCATCGATCCCGCTTGTGCGTTGTTTTTTATTCCAGGTTAAAAGTCATAAATTTGCGTTTTTTGCGTATATCTCTGAAACAACGAGAGCTATCGAAAAATGGTTCAGGCAAAGTTTGTAGATCGTAAAATTGTCTACAAAAATACCTCAACACTTTTCTTCTACAAAGCATCGCTTTTGAGATATAGTGACTTTAGACCGCAGGAAAATCGTCGAAGATGCTGCGTTTTTTTCATTTCAGCCGTTTTATCTGCTTCATTGCCACAGAACAAACAGTATTTCTTGAAATTTACTGAAAGGGGTGATGGGTTCGATGGGTTAGTCCTCCTCCGAGGTAATGAATCATCTTTTTGTTTCAAGAAATACTGTTCGTTCTATGGCAATGAAGAAGATAAAACGGCTGAAATGAAAAAAACGCAGAATTTTAGTAGATTTTCCTGTGGTTTAAAATCACTTTATCTCAAAAGCGATGCTTTGTAGAAGAAAAGTGTTGAGATATTTTTGTAGACAATTTTACGATCTACAAACTTTGTCGGAACCATTTTTCGATAGCTCTCGTTGTTTCAGAGATATACGCGAAAAACGCAAATACCCAGGTTTAAGTCATAAATTGGCGTTTAAAAGTCATAAACGAGAGCTATCGAAAAATGGTTCCGACAAAGTTTGTAGATCGTAAAATTGTGTACAAAAATATCTCAACACCTTTCTTCTACAAAGCATCGCTTTTGAGATATAGTGACTTAAAACCGCAGAAAAATCTACTAAAATGTTGCGTTTTTTTCATTTCAGCCGTTTTATCTGCTTCATTGCCACAGAACAAACAGTATTTCTTGAGACAAAAAGACGATTCATTACCTCGGAGGAGGACTAACTCATCGAACCCATCACCCCGTTCAGTAAATTTAAAAAAATACTGTTTATTCTGTGGCAATAAAGCAGATAAAACGGTTGAAATGAAAAAAACGCAGCATCTTCGACGATTTTCCTGCGGTCTAAAGTCACTATATCTCGAAAGCGATGCTTTGTAGAAGAAAAGTGTTGAGGTATTTTTGTAGACAATTTTACGATGTACAAACTTTGCCTGAACCACTTTTCGATAGCTCTCGTATTTTCAGAGATATATGCAAAAAACGCAAATTTATGACCTTTGACCTCGAATAAAAAACAACGCACAAGCGGGATCGATGGGGACTTTTGACATATCATTTATAATGACGTATTCAAGGCCTGCACAAAAATCCAGCTTGTTGGGAATTAATGCAAACTGAAGTCATAATTTTAGTCTATTTTGACTGGACTATATAATTGAATTTCATATCCCGAACAAGAGTTTTCCATTCCTGTACTGAGTTGTTTAGGAAATTTCAACAGGAATAATAATTATTCAAACAAATTCACGGTTGATGTTTGTTTAGGCTTTGATTGTACTAATGAATGGTTGTCGACGCGTTTTCGACTTTACCTCAGCGAGTTGGGGTTTGTTTTACTTTGAGTTATGATTGTAACTTTTGACGGTAGTTTTAAATTCAATTGGAATGTTTGGGAACCTGGTTTGGTTGTAACGTGAAATACCAAATTAATATGTACCAATTTGAACAGAGTAAAGTATTATAGCTTGGTTATACTATTTTATTGTAATAACATTATATTTATTACTTTATTGTAAGTTATTTATAACATTTTACTTAGCATTGTTTATTTTGTTTCACGAAATTAGTCTAAAAAAAATTGACTTTCAATTTTGTATTCGTTTTTTTTTAACTTGTATTGTCAAGTCAAGTTTTTATTTTAACATGATGTGGTATTGTATAATAAGAACACGTTGCTCTAAGAGACCTTATGATTTGTTCTAATTTGTATTTTTTCTATTAGATGATTCTAATAGATTTGATGATCAAGACTAAAAACACCTTATTTATCGGAATAAAAATCATTTTTTCAATAAAAATATATTGACAGACGCCAAAACCTTTGTTTGAAGCAGTAGGTCAAAACCAAGTCATAATTTACCAAATAACACAAAGCTTTGAGGCAAGTGAAGTAACCTCTAACTTTTAACAAGATAGCCGTTTAAACATAAACTTTTTAGGATTATCATATTAACAGGCACACTTCAGAGTTGAGGGTAGTCACAACATTACGTTGTAAGTAATTTATTCATCACTAGCTGACACGTGCCCACTTCGTTGGGGATAATTTTTATTAAGTACATAAAAAAGTATGACATATTATGCTGTCATTGACTTGTAGCTTTTTTGTAGGCATTATCAAGCTCCACATCTTTTATTTAGAACATTTCTTTCATAGTTAAGGCAGCGTTCGTAAGAAACGCTTTCATTCGACCGTTTTTTTCTCCGATTCATTTTGCAAAACGGACTACCACGTAAAAGCATTTTTATTTTTCAGCAATAATGTAACTTTCTATTGATGAAAGAATTTTTAAAATCGGTTCAGTAGATCCCGAGATTACCCCTTACAATTTAACAAATACACAAACTTTACCTCATTATAATATTAGTATAGATTAAGTAAGTATATTATATATATTCTTTTTTCCTAACCTATCTCGTCCCACTGCTGGGCAAAGGTCTCCCCCAAATCCTTCTCTCTGCTTTCCGCTTTCGTCCACCAATCCCTCTCAAAAGCATCGAGGTCGTCCCGCCATCGCCTCTTTGGTCGGCCTCTACGCCGCCTTCCGTCTTTAGGCAGCCACGGTGTCACGATTTTGGACCATTTCTCTGGGTCCATTCGGCTAATATGACCTGCCCAGTCCCACTTAAGCCTCGCGGTTTTATTGCCTACATCTGCAATACCAGTGAGCGAACGCAGCGTAGTGTTTCGCACTCGATCGATGCGCTTGAAACCAAAGATGCTACGTTCCATTGCTCTTTGGCAAATCTTGAGTCTGGATTTCTGTGCTTCAGTCAGTGACCATGTCTGCGCACCGTAGGTTAGGACGTCGCCTTTAACGTGTTCCTTCATGGACCAGTAGCTCTTCCAGGCGTTCTCGATGCGGCGATCGATCTCCTTATCCTGCCTGTTTTCGAAGCTCGCTAACTGGCCCAAGTAAATGTACTCATCAACAACAATATATTTTTAATAAAAATATTAGAATCTATATATAAAAAAAAACCATCTAAGTAAATTATGTTTTTGTATGAGATTATGAGCACCCCCTTGAATATTTAATATTTTGTTTTTAAATATTTATTCGTCATAAAAGGTAATCCGATACGCAACCCTAAATAACTTATCAAGATAACTCAATTTAACGGAACTATAGCTAAATACCGACCGACTTTTATCACATTGCCAAAACGCACTGATAGCGCGATCTAGGATTTGTGCACAGTAGCGCCATCTAGTGGTAAACACAACAAATTTCAAACTTTACTCGATTTGAGTATTCAAGTGCGACGGCGCGATGGCTTATTTCATGTATAAGTTTGGTGTTTCTATACCGATTTCTATGATTCTTTTTTTATTGAATAGGTAATAATGTTAACTTTTTTAAATTTGGTATGACTGAGAGTCTTATAAACGTAAGAGTAAACAAATATAATCAGAATGCTCCGAACTGCTAAGCTATCAGGAGTTACACGTGTTATTGTGAGTCAACCATAAAAGATAGACATATGCTGATGTGGGATATTTTTTAGACAATTTAATGTAGAATATTTCCGTCATACATGATTTCTATGTAACTTTAACCATTAAGGCTGCAAACGCGACGGAAGCTTAAAAAACGGAGTAACTTCCCGACATTTCCCTTCACTACTCAGCTCCTATTGATTGTAGCGTGATGAAAAGTATCCTATAACCTGCCCAGAAGTATGAAGAATAATTGCACCAAGTTTCGTTAAAATCCGTCGAGTAGTTTTTGTTTCTATAAGGAACATACAGACAGACAGACAGACAGACAGACAGACAGACAGACAAAAATTTTACTGATTGCATTTTTGGCATCAGTATCGATCACTAATCACCCCCTGATAGTTTTTTTTTTAGTATATTTCATGTACAGAATTGACCTCTCTACAGTTTTATTATAAGTATAGATAACGCCACAGTCTCGCGAACGAGTTTGGCAGATAACAAAGTTCTACAAGAACTGAATGAACTCAAATATTCATAGCCCGAGTAGAACTTGTTATAAATCAGAACTTGCAAGTTATACATCGTTGTAAACTGCGGAGATTCATTATTGATAACTGTGTCACCGTCTTGCCGGGCGATAAAGTCAAAGTCAAATACATATTTCTTTATTCAATAAAATCACAAGGATCATTTAGAATTGTCTTACATAGTAGACTAGGTGATTCTAGGTGCCAGTTCCACGCGACCAGAGCCTATATAGATCTTCAAATTAATAACTTAAATTAAAATTCACGGATATTTCACACATCGCACTCTAGTCTCAAACTAAACAAAGCGTGTACTAAGCTTTAACTAGATTGTTGATCGACTACTTATATATGTATTTCTTTTGTTAAATACATATTGATTAAAATAAGAACAGTTATTAGAAGCGGCTCGATTGCTAAAATATGTTCTTTTCCTTATTCTTCTTTGCTATTTCTTCTTCTTATTATTAAAGAGCTACGCTCTTGTCTGCGTAATCAATGCAATCCACGCCATTTTTTCCTTTCTAGGGCCGCCTCCTTGACTTCCTTATACGACACGAGGGCAACCTTCATCTTTACTTGGCTCATGTAGTTTATCCTCGGCCTTCCTCTTCCTCTCCTTCCTTCTACCTTTCCATCTATGATGTTATTGATGAGGTTGTCCCAATCATCTTCCCCTATATCTTTGCTATTTATCGCTGTAATACACTCGAGAGCAATGAATCCGGGTCACTTAAAGAATGTTAAAAATCTCGGAAACTAAAAATGATAGGTTAATGCAATAAATTGTATTTAATAGACAATGTAATACTCCTTAAATGAAAGTAAAAAAAATATGAGTCACCATACATTTTATTAACACAAAATTACATAAAGAAAAAAACTGCTGATCTCTCCTTAAAACAAAAATAGGAAACATGAAATTTTTGAACTTTATTACGATTTTCTTGAATTTTAATACTTCGTATTGCCTCCTCGTGCTTCCATTACTGCGTTTACGCGGTTTGGCATGCTGTACACCAAGTTTCTTATACGATTTTGGGGAATATTCTCCCATTCCTCTGTGAGAGCAATTTTGAGCTCACGAAGCGTGATTGGGGGAGGGTTTCGTTGTTTTACGCATCTGCCTAGCTCGTCCCAAGCATGCTCGATCGGGTTGATATCCGGGCTGCGCGCTGGCCACTCCATACGAGTAATGTTCATCTCTTGAAGGTAGTCATTCACAATCCTACCTGTATGAGGTCGGGCATTGTCATGCATAAATATAGCATCCTCACCTAAATTGACCATAAATGGACCAACGTGATCATTGAGGATTTCTTCCACATATCTTACGCTAGTTAAAGAGCCGTTTTCTATGATCACCAGCTCTGTGCGACTTTCAGAAGAAATTCCGGCCCACACATGTACAGACCCACCACCGTAGGCTACTTTTTCTTCGATGCATGCTTGCTTGAATCTTTCCCCTGGTCTTCGATACACTCTGTGTCTTCCATCGTGCTTGTAGAGCATAAATTTTGATTCGTCGGAGAACATAACTTTAGACCAATCTTCAATACTCCAATTTACGTGGCTCTGGGCATATCTTAGTCTCGAAATACGATGCCCACGCTCCAGTTTAGGGCCGTTTGCAGGTCTAAGGGGTTTTAAGTTAGATTCAGCAAGCCGACGTCTTACTGTCCATGCACTTGGGTTACTTCCTCCGAGGCGTCGAAACTGATTGGTGAGTTCAGTTCCTGTGAGAAAGCGATTTCGAAGCATGGTGTTCACCAAGTATCGGTCTTCTCGTGCTGTGGTACACCTGGTTCTGCCCGTTCCTGGTCTGCGTAGGTTAGAACCAGTTTCTTCGTAACGTCGGAGAACTCTTTGTACTGTTGACAGCGACACACCGACAGTCCTGGCTGTATCGCGCTGACTCCGGCCGGTTTCCAGCATTGTAAGTATTCTGGTGCATTCTTCAGGCGTAAGCGACATAATTTCAGCTTGAATAATGAATATAGAGCACTATCAACATGGTTTATGTACCCACATAAATGACAGATTACAAACAAAAGCAAAACCAAATGCTGTAATTTCGTAGTTCCATCTTCGAAAGTGGCCCTTTTTCAAATTTGATTTTTTTATGATATAACTTTACAATAACTAAGAAGTTTTAATACCTTCATTTAAGGAGTATTACATTGTCTATTAAATACAATTTATTGCATTAACCTAGCATTTTTAGTTTCCGAGATTTTTAGGATTCTTTAAGTGACCCGGATTCATTGCTCTCGAGTGTATTTAAACTTCATCCTCTTTATAACTGAATTGATAATAACTCATCATAACGTAGTTTGTCATCCAAAGTAGTTCAGACAACTGCTAGAACACAAGACAAACTTAGTTTATTCAAAGATCATACTGCATTGCGGATTATTTATGAGGATGTAAATACTAAAAGGCTGTCAGCACAGCAATGTGCATTAAACTAACTAGGACTTCCCGTGAACGTTCACGTGGAGTCCTGTGGGACTTGGTTGATGGAAGCGCTGTTAATAAATTACATTACTAGGTATGTAGGGTAGCGGGTTATTTAAGGCCTGGACAGACAGAAAGCTGCTGTAAAAACGATTAAGTATCATATATACTCTGGTACAGATTTCTATCACGTATATATAAAATAATATGATAGAAGAGAATGGAAGAGGAAGACGTGTTGTACCGACCCCACATAATGTGGGAAAAGGGTAGGAAGATGATGATGATGATATAAAAACTTTTTTTTATAATCTATACTAATTCTCATACGAAAGTTTGAAAAATACTACTTAATATTTATAATCAACCCATCACCACCCACATATCATTTCAATCAGCATACTGCGACTTCGATTGATCGCAGATCAACCTTCCTTCGATTTCAGACTTTTCAATACACTCTCGATTAAAAATCCGAACCGCCCTTTCAATCCTTTGAGGCTGTTTTGCATTGCAATACGCAATATCTCCCGATATAGGTCGTTTTCATACGTCGATAGTAAGCCGAATCGGATTGCAGATTTTAAATAGAGCGACGGCTATTCGACGGGTTCAAGCTTTTCGATTAGATTGTATTGACGGGTTAAGCTTAAGTTATTGGCATCAGCCTATATTGCTATTCATTTTATAAATATCTGTCATTCAAATAATTATAAAAATATTCAGAGACATTTCACACATCACACTCTAGTCCCAAACTAAACAAAGCTCTTACTATGGTAACTAGGTTGCTGGTAGATTAATTAGATACATACATTTTTTTGTAAATACATACATAGTAACACCCAGACAGACCAAATATTTATGTTCATCACACAAACATTTTCTCTGGGGAATCGAACCCACGACCCACATCATTAAAGGCAGAGCTACTACCAACTTAGCTGTGACGCCTGTTATCTTGCTATTCATTTTATAAATAATAATAAATCGTTTTTTTATGCCCATAGGTTCAAATTTTTGATAATTTTGCAAGTCTTTATGTACTAACGTATTTACAAAAAAGTTCCCATAGTACAAGCTTTGCTTACTTTGTGACTAGAGTGTGATGTGTGAATAGTCCGTGAATATTTATTTATTTATTTAAATGTCTTGGGTTATACATCATATGAAATCAGCATACTCCATCTAGCTTGTTTTAACGCGCTCGTCATGTCATTCACATCCATCTTTTCTGAATAAAATATGACTTTGCCTACTTACTCATGTAAATGTAAATCAGCGAAAGTCATTATAGAATTCCAATAAGTGACAAATTCACCGGATGCACGAATTTCTCGATAATCCCGGCTCATATATAAAATTAATTTAGGCACGAACTCGAACACGTGTGGAAAGGTTTTTTGTTCGTTTACGTCTGAAGCTAACAGTATTCGGTGTTCGTCTTTTCATCTTTTTTTTAACAAATGTATGCGTTTTTGTTAAGGTCTGCGCGCACAAGGCTTGCGCATGTCTAAATATTCTAATGTCGTAAATAGTTCTTTAAGTTATACTTTTTATCTGTTTTCAACGTTATTTTGTATGATGTATTATAATCATAATCAGTTATTTTATACAACTAACGGCCGGTTTCTGGAAACCCAAATCACGATTGATCCGAGTTTGACACATAGTAATTATTTGATTTTTTCGTTGATCATCATTCGACCGTAAATGACGGAACAAGTCTGCCCTGACTTTAAGCGATAAAAAATAATTATATTTCGCGATTTATATTTTCTACGTATTATTCATGTTCGACTCTAATCTTAATTTGATGAATCTATCTATGTCTCTCTGTAAATGAATACCTATCGAATCACACAAGAAGCTCTTAGCTACAAATGTATATTTGTTTTATTTGTCTCAAACTGAGTCTTGAGACAAGACAGCCAACTACGAAGTGAGGTGATAAGACCCGCTTTGTGGCACTTTACGGTCAGGATTTGGGTCGTAAACCCGGTCCCGGTTCTACCGGAAACCAACGCAGTCTGTTCGCGCCTTACGCATCCGGTTTAATTACGTTGCTTTTAAGACTAGCGAGTTCTGTTCGAGAATTTTGTTCTAATTTTTAATGACTTGTAGGGTTTTAGAATACAATACAATATTTTGAAACACAAAAATAAAGTAAGAAGAACGGTACAGCGGGCAAAACAAAGGGCTTCTTCTTCGTGTCGACAATTCCCCCTTGTCAAATTTGTCTTACCCAAAATTGGGCTACGTCAATGGTAACAAAAGTATGGTTACATAAATATATACCTATACTTACAAATTTTTAATAATGCTCTAAAGTTTAAAGAGTAACCCTGATCGTAACAATTTGTAAATACATTGTTTTGTTCGAATCAAACCCGCACTTCCGCCTGAGTTAGCTAACCACTACACCACAAGGTTTTATTTACTGTGTAGACTATTTGCAAACGGTTCACACTGAACGTGAATATGTAAATACAGCTATTCTCGTATTCACTGAAAAATGTTCGTGACATATCAATTTGTTTTATGCTTGTTCAATTAAAAACTGTATTATTTTGGATTTTACGTTATGTCTGTTTAACCCAACAAGGGGATAAAAATAACGTAAAATGATCTGCAAATATTTATCCGGGTGTTCTGAGTGTTTTATATGTATAATAAAAAATACCTATCTATGTAATGTATTGTATTAAGTATATAATCTTCTAGTACCCATAACACAAGCTCTGCTTAGCTTGGGGTTAGATGATGTGTGGATTGTCAAGCATTATTTATTTAAAAGTAAATACAATAACCAAATTAAATTAAAAATTACGTAGTGATGTACAAGACTTCAAAGTCACACGTATAGGCTGTTTTAATTAAAAAACTTCACATATTTCTGAAACATTCCGCTTCAGTAATTCAGCTTTACAATCTCCCATTTATCTTTAATAATTCTCGCTGTTCCATAGCTAAAAGGCTCTTACCAAATCCATAAATTAAGCTCGTCAAAGTAAATCTTATCGTCAAACAATAAAGTTCATTCTTCAATGAACTAAGTAAATCTCGTCACGTCAAAACTTCGTCAACTGAGACTTTATGTAAATTAGGGTTTCAGGGGTTCTTGTTTGTCGACAGATACGATAGCGATACGACACTGACTGGGTTATGTACACTTTATTCACAAACAAACTTACGACTATACAGTATTTACAAAATGTACATTGTCATATAAAATACATATTTAATAGGTTATTAAATATCTAGATTTATATTATTAGGTAAAAACCAGTAGGATCCCGGCCTATGTTTCTTGCCAGTTCTTCTAGGCTCTGGTCGCGAGGAACTGGCACCTAGAATCACTTAGCATCTAAGAAGATTCTAAATGTTCTGCGTCATTTTATTGAATAAAGTATTTTTGAGTTCAGCGCGGTAATGTAGGTTCTTGAGTACTGATTTGGATCATTTGAGCTATCTATACATCGTTTGCGAAGGTCTGCAGATAGCTAACTGTTTCTTACGTATTCTATAAATATGTACTCACATAATGTTAATACGATACTTTTCTAATAGTCATATATAAGTTTAAGTAAAAATTAATTAAAAAAAAAACACATTATCCCATATTGACGTAGACGAGTAGGTATAGTCAGCATCGAAAATAGTACTGATTATTTTAATTATTAACATTGTATACATTTTAGTCAAAACTGTGGTATATTAAACTAAGTTTTCTATCGTATCGTTGTACCTAAATAAACCTTAGGCCACACTACACGAATCTTAATTAAACGTATTAATTAATATACCTAAATTTGCACTTTAAACTATCGCCCTGATTTGCATATACGCGTGACAAATTTACAATTACAGCAAACGTGTACAATTTAGAATTCAAATTATAAAGCTTATTTGAATAATGACTATTAAGATATAATATATATCTTTGTTCATATACATATATCAATATGTAAAATGTGAGCGAAGATCAAACGAAGAGGCTTAATGTAGTCGTAGATAATATTATAGCTATTTTATTTTATAGAATTCTGAAATAAGTATAGGTAAATTGTAGATAGAGTTATTGTAATAAAATTCACAGGGTATAAAATACAGAAAATATTAATAAATTAATATTATCGGACATTTCACAATTTACTGTCTTGTACCCAAGTAAGTATTCTATCAGCAATCTAGATTCTATAATACAAGCTTTGCTATTATAATATATCACATTATTCCTTCATATCACATTGGTAACTAAGCTTTGCTTAGTTGCTTTAATTTTTATTTATTTACTTATATGTATATATTTCTTTATTCACAAACAAACTTACGACTATACAGTATTTTCAAAATGTACATTGTCATATAAAATACATAAGAAACAGTTTTGTTATATCAGTCTTCTAGTTCCCATATTGCAAGCTTTGCTTAGTTTGCACATCACACTCATGTCACAACATAAGTGTGATGTGAGAAAATATCCGTGAGTATTTAATTTATTTTATTTATTTATATTACAGGCAGGAGCGCGGTTGCCGTGGTGCCGCTCACGGCTGCGCCGGCCTGTCATCGTGTTAGCTTATCATTATTTACATTACATAAGAATAAATTGTGATGGCACAATGCACACAACCGTCGATTGCAATTAGGAATGTCACTGGGATCCATTCTACGATCCAGATCAGTTGAACTATCTATAGATCGTTTGCAACGGTCTGTAGATGGTTCAACTGTTTCTTATGTATTTTATATGACTATGTACATTTTGTAATGTTGTATAGTTATTTATTTTAAATAAATATTTAATATATACCGTTTAAAATGGGTTATTCAGCTATTCAAACCGGTATTCCACATACGTCCGGCCCAGACCGAGGCATTTCATGATTTCTGGCGCGACACGACCGCAACCGCAACCGAACTCAAATTAAACGGAAAATCAACCGGTTATTAAAAAGGAATTATTAATTTAGTGCGGATTATAGCAGATTTATAGGTCAAACAGTTATGGGATGACCATTTACTGAAAACAACCGAAATGGTGATAAAATTATTAATTTATTGAAAATGTTAATTACTATAACTCAGATAAAGTTTTTTGTTTGTCTTTTAATTCGGTAATCGTTATCGTTTTTACTATTCTGTTTCTATAATATTCGTAGTTGTTTCTATAAATAAAATATTTATGTTACAAATAAATGAAAAGGCTTCTAATTCGATATAGATTATGTTTAAGATTCTTAGATAATATGGTGATTATTACTTGTAAATATTTTGATCTCACAACCATTACAGTGTTTACAAATGTCGGTAAGTATATAAAAATACCTACATAAGAAACGGTGAAGCTATCTGCAGACCGTTGCAAACGATCTAGATAACTCAACTGATCCAAATAATATAAAGAATACCTCAACTCGTACGTTGAATTTATTTCAAGGAAAAGTGGCATATTTAAGATGTTTTAGTAAAGCGACGACAATTTCGGTATAACCCGCTTACCTCGAGTTACTTTCGACTTGTATTACGCACTTGTACAACACCCTTCATGGCGGTTCGAGGGTCCTATCACGAAAACCTTCGATAAATATCACGAAAGGCGTAGTCTCATGTCGAACACATTTCTACGTTCAACTCATTTGTGGTCACAGCCGCGCCTTACCTTTATCAATTGGTTTACATAATACAATAATAATACACTATCATAGGTATGGGTTGGTTTGGTTCCTACTCTAGATCAATATATTTTATGTTGGCATTTCTAATCTACATGAATTTTACAATCGCATGGTCATTTTAACCGGGCCCTGATATATGGGAAATCTTGAACGTTTTTAAGAATAAGGCTTGCCCTA
The DNA here is from genome assembly GCA_932527185.1 of Ecliptopera silaceata. NCBI lineage: Eukaryota > Metazoa > Arthropoda > Insecta > Lepidoptera > Geometridae > Ecliptopera > Ecliptopera silaceata. The sequence goes on from OW052211.1 coordinate 7,263,068, forward strand.
TACCATCCTCTCATCATCTTTTTCCCAGCTTTATGAACCACAGGATAGACAAGAATAAAGTCTAAAAGGGTGTTTTAAAGTTTCCAAATCTCCACGTTCAGACATGACATTTGGCTCATGCCCATTTTGCTGGCAGCTATTCCATACGTGACAAGGCAGAGTGCAATGCAAATGCAACAGTCGCCGCTACGTGAATACCAACTTGTTTTGTTATTGGATGGTACATTATTCTTCTTCTTTTTTCGTGTCTATGAAGTTCTCAAATAATACGTTCCCATCTGACCACGGCGTTTTCCAAGAAAGTTAGGTATGTACATATACTGCGCTTACATTCAAAGAATACTATCTATTTAGAAGTAAGTGACAATTATCAAATTATCGTATTCTCATTAGTCAATTTAATGTCAATGTCAAATAGAACATACATTTATCTCATCGGCTTTAGGACAGTGTAACTTAACGTATTTTCATCGTTGACATTGACATCTCGACTGATGTTGTATAATATCGAATGATTTGAAAATAAGACCCCCGATTTCCATCCAATTATATTCGAGCACCGTTTTTGTTGATAAGGGGGTTGCCAGACATCTTTGTCAGCTTTAAATCATGTTAGCTGATGAAAATATCGGGTTTATATGGGGCTTTATTTTTGAACAGTTTTTCGGGAAAATTCTTTTTTATATTTAAACCAATTTCACACCCCACTGGTTTGAGGGCCTGACTAATTTATCGGCCTTATTAATAATTGGTGGGCATTTTTATTTTACAAGACTTTTTTTTAGGTTCAAGCGTGAAATTTAATGATAATTTCTTCTTCAAGTATTCTTGTTTCGTCATTCATTACCTACATACCTTTTAAGTATTGTTAAGAAAAACATACCTAACTTGCTTTGGCACTAGCATAAATCTACCTAGTACTAATTACTCATTCTAAGTGAACTGTAATTGTTCTTATGAGAAATAAACTCATTAAACCGAATGTATTGACAAAAGTAGCTGCTTGATGGAGTAATTAATTCTAGTGATTTTTACGGTTACTTTTTGACAATAGTACAGAAAAGTACAGAATTCAACATTTTGTTGAAAAGTAACAACTTTTGTTATAAAAGCCATAACGTCCGAATTCACACAGAAGTGCTAAAAAGACCGAATTTCCGCATAAACCCACCAAAAACCCTTGTTTAAATAGATTAATCATCCCACTTCACACATAAAAGTTACTAAAATTCATAAGCCCATTTCTGGACAAAGAAACAATTTTATCTTAGGGATAATGCTGCAACCCTTAAATATAGCCTTAAACACCCCCAAAATACCCCAATTAAATGGGGTGCTTTTGTAGACCTCTGTGTATTGTTAAGCACTTTTCACACTGACGACACGACATTAACGATATTTAAGACTGTTACTGTTCCTCCGGTATCGTAATCTAATATCGCTTACGATATTGCAGGAAAGCTAATCTCACAATTTGCAGAATGCTAAGTAAGTTCTTTAGTTATATTACTTGTATATTTTTTTGTATAGTAATCATCTTTACTAAACAAAGTATATGAGTAATCCACCAGCAGTCTAATTCCAGTTCCCATAATACAAGCTTTGCTTAGGACTAGATTGCGATGTGACAAAAATATCTTTAGCCCAGCATTATCACTTAAAAAACTAAGTAAAAATGATTATTGTGAGTTTAAATAATTACATAGGTATACCACACTTTCTGAATCACATACTGATATCGGAATCGTATCGTCGGTGTCGGCTCGTGTGCAAACACCCTAAAATTTTGCGAACGGCTTTGTTTCTATTGTATGTTAAAATTGATATATTATTTAATTATTTCCTTCTTTTTGTTCCAGGTAAGTTATTTTGGTACGACGCTGCTTAAATTAAAGTCAAAAAGTACAAAAGGTATACGAAAAATCATATTTTACGCGTATTTTTGTTACAATTCTTCTTATAAGTGTGCCTTAATTAAAAAGATTCTTATAATATTTCAATACGGTTTGAGTATTTGTTAAAGAAAATAAAGTATCATCATCATTTCGGCACCCACTGCTGAGTATAGGCCTCTTTATTATGCCATTCTTTTCGGTCGCTTGCGACTCGTCCACTGATTTATGGTAAATAAAGTATTTTAAAACAATTTTTTTTCGGTCGTGTTGTACAGGAAAATATACTTAAATCGTCTTAGTTCTAATAATGTAATATTAAAACTATATTTAAATTGATAACATTTTCAAAATTTTAGATATTAGTTTCAAAACAGAACCACTAACTTCTACACAATGAAATCATTTAACTATTTACTTTGGGCAGAAATAGTAGTGTTTGCCTACTCCAGGACATTGTTTATTTATTTATTTGTTTGTTTGTTTGGCTGTTACTGATCTATCAAATGTAAAATCTACTTTAAAAGTATTGTGCATTATCACATAAAGTTCTAACATACAAAAAGTAATGCTCAGGGTACATTTCCTATTTCAATTTATTGCCAGGCAGTACAAGTATACATCAATGCATAGTTATAAACAATTTGACGTGCGGACGTCGGCAGCAGCCCTATGCCACAGTGTAGACAAACCAGAGGGTAAAGTCTAGTTTCTTTGTAAACGAACATTTATGATGCTGTTTTATTTTCGTTGTTAAAAAAAAACTGTAGGTAATCTAAATAAAGTTGTATAACGCTATCACAAATGACGTTTAATAATAACGTTTTCAGAGTCACTAACACACAGCTTATGCTTAACAAGACCCATCTTTTCCGGTTTTGATTCATAATTAGAATCAGAATCAAGATGCCATATTATTATCCATTTAATATAAAGGTTAAGATTCAAATTAGTGTCACAAAGAAACCAAAAAATAGACTCTTGTTAAAATTCAACTATTACCTACCTGTTCAAAAAAATGAGAGTTTAGATCAAAAATCAGAGAAATAATAATCTGGCTTTTAAATTATATATGCTTATATCATACATTTTCTGTCTCTTCAACAAACCAAGCTATTAACTGCTACGTTATGTTATAATTAAACCTGGGTTACACAACAGACACATTCCCTACTGCATCCTCCCCGCTGTGGCCAAAGGCTGCTGCGGACACCGCTCCCAAGGGTGGCAGACAGGGGTGGGGCGGAAGTGACGAAATCTCCCGCCAGTTGCCATAGAAACCGCCTGTTTACCCCGCCGTATCGATCCACCCGTGTTTACATTCCGTGGATGCAGCGGATTCGAAAATTTACGATTTTGGGGAACCAATAAGTAGGAACGAAATTATCTTAAAACGTTGTGTTCTTTGTAAGTTTTGGTCGTTTAGAATCGTGACATTAACAAGTATTAAATAAGAATTATATTTATGCATTCTAGATTTCTGAGAGACCATTTATATCATATTAGATATCGTTTCTTTAAACTCCAATCTTTCTATTAATATTTGGAGGAGGCTTTTACTCGAGCAGGGATCCTTGAATGAGAAAATTGAAAGAAAAAGCTATAATAATAATAAAAATTACGTAAAAATGATCAAAATAGACCTCAATCGTATCGCAATATTTAGTTCCAATATCACAACTAGATGTCGCTGTAAAAACTTGTCGATTCCTAGATCGCGCTATCAAAGCGTTTTGCGTGTCACTATCGAAAGAGTCTTGAATAAAGATTTCTCAGAAAGTACTTGTCTGATCTTTATTTACTTTATTTATACTTTATTTATACTTTATTTACTTACTACTAAATACGCAATATAGTAACTTTAACTACTGGTCAGTATTATCACATTTAAATAGGACAGCAAAGGCCTTTGATCATCTAGGTATGGTTTATAAATTTCAGAAAGATTTATTCCACCCATTTTTTTTTAATTCTAACATTTCTATCGTGAATTTACTGATAGCGTGTCAACCTTAATATTACTTTTCACTCGTATTCTAAACGTTTATACTTATATATTTTGAAATAAATTATAATTAAATTCAACAGATTTTTTTTCGTATGTACGTCACGCGTTTACTCTGCCAACTGTAAACGAATTTAGTTTTTTTTGTTTGTTAGATCAAACTTCAGAAAAAGTCACATTGTCTTTTAAATTTCACTAAAATCTCAAGTACTTTTTGAATTATCTCTAAAAAGATGTTTTTAAAATATCGATGACGATTTAAGTCGGTTTTGTTTATTTTTCTAAAAATACAATTGGGTACAGTCTGTGCAGCGCCCTCTGTAGTGACGCGTAGACAGATATATAAACCCACGCGCTGACTATCGGTAGGTAACATAAGATTTATTTATTCACAAAAAAACGACTACTTTATTATTTAACAAAAAGGATATATATATATAAAATACATAAGAAACAGTTAAGCTACTTGGAGACCGTTGTAAACGATCTATAGATAGCTCAACTGATCCACATCAGTATCAATCGAAAGTGTACCCAAGATACTGGCTGCTTTTCCTATGTACATAACACTTTCGCCAAAGGTTTGCTGGAAGAGAACTCTTTTCAGGGATAAGCGCGCCTGTACATGTAATCTATTTCAGTATATTTTATTTGTATTAATATGTGTACAATAAAGAATAAAGCTGATACGCTGGGCCAGATACTCACCAGCTCTCGGGTCACGCGTCGACGACACTAGACGCCCTGAAATAATTTTGAATACCCGAAGGGCCTCGGTACCCCACGGACCTAGTATCATAATTTTGAGTTTAAATAATTTGAATATAAATAACTACTTAAAATACTGAGTCTGGTAATTGTTTCGTCAATCAAGCAGGAACCATTCTTTGTTTCCATTTGCTTGATAAATTCTTTGTTCCTTTGTTCGAGGGTGTCACGCGAATTGTAATTTGTAATTATATCGAACGATTTCGTTTCTTTGTTCGCTACCATTTTATTTAAAATATAATTTAGGGTGCGAAATGAAAGAACTAGGTTTATTTGTAAGTTATATTTATTAATTTGTCCTGCTCGTTTTGCTTGTATTACAAACGTTATATAAAAAGGTTGTAAGAAAGAGTACTGAAAGAGTTCTGCTACTAATATGTTTTTGTTATACACTGCTGTGTTGATATACATATACCTACTTACTACAAAATTCTACTTTAATTTAATTAATTAATACTTATTTTCTAAGTAGGCAGAGTTTACGGCCCACCATATCGAAAGCAGTTTAAGTGTGGTATTACAAGAGGCACATGTATACATATATGTATGTCCTAGCTTTAAGCTTTATAATAATAACTGAAATAAATGATTTATTCTATTCTATGTAGAAACTAGAACACTGATAAATCTACTCTCTTTTAAATTCCAGAATTTAGACACAAAATATAATAAATTAGATGAAACATTGTTTTTAATCATTAAACATTATCAAAAACATCTCTACTTATTTGAGCTTTTGAATCCTATCCAAGCACTGGTTTTCTGTTACTATCAGGAACAAAACCAACAAACTCCAACAAGAAACAAAAATCCTAAACAAACAATCATCCAATCTTAGTTATAGAAAGTATTCCGGTCTAGAAAAAGAACTTGAATTGTCCGAAAAAAGATCGGAAACCAATCAATTCAACCAAAAGTTCCAAGTGCGAACATCGTATTACCAATAAGTCGTTCAATAAGCATTCTCGCATGATCCAATACCTTACAAAAGAGGCTTCAAAGGGGATTTATCTAACAAAAGAACGAATGAATGAGTACCTACTATTTGTAGTGAAGGAGTGCTTCCAAGGTAGCCTTCTTGGGCCGCTTTTGTTGATAAATGTTGGGAAATTGGTAATTTTGTGGTGTGTAAGACAAAAGTATTCGCCATTATTTATGGTAAGAATGCTTTAGCAAATCTGTAGTGGAACCAGACTGCTGATTTATTAGTTTGAAAAAATAAAAACCTAACCGTTTTATCAACACTATAACATACTATAAAAAAATATTTGAATAGAAACCCTCCTTTTTGGTTTGGTTAATATTAGGTATTCTAATATTCTGATACCTACTGGTGCTCTGGTCCAGTGACCAAATAACAAATAATACCCAGTGGTATTGCTATCTATAATTTTACGAAATACGAGCGGGCGACTTGCCTCAAACGTATATTGCTAAACCATATTTCTCGAATTGTATTATCGAGGGATTTAGAATCGAGACTTCATTTTGCGCGACTTTAGAGGAAATATCGAAATATTCGTGAATTTTGGTAAATTTTTTAGCAAAATTCGGTTGATTGAAGCGTGAGAATATATTTAAATTTGTATAAAAATGACAATGACTAAATTATATTTTTTTTTAAAGTAGACGAAGACGTTTTTGTGTAAAATTCCTTACATATTTATAACTACAACATTCCGAGATTTTCTTTTACAAATAAGTTTTCGCACTTTTCTATACTGCTACAACTTTGAAAGTACGTCGTGTTAAATAAGTTCCATATTTATGCATTAAAAATAAAGTTTTATATTGACTTCGTGAAATACATTGTGATTTGATGTGTGCTTACAGGTAAAGTTGTGTGTTCTGTGCATGTGTGGTTACTTAAAGTTGGCCAGCTTTTGAGTTGGATATTTGTAGTTGAATTATATAGGGTTTATAAGTTCTACTAGTCACTAGTAGAACTTATACTAGTAACTAGTGTATACTCAAAATTATTTCAATGCGAACAACTTTAAAACTTAGGTAAGTAAATTAAATAAATAATTAAATAATTCTGGACAATCCACACAACATCATCTAGCCCCAAGCTAAGCAGAGCTTGTGTTACGGGTACTAGAAGACTGACATACTTACTACAATACATTACATAGACAGATATTTTTTTATTATACATATAAAATACCCAGAACAACCGGAATAAATATTTGCAGATCGTACAAACATTTATCCCAAGGCGGGTATCAAATCCGCAACATTTCGCGTCGCAGGCGGACCTTCGCCCGCCGCGCCACATCGGTCGTCATCGTATAAATCGAGCTCTTACATAAACCATCAACAATTCCAACAAGATCTACCAGCTGTCACTTAGTGAACCGAGCCTGTACTTCATTCGCTAACCTCGAGGCAGGTGCAATCGATACATCGCGAACTATCGAGTTGCGGGTATCGATAACGCGGTGTAACACTACTCTAAACGGAAGGACTTGCCGACCACTAGTTTATTGCAAATGTGTAAATAGCAACTGCTTTACTATTAAAGGACTTACAAAAACATATTTATAATTTTATTTTATTTGGAAACAAACAGTATAATTAACTTGAATATTAAAACATACAAAAACACACAAACCAGAGAAGTTACCACCATTAAATGACAATTGAGTCATCTGCAGACCGTCGCAAACGATCTATAGATAGCTCGACCTATCGAAATCAGTTCTAATCGGAAGCGGACCCATGATACTGGCTGCATTGCCGCGCTGAAGTGGAACTGGTACCTAAAATCACCTGGTTTATAAGACTATTCTAAATGAACTGGTAGTTTGATCACAATGGATTTCTTAAGAGCATTTTCAAAACGTGCAACAGTCAACGGGTAACCGTCACAAAATAAAGTCATCAAACACTTGCTCAGAACTACTTAGAAGATTATTCCATCAGGAATCGAATTTCCTTAGTGTCAGCTGACCGAATCGGATGGATTCACACCAGATCCATCATGAGAAACCCTTCGATTCGGCTGGTATTTCTTCAAATTATTTATCATCCGATATTTCATACGTTTTCGAATGTTGACTTTGCTTGACTAATTTTATTAAAGAAGGTTGAAATAAGAAAGTATATCTGAGCAGTTATTTATGTTTATAAGAATGAGTGATGTTGATGACTTCTGATAATAAGATAAGTAAGTAATGTATTAAAATATAACTATAGTCATTAGTTTGGGAGGCGGGCTTTGAGACTGCTGCACAGTTTTTAACTTGTTGTCTCATCGATGCTAACTATAATTTGGAAAATTTTCACTGTTTCAATTAACTATTTTTAATAATAATTTTTAATTTAATAATGCTATGCCTCATGAATCATGTTATTGTGTGAAAAGATAAAAGCCTCTCTTTGGAGACATCATGATGTTCTTATAAGCTGTAATTGCGCTAGCATTTTTTTGTCTTCAAACTCGAACCCTGCATAACAGTATATTTTAGTTTTTTTCTATAGATCTAGAAGTAAAGGTTATTATTTTACCTGCATTATAAATGTAGTTAAGTAAAAGTACGTTTTGTGTTTATTTCATGATATATATACATATATGGGCAGAGTTAGCTAGGGATAGAGAGAGATGGAAAGAGAAGGGGGAGACATTTGCCCAGCAGTGGGACAGCGTAGGTTGATAAAGATAAATAAAAGTATATATTACAGTCGAATCAGCCCGTCCCTTATCAGGGCTCGAATCCGACGACAGAGACAAACGGCAACGCTGATAGCCAACTAGCAGTAACGACAGTACTTAGTTGCTATACCCATTTATTATACAAGCTTCACGATCTTCTAAAAGTAAATTAACACGTCTAGCAAACGGTTGATGAAGTTTAGTTCACTTACATTGCGCGGTAATGTAGAAATTATTCGCGTGATATACGTTGTGGGCGAGCAGTGTAACTAAAATATAGACTTTAGTCGTTAAAAATGCGTTATATACAGGGATTTTTGTTTTTTAAACAATGAAATTTATCATTCCCCTGCCCTTTATCTCACGCTAGGTAGGGTCGGCACAACAGGTTTTCTTCTTCTCACTCTTATTCGTCAACTCTGAAATCCTACTCTCACATTCATATTATAACAATCCAACCACTTCTTTTTCGGCCTTCCTCATGCATACCCAAAATAAATACGTGGGTGTACAAAGAATTGAACCCACTTTCCGGTCACCACCATGCCACCAACGCAACTTGACACCGAGGTCAATGTTTTGCTGTTTTTTTTATTATTTGCCCATCGAACAGTGCACTGTGAATCATAACTTCAGGCCCATGTGTGGCCAAGCGCGAGTCGGAACTGGTTTTAGAATTCCGTAAATATTTCAGTGAAAATACTTTTATTTATAGTAATTTAAATGGACATGGAGGGACGAATTTGAAAAAGACAAGAATTTGAGAAAGAACTATGGAGAATAATTCATAAATATTCATTATTTTTTATTTACTTATTTGAGAGAGAGACAAACATTTACCATACATATTTATTTCATAACTATACATAATGATGAAACAATAAATTAAAAATAAAGAACCCTCTCGACCGTATTTCTATAAAACCTTATAAAGGTTGTCTGAAAAAGATCGCCTAAGGCGATAATTCCGAGTGTAGGTATTTTATGTTTGTAATTATTTTCACTTTGTACAAAAAATATGTTCTATTTGTTTAAAAATAAAATTATAAATAAAATTTTACTCTTCTATCACAATCTTTGTATCAGAAAATCGCGTTTTGTCACGTTCAACAAACAATTGTTTTTTTGGATGTTTGTATGTATTTTTGGATGTCGATCGACCCACTAGTGACCCACAACAACTGAGACAGAGCATATACCTAAGCTGTGATACCTAACAAATCATCATCATCATAGGCAGCCTGTATTAGCCCACTACTGGGTATAAGCCTCCTCCAAACGCCAAATATTTTTATTTTTTATTTTTATGAACCTAATTCCACAAAGAACACTCAGCCTGTATTAGCCCACTGCTGGGTATAAGCCTTCTTCAAAATATTTTTATTTTTTATTTTTATCAACCTAACTCCACAAAGAACAATAAAGCATTCGGAATCCAAGTTCTCAGAACGTCAATTACTGAACTCTGAATTACAAGATGAAGTCATCTGAGGTCGTCGACCCCAGGTCCTCGACCCCGGCATAAAACACCTTGGACATCTATAAATACCTAACATCCGGCCTACCTCAACGCGGTGCAATATTGTTTCATACTATGTACATATTGACAGGCGACACAGCTCAGTTGGTAGCCCTGCCTTCTATGTGGGTCGTGGGTTCGATTTCCAGAGCAAATGTTTATGTGATGAACATTAATATTTGTTCCGTGTGTTACTATGTATTCTATTTTTTTTTTTAACAAAAATCTTGTTTTATGTGAACTAGATTGCTAATGGGATACTTTTATTTAAACTTTTTGTGTTAATACATATAATACCGGTTCCAAACCTTGGGTCATCCTTCTGGCTATCACATTAACTCCCACTGACAGAGAAAATCGACTTTAATCGACTAAGTCCTGGAAAGAATAAGACCTGGACTTACTTCATGTCAAAGACTCTCACCAGTCTTCTTAGTCCACCTGTCAGGACGTAAGGAGTATTGAGTTTGGCTAAATAATTATTTATGACAGTAAATGATAATATATCTGAAACTGATATTAGTATCTTAATGATGCATCCATGCTTACTACCAGGTGTAAAGTAGTCTGAATAAAGCGCGTGCTTTTTATTGAGAATGAATACAGCCGATTAAAAGATTCTTGTGATTTTTTTAATGCACAAAACCGACTTCTAGATAAAAATCAGGTTCGCTCGCTGTTTTTTTTTTATATAAACTGTTAAAATAAAACACTGAAAATAAATTAACTAGTTTCGTATAGCTTTCTTATCGAAAACCTGAGATTATCAAGCTATTGCATAGCTTCTATCGCGGGCCTTGAGCGTTGAGACCGAATCCAGAAATTTCGTAACGAAATAACCTAACACTACGCATGTGTAATCCAGCAAAAAATGCTATGCAATAACTATACCGCGGCAGTCCCCGAGTGCCACACGTCTTTTTATATATATTTTTTATATAAATAAAAATACCTTTTTCCAAAATAATTTAACAAACAGTCATTTCCACTAGAACCGTTGAGTCATAAACCTTACAAATTATTTAATTCTTAAAGATATAAATCTTTTCATAAACATCCCACTTCCTCAAATCCTTTAAATAATACAAAAAGCCAAAAATTAGTTTAAAACCCCAAATATGGCTTTACCATTGGTAATATAAATAAGTCGGTTAAAACTTTTTTGAAACAATATATTTCTGGGAAGTTTTTACCTACTCGCCACCATGTGTTTTACCTTCGTAAATAAAACCGCTATTCAGGTAGTCAAAGATTATTTTAAGCCTTTGGCTAGCTTCAGAAGAGTTACAGATTTAGTACACTGTATTTAAATTACAAAGGTATTTAAAATATTGTTTTTGTTTAAAAGTATGATATTTATATTAGAAAAAAATAAAAAAATTAATTTCAATTCTTATCGACAAGTACTAAATACAATTTTCAAGAATAACTCTTATACACTTATCTTAAGATTTACCCAAAAAAAAGCCCTATCAAAATCCATTCAAAATTAGCGGAATAATCGCGTTATAATACAAAAATACCGTACTGACGAATAGAGAACCTCCTTTTTTGAAGTCTGTTTAAAATAAACGGCTGCTATAAAATGAGGTCTAACATACTTGATTAAAACATTTGTTTAAATTCATCTGAATACAAGCTGTTACTTTTACTGCTTTCACAAAAAAATACACAAAAAGAAAATAAAGGACGATCAACCCTATGCATCACACACATATCCATTAACACACACGCACACACACACACACACACGTACGTACGCACACATGTTAATGCGTGCAGGGACGGCAGCTGCACTGTTCGATTGTGAATCTCAAACTTGTTCATGTTTTTTTTATACCTATTCTGTCCCACTGCTGGGCAAAGGTCTCCCCATATCCTTCCACTTATTTGGTCTTTGGCGACACTCCACTTGTTGTTAAATAAAAAAAAACAATAACTAGTATTTTCTGTTTTATATAAATATAATGTTTTGTTTTGTGTTGTAATTTTTCAATTATATTTTCCAGTTTTTGTAGGTTAATTATTAAAAGACAGACTTGTTTGATTGTAAAACAAAGTGATAAATTGAAAAAAATACTTTCCTTCATAAACTTAGTATTATGATTTTTAGTTTATAAATTTGTTTGTTTGTTGTGTCGACCCCACCTAGTGGGATAAGGGCAGGAAGAAGAAGAAGAGTTTATTTTGTATAATTTGTGATTGTAACACAGATCTCTTCAAGGGCAGAGTAGTTAGGTTTCTTAGCAAATATCTTTGACCTTGATCCATCTTCCAGAACATTCTTGTAAAGTAGTCCAAATGCATGGTCTATATGGTTAAAATAAAAGACCATAAAATAGTTAATAAACCACAATGAAGTCGGATGGAACTAAAGAAACACTTAAAGCTATTTACACTAACTGGTTATTTGTTTCCAATAATAATTTAATAACGAGAAGAGCAATAAAATTGAGTACATTGAACGGACCTCGATCGCCTTGAGAACTCGTATTATTGACAGAAAAAATAATAATTTCACGGCTTTTAATATCAATGATATCATACTTGTCTTGTTTTAACATATAACGATATTACTGCATGGTCAGTAATCAATTACACTATCTTTGTTAAAATTCTTATAAAAAATCCAATATTAGGAAAAAAGATAAAAATCAGAGCAAAAAAGATAATGCGTCATTCTTTCAACGGAAAAATGAAACAGTAAAAAATGGGTGCAGGTGGTCGTTAAAGTTTGAGAACCACGTCGTTTGGGCCGATAATATGTGAGGGTTCGTTTTTGTTGTAGCGATCTCGAGCGTAACGTATGGGTGCTGTGCAGCTCAACTTTTTCGGAAGCTTGACCCCTCCGTCAGTTGAATCAACTTGACTTGAGTCAGTCAGTTATGAACCGGCCGTCGTCGCGAGCGGTTGTGCCTTCACATTCTCATTTTCTCTAGTCATTGTGTCCAAATTAGTTCTAATTGGTAGTGTAGTATCGCGCGTAATATAATTTTAGTTATTTCTTTCCAAAGTTTGGTGAAGCTTGATTTCATGAACGGATTTGGATTGCTTTGGTGAGTTGTTTTGTTATTGTTTGTTGATAAATGATATTTTATTGTTTGTAGAAACTAGGTAATTACATTGGTCTTAATTTAATCTTCATATATCTAGTTCAACCTGAGGCTTACAAACGTCATGCACAGATAATAATAACAATTAATTTATAGAATTTAATTCTTATAAGCACAATAAATATATTTTGGTTGTAAATATTTTTTTTTAAATTGACGGTTTACCGTACCTTTGTATAGGTTTATAGCCTTCGGAATAATATGGCAATAAAATGTTTAACCATATTCTGAGGTCGTTATATTTTGAACATCTGCCGTTCCGTTAAAATGGGGACTATATTAATAACACTGGTATTGAAATATTTCGAATAGATTTTTCTATATTTAACTTTTACCTGTATGTTTTTATTATGTAAATAATATGAATATTGTAATATTTTTGCAATAGTTAATTCGAAATGTGTGTTGACATCATATTATTAATGTTGTACAAATCGCGTTCTTTTATACTTAGTATCAAAACGCAATCAAGCTTAAAATACTTAAATTTACATGTTATGTGTATTTTTTTATTCAGATTATTTTACTTTTTTATATATTTAAATTTTTGACATTAATATAATAAGTATTGCCAAGTTGCTTGTGATCTTTGTATCTTGGCCTCATCCGAGATTACCAAATATCATTTTGAAATAAGAGACAAAAATAAATTTACAAACAGTTTTTGACCTCTAAAACTCTTCATCGTTTTATTGGCATGTTTAGTCTTGAGTATTTTTCTTCAATACATAGATCTTAAGTAACACGTCAAGGTTTTGCAATATATTTTGTGACATTAAATTGTACATCATAAATGAAATTACAACTCACTAAATCATTTATTTCATATTTATCATGTTCATTTGGTAACTATTTACAATTGTCACATAGATCGCTTAGATCTTTATGGTTTCCGGTTTTTTGACGTGACAACGTCTTATAATTCGATAGAGCCGGCTGCACGCACGAAAAAACATGACTCATGAGGCGTTCTGAGTCGTTCCATGAAGTGACGTTGTCACGTTCAACTATCGTCAGTAAACCGACTTAACACACAAACATTTTTTATTCTGTTTAATCTTATGCTGTAAATATAAAAATCATTTACAACACTAGCGGCCAGTTTCTAGAAACCCAAATCACGATTGATCTGAGTTTGACACATAGTAATTATTTGTTTTATTCGTTGATCATCATTTGAGAAACCGGCCGTAGGTGATTCTAAATGTCAGTTCCAAAAAACTGGTCCCATTAATTTTCTAAGACACAGTCATTCAACATTAACGGATGACGTCAAACTGACGGTTTAACGGAACAGTTTAACGGAGTCCGATATTTGGCGCGACCATTAATCAAATCAGCTCGAACGGCTAACTGAAATCTGAATAGCAAATCCCCGATTGGATCCAGAAGCGAGTTTATCAGCTAGGAACTATTACTAGCTGAACGACGAGCGATTTAATAAAAAGAAAGAAAGATATTTTTGTAAATACATACTTACGGTCTATCTTTTAAAAAGTTAGCGCAGACTTGATGTATTGATTACCATACGTAATGATGACCTAAAGTCAACGCTGGCTTTTTATAAGATAGACCGTTAGAATACATAGAAACACCCAGACACAACAAATCTTCATCACACAAACATTTGCTATGGGTGGAAATCGAACTCACGTCCCACAGCATGGAAGGCAGAGCTACTACCAACTGAGCTGTGACGCCGGTAATATTTTAAAGGTACCAAGACTATTCCTAAGAACTGTAGTAAAACACAGCTTGTTGACTGAACACTGTTTTATTTACATTCGTAGGTAGGTAACTCACAATTCCATATATGTATAAGTACCCACACGATAGGATACTACAAGAACATTCATCTATCTATATAAACTATCTCTGATATCTACCCTACTCTCTCCCTAACCGCAGAGAACTTGCTCTAATAATTATTTGAAACAATCATTTGATAGTGCCTTCTTGGGACCACACACTCATGTTTGTTTTATCCTTATTCCCTGTTCTAGTTCTGTAAATAAGATTTACTTCAAATATATCTCTTATTGTGTAACAGCTCAGTTGGTAGTAGCTCTGCCTTCCATGCTGTGGGTCGTGGGTTTGATCCTCACCGAGGGCGAATTAATGTCTGATGAGTTGGTTTTGGTATCTGTGTCATGTATTAACAAAAAAAATATTCTATCAGCAATCTAGTTGTCATATCGTGATGTGTGAAATGTCTATGAATATTTATTTACATAACAAAGCTAATTTTATCCCATTTTGAAATCAAAAGACTCAAAAATAACTTTCTAATATTTCTCGTGTTATTTTTAATATCAAATTATGCAGTCATCAAATTTGAATCGTTTTAATGTTTACATTAACATATATATTTGTATTTTTTTAATAAATACTTAAGTGATAAAAAACGTAAGCAAGTATCGTTAATAATATTTTTTTTTTCATTTTTCGGGTATATTCATCTTCTGTCTTTTATATTTTAATGATAGGCGTATCTACCCAAAGTACAACTTTTGTAAAAACTTTAAATATAATTCATTATGTTAAATGTAATTCTGACTAACAAATATTCCTTAATAACAAAATTACACAAAAAATTATATGATAGACCCCATTTCAGTTTATGAACTGATAGGTAACGTTACGAAACATAGAAAACATTACCTGTTTGTAGCAGTATCATGGCAGTTACGCACTAGTTCTATTACGTAAACCTTAGGTAATTTGATTTATGTGTACTTACACGTACTTAGCTGATAGGGTGTGACATAGATTAGTTCTGGCATTTTTATACGTTTTTTTTAATTTACGGACATTTCACACATCCACGCTGTAGTCCCAAACTTAGCAAAAAGTTGATCCTACTTCCTACTAATATTATACTATACATGTTATACTATAATATATATGGTCTTATATTCTTATGTTCTGTATGCAAAATATTATGATAATAAGTTTTCCTAACATAGTTTATTATTGTTTACAACGCTTGCAATAAAAATAGTATTTATTAATACATTAATAATTCATACATAAAAATTGATGTTTTTTTTAATATTCCGATTATAAAATCACAAAACTAGTTTGAATTCATATTTTGTTTCAACCAAATAGTTCCCACGATAGTAAGCAATATTCGTTAGAACCGTAGGTTTTATGTACCTGTTTAAAATTATCTGACAATACAACCTTCTCAATACCTTAAATACTTATTGTATTATCCAGGTAGTAGAGAAACCCATATTTTTTGTTTTGTAACACCACAATAGCTTCTTAGAGATAAGAAAGTAATTTTGTTGTCTAAGCCTGACTATCCCTTTTCTAAGAAATAATCTGGAGTTCTGTTTAACCCATATTTAAAAACAATGACTTTAAAATTTGGTTTTATTTGGCTCCTAAACCTAACGCTAACGTTAAACTTACATCAAAAACGACGCTTAAGTTATATTAAGTAATTAGTCAAATAATAATATGATTATACGTAGGTCAGTTCGTATATAATTTGCACAAAACTTGTTATTGATTATATAATATAATTTGTACGAAAATAGGCTTGAATACGAAATGACCAATCTTAATCTTATTTTATATCGTTACACATTTTATTAGCTAATTTATTTTACGAAACTTGAATCGTATCGCTCCATTAATGGTATATTTATACATATTAATATAAATATGTGCTAATTTCTTAACCCCTGCGCTAGTGAATGCAAAAATGAGGTTATCACGATAAATGCATGTCGTGCTAGAATAAAAAGTAGTACAAGTAAATGAAGAATGGCATGTTTCAAGGAAAATGCTAGATATTAATGGTCAGGAGGCTAATGTGTGTAAAAGTGGCAGTGGGATGGCCATGTTTGCCGAAGAACCGACAACCGTTGGAGCAAACGGATACTGGAGTGGAGACCGCGTTTAGGCAAGCGTAGTGTAGGACGCCCTCCGGCGAGATGAAGCGACGATCTACGAAGTGTAGCTGGCAAAAACTGGTTGATGATGATGATGATAGGCTAACGTGTAAGCTAATTAAATAGATGGCGTTAGTGAGCTATGGGAGAAAATTGAGGGTAGGATTGTTGGGATGGTGTCGGACGTATCGCATGAAATATTAAGATCATTTATTAAGATACAATAACAGAGATATGATGTAATTAATTAATCGTATAAAAATATAATTAATTTATAAAAAACTAGGATAATATAACAGATAATGCAGCTAAACTATCTGAATATCCTTACTAGATATCTATATAATATATGTAAGTATATTAACTTTTGTATAATAAATAAACTTCTAAAAATGTCTGCTCCAGTATTGCCATAGTCAGTCACTTCTGAACTCATTCCTTTCATTCATTCACTCTTTGCAAATATAACCTCACTTCTTTAAAAAAAAGTTGTGTTGATGATATTTAAAAAAAGATATTCTTACGTTAAGTACGAATTTACTCAAAATTTGGTGAGAATCATCACCATATCATAATCGTGTTACAATCTGCGAATTCGCAATGACTCACTCGATCTGACAGTTTAAATTAAAAACAGATAAAGTGAAGCAATTTATTTGGTAATTAGCTCGGATCTGATAAAAGGTTAACGGCCGGAAAATATGGAGATTCGCAAAATCGGTTTACATAAACATATTTTTATCTTGTTTATATAAACTACTTCTTCTTCTTTTCGTGTCGATGCTACAACTGTGTTATATATATCTACATAAATATTTGGCCAACTCTACAGCACGACCTGTGGCTGAATTATAAAATATAAACTACTAAGTTGGCAACACTGTATCATATAAATAAGTGTTTTATATACTTACGGTATATCTTATAAAAGTTAGCAAAGACTTGATGTCTTGATTACCATACGTAATGGTGACATAATGTCAACGCTAACTATTTATAAGACAGGGGAGAAATCTATATTTTTAACAAATGTTTATCGAATTCCTCCTCTTTATTATTATCTACTGACTTCGTATTATTATTATTATATTTTTGATAATTGACACAATATTATTAATAATGATGTGTTATTCTGATGTATAAACTACATTATTGTTAAGTTTCATTAAAATCCATTCAGTAGTTTTTGCGTGAAAGAGTAACGAACATCCATTCATACAAACTTTCGCTTTTATATTAGTAGGATAGATATCTTTACATCTAAATAAAGATACTTGAGCAGTTCTTTTGTGCATCTATTTCCAAGCACGTGGTGTTTACCTGTAGCTCTACCATGAGTTTTTACTATACTATATTTACTATACTCGCTAGCGTCTGTAGTTAAAAAAATGTATGAAGATTTGTACAGCGCCTCTAGCGGATAGTTGGGTACTAAAATTCGCAATACTAATATTGACGTAACTACTGTAGTAAATTCAGGCGATTTTACTGTGACAACTCATGGTAGAGGTACTGTAATAGGTTTGTACGCATAGAATAAGACCTTTAATTTCATTTTTTGGATGTTTTGTGTACAAACTGGTGGTGAATTAAAAACTAAATACTTAAATAAAAGGGTTTTGTTCATGTAAAATGTTTATAAATCCATTTCTACATGTGGTATCTAAGAAAAAAAAAAGATTCATCACTCATCACAGAAACGCCTTGAAGACATTCGTGATTAATCAAATTAATTAAGTTTCTGCCCGTGAACGAATAGCTTTATGAATGCAGATCTTGCACGCGATTATACACTCTAACTCAACTAACATAGAACCGGTTTTACCTTGCGAATAACTATTGACAAAATCTTGCTACTTTATTTTCCTGGTTCTCATAGGTGCTGTAAATGCCAAGAATTTCAAATTCGAGTCGCAAAGTGTTAGCGTGAAAAGTAAAAAATATCAAAATTAAACAAAAAACCTTCTATTTTACCGACCGATTAACGGTCTATCTTATAAAAATTTAGCGCAGACTTGAAGTCTTGATTACCATACGTAATGTCAACGCTAACTTTTTATAAGAAATGGGGTAAGTGATTAACAGCTCATCACCGAAACTATAATATGAAGATAATTATGTAAATATTAATTATTATAAAATAATTTTCGTCAACTCATTTGTGTCAGTTAAAGCCTCCATAGTGATCTTAGTAGGTTCACCACGAATATGATATTTTTGTAAAAACTTGTATTTTGGCATTCTAAAAGATTCCTACCGTATTTCGACTAAGATGACTGGAATACAGCTTAATAATGTATCAAAATCATTTCACAATTTATGTATTAATAAAAAACATACTCTCATAAATACCAAGAACACTTGAAAAGCAGGATTCTTCTACCAAATCAAATTTCATACATCGCTCGTTCTTCGCTTAAGTCAAGTATCACAAATAACTTCAAAGCATTTTACAATATTTTATAGCATTCTCGACCACTACCAGCTACATATCTTGGGTACGCTTCCGGTACTGATTTGGATCAGTTGAGCTATCTATAGATCGTTTGCAACGGTTAAAATTTTAAACAACTTTGTCCATTTTGTAAATACTGTAATTGTTTACGAATAAATCATTTAATGAACCTATTTATGTATGTACTTACCTATTTATATAATTATATACATGTATGAGCAATATTCGCAATACATAAAGATTAATCAATTTCCGTGGAAGCTGGAGGCTGAATTGAATTACAGGAACTTCGTTACTGGAAGGCATGGGGCTATTACCGATATAGGCCTGCTAATGCGACCTGATTCGAAGGGTTTACACACTTACTAAATATCGTATGCTTTCAGAATAGTTATAGACATCTACATTTCTTTTTGCATGAAAGTCGACTGCAAGTTTTTTTATGATTGTACTATGGCAACTGGATTGCTGATAGAATACTTCAATTTATTAAATTTAAGCTTTTGCTTGTAAATAAAATATGTACTGATATAATGACTATGCAAAATCAAATAAAATAAAAAATCCACAAAGCGGTTAAAATCAACTTTCAGAAATTATGAAATCAAAACCTTGAGTCAAAGCATAAGAAATTGTATACCAAAGACCTCCCAAACTGTTGACAAATTCAAAATTTGTAAAATGATATTTTCTGTGCAATATCCCTTGCGTGTTCACAAGATGCCCTTAAATTCGTTGTTCTTTTGTTTTTTTTATCAAGGGTCAGTTACTAACATTATAAAAAAGGTAAATCATATTATTTAAATAAAGCAGTCGTTAAAAGAAATCTCACGAGAATCTAGAATTACAATGCAGCGTCATACACAAATTAGTGTCGATTACAATAGAAAAAAATGCATTTGACGTATCCCTTACAAAAGCCGTTAAAACTATTAAAATAAACTGCAACCCCTATAAACTAGGCAGCCCCTAGACAAGCGTTTATTCTCACGATCAGGTGTATTCGGGACCTGTCTATTTCTAAGAAACCAATATGGCGTCGTAACGGTTTTTGGTGAAGTATTGTTAAGGTTTCACGACCTTTGTTGTGGATTTGTTTTATTGTGAGTGGTGAAGTGTGATCTTGGGGTGAATAAACGTCCCAAAAAGGTAGATAACAATATTCAAAACGATCTCATCGTACTCGGCCTTATAATAAGAATACTTTTTATAAGTATCACTGGCTGAATACGATAAAAAAATACGTGCGAATTTCAAATTTATAGTTATCAACAATCAAAACGTTCTCATCGTACTCGGCCTTATAATAAGAATACTTTTTATAAGCATCACTGGTTGAAAACGATTTGAAAAAAAAAAACGTTCGAGTTATAATTTGTAGATAGCAATATTCAAAACGTTCTCATCGTACTCGGCCTTGTATTAAGAATACTTTTAATAAGCACTGGCTGAAAACGATTTGAAAAAAAAAAACACGTTCGAATTTCAAATTCACAAAGAACTTACACGTCAATCGTCAATGTTTATTACGTCATAAAGAGACGCGTTCTTCGAACCCTAGGTTGTCTAGCACCCTATAAAATATAAGTTTGTCGGTTTACGTGTTTAGTAGCTGTAAAACTTGTTAAATTAAGTTCACGAACATTACTGAAGGAAGTAAACAAAATATAGCTTTCTTTATAAATGGGATTACTATAAAAAATATAAATGTTCACGGACTTTACACACACATCACGCTCTAGTCCCAAACTATGGAAACTAAACTGATAACTGAGCTGATAGAATACTTATAAAACTATATATTTTTTTTGTAAATATGCCATGGTTTATGAGTTTGATTATTTCCCGGTATTTCGGCAGATCATGCACCATGATCACAGGTCGAACTGAAGTCTTTGCAAGTAGATAATATGTTATTGGCAGACATACCGGCCTACCCTCTTTCGCAATCTTTTATTACGATGGTAAATAACCCGTTTATAATAAAAGTTATTTTTAAAACCGTGATAGTTTAAAATATTAAACAATGTTTATAGACGCGTTGAGCTAGAAAATTCAAATTCGGTAGCAATTTTAAGTCAAAGTTTGAAGTGGAATGTTTACGTAGTTTGTAGCGTAAATGGAATGGAAGTGTATAAGTTTGTAACTTTGTATAAGTTTTACTATCGATTTGCTTTAAACTTATGCGGAAAGGTAAAAGTTTTTCAAGTTTTATGATAGGTCCCAAAGGGTTCAACTGTTAACCTTCATCTACCAAATACAAATGATCGATAATTTTCGGTTTATCATTTGATATAAATATTTTGCGAGATAGAGCGACGTTATGCGGAATGTTGCTGGCAAATACTGGATGAGAAGAGCCGAAGACGTCTCAGTGGCATCTTGGGAGATACCTCCAGCAGTGGACTGACGATGATGTTCTTTTTACTACCGTCTTGCAAGAGATCTAGGTCCAGCATTGGACTGATATAGGTTGAAGATGATAGCTTTTTACCTAGACAAAAAATAAAAAGCACTTCGCAGTTTTTAAATTCATCAACACATTATTCTTATCTCTTAATGTTAAAACAAGATGTTACGAGCGACTTTTGATCCAAAATGACTAAATTGCCAATGAGTCACATTTTGTCAAACAAGGCGCACTACAAATAGGGCTGTCGCATGAATCAGGGCTGGCAAGCGTGCCAGTACCGTTCAAAATTGATATTAGTTTTTGACAGCTTTGACAGCTGTGACAGCTCAATTGGTAAGCTTTGACTTTTTAGCTGTAGATAGATAAAGAAGATCTTACACGGAGATATTTCACATGATACAAAGTTAAGAATATTCTTTTAGTTAAGTACAATGTAGTAGGTTCGATATCCAGCTTTACTTAGTTAAAGATAAAGATAAATTTATTTCAGAAAAAAACTGTACAAAAGCCTTTGTAACCATAATCACTAAATTACATAATGTGAGAAACATAATAACTTAAAATAAGGTTACAAAACCATACCCTCCGTGGTAGATTAAACTGAGTTACGGCAGGGTATTGATTCAACAACAAAAAAAAGTTCGGAACTAGCTGTTTTTCTGTCACAAGAATTACAATTGAAAATATGTTTTAAACCCGTTTTTAGTTTAATTCTTACATGTATTAAATTAAAATATATATTACTTTAGTAAATATACTTATTATTTATTCACAAACAAACTTACGACTATACAGTATTTACAAAATGTACATTGAATAAAATACATAAGAAACAGTTGAACTATCTACAGACCGTTGCAAACGATTTATAAATAGTTCAACTGATTCAAATACTTAGTGAATATTGGGTGCATGGAAAGAGCCTCCTCGTGGCGCACACCGGTAACAGCTAGGCACGGTAAAGCAGTGTCTAGTCTGGCTAATCTTTCCAATACGTTGCTACAACAAAATATCAGAACACAGTTGCAGCATCGACACGAAAAGAAGAAGAAGAAGAAGTGAATATTGAATTTAAAAAATCTAGATCATCTAGCAACCCTACGCGGGTGGCATCAAAAGCCCCACTTGTTGCTATCGTGGCCAATTTTAGCCGCGGCCTATTTTTAGCATGTGTAAATACATCTGTTTGTTCCTTGTCTTGGCTAGCTTCTGTTTTGTGCCTGTCAAATTTGACATGTCTGGTAATGACGTAAACAAGACGTTTGTGTTCTGCCGGTCTGCTGTCAACAGGCGCCACACCGGATGTGTTGATTATGTCAATTTCTTTGAATAGGCGTCACATAAAGTATCTATGTATTGGCCTATCTATTTAGATAGGCCAAGGACCATTTGATCCTTGTGATTTTACTGAATAAAGTAATTTTGACTTTGACTTTGACTTTTGCATCTTATCTAGATGATTCATAGCATCATGGACCATTTCTGACCTATGCCATTTTTACCGATACATATGCTGTAGTGCCTGATTTTTTTTCTTTCAAATGGAGTATTACAGGCGACTCAGCTCAGTTAGATTTAGCTCTGCATTTCATGCTGTGGGTGTTGGGTTCTAATCCAATTAAGAACTAATATTTCTGTGACATTGATGTTTGCTCTGTGTTTTTCTGAGGGATTTATTCAATCTAACTTCAATCTTATTCCCTTAGCATAAGCTTTGTTTTGGATTAAATTGAGTTGCAGAAAAGTCCATAAATTCATATTGTACTACATTTGAGTATGTACCATGCATAGTTTAAAATATGTTTTTGAGTATATGTTATAGAAACCAGAAATCCAAAGACGTATCTTTCAAACTGGATTTTTGAAGTTACTTTTATAACGTAACGTAACTAAACCGTGGGAAACGGACGCGCAAGTTATAAAAGATTGATGTAACTCCTTTGAAGTATTAATAAAAATAACTTACCCAAAAATCATTTAAAGAAACTTGTTATTACTTATATTAATATTAAAAAAAATTGTTAGCTAAGTAACTCGGTTCTAGCGTTAGTGACAGAAATCTGAGGTCATTTTACAATAACTCGATTTTAGACTTTCATAGACATTTTTTAAATGAATTGATTAATAAGTATCAAAATATCCTATTTAAAATATTGATGAGTTTAGAGTGCTGTGTTAACTATGAAAAATTAATCTCTTACAATAAAGTTAGACCACACTTATAATGTTGTTCATAGTCATTCTTCAAATAATAAAAGTAGAAACCTCAAAAAATAACTTACCCTAGATTTTAAATCTCAAATTTAAAACTAGATTTATTACCCGATATGTCCAGCCTTATGGAACAAACATTAAGTGAAATTGATGCTAAATCGAGGGAGAAATTGCAAATGGCGCAGAAACCCCAACTCCGTAATATATTGCAACTCGATAATATGTACGATAATGTCTCTTATCACTCGATCTAACGCAGATTGCCGAATTGAAAAACTTATAGAGGCTTAGGCCGCAGCTAGTGGGCCGAAAGCGAATGGACCGATAGCTCATGAAAAGAGTTTTATCTCTTACTGAATTTGGGCACATTTTTTAAGTGGGAAATATTTTTTATGAAACAATGCGAATTACGTAAAATGAAGTAAATATATTGTTCAAGGGTGCCTACTTTTTTATACATTTATAACGCTACCTACACTGGGTGAGACAGTGTAAATAACACTACAGGAAATCCAAAATCCATCATCATCATAACTGACCAAAACCTCACGGTCCGTCCTTCAAGGGACACGAATGCGCGTTTGCATTCTTTCGCTATGGACTATACGTTAAAATAGACCGATACCGACAGCTACAAACCACACTACAAAATTCATAAAAGTGACTGACCGACACGATGTAAAAGTGTCATGTCGTGTCGAATGCATTGAGAATGTCAAGTAAAGAATTGGTAAGATTAAAATAAAAACGTCATCTTCTTCAATTCTTACGTAGAAATAAAATAGCGTCGACAAAAGAAGCCAAGATACTGCATACCTAAACTACTTTACCGCATAACCACCCTCTTTCCGGCCAAACTTTATAAAAGTAATTAATGAACTTCGTAAACGCACTGTGGCGTCAGCTGGCCAATTTAACAAGAGCTGCGTGTGAGCCCAGAACTACTCCGATCTGAGGAGCCATGAGTAAATTTAGAACAAGTGGCGCCTCAGAGAAGTGTCAGGTTAAAATGGTAGGCGGTCGCGAGGGAAGTCGTGTCTCGTGGCATCCGTTTACGGAGCATGATTTAAATACTGCGTCGCCATGTTTATCTTACATCTGCTACGTGACGGAGCGGGTAGTCACGCCCTTTTTGACGTTAATCGTGCTTTAAAATAAGCTTTTGGATTTTAAATTTCGCATCGTGTTATCATTGTTACATGCATTTGTAGATTAGTACATTTTGTAATGAGTTTCGTTTAAAAAAAGATGAAAAAATAAAACTAAGTGTATAAAGTTAGTTATGTTTCTATTTTGCTTGGTTTTCTGTATTATTTGTGCATAAATAAAATAAGTTGTAGATTATGTAGTCGACAAGATTATGCATGTTATAACAATTTATTTATCATTTTTTTATTTATTTATTCATAAAAACATAGTTCAATTTCATAAAATCTACTACGTTGAACCAAACCAGTCAAATAATTGAAAACTTGTAAACAATTTCATTTGAATGTGGTCCGAAATAGTTGTTTTTCTACAAAACAATCGAAACGATACAGAATTTAATCAAAACTTATTCAATAATATTGGCGTGTTGTGTTATTATTAAATTGTATCGGTTTTGTCATACTATTGTGGTATTCGTTCAGTTATATTAAAACTCTCAAGTTTTGCATTAAAAAAATACTTTAAAAAAGAGGCCACTAGCGAAATTTACAAAAATAATACCTATTTTATAAATAAATTACTTTATTCACAAACAAACTTACGACTATACAGTATTTACAAAATGTACATTGTCATATAAAATACATAAGAAACAGTTGAGCTATCTACAGACCGTTGCAAATGATCTATAGATAGTTTAACTGATCCAAATCAGTACCAATCGGAAGCTTACCCAAGACACTGGCTGCATTGCCGCGCTGAATAGCAATGCTGATACGCTGGGCCAGATACTCACCAGCCCTCGGATCACGCGTCGCTTCGACTAGACAAATAAATTATATGTAGATATTTTGCAAGTTTAGTTCTTATGTTTGATTTTTGGTATTTCCTTGTTACTTTGCTTATAATGTTCTTCATTCGTAAATTATTTCCTGATAATTAATTTTCGCTCTTATTTATATTTTATCATACAAAACAACCCCGTTCATGTTCCTGTTTAAATTATTTATTGAAATAATATTTTGTTTTCATTAACATGACAATTATTATGAAAATAGCCGGTAACGGCAATTATTTCGTCTCCCAAAAGTAACATTAACGTATACAATTTTAATTAATCGAAGTAATTGTATAATTAATGTACCTACTTGTTTTTGGCAAAACAAACGTTTTTAATAACATTAAGTTAAATATGGGAATATATCAAAATGTTATGGAATTCCATTTGTCAAGTCAACGTCATAATAAGTTTAATTACATACAAATGATCTGACATTATGGATACATTAAACGGTATAGTATATAAAGCTTCTTGTAAAAATACTTTTTTTAATATTCTTACCTCTGTCGAGCTTAAAATATTCTTAATCTCATTAATAAGAATCAAAGTCCTGACTGACTGACGGCTGACGTACAAGCCACAGCCCAAACCGCTGGTCCTAGAGACTTGAAATTTGGAAGGCGTGTTCCTGGAGTGACTGTGTGGCGTACTAAGGCAGGAATTTTGGAAATAACGCTCCGGAGCCCTAAAAAAAGGCTTTGAAGTTTGTATGCAGAATCTTATCCCGTGAACCGATTGACTTGAAACTTGGTACGCATAATGTTGACGCGAAATAAAATGGATCTGCATTTTTAGATTTTGCAAAATCATCCCCATTTCCCTAAAATTGAGTAAGTAAAGTTTAAAATTTCGATTTAGTATACGATTTCGAGTAGAGATGGCGCTGTCACGCGTGGCGTAATCCTAGAACGCGCTATCGATGCGTTTTGGCAATGTGTTATAGGTAAGTCGATCGGTATTAGCAATAGTTTCGTTGGATCGAGTTATTTTGTTAGGTAATTTAGGGTTGCGTGCGTACCTAATTACCGCTGACGGTAATATATCGTATACGATTTAGTATAAGATTTCGAGTATAGATGGCGCTGTCACGCGTGGCGTAATCCTAGAACGCGCTATCGGTGCGTTTTGGCAATGTGTTTTAAGTCGATCGGTATTGGCGATTGTTTCGTTAAGTTATTTTGTTAGGTAAATTAGGGTTGCGTACCCAATTACCGTCAGCGGTAACTGCTGACGAATAAATATTTAAAAACAAAATGTTAAATAATCAAGGGGCGCTCAAAGTCACATACAAAAACATAATTTACTTAGATGGTTGGTTTTTTTGTTTTATTATTATTATTAAACGGTTTTACTTAGCTCACTCCGTTTGTTTTATTCTTGGGTCAAATTTAGTAATTCAAATTTCACCCTCTTCTTGTCAACCGATCAATCTGAAATTTTGTATACACTTTGGATTTTGATGACAATACAAGTATGTTTATTCATTATCATTACAAATTCAAGATGGCCGCCGCTACAAAATGGCGGATAAGTTATGTTTTATTAATCCCATCAATATGGGTATCAAATGAAAGGGCTCAACAAGCCGAATACAATATACTATAAAAAAATGAAATCCAAGATGGCGGCCGCTGCAAAATGGCGGATAACGTAGGTTTTATCAATCCCATCAATATGGGTATCAAATGAAAGGGGTCAACAAGCAGAATACAATATACTATAAAAAATTGAAATCCAAGATGGCGGATAACGCAGGTTTTATCAATCCCATCAATATGGGTATCAAATGAAAGGGCTCAACAAGCAGAATACAATATACTATAAAAAAATGAAATCCAAGATGGCGGCCGCTACAAAATGGCGGATAACGTAGGATTTATCAATCCCATCAATATGGGTATCAAATGAAAGGGCTCAACAAGCAGAATACAATATACTATAAAAAAATGAAATCCAAGATGGCGGCCGCTACAAAATGGCGGATAACGTAGGATTTATCAATCCCATCAATATGGGTATCAAATGAAAGGGCTCAACAAGCAGAATACAATATACTATAAAAAAATGAAATCCAAGATGGCGGCCGCTACAAAATGGCGGATAACGTAGGTTTTATCAATCCCATCAATATGGGTATCAAATGAAAGTGCTCAACTTTGGACTACGTATAGAGGAGTTGGACTGCAATAAACTAATGGGCAAGAAACCTTGCAATAATAAAGCACTAAATGAATTAAACAGAATGCGAAATAAAAACTAAAAATAAAAAAAGGTAAAAAAACTTTTTAAGTTAAACGGTTTTATGTTAAACATACATTGCAATGTTTAGGATAAATGTACTAAAAACCAAAAAATAATAAAATAGATACAGTCGTGGGAATTATAAACATATGCATAGACTAGACTAAAATAAAACCGTGGGGCACGTCAATTGTCTACAATCGTTGATTAAAATGTTTGTAGACAATATTTTAAAAATATTTTAAAATTCCTTCGTGGGAAAGGGGGCAAGTGTGTTGTAACGTTATTAATCGACGAATTTTAATCAAATTATTAAGAGGCGCTCTGTGACTTAATTTTACTCTAATGAATGCAATAAAATGAGGGAAGTTTTCTGTAGCGTTATTTATCGACGAAAGTGAAAAATTTGAAAAAAGGAAGTTTGTAGTAGCGTTTTTTATGGACGATTTCAATCAAGTTTGAGATTCAGAGCGTTTTCACATTATCCGATCCGATATCGGGGTGAGTAAAATGTATTGAAAATGTACCTGTCTTTCATATTGTCCGGCCCGATATCGGATATCGGAGCCGGCACCCTGACGGCTGACGTACAAGCCACAGCCCAAACCGCTGGTCCTAGAGACTTGAAATTTGGAAGGCGTGTTCCTGGAGTGACTGTGTGGCGTACTAAGGCAGGAATTTTGGAAATAACGCTCCGGAGCCCTAAAAAAAGGCTTTGAAGTTTGTATGCAGAATCTTATCCCGTGAACCGATTGACTTGAAACTTGGTACGCATAATGTTGACGCGAAATAAAATGGATCTGCATTTTTAGATTTTGCAAAATCATCCCCATTTCCCTAAAATTGAGTAAGTAAAGTTTAAAATTTCGATTTAGTATACGATTTCGAGTAGAGATGGCGCTGTCACGCGTGGCGTAATCCTAGAACGCGCTATCGATGCGTTTTGGCAATGTGTTATAGGTAAGTCGATCGGTATTAGCAATAGTTTCGTTGGATCGAGTTATTTTGTTAGGTAATTTAGGGTTGCGTGCGTACCTAATTACCGCTGACGGTAATATATCGTATACGAT
Organism: Ecliptopera silaceata; assembly: GCA_932527185.1. NCBI lineage: Eukaryota > Metazoa > Arthropoda > Insecta > Lepidoptera > Geometridae > Ecliptopera > Ecliptopera silaceata. The sequence goes on from OW052211.1 coordinate 7,292,308, forward strand.
TTAGTATAAGATTTCGAGTATAGATGGCGCTGTCACGCGTGGCGTAATCCTAGAACGCGCTATCGGTGCGTTTTGGCAATGTGTTTTAAGTCGATCGGTATTGGCGATTGTTTCGTTAAGTTATTTTGTTAGGTAAATTAGGGTTGCGTACCCAATTACCGTCAGCGGTAACTGCTGACGAATAAATATTTAAAAACAAAATGTTAAATAATCAAGGGGCGCTCAAAGTCACATACAAAAACATAATTTACTTATAGATGGTTGGTTTTTTTGTTTTATTATTATTATTAAACGGTTTTACTTAGCTCACTCCGTTTGTTTTATTCTTGGGTCAAATTTAGTAATTCAAATTTCACCCTCTTCTTGTCAACCGATCAATCTGAAATTTTGTATACACTTTGGATTTTGATGACAATACAAGTATGTTTATTCATTATCATTACAAATTCAAGATGGCCGCCGCTACAAAATGGCGGATAAGTTATGTTTTATTAATCCCATCAATATGGGTATCAAATGAAAGGGCTCAACAAGCCGAATACAATATACTATAAAAAAATGAAATCCAAGATGGCGGCCGCTGCAAAATGGCGGATAACGTAGGTTTTATCAATCCCATCAATATGGGTATCAAATGAAAGGGGTCAACAAGCAGAATACAATATACTATAAAAAATTGAAATCCAAGATGGCGGATAACGCAGGTTTTATCAATCCCATCAATATGGGTATCAAATGAAAGGGCTCAACAAGCAGAATACAATATACTATAAAAAAATGAAATCCAAGATGGCGGCCGCTACAAAATGGCGGATAACGTAGGATTTATCAATCCCATCAATATGGGTATCAAATGAAAGGGCTCAACAAGCAGAATACAATATACTATAAAAAAATGAAATCCAAGATGGCGGCCGCTACAAAATGGCGGATAACGTAGGATTTATCAATCCCATCAATATGGGTATCAAATGAAAGGGCTCAACAAGCAGAATACAATATACTATAAAAAAATGAAATCCAAGATGGCGGCCGCTACAAAATGGCGGATAACGTAGGTTTTATCAATCCCATCAATATGGGTATCAAATGAAAGTGCTCAACTTTGGACTACGTATAGAGGAGTTGGACTGCAATAAACTAATGGGCAAGAAACCTTGCAATAATAAAGCACTAAATGAATTAAACAGAATGCGAAATAAAAACTAAAAATAAAAAAAGGTAAAAAAACTTTTTAAGTTAAACGGTTTTATGTTAAACATACATTGCAATGTTTAGGATAAATGTACTAAAAACCAAAAAATAATAAAATAGATACAGTCGTGGGAATTATAAACATATGCATAGACTAGACTAAAATAAAACCGTGGGGCACGTCAATTGTCTACAATCGTTGATTAAAATGTTTGTAGACAATATTTTAAAAATATTTTAAAATTCCTTCGTGGGAAAGGGGGCAAGTGTGTTGTAACGTTATTAATCGACGAATTTTAATCAAATTATTAAGAGGCGCTCTGTGACTTAATTTTACTCTAATGAATGCAATAAAATGAGGGAAGTTTTCTGTAGCGTTATTTATCGACGAAAGTGAAAAATTTGAAAAAAGGAAGTTTGTAGTAGCGTTTTTTATGGACGATTTCAATCAAGTTTGAGATTCAGAGCGTTTTCACATTATCCGATCCGATATCGGGGTGAGTAAAATGTATTGAAAATGTACCTGTCTTTCATATTGTCCGGCCCGATATCGGATATCGGAGCCGGCACCGATATGCTGGCGGTACCATCGGACGCCCTATCGGATAATGAGAAAACGCTCTCACTCTACGAGCGTTTTCACATTATTCGATCGGGATATCGGATCAGCGTCCGATCCGATATCGGGGTAAGTAAAATGTATGAAATATGTACCTCCGATATCCGATATCGGTGTCGGACGCCGATCCGATATCGGGGTAAGTAAAATTAAATTAAATAGGTAAATATTTCATACATTTTACCTACCCCGATATCGGATCGGCGTCCGACAACGATATCGGATCGGATAATATGAAAACGCTCTTAGGGCTCTTTCAATTTATGCGTTTCGTATCGGACCGCTGCAGTGCCGAAGCGGTGCGTTCGTCGTACGGCGTAAGGACGGACGGTCGTTTGATTTCATACAAAATGCACGGTGCGGAAACAGTGCGGCGTCCGTACCGCGAACGTTCGACAGCAGGACGGCAACGTTGCAACCCCACGTGTTCAGTTCAGTGCGTTCATAGTGCGGTGACAAGAAGGAGGCTAATTTCTAAACGGTAATTACCGTTTAGAAATTAGCCTCCTTCTTAATAATCTATCTTAATATTATATCTATCATCCATTATAAATTTATAATGGATAATGGAAATCACCACAATCATGGGTGCCGTGATTACACAACCAAGGAAAACACAGCCACGGAATGTACAGCCCGGAATCGGTGACCATTTTGGCATCCAATTCCGGGCTGTGCATTCCGTGGCTGTGTTTTCCTTGGTTGTACATTCCCGACACGTGTTGGGAATTTGATGCCAAATGACGTCATAGCATATGCTTCGTTTGCACTTACTCGAATTTTTCGTTTAGCCGATCATGTACAAGTAGCTAACTATGCCACTGTCAAAATATTATTTTTAAACTTATTTTTTTTCATGTGTGATGCGTCACAGTAGGTTACGGTTTTTTTTTTTTTTTTCTGTAAGTATCCCTCCTTAAGTTACTGTTTATTTATATCTACATTTGTATTAAGTTAGCACGCCAACCATTTTCTCGACCTTTAAGGTCGGCAGGCAGAAAATGCTTATAGCATTAAGCCCACCTTTTGTACATTACATTTATTGTGCAATAAAGTGTTAAATAAATAAATAAATTATTGAATTGGATTGTTTTCTTTTCATATTATAATCTGTGCAGTTTATCTTTATCAAAATGGGATAGTAACATTTTAATCTTTGGTTTCATCTAAACGAAGCATAGACTAGGCTTTAGTTTAGACCAATCAGAGCAATGGTCGCCAATTCCATGGTCGTGTTTTCCACGGCTGTACATTCCGTGATTGGACATTCCCAACACATGTCGGGAATGCGCAGCCCGGATTTCATGTACATTTTGGCTGCGAATTCCTGGTTGCGTATTCCTGGCTGTGCTTTTCGTGGTCGTACATTCCGGGTCGTGCTTTCCATGGCTGTACATTAACCGGACCCTTGCAAAATCATCGGCTATGGCATAGTTATCAAATACTTAAAAACAGAACATGCTTAGAGGGTTCGCATAGGTACAAAAACATGTTTTTTTTCTTAATCGTTTACATAGGTATGGTAAGGAACTTATAGCGGGCGAGTCCGAGTCGCACTTGGCCTGATTAATTTACTTACGGTAACGGTAATTTAGTGAGTTTTGATTACTTATGTTTTAGTAGTTTACGTTATTGGGTTTTTAGGGTTCGGTAACCAAAGGGTAAAACTAGATCGTATTACTGAGTGTTAAATTTCTGTCTACTTATTTTAAATTCTCTATCACGCATAATTAATATTCAAGGGGGCTTATATATAAACGTAAATTTTATTTATTCGATATTGATAAGGGCAACGGGACATACGGTACGAAAATCTTCGTGCGCCCTTCCCGGTTTTAATAATATGTAAGTACCAATAAGTACTAAGTTTTCCATCTTAGACTGCACTTTACCGTCAATTTCTTTCATAAGAAGATAGTAATAGTAATGGGTTATCGCAAAATCTCTTAAAACGGCACGCGGACGAAGTCGCGGCGGGTACAGCTAGTCAATAATAAAGTTGGGATTCTCGAAGATCACTTAAAGACAAATACAAAAAAGTAATATAAAAGTCTGAACGAAGTCTATGCTTATCTTCCAAGTTAAGATTTTATTTGATTTACTCTTAAAACTTTTAATTAACAATTACAAATAATAAGCAATATTATGCTAGTAATCTTGATCTTGATTTAATATTATGAAATAAACATTTATAAACTAAAATGTTTGTTTTTTAATAGAGACGTCGTGGCTCTTTTACAGCTATATAATCATACTGCCTACTATCCTACTAATATTATTTTAATATATATCTTACTAATATTATAAACGTGGAAGTTTTTGGATTACCCTGTTACGCAAAAACTACTGAATAGATTGTAATGAAACTTTACAAATTCAGTGCAAAACTTTATTGAATAAAATCACATAGATCATTTAGACTCGTACTAGGTGATTCTAGGTGCCAGTTCCACGAGACCGGATAAATAAGCACACACAAAATAAATGTAACTTAAATGAAATTAAACTTGATTCTGTAAAATCACAAAGCTCATTTAGAATCATCTTATATACTAGGAGATTCTAGGTGCCAGTTCACCTAGGAACAGTTAGCAAATAAGCAAAACCACATTAGTGACAAAAGCAAAAGTTTTGAAAACTAAAATGAACTAGAGTATATAAAATATAATAATTGTAGAAACACTGAACTCGGGCCGAACGTGGTTCACACCTGTTGCCTTCGACCTGGTTTGGTATTTTCATAAAATTTGTGTACGAATAGTCACTGCAGGTTTTTGTTAAAGCTTCTATTTTTTGAGCATGTTTTTAACTATACTTTGAAACATTTATAAAGAAAAATCGAAACCACAATATTTAAGTACAATAAATATCAATGAAAAACGTTTGACTCACAAAAAGGTATTTAAAAAAATATAATAATTAAATATTAAGTACCTACATATTTACAATTGTTAATTAATATAAACTATTCACAAGGGAAAGTAAAATAATTAACGTTAACGTCGGTTGATCACCGATGTGGCGCGGTCAGCGATGGTCCGCCTGCGATGCGAAGGTTGCGGGTTCGATTCCCGCCTTGGGATAAATGTTTGTACGATCTGCAAATATTTATTCCGGGTGTTATAAAAATAAAATACTTAATAAAAAAAAACTAGTTTCTTTGTACGTATTGTATTAAGTATGTCAGTCTTCTAGTAGTAGTAGTAGTTAATAAACTTATCGAAAAAACACCTAGTCTAATTTTAATACTAAAACGCGCATCACTATACAAATCTACTCGGGAACATTTAATACTCTGAAAATCCAACTCCAGTTTCGATTTGAATTCGTATTACGCACGTTCTTTATTCGATTCGGATTCGTATCGCACCTGCGTATCGGGTCTTAAGGTGAAGGAACGAACAACTGACTCGTTGTAACATATTGCCTGTTTGTTAAACCATTCGGAAAAAGACTGCGAAAAGGAACGTTTTTTGACAGAATTAATGCTGTTTTGAAAAGAAACGGACCTAGATACGTAGATTCTTAATACTGCCGTTTTTTGACAGTTTGAGGAATTGAATGAAAAAAGTAGACTAACCGGAAGTTCTAGTAACCGGAAGCACTGGAAGAGTAGGGGGAGACCTTTGCCCAGCAGTGGGAAAGTATAGGTTATATAAAAAAAAACCCTAACATTAAATAATGAGTTACTGAAGTAATAATATACAAAAATAAACAAACTTTGGATAATTCAATTAAATTTTTTTTTATTCAATAGAATCACAAGGATCATTAAGAATCGTCTTACATACTAAGTGATTCTAGGTGCCAGTTCCACGCGACCATAAAGTTAAAGATATAATTATATAGTTAATTTTATAATTAAGCATCTAGCATAATAAATAAGTATTGTTGACGTATTCTCCATGGAAGTTATTAAAATGTGTTGTCAATATATGAAACCCATTCGAAGTTTCAAACTTCAAACTCATGCGTCATGCTGCATCTACGAAATGATTAAAACTTCATCAATTACAAACTGGATGCATCCATTTAATTATATCCCGCTGGAAGTTCGTCAAGCAGCTTGCGTAGAACGGAACGCGGTTACAATACAACTTACTCTGACGTGCTCTGACTACGCCATGATGTTGCATATCATTCTAAATTATAATTTATTTGGGCATACATAAAAGTCACAAAATATATAGTTAAAATTTAAGTATTAAAAGATTAATCCCCTATTTTATAAAAAGTTAACGTTGACTTTATGTCATCATTACGTATTGTAATCAATACTTCAAGTCTGCGCTAACTTTTTATAAGATAGACTGGTAGTATGTAATATATAAACAAATGAAGCCTCAAATGCCTACACTAGACTAAAAAGCCTGTATGATAGGCTATTGCGCCCTTAAAGATGCACTAATAGTTTATATTATTTAATTTTTTAACAATATTTATGTGTATTGTCCCCCTAAAACAGGAGAATTGTAACTACTTACACCATCATCATCATCATTCCCCTTATCCCACGTTAGGCGGTTTGGGGAGATTGGTATTCTAACAGTAATTTCACAATATATTTATGAAGTCTTATTGTACACTCATAAAAATAAAGATAGCTTTTTGAAAAAGTGTGAGGTTCATGGTGTGAACACTAGAGGCAAATATAAATTGTGCGTCCCTGGGTTCCGGCTTTGGAGGGTGAGTGGCTCGTTTGTGGGGGGTGCCGTGCGTTTTTATAATAAACTCCCCGAAAATGCAACAAAACTCTCAGTTAGAAAATTTAAAACATACATTAAAAATAATCTTATAAAAAAGGCGTATTATACCTTAGACAGCTATATTAATGACAAAACTGCATGGCCTGATGTCGCTCCACCCGTCAACAGCAACTTTGTCGATTTGTGATGTTAGTAATGTTCTCTTGCCTTGCTTATGTACTTTGTAGTATATTTGTATCTGAAGCGAAGCGTGTGCTGTCTTTTTGATTTACGTATAGCTTTATTATACTTCTTTTTTTTAAACTCATTAGTGTATCATTACTAAGTTAAATTGACACCGCACTGAAACTTCAGTACTTAATTTAGTTTAATTGTAATTCTTTGTAAGAAGGATCATATAAAAAAACGGTAGGAACCAGGCCGTAAGTTTCTTGCCCGTTCTTCTAGGCTCTGGTCGCGTGGAACTGGCACCTAGAATCACCTAGTATGTAAGACGATTCTAAATGATCCTTGTGATTTTACTGAATAAAGTAATTTTTGACTTTTGACTTTGACTTTGACTTAAGTGTGGTCGGCACAACATGTCTTTTTCTTCCACTCACTCCTATCATTCGACACACTAAACTACTTACACCGATTTATTCAAAAAAGGAACTTAATCGAGACGTAGCGTAACTTACTTAGTATCATTTTAATGCAAGCAACTCGCGTGAAACGGATCGTAACAACTCTATACCATGTTTCTTTTTATTTTGTCCGAAACCGGCGTTTGAATTAATGGACTTTTACCGTGACATTACCTGATACTGATAATGGTCGTATTTTCCCGCCATTTCCTCATTCTGATTGGCTTGAGCACGCGTCGTTTTATAATAATTCTAAACGGTTTATAGCGTATTCCAAATTTGAATGAATTACCGAACGTGTTGGTTCCGGTTACATTAAATGCCACAGATTTGTACTACCTGACATTCGATTTTTGAAATGAACGAAGCCACTAAGATTATTAAAAAAAATGTCTCGTATTATTTATTTAAATCTTACATTTGACATATGACTTACAATCGCTTAGCGACTATGTCAGCCCTGTTAGATCTAGCCAGAAAAAAAAATCTTTTAGTCAATTGATTATATCAAATACGATTCAGTCGTGCTTCAAAGAGTTTTTCTGTCAACACCATCAATATTTTTCATTTTCTAGTACATTTTGTTACAATATTTTATAGAATGTATTTTACCAAATCTGCATATTCAACAGATCGATAAAAGTGCTCGTCTCGTCACCTTTAAAAATCCTTCGTCTCGGAGTTGGAATATTCAGTGGCCTAGAAATATTGTATCTGAGTGCTCAAATATTGAAGTTCATCTATACCTATTTTAGAATCTTGTATTCAATTAAGTACCTTATACTAGTTTGCAATAAAAATCTCAGATGAAATACAAATGTGAAAACTTATTTAGTATTTATTTTTGAAGTATCTAAGTATTAAATATTTAATTCACAAACTTACAACTATTACTGTATTTACATAATGAACTTACATAAGTACTTATATATAAAATAATAAAACATTTAGCTATATACAGACAGTTGCGATCTATTGATAGCTCAACTGATCCAATTCTGCCGAAACCGCTAATTGTATCAAAATTGCTTGTTGATATAATGTGCAATTTGTGTACTTACTTACGTACATCATAAGAATACGTCATAAGAATGAATATTCCTTTGTATTGTAAAGATTCCAGAAAATTCGACAGATTTAAAGATTTAAAAAAAGTTCTAGCTTCAAATGTTAAGTATTTGGGTGACACTTTTTGAATACATATAACAAATCTAAGCAGTGCTAAGCCCCAAAATACTAAGTCTTTGGGTGAGACTTTTTGGATATTAGAATACACAACCCGTGCTAAGTACTGAAGCCTATAAGTTTATCTTAAGCTGCGATGTTATTTCGTAGGCTCAGCAAATACCGAACTGGCTATATAAATCGGCTAGACTAAGCTGAATATTCATTAGAAGGCCACAAATCTCCTCGACGGGGAACACTACAACCGAAATGTCTCACCAAAATTGAACCAGCAATTTGTGCTCCCAAATTCAATTCTCGATAAGCCGAATGTCGGCAAATCGATCCTTTAGATAGCCTTTGCGGGTATTAAATAAATAATGCTGGACAATCCACACAACATCTAGCCCCAAGCTAAGCAGAGCTTGTGTTATGGGTACTAGACTGACATACTTAATACAATACATTACATGGATAGATATTTTTTATTATACTTACATATAAAATACCCAGAACACCCGGAATAAATATTTGCAGATCGTACAAACATTTATCCCAAGGCGGGAATCGAAACCGCAACCTCCGCGTCGCAGGCGGACCTTCGCCCGCCGCGCCACATCGTTCGTCTTCGGTCGTATAGAGGAAATTCCTATATTTACTTATATCAAATAAGTAACTTTTTTTTAAAAAGAAAAATCTTTGGCGATACGCCAAAACGGTCCTAACTCCTAACTTCCAATGAAAGAGTTTTTTTTCACGTTTTTATGACGCAAATAGACCTCAATTTTTCATATAGCTCGCTAATAGGAATTCTTGGAAAAGTAATTAATTTTTCCCGCAAATAATTCTCGCCCTCGGTTTAGGAATGTTTTATTAATTTTCTATTTGTCTTGCTCGTTCGATTTTATTGGTTTTGTGAAATTTAAACTCCTTTTGTTTAGGAATATTCTTGCTCAATTATTATAATAATAATATTAATTAATACTCCATTATACTAAATGCAAATCGCCGTGACCCGAGGGCTGGTGAGTCTGGCCCAGTGTGGCAATGCAGCCAGTATCTTGGGTACGCGACGATTGGTACTGATTTGGACCAGTTGAACTATCTATAGATCGATTGCAACGGTCTGTAGATAGCTCAACTGTTATTGTATTTTATATGCCTATGTATATTTTGTAAATATGTAGGTACTGTAATAGTCGTAAGTTTGTTTATTTATTTATTTAAGTATTTATTTATTGCATTGATATTAGTTATAGCTCAGATGTTATAAGTTTGCTAAAGGAGCTAATTGTACAGTCATGTACCCTATAAGGGCGCAGCAATTCTGTTATTATATTATAATAACAGAATTGCTGCGCCCTTATAATAATTATTAATACAATGCTTTAATTTTAATACAATAAAATAATAATAATCGAATAAGATGTCAAAGTAGCAAATCAAATAAGTAAGTAAATATACATTTTTTGTGAATAAATCGTTGATTTATACTAAATTTTAATTTCTTTTTTACAGGTAAGTACTTGCAGGCGATCTCCACAGAAAACGTATGTAATCTGAGGGAATAATGGAATATAAAAATCATCCTTCCATTTACTTATTACGAAAAGGTATCGATATTTGTATCGAAACGGCTCACGATTCTCATTATTTTACTGCTACAATAGCATATTCGAATATTTCGCGAATCATTCGAATATCCTAATTTGAAATTACAATCATTTACGAAGCTTTGGTTCGATTACCGTTAATTAAATTTTGTTTTTGAAATTTTTGAGAGTTTTAGTCTAAAAGATGCATAAAGTTTTCCAATATTCTCTTGTTTATTTTGAACGGACTTCTTACTTCTAAGTTATTTTGTTTATTGAACTTTTCGCATAATATTGCTAATGGTACTAATGAAACATGTCCACATCAAAATTTTTCATTTCATTTATTTATTCTAAAACAATTATAAATCGTATTAGAATGTCTTATATAAATATCATTAAAATTACATACATCAATAAAAAATAAATAAAAAAGCAGAAACAAAATATTCTGTACTTATACAACTTTTTGATCTACAAAATGATGCAAAGTTTTATACATTGTTTAATGATAAAAAACATGTTTTAATGATTTTGAAATGATGTTGACATTACATAAATATTGCTTGTTTATTGTAAGTCACTTAAAGTTTTTTTTATCAATGTTCCATATTTTATAACCTTCATATATAAAAATGCCAGTATTTCGTAAATTTTTGAACTTATCTCAATTTCAAAACTTTTGCTGAATCAATATTACACTAATATCGCACTAATATTTTCAAAAAGATGTATGTATTCATGACAAAATTAAGAATTTAAAATATAGTCAAGTTTTAGTAGAAAAAGTAAAGATGTAAATATAAATTCCTTTGATATTTCTCTCAGAATTTATTTTTTCCTCGAACACTTGCTATTTATGGATAAAGAACGGATTTAATGGAAATAGAAGATACTCGGAAACCTGAAATATTTATTTAATTAGTTCTACGTAAAGAAATCTTTATACTACGGAAATTAATTAAATATATATTAATTGCTATTATATTGTAAAATATATTTAGCTAACGATTAAAATATATTGATGTATGTTGCAACTCATTTGGTATAAACTCTGTCTTCTGCTGTAGATCATGGGTTCGATGCCCACTTTTGTTCCTAAACATTGAGGATCAAATATTTATTTAGTTCTTATAGGACAAGTTGGTCTCATAGGACAAGTTTCTTGCCCGTTCTTCTAGGCTCTGGTCGTGTGGAACTGGCACCTAGAATCACCTACCTAGTATGTAAGATGATTATGAATGATCCATGTGATTTTATTGAATAAAGAAATATTTAACTTTGACTTTGACAAGCTTGCTTAGTTTAGGACTAGTTCGTGTAAAAATTTTATAACATCAATATTTATAAAATCTAGATCTTGCCACTTACTGCAACTTAGCGGTAAGTACATAAAATAAAGCGTCATCATCATCAAAGTCCGTATGTTCGGACGACTGTAAAACGTACAGTCAACAACAAAAGCTGAACGTGACTCACTCAACTCTTTGATCAAACGCGATTACAGACGCGTGGTACAATCACTGACAAAAGTGGAAACAAACAACATATTTGAAAAACAGTTGTGAGATCCTTGACTTTCTGTGGTACTGGATCCACTCTTCTTCTTTGCCCTTCACTCCTGTACAGTGTCACCGGTGTCGAATAAATAAACTAGTATTAATTAATTACTTAAGTACTGGTTTTATCTCAATATACCAAAACAGTAAAAACTGTAAGTAATTATTAGGTACATTTACGGCCGGTTTCTGGAAACCTAAATCACGATTGATCCGAGTTTGACGCATAGTAATTATTTGATTTTTCCGTTGATCATCGTTCGAGAAACCGGCCGTTAATTGTGCTACATGTATGTAAACAAGTAAGTATCAATCAATATATATTTTTCTATTTATATTTTGTATTGTTTTGTACTTATCAGTATAATAGACGTTTCTAGTAAAGACAGAGCCCTGAGGCGATTATTAATTATTAATAACGCGATTAATAACTCGATTATCGTTAAAACAAAAACAAAATATAGCACGAAATCATTTATGTCCCGAAAAGGCCTAACACAAACATTACACTAATAATAGAAACATATTTATTAGAATCTGATATTATTATTTTCCTAACGATCTCCATTTAAGGTTAAAGGTTCATTATGATAAAATTTTGATCCGAAATCTAATATCAGACATGATTTATTACTCACAGTAATTCATACAACCGTGTATTACTCGCCAACTGGTCAAATCCACCCTCTCATCATCCCTTCATCCCCTAGCGGCCACGTGTCATACAAATCCATGAGATTGTTAGGGGTGCCAACCAATTTACCTTTGTATTCAATCTATCCCTCTTACACTCGCAGCGCAAACAGAATGAATGAACGAGATAGCAGGATTGAGGGCTAGTAAATAGTAGTAAAAATATTCTGTTAGAGTTAGGCGCTTTATTGATTCATTGCGCACGCGATAAAGGAGATTGAACTTTATTATAAAGTTCTTTATATCTGTGGCTGACAACGTTCACTCAATGTGACGCTCAAACAAATGCCAACTACGCTGTTTCTTTTTTAAAATATTTTTGTTGTAATGCTGGGGCCACACTAGCGGGCTACGGCGAATATTCGTGTTAACGCGATGTATGTGGCCGGGTACATCGTGTCATCGCTTAGTATATCGCCTTTATCCGAACACGATGTTTTTGTCGCGCCAACACGATACGAATATTCGCCCGCTAATGTAGCCGAAGCATAAGAAAATATAGACTTTTTGATTAAATTGTAATTGATGTGCGAATGTGACGTTTTCACAGTGACGTTATAAAACAAATATAATTATGTAGTACTTACATAAAATGTAGATGATGATTTTTTCAAACAAACTTACGACTATTACAGTTACAAAATGTACATAGGCATATAAAATACATAAGAAACAGTTGAGCTATCTACAGACCGTTGAAACGATCTATAGATAGTTCAACTGATCCAAATCAGTACCAATCGGAAGCGTACCCAAGATACTGGCTGCATTGCCGCGTTGAATAGCAATGCTGATACGCTGGGCTCACTTACTCACCAGCCCTCGGGTCAATAGTACATTAACCGTTAGATCTAATATCCCTAGAAGGTACCGTATAACGAGGCACAAAAAGAGAATTGCTTTGCTACTCAAAAGACCGACGACAACCTATCAGTCTTGATGGGTGAGTTAGCAGAAAAATATCCGAAGCAAATTGCATCCTGTATTGATGTCGTTAGAACTCGTTCATTCATTCACTCTCTTTCCTTTTTTGTCTGTGACAATGTGCCTTCTATTTTAAAAATGTTCGTCTAAATTCAAGTTTCGAACGCTAATTGATTGGTCTTCGCACAATTTGCAGTATAACATGGTTGACATGAGATTATTATTATTATGTATAGGCGACAATAAAATTGGATTACCACTCTAAGACTGAATATCATTTGCACGTACAAAACATCAAGGGCTATTTTCGCTTGACAGATTAATAACTGCTACCTCAGAATCTGTCAATCTGTAATCCTTAGCGAATAATTATGTTACTGGGAGATGTCATCAAAAGTGGTAAACCACTTTCCTTGTCGCCTATACATACCGATTAAACTATTACTTGTAAGTATAGGTAAGTACTTATGAAATAATTAAACAGTTTAATTAAACAATTAAGATATTTTTTAATTAAGTAAGGTCAGTGTGGGTAAGTCCGTCTAGGCCCTAAGTCCGTCTAGTGGCAATAACTTCCGTTTTTGAATAGCTAGAGCCATATAACTCGGTTGGTAAAACAGTATCATTGAGTTTGTTCGAACTAGTGATAATAGATGTCGCTAACATCTTAATGTTGGAAAAAATTTGACAACCAATTTTTTCCGCGAATTTAACTTGAAGTTGAAGTTTGACGTCTCGTCGAAAAATGAAAAAAAAGGCGTGAAATCTAAGGAGTTTTCTGAGTATCTGTGATAACGTAGGCCATTTACAGATTCGGGAATGTATATCTGTTGTCCGATTCAAAAATAACGCATTAGTTTCGTAATTATAACAAATAGAAAAATCCAAGATTCGAATTTTATAGTTGGGAAGTCCGTCTACTATACATAAGGCAAGTCCGTCATATGCCGGACTTACCTTAATTTCAGATATTGTCAACCTTTTTAGTAGTTCAAATTTTATAAATATTTTATAGATACTGTTTATTCAACTCGTAAGTATTATTCGCCTGTCTACGAAAGTGAACTCTTTTCAGGATTAAGCTTGCCTCTGTAAATCTAATCTATTTAAGTTTATTTTTCTGTATTTACTTTTTGTATAATAAATAAATAAGTGAAAGATGCGCTGGTATGTTTGCAAGAGGACTAGCATCACCTATAAGTATTCTTTAAAAGTTTATAAATTTTGAATATATTTTGAAAGCATGGAACTATCCAACCTTTTTTTTAGTTTCTGTTTTTTTATAACTGACTCATGTAGCATGCATGGCACATCATGTCAGACTTTGTGAACATTTATCGTTTTAACAAAGATCTGATTTAGAAAATTATCCCATACTCATTTATTTCGTACTGGCAGAAAGTGTTATAAATGTAGCTACAGATCTGGCAATAGTTTGCCACACCATTTCAAAATTCATACATTACATTATTAACGATTACTTGTTTACAAATAAAGATTCTTGTGTATTGAGTTGTATGTTATTGACAAAAAAAATCGTAAGTGGGTACTTTGTGAAAATGTTTACAACCACTGAAAGTACATCATCAGCAAAGATATGCCGGACTTGCCCTTGATTTTAATAATTTTATTTTTCTTTAAAAGTATACCTTATAGTCACACGTTTAAAACACGTATTTCAACGGCAGCTTTTCATCATTTATCGATAAGGTTTTCATACATATTGGCTCACTAGTTACGATTTTATTGCTACTAGACGGACTTGCCTCAAACTGCTTGGGAAGTCCGTCTAAATGCCTACTTTACAAAAAAATGCTATAAATCTGAAGACAATTACAATTAACCCTACTTTTAGATAGATATAGAAAGAAAAATGTAATACCAATATTTTCCGACTACTTAAAGTAACTAATAAATTTTATTTCGATTTTTAAAGTTAAATTGAAATTCAATTTAAGAAAACTATGCCGGACTTGCCCACACTGACCTTACTTAACTTTTTTATATATTGAACCATAAAAAACACGTTTCGACTTTACATATTTTTAGTGTGTCGATAACTCAATACCTACACCACAAAAAAACGTGATAAAAGACTTCAAGTATTAATATTTCTCAAGTAAAATATACGCAATAACCGTATTATGCAGCATATGAACACATTACTCGAGTTTTTGTATCTAAACTATATATATATATATATATATATATATATATATATATAATATTATATATAATATATAATATATAATATATATAATATATATTATATATATATTATATATATATATATATATATATATATATATATATATATATATATATATATAATATTATAAAGAGGAAAGATTTGATTGTTTGTTTGTTTGTTTGTTTGTTTGCATCGAATAGGCTCCGAAACTACTGGACCGATTTCAAAAATTCTTTCACTGTTGTGAAGCTACATTATCTGTGCTGAACATAGGCTATATTATATTTTCAAAAAAATTAGGGATCCTTACTAAAACTTCAATTATGTAACCCAAGGTGTAAAAGAAATTCCTTACATCGCGTGCGCTGCGGAAACTATTGATGATAGAAAGAAATTATGTACTACAATTTTGTAGAACACATCATCATCCACAAAAAAGTTAGCGACAGCATATGTCTAACTTTTATAGATATGTCATAATAAGTGTTTTAATATCAAAAAAATGGTAGCACTCCGGGAGTGCCGGCAGAAGTGAAAACTTCAATATTAACGTTGTGTTTTCACTTCAAAAATATAACCACAGTCGTCATAATGACAATTGTGATTGTGATTGTGTCATGTCATTGTGTCACATTCGCGCTTAACGAAGACACAGACACATTCGCGCAAGCGCGAATGTGTCTGCGCCACAACACTATTTAATTGTTTGAGTCATACGTCGCGTGACCGCAAGTGTGTTCTTTTGTCGTCTCTTGTTTTACGAGCAATGTATGAAAATTAAATAAGATCTTACGCTTTTTCGACGTCACGTGACCCTGACGCGAGTTTGAAAGTTTTTACCCACCCAGCGCCGCTAAAGAAGTTTTCACTTCAAAAAATATAATTAAAATTACGACGCCAGAAAACGTTCTATATTTGTACTTAGGTATTAATCCTTATCTAAATAAATTACTTTAAAATTAAGACTGCTTCAATACCTTTCTACTACTTTTTAAATTAATGAATTCGGACATTCCATTCGAAAGATATCACGAGTTCAAAAATGTAAGTACTTATTAGAAAAAAGTCAGCGGGCGCCGCGCCCGCCGCTGCCGGTCACGGGAGTATATGAGGGGGGGTTACATACTATAGGGTCTATATTTTTTATCATTTCGAAAATACATTTATACTGAGTAACATAATTAGCTATATTATAATGATATTTATTTATATAGGCTACCCGTGCGAAGCCGGGGCGTACTACTAGTTTTTTATAAACGTGTACTTACGTAATTATGCTCGCTGAAATGAAAATGCGGGTAGACGAAAGTCTTGGTGCATTGCCTTAATTTATTAATATTTGCTAGTGTTTGCATTGCAGAATACTATGGCGGTGATTTGTAAAACCTTATAATAGAGGAAGAAATTTACCATAATGTAATTTTTGTTTAACATATTTTTTGAGAAAATTGAATAAGTACTTAAATAAATAATGCTGGACAATCCATACAACATCATCTAGCCCCAAGCTAAGCAGTCTTGTGTTATGCGCACTAGAAGACTGATATATGTATGTACTTAATACAATACATTACATAGATAGATATTTATTATTATACATATCAAATACCCAGAACACCCGGAATAAATATATGCAGATCGTACAAACATTTATCCCAAGGCGGGAATCGAATTCGCAACCTCTGCGTCGCAGGCGGACATTCGCCCGCCACGCCACATCGGTCGTCAAACTAAACTAAACTTCAGATAATTTCGTTTTCTTTTGGCGGTTCTGCCAGTATCCGTTTGTTCCAGTGTCAAACTTAATAAAATATGCCTTTATTCACTCACATAGCAATTGGACGGAGACGTCACACAGTCTTTGCCACTCAGATTGTCAAGGCGCGTCATTTGACACTTCATTTGTCAAAATCCGATACGTCATAGCAGCTACTAAATTAACATCACACATACATACAACGAGCGTCAGATAAAAAGAAATATTATCAATCTTAGTCTCATGTTTCTGATTCCATATTTCGCATTACTTAGAAAACTTCCAACGAAATCAGTATGAAAACTCGACTAGTCATGAATAATTTATACCTACTCAAAAACTTCGGGCTTGCATGCAGTCGGCTAAGTTTGTAATAAATTCATCCCAACCAATCCATTTTGCTTGTGATCTGTTATGTAAACTTCATAATCCAAAGATCTGATAGAAACTTCACTATCTCAACAAAAAGTTGTTCTATCCGGAGTTGCTAGGTTTGTATTAAAAGTAAAACAATTCGAAATTCAAACACTCGTTCCGAAAGGATTTAAAAATAAATCGTAGTTTTATTCCAAATTCAAAACTTCAAAGTGATGCTTTTCAATAACATTGAATTGTTAAAGTTAGGGAGGGGCGCACTTTATCGATAAAAACATGGGGTCGGTCCCCTTACTAGTCGATTATTATCGATTGTAACGTGATCATTAGGGCGCGTCTGCCCACGCTTTAGTGCCATGCCTTGTTTACACATCGCGACATGAATTCTGACCGTGTGATGACTACTGAAAGCTATTAGCGTGTTTCGAGTGAATTTACAAAGTAATCGAAAGCCAAAGGTGTGTTGATACACAAAGAAAAGTAAACTAATCGATAATGTTGTATTTGCCATCGCTTTTCGAATAGCGGTAGAGCGAAAGGTCATGATTCAACCTCGCGTTTAGATCGTAAATACTAAGCGTGATTTGTTTTGCAATTGCAATCACTTTAGTACGTCTAGTCAAGAGCACTGCGTCTGTTTCGCATAACAAAGAAATTGATAATAGATTATTAAGGATTATAAGAAATAGATTTGAGGATTTTGGGGTCATGACTAAGGCCGTAATACCTTGAACATGATATTTTGTAATTCAGCCTTTCGATTCCATTCGGTTCATTACACAGTAATTGCGCATGTATATGTGTTACGTACGTGTGTGTATGTAAAACAAATGCAGAAACAATGTATGTTGTTATAACTCACAATAACCCAGAGATATTGCGTACACGTTTACGCACTTACACTAATATTATATCATCATCATCATCATCGGCAGCCCGTACTAGCCCACTGCTGGGTATAAGCCTCCTCCCTCAA
This sequence comes from Ecliptopera silaceata, assembly GCA_932527185.1. NCBI lineage: Eukaryota > Metazoa > Arthropoda > Insecta > Lepidoptera > Geometridae > Ecliptopera > Ecliptopera silaceata. The sequence continues at coordinate 7,310,683 of OW052211.1, forward strand.
ACGCCACTCTTTTCTTAATTGGGCCTTTTGCATCCAGGTCCTACCCTGTACGGCAACGATATCGTCCATCCATCTGGCTGTTGGTCTGCCAAGGCCTCTTGTATATCCTCTAGGCCACCATTCTGTCAAGGCCTTACTCCACCTGCCATCAGCAAATCTTGCCAAGTGTCCTGCCCAGCTCCATTTGAGTTTCGCTATACGGTCCCCGATATCCACCACTTTGGTCCTTCGCCGGATTTCCGTATTTCGTACTCGATCTATCAGAGAGATACCGAGCATGGCACGCTCCATCGCTCGTTGTGCGACTCTCATTTTGTAAACAGTTTCCTGTGTGAGCGTCCATGTTTCGGCACCGTATGTCATGGTGGGCAAGACACATTGGTTAAATAGCTTGGTCTTCAGGCATTGGGGCATTTTTCGGGCCTTTAGTACTAATATTATAATAATATTACTAATATTATTAGTAGTACTAATATTACTAATATTATATAGCACACTATTATACACATAAAACTTGTACTGCGCACGTAAATACATATGGAGGTAATTTTTCAACGCTTGTTTGCGAGAATAGACTGAGGGACTTGCCGACGTTAATTTTAGAAGGAGATAGAACTATAAGAGGGAGTGGGTACGAATGACAAAATGTACACATTAACTAAATTTATGTGTGTAGGGAGTGCGTTTTGGTTTAGCTACAATCTTCGTATCATTGCTATAAGATAGTTTAGATTGTATTATCTTAACTTTTTATAAAACTCAGCATAATAATGTAGTCTATAAATCATTATATATGAATATTGATTTTCATTTTCCTGACAGGTATAAAAGCCACATTAAGGTGACGGGTATAGCCAAATGCGTGTTTTTGGGAGTGTTTTCTGAAGAAGTCATAGCATGTGGAGTTGTGAAACTTATTATTTCCTATAACACATATATTGAACTAGTCAGGTAGGGAACAAAATGTGTGCTCTTGGTTATAGTTTACTTTTAAATGTAAGTTTAGTACCAACACCTTTTGCAAAAGTGTGATTTTTGATCCCATTTTTTAAGGGTTTGGCAGATTTGTTTGGTACCAAACTCAGCACAGCTATTCTTATGGTTGATATCTATACATCCAAGGAAAAAAAAATCTACATTAAGGTGTTTAAAGAAGAAGAAGAGTAGCGCCTTAGGAACTATAAGTGTTCCATTGCTGTGTGCTCGCAAATATTCATAAGGCGCTGCTTAAAAGTTTGACAATCCAAACTGTGCGCGGCTCACTATGTGTTTTGCGTCGTTTTCAGCATTCTTACTGAAGTTGAAAATGCGACGTTACCACGCTGACTATCTAGAGTTTAACCACTGCGGCAAAAACTATGCCGTGTTACAAGTTTAACGTGTGTGTAGATATAATAAATAAATAATAAAGTTGGAAGTTATTGTCATTTTTATTTATTATGAAAAATTTCACCCTACCCGTCGCCTTAAATGTAGTGCGATAAATATATTTTTTTATCGACAAAAGACTGCCGCTTTCCGACTACCATTACTGGATAATTTATATCTTGACACATTACTGAAGTACTCAACAGCTTAATAACGCTATGTTACAATTTCATCGACATCTCACATCACTAGCGGCTGCCGCACGGCAACACTGCATAGCAACTGCATTCGCAACAAAAAACATACACAATCAATTTAATAATAAGCTTAAAAAAGTGATCATAATAATAATGCATAATTACGTGAAAGCAAAGCGCGTGCCGAATAATATAGTACTAAGGGGGAAACGACAGCTGCGTTCGACGATACATCTGCCAGCCCTAGCGCACACAAGCGTACTACTACCTGTATTTACATGGTCACGCACACTGACGCAAGCGACGCTTAACACACACTCACGCACCTTACGTGCGTGTAGGGTGTTGCCCTATTGTGCGACAGTCGCTGCTTTTAGGGTTGGGCCGACAGCATTTTGTTTTTACTTGTTGAATGTTTTTGATGGATGAACGTGAATGATTGATTGGCGCTCTTTTCAACTCCGCGTTCGATTGAAATACATTTCACAAGTATGATGGCTTTAAGTGAAATAGCGTGATTGTTATATTTTCAGAGTAAGTTTTAAGTTTTCCCTCTAATAAGCGTTCCGGGCGGGTTTTGAGTTAATTATAATGAACGAAGAGTGTTGAACTTTTCTCGCAAAATACTCTGCATTCCAGGTTCAATATACCAGTCCTTAATTCGGTTCAGCATGAATTTTCGCGCAAACATAAAGTTTAAAATTGAGTTATAACTCGCCAGGAAAAGTCCTCTGAAAAGTTGTTTCAGTCAAAATCTCAAATTAAAAAACAGAATTATGTTCTAAAAAAACAAACAACAGTCAATTTGTTTCGTCCCTTTAATCAAGCGTCACAGAATTAGCGGGAAAATTCGTGACATCCGTAAATCCCCGGAGGCCATGTTGGATTCAAATCCGCACCCGGTTTTTCCCGGTTTAATTTACATAACTCGCGGTTGACAGCCCTGCGAGCAGGGCTATCGATAACAAACGAAAACAAAATTATTCGTTCCGATTGTTAAATAAATATTGCAAACCAGGGATTTATTCGCATTAAAATTAAAGGTAAGATGAGATCAGAAATCTTCTCAATAAATATCATTTCGATCAATAATTTTCACCGCACTTAACCACAAACCGGTTCCTTGAGTAATTACCGGGGTAATATCACCGGTCGACAACCACAGCTGGCAACCCTAGCCATTTAATCAGTTAATGCATTCGTTTTTACAACTAGCAATGAGCTGGCAACACTGGATTTTAAATCTGTCAGTGTGATGTCTAGGGGCAATGGATCAAAATGTCTACTCAGTTGGGAAAGGCGTTGGTTTTAATTAATTTAATATGCAATTTTGCTAGTTATAATTGCTTTTTCTGAGGTGACTTATTCCTACTAATATTTTATAAGGCAATTTGTAACTTATGAGAACTAACATTATTTTACAATGTGTAAGTTCTAGCCAAATGTAGACTGGCGTCACAGCTCAGTTGGTAGTAGCTCTGCTTTCCATGTTGTGGGTCGTTCCACCTAGACCAAATATTTGTACATTACGCATTGTATGTCATATTAGATACTTATTTTATACTTTATTGATAGATTATCATTTTTGTACAAAAAAAAAATACTAGCAATCTATTCGACAAAACCAACCACCAATAAAGCTAATATTAAAAGTCCTTTTATTGAGCAAAAAGTTGAAACGAAAATCGAATCAGAGATCGCTCTAACATTTTAAAACGTATCAAATGTCCACAAAGCCAATCCGGTGAGTGGCATTGTCCGACTTTCGGTTCATCTTTTATACAATTTTATTGGTTTTCAGTGAGATAAACTTTAGCGAACAGAGTCGAAGCAGGACTGAAAATGGGGGCAAGACGCGCCACGGTGTATGCGAACAATGTAATCTAGCGTGAAAGCGTAAACTGAATATGTTTGCAGGTTCAAAGCTTTTCAAAGAATCCGCTTGAAGCTCTGCAGATCCTTGCAAAATAGCGCACGAGTTCTGCGCTTTACATGGATTGTATTAACAAAAAGTCCCTTTAGCGCACAATGTGCACTGATCGAACAGACTCATTCAAAAGGGTGAGCAGAGCACGAATAAATGTGACAATAAACGTTACATTTATTCGTGCTCGCCCCTGTCTTGCCAAGTTTGCGTTCTGAGTACGTTCTCGCCCGAAAGAATTCCCCGCCAATTCGGACTTCCGCGAATTTCTTCATACGATGGCGGCGATTCTTTGTGTTCCAACCGCCTTTTGCTGTGGTTTGGACTTTCGTACTTTTCTTTTATCTAAATAATTCTGTTTGTACAGGGCTTTTGGGATTCATTCTTTGTAGATTATTGATTTGTGGTTTTACCTTATTAGGTTCGGGGATTTTGTTTTTTGGGGTATTTTTGTTACTATTATAGGGAAAATCTTTCATTGAAAAATATAAAGTGGCCCTGATTTCTTCAAAGTAATATAAGTACTTACTTAAATAAGTTTTGTATATTAAGTAAGTTGATAAGAATTACTCATTAAGAAAGGAAAAACTGATTTTGATGACTTAAAATTTTTCTAAAAGTAATTTTGCGTTGAAATACAATATACGGTATTTTATGGGCTAAATCACCCCATTCTCTAAACCATCCCTTCACCTTACCTAATACAAGTTAAAGAAGAAGACATCTGTCAAAAATCTACACCTGTCAAATCCCAGATCCCTGTACCCCGGCACCGAATTACCTTAAATGACAGCCGCTATAAGAAAAGTCATAAAATTTCGCCATAAAAAGATTTTTATGAAAAGAGATAGTAAAATTTATCCCCATAGCTTTCCTGAATATAAATGTTATATTTTAAAATATCAAGATACTTTCGATCTGTGATATTATGTTTGACTGATCATACTGTCAAGCTGGCTTTCAAGCAAGATATGTGGTGTTTAGTAGAGTTTATTTTTCCACCTGGCTCCAAAAACATATCTCAATTATAAACAAATTGTGAACTGATTTGGATGATTCGTTTTTGTTTGATAGATCATACTTTTCAGGTCGTCCCTTATACATAATTTTATTAGGAACTGACTGGAACTTTTTGAGTAATCTTAAAAACTGAGTTTATAGTATTACTTATCGAAGACGGTTGAAGTCAGTTTGTTCATTTTTTGAATAAAATACATTGTTTTTTAAATAATTCACATAAATACTAAACTAAGCAAATCATTTACTACAGGTATTTTCCGATCAAATTATTTAGTTATTACAATTATCACTGAATTAGTTTACCTAGAAAAAAATCTTTTTTCTATCAGATTTTATGCAAAATATTTTGGAAAATCTTCTTGTTTATTGCAAAATACAAGAAAAAGTAACATTGTTCTAAATAACACCGTTATAAATATAACACTGGCGGCCGCGGTACGAGTAATTCAAGTAACATTTTGATTAAGTTTCAGATACCATCAAAAAGTTTGTATTTCATTACGGCTGAATAATTTGCTTTTACGATGGGATACTTTTCCAAATAAATGAGCAGGTAATAGCTTTACCTGGGGTACTGTTATGGTAGAAAATGTGAGAACCCGCTCCGTTTTTTAGTCGGTTAAAACGTTTTTTACAACGTAAAACAATCTATAGATCGTTTGCAACGGTCTGTAGATAGCTCAACTGTTTCTTATGTATTTTATATGACAATGTACATTTTGTAAATACTGTATAGTCGTAAGTTTGTTTGTGAATAAAGTATTTTGCATTTTACGTAAAACATATTATATTGGAAAACATTTACACAATTCTGTACTTATTAGTACTTACCTACTGAATGCAAAAAGACAATAAAATACCCGTGAATATATATTTTATAAGCAAATAAATAAACTTGTTTTGTAGTAAAGTAAGTAAAACTATTTATTTCAACCGTAATACAATGATGCTTGCAAAGCGGCTTTATTGCTTATAACGATCACTTCTAGACAACCAAAGGATAATATAATGAAAGGCAGTAATTATACTATTTATAAGTACTTTGTTTCTTTTTAATTACTAAATTTTTCTTAAAAAATTTATAGAAAATTTCAAATAAAAATGTCCATAGCACACCAATTATTTATGGTGTGAAAACCCACACAATACATTTTATTTTTCCATCCCCCTATACATTCTGGAACCCCATACATTACACGGGGTGAGTTGCACCCCCATAACCGTAAGCTCCACGCCATAAGGGTGGATACCACTTCCCATATATCTACTTAATTGACACTACTTTGATATCATGAGGCACGGACTGTGCGAAAGCTGTTTTGTTTTTTTTATTTTATACGCAACAATTCTGACAGAGCCTGATAGCGGCGGCTAAGAAAAAGGGTTCTTTGCCCAGCTGTGGAAAAGCAATAGTAGAATATATAAATAGAAGAATAGTGTAGTTTTCTAACGGTGAAAGCGTTTTCGAAATCGGTCCAGATTTTAAGTTTATTCGTAAAACACAAAAGTACAAATAAGTTTAGATAGGCTGGCCTACGCTTTTGCATCTAGCATTTACGCAAATAAAAAGGCAACTTAAATGACAGTCCAGTATTAAAGATTTATCCAAATCAATTAAAAAAAAAACAACTTTTAATCAAAAATGAAAATATCCTAAGGAATAAGCTGTTCGCTGAATAATCTTATTATTACTCTACTTTAGCACCTCTAAAATATTACCAAAACTGCTAAATATTAACATTTAAAAAACCTATGTACAAAAAATATATCAGTTTTAAAACCTTCACACGTACTGGATACACAGTATATTTAAATGCAGTAAGTAAACACTACTATGTTAAACGAAGACGCTAATATTGGCTAGATTTTAATCTAGATCTCTTTAACAAAATTGCAAGCTCAGACTACATACGTTGACAAAATGGAATAGATTTCAGATTCTGATAGTCTGAACAGCGTAAGATCCTTACACTGTTTGCTTATTGAAGGCTATGGTCTTATTAAGGTAGTTTTTTGCCGCTGACTTATACCACCGAGTCGGCTAGCTTTGGTACTTCTGTGCAGAGCCTCAACGATTTTTTGAACAAGAGAAGCAGAATCGGAGATTGTCAGCTAGTTTTGATGGAATCTACTAAAACATGCAAAACTAGAAAATTTCGATAATGTTAGAGTTTGGAAACTGCCATAAGTCAAAAACGCTTGTAACTTAAGCGTTGAATAAACGCTTGATCCAAAAATATTGAATATCTGGCATCAGCTTTTACGATAAAATAGTTGTGGCTTTTTTACAGAGTTTATTTAAAAAATTGACGCAGAAATAAATCGCAAAAAATTATATAAATACAAACAATCAGCTGCATACTTCGCGCCTAACCAGACCTTAGCCTTTCGTACATGTTGTTCACATATTGTAAGGATTCTGCTTAGCGCTAGTTTAGATTCATTCATTCATTCATTCATTTATTTATTTGCAAAAAAACATGGTAGAATAATGTACAAGATGTCATAGTGGGTAAGTATAAGTGTCACATATTTTTACCAAATTGTGGTGTGCAAAAATTTTTGTCTTATATCTAGGTTCATATTATAATTTTAATTTAGTATTGATTTGATTGATAACATTGAATTGCAAAATAAGATAAATAAAATAGTATTGTCAATAATTGTAAAAGCGACACGAACCCTTTTGCAGAAAATCTGAAATCGAATAAAAGCTCTCAGATATTAACCACTTTTCCAACTCAGTACAAAACTTTTTATAAGGAAGGTCAATAATGTTTTTTGGTAAGGAGTTGTAAATAAGAGGGGCCATATACACACAGTTTTTCCTGTATGTTTCCAACTTAGGCACTGGCATTTTCAGATGAATATTAGTTGTTAGTCTTTTATTTAAGTTACAGTTTTTTTCGAAAAGCGAGTCATTGTTTTTTATAAACTTTGCGATCTCAAATATGTAAATAGAAGGAACAGTTAAAAGGTTTTTGACTTTAAAAACAGGTTTACAGGACTCTGTCCATTTCATGCCAAATATGGCACGAATGCACTTTTTTTGAGCTACAAATACTCTTGATATTTCACCAGTGTTGCCCCAGACAACAATGCCATACCTAATGATCGAGCACACATATGCATGATATACCATTAAAGCTGTTTCCCTAGACGTGCAATTTTTAAGTTTTTTGAGTGCAAAAACAAACCTATTTATTTTTACACAAATATTGTGCACATGAGATTTCCACGATAAATGCTCGTCAATCGTCACTCCTAAGAAGACTGACTCAGTTACCTGATCCACAACATGATGTGTGACACGTACTCGCCATTCTGTCTTGTTTTTAATCTACACTACAGCCACTGCAGAATCCACCCACTTACGTGTTACTGCATCTTTTTGTAATACAACACTGCTTTTGTATTGGTACACGTTTTAAATGGACGCACTACTGGTACACGTTTTAAATGGACGCACTACTGGTAGGTACACGTTTTAGATGGACGCACTACTGGTACACGTTTTAGATGGACGTGGTCAGAGAGGTATGGGATACTTATCGAGCATCGAGTGTTATCAGCGGTCTTTTTATCCTTTTGTCTTTTTATGACGACTGATGTGGCGTGGTAGGCGAAGTTGCGACGTGGAGGTTGCGGGTTCGATTCCCGCCTTGGGATAAATGTTTGTACGATCTGCAAATATTTATTCCTGGTGTTTTGGGTATTTTATAAGTAAGTATTATAAAAAATATTTAAGTAAGTATCTATGTAATGTATTGTATTAAGTATGACAGTCTTCTAGTACCCATAACACAAGCTCTGCTTAGCTTGGGGCTAGATGATGTTGTGTGGATTGTCCAGCATTATTAAACACAGACAATAGGGTAGGAATATAGTTTTCTTTACAAAACGCGTGTTGTTACAACAATCGTATATTTTTTACTGTATAAAAAAATCTTCTTATTTACAATTGTAGCGGTTAGGAACTGTTGGGAATTCCGAGTCCACTGAGCCATTCGTCGGCGGTTTCGTTAGTCCATATATCATTTGGCGCAATGTACATAGCGGCATTTGTTTTAGTGCCTGTAGGGAGATTAGCTGCATTGCAGTGTTACTACGCAATCGACACGCGGCAATTACTCTTTACAAAAATCTGGTAGTGTAACAGATACTAAAATACGTTTGACAGTTCACACTCAACTCGATATACTCAAATTAATAAATAAAAAACAGATAGCTTCGGTTTATATTTAAACATCGGTTTTTACCATTCACTTTTAGATTTTTTACAAATTGTATCTTTTATTAGGTACTTAAGTATAAGATTAAATCTAGAATTATACCTAAACTACTACTAAATTATAACACGATTTATTTCTATACCAGTGTATTTTCGACTTAAAATTCTAACGTCTTTTAATACTAAACTCTCTTAATTGAGCATTTTTATAGGAAGAAGTTACCACTTAACATAAGTTGGTCCATCTGTAACATATTATTTTCATATAAAATAGAGTCAATTCTAATAAAATAATTAGCACTAGTAATAATATAATTTTGTTTTAGTTAGCATGTCATAAAGTCACAACATACAAACCAACATTCACATTGTCATAAAAACACAGTAGAACCTCGATAATTTAAAGTCAAAGGGAAACAAAAAATATTTCAAGTTATAACTTAAAATAACTTAAAATATTAGATAAATATTAAAATATTAGGTAAAGGATAGGTTAATATAGACGTAAAATAAATAATAGGCTCTGATGGGAATGGAACATATACAGGGTTACATGGAAAGTCGTGCTAGATCCGTTAAGGGCGTGGAGTACCCATCATTTCTGACTTATTTTACTAAGAAACACCTTACCCTAAACTTAACCCATTTCGAGATATTCGACTTTTAAATTTTTATTGAAAATTGCAGACTTTTAGGCTACTAAATTTATTATTGTTTTTTCTGTGCATCTTATTATTATTATTATTGCATTTTCACATGGGTAATAAGATGCTTTAGGACATCAATTATTAAAATGGTGCATAAGTTAATTGAATAGATCGTAGTAGACAAGTGAAACTTATGAAATAAAAAAATATTTTAGAAGGTTTATTTTTCTCTAAGAGATATCTAAAAAAAATATTATGGCACTTGTTCGGCGGATGTTATAATAAATATCTACGTTTCAACAGCTATCTAACGACGTATAATAATCTAGGGTTTGTATTACATTTCGTGGAAAAAAAGTAGTTGGGACGCTCCAGGTTGCAGTTCTAACGGTCCCGCGCGAGCAAGACAAGTGAAGATTTATGTAGATGCGAATGAAAGAAAAAATGTGTAGAGACCGGCTAGGGCTGGGAATACAACAGGGGAAATTGTTTTTGGTTGTCAGTCTGCTTTTGTGCTTCGTACATAGTGAATGTGATATCGTTTTTCTCTTTTCTCAACTTGGCTGTGATTCTGAACTATTTCTTCTGATAATGACTACTGTGCTCGTTAACCGAACTCTGCTTTATTTGACTTGCTTTGATTTATATGTCGACACACAATCGCAGTATCCGTAACAAATAAGCATATCAGCATATTCTTCAGATGTTTAGGACGTCATTTTCAACAATCCGTATCAGAGTCCGGTTAACGAGCACAGTAGTCAAAATCAGAAGAAATAGTTCAGAATCACAGCCAAGTTGAGAAAAGAGCAAAACGATATCACATTCACTATGTCGTACATAGTGAATGTGATATCGTTTTGCTTTTTTCTCAACTTTAGCACAAAAGCAGACTGACAACCAAAAACAATTTCCCCTGTTGTATTCCCAGCCCTAGCCGGTCTCTACACATTTTTTCTTTCATTCGCATCTACATAAATCTTCACTTGTCTTGCTCGCGCGGGACCGTTAGAACTGCAACCTGGAGCGTCCCAACTACTTTTTTTCCACGAAATGTAATACAAACCCTAGATTATTATACGTCGTTAGATAGCTGTTGAAACGTAGATATTTATTATAACATCCGCCGAACGAGTGCCATAATATTTTTTTTAGATATCCCTTAGAGAAAAATAAACCTTCTAAAATATTTTTTTATTTCATAAGTTTCACTTGTCTACTACGATCTATTCAATTAACTTATGCACTATTTTAATGATTGATGTCCTAAAGCATCTAATTACCCATGTAAAAATGCAATAATAATAATAATAAGATGCACAGAAAAAACATAATAAATTTAGTAGCCTAAAAGTCTGCAATTTTCAATAAAAATTTAAAAGTCGAATATCTCGAAATGGGTTAAGTTTAGGGTAAGGTGTTTCTTAGTAAAATAAGTCAGAAATGATGGGTACTCCACGCCCTTAACGGATCTAGCACGACTTTCCATGTAACCCTGTATTTTGAAGTTATAGAGCTTTTTATGTTACCGAGGTTTGAGTTATACTGTAAGTACATTCTGCATAATACCATCCATACAAACTTTATATATTCCCAACGTATGAGTTTCCCCACTTTATTTATTAATGGACAAAACGCTTGCATTAATGAGTTGTTGTTTTAAACAATAACCTATTTAAAGCCCCATTTAGACGGGGAGAGTTTCACGCCTCGAACATGCGATTATCGAAGGAATATAAAACTTTTTTGTCGTCTAAACAATCGCTCTCCTCGCTCGTTGCCCTGGGCGACAATCGCCTTGCAATGGAATATTTTTACGTCAGTCTAAACAGAATGACAAAGCAATAATCGCCTAGCGATAAGTCATATGCGAGTCTCGTATGACATAATCGTAGGCGAGATTTTAGTTATTGCCTGTGTAAACATTTTGATACGATTATGTCATGGCGATTATTGCTTGGAGAGTTTCTCGTAAGGAAACGTACGAGAAAATCTCCCCGTCTAAATGGGGCTTAATAGTTATAGTTTTAAACTTGTTCGTAGTTTGCGATCAGCATGAGTTTGAATAACGAGAGAGAGAGACTCATTAGCAAGAACCGGTTAATCATAGAAGAGATATGAAAAGAACATTTATTTTAATGAAAACGTATTTTATAAGTCTTATCTACATTGTTACAAGGTCTAATCTTGTATGACCGCTGCACTTTCTATCAAATTCGATAGTAAAATAATGATGGACAATCCACACAAAACCTAGCCCCAAGCTAAGCAGAGCTTGTGTTATGAGTACTAGAACTGGCATACTTAATACAATACATTACATAGATAGATATTTTTATTATACCTATAAAATACCTAGAACACCCGGAATAAATATTTGCAGATCGTACAAACATTAATCCCAAGGCGGGAATCGAACCCGCAACCTCCGCGTCGCAGGCGAACCATCGCCTGCCACGCCACATCCGTCGTCAAACAATCGATAAACAATAAGGCCTATATTTCACCGGGACACCATGGCGGCGCAACCAGTCGCTGCCACTAACAAAATGTATACAGCTCTATAGAGAGTTACTCACCGTGTACGTTTGGTTGCGCAACCAAACGTACATTTTGTTGGTAGCGGCGACTGGTTGCGCCGCCATGGCGCCCCGGTGATAACATCGAAATTCGAATATCAAAATTTGAAATGATATTTTAGTTGTGTCAGACTCAACAGACAATAAAAAGAAAAAACAAAAATGGAACAAAAGAAGCCTAACTTAATTTGAATTTTGAACACAATGCAATTTTAACATCAAGGCGGAAGTTGGAATTAGGTCTAAATTATAAAGACTGAAATGTTTTGTGGGCATGCGATGTGTTGCCATGCTATTTAAATAAACGTTATGAAAATATGCAAATTTTACAGCTATTTTGAGAAAACTAGTTAAGTTTTTGGTCTAGAATCGCCGGTGGTCTTGCAACGTGTTATGTATAGAACAGTAAACAACGTAGTTTTCTTTATAAACGGGATATTTACCATGATTTGTGAGTTTGATTATTTCTAAAATACCTTTTTAAAGAAGACTATGTTCAAAACCGTGATAGTTTCAAATATTACAGTAAACGTGTTATGTATAGAACAAAAAAAAACTTGCTTTGGCACCTAGCTAATTTACCGTCCATTTTATGGTTAAAATAGTGGGGTGTTTTAACTTCTTTTTTTATATGTTGCGTTTCCCCAATTAAATAAATAGATACTTTATTAAGACCCTGTTACAAAATAGGCCGATCTTCTCGCTCAGCGCGATTTCTTTCAGACAACCTTACTCAGTCTTAACAAACACTAACCATGAATAAACTAGAAAAAAATATTTATAAGTAGAAAAGTGGGCATTTTAAATGATCAAACGCTGTTTTTATTTTGTGTCATTTCAATTTAATTTTTAAAAATTAGATCGTACCACCCAGTAAAAACTCAGTTATTATTAGTCCATTAGTTTTCTTTAACACTTCAAGGCGAGTTACTAATTGAAGAACTTATATAAAACCTTGTAGTGCATAACGCTATCACAATATTAAAAAAAAATGGTTGTCTGTAAAGTCGGTTTACTAACGATAGTTGAACGTGACAACGTCACTTCATGGAACGCCTCAGAACGCCTCAGAACGCCTCATGAGTCATGTTTTTTCGTGCGTGCAGCCGGCTCTATCGAATTATAAGACGTTGTCACGTCAAAAAAAAAACTTACTTACTTAAGTATATCATTTGTAATTTTATAAAAGTTTTACACAAGTTGTCATTGAATCTTATGTAAAAAAATAATTTAGGCACTTTATAATGTCATTATTAAAAAATCTTTGACAGTTAGTGGCTATTACTGCGATTATGAATACAAAACAATATTAAAACTGGAAACATAATTTAATGTCATTAAAAAAGTTTTCAACTTTTTTTTCAACGGTCGCGTGCTGGCAGTTTTTAATTTTCAGGATTTAAAAACAAAAGCCGCTTATGCAGATAGATTTTAAATTTTTGAATTTCGAACGGCGCCGCATTCGAATCGCGTGCCAGTTCCAACACGAGAACCAACTGTATTATTCACAAAAACAATGTTTTATATCGCTCAAGTTTTCTATCACGCAAGTGGAATAGCGAAAATTATTCATAATACAAACGTTTTTTATTTCCTATTTGTTCGTTCTATTTGGCAACCCCGTAATTATTTAATTTGACTGTCCTTCGTACTGAGCCAACATTTTTTTTGTTACTTAAGTACTTATAATCACCTAGTTTACCTAAACACCCAGTTTAATTTTGCTATGAAATAGTTCCAACATTTTAAAAACAATTTTTTTGTTTTTGATCTAACTCTAGTTATTTTAAATATAAAACCTGCCAGAATCCAATCAGCCTCAGACCTCTTAAAAGAACAGAAAAAAAAACTCTTCAAACTAAACGTCAAACACACGCTCAGATCGAAGCTTCATCGCCTCATTAACGGGCGCTGAGTGAAAAATTAAAAGCCAGAACAGAGATAAAAATAGCCACGTTTTATTAGGTGCGAAAGAGATAGCTGCCTAACAGCCAATATCCGATCAGCTGTGACGGAAGCAGCTGGCTCTCAAAGTCGGTCGTCATCAATATTTCGGACTAACGATTTTCCGACGTTGATGCATACGAAGTAATATGTTTATTTACAAAAAATACAGCTGATCGGATTGTGGCATGACGAATGTTGCACCTTTCGGAATGAAGTCAGCTGTTACGGCAAAATGAGTATTTTATGTCGGAAACATTCGAATAAATCATCGAATGAGTTTGAAAATCATTTTCTTTTACGTAATACTGGCAGCCTAAAAACGATTTAAAATAAAATACAAAAGTTCTTTATTCAAATCTGGCTAAAGATAAAACTAGTACAAGAGCTCACATTAAAACTCCACTTCATTTCACCAGGAAAGCTCGCAGCTGCAATCATAACTTTGCATAACAAACAGTACCCTTTGATTAATATGGAAATCTGTTACGTCACTCTAAGCATCCAGCATCCCTTCGTATCTCAATGCAGATCCGGAAAATGTCGGCTTAGTACAGCTTAAACTAGTACCGCAAACAACCTTTGGGTAATTCAAAACATTAAGTCTGATCCACGACGGGCGTTTATACTAAGGCGCGAGGTTCTCTGAGGTGTAGGTTTATTTCTTGTGGTGCTAAAAATGTTTGCTTAAACTATAAATATTTGTTCCAAAACCATGTGTGTTTTACTTCATATTTTTATGGAAATAGGATGGAACAAACAATTGGCATATCTGATTTTAAGTTGTTGCCTAACCTAAAAAGCATACAAATGAAGAATCAAAATAACTATTTTTCACGTAATCATCATTAATTTTAAGAATTAACGCTGTCGTTTACTTACTTCTTAATAGCACTATTCGTAATTCATCAGTCATAGCTTCAGTCATGTCATCAGTCACATCTACAAAGTTGCGTTACTGTTTATACAGTGGCATAGAACCGGAGCAAACTGGATTTTCCGAACCTCCACCGAAGCGGGATTATTCATAGTATTCTGTTTGCCGGGTTAAGTAAGTTCTAAGGAAATGTACTCAAAAAGGAGTTTAGAGTTCTAATGGGCAGCTGAGACTTTGAATGTTAAAAACTTATGATCCGACTAAAGTTAGATAAGATAGCTTTTGTAGCTAATGTTACTGATTATGGTAATATTTGTGGGATCCAAACTTGGGTTAAATAATGTTAAGGATTTGTTTGGTATTTAAATTTACTTTAAACAACAGTATAAGGATAAGGATATACTTATTTGTGCTTGTGTTCAGCTCATAGTCAACATAATTTTTTGAAGTAATTTCAAGTTTCTAGAACCTCGAATTTATAGCATCTGATAAAGCATATGGTTGAAAGCTTAACGTCACAAAGCATTTAATAAAATCGCAGGTGTATATCACTTTAAATCGTAAACTAGGTTGTAAAACTAGATTTAAGCCAGTTTAACGCGACCATGCCTGAATTAACAAACTTTTATAGTTTCAGTTTCACTATTCCAAATCGTTAAACTAAAGTTATTCAACAATTCACCGTCTGCTTCAAAATAATTATTTTCTAAGCGCCCTTCGAAATCGAACGATTAGTTTCCGAACAAATGCGATCAACTGGCAGTTACAAACATCTGTTGTTGCGAACAAAAGTAATCGGGTGCTCGTTATGCACTCGGCTCTTGGACTATACGAGTGACAGGTCGAATACCGTTTGAATTTGGAATATGGTTCTACTTTTCAAACATTAAAATAAATAAGTAAATAAAACTTTTCAAACTTTGTTCCATTTTCAAAAGTATAGAGATACATTGAGTTCGGTATTTGAGATACAGTTGATTTTATTAATGCTGGACAATTCACACAACATCATCTAGCCCCAAGCTAAGCTTGTGTTATGGGTACTAGAAGACTGACATACTTAATACAATGCATTATTTAAAATATTATTATTATTATATATGTTACATTTCTTAGACAGTTTTTTTTTATTTAACCTATTGTGTTACAGTGCAAAAGTCTCCCCCAAATTACTTTTAATTATTCGCTTTCATCAATTTCAAGTATTTTGCTTAACTAAAATTAAAATTCTGTGCCAGTACGAATTATATGCAAATGCATATTCAAATCAAACAGCTGTAATTATGGGACGGATTTAGGCTTAACAACCGAAATTTGCAAAAAGATTTTTGGATAATTGACTTTTTAAACACTTGTATTTTCTCTGAATAGAAATGATTCTGTTTAAAATAAATTCGTAGAATGTAAATTATTTTAGTTTGTTCAATTTTTTTTATTAAGTAACTCTTTTGTGTTAAATATGCTCTATAATAGATACATTTTATACAAACAAAAGTGATAGAAAAACCAAGTTGATGATATTGTGTTTATAATCTTTTGTCGATATTTTTTTTATAAATAAATTTGATATTATGAGTAATACCATAAAATGTTATGTTTAATAATCACTATTTCAAGTTGAAAATATGATAGTACATTGTGTTTAGTAATCTTTTGTTTTTCATTTTTTATTTTATATTTAGAGATATTCTTTGCTATATCATAAAATTTTATAATACTTACTTATACGGCAGAAATTTGTATTTTTTTTTAATATAATTATATTCCTAGTATTTCATGCATTTAGAATCATATCTTATAATTTTTTTTTCTATTTTTCAGGTAAGTATCCAGTTAATGAAAATCAAAAACAGAAAATGAAAGTAGAAAGAGTCTTCATAGAGAAAATGGTTTGTTAACACTTTTTGATAATTATCTTTTAAATACTGAGTTTAGAATCAAACCTACTAACAAAGCTAATAGCAACTTGTCAAAACAAAAGGATTTTTTTATATTTGAAACGAAGGATAAATAAATAAATAATGCTGAACAATCCACACAACATCATCTAACCCCAAGCTAAGCAGAGCTTGTGTTATGGGTACTAGAAGACTGACATCTAAACTAAAACTATTTGATTGTTTGTTTGTTTGTTTGCATCGAATAGGCTCCGAAACTACTGGACCGATTTCAAAAATTCTTTCACTGTTGTGAAGCTACATTATCTGCGCTGAACATAGGCTATATTATAATGATATTTTTTATATAGGCTACCCGTGCGAAGCCGGGGCATACTACTAGTACTTAATACAATAGATATATAATAAGATAAAATCTATTCTCTAGATAATTAAATAAACACTCTCATACAAAATCAAAACAATTAAGATTAATACAAACAAATGTACCATTATGTTTATTTACGCATCTGATCCAATTACAGTGTCCTGAATAGATAACCATCATATAAGTCGCGTTTCCACAATGCGAACAATTTAGTCAATATATATCTTTATTTAGTAAATCACAAAGATCATTTGAGAGCAAAAAACTACGGCCTGTACCTCTACCATGAGATGTCACAGTAAAATCGCCTGACTTTACTACAGTAGTTACGTCAATATTAGTATTACGAATTTTAGTACCCAACTATCCGCTAGAGGCGCTGCACAAATCTTCATACATTTTTTTAACTACAGACGCTACCGGGTATAGTAAATATAGTATAGTAAAAACTCATGGTAGAGCTACTGGTACAAAAAACGGTGTTTTTGATCCGTCTTACAAAGAATTACTTACAATTAAATACTGAAGTTCACAACCAACACAATTATGATACTGTAGTATAAAAATAGTTTATCTTTATAAAAAACAACATGAAAGTTGGTTTAATTAATTCAACCTTTATATTGTCCCACACCGGTATATAAATAAAATATACTTAAAATATATATAAAAAACATGTTTCATTTATCCATGTAATGAATAAATGAAAATGAAGTAATGAATGTGAATATCGGTTTGATCAGAAATCTCAGTTCGATTAACAAAAACGCTCCTTAACTGTTTTCATCAAACATCGCTAATTGCTTCATAAACATTAGATATTTCGGATTGTCTCATTTGTTACTTAAAAGGGGTAACTTATTGGTCGGAAGGGGGACACATTGGTCGGAGGGGGGACACATTGGTCGGAGGGGGGTAAATTAGTGGTGGGGGGTAATTATCAGAACTAAGAGGGGGGTTGTAATTAAAGTCTGTATCTTGTATTGTGGTATCTGAATACATCAAAACTAAAGAGGGTGGTAATTTGGGATGGTACGCTATGGCTTAGTGAACTATCTTTAGATCGAATGCAACGGTCTGTAGATAGCTCTACTGTTTCTTATGTATTTTATATGTCTATGTCAATACTGTAATAGTCGTAAGTTTGTTTGTGAATAAATTTTATGCAGAAACATTATTGAAATTATTAGGTTTTATTAAAATTTCAACACATTACGTGTTGAAATTAGCGTAGCAAGTCTTGTAGACAGTGCTACGCCGTAGCACTCTTAGATGCTACGATTTATCACCTGTAGAGAATTGAAGTCTTTGACGCCAGAATTATGTTCAATTTAGGCACTTAAGATCTTTGGGGATGTCAAAAGGGGTAGTCAGAAGCACGTCCTAAAATGTAGGCTCAGTAATTTGTCACAGGAATTCGCTGGATTTTGCATGGTGACGGTAATGACGTCACAACGCGGTTTTCGCTTGAAATTAGGCGTTTCCCCTTCAAATACTTAACTCTCACCCTTACCGCTTTGAGATAAGGTCGAAATTTGCATAAACAAGTGGAAATCTCGTGATAATTTGAACGAAATTCGTTAAGTCCCGGTCTCGATTTCATGTATCAATTTTTGAAAATTTGATTAGTGAAATTAATTTTATTTGGATTTAATTTTCTATTATGAAACACTCGGGTTTTATCTTTCCGTATAATAAGTCTTTGTCCTTTTATAATCAGGTAAAAATACGAAAATATGAGTGCGGATTCGATATTCGCGGCATGTCATTATTTAAAATATCTTTATGATACGATAGTAATTTCATCTATGCAGTAAAATCACAAGAATCATTTAGAATTATTTTATATACGAGGTGCCGCCAAATACACAAGTAGCCTTAATGTTTATCAACGCTCATTATATTTCGTGGAATATTATAACAATCCTAGTATAGTCAATTAATGAACAAATCGCTTGCGAGCCGACAATGATAACAAACTAACATAATAACTCAGGCATCGCTCATTGATCACTAAATGTTTGTATTTAGATACGGCTTCGATCACATATACCCGCATTCGTTAGCGATTTAAAAATAACAAAAATTAATCATTTGTTATTTTTTTATCATTTTGACATAAGGAGCTGAATTGTTTTGATATGAAATCTTGTTTCCGTAAGATTATTTTTAAAATTACTTCGATATTTAAAAAAAACAAAGCACGCTAATTGTAGGTAAGTAGTTATATTTTTTTAGTATTTAAAAAGAACAAGTATTTGACAGGCGTCACAGCTCAGTTGGTAGTAGCTCTGCCTTCCCAAACTAAGCAAAGCTTGTAGGTACTTTGGGAACTAGATTGCTGATAGAATACTTATATACATTTTTTTGTAAACACATTAAATACATAGGTAACACCCAAACACAGAACAAATATTCATGTTCATCACACAAACATTTGCTCTGGGTGGGAATTGAACCCCACATGGAAAGCAGAGCTACTACCAACTGAGACGTCTGTTAAACATGAAAAAAATTGCCTAATTACATTAAATAATTGGTATTATGTTGAGTAAAACCGCAAATTCGATAGATTAAGGTGATACCTCTCGCTCTAGCGGAATATTCAAATTTTTTAGGGTTTTTTTTATTGCGACTGAACTGTTATATCTTTTACTAGTTTAAGCTATTTTGCGAACATAAACAATAATTTTCTGTGTAACCCTGTATAATTTTTTAAGATTGGTTCTTTATATTAACTTACTTAATTAAATTACTGTACAAAACAGTTAAATTTCTAAAAAAAAAATGGTTGTCTGTAAAGTCGGTTTACTGACGATAGTTGAACGTGACAACTATCGTCAGTAACTATAGTCACTTCATGGAACGCCTCAGAATGCCTCAGAACGCCTCATGAGTCATGTGTTTTCGTGCGTGCAGCCGGCTCTATCGAATTATAAGACGTTGTCACGTCAAAAAATGTTTTACCCGCTAGAGCGAGAGGTATCACCTTAAATGCAAATCTCGTATATTGGGCGTGTTTGTCGCGACCATGAAATATTGAGCAATTAGCCGCGCGCTGTGATTTGATGCGCGAATTACGGAAATTACGCTTGTCTGCTGATTCTGAACCATTTCGGCTATTTAATTTACTGGTAGATAAACAGTATTCTATAAATAGCTTAGTTAATATATTCAAGTATTTTGGCATATAAAGTACATAAGAAACAGTTGAGCTATTTACAGACCGTTGCAAACGATCTATAGATACTGGTAATATAACATTATCATATTATGTACTTACTTTAAAATTTATTTTATTTCTGTGCACTTGAAAACACCGCCACGTGAAAATAAAAAAAAAATGCATTAGTACTAAATACTTCTGTACTTAGTATAATTAAAAAAAATCAATACGTTTGTTAAAAAGTAGCCTACAACGCTGTTTAATGAACATCTAATTAACTTATAGCTAGTCGAATTGTGCCAAAAAATAATTCAATTGTAATAAAAAAAATATTTCTATACTAAATTTCATTTTCATTTAATTTC
Source organism: Ecliptopera silaceata (assembly GCA_932527185.1). Taxonomy (NCBI): domain Eukaryota; kingdom Metazoa; phylum Arthropoda; class Insecta; order Lepidoptera; family Geometridae; genus Ecliptopera; species Ecliptopera silaceata. The sequence continues at coordinate 7,331,266 of OW052211.1, forward strand.
TACCGTTTTACAACTCAAAGGTGACTATTTTAATATAACTTCGCAATACTAACATACACTTAAAAGATCATGGACAGAAATGACCACTTCGCATCAGGTGGTCCGTTTGATCTACAGCTTAAAAAAAATCAACTACATTTCTAAGATCAGACTATGATCCTTCGACTGACATTCCGCCATCAAGCACGTCAAGTTTATGATACATACATTATGTATGAAGGTTGGATGAATGCGACAACATTTATTATGTATCGCTACGAATACCGCATGGGATATTCGGGATATTCAATGGATATTACGGATATTCTGTACTGAACTATGTATTTTATTAAGATGACGAAATAATAAAGGTGTGCGTACACCGAATATGAAAATAAGGGTGTGCGCCCACCGACGACTGTAGTAAGACATTATTTTACATCACTTTGTACCCGATACCTATACTTAAAAGTTAAATCATGTGATTAAAAAAACGTTTTGTCGTATGTGTGCGCTCTCACTAAGTCTTTTATGTGTTTTTAATTATAAAAAAGCATATATTTATTTACGATAAAGAATTATTAGTTTTAAAAACCCACAACATCTATTAAAATAGATTAATATTTAGTTAATTCCAAGCGATAACCTTTTTTACATTTAAAAAACTCAATTCAAAATTACAATTGGTCGTTATAAAAAATGTCGAATCAAAAGTAATTTTTTTAATGACATTTTAAAATTGAAAGTGGTCAAAAAGGAATCAATAGCTATATAAAACTTATATAAAAAATAATCTGATTTAACATACTTATCATTTTAGCAGCTTATTAACACTATAATATGTAAACTTAACTTGAAATAAAGAATCTTATCTTATAATATAAAAAGTGAAGCATTAAACAAAGATAATATAGGCACCCTTAAAACTTTTCCATAAGTCGAGGGAGCGTATTTTAAGAATGTATAAATAATTCGACAAAATTGAATAAAATTTGATTAAATTTTCCGCTGCGGTTAAATTTAGTCCCTACATTTAATATTAGGTAGGATTAAATATAGTACATTATAAAAACAATGAAAGTAAAATACCTATTTCTTGGGTAATTATCATTGTTTTATTGATTTATCTCTTTACTATGAATTTTCGTCGCAAAAGTTTAAAAAAGCACAATAAAATAATGACAATATTATTTTATTTATTTAATCGTTACGACATAATAAGTGTACTAACTTGAAATGAATTACTAACTTGAGATATTTTTTTTGACCTATACTGTCCCACTGCTGGGTAAAGGTCTCTTTTAGCACTTAAATATTCAATTAAAAACCAATAGTAATAAAATAAATTAATTAAACCTTATAAAAATAAATGATCATATATAAAAATATAATATAGAAATTGCTTCCAAATCCGTCGAAAAACATGTGTTTGATAAAAGATACTTCAACCTAGTACACAATATATTATGTAAGCAAACAAGCATAATTGAGTCGACTAAAAATACGTGGGGGTCTGCACACCACCCGATACCGACACGATAACGACATGTCAGTCGCTTGAGTGATTTTTTTTTTATTTTATTTTAATCGTTTGCAACGGTCTGTAGATAGCTCAACGGTTTCTTATGTATTTTATATGCCAATGTACATTTTGTAAATACTGCATAGTCGTAAGTTTGTTTGCATATTTTACACTGATGATGTAATTCGCCATTCCACAACTAGATTAAAAAATACATGCTTAAATCGCTCTAAAATTATACTTAACCTACCCGCGACTTCGTCTTATTATCGTAATATTTTGATAAATTCACACAATATATCTTTATATCTTTATAAGTTTATACGCTATGTGTTACTCTGTTGTATAAGCTAAAGTTTCATTAAAATCTATTCTGTAGTTTTTGCGTGAAAGAGTAAGAAACATATCTCCATCCATATAAACTTTCGCGTTCACCTTTAAAAAAATGTAAATTACTTTATTCAGTAGGTATTTTTTTGTTTTATAATGTACTAGCTGACCTGTGCCCACTTCGTTGGGCATAATTGAAGTTTTAGTAAGGATCCCTATTTTTTTTTGAAAATATAATATAGCCTATGACACTCAGCAATAATGTGGCTTTCTATTGGTGAAAGAATTTTTAAAATCGGTTCAGTAGATCCCGAGATTACCCCTTACAATTGAACAAATATACAAACTTTACCTCTTTATAATATTAGTATAGATTATTGTGTCTAATTAAATTATGAATTATTTGTAATCTGTAGCGCCACTGTTTCTTCAATGTATATTATGTTATTGGTCTATCCGTGTGAATTGAAGTAAATAAATAATAATGTCGTGTCGGTAGTAGTAAAAAGGCATCAACAAACAAAATACGCGCTAATCCAAATGTTTATGACATGACATGGCGGGGATCCTAAAAAAACATTCCGAAAATATTCATCCCCCATTAGGTAGGCTTTCGCGCAAATCCCTCAGAATCTACGTTATAAATCAGCCGAACAGGAACGAAAACTCGTGACATACATATTTTATTTACATTTAAATACAAAGTTACGACATATTATATATTTAGTTACGGCGAGGTAATATAATTTTTTTCGTTTCAAATATTACATAGGTACCTATGTAATATTTGAAACAATCACAGTTTCGAAAATAAATAAATATTCACGGACATTTCACACATCAAACTCTAGTCCCAAACTAAGTAAAGTCTATGGGAACTAGAAAGCTACTACTAACTCTAGTTCCCATAGTACAAGAATTGCTTAGTTTGGGACTAGAGTGTGATGTGTGGAATGTCCTTCGATATACTGAGCTGTGACACCTGTCAAATAGTTTTCTTTACAATGCTTCGGCTACATTAGCGGGCGAATATTCGTATCGTGTTGGCGCGACAAAAACATCGTGTTCGGATAAAGGCGATATACTAAGCGATGACACGATGTACCCGGCCACATACGTCGCGTTAACACGAATATTCGCCGTAGCCCGCTAGTGTGGCCCCAGCATAAACGATAAGATAAAATACATTGAATATCTGCTCAATCTTTCTCTCACACAGGTTGAAAAACTTAAAAGAAGAGTTCCCAACCCTATTTTCGTACACCACCTGTTTGTAATCTATACTAATATTATAAAGAAATAATATTATAAAGTTTGTGTGTTTGTATATTTCTTAAATTGTAAGGGGTAATCTCGGGATCTACTGAACCGATTTGAAATATTCTTTCACCAATAGAAAGCTACATTATTGCTAAGTGTCATAGGCTATATAAAAAACCGAAAAATAAAAAGGCTTTTACGTGGTAGTCCGTTTGCAAAGTGAATCAGAGAAAAAACGGTCGAATTATGCCCAACGAAGTGGGCACGGGTCAGCTAGTAGAGACTATTTTGATTTTTTGATTGTGGTTTTTCGACTCAATGCTTCTAAATACTACTAAGATAATCTTATTATTAAAGAAATCTTAGGTGCAATCCAATTTCAAGTAAACAATTCTTCTCAGTTTCTCGAGAAACTTTATTGAAAATTTTCTTGAAAAATACCGACAATACTTGAGAGAGAAGGAATTTGTAAATTAAAACGTACTAAGCTATTTTTAAGAAAAATAAGTGAGTTAACTTTAAGAAACAACACACAACATAATTTATTATACAGAAATAGTTGTAAGTATTAAAAATAATCTTGAATTGTGAAGAGATGTTTGTGTTATGACTTTTTCGTCTTAAACTTAGCAAAGCTTGTACTATGGGGACTAAATTACTGATAAAATACTTAGATACATATTTTTTTGTAAATACATTCATAGAATAAATAGTAACAGTCAGACACAGAACAAAGTTTTATCTGTAAATATATTTAATATCACTTTGAATCGTTCCCCGCAGTAGAAAGTCAAGTGATGACAGCCTATATAGTATGAACACATCAAGTATGCATGAGCTATTGCCACAAAACACATAAGTCCACAAGATGCCAAGATATTTCTGCGCAAACTAATTCATTGTCCTAAGTCTCTAGGAACGCCATTAATTGCAATAAGGTTCGGGGCAGATTACCGAAGCCCCAAAGGCCTAGCGAACTGTCGTAAATCACAATAAACGGACAAGGAAAAATTAACCTACACGTTCCCGGAATAAGACATAAATTGGTTCGTGTTAGATCCGAATGTGGTAAGGTAACGTCGACACTATTATTTTAGGGTAACGTGTACTAATTCTATACCATTGTTCAATGCCAATAGGTACATAAAGACACAAGAGAAGGAATATATAATATATTACCTTTAGTTGTGAAAGGATTTTGGGCTGCAAATATAAGATAGTTATCATTTGGCTGGCTTCGTTTAATATATATCACAGTTATCTTTTGGTGAGTTTTCGTTTAATATATGCATGCTGTTGGTCGTGGGTTCGATTCTTACCCAGGGTAAATGTTTGTGCGATGAACATACATATTTGTTCTGTCTTTTTTTGTGTAAAATATTTTAAAATATGTGCTGTTTCTTAAAGCATTTACGTACATACTTATTTTATTTATAAAAATAGCTTAATACGTTTTAAGTTACAAATTCCTTTTGAAGTATTGTCGGTATTTTTCTGGAAAATTTTCAATGAAGTTTCTCCAGAAACTGAGAAGAATTGTTTATGTGATGATTTTGTTTCTGTGTGTTTCTTTGTATGTACATATTTACAAAATATATATATATATATGTATATATATATATATATATATATATATATATATATATATATATGTATTCTATTAGCAATCTAGTTCCCTTGTTACACTTTGTTTAGTTTAGTTATAGTAGTAGAAATGTTCGTGAATATTTATTTCTTTCTGTCTACTCTCATAAGTAGTTTTACATATCAAAAAGTTATTTAATGCCTTAAAAACGATTTGGTCCGATTTAATTAAACGGAAAAAAACGATTGTTTTTTTTTTCAATTACAAGCTCTTACCTAAAGTTTTATGAAAAAAGCCAAATTGAAACCCTCTTTTAAAGTCTTAAAAAAACGGACATGACTTGTTTAAAGTTGTTTTTAAACATCATAATAGCTTCTCATCTCTTGCAGAACCGCCATTGTGAGTTCCCGAAAGTAATTTAACCTCAAAATAGGCAGTGTAAGAACTTCCCCAATTCCAATCTTTTCACAACCTTTGTACGAAGTTTGACCGATTTGAATCGCGTGTTACACAAATATTTAACTACCCTCATATAAAAGTTTTCGACGACTGATGTTTGGCGAAGGTCCGCTTGCGACGCGGAGGTTACAGGTTCGATTCCCACCTTGGGATAAATGTTTGTACGATCTGCAAATATTCCGGGTGTTCTGGGTATTCTATATGTATAATAAAAAATATCTATGTAATGTATTGTATTAAGTATGTCAGTCTTTTAGTACCCATAACACGAGCTCTGCTTAGCTTGGGGGTAGATGATGCTGTGTGGATGCATTAAATATTTATTTACACAAATATTTAACTACCCTCATATAAAAGTTTTCTTACTTACCCTTATCTGTGCGCGAAGGGGATTTCCCCCTAGGGATTTGCCAACAAAGGGCCTACGCAGACCGGGACGGCATGGCAAGGGATTTTGCCGTGAGTCAGCGCACACTGGCTGCTTAGTTACCAGCACTTTGCCACGGCATGGCACCACCCGCCGCAGTATATCACTACAAGCGCCGGAGTCCGTGGCATGCCTTTGCCTACCGCCAGTATGCCACGGCATCCCGCCACGGGAGCCTGTGACGCGTCTTTTAATGCCGTGCGATAAATCCCTTTCAATGCCACGGCATCATTTTAAAGCATAGCAATTTATGTCGTTTTTGTGCGGTTAAATGTCCATTAGTAAAAATTAAAATCCCTTGCCATGCCATCCCGGTCTGCGTAGGCCCAAAGGCTTACAATTTCGTATTGAGCCAACATACGATACAAATGTAGGGTGCGAATTGGTGTCCCTTTACAAATTCGGCTATAACTTGTATCCTATAAATAAGTTTTGTTGTCTTGACCTCAGGACCTCGGGTTGGGTGGAAATGGTGTTTTCAGAGCAATGTACTTGGATCTTGGAATAAAGTAGAATTGTACTTCAATCTTGAAATTCAAAGGTTTTCCTGAAAACGCTTGCTGATAGAACTCTAAACAAGTTTTTGCTTATAGTTCTCAAACAAAACTGTGTCGGTAACAGAATCCTTAAAATTAATCATTTTCTGAAATTATTTCAGTAATAAATGTATAAAATTTGCATAAATTATTTAATATAATCCACATTATTCAACGTATCGATGCTATTCCATTGTTGATTTCAATTAGATAAAATCGATACCTCTGTAATCCTGAAATTAAGCTCGTCATGTAATGACTTGAATTTCCGAATAAACAGGAGGGTAATTCTCTTAAAAATTCAACACTATTTTCCTTACACAAACTAAACTTTCAATTCGCAACATCACCTAAATATCTACGTCTATTACAGTATTTACAAAATGTACATGCGTAAAACATTTGATATGAAAATTATTTATTGCACATATAATAAATCGTACATAGGCTTAATGCTAAAAAGCATTTTCTTCCAGCTAACCTTTGTAAAAAAAAAAGTAAAAATTATTTATTAAACTTGAATATATGGCTGGTACAAAGTGCATAGGTTAACCTATCTAAAAGTTAATAATGTATGTCGTAATGTTGTGTGAAACATGTCAAATTTCGGTAAGAGAATTACTCTCTAGTACAAATTCGGATATCTTCATTAGCAGCGGGTCCCAGTGTGGTCATTTCGCATGCAGAAACGCATTGCCAAAGCAATCGTTGTTAGACCAGCTTGTTAGACCTGGGGGGGTATCCTGACAACTGAAATGTTTTTGAACTGTCATTTGTTCAAACTGCAGTTCAGTTTTCTTCTTCGTCTAATTATATTTTGAATGATCGATTTTCATACCGTTTGATAGAATTAACGCAAAATCAGGTAGGTCATGCTCAAATCAGGTAGGTCATGCTCAAATCAGGTAGGTCATACTTAAATCAGGGTAGGCCATGCTCAAACCGCGGCATTTTTAACAGCTCAGTCATAATCTTATAAAGCTCGGTCACGTAAGTCCACAAAAATGCCACGGAATACTGATGAGTTACTATAGTAAAATCATCGAAAACTAAACTGCAACTGAAAGGATATTCGGTCACGCAAGTTTCCCCTTGATACCCCCCTGATCGAAATACACCTTCCTACCATTGGTTTAAAGTCCATATTTGAAGAGAATCTAAGAGAATACGGGTATATCTATTGGGAACTCTATTACGATAGATATACAGTTGAAAATAGATGTTTGTTTTGACAAAGCTTTGTCATTGAATATGCGGAATGACAACGTCTAAGGTCTAAGCTGATTGTCCGGTATTTGCATAAAATCAACATAAAATAGATGAAGCTTAGTTCGACCATTTATAGACAAAATTCCGTTCAACAAAGATTGATTTTCTGAAAATCCTATTAATTATTAACTTAGAAAATCGTCTTAAAAAATCGTAGTTTTTTATTTAAAAAAATATTTATTACCATACTTATAAATGGTTGAATTTTAAGCATAGTAAGTGTACTATTTAGTTTTTTTGATTCAAAAGTGACTTTAATGTGTGCATTATAGTCACTTTTGAATGTCAATTTTGTCAAATCAAAAAACCAACTTAGTTTTTTTTTAAAACTAAGTTAGTTCCGTACGATCAAAGCCTTAAAAAACAAGGCGTTAAAATCGTATTTTTAATTATAATTCTTATTATCTCTACTAAAAGTTTATAAATTCAAGTTACTCAAATATACAAAATATACTTAAATATTTACACGAACATTTACCAAATATAGGCTCTCTATAAACGTCACTGGGACCGCGTCGATCAAGTAAATACCTCTATAGGCCCCCAGCCAACCGTAGCAGTGCTACGACGCTACGAAGTGCTACGGCGTAGCTGATCTATTGAATAGCTCATGCTTGATTATTCAAAAGGTCTTTACAGTAGTCGATATATGAGTTGCTCAAATAAATTGCTGTTAGTAGTAGTACAGCTGTGAAAGAGGTCGTGTAAGAACTACTACCGTAACTATCATCATCATCGTATATTAGTCCACTGCTGGACGTAGGTCTCTGCCATGACGCGCCACTGAGCCCGGTCTTCGGCTATGTAACTACTTAGCATCTAAACTAATATTTTAAAGAGGAATGATTTGAAAGACCGCTGTGGCGCGGCGGGCGAAGGTCCGCCTGCGACGCGGAGGTTGCAGGTTCGATTCCCGCCTTGTGATAAATGTTTGTACGATCTGCAAATGTTTATTCCGGGTGTTCTGGGTATTTAATATTTATAATAAAAATATCTATCTATGTAATGTATTGTATTAATGGTATGTCAGTCTTCTAGTACCCATAACCCAAGCTCTGCTTAGCTTGGGGCTAGATGATGTTGTGTGGATTGTCCAACATTTGATTGTTTGTTTGCATCGAATAGGATCCGAAACGTCTGAACCGATTTAAAAAAATCTTCCATAGTTGTGAAGCTACACTATCTGCGCTGAATATAGGCTATATTATATTAAAATTAAAAATAAGGATCCTTACTAAAACTTCAATTATATAACCCAAGGTTTAAAAAAAATACGATGAGTTACGATATCGTCGTATCGGTAGTATGAAAGCGCTCGGTGTAGTAATCGTTGCAGTTACTCGTAGGCACATCAAACGGAACACGAGTTATTGACGTGTCGTCGGCTTTTTGTTGAGGTAGGACTTCGAACCCCCACTTGGTTACACAGCCAGTTCAATTCGACATAGCTACTAGATAGATACTCATTTTACAACAACGCCCTATAAAATCGTTTGTTATCTTTTGCCCTAGGATATTTTATAGTACATCGTAAACTAACTTTACAGAACCCAGTAATTTTCAACCTAACGACACTAAAAGAGCAAAATTACAAACATTTCTAGTGTTCGTAAATTTGTAAATTTTAGCTTTGAAACCACCGACGAAATTGCGATTTGCAACTGAATTGCAGCTTAAATTAGAGACATTAAACAGCTTTATAACTCCGCCAGTTTCCAACGAGGTCGTTCACCTCGCGAATTCCCCTTAAAGTAACGGGACTCGAAATATCCACCCTCTAATTCGAACCAGCACGTTATATCCCCTCGTGTTGCCATGGCGACGGCTGCAGCCCCGGGTACTCCCGCGGTGCACTCTCATAACCGTTATTGATGTCCCCAGCCTCCGTTCGACTCCTTCCGGCCTCACACTCGACTGCTCATAAATTTACAGAAAATATTGAGCAAAGCTCCCCTATTTATCACGGTGCCGTAAACGACCGCGCAACCTTCCCTGTATCTTAGCTAAGGTCAGGATTTTTGTATAATAAAATGCAACTACGCTTTTATACTTCAACTTTCAATGAAAGGTCGATCGATAGATAATTCTTAACTCGTATAAAGCGAAAGATTGATGTGAATCATTTTATAACACGATATACCGGTACAATATTCTGAGGCAATATTGTCAATGTCTCGTCTGGGTTTTACGACGTCGTACCATCAAAAAGCTAGCAATAAGAAATGCTGCGTAGTAAAAAAGATTACGTAATATAACGATGTTGTTTGTTGTTTCAGGGATGCCGGTGTCCTGAAGATGGCCTCTCGCACCCCGTCCCTTGAGTCGCTGCCCGGTGCCAACTCAATAAGTTCGTTGGAGCGAGGCTCCCTATCGCCCCTGACCCTCAGCGGGTCGTCGCCGCCCGCCAGCGACTCCGCCGTATGTGACCTCCGCGAGTTCGACGGCCTAGACACCATCTGCGCGATCTGCCGCGAGACATTCATCGACCCTAAAGTACTCAACTGCTTCCACACCTTCTGCCGACCCTGCCTCGAGAGGGAGCAGACCCACCCGGATAAAGTGACGTGCGTGACTTGTCGCGTCGACAGCACGCTCCCCGCTGGCGGAGTGCACGGTTTGTTGACAAACCTTGTGATCGCCGCCGCCGTCGAACAGGACGCGGACTTGCTCGGCCCGGCCCGCGCCGGCACCAGCTCGCCCACCGCGCGCTGCACCGGCTGCAAGTCCAAGGAGTCGGACGCCATCGCCCGCTGCATCGACTGCGCCAACTACCTCTGCCCGAACTGCGTGATGGCGCACCAATTCATGCACTGCTTCGAAGGCCACCGCGTGCTACCGTTCGGTGACCTGAAGGACGACAAGATGAGCCTGTTGGGGACGACCCTCACCGCTAACGGCGACAAGACCGCCTTCTGCCCCAGACATAAAAATGATATCCTCAAGTACTTCTGCCGCACGTGCTCGGTGCCGGTGTGCAAGGAATGCACGATCCTGGAGCACCCCGCGTCGCTGCACGACTGCGAGCATCTGGCCGATGCTGGCCCCAAGCAGCTCGAGCTCATGCAGCAGATCGTCACCGAAGCCAAGACGCGCGCCACTGAAATAAGACACGTCGTCAAAACTGTTGAACATGCTGCCGGTAAACTGCAAGTCCAGTACCACAAAGCTCAAAACGAGATCAACGACACGTTCCAGTTTTATCGCTCAATGCTTGAAGAGCGCAAGCAAGAATTGCTCAAAGAGTTGGAGAGCTTGTTTTCCACTAAGCAGATCGCTTTGACCGTTGTCGGACAGAAAGCTCAGGAGACAGTGGACAAGATCTATCAGACATGCGACTTCATCGAAAGACTTACCAAGTGCGCTAACTTGGCCGAGATCCTGATGTTCAGGAAATTACTGGACACTAAGCTTCAGGCGCTGATGAGTTCAAATCCGGAGCAAAGCATGCAAACTGCCTGCGAACTTGAATTCGTATCCAACTATCAGGCCATACAAGTTGGTGTCCGCAACACTTTTGGATACGTGCGCTCTAGCTCAGAAGCGAACGTCGGACCTTCGAAACAGCCGCCAATCGCGCGCCCTACCACGAACGGATGCCTCTTGAACGGAGGGTCGTCTTCCAGCAGCAGCAGTGTTAATGGCAGCTCCAACAGCTTGAATGGAGGTATTCATCTGCCGAGCGGATTGAACGGAGTTTTAGACCGCCCTTACACGAACGGCCTGATCGGACACACCAGCCAGTCCACTTCGCCCTTCGAATCTAACATCATATCGAAACGCTTCAATAGCGTCAATAGTCTTGGACCGTTCTCGACAGCATCGCTTGGAGATATTAACCTAAACGGTATAAATCCCTACGAAAAATGGTCTAATGGAGGTTGCGATTCCCTCTTTCCGCCTACTACGCCTGACCCTTACTCACTTGCGTCCGCGCTTCCCGATCCTATTATGGATTTGACGAACAAGCTAATCTCTACAGCTATCTTCCCACCGAAGTCGCAAATTAAGCGGCAGAAAATGATTTATCATTGCAAATTTGGTGAATTTGGTGTGATGGAAGGTCAGTTTACGGAGCCCAGTGGCGTGGCCGTCAACGCTCAGAATGACATTATCGTGGCGGACACGAACAACCACCGCATTCAGATTTTCGATAAGGAAGGCCGCTTCAAGTTCCAGTTTGGAGAGTGCGGTAAACGTGACGGTCAACTTCTGTACCCGAATCGAGTGGCTGTAGTACGCACCTCAGGCGACATCATCGTCACCGAACGGTCTCCGACACACCAAATACAGATTTACAACCAATACGGTCAATTCGTGCGCAAATTCGGCGCAAACATCCTGCAGCACCCGCGCGGCGTCACCGTGGACAACAAGGGCCGCATCGTGGTAGTCGAATGCAAAGTTATGCGCGTCATCATCTTCGATCAGATCGGCAACGTCCTCCAGAAATTCGGATGCTCCAAACACCTAGAGTTCCCGAACGGGGTCGTGGTCAACGACAAACAAGAGATCTTCATCAGCGACAACCGCGCGCACTGCGTCAAAGTGTTCAACTACGAGGGCATTTACTTGCGCCAGATCGGCGGCGAGGGCGTCACTAACTACCCGATCGGTGTGGGCATCAACGCCGCTGGCGAGATCCTGATCGCCGATAACCACAACAACTTCAACCTGACGATATTCACACAGGACGGACAGCTGGTGTCGGCTCTCGAGAGCAAGGTGAAGCACGCGCAGTGCTTCGACGTGGCGCTGATGGATGACGGCTCCGTGGTGCTGGCCAGCAAGGACTACCGTCTCTACATCTACCGCTACGTGCAAGTGCCGCCTATAGGCATGTGAGTCTCGAGGTACTTCCCCAGGAGATCGGAATGACCGAATCGACCGAACTATAGAAAAATCGGCACACTGCGACGCAAACCGTGAACACCGACGACAAGCGTGTCCATTTTACCATAGTTCAGAGTGACTCAGTGAAAGAAACTCGTGTGTAGTAAGTGGCAAGTGTTATAGCGGCTGTCTCGATGTGATCAACTCTATCCCTGTGGGAATCCTTACGATACTTTTCGGCATGAGATCTCTGATGAATTATTTCCGAAACTGTATGAGATTAGTTATAGTATTGACGTTGTTATTCGAGTACCTTGAAAGGAGATTATTTCGAAAGGATCCGATAGTTTAGCGGTGTTCTCGAACCTTTATAATTTGTGACCTATTGAAAATATTTTTTCATGTCCCACGTCGTTTAATTAGGGATGAAAAATGCGGGCATTTGTATTATTTAGCCCATTTGTTGGACCAATATTTTACTATTATTACTTAAAAAAAATTGTTAGGCGTTAAGCGTGTGATTTAATCGTAATAAGAGATCATCGAGCGGTGTTGTTGTTAGTTGTAAGGTATTCTACGACACAATAGCACTCCCTGTTTTAACTAGCACTTATTCTGTGTCGGTGGAATTATCATTATGGAAATTAAGTAAGAGTTGTTACATTATTATTAGATAAGTGTTAAATTGGACAATCTTTGGTTACTACCCCTCTCGATGTAGTTACTAAATTAAAGGGGAATGTAATGTTAGGGGTTTTATCAATGACAAAGTTGACTGCGGCGTTTGAAGCAATGACTTCCTTAGTGTAACTTACTGAAGGTCTATTGTAGTGTAGCACCGCAATCGGGCTCCTCGGCTGGTTTATGTGGAGCTCGAGCGGTACTTTCGATACTATCGCCGCCGTATATCGTATCCTCGAGGACTACAAACTATCCTCGACTCTTCGATACAAGTAGAAAAGGAAGATAATAAATGCGAACACGATCTTGTTTTAAATGTTGACGTCGTAACCGCCTAGTCGCTGAGACCCACGAACCTTAGTTTCTCGTTGTTTTTATCAAATAGAACGTTTGGTTGATAATAATATTTGTTCGTTTTTATTCGAAGATAGTATTTAAATTGGACGCGGTAGTAACTATTAGAGATCTTTAGGAAATGTTCGTCCCGCTAGTATTTTGTTTTTAATGATTTTTTGAGATTTTTAGCAGATTAGCGATATCGGTCTCTCACTGGAGTATTAGCCCTTGTTCGGTATACAAAAATATACAGTTTGTTATTATGGTAAGATATTTTTTATATGGACACTATTATTATTTTTGTAGCAATAGTAGGTATTATACGGTGCATGTGTAATGTTTACTTTTATTTTATGAATATTATGCTACTTATTATTTTACTTCATTACCGTGTGTTTGAGTGTCTTAGCTGAATTATTTTAGTTTGATTAGTTTTTTTGGTTTTAGTAGTTTTTAATGAGTTTATAGTATTTTTTGCTGAATCTATGACAATTGAGATCTGATGCTACCCGTAGCTCCGAGGGCAATCTGATCGGCTTTAGTTTAAGTTTAGTTACATTATGGTGATATTCCTATGTTCTTATAAATTATCTGATTTCTGGTAAATTGAAGACACGCCGACGATCCCCACACGCACACTTAAGTAATGTGCCATACAATCATGTTGTGATCTTTTAAGTGATATTTAGTATTGTTATGTAAATATGTACCATAATCTGAGTAATCATAGGATTTTTCGTCTGTTCATCTTTTAATACTTTTTTAGTGCAAGAGGTTTTAAAATCACCTTCCAAAAAACTAATATTGCGCGTAATTCTGAAATTTGAGAATTCGTAATACCTGTTTTGTTGCGAGTGCCATCTCGACGTGTCTTCGATGCTGAACCCTGGAAAGTTTTACTGGATTAGATGAATTTCAACTTTGTGTCGCTTATCTTGGAGTCCAAAATTCAGTGATTTGTCACCAATGATTTATTTAATAGGCCTCCCTGTTCCTATACGTTCTGAGATAAGTGTCTGTTGTCGTTTGTCTAATCCACTGACGTAGTTAATTGGCTGTAAGCTGAATGACGTAGGGTCTGCCGAGCCCCGGTCTGTTTATCCGAATATTTCACCCTTTTTACCGCATGATTGAGTTTCATCCCAAGTTTTTTATTTATTTACCATGATTTTTGTGTTTACCACTATGAGTTTTGTGTACTATAATTTTTGATTGGGATACTTTAAATTCGTTTTGATAGACTGAGGTTACGAGATGATTTTGGGTATACCTTTAGACTTAATGCAGTTTCTGATTCATGAATTCGCAACATTGAAAGTTATTCTTCGCGTTGTAGTTTCTATGAATTGATTCTGTTTTGTAACAACATACGCTTTTACTTATTTGAGATATTTTTTCATGGTATATATCATTATAGTAAGTATAGTATAGTGTATCGAATTTTAATTTGCAAATTATGACAACTACACCTTCACGTGAAGTGTACTCCAATTTTAATTCATTTTAATTCAATTTAGATGGTTAGCTTTTATTATTTTAACCAGGAAATGGTATTTTAAGTTTCAACATTATTTTATTTTTAAAACTAATGTTTATTCACAAAATTTATCTTTTGTGTTTTTTGCATAATAATGTTAGTAAAAATTAGTTATCTGAAAAGATTCATTCTTAAAATTGCATTTTTAAATCTCGACTGATTAAAATTGAACGTGTTTTTGTCTTTAAATATATTTTGTCGATGTTTGTTGTTATAATTATTATATTTTTTTAATTATTTGTATAAACAATTGTTCTTTAAATTAATGTACATCGTTTTGTTTTGATTTATTTTTGTTGTATAATTGCTTTTTTTATAATAATACCAATTCATTACAGTTTTAATGTGTGTTTTATTTTATTTTGCCCTCGCTTGCTTATTATTATTAATTTTTTTTTCGAGTGTTGCATGTTTGTGCTAAGGGATATTGTTTTATATGCACATAGAATTAGGCAGGTACATTAGGCTCCACGCTACTTTAAACTAATTATGCATTCATTAAAAGCAAATATTTACTACGATCGAAGCAATATTTGATACATATTTTGAAAATTATTTCGCTAGTAAGAGTGATACTGCACTTTTAAGGTAGCTAAAGACTAAAGTAGATTAAAATTTTTTGAAAAACTGTAGTATATCATCCCTTAGCACAAACCTAGGGTTGGTGTAAGTATATAAAACGTGTGTGTGTGTGTGCCTAGATCTATTTTGATGCAGTTGGTGTCAGGGATCAAATTCGCATGAAACGTAAGTATGCTTTTTTTTTAATGCACATTTTTAAGTACACCTCGTAATTAATAATTCTAAATTATAGTGGTCCAATTCTTAATAAAACATTCCAGATTAGTTTAAAAACATTAAGTAGAAAGTAATGTAGTATTTAAGTTTTAAAATTGAATCGATTAGGATTTTAGAATTCACAACGAACGTTTTATATTTCTTTTAATTAATCTAACAACACTAACAAAAAATCATTAACGGCCGGTTTCTCGAACGATGATCAACGAAAAAATCGAATAATTACTATGTGTCAAACTCGTATCAATCGTGATTTGGGTTTCCAGAAACCGGCCATAAAAGTATTAAAAAAATATTTATAGGAAAATCTCAGTGGGCTAGGCGGTTAGGTCTAACAGTACGAATAGTCACATATTCTTATGATGTAGTTATAAATCTGTTTAAGATATATTTATACTTAAATCTAGAATACTAATATCCCTTAAAGCTTTACTTTTCTACAAAATGTAGCTTTACCTTTTTACCCTTCAGCCCTTACTTAATTGACAAGTTTTTTCATGTAACATATTATGTTAAAAATCTTTTTCGCTGATGTTTTAATTGATAAAAACCGCTGTTGAATGATTATTGTTTTTTTTAAATGGTAAAAACTTGTCGTTAGGTTCAAAAGGTTTTTTACAGTATTCCCTCAGCAGCACTGCTTTGAAAAAGCGCATAATCCAATCTCCAAGTCAATTAAATTAGGGAACACTTAACTACTAAATTTAGCACATAATAGTAAGCACAGGCTAGGCTTACTAAAATTTATAATTTTATACTCAACTGGTTCCTTAAGGTAAAATAAGAAGTCTTCGACAAATCATTTGTTTCATATTCGTCAAATATCACGTCCATTTTAATATTTTTTCATTTCCAATGCTGCTGTTACCTTCCATCTATATATATTTATATATATATATATGTATATATATCATCTGAATCGTATTTATTTCTCAAGAGCGTATTGTCGCTGCGAACTTGATCATTGATGAAATTTCAAGCTTTTTCGTTCGCCCCATCCGATTCCCATTTTCGAAAACTCAGAATATGTAAATAAAGTAGCATTTACGATGTTGGTAGTATGTATTAATAGTGTTAAGGAAAGGAATGCAAGTTGGTTACCAGGACTGGATGAAAAGTGTGTATTTTTATAATGAATCAACGATATTCGTAAGGTGTTATTTAAATTCAGGGAGTAACGAGGGACTTTCGAATTTGTGCAGTTTATTCTGATTAGGACTAACCATATCGTAGGTTTAACGTTAGTACAGATTTTGTGTCGTTAGATTCACCTGTTAATGTGTCATCAGCCCCCTTAGCTACCGTAAGAGCGTTTTCACATTATCCGATCCGATATCGGGGTAAGTCAAATGTATGAAATATGTGCCTGTCTTTCATATTGTCCGGCCCGATATCGGATATCGGAGGAACATATTTCATACATTTTATTTATCGGTGTCGGACGCCGATCCGATATCGGGGTAAGTAAAATGTATGAAATATGTACCTGTCTTTCATATTGTCCGGCCCGATATCGGATATCGGAGGTTCAATCGTTATGAAATTACTTTTCATATGAAATTATCACTGATCTTTCAGCGATTTGAAAATGTGAACTTGGCTAGGGCCTCAGATAGTTGTATCGAGTTAGCTTGTCGTGTCAGCCGTAGTGTGTTGAATTTTATGTAACTTACGTTGATTGGTCATTTTAGGATTAAGGGGTGTATATATCAGCTCACGTCGCATATACATAATATACATTATACAGATCTGTCGTATATAAACGATTGCTCAGGAATTGTATTCATTTCCAATGGATTTTATCATATTTGATGATCATAATCATTGCTTGTAGTTAAGAGGCGGTGTTGTAGCATTGTTGAGAAGTTTAATTCGCCGATAATTTTAATGAAATGCACAGAACGTTGGTGTTTCACTTAATTTTTGATGTATTTTTTCATGAAATATGTATATTTGATAATTTTACTGTATTGACTGATGTTGATTTTGTAATTAACTTGTTTAGATATGGGGTTAAAATGTATATTTTGGGGTAGAGGGGCTTGCTCCGAGTAGTTAGGGGCAAGTCCTGTACTCGTGTTGGCTCGATTACCGTCTACGTAATCTCAAAAAAAATTGTGATCGTTGTAAGTTAAGGTGGAAGTAAACAAAGCACATATTTGCACAAACCATCCCTCCTCAGGCTACGCTAAAATGTTTTAAATCACGTTTGAATTTTATGAAACAGTTTTTATTGTGGAAAGAATATTTTGGTATCGCTTAATGTTAGTTTAATATTACGATAGTATTTATTTTCAAGATGGTGTCGACTTTTTTATTGAAGTAGAAGTTCTTAGGTGTTAACGTTACTCATAGGATTAGGCTAATGTTCGTATCCATGCATTTACCATTAATAACTTTAAGGTCAGTCGTTTGCACGGAGATTAATAGGACGCGTTGGATGCAATCGCGAGATATCCCGACCCGAAGCTTGCACGAGTCCATGACACGCAGAGCTTGCGTCTCCTTCATTTCGCGTGCTAGGTTATCTGTAAGGTGTGATTTTTAGTCATAAATATTTTAACTAATGGAAAGATTCCAAATATGATGTGTTGGGGTAGGAGAAGCAATAACATATCATGTTTATATAGTTGCGGAATTAGGGACGGTTAGTGAAATTTAGGTACGCGATAGTTTATTTTGTTTGAAAATTATTGACAATACTAACACGATTTGGATTACGGATGTTGAAAATAAAAGGTTTAATAGTGAATTGTTTCTAAAAACTACATATCTTCCACGTAGTGGCGACCTCTCGGAAATAGACAAAATTTTGGGCTGTCTGTCTGGATGGAAGCAAATTTGGAATCTTTCTAAATGATTCTAGTCTTGGATATGCTTAGGTAAATGTTAATATACGCACTAAGATTACTAGTTATACGATGCTTATGTCCACTCTCAATTAACACGACATCCTGCCATGTACGACACTATGCTTATGAAAAACTAAATTATGATATCCTACTTAGCGTATTGAGTAGTGTATTTTTAGACATTGCATTGTCTACGTTAGTCTAGTAGGTAAGACACACATTGAGCTTCGTGCAGTCTAATCTGACACCGATATTTTTTACAATGTAGTGTTAACGTTTTCAAACAATGCATTCCTGGATAAGTATACCTTAGGTTTAAGAACACTGGTGATGCTTCTTCCACTTGTGTTGATCCTCCGCGTGATGAGATGTGCTGGCTGTCAGCGGCTGCGCTTGACAGCTGTCAAACCAATCCTTATTGGTTCCTTCGTCTTGTCATGTTTGAGGCCTTAAGCTTACACTAAGGTGTCGGCTTCTCGTCTGATGTTGAAGCAATAGTTTCCAAGGAAACTTTACATAAGGCCGTAGATTAGTGTCATCTTTACATAATTATTCAATAATTACTATTATATTCTACTGAAACACCATTTTGCTCCGTGGCCTTAAAGTTGAGGTTAATATGTTGAGTCTTTGATAAATTCGAAAGATATTGTGTAGTTCTTCACGCGAGTGCGTTACATTGCGTGGACTGCAAGCATCCGTTTTCTGAAATGTTTTGATTAAATGAAAAAATGGATAGAAGAAATTGAATTTTTAGATGGATGACTTTGAACCAGAAAACGGGTACTTGTAAACCAGAGCTAAATGTTTTAAAGTAAGTGCTAAATTAACGTTGTATCGTACAGTAAGTTAGATGTTGCTGTAGTTCTTTGTAGTTCGCTTACTTCGTCCTAACTGTTGGTTTCACTACAATGCATATCGCCATTAGTAATTGTTACCTAACTTACTTTAAGACTGTTCATGATCTTTCGATCTCACTAAAGGAAAGGAAAATATTTTTGATACTTTGAAGATAATCGAAGGGGGGTGCGGGTTCGAGAGAGTTGGAAGGCTGGCCGCGACACTTCACTAGATAATGTAGGTAAATGTACGGTTACCATTGTTTTGTCTGCTACGAATATTTCAGGCATTAAAACATGGGTGTAGGCAATTGTAAAGAGTTTGGTTAAGAATACTAGTTGGTTAATCTGTTATGTCGTGTTCGCGCCAGACCTCAAAAACTCCCTATGAAATGACACTGGATGTTGGCAACACTTCGAAAGTCGTCTTAAATGTTACTCCATCTCTACTTCTTAAGTAAAATATAAATGTTACTGTAAACGAAAAAAAAACGTTGTTCTTATATGAAATTGCGAGGACTCGCTGAAAACTTGTTGTTTTTCATATTCAATATTTCCTTTATTTTTTGTACTCTTTAGTATTAAGGTAATTTTAAAAAAACTATTAAATGTTGATACTCTAAACCAATAATGTATGTGTTAAGGATTGTGTCATTTCCCTGAAAGCCTTATTCAGCCTTTTATTAGACAGTGACTACTGGAATGCCCTTCGCGAAACAAGTTGTCGGGTCACAAATGTTAACTAGTAAGAACAATGAAGACAGTTTCTAAATATAGTCGTCTCACTTACCTACCTAACTTTCCGTATCTCCTTATCCTCTCTATCACACAACCGAAGTTAGTTTTGGCCTAGAAAGGTTCAAGATAAGGGTTTGTCATTTCTTAGTTAGATGGTATGACTCAATTTTAAGACTGATGACAGAAAAGGTATAAAAAAAGAAAAAAAAACTAAATGAATGTGTTTAATTTAAACTTAATTTCCATTGGCTCGAGTTGGCGAACTGACTGTGGGTTTGTTGTATTTTGAATTATTGATAGCCAAATTTTAGAGATGGGACGCTCAGTTCTTCAACTTACGCCAATTCTATCGATATTCATCTTCTATCGATACTTTTCTATGTCTTCTATCTTTAAAGACGATTATAAAATCGATGGGAAAGGAACTTTGAAATGTTGACTTTGCAGTTGAATTGAAGGAAAAAATCGAAAAAAAAAAGAAAATACTATTTGTTGCCAAAATGTTATTAGACATGTAGTTATAAAATCGGTTGTCACCATGCATAAATAAGTTTGTTCTTGAATGGTTTGTAATGGAGAGAAGTTGAAAAATATTTCCGATGATATATTTTTTCATAATGAACTTGAATGCTAATCGATATCTTAAGGTTTATATCTGAGTAGGAATTTAAACTTAACGTGTGTTTTTAATACGTCATTACCATTGCATACTCTGTTTTAGTACTCATTTTTCGAATGAATAAAACGGCACATAATATTGGTGCAAAAAAAAAAAGAAAAAAAGGAGTATAAATTGGCTTTTTGAGTACCAAATACAGACGAAGCATGGTTAATGAATTAGTTGTTTAGTGTTCATGTTACATTAGATTGTATTCGACCGTTTGAAATTAATTCAGAAATTACTGGTTCACCTGTTTCCGCCTTTAAGCACCTTTAAGATTTATCGATAACTAATCAACCCACTTCGTTTCATGATTTTCCCCGCACTATTGTTAATTTACGCACCTCTTTACAACGTTGGTGCAAATATTTACCTCAATAAATATGGCAAAAAAAATAAATAGCTTTTCAATACGTTTTGAACTTATGATAAAAAATTGTTGTAATTTAATTTAATAATTTATTCGTATTTATTTTAGATTTAAGTTTTTGTATTTCTACTAGTCAGAGGTTTAGACCGTGTTTTCTTCGAGTTTGTAAGACTTTTTCCTTCTTAATATACTTTCTAATTTCTTATCTGAGTTTCGTAAGTTGTCGCTTTCTAGTCACAGACTGGACACTTTATTACGTGTCATTTGGGACACGAAAGTTGATAATAGATAGTTTGCTGCGTAATTCTTACAGATCAATAATGAAGTTTTTCTGATTGTTCTCGGAAGAAACGTAGTTTGAATAACAAAATAGATTGGAAGAGTGAAATCTAAAGTCTAGATTCTAACCGAGTCTGCAGCATTTAAAAATCTGTATCGCGATTCAATTCAATTCTATTTATTCAGAACAATTACAATCCAATTGTGTTGCGAAGTTACATTTACCTAAAAAATTTGGGCTATTGCATTCTTAGAACCGTCAGACTATCTTAAACATTTGATTACTAATTAGTGGCTAGACTTTCGTGTCCGCAATTAAACGTTAATTAATTGCTCATCTGTTCTGTATCTATCGCTCAAAAAATTTAATGAGCATTTTTGAAAAAAATACTTTCTGTTTGTTTACTGTGTACCTTAATGTTTTCTATAAAAATTATATTCTATAACATGCAGTTGAAATTTTGATGTTAAAAGTCATTTGTCTTTAAGATAAAAGGTTTTTTTATTTTGCAGTTGTACGCATAGTATTCTATTAAGAATGGTATATTTGAAGTTAGTAAAAACGTAACTTTACGTGTAAAAATTTGGTTTATAATTGAATCAAAAGTCTTCAAATAAAACCTACATAAGTAAGAAAAACTAACATACCTATCGAAAACTATGCGTGCGTCTGTCAGTGTGTTTACTTTTCGGTGATACTCTGTAATGTGTGAGATCCAAAATACACAAAAAAAAAGCTAAAAAACAGTATTAGTTTCATAGAATTACTAATTTTGTGAAACTAAAGGTAGACTTTCGAGCAGAGCGGCTCCGGCGTCACTGACGCAGCGATAGTAACGCGGCGATAGAGCGATAGTATTATGCAGTACGGAAACGTATGAACTAGCGTTCGAACGTGGCGTCACTGTCGCCGCGACACCGTACTGCATAATACTATCGCTCTATCGCCGCGTTACTATCGTTGCGTCAGTGACGCCGGAGCCGCTCTGCTCGAAAGTCTACCTTAACTGTTCAGAACACAAAGCTGCAAGGCTAGCTTCCTGCACTCCAAAAACTTGAATTATCGAGTTTATACGAATTTATGCACATTAAAACATAACATTGAGCACATAATAATAATATGCGGTATAATACACGTCAGAGTATCACAAAATCATCTTCCAATTTTAAGTTTTGTGTGTTTGTGTGTAAGTTTGTGTTTTTCATATTATATTACGTATTTAATTCTAAGAAAGCTTAATTTGGAATTGACTTTCAATAAACATTCCATTTGATAAGAGAAACACAGAGCATAGACGTCTATAGACTGATAGAGACGAACTGAACTAGCAAAGACAATAAATAACCGCGCTATAAAAACCCGTGAAATGTATGTTTACTATGAGCTCAGATCTAAAGAGACAGCGATTCCTCTGAGCCCTTCATTTTGACACAATAAGCTGTTTCGCTATTGTATCACGGCTCAGTTTGCCCCGCACGTACTGATCTTGTCTTTGTTGTGAATAAAGCCAACATAGAGGATGGTATAAATGCTAGACACTCGCTATCTAAGAAGATCTGGTCACAGCGTCCCGTACAAATATTAGTAAAAAATACCAAACGCTGTACAAATCATTTAGTTCACATACTAATACCTATCAAAAAACCTTAACAAGTAATAAGTATCCAAGAATAACGCAATAATGTGAATTAACAACTGAATCAGAACAATAAATCCCCAAAGCATAGGCATTAAATCTTTAAAAAATGTACGCTTAAAAACTTATTTTCGAATGGATTAAATAATAATGACGTTTCTGACAGTTTCATTGAAAAAATATTTTATATTTGCGTTTGTCACTTAAAAACCGGGTCTCCTACTAGGATTGTCAAAAGAAATGCGAAATGATCTAGACTCGTCGCTAAAGTAAGTGTGGGGTAATGATCAAACTGTCGCCTCTACGTGAGCGCAAGGACTATGTCTCTGCTCTGTGGTTCGACTATTCGTTAACAAAATAATTATCACAAAAATTGTTTTAACTGTGTGGGTTGAGCTACTTTACATGATAAATACTCATACAATACTTACTTGTTATTCAGGTTTTAAATAAGATATAAATTAAGGATTGATAATTATCTAACGATAACTGTGTTGTATCAAAATGATGAACATGAAATAAAGAAACTGGTTTGAAAATAGTGTTTTATTTTAGTTTAAGCACCTTTTGTTATAACCTATACTATCCCACTGCTGGACAAACTTATCTGTACATTAAATACATACAATGCTTTATGTAGTTAGGATTATATTAAAGGCAGCTTAGTTGGTATTAGCTCTTGTAATAGTGAGTTGTGGGTTCGATCCCCACCCAAAATGTCATTGATGCTTGTTATGTATCTGGACGTCACTATTGAATATATGAGTATATAACAATAAATAGATTTAGTTAAATTGAATAGGAAGAAATCTGCTGTCCATAGTACAAGCTTTGCTTAGTTTGGCTCTTGATGACGTTGTATGAAATGTCTATGAATATTTATTATATCTTGCTATTTTGACACAACAGAACTACATCATCTGTAAAAAATTTAACTCTCTAATGGCCGGCGCAGATCAGGACGGCATGGCAAGGGATTTTAAAGTTTTACTAATGGACATTCAACCGTACTGTTACAGAAATACGACATAAATTGCTATGCTTTAAAATGATGCCGTTCCGTTCACGTTCAATGCCACGGTATCATTTTAAAGCATAGCAATTTATGTCGTATTTCTGTAACAGTACGGTTGAATGTCCATTAGTAAAACTTTAAAATCCCTTGCCATGCCGTCCTGATCTGCGCCGGCCTTAACTATCACGGCTGTATCAGCCTAGTGACAGACTAGAGCCTAGACAGACTGACGGACAGCTGAGTCTTAGCGCAGATTCGTTTTACCCTTTGGGTACGGAATCCTAAAACTTAGTAACTTACTGTACCTATTATGTGACAGGCGTCATAGCTCAGTTGATAGTAGATCCGCCTTGCATGCGTCGTGGGTTCGATCCCCACTGAGAGCAAAAATGTTTGTTCTGTTGAATCAAATGACATGAATGAAATGTTTATTTAATTACAAAATAAAATTACATAGGTATTCTATTTATATAGGTAAGTATGCTAAAAATGGCAGGATCTAGCGCAGAATAGGAAAGAATGGCGAATTCTCTTATCAAAAGCCAAAACACACTTTTGGTCGCTGAGCCTGCGAAGTAAGTATTCTATCAGCAATCTAGTTCCCATAGCCGAACGATGTGGCGCGGTGGGCGAAGGTCCGCCTGCGACGCAGAAGGTTGCGGGTTCGATTACCGCCTTGGGATACATTTTTGTATGTATTATGTACCGTTGCCTTAACGTTAATACATCCAAACATAGTAACAAAGAACAAGGTAGAATTAACAATGTATGTAATAAGTAGTCGTAAGTATATAATAAATAGGTGCAAAGTACATGGCCACGTGTTCTGTCAATCCCTGGATCCGAGTGTAGGCGCCTGAGGCGATACATCATGCGAGTGTCACATCTGGACAGATTTATGAACTCATCTGTGACTTTGTTTTGTTGTTGAAATTGCTCGTATTTTTGCTTAGCTGTTTGATATTTCAATTTTTATATATGCTTTACAATATTTAATGGTCATTTTACACGAGTTCTGGTCACGAACTAAGTTAAGTTTGTAGTATGGGAATTAGATTGGGAAAAAAAAATAGTGTAGTGGTACTTAATACTACTACTTTTTTTTGTAATGTAATTTGTTAAAAAAAAAATCTACATCTACTAACAACTCCTTCAGAAATTTTATGTTTGGATTTTTTTTAACAAATTACATTTACACATTTTGTAACATTTATTCACAAATAAACTTACGGCTATTACAGTAGGTAAGTATATATAAAATACATAAGAAAGTATGATTTTTAAGATCCTCACTTAATACACTTGCGGGTTTTGAGCTATTCGTGTAAGTCGTGGGTTCGATCCCTACAACAAAACTGATATGTTTACTAAATTTCTCGAATATTTATTTTATATCCAAGTCCAAGCCCCAGATAGAAAACAAATATTCCGTCATACAAACATTTCCTCTGGGTGAGTATCGAACCCACGACCCATAGCACGGACCTAGAGCTATACTACCAACTGAGCTGTGACGCCTGTCAATATGATCATTACTTAACTATATTCGTAGCTTCCTCTACGGCGTAGCGCTACGAAACTACGTAGCAGTCAACGTTGTATTAAGAAAATTATTTTCTTATAGCAAAAAGTTTATATTTGTAAAGATATGTATGATAATGAAAATAAACAAACCTTTTATAAGTCAAAGTCAAAGATTTCTTTATTCAATAAAATCACAAGGATCATTTAGAATCGTCTTACATACTAGGTGATTCTATAGAATATCAAAATATCTCATCATATCTATCTATAGCTACTTAGTTAGTTATTAAAAAAAATGATTTTTAATTCGTCACAGCACGTAGTAGCTGAATCGAACAGGGAAAAGGGAATCGAACTCACGACCCACAGCAAGGAAGGCAGAGCTACTACCAACTGAGCTGTGACGCCTGCCAAAATATTATAGATAACCAATCAACATTGTATGGGCCTACTGAACCGGTTTTTTTTATTGATATTATGTACCACATACACAAAGTCACAGGATAAAGCTTGTAAAATAACAAGAAACCTAACAACAGCTATTAAAATTATTTAGTAGCCGACAATCTTCAAGGATTCTCACGTACTGTCAGCAACATAAGTTGATAACTTTACAGAACTTTAATATTGTTTTAAATCATGTGTCTAAATCTTTTAAGAAGAATGTACTACTACTGTATGTAGTTAGACCAAAAAAAACGACGTGTGGCACTCGGGGACTGCCGCGGTAAAGCTATTGAATAGCATTTTTTTCTGGATTACGCATGCGCAGTGTTAGGTTATTTCGTTACGGAATTTCTAGAGTCTCCACGCTCAAGGCCCGCGATAGAAGCTATGCAATAGGTAGCTTAAAAATTCTCAAAAATTTGGTCGTTATCCTGTTTTTTTTTTATTTAAATTATTTAGTGGTTCAGTTAAAATTAACAATAAGAGCCAGTATATACAATTCACACAATTTTTCTGTTATTATTTTGGAAACTTTTTACGAACTCAGTATAATTAAAAAAATAGATATTCACGGACAATTCACACATCACACTCTAGTCACAAATTAAGCAAAGCTTGTACTATGGGAACTAGATTGCTGATACCTAAGTATTCTATCACCAATCTAGTTCCCATAGTACAAGCTTTGCTTAGTTTGGGACTAGACTGTGATGTGTGAAATGTCCGTGAATATTTATTTTATTTTTTTATTCAGAAAATGTATATTATTTAATCTTGAATATACCTAAGTTTTTGAACACGAAATTCGCCAATTCCAAAATAGGATCACAACTGCCTAAGGTCGCTCTCAGCAAGCAGCGAGGTAAAAAATCGCCGGGAAAAAAGGTCTATCTGTTATTTGAGGGGTGAGTGCGTCTGTCAGGTGTAGCAGTCGAGTTGTTCCGATAAAAAACCGGTAAATAATAGACGAAAATATCTACAGTACCTCTACCATGAG
Source organism: Ecliptopera silaceata (assembly GCA_932527185.1). Classification (NCBI taxonomy): domain Eukaryota; kingdom Metazoa; phylum Arthropoda; class Insecta; order Lepidoptera; family Geometridae; genus Ecliptopera; species Ecliptopera silaceata. Next base: position 7,358,174 of record OW052211.1, read on the forward strand.
ATGTCACAGTAAAATCGCCTGACTTTACTACACTAGTTACGTTAATATTAGTATTACGAATTTTAGTACCAAGTACTCGTACCTTTTAGTAGAAGACGTCGCGGACGCCAGAAGAAGCGTTGGTGCGAAGACCTGGAATGGGCGGAGTTGGCTGGGGATAGAGAGAGATGGAAGGAGAGGGGGGAGACCTTTGCCCAGCAGTGGGACAGGGTGGGTTGATAAAAAAAAAATTGGGGAAAACTAACAGTACATCAATATAAGATAATTAAACTATGAATAATAAATATCAGTAATTGTGGTACCAACACCGTTTACCACAGATGTATAAGTAGTAAAAATATATTTTAATAACGTTACACAAAGTTTGCGACTAATTAAATTCACGTTGTATAAGTAGTTTACGTAAGGTGTTTTTTCAATACTCTAGAAATAAATATTTGTTTCTTCGAAATTGTAGCATTGACGTAAGTAAGCACGTGCTGGACTTGACATTTTGAGAAGCCGCATAGTAGGTCAGCTCTTTTGTTTAACTTTTCATTTCGTTACTTATATAATTATTCAACATAACTGTAGCTCTACCATGAGTTTTTACTATACTATATTTACTACACTCGCTAGCGTCTGTAGTTAAAAAAATGTATGAAGATTTGTACAGCGCCTCTAGCGGATAGTTGGGTACTAAAATTCGTAATACTAATATTGACGTAACTACTGTAGTAAAGTCAGGCGATTTTACTGTGACAACTCATGTTAGAGGTACTGAACGTGGATACAAATTGTACTATAGTCCATCTTAACCATCATCATCATCATAGGCAGCCCGTATTAGCCCACTGCTGGGTATAAGCCTCCCAACGCCACTCTTTTCTTAAATGGGCTTTTTGCATCCAGGTCCTACCCTGTACGGCAACGATGTCATCCATCCATCTGGCTGTTGTTCTGCCAAGGCTTCTTGTATGTCCACTAGGCCACCATTCTATCAACATGACATCTTAACCATTATAAAAAAACAATTATTGACAAAATTAAAATTTCTGTGTTCATCACGCCTAAACTACCGAATTCATCACCATCATCAACCTATGTCAGTCTTAAGTCAGTCCACGTTCATAGTCCCATATAACAGATTATTTTTATTAAAAAAAAAATGCGTTTAAAACAAATGACAGCCTACCTAACTATATTTTCGTCTATACTTCAATTAGTTTTCTCAACATCAAAACTGTTGCTGTACTCGCTATACACTTAAATTAGTTTATTTCTCTTGTGGTTTCAGATACGAGGATATTATCTCACAATACCACTCGCCACTTCTCCGCAACTTTATTTAACTTAGAAAATAGTTTGTCGACTAAATTCTAGTTGAGGGATTGTTGAAGCCCGCCCCTTCAAATTAGGATAAACTTATAAATTAGTATAATAAATCAATATTTGCACAACAAAACTTAGAAAGAAAGAAAAAAGAAAGAAAGAAAAACTTTATTTTGTGTCACACACATGAGATCAAAACATATACACACAATTAAAAGCTGGTATTGATACTTTTATTTCACTTAAGATCTATTTTCTTGACATGTATTATGCAAATAAATGATTCTTTCTTGATCCCTCTACTTCTTATTAAATAAAATAAACATGGAAATTTCACACGCTTTCTAAAATAGTAAATAAATGTTTACTTAAATTACATATCGCACTCTAGCCTCAAACAAATCAAGGCTTGTCCGGTGACATTCTGACCCCACTCTAGCCAGATCACTGACACTTCGACCATGCTCTATCCAAAACGCTGACACTCTGACCCTGCTCTATCCAAAACGCTGACACTCTGACCCTGCTCTAGCCAGATCGCTGACACTCCGAACTCACTTTAGCCAGATCGCTGACACTCCGACCCCGCTCTAGCCAAACCCCTGAACACCCTTAATTTTCGTCATAGCAACACTCACATTATCAAAATATTCTAATAAAATCAAAATAAGATAAACAGTCATGTCACAAACTATAATGTCAAACGCAGCTGATAAACACATAATGACACATTATAATTGTCAAAAATGAAAAAATGGGGTGCATGGAAAGAGCCTCCTCGTGGCGCACACCGGTAACAGCTAGGCACAGTAAAGGAGTGTCTAGTCTGGCTAATCTTTCCAACACGATGCTACAACGAAATACAGTTTTAGCATCGACACGATAAGAAGAAGATTGTCAAAAAAAGTATCATAATTTATTAATTAAAAGAAAAGAAAAATACAAACGATTTTGCTTTCAAAACAAATGACAGACGACTTTACGTATTTTACTTTAGAGGCCATATAACAAAAGAAGAAGAAGGAGCTACGAGGATACAATAATACCAATAGACTGTTAAGCTCATAACCCTTCTTTAACTTGACACAGTGGGTCAAAAGAGATTTATACGTATATAGAAAAAAAACAGTAAACTATTTTAAGTAATTCAGTTTACCTACATATTATTAACATTAATGAATACATCCAAAAATTATCGTCCCAGTGGGGTTTGAACCCGTATCTTTCAAAAAAAGGTAAACAAAAATATTTCACGACGACATGTTTATTGGTTTAGGTCCACTGTTATTTACATTTAGTGTGCACTAAACAAGAAAATATCCTCTTAGGACTTAGATCTAGTTTACCTAAAAATCCCTATAGGTAAGGGTTCGATTCCCGCCTTGGGATAAATGTTTGTACGATCTGCAAATATTTATTCCGGGTGTTCTGGGTATTTTATATGTATAATAAAAAATATCTATCTATGTATTGTATTATGTGTGTCAGTCTTCTAGTACCCATAACACAAGCTCTGCTAAGCTTGGGGCTAGATGATGTTGTGTGGATTGTCCAGCATTATTTATTCATTTAAACACCCAGACACATAACAAATATTTATGATCATCACACAAACATTTGATCTGGGTGAGAACCCACGACCCACAGCATAGAAGGCAGAGCTACTGCCAACTGAGCTGTGACGCCTATTAAGATGGTTTAGTTAATTTGATTAAATATAATTTTGTTATTAAAAAAATAACTATGTACTACTAACTATAATAATATACTTGTTGCACAATAATTCACTATAATTTCCGCCATAAACTGCCATGAATCTCAAAGCCTATTATTATCTACTATCTACCATAGCATAATACGACATGGGAATATTCCATGGGGTCGACACTCTATCGATTCCTATCAATAACACTGCGATAAGCTTGCCGTAAATTGTGTTTAGCTGTTTAGAAATTGATTATACTATTACTTGCTATTATTTATTAAGCTATTGCATAGCTTTTATCGCGGGCCTTGAGCGTGGAGACCGAATCAAGAAATTCCATAACGAAATAACCTAACACTCCGACCAGCGGCAAAAAATGCTTTGCAACAGTTTTACCGCGGCATCTTTTTTTTTATTTGAACTTTTGATGGTTATTGTCGAACCAATAATATTTTGCAAACTTTGACCGATTATGGTCAAAGTCGGTCGAATTTTCACAAAAAAATGTAGAAGACATTCTTATAATGCACGCGTGTAGTAAGTACATCATTTTTGTGTGTGAGTGAAAACATGTTTTAGACTGGGTAATTAGGTATATTTAGTAATTAGTTCATTAGCTTATTTTCAGTACCGATTGGTCTAACCTTGGTGATTTTCTTAAAATGGTTTATCAACGGCACGAAGAAGAAGAAGTACCGATTATGTTTGCGCACTACCCAAAATTGTTATTCTCACTACCCAAAGGTTAGCTGGTAGGGAATGCTATTTATAGCATTAAGTTCGCCTGTATACACTACTTTAAAAGTGCATTAAAGAATTTTCTATCCATCTATCTATCTATAGTGGATGCATGTTTTCACTCACACACAAAAATGTATGTATGTACGTGTAAAAATGTAATATGTAGCTTAAATACAATAATTGGTACACATTTTATAATATTCGATTGGAAGTGATTAATTAAATTCAAATTAGTTGGATTTTCATTAGTAAAAGCCAATTCAGCAATCTGCTAACTATGAGTTTTTGTTATTTGACCATTTGAATCTGTCAAAGTTGATTATTTGTCATGTGCTAAATAAGACATCAAGTTTTTTTTTTATACTATTTTATTTACTAAAAAAATTTTTAATGTATTTACAAAATGTACACAGAAATATATAAAATACATAAGAAACAGTCGAGCTATCTATAGACCGTTGCAAACGATCTATAGATAGTTCAACTGATCCAAATCAGTACCAATCGGAAGCTTAGTTTTGACCATTTGAGCTGAGTGTTATCTGTCAAGGTTGATCATTTTTATGTGAAAACTTTGACATTATCATGTCATAATTATTATAAAAGTCTTATAAAAACAAATCTCGGCGAGATGGAGCGACAATCTGCGGAGTGTAGCTGGCAAACCCTGGATGAGAAGAGCCAAAGACCGGGCTCAGTGGCGCGTCTGCAGAGAGACCTACGTCCAGCAGTGGACTGATATAGTTTGATGATGATGATGATGATTATATAATCAAATTTATATACTTCGATTCGTGTGAATAAAAACTTCTTTTTTATCTCGATCGCTTAGTAAATTAAATAGAATAAAACCTAGACTAGGCTGGTCAATTCCAATTCATTTTCGTTTTGGAAAGACACGTCCGAAAGTAACTTTCCCTTGTTTCGACCCGTTGTTAGAACATCCCTAAATTGAATTACCTACAAACAACTTCTCAAAGCCGGATTAAAAGTTTTCGGGGCTCATTCATGTCTTTAATTAAATTAATTAATCATTTTGATGTTTTGTCTTCTTTGATATACAAAATTTGGGAATATCTATTGAAAATAATAACACTTTTTAGCTACAAGTGAGAGTTGAGAATTACAAATAAATATTAATGGATATTCCAAATAGATTAAAGATTTCTGTTGGGGGTTTATTTAAGGGGGTTCTCATTGGTATGAGAACACCCTAGTGTAATAGTATAGAACCCTTCGCACTTGACCGGTTTAACTATAAACACCTGCTTAAACAGTCTCAATAGTGTGTCATGTGTCATTATTACTACCAGAAGTACTGTTTAGTAATACTCATGACACAGCGCAATTGCCATCACACAAATGTTTGTTTTGTTAAACTCACAGTATGGAGGACTGAGCCAACCATCCAACAATACCAACAGAACTGTCACTGACGCCTGTCAAATCTATTTCACCTTTGATGTTGACTCAAACTCTGATTCCTTATTCAATAAAATCACGAGGATCATTTTGAATAGTCTTACTTACTAGGTGATTCTAGGTGCCAGTTCCTCGCGACCAGAGCCTAGATAAACAGGCAAGAAACTACGACCAGGGTCCTACCAGTTTTAATACGTACTTACTATCCTGGCGCATCAACCCCAAAGTGGGTCTTGGCCACGATAGAACGCCACCGGTCTCAGTCTTGCGCCGCTTCTATATCCAGTCCGGAATTGAAGACAATGGAGATCTTTCTCTACCTCAGTTAACCTCTATAAGAAGTTGTTTTAGCCCCGCTTACCTCTTATGCCCGGATTACACGAGGCTAGTTTTTCAAGCCAGGATAGCAAGCTAGTGTCAGTAAGCTAGCAAGCTAGTACTTCTGGCTTCGTGTAGACAAAACTAGCTTCATTTCTAAGCTAGTAAGCTAGTTGACAAGCCAGGACAGTTTTTAATAGGATGGAGTTCTATTTTTTTAAGCTAGTAGCGCCCCCACCACTGTTTTTACTATCCTGGCTTGTGTACTAGCTTCATGTGGCTGGCGAAGCTAGTTTAAAGTTGACTTGTAAGCAGTAACCACGCGTTTTATTTGTTTATACTAGCTCAAAATAACATAGCCTCATGTAAACAGAACTAGCTTATTCCAAGCCAGGTCAGCTAGCCAAGACAGTTTAAGAAGAGAACTAGCTTGCTATCCTGGCTTGAAAAACTAGCCTCGTGTAATCCGGGCATTATAGAGTCTTATATGTTTAAGTTGTGGTACGACAGTGTTTTTAATACACCCTGTACATACAGGGTAATAGTGACTTTGTATTTCATTAATACACGTGAACACAGTTTAATTAACGTGCTAACGCGCTATAAAGTTTGTAGGTCAACCCACTTTTGGTTTTGGTTGGCAACCAAGTTTTGGTTTCATAATAATTAGAGTAACAGAGTTTAAGGTAACGTGCGCATTAGGCGGTCAACTAGCGGTCAAAGTTCTTATTAAAAGTGTTAGTAATGAAAACAATGATAACATACAATAATAGTAAATATTCACGGATGGTTTGGGATTGGAACGCGGTGTGTAAAATGTTCGTGAATATTTACACCGATTTTAAATAAATGTGTATTATATTAGTATATATTTTATACATTTTTGTACATTATTAAGAATAATTGAACAATGTTAGTTTGTGACAAGTTTTATATGGAAACTACTAAAAAAAATACCACTTAGTGTGTTTGTGCATTAAACGCTGCGTAGTTTACGTTCAACTTTAACTTATTTAATAATTTGCATATTCACTCTAACTTTGTACGGGTTCTACTAAATAATGAATTTAATTCTCAAATCGTCATTTTGGGTTTTGCTCAAATTTTTTTGGTGACTTTTATTTTTATATATTTTTTTGATTAACGTGTATCTTGGTCGACATTATAAATAATAATGGATTATCCAAATAACGTGACATTTGTACATATAAAAAAAATATCAAAATCAGTTCCGTCAATAAAACAATCTGAGCTAACATCACAAACTAGTTGAATTGAGATTCATCTCCTTTAGAAGTCGGTTAAAAATTATATTTAAAACAATTATAGTTTATTTATCTAAGGCCCTGTTTAATTACCCACTAGTTTTATAACGAAACTTGCTAAATATCCCTTATCTAACAAACTATTTAAGTGAAATCCCTAAGTTTCGTGAACACCAGTATTTACCAAAATTAACCGGATTGCGGGTTCTGGGGGCTAGCACGAATAAATGTGTCGAAACAGTGTCGTATTTGTGATACACTACGCGTCAACATCAGCTTTGCTGTCGAACGTTGCAGCGTTAGCGTGCAGTGTGTCTTGAATACGTTACGTTTCCGATGGTCACATTTCTTCGGGCTCAGTGCTTTGTAATCGGTTTCAAGCATCACTGCTTGGCGGCAGAAATAAGTACAGTGGTAGTAGTTTCCCGAGCGAGTTTCTCAAACTCTAATTCAAAGATTCTTTATTCATTAAAATCACAAGGATCATTTAGAATCGTCTTATATACTACGTGATTCTAGATGCAAGTTCCACGCGATACTTGAACCTACCGGATTTTTTAATAATGATCATTACAAAATATTCTAATTACTTTCTAAGATGCACTGTTTATTTACTGTCTTTTAAAATACGTAGAGTAAATGAACTGGTATAGATACGAAAACTGATTTATCTTAAAGTAACATTAAGGTACCTTCAAAGGCCGCGAGCTATGAAAGGCTGAACCAAAGAATAAGTCACAGTAGGACAAAGACGTATCACTCTAAATATTGCCTTAAAGTGTGACGTCACGGTCACCTGTTTTTCTTTTCTCAACGCTCCAATACTACACTTTTCTATCCTTAATTATTAAATGCAGCAGCAAATCATCATCATCAATCTATATCAGTCCACTGCTGGACATAGATCTCTCCCAAGCCGCGCCACTGAGCCCGGTCTTCGGCTCTTCTCATCCAGTGTTTGCCAGCTACACTCCGCAGATCGTCGCTCCATCTCGCCGGAAGGCGTCCTACACTACGCTTGCCTAAACGCGATCTCCACTCCAGTATCCGTTTCCTCCAACGGTTGTCGTTTCTGCGGTGCTCAATCTATATACTTATAATAAAACTGTAGAGAGGTCAATTCTGTACATTAAATATATTTTCAAAAAAACTATCAGGGGGTGATTAGTGATCGATACTGATGCCAAAAATGCAATCAGTAAAATTTTTGTCTATCTGTCTGTCTGTCTGTCTGTCTGTCTGTATGTATGTTCCGTATAGAAACAAAAACTACTCGACGGATTTTAACGAAACTTGGTATAATTATTCTTCATACTCCTGAGCAACTTATAGGATACTTTTCATCACGCTACAATCAATAGGAGCGGAGTAGTGAAGGGAAATGTTGGGAAAACGGGAGAAGTTACTGTTAGGAATAGATACTCCTTTAATATCTATCACCAACCTTAATGTTACCATAGCAACCAAACGTTGGTGATTGTCATCAATGTCAATGTCTTCACTTGACAAAATATATTCTTTGCAGTTTAAGTTAATAATATTCGTTTATTTATTGTAACTGGTTTTACCCTATCCTACAGTACTTATATCGACTTTAACATGGTAGCAGAGCGTGGTTAAGGTACCCTGATGGTTCTATTTTACTGCATCAGAAATCGTACATCGCTCGCATATTGCAAAGGATTGGCATGGAGAAATGTAAGCCAGTGCCAACATCAATTTTAAAAGCAAATAATGCTCAACATGTTAATGAAGTTTCAATGAACTTCCCGTACCGTGAAGCTGTTGGATCACTAGCTTATTTGATGACAAGCACGAGGCCTGACATAGCCTTTGCTGTCAGTGTTGTATCTCGAAATTTAGATAAACCCACAAGGGAGAACATCATCAATATCAAGAGGATAATGCGTTACTTATTTATTTAATCGTATGACAAAGCTGATGTTCTCCCTTGTGGGTTTATCTAAATTTCGAGATACAATTATAATTTACAATTTAACGGGACTATAGAAGAAGGCATCGTTTACAAGCCAGGAAATAGTCATAATTTAGAATGTTACAGTGACGCTGACCACGGAGGTGATCATGAAACTGGAAAGTCTACCTCAGGCATTCTTTGCATGTATGCTGGAGGTCTAATATCCTGGAATAGTAAACGCCACAGCACAGTAGCGATTTCATCCATCGAGGCAGAAATAGTGGCAGCAAGTGAAACTGCTAGAGAAATTATTTGGTTTCGAAAGGTCATGAAAGATATCATTGGTGAATTAGTCCAGCATCCCTATGTATTGATAACGAAATTATTATTAAATTTAGGGTAAAACTAGACCTTATTACTGAGTTTTTGATTTCTGTCTATTTTCAATTCTATAACTATCACGAATAATTAATATTAAAGGGGGCTTATACATAAACGTGATTTTTATTTATTCGATATTGATAAGGGCAACGGGAGATAGATACCTACGGTACGGAACTCTTCGTGCGCACTTGCCCGGTTTTATTAATAAGTAGGTATAGATACTAAGTTTTCCTTCTTAGACTGCTCTTTTTTCTCTTTCTCTCATAAGAAGATAGTAATGGGTTATAGCAAAATCTCTTAAAACGGCACGCGGACGAAGTCGCGGCGGGAACAGCTAGTTATAAAATAAAACTATCAATAACTACTAACATTAGTCAGTAAGCCCTTATGTTACTAACAAATTATGGACACAGTCTGAAATAAATATTATTACATTTTAATTTTCAATTTATTCTTTGTTTAACTATTAACTCTTGCACAAGACAAATTATTGAAATACTTATTTTGAATAATCCTCTTTCATTTTTTACATTGTTTTTCTTCTTTTTTCTGCCCTTATCCCACTAGGTGGGGTCGGCACAACATGTTCTTTTCTTCCATTCTCCTCTATCATCCGTCATCTCAGTATTCACTTCTTTCACATCCATATCATTTTTCACACAATCCATCCATCTTTTCTTAGGTCTACCTCTTCTTTTATATCCATCCATATTGTTATAAGTACATGTAGAAATAGATTATACAAATGTCGATACTGGTCGCGTGGAACTGGCACCTAGAATCCTAGTATGTAACGATTCTAAATGATCCTTGTGATTTTACTGAATTAAGTAATTTTGACTTTGATACTTCTTTATTTTCGGTTTTGCAATGAATTGTGTAAAAATGAATATTCGATGTAGTGGCACGAGGCTGGTTTCGCGCGAGATAAACTCATATAAAATCGTTAAGTCCCTCATTTATCTTCAGAGGGCCCTTACCTCTGTCGAAATGAGTTCCCCGTTCCCTCTCGCTAAATAAACATTTCGGGCCCCCGGCTCTCGATAGACAGTGATACCTTTTCAAAGAAATAAAAAGATTTTCGAAGTAAATCAGAGGATATCTACTTATTTAGAAGTGTAGGGTTAAGGAGATTTCGCACAGGGTAATGACTTATATACATTTATCGTTATTTCAAAGAAAAAATATTTAAATGTCAATATTTTTATCAAGGAATAAATATTAATTTCGAATGGCAAGATGTCTAAAGGTTTATAGATTTACGAACTTAATTTTACTCATATATAACAACTTTTTGAGATTTTCTAAACATAATTTGGTTCGATTATTTTTTTAATGTGTGAATTATATTTATTAATGTATAAAACCGCGAGTGTTAAATACACTATAAGTCGTGAATGAATTCACCTCAAATAAAATCTAATTCGTTAATTTCGGAACATGAGGCTAATAATACAGTAACAAAAATTAGAAACGATGATAGCTACAATAGTATTATCTACTGTCGTAGCTATCAACGCCCACCTCCTAAAAACTAAGGCATAAAATAAAATGATCCACAGGAAAAAAGTAATACAAGAAAGATTATTTTACCTGTAGATAGATAGATAACACTTTATTGCACACAGAAAAATACAAAAAATCTTAGAACTAACTTAATTTAGTACAATGGGCGGCCTCATCGCGATTTCTTCCAGGCCAGTATATGCAATCGTATGGTCACAAGTTTGCTTAGACTGGGTTAAAGTATATTTTGACATACATCTCTGAGTCCGGCGTTAAGTATATTAAGTAGTGACTAGTGACCGAGTGCATTAAAAGGCTTTCAGAATATTTCGACTAAAAAGCCGAATTAGCATGATACTTGGAAGTCCATCTGTTTAATTGCAGCGTAACATAAATATTCATTTGAACGAATTTACATTTAATATTATATTTTGGGCTATATTCCATTTTTAGTAATAAAAGTGAAAGACAGACATTCAGTTTAGACTCTGCCTAATATGCTGTAGTTTCATTGCTACATATTACAGTTTATTTACAAAAATAAAGTATTTAATCAGCAATTTAGTAAAATGTTAATTAGTTTAAAATAGAATGTTTTATTAAAGTAGACTCTTCCGTAAAATATTATTTTGATTTTTGTATCTTTGTGTACTGTTTTCTCCTGTCTAATGAGTTCTATTCTTCACGATGTAAGTTCTATATCTAGCTGTTCTTAGTCCATTTAGGTATTGTAAGACGGAAATACGTCGAAAAACCTTGAATGATATAAAAAAAAACTGTATATCAATTCGTAGGTTTGACGACGCCTGCGACGCGGAAGTTGCGGGTTCGATCGATTCCCGCCTTGGAATAAATGTTTGTACGATCTGCTGATCTGAATATTTATTCCGGGTGTTCTGGGTATTTTATATGTATAATAAAAAATATCTATCTATGTAATATATTGTATTAAGTATGTCAGTCATCTAATACCCATAACACTAGCTCTGCTTAGCTTGAGGCTAGATGATGTTGTGTGGATTGTCCAGCATTATTTATTTATTTAATATGTTTCAATGCAAAATACCAAAGAACTCGTACTCTTTTTCTGTTTGGTGCGTTTCACTGACCGCGTCCGAGCCGCGCTCAATCAAATTACTCGATAATCGATTCCGCATCCGAGATATCGAGTGAATATTCAGAATACTCGATACTAATTGGATCCGCCTGTCTGTAATGTCGGCCATCGGATTATGAATGCACTTTGGAATCTATTGTAGTGTCGAGGACTTATTATCATTTCAATTGGTTTATTGACCGACTAGTAGTACGCCCCGGCTTCGCACGGGTAGCCTGTATCAAAAATATCATTATAATATAGCCTATGTTCAGCGCAGATAATGTAGCTTCATAACAGTGAAAGAATTTTTGAAATCGGTCCTGTAGTTTCGGAGCCTATTCGATGCAAACAAACAAACAAACAAATCTTTCCTCATTAATATTAGTTTAGATTATTATTATTATTTACAGGAAATGTTTGTGAAAATCTCTTATTTGTCTCGACAGGCTTCACAACTCAGTTGGGTCATGTTCATCATACAAACATTTGCTCTGGGTGGGAATTGAACCCACGACCTACAGCATGGAAAGCAGAGTCATTATGGGAAAGGAATCTTTCAGGGTGTCTTAAGTGTGTTGTGTACAATGTAAGTGTGTGAAGAGGTTTCATTATTATTATGAAATAAACATAAATAAATAAATAATGCTTGACAATCCACACAACATCATTTAGCCCCAAGCTAAGCAGAGCTTGTGCTAGGAGTACTAGAAGACTGACATAATTAATACAATCAATAAATAACATAGACAGATATTTTTTTATTATACTATACATATAAAATACCCAGAACACTCTTAAAGGAATAAATATTTGCAGATCGTACAAACATTTATCCCAAGGCGGGAATAGAACCCGCAACCTCCGCGTCGCAGGCGGACCTTTGCCCGCCGCGCCACACCGGTCGTCATTTAATTGTTTTCTGAGAACAATTTGTACATATTTCGTGTTAAATATCACATCTCCGTAACTTCGACAGCTACCAACCCCGACATTTCGTCATTTATATTTAATAACAGCCCTCGTTGGGGTGAACAGGAACAAAAATCGATAGTTTTGTCTGCGAGGGGCGCACCCCATCCGTCTGCCCTTGCATCCTCAAATCCTGCATTTGGATGCGTAGGTGCCCGGTTTGGGGGTGTTTTGTTGTTTACTAGCGCGCGCACTCGGCTTCAGCTTTTACTTCTTCTAGCGTGTCAATTGTACACAACAGCAATAATTTGATACTAGTGGCAAAGTTCTACTTGAATTCAATCAAGTAGAACTTTGCAATTGACACGCTAGAAGAAGTAAAAGCTCTAAGGCAAAGTTCTACTTGATTGAATTCAAGTAGAACTTTGCCACTAGTACCCTAGCTTGAGCTTTTACTGAGACTGATTTGAATGCAAGCAGTGCTATACTTGAACAAGTAAAAAATAAAATATAAATAAATAAAATGTTTATTTACCATATGGATGTGGCATATAAATACCTATCTAAAGTAATTAAAAAAATCATCTAAACGGAAAAAGAAGATTTTTGTATATAGGTAACCTGATGCTAAATGATGATGCGGTCTACGGTGTAGCGCTTGTTTATGTCTGCAGCAGCACTCGAATCGAACCTACGACTCACTGACAACGCGACAAGAGTGACGTAAAATATACTGTCTTACATGCTGGTCTTTGGTGTGCGAACATCATTAAATTTCTGTGATAACTCCACCTCACTTTACGTTTTTGGAGATACCCTGCTAAGTAAGAGCGCACACCGACGACCAAACATCCTTTAAAGACTAGACTTTATTAACATTTGAGAGTGACGTAAAATAAATTGTCATATCGCAGTCTGGTCTTCGGTATGCGTACATCTTTAAACCTCTGATAACTCTACCTCACATTACGTTTTTGGTGATTAGACTTGATTTACATTTGTGAGTGACGAAAAATAAATTGTCATATTGCAATCTAGTCTTCGGTGTGCGTACATCATTAAATCTCTTTGATAACTCCACCTGAGGTTCTTGGAGCATTGCTTGTCGACACTCACGCGAAGCACTCATCAGGTTCTGATCCGAGTTAAGTGCAAATTGCTGGATGCTTATACAACTAATACGATCTTTCACGTACGTATTCTGTACTTTAAAACGAAGCTAAAAGGTGAGGTAAGATGATCAAATCAAATCAAATCAAATATTTTTTATTTAATAAAATCACAAGGATCATTTAGAATCGTCTAACATACTAGGTGATTCTAAGTGCCAGTTCCACGCGACTAGAGCCTAGAAGAACGGGCAAGAAACTTACGGCCTGGTTCCTACCGTAGAGATGTTGTTTAAAATCTCGGCCATTTTAAATGTATTGAAGTTCATAAATCGTTATAGAGAACAAAATTTTTGCTATCAAAATATGTATGTTAACTTTGTTATAACACAAATGAATAGTTATTTAAGTTTTGAAGAGTATCCGGTTATTCTTATCCGAATTATAAGTGTGTATTAAATAAAACAAAATTATAATGTACCTAAATTGTTAAGTCTTATAAAAATCCTCCAATATACCAACGAACTAGATTCCATATGAAATAATAAACAAAAAAACATTTTTTGTATGAGAGTCCCCTTAAATATTCATTTTATTCAGCTTTTTAGTATTTTTGTTATAGCGGCAAGAGAAATACATCAAATGTGAAAATTTTAACTCTCTGCATGGAAAGAGCCTCCTCGTGGCGCACACCGGTAACAGCTAGGCACGGTAGAGCAGTGTCTAGTCTGGCTAATCTTTCCAACACGATGCTACAACAAAGTACCTACAGTTGTAGCATCGACACGTAATATATTTTAACTCTCTACCAATCACGTTCACACGATAGATAGTTCATGATATATAGTCTAGTGACAGCCGGACAAACCAACATACAGACGGACGGACGGAGTTTTAATAATCAGTTCCGTTTTACCTTTGGGTATGGAACCTTAAAAAGAAGTCAAAAACCAAACCAATCGTCAATGTTTGTCATCACATAAATAATTGTTCTTGATGAGAATCGAACCGACTAACTTAAAAATAATCAGTATTCAGTATTTTATTGTCATCATTATGTTTATATCTAGATTATATACTATTAAACCTACCCAAGTTTGGGTGTAGCCACAGAACAAAAAACTCAGTAGAAGGCGCATAGTCCTTTTTCAGCACCGGAACCAGCGTACCCCAACTAACACTGACACAGGTTAATTGTATTTCGTCACACTAAGAAAAGCGTCGTGTGATTGGTTGAATGAAAGTAAGTAATACATTAGTCTTCGTTCATTTGAAAATTAACAATAACGTGGCGGAGACAGTTTTCGAATCTACGCTAAACTAGAGGTACGCGCGCCCCGCCCCCATACTACTTCTACTGGTTTTTTATGTTCTGAGGGTGTAGCAATAATAATTGGAGAATAATCTAAAACTAAATGTCTTTTATTTATGTTAGTTTTGATGGATGGGTTCTAGGACTTTGGGAAATGGATTTTTAATTGAGATTTTGTTTGCTGACAGGTTTTCCCAGTATTTTACTGTTTTAAGTTTTCATCGATCCTTACCAAAAACGTAACTTTCAAAACTTTCTGATAATGACAGGCGTCACAGCTCAGTTGATAGTAACTTTGCTTTCCAAGGTCGTGGGTATGTATTTACGTGGGTATGTAAAAGTTGCCATATCGTACCGATCCTTAGATTCTATCAAGCAACTCCTGCAAATAAATTTGTCCCGATAAAGCCCCAATATATCAGTCGACGACTTTTGAGCAGAATTAACTGAGAGGTTACTTGTGAGTAGATAATGACAGGCATCACAGCTCAGTTGATAGTAACTTTGCTTTCCAAGGTCGTGGGTATGTATTTAAAAAAAAAAGTATATAAGTATTATATCAGCATCTAGTTTCCATAGTACAAGCTTTGCTTAGTTTGGGACTAGAGTGTGATGTGTGAAATGTCCGTGAATATTTATTTATATTTAAACAACATACAAGCGAATTGAGAAGTTGGTTGAACCATATGACGAGTATGACGACCGATGTGGCGCAACGGGCTAAGGTCCGCCTGCGACGCGTAGGTTGCGGGTTCGATTTCCGCCTTGGGATAAAAATGTTTGTACGATCTGCGAATATTTATTCCGGGTGTTCTGGGTATTTTATATGTGAAAAATATCTATTTATCTAATGTATTGTAAGTATATCTATACATTTATGTAATGTATTGTATGTCAGTCTTCTAGTACCCATAACACAAGCTTTGCTTAGCTTAGGGCTAGATGATGTTGTGTGGATTGTGTAGCATTATTTATTTAATTAAATAAAACCTTAAATTTTCCAGAATAGACACCTCGGATTAAAGTTCGTAGTGAACCAGTTCAATCCGGTTCTATTGGTTCCCGCGGATCTGTTAGCTCACGTAATTCCTTCATGTTTATTTTGTTAACAAGAAAATCTAAGAAAATTGAGAAAATCTACTGATATTTACAGATTTTATCGAAAAAAATTAATTGACTTTACAAGAATTTAATTGCAATGTTTGTGTATTTAAAACTTTGTTTACTAAATGTTGCACTGAATCTGAATTAAGCTTTTTCAAACAAACAATTGAATATATATTTGCTCCTCTTGGGGTCGAGACTCTAGGTCGCCGTAGTTCGTAGGTCGTCGTAGTTGTCACAGTAAAATCGCCTGACTTTACTACAGTAGTTACGTCAATATTAGTATTACGAATTTTAGTACCCAACTATCCGCTAGAGGCGCTGTACAAATCTTCATCCATTTTTATAACTACAGACGCTAGCGAGTATAGTATATTGTATAGTATAGTAAAAACTCATGCTAGAACTACAGGTGAAGCTGATACTAACCGTTTGTCCTTTAAAAGTGTCTTCGATAAAAACGAAAGAGAGAATAACTGATCCAACAGTAGAAAATAAGAGCTGTCCCCTTTGCTTAGCGAGGTAAATAAAATCACTTCAGCACACACATCGAGCTATCGGACCGAGAACTCTCTGGAACTTTTATAAGATTTAGCGCACACGGAGCAACTTATTGTGTGATGAATACATGGATATTTTTGTTCTGTGATTGGATCATAACATATACCCTAATTAATTTAAATGAATCTTTATTGAGAAAGTTCTCAATAAAGATTATTTTAAATAAATTTCTGTTGGTTGTCACAGTATTTAACAGCACAATTCATCTTAGCGTTACATAACAATATTGTACAATTGGCGGTCTTATCGTGCAAAATCTTCCAGGCCAACAGTGTAGCTATATAATATCATAGTGTGTATTGACAAAACAATTTAAGTAATATATTCTGACACTGACATTTCACACATCACGCTCTAATCCTAGGCTAGGGAACTAGATTGCTACTTATTTTTAAAACATAATATTGAACACCCTATTCTTACATAGTAACAAGACAACTAAATGTGGCCTGTAAAAGTTGCCATATCGTACCGATCCTTAGATTCTATGAAGCAACTCCTGCAAATAAATTTGTCCCGATAAAGCCCCAATATATCAGTCGACGACTTTTGAGCAGAATTAACTAAGAGGTTACTTGTGAGTAGCAGACTTATTATGTGAGATTTGAAATTTGCATATAAATAGGATGCGAACGTCTTCGTTATTTTAAAGCTTTATAAAACTGCTGAGCGTTATATTAAAGTGACGATAATGTTGATAATGATGATGATAGCAGTGATAAATTACAAATAATATACTTCTAATACGATAAACACGAACTAGATTGCTGATACAATAAATAGATATATAGAAATCTCTTTATTTTGCACAAGGAAATATCAGAATATACAAAAAACAGACAAGTAAAGTAGCGGTCTTATCGGTCGGATTTGCGATCTCTTCCAGACAACCTTTGGATGGGTTACTTAATTACATATAAGATTTTTTTTTCTTAACATCTAAAATGTTTGTTACAAACGCGATTAGTTTTATTATGGACGGATTTTAATGATGTTTTTATTGTTTGGTAAATCATACTAATAAGTGGTCTATACAATTTTGGGAAGATAATAATTTTGTTTTTAAAAAAACAATTTTTTTTTACTACTATTACGATTGAAATCGGTTTTGTATATTTTTGCAATATATAAATAAATAAATAATAATGCTGAACAATCCACACAACATCATCTAGCCCCAAGCTAAGCAGAATTTGTGTTATGGGTACTAGAAGACTGACATACTTAATACAATACATTACATAGATAGATATTTAGATAGATTTTTTTATACATATAATACCCAGAACACCCGGAATAAATATTAATACAAACATTAGAACATACAAACATTTATCCCAAGGCGGGAATCGAACCCGCAACCTTCCGTGTCGCAGGCGGACCATCACACACCGCGCCACATCGGTCGTCAAATACAATATAATTTAGTTACCTTTTAACGTAGTAGTGAATTGATATGTAATAAAACGGTGACCGCTTTTTCCGAAGCATGCCTTTAAGTAGAGTTGTGATGGATGATGCGACTCCGCGTATTTTAAGATTGAAATTAATGGAGCCTTTAAAAGCTAGTTTTCCAAGAATTTTGAAATTTCCCAAAAACTACGTACATTTGACTATGACAGTATTCTTGGGAAAAGGTGATGAGTTATTAGTATAACTCATCACCTTATTAGTATAACTCGTCACCTTATTCCAAGAATACTGTATTATGGGATAATTACTATTTATTAGAGTATATAATTATAGAGTAGGTACATAAAAAAAAAATATATAAATAGTATAAGAAAATGACGGAAAATAACAGTTTGTGCAAACCCAACTTAGTGGAGTAAGGGCGGAAAAAGAAGAAGAAGGTGATGATGGTGATGATGATGAAGGTGATGTATAGTGTTATGTAAAAACATATATCTGCCATACAAAAGAGTAGTCTATGAATTTATCTATTAAACATAAATATAAAATATATACGAATAATTATTCTAAGCGAAATTGTAATTCGCTTTTAGCATATTATATCAAAATTGTATATTTAAACCACTTTGAATATTTCTCTTACATATAAAGTAACAGGAACATTATGAATGAACAGACAAACAGAGCGAAGCGTAGTGTTACACTGAAGTGTTACGGTTAGTTACGTGATACTGGTCATTCTGTATGTTACTGGTTTTACTTTTTTATTCGACGGAGTGGTGGACAAACGGAGATCGAGATGAATGGAAGAGTTTGGGGGAAACCTTTGCCCTGCAGTGGGACACCACAATAGGTTTAAAAATAAAGTTTTTTTATCAATATAGCAATCAATGTCTCAAGTATATACAATACAGGCAGTATAATAAGGGCAGGTACGCTAACGAAAATAGAAAAAAAACTACAAAGTTAATACAGGAAAACTTTCCTAAGAAACTCACAAAAACTTGTGAAAGGTCTTTCACAAGTTATTGAAAGTTTCTTATATTATTAACTTCAAAGATCGTGGAATAAAAATAGTCATAATAAAATACAAAAAAAAATGCCCATTTATTCCTTTGTATGTAGATTCAAAAACTAAGGACCAATTAAACTAGAAATCCCAGAAATTGACAAATAACTTTTCCCATGCGGTCTGTGGCTAGAGCTAGCTCTTCTTCTTCTTCTTATCGTGTCGATGCTACAACTGTATTTTGTTGTAGCATCGTGTTGGAAAGATTAGCCAGACTAGACACTGCTTTACCGTGCCTAGTTGTTACCGGTGTGCGCCACGAGGAGGCTCTTTCCATGCCATACAGAGATAGCTCTAACATCTAGATTATTCTAGCTTTGCCTAAAATTCACACATTGACTGCAACATCATGCAGCCAACATTGCAAAGAGCTGCTCTACATCCAATAACAGTAAATGGAATATGTAGTATTAGTTATTGATTTTTAATATTACTTCTCGTTTTGTATTCAGCCACTTTTCTTAAGAAATGTGGCTACAGAGATCTTACATAGAGGTCTAAATAGGTTGGTGCTACACATTAAACAAAAAGTAGATATAAGTAGTTAAGAGACAGGCGTCACAGCTCAGTTGGTCTGCCTTCCATGTGGGTCGTGGGTTCGATCCCCATCCAGAGAAAATGTTTGTGTGATGAACATAAATATTTGTTGTGTCTGGGTGACGTATTTGTGATACACTGCGCGTCAACATCAGCTTTACTGTCGAAAGTTGTAGCGGTAGCGCGCAGTGTATTATAAATACGTGACGTTTGCGATTGTCACATTTATATGTCATCCGGCCTCGGGCCTCTGAAGTTGAAACCTCTTGAATCAAACACTCGAAGCAAACAGCAATACAGGCTTGTTTGCTTCCATAAATAAGTTTTTTATTGGTATGTCTCGTGTCGTCGAATATTTTACCGGGATACAAACCGGATATCCGGTGGTATCCGGGTCCATCCGGCAATAAAAGTGTTATTGGACTTTCCATCTAACTCTTCAAAGTGACGGATCACTTGACACACGGATGACGCTTTTTATACAAGGTGTAAGGTTATTTATACAGGATGTAAGGTTATTTTGTTAATTGACGACCGATGTGGCGCGGCGGGCGAAGGTCCACCTGCGACGCGGAGGTTGCGGGTTCGATTCCCGCCTTGGGATAAATGTTTGTACGATCTGCAAATATTTATTCTGGTTGTTCTGGGTGTTTTATATGTATAATAAAAATATCTATCTATGTAATGTATTGTATTATGTATACCAGTCTTCTAGTACCCATAACACAAGCTCTGCTTAGCTTGGGGCTAGATGATGTTGTGTGGATTGTCCAGCATTATTTATTTATTTATACAGGGTGTAAGGTTATTTATACATAATGTTACATAATGTCTCTGTAAACCTGAAAAAGGGTTATTTTTAGGGGGCGATTATGGCAATTATGGCTTAGTGGCACGTTTTGGGAGAGACCTACGTCCATCAGTGATAGGTTAATAATAATGATTATGGACATTTGTACGATTTCAAATAATTTAAAGCCTTTTAAAACGTTTACAATTGTTTAAGTGTTGATCAACGCGTTGAAAAGATTACTACTATGTAGTATCCATCTTAATACATAAGTTTGAAAAGACCTACTATGTTATAACAATAAAGACTAAGTTTTTTGTGCCAAGAATCATGTCGTTTTTGATAGCAACGAGAATCATGTCGTTGCTATCAGAAATTTAATGTGTATGCGTCTATAGTATAGACTCATCAAATCAAATCAAATCAAAAAAAATAAAACACGAACCCCCAAATTTTAGTAACGAATAAAGCATCATTAAAAGCGTCATTTTCCTTGGGTTTCCACAATAGAATATCACCAAATCAGCATTACCACAAGATTTTAATTAAAACGGGTACAATTTTCTGAAATTCCCCAAAACTCTTGTCTTCAAAACTCTCTGGAGCCATTAATTGTTTGTGCAAACGTCCGAAGGTTTGAACTGTTTAGTTTGACAAATCCGCTCGGTAATTGGAGACGCGATCGCTGTGGGAGGCGAAAGGTGGTCGGATTGTCAGCGGGGAACTGCAAAGCTTGTGGTCGTACTGTTAGCGGGAGATTGGTAAAGGAGAATGAGCATTTTGGGCCTAGACCAAAAAGTGCCCCCTGTTGCCACATAGAACATTTAACTGTCATCATTCCCCTGCCCTCATCCCACGCTAAGTGTAGTCGGCATAGTAATATGTTTTCTTCTTCCACTCACTCCTATCAACTCTATCTACTCCTCTCTCATTCATATCATCTTTCACACAATCCAACCACTTTTCAAGCCTTCTTTAATTTAGTTTCAGATTAACGCTTTCCGCTTGCGCTTGTGAACACAAGTCAGTTAACCAGCGGTTAAGCCAAACAATCATTTTGGGTTTATCGTCCGGAATTATAATAGGTATTTGAATAAAGTTATTTACTTTAATATGTATACCTAGTACCCGGGACAAAGGTTCTATTGGGCGACAATTAACGAGTAATTACTGAAATTGGGAGTTTGCACACCACCCGATACGACGTTACGAACAAATATCGGATGCTTGAAAAAAAAACATTAAGAAGTTTTTATACGGATGTTTACATACGGCTTTTATCTTTGTAAAATCAATTTGAAAATTTTGTTCAATTTGGATATTTTATGTTACGAGTATACATTTTATTGGAAAATCTATGTACATTTAGGTACGAAAAGGGATATTGCTGATAGAATACTCTTTTCGTAGGTACAAGCATTGACAGGCGTCACACACAGCTCAGTTGGTAGTAGCCTTCTGTCCTGTGGGTCGTGCGTTCGTCCACCCAGAGTAAATGTTTGTGTGATGAACATAAATATTTGTTTTGTGTTTGGGTGTTACTAAGTAGGAGTATGTATTTAAAAAAAAGTATTCTATCAGCAATTTAGTTCGCATAATACAAGCTTTGCTTGGGTTGGGACTAGAGTGTGATGAAATGTCTATAAATATTTATTTTTTAATTAATAACTATAAGTGTAAAAATGTCGTGTCGATTGTATGGAAATATCTATTCAGTGATATATTGTAGTTAAAGTTCAAATCGTTTTCAATCTATCTACAGTTTGAGGTTTTCGACCAATCAATTAGTTTCCAAAACTTATTTCATTCATCGATTAACACCAATAAACTCTAAAAACAGCCCCCTCCTTTATTTTACAAGAATTAATTATTCTCAGAAGTTTGAGAAGTTTTTTGATTAATTAATTATTGAAGTTTGATTGGATATTTTATTTAGGTCTAAAATATGGGTTTATTTTAAACTTTTTTTTTACAAGGTATACTTGGTCATTGAATGGGCGTCATTATGTGCTTAGTGGGTGAATGAGCCTTTTGTGGTACGAGTTCGATTCCCATCGATAATAAATTTTGAGGATGAAAGCCCTAGATTTTTGTGTTAATCCTAAATTTTCGTAAATGTATGTACGTTTATACCAAAAAATAATCAATATTTGTTTTATCAGCTACTTGGTTCAATAAACAAAAAATAATACCTTTGTTGAGAACTAGATGGCGCTGTAATCAACCAGGTTTTTTGGTATAGTCTTCTAATGTCTAGTGGCAAGTTTTCACGGACTTAATGATGAAAGATGACAAAGTAATATAACTTGCTCAAAACTCAGGACTACCGCCCAAGTTTTACAAAATGACAATTATGTTCAAAGTATTTTAAAGCCAAGCCAAGGGCCAGACAATTTAAAATACATTTAGACAGATAATTCACTTTAAGAGTTCTCAAAGAAAATAATTAGAGAGACCGCAACCCGTTAACTTACTTCTCTGACAAATAAGAGGGACTACTCTGAAACAAAGTAGCAAGCGTATCACGTTATTCATTATTTTTAGTTTTCATAGTACAGAGGTCTAGAGATCTAGAGGTCTATAAATCTAGAGGTCTAAAGATCTGGAGGTCTAGACCTCTAGGATCTGGATATCAAGAGGTCTAGAGATATGAGGTCTACAGATCTGGAGGTCTAGAGATATAGAGGTGTAGAGGATACGGAAACCTTTCCGAACATGTCTTGCGGCCATGCACTAATAGATAAATTTATGGAAAATCTACGTAGAATTAAAAATTTGAATACATAGGTAAAATCTTAATTTAACGATAAGCTTTTTGCAACCAATAGTATTAATTTGTTTTTTATATACTTATTTGCATAAAATAAACAGTTTGAGTTTGATAAGGTTCACAGTAGATCTTCAGAACTTTTCTTATTAATAGGAAAACGTTTAAGTTCTGTGTGCTGCGGTGGGCGTCGTAAAGACGCTGGATGATCGTCTTATTTAATTTGTTTACAGTTTTTAGACCGTCCCAAGAATGTTGGTGAAACCGATCATGCAGACCAGTGAGCTTAAGGGGCTATATTTCACCGGGACGCAATGGCGGCGCAACCAGTCGCCGCCACCAACAAAATGTATACAGCCCTATAGAGAGTTACTCACCAGAACACCCGGAATAAATATTTGCACATCGTACAAACATTTATTCCAAGGCGGGAATCGAACCCGCAACCTTCCGCGTCGCAGGCGGACCTTCACCCGCCGCGCCACAACGGTCGTCAAACTTTACTTTACTCTTAAGGCATTTAAGTAAAAAAACACGATAAGATAAGATTAATTATCCCCCATTAAAAATTGATTAAACAAACTTCGAACAACTGTAACATCGAATCATCTAAATTCGATACAAATGTATTTTTATATATATTGAAAATACCCACAAGAGTATTCTAAACGCATATTTGTTCACACTATAAGTTGACAAGCACATTAGCATTCAGAAAAGTGTCCGAAAAAGGTCAGGGCCATAGCCGAATACAGTTAAAGTTATTTTCTGTCGGAAATAGGCGAGAGTATTGTACAACACTGAACGGCCTGCAGATCTGTGGCTATTAAACTAGCGCAATTATTTATTCAAAATTCGTTTTTTTTTTAACCTATGCTGTCCCACTGCTGGGAAAAGGTCTCCCCTAAAGCCTTCCATTTTCAACCTATACCGTCCCACTGCTGGACAAAGGTCTCCCCAGTCTTCCACTTTTCGTGCCCCACAGGAAGAACCAATACCACCTGAACTGTGAGGCCTGTAGCGGGTCCACCTATCTAGCACTCTCTACGTCTGTCTGAATATTCATAGTGCGCCGAACATGTATAAATGTGACAATCGCAAACCTATCGAAACGGTAACGGTTGACGCTAATCTCGACTGCCGAACGTGACAAGCGTCACCGAGCAGTGCGTATTAGCGTTGACGCCAGCTACGCTGCTGCGTCACTTGGGCTCTGATTGTATTCAAATTGTAACGTAAACTGTTTGTCTAAGCAGCAACTAAGGTTCACCAACGTAACGTGTAAGTACGTAGCGTGTGTAACTTTGTAAACGACTAACCGCTCATCTTTTTTCCCTTCGTGTGACAGCGGTTATGTCACAATCGTCGGCTCACTAACGTTCGAATGTTGAACGTGATTGGCTAAACGCTTATCGTGATCCCAAAATACGTATGTTGGTGAACTTTAGCTGCTGCTTAGACGAACTTTTTACGTTACAATTTGACACAATCGGGGCCCTGTACCTCTACCATGAGTTGTTACAGTAAAATCGCCTGACTTAACAACAATAGTTACGTAAATTTATTTACGTAATTTATTAGTATTACGAATTTTAATACCCAACTATCCGCTAGAGGCGCTGTACAAATCTTCATACATTTTTTTAACTACAGACGCTAGCGAGTATAGTAAATATAGTATCTATAGTAAAAACTCAGGGTAGAGCTACTGATGTCTTGAACGCTAACGTTACGATACGTTTACGTGCGTCATTTCGTGTCCAGCCCTCTGATGCTATGACCGTACCCTGAACCATTCAATCGCTGAGCAAACGCTTCACTTAATCACCGTGACCGTCATAACGCGCTTTTTATACTCTTTCTCCCTCTAATGGATCGTGAAACAGACTTTGTATTATCATAATTGTATTAGATTTCACGCTTTTCTTTTCTATCAGTCATCAATACTGTTTTATTGTTTAGTAAGTTGTCGCTTTATTTTGTTACTAGATAGACCCGCGAAAATATGATGTGATTTGCATACTTTACATAGTTAAGTATAGTAAGTTTCTTGCCCGTTCTTCTAGGCTCTGGTCGCACGGAACTAGCACCTACAATCACCTAGTATGTAAGAAGATTCTAAATGATCTTTGTGATTTTATTGAATAACGAAATATTTGATTTGATTTATCAATGTAGGACTGTAGGCAGATTGTTTAGAAGTGTAAGAAATCTATATTAATACAATTCTGTAATGTAATTAGTATTTTTTAATTCATTCGCCTGATTATGATCAATATTGGTATATTCTGAAGTTTTTTGTTGGATGTAATTATTCAAATTGGTTTTTTTTTGTTTAGAACACAAAGTTTTAGTTTGGATCAAGATTACGTTAAAACTCTATATCAATAATAGAGAAAATTAAGTTTAAACACCCTTTCAAGATGAAGGAACATGTTTTGAAAGCCGTATTCTCAAAGTATTCGTTCACTCCAAAGTAAAGGAACAAAGTTTTACCTTACAGAGCTTTCCCGCAGAATTCAGCTGAAACGGTAAAGCTCGTTGCATTTAAGAAGCCAACAATTTAACCCTGTTTCTGTTGAAAACGCCACCGTCTTTTATTATTTTCAATCTATAGCTCTACCATGAGTTTTTACTATACTATATATAAATACTATACTCGCTAGCGTCTGTAGTTAAAAAAATGTATGAAGATTTGTACAGCGCCTCTAGCGGATAGTTGGGTACTAAAATTCGTAATACTAATATTGACGTATCTACTGTAGTAAAGTCAGGCGATTTTACTGTGACAACTCATCGTAGAGGTACTGTAATAATGGAAAAATAAAATCAAACCGTCATACGCGTCGTAAGCGTCATAATATGATGGAGCCTGGTGGGAAGCGGCGGCTGATAAAAAGGAACGGAGGAAACGGGGGAGACCTTTGCCCAGCAGTGGGACAGTACAGGTTAAAAAACTCAAACCAGCAAAGCTATTTAATGATAAAATCATTACTTATATTGATGTTTTTTGGCACAGTTGTAACATGTCATCAGTGTATCACACAAATGTTTATTCTTAATGGGAATCGAACCCATGACCCACGAGGAAGGATAAGGAAGATAGAGCAGAGCATTTAACCGATTTTTTGTATTTATATGAGTATTATTTGTATACAAAAAAAAAATATTCACAGACAATTTAAACATCACACTCGAGTCCCAAACTAATCAAAGCTTGTAAGGAAACTAGATTGCTGATAGAATGCTTATATTCTTTTTTTTTTGTAAATACATACATAGAATACATAGTAACACCCAGACACAGAACAAATATTTATGCACATTTGCTCTGAGTGTGGATCGAACCCACGACCCACAGCGTGGAAGGCAGAGACACTACCAACTGACCAACGCCTGTCCATTAACTGTTAAAAACAAATGAGCAATGCCACCTATCAAAATGACATTTTATTAGCTTTGCTTTACCGTTTTCTAACACTATAGGATTTCTCCAGTCTCTTTTATAAAAGTTTCTAGGTCTAAAAGTCGAATAAGTTGTAAAAAACTCGAGGTTGTAAATCGCGTAGTGCAGTCAGTAAAGAAAGTTATGAAGTTTTCTCAAATAGTTCCTCAGTATTTGAGTTTTTTTTATGCCATAGCAGAGTGACGTGCTTGGGGCCACCAAATTAAACAATTCGTACATAAGTTAAATAAATACGCTATCGACTTAAGCTACGTGTTTTAAGGTTTAAGATGGATGTGGATTGTGGGTTCGATTACCAAGGCATATCATTTGTGTGATGACCAACTTAGCTTATAGTCCACAAATATTTTATTCACTTACAAACTAGTAACTCTTTAGTATACTTTAACAAAGCCACAACAAGTTAAAACAAAAAACTTGGAATGAAAAAAAATATCGGGTCGTAAAAAATAAAACCACTTGGTGTGAAAAACTATATTCCAATCAACAATCAAATTCAAACTTTAATTACACTCATTTTCAAATTTGATTTCATTCGCGTAGCACTTTCAAATGTACAATGTGGCAACCCTGAGGAAGGTTTTTTAGTAGTGGCTCACACTCCATAGAAAATTACCCATTGTCCTTCAAACCAAGTTGTTTTATTAATGGTTTTTTTATAATTTTTTTAATATAACTAGTAAAAAATTACCTGACTTCACCTATTGCATTTTATTCCACTGTCTTTCTTCACAGCAAGCAATTTTTCTTTATCGATAGTAAAACTGATATGCAATCTTTCTAGATATTTTTATGACACATCAAGATGAAAGGATGACACAGTACCACGTAAAATAAGCTTAGCTCATCATAATTTTCTCCCAGAAATATCTACCTAGACACCTAGATAAAAAGTGGGCCATCGAAAATAAAATACAGAATATTTGCTTGTCTTACGGCCGGTTTCTCGAACGATGATCAACGAAAAAATCAAATAATTGATATGTGTCAAACTCGGATCAATCGTGATTTGGGTTTCCAGAGACCGGCCGTAAGTTATGGCGCCAATCTCATGAAATTCATCTTTTCAAAATCCACAGATACATTTATGGTCACAAATATTTATTATTTATCTGTTCTTATTTATTATCTGGAAAAATCAATTATAATCCAAAATTCCAGTCCATGCGATGTGATTACGCTACAATAAAATAAATTTTTTTTTTTTGCATTTTGAGTTAAAATAAATTAATAATACGAGCGTTAAATAGCCTAATTGGCCTGATTTCGGTAAACCCCCAAGCGTTGAACCGGTCATATGGCCCGACGAGCTGTCAAAAGTTCGCTTTCTAGCCGTAGAGAATTTTACAACCTCAAAACCAGACGACGGCTTCCTACCAGAACTCGGGAACACACGGGAAAGGTTAGGATTCTACTGAGTCAGACACTTAGTATAGGACCTGGGGGTCTATCCAGCAAGGGGAAACTTGCGTGACCGAATATCCTTTCAGTTGCAGTTCAGTTTTCGATGATTTTACTATAGTAACTCATCAGTATTCCGTGGCATTTTTGTGGACCGACGTGACTGAGCATTATGACTGAGCTGTTAAAAATGACGTCAATGCCACGGTTTAGCACGTGGCCTACCTGATTTGAGCATGGCCTACCTGATTTTTCGTTAATTCTATCAAACGGTATGAAAATCGATCATTCAAAATATCAATAAAAGACGGTGAAGAAAACTGAACTGCAATTTGATGAAATAACAGTTCAAAAACATTTCAGTTGTCAGGATACCCCCCCTGTACTAACTATATGTATAATATGATGTGTCCTATAGGTTGTGTAGGTACTAGGGGGTAGGTAGTTAGGGAAGTCTAGCCACAGCGGCCACAGGTATGGATCGATGCGGCTGGACAAGCGACGAGCCGCATTGGCTTGGCTACAGGACTTTCAGCCGGAAAACATAATGTAATGTAAGATTTATTATAAACACCATATTACTTTCAATAACATAGTCTAAACGGTTTATACACAGGCCTCAGGGGCCACTTATAAGTGATTCATTCCAGTAAAAAAAAACATTGTCCATGGAAAAAAACAATGATAAAAATACAAAGATGCCTCAATTCAAATACTAAAAATGCACCGATACATAAGCAGTAGTTTCTAAAACTATTTTATATATGAATCAGTCAATAACAAAAGAACATTCAGATCAGTTTATTTATTTATTGCTTGGAAAATATATTCAAATTCCAACATGTTATTGATTTTCGTCACATTCATAAAACCTGGTTTAACAATGGATATTCAAAAACTCAACTTCTTTAATAAAAAAAAAATGTAAGAAGGATCATATAAAAAAACGCTAGTATCCAGATCTAGTTTCTTGCCAGTTCTTCTAGACTGGTCGCGACGAACTGGCGCCTAGAATCATCTAGTATGTAAGACGTTTGAAAGTGATACTTGTGATTTTATTGAATAAATGCAATCGAAGTTTGAAGAGATTTAAACAACTTATTTTTCGCAGTTTGCACATAATATAAGCACAAAATATATAAGATTTATAAGACTGCACGTGGCCAGGGATTTTAATAACATCCCGAAGCACCCTCGTAATCTGGTCCCTCCTGCCAGAGTGCCGGAGGGTTTGTCCATGCTAATTTAGGCTGAAATTGCACTCTGAATTAGCAGACTTTTTATTATTTCCATCACAAAAGCCCTTTGATTGAAATGGCTTTATATTTTGCCAAAATTTAGATACAAGCGAGCGAATGAATTAATGAATGAATGATAATGCTTTACAATAGATACACCATAAACAAAAACTTAAAGACTAGAATCTGCGTACAATATGGTATAATGAGCGGCCTTATCGCTGAAAGTGATCTGTTCTAGGCAACATTTGTATATGTAACACAACAAGTTTTATATATGTAAGTATTCCATACATTCCGTCAAGGCGTGCAAAATTTTAGACATAGACATTTATTCTTAATTTATTAATTTAGTTGTAAATAATTAATTAATTATTGAAAGCGTGTGTTATGCAGGATTAAAAATAATAGATAATATTCATTGCTTCAATAATTAATCATTAATTTATGTTACAAATACAAAATCGAGCTTTTGCAGCTTTTTTAGTTATATTCTTTGCTGTATTGTATTGTAATGGGGAAGTCGATTCTCGGTGAAAATGAGTCATCTATGTTGGTAACACTGGACAACCCCAAGTTATGAGTCACTATAAATACATGACTCATACTAAACCTAAGTTTATTTATAGCCTGAATTTGACTGAAAAAAACTGACTCATACTATAACTAAGTTTATTTATAGCCTGATTTGACTAAAAAAACAGAGTGTTCCTGATTGTGTAGAGTAAAAATGTTGAGTCATAATGTAGTTACAATATTGCCTTGTAAATTAATAAATATAAATAAATATTTAATAGGTACATGAGTAATTAAATGAAAGGTGTTATATACACCTTTAAAATCGGAAGAAATTTACCTTAATAATCTTTCACAAAGAGTTCTAAGTATAAGTAAATAATAATAAATAATGCTGGAAAATCCACACAACATCATCTAGGCTCAAGCTAAGCAGAGCATGTGTTATGAGTACTAGACGACTGACATACTTAAAACAATACATTACATAGATACCTACATATCAGTTCCTACTAGGTAAGTATGTACTAATAAGATACTAAGGTCGTATTACTCATGACTTTCGGAATCGTATCAAATACAAATTAACCTAATTGATTAGTTATAAGTACATACAGCAAAAAACAGGATACAGCTACTTTTCCATTAAAAAAGTATTTCCATATTTATACTTGGTGGTAAGGCTACTAGAATGAACAAAACTTATGCATCATATGGGGTGAGCACGAATAAATGTAACAATCGTAAACGTATCGAAACCGTGACGTATTTAAGATACACTGCGCGTCTACAACAGCTTTACTGCCAAACGTTGCAGCGGTAGCGCGCAGTGTATCTTAAATACGTTATGTTTACGATTGTCACGTTTATTCGTGGTCAGACGTTAGTGCAGTCAGCCATTTTGATGTACACTCGACTTACATAATGTCTATTTGCCCACGGGCGATATTTAGTTGTAGGTACAGTCTGATACATTAAATAAATACATAAATAATGCTGGAAAATCCACACAACATCACCTAGCCCCAAGCTAAGCAGAGCTTATGTTATGGGTTTGGGTACCTACTAGAAGACTGACATAGTTAATACAATACATTACATAGATAGATAATTTTTTATTATACATTTAAAATACCCAGAACACCCGGAATAAATATTTGCAGATCATACAAACATTTATCCCAAGGCGGGAATCGATCCTGAAACCTACGCGTCGCAGCCGGACCTTCGCCCGCCGTGCCACATCGGTCGTCTTTCGGTCGCCACTTTTTGGCAATAAACTTTTATTTGTTTTTTTTTTAATAAGTGAATGCCTCTGAGTGTACCTCACGGTAAGCTGGTCAATGTGCGTCGTTTGAGTGCACAGATTGAATAACAGTTGGCGGGCACGTGACTACCACCCCTCACATCTGCCCAAATTGCATCCCCATCGAATTATCTACCTGTCATGTCTGACTAATACATCTCAGTGTTTTGAATTTCGGAGAATAAAAATATTCACGGTCATTTCACACAACAAACTCTAGTCCCAAATTAAGTAAAGCTTGTAGAATGAGAATGCTGATAAATAAGTAAGTATGTAAGTATGTGTGTACATAATGATGACAATAAAATACTGAATACTGAATACGTAGAATACATTTTTTTGTAAAAACTTACATAAAATACGTATAGTCACAGAAAAAAATATTTATATTCATCACACAGACATTTGCTTCGGAATTGCTTTGGAATCGAACCCACGACCCACAGCATGGAAGGCAGAGCTGACAGGCTTCACAGCTCAGTTAGTCGTACGACTAGCTTTAATAAAATAAGATATTAATACAGCGTAATAGATCAGACACAGAGAGATCGCAAAGTGGTTGCTTGTAATTTGATAAAGCACTATTTTAAAGTTTAACCCCCTATCTTATAAAAAGTTAGCGTTGACTTTAAGTCGTCATTACGTATGGTAATCAATACTTCAAGTCTGCGCTAACTTTTTATAAGATAGACCGTAAGTTTTGACGTGACAACGTCTTATAATTCGATAGAGCCGGCTGCACGCACGAAAAAACATGACTCATGAAGCGTTCCGGCGTTCCGGCGTTCTGAGGCGTTCCAAGATAAGATAAGATAAGATACGATTGACGTTGTCACGTTCAACTATCGTCAGTAAACCGACTTTACAGACAACCATTTTTTTTTTTTTCAAGTCTATTGAGCACGTACTCTGTGCTAAGTTTCATGTACCTACCTACACCAAACAATATCTTAATACAGTTTTATTAATACCTAATCTCGTATTTATAAAATCCCCATAATTAAAACAATAACCGTCTTATAAACGAATGCATCTCAAAATCGATCGTAAACGCGTTCCATACAAATAAAACGAAATGAACCCACCCCTGTCTAGTCACTAGACAACAAAGGAAGTCGCCCCAACCTACCGTACAAAATTACCATACAAATATAAACCGTATTTCTTATGCCATAAGGTTCATAGATTTAACGTGTAGCAGGAAGCAATGTGCTAACTGAAGTTTAGACTTAATTATTTTTAGGTACAGATTTAACGGTTGATGTCGGGATAGCCTAGCTTAGAGCTTTGAGTATGACGGGAAAGGTCTTGAGGCAATCTAGAAAACCTAGGTAGAGGAAACAGAACTTTACTCAGTATATTAAGCTAAGGTACCCTTTGACTACTAGTTGTAGCTCTGCATACCATGCTTTGGGTCGTGGGTTCGATTCCCACCCACAGCAAATGTTTGTGTGATATGCAACGTCGGGCTCCCAGCGGCACGGTGGACTGACGATATCGTCAATACCGTGGGCCGCAGATGGTTGAGAACAGCTCAGAACCGTGCGGAATGGAAAGAGCAAAGGGAGGCCTATACCCAGCAGTGGGTCAAGTCAGGCTGCGGATGATGATGATGATAATTCTAGACCAGCTAACATAACGTGGTGGCTAAAATAGCGTAAGATAAAAAAACATGTCTAATTTTTAATTGCGTGTTATTTTATTGTCTGAATAGATTGTACTGTAAAAGGGAAAAGCTAGTCTATAATAAAAGGTCAGCAAAGAGTCTAGATGCCCTACGCTTTGTATAAGAAACCCTAAGCATTCGTTTCATTTCCACAAACTTTCTTGTTTTATCAAAGACCCCGCATTGCAAGTTGAGCTCTTTTTAATTAAATGCAGTAAAAAGCCAAGTTTCCGCGGAAAGCCGCGGGCGCAAGCTAGTTTTAGTTCGGAATAATAGAAAACTATGGAACGAGAACAAATGCCTAATTAAAGTGGGCAAACAAAAGTTAAAGGTTTGGACCTATGGAGTGGAAAATGAAGTTTTTCTTCAATTGTGAAATCTTTCACCAAGTTTGGTTGAGATTGAGACAGGGGCGTGGGTGGGAACGGGTAACTTTGATTAGTGTCTTTCTGTGGAAATGGTCCTTGGTCATTCTAGAAATCAGAAATATTTTATTGTATAACTGTTGTACAAAACAGATCTTAATTTTAACTACTTAGTACAAACAAGTTTATACAGTTGTACAGTTTTCTGATGTAAGTAGATACCATCCTACATTAGGTAGGTAAGTACATTTTATGTTAGTAAGAACGAAAGTATAATTTGTCTGAGGTGCAATCAAGAACAGAATTAAATATGCATGCAGTAATGGACCAATAACGGCACAATAATGGTGCTGCCTCTACCTACCGCCCGTTTAAAATCCCATTGTCATGAAAGAATCCTAAAACCGGATACCTACTTGGCCAGGTTATTTTTATCAAACTTTTTTGACTAGAAGTGCAGCATGAAAAAGAAAAATCTTTTTCTCAAAGGCTTTGGTTTTTTACTAATGAATCGTAACTAGTAGCGCCATCTAGTCTAGCATAAAGTGTCACTTTACCTATTTCGCCACCAGAGGGCACTGTTGCCAATCGATGACTGTCAAAAGCTGAATAGATACAGACATCTGTATTTCTACAGCCGTAGTCTTTCTGTTCTGCTTCAGTTCCATACTAACTTAATGCTCCTAGAATCTAAGTCATAAGTTCCTAGTATGTAAGACGATTCTAAATGATCCTTGTGATTTTATTGAATAAAAATTCTTAAAATGGATTAAATACTTCCTGGATTCAATCCTGTCCATTATCCCAGTAGGTAATACTCCGTTCCGTTGCAATGTATCTATTCTCAAGTTTTTAATTAAAAAAATTTGAAAGTCAATTAAACTTCGCCTGGAGTTTGAAGTTGCCTTTGGATTGAAATCGTGATAAATTATGAAAAATCAAACTTCAATACGAATGGTTACTCAATGGAATTACTTGGGCTAATAAAATTGTAATCTAGATAGTAGGTACTGCTATAATTTCCTACCTACTGCTATAATTTCTTCTTATAATGATGATGATGACATAAGATTGCTAAACAAGGTGCCTTTACAAGTGTTCTTTGTCCTAAGTTCTAAAGTAGAATAAAAAGTTGTTAAATCTAGTTTAATTCTAGGTTATATTATGTAGTTATCAAACAAAAGTGCAGCCGATAATCTTCCCAAATCTTCCAAATCCAGACTCGGCACGTACATTCCCTGTGAAGAGCTGGTTTGACAGTTCATGAGCCACCTTGATGGGTGGCGGCAGGGCAACTATCAACGGTTTTGGATACGAACGAGTCTCGAAACGAATGCCCACATTCACAGGAGTTGTCTTGAAGATAATTTTGCAGGAGTTGTGGAGATACCCGCCGCAGGCTAAGTGGTTCATGGTGGCGAGTGAAATAGAACCAAGCAAAAACCAAGCAAAAACAGTTTCCGTTTCAAAGTTTGAATTCCTTTGACTTTTTATTTGACGTTGACTGACGTTGTACTAAAGTTGGTGAGATATTGTTGTTTGTTTTGTTACATTGTTACATGTTTGTTTGATTACACGCATAAAACAAAATGATTTAGAAATACCAAAAGAAAACAGTTAAATAAGTAAATTAAATTAATTTGAATTATTTCGCAAGTGTCTGCAGATAGCTCAACTGTTTCTTATGTATTTTAAAAATGTCTATGTATATTTTGTAAATATGTACTTTAAATTAAAAAAATCCCATCACATTATCCCTACACCACAGACTAAAAAAGGACGCTTGATCTGTGGAGTGAATTGAGATGCTTTCTTTGACAGACATCTTTCGTTCATTCCGCATATTACACTCTGTGGTTCATTTCGTTTGACGATTTTGACATGTGTGGTATTGATTTTATTTGAGGTGCAGTCGTTGTAGGATTTAATTAAACCATTGTTTTATTTTAGTTAATTTTTCATATAATTGTGAAAAACGTGGTCTAATAATAATGTCGTTTGCATTCGGCACTCCTTCGAGTGCCCCTGCTGCTACAAGTCTCACCGGCGGCTTCAGTTTTGGCGCTAACAAGTAAGTTGACCGATCTCCATTTTCTTGCCTCAATAAGTTAGCTAGAGTAAAACCTCCTGGCTAAATCTGGCCAGTATGTAAAAAAAATGCGTATGACAGACATATTTCATTGTCCTCGCGTTACTTCTCGTTTCTGTGTTTTCTACTGAGCTCGCGTTCCCCGCGTCGTCACTCGAATTTGACAGTACAACTGTCAAAAATTGTTCTAAGACAACTCTTTTTAGGCCAGCAACGCCAGGGTTTGGTTTGACAGCGACCTCTCAGCCTTCTACAGGCTTATTTGGTACCCCTGCCGCAGGGACTGGGGCTTCAACATTTGGGAACACATCGTTCGGAGCGGCTGCAACTCCTGGGTTTGGAGCCCTAGGTGCCAGTTCCGCGGCCCCAACCTTTGGGACCACTCCTGCATTTGGGGCAACATCCACTGCTCCTAGTTTTGGTAAGTTCTTTTTTATAGACTTCTTCTTATCATGTCGATGTATACAACTGTATTTTGTTGTAGCATTGTGTTGAAAAGATTAGCCAGACTAGACACTGCTTTGCCGTAGACTTTGCTTTATAGACTAAAAACAAAATATAGCTAATAATGTGTATTTATTTCAAACACCAAACAAATGAATTTGCTTTGTTGATAAAACTGTTTTTCAACTTTAGATGTCAACCGTGGCACCCTATAATTGAAGAAACACGTAGCTATAAGCCCACTTACTTAATTTTTTTAATTCTTATGTGATTTCTTTGTTGGTTGTCCTAAATAAATAAATAAAAACCTAACAAACAAGATAAACTACAAAGTAACTTACATATTTTTACTCCCCCAAGCATTGTAAGTACATTACTTGTTCAAATTATATGTATTTTAAACATTCAGGAGCTGCAACTCCAGGATTTGGAGCCCCAACTGCCACAGGCTTTGCAGCACCGGCCACTTCAGCCACCACGGGGTTTGGTGCCATCGGAACTCCGGCCCCTGCTTTTGGTGCAAACCCCAACCCCGCTCCAGCCTTTGGTGCTGGCGGCCTTAATTTTGGTGCCGGAACCAATACTACTACACCTGCAACTGGTACTAAACCATTGATTACTCTGTAAATTATAAGAAATATAAATTAATTACAATGATTTCAATAGTATTTGTGTATTTTGAAAGGTCTCAAAGCTCCACAGGTCAGGTTTTATTACCAAACTAGGCTTGTAGAGAACTAGATTGCTAATAGAATACATTTATTTGTATTATTCTAAATATTTACATAATATATTATTACATATAATGCACATTGCTTTACCATATAATAAGATAACATTACACTAGGTGTTTCATAACAATTAGCTCAAACTCAACTCAAAACCCACCCAGAGCAAATGTTTGTGTGATGAACATAAATATTTGTTCTGTGTCTGGGTATTACTATGTATTCTATTTATGTATTTACAAAAAACAAGTATATAAGTATTCTATCAGCAATCTAGTTCTAGTACAAGCTTTGCTTAGTTTGGGTCTAGATCATGATGTGTGAATTGTTGGTGAGTATTTATTTATTGTAGTTAAAATAACCTGAAATACTTTCCAGGCTTGTCCTTTGGCCAGCCGGCTGCAACAACAGTTGCAACGGGACTCGGAGGCCTCGGAGGATTCAACTTTGGAGGCACCACAGCAACCACGGGACTCAACTTTGGCTTAGGAACAGCTACAACTACCTCGAGTCTATTTGGTAAGTGAAGTACAGATTAACTGCCACAAAGACATTATAAAATATCTGATTGTTTAGAAGATGAGCAAGTTTGGGATGAAGCTCCCAACTTCTTTACTACACAATTGTATATGAGGATCATATAAAAAAATTCTAGGATCTAGATCTTCCTTTAGACTCTAGTCGCGATAAACTGGCGCCTAGAATCATCTAGTACAGTATTTATGAAGTATCAAAGTAATCCTTGTGATTTTATTGAATGAACTTGATTTGAGTTTGACTGAAAGTTTTCCATGTAGGATATAAGTAGAATTGCATTAGGGTAACAGCTGCACTACTTAGTATATCAATCTTAGAAAGAGTATTTTCTTCCAGATGATGCATCCAAATACTCCCCATATCCCGCTGACCCAAACTTTCCAAATGTATCCGAGCAGTCACTTCACAGGCTCTGTTGGTGAATGTAACATCAAGTACGCTAGACGAGACTGTTATAGAACCATTGCTCCTTCTATTGGTTAGAATTTGCCAAAAATAACTTATCTAGAATAGTTCTAATTCTGGGGGAATGAAATCTGTGCTGACGTCCCGCAATGGGGTATATTGTGCATTGTCCCCCTGCTAACCTCACCCCAGCCAGCACAACTCCTTAAAGTAACGGGGAAGGACTTTGGGTTGGTGGCAGGAGTGTTCTGACATCCCTAATGACATTGTGAAGTGATGAACAAGACTCATCTGGCTGATTATATTATCAATCAAAACTATACTATATTAAAATTATAATATGTGCCTACTAGATATATAAGACTAAGATTTTTGCACACCATTTTTAATTTGGTAAAAATATGTGTTACTTACCTACTGTGACATCTTGTACCAAAATCAACAATGTTTTTTTGCAAATAAATAAATGAAAGAATGAATGATCATCCAACGCCTCTTTTGTGTCCAATATACAATGACATTAGATTATATTAAGGTTACATTATTAAGGAGGGCACACAAATATCATAAAGTTGTTATTAAAAAATGTATTTAAGAAATGTTTTTTCACAGGTAAACTTGGTGCGACTACCGTTACTAGCTCTCTACCATTAACAACAGGTATGTTACTTATTTATGTACTTTCTACTATTTATTTACATACCAAGTTTCATTCAAATTGGTCCAGTCTGACATGAGGAACAGGAACATTCACATAATATCTTTAGTATTACTGTTATTGCGACATCTAGCAGCTGTTTACTACATCATACCTATCTAAAAACACTATTGCTAGTTGCTAAATTAGTTCAGCCACCTACCAATAGATGGCGTTATAAAAAATTGTAGGTTGTGTGAAAATTATTCAATATACTTTTTGATCTTTGTTTTTATTCTGTGGAAGATTATTTTAATTTGAAGTTTGACATTAATAGTTTCACCCATAAGCCCATAATAAGGGTATTGCAAACCCTTAAAAGAGGCTTATGTGTGAAACTGACGTGTAACATGATGAGGGCAATAAATATATTGAGTTTTATAAATAAAGTTCAAATTGAATCTACATTTTATTTAGAAAATGTTTGTATGGAAAATAGAAAAGGGCTATTTTGAGCGTTTTCGATTGTATTCGATTTTTTCTTACCTTTTAAACCTTCCCTAGACCTCCACGAATATTTCAAGACCAAGATAGGATAAATCCGTTCAGCCGTTCTCGAGTTTTAGCGAGACTAACGAAAAGCAATTCATTTTTATATACTTACATAGAAATAGATTGAAGATAATAAATATGTATGTTCATATATATTGATTTATTTCAGCAACACCAAGCTTGGGCTTAGGGGGTGCTCCTCCCACCAGTGGCATAGGATTGGCCAATGCCGCTACTGATGCTAAAAGTAAGTTAACATAAAAATCATATATCATTTATTAATTTCGCCATATTATCACAGTGACTGTTATACAGGGCATATTAAAACATCTATAAAAATATGAAAACAATTTATTTAATATACTTGCTCTGCCTTCCATGCTGTAGGTTGTGGGTTCGATTCTCACCCAGAACATATGTTTGTGTGACGAACATAAATATTTGTTCTGGGTGTTTCAATGTACATATTTACAAAAAAAGAATTTTATCAGCAATCTAGTTCCCATAGTACAAGCTTTGCTTAGTTTGAGACTAAAGTTTGAAGTATGAAATAACCATGAATATTTATAAAAAAAAACTATTTATCCTACTATATACTATTTATTCAATACTTTATTGCATGAAAAGCAGAATTTGTACAAAAAGAGAGCTTAATACTAAAAGCTTATTCTATCAGTCTTGATTGCGAATAAAAAGAATGTGTAGATTACTATAACAATAATATAAATTAATAAGAAAAATCTATTAATATTTTTGACGTTAAAACAAATTAAAATAATAAACACAATAATTAACAGATGAGCCGGCCAAACAACAGAAGTTACCTAACGAGATAGCGACTACGGTGGATTCCTTCAAAGAGTTTGTCAAGAAGCAGAAGGCTCTCAGCTCCGAAGTTATGAGGGTTTCTGTCAAGCCTTTACATACTGTAAGTGTTTATGTGACAGGCGTCATAGCTCAGTTGGTAGTAGCTCTGCCTTTCATGCTGTGGGTCGTGGGTTCGATTCCTACCACAGCAAATGTTTGTGTGATGAACATGAATATTTGTTGTGTCTGGGTGTTACTATGTTTTCATGTATTTACAAAAAAGAATGTACATAAGTTCCCATGGTACAAGCTATGCTTAGTTTGGGACTAGACTCAGATGTGTGAATTGTCCGTGAATGTTTCTTTTATTTATTAGGTACTTGCTATTGCATAGCTTCTGTCGCGGGCCTTGAGCGTGGAGATTGAGACTGGAGTGGAGACCACGTTTAAGCAAGCGTAGTGTAGGACGCCCTCTGGCGCAATGGAGCGACGATCTGCGGAGTGTAGCTGGCAAAAACTGAGAAGAGCCGAAGACCGGGCTCAGTGGCGCGTCTTGGGAGAGACCTACCAGCAGTGGAGTGATATAGGTTGATGATGATGAAACGTTGTGAATCAAATCAAATATTTCTTTATTCAATAAAATCACAAGGAACATCTAGAATCGTCTTACCTACTAGGTGATTCTAGGTGCCAGTTCCACGCGACCAGAGCGCCTAGTACGAGTTTGGCACATGCATACGAACGTATCGCCTTCGTATCGCAAGCCACCAATTTTGTATGGAAATCCAAGCTTCTCAAGAAATCTGCTAGGGGCGCTGTTTGGATCTCCATACAAAAACGGTGGCGTTCGGCGATTGCGTCTCTACGATTCGTGTGTGCGCAAACTCGTACTTGGGGTACAGAGCCTAGAAGAACGGGCAAGAAACTTACGGCTTGGTTCCTACCGTTTTTTATATGATCGTTCTTCATCATCATCATCATCATCAACCTTTTGCAGTCCACTGCTGGACGTAGGTCTCTCCCAAGACGCGCCACTCAGCCCGGTCTTCGGCTATTCTCATCCAGTGTTTGCCAGCTACACTACGCAGATCGTCGCTCCATCTCGCCGGAGGGCGTCCTACACTACGCTTGCCTAAACGCGGTCTCCACTCCAGTATCCGTTTGCTCCAACGGTTGTCGGTTCTTCGGCAAACATGGCCGGCCCACTGCCACTTCAGCTTGCTAATTCTTTGAGCTATGGTTCTTACAAAGTGACATTAAACAGGTGGCAGCGGAGGCGGAGACGACGTTGCGCGAGACGATGTCCGTGCGCGGCGGGGTGGTGCGCGGCCGCGCCATGTCGCGACGTCAGCGCGCCGCCGCCGCCGCCGCGCTCGCCGCCGCAGAGGCAGCCGCCAGGGACTTTGCATATCCAGGTCTGGAAAAAAACAAAGAACATTATTAGTTTATCTTATTAAATAAAATAATGCTGGACAATCCACACATCATCTAGCCCCAAGCTAAGCAGATAGATAGATAGAAAATACTTTATTGCACACCACACAACTTAAAAATAAACATGTAAAAATTAACTAAAACTAGAGTATGACATACAATGGGCGGCCTTATCGCTAAACAGCGATCTCTACCAGAAAACCTAGTATGGACAGGATCATAAAGAACAAAACATGGGGCTGATAGTGTGCTTAGTAAAATGTTAAATTAAATAAACAAAAATTGATGTGTAACTAAATATGTACCTACTAATAATTATATAACATACATAAACCTACATACCGATATATAATATAAATAATTATGTTATATACCTACATACACCTAAAAATAAATATAAATAATTACTTACTACTAATATGTAAAGAACCAAGCACGAATTAGTGACAACAGGACAGAAAGTGTTCCTTGAGCATTGATTTGAAAATTGGTAGTGATTTAGCACGAGCAGAGCTTGTGTTATGGGTACTAGAAGACTGACATACATGTTGTGTGGATTGTCCAGTATTTTTTATTTTTTATTAAGCTATTGCATAGCTTTTATCGCGGGCCTTGAGCGTGTAGACCGAATCCAGAAATTCCGTAACGAAATAATCTAACACTCCCACCGGCGGCAAAAAATGCTATGCAATAGCTTTACCGCGGCCGTTTCCGAGTCTTTTATTTATCTATTTTGTATTATTTCAGGTTCTGAATTAGAAGGGACGGCGCCGCCGACGTACGTGAAAGAGCTGATATCGGAACTAGAGCAAC
This sequence comes from Ecliptopera silaceata, assembly GCA_932527185.1. Classification (NCBI taxonomy): domain Eukaryota; kingdom Metazoa; phylum Arthropoda; class Insecta; order Lepidoptera; family Geometridae; genus Ecliptopera; species Ecliptopera silaceata. The sequence goes on from OW052211.1 coordinate 7,399,818, forward strand.
AGTTAATCACGTTTCGAAGACAGATGGATATAGCAGACAAGCAGATGCAGTCCTCGCCCAAATTGCTCACAGAGCAAGGTATCTATACTTATTATTTATTTACTTATTATTATTTATTTATTATTAAAAGCCAGTAGTATCACACTGCTGGGCAAAGGCCTCCCTTCCTTCTCTCACATATACTTATTACTTATATAATTATAAAGAAGTAAAGTTTGTGTGTTTGTATATTTGTAAAATTGTAAGGGGTAATCTCGGGATCTACTGAACCGATTTTAAACATGCTATCACCAATAGAAAGCTATATTATTGCTGAGTGACATATGTTATATAAAAAACCGAAAAATATAAAGGCTTGGTAGTCCGTTTTGCAAAGTGAATCGGAGAAAATACGTTCGATTTATGCCCAACGAAGTGGGCAAGTAAGTACTATTTACTTTGGAACTTTGCAGTCCTTAAAAGGATTTAGCCATAGGGTTAAACGGGACTCTATTACTAAGACTGAGCTGTGACGACAGGCGTCATAGCTCAGTAGCTCTGCCTTTCATGCTGTGGGTCGTGGGTTCGATTCCCACCCAGAGCAAATGTTTCTGTGATGACATATCTATTTGTTCTATGTATTTACAAAACAAAAAAAAAGTATATATCTATTCCATCAGCAACCTAGTTCTCATAGTACAAGCTCTGCTTAGTTTGGGACTAGAGTGTGAATCTATGAAATGTCTATTAATATTTATTTATTAACTGTCTGTCTGTTTGTCCGTCTGTCACCCACCAGGCTGTATCTCATGAACCATAATAGTTAGAGAGTGAAAATGATACACGTTTTTATTTAAGTACCTCTCTTATCTCATACACATCTTCATCATTCAATTGCCTTACAGCTACATTTACACACACTGTCTCTCAAAGTTGCTTGTAAAGTTGATTATGTATTAGTATGTTCTACTTTATTTGATGACGGTACTTCTGCCGAAAAGTATATATATATATTTATAGTTCAACTGTTTTTTATGTATTTTATATATACCTATGTACATTTTGTAAGTACTAAAAGTAACTCAATTGACTTTCCAGAGTTAAACCTCGGCTTCCGGCGGATGCATGAGTCTCTAGTGGGTCTCGCCGGCCGACTCCAAGCAGTGCATTCGCAAGTCCAAGCGCAGAAGGAGCAGTACCTCAACTTGAGGAAATACGTGCTCAAGGAAACTGTGGATGTTTTCGATACGCCTTCCCGTGAGTACCTGTATGAAAAAATATAAATAATTGACTCCTTAATAAATAGTCTGGGTGTTACTATGTATGTACATACATATTTGCAAAAAAACCTATATAAGTATACTTATATACATTTTTTTGTAAATACATACATAGAATACATAGTAACACCCCTGGACACAACAAATATTTGTGTTAATCACACAAACATTTGCTTTGGGTGGGAAAAGAACCCACAACCCACAGGATGGAAGGCAGAGCTGCTGACCACTCAATACACTTTTCCCGTATAACTCCCATAGTTCTAGTCTTACTATGTATTCAATGTATGTATCTACATCAAAATCATTTCCCATAATACAAGCTTTGCTTACTTTGAGACTAGAGCGCGATGTCCTAAAGATTTATTTTGTAAGAACTGTACTGTATTTACATAAAAATATTTTAAAATTACAGAGACATCAATGCTGGACCAAATGCTCAAAGATGTGGACAGCGGCAGTAAAAAGCTGAAAGCAGGTCTTGACGGCGGCGGCGCTGCGGTTATAAACGATCTTAGAACAGCTTTGGGTAACACTATTAATTATTTCTTAGTAGTCTATACTTCTATACTAATATTATAAAGAGGTAAAGTTTGTATATTTGTTCAATTGTAAGGGGTAATCTCGGGATCTACTGAACCGATTTTAAAAATTCTTTCACCAATAGAAAGCCACATTATTGCTGAGTGTCACAGACTATATTATATTTTCAAAAAAAAATAGATATCCTTACTAAAACTTCAATTATGCCCAACGAAGTGGGCACGGGTCAGCTAGTAGTCTATATAGTAAAGAATGGAGGAAAAGGGGGGAGACCTTTGCCCAGTAGTGGGACAGTAAAGGTTAAGCATTAAAAAAAACTATTTACTAAGGGTTATGCAAGAATACATGTGACAATCGTAAACGTAACGTATTAAAATACAATGCTCGCTGACGCTACAACTTACAACAGTCAAGCTGATGTTGACGCGCAGTGTATCTCAAATACATCACTGTTTCGATACGTTTAAGATTGTGACATTTATTCGTGTTTACCCCCCTGAGCATGAATAAATGTGACGTATTTAAAATACACTGCGCGTCGGCGACGTCAGCTGGTCGCGTGGAACTGGCACCTAGAATCACCTAGTATGTAAGACGATTCTTAATGATCCTTGTGATTTTATTAAATAAAAAACTTTTTTACTTTACTTTACTAGCATCAGCTTTATTGTTGAACGTTGCGTTACAGACCAGGGTAGATAATTACTGAAACAAAAAAATTGTAGGATGAAACAGGCAGTGCGTTGAAAACCCCATTTTTGATTGCAGGTACAAATATTAGTCAGTTAGCCGGACCAACGCCGTTCAACTACATGGGAGGTGGGATTTCTCCGTTCCCTCTACAAGACACAAATGGTTAGTATTTATCTATTTACTAGGTATACTAGCAGGCAATCAGTCGTGGGTTCAAATTCAGCAAATGATATGTTTTTTGAAAAAGTTGTGTGTATTTTGACGATCGATGTGGCGCGGCAGGCGAAGGTCTGCCTGCGACACGGAGGTTGCGGGTTTGATTCCCGCCTTGGGATAAATGTTTGTACGATCTGTAAATATTTACATATTCCAGATATTCTGGGTATTTCATATGTATAATAAAAAATATCTATCTATGTAATGTATTGTATTAAGTATGTCAGTCTTCTAGTACCCATAGCAGAAGCTCTGCTTAGCTTGGGGCTAGATGATGTTGTGTGGATTGTCCAGCATTAATTATTTATTTACCAATTACTATCCATCGGTTTTCGGACCCCGAGCCAAAGGTCGCTCGGCGTGGGAGATCTTCCCTTTTCGTAGGAGATACCTCACCTATCTCAACACCCACCTTAGCAATTGTGTTAGCAAATGTAGACATTATGTTCTGTATCAAAAAGTTTCTGTAAAAAAAATATATATTAGCAATCTAATTCACATAGTACGAGCTTTGGTTGGCAAATATTTCTATTTTAATCTGTATTTTTATAGAAATATATTTATATATTTTTAATAGTTTGAATAATAATATGTAATTTGATTAAAATTTTCTATCTGTATCGTAAAAGTGTGAATATTGTGTGCTAGTATTAATTAATGTAATTGTCATAACCGTTTTAGTAAATAAAAAGAAATAAACTTACAGGTCCATCGTGGCAGCCTCAAGCACCTACACCGTCAAGCCAACCAGGCGCGTCAGTCAACGTCAGTTTCACGTCTGCGCCGGTCGCTGACAACTCATTCCAGCTTCAAAAGCCACCGGGGAAACGTGGAAAGCAATGAAATTGGCGTTGAGGGCTATTTACTAGCTTTCTGGCTATAAATACGCCCTAATTATATTAATACGGTCTATCTTATAAAAAGTTAGCGCAGACTTGATGTCCTGATTACCATACATATGTATACTAATATTATAAAGAAGTAAAGTTTGTATATTTGTTAAATTGTAAGGGGTAATCTCGGGATCTACTGAACCGATTTTTAAAATTCTTTAACCAATAGTAAGGCACATTATTGCTGAGTGTCATAGGTTATATAAAAAAACCGTTGTCCGTGGTAGTCCGTTTTGCAAAGTGAATCTGAAAAAAAACGGTCGAATTATGCCCAACGATGTGGGCACGGGTCAGCTAGTGGTGACATAAAGTCAACTCTAACTTTTTATAAGATAGGGGGTTAGTCGTTAATTAATCCCAGGGAAGTGCCACCTATTTCTGCAATTATCTGTAATTGAGATTTAAAATAACTACGTCTCAGAGTGATGCCGAACAAAATGTATGCTAAAAGCATGATGTTGCAATGTTTTTTTCCCAAAGAACATTGCCCAAACCTTGTACCAGATTGCGTCACAAGCTAATTATCATCAAAATTAATATTTTATTTATACGTGTACTTTGTTAATTTTTAACCCTCTTATTTAACCGGGTTTAGAAAATTAAAATTAATTATACATAACATGATTATCAATTTCCTACTTCCGAGTGCTTAGTCCGAGCTTGCATTTTAAAACTCCCGACTCTCGAGTCGAGAGTCGTCTTTCGGATATCCATACAAAAATACAAGGACATCCGAGAGACGACTGTCGACTCGAGAGTCGGGAGTTAAAATGCAAGTTCGGACTAAGTCTTCGTACGTCAACTATTTTGTTCCGATCCCAGCTGTCACCTATTTTCGTGAGTGGACATTGAGCATAAAAATCTTGTTTGTCAAGTAAGCTTTAGCTGAGAAGGCAAATATGATATAAAATAAAATACATTTTTAAATATTTTGAAATCCGGTTAAACATTGAAAAAAATATTGTTGGTAGCGAAAAGGTAAATAAAAATTAGGGCTTTGAGAGTAAGTTCAAATTGATGCAAGTTGGTACAGATTCCCATAGCCCATTGGGCATTGTCCTTTCCCAATTCAAGTTTAAAATTCATGTATCTAATACTAGTACTGGCTATAAATACGCCCAGACGAGCTTTTTAATAATGAACTACTACCTAAAAATTTGTATAAATAATTGTGCTATAAAATTGGCATTTCCTAAGTTAAATTAAGTATTGTACAATAAATAAATGTATAAAACTAGTTTCTAATAGAATAATATTGTCAGTATGTCCGGCGTATATCTGTTTTAAATTAGTATTTGATAAATGATAGCGTAATTAAATCAATTAATAATGCAAAATAAATATTCACGCAGCGCCATCTAGTCCCGAACTAAGCAAAGCATGAGGGAACTAGATTGATAAATAATTTAATATATTTTCGTGTAAATAGTTACTTAGAAAGTAATAACATCAATGTTTGCTATCCTACAAAATATTTGCCCTTGGCGGGCATCGAACCAACGAACCGTACGACACGGAGTTTTGACGCCTGTTTTAATTACCACTTTGTAAAAATATTTGTAATAAAGTATTTTGGAACATAATTGCAAAAACGTACAACTAAGTTTAGCTCATGTTGATATTTTTATATTATAGTAATTAATTTTCTTAAAAAAATGTTTTATATCGGACATCGCTAATTTAGTTGTATGTATGCATTGTTTGTTTATTAAATTCTATAATAGTATGCAATTATTTCGCATGATTTCTCTATGGTCTTTACAGGGATTTTTCATCTGTAGTCTTAGGCTATTGTAGAATTCAAATGTTGTATTAAAGTGCTCTTTGAACTTGGTAAAATCACAAAGATTTGAATGTGCCAAAAGTAATCTTTGTGATTTTCAATATTAGAGAAATTTATTTTTCAAAGTTATGAATTTATTTTTCTATGAGATCTGAGTTTATTTAACAATGAAAAAAATGGTATCATTTTGTCTTTCAAACATATTGCTACAACAATTATTTTCTGTTTAATCACATTAATATTCGTTTCATAAGTCGTCAACAAATACGTTTCCAGCATCAATCCACTCTGATACATCGTTGATTATGGGGGCAGTAATATCAGGAGTTTCTTCAGTCTTGGTTATTTCTTCTTCATCGATGGCCTCGACGTCTAACCATTCTACGCTTTCTTCCAAAACACAAAACTTCACTCGCAGAGGTCAGATAAAATAGGTTGTCCACTGCACCCCCATGCATTTTTTTTCGATGGCTGTTCATTGACTTTTTTGAGACGAAATAAAGGCCGTAAATTGAACACGTTCTTCCGTTGATATCATCTTTAATAGATGGACTGTATAAATCAGGGATCCCCAAACTATTTTGGACAAGTGACCCCTTTTCCAAAATGAAATCTTACCTCAGACCCCCATGGCCAAATAACCTAGTTTTAAGATCAACCCCCTTATTCATAATGTTAAGTCATAGTGTGTTATTTTTCATTCTGACTTGAAGAACTGGTTGATTTAATAGGGGTCGATTTTAAGACCTCCTCGACCCCACAATCAGTTTTCGTTTATATCGACCCCTAGGAAACCAATATCGACCTCAAGGGGTCAATATCGACCACTTTGGGAATCCCTGGTATAAATCATAGGGTATTTCTCTACTCTGTGAGAAATAAGATAAGATAAGATAAGATAATTATTTATTTGACCACAAAAAACACACAAACTTATAACAAAAAATAAAATACAGGATAAGTTGGTTGGTTGGCAAGTGCACATGCTCGGCTGAAAAGATATAATAAAGAAGAAGGTATAACTATAAATGAAGTAATGTATCAGCCAGAAATCCGGCTGTACTTATAGATTGACGTTTATGTAATGATGGAAATATTTCCGACTCAAGTTCATCTGGTCTGGCGCGCTATATTCGAATATAGGTCCAAAATACGAGATTTCTCTCAGTAAAATCGACTACGTAACAAAAACCTGAGCCTCCCCCTCGCTTCGTGACTGACCGTAGTATTTTAAAGACTCCGTACGTACCTATACTACGCGACCCGTTTAGGTGACGTAGTATGGGTACGTTCTCTTATATGTATGTGCAATTGTGATTCTTTACAAGTATTTATTTGGTTTCATTCTGTCTGAAACCATGCATAATTCCAAAATTAATGTTTCATGAAAGAAACATCTTTATTGTTATGTTATTTTCAGCAAAAACGATTAACATTAACATGAAGCCTCAAATCTGAGGCTTCATGTTAATATGTATGGTAACATTCTGCCTGTTACCTTAAATGTATGTGTAATTGTGATTCTCTATTATTTATTTACTTGGTTTCATTCTGTCTGAAACTATAATTAATTCAAGGGATTTAATTTCTTAGAGAACTTTATTATAGTAAGATTTTGTCTTGTGATATTACGTATTATCTATCAACTAACACGAAATCGAAGTTCTTATATGTGTTATTACATATGTTACTCCGTAACTATGGTAACATTCTGCCTGTTACCATATATATGTACCTACGCGCAATTGTTATTTCTAACTATATATCTGGTTTCATTCTGTCTGGAACCATAAATAACTCTACAACTTATGTTTTATGAAAGAAAGCAACTTTATTATGGTAACATTCTGTCTGTGACCATATGTATTTTTAACTAAAACGAGTTAAAGTTCCTATGTTTCATGATAATACATATGAAAATTGTATGGGAATATCTGCCTGCTACCATATAATGTATGTGTAATTGTGATTCCTGTTTATGTGGTTTCATTCTGTCTGAAACCATAATTAATTCAAGAGCTTTAATATCTTAATAGAACTTTATTATGGTAACATTCTGTCTGTTACCATATTACATATTTTGAATAACACGAGACAAATATTTTGTATGTGTTACTACATGTAATATGTATGGTAACATTCTGCTTGCTACCATACATTTACATGAGGGTTATAAGTTGAACAGTGTATATGTATGTGGGATGTTCATCTGTTCAACTGTAGGTCTTTAACGTCATAACAGATTTTAATGAAACGCGTAGGGGAGACCGGGGCAAAACGGGACATCTAAGGAAAAAAAATCATATAAAAAAATTAAACTGTTTATTGGTATAATTTATAAATAGACAGCAACATTATATAATCAACTGGTTTTACTCGCTAAATCTTCTGATTTTGGTTAATTAGGAATAACATTTTCCCATCTTGCCCCATAGCGGGTTATGGGGCAAGATGGGAAAATGCCCATTATGCCCCGGGGTAGGGCTGCCATCACCTAAATCGCCGACGCCGGACAAAAACTTCAAAAACCCCGGACATTTGGATAAAATTCAGTTTTTTTCCCCGGACACCCAGAAAAAAATATTACAATAAAAACAAAATGTATTCATTTAAACGAAAAGAAAAAAGTCAAAATTTTACACTCTTCTATTTCTGATATAATTTAAAAAAATAGAATTATAATTTTTGGTTTTTTAAATAACAAATCAACTACATACTATGTCTCAACAAATTTGAAGTCATATACAGGGTGTTTGGAAGGGAGCTGTACATACGCCTAGGGTAGAAACTAGGGATAGTCTGCTACCTACCCCCGCCCATTATATTGACCTTGGCCTCAAGGTTTTTTTTTAATTTATTATTATTTTTTATTTGACTTTTTTATGATTTTTTGACTAAAACTACCTGTAGCTCAAAATCTATCCATGGGACCGGTCGGCTAATGGTCTTGTTTTAATCGTTAGAGTCTTAGGGTCCTGCAAAAAATTATTTTACACCAGAAAATTGTGGAGAAGAAAAGTTATGGGGCCTGAAGTACCGTAGTAAGGTAAAGAAATAATTTTAAGGGCAACTTTCTATGGGGTTTAAAAAAAAACTAACAGGGTTGGAGTTCTTCTGATTTTTTTAAAACATCCTCAGTCCATGCCCTTTCTAACGATATGCTAAAAGTGTATTTATCACTTTTAGTTTTAAAGTTATTAATTAATTTCCGCAACTAGGGCACTTCAAGCAAAAATTTCAACTAATGAAAATTAAATGTGTTCGATCGTAAAAGGATGGCAAATGAAACAAAAAATTTGTAATTTAATGACATTAGTCATTACCAAATTTTTTGTTTCATTTTAATTATGTTATTTCATTTAAAACTAAAAGTGATAAATACACTTTTAGCATATCGTTAGAAAGGGCATGGACTGAGGATGTTTTAAAAAAATCAGAAGAACTCCAACCCTGTTAGTTTTTTTTTAAACCCCATAGAAAGTTGCCCTTAAAATTATTTCTTTACCTTACTACGGTACTTCAGGCCCCATAACTTTTCTTCTCCACAATTTTCTGGTGTAAAATAATTTTTTGCAGGACCCTAAGACTCTAACGATTAAAACAAGACCATTAGCCGACCGGTCCCATGGATAGATTTTGAGCTACAGGTAGTTTTAGTCAAAAAATCATAAAAAAGTCAAATAAAAAATAATAATAAATTAAAAAAAAACCTTGAGGCCAAGGTCAATATAATGGGCGGGGGTAGGTAGCAGACTATCCCTAGTTTCTACCCTAGGCGTATGTACAGCTCCCTTCCAAACACCCTGTATATTATGTAGTTCCGTCGGATAGGTTAAGTACCTATCCAAACCCTAAACTATTCATAAATTCTAAATTAGAAGCTAGTAACAATAACAAATTAAAATTACAATGAGATCAAAATCGACATAAAAAACAAAAAAATCTTTTACAGATTTTGGTATTTTTCACTTTCCAATTTTCTTTAATAAATTAGAAGCTAGTAACAATAACAAATTAAAATTACAATGAGATCAAAATCGACACAAAAAAAAACAAAAAATCTTTTTACATATTTTGGTATTTTTCACTTTCCAATTTTCTTTAAGAAATTAGAAGCTAGTAACAATAACAAATTAAAATTACAATGAGATCAAATCGACACAAAACAAAAAAATCTTTTTACATATTTTGGTATTTTTCAGACTTTCCAATTTTCTTTAAAATGTCTTTCTTTTCCAACAAGAATTTGTAAAAGTCGGAGCAACTTAGGTCCTTAAAATTATATTTAATTTTGATCAGAGAAGAAACCGTGTGTGTGTTTAGCGAGTTTCTCTCCTTCGTCCATTGCTGCGAGATTAGTGAAAAGACTCTCTACGTTCGCATTGTGAGCTGGTATACAAAAATAATATTGTGCAATTTTAAGAAGTTCAGAATATAGATGAGCATTAGGAGTTTTAAAAGAATTCTGCCATAGCTGGTTTGCGCTTAACATTTTATCTCCGTCACTAAGGCTCAAGCTAAAAGCTTTTAAATTTGCCCATTCGTCAATTAACTTCGTGTCATCGATTTCTATATTAATATCCTTGAGGAAAATAACTGTTTTTTCAACATCAGACCATGGAGTACTTTCATTGATGTTTGGCAAAATCATCCAGTCGAATTTGTCAAAGTCTTGCATTGGTTTTTCCCATTTTTCTATGTAGGATTTCATTTCTCTGTAAAAATGTATACATTGTGTTTTGAATTCCATTTTCGTGTTTTCGTCTTGTTTGTTCAAAATATTTTGAACCTTAATGGGCACAAAGCTTTCTTTTATTGTCTTCTAACGTCTTTTTCAAAGACGCCAATATGTTTCTAGTTTCAATAACTGTGTTATCACATTTTTCAAATTTTTCGATCTTTCCGTGAAAAACGTACATCACTGAGTGAATGAGAAACAGATATGCTTCTGATAGTGGATCTTCGAAAAAGTTTTTAATTAAAACGGGTGGTCTATCCAAACTTCCAAAATAACTTTTTAATGGATCATACATTTTTAAAAACCGCTCTATTGCAGGAAAAAGGCTTAGCCATCGCGTTTTTGAGTGGAATAACAGTTGCTTGTATTCCGATTCCGCGGCTGCACAGAATTCCTTCAGAGCTTCTGTGCGAACTGTGTAAATTGAGAAAAAATTATAGATTTTTAAAATCATCTTCTCTACGTCAATAGGAAGTAGATCGCATCCATGGTGCACAGCGTTGTGAATTATATGTGCAGAACATCCTATGCCAACCATGTTTGGATTCAGTTTATCTTTCAGCTTGTAAAACACATTGTTTGTCCCTGATCGACTGCACCTGCCAAAGTTTGTGTTGCAGTTATCGCCAGAAAACGCTATACATTTTGATAGAAGATCATGCTCCCGAAGTTGCTTCAAAATAATGTCAACAATGTCTCATTTTCTGTAGATTCGATTTCAAGGAGCTTCGATGTGATCCCGTTTTTTTGTATATTAAAATACTGAATGATGATGGGGAATAGTTTTGTGCTGCCGTGATTATTAGCATCGGTAGATACACTTATGAATGCAACATTCATTAGATCACTTTTAAGTTCAGCAATTGATAGGGGGCTCAAGATGTTGTTTACAATAGCTGTAGCTTTCGTGCGATTACATGTCATGTTTTTTGCCGTATTTGACTCCGAAAACATTACTTGGTTGAGGGAATTACTACAATCCAGAGAATTGAATGACATGTGGTGATTCACTGTGTGGTAAGCCATCGCACCTTCAGCTGCTCGAATAAGACTTTCTTCTGAGCTAGGTTTACTTTTTTCAAAGAATGTCGAAATGTTTGAACTACTAGCTTGGCCTTTCGAATTAGCTTTGTGTTTTTGTGTGTTTAGGTGCTCTTTAATGTCGGAAACACCTTTATTTGCAATAGAAATATGTGTAGAACAAATTGAGCACAATACTTCCCAATCATATTTCCCTCTTTTCAACATAGGATATTGACTTTGCAATTCGCTGTTAAACACACATTTACGCTTGGGCATTTTGATCTGAAAAGAAATATATACTCTGAGAAAATTCATATCATGTGAAAAATAACTACTTACTTTAAACTCACTCTTTTAAAAGTATAATCGTTTATTATTATTAAAATAATATGATAGCGAAACAGCTACTTGTCGTTTTAAATAATTAGAAAGATAATATCTTCCTTTAGTCAAATAAAAGGGTTTACTAACTATATTGTTCGAGTCAATTAAATGTATTAAATTGTTATTGCATATTGTATGCAAGGTAATATTTAACTTGTATCTAAGATTACTTTCTGCTTGTGGCAAGCTGTTGCTGTAGGGGAATGTAAACATCACAATTTGGTTTACCTCTAATGAGTATAAGCTTTCTACATATTTTATTAATTGAGCTTTATTTACATTACCCCTATTTCCGAGCCAAATTACTAAATTAGAATTTTGATTAAAAGTATATTTTGAAATTAAATCCATGATTTCATGCATGCTAGAATCAGGTACCGTAGATTGGGGGGACTTTGATAGATTTTGAAATTCAACTACTTGTAATTTTTTTGATTCTTTGTATTAAAATCCAAAAAAAATCATAAGTAATGGGAACCATTAATAAATTAATAATTTAAAATCCAAAAAAAAATTGCTTCACTACTTTCCGAGAAAAAAATTTTTTTCTCTCCTATCAACTTTATACTTGATGTGGGGTCACTTTGATACCCCCTGTTTTTAGTATCGAAATCGAAAGTAGTCCCTATTAGGAACATATTACAAAAAAAAACTTTAATTTCCACTGGTTATTTTATGAGTTATGACACATTTTGGTTCGGAGGGGCTACTTTGATAGTTGGGGTATAGTACTTTGATTTATTAACAAAAACTAATAAAACAAAACAAATCAATAAGTATGTGAAAGTTTAATAACTCTAGAAATTGTCAGTATTTTTATACTTAATAATCGAACCATAATCTTCTTATAAATGCAGTCTGGAATAGTTTCCAGACTGCATTTATAAGGCATATTTTAGAATTGTTTTTTTTTACGCTTTGAGGCTATTTTGTAGTCAAAATAGCCTCAAAGCGTAAAAAAAAAACAATTCTAAAATATGATCTATTGATTTATGACACTTAATTATAAAAAGCCTGATTTCACAAACAGATATGTAATTATGCATGAGGTAACTATTTGTTGATGAAATCGAGCATAAACATTCTCATAATAAATCAGACTATTAAAATATATATAATATAATAAATATTAAAATAATAATCAACTGCTCTATAATGTTCTATACCCTTATAAAAGTTAAAGCTCTACTACTGGAACATCACTTGAAAATATGTAAAAATGGTTCCTCCCACCTAGGACCTTTCCAACAGAAGAAACATTTCAATATCCTTCTCTTCTATTATAGAGACATCTGAGAATCTTCGTCAGAGAATCTGGGGTGAGATTGAAAACTATGTTAAAATCATAGTGTAACATAATATTGGCCCGAAAGGCCACTTTGATAAGTATCAATGTAACCCCATACCAAATATCAAAGTGGGGTTACTTTGAAACAAAACTTCGAATGGTCCAAACATGTATGTGAATTTTGAAAAAACAAAACATGATTTCTAATCACAAGAAAACGAACAATGAATCATACAAGTTATACATGTATATTTAGCTTCATTAGTTTAGTCTACACATTCAGAGTTATTCAGCTAATAATTACATAGCTCTTTTCACCTTCAACTTTAATAATTTTTTTTTTGAAAAAGCACATGCTCCGGCGCACTCTTATCTGAATGAGAAAATGGCCGAACAATCAGGCCTGACAACATTGCAAAAAAAAATCAGCTACGTTCCGTTTTACGCAAGTTATTAAGCAAAAACTATATTTTTTTCCCTATCATCAAACTCGCCCCGTGTTTTGAAAGCCCCCCCAATCTACGGTAAGCAATTATTTATAAAAGAATGATTGAGCTCAAATTTAATACCTACCTGTGATGTCTGAAGAAAATTCGGGGGCTTCAAAAAACCTCCGGCTTGTGTTACCATCATTTGTGTTGCCAAAATTGGCCTTTGACATGTCAATAAGCAAACCGGTTTCATTTCGAAACCTTTTCTTAATTTCCAACTACTTTTGGGCTTCTGTTTTCAGGAAAACGTCTTGGTGTTTGTTTGCCTTTGCCCATCGTTGCTCAATTTGTAATTTTACATAAGAAAATCTTTTTTTAAGTCTTCTTTAGCCTCTTTGTTGTGCCCATAGCGCATCCTATGGAGAAAATTCTCATAATAGTCAAGTTTTTCATTTAATGTTGGTAAATTTTGATAGTTGCAGTTGGTCAAATATGTATTGACGAGATACTACTTTAGTACTCGAGGTAGTAGGTAGACCGAAACAAATTAATAATAAACAATTTTAATACATTATTCCGCACACTCCATATTTTCTATATTTGAATGGGAGACTTCCGAAACAGCCTTTGAAAAATTAAGTAATTCTTACAAAGGTACTACGAAAAAATTAACCAAATTTATATTCATCTGTACCCAAACCATTTAAATTAAATATTGTAATTATCCTCTACATAACTATACTAGGTATAAGAAAACAAAATCTAATCATCTTGGGAATAATAAGTATAGCAGTCTGAGCAAACCATAATTGCGTGATCCAAACAAAAATATTTTTTGCATGTAATGCAGTTATAACTAAAAGTAATGGGTTTTTTAATTAGTTTCATAAAAAAAACACAATTCATAAAACAAATCCATAAAATCACTAAAATAAAAAAAAATACTCTGTTGTTTCCAGTAGATCTTCTTCAGTGTCCTTAGGTAAAAATTGTGTGACCATATCACTGGTTGGTGAAATATGTTTTGTATTTGATGATCAAGAGGTTCAAGAAATTCATCGCAAGTTGACTTAGCAGGACGATCGGGCGCATTAGCACTTACTTCGGAAGCTGACCGACTAAGTTCAACTATATCACCGGATGAATCCGTTTTAGACGAAACCTCATTTAGTGATAATTCTGTAGATAGATTGTCCTTTCGATCTTTCTAAAAAGGAATGTTAATTACCATTGAAGCATCATCTGTTACTAGTTAAACTGGTGACAACGCTGAGGATTCTTCTTGAAATTCAACGTCACATAGAGGGGTTAGTATACTTTTCTCTTGATTCTTCTTCTTGTTCTTCTTCGAGTCGTTGAAAAAAACCATTTTGTAAAAAATCACTAAGGTATTTCACTCAAACCAGAGTTATCTGTGGTAACAGAGGTAAGAGGATTAAGGGGCATCTCTTCGTCAGTTTCTATGATTGGTACCAGTACTAGATCTTCTTCAGGGTCTTTAGGTAAAGATTGTACGGTGAGTTTACGATAGTACTGATTGATGAGGAAGCTGAGTCCTTGAGTTGAGATTGGAACAGGGTGGGCGGAGCGAGAAACTGCTAGGCCACGATTTTGTACTGCAAAGAGTTCTGTGTTGGATGAAGGTACGGGAAGAGCAGCAATTTGTTTCGCAGCAGTTGCCGGGTCAGGCATGGCAAATGAAGCAAAACGAGCATCACGTTCAGCTTGAAACTGATCGCTCGAGATAGTGTGACCATATCACTAGTTGGTGAAATCCGACGAAGTGTTGTACAAGTAGCGGCACGTAAGTCTAGCGAACGATACGCGGCGGGTATAGCTGCGCATGAGTACTGTCGCGCACGCAATACAATTATACCTTTAATTAATTATTAGTTAAATAACGTTATTGACATTATTTTAATGTCAAACAGTAAACTATTTATAATTATACTGAGATAAACTATTTATAGTTTGTAGGTAGTTAGGTACCGAAAACATAATTTTTAACAAGGTTATGGGGAGTAGAAAAATAACAACATATGTTAATTTGTCAATTTTTATTTTAGAATTAAGTCTAGTCTGAATCAGAGAATGGTATCACGCCTTCAATGGTGTCTCAACAGGACCTTTTACTTATTGAGGGCCCGGAGTCAGGGCTGCTTCGTTCGTCGGCACTAGCAGCGTCATCTTCATCAAACTCACCAGTGCTATCCTCTGAACTATCTCCATCAATATGAATAATTAATTCTGTTCCATCGGTCCAGGCTTATGAAGAAGAGTGCGATGAATCTACGTAAGATTCGCCTGTATAAACAAAAGAACTTCCCTCTTGGCGATATTGCTTTATTTCACGTAAATATTCGATACGTTGGAAACGTATATGTGAAGTCTCAATCAGCACTTTCCGGTTGTTTTCTGTCTTTTTCCACCGAAATCCCAAGCTTAAGCTTTCCAACGGTGGGAAGTTATTTGTCTTGTGAAAGTTATAAATGCTCCTCTTTATTACTCCTTGGTCGAAGTTATCGATATTTGTGACCGGTTTTGTTCTGGAACATTTTTTGCCAGGTGTTCTGAACACTGATCAAATCAGAACTTCTGGCTTGATTGGAGATGTTCTTTACCGTTGCAATTGACGTATTTGTAGGTTCTGCTGTCCTTTATTGAATTTTCTCTAAATCGCTGATTATACCATTTAATTTAATGTTTCCCGCCTTATAATATGGGCAGTTTGTATTATTGGCCCAAATTTACAGTGCTGCTGTCCGAATGACTGAGTAAAGTACTAGCTTCGTCAATCTCACTTTTGGTTTGTTTCAAAGAATTAATTAATTCATTAGATTCCTTTAAAAAAAAAACAATTCACGTCATAAATCATTATCTTTTCAAAACAGTATTTCTTCTAGGCATATTCACTTTAAAGCCACACATAAACTTACAAAACAAAATATAACAAACAAATTCAAATTTAACAAAAAACAACAACAATACAATTAAGAACGCGACTGTACACTGGATGTGCGCGGAGCGTCGTATCAGTGCGTGGAACGTAATGCCACTGGAGAGCCAATCGGCGCTACTCATGCCCGCCCTTCATCCCGCTAGCTCCCCTCAGGTACCTTATTTTTTACTTCTGCGCAATAACGGTCAGCGCTAAAGTTTCGTGCCGCTACTTATATTTTGATGATCAATTGGTTCAAGAATTTCATCGCAAGTTGTCTTAGCAGGACGATCGGGCGCATTAGCACTTACTTCGGAAGCTGACCGACTAAGTTCAACTATATCAACGGATGAATCCATTTTAGGCGAAACCTCATTTAGTGATAATTCTGTAGATAGATTGTCATTTTGATCTTTCTGAAAAGGAATGTTAGTTTCCATTGAAGCATCATGTGATGCTTGTTGAACTGGTGACAACGCTGATGATTCATCTTGAAATTCAACGTCACATACAGGGGTTAGTGAACTTTTCTCTTGCTTATCTATATCGAGAAGAGAAGTTGAAGATATTTCACGCAAACCTGAGTTATCTGTGGCTCACTTAGTGATAATTCTGTAGATAGATTGTCATTTTGATCTTTCTGAAAAGGAATGTTAGTTTCCATTGAAGCATCATCTGATGCTTGTTGAACTGGTGACAACGCTGAGGATTCTTCTTGAAATTGAACGTCACATAGAGGGGTTAGTGAACTTTTCTCTTGCTAATCTATATCGAGAAGAGAAGTTGAAGATATTTTACGCAAACCTGAGTTATCTGTGGCTCACTTAGTGATAAATCTGTAGATAGATTGTCATTTTGATCTTTCTGAAAAGGAATGTTTGTTTCCATTGAAGCATCATCTGATGCTTGTTGAACAGGTGACAACGCTGAGGATTCTTCTTCAAATTGAACGTCACATAGAGGGGTTAGTGAACTTTTCTCTTGCTGATCTATATCGAGAAGAATTTTTCAGTGTCTTTAGGTAAAAATTGTGTGACCATATCACGGTTGGTGAAATCCTACGAAGTGTTGTATTTTGATGATCAATTGGTTCATCATACATTGAATTCTATAAAAATGTATGGACTGTACACTGGTTTGAAATAATTTATTAACTTAATAACTAAACTACCTCAGTGCAGACCACATCCTCCAACCCATACACAGCCACCGGGCCCATCACTGACAGCACTTTTTCATCCACCTCTGAAAAATAATTTAGAGTGGATGGGTCGTTCCCAGTTCTGTTAGGGCCGTAGCTCCTGTGTTCGGGTGCATTGTGCGATGCCTTTTTTTCACATTTGTTTTCATGTCACACCATGTCTGAAAATAGGTATTCAAAGATAAAAAGTAGAACTATACTTAGTACCTATATACTGAGGTCTATTTAGGTAGGTAGGTGTACCTACCTGCTTCCATTTGGTCACCGTTTTCATTGGCACCCACCCCCATGGAATTTAGGATGTCTGCGAGGCTACTCCACTCCTGCATAAATTAGTAGCAAAAAGCTTGCCTGAAGGTGGGGTTTACCAGGTGCGGGCCGGACACTGTTACTAGCAGCGACTCACGTTGTAGCACAAGACATCTTGGAAGTCACCACTCCGCTGACAGCTCTCGAAATGTGATGCACTTGGTCTCTCTCTTCCCAAGAATGTTGTTTCTTGAGCAATGGCTCTTTTTTCAGTATTGTTGTTGGGACTTTCCTTTTTAATAGGCTCCGAGCGAGAACGCGTCTTCATCTGGTAATCGAATATCGCTACACTATTATAAAATAGTTCCTCGAATTCTTCATAGTCCTTCTTGTCGAACGGATCTAGCACTAATACCGCGCGATTTTGGTCTCACAAATGAAATCATAGAAAGCAGAAGTCATGCGCTGTTTTTCAATAAGCATTTCATAAGCCTTTACCTCTTCAGATTCGCAGAATTTAGATATTCTAGTGAGCGAACCTTCCACATAGCCTCGATTGGCCATTAATGCTTTTAATTCAGACATTTAGCTAGACTCCTTGATCATTGTTTGTCCTTACGCTGACATCTCTTATTTTGTCTTTTATTCTTCGAGGCATTGTTGGTATTTCAAGTCGACATTTTAGCTATGGTTTAACGAGTTGTTCACGCAATTGTTTCATAAAGCTTCTTCGTGACAGTGGTTTAGGTACCTCCAGAAACCAAGACATTATGACAATAAAAACTGATTTACGGTAGGTTTTTGATTCAACATTCATTCAATCAAAACAACATTTTAAATTGAATATTTACCTAAACCTAACTTATTCTAAATATGTAAATAAAGTCGTCAGTATAAAGTTCTCTTCACTCTTCTTTTTGGCTATTGTGGCTTTAGTCACGCTAGTTTCATAAACCGTAAAATGGAGATAGTGTCTAGAATATGAATATGGCCGGTATATTTTTAATAATATGATGTAAAAAGTTAAAAACATGCCGTTGTTATTTGAATTGACGTTTGATAGCTTGTAAAACTGAACTGACAGCCTACTTAACTTTTCGTACTACGCAAGTAAAACATGTAAAGGTAGACAGCGATCACTAGCTTACTTGTACAGTGGAGAAAGAAAAAGGTTTCCAACCAGGCCAGCTGCTAACGCTCCGGTTTGGATTGTGAGCTAAACAGCTTTTGTGTGGTTTTGATAAGTTAACAGGTAGAATAAAAAAATCGTAGAGGTGTTAATTCAGGGATTAATTTAGATAAATATCTCTGCAGTCGGAGCCTATTTTGGGCCCCGACTGACGTAGTAGACCGTTCGTCAGCCTTCGTGTAACGTATGAGTGCAGCGGAGGCTGCCCCTTATTACCGTGAGGTTCTGGTTCAGCCTCCTCTTCGCTGTCAGTGCCGAAGAGATCGTAAGAAGTTGCTTTTGAAATAGATACTGGATGAATTTTAATTTTGACCCGTTTGCTAGTTGATGGGATGTTGTTTTGGGTTCAGGTTTCCTTGTATTTGATTTGGTTGAAGATTTTTCCTGTATATCTTCTTCCTCTTCAGAGGGGAATAAAATATCAGCATTCCATTTCGACCTGAAATTAATTAGAAATACAATAATAAATTAACCATCTACTTTCTCTTATTTTTCTGAAATAAAGTAATCTACCAAAACACGTAAACCACCACAATAATGAAAAGTGCTGCTATCATCATGAGTAAAATACTTAGTTGAGTCATATGTGCTTCAACCTGTGTAGAATTCTACACGATTACTACTCTGTTGTCTTCAATTTCTTTAGATTGCTGTTTACCCTTGGTAATTATCATTTACTTTGACAGCCTCGAGGTGCAACTTACCGTGCGTTTGCAATCCATCAATCCGTTTAATCTCATTTATTTACGCTGTTGCATCAAAAGAGCTGTTCGAAGATGCTGGCGCCGTTCTCACTTTCGATACAAAAAGAGTAGTGCCTTGTGTTTCCAAGACTTTATCGGCGGTCTTGGCTAGGATCAGTGCCGTCTTAAGTGTATTCGGCGCCGGGGTGCGGGGCTCAGTCGGACTGCGCCCTGGTTTTTTTTGCACTGCAGCTTCTCGTGCCACGCGACCGACGACACACTGCAATATGAAATTGTGTTTTCTTGGTTGACTAGGACAGTCAACCAAGAAAAAACAATACACGCATTTTTGATAATTTATTTATTTCTCTAAAATACAAAACTAAACTTAAATTTATAAAAATAAAACCTAATTATACAAATAAAAAACAAAACTTTTCTCCATTCGAGACATGTCCATTTTCTGGAATTAACACTCATCTACTTCTTCCAAAAATGAAGATTTTTCGATGAACCTTCTAAAAATTATAATTTTATTTTAACATGAAAAAGAACATGATGCAAAAACAAAGAAAAAAAGGAACCTATTAGTGTTATAAAGTTAATTACAATTAACGGCGAAAAACAGCAGCAATCCAACTCTCGTTTATATTATTATTAATCTATTTATCATGCCATTCATCAAACAAACTCAATTTTTGCCTTTGATTTGGCAAAGATTTTAATTAAATCATTTATTTTATATCAATTTTGGATTCTATACTTAATATTTTCTCAGTCTGTCGTGGGTCATGGTTGTCCGAAGATAATTTTTTATTAATTTTAATTTTGAAAATGATCGTTCACCTTCAGCTAGAAGTTGAGATATTAGACTACTTGCGCGATCGACAGCAGTATGTCAGACTTGGGATCTACGAGTCTGGGCTCTATCACACGCGTTCCGGGGTCAGTCAAGGCTCAGTGCTGGGGCCTCTGCTATTTTTATTAATGATAAACGACTTGCCTAGTCATCTTACTTTTGCCAACTCTCTACTTTATGCGGATGATCTGAAATTGTACTCTGCCATCAACTCTCTGGAGGACTGCTTGGCATTGCAGCGCGACATCGATGCTCTCTGTCAGTGGTGTGTGACAAATAAAATGGAATTTAACTCCTCTAAGTGCTCCATAATGACTTTTGGTCGGCTGTGGCATCCCATATCCTTCGATTACAAAATACACGATCACAAAATCCCCAGGATGATTGTGATGAAGGACTTGGGGGTCACATTCGACCGAAAACTAAATTTTCATGACCACATTGTGGCCACTGCTAAGCAATCTTTCCAGAGACTTGGTTTCGTTTTAAGAAATGCTAGAGATTTTAGGAACGAGCACGTTATTAGACTCCTCTTTAGCGCTCTGGTTCGGAGCAAACTGGAATGCAGTTCCTGTGTCTGGAACCCACACGAAACCACGTACGCGCTATTGCTGGAGAAGGTGCAGAAGGCATTCCTTCGATTTCTGTACAAGAATAACCTAGGATATTATCCATACAAGTACCCAACAAAGTACCTTCAAGAATGCTTGGGCTTTAACTCACTTGAGACTCGGAGAGCGCACGACCAGATTACTACCATTTGTAAGGTTTTCCGTGGCACGATTGACGCACCCGATCTGCTTAATGAGTCACTTCTACTCTTTGTCCCTAATAACTATGTTCGGGCCAGGAGGCACAAGCTTTTTGCTCCGCCATCTTGTCGCACAGTCGCTCGCGCTGGCTCTCCTATACCTCGAACCCTCACCATCCATCAACCATCTCCTAAAAGAAAATCCCGACTGTGACATATTTACAGACAAGTGGACGAAAATTATGTCACTATGCTTGCGGTACTGTGAGCTTAATAAAATATAGGGAATAAGTGATAATTTAATTAATGTTTTGTATTTTAATCTATGTTGTATTTTATCTGATTTGCTTGTTAATTTGACTTTTATTGTGTGTTTATTTTTATTTTATTGTATTTAATTGACATGTAACATTTTTTTTTTAATTGAAATAATTCGTGTAATTGGTTTTGCAAACCGTTCGAATTGTTTGTTTGTAAATAAATAAATAAATAAATAAATGGTAAATATTAGGAAATGAGGATATTAACTTATTAGAATATATATATATACCACTATTTTATAACTAACAAAAAAAAACCCTACACTCAGTGTCTGTTACTAATCACATTTCGGCTGTTAAAACTTAAAATAATTAATTAAAAAAAATATCCTTACAAAAACATAATATTGAGTTACCTTTTATTCGTACCGTCCTACTACATAGCTACTTAAGTTTTCACGATAAAAATCCATTCATAAACAGCTTCCGTCTCACTCTTCGCTAAAGCCTTCTCGCCCGCCGCCCGACTATACAAACTACCCGGCGCGGCGGCGGCGGCGGGTAGTTTGTGAGATGACACTGCGATGCGCGCACGTAATATCATTATCACTCGTGTTATTTATCGTTAATCGTGTAATCGTGTTGCGATGGCATATCAATACACGTCGAGAGAGTATGTGCACATGTTACGCGCGTACTTTTTGTCAACACAATGAACATTGGTGGTCAACTCGGAACCCAAAACTTACAAAGCAGCATTCGTTCCAACATAGGTTGAGTGTAAATGTGTGGGCAGGAATACTTAATGATCAATTGATCGGACCATTTCTATCGAAGGCCGCCTCATTGTGAAAACAATTTTTCACAAAAGCATCGTTTTTATTCCAGTACTTGTATTTGGATTCTGTCCACCATTTAGTAAAAATTATGTTCTGTGGGGGTGTTATTATGAAACTGTCTAAGTACTGTTCTAGTTCCGCGGTTTTCGCTCCGCCTTTAAATTTTTTATTTCTTGGATGTTGTTCATGATGAGCGTTTTCAGCTGATCCACCAGTTTCATCGCACTTGAAGTCTCCTAGGACACGATTGTTTTGCTCCGCCATTCTGCTTTCTTCCACCAGTCCTGAGGCTTGGAGCGACAGCACTCGTGAAAGTCGTATATCTCTTAACTTTATACCTTGTATCCACGTTCTCCCGGCGAAGTGAGAGTAATAACATCTCCGCGGCTCTCTCGAGAGATAGATTGCGAGATTCGCCCAATGGTCGACGCCGTACTCGCCGCCTGCATGAACGCGTCTACCATATCGTCGAAGGCTTCTGGTTTGAACGGCAGGTCTTCGTCCGAATTGCTCTCGTTCTCGGTCTCCGCAGAGCGGTGTTTCTTGAAAGACACTTTCTTGTTCGATTTCGTCTTCTTCCGAGGAGGAGGATTCTCGTCTTCGCTTTTTTCCGAGTAGTTTTCTGTCGAGACGTCCTTTGCGGTAGGCTTCCTCTTCGTCGCTTTCTGAACTCGAGTTGTTGTCTCTGAAATCGCAGGTGCTTCCCCCTCTGACTGGTACTCTTGGTACTCTTCGAGTGCTTGGATGTGCCTGCAACGGCAAGTGTATCCTGAGTAGGCGCAGTCGTGCACAACATGGATGTGTGTTCTGCGATGAGCAGGACTCCACGGTTGTATCCTGTTCTACTATCAAGTCGGATAACGTTTCGAATAAGATGTTGTCGAAAATCCCGATCGAATCCAGCGCTTGGACGCTCCCAAATATCGTGGAGAATCCGTCTCTTGACAGCCACGCCTTGAAGTCCTCTACTGATACATGTTCTAAGTTGGGACAATCTTTTTTTATATTCGTAACGAACAGCTTCAGCACTGTTTTCATTGCTGCCCATGCTGTGTATATCGTTTTCAGTTTTTCCCTCATTATGCGTGTTTTCATCCTGTTCACTAACTCCAGAGCGTGCACCACCACTGATCCGTCCCAGTATGCTATCAAGCACACTATCAATGGATGAGACAGGACGGTTTGGCGTTGCTGAAACAGAGTCTTTTCTTCGGATGGAACTGTTTTCTTTTTTCCTTTTTTTATTACCTTCTTCTTCATCGTTGCTGGAATCTCCAAGATTTTCTGCGTACATTCCATTTCTTCCTCCATCGGTAATGCTTGAATCGCCGAGCTTGGTTGATGCAAAGTACTCTGAGATGGTTCTTCGTCGTCCAAGATTGCCGTACAGTACAGTTCTGGGGAGCAGGTCCCGGAGGGTGTAGACTCTGCCTTCGAGTAAATTTTGTCGTTTAGATCCACGTTCATTGCTCCTTTTGCAAACGCGAAATTCGTAATTGTGTAAGACGTCCAGCTTGGTCAGCTGTCTGCTTTAAACTAATTCGTTAACTTGAAAATTTTCCTTTTATTCCACAACCACAACCACAGTTAATCACCTTAAGCATACGTACGTGCGAAGCACATGTACATGTATAAATTTTTTACAATTACTCTGAAGTCTCTAGCATGCTGATTGGTTTTTCGATATCACTTAATATCAACAAATGGGACTTAAAACTGTCTTGTATTACAGGGTAAAACAAAGTGACTGGTGGTAAGTATTTTGTACTCTTTAGCTGCTTCCGTCCTCGATAAAGTACCAGATTTGATTTTGTTAGGGCTTTCTCTAAAGTTTCGGTGGCATAATATGATTTTACACCATATTTTCGCACATAGTCAGTATGGATTTTATTTTATCTTTACTTTACCTGAATTGACTGTTGTTTTGAACTTAATATTATAATCTTCTTTTATGGAACTAGAATAATTAAAAAACAAAACAAAAAAGAAAATATCTAAATAATATCAACATATTATTTTTTTAATAAATCAAATATTCTATCAGCTTTAATTTTGGACTTAATAGAGATCATCTTTTATCACACTAACAATACAATCAAACAACTTTAAAATACTTAATATTTTTTACAAAATCAATAATCAAACTTTAGTAGAGGAATGTTGTACTTTAAAAATAAAAGCTTCGAAGCTTTTTGTCCTTCAAGTCTATTGCGATGCGTGGTATAAATAATCTCAGCACCACTAAACATTCGCTCGCTAGGAACACTCGTTGGTGGTGTGACCAAATACTGCTTCACTATAGGGAAAAGTATTCCGTACTTCTGTTTGTTTACCTTCCACCAAGTCAGAGGATCGACGTCATTTGTTACGCGTTTTTCCGATAAATATTCTGTTATAGTTTTTCGGATTAAAAGATGAGCAGGATTTTGGTAACTAAGTAGTGGAACGTCATCTTCGTCTTCAATTTCACTGTCACTCGTATCATCCATCAGTGATGTCATAGTGTCCCTCAAAGATAGACGTTTATAATTTCCGGGATTTTCACTGTCATTTAATCTGGCACGCTTAGAATTGGAACTTGAAGGCGCGTCCGATTGAATGTCTTCCAACAACTCCAAAATATGCCGTATGACACGTTCTTTAGTCAACGTATCTTTGAAAAATTTTATTTTATATCTTGGATCAATAAAGGTCGCAGTGATAAACAATATTTCATTTTCAAGAAAAGAAAATTTGCTAGAAAGCTCCTGTTTTAAAACGGCAGTCGTGTCACCAACCAATTCATTGTCAGTAGAATCAAAATCATTAAGAATTCTTTCTAAAGTCTCGATTAATGGAATTAATGAGGATACCGAAACATCGGCCCTACTTATTTCTTTGGTCATTTCTTCGAATGGTCTTAGGGTATTTTATTAGTTGTGGATGCATAAAGACATATGGAGTCTTTTAGTTCCAAGATGCGCTCCAGCATATAGAATGTGCTATTCCACCTAGTAGCACATTCTTGTATAATTTTGAGAGGTTGTTGATTTAGACGTATTTGTAAACCTTTCAACTCGTCTTGAGCAGTATTTGAATGGTGAAAATGTGTTGCCATCTTCTTGCATTTTGCTATGGCAATCATGACCGTTTCTTGAGCTTTCAGGCCTTCTTTTAAAATGTTTTGAATTTTGTGTGAAGCACAGTCGATATGTGTAATGTTTAATAAAGAAACACCTTTTTTCATATTTGAGCCTGCATCCCTAACTAAACATTTCACTTTTTCTTTGGGTATTTCCCATGACGTCAATAAGCCTTCAAGTTTTAAAGCAATATTTTC
Source organism: Ecliptopera silaceata (assembly GCA_932527185.1). NCBI lineage: Eukaryota > Metazoa > Arthropoda > Insecta > Lepidoptera > Geometridae > Ecliptopera > Ecliptopera silaceata. Next base: position 7,425,357 of record OW052211.1, read on the forward strand.
TCCGGTATGGCGGCTTTCATTAAACACGCTTGCTTTCAACACTATCATTTTTCTTTCAAAATCTTCAGTTATCCCATGACATGTCAAACTCAGTAGCGAAACTCCAGAACAAGAATCTGACCAAATGTCACTAGTAAATGACATTTTTTCAAAAGATTTCAGCAATTCTAGAACTTTTTTGCTTACTTTGCCATATAATTCTTCACAAATAAAAGAAGTGAAATACTGACGTGACTTTATATTATAGGACGGACATAGGTGATTCACTAGTCTTACGAACCCAGCACTTTCGACGAAGCTAAATGGAAGGTCTTCTAACGCAATCATCTCACTTATTGATTTGTCAACGGCCAAAGATCTCATAGACTTATTATCCCACTGTTCGGTTTTATCAACACACTCTTGAAGCGACATCTGTTTAACCTCCGATTTATTAAATTTGTGGGATGTTGATGCCTTTGCATTCACTGCGTCCTGTTTTTCTTTTTCGCACTTTTCTAATTCCGAATATTCGAATGTATGCATCGCATCGACTTTAAATGATTTCTCATAGCCGTTGTAGTTCTGCCTTTTCGTGAATATTCTTTATTGCAAATTTTACATTTTCCTCGCTCAGCATCGCAAAGCGTAAAATATGTCCAAATAGCACTTGAAGTTGATTTACTCATCTTGATAACAAAAATGCATAACCTACATAACCTCAAAAACTCGCGTTTGTTTACAATGTTTCGATATGTCATAATATATGGCATCGACACGTTCCGTAGATGTCGATCAATCATAGACAATGACATAGACAATCATAGACAAAGCTCGGAATTAGATGTGACTAGCACGCGCACGCCATCTAAGCTGTCAAAATAATGATATAGATGAATGGCGCCAAATTCGAAATTGAATATTCGCATTCGCATTCGCGAATATTGACGACAGATATTCGTATCCGCATTCGCATTCGCGAATGTTAAAAAATTGACATTCGTTACATTACATACGCGAAAAACATTAAATAAATAATTAAATAGGAGTAGGTACTTACCAGATTGCTTTAAATTAATACTTATTTGTTTCCAAGCCTCGTCCTTTTTTATAGTATTGCTGTATTTAGCATCACTTAAGTCATATAAATATGGATATTTTCGCACTTCTTCAATAAGTTTCTCCCTTTGCATCGTTATTTTGTGTTTGAATCGAACTTAAAATTTTAAATAAAACATACGCGCAACACGAATGAAATACTCCTTGCGAATGGCGGCGTCTTTAGCAGGCAAGTCGCGGGAGGGGAAAGGGGAAAGGGTGGACGAAGAGATGTGAGCTCGGGTACGGAGAGACGTAAGCGCGGGGACGGAGAAACGTAAGCGCGGGGACGATGAGCCGTAAGCGCGGGAATTCAAGTTCGGAGCCTGTTCCGAGGCGAGGCGATTACGTTATTATTCCGATTAGTGTGCGTTGCAGTAGGGAGTTTAATACAAACCATTCTGAACGGCTCGAGGCGATACGGTGACGATCCCTTTCCGATCCCATATGTGTGCTGAGACCCTTACTTAGGTTGCGAAATAAATAACTATGTTTTTACTTACGTGTTTTTTCTTTTTCTGTTTGCGTCCAGTCGTCAACATTTTCAAATAAAGTTTTCATTATTTCCACCCAACTACTCTGTTTAACATCCCTGTCTTTATACAACGGGTTTCGTAAATCCCAAATAACGGGCCTCTTTTGAACTTCTCTTATTAATTTTTCTGTATCAACCGCCGCCATGACTGTACTCAAAACGCTCACGCGCACGTCCAACAGTGAAAGCTCACAATGCAACACTAGCTCGCGCGCCGACCGGGACACGCGGGGCGCGCGGGCGCCAGTCTGGCATTCACGCCGGTCGCGCGTGTTGTAAAACGCGACCGGCTGCTCGCGACACAGTGAAAGCCGCCGTGGGTTTCATACAAATTACGCCGGTCGCGTACGCACGCGACCGGCGACACGCATCAGAATGAAAGGGCCCTAAATGTGTGGGCAGGAATACTTAATGATCAATTGATCGGACCATTTCTATCGAAGGACGCCTCATTGTGAAAACAATTTTTCACGAAAGCATCGTTTTTATTCCAGTACTTGTATTTGGATTCTGTCCACCATTTAGTAAAAATTATGTTCTGTGGGGGTGTTATTATGAAACTGTCTAAGTACTGTTCTAGTTCCGCGGTTTTCGCTCCGCCTTTAAATTTTTTATTTCTTGGATGTTGTTCATGATGAGCGTTTTCAGCTGATCCACCAGTTTCATCGCACTTGAAGTCTCCGAGGACACGATTGTTTTGCTCCGCCATTCTGCTTTCTTCCACCAGTCCTGAGGCTTGGAGCGACAGCACTCGTGAAAGTCGTATATCTCTTAACTTTATACCTTGTATCCACGTTCTCCCGGCGAAGTGAGAGTAATAACATCTCCGCGGCTCTCTCGAGAGATAGATTGCGAGATTCGCCCAATGGTCGACGCCGTACTCGCCGCCTGCATGAACGCGTCTACCATATCGTCGAAGGCTTCTGGTTTGAACGGCAGGTCTTCGTCCGAATTGCTCTCGTTCTCGGTCTCCGCAGAGCGGTGTTTCTTGAAAGACACTTTCTTGTTCGATTTCGTCTTCTTCCGAGGAGGAGGATTCTCGTCTTCGCTTTTTTCCGAGTAGTTTTCTGTCGAGACGTCCTTTGCGGTAGGCTTCCTCTTCGTCGCTTTCTGAACTCGAGTTGTTGTCTCTGAAATCGCAGGTGCTTCCCCCTCTGACTGGTACTCTTGGTACTCTTCGAGTGCTTGGATGTGCCTGCAACGGCAAGTGTATCCTGAGTAGGCGCAGTCGTGCACAACATGGATGTGTGTTCTGCGATGAGCAGGACTCCACGGTTGTATCCTGTTCTACTATCAAGTCGGATAACGTTTCGAATAAGATGTTGTCGAAAATCCCGATCGAATCCAGCGCTTGGACGCTCCCAAATATCGTGGAGAATCCGTCTCTTGACAGCCACGCCTTGAAGTCCTCTACTGATACATGTTCTAAGTTGGGACAATCTTTTTTTATATTCGTAACGAACAGCTTCAGCACTGTTTTCATTGCTGCCCATGCTGTGTATATCGTTTTCAGTTTTTCCCTCATTATGCGTGTTTTTATCCTGTTCACTAACTCCAGAGCGTGCACCACCACTGATCCGTCCCAGTATGCTATCAAGCACACTATCAATGGATGAGACAGGACGGTTTGGCGTTGCTGAAACAGAGTCTTTTCTTCGGATGGAACTGTTTTCTCCTTTTTTTATTACCTTCTTCTTCATCGTTGCTGGAATCTCCAAGATTTTCTGCGTACATTCCATTTCTTCCTCCATCGGTAATGCTTGAATCGCCGAGCTTGGTTGATGCAAAGTACTCTGAGATGGTTCTTCGTCGTCCAAGATTGCCGTACAGTACAGTTCTGGGGAGCAGGTCCCGGAGGGTGTAGACTCTGCCTTCGAGTAAATTTTGTCGTTTAGATCCACGTTCATTGCTCCTTTTGCAAACGCGAAATTCGTAATTGTGTAAGACGTCCAGCTTGGTCAGCTGTCTGCTTTAAACTAATTCGTTAACTTGAAAATTTTCCTTTTATTCCACAACCACAACCACAGTTAATCACCTTAAGCATACGTACGTGCGAAGCACATGTACATGTATAAATTTTTTACAATTACTCTGAAGTCTCTAGCATGCTGATTGGTTTTTCGATATCACTTAATATCAACAAATGGGACTTAAAACTGTCTTGTATTACAGGGTAAAACAAAGTGACTGGTGGTAAGTATTTTGTACTCTTTAGCTGCTTCCGTCCTCGATAAAGTACCAGATTTGATTTTGTTAGGGCTTTCTCTAAAGTTTCGGTGGCATAATATGATTTTACACCATATTTTCGCACATAGTCAGTATGGATTTTATTTTATCTTTACTTTACCTGAATTGACTGTTGTTTTGAACTTAATATTATAATCTTCTTTTATGGAACTAGAATAATTAAAAAACAAAACAAAAAAGAAAATATCTAAATAATATCAACATATTATTTTTTTAATAAATCAAATATTCTATCAGCTTTAATTTTGGACTTAATAGAGATCATCTTTTATCACACTAACAATACAATCAAACAACTTTAAAATACTTAATATTTTTTACAAAATCAATAATCAAACTTTAGTAGAGGAATGTTGTACTTTAAAAATAAAAGCTTCGAAGCTTTTTGTCCTTCAAGTCTATTGCGATGCGTGGTATAAATAATCTCAGCACCACTAAACATTCGCTCGCTAGGAACACTCGTTGGTGGTGTGACCAAATACTGCTTCACTATAGGGAAAAGTATTCCGTACTTCTGTTTGTTTACCTTCCACCAAGTCTGAGGATCGACGTCATTTGTTACGCGTTTTTCCGATAAATATTCTGTTATAGTTTTTCGGATTAAAAGATGAGCAGGATTTTGGTAACTAAGTAGTGGAACGTCATCTTCGTCTTCAATTTCACTGTCACTCGTATCATCCATCAGTGATGTCATAGTGTCCCTCAAAGATAGACGTTTATAATTTCCGGGATTTTCACTGTCATTTAATCTGGCACGCTTAGAATTGGAACTTGAAGGCGCGTCCGATTGAATGTCTTCCAACAACTCCAAAATATGCCGTATGACACGTTCTTTAGTCAACGTATCTTTGAAAAATTTTATTTTATATCTTGGATCAATAAAGGTCGCAGTGATAAACAATATTTCATTTTCAAGAAAAGAAAATTTGCTAGAAAGCTCCTGTTTTAAAACGGCAGTCGTGTCACCAACCAATTCATTGTCAGTAGAATCAAAATCATTAAGAATTCTTTCTAAAGTCTCGATTAATGGAATTAATGAGGATACCGAAACATCGGCCCTACTTATTTCTTTGGTCATTTCTTCGAATGGTCTTAGGGTATTTTATTAGTTGTGGATGCATAAAGACATATGGAGTCTTTTAGTTCCAAGATGCGCTCCAGCATATAGAATGTGCTATTCCACCTAGTAGCACATTCTTGTATAATTTTGAGAGGTTGTTGATTTAGACGTATTTGTAAACCTTTCAACTCGTCTTGAGCAGTATTTGAATGGTGAAAATGTGTTGCCATCTTCTTGCATTTTGCTATGGCAATCATGACCGTTTCTTGAGCTTTCAGGCCTTCTTTTAAAATGTTTTGAATTTTGTGTGAAGCACAGTCGATATGTGTAATGTTTAATAAAGAAACACCTTTTTTCATATTTGAGCCTGCATCCCTAACTAAACATTTCACTTTTTCTTTGGGTATTTCCCATGACGTCAATAAGCCTTCAAGTTTTAAAGCAATATTTTCTCCGGTATGGCGGCTTTCATTAAACACGCTTGCTTTCAACACTATCATTTTTCTTTCAAAATCTTCAGTTATCCCATGACATGTCAAACTCAGTAGCGAAACTCCAGAACAAGAATCTGACCAAATGTCACTAGTAAATGACATTTTTTCAAAAGATTTCAGCAATTCTAGAACTTTTTTGCTTACTTTGCCATATAATTCTTCACAAATAAAAGAAGTGAAATACTGACGTGACTTTATATTATAGGACGGACATAGGTGATTCACTAGTCTTACGAACCCAGCACTTTCGACGAAGCTAAATGGAAGGTCTTCTAACGCAATCATCTCACTTATTGATTTGTCAACGGCCAAAGATCTCATAGACTTATTATCCCACTGTTCGGTTTTATCAACACACTCTTGAAGCGACATCTGTTTAACCTCCGATTTATTAAATTTGTGGGATGTTGATGCCTTTGCATTCACTGCGTCCTGTTTTTCTTTTTCGCACTTTTCTAATTCCGAATATTCGAATGTATGCATCGCATCGACTTTAAATGATTTCTCATAGCCGTTGTAGTTCTGCCTTTTCGTGAATATTCTTTATTGCAAATTTTACATTTTCCTCGCTCAGCATCGCAAAGCGTAAAATATGTCCAAATAGCACTTGAAGTTGATTTACTCATCTTGATAACAAAAATGCATAACCTACATAACCTCAAAAACTCGCGTTTGTTTACAATGTTTCGATATGTCATAATATATGGCATCGACACGTTCCGTAGATGTCGATCAATCATAGACAATGACATAGACAATCATAGACAAAGCTCGGAATTAGATGTGACTAGCACGCGCACGCCATCTAAGCTGTCAAAATAATGATATAGATGAATGGCGCCAAATTCGAAATTGAATATTCGCATTCGCATTCGCGAATATTGACGACAGATATTCGTATCCGCATTCGCATTCGCGAATGTTAAAAAATTGACATTCGTTACATTACATACGCGAAAAACATTAAATAAATAATTAAATAGGAGTAGGTACTTACCAGATTGCTTTAAATTAATACTTATTTGTTTCCAAGCCTCGTCCTTTTTTATAGTATTGCTGTATTTAGCATCACTTAAGTCATATAAATATGGATATTTTCGCACTTCTTCAATAAGTTTCTCCCTTTGCATCGTTATTTTGTGTTTGAATCGAACTTAAAATTTTAAATAAAACATACGCGCAACACGAATGAAATACTCCTTGCGAATGGCGGCGTCTTTAGCAGGCAAGTCGCGGGAGGGGAAAGGGGAAAGGGTGGACGAAGAGATGTGAGCTCGGGTACGGAGAGACGTAAGCGCGGGGACGGAGAAACGTAAGCGCGGGGACGATGAGCCGTAAGCGCGGGAATTCAAGTTCGGAGCCTGTTCCGAGGCGAGGCGATTACGTTATTATTCCGATTAGTGTGCGTTGCAGTAGGGAGTTTAATACAAACCATTCTGAACGGCTCGAGGCGATACGGTGACGATCCCTTTCCGATCCCATATGTGTGCTGAGACCCTTACTTAGGTTGCGAAATAAATAACTATGTTTTTACTTACGTGTTTTTTCTTTTTCTGTTTGCGTCCAGTCGTCAACATTTTCAAATAAAGTTTTCATTATTTCCACCCAACTACTCTGTTTAACATCCCTGTCTTTATACAACGGGTTTCGTAAATCCCAAATAACGGGCCTCTTTTGAACTTCTCTTATTAATTTTTCTGTATCAACCGCCGCCATGACTGTACTCAAAACGCTCACGCGCACGTCCAACAGTGAAAGCTCACAATGCAACACTAGCTCGCGCGCCGACCGGGACACGCGGGGCGCGCGGGCGCCAGTCTGGCATTCACGCCGGTCGCGCGTGTTGTAAAACGCGACCGGCTGCTCGCGACACAGTGAAAGCCGCCGTGGGTTTCATACAAATTACGCCGGTCGCGTACGCACGCGACCGGCGACACGCATCAGAATGAAAGGGCCCTAAATGTGTGGGCAGGAATACTTAATGATCAATTGATCGGACCATTTCTATCGAAGGACGCCTCATTGTGAAAACAATTTTTCACGAAAGCATCGTTTTTATTCCAGTACTTGTATTTGGATTCTGTCCACCATTTAGTAAAAATTATGTTCTGTGGGGGTGTTATTATGAAACTGTCTAAGTACTGTTCTAGTTCCGCGGTTTTCGCTCCGCCTTTAAATTTTTTATTTCTTGGATGTTGTTCATGATGAGCGTTTTCAGCTGATCCACCAGTTTCATCGCACTTGAAGTCTCCGAGGACACGATTGTTTTGCTCCGCCATTCTGCTTTCTTCCACCAGTCCTGAGGCTTGGAGCGACAGCACTCGTGAAAGTCGTATATCTCTTAACTTTATACCTTGTATCCACGTTCTCCCGGCGAAGTGAGAGTAATAACATCTCCGCGGCTCTCTCGAGAGATAGATTGCGAGATTCGCCCAATGGTCGACGCCGTACTCGCCGCCTGCATGAACGCGTCTACCATATCGTCGAAGGCTTCTGGTTTGAACGGCAGGTCTTCGTCCGAATTGCTCTCGTTCTCGGTCTCCGCAGAGCGGTGTTTCTTGAAAGACACTTTCTTGTTCGATTTCGTCTTCTTCCGAGGAGGAGGATTCTCGTCTTCGCTTTTTTCCGAGTAGTTTTCTGTCGAGACGTCCTTTGCGGTAGGCTTCCTCTTCGTCGCTTTCTGAACTCGAGTTGTTGTCTCTGAAATCGCAGGTGCTTCCCCCTCTGACTGGTACTCTTGGTACTCTTCGAGTGCTTGGATGTGCCTGCAACGGCAAGTGTATCCTGAGTAGGCGCAGTCGTGCACAACATGGATGTGTGTTCTGCGATGAGCAGGACTCCACGGTTGTATCCTGTTCTACTATCAAGTCGGATAACGTTTCGAATAAGATGTTGTCGAAAATCCCGATCGAATCCAGCGCTTGGACGCTCCCAAATATCGTGGAGAATCCGTCTCTTGACAGCCACGCCTTGAAGTCCTCTACTGATACATGTTCTAAGTTGGGTCAATCTTTTTTTATATTCGTAACGAACAGCTTCAGCACTGTTTTCATTGCTGCCCATGCTGTGTATATCGTTTTCAGTTTTTCCCGCATTATGCGTGTTTTCATCCTGTTCACTAACTCCAGAGCGTGCACCACCACTGATCCGTCCCAGTATGCTATCAAGCACACTATCAATGGATGAGACAGGACGGTTTGGCGTTGCTGAAACAGAGTCTTTTCTTCGGATGGAACTGTTTTCTTTTTTCCTTTTTTTATTACCTTCTTCTTTATCGTTGCTGGAATCTCCAAGATTTTCTGCGTACATTCCATTTCTTCCTCCATCGGTAATGCTTGAATCGCCGAGCTTGGTTGATGCAAAGTACTCTGAGATGGTTCTTCGTCGTCCAAGATTGCCGTACAGTACAGTTCTGGGGAGCAGGTCCCGGAGGGTGTAGACTCTGCCTTCGAGTAAATTTTGTCGTTTAGATCCACGTTCATTGCTCCTTTTGCAAACGCGAAATTCGTAATTGTGTAAGACGTCCAGCTTGGTCAGCTGTCTGCTTTAAACTAATTCGTTAACTTGAAAATTTTCCTTTTATTCCACAACCACAACCACAGTTAATCACCTTAAGCATACGTACGTGCGAAGCACATGTACATGTATAAATTTTTTACAATTACTCTGAAGTCTCTAGCATGCTGATTGGTTTTTCGATATCACTTAATATCAACAAATGGGACTTAAAACTGTCTTGTATTACAGGGTAAAACAAAGTGACTGGTGGTAAGTATTTTGTACTCTTTAGCTGCTTCCGTCCTCGATAAAGTACCAGATTTGATTTTGTTAGGGCTTTCTCTAAAGTTTCGGTGGCATAATATGATTTTACACCATATTTTCGCACATAGTCAGTATGGATTTTATTTTATCTTTACTTTACCTGAATTGACTGTTGTTTTGAACTTAATATTATAATCTTCTTTTATGGAACTAGAATAATTAAAAAACAAAACAAAAAAGAAAATATCTAAATAATATCAACATATTATTTTTTTAATAAATCAAATATTCTATCAGCTTTAATTTTGGACTTAATAGAGATCATCTTTTATCACACTAACAATACAATCAAACAACTTTAAAATACTTAATATTTTTTACAAAATCAATAATCAAACTTTAGTAGAGGAATGTTGTACTTTAAAAATAAAAGCTTCGAAGCTTTTTGTCCTTCAAGTCTATTGCGATGCGTGGTATAAATAATCTCAGCACCACTAAACATTCGCTCGCTAGGAACACTCGTTGGTGGTGTGACCAAATACTGCTTCACTATAGGGAAAAGTATTCCGTACTTCTGTTTGTTTACCTTCCACCAAGTCAGAGGATCGACGTCATTTGTTACGCGTTTTTCCGATAAATATTCTGTTATAGTTTTTCGGATTAAAAGATGAGCAGGATTTTGGTAACTAAGTAGTGGAACGTCATCTTCGTCTTCAATTTCACTGTCACTCGTATCATCCATCAGTGATGTCATAGTGTCCCTCAAAGATAGACGTTTATAATTTCCGGGATTTTCACTGTCATTTAATCTGGCACGCTTAGAATTGGAACTTGAAGGCGCGTCCGATTGAATGTCTTCCAACAACTCCAAAATATGCCGTATGACACGTTCTTTAGTCAACGTATCTTTGAAAAATTTTATTTTATATCTTGGATCAATAAAGGTCGCAGTGATAAACAATATTTCATTTTCAAGAAAAGAAAATTTGCTAGAAAGCTCCTGTTTTAAAACGGCAGTCGTGTCACCAACCAATTCATTGTCAGTAGAATCAAAATCATTAAGAATTCTTTCTAAAGTCTCGATTAATGGAATTAATGAGGATACCGAAACATCGGCCCTACTTATTTCTTTGGTCATTTCTTCGAATGGTCTTAGGGTATTTTATTAGTTGTGGATGCATAAAGACATATGGAGTCTTTTAGTTCCAAGATGCGCTCCAGCATATAGAATGTGCTATTCCACCTAGTAGCACATTCTTGTATAATTTTGAGAGGTTGTTGATTTAGACGTATTTGTAAACCTTTCAACTCGTCTTGAGCAGTATTTGAATGGTGAAAATGTGTTGCCATCTTCTTGCATTTTGCTATGGCAATCATGACCGTTTCTTGAGCTTTCAGGCCTTCTTTTAAAATGTTTTGAATTTTGTGTGAAGCACAGTCGATATGTGTAATGTTTAATAAAGAAACACCTTTTTTCATATTTGAGCCTGCATCCCTAACTAAACATTTCACTTTTTCTTTGGGTATTTCCCATGACGTCAATAAGCCTTCAAGTTTTAAAGCAATATTTTCTCCGGTATGGCGGCTTTCATTAAACACGCTTGCTTTCAACACTATCATTTTTCTTTCAAAATCTTCAGTTATCCCATGACATGTCAAACTCAGTAGCGAAACTCCAGAACAAGAATCTGACCAAATGTCACTAGTAAATGACATTTTTTCAAAAGATTTCAGCAATTCTAGAACTTTTTTGCTTACTTTGCCATATAATTCTTCACAAATAAAAGAAGTGAAATACTGACGTGACTTTATATTATAGGACGGACATAGGTGATTCACTAGTCTTACGAACCCAGCACTTTCGACGAAGCTAAATGGAAGGTCTTCTAACGCAATCATCTCACTTATTGATTTGTCAACGGCCAAAGATCTCATAGACTTATTATCCCACTGTTCGGTTTTATCAACACACTCTTGAAGCGACATCTGTTTAACCTCCGATTTATTAAATTTGTGGGATGTTGATGCCTTTGCATTCACTGCGTCCTGTTTTTCTTTTTCGCACTTTTCTAATTCCGAATATTCGAATGTATGCATCGCATCGACTTTAAATGATTTCTCATAGCCGTTGTAGTTCTGCCTTTTCGTGAATATTCTTTATTGCAAATTTTACATTTTCCTCGCTCAGCATCGCAAAGCGTAAAATATGTCCAAATAGCACTTGAAGTTGATTTACTCATCTTGATAACAAAAATGCATAACCTACATAACCTCAAAAACTCGCGTTTGTTTACAATGTTTCGATATGTCATAATATATGGCATCGACACGTTCCGTAGATGTCGATCAATCATAGACAATGACATAGACAATCATAGACAAAGCTCGGAATTAGATGTGACTAGCACGCGCACGCCATCTAAGCTGTCAAAATAATGATATAGATGAATGGCGCCAAATTCGAAATTGAATATTCGCATTCGCATTCGCGAATATTGACGACAGATATTCGTATCCGCATTCGCATTCGCGAATGTTAAAAAATTGACATTCGTTACATTACATACGCGAAAAACATTAAATAAATAATTAAATAGGAGTAGGTACTTACCAGATTGCTTTAAATTAATACTTATTTGTTTCCAAGCCTCGTCCTTTTTTATAGTATTGCTGTATTTAGCATCACTTAAGTCATATAAATATGGATATTTTCGCACTTCTTCAATAAGTTTCTCCCTTTGCATCGTTATTTTGTGTTTGAATCGAACTTAAAATTTTAAATAAAACATACGCGCAACACGAATGAAATACTCCTTGCGAATGGCGGCGTCTTTAGCAGGCAAGTCGCGGGAGGGGAAAGGGGAAAGGGTGGACGAAGAGATGTGAGCTCGGGTACGGAGAGACGTAAGCGCGGGGACGGAGAAACGTAAGCGCGGGGACGATGAGCCGTAAGCGCGGGAATTCAAGTTCGGAGCCTGTTCCGAGGCGAGGCGATTACGTTATTATTCCGATTAGTGTGCGTTGCAGTAGGGAGTTTAATACAAACCATTCTGAACGGCTCGAGGCGATACGGTGACGATCCCTTTCCGATCCCATATGTGTGCTGAGACCCTTACTTAGGTTGCGAAATAAATAACTATGTTTTTACTTACGTGTTTTTTCTTTTTCTGTTTGCGTCCAGTCGTCAACATTTTCAAATAAAGTTTTCATTATTTCCACCCAACTACTCTGTTTAACATCCCTGTCTTTATACAACGGGTTTCGTAAATCCCAAATAACGGGCCTCTTTTGAACTTCTCTTATTAATTTTTCTGTATCAACCGCCGCCATGACTGTACTCAAAACGCTCACGCGCACGTCCAACAGTGAAAGCTCACAATGCAACACTAGCTCGCGCGCCGACCGGGACACGCGGGGCGCGCGGGCGCCAGTCTGGCATTCACGCCGGTCGCGCGTGTTGTAAAACGCGACCGGCTGCTCGCGACACAGTGAAAGCCGCCGTGGGTTTCATACAAATTACGCCGGTCGCGTACGCACGCGACCGGCGACACGCATCAGAATGAAAGGGCCCTAAATGTGTGGGCAGGAATACTTAATGATCAATTGATCGGACCATTTCTATCGAAGGACGCCTCATTGTGAAAACAATTTTTCACGAAAGCATCGTTTTTATTCCAGTACTTGTATTTGGATTCTGTCCACCATTTAGTAAAAATTATGTTCTGTGGGGGTGTTATTATGAAACTGTCTAAGTACTGTTCTAGTTCCGCGGTTTTCGCTCCGCCTTTAAATTTTTTATTTCTTGGATGTTGTTCATGATGAGCGTTTTCAGCTGATCCACCAGTTTCATCGCACTTGAAGTCTCCGAGGACACGATTGTTTTGCTCCGCCATTCTGCTTTCTTCCACCAGTCCTGAGGCTTGGAGCGACAGCACTCGTGAAAGTCGTATATCTCTTAACTTTATACCTTGTATCCACGTTCTCCCGGCGAAGTGAGAGTAATAACATCTCCGCGGCTCTCTCGAGAGATAGATTGCGAGATTCGCCCAATGGTCGACGCCGTACTCGCCGCCTGCATGAACGCGTCTACCATATCGTCGAAGGCTTCTGGTTTGAACGGCAGGTCTTCGTCCGAATTGCTCTCGTTCTCGGTCTCCGCAGAGCGGTGTTTCTTGAAAGACACTTTCTTGTTCGATTTCGTCTTCTTCCGAGGAGGAGGATTCTCTTCTTCGCTTTCTTCCGAGTAGTTTTCTGTCGAGACGTCCTTTGCGGTAGGCTTCCTCTTCGTCGCTTTCTGAACTCGAGTTGTTGTCTCTGAAATCGCAGGTGCTTCCCCCTCTGACTGGTACTCTTGGTACTCTTCGAGTGCTTGGATGTGCCTGCAACGGCAAGTGCATCCTGAGTAGGCGCAGTCGTGCACAACATGGATGTGTGTTCTGCGATGAGCAGGACTCCACGGTTGTATCCTGTTCTACTATCAAGTCGGATAACGTTTCGAATAAGATGTTGTCGAAAATCCCGATCGAATCCAGCGCTTGGACGCTCCCAAATATCGTGGAGAATCCGTCTCTTGACAGCCACGCCTTGAAGTCCTCTACTGATACATGTTCTAAGTTGGGTCAATCTTTTTTTATATTCGTAACGAACAGCTTCAGCACTGTTTTCATTGCTGCCCATGCTGTGTATATCGTTTTCAGTTTTTCCCGCATTATGCGTGTTTTCATCCTGTTCACTAACTCCAGAGCGTGCACCACCACTGATCCGTCCCAGTATGCTATCAAGCACACTATCAATGGATGAGACAGGACGGTTTGGCGTTGCTGAAACAGAGTCTTTTCTTCGGATGGAACTGTTTTCTTTTTTCCTTTTTTTATTACCTTCTTCTTTATCGTTGCTGGAATCTCCAAGATTTTCTGCGTACATTCCATTTCTTCCTCCATCGGTAATGCTTGAATCGCCGAGCTTGGTTGATGCAAAGTACTCTGAGATGGTTCTTCGTCGTCCAAGATTGCCGTACAGTACAGTTCTGGGGAGCAGGTCCCGGAGGGTGTAGACTCTGCCTTCGAGTAAATTTTGTCGTTTAGATCCACGTTCATTGCTCCTTTTGCAAACGCGAAATTCGTAATTGTGTAAGACGTCCAGCTTGGTCAGCTGTCTGCTTTAAACTAATTCGTTAACTTGAAAATTTTCCTTTTATTCCACAACCACAACCACAGTTAATCACCTTAAGCATACGTACGTGCGAAGCACATGTACATGTATAAATTTTTTACAATTACTCTGAAGTCTCTAGCATGCTGATTGGTTTTTCGATATCACTTAATATCAACAAATGGGACTTAAAACTGTCTTGTATTACAGGGTAAAACAAAGTGACTGGTGGTAAGTATTTTGTACTCTTTAGCTGCTTCCGTCCTCGATAAAGTACCAGATTTGATTTTGTTAGGGCTTTCTCTAAAGTTTCGGTGGCATAATATGATTTTACACCATATTTTCGCACATAGTCAGTATGGATTTTATTTTATCTTTACTTTACCTGAATTGACTGTTGTTTTGAACTTAATATTATAATCTTCTTTTATGGAACTAGAATAATTAAAAAACAAAACAAAAAAGAAAATATCTAAATAATATCAACATATTATTTTTTTAATAAATCAAATATTCTATCAGCTTTAATTTTGGACTTAATAGAGATCATCTTTTATCACACTAACAATACAATCAAACAACTTTAAAATACTTAATATTTTTTACAAAATCAATAATCAAACTTTAGTAGAGGAATGTTGTACTTTAAAAATAAAAGCTTCGAAGCTTTTTGTCCTTCAAGTCTATTGCGATGCGTGGTATAAATAATCTCAGCACCACTAAACATTCGCTCGCTAGGAACACTCGTTGGTGGTGTGACCAAATACTGCTTCACTATAGGGAAAAGTATTCCGTACTTCTGTTTGTTTACCTTCCACCAAGTCAGAGGATCGACGTCATTTGTTACGCGTTTTTCCGATAAATATTCTGTTATAGTTTTTCGGATTAAAAGATGAGCAGGATTTTGGTAACTAAGTAGTGGAACGTCATCTTCGTCTTCAATTTCACTGTCACTCGTATCATCCATCAGTGATGTCATAGTGTCCCTCAAAGATAGACGTTTATAATTTCCGGGATTTTCACTGTCATTTAATCTGGCACGCTTAGAATTGGAACTTGAAGGCGCGTCCGATTGAATGTCTTCCAACAACTCCAAAATATGCCGTATGACACGTTCTTTAGTCAACGTATCTTTGAAAAATTTTATTTTATATCTTGGATCAATAAAGGTCGCAGTGATAAACAATATTTCATTTTCAAGAAAAGAAAATTTGCTAGAAAGCTCCTGTTTTAAAACGGCAGTCGTGTCACCAACCAATTCATTGTCAGTAGAATCAAAATCATTAAGAATTCTTTCTAAAGTCTCGATTAATGGAATTAATGAGGATACCGAAACATCGGCCCTACTTATTTCTTTGGTCATTTCTTCGAATGGTCTTAGGGTATTTTATTAGTTGTGGATGCATAAAGACATATGGAGTCTTTTAGTTCCAAGATGCGCTCCAGCATATAGAATGTGCTATTCCACCTAGTAGCACATTCTTGTATAATTTTGAGAGGTTGTTGATTTAGACGTATTTGTAAACCTTTCAACTCGTCTTGAGCAGTATTTGAATGGTGAAAATGTGTTGCCATCTTCTTGCATTTTGCTATGGCAATCATGACCGTTTCTTGAGCTTTCAGGCCTTCTTTTAAAATGTTTTGAATTTTGTGTGAAGCACAGTCGATATGTGTAATGTTTAATAAAGAAACACCTTTTTTCATATTTGAGCCTGCATCCCTAACTAAACATTTCACTTTTTCTTTGGGTATTTCCCATGACGTCAATAAGCCTTCAAGTTTTAAAGCAATATTTTCTCCGGTATGGCGGCTTTCATTAAACACGCTTGCTTTCAACACTATCATTTTTCTTTCAAAATCTTCAGTTATCCCATGACATGTCAAACTCAGTAGCGAAACTCCAGAACAAGAATCTGACCAAATGTCACTAGTAAATGACATTTTTTCAAAAGATTTCAGCAATTCTAGAACTTTTTTGCTTACTTTGCCATATAATTCTTCACAAATAAAAGAAGTGAAATACTGACGTGACTTTATATTATAGGACGGACATAGGTGATTCACTAGTCTTACGAACCCAGCACTTTCGACGAAGCTAAATGGAAGGTCTTCTAACGCAATCATCTCACTTATTGATTTGTCAACGGCCAAAGATCTCATAGACTTATTATCCCACTGTTCGGTTTTATCAACACACTCTTGAAGCGACATCTGTTTAACCTCCGATTTATTAAATTTGTGGGATGTTGATGCCTTTGCATTCACTGCGTCCTGTTTTTCTTTTTCGCACTTTTCTAATTCCGAATATTCGAATGTATGCATCGCATCGACTTTAAATGATTTCTCATAGCCGTTGTAGTTCTGCCTTTTCGTGAATATTCTTTATTGCAAATTTTACATTTTCCTCGCTCAGCATCGCAAAGCGTAAAATATGTCCAAATAGCACTTGAAGTTTATTTACTCATCTTGATAACAAAAATGCATAACCTACATAACCTCAAAAACTCGCGTTTGTTTACAATGTTTCGATATGTCATAATATATGGCATCGACACGTTCCGTAGATGTCGATCAATCATAGACAATGACATAGACAATCATAGACAAAGCTCGGAATTAGATGTGACTAGCACGCGCACGCCATCTAAGCTGTCAAAATAATGATATAGATGAATGGCGCCAAATTCGAAATTGAATATTCGCATTCGCATTCGCGAATATTGACGACAGATATTCGTATCCGCATTCGCATTCGCGAATGTTAAAAAATTGACATTCGTTACATTACATACGCGAAAAACATTAAATAAATAATTAAATAGGAGTAGGTACTTACCAGATTGCTTTAAATTAATACTTATTTGTTTCCAAGCCTCGTCCTTTTTTATAGTATTGCTGTATTTAGCATCACTTAAGTCATATAAATATGGATATTTTCGCACTTCTTCAATAAGTTTCTCCCTTTGCATCGTTATTTTGTGTTTGAATCGAACTTAAAATTTTAAATAAAACATACGCGCAACACGAATGAAATACTCCTTGCGAATGGCGGCGTCTTTAGCAGGCAAGTCGCGGGAGGGGAAAGGGGAAAGGGTGGACGAAGAGATGTGAGCTCGGGTACGGAGAGACGTAAGCGCGGGGACGGAGAAACGTAAGCGCGGGGACGATGAGCCGTAAGCGCGGGAATTCAAGTTCGGAGCCTGTTCCGAGGCGAGGCGATTACGTTATTATTCCGATTAGTGTGCGTTGCAGTAGGGAGTTTAATACAAACCATTCTGAACGGCTCGAGGCGATACGGTGACGATCCCTTTCCGATCCCATATGTGTGCTGAGACCCTTACTTAGGTTGCGAAATAAATAACTATGTTTTTACTTACGTGTTTTTTCTTTTTCTGTTTGCGTCCAGTCGTCAACATTTTCAAATAAAGTTTTCATTATTTCCACCCAACTACTCTGTTTAACATCCCTGTCTTTATACAACGGGTTTCGTAAATCCCAAATAACGGGCCTCTTTTGAACTTCTCTTATTAATTTTTCTGTATCAACCGCCGCCATGACTGTACTCAAAACGCTCACGCGCACGTCCAACAGTGAAAGCTCACAATGCAACACTAGCTCGCGCGCCGACCGGGACACGCGGGGCGCGCGGGCGCCAGTCTGGCATTCACGCCGGTCGCGCGTGTTGTAAAACGCGACCGGCTGCTCGCGACACAGTGAAAGCCGCCGTGGGTTTCATACAAATTACGCCGGTCGCGTACGCACGCGACCGGCGACACGCATCAGAATGAAAGGGCCCTAAATGTGTGGGCAGGAATACTTAATGATCAATTGATCGGACCATTTCTATCGAAGGACGCCTCATTGTGAAAACAATTTTTCACGAAAGCATCGTTTTTATTCCAGTACTTGTATTTGGATTCTGTCCACCATTTAGTAAAAATTATGTTCTGTGGGGGTGTTATTATGAAACTGTCTAAGTACTGTTCTAGTTCCGCGGTTTTCGCTCCGCCTTTAAATTTTTTATTTCTTGGATGTTGTTCATGATGAGCGTTTTCAGCTGATCCACCAGTTTCATCGCACTTGAAGTCTCCGAGGACACGATTGTTTTGCTCCGCCATTCTGCTTTCTTCCACCAGTCCTGAGGCTTGGAGCGACAGCACTCGTGAAAGTCGTATATCTCTTAACTTTATACCTTGTATCCACGTTCTCCCGGCGAAGTGAGAGTAATAACATCTCCGCGGCTCTCTCGAGAGATAGATTGCGAGATTCGCCCAATGGTCGACGCCGTACTCGCCGCCTGCATGAACGCGTCTACCATATCGTCGAAGGCTTCTGGTTTGAACGGCAGGTCTTCGTCCGAATTGCTCTCGTTCTCGGTCTCCGCAGAGCGGTGTTTCTTGAAAGACACTTTCTTGTTCGATTTCGTCTTCTTCCGAGGAGGAGGATTCTCGTCTTCGCTTTTTTCCGAGTAGTTTTCTGTCGAGACGTCCTTTGCGGTAGGCTTCCTCTTCGTCGCTTTCTGAACTCGAGTTGTTGTCTCTGAAATCGCAGGTGCTTCCCCCTCTGACTGGTACTCTTGGTACTCTTCGAGTGCTTGGATGTGCCTGCAACGGCAAGTGTATCCTGAGTAGGCGCAGTCGTGCACAACATGGATGTGTGTTCTGCGATGAGCAGGACTCCACGGTTGTATCCTGTTCTACTATCAAGTCGGATAACGTTTCGAATAAGATGTTGTCGAAAATCCCGATCGAATCCAGCGCTTGGACGCTCCCAAATATCGTGGAGAATCCGTCTCTTGACAGCCACGCCTTGAAGTCCTCTACTGATACATGTTCTAAGTTGGGACAATCTTTTTTTATATTCGTAACGAACAGCTTCAGCACTGTTTTCATTGCTGCCCATGCTGTGTATATCGTTTTCAGTTTTTCCCTCATTATGCGTGTTTTTATCCTGTTCACTAACTCCAGAGCGTGCACCACCACTGATCCGTCCCAGTATGCTATCAAGCACACTATCAATGGATGAGACAGGACGGTTTGGCGTTGCTGAAACAGAGTCTTTTCTTCGGATGGAACTGTTTTCTCCTTTTTTTATTACCTTCTTCTTCATCGTTGCTGGAATCTCCAAGATTTTCTGCGTACATTCCATTTCTTCCTCCATCGGTAATGCTTGAATCGCCGAGCTTGGTTGATGCAAAGTACTCTGAGATGGTTCTTCGTCGTCCAAGATTGCCGTACAGTACAGTTCTGGGGAGCAGGTCCCGGAGGGTGTAGACTCTGCCTTCGAGTAAATTTTGTCGTTTAGATCCACGTTCATTGCTCCTTTTGCAAACGCGAAATTCGTAATTGTGTAAGACGTCCAGCTTGGTCAGCTGTCTGCTTTAAACTAATTCGTTAACTTGAAAATTTTCCTTTAATTCCACAACCACAACCACAGTTAATCACCTTAAGCATACGTACGTGCGAAGCACATGTACATGTATAAATTTTTTACAATTACTCTGAAGTCTCTAGCATGCTGATTGGTTTTTCGATATCACTTAATATCAACAAATGGGACTTAAAACTGTCTTGTATTACAGGGTAAAACAAAGTGACTGGTGGTAAGTATTTTGTACTCTTTAGCTGCTTCCGTCCTCGATAAAGTACCAGATTTGATTTTGTTAGGGCTTTCTCTAAAGTTTCGGTGGCATAATATGATTTTACACCATATTTTCGCACATAGTCAGTATGGATTTTATTTTATCTTTACTTTACCTGAATTGACTGTTGTTTTGAACTTAATATTATAATCTTCTTTTATGGAACTAGAATAATTAAAAAACAAAACAAAAAAGAAAATATCTAAATAATATCAACATATTATTTTTTTAATAAATCAAATATTCTATCAGCTTTAATTTTGGACTTAATAGAGATCATCTTTTATCACACTAACAATACAATCAAACAACTTTAAAATACTTAATATTTTTTACAAAATCAATAATCAAACTTTAGTAGAGGAATGTTGTACTTTAAAAATAAAAGCTTCGAAGCTTTTTGTCCTTCAAGTCTATTGCGATGCGTGGTATAAATAATCTCAGCACCACTAAACATTCGCTCGCTAGGAACACTCGTTGGTGGTGTGACCAAATACTGCTTCACTATAGGGAAAAGTATTCCGTACTTCTGTTTGTTTACCTTCCACCAAGTCAGAGGATCGACGTCATTTGTTACGCGTTTTTCCGATAAATATTCTGTTATAGTTTTTCGGATTAAAAGATGAGCAGGATTTTGGTAACTAAGTAGTGGAACGTCATCTTCGTCTTCAATTTCACTGTCACTCGTATCATCCATCAGTGATGTCATAGTGTCCCTCAAAGATAGACGTTTATAATTTCCGGGATTTTCACTGTCATTTAATCTGGCACGCTTAGAATTGGAACTTGAAGGCGCGTCCGATTGAATGTCTTCCAACAACTCCAAAATATGCCGTATGACACGTTCTTTAGTCAACGTATCTTTGAAAAATTTTATTTTATATCTTGGATCAATAAAGGTCGCAGTGATAAACAATATTTCATTTTCAAGAAAAGAAAATTTGCTAGAAAGCTCCTGTTTTAAAACGGCAGTCGTGTCACCAACCAATTCATTGTCAGTAGAATCAAAATCATTAAGAATTCTTTCTAAAGTCTCGATTAATGGAATTAATGAGGATACCGAAACATCGGCCCTACTTATTTCTTTGGTCATTTCTTCGAATGGTCTTAGGGTATTTTATTAGTTGTGGATGCATAAAGACATATGGAGTCTTTTAGTTCCAAGATGCGCTCCAGCATATAGAATGTGCTATTCCACCTAGTAGCACATTCTTGTATAATTTTGAGAGGTTGTTGATTTAGACGTATTTGTAAACCTTTCAACTCGTCTTGAGCAGTATTTGAATGGTGAAAATGTGTTGCCATCTTCTTGCATTTTGCTATGGCAATCATGACCGTTTCTTGAGCTTTCAGGCCTTCTTTTAAAATGTTTTGAATTTTGTGTGAAGCACAGTCGATATGTGTAATGTTTAATAAAGAAACACCTTTTTTCATATTTGAGCCTGCATCCCTAACTAAACATTTCACTTTTTCTTTGGGTATTTCCCATGACGTCAATAAGCCTTCAAGTTTTAAAGCAATATTTTCTCCGGTATGGCGGCTTTCATTAAACACGCTTGCTTTCAACACTATCATTTTTCTTTCAAAATCTTCAGTTATCCCATGACATGTCAAACTCAGTAGCGAAACTCCAGAACAAGAATCTGACCAAATGTCACTAGTAAATGACATTTTTTCAAAAGATTTCAGCAATTCTAGAACTTTTTTGCTTACTTTGCCATATAATTCTTCACAAATAAAAGAAGTGAAATACTGACGTGACTTTATATTATAGGACGGACATAGGTGATTCACTAGTCTTACGAACCCAGCACTTTCGACGAAGCTAAATGGAAGGTCTTCTAACGCAATCATCTCACTTATTGATTTGTCAACGGCCAAAGATCTCATAGACTTATTATCCCACTGTTCGGTTTTATCAACACACTCTTGAAGCGACATCTGTTTAACCTCCGATTTATTAAATTTGTGGGATGTTGATGCCTTTGCATTCACTGCGTCCTGTTTTTCTTTTTCGCACTTTTCTAATTCCGAATATTCGAATGTATGCATCGCATCGACTTTAAATGATTTCTCATAGCCGTTGTAGTTCTGCCTTTTCGTGAATATTCTTTATTGCAAATTTTACATTTTCCTCGCTCAGCATCGCAAAGCGTAAAATATGTCCAAATAGCACTTGAAGTTGATTTACTCATCTTGATAACAAAAATGCATAACCTACATAACCTCAAAAACTCGCGTTTGTTTACAATGTTTCGATATGTCATAATATATGGCATCGACACGTTCCGTAGATGTCGATCAATCATAGACAATGACATAGACAATCATAGACAAAGCTCGGAATTAGATGTGACTAGCACGCGCACGCCATCTAAGCTGTCAAAATAATGATATAGATGAATGGCGCCAAATTCGAAATTGAATATTCGCATTCGCATTCGCGAATATTGACGACAGATATTCGTATCCGCATTCGCATTCGCGAATGTTAAAAAATTGACATTCGTTACATTACATACGCGAAAAACATTAAATAAATAATTAAATAGGAGTAGGTACTTACCAGATTGCTTTAAATTAATACTTATTTGTTTCCAAGCCTCGTCCTTTTTTATAGTATTGCTGTATTTAGCATCACTTAAGTCATATAAATATGGATATTTTCGCACTTCTTCAATAAGTTTCTCCCTTTGCATCGTTATTTTGTGTTTGAATCGAACTTAAAATTTTAAATAAAACATACGCGCAACACGAATGAAATACTCCTTGCGAATGGCGGCGTCTTTAGCAGGCAAGTCGCGGGAGGGGAAAGGGGAAAGGGTGGACGAAGAGATGTGAGCTCGGGTACGGAGAGACGTAAGCGCGGGGACGGAGAAACGTAAGCGCGGGGACGATGAGCCGTAAGCGCGGGAATTCAAGTTCGGAGCCTGTTCCGAGGCGAGGCGATTACGTTATTATTCCGATTAGTGTGCGTTGCAGTAGGGAGTTTAATACAAACCATTCTGAACGGCTCGAGGCGATACGGTGACGATCCCTTTCCGATCCCATATGTGTGCTGAGACCCTTACTTAGGTTGCGAAATAAATAACTATGTTTTTACTTACGTGTTTTTTCTTTTTCTGTTTGCGTCCAGTCGTCAACATTTTCAAATAAAGTTTTCATTATTTCCACCCAACTACTCTGTTTAACATCCCTGTCTTTATACAACGGGTTTCGTAAATCCCAAATAACGGGCCTCTTTTGAACTTCTCTTATTAATTTTTCTGTATCAACCGCCGCCATGACTGTACTCAAAACGCTCACGCGCACGTCCAACAGTGAAAGCTCACAATGCAACACTAGCTCGCGCGCCGACCGGGACACGCGGGGCGCGCGGGCGCCAGTCTGGCATTCACGCCGGTCGCGCGTGTTGTAAAACGCGACCGGCTGCTCGCGACACAGTGAAAGCCGCCGTGGGTTTCATACAAATTACGCCGGTCGCGTACGCACGCGACCGGCGACACGCATCAGAATGAAAGGGCCCTAAATGTGTGGGCAGGAATACTTAATGATCAATTGATCGGACCATTTCTATCGAAGGACGCCTCATTGTGAAAACAATTTTTCACGAAAGCATCGTTTTTATTCCAGTACTTGTATTTGGATTCTGTCCACCATTTAGTAAAAATTATGTTCTGTGGGGGTGTTATTATGAAACTGTCTAAGTACTGTTCTAGTTCCGCGGTTTTCGCTCCGCCTTTAAATTTTTTATTTCTTGGATGTTGTTCATGATGAGCGTTTTCAGCTGATCCACCAGTTTCATCGCACTTGAAGTCTCCGAGGACACGATTGTTTTGCTCCGCCATTCTGCTTTCTTCCACCAGTCCTGAGGCTTGGAGCGACAGCACTCGTGAAAGTCGTATATCTCTTAACTTTATACCTTGTATCCACGTTCTCCCGGCGAAGTGAGAGTAATAACATCTCCGCGGCTCTCTCGAGAGATAGATTGCGAGATTCGCCCAATGGTCGACGCCGTACTCGCCGCCTGCATGAACGCGTCTACCATATCGTCGAAGGCTTCTGGTTTGAACGGCAGGTCTTCGTCCGAATTGCTCTCGTTCTCGGTCTCCGCAGAGCGGTGTTTCTTGAAAGACACTTTCTTGTTCGATTTCGTCTTCTTCCGAGGAGGAGGATTCTCGTCTTCGCTTTTTTCCGAGTAGTTTTCTGTCGAGACGTCCTTTGCGGTAGGCTTCCTCTTCGTCGCTTTCTGAACTCGAGTTGTTGTCTCTGAAATCGCAGGTGCTTCCCCCTCTGACTGGTACTCTTGGTACTCTTCGAGTGCTTGGATGTGCCTGCAACGGCAAGTGTATCCTGAGTAGGCGCAGTCGTGCACAACATGGATGTGTGTTCTGCGATGAGCAGGACTCCACGGTTGTATCCTGTTCTACTATCAAGTCGGATAACGTTTCGAATAAGATGTTGTCGAAAATCCCGATCGAATCCAGCGCTTGGACGCTCCCAAATATCGTGGAGAATCCGTCTCTTGACAGCCACGCCTTGAAGTCCTCTACTGATACATGTTCTAAGTTGGGACAATCTTTTTTTATATTCGTAACGAACAGCTTCAGCACTGTTTTCATTGCTGCCCATGCTGTGTATATCGTTTTCAGTTTTTCCCTCATTATGCGTGTTTTTATCCTGTTCACTAACTCCAGAGCGTGCACCACCACTGATCCGTCCCAGTATGCTATCAAGCACACTATCAATGGATGAGACAGGACGGTTTGGCGTTGCTGAAACAGAGTCTTTTCTTCGGATGGAACTGTTTTCTCCTTTTTTTATTACCTTCTTCTTCATCGTTGCTGGAATCTCCAAGATTTTCTGCGTACATTCCATTTCTTCCTCCATCGGTAATGCTTGAATCGCCGAGCTTGGTTGATGCAAAGTACTCTGAGATGGTTCTTCGTCGTCCAAGATTGCCGTACAGTACAGTTCTGGGGAGCAGGTCCCGGAGGGTGTAGACTCTGCCTTCGAGTAAATTTTGTCGTTTAGATCCACGTTCATTGCTCCTTTTGCAAACGCGAAATTCGTAATTGTGTAAGACGTCCAGCTTGGTCAGCTGTCTGCTTTAAACTAATTCGTTAACTTGAAAATTTTCCTTTTATTCCACAACCACAACCACAGTTAATCACCTTAAGCATACGTACGTGCGAAGCACATGTACATGTATAAATTTTTTACAATTACTCTGAAGTCTCTAGCATGCTGATTGGTTTTTCGATATCACTTAATATCAACAAATGGGACTTAAAACTGTCTTGTATTACAGGGTAAAACAAAGTGACTGGTGGTAAGTATTTTGTACTCTTTAGCTGCTTCCGTCCTCGATAAAGTACCAGATTTGATTTTGTTAGGGCTTTCTCTAAAGTTTCGGTGGCATAATATGATTTTACACCATATTTTCGCACATAGTCAGTATGGATTTTATTTTATCTTTACTTTACCTGAATTGACTGTTGTTTTGAACTTAATATTATAATCTTCTTTTATGGAACTAGAATAATTAAAAAACAAAACAAAAAAGAAAATATCTAAATAATATCAACATATTATTTTTTTAATAAATCAAATATTCTATCAGCTTTAATTTTGGACTTAATAGAGATCATCTTTTATCACACTAACAATACAATCAAACAACTTTAAAATACTTAATATTTTTTACAAAATCAATAATCAAACTTTAGTAGAGGAATGTTGTACTTTAAAAATAAAAGCTTCGAAGCTTTTTGTCCTTCAAGTCTATTGCGATGCGTGGTATAAATAATCTCAGCACCACTAAACATTCGCTCGCTAGGAACACTCGTTGGTGGTGTGACCAAATACTGCTTCACTATAGGGAAAAGTATTCCGTACTTCTGTTTGTTTACCTTCCACCAAGTCAGAGGATCGACGTCATTTGTTACGCGTTTTTCCGATAAATATTCTGTTATAGTTTTTCGGATTAAAAGATGAGCAGGATTTTGGTAACTAAGTAGTGGAACGTCATCTTCGTCTTCAATTTCACTGTCACTCGTATCATCCATCAGTGATGTCATAGTGTCCCTCAAAGATAGACGTTTATAATTTCCGGGATTTTCACTGTCATTTAATCTGGCACGCTTAGAATTGGAACTTGAAGGCGCGTCCGATTGAATGTCTTCCAACAACTCCAAAATATGCCGTATGACACGTTCTTTAGTCAACGTATCTTTGAAAAATTTTATTTTATATCTTGGATCAATAAAGGTCGCAGTGATAAACAATATTTCATTTTCAAGAAAAGAAAATTTGCTAGAAAGCTCCTGTTTTAAAACGGCAGTCGTGTCACCAACCAATTCATTGTCAGTAGAATCAAAATCATTAAGAATTCTTTCTAAAGTCTCGATTAATGGAATTAATGAGGATACCGAAACATCGGCCCTACTTATTTCTTTGGTCATTTCTTCGAATGGTCTTAGGGTATTTTATTAGTTGTGGATGCATAAAGACATATGGAGTCTTTTAGTTCCAAGATGCGCTCCAGCATATAGAATGTGCTATTCCACCTAGTAGCACATTCTTGTATAATTTTGAGAGGTTGTTGATTTAGACGTATTTGTAAACCTTTCAACTCGTCTTGAGCAGTATTTGAATGGTGAAAATGTGTTGCCATCTTCTTGCATTTTGCTATGGCAATCATGACCGTTTCTTGAGCTTTCAGGCCTTCTTTTAAAATGTTTTGAATTTTGTGTGAAGCACAGTCGATATGTGTAATGTTTAATAAAGAAACACCTTTTTTCATATTTGAGCCTGCATCCCTAACTAAACATTTCACTTTTTCTTTGGGTATTTCCCATGACGTCAATAAGCCTTCAAGTTTTAAAGCAATATTTTCTCCGGTATGGCGGCTTTCATTAAACACGCTTGCTTTCAACACTATCATTTTTCTTTCAAAATCTTCAGTTATCCCATGACATGTCAAACTCAGTAGCGAAACTCCAGAACAAGAATCTGACCAAATGTCACTAGTAAATGACATTTTTTCAAAAGATTTCAGCAATTCTAGAACTTTTTTGCTTACTTTGCCATATAATTCTTCACAAATAAAAGAAGTGAAATACTGACGTGACTTTATATTATAGGACGGACATAGGTGATTCACTAGTCTTACGAACCCAGCACTTTCGACGAAGCTAAATGGAAGGTCTTCTAACGCAATCATCTCACTTATTGATTTGTCAACGGCCAAAGATCTCATAGACTTATTATCCCACTGTTCGGTTTTATCAACACACTCTTGAAGCGACATCTGTTTAACCTCCGATTTATTAAATTTGTGGGATGTTGATGCCTTTGCATTCACTGCGTCCTGTTTTTCTTTTTCGCACTTTTCTAATTCCGAATATTCGAATGTATGCATCGCATCGACTTTAAATGATTTCTCATAGCCGTTGTAGTTCTGCCTTTTCGTGAATATTCTTTATTGCAAATTTTACATTTTCCTCGCTCAGCATCGCAAAGCGTAAAATATGTCCAAATAGCACTTGAAGTTGATTTACTCATCTTGATAACAAAAATGCATAACCTACATAACCTCAAAAACTCGCGTTTGTTTACAATGTTTCGATATGTCATAATATATGGCATCGACACGTTCCGTAGATGTCGATCAATCATAGACAATGACATAGACAATCATAGACAAAGCTCGGAATTAGATGTGACTAGCACGCGCACGCCATCTAAGCTGTCAAAATAATGATATAGATGAATGGCGCCAAATTCGAAATTGAATATTCGCATTCGCATTCGCGAATATTGACGACAGATATTCGTATCCGCATTCGCATTCGCGAATGTTAAAAAATTGACATTCGTTACATTACATACGCGAAAAACATTAAATAAATAATTAAATAGGAGTAGGTACTTACCAGATTGCTTTAAATTAATACTTATTTGTTTCCAAGCCTCGTCCTTTTTTATAGTATTGCTGTATTTAGCATCACTTAAGTCATATAAATATGGATATTTTCGCACTTCTTCAATAAGTTTCTCCCTTTGCATCGTTATTTTGTGTTTGAATCGAACTTAAAATTTTAAATAAAACATACGCGCAACACGAATGAAATACTCCTTGCGAATGGCGGCGTCTTTAGCAGGCAAGTCGCGGGAGGGGAAAGGGGAAAGGGTGGACGAAGAGATGTGAGCTCGGGTACGGAGAGACGTAAGCGCGGGGACGGAGAAACGTAAGCGCGGGGACGATGAGCCGTAAGCGCGGGAATTCAAGTTCGGAGCCTGTTCCGAGGCGAGGCGATTACGTTATTATTCCGATTAGTGTGCGTTGCAGTAGGGAGTTTAATACAAACCATTCTGAACGGCTCGAGGCGATACGGTGACGATCCCTTTCCGATCCCATATGTGTGCTGAGACCCTTACTTAGGTTGCGAAATAAATAACTATGTTTTTACTTACGTGTTTTTTCTTTTTCTGTTTGCGTCCAGTCGTCAACATTTTCAAATAAAGTTTTCATTATTTCCACCCAACTACTCTGTTTAACATCCCTGTCTTTATACAACGGGTTTCGTAAATCCCAAATAACGGGCCTCTTTTGAACTTCTCTTATTAATTTTTCTGTATCAACCGCCGCCATGACTGTACTCAAAACGCTCACGCGCACGTCCAACAGTGAAAGCTCACAATGCAACACTAGCTCGCGCGCCGACCGGGACACGCGGGGCGCGCGGGCGCCAGTCTGGCATTCACGCCGGTCGCGCGTGTTGTAAAACGCGACCGGCTGCTCGCGACACAGTGAAAGCCGCCGTGGGTTTCATACAAATTACGCCGGTCGCGTACGCACGCGACCGGCGACACGCATCAGAATGAAAGGGCCCTAAATGTGTGGGCAGGAATACTTAATGATCAATTGATCGGACCATTTCTATCGAAGGACGCCTCATTGTGAAAACAATTTTTCACGAAAGCATCGTTTTTATTCCAGTACTTGTATTTGGATTCTGTCCACCATTTAGTAAAAATTATGTTCTGTGGGGGTGTTATTATGAAACTGTCTAAGTACTGTTCTAGTTCCGCGGTTTTCGCTCCGCCTTTAAATTTTTTATTTCTTGGATGTTGTTCATGATGAGCGTTTTCAGCTGATCCACCAGTTTCATCGCACTTGAAGTCTCCGAGGACACGATTGTTTTGCTCCGCCATTCTGCTTTCTTCCACCAGTCCTGAGGCTTGGAGCGACAGCACTCGTGAAAGTCGTATATCTCTTAACTTTATACCTTGTATCCACGTTCTCCCGGCGAAGTGAGAGTAATAACATCTCCGCGGCTCTCTCGAGAGATAGATTGCGAGATTCGCCCAATGGTCGACGCCGTACTCGCCGCCTGCATGAACGCGTCTACCATATCGTCGAAGGCTTCTGGTTTGAACGGCAGGTCTTCGTCCGAATTGCTCTCGTTCTCGGTCTCCGCAGAGCGGTGTTTCTTGAAAGACACTTTCTTGTTCGATTTCGTCTTCTTCCGAGGAGGAGGATTCTCTTCTTCGCTTTCTTCCGAGTAGTTTTCTGTCGAGACGTCCTTTGCGGTAGGCTTCCTCTTCGTCGCTTTCTGAACTCGAGTTGTTGTCTCTGAAATCGCAGGTGCTTCCCCCTCTGACTGGTACTCTTGGTACTCTTCGAGTGCTTGGATGTGCCTGCAACGGCAAGTGCATCCTGAGTAGGCGCAGTCGTGCACAACATGGATGTGTGTTCTGCGATGAGCAGGACTCCACGGTTGTATCCTGTTCTACTATCAAGTCGGATAACGTTTCGAATAAGATGTTGTCGAAAATCCCGATCGAATCCAGCGCTTGGACGCTCCCAAATATCGTGGAGAATCCGTCTCTTGACAGCCACGCCTTGAAGTCCTCTACTGATACATGTTCTAAGTTGGGTCAATCTTTTTTTATATTCGTAACGAACAGCTTCAGCACTGTTTTCATTGCTGCCCATGCTGTGTATATCGTTTTCAGTTTTTCCCGCATTATGCGTGTTTTCATCCTGTTCACTAACTCCAGAGCGTGCACCACCACTGATCCGTCCCAGTATGCTATCAAGCACACTATCAATGGATGAGACAGGACGGTTTGGCGTTGCTGAAACAGAGTCTTTTCTTCGGATGGAACTGTTTTCTTTTTTCCTTTTTTTATTACCTTCTTCTTTATCGTTGCTGGAATCTCCAAGATTTTCTGCGTACATTCCATTTCTTCCTCCATCGGTAATGCTTGAATCGCCGAGCTTGGTTGATGCAAAGTACTCTGAGATGGTTCTTCGTCGTCCAAGATTGCCGTACAGTACAGTTCTGGGGAGCAGGTCCCGGAGGGTGTAGACTCTGCCTTCGAGTAAATTTTGTCGTTTAGATCCACGTTCATTGCTCCTTTTGCAAACGCGAAATTCGTAATTGTGTAAGACGTCCAGCTTGGTCAGCTGTCTGCTTTAAACTAATTCGTTAACTTGAAAATTTTCCTTTTATTCCACAACCACAACCACAGTTAATCACCTTAAGCATACGTACGTGCGAAGCACATGTACATGTATAAATTTTTTACAATTACTCTGAAGTCTCTAGCATGCTGATTGGTTTTTCGATATCACTTAATATCAACAAATGGGACTTAAAACTGTCTTGTATTACAGGGTAAAACAAAGTGACTGGTGGTAAGTATTTTGTACTCTTTAGCTGCTTCCGTCCTCGATAAAGTACCAGATTTGATTTTGTTAGGGCTTTCTCTAAAGTTTCGGTGGCATAATATGATTTTACACCATATTTTCGCACATAGTCAGTATGGATTTTATTTTATCTTTACTTTACCTGAATTGACTGTTGTTTTGAACTTAATATTATAATCTTCTTTTATGGAACTAGAATAATTAAAAAACAAAACAAAAAAGAAAATATCTAAATAATATCAACATATTATTTTTTTAATAAATCAAATATTCTATCAGCTTTAATTTTGGACTTAATAGAGATCATCTTTTATCACACTAACAATACAATCAAACAACTTTAAAATACTTAATATTTTTTACAAAATCAATAATCAAACTTTAGTAGAGGAATGTTGTACTTTAAAAATAAAAGCTTCGAAGCTTTTTGTCCTTCAAGTCTATTGCGATGCGTGGTATAAATAATCTCAGCACCACTAAACATTCGCTCGCTAGGAACACTCGTTGGTGGTGTGACCAAATACTGCTTCACTATAGGGAAAAGTATTCCGTACTTCTGTTTGTTTACCTTCCACCAAGTCAGAGGATCGACGTCATTTGTTACGCGTTTTTCCGATAAATATTCTGTTATAGTTTTTCGGATTAAAAGATGAGCAGGATTTTGGTAACTAAGTAGTGGAACGTCATCTTCGTCTTCAATTTCACTGTCACTCGTATCATCCATCAGTGATGTCATAGTGTCCCTCAAAGATAGACGTTTATAATTTCCGGGATTTTCACTGTCATTTAATCTGGCACGCTTAGAATTGGAACTTGAAGGCGCGTCCGATTGAATGTCTTCCAACAACTCCAAAATATGCCGTATGACACGTTCTTTAGTCAACGTATCTTTGAAAAATTTTATTTTATATCTTGGATCAATAAAGGTCGCAGTGATAAACAATATTTCATTTTCAAGAAAAGAAAATTTGCTAGAAAGCTCCTGTTTTAAAACGGCAGTCGTGTCACCAACCAATTCATTGTCAGTAGAATCAAAATCATTAAGAATTCTTTCTAAAGTCTCGATTAATGGAATTAATGAGGATACCGAAACATCGGCCCTACTTATTTCTTTGGTCATTTCTTCGAATGGTCTTAGGGTATTTTATTAGTTGTGGATGCATAAAGACATATGGAGTCTTTTAGTTCCAAGATGCGCTCCAGCATATAGAATGTGCTATTCCACCTAGTAGCACATTCTTGTATAATTTTGAGAGGTTGTTGATTTAGACGTATTTGTAAACCTTTCAACTCGTCTTGAGCAGTATTTGAATGGTGAAAATGTGTTGCCATCTTCTTGCATTTTGCTATGGCAATCATGACCGTTTCTTGAGCTTTCAGGCCTTCTTTTAAAATGTTTTGAATTTTGTGTGAAGCACAGTCGATATGTGTAATGTTTAATAAAGAAACACCTTTTTTCATATTTGAGCCTGCATCCCTAACTAAACATTTCACTTTTTCTTTGGGTATTTCCCATGACGTCAATAAGCCTTCAAGTTTTAAAGCAATATTTTCTCCGGTATGGCGGCTTTCATTAAACACGCTTGCTTTCAACACTATCATTTTTCTTTCAAAATCTTCAGTTATCCCATGACATGTCAAACTCAGTAGCGAAACTCCAGAACAAGAATCTGACCAAATGTCACTAGTAAATGACATTTTTTCAAAAGATTTCAGCAATTCTAGAACTTTTTTGCTTACTTTGCCATATAATTCTTCACAAATAAAAGAAGTGAAATACTGACGTGACTTTATATTATAGGACGGACATAGGTGATTCACTAGTCTTACGAACCCAGCACTTTCGACGAAGCTAAATGGAAGGTCTTCTAACGCAATCATCTCACTTATTGATTTGTCAACGGCCAAAGATCTCATAGACTTATTATCCCACTGTTCGGTTTTATCAACACACTCTTGAAGCGACATCTGTTTAACCTCCGATTTATTAAATTTGTGGGATGTTGATGCCTTTGCATTCACTGCGTCCTGTTTTTCTTTTTCGCACTTTTCTAATTCCGAATATTCGAATGTATGCATCGCATCGACTTTAAATGATTTCTCATAGCCGTTGTAGTTCTGCCTTTTCGTGAATATTCTTTATTGCAAATTTTACATTTTCCTCGCTCAGCATCGCAAAGCGTAAAATATGTCCAAATAGCACTTGAAGTTGATTTACTCATCTTGATAACAAAAATGCATAACCTACATAACCTCAAAAACTCGCGTTTGTTTACAATGTTTCGATATGTCATAATATATGGCATCGACACGTTCCGTAGATGTCGATCAATCATAGACAATGACATAGACAATCATAGACAAAGCTCGGAATTAGATGTGACTAGCACGCGCACGCCATCTAAGCTGTCAAAATAATGATATAGATGAATGGCGCCAAATTCGAAATTGAATATACGCATTCGCATTCGCGAATATTGACGACAGATATTCGTATCCGCATTCGCATTCGCGAATGTTAAAAAATTGACATTCGTTACATTACATACGCGAAAAACATTAAATAAATAATTAAATAGGAGTAGGTACTTACCAGATTGCTTTAAATTAATACTTATTTGTTTCCAAGCCTCGTCCTTTTTTATAGTATTGCTGTATTTAGCATCACTTAAGTCATATAAATATGGATATTTTCGCACTTCTTCAATAAGTTTCTCCCTTTGCATCGTTATTTTGTGTTTGAATCGAACTTAAAATTTTAAATAAAACATACGCGCAACACGAATGAAATACTCCTTGCGAATGGCGGCGTCTTTAGCAGGCAAGTCGCGGGAGGGGAAAGGGGAAAGGGTGGACGAAGAGATGTGAGCTCGGGTACGGAGAGACGTAAGCGCGGGGACGGAGAAACGTAAGCGCGGGGACGATGAGCCGTAAGCGCGGGAATTCAAGTTCGGAGCCTGTTCCGAGGCGAGGCGATTACGTTATTATTCCGATTAGTGTGCGTTGCAGTAGGGAGTTTAATACAAACCATTCTGAACGGCTCGAGGCGATACGGTGACGATCCCTTTCCGATCCCATATGTGTGCTGAGACCCTTACTTAGGTTGCGAAATAAATAACTATGTTTTTACTTACGTGTTTTTTCTTTTTCTGTTTGCGTCCAGTCGTCAACATTTTCAAATAAAGTTTTCATTATTTCCACCCAACTACTCTGTTTAACATCCCTGTCTTTATACAACGGGTTTCGTAAATCCCAAATAACGGGCCTCTTTTGAACTTCTCTTATTAATTTTTCTGTATCAACCGCCGCCATGACTGTACTCAAAACGCTCACGCGCACGTCCAACAGTGAAAGCTCACAATGCAACACTAGCTCGCGCGCCGACCGGGACACGCGGGGCGCGCGGGCGCCAGTCTGGCATTCACGCCGGTCGCGCGTGTTGTAAAACGCGACCGGCTGCTCGCGACACAGTGAAAGCCGCCGTGGGTTTCATACAAATTACGCCGGTCGCGTACGCACGCGACCGGCGACACGCATCAGAATGAAAGGGCCCTAAATGTGTGGGCAGGAATACTTAATGATCAATTGATCGGACCATTTCTATCGAAGGACGCCTCATTGTGAAAACAATTTTTCACGAAAGCATCGTTTTTATTCCAGTACTTGTATTTGGATTCTGTCCACCATTTAGTAAAAATTATGTTCTGTGGGGGTGTTATTATGAAACTGTCTAAGTACTGTTCTAGTTCCGCGGTTTTCGCTCCGCCTTTAAATTTTTTATTTCTTGGATGTTGTTCATGATGAGCGTTTTCAGCTGATCCACCAGTTTCATCGCACTTGAAGTCTCCGAGGACACGATTGTTTTGCTCCGCCATTCTGCTTTCTTCCACCAGTCCTGAGGCTTGGAGCGACAGCACTCGTGAAAGTCGTATATCTCTTAACTTTATACCTTGTA
The DNA here is from genome assembly GCA_932527185.1 of Ecliptopera silaceata. Lineage (NCBI taxonomy): Eukaryota > Metazoa > Arthropoda > Insecta > Lepidoptera > Geometridae > Ecliptopera > Ecliptopera silaceata. The sequence continues at coordinate 7,459,999 of OW052211.1, forward strand.
TCCACGTTCTCCCGGCGAAGTGAGAGTAATAACATCTCCGCGGCTCTCTCGAGAGATAGATTGCGAGATTCGCCCAATGGTCGACGCCGTACTCGCCGCCTGCATGAACGCGTCTACCATATCGTCGAAGGCTTCTGGTTTGAACGGCAGGTCTTCGTCCGAATTGCTCTCGTTCTCGGTCTCCGCAGAGCGGTGTTTCTTGAAAGACACTTTCTTGTTCGATTTCGTCTTCTTCCGAGGAGGAGGATTCTCGTCTTCGCTTTTTTCCGAGTAGTTTTCTGTCGAGACGTCCTTTGCGGTAGGCTTCCTCTTCGTCGCTTTCTGAACTCGAGTTGTTGTCTCTGAAATCGCAGGTGCTTCCCCCTCTGACTGGTACTCTTGGTACTCTTCGAGTGCTTGGATGTGCCTGCAACGGCAAGTGTATCCTGAGTAGGCGCAGTCGTGCACAACATGGATGTGTGTTCTGCGATGAGCAGGACTCCACGGTTGTATCCTGTTCTACTATCAAGTCGGATAACGTTTCGAATAAGATGTTGTCGAAAATCCCGATCGAATCCAGCGCTTGGACGCTCCCAAATATCGTGGAGAATCCGTCTCTTGACAGCCACGCCTTGAAGTCCTCTACTGATACATGTTCTAAGTTGGGACAATCTTTTTTTATATTCGTAACGAACAGCTTCAGCACTGTTTTCATTGCTGCCCATGCTGTGTATATCGTTTTCAGTTTTTCCCTCATTATGCGTGTTTTTATCCTGTTCACTAACTCCAGAGCGTGCACCACCACTGATCCGTCCCAGTATGCTATCAAGCACACTATCAATGGATGAGACAGGACGGTTTGGCGTTGCTGAAACAGAGTCTTTTCTTCGGATGGAACTGTTTTCTCCTTTTTTTATTACCTTCTTCTTCATCGTTGCTGGAATCTCCAAGATTTTCTGCGTACATTCCATTTCTTCCTCCATCGGTAATGCTTGAATCGCCGAGCTTGGTTGATGCAAAGTACTCTGAGATGGTTCTTCGTCGTCCAAGATTGCCGTACAGTACAGTTCTGGGGAGCAGGTCCCGGAGGGTGTAGACTCTGCCTTCGAGTAAATTTTGTCGTTTAGATCCACGTTCATTGCTCCTTTTGCAAACGCGAAATTCGTAATTGTGTAAGACGTCCAGCTTGGTCAGCTGTCTGCTTTAAACTAATTCGTTAACTTGAAAATTTTCCTTTTATTCCACAACCACAACCACAGTTAATCACCTTAAGCATACGTACGTGCGAAGCACATGTACATGTATAAATTTTTTACAATTACTCTGAAGTCTCTAGCATGCTGATTGGTTTTTCGATATCACTTAATATCAACAAATGGGACTTAAAACTGTCTTGTATTACAGGGTAAAACAAAGTGACTGGTGGTAAGTATTTTGTACTCTTTAGCTGCTTCCGTCCTCGATAAAGTACCAGATTTGATTTTGTTAGGGCTTTCTCTAAAGTTTCGGTGGCATAATATGATTTTACACCATATTTTCGCACATAGTCAGTATGGATTTTATTTTATCTTTACTTTACCTGAATTGACTGTTGTTTTGAACTTAATATTATAATCTTCTTTTATGGAACTAGAATAATTAAAAAACAAAACAAAAAAGAAAATATCTAAATAATATCAACATATTATTTTTTTAATAAATCAAATATTCTATCAGCTTTAATTTTGGACTTAATAGAGATCATCTTTTATCACACTAACAATACAATCAAACAACTTTAAAATACTTAATATTTTTTACAAAATCAATAATCAAACTTTAGTAGAGGAATGTTGTACTTTAAAAATAAAAGCTTCGAAGCTTTTTGTCCTTCAAGTCTATTGCGATGCGTGGTATAAATAATCTCAGCACCACTAAACATTCGCTCGCTAGGAACACTCGTTGGTGGTGTGACCAAATACTGCTTCACTATAGGGAAAAGTATTCCGTACTTCTGTTTGTTTACCTTCCACCAAGTCAGAGGATCGACGTCATTTGTTACGCGTTTTTCCGATAAATATTCTGTTATAGTTTTTCGGATTAAAAGATGAGCAGGATTTTGGTAACTAAGTAGTGGAACGTCATCTTCGTCTTCAATTTCACTGTCACTCGTATCATCCATCAGTGATGTCATAGTGTCCCTCAAAGATAGACGTTTATAATTTCCGGGATTTTCACTGTCATTTAATCTGGCACGCTTAGAATTGGAACTTGAAGGCGCGTCCGATTGAATGTCTTCCAACAACTCCAAAATATGCCGTATGACACGTTCTTTAGTCAACGTATCTTTGAAAAATTTTATTTTATATCTTGGATCAATAAAGGTCGCAGTGATAAACAATATTTCATTTTCAAGAAAAGAAAATTTGCTAGAAAGCTCCTGTTTTAAAACGGCAGTCGTGTCACCAACCAATTCATTGTCAGTAGAATCAAAATCATTAAGAATTCTTTCTAAAGTCTCGATTAATGGAATTAATGAGGATACCGAAACATCGGCCCTACTTATTTCTTTGGTCATTTCTTCGAATGGTCTTAGGGTATTTTATTAGTTGTGGATGCATAAAGACATATGGAGTCTTTTAGTTCCAAGATGCGCTCCAGCATATAGAATGTGCTATTCCACCTAGTAGCACATTCTTGTATAATTTTGAGAGGTTGTTGATTTAGACGTATTTGTAAACCTTTCAACTCGTCTTGAGCAGTATTTGAATGGTGAAAATGTGTTGCCATCTTCTTGCATTTTGCTATGGCAATCATGACCGTTTCTTGAGCTTTCAGGCCTTCTTTTAAAATGTTTTGAATTTTGTGTGAAGCACAGTCGATATGTGTAATGTTTAATAAAGAAACACCTTTTTTCATATTTGAGCCTGCATCCCTAACTAAACATTTCACTTTTTCTTTGGGTATTTCCCATGACGTCAATAAGCCTTCAAGTTTTAAAGCAATATTTTCTCCGGTATGGCGGCTTTCATTAAACACGCTTGCTTTCAACACTATCATTTTTCTTTCAAAATCTTCAGTTATCCCATGACATGTCAAACTCAGTAGCGAAACTCCAGAACAAGAATCTGACCAAATGTCACTAGTAAATGACATTTTTTCAAAAGATTTCAGCAATTCTAGAACTTTTTTGCTTACTTTGCCATATAATTCTTCACAAATAAAAGAAGTGAAATACTGACGTGACTTTATATTATAGGACGGACATAGGTGATTCACTAGTCTTACGAACCCAGCACTTTCGACGAAGCTAAATGGAAGGTCTTCTAACGCAATCATCTCACTTATTGATTTGTCAACGGCCAAAGATCTCATAGACTTATTATCCCACTGTTCGGTTTTATCAACACACTCTTGAAGCGACATCTGTTTAACCTCCGATTTATTAAATTTGTGGGATGTTGATGCCTTTGCATTCACTGCGTCCTGTTTTTCTTTTTCGCACTTTTCTAATTCCGAATATTCGAATGTATGCATCGCATCGACTTTAAATGATTTCTCATAGCCGTTGTAGTTCTGCCTTTTCGTGAATATTCTTTATTGCAAATTTTACATTTTCCTCGCTCAGCATCGCAAAGCGTAAAATATGTCCAAATAGCACTTGAAGTTGATTTACTCATCTTGATAACAAAAATGCATAACCTACATAACCTCAAAAACTCGCGTTTGTTTACAATGTTTCGATATGTCATAATATATGGCATCGACACGTTCCGTAGATGTCGATCAATCATAGACAATGACATAGACAATCATAGACAAAGCTCGGAATTAGATGTGACTAGCACGCGCACGCCATCTAAGCTGTCAAAATAATGATATAGATGAATGGCGCCAAATTCGAAATTGAATATTCGCATTCGCATTCGCGAATATTGACGACAGATATTCGTATCCGCATTCGCATTCGCGAATGTTAAAAAATTGACATTCGTTACATTACATACGCGAAAAACATTAAATAAATAATTAAATAGGAGTAGGTACTTACCAGATTGCTTTAAATTAATACTTATTTGTTTCCAAGCCTCGTCCTTTTTTATAGTATTGCTGTATTTAGCATCACTTAAGTCATATAAATATGGATATTTTCGCACTTCTTCAATAAGTTTCTCCCTTTGCATCGTTATTTTGTGTTTGAATCGAACTTAAAATTTTAAATAAAACATACGCGCAACACGAATGAAATACTCCTTGCGAATGGCGGCGTCTTTAGCAGGCAAGTCGCGGGAGGGGAAAGGGGAAAGGGTGGACGAAGAGATGTGAGCTCGGGTACGGAGAGACGTAAGCGCGGGGACGGAGAAACGTAAGCGCGGGGACGATGAGCCGTAAGCGCGGGAATTCAAGTTCGGAGCCTGTTCCGAGGCGAGGCGATTACGTTATTATTCCGATTAGTGTGCGTTGCAGTAGGGAGTTTAATACAAACCATTCTGAACGGCTCGAGGCGATACGGTGACGATCCCTTTCCGATCCCATATGTGTGCTGAGACCCTTACTTAGGTTGCGAAATAAATAACTATGTTTTTACTTACGTGTTTTTTCTTTTTCTGTTTGCGTCCAGTCGTCAACATTTTCAAATAAAGTTTTCATTATTTCCACCCAACTACTCTGTTTAACATCCCTGTCTTTATACAACGGGTTTCGTAAATCCCAAATAACGGGCCTCTTTTGAACTTCTCTTATTAATTTTTCTGTATCAACCGCCGCCATGACTGTACTCAAAACGCTCACGCGCACGTCCAACAGTGAAAGCTCACAATGCAACACTAGCTCGCGCGCCGACCGGGACACGCGGGGCGCGCGGGCGCCAGTCTGGCATTCACGCCGGTCGCGCGTGTTGTAAAACGCGACCGGCTGCTCGCGACACAGTGAAAGCCGCCGTGGGTTTCATACAAATTACGCCGGTCGCGTACGCACGCGACCGGCGACACGCATCAGAATGAAAGGGCCCTAAATGTGTGGGCAGGAATACTTAATGATCAATTGATCGGACCATTTCTATCGAAGGACGCCTCATTGTGAAAACAATTTTTCACGAAAGCATCGTTTTTATTCCAGTACTTGTATTTGGATTCTGTCCACCATTTAGTAAAAATTATGTTCTGTGGGGGTGTTATTATGAAACTGTCTAAGTACTGTTCTAGTTCCGCGGTTTTCGCTCCGCCTTTAAATTTTTTATTTCTTGGATGTTGTTCATGATGAGCGTTTTCAGCTGATCCACCAGTTTCATCGCACTTGAAGTCTCCGAGGACACGATTGTTTTGCTCCGCCATTCTGCTTTCTTCCACCAGTCCTGAGGCTTGGAGCGACAGCACTCGTGAAAGTCGTATATCTCTTAACTTTATACCTTGTATCCACGTTCTCCCGGCGAAGTGAGAGTAATAACATCTCCGCGGCTCTCTCGAGAGATAGATTGCGAGATTCGCCCAATGGTCGACGCCGTACTCGCCGCCTGCATGAACGCGTCTACCATATCGTCGAAGGCTTCTGGTTTGAACGGCAGGTCTTCGTCCGAATTGCTCTCGTTCTCGGTCTCCGCAGAGCGGTGTTTCTTGAAAGACACTTTCTTGTTCGATTTCGTCTTCTTCCGAGGAGGAGGATTCTCGTCTTCGCTTTTTTCCGAGTAGTTTTCTGTCGAGACGTCCTTTGCGGTAGGCTTCCTCTTCGTCGCTTTCTGAACTCGAGTTGTTGTCTCTGAAATCGCAGGTGCTTCCCCCTCTGACTGGTACTCTTGGTACTCTTCGAGTGCTTGGATGTGCCTGCAACGGCAAGTGTATCCTGAGTAGGCGCAGTCGTGCACAACATGGATGTGTGTTCTGCGATGAGCAGGACTCCACGGTTGTATCCTGTTCTACTATCAAGTCGGATAACGTTTCGAATAAGATGTTGTCGAAAATCCCGATCGAATCCAGCGCTTGGACGCTCCCAAATATCGTGGAGAATCCGTCTCTTGACAGCCACGCCTTGAAGTCCTCTACTGATACATGTTCTAAGTTGGGACAATCTTTTTTTATATTCGTAACGAACAGCTTCAGCACTGTTTTCATTGCTGCCCATGCTGTGTATATCGTTTTCAGTTTTTCCCTCATTATGCGTGTTTTTATCCTGTTCACTAACTCCAGAGCGTGCACCACCACTGATCCGTCCCAGTATGCTATCAAGCACACTATCAATGGATGAGACAGGACGGTTTGGCGTTGCTGAAACAGAGTCTTTTCTTCGGATGGAACTGTTTTCTCCTTTTTTTATTACCTTCTTCTTCATCGTTGCTGGAATCTCCAAGATTTTCTGCGTACATTCCATTTCTTCCTCCATCGGTAATGCTTGAATCGCCGAGCTTGGTTGATGCAAAGTACTCTGAGATGGTTCTTCGTCGTCCAAGATTGCCGTACAGTACAGTTCTGGGGAGCAGGTCCCGGAGGGTGTAGACTCTGCCTTCGAGTAAATTTTGTCGTTTAGATCCACGTTCATTGCTCCTTTTGCAAACGCGAAATTCGTAATTGTGTAAGACGTCCAGCTTGGTCAGCTGTCTGCTTTAAACTAATTCGTTAACTTGAAAATTTTCCTTTAATTCCACAACCACAACCACAGTTAATCACCTTAAGCATACGTACGTGCGAAGCACATGTACATGTATAAATTTTTTACAATTACTCTGAAGTCTCTAGCATGCTGATTGGTTTTTCGATATCACTTAATATCAACAAATGGGACTTAAAACTGTCTTGTATTACAGGGTAAAACAAAGTGACTGGTGGTAAGTATTTTGTACTCTTTAGCTGCTTCCATCCTCGATAAAGTACCAGATGTGATTTTGTTAGGGCTTTCTCTAAAGTTTCGGTGGTATAATTTGATTTTACACCATATTTTCGCACATAGTCAGTATGGATTTTCGTGGCATTTTTATGTGTCTGTTAAATGAATTAAAAAAAAATAAAAAATCATTGCCATAATAAATTATTTCCAAATAAACAAGAAATTAAAATAAATAAATTTAAATCCATACTACCCAAAGTAGCATTTTTAGTTATATTAAATGAACAAAAGCTTTAAAAAAATAAAAAATTAGTGTATTCATTACGAAAAAAAAAAGCCTAGATAAAATCCAATCTATTTCTTAACGAGTCGTAGATTAGGCCAGCTCCACTAAATAATAGTTCGCTCGGTACCGAGTAGAGGTGTGTCATTGAAGGTTTTTATATTAATTTAACGTAACAGTTTTAGTTTTTCATCAATGGCGAACAGGTTGAAAAAGCTGTTAATTCGTCAACAGGTTCTAACGACCTGTTAATGCATTGAAAGTTATCCTAACACTTGTATATTAACGTTTTCGTAATTTCTTAACTAAGCATGAAAAATGTATAATGTTTACGATTTTTTAGAGTAAAATGAGCTTCCCTTCGTACTTTTTCCAGGCTTAGGACTGGCTGGGTCTCAAAGTATTTATTAATGTCCAGGCGCACTTAGAAGTTCATTTCATTTTATATACATTAGTATTTTTTTATATACATATCTTTTTTTTGTATTTTTGTGCATTTTTGTATATTTTTGTATGAACAGTTTTTTTTGTTTTTTTATTTTTTTTGTCTTTTTATGCATGTTTTTAATTTTTCTGTATTTTTTTTTTGTATGCAGTTTTTTTTAATAATTACTATTTACATAAATTTTGAAAATCGACTGTCATCTAAATTCACATTCAGGAACATAAGTTTTTCAACTTTGCTGGAAGACAACCTTGTTCTCCTTTGATTTAAAAGTAACCCTGATTTCGAAAACATTCTTTCGCAAGGTACCGATGTTGCTACAATGTTGCATCTTTCAATATAAATTTTCGATAAATTTGGGTACAAACATTTGTGTACTTTCCACCATTCTGACGGACTGTTCCATTCTCCAGTCGTGCTTACGCGTGGCAATAAGTCGTCTGCTAGGTAAGTGTCTACTTCCTTTATTGCTTTAGAAAGCGGTGTGCCTGTGGATGTGGACGCCCCCACAATTTGATCAAAGATCCCCCAAGGACTAAACTCGTTTGTTGGTGTTCTAGGGACATCTTGACTTTGAATTTGGGCCCGATTTGCAGCATCATTTTTTGATATTTCGGCTGCGACCAGATTTCTTACCCTCTCTTTTGTCTTTAAAGCTTCAGTTTGGTCAGAAAATCCCTGCATCTTAAACCTGGGGTCCATGAAAGTGCATAAACTGAATGTTCCACTTTGTTCAATGGCCTTAAATCTGTCATTAATGCCCGATTTCAATAGCAAAACCACATCCAGAACATCTGATGTTAAACCTCCTCTTTCAATTATTTTGTTGCAGGCTTCGGTGAGACAGCGCGTCATTATTATAATGTAACTGCCAGTTAAGTATTTCTGCCCGCTCATGGTCCGGGTCACTTCCTCGAAGGGTTCCAACACCTGGCATAATTGTTCAAATGTTATCCAGTCATCTGAACTAATCCTTGGCAAGTCTTTATCTGCTAGAGCCACTGTCGAAATGACGGCCTCTTTTATTTCTACAACTCGCTTCAACATGTAGTATTTTGAGTTCCACCTTGTTTCGACGTCCAGAAGTGGCCGTTTCGGTTCTTTATTTTGTTGAAGTTGGTATCTGGCAAGTCGCTCTGACGATTTTGAACTTCGTTTTAAGTGAAAAACATTTTTTTTTATTTTCTCTATTTGGTTTTCGCAAACTTTTATTGCATCTTCCACTATTAAATTGAGAGTGTGTGCATAGCATCCAAAATGTTTCCAGCCTTGATAATCTGTCATAGCTTTAACAATATTTTTGCCATTGTCACTCACAGAAAAGTTGACTTTTTCTCGAAGGTCCCATGCGTCAATTAAAGCGGCCAATTCTGATGAAATATTTGCCGCTGTATGATGACCCAAAAACTGGCAACATCCTAGTAAAACAGTTTGCACCTCGAAATCTTCACTGATGTAGTGGCCTGTTAATGCGATATAGGATTCACTTATTCTAGATGTCCACAAGTCAGCCGTTATGCACATACTTTTTACTTCATCTTTTACTTTTCTCTTAATTTTTTGCTCTGTTTTACTGTAGCACTCTTGTAGTAAAGAGCCCGACAAAGTTTTTCTCGTCGGAAGACTATAGCCCGGAACCCACCTTGAAAACTTCTTGAATGACCTTTCCTCCACGATTGAGAACGGGTGATAACCATCAATGCAAAGGTCAAGCAAATCTAAATCAATTTGTTTCTTCTGTTCTACGCTAATTTTTTTAGGGATATATGTGTCAATTACTCTCTGTCGTTTAGGTGGCGTTAGTACCACTGGAGGTCCACTGGAGGCTGTTAATGGCGGTGCCAGAACACTAATAGCAGAAGTACTGGGTAAAGAGTCCGAGTTCAGTGGTGGTGAAGCAGGGTGACTTTCTTCATATACAGACATATATACTGACAAGTGTTTCCTCTTCAAATGACTTCTGAGATTTGTAATTGTCGATTTGTAACTTATCTTGTCTTTACATTCGTTACAAATAGCTTTATCACTGTTATTGTCTTTTTCAAAATGATTCCATATAACACTTGTATTTTTACGAGCCGCCATTTTTAACACCGCATAATTATTTACCTACATTAACTATATTCTCGATTAATAAATATTTATACACTCTTATATACACTATTAAACACTAGGTACTAAACAAATAACAACAGTTTATTTACATAATCGAATCTCATCACAGTCATCACTCAATGCTTCTCCCGAAATCAAAACTTTTGTTTGCTCGGACGCGCGCGATGCAGTTCATCCGCAGTGAACTTTGGCCTTGAACGCACTGATTTTGTTTGTGACGAATTTTAAAATAAATAAGTCAATTGAAACGAACTACATACAAAAACATGCACCACACCTGTAATCATTTAAATTAGATTCTAAGACACGAATAATAAGAACTGTTTTCGCGTATTTTCATTCAGGTGTATTAGTGGGAGTGTGAGTGAGAAGGTATTATTAGGCGCGAAAGGATTGGAACTATGGGTGGGAGGGAACATAACATGAAGCTACTGAGATTTCGTTGCGAATACGTTGACGTAATTTATTAGTATAACATTCAACTGCTTTATCTTAGACGACATTCAACTGCTTTTTTCATAGACGAAAAACTGTTAATTCGTTGACGAACAGAAAGCTGTTAATAAAAGTAGTTAATTGATTTAACGCCCACCTCTAGTACCGAGCCTAGACACGACAAATATTGTCTGGCAATTGATTGAAGGGGCTGGAATTTTGTATTTCCATTTACTTTCCGCCACAATAACGGATGTCACTGTGGTATCGGAGTGAAATCGTAGCATCTCTCGTCCGTGTGGCCACATCAAAGTGACCTAGTAGCAAACCATCTGCTTCCCTCTTTAAAAGAATCTATTTCCTGAACGTCCATCGTCTGTGAAACAATTAGGTATTGGTCACGTTCACATCATAGACCTAAACTTAAAGCGTACCTACCAAGGATAAATATTTTGGAATTGGGTAGGTACCTATATCAAATTATTTATATGAACTATATAATACCTACCTCTTTTGAAAAGCCTCGAATACGCCTCTTTTGAACTTCTCTTATTAATTTTTCTGTATCAACCGCCGCCATGACTGTACTCAAAACGCTCACGCGCACGTCCAACAGTGAAAGCTCACAATGCAACACTAGCTCGCGCGCCGACCGGGACACGCGGGGCGCGCGGGCGCCAGTCTGGCATTCACGCCGGTCGCGCGTGTTGTAAAAAGCTAATTAAATGTCAACAAAAATATTTTTTTCCTCTTCTAACAAATAAAAATCTTGGGCAGAAGTCTCACCATAGCAGTTAGAGCATACCATATTAGCATGCTCCATACAAAAATACATTTAGCGCAGTTATAACGCGTCTTACGGTTCTTTTTTGATGTGCAAAATGCACAGCGGTCGATTTTATTGTTATTGGCTGTTGCTGCAGACTCAAGACCATCTAATTTACATATTTCCATCATTTACATATTTTCATCTTCATAGTTGGAATCCGAATTTTCTTCTTCCAGCATCAGTCTAATTCGATTTTCATCCATCTTGAAACAAAATATAACCTAAAAATAATAAGTAAAGTTTAATCTATACCGTATGATACAAAAAACGAACTAATACTAATAAAAGTTATTACTTACTCGAAAAGTTGATCCTATACACTCCCACGGACCAATTGGCGCCAAAAACAGCCACACGTGCTACTCGCACAAACGCACTTTGCACACTGAAATGAATGAATGTAGCAACGAATCGGGCAGCTAGCAGAAAGAACAAAATGGCAGCATTGATGATCTAAGAAAAAACCACGAAAGATTATTTTGTCGGTGTCACAGACCAATGCGCGGGTATAAGAAGCAAACGCAAGATTTTGTAAAGCAATCATTTCTCCGATCATATCGTCCATTTTCTTGACCTTGGGATGTGAAGTATCCCTTTGATTTTTTTGAACATTCTTCTAAGGACAGCTGCCTTTTGGCTTGTTGTAAAATGGTGTAACGGAAACGGACGTAGACTGTCTTGATTTCTTTTTTTTTATTTCTGATTCTGCTCCACACAGTTCTTCGTATTTTTCTTTATGAAGTGACTTCAAATGCCATCTACTGTGATGTCGTAGTCAGACCTTTTCTTGAATAGTTTTTCCACAGGTTTTACAATTCGCACCCACCCCAACCGTCTCCCTGCCGCGCACTCGTTAAAGGCTGGGTCAGACCGGATGCGTATGCGTGACACCCGCGTAGTTACTTTTTGATTAAGGCTGCGTCCCCAGTAGGCAAACTGTTAGCGGCTGACTGAGTGAGCCGCAAATTTGCAGCGAACTGAAATTTGAGTTAGCTGCAGACTCAAATCAATTTTCGTGCGTCGCAAGCAAACTGCCGCTTATTTAGCCGACCGACTGAATTATCACTTTACTTTTGTTGTACGAAGCGAGTGGTTGTGTTGGTCACGATGGATATTTTTGAAGTAATTGGTATCTTAGAAGCGCTGAAAGAAGATAAAAGGAAGCACTGGGTTCACCCATTATACAAGAATAGGTTGAGCATTGGACAATTTCACACTCTTTACCCAGAACTAAGGAAACATCCAGAAAAATTTTACGACTATTTCAATATGACTTCTCATACATTTGATGAATTGTTGAAATCTATAACCCAGTACATAGCTAAAAATAATATCACAAGAGATACATTATGTCCCGAAGAACGGCTTACTATAACTTTGAGGTAAGTAAATAATTAACGCTTTAGGATTTTAAAAAAATATGTTATTTTTATTTTAATACAAAGTCACTTTCGCATTTATAGTTTTTAATTTAACAATCACTTTTCAAAATTACTGTATTATTAAATTGAATTACGAACAAATATGGTAACATTAAGTTGGTAACCAGTCATTCCTCATCTTCAATGTGGTTTGAATCGCCACGCAATATTGCTTCTATGTCTTCTACTTCCGATGAAGAACCTGTAGAGCTATGTGATGGACTGTTTCGAGGGTAGTTTTGCACATTTGGTGTACTGCTGCTTCCACTCGCATAGCCATACTGATGTGGGTACTGGTAGGCATTCGTCCATCCAGTTTGCATCATACCACCGTCATAATTATTATGTACAGTATATTTTATATTTTTAATAATTTTCATCACTTCGAACCGAAATTCAAAATTCTGTGTTGGGGACATTGTCTTCATTTCCGGTAAAATATTTAGTAGAAAGTTCATATCTGGATCGTTTTCTCTTTTTTTTTCCATCGAGTTAATTAGTGCTTCTTGAAACACAGTCATCTTTTTTGGTCTACTGACATTAACTACCGAGTCAGTAGAATCATTTTCATCTAAAATAGCGCTACTGTCGCTAGACGTCTCGGCGCTAATATTGCCAGATGTCTGGTTGCTAGCTCTCGAAACATTTAAAAAGTGTAACATGTCCAAGTATGGTGTCTTGCGTTTTTTTGTTGCCCCACTTCCGCTTTTGACTGAGGAATCCTTATTTTTTTCTCTGGTGTGATAGTCGCGCAAACCCTTCCATTTTTTTTGTAGGTCTTTTACTGAAACAGAAATAATCGGTAGTTCAATATTCTTTCCAGATTCCTGTCAAGTGGACTAAGTTACAGAAAAATTGCACAAGAATTTCTTGTTGGAAAATCGACGGTATCGAAAATAATAAGTGAAACTGCATGCATTATATGGGATATTTTACAGCCACAGGAAATGCCGGAACCTTCTGAAGAATTGTGGCTAGAAATAGCAAAACGATATTATAAAAAAACCAACTATCCTAATTGTATAGGATCTATCGATGGCAAGCATATCCGTATTAGAAAACCACCAAAAAGTGGGTCTAACTATTTTAATTATAAGAAGTTCTTCTCAATTGTTCTGTTAGCCGTAGCAGATGCAAACTGTTCTTTTATGGCTATTGATGTAGGTGCTTGCGGACGAAATGCTGACAGTAATATATTTAAAGAAAGTGGTTTTGGCAAAAAATTGGCGTGTGGGTCACTGAAGATTCCTAACTCAACTAAATTGCCTAATTCAAATGGATTGCCCCAACCTTTCGTGTTTCTTGGAGATGAGGCATTTGGATTACAAAAGCATATCTTGAGGCCTTTTCCTAATAAAAGTTTAAATAAGGAAGAGCGAATTTACAATTATCGTCATAGTCGAGCTAGGAGATGCGTGGAATGTGCATTCGGCATCCTAACAAGCAAATGGAGAGTTCTGCATACACCGATCGCTACTAATGTGAATACAACCATCGCTATCGTAAAAGCTGTTTGTATTTTACATAATTTTGTCATAGCAAGAGAACAAGCAAAATATGCACATATTTCTCGACGTACCTCAATAACTCTTACAAGTTCAAGGAGCCAAATTATTACTGTATTAAATTCTGGAAAAATAACAAGAGAAAACTTTAAAAACTATTTTCTTAACGAAGGAAAGCCTGGCAAGAGAAATATTTGTAAGTTGTAGCTACAGGAAGAAATAGTGTAATGGAGTGTGTAAAGCCGTAAATACTATGTAAATTAAAATACTTTGTTATAAGTAGTGAGTGATACAAGTATATTGTTGAATAAATAATAAATTCATTAGAATGGAACTTACTTCTTTTTTGTTTAGTGTTTTCTTCTAAGTTTTGCCAATCATCGTATATAATATCAGCGACTTCATTCCAATTGCTCTGCTTTAATACTCTGTTGCTGTATTCTTCACTCGACATGTTCCATATGCATGGTCTATTCTGTATTTCACTAATGAACCTTTCCGTATCAAAGGACATCTTGGATTTTCAGTGATGTGTGTGTGCGTTGAGATTAGTTAGGTGCGATGCAAAAAAACACGTCCTAACACGATGATAGCTTTTTTCCAACTATCCGAATAATCAGTTTGCGGCAAACTGAGTCACTACGCCCGGCGAACAACCAATCGCCGCCGCCGCCGACTGGAACCGGTTTTGGTGGGAGTCAGCCGCTCACTAAGATAGTCGGCGCGCGTAACGCTGCAAAATGCGTACAGTGAGCGCAAAACTAGCAAACTGTGAACACTCCATTTGAAATATATGGAAGGGCGTACTAAACCGATACGCCGCTAACTCAGTCGGCGGCTAACAGTTTGCCTACTGGGGACGCAGCCTAAAAGCTGTTGCCCTACTGAGACTGCATGCTTCAGGCTTTTTTAATGTGATCTTATGCCTGCGTCTAAATGAAATTAACAATTCCTTGCCAGCCATTTGCTTTGTCTCCCAAGACGCAGGCATTTTTAAACTATTAATTTGAGCACACTGATATGATACTTTTCGACTTTCTTTGGCGGTCAATCTATAAAACATAAGAGCACAATGCGTAAAATAGTTTTTAATTGCTATATCGATACCTTAATTTGCAAACCTAATAACTCCACTTTTTCACCAAACTGACATTTTTATACCGACAGAAACTAGATTTTTTTCTCTATTTTTTGAAATACTAATAACTCCGAAATTCCTAACCGTATTGATGTAAAAAGCCATTTGAAAATCAAACAACTCCGAGTGAAACGAAATGCTTCGATTTTGACAAAAAAATCAAATAACTCCCGCGCAGTCGCCCATTTTGTATGGCGTCACAGAAGCGAATGCATGCTCCTGAAAGTTTATTTTCAAAAAAATATGTGTTTTATTACCGTTTGAAGCTTAAAAGGGTGGGTTCCCAACCAGTCACACTGTGACTCGTTGGGAAAAAAATTCCCAACGAGTCACACTGGAACTCGTTGCGACTTTATTTTTATAAAACGTTCCCAACCAGTTACACTTTTCTAACAGTGTGACTCGTTGGGGGAAAAAATCCCAACGAGTCACACCAATTAATATTTTCAGAAGTGAAAATGACTTTCACTACTTAAAGAAAAAAAATCACTTAATGTGTAGGTTATTTTATTTTAGTTATTTTTATCAAAAATGGCAGATATAGTGTATTGGTAGAAAAAATCTGCTTTGCAGAAAAAGATAACATCCGATATTTAATACTACTACTCACTGCCTCTATAGTAAAAAAAAGACGTGTGGTACTCGGGGACTGCCGCGGTAAAGCTATTGCATAGCATTTTTTGCTGGATTAAGCATGCAGTGTTAAGTTATTTTCGTTTGTTTTATTTCGTTACGGAATTTCTGGATTCGGTCTCCACGCTCAAGGCCCGCGATAGAAGCTATGCAATAGCTTGGAGCTATCGTGGAGATCGAATTCAGAATTTTCCTAATATTGCACATGCGTAATCCAGCAAAAATGCTATGCAATAGCTTGACCCGAGTGCTACACCTTTTTTTATTATTATTATGATTAATAAAGACATTTTAAAACAGAAAAAAAATCTGTAGAACATACCGCAGCGCGATAAGTGCCAGAAAAAAAACCTTATGAGCAACAAATCCATTAATTCCCTAATACAGTTACTTACTTTAGTTTTAATACAGTTTAGTTTTTTCTTCAAGTTAATATGGTTCCATATTCTTCAAAACTTTTTTATTTTTTCGTAATTATAAATAAACGTTTAATTTCACGAAATATTTTTTTTGTTCATTACACGAGATTTACCATTTGTGATACTTATAAAAGTAAAAAAAAAAGATTTATAAAAATATAAATAGGTGTGACTCGTTGGGATTTTTTTTCCCAACGAGTCACACTGTAACTCGTTGCGACTTTATTTTTATAAAACGTTCCCAACCAGTTACACTTTTCTAACAGTGTGACTCGTTGGGGGAAAAAATCCCAACGAGTCACACCAATTAATATTTTCAGAAGTGAAAATGACTTTCACTACTTAAAGAAAAAAATTCACTTAATGTGTAGGTTATTTTATTTTAGTTATTTTTATCAAAAATGGCAGATATAGTGTATTGGTAGAAAAAATCTGCTTTGCAGAAAAGTATAACATCCGATATTTAATACTACTACTCACTGCCTCTATAGTAAAAAAAAGACGTGTGGTACTCGGGGACTGCCGCGGTAAAGCTATTGCATAGCATTTTTTGCTGGATTAAGCATGCAGTGTTAAGTTATTTTCGTTTGTTTTATTTCGTTACGGAATTTCTGGATTCGGTCTCCACGCTCAAGGCCCGCGATAGAAGCTATGCAATAGCTTGGAGCTATCGTGGAGATCGAATTCAGAATTTTCCTAATATTGCACATGCGTAATCCAGCAAAAATGCTATGCAATAGCTTGACCCGAGTGCTACACCTTTTTTTATTATTATTATGATTAATAAAGACATTTTAAAACAGAAAAAAAATCTGTAGAACATACCGCAGCGCGATAAGTGCCAGAAAAAAAACCTTATGAGCAACAAATCCATTAATTCCCTAATACAGTTACTTACTTTAGTTTTAATACAGTTTAGTTTTTTCTTCAAGTTAATATGGTTCCATATTCTTCAAAACTTTTTTATTTTTTCGTAATTATAAATAAACGTTTAATTTCACGAAATATTTTTTTTGTTCATTACACGAGATTTACCATTTGTGATACTTATAAAAGTAAAAAAAAAAGATTTATAAAAATATAAATAGGTGTGACTCGTTGGGATTTTTTTTCCCAATGAGTCACAGTGTGACTGGATTTGGTGTGACTGGTTGGGAACCCACCAAAAACAGAAGAACATAGACAAAGTGTAAACATATTTTGAGAATATTTCGTTGCTGGAAACTACAAACCTAACAACTCCACTTTTATTTTCAATTATTGCTTAAACCAAATCGAACAACTCCTTTTTTTCACTATAAAACCCTATAGTTAAAAGAAAAATTAGATTTTTAATTGTTTTTAGGTAAATAAAGGGCGTAATTTCCAAAAGGACTTTGGATTTTCTTTAATCGGTTATGTATAATTTATTATAACGTTTTAAGTCTCTCCTGTAAAATTTGCTTTAGAGGAGTTAGTAGGTTTGCAAATTAGGGTATCGATATCTTGGCTATCGGTGAATATTTTATTGACCGAAATAGTTCATCAAGTAACTCACAGTTCTTGGTCTTCCAATAATACCTTTTGAGCGTAGCAAAACGGTACATTAACTCTTTTTGATGCTTTTCTATAGATTCTCCTCTCCTTATAAACTTCCTTAATTTTCCTTCCTTAATTTTTTCATGCGAAGTGTTCCCTATTTTTCTGTCGGTCTTTTTCCGCGGCATTCTACAAATTAAAAAAAAATGAGAATTGAAAGTCACAAAAGTATTGAATTTCTATAATTTACAATATTGATTTTTAGAAGGTAAATTGAGTGAAAATTGAGTCACTGTACACTTCTACGTTATTTATTTATATAGTTCTATACACAGCGCAACATTAAAAATTGAGTCACTGTACACTTCTACGTGATTTATTTATATACTTAGTTCTATACACAGCGCAACATTACAGACGTCACAACGCCAAGCTGTCCGGGCTGCGCGGCCGTGTATAGAACACCACTTACACCGGTAGGCGTAGCTCGCAGACTTCTCGGTGTAGTTAGTGCCCACCTTGCAACAAAATGCGCCTGTCGCTCGATCGACCGACTATGGTCACGTTGCTCGTGGGACCCCACTTTTGTGTTTGGCAAGTATCTTATGTACCTACTAGAGTTTGCCGCCATGGTATGGTTTTGGTGACAAAAAAATATGCAGGCGTTCATGATCAATACAATCATAAGCCGCTTGAATATTTTTTTGTACCATATTTGGTTTCTACACCTTTCCATGGGGAAAGCGGACAAAAGTTGATCTTCTTTTTCGGCCTTTTTCTTCATATTTGTATCGGCCAAAATTTTCCTTTCCCGCTACCTCAATCTTTTGGTAGGTCGAGATCATCGAGACCATGTTGACATTCCGCCAAACCACGATTGTCAAATCGTCGGTTCGTTGGTCATCTTCACTCCCTGCACCAGTGTGTTTTGAAGCCTTGACTTTTAAAATAAGTTATAGGTATCTACATATACAAATTAGGTAGTTACTATGTAGATCCTATTATCTCCCATTTTATTTGAAATAATAATATAAAAGCAACGTTAAAACTTACCTTCTTCAATTCTTTCAAATAATTTGTTTTTAAATTATCTATTTTCTTCTTTAACGTTTTTACTGTAGCATTCTTATCGATATTTTTGTATATGCTGAGAAGCACTTCGAAACCTTCACTTCTAATATTTTTATTCATGTAATTTTTATCGTTTTTGTTACATATGGCATGTCTTTATAAAGTTCGATTATATGGCCTAAAACTTCTTTTTCTTTCGTCGCCATTCTCGAACACTCGCACTTTCTCACAACACAAGCGACACACCCATACGCGGAAAGCGCTGCACACCGACTGAAGCGACTAATCGCGATCGCACCTTCCTAAATTCGATTCTAATTAGGTTTCTAAATGATTTAGTGAATTAGTAGCCGTACTTTTTCCTAAATTTAGAAACCTACCTTCCTAAATGCGATTGCATCTGTCTGAATTTAGTAACTGAATCATTTAGACGACTGAATTTAGTATAGTCAAATAAGGCCTTTAGCTTAAATTTCTGAATGGTCTAGAGAAAATTTGATAATCAAAATCAACCCTAAGAAGTCTAAGTACCTGCTCATAGGCAGTAGACAGAAACTGAAAGAGCTTCAAGATTATCAACACTATCAGAATCCACTCGACAGAGTCAGGGTAGATATATTTTTTTAACAATTGGGTGTAGTCTTCCTCCGACATTTGACAGTACTTTTCTGGTTCTACACATTTGTCTTTGATTTCAGCTATGATTGAATTATTCGTTACTTATCTACGTAAGATTTATTTTCATTACTGCAAAAGCAGTTTGGTTCTTATCAGTAAAGTATAGTATCATATTCTTGATAACATCAGAACATTTACTATTGTGGTTGACGGAGTTGATGTGGAGCGTGTATCTGATGCTAAAAATTTTGGTTTAATATTGGATAGTAATTTACATTTCCAGAAGCATGTGGCTGAGAGTGTGCGCAATTGTTTTTATAGACTACGGCTTCTCTATAAAATCCGACCTTTCTTAAGTGAGGCTGTTATTATGTGTGAAAGTTTGGTCGCCGTTGTTTTGTCTAAGTACCTGCTCATAGGCAGTAGACAGAAACTGAAAGAGCTTCAAGATTATCAACACTATCAGAATCCACTCGACAGAGTCAGGGTAGATATATTTTTTTAACTTTTGGGTGTAGTCTTCCTCCGACATTTGACAGTACTTTTCTGGTTCTACACATTTGTCTTTGATTTCAGCTATGATTGAATTATTCGTTACTAACGAATAATTCAATCATATAGATTTATTTTCATTCCTATCTAAACTGAACTACTGCGATGTGGTCTACGGGCCTTGTCTGCTACGCAGATCAGTAAACGCACATATCCTGCGGCGTCTGCGTGGAATTCTTTCGAGCTCAGCTCGTTTACAAAGCCGGTTTCACCATCGATGATAAATGAGTCTTTCCATAAGGGGTCGTTTGTCAAGGGTGTTTCGGCGACAGATTTCATCGTGGGTTGGGGGGGCTTGTTTCCGACGCGATTGCGTGGTCGCTTGAAGTTAGGTTTCTTCTTGTCATCGTCTTTAGCTTTAGCTGCATCTGGTGCGGTAGTTGGGGTTGGAGTCGACATTACGTCAAATCGCCTCTTAACGTATTAAAAGGGAGACTTGCACGGTACACACGTTCTTACACATGTACGTACTTGCTCGAGATCGAGCAAGTACGTACACCACCCACCAATAGGAAACATCTGTTTATTGATCAATCATGCGTTCAGTGAATTACCTCGCTCTAGTGTATGAATGAAATGACTCACCCCCATGTTATGCACGTCTAGTTTGAATACTCTGATCCTCATCCATGATCTTTTCAATGTCCGGTACGTTCGGTTTCCAAATGCTTACATCTATACAGCTAACCCCAGTACCCCTACCGTATTAATAACTTTCACGCAGTACCCCTACCGTATTAATAACTTTCATGGGATATATGTATTTATGAGATGTATATAACATTCACTTTTTCACAAATTGGCTTGTTGTTTTTGGCAATGAGGGCTAACGTTTTTTGTTTCATCAGATGGCGCCACTGTAGCGTGAGTTAAACTATGGCTGTCAAAGTTCGTATTACGAGCGCCAAAACTTTTATCTTCATTAAATGATTATATTAGATCATATTTAATACCCTAGAACTAAAATGTAAACGTATTGGCCATGCCACAGTGTTGCGCAGTTCCGTTCTGCTCGGAAAAGAAAGGCGGACATATGTTTCCGAAAGATAAAAGTATCTCAAAGCAGTGGTTAATAGCGATTCGCAGGGTCAACTACGTCCCTTCTAAACATTCACGTGTGTAAAAAGCATTTCAACTTTGACGATTATATATTACCTAAAGAATCAAATACAGAAAATCGTAAGTACCGAATGATTTTTCTTACTCCTAAAAACAAACATCAAATGGTGATACATTTCATGTTCCCGAACCTTGAAACTGAGAAGTTTTTAAATAAATACCTACTTTGATTTTTTGTTAAAACATTTCAGCTACTCCTAAACTGAAACCAAATGCGGTGCCTAGTCTGTTTTCCTGGAATCATGAAAGTGAAGAGAGAAAGGAGTCAAAATCAACGTAAAAAAAAACGTGAAACTGCGCAAGCCTTGCTTCAAATAAGAAAGAAAATAAATGTGATAGCATTTTGTAAGTATACTGTATTTAAGGCGACGGGTCGGGTGAAATTTTTCATAATAAATAAAAAAGCCATATACTTCCTACTTTATTATTAATTCATTGTATCTACACACACGTTAAACTTGTAACACGGCATAGTTTTTGCCGCAGTGGTTAAACTCTAGATAGTCAGCGTGGCAACGTCGCATTTTCAACTTCAGTAAGAATGCTGAAAACGACTCAAAACACATAATGAGCCGCGCAACATTTCGTATTGTCAAACTCTTAAGCAGCGCCTTATGAATATTTGCGAGCACACAGCAATCGAACACTTATAGTTCCTAAGGCGCTACTCTTCTTCTTTTTAAACACCTTAATGTAGAATAATCTTACAACAACATACAAGATACGAACCATAAGAATAGCTGTGCTGAGTTTGGTATCAAACAAATCTGCCAAACCCATAAAAAATGGGATCAAAAAACACACTTTTGCAAAAGGTGTTGGTACTAAACTTACATTTTAAAGTAAACTATAACCAAAAGCACACATTTTGTTTCCTACCTGACTAGTTCAATATGTGTTATAGGAAATAATAAGTTTCAGAACTCCACATGCTATGACTTTTTCAGAAAACATCCCCAAAAACACGCATTTGGCGTCACCTTAAATGAAAGAAAACCTTTCTTACATATTTATCACAGCAGCTTTTGTCAACATAAACTTTGTTGTTTGTTGTTCAAACTAAAACAAACAAACAGTACAAATGCTCTTTGATTCAAAAGCAATGCTCATAAAATATGACAATTCTTTCGTGTTTTCAGAGTGGACTTGTCCCTGTCCCCTATAAAAATGCAAATTATTTTGTGTACATGTCACTAGAGCCACCAAATATTCATATTATAGCCTTTTCTATGAACTGCAGCATTGTCTTTGTAAACCTTTAAAAAGTAAGGACAAATATTCACTATATTAAGTCAGGTGATACACTTTTCGATGTTACGCTGATGTATGAACTGTCCGAATCGACATTTTTTATTCCATCTGTTATGTTTCCAACAAAATTATTATTTCTATCATAGTCTTGAAGCCTGTAAAAAGAAAAACACAGCTGTAATCTGGATAAACAAGCCAACTTTAGACATGAAATTGTTTGTAAATATAAAAAAACTAACCTCTGAATTGGCTGTTCTTTCAGACCGTTTAATTTTGCACCTCTTTTTCTTAACTCCACTTTTAAAGCACTGACATTCATAGATCCGTAATCTGTATTTGCCATAATTAATCTAAAGTATTTTTTTTTTATTCACAAACAAACTTACGACTATACAGTATGTACAAAATGTACATATACATATAAAATACATAAGAAACAGCTGAGCTATCTACAGACCGTTGCAAACGATCTATAGATAGCTCAACTAAAGTATTGTTAATACTCGCAATATTAATTTAATTAGAAATATAAAAGCGCGCGCGTAGCCAACTCGTAAACAAACAGTGACATTTGACGTTTCGAAGACCTCACGCTACACAAGCGCCTCTAGCGGCGATTTTATACGCGGTAGCCCTCATTGAAAAACATGTCTGAGATAACAATAAAACGCACAGATCAAACATATGCTCCAAGAGACTGTATACAAATAAGTTTTGTATTGCATGATGCGGTCCTACGGTCATTTTGTTGTTTCTGTGAGTGATTATTGTTTACGTAAATTTGTATTTTATTTTGTTTAAATACTGAAATTTCATAAATATGTTGTAGTGTTGCGGCCTTACTGGCACAGATAAATAATAAAGAAATAGTTGTAAAACTAAATTTAGTTGTAATGTTGGTACTTACTAATCTATACATATAATCAAAATAATATATCAGCGTATTCAAGGCCTGTACAAAAATCCAGCTTGTTGGGAATTAATGCAAGCTGGAATGTCTATTTTGACTGGACTAATGCGTTAGAGCAATTTTGTGGATTACAGGAATTTTGTTTCATTTCTTTGGCTGGAATAACTTTCCCTTTAGAATTTACATACTCATGCCCGGAATCTTTTTTTACTTTGTTTTCTTTTTAGGTACGTATTTATGTTATTATTGTTCCACCAGGACTGCGAGTTTCTTTGATTCAAAACGACTTTTTTACGTTATATTGATTTCGCATTTATTTATATATCCCCTTTTGCGACACCTTTCGCTCCGATCGCCAGTGCGCAGTGACTGACGATCCTACATGCATTCTTCTCTCTTGCACAACAAAATGCTGACACAAATGCTCACACATTCATATCTACACAACATCCCCCAAAATTTTACAAAAAATTTAATATAAGTACTAATATCTATAAACTTATTGTTACCTTAACATTTAACACTGCACTACCCACTGCACTGGTATCATATAACGCATAGCTCGCAGCTGGTCCCGCCACTGGTTGGGGTCGAGCTATAACTGGAGCATGCACTGCTGCTAGCCTTGTAAACTTCTTAGCAATCCAATTGTTGATTCGGAACCTACAATATCCGAACACTGCTGCAATGATGATTATTATTAATAGAATAGCGATCACTAACATCGCCGTGTTTTGTTTTTCCATTGCTTGCTCTACGGCACCATTCTGTGCAATTATAACTTCTTCCTTGCTGTATGATTTGCCCATGATTGTTATTAAAAAAAATATATAAAATATTGACTGTTTCTGTATAGTTCTAATAATGGAATAAAATTAAATGTTCATTATTAAAGAAGTTACCTACTATGTTGAGTTTACAGTATAATCATAATTAACTGAAATAGAAAAAAATTATGAAACATTGATACATTAGAAAAATATACTTATTACTACAAACATATTGGTATTTTTATTTTCCTTATTTCAAACACTTACAATCTTAACTTTAGGCACTGACTGTACTTTTGAAAGAACTTTAACCTAGTTGCAAAAATGCTAAAATATGTATTTCGTAATAATAAAATATAAGTACCTATCTTACAAATTGAAACGAACTGGCAACTTGATGACTCTGCCAGAACGTGTGGTTCGTTTCTCAGTATTTTTTATACCGAACTCGGTAATACGACACGTTTTAAAACAAAGTTGATACTATTTTGTTCTTTGAATAGTTTTGCAAGCTGTTCATCCGTTTCCTGTGCAACGGAGAGTTCTGAAAAATCTATGACTGTAGGGCACGAAATTGAGACTACTCTTGATAAACAATCCGCTACAGTATTTTCTTTTCCTTCAATAAAACGAATCTGTGTCGTAAATTCACTAATATACATTATCTGTCTTGTTCTACGCGGTGTCTCTTTGTTAGTCCCTATTTTACTAAATAAATGCGTCAATGGTTTGTGATCAGTCATGACTACTATTTCTTGTCCTTCAATTAAATACCGAAAATGAACTATCGCTAAATAAATTGCTAAAAGTTCTCTATTGTATGTATGTACTATACTTTTTCTGAGCGTCAGTTAACCGTTTTGAGAAAAAACCTAAGGGTTTCCATGATTTACCTTCCTGTTGTTGGAATGATGCGCCTACGCTGGTATTACTCGCATCAGTTATCAATATCATTGGACAATCTGTGGATGGGTGCGATAACAAAACTGCTTTTTCTAGACTTACTTTGGTCTATAAAAAATCTTGATCGGCCTTCACCGTCCACTCAATCTTTGATTTGTCTTTACGCTTTGAGTTATGAAGATACTTGTGCAATTCGGCCTGCTGTAAAAGTTTAGCGACCTCCTTCGCTGGATCAGGAACCACACTTTGTTGAAACATTTTTTTAATTTTTATTTTTAGTCCGTTCTGAATTTTTTTAATTTAATTTTTATTTTTCCAGTCCCCCAATTTATGTCACTGACTGTCCAATTACTTAAAAACGTCGGGGTCACCACTTTACGTACCTCTATTAAGTACGTATTTATGTTATTATTGTTTGGTGGGACTGCGAGTTTCTTTGATTCAAAACGACTTTTTTACGTTATATTGATTTCGCATTTATTTATATATCCTCTTTTGCGACACCTTTCGCTCCGATCGCCAGTGCGCAGTGACTCACGATCCTACATGCATTCTTCTCTCTTGCACAACAAAATGCTGACACAAATGCTCACACATTCATACCTACATGGTCCCTACACTTTTATTTTGTTCTTCTGTTTCATCTTTTCTCTACCCTCAACTTCATTCTCCTCTTCTTGAACCTTCGATTTCGTAGTCTTCTTAGATCTCTCATTTTTCTTCTTTGATTTCTTACTTCTCTTAGTTTTCTTCGTACCATCGGATACCGATCTAGATGATAAATGTTCCCATGACGAAGATACAAAATCAAAATCATACAAAATCTTCATTATCTGACAAAAAGTCTACGTACCTACTTCTCTCTTGTTTGTTGTGCCAACCGCTTACTTTTTATGTATTCATCATGATCATTTTTTGTAAGATTTTCATGCTTCTCTTGGTTACTATCATTATCATTGTCAGTTCTTATCTTTTCTTTTTCATCTCCACTTATCTCATTATCCAAATTGGCGTTTTCGCTTATATGCGATTCATTTTGTACTGAGTTATTTATTTCAGGTATTTTCTTATCTTAACAAATCTCTCCTTCATAGCTTTTTTGGTCTTCCTGTATATTCATTCCTATGTTAATAAAATTAATTTCAGCGGTTACTTTTTTCATTTTTCTGTAAATTACTAATATATTTTTCTTTGAAATCTTCCATGCATTTAAAATCTATGTCGTTGTTGTATTCCACGTTGTTTCGAAGACATAGCAATATGCCATCTGTAGTATCATTTTCAGATTCTATATTTTCATTAGTAACTTTTACAATTTCTGTCTCAAAAAACTGCTTACTATCACATCGCTTTAGTATGTTGTCTGATACTATCTCAGGTGTTTCAGTGTTGTAATCTTCCATTATAATTTTACTGTCTGTCAGTTCAAGTTGTTTAGATTCAATTTGTACAAATTTTGATCCCGTGTTCATCTCTTCAAAGTGTTCTCGTCGGATTTGTTCACAAGTCTCCTCACAATGGCTGTTTCTGTAAGATTTTGTTCCTGGTATGGTTCTCTCGTGTCATTTGTCAAATCACAAACTGTTAAATCAATGCATGGTGGTTCAGCTTCTGTATTTGCCATGCGCGAAATAGGGAAACTCCCAAGTTTATACCGCAAACTTGTAACGGTTGGCCTTGCGATTTATTTATGGTCATTGCAAAAAGCTAGACGCACGGGAAATTGCAACCGTTTAATATCGAATATCAAATCTGTTGGAATCATAGGTATACGCGGGATTAAGACATCCTCTCTTTTCTCCTTTGATTATTTTAGCTTCGATGATGTTATTCATAAGCTTCTTAACAGCCAATCTTGTTCCATTGCAAAATCTAGCTTTGTAGGAGAGCGAGTGACGTGCTCTCCGCTCGAGTTTATTATTCATAAGCTTCTTAACAGCCAATCTTGTTCCATTGCAAAATCTAGCTTTGTAGGAGAGCGAGTGACGTGCTCTCCGCTCGAGTTTATTAATTCAACTGGCGCTATTACATTCGTTCCACGGAAACGAAGCGTACATCGGTCGTGACTTCGTTTCCGTTCACAATACACAGATACAAAATTAACAGGAATCTAAATAAGGGCGTCCTACAGCTTTAGTTTGAATCGTAGACTACTGTAACAGTACTAGTGTATTACTGGGATGATCGATATTAGAAAAACATCGATATGTCTACAATATGGATGTTTTTGGAAACTAATAAAACTGTCTATTATATTTATAAAATGTTTTAATTATTAGAAAATGAACTTAAATTTTAAAAGCCCACTCTTCCTGAGACATCTCGAAATCACAATAGTAATAAGAAAAATTAACATTCCCAGTATTTTTAGGGGCACTGTAAAAAATTAACTTTGATAAGTGTTTTCCTTTTAGTCTGTTCCCTTGCTGGTACAGAAGCTGACTAACTTTGGAAAAAAAGCCTTTCCGAGGCTGTGGATGTTGCTGTGCAACACAAATACTTGAGAGCGATTTTTTTTCAATTAGGGCAGGTGGATGCTAGTGCCTTCCATAAATGTAAAGAGTGTTGTTTTCAGCCTTTTTAGATAACTACCGGACTTTTTAAATAAATTTGAAACTTCAGAGGCATGCTTGTGTTTCGTTGACCAGATAAAATTTTGTTCTTTTCGTTGACAATCTAGTTTCTTCTTTGACTGATCTTGTCTCTGTTAATTGATCATTTTCATTTTTTTCATTCAATAAGATTCAAGAAATAAATTCCTTGATACTCCTAATGCCTCTGGAACCACTCACGTTTAAAGTCAAACCACTCGCTATTTTAAGTTTCCCTTTGAAGTGTTCTCTAATAATGTCATATTTGGTATCTAACATCCTTTTCAAAGTGAATCGTGAAGTCATCTTGTGCAATGGACAAGCAGTTTTCATTAAATTCAGAAAACCTTCATTTTCTACAATTTGAAAATGTTGTGAGTCTTTACAAATCATGTATTCAAATCATGTATATGTGCTTTTCGTCAGCTGAATTCCCTTTGAGCCCATATAAAGCTAAGATCTGTGTATTTTTTTTTCAGAATAACAATCACTCCCCGATTCAGACATTTCCATTGTAACATTAGTAGCAGTACTAGTTGAAGGCACAACACTAGGTTCTTTAAAAATTGTTGGAGATGTAGTTCTCATGGGTTCATCACTTGGGCATTCAATTCGGATGATTTTTATCTAAATTACATTTCAAATTGGTAGTGTTACCAGCCAGCAATTTAAAAAAAAAATCAGGAACGACATTTATTTTTTCAAAATATTTCCAGTATTGACTCTTTGGTGGCATTTTACAATACCATCAATTTTACCTAAAATAACAATAATCAAATTTCATTCTGATAGTGAATTATCCTACTAATATTACAAACGTGGAAGTTTAAATGTATGGATGTTTGTTACTCTTTCAAGCTGAAACGGCTGAACGGATTTGGCTGAAACTTAGAATATACATAGTTTAATAATACCTATACAGTGTTGCCAACCTCAAAAACTTTAAAAACATCAACTCGCCGAAAAAAAAACAGTAGAAAGCAGTAGGTAAAGAAAAAAAGGGCAGATTTCAAAATTTTGCTCATATAATTAAATAATAAACAATTTTTACTTAGGTACTAGATATATTTATAAACACAACAACGAAAATCAAGGTAAAATTATTTTTCGGCTTCATTTTCAATTATCTCATCTTCAATATTTTCACACTCATTTTTATTATTAAAATCATACATGTTTTTGTTGAATTTTTTCATGTGCCTTTCTGTGGCTTCAAATGAATAGCAATCGGTTATTTCGGATTTAGTGTGTAATACTCCTTTAATACTTGTAGTTGACATTCTATTGCGTAATTTGGTTTTCATAATATTTATAGCAGAAAATAACCTTTCTACGGCGGCGCTGCTATGTGGTAGGCACAAAAGCTTTTTTATCAATTCACACAATGTAGGGAATGTTTGAGATTCGTCTCCATTTTTTAATTCTTGTACATGTTTCCAAAAGTCGATAATATCGGGAGTTTTGTTTTGGTCGAAAGAAAAATCGACATATTTAACATTCGCCATTCTCTATCCAGTTCCGTTATATTTAGACAAATCTTTGGGAAGAAATAATGTAAATCTGCAATGGAAGGGAATTTCTTTTTTATTTCAGGATCCAGAATTGCTTTAGGATTTAGCATCTTCAGACATTTTAATGCTTGACGGTCTTTGTCTTCAAAAGGAAACCTTTTTAATATCTGTTTTGCAGCCTCGATATAAAACTCCTTACAGTTTAAGTAGAAATTTTTCAGCTGTTCTTCATCTAGTTCTCCTATTTCTCTCTTTCTTCTGATCAGATTTGGCACCATTCCGCCAACGTATATGTCGTTTGTTTTTTCAGCACTCACATTAACACATCTTGTATTTGCGAAAACATTTCAATTAACTTTTCATTGGGGTATTCTAAACCTTTTTTATTTTTATTATATTCTCTGGCCAGTACATATTCATTGTCTTTTTCTGTGTTGTAAAGAATATTTTTGGAACACATTCAGTTTTTGAATATATTTATTTTAGTTTTTTAGGAGGTAACCAGTAACATATTCTAATTGTCCCAAAATAACTGGATTTCCTTTTTTTAAATTAAAATCTATGAAAATATTTTCGTTCATGTAGGATAAGTCAATATTTTGAGGGATGTTATTATTTTGACAACTTTTGAACAGTTCTTTCGTGGATCATGCCGTCATCCTCCAATATATTATATTGGAGGATGATTTACGACGGCAAGTGGCACGTTTAGTGGATGAGTATAAAGTTTATACTTCCAAATCCCAGTTCAGTCACACCTTCGGGAGTACAAGAAAGAAAAAAGACTACCTCTTCATGAGGATCCCCTTGTGTGGTGGAATGGAAATGCGCACAAATACCCCCATATTTTGCCAATAGTTCGCCAATACTTATCAGCTCCCCCCAGCAGTGTAGCCAGCGAGCAATTATTTAGCGGAGCTGGTTTAATATATGAAGAACATCGAAATAGGCTGAAAGGTGAAAAAGCGGCCAAGTTACTCTTTATTAAATATAAATTGCCGCTGTTTAATTTTGACTACTAAAATACAAATTTAATAAAAAAAGTTCTAAATGTACAATTGTGCTTTTTTTTCATAGTGTTAACGCTTCCGTTTTCATTAAGATTTAAGGCTGGTTTATACAGGGTCAGTAACTGACTTCAAATTCGAGGCAAGTCAGTGCTGACCCGAAAAAAACCCTGTGTAAACTGATTTGAAGTCAGTACAGTGGGTTGTAGTCAGCGCTGACTTGAATATTCGGACACGAATATTTTAAAGTCAGTTGGCGCCCCCTGCCGTAAACAGACAAGTCAGTGCGTGGTTAGTCACTGCCGCTGAGTTGTATAGTGACCACGTTTTTTTCGCTGGCGATAAAAATGACGCGTACCTAAGTTTAGCGAAGACGAAACCTTAAAATTGGTGCAATTATATTGCGAAAACGAATGCCTTTGAGATATTAAATTCCTAAATTACCGCAATAAATAAATGTGGTCAACAGCGTTGCAAAATATGGCTCAACAAATGTCGTTTATTTTTAGTTATCTTATTTTCTACCATTTCTATTAACTCATTCAACAGCAAAATTGATAAATTTTTCAACAAATAATTAAATCGTCGTTTCAGTTGTTTTCGCGAATTCATTTTCTCCACCAGTGTTGCCAACTCGGATTTTGAAAAAGGCGTAGACCACATTAGAAATTTACGTAGAATTAGTAAAATTTGCGTATGTAAAGTTCGTAGATCTACGAACTTTTTTTCAGAGTGAAATGAAGAGGGTAGGGTAGGTAAAACTGAACAAAATGAGTGTTTTGTTATACAATTTATTAATTTTCAGGCAAATTAAATTTATACATAAATTTATTAAAAATTTTGATATGTTCTTGTGAAGGTTCCCGGTTTTTTTTTAAGGCACTTTTTGTATAAAGTAAACCTGTTAGCGTTTCAGTAGAAAGTTTATTTCTGATATTTGTTTTCATCAAATTGATCGCAGAAAACAGCCGCTCGACATTGGCACTGCTATGTGGCAATGTTAACAAATTTTGTGCAAATAGGGCCAATAGAGGAAACATTGGAGACGAATCGCCTTTTTTTATTTTTGCAATATGACGCCAAAAATCGTCTGCTTTAATTTTCTGTTCCTCTTCAAATGGAAGATTTGTATTTCTCAGAGTCCTCCATTCCCTGTCTAATTCCGTCAGATCTGTTGGACATAATCCTGAAAATAAAGATAATTAAATGAAAAAAATTCAATCTTGTTTAGTCTAGTTATATTTAAGTTTTAGGATATTTTAGTTTTATCGTTTACTTAGTAATTGTTTTATTATTGAATTTAGAATTCATTTATTAAATGAAAACTAAGTAAAGTGCAGCAGACTCAACTCATAAATACAATATTTGATGTTAATGATAAAAATATTACCTGGAAACATTTGCCCCAAATGAGATATAGATTGTACAGAACGTTTTGAATTTGGGTCCAGCAATGTGTCAGGGTTTATAAACCTTAAGTTCTTCAGCCTTTGTCTGTGTTCATCTTCAAAGGGGAAGCGTTTTTTGATTTGATTCAGACTCTCAATATAAAATTGAAGACATTTTTGTTGAAACTGCTTTATTTGATCTGGTTGAATTTGAATGCTGTTCCTGTTCTGAATAATTAAAGCGGTAACCTTGCCTCCTAAGTAAATGTCTTCCAGGGGTAAAAGGTTTTCAGTTTTTTCAAAATCAATATTCAATATTTTTGTTTCTAATGCTGAAGCTTTGTCATGACTGTTTATTTTTTCCTGTTCAGTTAATTCCAAATATTGTGGCTTCACAAAACATTCCAGTATAGTCTTGTAGGTTGTAAAAATTTTTTCATATAGCAAGTAGAGTTTTGGACTTTCAGACTGCATTTCTTTGTTCAAATCATTGAAGTATGGCAACACAAAATTTAAAAACTCTAAATATAATTCTGTGCTTGGTTCCAAACATTTATCAAGGATTGATTGAGCTGCAAGCAATCTGTCAGTAAGCACAGCACTTTGAAAATATAGTTTCAATGCTGGTAGTTGTTCTAGAAGCCTTTTCACAACTTGTAACAAGGACAGCCACCTTGTTTGGGCAGGGTGTAATAGTTTGTATGGTTTAACATTTACAAAACATTGAAACTCTTTGTAGTCTCCAATGCGTTTTGGACTATTTTGTATATAATTATATACGTCTCGAGCAAAGTCCTCCACCCCTCGAGGTAATTTTTTGCAGGCATATGAGGCACAAAGGTGAAATGAGTGGCATATGCATTTCATTAGAAACAGATTCGGAATATCTTTTTCAAACAATGTGGACAGAGAATGATGTTGCCCGAACATTGAATTGGTTCCATCAGCTGCAAATCCAACCATATTTTCCTTGTATGGAATATTCTTCTCTTCAAAATATTTTGTACATGCATTATGTAAGGCTGTAGCAGTGCCATCAACAACTGGTATTAAACATAGGAAACTATCTTCAACGTGAAAATCAACTGCAGTTCTTACAATAAGTGCCAAATGTTTAGTAGTTGATCTGTCTGTGCTCTCATCAACTATTAGTGAAAACTTATTTTGTTGTAATATTTCAATCAATTGGTTTTCTGCAACTTTACCAGTAACATTTGTAACAATAGCATGTGCTTTTGTTCTTCCAAAAGTTAATTCTGGGGTAAGCTTTGAATCTTGGGCAACTGATTGGATAAGGTTCTTCAGATCATCTGCTAAACTAAATGGTAGATTGTGCTCTGCTAAGAAACATGCCATCTTTATTTCTCCAGACTTAATTTTATCTGTGAATGACTTTGATACAGCAGAATCGGGCAACATTGAAGTAATAGTAGGTTGAAGTACTGCACCTGAAAGTGAAAATAAACGCATCAACAAACAGAACTTCACATTATTTTGTCATTGAGGTAGGCTACAAAAAATTCTTAGACTGAAACCATAATCCTCTTTCACACTCACTATTCACAATAACGAATGAAGCAAAGGAATATTTACGCAGCATTACACTTTTTCAGAAAAGCAAGTCATTAATATAACACAAACAAAACAAAAACCACAGTCCACCTTTCCACACACCCACCTTTAACATTAGACTTATGTTTAGTAGATTCTGCATGCTTATCCAAAACCCTTTTACCTCCACCACATTTTAGGTCACATTTACATGAATTACAATTAAAATAGTAATCCCCTTTGCTACTTTTTTTAACCCAACCTGAATACTTTTTGTCTTTTTCCCACAAGTGTGAATATTTTTGTTCATAATGCAGCTTTCTTTTTTTAGTGGGAGTAACAATCCGCTCTTCATCACTGTCACTGTTTATTTCCATATTGTGTTCAATGGAATTGAGCAGAAAGCTGAACAATAAATAAATTTGCAAACAAACAAAACAACTTCTTCGAATCATAGACACAACAAATCAGCACAACACAAACAAACTATCATTTTACCACAGATCATAAGAGCTGGCTCTCGATACGAGACGTTTCGTTTTACACAGTCACAGCTCTATGGAATGGAATGAGAACTTTGTTTGTTTATGAAATGACTGACTGAATGACTGACGCCGCGCCGCAACGCAAGTGTTGGCGAAGCGAGTTTGCGCTAGTATAAAACGGAACGTCCACTAACTTTTTTTTTGCGAATGAAAGGGACATTATGCCCATTATTGTTCAATTTAATAGAAAATACGTAGATTCTGGGACTGAAGTTCGTAGGTTTGCAGGAAAGGCCTAAAGTACGTAGATCTACGTAAAAAGACGTAGAGTTGGCAACGCTGTTCTCCACTGACTTCACACACGTGTGCTCACCGTGAGAAACGCACCACTACTACTTACTTCATGTAAACAGTTAAAGTCAGTCGCGGCGCCGACATTGGCGCTGCGACTGACTTCTCTACTGACCCTGTATAAACCAGCCTTTACTTTTGACATCTGTTTCCGTTTCTGCTTCCGTTATGCCAGTTCCGTTGCATCAATGAATTGAGAGTCTCATCATGGTTTATAGTATAAAGTATACAGGGTGGAATTTTGTAATGCCACCTGAAGGGGAAGTACTCTTAATACTTTAGATAGAACATATAGCGATAGATTATAGCGATCTCCTGGAGCTCGATTTCCGACTGCGACGTATTTTTTACGATAGTAAAACGTAAACAATATCTTGACTGCTCTAACTTGCACAAAATGAAGAGAAAAGAACAGAGACGGCATATCGTCACATGCGAAGTCTCTAAAACATACCAACGACCGCCTCCAAACATTTCTAAACTTCCCAGTCAGTCTCGTTTTGGCGCGCGCTGACGACGAGTTTTATGTGTTTTGTTTATTGTGTTGTGGAGTGAAGTGTATACAATAAACGCTATTCCATCATGAATCGGTAAGTAATGAACAACTTTTAATTCATAGATTGTGTATTGATATAGAATTTGGGCAGAAATAGTTATTTCAACAAACATCGTTTGACATTTTGCGTGTCAAACAGGGGCCAAGCCCGATACATTTTCGCTTGTTACTAATTAAAAAAAACAGTTATGATAGCAAACTGTTGATAACACGTATATTGTTACTTATCTTATTACTGTTAATAAGCATTTAATTTAAAAATTACCACACGGAATTTGCGTAGCATTAAAATAAAAAAATACACAACCAAAACCTATCTCTAGGAGCTTGATCAACAGACAGGGTATTTGAGTTCAATGACACTCAACCGTCATTTTTGTGGATTCTGTTCGGATGGTCGAAACGTATGGATAAGACTTCCGTGGATTTTAATTTCAATACGACGACCGATGTGGCGCGGTGGGCGATGGTCCGCCTGCGGCACGGAAGGTTGCGGGTTCGATTCCCGCCTTGGGATAAATGTTTGTATGTTCTGCAAATATTTATTCCGGGTGTTCTGGGTATTATATGTATAATAAAAAATATCTATCTATGTAATGAATATTATATTAAGTATGTCAGTTATCTAGTACCCATAACACAAGCTCTGCTTAGCTTGGGACTAGATGATGTGTGGATTGTCCAGCATTATTTATTATTTATTATTTATTTTATTTAATATTCTTGGTCACGTGTTTTTTTTTACTTGTGTTTTTAAGACTCCGAAACTATTATCGACCATCAAAATACGTAACCATTTTTTATTGGCAGACATTTACTTCCAACTTTCCTAAGATTTTTTTGCATTTTTCTTTTGTTGCATATTAATTACTTACTACTTTTTCCAAATACTTGCATGTTTAATTTTCATTTTGATGTGCTTTTTTAGTGAGATAAGACGTCCTCGCACACGAGGGCCGCGACGCGGTAGGGGTGTGCGTGTTCGAGGTGGACGAGGAGGTGTACCGGTAATATTGGAAGAGGTGGAGGTGATGGAGGTGGTGGAGGAATTAAGAGATCGCAGTGGTCCTAGCGGAGATGGTAGAGGGCGCAGAAGCAGTCGTGGCAGATCGCGCGGAAGCCGCGCCTCTGCCCGACACGAGCGACCAGGACCTCGCAATATTGAAGAGTTAGCTTTGTTTGCTTTTAACGCTTTTATTAATTGTTTCAACAATTTTATTTTCTTTAATCAAAATTATTTTGGAGGATATTACATGGAATCGTTTTAAATTTTAGACTTGTGATCCGGGACATCGATGAGTTGCCGGAAGGCCAGGGTCTTAAGACCGCCATGCATCCAAAAAGGATGCGCAGGTGGCCGTAAGTAGTTCTAATCTATCTTATTATTCTGGTTCTAATACTAACTACCAGCAAGTTTTAACTTTTATTTAAAATGTTCACCTAGATCATATTCGAGACAATCACCACCACCGTCTCAATCGGCAGCACTACCATCACCATCGATTGCACCACCATCACCGTTGGTTGCACCAGCACTTTCATTATCGGTTGCACCACCACTATCACCAACGGTTGCACCAGCACCATCACCATCACAGTCGTCACGTTCGGTACCTTCGCCGGCAGTGTAAGTTGCTTAGAACTTTTCTATTTATTTCTAAAGATATGGATACTACTTACCACACTGCTTTTATTCTAGGTTTGTGGAATGTGAGGGATGGGAGTCTCAGATGGAGCATATACCGGCTCCTCGCTCTCGCCACCTGCGAGATGAGGACATTACTTACCTCGTCAATTATGGTAAGTACCCGCTGATTTTAGTTTGGTTTAGGACTATGGCCAATCTACTGGTTTTTACCAGATTATAACCAATCTATCATTTGTTACAGGAAGCGAAGCAGACTCGGATGAGAGCGACAACGACGAGGCGGTTCAGTGTCCTGGCATTCCGAGGGTGCTTCAGAGCATCATGGAGACACCCTTAGATCAGGATGCGAATGCTGCCGGAGAACCCGCCCCTGACCCAGTGCCTACCCCTGACCCAGCGCCTGTCGGTGACTTTGCGTCCGCTTCTGTCCCTCTAACGGCGACGGACCAGCCTTGGTGCTGGTATGACTTTGAATGGAAAGAGTTTCCGGATTGTCCAATTTCACCTGAATTGAGACGGGAAACGTTTTCCTTGATTAATGTTGGTCCGACAACTCCTCGTGACGACCCGTATGACATTTTTGTTGACATATGGGATCGGCAAATTATGGAGCACATTGCCTCGGAGACCAATAAATATGCTCAGCAGGTGGCAGACCAGATGCTCAGTAAAAATCTTTTACATCCCAACAGCCGCATCGCCCGGTGGCACGACACCACGCCGGATGAGCTTTATGCTTATTTCGGCATCCTTTTGGCGATGGGGCTAGTTGTTAAGACCCGGGTGGAGGAGTACTGGTCATCCGCCTCTGATATATTTGTGACTCCCGGATTTAGCGCACACATGTCCATCGATCGCTTTTTATTGCTCGGTAAATGTCTCCATTTCAATGACAACGACGACATGTGTGCGCTAAATCTGGACTACTCCGAGGCCAAACTATATAAAATAAAGCCAATACTGTCACATCTTAATAAAAAATTTGAAGAGCTTTATACTCCAGCGCAGAACATTTCGTTAGACGAGAGCCTTTTGATGTGGAAAGGCTGGCTGGAAATTTGCCAACTTATTCCCAATAAAGCTGCACGAAAAGGTTTAAAGACCTATGAGATCTGTGAATCTCAAACCGGCTACCTGTGGCGGTTTGAGGTTCACGCTCATAAAAAAACGGCACCGCACCAAATTGACGACCCGTTGGAGGCCTCTACTCCATCAATTGTATTGCGGCTAACCAAAGGCCTGGAGAACTTAGGATACACATTGTGGATGGACAATTTCTACAATTCACCAAGTTTAGCTCGACGCCTCAAATCCTTAGGCATTGACTGCGTAGGAACCCTGCGGACCGATCGTAAGTACGTTCCGCAGGCCCTACATAGTCTCACCAAGCGAAATATGCACCCAGGAAAGATCGCTGGTCTCACATCGGGGGACGTCGATGTAATGGTATGGAGAGATTCTAATAGGGTGGCTATGATCTCTACATATCATGGCAACGGTCAGCGCACAGTCCAAAGCTCCACCAAACCCATCCTGATATTGGATTACAATATCATGATGGGTGGGGTGGATAAAAAGGATCAGCTCTTGGCTATGTATCCAATCGAGCGGAAACGAACAAAGGTTTGGTACAAAAAATTTTTATGTATTAAACTAAACACTTTCTACAGCTGAACCTCTGTCTCTGGCACGAAATTACTGATAGGGCATTCGAGCAGTGTAAAGAAAGCCTACAAAGCGCTTGTATGCTGTTTCACCCTGTATCAGATGTACCAATTGCACTTATGACCGACGCTTCAAGTAACTGTGTAGGTGCAGTACTACAACAATATATACACAACTCTTGGAAGCCGCTTGGTTATTTCTCGAAAGTTCTATCTGCGGTACAGCAAAAGTACTCTACGTATGACCGTGAACTTTTAGCTATTTTTATGGCAATTAAACACTTTCGTAGTTTGCATGAAGGAAGACCCTTAATCATTTATACAGACCATAAACCATTAGTTTACGCTTTTTCAAAGTGTAATAGTGACAATGAGATTCCACGCCGAACAAGACAACTCATGTTCATAAGCGAGTTTACGACGGATATAAGACACGTAGTAGGTTCTAATAATATTGTAGCAGACGCTTTATCGCGCATAGAGACAATATCGTGTCCAACTTCTATTGATTACGCAGCGTTAGCAGAAGCGCAGTCCCACGATACCTACATTACGGGTAACGCCAACCATAGCATATGCACCTGCAACGTATCAGCTTACCGAATTACGAAAGAGATATATACTGTGATATTTCTACGAAATCAGTTGATGGATAACGCGTTTCGGCTGTCCACATAGGCTTACTAGTGACCAAGGTCGTCAGTTCGAAAGTTCGTTATTCTCACGTCTAATGCACTATATGGGTATCGAAAAAACGAGAACCACCCCTTACCACCCTCAGGCAAATGGTATGATTGAACGGTGGCATCGTTCGTTCAAAGTCGCAATAACCGCACGTTTAGTTTCAACATCATGGGTTGATGAATTGCCCACCGCAATGTTAGGATTACGCGCAACCCTTAGACAGGACAGTGGCGTAAGTGCAGCGGAAATGGTATACGGTCAAGCATTGAGATTACCGGGTGATTTCTTTTTATTATTGTACTAACAAAGATACCTTAGGTAATTTCGACTCCATGGCTGAAAACATTAGAAATACAATCAGGAATTTTAGACCAGTAGCAAAAACTCAACGTAGCTCTCGTGATTTTTTTGTGCACCCTGATTTGCAGAGAAGCGATTTTGTATTTGTAAGAAATGACGCAGTTCGTAAACCTTTTACACCGACTTACAATGGCCCATACCGTATTGTAAAAAGAGGAAACAAAGTTTTCGTAATATGTATTAATGATAGACAAATAAGCATTCGATCGTTTAAAACCGGCATACTTAATAAATGAGGGAAGTGAGTCTGTTCCACAGAGAAGCATTACATGCCCTGTGCCACTAGATCAAAGTACAGGCCAGTTCATCTGATTCTATCGTACCGCAGAGAGGTTTATCAAACCATGTACCACGGGATTACGGTACAGTAGGTACGGATAGGGATGAGCCCAAGACCACCCGAAGCGGTCGCACTATAAAAAAGCCGGATCGATTTCTCAGCGAGATGCATGTTAAGTTTAATGTTTAGTCATACTCGTAATATAACTAGTTATATAAGTCTTATTTTTGTGCGCTTTTACATTTTTTTTTAACTATTCATTTTATTTCATTGCGTATTACATTTTTTGTGTTTAATTTAAGTGTGTATACAAACCTTTACTTATACAAACTATTTTATTATGATCATTCTATTTTAAAACTTATTATGTGTACTGACTGTACTTGTGTTAGGTGTCAAGTTTAATAACTTCATAATTAAAAGTTCAAACTTACGACACGCAAACCGATAGGTACATGATAGGTTTGTCATTACGCAGCGTAAAATGTAACTCGCGGAAACTCAAAACGACACAAATGTTGATACACATTACCTACTATTTTATTCATCTTTGATCAGCAAATTATACCGAACACTGAAAAATATTTTATTATTGGTATTTTATTTAAATATTTCATTCTTTAAATTAGCATCGTTTAAGTAACATGGGTAAGCAGCAAAGTAAGAGGAGGTAATTATTGCCCAAAGTGGAGGTGAAGCCTCCAATGAGCAACTTGCGGTGATTGGATGGATGATTACTGCTATAACCATCCTACTCCTAGTTTTCATCATATTCTTTTTGTGCAACTACTTCAAACTCAGAATACAACTCTGGTTCCAAAGGCAGGCAACGGGTCATGCACCGCAAATGGCAACCATGCCCATGGCACCACCAGTGACACCCAGCAATGTACCGATGCAGCAACACCATCAGTGATAGTTTTTCAGTGTCAAAGTGAATAAAACAAGTACGCGCAATTAGCGAGAAGTGATATGTCCGTGTGCATCAGGTCATTTTTATACTAGTAATCAGTCGTATTAAGTTTCCAGCGAGCAAGATAAAGGTTATATGGAAGAAAGACAATGTTTCTCAGCATTTTAATGTAACAATGTATTTGAATTTTTAACTCTTATTTTATGTTAATATATTGTAATAATGTAAAAATTTTGTAAGAGGGGGAGTACTGTGGCGGCTAGCGAAGTAGGTGATAGACGCGATCGCTTTGCCGCGCGTCTCCAGTCGCGTCTCCCCGCTCACTCCGAACATGCATTGTATCTGAGCGCAAATAAATCACGTTTTATAATTAAATAAAGTTTTATAATTTCTTCTAACTAAATACTACTAAGTAGAACATTCTTCTAACTAAATACTACTAGAACTAGTGTACGTTAAACATCGATAGACTATCGATACTATCGATAGCAATGGACTATCGATCGATAGTATCGATAACTATTATGGCACTATCGATTGTTAGAGTTAACTACTATTTCCCTTCTCTACAGACTTGTATCGCGGGGAATTACCGAAATTTCTACCTACATTAACGAAAATTAAAACCATTAGCTAGCGAATATAAATTATTCACTTTACTAGGTAATGGTCGAGCGAGACGTATTGTTTCACGGACTGCATTACTGTGTTTATACTCTTTTGTGACTGTTGTGAGTGCGATTAATTACTAAAAAATATGCCTAAGTCACGCGTGTGGGACCATTTTAAAAAGATTAACAATGAGAAGTTTGTCAAGTGTTTACTGTGCCTTAGGGAATTCAAATTTAGTGGAAATACTACTAATCTAAAAGACCACTTGCAACGTAAGCATTCTGAGATATGGTCAGCTGTACAAGAAACTGATACAGTAACAGATACAAATGAGAATGAAGATAACCAGGAACAGGAGAGTGGCCAGTCAATTCCAAAAAAAAGAAAAACTTTAAAAAACTACTTTGACAGAAGCAGCGTTTATCCGGATCAATCAAAAACAAAGAAAAATATAGATAGAATGTACGTGCGTATGATATCCCTTGATATGGAGCCCTTGCGCAAAGGCGAACACCAAGGGTTTCGAAATTTTGTAAGGGCGCTGGATGAAAAATATGAAATTCCCAATACGTCAACCTTAAAAAATAAACTATTACCGGAATACTATGACCTGATTAAACAAAAACTTTATACAGCACTAACTGAGACAGAACACGTGAGCTTGACGACGGATATGTGGACGTCAATATCAAATGAGGGAATACTAGCTGTTACTTGTCATTTTTTTTATAAAGATAAATTTATAGCGCCTCTTTTGGACGCTGTGAAGGTAAAAGGAAGCCACAACGCAGAAAAAATATCAAGTGTAAGTACCTACTACCTACTGCCACTTCTCACTCATCTCATTTCATCATTTTTCGCTACATATAGGTACCTGGTATCTATATAAAAACAACGTTGTTTTATAAAAATTGTCTTGCTCGATCGTTCACTTCTATTTTCAGGTTTTAAATACCGTTATGATCAAATGGGGCGTCAGAACTAAGTGTGAAGCCATCACTACGGACAATGCGAAGGCAATGATCAATGCGGTAGACAAACTTCAAATTCGACATATACCCTGCTTTGCTCACACGATAAACTTAACGGTCACAGACTCATTCGCAGTGTCAAGTTTTGATGAGATTCTAAAAAAGTGTAATGTAAAGCACTGGTCACCTTTTACAGGATGAGTACTTTAGCAAACGATACATTACGAGAGAAGCAACGCCAATTAAATAAAGCGGAAGTTAAGCTAATTCAAGAAGTCCCCACCCGATGGAATAGCGCTTACCACATGCTCCAGCGTATCATAGAGGTAAGAGCAGAACTATCACTTGCAATTACAGAATGCGAACGTGCTCCACCTGGACTAACCCTTTTACGGTTATAAGGATCTAGATGAGATAGAAAGATTTCGTTTTCGAATTTGTGTTACTTAGGATGCCTATAATAAAAATTTATGTTTATTTTTTTTTAATTCTTTTTTTTTAATTGGTGGTAAGAATATTCCCTCTACCTGTTTGAGAGTAATGAAATAGCGGTATGTTTTTTTAAGAAACTAAAAAACAACATAAATCTTACATAATAACTTTATTAAAAACACACAATTGACAACCAATAAAAAAATGAAACAATAACAAAAGAAAATTACCTACATTTGTTTGTGAAAATTTGAAAAGCATGGTGTTATGCATAAAGGCACTCCACATTTGCTACACTTGATCTTCGTTCTCTTATCCTTTGCCTTAGTGCTGCAATAGCGGCATCTTTGATACGACGGTATGTCATTTGGCATGTGATCACCAACATTGCAAAAGCGAATTTCCGGTGCAACAATATGAATTACCTTTTGGTAATTTTCAGATACAGCCACTTTTTTTCTGACTACGTAGTTGACGCCATCAGCACGACGTTTTCGGGAAGAAAAACAACCAATAAGTCCTCTGGCTAGAGCTATACGATACTCCAGGTTGGATAATTTGGTAGCATTCGCATTCTTTCCCTGGAGCAAAAATGAATTTGTGATGCAGGCATCAAAAACGAAATAAAATATGCGAAGCCACCACCGTTTACTTCTTCGCCCAACTGAGTATGTTCCTTTGATGTGATCAAAGTGATCTACTCCACCCATTCTTTTTGTGTACTCCTTCACAACTGCAGGACACAATACATCTGTCTTAGAACCATCTCTTCCTTTCCTAGATAGGGATGTTTCATTGTCTTTCGGATGGAAAGCATTGGTCATAAATAAAACCTCTTTTGTATCTTGCCAGATTACAAAGGCCACGTTCTCCTTCACTCTCCATTTGTATTC
The DNA here is from genome assembly GCA_932527185.1 of Ecliptopera silaceata. Classification (NCBI taxonomy): domain Eukaryota; kingdom Metazoa; phylum Arthropoda; class Insecta; order Lepidoptera; family Geometridae; genus Ecliptopera; species Ecliptopera silaceata. The sequence goes on from OW052211.1 coordinate 7,502,605, forward strand.
CCCTTTTTTTAGTTTTAGTTTTCTACAAGTTTCGGTAAGTCTGCTCTTTGCCTGCGTACAGTACCGCTCGCAGAAATTCCATTTAGATGTAACTTATTCATGACATCAAAACCGCAAAAAAAATTATCAAAGGTAACATGCACTGCCGCCATTCCTTTCAATTTTTCAGTTAACTTCGTGACCACTTTTCCTCCTAAATTGTCTTCTACTCTGTCACCATCTTTTCCGGTATATATCTCAAACTCGTACAGATAACCAGTGCTGCTGTCACAGCGGCACCACACCTTGAAACCTCTTTTTATGGGCTTCATAGGCATGTACTGCTTCAATGAAGACCTTCCTTTGAAAAGGATCATTGATTCGTCTATTGAGTGGGACGAAGAGTTGTGCGCATTTTCTTGGAAAGCGGTGTTGATAAGCGTCAATAATGGTCGAATTTTGAATAGCTTATCATACTCGGGGCTAAATCTGGCTGGTTGTTTATCATTATCATTTAGATGCAAACACCGTAAAATTTGCTTGAATCTTCGGAATGTCATGGTGGAAGCTACTTCGTCAACTCTAAATTCGGGATCCGATGACCAATACAATTCGAAAGTAGGTAAAATATTGTATCCCATAACAATCAAGATACCTAGGAAAGCCTTCAACTCTTTTATGTCTAGTACAGTCCAGCCTACTACGTTGTTTTGACTTGCATATCGGTTAGTCTCTGTAATAATCAATTCAAAAACTTCTTGAGTAAAACATTTTTCAAAATATCGGATAGGCCTGGCATTAGATGGTAACACGCGTTTCGGAGTCATTGGAACACTATCAAAGGACTCAAGCTGTGGCCTAATATCAGTCCACGAGGTTTTTTTCCACGCTTCTTCATCTCTATCAGAATCACTTGCTTCTGATTCTGATTCTGGTGGCGCATTATCTTCCGATGAATCGCCGTCTTCATGTCCAGCCCCACTTCCTAGCCTGGTCCTAGCTCCACGTTCTCCACGTCCCGTTCCAGCTCCTCGTCCTGTTCCAGATCTACTTCTCGTTCCAGATCTACGTCCCGTCCTCGCTCCTCGTTCTCTATCTCTTACAGGTAAGACACGTGAAATAGGAGGCTCAGCAGGCAGTAGTACAGCTGGTAGCGACACATTAGGTAACGGCGCTGCAGATGAAGTCGCAATAGATTCTGTCACAGTTGGTGGAGGTAATACAAGTAAAGGCTCACCGCATGGGACCTCAGCATCAGATGATGTAGATGGTTGAGGCGATAACGACGCTCGTATTGTTGCAGTAGATCGAAGGTCTGGTTCGTCTAAATTTTCTAAAATTCGCTGTAATTTCGTGATATTGTACGGAACGTCATCCTCTTCTGATTCTTCGCCATCTTCGGATTCTTCTGGGTTTGACAAACCGAACATATCGTGCAACTCCTTCTCAATATCGTCATCTCCGAGTATTTTCATATTCAATCAATCTGCAAATAAAAAACAAAAACCATGCAAAAACCACACCAAGCCCCGAGAAAAACCAAAACCAAAACCTTTATTCCTTAGTCGCAAAGCAATAAAAACAGTTACCATTACCACAATAAAGGAATATTTTCTCTAACCTTATCAGAAAGCGGTTACTTCACGGTTAGAGGGAATATTCTTCCCACCAACAAAAATCGACATAAATGAAAATTCGTAGCAAAAATATCAAAAATACGTCTTACATCTATGAAATAACATTCAAAAGCACAACTTCTAGAAAAACTTACCTTTTTTTCACCACTTGATTGCCAAGCTATGTACCGATTCGTCTCGCAGTACAAAAAAACGCCAGTTTCGAACATTCACCTCAAGAACTTTGAGGAAAAAAAATTATCTGTCAATGTCAAGTAACAACAAAAACAAACGTCATAATGTAACGTTGGTGTTGTCAGGTCGAAAAAAAAATTGCAACCAGAAATTTTGTTTTTTAATTTCTTTTTTATTGGTGGGAAAAATATTCCCTCTAACTGCAAAAGGGCTAAGTGCCTACGAGTATGTGGTAATTCAAGAAATTGTTCAAATACTGGACCTTTTGATTCAGCGACGACAAAGATCTCAGGAGAGGCTTATGTGACACTGTCATTGATCTTGCCATTAATTCGTGGTATCAAAAGTAGATTGGCAGAGATTGAAAACAACCTGCATACCTACGAGGGTAAGTCAGTGATGTCACAATTAAAGGAATCGATCGACACCAGGCTTAAACCATACGAAAAGAGAACACCAACGGTACTCGCTACGATCCTAGATCCTAGATTTAAGAAAAAGGTGTTTAAAACAAATGATGATGAAAAGAGGGGAGTCCAATGGCTGGAAAAGGCTTATGCAAGTCACCTAGCTTCAAACCCAGAGGTCCCAAAGGAATCACCCGATGTTGAAGTCGAATCCACAGCCATACCGTCAACGTCAAGTGGAAAAAAACAAGTCGACCTACTGGAGTTCTTAGATATTCCAGAAAGGGCTACACTCATATATATCAATAAAAACGAGTGTCCATTTGTTTACTGGAAGCAGACACACAATAGATTAAATTTTAATCTATTGTGTGTCTGCTTCCAGTTCCAGGGTTTCCCAAACTTATTTTTGCTGTGACGCCCTTGGTAATTTGACAGTTATTTGCGACGCCCCTTCCCCGTAGCTAGCCAATAAGTAATGATTACTTAGTTACTAAGTAGGTAGGTAGGTACTACAACTGATAGATTACTAAGTCTTAGTAATCTATCAGTTGTAGTATAGGCGACAAAGAAATTGGTTTACCACTCTAAGGCTGAATATCATTTGCATGTACAAAACATCAAGGGCTATTTTCGCTTGACATATTAATGACTGCTACGTCAGAATCTGTCAATCTGTAATCCTTAGCGAATAATTATGTTACTGGGAGATGTCATCAAAAGTGGTAAACCAATTTCTTTGTCGCCTATACCTACCTACTACTAGTAATAAGTTGTAAGAAAAACTACAAAATTCATTTATAGTTTTTTATTAGAAAATAAGAAATTACAAACTCAAGATGGAAAATGAAAGGAAATAATTATTTGACTTTGATGGCTGGCTATTAATGAGAAGGATGTGCTTGCTTTTCTGAGCATAGCTTTTCAAAACGGGGCTCAAGTTTCGATATTGCCACTCTCATCTTTTTCTCTAAATTTAGTTTTGATCTGTACTTGTTCTTTATTACTGCAACTGCAGAAAAACCTGTTTCGCACAAGTACGAAGTCGCAAATGGTAACAAAACTCTCAATGCTGCAGTGCTGATAGAGCTATATTATATAGTTTGTCTTTGTTATATTGAAGCTTAAGGCTGGAGTCACAGGACAATTCTATTAATTGTTCTTCTTCCTCTGTTGACAGTGTTGATGGTGTGGTTGCCTGGAAAGGGTTTCTAACCCAGTCATATCGCTCAAGATTTTCGGGAAAATATTGATCAAAATGTTCGCTTAATGATGATAAGTGCTGTGTAAATATTCTTTTTAAAGACGGATCGAGAGAGAGAGATTTTTCTTGTAGAATGCCTTGTAATGCAGTGCAGGGAAACAGTCAGTATTTACTTGTTCTTCTTCCAATTTTCTCTTCCATAAGAGCAACTTCTTCTGAAACCCAGTGATTTTATCTGCCAGTTGCAGTATATGAGTGTTATTTCCCTGCAAAGACTTATTAAGGTCGTTTAATTTTTGAAATATGTCGCAGAGATATGCAAGTTTAATTATAAACTCTGTATTAATAAAGTTTTGCGCATCATTGTGTGATTCTGACTGCAGATAAGTATAAAACTCATTTCGTAACTCGTGCACACGTGCGAGTACAATGCCTCTGGACAACCAACGAGAGTTGCAGTAATAAATTAAAGAGGTATGCTCGGCACCCAATTCTTCACAAAGTTTTTGGAAAAATCTTGCTTTCACGGGTCTTGTTTTAATATAGCTTACCACTTTGATTATTATCTCCATCACGGTATTTAATTCAGGCGTAATGTTCTTTGCAGCTAAGGCTTCTCTATGTATGATACAATGTGTCCATTTAGCATCTGCAGCTTTGATTTTGATGAGAGCTTGTAGTCCTCCGTACAGTCCAGACATCGCTCGAGCACCGTCCGTACACACACCCACACAGTTTTCCCATTTAATGTTATTTTCAATCATGTACGAATCTAGGATCTTGAATAAATCAGTAGCCTTTCCACTTTCACATATTTTTCTGCAGAACAATAAATCCTCACACACATTTGTTTCATGTATTTCATGCACGTAACATATCAGTTGAGCATCGTCATTACTATCGGTCGCTTCATCAAGTTGAATGGCAAATACGCCGATTCTCCAATCATCACTGATACCATATCAATCGCTGCAGGTAAAATAAGTTGCTCAGCAATTGTGTGAGGTTTCTTACATTTGGCAACACGATGAGCTACCTTGTATGAGGCGAGCAATGCTTTGGTAGGAACCGATGCTCTCGAGAGCAAAGCTGTGGACTGATGTTTCAATTCTCGCAATTTTCTAACAAAAAAGTCTCTTGGCTTACCTTTAAGATGACTGTGAGTAGTTTCCAAATGTCGTTTTAATTTATTAGGAAGCATACTTTCAACCGCCAACACTTTATGACAAACAACACATTGAGGAAGTTCTAGGTTTCCTTTAGTAATGTAGGTAAATCCGAAATCCAAATATTGGTCGTCATATTTTCTATATTTCTTCCGTTTTTCTAAAGTATTACTGCTTTCACCTTCAGTTGGTTTCCTTTTTTTTTAAGTAAATTATCCGCCATAGTCAATATTAAAACTTCACGTGCGTAACTGATACAAAACAAAAGCTGACAGTAACTACCAAACGAAAGACATAATCACGCGGGTAATGGAGAATGCGCGGGAGGGGGTAGACAGCGCGCGCGGTACGAGGCGCGGGCGGTTCGCGCGTCAACAGAATGCGTGCGGCGCTCATACACAACGGTCGCATGAACTCGGATAACCAATTTATGTAAATCGCCTCACGACGCCCCTGGGATAGTCCCGCGACGCCCCAGGGCGTCGCGACGCACAGTTAGGGAAGCCCTGGATTAAAAGAAATCGCAGAAGCATATCTTTGCATTTCAGCAACATCTGTTCCTTCAGAACGATTTTTTTCTAAAGCCGGTCAGATAATAAATGAACGCCGAAATAGGCTTAAGGAAAAAAATGTTAACATGTTGTTGTTCTTAAAACAAAACATACAATATTTTGATTAAAATGTGTGTCAATGTTGATTTAAATGTGTATCAATGTTGTTTAAGACTATTCGTTTTATTAAGGAGAAAAATGTTAAACATGTTGTTCTTGATACAAAATATACAATATATTGATTAAAATATGTGTCAATGTTAATTAAAACTATTTGTTTTATTAAGGAGAAAAATGTTAACAGGTTGTTGTTCTTGAAACAAAACATAATAATAATATTATAATTCAATGAGTCAATTTTGAATAAACTATTAGTTTTATTAAAAATGCCTATTTATTTATACGAAACTATCGATAGTATCGATAATATCGATAGTTTTTGTCTAACTATCGATAACTATCGAAAATCTAAACTATCGATGTTTAACGTACCTACACTAACTAGAACATACTTTATACTGATTATGACGAATTAAGGAGGCCCCATGGAGTTAAAAATCACACTAAAAGACGACATCCCAGTGGCATCAAGACCAAGGCGCGTTTCACCCAAGGAGCAAGAGGAAATGATGAACAAATAAATGGATGGCTTGTGGAAGGCATCATTCGGGTGAGTTTCTTAGAATATACTAGTCTTTTAGTTCTGGTTAGAAAAAAAGACGGCAAACTAAGAATAGGTGTGGATTACAGGTTGCTGAATCACAATTTGAGTTTTTGAAGGCACCATTTGGATTGTCCACATGTCCTAAAGTTTTTACAAGATTTATATTTAGAGACTTGATAACAAGAGGTACTTGTCATAATTTTCATAGACCACTTACTCATTCGAAAACCCTTACAATTTCTGCGTCACCTGCAAAGCCTAGCCGGAAACACAGTCCCCGACGATTTAATCCGGACCATCTGGTGCAGTCGTCTACCTGGAAACCTGCAAACGCTGATTGCATCACAACCAACAAGTACCCTGGAAGCATCTGCTGACCTCGCGGATCGAGTACACGACATCGAGTCTTATTTATTTATTTGAGGAAGACCATCAGCTTATAATAACTTATATAACAACAGTTTAAGGTTACATGCGAGCCATTTACGAATGAAATATGAATGAAATATGAATGAAAAATTATTAGTAATTCCTGTGATTTCACTGAATAAACTATACTTTACTTAATATAATAAAGAGTTTTATTTTAGTGTTACTAAACTAACCAGAATAATAATTTTACAGAATAGAGCATAGTATCTATAAGTTGTGACAATTTATTTGAGTTGGTCAAAGAAAGACTTGTTAAGCTTATTCGATTTACGTAGTTAATCTGGGGCTTCATGATCTTGTAGCTGATGAAGTTACTAATCTTCTCATCAAACAAGTTCTCTGTTTTTTTATATGGTACTCCCTTTATTTCTATGTTGTTGAGGCGGAGCAGCTGGTCCCTGTAGATATCATTGCGGCGGCCCATGTCCAGTTGCGACCTAAGATGCACCATGTCACCCTCAAGGAGGCCTCAAGGCATGTAACTCGCGATTCCACGTCCTCAACCTTGGCTGAAAACTCCTCCAATTTCGCAATAGCGCTTTGACAGGATTCTTGAAGTTTGGTTATGTTGATTTTGATTCCCTTCACGTCATTGATCAGATCCGGTAAGTCAACGAGCTTTAGTTCCATTGATTCAAGCTTTTGCATGATTTTTTCCATTGAGGTCGACTCCGGCGGTATGGGAGTAGCGGGCCTGGAGGACGCGGGCGACGATCCCCGGCAAGAAGGGCACCGCCACGCGGCCCTTTTCTCTGATCCCATGCGACGATACGTTGATTCGGCAACATTTGCACAGCCAAAATCTAGATGGTGCCTACACACACTGCACTCAACTCCATCATTGAACTCCATTTTACACATAAAACACCGTATCATGAAAAATAGCTGCGGTACTTAGGTTAGAAATGGCGGGACGACGTAGATTAAAAATTCGTGTCAAGTTGGTTATTTTCCGTGGTGAGCGGGCGTGCAAGCGAGAGCGATGCGCGCGCGCGACTGATAGCTTCAGGTAGCTTCCACTTCATCGGCCTACTCTGGGCCCGGTTCAATGCAGTCTATGGCTAATTAAACTAGCACTGACTAGCAGAGCTAAGAGCAGCCGTCAAAAACTTGACCATGCAGCTGAACAATCAGCCTAGGTTAAGAGACCGGCGACGACCCAACCGGTCCAACGAGCATTACCGCAAGCGCTCCAGATCTCGATCACAGTCCAACTACGAGAAGTTCCCGAACTGCTGGTATCACAATCGACATGGAGCCAACGCGACCCAGTGCATCAAGCCCTGCGACTATGGAAAGTCGGGAAATGCTCAGGGCGGTCGGTATAGGTGACTGACGATTGCCCCATTTCTCCTGGTCTCCTCTTCGTTACCGATCGCAAGTCGAAGATCCCTTTCCTGGTGGACACTGGAAGCGACGTCGCGTCGACGAAGCGTCTTCCATCGGTCTGCACTTCGGGAGCGTCGAACCAAGACCAGCTACGAGTTGACAGCTACCAACGGAAATGTCATAAACACTTTCGCGCTGTGTGTGGTGAAAAAGTCGCCCGAGCGAGAGCGGCCCGCGCGGCGCGCGCACTCGTCAGTCGGATGGAATCGCTAGCGAAACTACTAAAACACTCTCAGGTCCAATTATTGATCTTCAACAACATGTTCGATCCAACGTTTGTCCAGACCCAGTTGGTGGTAAGTGTAACACTCAGTCATCTGATTGTCAATCGTTTAATCAAACTTCACCCATTGGCAATTATTGTCAAACTTTAGAAAACATACAATATTCATAAGGTGTAATTAAGAAACCAGAATTCGAGAACGGTCTACCACTGGGCTCAAAAGTGTGCATGAACAAAAAGTCGAGTCGAGAGAGAGCGGGAGTCGGCGAGCCGCAGCACCATCTCGACGCCTCGTAGGCCCTTTTGAGATTGTCATGAAGATAATAATGGAATCCCATGAATCCGTTGCAATGTTTAAGCTTTTTAATCCATTAATGCAGTCTGTTGTTACTTCCAACAATTTTTTTATTAAATTTGCAGATTCTGCATATGTATGCATTCACTATTATTCTTTTATTTTGATATCTCTTCAACAGTTTATTCCAAGCGTGGCTGTAGTTTGAGTCAGTTATGGTAATATTTCATTTCATTTCATTACGTGAAATTGGTGTAAACTGTGTTAATAAATAAATCTTTTATTTTATTTAGTGATTTAGTGAATATTCTTTAGTAAGGCTGCGGCTTCACCATTGAGGTTAGTTTTCAAGTAGGTAGTGTAATTTCAGAACTGAGCTGAGATTTTCATTGTTGTGAGTTAGAGAAGAAAATTGGTCATGAAATGAAAACCATTCTGTATATGATCCACTGAATGTAAGTATTTTAATCGTAGGAATTTTCACTTCACACACCTTTACAGACTCAACTGTGTTTTCGTCCCGTTTTTCTGAAGCTAATTGTACCGGTGCTCCAAGGTCGCGCAATTTCTTGATCATGCCACACTTTGCCACTGTATATTCTTCTTCACACTTGAAGTATACTTCTTCTTTGAAATATTCCAGCTCTGCCAACGTGGTTTTGTCGTAAGAATTTATAATTTTTATGTTATTTTCGGCAATCCGCTCCCAGCAATCATTAAGTAATTTTATTTTAATTTCCAATAAATGATCAAAACTTCGGGGAGTCCATAAAAAGTATTTTAAGTAGCCAAGACTGTAGAAAACGAACACGGTAGAAAATGAGAACGTTGTACAAGAACTAGGAAATGCTGTCCTTAATATAAATTCTGTTAAAAGACCCAAAGAAATATAAACGCAATATTATTAAAGAATTACGGATGAAAGGTGAAAATTATTTGGGATACAGAAGAGACAGAAAAGCAAAGATTAATGAAACATTTAAAGTGAAACAAGACGTATTTAAGCCTGCAAGATCCATGAAACCACCGTGCACTTCTGAGTTTTGCAAGAAATCTAAACTCAGGTCATGTGACAACATAAATGAAGAACAGCGGAAACATTTGTTTGAAAATTTCTGGCAGAATATGAACTGGGAGCAGCGAAGATCATTTATAACTTCACACGTTAACAAAATACCAAAGAAAATTACTAAAAATCCAGAATCATCCAAAAGAACTGATAGTCGAACTTACGTTTTGACGATTGATAACGTACGTCACCAAGTCTGCAAAAAAATGTTCTTGGCCACTCTTGGAATCAAAGATTGGTTTATCAGATATTGGTTGACAAAAACCGATTGTGCTATGCCTCCCGATTCATCTACTTCAACCAGTAATCGCAGAAATCCAGAGAAAATTGAAGACCATAAATATATTGAAAAGTTTTTAGCAGATCTTTCAAAGATGCCGTCGCATTACTGTTGTGTTAAAACATCACGAGAATATTTAGAACCAGTTTTCACGAACATGACAGAGCTTTATAAGACATATAAAGAGAATTGTGAATTAGAGGGTAGAGAATGCCCTGGCCGTAAATTTTTAACTCAATCTGAGCCTATTCCACCCAAAGAAAGATCAATGCGATGTTTGTTGCAGTCATAAAACTGGAAACATTACGGATGAAGAACACGCTGAACATGTTCTGAAGAAAGATCGAGCTAGGAAAGAGAAAGATACTGACAAAGGAATTGCACAGTCCGGAGCTTATCACGTGTTCACACAGGATGAAAGATCGAGCTAGGAAAGAGAAAGATACTGACAAAGGAATTGCACAGTCCGGAGCTTGTCACGTGTTCACACAGGATGAAAGATCGAGCTAGGAAAGAGAAAGATACTGACAAAGGAATTGCACAGTCCGGAGCTTGTCACGTGTTCACACAGGATGTTGAATCGGTAAAATTGGCCCCGTATCTTCAAGCTAGTGCAGTTTACTATAAAACTAAATTATGCGTCCATAATTTTACACTATACAATATAGCAACTAAGGAAGTAATGTGTTATTGGTTCGATGAGTCAAATAGCACGCTTGAAGCCTCTGTGTTTGCTTCATGCTTAGTAGACCATTTAGAGAAGGTTTTGAGTCAGAAATTATTGCCTGTGATTTTATATTCCGATGGCTGTTGCGCTCAAAATCGCAATGCTACCACCTTAAGGCTGGGTATTCCAGCAGAGGCCGCGCTTTTATGATTTTTAAAACCATCTGAGACAAAGAAAATGGTGTTTACAATTTTGAAAAAAATATATGTATTACTTAAAGATCTAATCTAGTCAAAATCGCATTCAGTTACAAGATCTAATGAACTTCACTCGATAGAAAAAAATCCCAAAGTTACCTCTTTTTGTAATGTTTTTAACAACTATTACTGAAGAAGTAAAGAAAGCTGAAATAAGTATCGTTGCGGCCCTCGTAGAACATAACATACCCTTTCGTGTTATGGATCACGTGAGTGAAGTTATTCCAAAAGCATTTCATGACTCTGAAATTGCCAAAAAGTTTTCATGCAAGAGAACTAAGTCTGCTGCAATTGCCTACAACGTCCTAGGAAAAACCTTTGAAGAGAAAATGCTTGCAGACTTACGTTTGGACCGAGAAGTTGAAACTGAAACTCCGATAAGACCAGTATTTTCTATAATTATTGACGAGAGCACTGACGTGAGCACTACTAAAGTTCTTGCAGCAGCAACTAAATATTATTCAGAGAAATTTCAGTGCCCACAAACAAAATTTTTATGTATGATTGACCTGAAAGGAGAAACTGCGCAAGATTTATTTGATAGTTTAAACAATGCCTTAACGGAACGAAACCTTAATCTAACCAATTTAATAGGGTTTGCTGCCGATACTACTAACGTAATGTTTGGAGAAAGGAATAGCGTGGTATCCAAACTCAGGGAAGTAAATCCGAACTGCATCTTTTTCAAATGTATGTGTCACTCAACAAATCTTTCAGTTAGTTATGCATGCAAGAAGCTGCCTCGTACTATAGAGTTATTCGTCAAAGAAGTGTATACCTATTTTTCACATAGCAGCCAAAGACAGAGAGAACTTGCAGAATTTCAAAAGTTTGTAGACACTCCGACTCACCGCATGCTTCGACATTATGACATCAGGTGGCTTTCCCTTTATGAATGCATACACAGAATTGTAGAGCAATGGGAAGCATTGAAACTTTTTTTTCACAGCGAGCGTTTTGGAACAAGAAATGCAAATGCTACTTGTGAGTTCCTATTTGACCACCTAAATAGCAATGAGACAAAACTTTACATAAATTTTTTGGATTTCATATTGCCAATAACCAATAAATTTAATATCATATTCCAAAGTGAACAAACAGTTGTTCACAATCTTCACACCGATATGCAAAACATGATGTCGTAAATTCTGAGTTGCTATATGAAAATAAATTATGTCAGAACTACCCCGCTTCATTCGATAGATCCATACGCTAGGATGCATTATGTGCCACTAAAAAATATGTACATAGGTTTAAACGTGGCTATGATAATAAATTCATTAAAAGATGATGTTTCAATGAGACCTAAAATTGATGAATGCCTTGAAAGGTGTCAAACGTTTTTGATTGAATTGAGCAATCAATTTATAAAAAGAATGCCTGTTCAAGATGACCTGTACCAAGATCTATCATTCCTTGATCCTCAAAAGGCTGTGTATGACGACTTTCGAAGCTTGATTGGAGTACTCCAACGGTTCCCTAACTTGGTACCAACTGGAAAGTTACAGGTAGTTGACAATGAATATAGAGAATTAAAATTAGATCAATCAGTTTCTAACTTGTTGTCTTCTTCAAGTTCATCAACTGCAACATTTAACGTTGATAAGTTTTGGAGTGAAGTTGGCAAGATGTGTGATTCGAATAATAAACCGAAGTATGAAAATTTGTCCCGATTTGCAAAACAGATGACAATCCTGCCTGTGTCAAACGCTAAAGTAGAACGAATATTTTCTGATATTAATAGAATTAAAACTCGTGACAGGAACCGTTTTCACAATAAAAATGTAGCTGCAATCATGCATGGGAAAGAAGGTCTTCGACAAATTGAAGATGGTTGCGCAAATTTTGTCCCAGACAAAGATATGCTAAAATTAATGGAAGCTAAAAATCTGTATGATAATATAAATGAAGATTCCTAAGTGATAGTGACTGACGAATTCCTGAAGATAAATTTATTTGATTTGTGTGATTATGATGAAACTCTGATGTTTAATTTATTAGATTTTTTTGTTTGATTTGTGTAATTGTGATAAATGAACCTTCATTGAGAATAAAACCTACCTATTGTGACTGAATTCCTGATGTTAAATTGATTGATAACCCAGTTAATTTTATAGTAGATTTTTAGTAGACTCCAGCTTATTATAAGTAGATTTCGGTAATTTTTCACCCTATGTTACAGTAGATTTGTCAATTCAAATCTGGTCACACTGTTGGCAGGCTCGATCAGTCGCGCGCTGGCGCTTACGGACGACGGACCTATGTCAGTTTTTTCCGCGACTATTTTCCGCACCAATCAATCAATTTTTGAGGAAGCTTCAAGTTATCCAAAATGGGCAATAAACAACGCAAGCGAAAGAAGTCGTCTACAGTCATAAAAATGATAAATAAAAATAATGCACTCCAAAGATATGTAAAGAAGTAAGTAAATGTTTCATTTGTGTTATTGTATAATGTAATTTAGGTCTTTGACGTTAGATGTCATTTTACTTCAATCTCTGGTTGATAGATTCATAAAGATATCATGTCTAAACTTACGTTCATAGTGCCATAGTATAAGAATATCAGTAGGTATAACCACTGAATATCGCTATGTACGATTTTTGATAATTTATATTTAGTCTCTATCGGTATTTACCTCTGCATACCGTTTGCTAACAAAAATTTATTTTTATTTATTTATTCTACCGTAGGTACATGTTAATGCACTTGATGTCGTTATAATCTAAAATATTATTTAATTAGTCAAGTTACTGATTTTATGATTTTTTTTATATTAGATTTTTTACCGTAGGTCAATGGGGCAGCCTCAGAAAACTAACATGGACACCGCCGCAGTAATAAATCTGCTACCTGCGGATTCAACTGAAAATAAGTAAGTCATTAAGGCGGGGTGGTTTGGGTGGTCTGGGTTTTTAGGTTTTTTGAATAACTGTATCTCTACTGAAATGAAAAAGTTACTTGATTTTATTTGTTTGTAATAAAATTGAACATATACTCTAGGACTTTGTAGAATTAGAAACGTGAATAATATAAATTTTCTCGATAAAAAAAAATCATAAAGATGACACTAAATCGATATTTCAAATGGCTCATACAAAGAGGTTTCTTCATGAAATCATGTCAAAGTTATATCAAAAGATAGAGCTTATTATTTACTAAAATCCTGTAGAAAAAAATATGTATGATTTAGTTATTATTAATCTCTTTGAAAGAAAACTATCAAAATCTAACGGCAGCCGGCTCTATCGAAATATAAGACGTTGTCACGTCAAAATTGTTTTAGAATCTACAAACAAATCCCTATGAAATTTTTTTTGACAACATTTTTTTACCCTCAACTCTCAGTAACGTAGTCAATCAAGTACAATCTTTCGACCTATAAAATGTCATAAAGATTGGATCAACGGTTCGAAAGTTATGCTGAGACATACATACATACAAACGTACATACAAACAGACATACAAACATACATACAAACATACATACCTACAAACAAACATACAAACATACAAAGCCAAATAACCTAACTTGCCACTCACTCGGTCGATTAAAAGATAAGTTGACGTATTTTTTGAGTTTTTTTTTCGCTAAATATATTCAAGATCATGGTCTGATTGCAACCCTTCAGTTTTCGGTAGTAGTCTGTTTACACCTTGTATACATATATCTAAGCGACGAATATTTTGACTGTTACAGAACTACTCCAAACAATGTCAATGTACCACTTGCTGAAATGCTAGACGAACATGGTAATAATGAATCAGCTGAAAATGATACTAATGAGTAAGTTGTAATCTTTATGTACCTACCCACTGTTGTTTATAGTGTCCGTACAAACTGGGCATTTTGTCGCCAAACATTTTGAGGTTTTTGGGGTAATATGTATGCGAGATAATTTTGTTTTGATAAATCGCCCAGTTGGCGAGGGCACTAAGTACCTACGTAATGTTAACATTTTAATACCTAATAAATCTTTTTTTTTAGAATGGAGGATATCGAGAACTGTTCTCTGACTATTGAAAACAATAAAGAAAATGAATTTATATCTATAAGTGGACGGCGAATTGTAGATATAAATTACTTTATGTCACAGCTTCAAGAAAAAGCGCATCATAATGATTTATTTGATTGCAAAGTAGGATATTTCAATTTAATAGGAGAAAAACGGAAAGGCTTGATATCAAAATATAAATTTCAATGCAACGTATGTCAAAAAATAATAACTATTGACTCAGAAAGATGTGCAGAAGAGAGAGAATACATCAATGCAAATGTTGCTGCAACCACAGGAATTATAGCTGCTGGTATTGGATTTGCACAATTCGAAGAAATACTTTCTGCTATGGATGTGCCGGTTTTTTCCCCAAAATATTACTCACATTTACAAGACGTTGTTTATGAAAATTGGGAGAAAGTCGCTGCCACATCTATGGAAGATGCTGCCAACCGTGAAAAAGAAGTGGCTATTGCTGAAGGTCGAGTAAAAAAAGGAATGGCTCTCGTAGATGTGTATGTTGATGGTGCTTGGGGTTCAAGATCTTATGGCAATAACTATAGAGCAATGTCAGGGACTGCAGCAATCATAGGCAAACGATTCGGAGAAGTACTGTACATAGGAGTAAAAAACAAATACTGTCTTGTTTGTGCCCGAGCCAATAAACATGAGCTTGCTCCCAAAGATCATATATGTTTTAAAAACTATAATGGAGCCTCTAGTGCCATGGAAGCTGACATAATTTCTGAAGGGTTTAAATCATCAGTTGAAATGTACGGCATAATTTACGCAAGAATGATTGGAGATGGAGACTCATCAACCTACAATAAAGTATTAGAAACTAAACCCTACGACCATCTTAACCATACTGTTGAAAAAATTGAATGTAGGAACCATATCCTACGCAATTTTTGTAATAAATTGCGAGCATTAGTAAAGGAGACAAAATATCTAATCAAACATAGAAAAACGCTATCGAATGAAAAAATAATGAGTATGCGAAAAGTGATTGTCAAGTCAATTAAATTTCATAAGAGCACAGAAGTTTCTAAAAACGTATCGATAAATTTGCTACACAAAGATATCACCAATTCGCTAGCGCATGCATACGGTGATCATATACTTTGTCATGACTATAACTGCACAAAAGAAAAAAATCCTAATGATAGTAAAATTAATGAAATACAGAATTCTACTTTTTTGTTTCGGATAAATGCTATCATTTCTACTGTAGCAAGTAAAGCTCGCAGTCTCATAGAAGATGTGGACACGAATACAGTTGAACGTTTCAATAGCGTCATTGCGAAGTTCATTGGTGGCAAAAGAGTGAATTTTTCACTGAGACGGGGCTATCAAGCAAGATGTTCTGCTGCTGTAGTTTCATTTAACCGTGAATCTGCAGTATCATCTGTCCAGAAAGCTATTTTAGGGAGAAGTCCAAGAGGAAAAGTGAAAGAAATAGAAAATAGACGGTCACTAAAGAGGAAATTGAACAGAGAGCATCCCACAAAAAAGATAAGAAGGTTTGAAGGAACTTCTGTACAGAATAACTATGGACCTACAAGTTCGGCCCCAGATATGAGTGAGGTAGAATTGGAACGGGCAAAGGAAGATTTCCTACAAAATTTAAAGACTATAACAAATGATAGACAGAACATTGAAAGAAGTACTGTTCTACAAAGGGATTGCAGTGAGTGGATGGAACTCAGAAAAAGCCTGATAACGGCCTCAAATTTTGGCACAGTGTGTAAAAGGAAACTGTCCAAAAGCACAGCAAATACAGTAAAAAATTTACTGTATAAAAAAAATATAGGCCACGTAATGTCTGTAGCTCATGGTGTAGAAAACGAAAAACAAGCGCTACAACAAATGGAGAGACAAGAAAACATTATCATCGAGCCCTGTGGACTTTTCATAGATAAGCAATACCCATTTATTGGAGCTACACCCGACGGTTTAGTTGATAACGATACAATTATAGAAGTTAAATGTCCAATAACAGCATTTAAAATCGGAATAGAAGCTGCTATAAAAGAAAACAAAATACAAATATATAAATATGATAAAAAAAACAGTACTCGAAACATTAATAAAAGGAGCGATTGGTATTACCAAGTGCAGGGTCAACTCCATGTAACCGAGAGACACCAATGTATTTTTGGAATTTGGTCCGGCGAAAATCATCCACTAATAATTGAATACATTTTTAGAGATGACGAATTTTGGAAGGTGGAAATAGAAAAAAAAATTGTAGATTTTTACATGAAATGCCTTTTGCCAGAGATTGTAGACCCGCGACAAATCGGGGTATGCCAATACGAGACATAACTTTAAAAGAAAATGTCAAAAATAATGACATACCTATGCAGCCAGGTCCAAATAAACACACGGATCAAATTCAAAGTCCAGTCCAACCTCGTGTCCAGTTTGGTTCATGCAAACCTAGGCAGCTACAATTTCATGAATTTTAGTACCCATATACAGGCTGTATACCATCATAGACCAATAAAATACAATAGATTTTTTTCATATTTTTAGGGAGGTAGACCTTGGTTAGGTAGCGCCGCCTGCATGTGAATTCACGAGATCTCAGTTCGGGGCGAACTACTAGTTTAAAAAAGTGTTGTTTTTGAAATAAATATAATTGTTACTTGTACAAGTTGTATATTTTACCTCTATGTTCTGGTTACTGAATCGAAAATTACACGACGTGTGCCACACGAAACCAAAGATTTATTTTTTATTTTTAGGCTGGCTGGACTAAATTTATTTTTTATGATCTAGCTTTGCGACTGTACCTAGATCTACACATAATAAGTAGGTAATAAAAATACTCGTAATAATGTTATCAATATTATACCTGAAGTTTGTAAGTCCATAACATACGTACCTATTTACCTACTGCTTGATTTTCTATACTGTGGCACTAAGATATCGTATGCGGTACCTACCTCGGGCGCGTAAATAAATACGATGCGCGCTAACATGGCGGGGGCTGAGGTAGCGCGAAATGCCTAAAGTTCTTGGGAAACCTCGCCTTAAGTAATGCTTTATTACGTTTAGCGATTGAAAAAAATATTGTGATTACTTAAAAGTATCTGGAAAAAGGCCATACTCACATGGAATGTGACTCGGTACACAGTGCAATAGAGTGCAAATTAAAAGGTAAAGAAATTTTCCTTCCACAACAATACATGGCAATAAGTAAAATTGCTAGGAGTGATCCTATGCCTTACGAAGCTCGTTATTTGGACTATAACTTTTTCACAGACTTTTCGAAAGAATTGATTTATAAATCTAGACGTCCTGGTAAAAAAAACAGGTGACCCAGTCGTCACAGATATACGTATGCTACAATACAGACCAAATGGCACAATTTGGTACAAAGTTGATTTTGATAACGAGCTACAGCCGTTACCACATCGTTCCACGCCAATTAACAATATTAAACAAATAAATGGCCTGCAGAAATTGTACGCAGCTAGAATACCAATTACAAAGCGGAAGTATCAAGATTTGCAAGACCTTAAAAGTGTATTACCACCTAGTTGCCATTCTTTTTATGATGACCTTCCGCACAGCAATCGCTAAAGACTGAAACTTAGATTAGACTAGAGATTTCGAGTTATTCTTTATTATTTTTATAATTTTATTAATACTATTTATATCTTGTTTCTTTGGAGTTTATTAAAGACTAAAACTAATAATTCAAAATATTTACCTATAACAATAAAAAAATATAATTGCATTTTCGCACTAACTAGAAGTTCCTATGTTACCAAACAACTTTAAGTAATTTATATCAACAATGTGATTCTTAAGATTTAAGTTATAGATACCTAATGTTATAAAGATTTGTTAATTTTCTTGAAATATTTCCTAATAAAAGCTTTTCTTTGGAAATCATCTTTTATTTAATATCTTAATCCCTAACATTTCCGCAAACAACACCGCCTAAATCTAATAAAATATTAGTCAACACAGCTCAAGTCATAAAAAACAAGTTAAAATAAAGTAAATTGTCAAAATAAGTATAAAAAATTATTTCTTAACCACTAACTAGAGTATGTGTTAAGTTATGACAGGAATAATCCTCAGATTTTTAAAATTGACAGTTTTTTACGTCTCCTGTAAAGTTGGTAAAAATGACTTAGGCGGTGTTGTAAGCTAAGGGACGATATTGCGTTTGTAACAATAGACTGCGGAGTGAGTGTTACAAATTGCAACTTACAATAAGAGAAAAATAATCATAATTAAATTAGTAAATCTTTTATCTTATAAATAATTATTATTTACAAGAATTATTTATTTAATTATAATATTTCTGTGAAATTTAACTTCTTTTAAAGTTTCCTTTTTCTCTTTAAATAGTAATTAGTTATCTCCGAAAAGCGGGACTGAGCTTGTCCCGCGCGGGACATTTAATTTTAATTAAAAAATCGGTACGTCCCGCCAAAATCGGGACGTCAGGCAACGCTGTTCTCCACGCACTTATCATAATCGATAGCATCAAATATGATAAGCTCATAGTATTCCCAGAGAATAGTTTAAGTAAGGAACAAAAAAAAATTCCTCATCGAAATACAAATAAAAGAATCCGATCTCAATCTCCGGAGCGAAAAAATGAGATCTCTAGCAAAAACAAAACGAAAAAACCATCTAAGAAACCATATTCTAACATACAGGAATACGTGATTAGAAGTAGGAACCGAAGCCAGGATTCATTCTCCGATCCCATGCCTTCTTCGTCTACAACCGCTGCCGGTGGAACACAGATGGCACCACCCGTAACGAATATTAATATTAACAAAACCATATACTGACATACAGCGACCTCTCTTCAGACACCCCCAACACGGCCGGTCAACGCGGGGGGATGGGTAGGCGACCAAAACCCTCCACTCCAACCACTCTACATATGCACGTACAACACAAGATCCCTCTTATCTAACGAAAGATTATTAGAGTTTAAACAAGCAATATCTAAAATAAAATACGATATTATCGGTTTATGCTTGAGAGGCACTCGACACAAAGCCCGTGAGAAACCACGTATAAAACCTGCCGATACTAGGGGACATCGCGCAGTATCGTACCCTTACCCAGCTGCAGGGGGCACCAGTCGGGCGGACTTTTTTTATTTCCCCCACACTCGTGGGACTAGTCATGGAAAACAACCAAAACAAAGATGATAGAAGAAGATGATCAGGTGAGTTGTCGTAGTGCCGTTGCGGCAATTGATGACGTGGCGTTAGAGGTAGAGGTAGCTTGTAGTAATCTATCTGACTCTGATTCCGACGCGAGCTTCGCGTCAGTGTCGACGCTATCAGCCTCCGAGACGCTTTCGCTCGAAGGGAGATTGTGGAGGAAGAGGGTCCGAGCGATCGAGGTGGGCTCGGACGACAAGGAGGAGGACGACTGCGAGACGCCGTCCAAAACATCTGCGGCGTCTCGAGGTAGGGGGCGCGGACGGCCCCCTACTACAGGTAAATATATAGGTTTAGCAAAGGCGAGAGCGGAGCTCATCGCTGCGAAGGCGGAGGAGCTCCACCTCAATAATGAGCTCGAGATGGCGGCGGAGGTGCGGCGACAGCGGGATTGCCCCTCTGTCTACCGGATGTCGCCGGTCGCAGCGGCGATCGAAAATGTGGAGGGCGAGGACCTCCACAAGGTTGTTACGGGTTCTCTGAGTACCATCATCAAGGTGGCCGACACGTCTGACCACCTCAAGGGGACCTACGTGCGCGCGTTAAAGGAGGCGGCCGATACCACCAAGGCTGCCTTCATGGAAATGCGCACCCGGACCACGAATGAGGAGAACCAGAGGTTGGAGGCGGCCAACTCCAAGCTCACGCAGGAGCTTGGTGAGCTCCGCAAGGAGTTGGCTGAGTTGCGCCAGATGATACGGCAGCCCGCTGCTGTGTCATCTGACGCAACTCTACCCAAAGAGAAGGTGACGGCGCCCATCGTGTCTGACGACGTGATGCGCGCCGTCATGATGCAGTGCGGGTCTTTGATAAACGCACGTTTTGCAGGTGTGGAGGACCGGCTGCTGCCGAAGACGCGCATGCGTCCTCCGCTGGCAGCCGGGACGAACAAGGGTGCGGCACCTGCGCCCGCTCCGCGTGCGCCATCGCCAGTGTTTGGGTGCAGCACCGGCGGCGCCAACAACAGGAGGAGGTAAGAGAGCGACCGCGGCCAACGTCAATGACTGAGGGCTGGAACGTAGTGGCGGGGCGTAACGCCAAGAGGAGGACGGCGGCGGCTGCTAAAGCCGCTGGACAGCCTGCTGCGGCTCGGCCAGCGCCTAAGCAGCAGGCCGGCCCTAGTAATGACGATAGGAGGCAGAGCCTTAGGGCTCCCCGTTCGTCGGCGGTGGTGTTGACGCTGCAACCGGGCGCCGTGGAGCAGGGGATGAGTTATCATCAGCTGCTCACCGACGCCCGGGAGCGTGTCAACATCGAGGAACTTGATATCCAAATATCAAGTTCCGCACCGCTGCTACGGGGGGTAGGATGTTTGAGATCCCTGGTGCTGCCAGCGGGGGCAAGGCCGATGCCCTCGCTGACAGAATCAGGGCCGCATTCAGCGCGGAGGTAGGTGGTGAGGGTGTCGCGGCCCGAGAAGTGCGTCGAACTCAGAGTGTCTGGACTGGACGACTCTGCGACGGAGGCGCAAGTAGCGGCTACTTGCGCGTCCGTCGGCGGATGCAATGTGGAGTCCATTAAAATGGGCACCATCACCCGGATCCCCGGATATCCGGGCACAGTCTGGGCGAAGGTGCCCGTTGTTGCTGCCAGGAAGCTGGCGGCACAAAAGTTTAGAGTGGGCTGAGTTTCAGTATTTGTCCAGATACTGGTGCCCAGGCCACTCTACTGTTTCAGGTGCCTGGATGTGGGGCATTTGGGTGCGGCGTGTCAATGCCCCCACGACACAGTTCGAACAAACATTAGCTGAGGTACAGGTTCTGGTGGGAACAGTGCTCCCCAGTCCCGTGTTGGTCGCTGGCGATTTCAACGCAAAATCCACGGCGTGGGGATCTCCAGCGACCGACGTGCGCGGAGAAGCGCTAGAGGAGTGGGCGGTGTCCCTGGGTCTCTCGATCCTCAACAGGGGCTCCGAGAACACATGCGTGCGACAACTAGGTTCTTAGGTATCGTGCGCGGCTGCTTCAACGACCTTTCTCTGTGGCGTAGGAAGGTATGTTGAGGCCGTGCGACCCGACCTTCCTCTGTGGCGTAGGAAGGTATGTTGTGGCCGTGCGACCCGATGAAGGCTTGCCTTAACCGGCCGGTCTTGAGTGGCACTCGACACAAAGCTCGTGAGAGAACACGTAAAAACCTGCCGATACCAGGGGACATCGGCCAGTACCCTACCCTTACCCGGCTGCAGGGGGCACCAGTCGGGCGGACTTCTATTTCCCCCACAATCGTGGGAATAAATATGGAACATTTGAACAAAAAAGATAAAGATGAGGTGAGTGCCATTGTGGCAATAAATGATGTGGCGGTGGAGGTCGAGGTGGCTAGTTGCCTTTCCGACTCTGACTCCGACGCGAGCTTCGCGTCGGTTTCCACCGTTTGGATAACCTCGCCAGAGGGTAAGTTGTGGCGGAAACGAGTCCAGGAGATCGAGGCGGGCTCGGACCAGGAGCAGGACGAGGACTGTGGCGAGACGCCGTCCAAAACATCTGCGGCGTCTCGAGGTAGGGGGCGCGGACGGCCCCCTACCACTGGTAAATATGTAGGTTTAGCTAAGGCCAGGGCGGAGCTCAATGCTGCAAAGGCAGAGGAGCTCCGTCTAAACAACGAGATGGAGATGGCGGCGGAGGTGCGGCGTCAGCGTGAATGCCCCTCCGTCTACCGCAAGTCGCCGGTCGCTGCGGCGATCGACAATGTGGAGGGGCAGGACCTGCACCAGGTAGTGAGTGGGTCCTTGAGCGCCATAATAAAGGTGGCCGACACGTCCGGCCACCTCAAGGGGACCTACGTGCGCGCATTGAAGGAGGCAGCCGACACCATCAAGGCTGCCTTCGTGGAGATGCGCGCCAGGACAACGACCGAGGAGAACCAGAGGTTGGAGGCGGCCAACTCCAAGCTCACGCAGGAGCTTGGTGAGCTCCGCAAGGAGTTGGCCGAGTTGCGCCAAATGATACGGCAGCCCGCTGTTGTGTCATCTGGCGCAACTCAACCCAAAGAGAAGGTGACGGCGCCCATCGTGTCGGATGACGTGATGCGCGCCGTCATGTTGCAGTGCGGGTCGTTGATTAACGCCGGCTGCTGCCGGAGACGCGTATTCGTCCTCCGCTGGCAGCCGCGACGAAGAAGGGTTCGACACCTGCGCCCGCTCCGCGTGCGCCATCGCCGGTGCTTGGATCCAGCACCGGCGCGCCCAGACCTGCGGCGCCCGGACCGGCGGCGCCCAGACCGGCGGCGCCAACAACAGGGTCCCGTTTCACCAACTTACAAGTTAACTAGTGACAAGTTTACTATTACAGGCGTTACAAGCTACTAATTACAATTACAAGCGTTTCACGAACAGCGATTTTTTAAAGAATAATAGAAATCTGACCATAGACTCATTTTACTAGGAAGAAAGTGTCCAATAACAAGTGAAATTTTCTGCCCTATTCCATTCATTCCGATTCATTCAAATTCGTCGTTCTTTGCTCTGTAATTGGTTGGCGGTCTTTCGAGTTTTCTGTTTGTTGCTTTTTGTTTTTGGTTTGCTTTGTTGCCACGAAAGTTTGTAAACAGCACTGATAAAATGGAAAAACAATTGCTCAAAATAGAAGTTCTAAAGAAAATCTTGGAGAAAAAGTGTATTTTTTTTTGGAGCGTTTTCCCCAAATTTAACAAAGCCGATGAAAAACCAGGCTTGGGGAGAAATACATACCCTGGCTGTAGCTTTGGGCCTTGTAACAGCCGCGAAAGATTTCACGTACACAAGAGATGTCCTGTGGCAGAATACTAGAAAAGCTGCAATGGTATGTTATAAACTTTTCATATTTTCAGTTTTTTACTAAGTGGTAGCTGGTTAGACCAGTGGACTCACAATCTAGAGTCGCAGATTTGAATTCCGGTCCGGCATGCACCTCTAAATTCATATTTATGTGCATACTTGCCATCGACTTTTCCGTGAAGGAAAACATTGTGAGGAGATCTACATACCCGAGAAGTAATTCGGAGGTATGTCAAGTCTGCCAACCCGCAGCCAGCGTGGTGGACTATAGCCTGTTCCTCTTTCCATTATTAAGGATTGAGAGGCCTTTACCCTGCAGTGAGACATTCATTGATAGGCTGCAATTATAGGATTTCAACTTTTGAAGGGTCAGAGAAGCTACCTTTAAGAACTTAAATAGGCATAATCTTGGCATTAAGTACCTAGGCTAATAATAATGACAGGAGGCAGAGCCTTAGGGCTCCCCGTTCGTCGGCGGTGGTGTTGACGCTGCAGCCGGGCGCCGTGGAGCAGGAGATGAATTATCATCAGCTGCTCACCGACGCCCGGGAGCGCGTCAACATCGAGGAGCTTGGTATTGAAAATATCAAGTTCCGCACCGCTGCCACGGGGGGCAGAATGTTTGAAATCCCTGATGCTGCCAGCGGGGGCAAGGCCGATGCCGCGTTTAGCGCGGAGGTGGTGCGGGTGTCGCGACCCGAGAAGTGCGCGGAACTGAGGGTGTCCGGCCTGGACGACTCCGCGACGGAGGCGCAAGTAGCGGCTGCTTGCGCCTCCGTCGGGGGTTGTTCGGTGGAGGCGATCAAGATGGGCACCATCACCCGGACCCCCGGATATCCGGGCACAGTCTGGGCGAAGGTGCCCGTTGTTGCTGCCAGGAAGCTGGCAGCACAAAAGCTTAGAGTGGGCTGGGTTTCAGTATCTGGCCAGATACTGGAGCCCAGGCCACTCTACTGTTACAGGTGTTTGGACGTCGGTCACCTGGGAGCGGCGTGCCAGTGCCCCCACGACCGCAGCGCACTGTGCTTCCGTTGTGGTCAGCCTGGCCACAAGGCGGCGGAGGGTGCGGCGCCGCCACACTGCCCAGTATGCGAGGCGGCGGGCAAGGCGGCAGATCACCAGGTGCGGTCGAAGGCCTGCACGGGAAAGAGCTGGACTCCCCGCCCCAGAGGGGGAAGAGGAGGTAAGCGTAGGAACAGGAAGGCTGGCGTAGGCTCTAGTGCCCCCTCGCAGCCTTCTGCGCGCCCCTCAGGCGCGAGCGATGGTAACATGGACGCCGATTGATTATGGCCAGCGTCCTGATGCTCCAGGCGAACATCAATCACTCTGCCAGGTCTCAGGATCTCTTGCTCCAGAGCCTGGCAGAGTGGTCGATACAAATCGCGGTGGTGTCGGAGCCCTACTACGTCCCTGACCGGGGCAACTGGGTTGGGGACGTGGAGGGTAAGGTGGCCATAATTGCAAAATCTGGTAGTACTTTTCCTATCACTAGGGGCCAAGGTTGCGTCCTCGGCGTGATAGGTGGCGGATTTGACGTGGCGGTGATTGGGGTGTACTGCTCCCCAAACCGAACGCTAGCCCAGTTCGAGCAAACATTAGCTGAGGTACAGGTTCTGGTGGGAACAGTGCTCCCCAGTCCCGTGTTGGTCGCTGGCGATTTCAACGCCAAATCCACGGCGTGGGGATCTCCAGCGACCGACGTGCGCGAAGAAGCGCTAGAGGAGTGGGCGGTGTCCCTGGGTCTATCGATCATTAACAGGGGCTCCGAGAACACATGCGTGCGACATCTAGGTGGGTTGATAGTGGACTTGACGTTCGCTTCATCGGCGATCGCACGACGT
The DNA here is from genome assembly GCA_932527185.1 of Ecliptopera silaceata. Lineage (NCBI taxonomy): Eukaryota > Metazoa > Arthropoda > Insecta > Lepidoptera > Geometridae > Ecliptopera > Ecliptopera silaceata. The sequence continues at coordinate 7,527,799 of OW052211.1, forward strand.
GTTCTCGGTTGGAGGGTGGAGACGGAGGTCGAAACGTTATCGGACCATCGATACATACGTTTCGAAATAACTCCATCCGCCGCCTTGCGGGTACCGGCTGCTGCAGCTGGTTTAGGAACCACTGGGCCCCCCGGGTCAGTGGTACCTATAAAAGGTTTTCCTGGGTACCAAAAAAAAAAAGGTTAGGTTAGCTACACGCTATACGTTATAGTTTAGTTATAGTTTTAGTGACCTGAGGTCACTCACACAGGACTCGCTCCAGGAGTCGGAGAGGTCACTGACCTCTCCGACTCCTAAATGAGCGAGTCCTTGCGCGAGGTCGCTCGCGGGGGAGTATATAGCGTGTGCCAAAAGCCTTAGTCCAGCCCGCTCTGTAAAGATATCACAAAGGTTCCTGAACGAATAGAGCGAGACTGGTCTATGCAATAGAGGAGGGTGCATGACACGATGGTTTCGTCGTCCGGGTAGACCGTCGATGGTAGACTTAATTTTATTGTCTTTGGAAATCACAGCAATAAACGTTAATGAAACCCATAGAACAATTTTCACTTTAAGAACCACTCTCTCTATATTTACGCCCATCTGGTTAGCCGTACGCGAAAAGGTCTTATAAATAATACCAGACCGTCAGAGATGACCATCGATGATCGAATGCAACAAACACCTCAAGCTAACCTCAGTGCATGAAACAGATTCGACGAGCTTTCAAAAAAAATAAGCCACAATGAGCGCTCAGGCCAGGGCTATACGAGAGCTACAGATGTACCTCGATGATGACATGCTGCCCTGTAAAAATTCTGATGGTAATTAATTGGGATTACCCATCGCAGTGGTGGCGGGATCATAAAATTATATACCCACACTTATCCGAACTGTATTGCACAAAATGAAACATTGTTGCAACTTCAGTCCCGTGTGAGCGACTCTTTTCTAAGACTGGGTTAATAATAAATGAAAAAGAGGACAAACTATGTAAGTACTCCATTTATAGAGCACTTACTATGATTAGCTATGAAGGGTGATGTTTCAGATCATTCCGGGTACTGCGGAAATTACATTATGAATTAATAGAGCTGATGGGTGAAAAAGTGAAGTCAGATATCATATCACGTAGAACAACTTTCACTGACAATACGATTTGTTGATTTATCATCAGATGACGATAAAATATCTAATATCTGGTGAAAGACTGACTGAAGTTTTCATTGATGTTAAATAAATATGGACTGGAATTGAACAATTGTAAGGGTCAGGGTTATGACAACGAAAAATAAGGGAAAAATATTGGGGTTCAAAGGAGAATTCTGGATACTTAGCTGTTTACGTACCGTGTGGTGTAGCTGCGGCTAATTCATGCGTAAAATCAGTCACTTTGTTTGGGGGGTTGTTCACAGAGGTGGTTCACATTGTTTTCAGCTTAACAACTACAATGTTTTGCAAAAATTGTTTTGTTATTTGCGTTAGAAGTTGCTATTATGTTTAATAGTTTTGATTAAAATACTTGTTTACTTACTTACTAAACCTTGTGTTATTATTTATTTAAATACATTATAAGCCAATAAATATAGAAACACTAAATATATGAACATTTATGATAGTGTGAGCAATTTGCTCGCGCGCGCCTACTCGTGTAAGAAAATTAGGCGCGCCTTCTATCGGGTTAAAGCAGTCTGTTTTGAAATTAGTGCTATCCATGACGCTTTACGTCATTTTACGGATTAGACAGATGAACAACAGTTGGAAAAATAACAAAGGATTGAAAGGATGTTGTCAAATGCAATTACACAGTTACCTAAACTTATAGACGGGGCAAATTTCTTTGACGTGGAAGTTCCGAGTAAAATTAATACTAGAAGAAAAAGGACTAGGAGCGGCATTAGAATCAAAAGCAGTAGCAGCAGATATCTAAAAAAAAAAATGTCATAGCACAATGTGTATCCGACAAATTTATGGATAATAATCTCCGGAAGGCTACCAAAAAGATAAAAAAAAAAAGTAGCACACCGGCAGTGCCGGCAGAAGTGAAAACTTCAATATTAACGTTGTGTTTTCACTTTTAAGTTTTCACTTCAAAAATATAACCACAGACGTCATAATGACAATGACAATCACAATGACACTGCTCTTTTAATATGATTTTTATGTATATAAAGTAAATCCGTTATTGGATGTAAGGCTCACCATAAATGTGTTATTCTAGCTACATACTAAGATCTGTGGATTTTGTGAAACAAATAAATAAATAAATAAAATAAATAAATAAAGACACAGACACATTCGCGCAAGCGCGAATGTGTCTGTGTGCCGCCTAAACAGAGCACACTCAGGCACGGTAGAAAGAGTGGGAGATACTAGTTCCTCTCCCTTTCCCTCGATCTTACGCTTTTTATCAACGTCACGTGACCCTGACGCGAGTTTGAAAGTTTTTACCCACCCAGCGCCGCTAAAGAAGTTTTCACTTCAAAAAGAATAAAGGGTGACGCCCTTAGAAAACGTCAAGGAAAACATACGAGACATCTACAAAATAATTTACGTTGGAAGTTCACGTACCTCTAACTACAGATGACGAGTTCTTGTTATACAAGGCAATTCCGATTCCTGTGAGAAATCAGACAGAATTCGCAATTATACAACTACAGTCGCAGTTTATTGCGGTTAACTGTAAGAAAAACTCTTACATCTCTCCGTCTGAAAAGGAGATCGACAACGTTGTACGGTTATGACACAAGATCGTTGGATATGTAATGAAAACATACCGATACACAGCTTAGAGAGCAAACTTACCGAGTCATAGTTCGAACGCTCCCTTGGACGCCAGGAAAACGTCATGGATCCAGTTACATTCAACGAATACCTGGTTAGCTGTCTGTTGCGTGGATTGCACTTTGCGAACCATATGCGACAGTGACGTCAATTCATATGTTATGACATCTTCGGGCATTGTTACCAAGAACCAAGGATGCATGTTACAATCCAGTGACTTCCAGATATACCCGCACAATGAGTACAACACTAACATAAAGATTGAGTCTAACTTCAACATGGCGTTCCTTAACTCAACCGTCAACAGCATGTGGAACCTGACCTATCACAAGATACCATGGGACATCCCAGAACAAGTGGACACGCAGGATATCGATCAAAGTCTGCGTCACCATAAGGAAAGAGTAATACTACCGGAGACAATTACGATTATTCACGACATCCATTAATATACGATTAGAGAGCTACACGATACTAGCGATCATGATAATAATTACATCACTATGCTCTGGTTAGGCAATCTTGGTCGCACCGCGTGCGCACAATACGTATGGCGAGCGAACAACCGGTTATCTTGTTCCTCGGTATATCAATACCTTACCATCTAATTTGCGCAATAGTTTGACACCTAGAAATTTAAAATTTAAACTAAAACGACATTTTCTAAACTCACTATGCGTGTAGTTACTTGCTCCTATGTTAAAAAATTAAATAAATCTGTAACTTTTATTTTGTAAACTCAGTATAGCACCGAGTTAAACCTTAGTGGTTTTTAGATGTTATATTATAACTATTTGTGTATATTTTTTGTTCAAACTTTAATTATAATAAATAAATAATAAAAAATCGATCCCTATCTTATACATACTAAACGCTCGAGAGAGTCCAGCAAAGAAGACATAGAGATGAAGCTTCAACAACACGCAGCATCCCCACCAAGGAATCCGCAACATGAACAGATGGAGTACCAACCGTCGTCAGTGACCATAGTACAACATTTCATTTAAATTCGACATGTGATATTTACTTGCTTTGTTATTTTCCTTGGTAACTCATTTATTTAAAATTTACTCTTTGTGGGGTTGCCAACATGTACGGTTTCACCATACATATGATATTTCAAGAGTCACCAGGAAAAATAGGTTACTTAAATCCTGTTATATACTAAACTAGTAATAAACGTAAACTGCGTGTGATTCTTGTGGTTTTCGTATTCTTGGTTAGTCCTGTAGCTTCAGTGTAGTATCCAGACTAGTGGTACTAGTGCGGCTCTACAACTAACCATCAACATCTCATGTATGGTGCAACCAAATACTTTGGCCCTTGCAATCATAAAGAAATGTGCAACAGTGTGCACATGTTGCAAAAACTAAAAGAAGTGTTTGCTAGAAAAAGTGTATTCAATCAGCTTTATTTAACCCGGCGTGAGTGAGGTTGGGTACGTCATACCCAAACCGTCATATTATGAAACAAGATTTATCTCAGTTTTATCGAAAAACCCTGCTTAACGCTGAAGTTAAAGTCCACTTTAACGATAAAACTCGGTTTTTTGTATTATCAAACGCGGTTTTAGCCCATGGCCTACCTGATTGAAGCCGACCGTGCTTAAATCAGGTAGGCCATGCTCATATTCAACTTTATTTTTCGTTAAATCTATCAAACGATATGAAAATCGATTAAGTTACTTGTGTTCATTCACATAATGTGTCTGACTCCCAAATATCATTATTTGTAATTGTTTTGCGATTATTTTCATAAAAATATTTATATTTTGGTAGAATAGTAACCTGACCTTTGCTTAAAATGACTGAAGAACAGTCAAACAAAAAGCGCGGCAACCTGGCGCTAAAGCAGAAAAAAAGGTCAAAATAAATACGAGAGTTTTACATTTTAAACAACCATTCAAAATGGAAAATAATAAAAAAAGAAGTGTTAATTGGATTGGATTGGAAGTGTTAAATATTTTAGGTCAATATTTCAGTTCAGCCTGTTTTTCTTTCAGGACATATTAAAACAATTGGTTGCCAATGAAGCACAAATAATTGAAGATAAAAGTACCTCCACCGCGATTTTAACTTGAAAAAAATAAAAGCTTGGAAGAACATTAAAATCAGGTAGGTTAATTATTGCTTAGGTACTATCTATTTAATGGAACTACACTCATAAGTTAGTTATTTTCTTATTGGTCTCATGTTTTCTTGCAGATTCAATAATATAACAAACCGAAATTTTACGGAAACACAAATTAAGACGGCTTGGAATATTAGAGATTACTACTCAGCCCTCGACGTCAAAAAAGAGAAAAGTTTCGGAGCCGGTAGAAGATGAGACTAATAAAATTTTGAAAATACTCTTAGAAAGAATACAAAAAAAGGATGAGTCTATTGAAAATGATGGCGAAAGCACCACAACAGCACCACAAATTGATTAACTGTTTTTGCTAAATAAATAAATAATGCTGGACAATCCACACAACATCATTTAGCCCCAAGCTAAGCAGAACTTGTGTTATAGGTACTAGAAGACTGACATACTTAATACAATACATTACATACAAACTGCATTCAAACCAATGAAGAAGTGTAGGTTTTCTGAAAAGGCCGACTATTTACCGTGTTCCAGATGTTTAGGTTTTTATGCAAGGAAACAACTGTGGAGACATAAAAAAATGCAATAATACAACTTCTACAAACAACGCACAAATTGTTTTTTTTATCTATAAGATTATTAATAGTTAATATAGGTAAGTACAATTGTTGTACTAAATTTCTGGCCAGCCAAACGAACCTTCAAACCCCTCTTTTTATAACATATATTCGTTTACCTACTTTAAGACGGTGGACTATTACCTAAGGGTAAGATTCATCGGCTTGTGAATCTTACACCCCGCTAAATAATATTGTTTATACTGCATAACCATTATTACATGTAGTGTTCATTGTTAAACTTAAATATTAATTTCCTTAGGCTTTAGTGGAAATAGTACACTCCGCTAAATAATTTTGTTATCCTTCTTTTCTCATTAAATTATAATTTCGTAAATTTTCTAGTTTATTTTTAATATCTTCCCCCCCACCTAAATCTTACATCACAGTGCCAGTACTGTTATGTATTGAAGTGCAAGACGAATAAGACGACAATAATTTGCTATTTGCAGGTGGAACAACTGTTTGTGGCTACAAAATTTTAGAGAAATATGCAAAAGCAAGTGGTGCCTAAAAGTAATAAAGCTATGATGATTCGGATCCAGAAACGGCATCCAAAAGGTCTCGTTTAGACAATTAATGTGAGCATGATTAGGAAACTTATAAACTATTTTGGTCATGTTTTGAAGAATCATCTATAGAACAACCTACTGAAGAGCAACCCAAGAATGCCACTGCTGAAGAAATCGCCAACAACATCGCATTAGCAAAGGCTGACAGAAAAATAAACCCATATGAATGGTGGGCTTTGAGTACCAATAAGAATAGATTTCCTTAAAGTACTCAGAACCCTCCTTTATCAGATATTTAAATATGGCCGATATTTGTCACATGATGTACTTATTGCACGTGAAATTGTCTGTTTTCGTTGTGTTTATAAATATTTTTGAGCATAATTATCTACCAAATATAACTTGCCAAATACAAAATGGATGCAATTCAAGCTATTGAAGCTGTGGACGATATGGACGTTCCACAACTACGTTGGAAAAAAGTTTATCGTGAAAGAACACAGCCGTTTCTAATGAGAGGCGATGATTTTCGGAGTCGGTACCGTTTCTCAATGGAAACGGCAAATAATATAATAAATTTGGTGCGTTCAGATCTGGAGCGAAATCGGCGTGGATCTGATACTACGCCAGAGCTGCAGGTCCTTACAGCAATAAGATGTTGGGGGCGACGCGCGACGTGAAGTAAGTTTACACATGATTCTTACACATATTTGTTGAATTGTAGGTATACGCATGATAAACATATATACAACATTCCTACGGATGTTTTAGGTTCAAGAAGACGCTGGTGATCACCACGGATTATCACGGGCAACAACTACTAACATTTGTGCTCGAGTAGCGCGGGCTATTGCACGGCGTTCTGTGGATTTGTTTAAAATGCCCAATGTACTGCAGAAGAACCAGTAGTAATGCATGAATTTGCTACAATTAGAAATTTTCCATCAGTAATGGGTTGCATTGACTGCACTCATGTACGAATAAGAAAAGTTGGGGATGATGCTGCTCAATACTAAATTATGATGATTCGGATCCAGAAACGGCATCCAAAAGGTCTCGTTTAGACAATGAATGTGAGCATGATTCGGAAACTCGAACTATTTTGGTCATGTTTTGAAGAATCATCTATAGAGTAACCTACTGAAGAGCAACCCAAGAATGCCACTGCTGAAGAAATCGCCAACAACATCGCATTAGCAAAGGCTGACAGAAAAATAAACCCATATGAATGGTGGGCTTTGAGTACCAATAAGAATAGATTTCCTATATTAAGTAAGCTTGCTAAACGATACTTAATCACACCAGCAAGCTCTGTTTATTCAGAAAGACTATTTTCCGAGGCAGGTTTAATTTACGAGGAATAACGAAAACGACTTGGTCCAGAACGTGCAGAAAAAAATGTATTTTGTACCACAATCTGCCTCTGTTGGATTTTAAATATTAATTAAAAAACCTAACTAATTTAATTTCATGAATATGACAGGCACATGCACATATATTCGCGACATCTTTTATTTCAAAATAACGAAGTACGATTCGTGTCTAGTATAGAGTATTGATATTTCGAAAATCCAAGGAAACCTACTACATCCCGGCCATAGTTACAAACAAAAATACGATTCCCGCCAGAGGAAAACTAGTGGACAGGTTTAATAATCAAAGACGCGTCATAAAAAAAGAGGGGGTCATATCAACGAAACGCAAATATAACTATGATGATAAACAAGATTCTGAGGTCGAAGAGAACATTATCATCGGTAATACTTAGGTATTATGTTTGTTTAAAATACCTACACATCGCTTTACAATTATTTATCATACCTCTGCTTTTTGGTTTCAGAAAATGAAGAGCTGGCTAAAATACCATAAAGAACCGTTCCAAGGGGTACGCGAAAACTGGCTGGCAACAAGAGCGTACCGAAGCGTCGAGAAAGACTATAATGATAAAACGAAACAACTGTAAGAAATATTACAAAAATATCCTATTTTGAAACAAAACTTTGGATATAAACTGGTAAATTACATTCAGATCTAATTAACAGACAAGACTTAAGCATTTATATTGATGGGCCTATATTCTATTATGTTCTTGTTCCTAAATCTAAAGAAGATTATATGGCACCATACATGGGAAACAAAACAATTTATGTGAACACGGATACTTGTTATAGATACGTGGTCACTGATGGAGAACTTGTAAGAACTGTAGAAAAAGCATTTTCGTGTCCAGCTCATTAAGAAGCGCATACAAAAATGATTTTTCTTGTCAAATCGATTTTAGTGCTAACTTAACGATTCGTTGTTCTGACACTGATATATTGGTCATAATGTTAGCCATTTTGGCCATGATGACAGCAATAGCAGGCCGCTATTTTTACTACCTACGCTCTCCACTTTATAACAATATTAACAAAATACTTACGTCTATCTTAAAAAAGTACTGATTACCATACGTAACGATGACTTAAAGTCAACGCTAACTTTTTATAAGATAGGGAGTTAGTATATACCCTTCTTCTTTATAAATGCAAAGCGCTATGCCTGGCTCCTGTCCCTATGCTATGATAAAACTGAGAATCTCCTCACTCCATATAAAAAGAAAAACCAGAACACCACCAAAACACCAGTTACTCTTATAAAACCTAGACTCTCATGAGACTAGTGTACAAGGAGTATAAGCATTACACTATGTCCCTATTTACCTTCTCAATACACACATTACACTACTGTATATGTACTCATATACGGCCTATAGCATCTGTGCCAAAAATACTTTCATATCCTTTAAATGGTGTTCCTTGTTTACGACGCTGAAACGACTTAGATGATGCGTCTCATGTGTAATAGCGTGTAGCAACCTTCGTGTGCGAGGCCGACTCGCACTTGACTGGTATTTATATAAATATACAATTTCACGGAATACAAGCAGATGTTAAATAGTTACCATTGCCGCATTGCGGCATCGCTGTTTTTTTTAATTTAGAAGTATAGATATTATTAATTTGTGTCTACAGCTGGTGGTCACTTAATTGTTGTTTTATAATTTTGGAGATATTATCCAAAAAATAGAAGAACTGGAAGAAGCATCAAGAAAAAATATACAAACGTGCAATGTTTGAGATGTGAATTGCCCGGAGGCCATAACTGTAAATTCTATCTGATCATCGACAGGGTTCAATACAGGTTTGAACGTGTATCTCAAGCATTTGATACATTGTTTAAAAGCTACCATGCCCTCCACGCGGCTTATCCAGCTTTTGCTGCGCATTTATTCCTTCTAATTCAAAAGGCGTTTACTGTATTACTACAAATTTTGACAAGGTACCATACAAATCAGATGTTTTGGCCATAACGCTTGTCTAAAAGCTACCACATGCCCTCCACGCGACTTATCCAGCTGCTGCTTCGCATTTGTTCCTTCTAATTCAAGAAGCGTTTACTGTATTACTTCAAATTTTGACAAGGTACCATACAAATCCGATGTATTGGCCATAACGCTTGTTTAAAGCTAACATGCCTTCCACGCGACTTTTCCAGCTGCTGCTTCGCATTTGTTCCTTCTAATTCAAGAAGCGTTTACTGTATTACTTCAAATTTTGACAAGGTACCATACAAATCCGATGTATTGGCCATAACGCTTGTTTAAAGCTAACATGCCTTCCACGCGACTTTTCCAGCTGCTGCAGCGCATTTGTTCCTTCTAATTCAAGAAGCGTTTACTGTATTACTTCAAATTTTGACAAGGTACCATACAAATCCGATGTATTGGCCATAACGCTTGTTTAAAGCTAACATGCCTTCCACGCGACTTATCCAGCTGCTGCTACGCATTTGTTCCTTCTAATTCAAGAGGAGTTTACCGTATTACTACACATTTTGACAAGGTAGTACCATACAAATCAGTTGTATCGGCCATAACGCATAACATGTAGTTTGGGGTTGAATACATTTATCAGCTTTTGGTCTTAGCCTTAGAAATAAAGATCAGACATTCCTTAGACTCTAAGCCTAACTAAGGCATAACGTAATCATATCTGAGCCCTTAGTCCGAAGACGCATTTTAAAACTCCCTACTCTCGAGCCGACAGTCGTCTCTCGGATCTCTCTCTCTACTTCTTACAAAAATATAAGGACATCCGAGAGACGACTCTCGGCTCGAGAGTAGGGAGTTCCTTCAGACTACGGGCTCTGATCTTATTTTTAAATAAACTTAGCAAAAGCCTTTCGACATGTTAAAGTATCCTACGTGTTATAATGTTTTTAAAAATATTCAACCTTATTTCCTTCATTTGCGATATAGGCATAATATTACTGATTATTTTTCGAAATGTTTTGAACTAAATAATTTGAACTCTAGAATACAATATTATACGTATATAACAAATGAAAAAAATAAGCCCCCACCGGTTCTAAAGAGACACTTGCTACACGGGCAGATTATTTACTCAGCATCATTGTTGTGTTTGGTTAGAAATTTTAGATACTTAGTGGGAGAATTTATAGACGATAATGATCCAATTTGGTGCCTCTACTTGAAATTATTCGAAATAAGCAGTATATTAGCTTCTCAGACTTATACATCGGAGTTACTAGACTACTTAATGAACTTAATTGAAAGTTACATGAAAAGTTTAATTGAAACATTCAGCTACTCATTAAAACCAAAGCATCACTTACTTCTTCACTACCCAAGAATTATTGAAAAACTTGGCGCTTCTATAGGTACTTGCGAGTGCATTTAAGTTCGAAACAAATCATAGGGAACTCAAAAAAATGGCACAATCAATAGCCAATCGCAAAAACTTGACCTTGACACTTGCAACTAGACATCAATTGGCAATTTTTCAGAGATTGCACACTGAACTATAAGATCGCATAAAAAAAAATGTCAAACTTTTACGACACGATAACCGAGGACGTGACTAAAACTAGACACATAGATCAGATAATACCGAAGCGTAAAAGGTTGTCGTAATCATTTATTATAGATTAAATATAGATTTACTTTCAAGTATTAAAATCATCATATTGTTTAATATAAATTTACTTACCTTGAATTGTCATGTAGTCTCCGCTCGACTAGTTCACAGTGATTAATAGGGATTGTAGAACCTACAACACAAAATTCTAATCTTAGTGTAGGTTCTCATTATCAAATACAATACAAATGTCATATTTGAGTGCCCGACACTATTGTAAATATTTGTATTTATATTTTTTATGTGTATCTATGTTTTGGGAAATAAAAAATTATTACTAGAAAGACACAAGAAGCGCTCAAGCGCAACGATGTTTTTGACGTGTCAGCAGTTACTTTAGATCTAAGTTTGTTACATAGTTTTATGTTACCGATGGTAATCATAGATTTAACTATAGATTTTGTTTTACCCATGTAACGTAAGATTTCATTCAAAACACATATCTAGGTATGTAGACTAGGTTTATACATAATGATAGCTTTTAAGTTTCTTTATTTGTAGTCAAATTTGACACGTGAAGCCGTAGCCCCTATCAGAAAGAGTTGTGTCGATTTCATAATTAAATTGGCAAAAGAAATACAAACCCGCGTTCCCAGCAATAATACTGCTCTTGAAAAATGGCTCAGCTGTCTAAAGAAAGCCCATTAAAGCAGATAAAGGATAATTCAATTGCTGAACTTGCAATTGAACTGGGTGATGAAGACAACGTCGACAAATTATTACAGCAGTGGCACACTATTCACTTTGTCAAGTGGGATCAAGTTTATAAGTACAAAAATGCTTCAGGAATCAATACATACATAGAACTAACAGATTTGGCTGTAACAGTTCTGTCACTGCCACATTCAAACGCTGAAGTCGAGCGAATGTTCAGTGTGATGAATATCGTAAAAAATAAACTAAGAAACAGATTGGCGCCTGTTACTCTGAACTCTAATTCTTATAAGAAACCAATTAAACATTTTAAACCAGACTTGCCACAGCTACGTATTGCCTGAAGATGTTTTTTTAAAAAACTCAAAAACCATTAAAAAAACAAAGAGTACCGAAATGGGACCATCAACTTCCAGAACTGCTCCTGCCAATGTTTGTGATGAGGATGACGTGACGTCTTATGGCGGCTGGTACACATGGGGCCAAGGTGTTGGGACAACGTGTAGAGAGCTACTTGGCGGTATGTTGGCTTAATCGGTCTAGTGGTTGCCAACATTGACAGGCCATCCGAATAGTGTCGGTTTAGTGCACACATCAAAGGATCTTGGCGCGCTCCGCAAACAGCGTTCACACGTTGGTGTCTTGTTCAGTTCGTTGTAACATGATTTTACTTATTGCGAACTGAAGGCTCTTCCAGAGGATACAATTATAAAGCCTGTTTTTTTTGTAGGCAATTTCTTGTATTTATCGACGACTCGCTTCTGGAAGGGCCCCAGGGGCAGGTCATTTAAACAATTTCTATTATTCATAATGAACTATTTTATATTTCGGGTTAAAGATGCGTGGGTTATATAAAATAACTAGGAATCCCCCTATACACACCGCTATTGTTGGAACAAACTATAGGCAAAACTCCTTTGTATGGCGAGCAGGTGAACATTTCAATTTCAATAAGCTTTGTAAACGCATGGACTTGGATTTGTTCTGCACAAGCGCTGAGTCAGCAAGACGACGACTGAGCAAAGAATTTTTCTCTACTGGCGATGTGGACTAGATGTGTATACTTTTTATATTTTATAATTAATCCTACTTTTTCTTTGAAGTTGTGTGCCCTTGCCCTATGCATCACGCTTAGTATATTTATTATATTTTGTACACGTGAAGACCTATAATTGGCTTTCTGTTTTCTATGTAATTTTTTGTATAAAGCTATTACCGCTGTTGGTTTTCCTTAAATAAATAAATAAATAGTGGATAAAATTAATATTTCTATTAATGAATTGAAAAATAAAAGAGTCATTAATGACAACATTCAGAATGCATCACAAAAAGGAAACTCAATCAATAAAATCAGGAATGGGTGATGATGAACTATCTCCATTATTTCTCCATGAACCTGGCCGCACTAGATCTTCATTTTGATAAATATCGAATGAACCTGGAGGTGAATAAATATTCGGTGAAGATGTACTTTTTCTCAAAAAATTGTGGAGCTACAGCAACAGAAGCAAGAAAAATGACGACGAAGGTGATTACCGAATGTCTCACGTGCAAAAAAGGTTTCTGCCTGCCATGTTTTAATGAATGTCATTGAATGTCTTCTTGTCAACTCGCTCCCACAAATTGCAGCCTTGCGACCGTTCTGTTTCTGGAAAAAACACGTTAACACTGCTTGTGATGCCCGGATGGGAAATAATAATAAATCATGGTCAAACAATGACTATATATCACATTCCGGCAATTGTTGCTACCTCGCTAACTTGCACACCACGAAACATGCGGGATTTCAATGTACCTACTGGAATTTATCCGTACAATCGTGATATTTTCGATGACACTGACTTTGGACCATCATTCGTGACAGAGAGACCTTTGCTTAACGTAGGTGATACACACGAGACACTTGAGCCAGCCTTGCGAGCTTTGATTGATACCTGTTATGCAGCAAACTTCGATTCCTCTGGAACATTCTCAAACACACGATTATGGTATGACAGCTATAGAGACCCAAAAAGAACCTTCGTCAAGCGAAAGATCATTTGAAGTTTCTCGTTTACCCACTGACCCCTTAGCGGTATCAGAAACATATAAAAACACAGCACAAGACCAATTAGACTCGCTGTCCAAAGATATCGAGCCAAGATTGACATTATTTAAAACCTTCCCTTTCGTCGAAGCAGAAGAATATCAATGCGCACAAGAGCAATCCAGCCTGGAATTAGATATACCACGATATTAGATCCGAGGTTTAAAAAAATGCATTTTACAGACCCACTTGCTTGCTCTTCAGCTGTGGCAAAAGTCAAAGAATTAGTGAAAACTACAATACAAAATGAGGTCGCGGTGGAATCTGATTCTTCAGATCATTCTGACAAACCAGAAGATAACTTTTCTTTATGGGATGATCACCACAAATTGGTACACAAGAGCTGGAAAACGGCGAAGTCTGACGATACTATTTCTGACGAGCTGTCTATTTACTTGCGTAGTCCAGTAGGAAGACTTAATGAGAACCCATTGGAAATTTGGAATGACCTGAAGATTCAGCTTCCTAAACTTCATAAAATTGTTTACAAATACGTGACCATGGTGGGAACGTCAGTACCGTCTGAGCGTTTATTTTCTAAAGCAGCTCAAATTGTCAATCAGCAACGAAACAGATTGAAAGGAAAACGTTTAAATAAGCTTTTGTTTTTGCAAAGTCTTCCAAAAGAACATTGGTTATAAGTCTTATTGTTACACATTGCCATATTTTTTTTTAATAAATGACTACTGCACGAAAAGTATTTCTTTTTTATTTTAGTAATATAGATTCCTTAAGCACACATACAAAAGGCAAAAAGAAGTTGTAGGAGTAATCAATAATAAAAAATGTGTTCAGAAGGCCGACTACAGTTTGTGATGCAATGTTGGAAAAAGTACTCGATTTTGAGAAAACACCGATGTTTCTAACCGATGTATCGAAAAATATCGATGGATAGTCGCGATGTATTGCATCGAAAAAAAACATCGATGTATTTTTTAAGTGGACACCCCTAATTCCAGGAATTTTACCTTCACTAAGGTAATCGTTAATCCAAGCAGGAAGGAATGTATCTGCACCGAGCAATTCACCGTCACATCAACGACGGCCGGCCATATCGTTCGAGATCGCCCATCACCATCGTTGACGTCACCGGACTTAAACACAGGGGAGTGCTTCTCACAAATTCGGGGGAACAGATCAAAGAAAGGCTCACGCCCTATATATAAATTCGTGTGCTCGCAGACCGAGTTGGTTGAACATCTCAATAAACTTTTAAATTAAGTAGTACTTACTAGTAGTTTATATACCTTATTTAAAAGTGGCAATTGTGATCAATAAATATGCCTTATTTTGTTTTGAGTAGTTTACCTCTGGTTTTTATTAATGCCTACCAAGCTAGGTAGGTAAATAAGTTAAGCCAGAGGGCAAACGGCACAATGTATCAATTATAATCAAGGTATTTTTATGTTATTTAGTATGATTTATGTATGTGAAAAAAAAAACAAAAAAGAGGCTTTTTATTTATGACATTTGCAAAATAAAATAACAAATGAATTGTATACTATCACTGTATTTAGATAATCAGTCAGCCCTAAAACTATCAGCTAATCCTGTATTTCACAAAAAGTCCAAACACATAGATGTGCGATATCATTTTGGTCGTGACAAAATTGCTAGTAAAATTATAAAAATTGTTTGCATGTCGACCAATGACATTACCAAGCGATTTGATTTCGGAGATCCTTTATTTTCTTTTAAATCCGCTGTAAATCCATCAGATGCTCAACAGTTTGAAATCAAATCATTGGTACAGGTGCCGAAGCGATTCCCAGTGCTTTTTGTGACAGCTCAAAAATTAGATTTTGTCAATGATGCGGATTATAATATAAATGAAATTTTGCCCAACGACATTATGGGGCTTACTCCTTTTATGAGTACCTTACAAAAGGTAGCTCCTAAGTTGGTAGGAGGTGCGCTTGAAACTAAATTGACTGGTAAGCGCTCTATATTCGTCTCGAACTCCATGCACAATTTGAAAGAGCCAGATCGGGGAATGAACCAGCAGATAGATGATTACATTAGAAATTGTGCGCCACGTGGAGATGTGAGGATTCTTCTTTATTTATTACGGGAAATGCCATTAAAAGTCCGGAGAAAAGGCCTGATTCCATGGAAAAGTCCGGAGATTTTCTACAGCTTGAGATTTTTTTCTTAATTATGCAAGATGGTAGAGAACCTACCTAAGTGTTTTGTTCAATATGTAACAATCATTTTGCAATTAAGTTCAATGGCGGTGCTGATATTAAAAAACATATCCTAACGGAAAAACATAAAAAAAATAGTTTGAGTGGTTCAAGTAACACCAAAATAGACTCTTTATTTCAACCACAAAGTACTAGACTGACTGACAAAATATCCGCCGCTGAAGCCACTTTAGCTTTTTCACACAGTGAAACATCACCAGTCATTTAAATCTATGGATTGATGCCGCGCAGCGCGGTAGGCACGCGCTGACGGCGCGGGCGTCGTCAGCGTGGCTACCTACATAGCAATTAGAAAGGAAATAAACCTAGTGTAGCTCAGAAAGATTTTAATGTATTGTGAGTTTATTCGAAATAAAAATATAGGTACTACAAAAAAAGAATTAATGAAGTGGGCATATGATCTTTTACAAGATTACCGCCGAAAGCACCAAGCAAAGAAGTCTTCTAATATTCTCTAATATGTTAGTATATGACATAACCCAAAAAAAATATAACTGTTTTTACACAGCTTGAAGTTCGTGAAGACAATATTGATGCTGAGGGCTTAGTCCGAGCCTGCAATTTAAAACTCCCTACTCTCGAGCCGAGAGTCGAGTCGTCTCTCGGATGTCCTTATATTTTTGTAAGAAGTACAGAGAGATCCGAGAGACGACTCTCGGCTCGAGAGTAGGGAGTTTTAAAATGCAGGCTCGGACTAAGGTCTCTGAATGTTACTGGGGTACAGCGTTGCCATTTATACGGATTTGTCCGTATTTGTACGGATTTTGGAAGCCCAATACCTACGGATGATTTAGACATACGGATTTTTAAACGGATTTATGCTACAGGCAGATTAAACTTTACACACTCTTTTAGGGCAGATGCAGTCGATGAATGAAAAGGACATTTAGATGTTTTCATTATTTAAACCATAATATTTATTTAAAGTTTCTAATCGCTCGCATGTACCTACTCAATCTCACGAGTAGGTACATGCGAGTAGCGCGCACAATTGCCCATCCCTATCCGTTGCAGTTGTCAATGAGGTTTTTCAGGCTACGCACTGGGCATTGGGAGGAACAGGCTATAGACGCACTCTATGGCTTGTACTGCATGAGGAGGTGTGGGGAATCCCCTGATCTATTAAATGTTCGTATTATAGAGCGCTCTCTAGACCCCACGTAACAAGCGCAAACGTATCTGTCTTGCTCCTTTCTATGTGTTATGAAAGAGATGTTTAATGTTTCAATCTTCTCTTCTCAATCACACTTGCTTGTTTGAAAATCATAAGCAAAGTTCATTCATCGTGTCGTGTCGTGTTCAAAGTTCATCAATAAAAGTTTTTAAATGACTGTTTAGTTGCTATAATATAACAAAGTTATCATAAAAAGACTGAAAACAATGGCTGGGGACGCAAAAAAATCACGCATTATGCAGCGCTTCAATGAAGATTGGTTGACGGAGACTTGTTTCAAGGCTTGGCTCATACGTAGCAAAAAGGGAGAATCGTTCGCCTTTTGTAAATATTGTTTGAGTGATTTGTCTATTGGAAGTGGAGGTAAGAAGGATCTTGTCAAACACCTTAACACGACCAAACATCGGAGTTCAGTACCTACCACATCATCGTCCCAAACATCACTTACAGAATTTTTGACAAAAAGCGATGAAGGCGTTAAAAAAGGTGAAATTTTATTGGCTGCTTTTGTAGCCGAGCATAATTTGAGTATGAATCTAATGGAACATGTGCCACAGCTTATAAAAAATATTTGCACCGACTCTGATATTGCAAAAAAAACTAAACTCTATGTTTTAGCAGAACCAGATGGTACGGTTTTAAAATTTCTAGTTTACGCCGGTGCTAATGATGAGACATCAGGGCAAGGACATAGTAGTAAGATTGTGTTCAAACTACTAGAAGAGAGACTGGACTGTGGCCATCATGTATATATGGATAATTACTACAATTCTTATGGCCTGGCTGTGAAATTGCTAGATCGACAGACGTACTGCACAGGAACGTTAAGAAAAAACAGAAAAGATAATCCCGTCGAAATTGGCTCTGTTTCACTGGAAAAAGGAGAAAACAAATCCTTGTTCTTAAACGGCGTTCATGTCGGAAAATGGAGGGATAAGCGATACGTTCTGTATATTTCTACAGAACATGGTAGTGAGATGATGGAGACTACTTCCAAAAGGGGATCTGAAGTAATGAAACCAATGGCAATCGTCCATTACAATAATTTTATGTCGGGCGTTGATCTTCAAGATCAGATGTTGGCATACTATCCAGTCCAAAGGAAGACGCTGCGTTGGTACAAGAAGCTGTTTGTGCATATGCTGCAAATGAGCCTCACTAATGCATTGCACTTGTACAATAAATTTTCGGCGAATGATAAATTAAATCTATATGATTTCCGTATGAAGATACTGGAAAAGCTTTTACCTGATCCTAATAACGTCAATCGACGCAATGTTTTGAAAGTGAAACACGAACTCACTAAAATAGAAAAGACCCGGACGAGACTTAAGACAGTAGGAAGTGTCACGAAAGAAACCATCGAAGTGGCCCGAAAAGAATGCAAAGGTTGCAAAGCACAAAAAAAAAGGGTGCAAACAATTTATGAATGTAAGCAATGTGAAGGTTCTCCAGGTTTCTGTACAAAATGCTTCTGCCTAGCACATTCCTAAGTGTTTTAAATTACATGATTATTGTTTTAAATTTGATTCTATGGCTTTGATTTGATTTTTGATAATTATGATTGTATCGCTCAGATTTATGTTTTCCTTAATAAATAATTATTCAAATGCGTATTATATTTTATTTACTATCTATAGCCTATTTTGCTTAGGGATAATGTAGCTTTTGAATGGTAAAAGAATTATCGAAATCTGTGCAGTAGTTTTATTTCAACCGTTGTTGTCCCTAGCGCTCGGATCCGAGTGACCGGCACCTGGCGCGCTATGTGCCGAACACTCTGATCCGAAAAATAACCATTTTTTATTAAAAGAATAATAATAACAATTTACTTTTATCCATATTTTTAAACATACATATATACATAATCAAAATACGCTTTAAAAAAATTTGGTTCCTGGCTAATTATTTTAATAATATCTTAAGCAGTGAATGTGTTAAGAAAAATTATCTATGAAGTGTATCGCTGAGGTCAATAACCTTACAGGCACGCTGCAATCCTATAGTGAATTGAGCGAATCTGAACGTATTACTTTTACTGCTGATAATGTTGTTGAACAATTTCAATCTATCAGTTCTCAAAAGTGTGGTCTAGGTCGTACTCATCTAGTAGAACACTGTATTGATACGGGTACTTCTGCCCCGATCAGGCAGTGTTATTACCGGCTCTCACCGGAAAAACAAATACTGAGTACGTATACTGAGTAGTGAACTTGACTGCGAAATACCTTGGTCTTCTCCTGTTCTGCTGAGAACTGAAACAGCACTAGATGCAACGTTACACCTACTTCAGTTCAATTTATAGCAGTATTGAAAACGAGCATAATAAGAAATTTAATAAATAATAATAAAAACAGAAACTGCTTGGATGATAATACTGATATACTACCTTGTCTCTTCTCATGTCATATGTTTCAGGTAGCGATGTACGTTCGGATGAACTTAGATTTGTATACTAGAAAAGGAAAAGTAAGCCTGCACAACACGCGCCGTGCGGATCACTTGCTATCAATGTCATGTAAATTAACAAAGTCGCAAAAACTTGCGCACGCTATGGGTCCAGCAGTTTACAGTAGAATTCCTTTAAAGATAACCGATGCACCCAAGCATAGATTGTTTTAAGTCACAACTTAAAGTTTGGCTTATCGGGCAGTCCTTCTATACAGTCGAGGAGTTTTTAAGGCTAAGATAAGAGTTTAAACCTTGTATATTTTGATTGTTGATATTTTCTTTCAATGACTTTATTCACGAGCAACCATGTGACATAGTTCTTTCTTTATAAACGGGATATTTACCACAATTTGTGGCACTTTAGGTATTTATTTTGATATTTTTGGGGTGGTAATTATTTACCACATTAATTTATTTGTAATAATTATTTAAATATTATGTATATGAATTATGACATTGTTATTACTTAAATCTAATTAATATCAATGTATCAAGTTTTTCTCTAATTGACATATATGTATTACCAATATGAATAAATGATGATTTATATTAAATAATTTAAAGGTGTTTCTCCATAAAGGGTGTGAACAAACAATAAAAGATGCAAACTCTTCTACACCTTTTCCAGCGAATGTTTCTATTGAATGTGAAGAGTTAGACATACCTCAATCTTCTGGAGAAATGCAAGCATGTGCATATGTGTGTGGCTTAACAGCAAAACCAATGGGAAATAATTGTGAGCGATGTAAATAAAAATGCTTGCTGATCCAAACACTTGAGGTATGTCATTTATTTACATTCTTTAAAGGCTCCAGTACACAGTGGCGTATGCTGGGCCACGCTTTGCAATGCACCACTGTAGGCCACGATCACTTGGTGTTCACACAATGGCGCATGTTTTATTCCTGCCTGGCAATCCACTTGCGATGGACGTAGAAGAAATGACTCTTTTTTTTTAAATAGGTATTTTCAGGGAGTCTACTATACGATTAAATGCATCATTCATCTGAAAACATCGTACCTAAAATATTACAATTATCATAAATCAATAAACTTGAAAGTTGTAGGTGACAAACTAAACAATGGCCCATTGTGTGAACACCACAGGCCACGCTACGCCACGATTCCTTTGAAGTGTGTCCGAAAAACCGACAACTTTCCGATTGCGCGCCACGATCGGCAATTGTCCGCCATCATACGCCATTGCCCCGTGTACACAATGGCGATGGCCTGTCGTGGGCCAGCATACGCCATTGTGTACTGGGGACTTACTACAAGGAATGCGACGACATAAGATAAGGGGGTTATCATTTATTTGAGTAAATAATTGTTACCAAACGGTAACAAAAAGGAGCGTCACGAACGTCACGATTGTTTGCCGGAATATTGTCCGGTTACGATTCATATCATTAAAGGCCTTACATATTACCTGTTATGAATAATAATATTAAGGTTTACAATATTAAAGTCCTTTTAAAATCTGAAATCATCGCTTTAATGAAAAAACTAAAAAAATTACAGCTTGAAACAAGATTTTGATGAATTCAATTTTAAATGATGATTTTTACAATATCGCATTAACAATTTAACATTTAAAAATATGTAATTCTCACAAATTTTGTTTAAGGTAGAGGAAGGAAGGTAAACTGAGTTTTTCTGGTTTTTGTATTAAAGCGCCAATTTACGGTATTAAATGTTATTTTTGGGTTATTCTATTTTCCGTATGATGGATACAAATAAAGCTATTGCGTCAGCAAATGATGTAACTTTATATTGTAGTTGATGAAACAAGCGTGGGGAATGGATCATTGTTGACATTGCAACGGACAGATGAAGACGCTAACTGTAATTAAGTGCTTCTTTATTGATAACATAAGGTGATAAGTGAAATAACGGAAAGACCGAACTGTTGAGACCTAACAACAAGATTAAGTGCCAAACATTTGGACTACACTCTGCACGTGGCGCGTAAGCAAACACTTTCCTGACTGCTATATATAGGTCGAGCGATCGTTGGACTACATTAGTTCTCGACGACTCTCACAGAGTACACCTACTTTGTAGTAAAAAAAAAACGAGTTGATAATTTGTTTAAATATATTTTAATACAAAAGTGGTCAAGTTTAACAACAATGGGGCATCCAGTAGAACATGGTAAGTGATTCGTTTTGTAGTTGGTTTTCAGTTACATAGAAAAAATAAGGCTTAAAGTGAAACAAAAATATTTGTATCGAAAAAAATTAGTTTTGAAATAGAATTTAATTTTTTTATTAATTAATAAATTTAAAAACTGTCGTAATTTTCGAATCCAACAGATTCATAGACTTTTTGTGTTTCAGGTATAAATCAAGGAGATCCTATCCAGGATGCAATGGGTCGATTAGGAATATGGCAACTAGTAATTACAGTAGCACTTTCTATAGTAGATATGCCTGCAGCGTGGCATGAACTCGCGATGCCTGTAATTGCCCCTGGGCAAAATTTCAACTGTATTTCTCCGGCGCCGTTGAATTCCAACGACTCGATGCTGAAAGCATGTTATGTTAAAGTTAACGAGAGCTTGCCAGAAGTTAAATGCGAGAAATTCAGTTACGATGTCACTGATTTTAAGTCTACCATCATGAGTGAGGTAATTCAATGATGACTATTCATTCAAAAATTATTGATGATACCAATAATAATATGACAACTAATTGTATCAATTTAATTTTCCAGTGGGACTTGGTATGCGATCGCAAATTGCTTCTGAGCTTGGTTCAACCTTTAACGCAATTGGGTATTCTCACTGGCAATTTTATCTCTGGAATAGTTGCTGATAAGTAAGTACATTAACAGTGAGATGAGAGCAATGAACAAAAGACGAAGTAGATAGACTGATCTCTAATCGTTTTGTCATTTATTGTAGGATCGGCAGGAAAAAACCGCTGATGATTGCCCTATCAGTTTAAGCGCTGGCAGGACTTACAACAACGTTTATGCCGACGTTTGAATTGTTTTTGATTTTCAAATTGATAGCAGCCATAGCTACAGGTGGAACTATGCTTATTGGTTTTTCAATCGGTGAGTAAAGGAAATATGTGATATCATGTTCATGCAACGAATTAGACATTCAAATAACCCGATTTAATTTCAGTTGTCGAAATCGTCAGCGTTAATTACCGTTCGAGCGTTCTCATATTATACCAAATTTCCTTTGCACTCGGATTCTTGATGGTGCCAGGATTTTCATATTTCACAAGGACTTGGAGTGGATATTGGTTGATGACTGCCGTTCCACCGTTTTTCCTGGTATCTTACTACTGGTAAACAATTTTCTTGAATCGTTGAACATTATTTATCATTATAATTCAGGGAAGTACATCACTAATGAAATTTGGTTCCCCAGGCTTATACCCGAGTCTCCACGTTGGTTGTTAGCACATGGAAGGGTGGAAGAAGCCCGCCAAGTATTGCTGAAAGCTGCCAAGTGGAACAAAATATCCCCAGAAACAGTAAACGCAGCAATAGAAAGTCATGAAAAGTTATTGACAATTTCCCCCGAAAGTATTGAAATTGAAACAACGCAAAGGAGTTATGGGATCACGGATTTGCTCCGAACGCCAACTATGAGGATGAGGACGATTTTTATTGCTTACAATTGGTTCAAAGACGGCTTGGTATTCTTTGGCTCTGAATACTACCTTGGCCACATGAGCGACAATGTTCTAACTAACCTCACAATCTCAGGTATGGTTTCTCAAAAGAGTTCTATTGTTGATTTTATGTGAATTTGAACCCCCATAGACTTAGAAAATTATTAAAACAAAAATAATTAATTGATAAAGGTGCGAATACAATTTAAAGTCCCCAGTACACAATGGCCCATGCTGGCCCACGACAGGCCATCGCCATTGTGTACACGGGGCAATGGCGTATGATGGCGGACAATTGTCAACCGTGGCGCGCAATCGGAGAGTTGTCGGTTTTTTGAACACACTTCAAAGGAATCGTGGCGTAGCGTGGCCTGTGGTGTTCACACAATGGGCCATTGTTTAGTTTGTCACCTACAACTTTCAAGTTTATTGATTTATAATAATTGTAGTATTTTAGGTACGATGTTTTTAGATGAATGATGCATTTAATCGTATAGTAGACTCCCTGAAAATACCTATTTAAAAAAAAGAGACATTTCTTCTACGTCCGTCGCAAGTGGATTGCCAGGCAGCAATGAGACATGCGCCATTGTGTGAACACCAAGTGATCGTGGCCTACAGTGGTGCATTGCAAAGCGTGGCCCAGCATACGCCACTGTGTACTGGAGCCTTTAGAGTTTCAAGATCGGTGTTCTTATCTTATTTTCTTTTGTTCCAGCGCTTTCCCAAATTCCTGCATTTGTGTTGGCGTACTTTTTGACACCCCGAGTATCTCGTTTGAAAGTTATGGCTTATTCGAATGTCGTGGCGGGAATAAGTATGCTGCTGATCATCCCATTCTACAACAACGATACTGCTAAATTAATAGTTGTTTCAATCGGATCAACTGGTTTGACGCTCAGCTTCCTAACAGGCAATTTATATACTGGAGAACTGTTTCCCACAGTCGTCAGGAATATTGGATATGCCATCTGCAATGTCTCATCTAAATCAGGCAGCATGATTTCACCGTTCTTAATTGACTATGTAAGACATATTTTTCCTTATTATGTATTATCAGTATTATTAAAATTATCCTCTTGTAATGGTCAATAACGATGATTAATGAATAATTTATTCTGTTTCAGGTCAATGAAAAAGCCTATTGGGTAGTTCCATTATGTTTTGGTATAGCTCCGATCCTGGGAGCTGCTTTCTGTTACTGGTTACCGGAAACCATGGATTGCAAACTACCAGAGACTCTTGAAGATGGTGAAAACTTTAAAAGGTAAGTATTAAAGCAAGCTGTTGAAATTGCTCTTATTAAACTCGGAATAAAAAAAACTTCATATAAAGCACCTTGAGATCCGTCCAGCACTGACGTATCAGATAAATTATTTTGTATGTAAACATCATTTATTTTGTTCCAGGACGGACCGTAAGAGTTCAGACAACAGTTAAATAAATAATGCTGTACAATCCACACAACATTATCTATCCCTCAAGCTCTCGTTCATTAGAAGTTTTAAACTTCGTTAAGTAAGACTGAAATGTTACTAACTTTTAGTACGCTTTTATGTAAGCTATTTAACTTTAGAATACTAATTTATGCATAATGATACTAGTTGTAAGATAAAATAATTTATATTTTCCATAGTTTAAATAAATAATTTATTTTCTAAAAACGTTTATCAATCTACCCTTATATCTGTTACTATCTCTTTACTTGATCCATACCTATTTTCATTACACTTTCAATATTCTAAGTATAGTTCTTAAGACAAGAACTAACGGCAATAAAACCAAAAGAGTTTTGAACATATTTAAAGGAGTACAACGTCATTGCATTTAGTGTAATAAAAATAAACACTCATTTTCGATCGTAAAGCATTTTCCAATAATGAGTCTTGCAATCAGACTTAATTAAATCCGTGCTATCAGATAGCTGTTAAATATTTAATTTCTTCTGCTACATCTGTAGCATCTGATCGAGTTGCTTCTACAATCAATCTCTTAGTGCCTAATAATCGTAGTAGCAAAACAGCTGAACATATAAAACAAAGAGTAAGAGTATAAAAACTCTTACTAAAAAATATGGTACACATAATTATATTGTCTTATTTAATTTTTTTTAGTAAACACTAAGAACTATAAACTAACACTTATAATTCAATGATGACTATTCATTCAAAGATAGAATAATAATATGACAACTAATTGCATTAATTTAATTTTCCAGTGGGACTTGGTATGCGATCGCAGATTGCTTCTGAGCTTGGTTCAAGCTTTAACGCAATTGGGTATTCTCTCTGGCAATTTGATCTCTGGAATATTTGCCGATAAGTAAGTACATTGACAATGAGACTAATGAACAAAAGACAAGAAAGATAGACTGATCTCTAATCGTTTTGTCATTTATTGTAGGATCGACAGGAAAAATTCGCAAACGATGATTGCAAAATGATCGTCTATGATTTTAATTGCACAGCGGTGATGACCCTTTCCGGTATATCGATTTTAGTGAGGAGAAAGAGCAGATGACACTAGGTGCTAAATTTGTATTAACCCTTTGCAAGGCGACTCCAGGATGTGCTGTTTATTTATTTATTTCGTTAATTATTTCACAACGCTCGACTTAATCTGGTATCTATGCGAAAACCGGGGGATTTTTAGTCTTGGAACTATACACCAAAACAAATTAAGGTTGTTAAGTGACAAAGAACTAAAGAAATGAGGCAGAAAATCTTTTAACCAAGTCGTAGATGTAGATAACGATAAAAAGATCGCTATTGTTAAATGGTTCGATAATAAGGTTGTGACTTTGGCCTACTCTTATGCAGATGCTTGCCCAGTTGAAGAAGTGGAACATGGAGCAAAGAGTGTCACAAGTCCGCAGTTAGAGACTAAAATCTGTAGAGAGCTGTCAACGCCTCCATATGGGAACATCTTTTAAGATCTGTCGTTGGTACATGAACATCTTTGGCCAAATGTTAGATATATATATAAACATAGAATCCCTAAACTATCAACAGACTGAAGACTTCTTACCCCCGGGATCTTAAACATTCCTTAAATCTTTATCCTTGAGTAAGTTCTTTTCCTGTTTTTTTCCCACTTCTTATATTGCACGTTTCCATAAATTTATCTTGAACTTGTCAACACACTCAATGTAACAAACATTGGCTCTGCCGCTCTTATCTATTCCGGCTACTGGTTTGCCACTGGGATTGCGTGTTAGATTGAGGCTACGTACGTATTTATGTTATACAGTTTTATATGTATATATCACTACCTACCTACACATTACACTTTTAAATCACTCTTACCCTCGTCTCACTCTCACTTTCACACAAATTACCTAGTTTTTCACTTAGTCTACCCGTATTCTATAATTTAAAAAAAAGTACTTAATTGATATTTATGATACTTATTCATAAAAACTATGGCTGATTATTTTTGAATAAGCCAAGTGTTTATTACGAAGACTTTTTAGTTCAATAATTATTAGCTCCCATATAGGTTATCATGTCTGTCTACTTCGCATTGTGCCAATCTCTATGAATCTACTGCATATCGTGCTGGGGTAGCGCCGCTAAAACGCATTTGCTGCAGGTTGAAAGAGCGCAGCGTTCTGTGCTCAAGGTTATGTTGAGAAAACCATACAGATATCCTACATTAGACCTCTACAGAGAAAGTGGCGTGCTAAGCGTAACTTTTCAAATCTCTTTTTCTAAAAAGCGTCGCTTCATTGAAAAAACCTGGAAAAATTACAGTCTGAAAAAAGATTTTGATGAATCCAATTCTAAATATTTTTACAATTTCTGTCAAGAAATTGTAAAAATATTTAGAATTGGATTCATCAAAATTTGGATTCTTTTGTTTAGGCGAGTTTCAACTCGCCTAAACAAAAGAATCCAAAAGTTCTACCACCAACACAACACCACCTTGTAAATATCATTTGCACAAAGATTTGACCAATTCATAAAAGACCGTGGGTACAATAGTGTTAAATCGTATTAACTGATCTTCACGGTAGCCTAGTATGAAGATCGCAGTAAAGTTGTTTTAGGGATAGCACCAGAGTTGTGACATATTTGAAATACTTGTATTTAAAATACAAATACAAAATACGTATTTTGTATTTAAATACTTTTTTTAAATAGTATTTTGTATTTTATTTGAAATACTATTCGAGACGTATTTTGTATTTGTAAAATGGTTTGTAAAATACAAAATACTTTTTATTCTTAGCTTCATTTTTCTAAAGCATTCCGCGAATTCCGCGATTCAGTAAAAACAAAAAATGGCCGCTAGTGGCGCAGCAGCTTTGAAAGTCTATGCGCAAAATGACAGATATAACAAAACGCATAAAACGTGACCAATAATATATGAGGGACCCCTCTTCTCTTGACAATCAAAGTCAAAGTCACTGTTACGTTTTGCAGTGTTGGCAGCTATTTCATTATTTCTGTGTTGTTCGCTCGAAATGTCTTTAAAAAAATGACAAAACAATTGTATTTGAACAATATGCCGTGTAGGCAATAAATAATACGTTATTTTAACGATTCGTATTTAAGTGATTATGAATGTATAAATGACAAATAAAAATACAAAAATAAAAAAATATATATAGTATAAAAAAACCAATATAAAATACATTCATGAATAGGGTATTTTTAAAGGTTCTTATTTTATTAGGTCTTTTCAAAATGTCATTTAGGGTTTTAAGGCCTCCAATATTTAAGAGATGAAGACACAAGTCTGAATATCCTCAACAAATATCCAACTATAAAAAAACTGTTTATAAGGTACAACACTTGTCTCCCGAGTTCAGCGCCAGTGGAAAGACTATTTTCATATGGTGGGATGATTATGCGTCCACACAGACGCAACATGTCTGATGGTCTTTTCGAAGAACTTGTGCTTTTAAAAGCTTTGAATAATAAAGAAAATCAGTAATTTTACCATAAAGTATTTTATTTCAATGAAGTATTTTGAAAATACGTATTTTGTATTTAGTATTTAAATACTTACAAAAGGCAAAAGTATTTTGTATTTGAAATACTATTTTAAAAAAGTATTTGCATTTTGTATTTAAATACTTTTCGAAAAGTATTTTGTACATCTCTGGTTATTTCCGGTCATAAACTATGTATATTCCAAGTTTCAGCCAAATCCGTTCAGTAGTTTTAGCGTGAAAGAGTAACAAACACACTTGCATACTTACACACTTACACACACACAAACTTTGACCTTTATAATATTAGTAGGATTAGTAGGATTGTACTTACTTTATTTTTTCTAGGTACACGGCTCCCGGATTACCTCAATTCCCAGAATGTAATCACAACCAAAAGGCGTTTCGCTGCAGTACAGTGACATGCCAAGATATCAGGAAATTTCACAAAAATTTTTACCGACGCTCGAACAAATTGACACAGACAATTTTCTGTTAAAATTCTGTTCTGTAACTAAGGCTAAAGCTGGCAAAGCTAACAGCAAAAGACAAAAAGCAATAAAATACAGCATTCTCGGAAAAGACGGAAAAAATATTCCCGTATGTCAGAAAACCTTTACAAGAGCACTTGTAATTAAAAAGGACCGTGTTCAAGGTGTGTGAACAGATTCTACAATAGCGGAGGTGTGATGCCAGTTGAAAATAGAGGAGGTGACCGAATGAGTGACGCATTTCAAGCAAAACGATTTTCAGTCAACTGGTATATAGAATCGTTTAAAGGACCTACTCATGCAACAGCTATATTATTTTGCCACAAACTGCTTGCACCGGATCCGGTAACCATTAAATGATGCCGGATCCGTCGGATTACCGGATCCGGTTTTCCGGATTGCAATCCCTACTTGAAAGTAGGGATGGGCAAAAAATATCGATATATCGAAATATCGATATTTTTCCTGAAAAATATCGATATATATCGGCGATATTTTTTCCAGCGATATATCGATAATCGATATTTATTTTCAGATATCAAAATCGATATATTTTTAAAGCTCTAAACAATGAGTGCTCCTGATGTCAATATCAGACAAATTCTTTTTTGAGTAATGTTATGTTTAATTTGTTTTTTTTAAGTCAGGCAATGAAAAACCTGTTTTTTTTAAATAAAAAAAAGGATGTCACAACAGCCAGATGTATATTTGCTTTAAAATTTCTAATATTTTGGCAATTTTTATAAATATTTGCATATTGGGCAAAAAATATCGATATATCGAAATATCGATATTTCTTGGACGATATAATCGATATATTTGAAATATATCGATACGATATATATCGATATTTTTTTTCGGTTTGCCCATCCCTACTTGAAAGCAATGAACATAATGGTGCTGTCCTTTTCTAAACTTGTTTACTGGTCGAGTAACGTCTATTTTATTAGATAGTCGCTGTTTGCCTTTCTTGCAACAAACAAACAATTTCTCGATTTTTTCGGTTCGCGGTTTTTTTTATGTAGTTTTCTGTGTTAGTAGTGTCTGTGTACGTACAAAAACAGTGAATATTACGACATGGTGTTGTGTGTTGCGAAGGAATGCCGTGTTGTAACCTAAGCCCGCAAGTCCAACAGTCGATCCTCGACCATTTTGACGAGAACCTAACGAGGAGTATGTTTCATGATTACAGTAGGTACTTAAACATAATCTACGTATTTACCTACTAGAAATTAGGTATACCTACCTAATTTCTAGTAGGTAAATACGTAAAATCTCATTTCGCGCCGTAGAATCTGTGGCCGTAGTAACTATCATTTAATCTGGAGCATGGCACTCGCATAAAATTATCTATGTGTGTGTGCGAAATCGCGCGTTCGTGGATAGATAGGGCTGACACATTTCTAATAATATTTTTTTTATTATTGTATTGGATTTTCAAATTCGATCATTTGAACCTTTGACCTCACCAATGTATTCATATGCTCGGTGTGAATACAATGTGATGATGGCGGATTCTAGTACCAAGTTCATGTGCAATGCTATGCCTTACATGGGAAAAAACACGAACACAGGTAGCGAACCATTACATTAGCAACTTAAAAAAATAAAATAAAAATAGTTTTGTTACAAAACTTATACATGACAATGTTTTCAAGAGAATGAAGGAAGAATTAGGAAAATCGTTAGAAGGAATTGGGTGTCCGGCCCACATTCTGCACAATACAGTATCCAGCGCTGCTGGAATTTTATCTGTGGATGTTGAAGTCATTGTCCTAAAGATTTTTCACTATTTTTCGATATACACAGTTCGCACAGAGAGGCTGAAAGAGTTCTGCTCATTTATTGATATAAATTACCAAACTCTTTTGTCGCACTCAAAAACAAGATGGCTGTCGTTAATGCCCGCTGTTGAGAGAATCCTAAAACTTTGGATTCCGCTTAAAGTTTTTTTTGACGCTGAAGAACGGCCACCTAAAATAATTTCAGATTTCTTTAGAAATCCGGTCAGTGAAATTTATTTTCTATTTTTGCTGTCTAATTTGAGCTTATTCGAACGAAATGTAAGAAGTGTTGAAAAGAATAAAATATCTATAATTGAAATAAAAAACATCTTAGATGAAACACAAAAACAACTGCTTGAAAGAAAAGCTGACAAGTTTATTGGCATGCAAACTAAAATAGAATTGAATAAACTTAAAAGGGAAAATCCAACACCTGAAACAGGAATATTGATTTCTAAATTTGAGGAGGAGACGGTACTGTTTTATAATACAGCAATAGATTATCTGAAAAAGTGGTCTGTTTCATTTAATAAATATGAAATTTTCAATTGGATGACGCTAACTGAAATCCCAGAATGGGCGAAGATTGAATACTCAATACTCAATATATTTATTGCATTCATAATGGTAGGTACATGTCAGGTTACAAATATTGATAATGTTACACCCGTATTCACAAACATTACTGTGAGGTCTCATAGTGTGCACGCGCGCACAGGGCTAGCGAAACCAATCCAGAAACAATACTTAAGTGTCAGAGCGCACTATGCGTCCGTCAAAATGAACGAACAGCTAAGGAAACGGGCTAGTTTGAAGGCTTGTCAAAAGGAACGCACTGCAAAATGGCATTCTTTGCACAGTGTTGATGCTATACTTAAGCAAGTACTCTTTGTGAATACGGGTGACACATGAACCCTCTTCAAGGGTATCGCAATATTAATGTCAAACTTAAAATTAAAATAATCTTCTACAGAATAAAAACAATGATCAATAAGTACATTAAATAATTTTCTACTGAATAGATGTCCTTTTAATTCCTTTATATGATTAGGTAATTTATTATAAATTTTGGTAGCCATGGTATAACAGTTACGACTATATAATTTCGTTTTGTGCGCCGGTATTGCTAATCGATTTTTATGTCTATTACTGAATTTGTATACGTCTTCAAAAGTTTCAAATAGATTCATATATGTATTAACAAATTTACACATCTCGAAAATATACATACACGGCAAGGTCAGAATTTTATATTTTTTAAACAATGGTGTGAAGACACAATTCTATATCTTACTGAACATGGTGTGGAGATTTTGGGTGACAGATGCTATGAAGAATATACGTATCTGAAAACCTTTTTGGAGTCTGAACGGGCATCTGAAGAATGGAAGTCGAAGAAGTCTCTGGAAGAGAAATGGATGTACTTTTTGAACAAAACCGAAAATCCCGAAAGAAAGTGCCAAATGCTTAAACTATGCCAGTATTTATTTGCAATTCCAGCCCACAACGCTACAGTGGAAAGGGTGTTTTCTTTAATGACGGCTCAGTGGACTGATGAAAGGAATTCTCTGCTGCCGAAAACAGTGGAGTCAATATTACAGTGTCAGATAAACTATAATATGACATGCATTGAGTTTTACCATTATGTTAAAGGCAATATAGCCTTGCTAAAAAAAGTTAAGTCCTCGGAAAAATATAACATGCCGAGTACTTCTTCTGCTAATTCCTAAGTTATGTAATAAGAAAATAAATATTTGTCTTGCCAAATATTATTTTTATTTTTCTTCATTTTATTTTATAAAATTTGTTTTTTTTTCTTACTCGCCATTTCAGCCAGCCAAAGCGTCCCGATGATACCTTACCAAAATATGGCAGCCCTAACCATTAGCAACTTAAAAAAATAAAATAAAAATAGTTTTGTTACAAAACTTATACATGATCTTTCCATTTATCACAAAAAAAAATACATTCAAATACCCAATTCTACAAAAGGTGCCGTTGATACCGTGGACCAGATGTGCTCAATTGTGAGTATCAGCCGCAAGACCAATCGATGGCCGCTGTGCTTGTTCTACGACATACTAAATCTGTCTTTAGTAAATGCCTATGTCATCTACGTCTCCAATGCGATCAGAAACGGTAAAAAACCGATGAAAAGAAGGTTTTTTGCATTTGAAATGGCAGACGACCTAATGAAACCTTGGCTGAGAGAGAGATATCAAACTGTAACTTTGCCACGAAATTTGAAGCAAAGCATCGCGGAGATCTTAAAGATTGATGACCTCTGGAAGGACCTAAAGACGTTCCCAAAACTCGCAAAACATGTAGCTACTGCCCTGCAAACAAACGTCGTATGACGACGACCTTCTGCAAGGGCTGCAAAAAAGCAAATTGGCAGGGAGCATATTGTTGCTATGTGCAATCATTGTTCAATGTAGGTTATGTCTAAAACATTTATTGTTATTTTGATTAGGTATAAGAAAACGAAGACTACTAATTAAGGTCATTTCATGTCATAAATAAAGTTGATTATATAAAAAATGAAGTTTTGATCCGTCGTAAAATTTACGAATGGTTAGTGACAACGTTACTCGAAATTAAGGTTAGTGAGCTAGGGTTAAATTGTTTAAAATAAAAATAGTTTTTTAAAAGCTAACGCCAGCGGCCTACGTAGTTTTCTTAAAATATTTACTCAGCAAGTAAACAACATATTGTTTTACGCTGCCTGATAGGGCTAAAGCGGTTCCAGATAGCGTTTTACGCAATAAAACTGTCGCTATTAAAAATATTAAAAATGGCAATTTGAAGTTATAGCAAGGGCGTGGATTCGAGCAACTACACCTGCTAATGCTATAAGTGGTTTTCGCGGCAGTAGAATCTATCCAGTCAATTCAAATGCTCTGTCTGAAGCTGAATTCGCTATATCAGATATTGCACATTGGGGAAGCTTACGCAAGAACAAGATTCTGAAACTATAAACAATCAAGTACCAGGCGCTTCTGGAGAACTTGTGCTACGTGAGCGCATACAGGAATCTGAATATGATCGAAGTCTACTAAGTCGACAGAACGATGTGACTCTACAAGGCGATCAAGTCCCAACCTACTGTTGTGATACAAATAATCCATACACTATCGTAAATGAAACTGAGCAGGATAACATGAACCAAAGTTGGACGCCACCTAAGCCATCATCGAGTCTTTTGGCTCTTTCTCATGATTGTTTAACCTTAGGAGATGGCGAAATTGAATATTACATTTTAGATAATAATGAACTATCACTGCCATAGCGATGGCAGTGATAGTTCATTATTATCTAAAATGTAATATTCTAAAAAGTAAATTTAAAAGATCCTATCAGTGGATAGGATCTTTAACCCTTAACCACCTAGCGTCGGTCACAGTGACTCCATTCGATATATTTTTTCAAATATTTCCGTTACTACGCGTGCCACAAGCCTGTGACTCTGTGTACTTTTTCCCCTCCCTCTCCAGTTTGCGCTCCGCGCCCGACCAAGCAACACGTGCGCGCAGTGAAAAGACTCAGGTGAATATATTTCGTTTGCGGTCATGGTGACCGACGCTAGGTTGTTACGTTACTTTTAGTGTTAACATTTTCTTGTTGTTTTTTTAGATTTATTATGTCTCAACGAGATGAAAATATAAGTAGATGGTTACAAGAGTGTGACTCGGATTCCGAGGATCAAAGGGACGTGCCGGAAATACTAAATGAAGATTGCAGTGACGTTGAAGATGTACCAGTAGACCACGTCATTGATGGTGATTGTCAATCAGACTCTGATATTGATGTTGACGAGTTAAATGAAGACGTCGATAATCTGCCAGTTGATAATGATGATCTGCCAGTTGATGATGGTCCATCTTCCGATGATGATGTTCCATTAGCAAGGTACCGGAACTACTTTGGAAAAAATCGGTTCCGTTGGTCGTCTCAAGCTCCAGTTTCGCGATCAAGGACTTTGCAACACAACATCGTTTGCCAACCGCCAGGATTGAAAAGGAACTTTAGAGATGTTTTGAACAGAAATACAGTACCAATTGATATATGGCAGTTATTTTTTACTGATGATATATTAGAAGTAATTGTTAAGCATACAAACGAAAAAATTAGAAAGATAAGACCTAACTATCAAATTCAGACATGTGTTCAAGACCTCGATGTAGTGGAACTAAAAGCATTTATCGGTATGTTGTACTATACCGCAATTTTCAAAGAAAACCACACACATTACACATGTTGGTACAGCACAGATGGCACGGGAAGAGAAATTTATCGTTGTATAATGAGCAAGAATAGGTTTGAAACATTGCTAAATTGCCTTCGATTTGATGATGCGAGCACCAGAGATGAACGCCGTAGCACTGATAAGGCAGCACCTATATCTGAGCTGTTTGATAAGCTGATACAAAACTGCAAAGAAGTTTGTTCAATTGGCAGTTACGCTTGTATTGACGAGATGTTGGTGGGTTTTCGTGGGAGGTGCAGCTTCAAAATGTACATGCCGAAAAAACCCAATAAATATGGGTTGAAATTTATGTGCCTGACTGACGCCAAAACTGGATACCTTGTTGATGGCTACTTATACTTGGGGAAAGACTCGGATAGCCAAGGCTTGCCCGTTGAATACCAAAGACTGAACAAACCCACGCAAGCAGTTTTGCGATTGATTGCATCGATAGAAGGAACCCACCGAAATGTCACTGTTGACAATTGGTTTACTTCAGTTGAGCTTATGAACATCCTAAAGCAAAAACAGCTGACACTTGTGGGTACCCTAAAAAAAAATAAAAGGGAAGTACCTCCTCAATTTTTGCCTAGCCGTCATCGGGAAGTTGGTACTTCGATTTTTGGATTCACGTCAGATGCAACATTGCTATCCTATGTACCAAAGCAAAACAAAGCCGTGCTTGTTCTCTCCAGCATGCATCACGCGCCAACCATCGATCCACAAAAACAAAAGCCAGAAATGATAACTTTCTATAATAGCACCAAAGGTGGCGTCGACACATTAGATCAGAAATGTGCCATTTACTCAACTTCTCGACGCACACAGCGCTGGCCAATGGTGGTCTTTTACAGAATGCTGGATGTATCTGCAGCAAATGCATACATCATCAGCAACATGAACCAATCTCAGAGAAAAGTCTTCAGACTGAATTTCATGAAACGACTGGCTGAAGATCTTATCGAACCCCATTTAAAACGTCGAGTTAACCAGTTTGGATTGCAAAGGGAACTTCAAAATGCTATTCGCCGGGTTCTCAAAATAGATGAACAGCCAAGAACATCTTCGGCAGGCAGTTCTGACAAATTAGAATCACGAAAAACTTGCTCAACGTGTGACCCAAAAAAGAAACGTAAAACATTCCATTTATGTTTTCAATGTAAAAATCCGATATGCGTTGAGTGTTCACAAAAAATGTGTGTAAACTGCCGGGAAAAATTGTAAATGTTAATATAATAATAATAATAATAATATAGCCTTTTATTTCCACAACTCTTAAGTCTATGTAATTACAATAGTGTTAGTAAATGCTAGCTTATAGTATGGGTTAGTATTCTAGGTTTATTATTATGTAATGGGTAGTTTATGAGATGAGGACCCCTTTTTAGGTATAGGCCTCCTCCATCCCCTTCCACATTTCTCTATCCGCTCCCGCTGTCATCCAGTCCTTCCCAGCTATTTGGATAATATCATCAGCCCACCGGCTGTATGGTCTGCCAACATTCCTTTTGCCTAGTGGTTCCTTTCTCATCCAAGCAATTGTAAATGTTAGGGAGTTGTAATTTTGTCTTTATTGTGATTTTATTGTGCCAATGATAGTTTTATACAAGAGGTGATATATTTAAGTTACTAAAAAAATTAAAAATTAAGAAGTCTCATTGATTGTAATTGCTAAGATCTCAGCTTAATCAAAATAACTTAAAATTTGTTAAAATATTTGTAAGTCAGCTTTTAATAACGATAGTAATAAGTAAAAGTGATAATTTGAAGATTTTATTAAAACAATTTGAATAAAAACAATTGAAAAATATAATGTACTTTTGATTTACAGCAGTTTTTGAGCTTTTTACCTTCCTATTAGTACTTATAGGCAAGCGGTCACCATGACCGGCGTTAGGTGGATGTGTTACTAGAATACACGTTAGGTGGCTAAGGGTTAAATGAGTCACAGAACAAAGATCTACAAAAAGAAACACCATGAGAATTTTTACATGAATCATTTTCTATCTCAAAAATTCCGCTAAGTATTTCTCAAAGGGCTAAACAATCAGCAGAAATTTTAAACTCGAATGATAAAATAATTGAGAAGAATAAAGTGATAAATTAAAGAAAACAAACATTATAAAACAAACGGAAGAAACAAAAAACAAACCAGTTGGTAGCAAAGAAAAGATGACGAAGAAAATAGGGCGACGTCTACTTAGATTGCATACCAGTTTCGACAAGTACAAGGCGATGCAAGATGCCTACTTACTATGCACAACGTGACATCGTCACGAATAGAGCGGAATTACCCAGTTCATAAGTTTTTATTGCATTCATTGTTCACTAACATTGTAATTTTGAATCTTTTATTAAATTAGTTGACAATAAAAATAGTTTTTTAAAAGCTAACCCCGCCAGCGGCCTACGTTGTTTTCTTAAAATATTTACTCAGCAAGTAAACAATATATATTTGTCATCTAATGATACCAAAAGACTTTTTTTTAAATAATATATAACATTAGCTTGGGGACATTATCAATTACGATTAAGTTCCTATTGGTGGTGGTTGGCCAATGCCGGAAGAGATCAAACGGTGGAGAGAGCTGGGCGTGTAAGGCAGCGTTCCCACTACGCCGGACCGGCAGATCTGCCGCGCCGGTAAATCTGCCGGAAGGGCTAGTGGCTGTACAATTTATATGAAGCTATTCACATTATCCCGGGTCCGGCATTTTTGCCGAGCCCGGCATTTATACCGAGCGTTTTGTCACTACGAATTGCCGGTAGAACGACCGGGCCCGGAGTATGTGAACGAGTTTGTGCCGGTATCTGTCCCCCGCTCGCCCTGCTCGTGCTCCCCTCGCCCCGCCCGTGTTCCACTCACGTCATTCGGCTCGCATTTTCTGGTAAAAGTAGACGTTTAGCATGGATATTCAAGCAGAAACTTTACTTACGCTTGTCCAAGAGAGACCTGTTCTGTGGGATAAGACCGAAGACGTCTATAAAGACAAAAATTTAAAGTTAGCAGCATGGCGTGAAGTATGTTTAATACTGAAACCAAACTTCGATGAACTGGATGAAAAAGAAAGAAAACAGTATGGTGAGTTTTTAATGTTTTATTGATAAAATGTAAATGCATTGATAAATTTTATTTTATAGCTGCTGCCTGCCACGGAACGGAACCAATATCCGAAATAAAATAATTAGTAAATGATGTCGGTATAGCGTTGGCATTAGGGCCACCTCGACTTGACACATTCCGATTCATGGGTGTCGTTTCTTGTTTTTGTCTATGTTCTATATTTTGGTAACTTTCAAAATTTATACCATCTTTTTCTCTTACAAAATTATGTAAGACTGTACAAGCATTAATTACTTGAATTGCTGTGTCTACGTTCAGATCTATAGCTCGATGGATTATTCGCCACTTATTTGCCAGAATACCAAAAGCGCACTCAACATACC
The DNA here is from genome assembly GCA_932527185.1 of Ecliptopera silaceata. Taxonomy (NCBI): domain Eukaryota; kingdom Metazoa; phylum Arthropoda; class Insecta; order Lepidoptera; family Geometridae; genus Ecliptopera; species Ecliptopera silaceata. Next base: position 7,565,863 of record OW052211.1, read on the forward strand.
TTCTTGCTCGACTTAGTCTATAGTTAAAAATCTTTTTATCAGTATTCAAATGTGTACCTCCATATGGACGTAGGAGATTAGGTGTTAAAGCAAAGCCTTCATCGCCAATAAGTATAAACGGTAATTCTTCGTGCAAGTTTTCATGAAGCGGTCTAGGCTTTGGTACATTTAAAGTACCATCATTGATCTTTTGCCAAAATGTACTATCCTTTAATATAGTAGAATCGCATTCCTTGCCATATGAGCCCACACTAATAAAAATAAATCGGTACTCTGAATCGACAACTGCCATTAATACAAAATAATAATACTCCTTGTAATTAAAGAACATAGAACCACTCTTGGCTGGTTTCAAAATTCTGATATGTTTGCCATCTACTGCTCCAAGACAGTGAGGAAAGTTGGCTTTTCTTTCGAATCCTGAAGCGATGTCCTCCCATTCTCTCTCAGTATCAGGCAGCTTAAGGAAATCTGTCTTTAGGTTTTCCCAAATGACGTGGGTCATTTCTTTTATTAGTTTACTTATTGTCGAAACGCCTACTCTGTATGAGTAATGTATTTCTTTGAATGAACATCCTGAAGCTAAATATCTGAAAAAAAAAAGTATTTTTTGTTAATACATTATTACTTTATACGTCACCAAGAAACAAATTGTATTGTTTTATGATAGATTTCAGGAAAATAGGTTTCAACTAAATGGAATAATATACGAGATTCGTGGCTTAAGACAGTAAAGAAACAAAAAGATGAGTCTAAATCTGGATCTTCGGCCAAAAAGACACGAAATTATTTATATCACGAGCAATTAATGTTATTGAAAAAAGTCTCCGGACCTCGACCACAACATGAGTCAGTTTCAAAAAAGCAAGAACCGAGACTGAAGTAGGCATGGAATCAGATTTTCGTTCACCTATAATTAAAGATAAAAGAAAAATTGATAATAAAGAGGTAAATGACAGGATGGTAAAGTTTTTGGACTCCAGAATAAACCCAGAAAAGGAAAACCAGCATCTGTCTTTCTTCAAAGGCATTATACCAATCTTGAACACTTTAACTATCGAAGAGACTAGAATTTCAAGCTAGCGTCATGACAATGTTGCAAAAAATTAAAAGTAGGAATAATGAGAGACCAAATTACGGACATTGGCGTGATTCATATAATCAGATGACCGGACCAGATCAGTATTCTGGATACTACACACATAATAGCGTCAATCAACAGGCAACACCAACGCAAGATCAACACCACCCTGGATACTCTACGCAATATAATAGTAGCAATCAACAGGCAACAACATCTATACCATCAACTTCATCTCAGTCATCGAATCCGATTCCAGCTTCGCCATCAGCATCTAGTAATCATTCCATACATTCCCAATACTCAGATTACTTAGATTTTGAAGGGTTTTAAGTTTGAGTACAAATAAATACATAAATAAGTTATTTGCATTTTTAATTCATAATGATTATCAAATACATACACCCTCCCACACACACACACACACACACACACATTATACAGGGTGTTTGGAAGGGAGCTGTACATACGCCTAGGGTAGAAACTAGGGATAGTCTGCTACCTACCCCCGCCCATTATATTGACCTTGGCCTCAAGGTTTTTTTTTAATTTATTATTATTTTTTATTTGACTTTTTTATGATTTTTTGACTAAAACTACCTGTAGCTCAAAATCTATCCATGGGACCGGTCGGCTAATGGTCTTGTTTTAATCGTTAGAGTCTTAGGGTCCTGCAAAAAAATATTTTACACCAGAAAATTGTGGAGAAGAAAAGTTATGGGGCCTGAAGTACCGTAGTAAGGTAAAGAAATAATTTTAAGGGCAACTTTCTATGGGGTTTAAAAAAAAACTAACAGGGTTGGAGTTCTTCTGATTTTTTTAAAACATCCTCAGTCCATGCCCTTTCTAACGATATGCTAAAAGTGTATTTATCACTTTTAGTTTTAAAGTTATTAATTAATTTCCGCAACTAGGGCACTTTTACCACCACGAGTCGACATTTGTAAGACAAATGTAATTTCCAGAATTTAAACCAGTTTGGCCTACAGTTGGCAAATTTGTTGTAATTGGAATTGTAAATTACCACAATCTCCATCACTGGGCACCCAGAGATCAAAACCCGAGAGTCAAGAGGCACAGAGGTTTTCAACGAAGGTTCTCCGTGAACGTATGGGCAGGCGTCATCGGTAATCGGTTGATAGGGCCGCACTTTTTGCCAGACAACCTAAACGGGCAAAACTACTTAGATTTCCTCGAAAACGATTTGCCTGATTTAGCGGAAGAAGTGTTTGACGAAGATCGGCCCATAGTCTTCCAGCACGACGGCTGTCCTGCTCATTGGAGCCTAGCAGTGAGGGAGCTTCTGGACAACTGCTTTCCTAATTCTTGGATTGGTCGGGGTGGGCCAATTCCCTGGCCCCCAAGGTCGCCTGACCTTACCCCACTCGACTTCTACGTCTGGGGAAGGGCGAAAGAGTTGGTGTACGCAGAAGAAGTACCAACAAGGGAGGTTCTAATTAACAGGATCCACGCCGCATTCGATACAATGCGCGAGGAACTGCTGCTTAGAACGGTGACCGTGGAGATGAGGAAGAGGTGCCGAGCATGTTTACAGGTCAATGGTCATCAATTTGAACAAAATTTGTAATTAATTAAAATTAGTAATTAATTAAAATTTGTAATTTAATGACATTAGTCATTACCAAATTTTTTGTTTCATTTGCCATCCTTTTACGATCGAACACATTTAATTTTCATTAGTTGAAATTTTTGCTTGAAGTGCCCTAGTTGCGGAAATTAATTAATAACTTTAAAACTAAAAGTGATAATTACACTTTTAGCATATCGTTAGAAAGGGCATGGACTGAGGATGTTTTAAAAAAATCAGAAGAACTCCAACCCTGTTAGTTTTTTTTTAAACCCCATAGAAAGTTGCCCTTAAAATTATTTCTTTACCTTACTACGGTACTTCAGGCCCCATAACTTTTCTTCTCCACAATTTTCTGGTGTAAAATAATTTTTTGCAGGACCCTAAGACTCTAACGATTAAAACAAGACCATTAGCCGACCGGTCCCATGGATAGATTTTGAGCTACAGGTAGTTTTAGTCAAAAAATCATAAAAAAGTCAAATAAAAAATAATAATAAATTAAAAAAAAACCTTGAGGCCAAGGTCAATATAATGGGCGGGGGTAGGTAGCAGACTATCCCTAGTTTCTACCCTAGGCGTATGTACAGCTCCCTTCCAAACACCCTGTATATATTCACATTCATCAAACAAACATACATTGCCGCGCTTGTAATTGATAGTTTGTTTACTAAGTCACAGATCACGTTACGATTTTTAAAACTTTTAACAAAAACAAAACTGTTGCTGCGAATGTAACGTTATACAAGCCACCGGCAAACAACTTGAGCCATGACCTTGAGTGCGCAGTAGACGATTTAGGCTGGTTTTAGTCTTACGCCGACGGCTCGCGCACCGTCAGCGCTGATGGCCGAGATATATGAACTTCTAGGAAGCGTTTTTGAATGACGCGTAGCTATCAGCGCGCACGGTGGTCAGCGCTGATAGCTACGCGGTCGCACGCGTCGCGCGTCGGCCCCGCGTAGCTGTCGGCGCTGACGATCGCACGAGCGCCTCTGCTTTCAGTGAGCGTTCTAGTGTCGAGCGGAGCGGACGTCGTCAGCGCGTACAGTCATGATGGCGAATCGCGAAGTGGATACAGGTCGAGTTATCGATGAGGTACGCCTGAGGAAGAAATTGTGGGATGCATCCGATCCACTCTACAAAAATAAAGATGCAAAAAACAAAGCCTGGGAAGATATTGTGGACACATTGTTCGAAAATATTTCAGAAGAAGAAAAAAAACAACTTGGTTTGTTTACTTTCTTATTTTATTATCTGAATACCTACAGTACAGGACAAAGCCTTTTCACGAATCTTGCCAGGGTACGCTTCCAATAGGGCTCACAAAGTACTCAGCAAAATGTTCTCGCAGAGCGTGTCCAGACCTGTTTGTAGGCACAGTTGGCAAGTCTACCATACCCTCAATTGTAAGTGTGTCTTCAATACGATAACCATCGCGAATTCTTATAAAGTTATGCAATACGCAGCATGCTTTTACTATTTTCTTTGTAACATCAAAACTCACATTAATAGGTGTATGAAACACTCTGAACTTGTTTGACATTATACCAAATGTCGATTCTATGTATCGTCTACTGCGGCTTACTCTATAATTAAATATTTTTTTCTTGTGGGTCATATTGGATCGTGCATATGGCTTCAGAATTTTATTTGATATTCCAAAAGCACCATCACCCACAATTACATGTTCAACTGGAATATTTGTTCCAGGCAGTGGCTTCGGTCCTGGAATATTTAAAGTGTTTTGTTCAAGTCTCCTGTATAGTGTACTGTTTTGGAATATAGTCGAGTCCGAGTTTTTCCCATAAGTTCCAATGTTTACATATGTAAAACAATAATCAGCATCGCACATAGCTAGCAGAACTATGGAGTAAAAATTTTTATAGTTGTAGAATATTGATCCACCACCGGTTGGATTTACGATTCGGATGTGCTTGCCATCAATAGCTCCGATGCAATTTGGAAAGTTGGTCTTTTGTAGAAAACCGTGAGCAATATTTTGCCACATAACAGGTGTATTTGATGGTATGCATTCATCGTGTAGCGTTTCCCATATTACTTTACACACTTCGTCCACGATCTTACTGATTGTTGCGATTCCCATCCTAAATGAATATTGCAAATCTGTATATGTTCGACCCGTAGCAAGAAATCTGAAAATAAAAAGTTTTTATTATTTCAGGAAAACTGGTTCAACAAAGGTGGAAAACCGCCCGGGATGCGTTTTTTAGAACAAAGAACGCAATTAAAAAAACGACTTCTGGAAGTGCTGCACCGAAATACAAAAAGTACATCTATTATGACGAATTAAGCTTCCTAGCTCCCACAGTTGAGAATGAAGTGGATGAATCAATGAATTACCCTTCCCTTCCCTCACCCTCAGTAAATATAGATAATACATTGGATAGTATGGTATCTTCAGAAAATACTCAAGATTCTGATATATTAACGCAGCAAGTTTTTTCAAACACTCAACGGGGTGAGCAGAATGACCGTGGTGTTGATTCAGCATCATCACAAAAACCTTGGCTGGAAAAGAAAAAAAGAAGGGCCCCGAAAACAAATCCAGAAAGTTCTCCATTTGAAAAAGAATTATTAACTTTACTAAGTAACCAAACCCCAGATCTCGCAGCTGACGACATGGCTTTTTTCGCTTCTTTAGGTCCAATTTTAAAAAGTTTTGATGTAGGACAAAAGCTGGAGTTTAGATCGAGAGTGCTGCGCGAAGCCAGGGATATTCGAAATTGCAACAGATCAAATAGCTCAAATAGCTCTTTCTCCAATGATCCAAGGTCTACACTCGACACGTATTCATCATCATACAATTATCAGACTCCAGTTTACCCAGGGTACGAAACCAGTGATGCGAATCCAGGTTACTCTGGTTATGAAACAGCGAGACTTACTGATGAATAATTATATTATGTTTAATTACTAATAATATATAATTTGTTTTTTTTTTGTCTTACCTATAATAAATATGTTGTTTTCTTACCTATACTTTACTGTGATTAAGCATAATGATAAAACGAGTAAAAATGATTTTTTCTTACCTTAAAGTCACCATTAGTCGTTCAATCGGTGGTATAGGCACGATTCGTAAGCTGCAATGGACCAGTTTATCCTGTATCTTTGCCAGTAATTCGTCAAAAGTTCTAGTTGACATTCGAAAGTAATTAAAGAATTTACTTTCGTCAGCCCTTAAAGTGTCATATAACAAGACAAAGTCTCCTGCAACAGCTCTCTGCTCAATTAATGGATGAACATGAAGTCTTCGTCGTCGCCTATTTTTATTTTTTTGGAATAGATAGTACAAAGCAGCAATAATTAATACACTCCGCATTTTGGTCGTCGTCTGTACAGTAAGGCGGTCAGTACGATACTAAAACGGGCCACGCTGAGCCTCAGCGCTGACAAACTACGCGCCGAGCTATGAGCGCTGACGGTGAGCGTGAGACTAAAATCAGCCTTTAGGTATCGTTGTTGGTGGAAAGAGAGGTGCGCGGGGGCATTCCGACGGCACGCGTCCACGCGATTGGCCGATCACACGCCCCGCTAGCATCCGACTACACTTGCGTGCAGTGTTAGTAGCCTATTTCAAGTTTAGAAGTTTTGTTGTGAAAGTTAATATTTTTTACTGTAAGTAGTTTGTTAAAGTAAAGGTACCCTAGTACCCTACACTGAGTCCGAAAATTGACATTTAAATCTAGTTTGATAAACTATCACGGCTAGCTAACTCGAAGTTTCTAAGGTTTTTTAATAATAAATAATGTACGCGTTGGGTAGGTATTTATTTAAACAAACAATTTTACAAAATATGTATTTAATTTACAAACGCCGACAATGACCAATAAAATATGTCCGGAAGTGTACATGCGCGAACTTACCCCCACTATGTCGACTTTGGCTCAAGTTGTTTGCCGGTGGCGTATTATTTTAGGCTGCGTCCCCAGTAGGCAAACTGTTAGCCGCCGACTGAGTTAGCGGCGTATCGGTTTAGTACGCCCTTCCATAAATTTCAAATGGAGTGTTCACAGTTTGCTAGTTTTGCGCTCACTGTACGCATTTTGCAGCGTTACGCGCGCCGACTATCTTAGTGAGCGGCCGACTCCCACCAAAACCGGTTCCAGTCGGCGGCGGCGGCGATTGGTTGTTCGCCGGGCGTAGTGACTCAGTTTGCCGCAAACTGATTATTCGGATAGTTGGAAAAAAGCTATCATCGTGTTAGGACGTGTTTTTTTGCATCGCACCTAACTAATCTCAACGCACACACACATCACTGAAAATCCAAGATGTCCTTTGATACGGAAAGGTTCATTAGTGAAATACAGAATAGACCATGCATATGGAACATGTCGAGTGAAGAATACAGCAACAGAGTATTAAAGCAGAGCAATTGGAATGAAGTCGCTGATATTATATACGATGATTGGCAAAACTTAGAAGAAAACACTAAACAAAAAAGAAGTAAGTTCCATTCTAATGAATTTATTATTTATTCAACAATATACTTGTATCACTCACTACTTATAACAAAGTATTTTAATTTACATAGTATTTACGGCTTTACACACTCCATTACACTATTTCTTCCTGTAGCTACAACTTACAAATATTTCTCTTGCCAGGGTAGCTTTCCTTCGTTAAGAAAATAGTTTTTAAAGTTTTCTCTTGTTATTTTTCCAGAATTTAATACAGTAATAATTTGGCTCCTTGAACTTGTAAGAGTTATTGAGGTACGTCGAGAAATATGTGCATATTTTGCTTGTTCTCTTGCTATGACAAAATTATGTAAAATACAAACAGCTTTTACGATAGCGATGGTTGTATTCACATTAGTAGCGATCGGTGTATGCAGAACTCTCCATTTGCTTGTTAGGATGCCGAATGCACATTCCACGCATCTCCTAGCTCGACTATGACGATAATGAGCGATTTTCCAAATGGCTTTTAAAAAAAAAAAATAGTTCAAATATAGTCGATAGATGGCAGTAGACAAATAGTGTATCAAAATCCCTCTCTTTTTTATCTGTATAATCTTTTGGTAGCTCTGTCGTGTAGCTGTCATTATCATCCTGTCACGTCCGTTTCGGTGTATTCAGCGTTTTGATAAATTTTGTTTGCTTTTATTTTAGCATTCGTGTACCTTTTTGTGGATTTTACTTTTGACGACAACAGACTGTATACTGGTTTCTGATTTCTGCCACGATTGAAGACTTTTAGCTTTTGTCAAACAGTTTTGAATTTTTTCTAGGACAAAAATTTCACACCACAGATAAAATATGAAAACTTTTTGTGTTGACAATTGACATTGAAATGCATTTGACGTTGAGCGCCATCTATCGTGTATTATAAGAACACTCCCTGGAAAATCGCTCATTGTAAATTCGCTCTTCCTTATTTAAACTTTTATTAGGAAAAGGCCTCAAGATATGCTTTTGTAATCCAAATGCCTCATCTCCAAGAAACACGAAAGGTTGGGGCAATCCATTTGAATTAGGCAATTTAGTTGAGTTAGGAATCTTCAGAGACCCACACGCCAATTTTTTGCCAAAACCACTTTCTTTAAATATATTACTGTCAGCATTTCGTCCGCAAGCACCTACATCAATAGCTATAAAAGAACAGTTTGCATCTGCTACGGCTAACAGAACAATTGAGAAGAACTTCTTATAATTAAAATAGTTAGACCCACTTTTTGGTGGTTTTCTAATACGGATATGCTTGCCATCGATAGATCCTATACAATTAGGATAGTTGGTTTTTTTATAATATCGTTTTGCTATTTCTAGCCACAATTCTTCAGAAGGTTCCGGCATTTCCTGTGGCTGTAAAATATCCCATATAATGCATGCAGTTTCACTTATTATTTTCGATACCGTCGATTTTCCAACAAGAAACTCTTGTGCAATTTTTCTGTAACTTAGTCCACTTGACAGGAATCTGGAAAGAATATTGAACTACCGATTATTTCTGTTTCAGTAAAAGACCTACAAAAAAAATGGAAGGGTTTGCGCGACTATCACACCAGAGAAAAAAATAAGGATTCCTCAGTCAAAAGCGGAAGTGGGGCAACAAAAAAACGCAAGACACCATACTTGGACATGTTACACTTTTTAAATGTTTCGAGAGCTAGCAACCAGACATCTGGCAATATTAGCGCCGAGACGTCTAGCGACAGTAGCGCTATTTTAGATGAAAATGATTCTACTGACTCGGTAGTTAATGTCAGTAGACCAAAAAAGATGACTGTGTTTCAAGAAGCACTAATTAACTCGATGGAAAAAAAAAGAGAAAACGATCCAGATATGAACTTTCTACTAAATATTTTACCGGAAATGAAGACAATGCCCCCAACACAGAATTTTGAATTTCGGTTCGAAGTGATGAAAATTATTAAAAATATAAAATATACTGTACATAATAATTATGACGGTGGTATGATGCAAACTGGATGGACGAATGCCTACCAGTACCCACATCAGTATGGCTATGCGAGTGGAAGCAGCAGTACACCAAATGTGCAAAACTACCCTCGAAACAGTCCATCACATAGCTCTACAGGTTCTTCATCGGAAGTAGAAGACATAGAAGCAATATTGCGTGGCGATTCAAACCACATTGAAGATGAGGAATGACTGGTTACCAACTTAATGTTACCATATTTGTTCGTAATTCAATTTAATAATACAGTAATTTTGAAAAGTGATTGTTAAATTAAAAACTATAAATGCGAAAGTGACTTTGTATTAAAATAAAAATAACATATTTTTTTAAAATCCTAAAGCGTTAATTATTTACTTACCTCAAAGTTATAGTAAGCCGTTCTTCGGGACATAATGTATCTCTTGTGATATTATTTTTAGCTATGTACTGGGTTATAGATTTCAACAATTCATCAAATGTATGAGAAGTCATATTGAAATAGTCGTAAAATTTTTCTGGATGTTTCCTTAGTTCTGGGTAAAGAGTGTGAAATTGTCCAATGCTCAACCTTTTCTTGTATAATGGGTGAACCCAGTGCTTCCTTTTATCTTCTTTCAGCGCTTCTAAGATACCAATTACTTCAAAAATATCCATCGTGACCAACACAACCCACTCGCTTCGTACAACAAAAGTAAAGTGATAATTCAGTCGGTCGGCTAAATAAGCGGCAGTTTGCTTGCGACGCACGAAAATTGATTTGAGTCTGCAGCTAACTCAAATTTCAGTTCGCTGCAAATTTGCGGCTCACTCAGTCAGCCGCTAACAGTTTGCCTACTGGGGACGCAGCCTTAGTATCTGTACACATTTTGCCCTTTTCACACGTCTCTTGCTGAGTTATTGTTACACATTGTTCTCTGTGTTATTATATTAAAACTTTCACTATTATATTAATAGCAATGGTACGTTTTATGTTATTTTTTAAGTTAGGGCTTACCTTTTTTCTTCTTTCTTTTTTTTCTTTTGACTACAGTGAAAATGTTTTCCTTATTTTTAGGCCTTAAATCGTGGTGCTGCAACGGTGTATAATCCGCCAGAACAAGTCCAGATTCAGGAACCCTTATATGCTGTTGCTGTAAATGACATCTGTAACATCTGTAGTTACTGTTAACAATGAAACTACTTCTATTCCCGTAGTAGCAATTGACCCTTCAGATTTGGTGAAAATTACAAGCAACCAAGTTGAGATCTACAAAAATCAGGAAGCAATTTTGAATGATCTGACATTACTAAAAGATAATTATAAAAAAGTATTGGAAAACCAGCAAAGCATATTGATGGCCATTGCTCATATTTCGGTGAAATTGGATACTTTTATAACTGGAAAATATGAACCACAAGTTACTAAATTAAATGATGCTATGAAGAAAACACCTGAAAATAACCAATTTTGTTTAAAACCTATACGAAATATCGAAGAACTATCCAATTTAGAGGCAATATTAAACGACGGCAAGATGAAAGAGGACTATAAAATTAAATATAGTATTGTGTGCCAGCCAGGAAAAGCTGAAAACTGCGCATATCAACTAGTTGATGTGTTTTTTACCAGAGAATTTCTAACCAAATGCTCTTGGTCTGGTAGCGCAAGAGGTGAAGGCACAAAAGTATGTTTAAAACAGTATAAAAATGTTTTACAGCTATTTTTTGAACTGATTTACGAATGTGACCATACATACACTATTGCTGGCAATGAGAAGTTTTTTAAATCGGTTCTAAAAAACGCTACAAAGCGTAATAACTCTAAATTACAAAGATCTTCGACTTGCAGAAATAGTCACAAAAGACAGAAACTGAGTGAAAATCCTGTAAATAATAATGAATCGTCAGAAGAAGGAACTTCCAACGAGGCCCAAAATCTTGTAAATGAAGCCAATGAAGAAAACCGAGAGAATATTCCTCAAGAAGAAAAAACTTCCCAAGAAGAAAATGAGCAAATTTTGGACAGTGTTGCTATTGAAGATAATGTATCTCAGGACAACGATGTCCCAGAACTTCCAGAACAACAGATCGTTTCCGGACAATAAAATGACTTAAAAGACACAGTTTAATAATCACCAAGGGTTTATATTTTAATTGTTAATATTAAGTTTTAAGTAATTACAAAGGTTTAAATACAGAGAGTTATCGTCTGTATAACTTTCTCTTGTTACTTATTCTTTCAAAGATTTTTTTAAAATTTTGTTTACATTTGTACGGTTATTGAGATTTGTGAGTGATATCATTTCTTTTAAAACACTTCTATTACTTTTGTATTTTTTGTTGTTGAAGACACGTGTACTCATTAACTCGACACGACACACACACCCACACACACACACCACACACCACACACGCACACACACCACACACGCGCACACACCACACACGCACACACACCCTTGTTTGTACAGGCACCCATACGAGGACGTTATATTTTGCTGACCAAACCGCGGACTCTCGAAAAAACAGGTTTAACGACCTCTGATGTCTATTTATATCAAATAGAAAGAGACAGGAAAAAAAATCTAGAGTGACGAGCTAAGTGGCGTAGTGCTATCTCAACTTTATCCGGTGTGAATTGCGGCTAACACACCGAGGTCCTGATATACACTGCCAAACATGACCAGCCATGCACATATAAGGACTTTATGTGTTTGCAAAGCGAGGTCTCCTACGTAAGCCCTGTAACACCCTTCCGAGGACGTACTTTCACATAGTGTTTCTTAAGTTTTGTACAAAGTGCGGACCTTGTGTTAGATAATTGTTGACTAAACCGAGGTCAGTTTTCTAAGTCCAGCTTGTATAAAACGAGGACATGGAAAATTTCACGAAACAATGATATCTAAAATTAACCAAGGAGGGACCATTTTTCGGCGATTGCGTTTGTCGGCAGTTTTCAAAGGATATCGGTACGTTTGACACGTGCCGAAAGGAGCGGTTTTATGAAATTTAAAATATGCGATGGTTTATCTATCTCTTTTGGTTTTACTGGAAATAAAAGGGAGAAAAATTAGTCTAAGATTAGAATTTCCTATTTATTACAATAACGCTTACTAACTTGTTTAGTAGTAAAAAACCTTTCGGAGAGTGAGCACGTTTTTGTTAGTGATATATTATTAAATGGTTGCGGTAAGTTTAAATATGTATTTAAAATTTCAATTATTTCCTATCTCCTGAAATGGTCGACAGCATAGTAGTATTACGCGCTAAGTTTGATGTTTTAAGTCTAGTGGAAGCTAGTTTGAGCTGATGCTGCAGCCAGGATCGTCTCTTCATGATGTAACTCCTCAACGGCTGATAGTATAGTATTCAAATTCAATATACGTTAGAAACTTAGTTTTTATAGTGAAGTGGAAACCAGTTCGATCTGATGCTGCAGCCACGGTTGTCACTACTTGAATGAACTCCTTAACAGGTGATAGTATAGACTTCAAATTCAGCATACGTATTAGGTTTGTTTTTAAAAAGTCAATTAGAAATCAGTTCGATCTGATGCTGCAGCCAGGGTTGTCTCTTCATGGTGGAACTCCTCAACGGATGATAGTATAGACTTCAAACTAAGTACCTGTGTTAAGTTTGCTTTTTAAAATCAATTAGAAACCCGTTCGATCTGATGCTGCAGCCAGGGTTGTCTCTTCATGGTGGAACTCCTCAACGGATGATAGTATAGACTTCAAACTCAGTACCTGTGTTAAGTTTGCTTTTTAAAGTCAATAAGAAACCCGTTCGATCTGATGCTGCAGCCAGGGTTGTCTCTTCATGGTGGAACTCCTCAACGGATGATAATATAGACTTCAAACTCAGTACCTGTGTTAAGTTTGCTTTTTAAAGTCAATAAGAAACCCGTTCGATCTGATGCTGCAGCCAGGGTTGTCTCTTCATGGTGGAACTCCTCAACGGATGATAGTATAGACTTCAAACTCAGTACCTGTGTTAAGTTTGCTTTTTAAAGTCAATAAGAAACCCGTTCGATCTGATGCTGCAGCCAGGGTTGTCTCTTCATGGTGGAACTCCTCAACGGATGATAGTATAGACTTCAAACTCAGTACCTGTGTTAAGTTTGCTTTTTAAAATCAATTAGAAACCAGTTCGATCTGATGCTGCAGCCAGGGTTGTCTCTTCATGGTGGAACTCCTCAACGGATGATAGTATAGACTTCAAACTCAGTACCTGTGTTAAGTTTGCTTTTTAAAATCAATTAGAAACCAGTTCGATCTGATGCTGCAGCCAGGGTTGTCTCTTCATGGTGGAACTCCTCAACGGATGATAGTATAGACTTCAAACTCAGTACCTGTGTTAAGTTTGCTTTTTAAAATCAATTAGAAACCAGTTCGATCTGATGCTGCAGCCAGGGTTGTCTCTTCATGGTGGAACTCCTCAACGGATGATACTATAGACTTCAAACTCAGTACCTGTGTTAAGTTTGCTTTTTAAAGTCTTTTTAAAATAAGGAACCAGTCCGATCTGATGCTGCAGCCAGGGTTCTCTATATGATAGAATCTCTTTATGATGAAACTATATTACAGTTGATAATAGGAATCTTAAATTTAGCAGAAGTGGTCTAATTACATAAATATGCGACTATAATTGTTTATCCAGTTTTTTCAGTTTATTTAAGTTCATTGTTCTTTCAGTTCATTGCAAAATGTCTACAGAAGGAAGTTCTCCCATACTGGAAATACAGCCCCCTATCCAAATTACAAGAGATGAGTTGAAGACGCAAGTTAAAAAACATTTATATTTTCGTAAAATTGATAAGGATTTTTACGACTCCTCTGTAGAACAATCACTGACGTCGGAATATAGTTCTTCTGATGATAATGTAGCGATGACAAAAAAAAATCAAGATCCTACGCCAATTAATCGGGAAAGCAGACCCCGAAAAAAGAAGAATTCAGTTTTATACGATGAGAAATCTGAAAATGAAGATTTTTCTATTTCGACGGACTCGTATAAACCATCGAGTGAGAGCGACACTGAAAAAGAAAACCTTGCTTGTAATAGTCAAAGAAAGGAAAAAACACTCACTAAAAAAATTTCGAAAGGACATAATAGAAAAGCAGAAAGACGATCTTTTAGTTTAGGAGATTACAATCAAACAGAAGTCGATGTGGTGTTAAACCAAAGCATGTTAAGCTATGACAGCGATGTCTTTGCCAATGTTACATTAGAATCAGATATTGGAAAACTTTCCAACATAAGTATCAAAAATGACAATGATTTGAAACAAGTAGATAAATCGACATTGGAAAAAACAGCGAATCAGGGTAATGACACTGAAAAAATAGTTGTAGCTATAACATCGAACAACGGGTTGGTAAGAAAATGGGATAAAAAACAAGCATGTTTATATTGTTCTAAATTATGTTCAAAATTACCTAGACATCTTGCAGCAAAGCATGATACTGAAACAGAAGTTGCAAAACTGCTAACTTTTCCGATCGGATCTGAAGAAAGAAAAATAAGATTAGAAGAGATACGGAAAAAGGGAAATTTCTTTCATAATACAAATATATTGAAATCTGGAAATGGAATTCTTATTCCTGAACGTCGTAGTAAATCTGTTAATGCCGAAAATTTACTTCCATGCCCATCATGCTACGGGTTTTACACGAAAACGAAACTATCACGCCATTATAATACCTGCAAAAACAAAAATGAAAATGTAGCAAAATGTGTTCAAAGGCAAGGATCAATGCTATTACCGATCTCGGCAGCAGCTTCAGAGAAGTTGCGCCATAATGTCTTAGCCAAAATGAATAATGATCTAATAACCCTTGTAGTCCGGCAAGATGAACTGATTCTTAAACTGGGCAGCAAACTGATGACAAAACATGACCAAGATCCGCATTTGAATGGCTATATAAGTCAAAAAATGAGAGAAATGGCAAGATTTTTAATTGAAATACGAAAAGTTTACGCACCGATTCAAAATTTAACAGAATGTATAAACCCAATGTTCTTTCCAAAAGTTATTGAAGCTGTTCGAATTGTATCCTTATACAACACACAGACTGGCAAATACGGCATTCCGAGTCTTGCATTAAAAATCGGACATTCACTAAAAAAGTGCTGTAACATCATCATATCTGAAGCTCTGATAAATGGGCTGCCACTGAAAAAAGAAATGGCTGAAAACTTTATAAAACTATGTGAAAATGAATGGTCCTCGAATATATCATCTGGAGCTTTAACAACAATACAACGCAACAAATGGAACATGCCGGATAGACTGCCTTTGGCAGAAGATATTAAAATTCTCAATCATTACTTAACAGATAAAAGAGAAGAATATGTAATGTTGTTAAAAAATGCTGAAGTCACTATATATAATTGGTCTAGCTTGGCTAAAGTTGTTTTAGCTCAAACTTTACTATTTAATAGAAGAAGAGCGGGTGAAGTAGAGAGAATACCAATAGAAATATACAAAAACAAAAACAAAAATGACAAAAATGTAGATGAAAGCATCGCTGAAACTTTATCAGAATTTGAGCAAGCCATCAGTCGAACATTTGTTCGATTTCAGATACGAGGTAAAAAAGGAAGAGGCGTACCGGTATTACTATACCCAAAGCTAATAGAAGCGTACGACATATTGATGCTTTACAGATACCACGTTGGCATCCCAAAAGAAAATCCTCATTTTTTTGCGTCAGGCTCGAACTCTCATTACCGTGGCAGCGATGTTTTAAGGGTCTTTGCTATGCAAAGTGGTGCCAAACAACCAGGCACGCTGACTTCTACAAAACTTCGAAAAAATGTTGCCACAATGTCTCAAATACTTAATTTAACTAATCATGAAATGGACCAGTTGGCTACATTTATGGGCCACGACATTCGTGTTCACAGGGAATACTACAGGTTACCCGAATCGACGATTCAACTGGCTAAAATCAGTAAAATTTTGATCGCTGCCGAAAAAGGAAATCTCCATCATTTTAAGGGTAAAAATTTAGATGAGATCAATATTAATGTAAATAAAATTTCCGATGATGATGAATCTTCAGAAAGTGAAAATGAAATTGAAGCATCAACCAGTAATAACAATGAGGAAATAAATATACCTGCCAAGACTGATGAAAATGTTACTGAGCCAACTGAGGATGTCGTTAAAAAACCTAAGAGAAGTTCTAACAAAAAAATAAATAAAACGACATCAAAAAAATCTTGGACATCAGAGGAGAAAAAAGTAGTTGAAGAATACTTCTCTAAATTCATTATCAGACAAAAAGTACCCGGAAAAGACTCCTGCGAAGATTGTATTGCGCAAAACAAAAGAATATTACAGGACAGAGATTGGAAGTGCATTAAATATTATGTATACAACTTAATCCAGAGAAACAAAAAAAAGAACAGGTAATTTTATTCTACTACTAACTTCAGTTTTTCATTGTTTCAAAAGTACCTTCTTAACTCGCAAAAGAAAACATTTTAGACATTTCAGTTTAAATGCTTAATAAATATAGCAAAAGGTACTTTATTCTTTTATTTTTATAAATAAAGTATTATTTTTTTCACAGATAAATCAGGACATGGCTGATAACTCAAGCTATTGAAACTGGTAACTGTAATGTTACCTACAATCATGATGTTGATTTTTCCTAAAATTTTTTTTTTATGTGATTTTCGAAAGTAACCGAAATCATAACTAGATCTTCAGATGTTGATTAACCCAAAGAATCATTATGTTATTTTAATTATTGTGCTAGCTATTTTGTAATTGATCCAAAGATAATATATTTAATTTTGTTAAGGTAATACCATTTTGATCTCACTTGATTATATTACAAACTAAGATAGTGTAATGTTAAATACAGTTTCATGACAATAATTTTATAATAATACCTACATCTTCGAAACATTCGATTTCGACCTCATTTGACTGTATTTTTAACAAAGATCGTGATAGGTTATTGTTATTGAGTTTCTAAGAGCTAATTTCCAAATTATTTTGTTATTAATTCAATTAAATTTTTATATAATTACAGTAATTAAATTAAAATAATTAACTACAAAATACTTATCATCTTTGATTGGAATGATTAAGCACAAAATATCATAAATCAGCATTTTCTTACAGAATTTGCATAGAGCTGAGATGATCCAAGTTAAATATTTTACTATTTTTCTTTTATTATTTTAAGTATTTTTGTTTGTGTCGATTAAGAATTACTATTTAGTAATCATACGTTTCTTAATCATTCTTAAAATTATTATCTTGCAATATAAGACGTATCTATTATTTTAATAAGTATTCAAGACATTTCAAATTAATAAAAAATCTCTTTAGTTTGCTGTTTTCATTTTTCCCTAAATATTAAAATATTTTAATTAAAACTCTCTCTTAGGTAATTATTTTCCCTAAAAATCTACATTAATTACATAACCTATTCAGTTTCATGAAAATACAATATTCATCTATATTTGTGTAAATCACAATATTACACTTTTTTAAGCTAGGCTTTCTTGATGATGATTTATGTAGCAAGACACTTGGAGTATATATTAAAGAATTCAAAACATACATGATAACTAAGAGGACATAAACACGCTGTTTGGAAAATGTAACGAACCGATTCCTTATTACACATTGCGTGGAAAAACTGCCTATACGAGGACATCAACAGTACACAGTGCTCGGAAAATGAAGCCAACTGAGGTCTTTTAAACACATTGCGTAGAAAAGCTACCTAAACGGGGACCTTTGTGTTAAAGTTAACACGCAGGTCCTCTCTTTATACAAAAAACGTGAAATGAGTGTAAAGACGGTGTGTTAGAAGCGAAAGTGGCGCCACCTGGTTTTCACACAGAATCTGTGTTAGGACATGAATATTTTCGATCAAACCGAGGCTAAGACTACTTTTTAACTTAAAGTATACAGAAAGGTTCAAAATCGCTTGCAGAATACGAATCTGTAGGCGAGTCCTACCGAGGACCCTCGAAAAAGACCTCGCTTTGAAAAGGACCTCGGTCGTTCCTTGTGTATTCATGCGCATGTCCTCGGATGGTACTTAAAACAAACACACCACACACGCACACACCCACTCCCAAACACCACAAACATACAAACACAAATAACAACAACGCACAATTTGGACGCATACAAACAAACACAAACAATGCTTTTACCCATACACACGTTTTACAACTGACACAATGTCTTCAACCTGCGATTTTGATAAATGTTGTGTGTGGATGTGCTAGTGTTGCGTTAAATATTAACAATCTTGAGACGGACTTATCGATATTTTGTATGTAACGAAAGTAAACCTTTTTTTTTACAATATCAAAATTCATTTATTCTAACTTATCAGCTGGTCAAAATAAATATGTAGGAAGGAAGGATAGGAAGTCAAGTCAAGCAATAGGAGTACTAGCACATCATTTAACAAAACCATAACTACTTAGTAAGCATTTTTTTGGCGTTCTAGCAACTGACACCACCGATCCGGGTCTCTTATGACTGTTTATTTATTTTCGTAATTACATAGTTTTAGGTAACTTAGAAGGTTAAATTTAGAAAGTATAATTTACTGTAGAATGATTTAATGAGACTTCATGCAGACTTACACACTGATTGTATTGAGGTGGTACAACTAATAAGACTGAAACTTATTGCCATACGTAGATTTATTTTTATTGCTACTTTAGACTTATCCTAGTTTGAAAGGCCTGTTGGCGTAGTTTGTAGTGCGTCTGTGTGTGTGAAATGTCCCAAATATTATTTTTTATTATTAATAAACGTGTTGATTATGCCAATTATGTAAGTAAGGGCCAATTTGCCAAAGAAACATGTTGATTTTGATTCAAATATTTGATCTATTTCGATTTACCATGTCAAACACAATGTTGTGCAAATATTGTTTATACTGTTGTTATTTTAGAATGTACCTAGTTTAATTATTTTAATAATGTCAATTATGGGCCAATTTGCCAATAAAACAAGTTGATTTTATCTCAAATATTATTTTATTTCAATTCACCAATACAATTGTACAAGAGGCGCTTCGATTGTACTAGTTACAATGTGTGTAGTAAAGGAACAAAATATAAATCCGATTCATATCGAGTGACCACAAGTTTACATTTAACATCACACGGCGAACACACGTACTCTGTACTTAACCTTTAAGTATGGACGTGGAGTCTCACAGGCTACTCGATGTTTTCGTTTTCTTAGTTTTACCTAATTCCCCCCACTCCCCGCGATTGAGCGGCTCAGTAGCTTTTGTTTTAGTTGTAAAACTACCAACGAGGGAGGAGGTTGCGTCGTCCGATGAATATCACGTAAGTAATGACCATCAAAATATTCACCGGAGCCTGTCAGGCTACACGTCCATTATTGCCCTATGATATATTTTATAAGAACGATTATGTTTCTTTCAGATTTTGTAATACAAAATGTCAAAAAACAATAAAGCCGGTAGTTCTAATAAATCAAAACGACCATCTACGAGTTCTGTTCAGGGCCCTGCGAGAAAAACTTTTCGTGCAGGAGATCCTTCTTTCGAACAAGAAGTGAGTGAGTTGTTGTTAGCTTCGGATCAGTCTGACAATGAAGAGAATATTGAAGAATTTTTTATATTGGAGTCCGAACTGATACAAAATCATGAAAGTGACAATGACGAAGATCAGAATGAAGATCAAGACCAAGATCAGGACCAGGACCTAGGAGAAGAATCGGGTAGTGATAGTTCGGACGATCTTCCACTATCGGACTTAGTGACAACTAACTATTACTACGGCAAAAATAGGTATAAATGGGCCAAGACGCCGCCTTCGGCTAGGGTACGTACCCCACAACATAATATTATAACATCTCGTGCAGGTTCTTCAAAATTGACTCTTGAAGATGGTAAAGATCACTACAGTATTTGGAATAAGCTTTTCGATGAAGAAATGCTCCAGTGCATTCTAACTTGGACCAATGTTAGAATTTCTAGTTACAGAACCAACTTTGTCCGTTATAACAGACCTGAATTGAATGATTTGGACATGGTTGAGCTCAAAGCTTTTATTGGCCTTTTGTTTTACTCAGCTGTATTGAAATCAAATGATGAAAACACGAGTTACTTGTTCGCTTCAGATGGCACAGGTTGTGAGATATTTAGGTGCGGAATGTCAGAGACAAGATTTCTGGTTTTGTTATTGTGTCTACGATTTGACAACCCAGATGATCGTGAAGAGAGGATGAAGACTGATAAGTTGGCTGCTATATCCCCTATTTTCAATAAGTTTGTGAGTAATTCTCAACAGTTGTATGAATTGAGCGAATGTGCCACAGTGGATGAAATGCTCGTCAAATTTCGAGGAAGAAGTCACATGATATCATATATGCCAAAAAAGCCTGGTAAATATGGACTGATAATACGAGCACTATGTGATGCCAATAACTATTATTTTTATAATGGGTATATTTACTCTGGAAAAGACTCGGATGGTATCGGATTGACAGCACAAGAAAAGAAATTTCTAGTTCCAACTCAGTGTGTCCTACGCCTTACAAAACCCATACAAGGAACCAACCGTAACGTGACGGCTGACAATTGGTTTTCATCTATAGAGCTCGTAGACGAACTATCATCACGGAAGCTGACGTATGTAGGGACGCTGAAGAAGAACAAGAGGGAAATTCCCATTGAATTTCAAGCAAAGAAGGATCGAGAAGTAAATTCAACTTTATTTGGATTTACGAGCACAAAAACTTTATGCTCATACGTGCCAAAGAAGAATAGAGCTGTGATGCTTGTATCTTCCATGCATCATAGTAACCAGGTAGATGAAAATACTAAAAAACCTGATATTATAATGTATTATAATTCAACTAAAGGGGGCGTCGATGAGGCTGACAAAAAATGCTCGATTTACTCCAGTAGCCGTCGAACAAGGAGATGGCCTATGGTTTTGCTATATCGTGTCCTAGACTTGAGTGCCATGAATGCTTACATTTTATATAACATGCACCAATCAAAAGCTGCGGAGAGAGGAGATTTTCTAAAAAAATTAGCACGTGTGCTTGTGGTGCCTCATATGCAAAGACGTGTTATAAACACACGTTTGCCAAGAGAGCTGAGGTTGACCATGTCTCGAATTTTAGGTAATGATATGGTTACAGAAGATGTCCAGGATCAAGAAACCAGTCAAGGAACCAGAAGAGCATGTAGAATCTGTCCCGCGAAAAAACATAGGATGACTACCCATGTTTGTGTTGGGTGCAACAAACCTGTGTGTCTCCAATGTTCTAGACCTTTGTGCACTGACTGCCAGTAAATTTACGTTATTAGACTGTTGTCAAAATTTTTTTTATTTGTTACCTGAAGTAGGTGTTTTGTGTTTTTTATTGCTTGTATATTATATTTTGAGAAAAAAAGTCTTACTTTGTTATATGAATAGGTTTGGCTGTTTTTAATACCTAAAAATGTTACCTAAGTAGATTTAGACTGAAAAGTGCCATAATTTTTGATTTTTAAAATTTCTATAATTTTTGAAATAAAAGTTAATAATTGAATCACTTTAATTTATTGCTAAATCCCATAACTTTAATATTCAATCAGTTTTAAAGCGATCTTATATCAAATTCCAAAAAAAAAAGTGTATTCATATATGAGCCTGTGAGACTACACGTCCACAGTAGTGTTAAGAAAAAATGACGTCCATACTTAAAGGTTAAAACTGATTTATAATTGCTTTTGAAAATATTTAGATAAGAGGAGAAGATTGGAAGGTCAAAAGCATTTACTAAATTATCAAATTTCTTACAATAAATATATATTGGATTTTCTTCAACTTTGACACATATCACCTCCATTACTTCTTTTTTAACAGTAAAAAAATATTTATCTGCCCTTTGATTAGATAAAATAAAATTATTGAAATGTAAAACTAAATTGTTTGTGCTTTTTTTTACATACGGGTAATTAGAATATGTTTGGTCGATAAATTGTTCATGATCCAAAATTTCGTACTCTTTAAGTCTTTTAGCAATTTGAGATAGTGGTTTATTACCTTGTCTTAACAATTTTTTTATTAAGTATAATTTATTTTCAAATTTATATGCATTGTATGTTTGTAACGTTCCGTAACGTCGAACTTCAGCAACAACATGAGTTAAGTTGTGAACGTTGCTAGTTACATAGTCAATACCGTAAAAATCCTTATAATGTTTCGTAAAGTATTCTAAAAGTTCCTCTGCCAAAGGTAGCAATGGAAAGTATTCCTCACTAGAACATATTGTTATTGCACAAAATAATGTGAGAAAATGTTGCATAGCATCTTTCTTTAACACTTTTTGTAATATCGCCACACTTAAATAATGAAAGAAGGTTCTAAACTCTGATCCTTTCCAATGACTTAAACTGTCCAAACCTCGAACAGCTCTATGGATCTCAGTTGGAGTTTTGCAGGAGTTTAAGAAAGTATTGACTACGTGGATATCACTCGAACACCATTTAGTAACCTTTTTACCTAAATTGCCATCTCGCCATCCAACGAGCAATCTTTTTACTACACCCAAGTCAATCAAATGCAGGGAATCGGATACAGGAAATGCTTCTATCATGTCAATCGGTAGTTTTAATAAAGGTGAGTCGAATTTGTGATGGTTTCCATACTTCTTTTCTCTAAAATCCTTGTTATTCCGTAATGGACAGTTGGTGTCAGGAAATATCACAGTGTGCGAAACATGCGAATATTCTCCCACAACTGTACACTTAAGGCAACCATGTTTTCCATTATAATTACACACACCTAGAAAAAAACATACATGAGAGACTAGATCCGAAAAACTGTTAAAACTAGTAAATAATGGCATAATCTTGAATAAACACGGCAGTAACAATAAAACCCCATAATTATTAGACTTGATTTGAGACAGTTGGGAAAGAATAATGAAATCTTCTCCCTTACATGCTAATAACACATTATGGCAGATAGCAAGTAGATACAGATGTACCTACCTTTTATCATAGCTCTGGCAGGAGAATCGCATACAAAGCATCTCAATGACACTGACATTTTTCTATTTTGTATGTTAATGCCATCGTGAAGCATACTGCCCATTTCTTCAATAAAAACTTTTAAAAATTCATCCAAATCTTTTGGTTTAGCTGAACCTAGATAAATTCCACAAATAATAGGACTTAAGTCAGGCATTTCAAAAATACTGCACAATATAGGCCAAAATTGTTGTTTGGAGCTTTTGTAAATAGGTACTCCGTCTATGTTTACTAAAATCGATATATTGTCCAATATAACTTTATAATTTTCTAAACTTTTTATAATACTATTTTTCAAATTATTGTGCCAGTATTCACCTGGTTCAACGAAGTTTATTGTAATTTCTCTTGGTGTACCAAGTAGTGAGCGTGGATCTTTAGGCATAGCGTTAGGAGTAATTTGGTTTAAAATTAGAAATAAGTCTTTTAAAGCTACATGACTACATTTGTGTTTCAGCGCCCAAATTCGTATTTGCTCGCGATAGCTCCATTTTCTTTCACATTCGACATACTCTAGTTTATATTCAGTATCGCTGTCCGAGTCCACATGATAGCATCTAGAAAAAAGAAACAAAAAATTACGCAAAGAAGGTTATTTTACTTTATTTTTATAATATGCCATACCAAGCTTTAACTTACTTTTCCTCTGTAACTGATCCGTTATCACTAATTGAGGAAACAAAATCTACGGGACCCTCGCTTGTGTTTGTTGAACTCGAACTTGGCGCATTATTTTTGTTTGTTTCCAATGAATCCCTTAAAGTATAAATTAAATGAATAGTTTATAAATGAAAGCCACTTAAATTACTCTCACGTAATTGAGTTAAAAAAAACTTACGTGTTATTTAATATTTCAATTACAGAATTCTCACACACAGTTGTTTTTTTTAATTTCTGCATATTCTGGTAAAGTCTCCGTACTTTCTTGCGATATCCACCTGTTCTTTGTTTGAACTTCCATGTTTTCAGATCCATATTTCTTTTAAACTGGCTCTAATATTTTATAAAATGTGATTTCTCCAATAAAAATAGCAGCATGTATCCAAATGAATAGGCTATGTCCATTACGCTCCTGTTTCTATTGTGAAGCCTTAATGTCGCTATTAGTAAAACAGTCGAGCAAATTCCTACTTAAGTCTGCCCAAAAGTAATCACTTCTGCAATGAAACTTTCAGTGGTAAAACAGTGATGAATATATCTTTTATACAGTTCCGTTAAAAAGTCTGCAGTTAAAGTCTTTATGCAGTTCTGAAGCGTACAACAGCGGCAATAGAAAAAATTTAGCAGTTTTACGCTTTAACATACATGTTTTAACTCTCTTTTAAAGCTATAGACGGCAATGGGTTGTAAAATGAACTCTTATAAAGCTTAGAGTGGCATTTGGTTCAGTTTCTGCTACCTCTAGTGAAATTTACAGCTATGAGCAGTTACGAAAGCAATAGTAGAACTTAAAACCATTTTCTGAACCCCTAAAGCGCTACTGTACAGCTAAAAGTTGCAAAATAGGCTGCTATTTCCACTAGTGTGCTAGTTGGGTTACTAATCCAAGGCTGCTTCCTCATTTTTTTCGCCGTACTGACATACATTTTACTTTTCAACAATTATTTAACACTAAATCTTTTTGGTGCCAAAAATGTATGTTCGCTATATATGACAATTTCCCGAGTGATGAATGCGAATTTTGTGTGGTGTAATAGGCTGCTTTTAAAATAATAAATATGTAGGTGCTTAAAATAAAAGCTTTGTTTATTTTTACTAATCATCATCATCCAATATTCATACTATTATCATCTAATGCACAGTTTTGGGATTACAAAAACGTCTGAACTATCTAGATAAATATAGATACTAGTGTTGGAAATGGGAATAAAAATGTTTTTATTTATGTTCTTTACCAATAGATGGAGCGAATGGAAATAGATCCTACGAGCACCGGTTCACTAACACCACGGCAAGGAACATCACAGCCACATGTTAGCGAGGCAATCTTGGCCTTGCCGGTGCAAGTGACGCCACGCCCACGGGGAACTTTAATAGTTCCTTCAAATGAACACATTCTTTTACACAGAACTGATTCTGGAAATCTTCGGCCTGTAAGATGTGAAATAAATGAAGCCCAGCTTGAGCCCAGGAGACTCGACTTCAACGAAGAAGAGTATTTGAATTCGCCTGCTCGTGCTTATGATAATGATGATATACTACCATTCTCGTTGGCTGAAGCCTTAGAGGTAGATTCTGGTAGCGAAATTGATGAAATGGAAAATTTTAATGAAGACGATCTGCTTCACATTTTAGGCGATGACCAGAATGAAGAAAACATAATAGCAGAAGCTGGATTCAATTGGTCTGAAAATTTTGACGAATTTACTGGTACTCAAGAGAATTACGAAGAGCAATCTGGCCCCGTTATTCAAGAAACTTCTCCCATAGAAATATTTAAAGCTATATGGAACCTACAAATTATGGAACATATTGTAGAAGAGACGAATAAATACGCTTGGGATATTATTGCGCGTGCTAGTGAAAGCGAAGAAGGTATAAGTAAAGCATCACGTCTTAACGATTGGGACGAGACGACCGTGGGAGAGCTATATCAATTCTTCTCGGTATTAATTTACATGTCGTTGTGTTACAGAGCTCGACTTGATGAATACTGGACTGTAGGTATACTAGGAATGCCCTCCTTTAGAAAAATCATGAGCAAAAATAAGTTTCTTCTATTATTGCGGTTCTTACACTTTGTCGATAATGATGCTCTCACAGACTCTATTCACGGGTATGATAAAAAAATATATAAAATAGCTCCAATCGTAGAGCACTGCAACAACAAATTTGCTGAAATATATGTTCCTAACAGAGATCTCAGCATCGATGAGTCGCTTTTGTTATGGAAAGGTAGACTTTCTTGGGTTCAGTGCATACGAACGAAATCCGCGAGATTTGGGATAAAATCCTACGAACTTTGTGAGGCACAATCGGGCTACCTGCTAAAATTTATCATATATGCTGGGAAAAGTCAAGATTCGGGACAAGCTATACACGGTTTTACAAACGTAACATCTAAAGTTGTGCTGAAGTTAATTGAGGGCTACCTTCAAAAAGGTCATTGTCTTTATATGGACAATTACTATAACTCTGTCGGCTTAACGCGTTTCTTAAAGAGTAAGCGCACTGATGTGGTAGGGACCCTAAATCGACGAAGAGTGGACGTCCCATCAAATATCAAGAATTTAGATGACCGTCGAATGCAACGTGGGGAAATAGTTGCTACCCACTGTGGTGATGTCACTGTATTGTCCTGGAAAGATGTAAAGTTGGTATCCATGATATCAACCTTCCATAAAAACGATACAGCTCCAGGATACAGAGCAGGCGTCCAATGTGCGAAACCGCTAGCGGTACTAGACTATAATAAATACATGGGGGGCGTCGACTTAAAAGACCAAAAACTTTCCATGTATTTACTAGAACGCAAGCGAGGGCTAAAATGGTACATTAAAGTTTTCAGGCGCTTGCTCAATTGTAGCATTTTGAACAGCTATATCGTACACAGATTAAATGACACAGAAAATAAAATGGACCACAGGCGGTTTCGCTACGTGTTAGCAGAAGCCCTATCTTTAGAAAATAATACGAAGGTACGCATACGATCAGCTGCTGCTCCCAACACAAGCTGCGATCGCTACACAGGAGATCACTTTCCCGCACATTTCTCCGAAAATACAGCGAACGTTCGGGAAAATAAACGCAAGAACCTTCACAAGAGAGGGCGTTGCGTCTATTGTACGTCAAATAAAAGGAGACAAGAAACCAACATCATTTGCACGGGATGTGACGTGTTTTTATGTGTTGGTCAATGCTGGCGCAAATACCACACCCCACCTTCTCCCACCGCCCAGTAATTCGGTTGTCTCAGAAGAACTAGATGAGGAGTACACTTCTACTCTCGCACCCTTCTGGCATTGTATAAGAAATATATTTCTAACACGTTTATAAAAACTACTTACCAATTGATATTCTCAGTCTAATTGAATCCCCCGCATTTAGAAGATTTTCTCACTAATTATATTTTTCCTTTAGAGATACTAATAATATTGTATATAATATTGATTGTAATAAATATTGTCAAAAAAATGAAATCGTTTTTTTCGTCTAAATGAAACCACCTGTATATGAACATAAACGTCTGTGCCGGAACGCGGATCCACGTTCGAAAATGTTAGAATTTTTCTCAAAAAATAAACACGTGTATTTCTAAAATGTTTCATAATAGTATACTATTTTATGACGGAATCGGGTCCCTAATATATCCAGTTATAAAGTTAAAATAAGAAAAGTCTAAATAAAACAAATTCCTTTTTATAATCTGTGTTTTACTAAAGCACCAACAACTTTTTCAACCTCGAAAGAAATAATGACGTCTAGTAAAAAAAGAAAAAATATTAGTCTGTTAAATTATACATCAATAAAAACATGATGAAATTATCTTTCATTGAATACATTTAGATAAAAAGTAGGGCTTATATTTTTCAAGATATTTGAACTTAAAAACGTAGGTAGCGTGGCCGTTCGGCCGTCGATATTTCACGGCACATAGCTGTACCGCTGTTGCGCTACGCGCGGCATACGAAAGGTTAAGAAGTATGCTTTCGGATGAGACGTTAGATGCGTTGTTATTTCTTAGATTTTATTTTCGTGGCTTAAATAAGTGAAAAATAGTTTGTAGTCTATTTTATTTAAAATATGAGTCCTATTAACATTGATCTCTGTAGACCAATTCAAAGAAGTTGTTTTTTTTTAGTTAATTGTAAAATTAAATAAACTAAATATGCAATAATTCATTAAACTATTTTATAAGGGACTACTTTGTTAATTTTATTAGACGAAATTATAATTTTGTTTTGTTTTGAAGATTTAAGTAAAGATTCTTAAGTAAGAAACTTCCTTCAGGAAACCAACTACCCTGGTCCACTTGGAAGTCTCTGAATCGACTTCGGAGCCAAGTGGGCCGCTGCAGGCATAACCTAGTCAAATGGGGATATTCCGGGAAAGAACGCTGTGACTGCGGAGAACAACAAACGATGCCTCACCTTTTGTCTTGCCCAGTGTGCACCAGCACCTGCACATTAAAAGACCTCCGAGATGGCACGGATTGTGCCATAGATGTAGCTCGTTTCTGGGCAAGACAAATTAAAAAAAAAAAAAAAATGGGAAACTATCGACACGATGAAGAAGAAGGGTAAAGATTTAAAATAAAAGGTTGATAGTGATATGTTTTAATTTCATTTTGCTACCACTGTCTATTACCAATACAATCCCGGGACTATCCCGGGATCCCGGTATTAACTGTTGAAAATCCCGAATCCCGGGATTAGAAAAAATCGACCGAGATCGAATCCTCTACTTGTGACACACAGCCATTTTATGTACACGTAATGAAGCTGTCAGGGATATTAACAATATAATTATAGATAGATTATTGTGAATTGCTACATTTATTCTCCATAGATAAAGCCGAAAGCGATACCGCAGATGAATTATTCTTAGGTCCGGACGCACTTAATAACATGCAACTAACTGCGAGGTGTTCCAGAGCATGATCTTAAAATAAAAGTAGGCTACGTTTGTATGATTATGCGAAATCTAAGCTTCTCCGACGGCCTGGTCAACGGCACCAAAGTTATCCTAACAGCAACGTCTCCGCGACTAATCACTGTTCAAAAATCAGGTAATTCCGATGAATATTTAATTCCGCGAATTTTATTTAAAGGCCCCATTGATCCAAACAGTCCGTCCGTTCGAAAAATGCCGCCGTCAATTTCCGTTACAATTATGTTATGCGATGACTATCCACAGAAGTCAGGGTCAAACTATAAGTCGCGTCGAGTTAGATTTAAGATCTGCTATGTTTAGCCACGGTCAACTCTACGTCGCGTAACAGAAAAACGGCATATCAAAATAATAATACACAAAATAATAATACACAAAGACCGAATTTAAAATGGCAAATCGTTCGCGAAAAATGTAATCATACCTGAATTATTGTAAATAAACCAAAAAAAGAAATACATATTGTGTGTATAAACAATTATGTTCGCTGGGTATAAATATATCAGCTATACACGCGTACCAAAAGAAATGCTGGAGGTGTCCTGATTGTTGTGCTGTATCTAAAACAGGAGGAGATAACAGTTTCTGAAAAACCATTCTACTATTGACCAAGTTCATAGAATTACAAGTGTAATCGAAAAAACACTAGAGAAAAAAACGTCTGTTCCACTGTTTTTCTAAATGTGACACAGGCTTTTGATAAAGTTTGGCATCTTATGTGATACAATTAAGAAAAATGTTACCTACAGAATTTGCTGACATACTAGAATCATATTTATCAAGTAGAGCTTTTATAATAAGGCATGGAAATGCCTACTCAGAAATAAAAGAGATTGAAGCCGGAGTACCCCAAGGAAGTGTATTAGGCCCGGTCTTGTACTTAATATACACCTGTGATATCCCTATACTCGAAACAACACCATTGCAACCTTTGCTGATGACACTGCTTTAATGGCTGTGGGTACCACCTACGCAGAAGCCGCAGAAAAGGTACAAATAGCAGTTAACAAAATCTATGACTGGACAATACAATGGAGAATCAAACTAAATGAATCGAAATTAGTTCACGTAAACTTTTCTAATAAAAAAGATACTACCAACCTATTTTTATCAACGACAAGCTCATTCCATATGAAAATACTGCTAAATATATGGACATGACGCTTAACGCAAAGCTACGCTGGAAAGCTCACGTCAAGAAAAAAAAAAGACGAATTGGAACTAAGATACAAAAGAATGTTTGGTTACTTGGTAAAAATTCCTCTGTAACAATACGCAATAAGATCCTAAGTGTAGGAGAGCGAGTGACGTGCACTCCGCTCGAGTTTATTAATTCAACTGACTTTACATTCGTTCCACGGAAACGAAGCGTACCTCGGTCGTACCTAACTTCGTTTCCGTTCACAATAGACATAGATACAAAATACAACAGTGCACAGATAAACTAACATTAACCTAATCTAAATAAGGGCGTCCTACATACTTTGCCAGAAAGCAAGCTGAGGCTAACATGCAAGTGATAGAGCACGTGGACCGCCTGATTGCGTCAAGTACGCCAACGAATAGTGAAGCGCTGTCGACACCGACGACGCTGCCCATCGTGAATCCGGCTGGCACTGCTACCACCATGACGCCGACGCCGAGCGCCGTAGCCACTCCAATGATATGCACGCTGCCTGCAACCTTCACAGGTTGCACCACCCGGTTTAGTGGATTATCAAAGAATGCGGACGATTTAGAGGCCTTCATAGACGCTATCGAAATATATAAAGAGTGCGTAGGCATGCGAGACGAACACGCACTTCGAGGTTTGCCGCTGCTACTGGAGGGTCAAGCTGCAGTCTGGTATGTTGGCGTGAAGACTACGGTAACGAGCTGGACTGACGCCTTACATAAACTTCGCTCAGCATTTGGCCAACGAAGGCCGCCCTATGAAGTTTATAAAACCCTGTTCGCGACGGAGCAAAAAGAGGACGAACGTGCAGATATCTATGTGGCTAAGGCAAGAGCCCTGATCGCAAAATTGCCGGAGGGAGACCTGTCTGAAAAAGTTCAACTGGATATGGTGTACGGCCTCCTTCATCGTAGCCTCAGAAAACGAATACAACGGGAATCATGTGTTAGTTTTGAAAAATTGTTAGAAAAGGCCAGGGCTATCGAAGAAAGCCGAGGAGAGAGGGAGAAAGAAAATGACGCCCCGAATATTAGTTCGCGTCCGTTAAATCCCACGCCGAACAACAACGCCTCCTATAGGACAACGGTCGCACCCCGAAACCGGAACGACGCTCTCAGTACTTCGGCAAACATCGGAAACACTCGTCCATGGCAGCCGCGCGACCGAAGCTCGCGGTTCGCTCGCTACGCGTCACCGGCGCCTTTGGTTCGGAGGTCCGCCGCTTCTCCTAGTAAAGAGGGCGCTGCGGAGATATCGGCTCACACTCATTCACGGTCCCAGTCCATAGAACGTTCCGCTCACTCACCCGGTCGTTCGGTCAAATTCTACGCGTTAGAAATGTCAACTCCAAAACAAAAACAGTTGCAGTGCCGATACGAAGACGACATAGAAACTTCGAATCCAATAATCTGCGATAACGCCGTCGCACTACATGCTCGCCGAGGCCGTGCGTACCGCCGCCGCGTTGCCGCTGAGCGCCGTGCTGCCGATACCGCCGGCGCCCAGACCGCGCTGTCGCCGTCATCGAGTGCTGCGCGTACGCTGAGTGATGAGAGACATCCCGCGGACGCCGCCGCCACAATGACGTGCACTACTTCGCGTGTAAGTTCGACCGCCGAACCATGTGAGTACAATGATGTGCGTTCTCAGTGTAAAAAGTGTGATAGTGATATATGTGTAACTAATAGAGACAGTAAAGGAAAAGACTCCACTGTGTCTAACGTTTATTGTAATAAGTGCATGGGTGACGCTCTCGATCTAAGTAGCTTAACTGTACATTTAAATGCAAAGAACACAAGTCGTCCTATTCTCGAAATTCAAGTAAATGACTTGGATGGCACTGCTTTAATTGATACCGCTGCCAAACGTTGCATTGCTGGGTGTACACTTTATGCACTTCTTCTTAAGCAAAGGTTCTCTTTTGATGTTTCAAAGATGCTTATAAAACTTGCGGATGGTAGTATGAAAGACACCACAGTAAAACTAGCCAATGTTAATGTAAAAATTCACAAAAGTAGGCTTGTTGTTCCTGTTACATTTGTTATCTTGCCATATGCTACTAATAATGAAACACTGTTGGGGATAGATTTCATTACTCAAGCAGGTTTGGTTTTAAATTTCTCTGCTATGACTTGGCACTTACCTGACACACCTCAAATTGTTCATCAGCTCAAGTGTGAGAATGCTAGTTCTCGGTCCATCAAATGCTGTTCCACAGAAGTTCTCAGGGATAATGAAGGGATAATGCTCACCAGAGATGAACGTGTTTCGTTAGCAACGTTGTTAATGGATTATGATGATGTTTTCAGTGAGAAAGGTGAATGCACACCATATGCTGAGCATCACCTTGACACCGGCGACCACCTGCCAATAGCTGTACCGCCATATCGTCTCACACCGGCCAAGAGAGCTGTTATGGGAGCGGAGATCAACAAGATGCTGAGTGATGGGGTAATTGAAGAGTGTGAGTCTGCTTGGGCATCACCAGCACTACTGGTACCAAAGAAAGATGGAACATTCCGCTTTTGCGTCGATTATCGTAAGCTAAATGCCATCACCAAGACAGATTCATACCCGTTACCGCTCATCGATGACTTGCTTCAGCACACCAAGAAGAACTGTTACATGTCAACCATTGATTTAAGATCTGGGTACTGGCAAGTACAACTTGCAGAGCAGGACAGAGACAAAAGTGCATTCACATGCCCGCTAGGAGTCTATCGTTTCAAGGTTATGCCCTTCGGTATGTGCAATGCTCCTGCTACCTTCCAACGGTTGATAGATAGATTCAAATCTGGTGCAATGCTGAAGGATCTCACCTTACTGTGCTATCTTGATGATTTGATACTTATCACAGAGGGCAGCTATTCCAAACATCTTGCAGAACTACAGATGGTATTTGATCGTTTGAGAGTTTTCAAGCTCCGTGCCAACAGAACTAAATGCATGTTTGTTCGCACTAGTGTTAAGTATTTGGGCCACATCATCACCCGGGATGGGGTATCACCAGACCCAGATAAGGTCACTGCAATAAGAAGCATGAGGACTCCTAATTCCATGAAGCATCTCAAAAGTTTTTTACAAACCTGCTCATGGTTCAGAAAGTTTGTGCCCGGTTTCTCTAAAATAGCTCAGCCTTTAACGCAGTTAACAAGAAAAGATGTAGCGTGGACTTGGGGAGAGGCCCAGGATGCAGCTTTTAACGAGCTCAAAGAGTTACTGACCACTGCACCCATTTTAAGTCAACCCGATTACAATAGAGAATTTATACTCAGGACCGATGCCAGCAACTACGCCCTCGGGGCCGCTCTACTGCAGGGGGAGTCGCCGACCGACGAGCATCCCATCGAGTACGCGTCGCGCCTACTGACGCCCGCCGAACGCAACTACTCCACCACGGAGCGTGAGGCGCTGGCCGTCGTGTGGGCGGTCGACAAGTTCCGCGGGTACATCGACGGACACCGAGTACGCGTTGCTAGCGACCACCAGCCGCTCAAGTGGTTGCTGACGCTTAAGTCGCCCGCCGGCCGTCTCGTGCGCTGGGCCATGAAGCTGCAGGCGTATGATCTACACTTGGAGTACACGCCGGGTAAAGCTAATGTAATAGCAGATACGCTGAGCCGTCCGCCCTGCGAGGAGGAATCGCGACCGGCCTGTGGAATATGCACGGTGGTAGTAGATACTCCGCGTTGGGAAGCACCCGCACTCAGAGAGGCGCAGCTGGCCGACTTGGATGTAGGGAAAATTATAAAAGATATGGAAGGAGAGGAAGTAGTTGCCAGTACGAGATGGGCAGAGAGGGGCTATTGCATGACGCAAGGAGTGCTCTACCGCTATTCGCACGATGAGGATACCGAAGAGCCCCAGATAGTCATTCCAGAGAGCCTAAGAAAAGAAATCATGTTAGAATGTCACGATAAGGCGACGGCCGGACACGGCGGCATCGATAGAACGTTGAAGCGTATCGCACAACGCTACTATTTTCCGGGGATGCGGCGATTCGTAACGGAATACCTCAAGACCTGCGTAGAGTGCCAGAGGTACAAACCATCGAATGTGAAGCCCGCCGGCCTCTTACAGACCCCCGTGCCCGCGCAGCGCTTCGAGGTGCTCGCGGTCGACCTGTTCGGGCCTTTGCCACGCGGTTCCCTGGGCGAACGCTGGATTCTGGTGGCGGAGGACCCCGCTAGCAAGTGGGTGGAACTATTCCCGCTGGTGGAAGCGACGGCCGAGGCGTGCGCGCGTGCGCTCATCGACGAGGTGTTCCTGCGCTACGGCGTGCCACGTCGGCTGGTCTCCGACAACGGCGTTCAGTTCGTCGCAGACGTCATGAAGCACGCGATGGTGGCCCTCGGGGTCGACCAGAACCTGGTCCCGCTCTATCATCCGGAAGCAAACCCCGTGGAGAGGAAGAACCGCGACATCAAAACACAGCTCGCCATCCTTGTCGAAGGACATCACAAGGAGTGGCCGGAGATGCTGCCCGCGGAACTTGTCGACCGCCCACACGACGGCCAGCGCCTCACGCTCCGTGGTGGAGTAGTTGCGTTCGGCGGGCGTCAGTAGGCGCGACGCGTACTCGATGGGATGCTCGTCGGTCGGCGACTCCCCCTGCAGTAGAGCGGCCCCGAGGGCGTAGTTGCTGGCATCGGTCCTGAGTATAAATTCTCTATTGTAATCGGGTTGACTTAAAATGGGTGCAGTGGTCAGTAACCCTTTTAATTCGTTGAAAGGTGAAACGACGTAATGTCAACTCCCAACTCAACCACCACAGCACCCGAGACAGCAAAACCTAAGGATGAAGCGAAGAAAAAACCAAACTTCAAACGTCCACGCAACCGAACAGCGAATAAGCCCCCACAGCCCTTGATGAAGTCCGTCACAGAAACACCATTAACCTAATCTAAATAAGGGCGTCCTACATACTCCCCCGATTGATCTGCTGTATGGACCTCCATAAACAAGTCCTCATGCCAGTATGGATGGAAACAGCTCTGGGGCTGTACCAGAAAAAGTACCATAAAGAACCATACTTGGCTTCGGTTCTGACTTACTTCTATTGTGTATCAAAGATGGATTATTGTAAGGTAATGATTTGTAAGAAAGCCAATCTGAATGTTGGCCGTAACTATGAACACGGTCTGGTTTTTGATGAGATTAGAATAAATGAATACACATAAATGATTAAATGATGGCCTTTCTGTCAAGTGTAGCTAAAACAGATATCCACTATTAACTGTAAAAGTTCAAAAGTTTCTATTAGACAAATAATAATAAGCTTTTTCATCACTATTTGCAAAAAGACCACATTTATTTATTTATTACATCTGTTGTGCCAAATCACAATAGATAGATTTGACTTTTAATAACACTTCCAAGAGAGATTTTATCATAATCGGTCTTCTGTTCGTCCCACGTAGCCACGTACTGTCTTTCATAATGGGCTAAGCCTGCGGAACGTTGCCCGAACGAAACACCTTTTTGATAAAACAATTTTATTAATTGCACGTGTTCATATAAACACATATCAAACCATTATTTTAAAAATTCCAAGCTGCAAATTAAACTAGCTTCTTAATACAGTATTAATACAAACTAATTATGTATCAACATTGTTTTTTGTGCTCCTGAATAACAATATATTATGCGAGTCTCAGAAAAACACTTAATTAAGAAGACTAATAATATCACTATGAAATGATTACTGTTTATCTGAATTAAACATGATTTTACGAATCGTTTTTGATGATATAAAACCACAGCTGCTCCTGACAGCAGTTCGGCAGTCTGTTTGGCCCATCAACGGGCGTAGCCTCGCTCGCCAAATCGTTAATCGATGTATCCGATGTAAACGTGTGCAGGGTAAGGTTTAGCAGCCAGATGGGCGATTTACCCGCACAACGTACTAATCCTGATTTTCCCTTTGTTTCAGTGGGAGTGGACTATGCCGGTCCCTTTCACATTCTAAATCGTAAAGGTCGTGGGGGCTAGGTTGCAAAAAGCTTAAATGTGCTTATTAGTGTGCTTCCCTCCTACCACTCCTCGCGATTCAATGCGTTGAATCGCGAGTTAAGGACTTAGTAGTCTTAAAACATATTAAGTAGATATGTGGGGTCTGGAAGTTGAAAAAATGGTCAACCTCTGCCATGACCTGCACCTGGGGGCTGCTACACTCCAATGGACGAATCACTATTAATAATTAGCCATTAATTAGAAAAAAATGATTTCGATTTTACTACTACATCAAAGAGAAATTTCATTTGATAAGCAAAATCAGTGCAACTTGAGAAAGCACGCGTGACAATCGCGATGAGTGAGAATCGTTATTATTTACATGATTGTAGAAATAATTTAATTCTACAAATTAAAAAAATACATTTAACGATGTAACAACCTAGTAGGTAAACCTACTCAGAAAATAGAAGACTATTTGCAGATTGGCGATTTATTTTGTGAAGAATTTGTACACGAGTAACCTCTGCTGATCTGAGTCCCTCCCACTATATTGACCAAGCAAGAGGAATCTTTGATGAAAACTTGGATAATATCAATGGCAAAAAAAGGATTTCCAGTCAATAAAGAAATGGTAGTTAAGAAACTGTTAAGAAAATTAAAAATGACGAGAATCGACTAAATTTCTTTAAAGAGAAATACTCCAGGTAGAAAATAGTTTTCCAGTTTTTTAAAACTACATCCATATATAGCTGCACGTCATGCTGACATCTATAAGATCGAGGCAGGCAACTGCCAAAACAAAGTTTGATCATTTACAAGAATTGAAAAGTGTAGTACTTTCAAAAGATTGCCATGGCATTTATGATAATTTACCATTCAAATAAAAAGGGCTGAATTTATTATTATGAACTCACTATGCTTATGCTAAAACCAAAGTGGTTATTTTTATTTAGGTTGACAGTTTTTTTTTTTTTCGAATAACCAAAGACGACACAGGAGAGCCCAATCCAAAGAAACGTACTGAATGTGAGTCACAGTCTCTTTTTGATGAAATATTAAATTCTGTATTTGAAGCGGATCCAAGAGAAACTTTCAAAACCCCAGAAAACGTGCATGCTGCAGAAACAAATGTGCCCACATCTTTATACAATGAGAACTTGCCCTCAATTTCATTTGCAGTACTTGAAGAAATAAGACCCTTTCCTAAAGCGGCGCCACATTTAGATAATAGAAGAAATACTCGAAAACGTAAAAGTACTATACATACAGACACCCCTGGAAAACAAAATCTTATAGATATGTATCAATCCAAAAAAGAATAAAACATCCATCTGTGTTTCCAGTGCAAAAATCCAATTTGCGTTGAGTGTTCTCAAAAAATGTGTGTAGATTGCCGCGAAAAATTGTAAATGTTAAGGAGTTGTAATTTTGTCATTATTAAATAAATAAATAAATAAAATAGATAATGCTGGACAATCCACACAACATCATCTAACCCCAAGCTAAGCATTATTGTAACTTTATTGTGCCAATGATAGTTTTATTTATGAGGTGATATGTTTATGTTACTAAAAAAATTATAAATTAAGAAATTATAAATTAAGAAGTCTCATTGATTGTAATTGCTTAGATCTCAGCTTAATTAAAAAACTTAAAATGTCTTAAATATTTGTAAGTCAACTTTTAGTAACGATACGATAGTACAAAGGAAAAGTGTTAATTTGAAGAGTTTATTAAAACAATTTGAATAAAAATAATTGAAAAATATAATGTAGTTTTGATTTACAGCAGTTTTTAAGCTTTTTACCTTCCTATTAGTACTTATAGGCAAGTGGGCCAAGTGGCCACCATGACCGACATTAGGTGGATTTGTTACTAGAATACACGTTAGGTGGCTAAGGGTTAAATATCTATAGAGCCTATTATTTCAAACTAACAGTATTATTAGAAATGTCTGATTAGTCTAAAAATGTGAATTCTTAATTATAAGAGAAGTTCCTATGTTTTGTTACTTTAAAATGATAGCCATTATGTTTCGTTATTTTTTTAAACAATTAATAAATAGTACTTATATAATATATATGTTGTATTTTTATTCAAACTGATATGAGAAATAAATACACACCATAGTTCATCAAATTAAGTAAATAATCTTTGAAATAATTACCATTTAAAAGTAAGGATTAATTTTGATGTATGATTATCTTTTCCATACAACTAAATAAGATTTTCTGAGGTTAAACAAAATAAATCCTTATCAAATGTTTAATGTCTGCAACAACTTATTGCAAACACCAAAAATCTGAATAATTAAAAGTAATATCACAAATGGAAAGGTATTATAGGGCTTCACAAGCCCTATAATACCTTTCAAATGTTGCATAGAAACAAACATGGCCAGGCGTTCGATGTCAGAAATATTTATATGAACTTTTTGACACCAAAAGTAAAAATAAAACAATATCATCACACAAAGGCTCAAGACCAAAGATGCCTTTTAATCCCCTATCTTATAAAAAGTTAGTGTTGACTTCTAGTCTGCGTTAACTTTTTATTAGATAGACTGTAAGTGTTTTAAACCAAACCACATCAAACATTTGATCATTTGATGTCTGCAACAAGTTATCTTATTTGCCAACTCTTTGCAAACACCATAAGTAAAAATAATATTATCACAGAAAGACACAAGAACAACGATGCCCTTTAAGTGTTTTAAAACAAACCGCTTTCAAACATTTGATGTCTGCAACAAGTCATCTTATTTGTCAACTCTTTGCGAACACCAAGAGTAAAAATAATATTATCACAGAAAGACACAAGAACAACGATGCCCTTTAAGTGTTTTAAAACAAACCGATTTCAAACATTTGATGTCTGCAACAAGTCATCTTATTTGCTAACTCTTTGCAAACACCATAGGTAAAAATAATATTATCACAGAGAGACACAAGAACAACGATGCCCTTTAAGTGTTTTAAAACAAACCGCTTTCAAACATTTGATGTCTGCAACAAGTCATCTTATTTGCTAACTCTTTGCAAACACCATAGGTAAAAATAATATTATCACAGAAAGACACAAGAACAATGATGCCCTTTAAGTGTTTTAAAACAAACCGCTTTCAAACATTTGATGTCTGCAACAAGTCATCTTATTTGCTAACTCTTTGCAAACACCATAGGTAAAAATAATATTATCACAGAAAGACACAAGAACAACAATGCCCTTTAAGTGTTTTAAAACAAACCGCTTTCAAACGTTTGATGTCTGCAACAAGTCATCTTATTTGCTAACTCTTTGCAAACACCATAGGTAAAAATAATATTATCACAGAAAGACACAAGACCAACGATGCATGTAAAGTGTTTTAAAGCAAACCGCTTTCAACCATTTGATGTCTGCAAGAAGTTATTTTACTTATTCACTCTTTGCAAACACCAAATATATGTATAAATCAAATAATAATGTAATCAATGAGAAACAAAGGTAAACCAAAGATGTTTTTGAAAGTATTTTATGAAACAAGATACTTTATTCTTG
Organism: Ecliptopera silaceata; assembly: GCA_932527185.1. Lineage (NCBI taxonomy): Eukaryota > Metazoa > Arthropoda > Insecta > Lepidoptera > Geometridae > Ecliptopera > Ecliptopera silaceata. The sequence continues at coordinate 7,605,273 of OW052211.1, forward strand.
GATCAGAACCAAGTTATTCCAGATAATGATTGCATTAAGCAATAAATGGATGGAAAAACACCACAACTTATTGTTGAGGTTCAAGCCATCATAGGCCTAGAATTTTGCTTATATGATTAGCTTCGTCATTCGAACAGTTTAATGGCTTAGCCATAGAAGAATTAAATCTATGAATGAAATCCATGGGACCCATACAACACGTATGGTAACGATGATTTATCACGAAAACTTGCATTCCACATTTACAACTAATGCGACATATCTGCCGCGTTGTAAATGCAGTATAATATGCGTTATAACGTATCTCTCGTCCTCGGGCGACCCAGCGAGGTACGTAGTTAAGTCGTCGCATGTATTGTACCACAGAACATTGTTCTGTGTATTGTACGAACTTCATTTGCATACCAATATAAGTAGATGCTCTTTTATTTTATTTCATAAAATATGTTAAGAGATGGTGAGAATCAGAATATTAACAAAAAAGCATAAATAAGCCTTGTAAAACAGATTTTTCTCGAAACTTGGAACAAAGACACGATGGACGATTTATAATTCCGACAAATAAAGCAACGCAGAACCACAAGTACGCTTATACGTCTTTAAATTAATTGAAATCACAAATCAAAACTATTACAATTCACTAAACTTGTCGAACATCTTGTATAAATTTTAAATAGGCAGCCATTTTCAAGGAGTAGTTACATAACAATGCGTGCGTAGTTAGGCCGGCCTCACACAGCCGGAATTCGTCTCTGAATTCATAATCTGAATTCATATTATTAATTAAGAAAGGCCGGAATCCCATACAAAGTCGTTATGATCCACATACATTCTGATTTTTTCAGATTATGAATTTCTCAGATCGATCTGTAAGAATGATTCTGATGTGCGTCCGGAATTCCTGGTCTGAATATTTAAGATTATGACTTCATAACGCACGTAATCCTATACATTTGCATAGAGCAACACACACATACTGAATTCAGATTATGAATTGCTCAGTATTGAGCCAATAGCAATGCGATTAGTATTAATTCCTCCTCCATTTCGAGACGTTTGCGTGTGTCGTGAAACAAGAGACTACTGATCTATCTCAATTTTTAAGATAATGTGAGTTGAGGGAGCCGGAATTAAGAGTCTGAATTAATATTCTTAATTCAGATAGGTTTTCCGGCTGTGTGAGTCCAGCCTTAGGCTGGCCACCTGGAATTCCGGACGCACATCAGAATCATTCTTACAGATCGATCTGAGAAATTCATAATCTGAAAAAATCAGAATGTATGTGGATCATAACGACTTTGTATGGGATTCCGGCCTTTCTTAATTAATAATATGAATTCAGATTATGAATTCAGAGACGAATTCCGGCTGTGTGAGGCCGGCCTTAGTTTGGTTGGGAGGGCTTGGAATGAATGGAATAGTTTGGATTAGAATGAATGAATGAGTTAATGATTATGTCATGTCTAAAGGCGGGGCTGCCAGTTAACTTATTAGAATTAAACTGCCATGACAAAATTAGGCATTGATAGGATGTGTTAAAATTAATACTAATTTTCCTTGTATTTTAATCACCATAGGACGGCATTGCTAGGCACAGATTTTTTTAAACTTCCAATTTAGCATGTTTAAGAACTAATCCTTTTATGGCAATACTCTGCTGTGAAACTATTGCCGCCGCCATCGCGCCACTTGCCAGCATCTAAAATTTAAGTAAATAAAGATTACCAAAAATTATTAAAAAATAGTAATTCAATAATACTGGTGTCCTATTACTTTTCAATCTAAGATTCTAAATGATCCTTGTGATTTTACTGAATAAAGTAATTTTGACTTTGACTCATTCTATCCTCTTTTCACCCCAAATAAAAATATTTATGAAATAACACGAAGTAGGTACTGAAGTTATTGTTTTTTATTAAATCGAGGGCATAGTTCCTTTCACGGTACATAAATCAATAACTTACTACGCTCGTATTGCTTCTTAATTACCTACCTACGTATTGCATGTTACCTGAGTTTGTTAGGTATCTTACTAGGCAGGTGTTATTAGAGAATATGTTTATGCAGGTACCTAGGTAGGTAGAAACCTAGGTTTCTTGACTTAAGTAGGTAGATATATCAAATAATATCTAGCTATCTGCTAAGTAATTCTAAATTAACTGGGCAAGCGGATATTAATAGGGAAGGAAGTATTCTTCCGCAATCATTATGAAAAACACGCAACTACGAGAATCATCCAGTAATAAACAAACACGCGAAATTGGTACTCCTATCGGTTAAACCTAAAACAGCAGTTAACCCACTTCAAGACCACGTCAGTAATTCAACTAACAACCAATTAAAAATGTGTCGCGCAAAGCTCAAACGTACGCGCGCCGTCGAACACAAAATGTCGACTTCCACAAAATTCGCAAGCATTCTATTGCTCCTCATATTCATAGCAACATTTTACCTAACAGTGTCATTCACGCCTTTAACTAAAGAAGAGCATTTAGAGAATTATGATAAAATGAACGAGTATGTTGAACCATTCCGTAAGAACTTGACGGAATGCGCGCGACAGGTCAAAGCGACGATGGTCGACGTAGAACACTTCCTCAAAAGAATCCCGCAGAACTCCATGCAGGGTAAATGCTTCGTCGCCTGCATTTTGAAAAGGAATCAAATAATAACGAACAATAAGATAAACTCCGCTAACTTGATGGATGCTAACAAGGCGGTGTATGGCGAGGAAAGTGAAGTTTTAGAACGGATGAAGGTCGCTGTGGGTGAATGCACAAATATAATTGAAACTATTTTCGAAATTTGCGAATACGCGTCGGTTTTCAACGACTGTATGCATATGAAGATGGAACATATTCTAGACAAGGTGACGATGGAACGCAGGATGGAAGCCTTGGGCCAGATGACCAGCGATCCTGATCACTGGTCGGAAGATGAAGATGAAATTCTGAAAATGGTCAAAGATGAACTTTAGATTCTGTGCTTCAGTTAGTAGATGCATCAAAAGGGTCCATTATTTTCCGATAAAATCGAATTTCGTTCTTGATTTTAACCTTCGTTGGTAAAACGGTTACATACTTATGCTTACTAAAATTATAATTAAAACTTATAACAAAAAAATCGTATTGAAACCCCTAAATTCCTAGAAATGTAAGTAAAATGTATAAATATTAAAACAAAATAAAATTTAAGAAGAAATGTTTATTTCTCTTCATATTACCAAACTGTTCGATATGATTCCAATTTACACTAGAAGCACGAAACTAATACAATTAAGGCGCTTGTCCACTAAAGGCTAGCACAAAAATACATAAACCAGAAACAAAAAATACATGAATCATGTATTTTGGCTAGGATTATCGTGGACAAGCTGCTTTTCCACATTTCAAAATATCTAATTATAAAAGTTTGACAAATATTTTAGTCTACGTTAGACCATCTATTTTTAATTTCTATAAATTGTATACTTACTAAGAATTTGAACTCTACTATAATTTTAATAAAATCCAAATTGTGTTTCAACATTGATAACATTTTTTCAATTTAATTTTCTAGAGAAATATTATTTCATGAAAATATAAGTAAATAACATTTCGTTGTGTGGTTACTGAGTATAATACAAAATTAGTTTATATTACAATACTATTCAGAAATCTGGTCTAAAAGTAGAATTATCATATATATCATAACTCCTATTAAATTATTATACACAGAAAAGCTACAAATAAAGTTAAAACAATCAGTTCTTTTACACTACACAATAAGATTTATTGTGTAGTACAAACAGCTAAATCATACAGAGCATGCGATGGATTTTGAAACATTGTTTTTGTGAAATAAACCTATTCGTCAAGTTTCAAGTTATGACATTGAGTTATTCAAAAAATATCTTATTTTAAAAATATTCCATCGCATTCACTGTAAAGAATCATATTGCGATTCAAAAATATAATTCATACAAATACTCGATAATAACATCAAAAATGTACAGTATATTTTTATCTAAAGGTAATCATTTAAATATGTGAATACAATTGAGCTTAAGATAAACAAATTAGCTGCATACTATTAAATTAAAAAGTTGGACATAAATCAAAATTATCAAATAAAAATGATAAAAAGACTTACACGCAAAATAAATAAGATAAATAAATTATCTAAGCATACATATTAATATCTGTAAAATCACAAACCTTATATTTATATAAAACTGTCCAATGAATGAGTATATAGTCTTAATTTTAAAAAACTCAATATCTGATTAAAATCAAGCATCTTAATTAAACATTTATTCTAAATTACAAACATTATACTAAAAAGTTACCTTATTTCATTCTAAAATGTAAACAATAAAAGAAGATATTGTACAGTCTTAATTTCACAAAAATATGTAGAAAATACTATTGAAATCAGAAATAGATTTTTTACTAAATTACCATTAATTTATACATTTCATATTTATTAATACGTCTAGATTAACAGCTAAATACAATATCAAACTCTTGGCTATGATTTGATAACGATCTGTGTCAACGCCAAATAATTAAAAAGATAGATTTGATGTAACAAATGGTCATATCTATAGCATATGTTGTGGGTTGAATGATACGGAAATTGAACCTGTACCTCTTGCGACTTCAGCCACAAGATCTACAGAAGTTACATTAAATTATTACATAAGTAAAGTTTTAGTATAATTTTTTTTTAACTATCAATCTTGTTTTATAGAAAAACACTGGTATTATTTGAAATTGAATAATAGTTTATGTAGATATTCTTTAAGCTGTATTTTAATTCTACTTTCCACAACTTGGTCACTTTAATAATAACAAAAAGATTTGAAATAAGTTTTATTAGCTATTTTAACTAGTAGCGGCTTATAAGAATACTAGCGGCCATTCCCGGCTCCGCACGGGTAAACATTTTTTATCCTATCTGGGAAGCTCACAAATAACGTGGCTTTCTATTGGTAAAATCATTTTCAAAATCGGTTCAGTAACTCCAGAGATTACCACTACCAACCTCACAAAATTTACCTCTATTATATTAGAAAAGATTATGAATAGATTTGAAATATGTCAGGGTCACAGAGCTAAGCAAATATGGCAGTGTTGAAAATATTACAAATAATAAGCGTATTTTCATATCTTAACATTTAAAATAATATAATTAACAAATTCTTAAATTATCTAAGAGAGATTTAAACTTTGACAGTTTTTCACACTGGGTTCCAATTTTAAAATAAAACAACTCTGTTCGAAAATTGCTGAATAAGTTTTGTTGTACCATTGGTCATATTTCATTCACTTATCATTCATTCTTATTACTATTACATTTTCGTGAAAAAGTGGCAACACTATCTGTCAAAGATTGAATCAGAATTTTTGTAGTATTTTTTTAGGAGTCGGAGACACTATCATCAGCTTTTTAAAGGAAGAGCAAAGAATGTAGGTAGATGATTTTTAAAACTTGTTTTTTCAACATTATACTGAACGCTGTAGTGTCTGGGACTTTTTTTAGATATAGTAAGCATGTCTCACTGAGCCTAGTCCGCCTTATCGACAGGAAAGACAAGTTGCTGACTATGCCTCAGGTTTTCTCAAAATGTTTTCTTTCGTCGTTTGAGAAAGTACTATTTACAAGATGATACATTTACATTAAATAATGGAAATATTATAAAAATACTAAAACTATATCTGTATGGCCCGCAACATTGAGTTATATTTATAAAACGAGTTTATAAATTCAAAATAAATAACATGTTATTGTTAAATCGGAAATGGAGTATAATAAATTCATTAATTTTTTATAACAATAAAATATGTATTACTATAAATCTGGCAAGATGGGCAATATATTGGTAAAATAATTTTTCGCGTTTCGGAAAATTCTTTTGTTAATTATATAAAAAACACAGCATTAAGAATTACTTAAGAAATTAATAGCTGACATTAAAAAAAGTTCGTTTAAAATGTTATATATATATTAAATTGATTGGCAGTGAAAGAAGTTGTAGATACTAAATTTTTATTTTAATTAATAAATTCAATAGTTTTATTGCAATTTACTTGATTCCACAAGCCAAATAAATTTTATTTGCTTGATGACTTATTCCGTTGTTATAAAGTTCAATTTTAAAAGCTGCTTTGTCTTTGTCACTTAACGGCAAAGAAAAGAGATGGCACTAGTCATCCATTTTATACTCGGTATGTTTACTTTGTTTCATCTATCTGTCTCGCTCGCACTTGTTACTATATACCGTTTTGAACTGAAAGTTTCATTAGATTTATTTTTTTTGTCTCGCTCGCACTCGTCACTTTACTAGTTGGAATATTTATTGTTTCATTAAAATATGCTAGATGCAATCCGCTGAGTTTGATTACTAGTTTATCGGCATATTACACAATAAACTAGCAAGATAATTCATCTAGCGTACAATGTAAATCCACCCTTAGTTTTATCTATGACAACGCTTAAGTAATTTATTTAATGTATACCTTCTATAGTCAATTTGTTCTTAGCCTGGTGTGAAAGATTTTAGGTAAACTTTGAGACTAGGTCTAAGTTTATACCTAGGTGTCCTTAGGTCCCGTATCTCTGAACTGATGTCAATCTTGAGGACAGTTTTGGACGAAAGAAGCTGGGAATAGACCGGTTCGTCCTGCAAATATATGAACATAGATATATTTATTTATTTTTTATTTTATTTATTTATTTATTTATTCCTCTATATAGTTATAATACTATGAACTACTTATAAAAAACAAGGGAAATAAATAATCTAAAACCTAAATTCTGTGATGTACTGTGTTGATATTGACTTCCTTCATTATCGTAGTTTGTTAATAATTAAAAGATTTATCACCTTAAAAATTGTCGTAGGATTCGAACCCGCTACGATGGATAGTATTCTGTCGCATTTCTTATGTTATACCTATAACTTTGTTTTCGCAATCTAGGATTTGTCTCTGCCATCTGTTGGTCTGTTGCGTAGACTTCGATGTAGTTCATAATGTAGCGAGATAGATGGCGCTACACTGTAATTACTTTGTTTGCGTTTGTTGTATTAGAAACTAGCTGTCTCGGCGAACTCTGTTCCGCCTTAAGGGCAATAAATAAGCAGATTTTTGTTACAAATACATACATACTTACAAACATACAAATTATCCTATTATCCTATATCCGTCTCCTGGCTCTAAGCTACACCCACTAATCTTCAGCTATATCGGTACAGCCGTTCTTGAGATATAAATAGTGTACCTAACACGACTTTCTTTTATATACATATATAGATATAGATAAGATGGTGGTTCAATCAGTATCTCGAAACAGTATCTCAAAATAATGTATAAAAATAACTATTTAGTATATTACCGGTGCGTTGCAAGGTCCCCTTGTACCATCCATCTCCTCGTTTTTTGGAGACGATCACAATATCGTCAACCTTCAGCTCCAATTCGTATTCGGAATTCGGCGGGTACGGTACTATGCAGCGGAATCTATGAAAAAACAATTTGTTTAAAAAGTTATATTAGATAGATAGGATAGGTAAATATTTAATAGTACATAACAAAGCAATTTGTGCGACTTATCGCACAATTAGCCCTACAATAGGCGGTCTTAACCGCCTATTGTAGGGCTAATTGTGCTAAGTGTTAATTTATTTTTTAAAAGAACTGCATTGCTACATATTTTTTTTTGTTAATAACTACATAGTAACATCCAGACCAGAACAAATATGTATGTTGTGTGAACAAACAGTCTGGGTGGGAATCAATTCTACGACCCACAGCATGGAAGGCAGAGCTACTACCGACTGAGCTGTGACGCTTGTCACAAATATATTTATTACATAGAGTGTGTGTTCTGTGAATTGTCCAAAAATATTTTTATTTATTTATTTTATTTACTACTATGAACTACTCATAAAAAAGGGAGATAAATAATCTAAAACCTGTAATTTACTGTGTTGATATTGATTTGTCCTTCATTATCGTAGTTTGTTAATCATTTTAATTAATAATAATTAAAAGATTTATCGCCTCAAAAATTATGTGGCTGCAGGAATCGAACCCTCTACTTTTCACTTCATTTTACTTGTTTATTTATATAAATTATGCAAAGCTAAGTAAGTACACATTTTTGTAGTTGTAGTGAATGCTTACTTCTCTTTAACAGATTGTGAGTGATGCCTGTCTCGCCTCACCGCTGTAACGTCTAAAGATTGAGATTTCCGATGTTGTGATTGCCACGCACCATCACTACTCCTGAAATTATACAATTTAACCATTAAAATATATTATTTTAAGTCTTTTTTAGTTACTAAACAAACATCATCTTTCTATAATATTTGAAACTATCACGGTTTTGAACATAGTTTTCATTGTAAACGGGATATTTATTGGCGCATGCAACTGTGCCGAAATATCGGGAAATAATCAAACTCACAAATCATGGTAAATATTCCGTTTACAATGAAAACTATCATCTTTCTACCCTTGTCCCACGCTATGTGGGGGTCGGTACAACAAGTCTCTTCCACTCTCCTCTAACAGACGTCATCTCGCTCACACCTTTCTTACACATGTCATCATTCACACAGTCCATCCATATTTTCTTTGGCCTCCCTCTACTTCTTCATCCGTCCACATTCATATCTAACACACTCTTCTTGTAATATGGTTTAATTATTAAACAATGTCGTATTTAAAATTTTGAATTTAACGATGCAAAATGGCTTGACTTGTACGACTTTTTAACTTCTTTTCGAACTTAAGGCATCACCGCTCTTCTCAAAAAACACGGTTTCAAGGTTAACCCGGACTTGGCCATCACTACCTTTAAAAACCACCCTGTATAAAAATACATATAAAAAGTATCTATATGATTTATATTTATAGAAGCCAATCCAAGCGCGTTAACGCGCAGTGTTATTCGATTACTTTAGGTTTACACCACGCGGTGACTGTCAAATTTGACTTTATTGACCGTTATGATCAAAATATACTATTCCAACCAGTTTTAAATTTATTTGTTACTAAAATATTTATTCTTAGAGTTAGTTTATTAGAACCACAAAATTGTGCTGAAATGCATGTTAATGTGCACAGTGACAATGCGTGAAAAACAACACAGAACAAACTCACAAACATATTTACTTCTAAAAGGGTTTTGGCGCTATTCAATTAATGGGTGATTTCTTATAAGCTAGCAAGATACATACTTTTTTAACCTAACTTATAGATTTTATCATCAAATATAATATATCAAAATTTTGCTAGGCCTTTTTTGGTTTTATACCACGATTATGGTTAATAGATCTAATAGAAGGATCTTAGAATCCGAATTCTCGCAAGGAAAAATACATCATGTTCAAAAATAAAGTACATACATATTTTTAGAAATATGGGATATTTTATTGCGATTTTTTTGTGATTTTATTGTTTTTTTTTGGTTCAGTTGGTCTGGCGTGATGAAACAAAGATACATACTATATCGATTTTGGATTCAGAATCGTTAGTGGATGCTGCGTATTTACTTTTTCCATAACTTCATTTTTATTTTTGATGAACATTGAAAACAGCGCCTATCTAGTAAGCTAAGCGAAAGATCATTGACATCGATGGCAAAATACAACCTGTGATTAAGATGATCATGTCTCTCCTTGTGGCGCCTGTCAGAAGCGGTAGCGGGCGCTTGAGCGGTAGCGGACGATGACGCGGTAGCTGGCGCGGGCAACGCTCGCAGTAACTGCGATGGACAGGAACCAGACCTATCCGACATTCTTGACTATCACACTAATGTAGGCATAGAATATTTTATATCAATGACATCTGCTAATAGCATGCTACGTAGGCTAAATATCGATTCGGATGTCTTCAGTCATATTGTGGTAAAAAATGACAATCTTATCTATCCAACACTGTGAAATACAGGTGAAATAGCAGCGAAATCATTTCCATGCCTACATTAATGTGAATAAGCGAATAAGATGGAATCGAATCCTGTTTCAAATCTGGGACACGAAGATATTTTAATCATAATAATATTTTTTGGGTCTGAACTGAGAAAATAATAAATAGAAAAGTAAATAACACAATATTTACACCCAAACTGAAAAAAGTAGATGTTTGTTGTGTAAGTATTTGGCTGTAAATATTTCTTCTATTGTTCATGATGAGGATCCAACCTTCAACCATATGCCAAGGCAGCGCTAAAACCATGCTTTGACCCCTTTGCATATTTTGTCTGAGATTTCCCAAATTGAAACAGAAATCGATAACTGTAGCTCTACCATGAGTTTTTACTATACTATATTTACTACACTCGCTAGCGTCTGTAGTTAAAAAAATGTATGAAGATTTGTACAGCGCCTCTAGCGGATAGTTGGGTACTAAAATTCGCCATACTAATATTGACGTAACTACTGTAGTAAAGTCAGGCGATTTTACTGTGACAGCTCATGGTAGAGCCAATGATTGCAACAAAGTTACTTCGCCCCACACGCGTACATAAAATGCCCTAAAACAAACACAATGCGTACATATATTATGACATGAGTGTGCGTGCGTCCCACACATGCAACGAAATGCAAACACAGGTTAATGAGTGAATCGTACAGATATTTTTATAACATTTCAACAAAAGGTGCATGTGACAAATGTTATCAAACTTATTAATTTATTACCACGTTTAGCATACTCAAAGAAATTTACACTTTAAAAATACAGATCTAGAATTTATTAATTCTTTAACTATGCTATAACTTTGCTTTTTTGAGTCACACCTTAAGCTTGTTTTATTTGGTTTGACACCTTAAAGTCACAAACTTTACAATAGAAAAATACTTTTCCCAACATCTTTGAACGTTTCAGTAAAGATTGCAATGATCTATAATCTTATATAGTGTTGGTGTGTCTTATATATGTAATCTTATAACTTTAGAATATTGTAAATTACAATTATATTCTAGAATTACAATTTGTAATTCTTTGCCGGAAAGATCATACATAAAACGGCAAGAACCAGGCCTTGTAGCCTTGCCTGTTCTTCTAGACTCTGGTGGCGTGGAACTGGCACCTAGAATCCCTTAGTATATAAGACGATTCTAGATGATATTTGTGGTTTACGAAATAAAGTTCAATTGATTTTGATATTTCATACCTGACATGTACAGGATGATGTTGAGATGCTAGATTCAACATAAGGGATGTTCCGGGTCCGTCTTCAAATACCGGATTGTCCATACTGTAGCCTTGGGGCGGGGGAGACTTGCATTTCTTCATGGCAGCTAGTCGCTTCATTAGAGACACCCCCGTAGATATTGATGATTTTTCAGCTTTAGATTTTTCTTTGCACTGTAAAATTATATGTTAGATAAACTTTTTATACTTGGATCAAGAGTATTTACTGAATATTTATTAATATCTACAAGGGAGTATAAATGTTACCCAATAAGTATAATTATAAATAAATGAATAAATATATAAAAAAAATGTCATAATTATAAGATGTATTTGTAAAATGTAAATCCAATAATTGGCTGTAAGTTTAGTTCCTAAATATGTTTTAATATATATGATTTTCGTTAATAAATAAAATATCTCAGTGATAGGTCTTTTGGGAGTTTGTTTAAGGAACTACCACTGCACTTGTTTGTACCGCAAAACATTATAAAAGTTGAAGAAAAAATATATAAAATGTTTCATAACACTTATTGAATATTTGACTGTTTTTAGTATTCGTTTTTATAAAAGTAAAATTTCAACTCTTGCATTATCAAACTATTTATTACTTTTGCTCAGTCACAGTTTGTATAGTACCTTTTCCATTCTTGGCGTGTTTTGTTGCGATAATGCGTGGACTTGCCTCTGAGCAGCCCATGAATACAGAAGAGGATATGCTGCAAATAATACAATAAAAATCGTTATTTTCGGACGTCTTGGCTCATATCGGTTGGTCGTAGGTTTGTACCCAAATATTCATTGGCAAAGTAATTAGTAGTGTTAAAGCATTGTAAAATTATCTAAGATAATATGTATTTAATTGTAATTCTTTGTAAGAAGGAGCATATAAATAACGGTAGAAACCAAGCCGTAAGTTTCTTGCCCGTTCTACTAAGCTCTGGTCGCGTGGAATTGGCACGTAGAATCACCTAGTGCATAAGACGATTCTGAATGATCCTTGTGGTTTAACCGAGCTATTTATGTCTATTACCGTTAGGTGGGCTTGGAGCCCGTGGCGGCGCGTCGGGCGGCGCGAGTGCCGCACTGGCGGTCGGTTTGGGACTCGCGCTTGTAGGGGTAGTCACAGCAGTCTGAAAACGTTACATAAATTCAAAATTAAGAGAATAAACATAAACATATTTTTATTCGCAACCACACCACACAAAATTACAATTTACACACATTTTTTTTTTCCTAACCTATCTCGTCCCACTGCTGGGCAAAGGTCTCCCCCAAATCCTTCCACTCATCTGTGCTTTCCGCTTTCGTCCACCAATCCCTCTCGAAAGCATCAAGGTCGTTCCGCCATCGCCTTTTTGGTCGGCCTCTACGCCGCCTTCCGCCTTCAGGCATAATAAAAAAAAAATCGAACAGAATAATCTACTGGTGTGCGACCGGATTTGATCCCGGAGTGCGAGGTTACTGCCGCTAGAATACCGGTGTTACTACATGTTTACAATTATATAATTCCTTAGTGTCGTGTCGATGTCTGGGTGAACTACAAGTGCCAGTTGCACAGTCCTTGGTATCCCGATGCCTCTTAGGGCTATATTTCACCGGGACACCATGGCGGCGCAACCAGTCGCCGCTACCAACAAAATGTACGTTTGGTTGCGCGACCAAACGGACACCAGGTGAGTAAATCTCTATAGAGCTGTATAGATTTTGTTGGTAGCGGCGACTGGTTGCGCCGCCATGGCGTCCCGGTGAAATATAGCCCTTAGTGATAAAGGGAGTGAATGCTGAGATGATAGATCCTGAAAAAATGATAAGGGCAGGAAGAAGTAGTACCTTGGTGTCCCGATGTCTAGGCGGCGCGGCGGCTCGCCACGTGACGTAGTTCCCGGGGAACACGCCGTGGCGTTGCGAGCGCGCGCACCATCCCTTGAACCAGCCGTCGCGACACCGCTCGCTCACAGTGTACACACCTGCACACTCATGGACATTACCATCGCGCTCTAGTTTCAAACTAGGCAAAGCTACTATATTCAGTATTTTTATTGTCATTATTATGTGCTATGTACACAGGGATACATAGCACATAATGTACCCAAGTTTGGGTGTAGCAATAATAATAATTATAATTGGAGAGCAGACCGACTTTTAGCATGTGGGAACTATATTGCAATTTGCACACTAGTTGAAACCGCGACGTTCGGACGCGTGGGCTCCGACAACTTGGTGAACATTCATGGAGGTGAACATACCCCTATGTATGTTCAGTGATATTCAGTCTTTCAAAAGTTACTCGCACTTATAGTTAAAATCAGATTTCAGGTTAGATGTCCTCAGTTTACCCCTATTAGGGCTACTACTACTAACGTATTTTTACGCCTTGTAGCTTAATAGTAAACCTTTCGTACTACAATACCAATTTGAGTATTTGGTTGATTTCTAAATAAAAAATAATCTTTAAAATCGGTAACCTGAACTTCCATGAAACTTTAAACGCAAAAAAATTACAGATTTTTATTTCTACAACTTATATTAAAAACTTCCTTGATTTATGATTTACAGATGCTACTGAAGATTGAAGTTGGTTGCGTTACATTACCTCCTTTCTTGAGTTCGAGTTCGTCTGCTTTCTGCGGCTTGTAGGGGTAGACAGCGACGTACGCGGCCGGCAATGGACGCTCAGCGCTGCGATCGCGTCGTCGCCTTCTTTCGCCTGAGCGAGCCGTTTGTTCCACTGTATGGTCTAGTAGACTTGTTGCTAGGATTTCTGCTGAGTGTCTGTGGAAATACAAATTCGTTACATTGTAATGTCAGTAATTTTATTTATGAAAAAATATCAATATTTACATTTTGCATGGATCCTAAGCAGCAATTGATTTTTTTTCACTTATAGTATAAGAGACTAGATTAAAGACATTTCACATTTCGCCGTCTAGTCCCAAATTAAATGACGTTGTTTCGTCAGTGTGCGCTCCCATTTAATCACTAACGGCCGGTTTCTCGAACGATAATCAACGAAAAAATCAAATAATTACTATGTGTCAAACTCGGATCAATCGTGATTTGGGTTTCCAGAAACCGGCCGTAAGTTTACTAGTTATTCTAGGCTCTGGTCGCGAGGAACTGACACATAGCAAATAAGACGATTCTAAATTATCTTTGTGATTTTACTGAATAAAGTTGAATTGATTTTTGAGTCTGAATGTAATGGACATGTAAAACAAAATACTAACCTGTTCTGATTAATATGAGTTTGCAGTTGCGAAGTAGGCGTGAGGCTATGTCTCTTGTCACGTGAGTCGCGGTCACGTGGTCGCGAATCATGAGATGGTGATAAGGCCGCTTGTAAACCTAGACCGAAATCTAGGAGCGATTCTGGACCACTGGACCGACCTAGAAAATAATAGAATAGTACTTTAATACGCATTGTTACTAAATATTTGGGAGCTTAGTCCGATTGTGGAGTAAAAAAACTGTAGATTTTTTTGTTTTCGTGAAAAGGTTGGCATAAAAGTATATTGACTTTATAGTATACCTAGCAAAATGACTAACAAAATATTTCACATCAGAAATAACGAACATTTTGCTCGGTAATATTGAGTGTGAAAATTAGGAATCACTATGCAACGTTATGTACCTTTGCTCGAAGAAGGCAACTCAAGTCGCGAAGGTTCACTATTGCTTGTAGATTCCTGCACTTCCTCTTGATCCTGCGAACTATTCCCAACAACCGTTGCATTCAATTTTGGACTCTCCGCCGGCGGCAAACTCACATTCAACGAGGTGTTCGTAGCCGTAGAACTCTCGTTCAAACTTAGCACGCCCATCGAAGTATCTATGGAGGTTTCATGCTCGTTAGGTTCTTCGGGATTGTGCGTCGTATTACCGGTGATTACGGTCGCGTTTCGCTCGGTATTGTTGTCCGGAGAGCTGGGTAAGCTCGGCTCGGCACTCTCGCAAGTACTCGTATTAGAACTCGTGTTAGGTGTAGTTGTCGAACCGATAGATGGCGTGTTCATACTAGAACTAGAATCGGAGCTCACGTTCGTGTTGAAATTAGTAGTGTTAACAGGAAAATGTTCGTGAGTTCGCACGTTTTGATATGTAGTTTCGACTTTCGGTGTTGTGGTATAATCGAATTTGACGCCTCTGATTCGGTCGTAATTCTCGCCAATTCTCGGTACGCTCTGTAAGGCGATGGTCCCTTTGCTCGTGAAGTGTATGAGGTCCAACGAGTGTTTTGTTTGGGTGGGTTCGACGATGTTCCGTTGTAACGGCGCAGTGGTTATGACGCCGTGCGATACGGTCACTTGCTGGCTGACCGGCGTGTCCATGGGTTGGTAGTTGGGATGGGATTGGCTCATGGTGGCCATGTTTTGATAGTTGCTCTGATTGGTCGTCGGCATTGAAGTCGACATTGGTTGGTATCGGTGGAGATGCTAAAACATATTAATGAATGCCTTAGGTTATTTCCTTAGATCAAAAAGCTAGTACTATCAATGGTATCTGAGATTATTTCTCCTGTATTTTGTAAATAAACTTAAATCTTGAGTTATATGTTGCGTTGATTATAATTTATTATTTACTAGCGATGCCAATTCATCCCGATTTTGCACGAATTATGATAATTTACCATTCTAGTAATCTATACTAATTATAAAGAAGTAAAGTTTGTGTGTTTGTATATTTGTTAAATTGTAAGGGGTAATCTCGGGATCTACTGAACCGATTTTAAAAATTTTTTCACCAATAGAAAGCCACATTATTGCTGAGTGTCATAGGTTATATAAAAAAACTAAAAATAAAAAGGCTTTTACGTGGTAGTCCGTTTTGCAAAGTGAATCTGAGAAAAAAACGGTCGAATTATATATAACTAGTATTCTATATAATCACAGATAATGTAGCATTCTTAAGGTGGAAATTTAGATATCGGTCCAGTAATTCTTGAAAAGAAAATACTTTATTGTGATCCTTACAACTAAATAGCGAGAAAAGTACATAAAACAAAGAAACTAAATACAATACAATGAACTTACTTATCGTTATGGAGCGATTTCTTCCAGACAACACTTGGTGTAACAAATTAGACTGTTTTTTTTACATATTATACATAATTTATATATTACCTGTGTGGCTCGATGTCTATGGTCGGAGTGGCCTGCTTTCGCATGCTCCGGTATTGGCGGCACGGGCCGATTCAATGGCGTTCTGTAAATAAACGTTCAAATTAATACATGTAATTAATATTCACGGAGAAATCACACGTTAGTCCCAAACTAAGCAAAACTTGTACTATGGGAACTAGATTGCTGATAGAATACTTAATAACATTTTTCTTTGTAAATATGTACAAACCTAGAAACACAAACACAACAAATATTTGTTCATCACACAAACATTTGCTCTGGGTAGGAACCGAACCCACGACCAACAGCATGGAAGGCAGAGCTACTACTACTAGCCTGGTAACACCCACTGCAGAGTATAGGCCTCCTTCATGCCATGCCAGCGTCCTTGGTTTTGGTAAGGCAGAGCTACTACCAACAGTAAATTAGTTAGTTAATAAAAGGTAAACTTACAAAACATACCTGTTCATCAACAACCTAGCTGCCTGGTTAAGTTCGACAAACGCGATCGGGAAGATGCCGACTTTCTGTTCGATTCTGCCTTCTGCCCAATTCTCGTCGACTCTTCTATGCACCGTTATTATTGCACCTGAAAATAAAAATACATATAAATACAAATACATTTCTAAATTTCTTTTCTAAGATTCCTATTACTAGGAATCCTCTGCCCGTCTTTCTGTCTGTCTGTATGTCATCAGGTGTCTCCCATGAACCGTGAGAGAATCTGAAATATTCACAGTTGATGTATTTCTGTTGTCGCTATATAAACAGATACTAAAAAACAGAATTAAATAAATGTTTAATAGGGGCTTTCATACCAAAAAGTTTAACGAACCTTAAAAGGCAATCACAATCGTGTAAGGTTAGTTGGACGAAATTCTAACTAGCATTAAGCTTACCTTAGTACAAATTTTACCAAAGGATTTTCAAATATAATGAGTTTTTCCACTGGTAATGTGCCTTGCTATTGCACTGGTGGTGACTGAGACATAAAATAATTTTTATTTTCCCTTAACCTATCTTGTCCCACGGCTGGGCTGGTATCCTTCCAACTCCTTCCACTCATCCCTGCTCTCCGCTTTTGTCCACCAATCCCCTTCGAAAGCATCGAGGTCGTCCCGCCATCGCCATTTTGGTCGGCCAAATAGTAATAAATAGGCTAATTATTACCTTTATCAAAAGCCAAGCACCCTTCTTCGTCCGGCGCTGACATCCTGAAGTCATAGAGCGCCTTGCAGAGCGCCGTCGGGACTTGCAGTGGGACAACCACCTGGAATAAATATTTACATGAATTTGTAAAATGTGTACATGTTGACTCAAAGTCAAAGTCAAAATTACTTTATTCAGTAAAAT
The DNA here is from genome assembly GCA_932527185.1 of Ecliptopera silaceata. Taxonomy (NCBI): domain Eukaryota; kingdom Metazoa; phylum Arthropoda; class Insecta; order Lepidoptera; family Geometridae; genus Ecliptopera; species Ecliptopera silaceata. Next base: position 7,622,935 of record OW052211.1, read on the forward strand.
CACAAGGATCATTTAGAATCGTCTTGCATACTAGGTGATTCTAGGTGCCAGTTCCACGCGACCAGAGCCTAGAAGAACGGGCAAGAAACTTACGGCGACTAGCTCACTTAGAGATAGTATGCATTTAAAACGAGGTCTTGTGGAAGACGTGTAAACCACCTTCTACTGTCATTTACCGATTTAATTGGCAGCTTTGAATCTGAAGGCAACCGCAGCACTTGACATTAAAAGGTTGAAAGATAAAGTAACCCTAACTGACTTTTTTAATGACAGTATTTTGTAGCTCTGAATCGTTTACCGGTTGGTAAACGATTTTTTTACATTAAAAAATTATATATGAAAATTAAATAAATTGGCTACCACATAACTTCATTTAAAGGTGTGATTTATCACTGCTGAAATTGCAAAGCTCTGTCTGAATACTTGTGTCTACCAAAGCAAAAACATAGCGCGGAGACGTTGCAACTTTTAGCAGTTGAGACGCACAGTGTAATTTGAATACGGTTTACATAACGCGGCTTCTATGAGATCTTTCCGTGTTCTTTGTGTTTACCTGGACGTAGGTGATGGGAAATAAACCGGATCGGCCGGAGCACTCGCCGTGGTACCAGTATGGGTCAAGTTTCTTCAGCAGCAGAATGGTCTCGCCTTTCTTGAACGAAAGGTCGCTGGAAAATATATAATTTTCATAGTTATTTTTTTATTCCTAAAATGTAAATCCGTTTTTGGCTACCTGTATTGTAATTAAGTTTATTTTATTTTAATTTAAGAGCTGTGGATTTTGTTACACAATAAATAAATAAATAAATAAATACTGAGCTGAACATTATGTTTCCTATCATAAATAAAAAACATAATATGTATGTATTTATAACAAAAAAAAATTACACAATCCAACTACATATTTCTTTTACGGTCTTCCTCTACTTGCACATCCAGTCACACACACACAATAGACACACACACACAATAAATTATTCATATTCTTATTCGCTCACATTCCCTACTTTCTTTGTAAATTTTCATCCCTCCTCATTACATGTCCATACCACGCTAATGTACTTAAATGTTTATTACTTGAATCAATATAATTTCTTACCCCATTTCTTTAGAGATGTAATCGTGCATTGCCCTCGCGTGTGGAGGCAATTGTTTACCATCGCGCATTTGAGCTTGTTGGGCCTGCTAAACAAAAACAATCTTTAAAAACACTGTGATTAAGGTCGGGAATAACTAAACAATGTTTCAAACGAACAGCAAACTTATCAACTTAATTTGCGGTCAAAATACACGCCATTACGATATCGGGTGCAAGTATTTTAGTACTGGTGTGGAGAACCGGTACCCTGCTAAAGGTACTATAATCGTTGCAATGTACCGGTACCAAGATTGTACCAGTTCTAAGACAATGTGAATAATGATATGAAGACGAAGCAGGGTTACAAGTGAAGCAGTCGGTGGTTAGCTTAGCGCTGATTTATTGTAGATATTCTTTCTTAAAAACTGTTTTTTTTTAAAAGCTGTTGAAAAAATCCTTGTAGCATATTTTTTATAGATACTTAACAAATCATGGACCACCATTCGAAGTCCCATGTAGCGTAAGGCTGATTTTGGTCATGAGAAATGAAGCTTTATCTCAAAATGCGAGTTCTTGATCATTATAAAACTAAATTCATGTTTGATCCGGAAAATATGTTTTTTTTTAATGTGTGAGTTTTATTAAAACTGGTTTAATAGTTTAGACGTTTTTTTTACAAGTTATAGGCAAGCGTTTGACCGCGATCTTGTTAAGTGACGATGTGGTCTTCGATGTTCGTGTTATTCTAACAATCATTGACTCTGGCTGTTCCGTAATAGTATAGATTCAAACCTGTGATTGTGCGGACCGAAGGCCCCGCTGAGCCGCGATAGGTTTCCTCGGCACCGAGTTCTTCATACCCTCGAGTATCCTCATGAGGAGTACGTTCGGAGGCAGCTCCTCCACCTTCACTTCCACCAGCACACGGCATTCCGGACATCGTAGCTCCTTGTGTGACTCTACTATAACCTAGGAATTAACAAAAAGTATAAGTATAGTAAAGCAGTGTCTAGTCTGGCTAATCTTTCCAACACGATGCTACAACAAAGTACAGTTGTAGCATCGACACGATAAGAAGAAGAAAAAGTATGATCAATACATAAATTTTACTGTTTCTTATGTATTTTATATGCCAATCAATGTACATTTTGTAAATTCTGTATAGTCGTAAGTTTGTTTGTAAATAAATTACTTTATGGTATGTAAATTTTAAATATTAAGAGACATTTCACACTTCTCGCTCTAGTCCCAAACTTAAACAAGTATAGTTGTTGTAAATGTAGTTGTAAGCTTGGTATAGAATCATTATACTTATACATTGGATAATCGTTTAAAACTGTTGCTGAATCGACCACTAAATTTAATATCAGGTGAGATCGCGGTCAAACACTTGCCTATCACTTTAAAAAAAGACTACCAAAATAAACCTTTTTAGTAGATTAGCTTATACATTAATTGTAGTTGGAAACATACCTATTAAACATATCAATATGTGAGTAAATACTTGGTATCCGACCGGTCCCTACTTTCACAAAGAGTAACTCTATCTTGTACTACATAATTTTTGCATTCCCATAAGGACTGATACAAAAATGCTTTTAGCGCTAAGAGCACTAAATCTCTTAGCGCTTCTTGAAAAAAAACATATTTTCTTAAGAAATATATACCGATCCGTTAGTAACACGGTCAACACGATTTTGTACTAAAAAGATCGTGATTTCGTTCTTTAGGAAAACTAAAAAGCATCATATTGAGTCTAGAGTCAATAGACGACTAGATTCGTGCTTTCTTGGAATCCTTGGAGCACGAATAAATGTTGCAATCGACAACGTATCGAAACAGTGACGTATTTGAGATACACCGCGCGTCAACATATACTTTACTGTCAATTTTAGCACTGTATTCGTGTAGTGTATTTTAAATACGTTAACGGCCGGTTTCTGGAAACCCAAATCACGATTGATCCGAGTTTGACACATAGTAATTATTTGATTTTTTCGTTGATCATCGTTCAAGAAACCGGCCGTAAGTTTATTATTTCATTGTCACATTTATTCGTAAAAACGATTGTCGCATAGTCAATTATATTATATCGGCAAACTTTAGGTCACAAAAACGCACGTTTACCTACTCCTTGTAATAAAACTAATGGATGAGTGGGCTATGTCAAACCAATTCATTAACGACTTCTTTGAAATTGAAGTCGAAACATGCCTGGACAATTACATCAGATCGTGCTCGTATAGAATTGACTCATCAAAACCATAATATGTCATCAGGGGTCAGTACGAATAAGCGTGACAATCGTCAACGGTAGTTTTGAGGTACACTGCGCTGTCTCGCTGCAACCATCTGCTGTCGAGCTTTGACTGGCGCGCATTCTACACGAAATAGGTAAGACCTACGTCCACAAGTGGACTGATATAGGTAGATGATGGTGATGATGATGATGATATGTCTCTTCCCGTTAGGTATAAAACCCACCACACTAGAACACAGTTTATATCGTCTGTGCAGTGCTACACAATCGGAGATATATTTTGGCACATGCCAAATTTATGTAAATAATATGACTAGCATCTAATCTAATCAATGATTTTATCGTGAATTTTGTGAGTCAAGGTGGAAAATTCGAGTTATTACTTCCGATAAGTGTCCTTGATAATATTTTACTTTCACTGTTTAGAAATATTTTTTTTTTTTTTAGAATTAGGTTAATATTTAGCTTTACATTCGCGTGTGGAATGCTTGTATAGGTCCAATAGGGACTTCTTAGAACTTTTTCCATGTTGATTTGCCAAAACAGACTTATAAAAAAACAGCCGTTTTGACAGAAGTAGCGCAGTCGTAAACGTTTAAAATACACTAATCACAAACGATGAAACGTTCGACAGTTAATCTAACAAAGATGCGCAGTGTATCTCAAATACGTCACTGTTTCGATACGTTTACAATTGTCACACAGATCTAATGTATATTTTCACTAGATGTCGTCTGCATTTGGCAAATGCTAGGCTATATTTTTGTTCAGTAACCTTTGCATTCAATATTTCCGTGTATATTTTAAACTGGCCTTTGGCTGCGTTTTGTTATCACATCACCTGCTTTGTTACATAATGCTAAATTGAACCCTATTTTTATTGCATTTTTCTAAAGTAATCTAGCATCATTAAAACTGTTTTTTTTTACATTACTATGAGAAGAGGACAATGCTATAAAGTTAGGTTAGTTCAAGAAAATTATTGAAAATAGTTTAAATTGAATTTACTTAAGTAAAACTTTTAGTAAAATTGTTTTCACATTATTTGCTTGTGTATTTTTCAAGCCACAACGATTTTCAGACCGGCTAATATGGTTTACACAGTCATAAGTAGCGTCATGAGTAAGGTAAGTAGAACCAACCACGCAATTCCGCAAATAACGTAACCTATGAGTGTAAATGTGGTTTTAGCAGCCAAATTTACTTATATTTCAATCAGTTGATTATATTTAAAAAAATTAAATATTAGTGTACAAGTTAACCACAGCACGCAATGCCCTTTTAATTTTATTATAATTCGGTAATGAGGTTACGTATGGGGTGTTTCGAATATTGTTAGTACAATAGGTGATTTTTAAAAGATTTTTTGTATTCTAAGATAGTCCGTGTTTATCATACTGTATTTTGGTTTATTTCTATAGTTTATTACATTATTTACTATCTGGGTGGCTAACGTATAGGGGTTGTTGACAACATGATACAGAAATAAACCCTGGAGACGTTTCAAGGTCATTGTTTACGCAAGTACTTACGTACTGGATACAACCCTCGGCTAAAAATGAAAATTATAAATAAACAACCCTCAGAGGCCATCGTACATACGCCAGAAACAAATCGTCTATTTTTGTCACACCCTTGTCTGTACGGTTAGGTTATTCTTCGATTTGCGTATCATTAAATCGATATATTTTCCGAGAGCTGTTCTAGCTGCCTAGATTGAACATCATTATGTTTCTTTCCTTATCCCACGCTAGGTGTGATCGGCACAACATGTCTTCTTCCACTCAATTCCCTCTTATTATTCGTGCTCCCATTTCTTCACACATTCCTGTAGTTTATAAGTTAGTTCGGTAATTACATTAAAAAATCTTTTCTCTTAATAATAGTATAGATGAAAATTTCCATGACTATATTTGTCTCTTTCTCTATCGTTGAGTTTAAGTATTTCCGCATCCACAAAATAGCTGCAAGAATGGAATACTTTAATATGAAAATCCCAACCTAAATAGCGTGGAATAGACTAACCCACATTCCGCTTGCCCGAAATACTACAAGACTTTAAAACATCTCTAGCGAAGTGCGGAAGAGTGATGAAACTATTCAAAATACACAAATTATTTCAACTGATGTCGCCTTAGTTTACAATAGCTAGTAGACATAGACAAAGTCAAATATATTTTATACGTATTTATTTAGCGCGGCAATGCAGCCAGTATCTTGGGTACGCTTCCGATTGGTATTGATTTGGATCAGTTGAGCTATCTATAGATCGGCAACAGTCTGCAGATAGCTTCACTGTGTAAATACTGTAATCGTCGTTTGTTTGTGAATAGAACTACTGGTGAGTGTAAATTGCTCTCGACCATATCAAAAATGGAATTTGGGATTTCATTAGACGACGGATAAAATCCCAATTAAATTAAATTTTCACTTCTCAATCCTCAGAGAATTGAAATAATTTAGAAATAAATAAAAGTTTGCTTAAAATAAACATTTATCTGGATGTTTCTAGACGAATAAACATCCCGACAGTAACGTGTTTATAAACACAGATAAATAAAACGGCGTGCTTTAGCGGAATGCCGACGACTTCGCTCGTGTTGTGTAACTTCCTTACAAATCGAGAATTTTATACTGAAACTGACTATGTCTAAATCGAAACTGCAATACATGAGCTTATAAATAAACATAGCTTGTAGTATACGTAGCAGAACTGAGAAAATTCCAACAGTTTACCTATTTCAGGTGTACTTACTATATTTTACTAATCATAAGTTATATTAGGATACGTACATAATAGAAGGGATATTTTAGTATTTTTTTTTTTTGACATACTACTTTTTGACAAATTTGACATAATTACCACAAATTTCACCTAAACCAAAAGATTTATTTTTTGTTTTTTTTAATCGAGGGCATGGGTTCTTTCTCGACATTTATCTCGGACTTGATCATCACCGCTCTTTATAAAAAGCCTCTAATTAAAGCCGTCTTATTAAGGGCTTATACGTATACTTGTATATGGTGTGATAGTGTTTCTATTGTTTGTTGCAGTCATATCACCATATACATATTGAGTAGGCGCCATTCTAGTTGGCGTAAGGTCAGGTTATTTAAGCTCGAGCGGCAATTCTCATGACTCATCGACTGCATCGACCCTCAGGGTGAGCACGAATAAATGCAACAATCGTAAACGTATCAAAACAAACTTATTTAAGATACACTGCGCGTCGATATCAGCTTTACTGTCGAACGTCGCAGCGTCAGCGCGCAGTATACGTTGCGTTTACGATTGTCACATTTTACTATGTATTTTTTGTATGTATTTATAAAAAAAATAAGTATACAAGTATTCTATCAGCAATCTAGTTCCCATAGTACAAGCTCTGCTTAGTTTGGGACTAGAGTGTGATATATCCATGAATATTTATTTATTTATTTGTGCTCAGCCCTCTGAGTATCTACTTTACGATAAAGCTGCAAAGCACGTCGTCGATCCGAGCGCATATATGTCGCGAAAGGAAGCGAACACTCGAAAAGGCAACAGTGATCGAGTTTAATATTCATTTTATGACTTAGTTTTCAATGTACACTGTATTGTGTAATTTAAAGTCCTAAATCAACACAATGCATAATCGAACTATGTGTTTGCAATGTTGCGTGGTCTTATTTATACATACATATATAAATTCTGAGATAAACGTCATTACATTATATATTCGACAGGCGTCACAGCTCAGCTGGTAGTAGCTCTACCTTCCATGCTGTGGGTCGTGGGTTCGATTCCCATCCAGAGCATTATGTTTGTGTGAACATAAGAGACACAAGGCACAAAAATCGTCTCTACGTTCCACGTTGCCGCCTTGAACTTGTTAAACGTAATGCTCACTATCATGCCATTACGATTTTTAACAAATTGCCTGACGAATTCAAGAATATGCCATTCAATGTGTTTAAATGGAAATTGAAGAAATGGCTCTTAGAAAAATGCTATTACGACATCAAAGAATATTTAGGTGACAAATTGTAATTAATTTTGAGTGTACCTGACATATACACTCGAGAGCAATGAATCCCGGTCACTCAAAGAATGTTAAAAATCTCGGAAACTAAAAATGATAGGTTAATGCAATAAATTGTATTTAATAGACAATGTAATACTCCTTAAATTAAAGTAAAAAAAATATGAGTCACCATACATTTTATTAACACAAAATTACATAAAGAAAAAAACTGCTGATCTCTCCTTAAAACAAAAATAGGAAACATGAAATTTTTGAACTTTATTCCGATTTTCTTGAATTTTAATACTTCGTATTGCCTCCTCGTGCTTCCATTACTGCGTTTACGCGGTTTGGCATGCTGTACACCAAGTTCCTTATACGATTTTGGGGAATATTCTCCCATTCCTCTGTGAGAGCAATTTTGAGCTCACGAAGCGTGATTGGGGGAGGGTTTCGTTGTTTTACGCATCTGCCTAGCTCGTCCCAAGCATGCTCGATCGGGTTGATATCCGGGCTGCGCGCTGGCCACTCCATACGAGTAATGTTCATCTCTTGAAGGTAGTCATTCACAATCCTACCTGTATGAGGTCGGGCATTGTCATGCATAAATATAGCATCCTCACCTAAATTGACCATAAATGGACCAACGTGATCATTGAGGATTTCTTCCACATATCTTACGCTAGTTAAAGAGCCGTTTTCTATGATCACCAGCTCTGTGCGACTTTCAGAAGAAATTCCGGCCCACACAAGTACAGACCCACCACCGTAGGCTACTTTTTCTTCGATGCATGCTTGCTTGAATCTTTCCCCTGGTCTTCGATACACTCTGTGTCTTCCATCGTGCTTGTAGAGCATAAATTTTGATTCGTCGGAGAACATAACTTTTGACCAATCTTCAATACTCCAATTTACGTGGCTCTGGGCATATCTTAGTCTCGAAATACGATGCCCACGCTCCAGTTTAGGGCCGTTTGCAGGTCTAAGGGGTTTTAAGTTAGATTCAGCAAGCCGACGTCTTACTGTCCATGCACTTGGGTTACTTCCTCCGAGGCGTCGAAACTGATTGGTGAGTTCAGTTCCTGTGAGAAAGCGATTTCGAAGCATGGTGTTCACCAAGTATCGGTCTTCTCGTGCTGTGGTACACCTGGTTCTGCCCGTTCCTGGTCTGCGTAGGTTAGAACCAGTTTCTTCGTAACGTCGGAGAACTCTTTGTACTGTTGACAGCGACACACCGACAGTCCTGGCTGTATCGCGCTGACTCCGGCCGGTTTCCAGCATTGTAAGTATTCTGGTGCATTCTTCAGGCGTAAGTGACATAATTTCAGCTTGAATAATGAATATAGAGCACTATCAACATGGTTTATGAACCCACATAAATGACGGATTACAAACAAAAGCAAAACCAAATGCTGTAATTTCGTAGTTCCATCTTCGAAAGTGGCCCTTTTACAAATTTGATTTTTTTATGATATAACTTTACAATAACTAAGAAGTTTTAATACCTTCATTTAAGGAGTATTACATTGTCTATTAAATACAATTTATTGCATTAACCTAGCATTTTTAGTTTCCGAGATTTTTAGGATTCTTTAAGTGACCCGGATTCATTGCTCTCGAGTGTATTTTTTTTTTTTTCCAATTGACATGTTTATTCTTTTTCTTAATATGATTTTGTTTTTTAAATTGTTAAATAAATAATTAATGACATGAATTTATATACAATTTTGCACGCCTTGACGAGGCAGAATCTACTGAGATCGAATAATTTATAAACAAGAACTTTTGTACTTACATTTTAATGCAAATAAATGATTATTATGATTATGATAAGTATTTGTTCTGTGTTGTTATTGATACTATGTATTTATTCTATGTATGTATGTATTTACAAAAATAAAAATATGTAAGTATTTTATCAGCAGTCTAATGCTCATAGTACAAGTTTTGCTTAGTTTGAGACTCGTGTGTGATGTGTGAAATGTTAAACTGTCTGTAAAATGTGTATTTTAAACCAGCTGTTCAAGACAGTTAAAAATGAACTGCCGTTGATAAAACAATAAAAATATTTTTAGATCTCTATCTGCTACATTTCTAAACAATATATGTAACATGTTTTCCGACCCTTCACTATTACAATTAGGGCATCCTAATATAAACAAGGCTACCGGCTGAACGTACAGTCACGGCAACATACATTAGTATCTATTTGAATTATCTATTAGGTTATTAATTCGTTTTACAATACTTTTTTGACGTGACAACGTCTTATAATTTGATAGAGCCGGCTGCACGCACGAAAAAACATGACTCATGAGGCGATCTGAGGCGTTCTGAGGCGTTCCATGAAGTGACGTTGTCCTACCGTCGTAATCTATCGTAACCTACAATAGTTAGGCCATTCAAAAGGTGGAACGAGGACATTATTCACGTCGCTGGCAAAATATGGCCAAGAAAAGCAAGAAACCGAGATCTCTGGAGGAGGCTTTTACCGCTATGACGGCCCAAACGTTACATAAATTTAACTTTTTTTAATTAGTACAAGTACGGTATAAAAAATATATGTTAGGTTAAGAAATAAAGCTATTTTTATTTTATTTATTGTGTCCCACTGTAGGGCAAAGGTCTCCACTAAACTTGGCCACTCATCTCGATCAGCGGTCATGCACCATTCCGTAATCGTAAATTGATAAATTTAATTATTTTACTCCTATCACTAAGTTCTAAAAGTTATGCAAGTCTACCTAGTGATTTAAATCGGTTAATAAAATAAAAGTAGCTAGACAATAAAAGTCTTGCTTCAAATTGATACAAGCCATCATTCCGACAGTACACCACATCCTCCAGCATCGTAAATAAACACTTCGTTATTGCTCCTCTAATCTAAACTGACTCAGTCGCATTGACTCATCCAGTTAGGACTGGGATAGTCATTATCTTCAAACAGTGTTGTAAAAATAAGACCATAATATTATGGTCATATTTATCTATTAAAGACCGAGCGAGCGAAGCGTGCAATACCATGTGTACCAAGTTTCGTTGAAATCGGTTAAAAAATGCGACCTGAGGGCTTAGTCCGAGCCTGCATTTTAAAACTCGCTACTCTCGAGCCGAGAGTCGTCTCTCGGATGTCCTTATATTTTTGTAAGAAGTAGAGAGAGAGATCCGAGAGACGACTCTCGTCTCGAGAGTAGGGAGTTTTAAAATGCAAGCTCGGACTAAGCCCTCAGTAGGTGAGAACAAACATACAGAAGGATAAAAGCAATTATGCCTAATGTCGAAAATGAGACGCTTCGCTCGCTCGGTCGTCTAGTTCAGCTGTTTCTAGGTGCCAGTTAAATACTAGGTGATTCTAGGTGTCAGTTAATTACTAGGTGATTCTAGGTGCCAGTTAAATACTAGGTGATTCTAGGTGCCAGTTAAATACTAGGTGATTCTAGGTGCCAGTTCTTAATGATTTTACAAACTAAATTTAATTAATTTTGATTTGTCTTTTGCAAAGGCAAATTTCCATCTCGTAAATTTATCTATTAATCTACTAAAATCCAATAAAACGCGATATTAACCCATAAAATATACGGCCGGTTTCTGAAACGATTTTTTGGTTGATCGACGTTTCAGAAACCGGCCGATAGTGTGACGAAAAAATAATGAAAAAGTGTCGGCACCAGCTAGTATGCATTTAATAAGATGGTCATATTTATCTACAAGTTAGATATAATATCGTGAGATACTGATGAACCAGCAGCATAGGTAGTAACCGTAGTAGGTACACTAAGTAACTACCACATTAATATTACGTATCAGACGTGCACTGCTATAACCAGTAAGTCCCGATAATGAAACTATTACAAGCAGCGGTAATAGAGACGTGAGCACGAACAAAACTTATACTCCGCGTTACGTGAGTTTTACATATTTGAATCACACTACGCGTCAATACAAGCGTGATATTGACGGTCGTCGCAACATTGCGGGGTCACCGAGCAGTGTATCACGCGTATTATACGTTTACGTCACTCTCGCGCTAGCCTCTCTGCTCAATTGAAAGTACCTTATGGTTGTACTAACTCTTTTATAAATCAATCGAAAACATGAATGAAAAAATTCTATTAACTAACCTTTGTAATCTTTGTTGGGCTTAAGTAAATAAATAAATTCATGGACATTTAATTTAACACATCACACTCCCAAACTAAGCAAAGCTTGTAATTATGGGATCTAGATTGCTGATAGAATACTTATAAATATTTTTTTGTAAATATGTACTATAAATGAATATTAAAATGAAATAAATGAAAAAAAAAATAACAAAAATACACATAAAAATAAAATAAAAATATACATAAGTAATTAATTGATGTCATAAAAACCCTTGTTCACTAGCCATTTATTTATTAAAATACTTTTTATTGACTATATTTGTGGTAAAATATACAGTTAAACAACAATCTTACCTTTAAACATTTCAAACAGAAGGTGTGCTGGCATGGCAGCACTCGTGAGGATGTGTCCAAGCGCTCTAGACAGACCGAGCACTCGAGGAGGTCGTTGAGAAGACCCTCATCCATACCGATTGCAGACAACCTGGAAACCACAATTATGTTTAAAGGACTCTATCAATAAGCTTGATACAACTGTAGAGCATGTGCTACTGCATTGCACTAGTACAAATGAAGTGAGGTCCAAAACTGGACTACAGGAACTAATCACCATCAACCACAACATCGGGGATACTAGAACAATGCGGCCACCAACCCAAAGTCCTTCTCCGCTACTTTAAGGAGTTGGGCTGGCTGGGGTGAGGTTAGCAGGGGGATAATGCACAATACACCACATTGTGGGATGTCAGTGCAGATCTTATTCCCCCAACAAGAATTAGAATTAGAAGCTTGATACAATTGACATAATCTAGGAATATGTCATAATTTTTTTTACACATTTGAAATCAAAAGATAGTAATGTAAAAAGATAACTTTACTGATTTTAAATCTAAATCCCTTTTCTACCAGTGTAATTTATGTTTTTAATAATGTCTGTTGTTAATTAATTATTTATATTTTTATAAATTATGTTGCTTAGATGCAAAGGCCTGTTTAGTAATTGTACAAGGTAAATAATTTTAAAAAATAACTATCAAATAATCAAACTCACAAATGATAATAAAATACAAATGTTTGGTTAAAATAAATATTCAAAGACAAATCACACTCTAGTCCCAAACTAGGCAAAGCTTTTAGGGAATAGGGAACTAGATTGCTGATAGAATAATTATATAATTTTTTAGACACAAATCAATTCAGTATTGATGGTTTTCAACATTTGTTATTTGATTATAATAATTAATTAAGACAATAATCTGTTGATAACAGTTATCTTACTAAGCTCAATGTGAGTAATCTCATTTTCAAGAAACATGCAGACCACAGAATCTTGTATTGTTATGGATCACAACAAAAATGTGTTTAATAAACTTGCAACAATGGACATTATTCTTGGTACTTGTCTTCTTTGTACCTAATTGATAGGAAATACATATCTGTAGGCTGTGATTGCAACTCTTTGATGTACTATTTAAGAGTTATTTACCTAGCTTGGTGCAAATCTACTGATTCTTTTTATCCATCTTTAGGTAGTCCTGAAGATGAAATAAGGAAATATATTTAAAGGAATATTATTGCCATATTAATCTCAACATTTATTTAAATAAAATTATCATTATTTATATTTAAAAAACACAAACTTTTTTAAGATATTACAAGATATTAAATCTCCTCATGAAGATTAAATCCCTAAAAGTTATTAAATTAAGCAGGATTTGGAATAACTTTTGGGATTTTTAATCTTTGAGCTTTTCCCTAGTATAAAAAAATCTTTTGTTAGTATTTACTTTCTATTTACTAGTCTTTATATATAGTAAAAGATTTGTATTACTGTCTTCCAAGAAGGCTAGATAGAATATTACCTTGTGGTCTTCTGAATTACAATGATGCAAAGGCAATTATTTTAAACGAATGTATCTGGTTGTTGTTAGACTGAAAGAGTAACCCATGTGCCAAGACAGGAGGATTTGACTAGATTTTGGTGTTTGCTCTGTTTACCAAATATGGGAAACCAGAGGAATTAAGGAATAAATGACAAGGGAGTTTAAAGACATTTTATTTAATTACCTTTCCCTAGAATTACGAGTAGTAGAGTTTACTCAGAGCAGTCTAAATTATATACTCTTCAGAAACACGACACCGAAAAGCCTAGGCATTGCAGAACACGCCACATGTATGCGTGCAACGCATATTTTTTCCAATGCACTTGAGCCGCCCTACCGTGCTACCTGCTCAAAACGTTGGTGACTCACCGAATATTTTAAATTCCAACAATGTTAGCGGGAAGTTTGTCCATTGCACGCCGAAGTGAATGGAATCCACAGGATAACACCCCAAACGAGTCACTTGAAAATTTTTCGACACAAAAACGAAGTGAAAGAACACATAACGTTGCGCTGTGTTACAAGATAATTACGTGTGTGCACTAAAGGTCGTCGGTAGCAGTTGTTATTGTGAGAATTATTCACTGGTTCACATAAAAACTGATATAATTTCACGCACAATTGCCACTTGCCATTTCTTTTTTTTTTTAATTTCAATTTTCAGTTAGTTGGTTTGGTTTCGTTCGGTCGACTCGGTCGTACGCGGTTCAATTACTCACTCACTCATTCAGTCAGCTAAAGTGTTACCAGCCTGTTTTTCATCTAACGTTGTATTTCACTGTAAAAAAGACATTCTATCCAAATACATTGACTTATTAATTTTATTGAGCAACATCTACAGCAAGAGATAGAATATGCTTATTGCAAAATATGACAATATATCTTCTTTGGAAGGCGTCTCATCTCAGAATAATGTGAGCATGTTTATAGCAAGCATTTTTATTTATTTATTTATTTATTAAGGGTATCCAACGGAAAAAACACATAAAAATACAAAAATACAAACAAAGGACTTAAATCTAGTGTTTCCCCAATTATAGGACACCACAACATGCAAATAATTAAAACTCAACTAAACTATGTACAGAAAACAGTTACTTTAACGTTAAAGAAAAAACATGTTATTGTTAGGGAACTAAATTATGTGAAACTAGATTAAGATAGAAGTTAAAAAGAAGTAAGTAAGTACAAAATTAATGAAAGATACAATATAAAATGTTAGGTTAGAAAATATACAAAAGCAAAAGTACAAAACAAAGTAAACATTAAAATAATATATTATATGTGTTTCTAAACACACAGCATTGTTAATATATATGAAGAAGCAATTTTCAAGATCTTACCTTATATCAAGCGTTTAGTATGGCATTTCTTATCAAACCTGTCAATTCTTCCTTCTTTCATCTGTGGCCGAAGCTGAGGAACCTCCGCTGCTGAGTTATCTGTGGTCACATAGCATTTTCGAATTTTACTGTTCAAGCGCGTAAAATTTCTGAAAATTAACTATAATGTGTTTTATTTTCAGTTTTTAGTGAGTGAAAAGTGTTTTAAAGTTAAGAAAAAAAGCTTAGATAAGAATAAGTGCCAATCAAGACCAGAGCTATGGTCAAATCAACGAATTTCAGTTGTGTGTGTGACGCTGTTTCGTAAGAGGGTTCTGTTAGCTCTAGAAGAATCACGCAGTGCCTCCTTCTTCAGAAAGATGAAGTAGGGTACGTTGCACCGCCGCCAATAATCACCGTAAGTACACAGGGCACACTAGACGTGATCAGTAGATTGGTTCCATGTTTGATACATTAACTGTATCTATCCAGATACCATGATCAGGTATTCATCTGACATAATTAATATCGGAACAGACACAGCCGTCTTGACCATAGTAGTCTAGAACGAGCTTATTTCTAATAACATATTTTAAAACACAAAATTCAATAAAAAACATGATAGTTTAGGTAAGGAAGGCTTAAAAAGGTTGATAAGTTTTAAAAGTAAATAGCATTCCTTTGTAAAATTTGGAAAGCGTTGCATAACATGCATTACCTACTCCAAGGACATTTAGTTTTGTCCAATAATAAAGAATATAAAATTATAACAGGACTATTTGGCATAGAATATGATAACCAGTTTAATGAAAGTTATATAAATATTTTAGGAGAGTTACCCTCTTGTATTGAGCTTCTATTTAGTTGGCAAACTTTACAGCCGGGCAGTTATTCAATAACTGGAAAAATCAAGTATACCTATATACATAGAAGTTTATGAACGATAAGGAGTCAAAAGATCAGGTCTAGTTCAGGTTACAAACAAAATAAAAGTATAGTCCATATGCTTTTAACTTGAATAAGTGCATTTGCAAATGTACAAAAGCTAATAATTGCATTTTCAGCTGATACACAGCAATACTTAGTACGGATAAACTAAATTGACTGTTTGCAGCGAAGCAGATTTAGTTTGGTAAAAAATATTGTATTTGTAATGAAGTAAGTAGGAAACACATTCCATTCTGAATGATATAATATCTTCTATACCTTCACCAAATTTGTTAAAGAATTTTGAAACAAAAATTTCATCCGAGATGAAAGCTGTAATTCAGTACTTATAAAATAGAGATAATAGTAAAACATACAATCTTGGACTCCAGTTTTCTTTCCCAAAGGTTCTTAAAAAAGAGTTTCATAGAAAGGTACATCCTATTTTGGATGGTATTTATAAACATTTTCAATTGATGTCTTTGACAGATGTAGCTACTAGATAGTGATTGGATGACTAAGATAGACATCAAACAAGCTTACTTTTTTATTGTCTCATTCAACAACCAAACCATCTTCTTATTGGCCTCTCATTGGCCAACAAAACCTTTCCGCCATTGCAGAGGTTCTATGAGCCAGGGTAGTGCAACCCTTAGTACATATACTCATATCTAGATTATTGTATCATTACAAGTCCGGGCAAGAATATTAATTCATGAAAACCGCAACCACTCTGTCAATAGTGACACGAATAAGAAGAAGAGACAAGTCAAGAAGTATCAAATAACAAGACAACGCAGCGCCATATGGCCAGGCAAAGCATAGACTAAGAGTCAAGGCAGCGTTAAATCGCAACTCTAGTCTTTGAGACTGTAGGAACTTTGTAGTACTTGGACTGGTCCACCAATTATCTTAATTAGTCAGCACCGACTCAAACTCAACCTATTTACATAAAGAGGCGTATTTTCCGAAGTTTTTATACTCTAAGAGAAATACAGAGCTTATAAGGGCCACCTAACATGTCAAACCTTACCACTCAAATGAGAAGACATCAAACAACAAGGTTTTTAAGCAAGTTTAATTAATACAAGACAAGATTAAAACTATTTTTGCCCTGCCCAGTACAACAGTGCAACGCAGTGGACCACAACATACAAAGCTACATAAAGAGTGGTTTGGCACAATAAGCAAGACCTCAGTGCAGCGGATGCTGGCTGGGGCGCTTACCCTCGCGAGAGGTACCTTACAGGCGGGTTGTACGCCATTGATTTTGACACTCAGATGCAAGGAGTTGTATACAGTGCATAGAGCCATAAGTTGCCACAGTAGTTCTCTGCGGAAGAGACACAGTCAGGTATAATCTGATAACAGAACACTCGTAGCAAGGAAAAGAAACGATAAGTGGATCTAGATCGTTAACCCTACTCGAACTGATGACAATACTGGAGCTAAGCGAATGATTGAATATCACTCTTCCGGCGGCCTATCTCCCGGGGAGGTATAGCCAACCGCCTGTTCAACAATTATCCAGTACCGGAATGGTACTTGTTGCCCCCGGCCTCGGAGGCTGTGTTCAGAATTTGGGGCGCTCCACCTAATATGACTGATTTACTCCAAGAAAGAAAAGCTGTTGTCGTTACCTGTTCAGTAGTCAACCAGTACTGTAAAAGTACTTGCTCCCCCGGCCTCACTGGCCATATTCAGAATGGGGTACTCCAAACATAGAGAAAGGTTGCTGGCTTGACCGTTTCAGAAATCATCCATTG
Source organism: Ecliptopera silaceata (assembly GCA_932527185.1). Taxonomy (NCBI): domain Eukaryota; kingdom Metazoa; phylum Arthropoda; class Insecta; order Lepidoptera; family Geometridae; genus Ecliptopera; species Ecliptopera silaceata. Next base: position 7,640,278 of record OW052211.1, read on the forward strand.
CTACCCCCGGCCTCGGAGGCCTATATTCAAAATCTGGGGTACTCTATATAGAGAATAGCTGCTGTCGTAGCCCGTTTCAGCAATCATCTGGTACCGGTATGGTACTTGCTGCCCCCGGCTTTGGAGGCCGTATTCAGAATCTGAGGCGCTCCATATATAGACTGGTTCGCGTCGAGAAAACTGCTGTTGTAACCTCTACGTGACATGGGGCTCGAGAGACAGATCAGTCAAAATTTTGAACGCATTCAGTCATCCTTGGAATTTCAAACTGGCTTGGGTGTTCCCACCAGTAAACCTGATTCAGCAGCTTCTACATTATCTAGATTCGTCAAGGTATATAGCCATAGTGATAAAAGTCATGTCAGTGGACAGAACGTTTCTAGCTAGCAGACTTGAAGGCGCGGGTCTAGCCCACCACTGCCAATAAAAAGCCTGAACAACAACCTAACAGACCTCACCTCTGCCCAAGTGATAAAGCTAGAGCTTGTAGCATAGAAAAACAAGGGGGGGGGGGGTGATCAGGCATTGATTTTTTATTTTAATAGAAAAATATCTCTTGGGGTTGACAAAATCAACGCTCTCAACACATACCTACAGCCCCAATTGGGAGCTATATTATACAGTGTGAGAATACAAGTTTGAAACTTAGAACTATGCAGAGTCAAAGTCAAAGTCAAAATTACTTTATTCAGTAAAATCACAAGAATCATTTGGAATCCTCTTGCATGCTAGGTGATTCTAGGTGCCAGTTCCACGCGACCAGAGTAATAATGTAGCTAGATTCCTGGCCTAGCTGTAACAACCTTAGGGACAAACTTGCGAGTAGAGACAACATTTATTTCCATTATACTATTTGGAACTCTTACATAAGTTTGCACATACTCAAGTATTTAAACTGCAAAGATATCAAAGAATTTCTTTGTTGCTATTATGTATATTTTCTAAAAACATATTATTATACATGTGTTCTCTAAGGGCACTAACTATACCTACTGTCTTACTTTTCAACTGGCCCAAAAAATACTCCATTTCCAAATACATATTTGATGCAGCTAGAAGAATAAAAATTCTTTTAGTATTATTTGTTGAGTCTGATCTGGTTATATTCAATAACACTCTTGTATCAATCTGCAGATAAATTAAAAATTAATGAGATACAGAATGAAATATTGCTGTGGCTTTAAGTTGACTCAAAACAAGACAGTGTCTGGTTGAACAGGTAATAATAAAGACATTATTATGAATCACTGATAAATAGGTTCTGATGTAGTTGAGATAACTAAATTATTAATATTAGTCTCTTGAAAGTCCAGACCAGTTACCTGTACAATGATAGCTAATTGGATAAATTCAATTTGCATATGGATCTAAATGTACGACTTAGTACCTAGCTAGGGCAGTATAAAATCAGAATTTGCCTTACAATGTTTTATATAAAATGAAAAATAATATATATATATATACATACATATATATGTAGGAATATATAGAGGTCTATATTGAGATATTTCAGGTAGAGATCATTGGAGAAGTACCCACATATCTAAACATTTTTTCTGTCATTTAGCAGAAATTAACTTACTTAAATGTTAATCATTTACCATTTGTAAGAGAAACACAGAATAAATTCTCATTTCAATAATTCGTTGATCACATTTGATTGTATGTATTCAAAGAAGTCTGACATGGGTTAATACACAAAGTTGGAGTTTGACTAAGCTGAAAGCTTAAGTATTTATTTATTCTTGGGACTGATTTTTATTGAAGGCCCTTTTAAAGGAAAAGTTTTCTGTTTAATTTGAGGCCTTTTTAGTTCAATATAGTTTTTGGACCCCAAAGAATTTTAAATTTTATTTTACAAATTTATTGTACTGTAATATAGCAGCAGAATTTAATTTAATTTTAAAAATACAGTTATGTTATTTTTAAATGTATTTCACATAGCATTTTCTAACTAACTCTTTCACCAGCAGATAACAAACAGGTCTTCATATATATTAACAATGCTGTGTGTTTAGAAACACATATAATAATACTGTTTTGCACTCCAACAAAACAGTTATTATGTGTGTGAGAAACACACAGCATTAGAGCAAGCTTCTTGCTGGTGTTAATGAAGAATACTATGAGACCACAGATAACTCAGCAGCGGAGGTTCCTCAGCTTCGGCCACAGATGAAAGAAGGAAGAATTGACAGGTTTGATAAGAAATGCCATACTAAACGCTTGATATAAGGTAAGATCTTGAAAATTGCTTCTTCATATATATTAACAATGCTGTGTGTTTCTCACACACATAATAACTGTTTTGTTGGAGTGCAAAACAGTATTAATGTGTGGTAAAATAGGTGTTGCATTGATAAACGTATCATTCGATTTTTATTATGATAATATTTATGAAGCGTTAATATATATTTAACGTTATTCAAATAATAGTGATCAATTTAGTAAATTGACAAGAGTTTTATGAAATATATTTGGTTTATCACTTAAATATCTAGGAGGTTGTTTTTTGAGAGTATTGAATTTTATGTAAGTACTTACTTACCTAAGCAGACAGAGTGTTACGTTAAGCGTACATTTAACAAAATCAATTACATATAATTAATTTATTTTTTTCAACATTATTAATAATGTTGGAGAACAACTTAAGCTAACTAAAGATTTTAAAATCTGTCCTACCATATCATGAGAAATGAAATGACGCCTTTTTCCTCTTGCTCTACATAAAGACTTTAAAATTAGAGACGTCGCATTCAAACTTCAAACACACCTTGGATTCAATTAGTAACGATTTTATACATTTACGATTGTAGTTGTGCTACAAATACCTACAGGGTTAGCTACAATAAAGGGATTTTTTAAACAACGAGCTACAGTTGGCAATAATAAATAATTGAACATTTCTCACTTCATTCACTGCTCGTGTTTTATGTCACACTTAAACAAACTAACTTATGAGAAAAACATAACGTAAGACTAGGCGGTATGGTTCTAATCTATAGCCTGCTCCGAGGAGCAAAAAAAAAAAAAAAAAGTGTTTTATGTCAATGTCTTGATACGCCGTCCATGTCAATGTCAGAACATAAAAAAATACAAAACAAGTGTAAATGTGATAAAATACGCTAAAATCGATAGAATATTAGAATAGCATTGAAAATACGTAAAATGTCTCGAGATAAAAGCGTGTGGTTTGCTGAAGAAATACTTCTGGATGCTAAACTAATCAATTTCCAATTGGAAACAGGAGAATGGGATGCTGTCGAGGAAATGTTACGAGCAGAAGCACAACTCTCTCGAGACGCAGAAACCGGGAGACTACGGCCGTAAGTAAACAAATAAACAGCTATCTTAGCTTTACAGTTCTCCAAGACTTACAGATCAATATTTCAGGAAGAAAGCGTCGGAGTACACGTTGCGGCTGATAGCAGAAGTGCTTCACATTATGAGGTTAGATGTCGAACAGGCGTCATACAATCGAAGTACTCTTGCTGTCGCTGAGCAGTGCATGCGTCTCGTCCGCTCGTGCGCCGCTGCCGGCACGAAGATGCAGACCTATATATCCAAGGAGCTCTCCATCTTAGACTCAATGCTCATTCTAGCAACTGAATATCTACATCCAAGCATTGATTTCGTCAATGAAGAAATACAGAAAAAGTATGAATCTTGCATGACTATTCTCATACAAACTTTGGGCAACCTAGTTGTGAATAACCCATTCAATCAGATCATGATTTGGAGTAAATTTGATGCTATAATACTCAATTGTTTAATCGGTCAGAATGACAGAATAGCTACCGCTGCTGCTATGATTATTTACAACATACTTTTAGGCCAGCCTAATGTCTTGCCTGATGATGTTACCCTACTTAATTCTCTAGCTTACATGTACAACAATGGTAACACTGAGTACCCGCACTTAATTATTGAGTACCTAATCGGTGTTGAGAACACATACATTGAAAAGTTGTACTCAAAACTGGAACCGGATAGTCGGATGCTTGTACTGAGTCTTGCATACAATATCCTAATGTCCACAGAATCACAAGACATCAATGTTTCTGTAAACTTTGTGAAGTTCATGGCTCATGAGTTCAAGAGTAAGTCTGACTGTGTTTTGAAGACTGTTGATAAATATGTAAGTGCGATTGAACCACAGGAAGTTGTTTTTCTGTTGGAGATCATAGCTACAGCGTCAAGCATGGATGCTTATATGGACTGCCTGCAAAGCGACACATCTCTATTCATTAACTGTGCATGTGAGTATCAATCCTTTAGCTAAAATTTTAAATATTAGTCATTTTACAATCAAATAGAAATTGTTTCCATAGCATAAGAATAATTTAAAGCAAAACTTGGAATAGATGGTTATTAACTTTACCAATCTCTACTAAATAAAAATAAGCTGTCCTGCAGGGCTTTTTAGATTAAAAATAAATTTAATAGCATTACTGCTAAAAACAGGGCTCAGATCTCAGTTGGTAGTTTTTTTCAGATTTTCAGTTTATTTCAGTTGTAGGTTGTTGGTTTGATTCTTACTTTTTTTACAGTTTTACTCAGAGCTATACATAAGCTGGGAAGAGAGAGTGACAACTTCTTTTCTTCTCTGAACAAATTGTACGCGAACACTGGCAGACAGTTGATCAATGATGAACATCTTGCTGTGAATGTACTGAGCGAGCCTATTAGTATGTATTAAGTATATTCTAAAATATTTTTAAAAAGCTTAGATTCAGAAACAGCCCATGTAAACATAATACACTATTCTTAGTCCTACATTAGCGTTTAGTGTTACTTAAGCCAAGGATACACTAGGGAGCAAATGGAGTAACATATTGTGGAACATGTTGCTCAACAACTACGTAGAACATGCCGAAGTGATTGTCGCGGAACATTGTGTGCGCTCGCTCTCGAGGGAGCAAGCAACATGCCCCGCGTCACGTACAATGTTGCGGGACAAGATGCAACGTTGCAGCGTCACGTAAGTTAAGCGTTGCGCGTCATGTTGCGGGACAAAATGTTCTCTAGTGTATCCTTGGCTTTAACGTGACATATTGCTGCCCCACGTTGGGCGCCATTTTCGTAACTGGCAAGTACTGTCATTCGTAACTAAAACCGTGCAATCAATTTTTATGTCAAATAGTGCAGGTGAAAGCTATAAGCGTTTACTAAAATAGTAAAATCAATTTTCATTTTAATGTTTACAGATCCTCTCAGCAAAAACGATTCAGCTGATAACATGCTGTCATGCAACGAAACAACATCAGAATGCACGGAATCTGAGAGCAGTGAGCAATACTTCGAATGTACCGACAACCCGCCCTACATGGAACGTCTTGACAACATAAATACAATGGAAAACATAACACTCAAATACACAGAATCAATGCCCGAAGTTAAAATAGCTAGAAGCAACTCTGTCAAACTAGAAACTGAACAATCCCAAGTAGCGTATAGACGAAGCAGTTCCGTGCCTAAAACTGAAGAAAGAGTCCCTCTCCCCACCAGGAGGATAAGCCTCGAGCATAAGATTGATATCGGGGATGATACGGAACCACCCCTGATCATAGATTCGATATCACCAAGCGGTAGCATGAACACCATAGCGGAAGTGATACCTGTTGCATTGCAGCCAAGGTTAGATCTCCAACCTACAAGTAGAACCGAATCTCAGGATAGCACACCGAACGATCCACCCACAGAAATACATCTGATAAAGGACGAATTGAAACCAGAAGTTAAAGCTTCCCCGAGTGAAATCTCCCCGCCTCTAAGCGAACTCTTACCAGATTCAGAATCCCAAAAGCAATCGCCGGACACCCCGAAAGAAATTAAAAAAAGCCAGAATTTATCAACGGATTTTGATCTCAGTGAACAGTTGCAGAAGATTTTGGGGATTTCGTCGGAGAAAACGAGAGGGGAGGGAGCTAATTTGGAGAAGAAAAATGGACCCGCGAAGGAGGTGAAGATATCAGACGATAATGCAGTCAACAAAGTTCCATCTGTGAAGATTGATTCGCCTGAAAGTCAGAAATCTAGGTAAGGCTTGGCATGATTTTAGGATTCATTTTAGACAGAAAGTGCCTATCTTAGTACCTATCTCGTAGAACAATGCAACCAGTTAACACGTTTTGATTTAATGCCTAATATTGAATTCAGTTTAAACCAAATCCGGTTTTTACTAAACACTTTTTTTGCATATATCTATTTCTTTTATACCTCTCTGGTGAATAAAAGTGTGACGACACCTAATCGGAAATCGAAGTGTAAGAAGACTCGAATGACCGATGGTTATTTCTTGAAATACCAAATAGATCTATAGATTCTATGTTTATCTAGACTTTATGATGATGAAGTATTTTATCTCTACAGATTAGGCGCCGTAAACATGGCTACAGACAAGAAAGCTATCACATGCGTAGAAACAGTCGAAAGACACGTAGCATTCGGTTTCAAAGCAGCTTTAGTGCGTACACTCGCTAATCTGTGTTGGAAAAACCAGGAGAATAAGAAACAGGTAATTTCCGTTTGTTAACCTACTATAGCTTATGTTCAGAAGCCCGCAAACGTATCGATAAAGTGGCGTATTTGAGTGACACTACGCGTTGACTACCGAAGTTTGCAGCGTCACCGCGCAGTGTGCCTCGAATGTGATACGTTACGATACGTTTACGTGCTTACCCTACAGGGTAAACCTACGGTGTAAACGCGTTACACCGTAGGCCGCATCATCGTTTAACATCAGATGCGATTGCGGCCAAGTGTTAGACTATACATATAATGCATGAAAAAAAAAAAAACAACAACAGTGGGCTTATCAGCGAATAAATGTGACACTCGTAAAGTATCAAAACATAACGTATTTGAGATACATTGCGCGTCAACATCAGCTTTACTGTCGCACGTTGCAGCGTTAGTGTCTTAAATACGTTACGTTTACGATTGTCACATTTATTAGTGATCACCTCGCTGTAAACGCCTTTACTAAGCTTTGAGAAGCAAGGTGATGATCGGCAAAGGGTAACTTAGCTGGTAATAATACAAAAAAAACCAGCACTATTTTCGCTGACTCTTATGGCCTAAGCTGAGTCAGAATGTTTGTGTCATATAATTTGAATCTGTATGATGTGTTTCAGATTCGTGAATTGGAAGTGATCCCTGTACTACTGGATTGCTGCAACATCGATGCTCGTAATCCTCGTATCCTTTTACTAAAATACTTAATGGGTTTATCAGTTTCTTAGTAATAATAGGTAATGTATCTTTCATCTTTCTGTACCTCGGTATCAAGAATAACGTTTTAAATATTTGGAATAAGTTAGGTTAGTCAATCAAATTGACTCCATGTTAATTCCATTTAACACAGCGCCATCTAGCCCCAAACTAAGTAATACGGTAATATTTTTTTGTATAATTTTGATTTGAATGTATTATCTACAAACCATTCAAAACAACCTATAGATAGCTCAACTGAACCAAATCAGTAGGTATTATAATCTTTATTATAAAATCTTCATATTAATATTTTTTAACTCTTACACAGTAATAATGCAATGGGTGATATTCGCTATTCGAAATCTATGTGAAAACTGCCCGGAAAATCAGGTTAGTGTATGTTAGTTAGTATATGTTTATTACTAAATATTTGATAGAAAAAAAATGTTTTATTAAAACCTAGCTAATATCAGCTAATATCTTAGTGTCATAATATCGTTATATTTAAAACTTATCTTCTTACACCTTGCCGGCGTCGTCGGTGTTTCCAGATACATAGTTATAATTTGGCCGTTTTCAAGAAGATAAGTGAATAGGTTCTATCTATGCAAACGCGTTACACCGTAGGTAACATCAGATGAGATTGCAGTCAACAGTTTGCCTATAATTCATTAAAAAAACAATAAAATCTTAATAAATACCTAATGTAATACAAAATATTACTGTTACTTACATAAATCTCAATCTGCCAGTTTCATAACTTAAAATATACTTGTTTAATGTTTCAGGAGCTGATATCAAAGACGACGCTGCAAGGTCCAGTAGACAATGAAGTGCTGCAAGAAATGGGTCTTACCATCCATACGGACTCGCAAGGAAACTCTATCAGAGTGGCGCCATTGTCGCGGTAGATTTAATCTAATATATAAAAATAAGTCGGGTTTTCCTTCCTGACGATATAACTCCAGAACGCACGAACCGATTTCCACGGTTTTGCATTCGTTGGAAAGGTATCTGGCTCCGTGAGGTTTATAGCAAAGAAAATTCTGGAAAAATTTCAACAGGAAAGCGGGAAAATATCCCGTGCGAAGCCGGGACGGGCCGCTCGTTGCCTATATTTATCTGCAGTATGATTAATATATAAAAACCTCTGACTTTCTTCTTCTTTTTACTTAGGTCTTCACCATGAAGGCTTTAGATAGAAAATAAAATCCTTGTACTATGTAAACTAGCTTCGATATATATTATTGTAAATAATTGTTATTGAATGAAAATCTGTTGCTGAATGCATTGAGTTAAAATTAAGTTATAAAATGAAATTAAAACAATGTTTATTTGAGATAATATACATTTATTTTCAGTGTGTTCAACTGACAACCTTGTCTGATTCATTTTCCCCATTACTGTAAGTTTTTAAAGATTTTTCAATCAATAGTAGTTGTCTTGACAAGGAACTTGTTGACATCAAAAATAAGTTAGCCAACTTCAATATGCTGTCACCTGTTTTTTCCCGTAACAAGTGTGCCGCTAGTGCATTTCTGAGTGAATGAAACTGACCGGTGTCAACATTCAGATTCTCATACAAGGTTTGAAACTGATCCGTTGTTAGTCCCGTCCAATATTTGCATAAGTATTCGGGCATTTCCTGAACGCGGTCAAAATCTATAGTTGATACAGGTTTTTCACTCATGAATAAAGCATCTTCAACGGCTTTTTTGTTGAATATATTGACTCCCAACTGTTGGGAATTATTGAATGATGCATGTTTATTGCATAGTGATGTACATCTGATCAATAATGTGTTGGTTTGTAGTAGTAGAAGTTTCCTTTTACCTGGTGATAAAGCTTTTGCTGGATTATTGCATTTGGGTATCAAACATTTTCTCTTTCTCAAAGACAGTCGCTTGTACCCAGGTAAAATTATGGCATCATTTTCAAATTTGGCTACATCAATGGTATTTATTTTTTCATCCTTAAATGTTTCTTTGATACTTATATCACCACTCGTTTGTTTTTCAGGAACATTATCAGATATATTCTTTGAGATTTGGAGATATTTACAACAATTTAAACATAAAAAATATTGGCCAGTCTGAAAAGACATAATGTAGTTAACAAAACAGCATTTTATTCATGGACTTCTTTACACATCACACTAGGCCTAAACTAAACAAGTTCTACATTAGGGCCTGCGCAGACCGGGACGGCATGGCAAGGGATTTTAATGTTTACTAATGGATATTCAACCATACTGTTACTGAAATACGACATAAATTGCTATGCTTTAAAATGATGCTGTGGCATTGAATGTATAATAGTAAAAATTAAAATCCCTTGCCATGCCGTCCCGGTCTGCGCAGGCCTTTAATCACCTTATAATGCTGGTACAGTTTGTATTCAGGGATTAGTGATGATAAATCTTCGTCCCTGTTAAATTTCCGGTATCTTTTTCGAAGAACAGATTGACCACATCCAGTACAGACTTCACTGTGACCTACTTCCCTCGGTGGATTGTCAATTTTATCACAATTAACTATCTTTGTGATACAAGCTGCACATATCACTCCATCTTCTGGGACCTGGAATTGCAAAGAATACTTTTATAATTTTCTTGTTCCTGTTGGGGATTGAACCCACTGCATGTAAGATTGGATACTATGAAGATACTTACTCGCTCATTTAGCCATAGCATTAATATTTTTTGATGGCATTCCACAAGTTCAGTAATCAAAAACAATGGTCTTAATTTTGGTTCGAATTTTATACCACAGTTATGACATCTTGAAGACAGTGAAAGTTTTGGTTTAGACATTGCTGCTTTAAATGCTCTTGATAGATGGTGGACTGATTCTGCAGAGGCTTACTTCGCGCCGATGATTAAATATTCGAAGTAGACAGAAATCTAATGAGTAGAATCTAGAATCTATGTACGTAACCAAGAGAAACAGTTAAAAATGAAACAAAACAAATCTACTGCTTTTGCAAAAGGAAAAAATCTCAGAATCGATAACAACAACAAATTAAAACACAATAACAATAGTACTCTGGCTGTGTGTGCTCTGTTCACTTCACAACACTCACAGAGTACTACTCTGTGAGTGTTGTGAAGTGAACAGAGCACAGCACAGACTATAGCAATCAGATATGACATTTCAGTAATCAAAAATTTGTTTTTTTTTTAAACTTGGCAGTCGTTTTTTTGGACATTATTTTGAGTCAAAATTTTGACTAATAATGTCCAAAAATGATATTCAGGGATGGAAACACTGTTTTGTTTTGATTTTGCAAAATAAAACTAATTGCAATTTGTATCACATCACCATACCATACTCTTGTATTGTATTGTAATACTAACTGGTCTGGTCTGACGTGCTAAGTATCCAAATATGGTAAAAATAGCTCTACAAATCAAAGCGAACTTAGAAGCCATCGATAAACTGTACACCAATCACCCATACTACCAATGGTTTTTGAAACTTAAGTGCGGCAGCTGTGGCGAAACAACAGAGAAGTTCCACGACCTGACTGAAGATGAGAAGGTGGCTCACAAGCACAACCGGTCTGAGACCAACCTATTGATCAAATGCAAACTCTGTTCGAGGGAGAATAGTATCGATGTTATTGACGGCAGTAATGGTACGTAAACAAAACATCGCAGGTAAGATCGTGAACGTATCTAGCAATGTAGCAATATGCATTTATCATAGGTGCCAGTACCGTTTCAGGCAAAAACAGTACCTACATTATTTATGTAATTTAAGGTTTTGTAGGCCTGTATTTCTCTCATTTTTTTTTCATTTTACAACTCATTGTCTACCTCTTCCTCTATATCCACCCACAGACTAACAAATTAATAGGTTTAAAAATATTCCACCAGGAACCTACATATTATGTATATTAAAATAAATACATAATAAAAAAATATAAATGTATCTAATCATATTTATATAATGTTATTACTTGTGTTTTTGACTATGTGTTTGAATATACATAATTATTATTTTTTTAGTACCTAACTGCAATTAATGTAATTGGTGTAAACCATATTACATAATTGAATAAATAAATAAATATAAAACAACTATTTTATAATTTCAGGACAATACACAAGTGATGATGCAAATAAATTCAAGACTATTGTAATTTTTGATTGTCGAGGAGTAGAGCTGGTGGACTTTGAGCCCAAATCTGGGTGGATAGCTGAAGCTGAAGAAAATGGTAATTTTTATCATACTGATGTTCTGAACACAAAAGTTGGTTGGTATGAATGGATGATGGATGTATGTTTATTGTAGGGTTTTATTTATTAATGAAAATCCACAGCTGTATTAATACATTCTTATTATCTTCTCTTCAATAATCTTATCTTATTTTAATTAAACTTACAGCCAATTGACAACCAATGTGGTGCAGTGGGCGATGGTCCGCCTGAGGCGCGAAAGGTTGCGGGTTCGATTCCCGCCTTGGGATAACTGTTTGTATGTTCTGCAAATATTTATTTCGGGTGTTCTGGGTATATATGTATAATAAAAAATATCTATCTATGCAATGTATTGTAATAAGTCTGTCAGTCTTCCCATAACACAAGCTCTGCTTAGCTTGGGGCTAGATGATGTTGTGTGGATTGTCCAGCATTATTTATTTATTAATTATAAATTATGACAATCACTTATTAGATCAGATTGTCGGACAATGCTGTGATTATGGTAAATTATTAGATTTTAGATTTATTCTATATAAGTAAGTGTTAAGAGTACATAATGTTATTAAGATTTAGTTTATTTTTAACTAAGTTAATTTATAACTATATACAATACACATTGTATATACAATATTATAAAGAATCTTTGTGTATTCTTACTAAAGAATTAAACAAAAAGAAAGTTTAAATAAAGTGATCTGTCTAACTCCTATTTCGGTTACAGGAAAGAAGTTTGAAGATGTGGATTTGTCAGAAAAAGAATGGGTAGATTATGATGAGAAGAATCAAACATCAGTTGGAGTTTATGATCTAGAGTGGCAATTCATCAAAGTCAAATGAACACAGTCAATATACCATTGTTATGTAAGCTTTATATTCAATTTTATATTTAAATAAATTATTCAAGCTATTCTTGATGTTACTATTCAGCTCTGTATAAAAAACATTTCTAAAATGTGGCATAAAAAATATAAATAAATACATATTCATGGACATTTCATACATCGCACTCTAATCCAAAACAAGCATAGCTTGTACTATGTGAACAAGTCTGTCAATATGTCAGGCAGAAGTAATACCTTTTCAAGACTTGTACTGTCACTTCACATACAATCCGCTACCGTGAATTTAAAAAAAAACTTAGTTACTCATTTTAAATTTCTAAGATTTAAATAGCTTATTTGCTGTAATGATAGAGAATAATGGAGACGCCACTGACGGTTTGCTATTGACGTCGTACGTGTTCTACGAGAAATAGACCGAATTCTAGCTCAATTCTTATTAAGAAAAAAACATACAGTATTATACAATACTCTGTGGCTCAATGCCAGTACGGGCAAGAAAAAAAAGATTCGAAAGGGCGGGAGATTTCAAGAAAAAGATATTCTTCTTCGTGTCCATGATACTCTCAAACATTATTTTATAAAAAAGATTAAAAAGTTTGTATGTAATGTTTGTTTTCCGGTTACGAGATATTGGATTTGTTGTAGTTTTTGCGCGAATGAATGAACCATACAGGCGCGAACGTTTCGCTGGGAACTCGAGCGTAACCACTTTCGTTTACTCTTCCTATTCCGCTAATTGTGTACTATTGATTTAATTGTTTTTTGAATCTATAAATTGCTTTGAATGTAGATGGAAACTTCGGCGGTAAATATAGGTTTAGGGAGTCGATTTTCACACAGAAACTAGGTGTACTTTTTGATAAAAATCGCGTATCTTTGCCAGACTAACGCCAATGGCAATGTTGTTTCATAATAGGTACTTAAGTAACCTTATACAAATTAATATCGCGTTCAAAAATATTAAATAAAAAATCTAGATTTTTGATTTCTGATTGCAATAATTCTGCGTTAAATAATTCCATACCCAAAATCATGAATCTTTAATGTATTTTCTTGGGAAATGCATGATTTATCTGAGTGTCACGGTCATAGGTTCAAACACATGGTTACTAACGGTCATGCGTTTGTCACGGCGGCTTCAGTTGCAAGGTGACTGACATTGTTACGGCAGAATGATTTATACCTGCTGCTAACATAAGTGGTTGTAAAATTGCTATGCACAACAAATGGTCAATTAGAGAGCGCCCTATAGTATTAAAGCTCCTCTTCTAAAGACTATGAACTTCATGGTTTGTTTCTGTCTTGATTTTCTCACAATATGACTTGTACAGAACCTTCGGGGAATTTGCTGCTATTTCGCCTCCAGAAAAAACAAAGACTATCACAGCTGCATTAATTTACTCAGTTCAATAAAATTAACTAAAGCATCACAATCACACAATAACTTACAAATAGGCATCACCTAAACAAGAATTGAAGTATTTATTAACTACTACTTGTGGACGTCGTCGCTGCGGATGTGGTTACTTCACCAGATGATTGGAAATCAGTTTTAAACGCTTCTGTAGTCACTGCATCATCAGAATGGGATTGGACATCAGATTCGTACGCTTGTGCAGTCACTCCATCATCAGAACGGGACTGGAAACCAGACGTGAACGCTGAGTTCCCGTGTACCGTCACTGTATGCTGGGCGGTGCTTGAAACAGGGCTTGAAGATGATGTATCATCGTAATCGACGAATTGGATCGGATGATGGATGTAAACTGGGACTTCGAAAGGTACTTTGACGGGGTACGGCACTTTGACAGGGTAAGGCACTCTTTTTTCCACAGGATAAGGCTTAGGGACGTAAACAGGCACCCGTTTCTCAACCTCTACTCGCTGGGGTACCAATACTTCCACGGGTACTGGGACCTTTTTCTCCACTTCGACGGGATAAGGTACTCTTTTTTCTACTGGATATGGTACTCTTTTCTCTACGGCGTAAGGAACTTTCACTTGGACTGGGTAAGGTTGGGGCACATACACTTTGACGTGAACGGGGTATGGTACTTGTTTTTCAACAGGCACGGCGTATGGAACTGGTCTGTCCACGGGAACCTTAACTTCTACTGGATAAGGTACTTTTTTTTCTACAGGATACGGTTGAGGTACGGGCACTTTCACTTGTACATGTTTCACCACCGGAACATGATGAACTATCGGGTACGGTTTCGGAATATACTCTTTCTCGACTACTTTGACGGGTACTGGCTGGGGAACTTTAATCCCAATGGGGTAAGGTACTCTTTTCTCCACAGGTACTGGGTACGGTACAGGTCGGTCAACAATTTTGATTTTTTCGACAGGAACAGCAACTTTTTTCTCGACAGGTACAGGGTATGGCTTTGGCACTTCCACTTTGTACGGGACCTTCACAGGCTTTTGGACTGTTTTAACGTATTTGTGATGATGGTGATGATGGTGGTGCTTGATTCTGGTGACGTATTTTGGTCTGGGATTACTTTCTTCCGTCTGGAGTTCTCCAGCTGAGGTCTGCATGTAAGGTGAATAAGGGCTGGTGCTGTAGCTGAAATAATGAGAATGCATTGGCTTTTTTCGTTTGAAGTAGGCAGTCCTCTTTCTGTCAATGGTGGCGGCGGCGGATTGAACGGTCGGCATCGGGACAAGTCCAAAAGACTGCATGTACATCATTTCTTTCCCTGTTGCTAAAGGAGTGTCGGTGTAAAAGTCTGATCTTCTGCTCATAGGGGTTTGTTTAATCGCTATTTTATCAGATCTTCTATTAATTGGAGTTTGTTTAATCTTCGTTTTATGTATTTTAGGGTAGTGCGATGGTACTATCGGTACCCAATCGTTCGGTCCTATGTTGGTAAAGTTTAGATCTAGAGGAGTTGGAGTGGTCGTGGATTTGTGTTTGGGTGCTCGTGTGACTGGGCGGTATTCTCGCTTCGTCGGCTGTGTGCTTGTTGTTGAGTTTCGGAAGACGTGTCTCACTCTGCTGTAGTGACTTGCCGAAGTGTCAATGTCAACCTCATTGGCATGGGTATTGTAATTCTCTATTACTATTTTGGTGCCGTTTACGGTGGTTCGTGTTTCATTGGAAGTAGTATTCATTTTCTCAACTTTTTTTGGCCATATTCTTTTTGTCCTTAAAAGTTTGGCCGTCGTGGTTCCCTCTGTGGTGGTCGTCGTGGTCGATGATGTGGTGCTCGTTGTGGTGGTCGTGCTGTTGACTGCGGATGCGTTTTGTGCTATTTTCGGTGGCCTGACAGTGTCGGTGCGGTTCCCGTTTATCGTCTGCACTGGTAAACTGAACTTTGGGGTGGGCATGGGTTTGAAGTTCGGTTGATGCGTGGAAGCGACGAACTGCAGTGGTCGAGATTTGACGAAGAAGTTCTTGTGTCGCTGTAGTGGGATCACTCTAGGAAACTGGTAGATTGAGTTAGGATATTTCATGGGTAACGTTCTCGTTGGTGGGTATCCGTACTTCCCAAAGTAAGGTCGAGGGACATCGGCAAAGATGGTTTGTTTCGGTTTATCGGGGAAGAGAGGCGGTTTACTTGGCGGCCTCGTTTCCGGCCGGTGACTCGCGTCAGCCTTCATCACCGGTGGCAGACCAGGGTACTTCGTTACATACTTTGGGCTGTCAACAATGGTGACAGCTCGGTTCTTATCTTCTTGAGCGACTTGGTCGACCTTAGACTCATCTTGTGCCGTTACGCCACCTCCTTGGTTGACGACGATTACTAACGTAAAGATCAGGAATGTCTGAAAAAAAGAAATCTTGGGTTATTCATCATTTGTGAATAATGGTAGTAAAATTCTCTGACATTTCTGTAATGCATAGCTCTATTAGTCAATAATTTTTTTTAGTAAGTATCTATAACATGTCGCTAGGCCGCTAACACTAGGTTGGCCTGCTTAAGAGCAATTTTAGCAAAAGTCTATTTATCAAAAATATCTAAACTCAATCACATGATGATACTTGCAGAGTAATAATATTAAGTAAGTAAATGTTTCATTTGTATTAATAAATCAACGAAAAACATCCAACATCAAAACTTTTTAGACCAAAAGAAAATTAGAGTAAAAACAAAGTGTATTGGTGTATTGGACTTAGCGTGAATTGTTTTGAGTTTCGCGTGCTCACGCGCGTGATTCTGATAAAAGTAATATAAAAAAATATGCACCGGTTAGTAAGTGTAAAGATACTTACTTAATCAAGTTTTTGTCAAACGAAATTTCAGGTAAAATTATCTCAATATATTCTCTAAAAAATTTTGCTGTTAGTTTGTCTCGATAAAACTCTAGAACGGCTGGGCTGGGTTTAGGTGATTTTGGTTTAAAATGTTTTTCGTGGTCCAGGGAAGATAAGACGTAAAAAGGATAGTCTGTCGGGTCAGTATTTATAAATAAAACATGTGAAATTGTAAATTACATAATAATTTAATAGTTACTGTTATCATACTAAAAATACATATTTTCAGTTTAAACTTACAAAGCATGTAGGTAAATATTTCATTAGTAAACTGCACAACTTTACCAAAAATATCCATGGAACCGAAATCAACAAATACACTTTAAATTTTCCACTTCATATTTTTTCACTTTAACATTTTGTAGGCTCACTCACTTCACAAATGCTATAAAAATCACTTTTCACTAGATCACTCACTTTGCCGCCAAAAATCGCGGCCATTTTGTTTTTATACGATAGTATCGCCGTTTTGTTCAAAATAGTAATTACCTACCGATAATTGTCTCATTGTGCGTAACCGGCGCGGCGGCCGGTACCAAGCATGTACGTAATGAACTGCGCGAAGAAGTATCACCCCTTTTAAAGCATTCGTGTAATGGGTGGTTGGATTCAATTACTTTCTCTGCCAATGCCACTATCAATATCATACTAGACTGATTAATAAGTAATAACCTTTTTAGTGATAACGGTGAAAAAGTCTCTGCCACTGAAACGGAATGTAGCGCCTATTTTAACTTTTCACTCACCATCGTCCATAGATAAATCTAGTTCTTTTCTCAGACACTACAGACCGAGGTTAATTTTATTGTTATGTGGATATTTAGTAGGTAATTGAGACAAGTAAGTAAGTAAGTAAATATTTTATAAGAATTTTGGCATAGGCATCGAATACCATTTGATATTCCCATTTCTCGTTTTTCATCTTATCCTCCATACGGGAATTCTGTCTCCATTTAGCATGTCTTAATTTAAATTAGCTTAGCACTAAATAACTAAGTAATTAACAAGCAATTTAAATTTGTTGAATTATTTCCCCGTCCTAAGTTACCTAACATGGACGGTCAGCACAGTACAAGTAAAATAAAATTAATAATAAATTAGGTAGGTACTTTAGTAATTAATCCTACCACATATAAACTAAAAGCCCTTATTTATTTGGGCGATTCCCCATTACAAAGTATTGTACAAAATTTGACGTTTCATGATGAGACACCCTGAATAAAATATAGAAAATCTCCCGCTGCAGTGGTTAGTGGTTCTGTTCAAAGATTTAATGAAGTAGGTACTAGTACTGTCAGCACCATAAGTCAGTTTTTTTTTCAGTTTATTTATTACTTACTGTATTTTCTATGACTAAGCTCCCTATTTTGAGCCTTTTACAAATCTAGGCATCTTAAATTCACGTGACTTGTCACCGGATATTGTATCGGATATCGGATTGGTATCGGATAGGGAATAACGAAGAGTAAATTGTCTAACTGTAGTCTAGGTGATACCTCCATTTAAATAAAAACTCGTAGATTATTACAAATGTTTATTATTTTTCCTGGTTCCGGTTCTTCCACACGCACTTTGTAAATAGGTATAAAGTTATGCAATTAAGTACATATACACAGCACGCGAAATCTATCGATGCAAAGTAGATAGGTAGGTAAGTAGGTACCGATGCGCGTTAAATAACCTACTAACACGAATCTATATGGACTATTTCCTTTCTACGCTATTTATTTACTTTTTAACCTACAAAATAAACGGAAGAGGTTCTCGAGAAAACGTATTTTATTGTGTTTAGGTACTCATCACTTTAACCTATGTTTTTAAGTCTGTAGTGCTATGCATAAAGGTTCAAAAAGTATTTTAACCTATTTCTTCCCATATATACAAACAGGATACCAAGAATAAAAAAAATATTTCAATATAATTAGGTGATTAAATAAAAATACTTGTTGCAAATATAATTACTGTATTTCTTTCAATATCCTCAACCTATACTTATCATCGGGGAACCGTATTTTAACAACCTGTCTCACTTCTTCACAAGTAAAGAATTTTAGTTCGTCTGTTTTATTCCAGAGGTGAGATATCTCTAATAGTTGACCTTTCAGTAGTTTCGGCAGTTTCGTGAACTTCATCCAGTTGCTTATTTTCGCATCGAATTGTGTTTGCTCCTGAAAAGAAAAAAAATAAATTAAATATGTAATTTAAAAATGTCTGGACAATCCACACAACATCTAAGCAGTGATAAGGGTACTAGAAGAATGACATCTTAATACAAATCATTACATACATAGATATTTATTATTATACATATTAAATACCCAGAACACCCGGAATAAATATTTGCAGATCGTACGAAGATTTATCCCAAGGCGGGAATCGAACCCGCAACCTCTACGTCGCAAGCAGACTTTCGCCCGCCGCGCCACATCGGTCGTCAAAAATGATGTTCATATAATTGCAGAAACATGGATGTCCTCTTCCTCCAATCACTCCTATTATTCGTCAACTCTGAATCTATTACTTAATATACCCAAATATTGAACATAAATACCTCAAACAAAGCTTCAATTGCCAGCACCGTATCCTCAACCCTCACTGCAATCAGAAACACCAGTTCTTCATCCACCGGCTTAGTGTTTCCAAACAATCGGTCCAGCACTGCTTGGCTTAACGCCTGGGCTAATGTACAGAGTGACATTTCATACATTTTGGAGGGTAGGACACACATCCATGATGCTTTAAGATCTGACATGAGGGTAAGTGCGTCGTTAATTGCGCAGTCGAACTGTTCGAACGTGGTGTTGGTCCAGGGAGATTGTAAATCTGAAAAAAATCATTTAAATCACTTAAAATTGGTTTTGTACTTAAAGATAGTACATATAAGGTAGTAACTATCTAGGAGTAATAAGAACTAACTTTCACATTTATATCAGTACTAGCTTTTTCTTGCTTTCTTTATTATTGTCAATTCTTAAATCTCTATAAACTTTAGCTTGATGTTACTATAAATTACATGATTGTAAAGTTTCATTAAAATTCATTCAGTAGTTTTTGTGTGAAGGAGTAACCCTAACCACACATCCATCTATCTATACATACAAACTTTGGCGTTTATATAAGTACAATTTCAAAACATAGGTACCTTTTGCTTCAATACTCTGATTGATGGTAGTCTTCTGCTTCTGTAAGTATATGGACATCTTCTCGAGCCCGAGCACCCTCAGATCCTGGATGCTCTCGAGCAGGACCAGTGCCAGGCGGTCTGCCAGGGGCTTAGGCAGAGTGCTGCACCAAGGAGGACCCACCAGACCATGTGCTAGGTAGAAGCAGTTGTTGAAGAATAACGCTGGAAAACCAAAATTCAAAATCATGATCTGAATAAAACATAATATTCTTGTATTTATGGTAGGTACTTAAATTCCATAGTTTTAAAGAGTTATTTTTTTCTATTAGCTTTTAGGCGCGAATAATATCATCAGCTGTTCCACATATTTTTGAGAAGTAAGCAAAGGCTAATAATAAATTAAATAATGCTGGACAATCCACACAACATCATCTAACCCCAAGCTAAGCAGAGCTTGTGTTATGGGTACTAGAAGACTGACATACTTAATACAATACATTACATAAATAGATATTTTTTTATTATACATATGAAATACCCAGATCATCCGGAGTAAATATTTGCAGATCATACAAACATTTATCCCAAGGCGGGAATCGAACCCGCAACCTCCGCGCCGCAGGCGGACCTTCGCCCGCCTCGCAACATCTGTCGTCAATGATAATAGGCCATACTTTTATTTTCTTGTTTTAAATATCTATTCTTTGTAGGGTTCAAATTTATGGCATGGAAGGTAGCGCTATAAGTCAATGTAATTACATAACATAGGTCCATTAAAAAATTAAACTCTCACCTATATCAGCAGGGCAGCATTCCAAGTTCACTCTGAACTTCTTTGGTACAATGCATTGATACATAACGGCTATATCTCTTATGTATGCAACAAGTTGATTGCTATACTTCTCAGGCAGCTTTGCACTCTCTTCCAAATGTTCCACAATCATTGTCAATATTTTCTTGACGTTACGAGATATAACACATTTGGGAAGAAAGATAGGCTTCGTTAAATCCCAGTCATTGTTTTCCGTATCATTTGCAATAGATTCATTTGAGATTTCTATAGAGGTTCCCACGGCTACTGTTCCGTAAGAAAGACTTTCGGATAGCAAGCTTCGAACATCTGATAGAAGTTTGTCACATTTCTTGTTGTATAACACACACTCTGTGTCATCAATGTACTTGTTAAGAGGAGATTTGTTGGGTTCAATAAATTTTAAGTCAATTAAGAATTTGTTGAATGAATCCAACTCAACAACAATATTTTTGTACTGTTGGTAACTGCTATCACAAGATGGTAAGTTGCTACGAATGCAATCTTCAATAATAATGTTAAAAAACTTGTTTCTTATAGAATCTCCAAATATTTCTATGAAAGTACAGTTCGATTCAAAATGAGATCCGAGTGTTGATTGTAGGAATTCAAAAATTGCTGTTAAATTGTTGAACACGGTCTGGTAGCTTGGTTTATTTGCATCATTCAAGGTAATTTTTATGTTGAAAATAATAGCACCGATGTGGTCTTCTGTAAATATATCACAGTTGTGACGAATAACATTGTGAAGTAACTTGTCTAGGAAGAAGTGAGAGAATAATCCTAGCTCAGCATTCATTCTATTCGTCACATATAATGATTTTAGTACTTTTTGTAGAAGTATCGGGTCACTTTGCTGAACTGATAGTGAGTATGTAAGGAAATGCAAACCTTTCTTCTCTGACCAGGTGAATATATCCTCCCATTCCATACTTAACTGTGCAGTATACAGTGCAAGTTGATTTTCTGCCTGTGCATTCATATTTGAAAGTGCCTTAATTAAATTACCTTCAAATTTTAATTCATTTATTTCTTTTTTAAGTTTTTCAATGGCCAGCATTGCTTCACAGTAGTTGAATCTATTGAATTCGTGATTCGCCTTCTCAAGAATACTTTTCCCTTCAGCTGCTTTGCATAATTTGTTCAAAAAATCGTATTGCTTGCTTAATAATACCAATGAACTGTTGAAGTCATCGTCCAGTTCTGGAAATTGCTTTTGAATGGTTAACATATCTTCCGAGCAACTTTTGAACTCCAAATCTATATTAGCCTTACGGTTCTTAAAGTTTAGTTGCTCTAAACTTTTAGAAACAGTAAAATTGACATACGTGTCGATGAGAAACTGTTCTAGTGCCCATGATAACATTTGAATACGCTCAGTGGTGTCTTTAACCCTTGGAAGTAGCTCATCACGGTGTTTATTGAACTCCACAGAAGTCGCTTTGTACGCTTCTTGTAGCACGGCACTTAGTAAACTCATTTTCAAGTTAAAATTAATCTAAATACAAGTGATTCTCTTTCTTTTGTTTTGATTAATGTAGTGGAAAAGAAGTTGAGAATTCAAAATTCAAACGTTTTGTTTATGTTTTTTTACTGGTCGAAATGACAGCAGCTCACTGACATTGTCATTGTCAAGCGACAGTGATATTTTTTTTTTTCGTTAGCTAGGTTGCTACACATTTGAACTATATCAAATATCGCTCATCACCTCCTTTTCATACATTTTGTATGAAAACTCTATGGTCGACCGCACACGCGTACTCTCAATTTACGAATATATGACGTCACGGGCCGATTTTTGTATAGTTGACTCGTTCTTGCCAACTTTGAAATCAGAATTTTCCCTAACTTCAGTAAAAAATATGCGAAATTTATCCATATTTGCACAAATTCCTTCTAAAAAATGATTAAAAGGTTTCCCGTTAAGTCATCACAAACAAATGTTTTACATTTCTCTTTTTTTTTGTGTCTGTTTAAATATATACCCCTAACAAATACCCTGAGCTATTTTTTATCTTGAAAAAATTCCTAAATTTCGGGGAAGCTACGCTAAGTTGTTAACATTGTTGGGACATTCGGATCTCAAGGTCAAATAGAGTATGCTCCTTGTATGTGAGTGATAATGAGTGAATGATGGCAAGGCATAGGCATGCACGATAGTCATTCTTTAGTCAACTGGGTACGCCTTGTGATCTCATTGGGGAAACCAAGTGCTTTGCTTGTGTAACGGGGACAAAATAATGATGAGTAATGTGTATACACCACTATTTTTTAATTACCAGAAAAAAATTAATGATAGCTGCAGCAGAGGCTACTAATGATAATGGCATTGTCAGAAGTATGAATTATTGCACTAGCACAAAGTTATCGTACTTTCTTTTTAACCGAAAACTGGCACAAATTTATGGTCACAATACTAGAAACTACTCGTAGTATTTACACGAGCCTATCTCATACGCACTTCATTCAAGATCTCATTCCATCTCCTTCCTACCTAACTACGTCATCGCCCTGTCTCACTCTATTCTCGCTCGTCTAACTAATTCAAGGGGTTATGTAGGTACCTACAGAAAAAAAAGTCATTTTGTTTTTAAAATAATTTTATTTGTAATCAATTGCAACTTCCCCTTCATACTTTTACGGGCTTAGGACCGGCAAAATTACGTCTTGTCGTTTAACTTTATGAAATGCGTCTATTATGCACTGTTTTAATGCCTGCGCTCTGGTAGGCTCACTCACATACACTAGTCTTTTTATTTCGCTCCACAAAAATAAGTCCATGGGTGTCAGTCGGGTGAGCGCGGGGGCCATGGAACAGGGCCGCTGCGGCCGATCCAATGGTTGCCAAATGGTTTTGCTTTAGCTGACGCAAATGGAATATCGGCTGCTAATGGAATATCGTCCAACATTGTATTCACCATAGTTCGCATCAGGTTTAGGTACGATTCACCTGTGAGGCGTCCTTCGATGAAAAATGGTCCGATCAATTTATCATTGAGTATTCCTGGCCACACATTTACACTAAACCTATGTTGGAACGAATGCTGCTTTGTAAGTTTCGGATTCCGAGAGTGATAATGATATTACGTGCGCGCAGCGCAGTGTCATCTCACAAACTAAACTACCCGCCGCCGCCGCGCCGGGCAGTTTGTATAGTCGGGCGGCGGGCGAGAAGGCTTTAGCGAAGAGTGAGACGGAAGCTATTTATGAATGGATTTTTATCGTGAAAACTTAAGTAGCTATGTAGTAGGACGGTACGAATAAAAGGTAATTCAATATTATGTTTTTGTAAGGATATTTTTTTAAATTAATTATTTTAAGTTTTAACGGTCGAAATGTGATTAGTAACAGACACTGAGTGTAGGGTTTTTTTTTTTTTGGTAGTTAAAAAATAGTGGTGTATAACTCAATAATGAATGTCTGTGAATTATTTATTTTATTTACTAGCGACCCGCCCTGGCTTCGCGCAGCACAAATGCTGATACTACAGAATGTCTTTTTAAATTTTTATTCATCTATCTATACTGTTATAAAACTGTAAAAGAGCCGAAAATTAAAAACGAATATATGGAAAAAGTTAATATGCAGATGCACTAGGTAGGTAAACGATTTTGAGTCCTAAAATCGAGTTTGACTGTTTGTTTGTTAGAACATCACGGCTAAGCCACTGGATGGATCTTCTTCATGCGTTTCATCTATGAAACATTATTAAATTATATTATTAAAGTTTCCATCCAGTGGTTAAGCCGCAATATCAAACAAACTTTGATCTAGATGAAACTTATTTAGGTTTCATCTAAATCCATAGACTAAGTAAACACTTAGAAGCCGGTTTTCCGGATTAAAACAAGGACTATGTCTTATTGCAATCAATGACTTCAATTTTTAGATATAGTTATACCACTCTTCTTTCTAAGCAAAAAAGCCATAAGCTATAAGGGTCGTCTTATATACATCTTATAATAAATAGATGTAGTTTATTTATAGTTTTGTAAGAGGAATAATGTAATAAAAATATATTCGTTTTTAAACAAATGAATTCATTTATCTGAAAATACTACTAATAAATAACATCAATAAAATAAATAAATAAATAATGCTGGACAATCCACACAACATCATTTAGCCCCAAGCTAAGCAGAGCTTGTAACATGGGTACTAGAAGACTGACATACTTAATACAATAACATTACATAGATAGATATTTTTATTATATACATATAAATACCCAGAACACCCAGAATAAATATTTGCAGATCATACAAACATTTATTCCAAGGCGGGAATCGAACCCGCAACCTTCCGCGTCGCAGGCGGACCATCGCCCACCGTGCCACATCGGTCGTCAAAATAAATAATAATAACTTATACTTAAGTACGTCAATCGAAAAAGCACCGTAAGGTATTTTGCAGTGTTCTGAGCCCTTAGTCCGAAGACGCATTTTAAAACTCCCTACTCTCGAGCCGACAGTCGTCTCTCGGATCTCTCTTTCTACTTCTTACAAAAATATAAGGACATCCGAGAGACGACTGTCGGCTCGAGAGTAGAGAGTTCTAAAATGCACCTTCAGACTACGGGCTCTGGACTAAATGGTATGCATGGCATTTGCTGGCCAGAGGACTCAAGCTCCACTGTAGTAACTTTTGTTTTATTATAGTCACCTAAGTATACCTAAGGCAGAGGGCAGTGTTTTATTGCTTCACAGAGCAAGTCTAGATGAGGAAATGCATTGTTGCCTTAGGCAGTAATCAATGATAAATAACAGTAGGCGGGCCAACGGCTTATTCTATCGTATCGTAGTTGAATAAAAAACGAATGTTTGGATATACACTTATTCATTCACTCTTACCATGCCATCGTTCTTAACAAATTATAGTCTGTTTTTTTTTTAAAAAGGAGCACTCTGAGCCCGTAGTCTGAAGGTGCATTTTAGAACTCCCCACTCTCGAGCCGAGAGTCGTCTCTCGGATGTCCTTATATTTTTGTAAGAAGTAGAGAGAGAGATCCGAGAGACGACTGTCGGCTCGAGAGTAGGGAGTTTTAAAATGTGTCTTCGGACTAAGGGCTCTGTTGGTAAAAAGAGCTAGTGTGTGGTCATGAACGTTACATTACGACATGTACGATATATTAGAGTACAAGTCTGTCATCACTTTTAAAGTTTAATGATCATTAATCAAGCAGGATGATCAGAGGTAAACGAAAGGAGGTCCTTTATTAACTTATATACCTAATACTCTCTTGTATGCGTTTCGTTTTAAATAATACATTCTGAAGTACGTGGGTACATTACTACCTATTATTTATTGATTTACCTACATCTAAAACCTAACTTTGGAAATTAGGTCTAATAGTATTCTAACTGTTAAGGCTTGCCAATTATCCAAAATAGAGAGCTAATAAGAACAGTTTAATAACATATACCACGTGCCTAATTTAATATTTAAGTAAGTAATCAAATATATCGAAATCTTTTTAGATAGATATACCTACATAATAAACCTACATAATTCGTCTTAAAGGCATCAATATTGCTAAACCAAGGTCAAAATATGGCATAATAACTGGTTGCCATAGCTTTGTATAATCAATGGTCCTGCCCGAGGGCGACGGTGATATTGTATCACTGCAATTTTCGCGATATAATTTATCTAAATAATTATTTATAATGAATGATAGCGAAATCGACTGTTTGAAAAGTGAATTGGAACACGAAAAGACTTGTAGGTCAGTGAAGTTGGTAGATTTGAAGTACAATATAGAATCAAAGGTTTAGATACTGCTCGTTCACATTGATACATACCTAGATAGTATCTGGCTGCACTTTATGTAATAATTAAATCTTCGGAATCTTACAAGCTACCTAAGTAAATTGAAATAGGCAAGTATGTGTTTAACATAGATAGCTATTTAATTTTGTTAATTAATTGAAAAGCACTACTTAACAGTATTACAGCACATTATCTAGTTGTCAGGCGATATTGCACCGTGCATTTTAGGTACTAGTTGGTGCTTGTCTTTTTTTGTGGTACGGACTTTTATATTGTAGGTACCTATGTATTGAGGGATAAATAGAAAATAAATGGGATTGGCATTATATTTATTTGTTTTATTTATTTTATAATAAAAAATAACGTAAAGTTTAATAGATAGGCAATAAATATTAGTTTAAAATATCTCATTTCAGAGATACAGCAGCATGGCAGAACGGGGAGATAGAAAAGCAGATCTTCAACCTACAGGAGGATTTGCAGCAAAGCGACTACTCGTGGGACGCAGACGACGATCTCCATCGAGAGAGTGGGAAACACAAGTTGCTGTTGGAAAACATCGACTTATTGCGAGGAGAACTGCCGATTCTCAAAGACAGGATTAAAAATGCTAAGATCTGTGGACCTGGTGAGTCAATAATATTATTTAGCTATATTTGCCTACTAAAATTTTAAAATATAATGTGATTTAAATATCTTCCTACAATATACCTACCGCCATGCGCCACCATAGATTAAATAACCCGTTACAATCAAATTTACATTTAAGTAAGTTTAGGTCGAGGAATGATGGCAGAAGTTGCGCATATCGACTATAACTGGAGTTTGACCTAAATAAATTGTTTGTTTGGGCTTGGGTTAAGGTCAAGCAAAGGCCGTAGATAGAGCGACGAGCGTGCAAGATAGTTGTTGGTACGGTACGTTGGGAGCGCCGCCATTACAGTAAGCACACGGTTGTAGGTAGCAACATGGATCAAATGTAGTAAACATACCTACAAGAGCAACTATAGGTTTTATATCTCGTTAAGTTAGTAGTTTGTTAAATATGTTTATTTTTTACATTTGCATCAAACTTACCTTTTTTTCAGACTGCCGATTGAAACATGACGACTTGAACATAAACTTGGATATTCTGACTCCAGTAAGTTCGACATAGCGATTGACATTTACATTCTTTTATATAAAAACTAGTTTGAATTTAAATGGTAACTTAATAACTTATTTAAACATAGGAATCAAATTTTTATCAATGTATGGTTATTCAACTAGATGAGTTTCTGGCACTAAGCCTTTTTAATTCCAGGCTGAGTTGCTGCGTACTGTGAAAAGATTCGAAAGGCTTAAAACCGATTTGGTCAGCACTTTGCGTAGTAAGGAGTGGCGTCTTGATTCCGAGTCAAAGGTACACACACACATACAAATTATTGTAACAGCGCCATCTCTTACCTTATTTTAAACATAATACAACTCGCCAACAGATGGCGCTATTTTGATGTTGATACAGTCTAGCAACGTAAAACTATTTTTTTTCAGCTGTATGTGCGAGTGCATGACCAGCGAACTTACTTGCAGAACGAGTTGATGATAATTCAGAACAATATCATGCGTCTTCAGAAGAACGGACCATACTGGCAGTAAGTACTTACCTAAAACTCTATCATCGGTCGGATAGGGCATACGTTCCACTGCTGCACACAATCAGGCATACAAGTTGATCCAGACGCACAATTCATACTACTTGACTACATTATAAACACATGCTATAGTGTCTTTTCATGCAATCACTAAATAATCAGTTTGCTGAGCCGAAACCATATCACACCTTCATTACACACATGGTCACATCAATGTTCAAGTCACAGTTGTAAGATTTAGAGAAGTTTCTACACCTAGTATGATGACTCCTAGCTTCACTAAAAAGAATGTCGGTAGCTTTAGCGAAAGTTACTGTTACAACATGGCGGACCTAAAATGGCCGTCAATAGTCGTTGCGAATCTGTAAGCTGAGAGAGAGCTTCAGAATCGCAGAACCTATTTTACATACACAATGTAAGTTATACAGTATGTGATAGCAATAATCTGTTGTTATCATCACACCTAGATTGTGTGTAACGTGGACAGTTACAACGCTTGAAGTAATGCAGGCATTTCGGACGAGCGTACTATTAAAACCAGTTCATGCCTTCCAGACATTCTTCCCGTAAGCACGACGAGCGAATCCTGGACCCCAAGCGAGGACCTGTGAGGAAGATGTTTGGTAACGAGCGCCTTGCCCCCATCGCTACGTAAACTACATATTAAGTACCTTAGCGCCGTGTGACCGTTAATCTTTTACGTTATCGTAATGATATACCATAATTGTTCAGTTTATACGTAAACATGGAAAAATTCCTTCTTTAAAAATGTAAAGAAATATTAATTTTATTACAACACAACTTTTAGTCAAGTATGTTTAATAAAATAGATAACCTCAAAAAAACTAAGATCTTGTCCTGCCATCTTGACGCTTGAATCACACGTTTTTTTTTTCATAAATAACGGTCGCATTGGCATGTCCTAACTTCCCGAGACCATCTTGAAGATATATCGAGGACAGGAACATAAAATGATCGCGGTCACTATGTTGTGACGAGTATTAACTTATTTCGTAGGAATACAAGGAGTGTGAACTATTTACACTTATTTGAAAGATTTGTATTACTATTTGAGCGCGTTCCTTGTATACAGACTCTCCTAATCTTCTTTTTTACAACGGTTCTCTCCGAGGAGAGAAGTAAAGAGATATTTATCTTATATTTATAGATTAAGAGCTCTTTGTAGTCTTAAAAGGTATAAAGTTGACACTCTCTGTACCTACTTACCTATCTCACTATTTTAGTATTTCAAATTCCTATCACATGCTATTGTTAGTCAAAATAACTGTCAGTTAAATTAGTGTAGTTGCTTAAAATCAAAGAAACTAGATTTAAGACTTATTATAAAATATTACAAAAGCGAAATAGATTTTGATTTTTGTCATTTAGTGCAGAATAGGTGCAATCTGAAATCTAGATCAAACTTTAGGTACTTATATACCAAAATACACCCAAGTTATAAGCTTAAGACTGTGTGGAAGCCTGCATGGGTCATCAGCATACACATCTGGTTACGCCAAACGGCTGATTGTACAGCATTTATTTGCTATAGATTAAATGCATATTTGGTGCCTGAGGTACCGAAGAAATCAGACTTCTAGACCCAGTAGTTTCAGAGTTATAAGACTTATTTTCAAAAAACCGTCTTTGTAAATCTGTGTTCCTGGAATATATTTTAATGCTACGTTATGTATGAGCACCCAAATGTAGACAAGATGATAAGTTGATTGTAGGTACATGCCTGAAAAAAATTGGTACTTAGGCCTATAACTTCGGTTTTTTGGTACTTACCAAAATTTTGACATAAATACTTAGTTTGTTCTATGGAACAATTTGAGACAAAAAGTACAAACTGTTCTATAGCACAAATAGGTTTTTTTTTTCTCAAATTGTTCTATTACGTCATGTTCCATGGAACAAATGGGATGTAACGGACATGCTCATAAAAAAATAAGCTTTCGTAGTGTCTTAGGTTCCTATTCTATTTATTAAACTTGCAGCTTGAATAGTATATTTTTAATCTAGATTTTTGCAATCATATATTCACGCCAGACAAATATCCTAAAATATTGCATGTTTGTAGATATAAGATTTTTTATGTATTTAAAATACTAAATAAAACACTTTATCGTTATGTTTCAAAACCTTTATTATGATGTAACAGTTATAATAGATTTTATAAATAAATTTTAAAAGTAATCAAGAAGTTTTATTCATTACATTCCAAAATCATCATTTCCAAAGGCGGTGATGATCAAGTCCGAAACCACAAGAGTTAGAGAAATGTCGTTAAAGAAATCATGTCCTCGATTTATTAAAAAACAATATCTGCACTATTAGATTTTCATTAGATAAATCGTTGTATCGATTTTGGGGGGAAACGTTTGGGAAGGTCATATTAGCCGGATGGACACAGAGAAATGGGCCAAAATCGTGACACCGTGGCTGCCTGAAGACGGAAGGCGGCGTAGAGGTCCATCAAAAAGGCGATGGCGGGACGACCTCGATGCTTTCGAGAGAGACTGGTGGACGAAAGCGAAAAGCAGAGATGAGTGGAAGGATTTGGGGGAGACCTTTTCCCAGCAGTGGGACAGGATAAAAGAAAGAAAGAAAAAAAATCTTTGTTTAGAAGAGAATATCGACTCGAAATACGGACGGATTTGAAAAAAACTCTAAAAACTGTAACTCTCTTGATTTTTGGGCTAGGCCATCACCGCCCTTCTCTTAAAACCTGTATACCAAGAGATTAGAATTTCCAATATTTACTGGTATTTCTAGGATTTATATAAAACTATTAAACGTTTCCTATATGTTTATATCTGGCCGGGTGCTCGACAGAAGTGCTTATGTACTCGTTGCTATCCAGTAGTTCATACGATCTTCTGTATGATGGAACTGTAAAAAAAGTTAAAGGTGTTATGCGGTACTTTAGCTAAAATGTTGCCCGCAGTAAGAGAATAAAAAAGTAATGGCAATTATTGTAGGTACCTACATATTTGGTTTAGGTTCCTAAAATTATTCTTAGACTACTCAGCTCAGTACCTGTATAATAGCGTCGGCGGCAAACCTATATTATATCAGATTTTGGTTTACATTTTAAGAAACATACCTACATACATATTCATGAACTGATGATGATGAGTTACATATTTTTGTTCATATTTTTATGTTCATCACACAAACATTTACCCTGGGTGGGAATCGAACCCTCGATCGACCCACAGCGTGGACTGCGAAGCTACTACCAACTAAGCTGTGACGCCTGTCAAATCTTTCCTGTGTAGGATTCAAATTCAGTACCTAGCTGTGACGCCTATCAAATCGTTCCTGTGTAGGATTCAAATTCAGTACGTAGCTGTGACGCCTGTCAAATCGTTCCTGTGTAGGATTCAAATTCAGTACGTAGCTGTGACGCCTGTCAAATTGTTCCTGTGTAGGATTCAAATTCAGTACCTAGCTGTGACGCCTGTCAAATCGTTCCTGTTTAAAATTCAGAATCTATAGGTACCTGTATAGCAGTGATGCTTGTCTTTATGTAGACGCATGTGTGCGGGACACGCACACACGTACCCGCCGGCTGTGTTCACACACGCGAACTCGCAGCCCGATGTGTCGAGCGAGCATTCGTTCTTATCTGAAAAATACAAATAGAAAAATGATTATTGACACTTATAATGTAGCACAGTTAAATATGAGGCCCTGTTTCCTGGAAAAGCGTGAGCTGTGGCCCAGGTAGCAGTTGTCCCAGATGATTTCTATAGTAGGTACAATATTAAATAGGTTTATAAAAGTTTAGAATTAATTAGGTTAGTATAAAGTAAGTATGCAAAACTTTTTGGTGGTATGTTGTAAGCATAGAAAGGGTTGAGTGTACCTATGTGTATGTGTACAAACATATTATTAACAATTATTTTTTTTCTGCTCTCACTCATTTAAAGGTTTTTTTTTGTAATGATATGCGCTATATTGGTGATCTATCTAATAAATAAATAAACTTGAGAGATGTCAAGGGACATCCGGATGGAACGAAGTTCTTGATTTAATAACTGGCTTGCTTTCTATGAGAAAGAGAAACACGCGCACGCCGCACGGCTTCCCACTATATCAGAAAGTGTCGTTACAACTTTTGTTCTTAATTTTTTCTTAGCTTTCGCAACGCGCGATATGGAACTTCATTCCAAGATTTCGTTCCAAGACTTCGTTCCAAGACTTCGTTCCAAGACTTCGTTCCAATAAATAACTTACCCATACACCGCTGTCCAGCCCCGAGCGACACGTACCCAGTCGGACAGGAGCATCGATAAGCGCCCTCTGTGTTCTCACAAACTTGCGTCGAATGGCAGTGGTTTAGTTCCAACTCGCATTCGTCGATATCTGAAATAGAACAGTTTTTTTAATTTAAACTAATTAAACTAAAAAAATAAGTATTATTATTATTAATAGCCAGTAGTGTCCCACTGCAGGGCAAAGGCCTCCCTTCCTTCTCTCCAGTCGTCTCTATTTCAAGCAATGGCCTGCCAGTCCTAAAACTAATTACATAAACTAAAAAAAAAGTACTTATAGTTTTTTTTTTTAAATTAAGTTTTTTTAACTAAGTTAGTTGCTTGTTCGGATAAAAATAACCCTATACTTTTAAAATAAATAATAAAAAAATAAATATTTACGGACATTTCACATATCACCCTATAGTCCCGAACTAAGCAAAGCTTGTATTATGGGAACTAGATTGCTGTTAGAACACTTATATACATTTTTTTTTGAAATATATAAGTACCTACATGGAATACATAGTACGTACCTAATTGTTGTTTGTTGACACGCAAGAAGAAGAAGAAGAAGAATGAATGAATGAATGAATGACGAGTACCTTTACAAGTGTTGTTAGTTCCTGGTCTGAAGCCAGGTCGACAGGCCCCCACATCACTTCCATCCAGATTGCTGGTCACTGTCACATCGTAGAACACTTTCGAAGAACTGGAACCTGGGAAAAAAGTATGAATGAATGAATGAATGAATGAATGAATGAATGAACAAATGATGCTACATAATAGGTACTGTTTGTAAAAAAAACTATGTTCAAAACCGTGATAGTTTCATATGTATGTGAGAAATATTTACGACAGACGCTAGGGGCGAAATAATTTCAACGATTTTGCGAATCCTCCCCCCACCAATTGGTTAAAGGTCGTCAAATTATCTCAATCAATAAATGCACCCTTATTTAAGAAATAGAAAATTAATTACATTATAAATGACTTAAAATTCACTTGACTTTTGATTATTTGTTAAATGCCTGTAATTGCACTACGATAAACATTCCCACTGTTATAATAAACAAACTACCCACCTTCAGCTGAGTAAAACTTCTCGACATCAGGCGAGAACATAGAATTTAATATTTGTGGCTGACTTTCAAACACCGCTTCTGGGTTATAGGGATTCTGAAACACAAAATAAATAAATAAATAAATAAATAATGCTGGACAATCCACACAACATCATCTAGCCCCAAGCTAAGCAGAGCTTGTGTTATGAGTACTAGAAGACTGACATACTTAATATTATACATTACATAGATAGATATTTTTTATTATACATATAATACCCAGAACACCCGGAATAAATATTTGCAGAACATACAAACATTTATTCCGAGGCGGGAATCGAACCCGCAACCTTCCGCGTCGCAGGCGGACCATCGCCCACCGCGCCACATCGGTCGTGGTCACAAAAAAATCACTCTTTATTCAGCAACCTAGTTCGCAAAGTACCAGCTTTGCTTAGTTTGGAACTAGAAGGCTATGTGTGAAGTAAATATATATTCATGGACAATTCACACAACACACGCTAATCCCAAACTATGCAAAGCTTGTACTATAGGAACTAGATTGCTGATAGAATACTTATAATAGTTTTTGTAACTAACTACATACATAATACATAGTAATAACAACACGGAACAAATATTTATGTTCATCACACAAACATTTGCTCTGTGTGGAAATCGAACACACGACCCACAGCATGGAAGGCAGAGCTACTACCAACTGAGCTGTGACACCTGTCAATTTATAGTAGACTTACTTCTTTGGAGCCTTCTTTGCTGTAGACATCATTCTCAGAATTATTGTTATCTTCATTAGAACTGCATTTCGGTAAATCCGTACATTTTCTGATCTGAATATCAAAAACACTAAATTACATGACATATTTTTAATTTATCAAGTTCAACCTTCTTAACCTTACTAGTGTAAGTTTGAGAGGTAAACCATTCTTTCACGCAAAAACTACTAAATGTATTTTAATATTTTACTATAATATAGGTAGCTCAAACATCAGAATAACACAAAGGCTATAATTTAAAAAGAAATTGTGTGAATTGTCCAAAATAAGTATAACGATAGTTAGGCGAAGTCGCCAAGCAAATTTAAAATAGATATCATAGTGTATTCTACTAATATATCCTTTTGATTTTATACCAATATTGAGGGAGTTCTTAAAAAATATGACATCTGCCATTTTGTTACGGCGCCGGCGGCCATATTGGATTTTCATCAAACATAGCTAAGAACACTCCTGACTTCACCTATCAAATCTTCTTATCGTGTCGATGCTACAACTGTATTTTGTTGTAGCATCGTGTTGGAAAGATTAGCCAGACTAGACACTGCTTTACCGTGCCTAGCTGTTACCGGTGTGCGCCACGAGGAGGCTCTTTCTATGCACGATAAGAAGAAGACCTATCAAATAAAAAAACACTCTGTTTCTTGGCCGGGATTAAATAATAAAAAGTGCAATGCTCACTGAACATACCTGTACATTATCTCCGTCACAGAGTTTGTGCAAACATTTCCTGGTGCGGGTTTGAACCCCGCGACCGCAAGTCACTGAACATTGACTCCAACGCGACCAGCTTAACCAAACACCATCCACCTGTAACATTACAATACATATAATTACTTATCTTATATCGCTTTCAGCGATAAGGCCGCCTATTATGTAATTGTTTGTGTTTTCTGTAATTTCTTTGTGTCGTGTCCCAAAGAAGAATTATCTATCTACATAATGTACACAGGCGTCACAGCTCAGTTGGTAGTATGTATCTCTGCCTTGATAAACATAAATATTTGTTCTATGTATGTATGTACAATAAAATGAATTTAAGTATCTAACAGCAATCTTGTTCCCATATTGCAAGCTCTGCTTAGTTTGAGACTAGAGCGTGATGTGTGAATATTCATTTAAAATAAGCTTACTTCGCAAGGAGGCATTTGACACTTTCTGCGATCTTTCGATGGTCCCTTACACGTAGTTTCATCCACTACGATCTTGTCTGGTTTACTTGTCTTATCTAGAACATTAATAAAATATTTTTTAATATTGATCGTCTTATTATCGTTATATTTTGTACTAACTGACCCGTGCCCACTTCGTTGGGCATAATTCGACCGTTTTTTCTCCGATTCACTTTGCAAATTTTATTTTCAATTTAGTTGATAAAAAATGATTGTGAGTTAATCCATTTTACATCTGTGACCTATTTATTTAACATATTACATATTACAACATATTACACGGATATGTAAAGTATACTGAGCAAACCAATAAATAAAAAACAAAAAAAAAAAACGGACTACCAAGTAAAAGCCTTTTTTATTTATCGGTGTTTTATATAACCTATGACACTCAGCAATAATGTGGCTTTCTATTGGTGAAAGAATTTTTAAAAACGGTTCAGTAGATCTCGAGATTACCCCCTTACAATTTAACAAAAATACAAACACACAAACTTTACCTCTTTATAATATTAGTATAGAAGTAGGACTAGTAGGATTATAGTTACCAATAATATTATTATCCTCGTCGATGTATCGACAAGATCGAGACCGTGATTGACTTCCAAGACCACATGTGACGTTGCAAAAAGACCATTGACTCCATCCACTCCATTTCCCAGGAACTGATATGGAAAAACACAACAATAATTATATTCTTATATGTATAAAAATATGGCGCTTAAATAATATAAATAATGAGCTTTTTTTCTTGAAATTTTACATAAATATGTAGTTACTTATAGATATGTATAAATTTCATATTTATACATTTCCTTTTTCATATTTATAAATTTCGGCAGGCGTCACATCATGAGCCTTTCATGCTGTGAGTCGTGGGTTCGATTCCCACCCAGAGCAAAATGTGTGTATGATGAACATAAATATTTGCTCAGTGTCTGGTTACTATGAATTCTATGTATGTTATGTAGTTACAAAAAAATGTTATATAAGTATTTTATCAGCAATCTAGTTTCCAAGCTTTGCTTAATTTGCGACCAGAGTGTGATGTGTGGAATGTCCGTGAATTTTATTTATTATATTAAAAAAAAAAAAAAATAGCCACTAACCGCTGACAGCTACATTGTACCGTCTGTGTGCTGTTCCCGCTGAATTTTCCACAACGCAGATGTATTGGCCGGCGTCTTGTGACGTCACACGCCACAACGCTAACAAACTGTTGCCTAGGACTCGATGCACGTTGGACAGAGATTCACTTAGCTTCTGTGTGTCCTAGACAATAAATGAACAAAATCAGTTACAATCTAATATCATTGTAATATCATTACTAAGTTAAATTGACACCGCACTGAAACTTCAGTACTTACTTAATTTAGTTTTATTGTAATTCTTTGTAAGAAGGATCATATAAAAAAACGGTAGGAACCAGGCCGTAAGTTTCTTGCCCGTTCTTCTAGGCTCTGGTCGCGTGGAACTGTCACCTAGAATCACCTAGTATGTAAGACGATTCTAAATGATCCTTGTGATTTTATTGAATAAAGAAATATTTGATTTGATTTGACAATCAACATCGACAAGTAATTAAAAAAACCACAAATTAATAATGAATAAATGATTATGACGACCGATGTGGCGCGGCAGGCGAAAGTTCCGCCTGCGACGCGGAGGTTGCGGGTTCGATTCCCACCTTGGAATAAATATTTGTACGATCTGCAAATATTTCTTCCGGGTGTTCTGGGTATTTTATAAGTATAATTAAAAATATCTATCTATGTTATGTATTGTATTAAGTATGTCAGTCTTCTAGTACCCATAACACAAGCTCTGCTTAGCTTGGGACTAGATGATGTTGTGTGGATTGTCCAGCATTATTTATTTATTTATTCATATCTTACTTTAAGCCAGTTGATAGTAGGCAATGGATGACCATCCGCTTCACATTTCAATACAACGCTCCTCCACAACGGCACCACATGTTCTTCGACGCCTACATCGCCAGCAATGGACGGCGGTTTCTCTACAACTACTGTATATATCACTTCGGTGGTGCCCGCCTTGTTTGTCATTATGCAGGAATAGTTGCCGCTGTCTGATACTTGTGTGCGGTTTATTAACTGAAAATATAAAAAAAAAAACAAGTTTCTTAATGGGCAAAATCAATCCATCAAAAGACGGTACAGGATCGTTATGAAAAATGAAATGAAATGAAATGTTTGAAATGAAATGAAATGAAATCATATGGTTATAGATCCACGGTGGTAACATTCAAAAGTGATTATGAAACAAGACTCATATACAACCTAAAGTTACAAAACTGGTTTCATAACTTTTAGGATTTATTTATTTATTTCTGGCAAGGTTTCATAGACTAAAAAAAGACTTTCCTGAAAATCTTAAAAATGATCAGTCTCAAAGGTAACTTTGATTTAACTTTGAAAGTAATATTGTAATAACCATGCAGCACCTACTGAACTGCCCCACCAGCCCTTCTACATGTACTGAGGCCGACTTGATTTCCGCTACGGCATCTGCCATAGCGGTTGCAACCTTCTGGGCGGATTCAATTTGAAGGAATGTTGACACGAAAGAAGAATTTACTTTAAAGTTATCATAACTCATATAGTCATATAACATAACTATCTGGATTTTGGAGACATTATGCGGTTTTCGCGACACCAAATGCCACTGACCCGTAATCCAGCTACACACATTTTCTGAGATGTTAAAATATCTTCGCAAGATGGAGCGACGATCTGCGGAATGTAGCTACTAAATGGATGCGAAGAGCCGAATACCGGGCTCAGTGGCGCGTCTGCAGAGAGACCTACGTACAGCAGTGGACTGATATAGCTGTAATGTCCATTGATTCTTGATGTCTATTAATTCGTTGGTCAGAAATATGTTTCACTCACCAAAGTGACGTTATCGTCTACCAGAGATATCCTCGGCGTAGCTTCACCAATCTCCGTGTAAGGATGTTTGACCCAACTCACTATGGGTAGTGGAGCCCCCTCCACCGGACATGTTAGAACGAGGGGCTTTCCTATGCGGGTTTTCACTGGTATTGAGGATTCTTTCGGTTGTGGAGGAGGCACTAAGGATAGAGTAGTCAGTAGTCTCATTCGGTGTTTTGATGGTAAATAAATAATACTGTACAATCCACAAAACATCATCTAGCCCCAAGCTAAGCAGAGCTTGTGTTATGGGTACTAGAAGACTGACATACTTAATACAATACATTAAGTACTTAATATACACATAAAATACCCAGAACATCCGGGATAATATTTGCAGATAGTACAAACATTTATTCCAAGGCGGGAATCGAACGCGCAACCTCCGCGTCGCAGGCGGACTTTCTTTTTTTTTCTTATTTTACTTTAGATTATCAATCGTTCAATTTATTTTAACCAGTACAATTATGCAAACCAATTACACTAATGATTGTTCGTTGATTCTGTAAGAAATTGGAGAGTTCTATATAAAAAAAAATATTTTAAAAATTACAAGTTAGATATTTGGAGTAGTTTCGTTTACTTGCTATATTTTTAACTGGTTTCACTATCCAATGTTTTCATGAGAAAGTCGACAGAACATAATGCAAGGATATTAAAATCACTAGCCAATTTTTTTTTCCTAACCAGATAGGTTAGGAAAAAAAAATTGGCTAGTGATTTTAATATTCGCCTTCCCACTGCTGGGCAAAGGTCTCCCCCAAATTTTTCCACTCATCCCTGTTCTCTGCTTTACTAGCCAATTAACCCAATAAAATCATGTTCCCTTACCAACAACATCCACCAAATACGAAACGCTTGTGTTCCCAACTTTGTTCCTCGCCACACAAGTATAGTTCCCTATTTGGTCCTCAGACGCACTCCTCACTGCAATAACCTCTCCATAGTCCTCAGACACCATGGTATCATCAAACAGCTTCAAAGGTACACCTTCCCTGAACCAGTATACTTCTGGAATAGGGTTGCCGAGAGGATGGCAGCGAAGGTAGTATGATTGACCTGATAAGACTTCCACGGTTGTGTCGTTTTGAAATATGCTTTGAATTATTTTTGGGGGTTCTGGAAAAAGTCAAATGATTAATATGTGTAAAGAGTTGGATCTGGACTTGATTCGATTGTAGATAAGGAAGTGTGCAAAAGGAAATAGGTGATTAACTATGATTAACTAGAAAATGCCTAGCAATGCATTACCTTCGCTACTCGTTAACTGACAAAGACCTAAATGTGTTAAGGGTCCCTTCATTGAGCTCTGTGAAATTGGCGAGGTTTCGAATAAGGTTTTTATGAACTGAAACGTTTCACGGTTATAAAAAGATATGCATATCAAAGAATGATTCTTCAAAAGTAGAATGTATTAATAAAAAATTTGATTTATTAATCAACAACTGAGAAATTAATTAATTTCTCGACAAGGTTTGTCTCTTGCTCCGCCCATCAAACTAGATACACTAAAATATTTGACAGGCGTCCACAGCTCAGTTGGTAGTAGCTCTGGCTTCCATGCTGTGGGTCGTGCATTCGATTTTCACCCAGAGCAAATGTTTGTGTGGTAAACATAAATATTTGTTCTGAGTCTGGGTGTTATTATGTATTCTACGTATGTATTTACAAAAAACAGCGTATTCTATCAAC
The DNA here is from genome assembly GCA_932527185.1 of Ecliptopera silaceata. NCBI lineage: Eukaryota > Metazoa > Arthropoda > Insecta > Lepidoptera > Geometridae > Ecliptopera > Ecliptopera silaceata. Next base: position 7,680,082 of record OW052211.1, read on the forward strand.
AATATAGTTCCCATAGTACAAGCTTTGCTTAGTTTGGGACTAGAGTGTGATGTGTCCGTTAATAATATTTTTTTTATTTGTACTCTAATAAAGGCCTTATAATAAAGTTGGAGATTGTATTTAGTCATACTAACCTAGTACTTCTAATCTGATAGTTCGTTCACCATTCCCCCCCACATTGACCACAGCACAACTATAAGTTCCTGCATCAGATTTTTCTATATCCAGTATTAAATCAGCGTAATCTATTTCTTGTGAGTTTTGGCTAAGGACTTTACCGTTTTTCAGCCATTGGATAGTTGGTATCGGCTTGCCGATGGCTTTACAGGCTATACGGATGTGTGCACCTAGCTATAAACATAAAAATGCTGTTAAAAATCAATGCATGTCAAAAAATTGATTTTCCAGTCTTTTGTCTAAACTAATATTATATAAAGAGGAAAGATTTGATTGTTTGTTTGTTTGCATCGAATAGGCTCCGAAACTACTGGACCGATTTCAAAAATTCTTTCACTGTTGTGAAGCTACATTATCTGTGCTGAACATAGGCATACATATAATGATATTTTTTATATAGGCTACTCGCGCGAAGCCGGGGCGTACTACTAGTATTTTATAAATACATTATGTACATAAAAAATGGTAATAGAAGTGGTTGGATTGTGAGAAAGATATGAGAGGAGTAGATTCAGAGTTGAAGAATAAAAGGAGTGAGTGGAAGAAGAAAATATGTTGTGTCAACCTCACTTACGGCCGGTTTCTGGAAACCCAAATCACGATTGATCCGAGTTTGACACATAGTAATTGTTTTGATTTTTTCGTTGATCATCGTTCGAGAAACCGGCCGTTAGCGTAGGTTAACGGCCGGTTTCTCGAACGATGATCAACGAAAAATTCAAATAATTACTATGAGTCAAACTCGTATCAATCGTGATTTGGGTTTCCAGAAACCGGCCGTAAGAGGAAGACATCTATCTATATATCAGTTATACTTACTACAGCCTCAAAACTCTTTCCAACAGTACTGCCTTCTCCATTAACAAATGCCACGATATCTTGAACATTAGCTGGCGAGACGACACTGACTCGATACGCTATATGTGCAGCCCCGGCTATGTTCCGAGCATCACAACGGAATACACCCTCCGATTGTACCGTCATATTAGTTGTAACTAGACTTGAGTTGTTGAGATGCCAGTTTTTATTGCTGTAAATTTAGAATAAGTAAAAGATAAATGACAGGCTTCACAGGCTGTGACTCACAGCTCAGTTGGTAGTAGCTCTGCCTTCCATGCTGTGGGTCGTGGGTTTGGTCCCCACCGAGAGCAATGTTTGTGATCCATGTAAAATAGCTTTGCTTGTTTTGGGACTAAAGTGGATGAGTGAAACGTCCATGAATGTTTAATTATTTATATGTGTGTATAGACCGCTAATCATATTTAAATGTGTCTATTTGGCTTACATACTTATAAGTCCAGGTTATACTTGGTTCTGGGTAGCCGCGAGCATCGCAATCCAAAGTGGCATCTACACCTTCCATCAGGGAAACGTCCATTAGATCAAAATCTGATATAAATGGCGGTTCTGGAAAGTATTCTATTTATTAACTAGGGTTGGGTAGTTAGAGCTCTTCGTATAATGGTTTGTGAGGAAGAGATTTTTCGTCTAAGTACTTGTAAAGTACGGGCGACACAGCTCAGTTGATAGTAGCTCTTTCTTCATGCTGTGTATCGTGGGTTCGATACGAGCAAATGTTTGTGTGATGAACTGAACACTAAAATATGTTCATTTTATGTATATATTTACAAAAAAACATGTACCTATACAAGTATTCTATCAGCAATCTAGTTCCCATAGCAAACTCTGCTTGGTTTTGGACTAGAGTGTGAAATGTCCTTGAATATTTATTATTTGAATATGCATTATTGAATATGTATTATTCTATTTTACCTGATACATTTACTACAAAATGTCTATGCACACTCCCATGTATGTTACTGGCAATACATTTGTAAGTGCCTGCGTTTTTCTGTTGTACGTTCAACAGTTTAAGGTAGGGTTTGTCTTCAAGCATAAACTTTGAGTTATGCAACCATTTTATCTAAAATAAAAGATATTTATAAAAATAATTCTGATGTATCAACATCATCATCATCATTGTGTACTAGCCCACTGCTGGGTATAAGCCTCCTCCCTCAAACGCCATTTCCTAAATTGGGCCTTTTGCATCCAGGTCCTACCCTGTACTGCAACGATATCGTCCATCCATCTGGCTGACCGAACATAACATAACTTAATTAATACACAAAATATGGAATTCGTAAATAGTTCTTTAAAGTGTGTTAATAAATATCTTACTCTAGCTTGAGGTTTTGCATCAGTTTGGCAATCTAAATAAGCATCATCTCCTTTCACAATCTCTACCAATTTTATGCCATTTCCTTTAGATATTTTCTTATCATTGTCATCTTCTCTTACATTAGTATTATTAGCTTGGTTATCTTTGATTTTATTTGTTCCATTTTTCTTATCATTGTCATCTTCTCTTACATTAGTATTATTAGCTTGTTCATCATCGATTTTATTTGTTCCATTTTTCTTATCATTGTCATCTTCTCTTACATTAGTATTATTAGCTTGGTTATCTTCGATTTCATTTGTTCGATTTTTCGCTCCACTCATCATATTTTCATTTTCCTTATCAGATATGTCATTTTTTCTATCAGTTATGTCATTAATACTATGATTATCATTTTTAATGTCTTCTATCATTTTCTCTACATTGTCTGCATTTATTTTCGCCGAATCATTTAACTCAGCTTTCATTTTAACAATTTCTTTATTCAATTCATGACTTTTTTTATTTTTTTCATCTAGTACAGTATTTTTATTTTCACTTTTCTCTACATCATCTATTAGGTCTAAGAAATCTGGTGGCCATTCTACATTGATACTGACAGTGGAGTAGGCAGAGCCAATGGCGTTGGTAACAACACACGCATACGTGGCTTGTTGGTCACGAGATATGTTTGAGAGTGTAAGATTGCCAGTAGATACTAACTCAGCATCCTAGAAGAGATTTGTATAACATTATAAAAAAGTTTGCGTGATTTAATCCTAAAATAATCACAATATATATATTTTTTAAGGTATTTAATGAGTGTAAGATTGCCAAATGATTCAGCATCCTTTATTTATAGATTAATTTGCTTTCACAAAACCCACAGATCTTAGTATCTAACTGAAGTACTTTGACACGCAAGAAGAAAACTTAAGTACTTAACACAGGACACCAGGTATAAATATTTGAAGATCGTACAAACAATTATCCCAAGGCGGGAATCGAACCCGCAACCTCAGCGTCGCAGGCGGACTTTCACTGTTCCATCACGGTTTTTGAACATATTTTTCTTTATAAGGTTTTAATATTGACAAGATTTTGGTGTTGTTGTAACCATCGAACCTTATACCATTGCACAGTGTCGGCCCCTGTGGCCCGCAGTGGACATTCTACAGTAACGATCGCATTCTCCAGCGCTATGACTTTGTTCAACGACTCTTCTGCTTGCTCGTGTGTGGGTAGAGCTGCAAGAAAGATTATGTTAATTATTATAACAGCTGAATGATGACAATTAGCGAAGAGGCTAGTGAGGCTTTGATACTATGAAGAAAAAGCAAAGTCAAAGTCCTATATTCTTTTTTTTTTCAATAGCCTAAATCGTCCCACAGCTGGGCAAAGGCCTCTCCCAAACCCCTCCACTTATCCCGGTCCTTGACGGTAACCTTACTTAACACTACCAATATACTTAATTTCGGAAAATCTCCGATGGTCTGGTTCTTACCGTTCCAAGTAAATTTTATGTTTTAAGTGTTTTATGTTTTTGTTTGTCATTTTGTCAGTTTTATTGTTACAATTTATAATTTAGTATTTAATTTTAATTCAATTTGTATTTCACAAATTATATTTATAGCCTTAAGTAATTAATTGATTTATTGTTAAGTTAAGTTGTTACACATCATTGTCTTAATTGCTATTCCCCCACCTTCTTCATCCTCTCAGGGCATCACTGAAAACCAGCGCTGGTGTAGAGCCCAATGGTTCTACACCAGCACAAGCTGAGTGTGCACCATTTTCAGTTATTTTAACATAGTATAATTATACCGTTTATATCCTAGCATTAAGTTTTATAATAACTGAAATAAATGATTTCTATTCTATTCTATTCTATTCTAAATTGTCTCTTTATGGACGGTCTAACGCTATTTTATTATGGTTTAAGAATAATTCAATATTTATTTATACCATGACATCATGACACATACATTTTACTGCAGGGCAAAGTTTCCAAATAAAAAAAAAGCTAGCACTCCGGGAGTGCCGGCAGAAGTGAAAACTTCAATATTAACGTTGTGTTTTCACTTTTAAGTTTTCACTTCAAAAATATAACCACAGTCGTGATTGTGTCATGTCATTGTGTCACATTCGCGCAAGCGCGAATGTGACACAACGACGAAGACAACGAAGACAAACTGACACAGACACATTCGCGCAAGCGCGAATGTGTCTGTGTCATTGTGATTGTGTCATGTCGTTGTGTCACATTCGCGCAAGCGCGAATGTGACACAACGACGAAGCCAACGAAGACACAGACACATTCGCGCAAGCGCGAATGTGTCTGTGTCTTCGTTGGCTTCGTCGTCATCGTCACGTCACGTCATGTCGCCACGTCATCGTCACGTCATGTCGCCACAACACTATTTAATTGTTTGAGTCATACGTCGCGTGACCGCAAGTGTGTTCTTTTGTCGTCTCTTGTTTTACGAGCAATGTATAAAAATTAAATAAGATCTTACGCTTTTTCGACGTCACGTGACCCTGACGCAATTTGAAAGTTTTTACCCACCCAGCGCCGCTAAAGAAGTTTTCACTTCAAAAAAACTTTTGTAAAAAAAACCGCATTTAGGTTTATCTCTATTACAAATACTTACAATACACTTCAACTGGAATCGTTTTGTTGATAATTCCAAATTTATTTTTCGCGGTACAAGTATAGTTTCCACTCATATCTTCTGTCGGTGTTTTGATCGTCAACGTTCCATCCTTCGCAATAATGTATTGAGAATCTAAAAATGTAACTTCAATTAAGTCTTATTAAAGAGTACGCAGAGTTGAAGCATGAATTAAATGTGACGCAAACGTATCTGCACGGTGTCGTATTGAAGTTACACTACGCGTTGACGCTCGCCTGCCTAACGTTGCAGCGTCATCGCGCAGTGTGTCATGAATGTTTACTTTTTTTTTATTATTCATTTATTTAAAGATCTTTGAAACAAAGGTTTATGACAGATCTATGAATTAACTATTAAAATAAAACTAAAAAACAACTCAAACTTAAACTCCTAAAACTAAAACAATCTTAAAATAACAAGTTCTACGATATGTTTACACATTTCACATTTATACATTTCCAAAGTACATTATATTTAAACATTGGTATAATAATTACCTTTGTGCAAGTTGACATCGTCTTTAGACCAAAATATATAAGGTTTTGGTTTGCCAGTTGCTTTACAAGCTATAGTTAAAGCTGAGTCTAAATTCGTAGCTAAATATGGTCCAGTGTAATTGTCATTCAATATGTTTGGTGCCTCTGAAAATAACTAAATAATACATAACATGGTAAAAAACATTAATTCTACAGTTAAATCCAAACATGGAAAGTATATTAAAGATTACAAACATTATTAAATCCCATAAGTTATCGAGTCAAGCAGGATTTGAACCCACGACAACGCCACCGATTCCCGCTCGACGAATAACTTCTAGGAAGTCAATAAGAGTGACTTGTAGAATATATATTGCATCAATTTTGAAAAATAATTAATTTAAGTTTTAGAAAATTTACCATTAACATTGACATGAAATAACTTATTGTCAATCCCGTAAATATTCTGTGCGACGCAGATATAAGTCCCTTCGTGTATCGAGCTTGCGTTCTCTATGTAAAGGTTTCCAACATCGTTGAAGCTGAAACATTTTATTAGCAGATAATTTCGACATAAGTAAAGCTTTTGATACGGTGTTTTGCATAATTTCTGTTAAATAACTTTAAATTGTCACTTAATTCTAATTCTTCCGTTTTTTATAAGTTATGGGATTGTTTTATTATACTCGAATCATACTTAGATAACTTAAGATCTTAATTATAAAATTCATAAGGTTAAGGAGTCGCCCAAGGTGTGCAATTAGGTCCTAATTCTTTTAAAATATACATGGCATGATGTTGTTAACTAATATTACAGGTGTTTGTGTTTAGTTTTAGGTCTTGTATAACTAGCATATATCCAATACTTTGACTTATTATTTTTACCTGATTTCTGTCGTGTTTTCAGTTAACAAATCAAGTTTAAATGACCAATCCATAGTAGGGATTGGGAATCCAATGGCATCACACTGCAGAGTAACATCATCACCAAACAACACATCTATAGTCGATTCTTTCTTTCCAATTATAGTAGGCGTCACTGAAGATAAAGCAAAAAATACAATTAGCTTGACTACACTTATATTCACTGAAGATTTAAAAAGAAAGATCATTTAGAATCGTTTTATTTAATAGACCTCTATCTTATAAAAAGTTAGCGTTGACTTTAAGTCATCATTACGTATGGTAATCAATACTTCAAGTCTGCGCTAACTTTTTATAAGATAGACCGTTCGTGATTCTAGGTGCCAGTTCCGACCTGAGTCTTGAAGGACGGGCAAGAAACTACGCCCTGGTTCATACCATTTTTTGTATAATTGATGCAAACCAGCAAACTCTTACAATGTTTTTTGTTATAAATCTACATATTTAACTTACCCCAAACAAAAAGCGCATATGTAACCGAAGCGTTTCCGTAATCATTTTTAGCAATACAGGTGTAATTACCGAAATCGGTTAAATTGGCGATGAACCTGAAACATTTACATTAAATAAAGACAATAAGCACTATCTTATTAAGTTTATTTATTTTAGATCGTGTAACTTTTCTGCGTTCTTTGGGTTATAATAAATCTTATCTTATCTTCATGTAAGAAAGAGACAGAAGATACTACTCAAGATATCAGAACTTAGGATACTTATAATAAATATCCAGAAATTTGATAGAATGTCATAGTCCAGAATCCATGGTACATTTTTGTACTTGTTTACTATCAAGCAAATTTTCTGCGAGTAGGCTTTATTTTGATAAGACACCCAAGAATTTCTGGTACACAAGTTTTCTTAGCTGCCAGAATCGAGAGTTTTGAACCATTGATCCTGGACTATCAGCAGTATAAAGTTCAAGAAAACTAATATTTGTTTTTAGTCATTGTAAAAGAGAATGGACCGAGCGATCCCTATCCTGGTATGAAGTTAATACGGACGGCAAAGCGTGAAAGAGACAATACAATCGTGCGGCCTAATTGTTTCTGTTTAAGAAAACTTTTATTTTCTGGGTACACATTTGTTACCTACAGAATAGAGACAGTTATTGGCCGCACAGTCGCGTTGTCTCTTTTTAGAGTGTACATTTTATAAAGCTTCTAGCTGTCCCGGCGAACTCTGTTCCACCTTGAAGGCAATAAATAAAGAAATTGTGATAAATGAAGAACCACTCAACAGATTATAAGCAAACTTCACATAAACCATCTGCTAATTAGTCCGAATAAAGCCTAAAAATTTGGTTTGGATAGGTGAGCCCGTTCTTGAGTTATAAAATAACAACGAAAAGTGGCATTGGTTTATATATATCTAGATTATTGCTTAATCCATTCTCCATGTCTATGTTTTACTATACATACCTCATTCCATACTCATCTACGTATTTTCTATCATCACTAATCTGTACTTCATTGTGCTGCCATAGTATCTGAGGTTTGGGTATGCCTTTAGCTTGACAAGGCAGTTCTACCAACATCCCTTCTAAGGCATCCATTTCTGTGTTTTTTGTTGTTATTTCTGGTGCCGCTACAATCAAATACAGATTTTTATCGTTTACATTAATTAGTACAGTATTCATTGATTTTTTCAAACTATTCTGCCTTTCTTTCTGTGAGTAGTGAGTTCGATTCTTACCATGAACTAGATATGAGTTATAACCACACCAAAACTTGATTTCTAAACTTTTTTTATTTAAAGTTATTTTAAAGTTTATTTATGTTTATTCAAAAGATCTTAGGACTAGAGAATAGATCTTGAATTTAAGCGATATCAGAATTGAGGCCAAAACTAGCAACTTTTAACTAAGTATAACTAATCCTAGGTTTCTTAGCCATCCTTTGGTTAATGCCAGCAGATCTATCTTAACTAAATAATCTAAAAATTATATGTGATAATGAAGAAAGTGTTATTATAATAAATATACTTACCGTAAATAATCACTGAGAAATTCTTCTGCACAGATCCAAGTGAATTACTGGCGTTACAAACATACATCCCTGTATCATGTTCTGTCGTCTTGTCTATTACCAAGTTATGTTTCACAATATGGCTAAAACACATTAATTAGAAGTTGTAACATAATAATAACTAAATAATTGAGTGCCTATGTTATGTAGTGTTTAGCGTACACATAATGTCTAGCGTATATAAATGAACCTTAGATGAAATATGAATATTCTTAAATTTATATATTACAAAATACTCACACATTTTGAGATAACTTGACTGGAAGTTTATCTTTAGTCCAAAATACTATAGGCGATGGTACTCCATTGGCATTGCAAGTCAATGTGATATTCTTATCAGCTTCTACTTGTACTGCGTATGGTTTTACTGTATCTGATTCTAACTGCGGTGGGTCTGCCAAAATAAAATATATAGGTAATTAAGGAAAAATCTATCATCTTTGCGAAGTAAGATTAGTGAAATATGAATTTTCATCGTTATCAAAGTCTTTGTTCTTTGAGTTTGAAACTTATATGTTATTATTACGTTCCTAAAAACCAATATTAAATACTTACATTGAACAACCAATTCGACATCAAACGTATCTTTGCCAACAATGTTTTCAGCCGAACAACGGTAAGTCCCTTGGTTTTCGAGTGTTGCAGTTACTTTTAAGCCTGGATCTATGTTTTGAAGAGTTGTAAAACGTCCAGTGCCTTTAAACTCCCAAGTGATGGCTGGTTTTGGATTACCCTGCTTTATTCTGAGGAGCAAAAAGAATAACACATGCTATATGCAAATTTAAGGGAAAATATACGGACAAGTTGAATAGTAATAGGTTAGCGTGGTATGGGCATGTCATGCGGAAGGAAGAAAGCCATATTACGAGAAGAGTGTTAGATCGAGTGTTTACTTACTGTACCTCTACCATGAGATGTCACAGTAAAATCGCCTGACTTTACTACAGTAGTAACGTCAATATTAGTATTACGAATTTTAGTACCCAACTATCCGCTAGAGGCGCTGTACAAATCTTCATACATTTTTTTAACTACAGACGCTAGCGAGTATAGTAAATATAGTATAGTAAAAACTCATGGTATTGTATTGTATTTTATTGGCTTGTCAAATTTTTTTTATAATAAAAATATATTATAGAATCTCACCTACATGGAATTAAAGTTGATTCTCCCTTGATAGCTTTTATTATTGCAGGCTCTTTCATTATAACGGGACTTTCTGTAAAATCAAATTAGTATTAGTCACTTTTGCATTGTTTTCCGAGATCTAGATCATTAAAACTGTATTAATGTACATTTTGTAAAAAAATATAGTACAAAGTATAATGTAAATTTTCGTATACTTAAACAAACAATATCAGCGATAAGACCGCCTATTATTATATTCATATTTGTTTTATTTTGTAATTTTACTATTTAGTTATTGTACCATAAGGTATTTTTTAATAATTTCATTTTTAATTTATATCAACATCTACTTGTTTGTCTGTGTTGGACTCCCGTTTCTGCATTTAGACTCTACGGTGGTCCATAATGCGTGAAGGGCTGATCTGTACCCCAAGTGCGAGTTTGTGCACACACGGATCGCAGAGACGTGATCGCCAAGCGCCGCCAATTTTGTATGGAAATCCAAGCTTCTCAAGAAATCTGCTAGAGGCGCTGCTTGGATTTCCATACAAAATTGGCGGCGCTTGGCGATCACGTCTCTGCGATCCGTGTGTGCACAAACTCGCACTGGGGGGACTGGTTACGTGTGTAGCCAGCCTAACTCGTCCCAAAAGCACAGAAGCATCAACATCTACTTGCAAATATCAAACAAAATCTTACCCAATCCCCGTACACTTAAAGTTCCATTTACCTGCACCCTTTCAAACATATTATCAGCTTCACATGAATAAAAACCTAAATCTTCAAAACTCATTCTTTTTATATGCAAAGTGGAGTTGTCATCAGATATCTGGATATTTTCAGTTGATTGTAGAAGTGATCCATTGTGGTACCATTTGGTTTGAGCTGGTGGGTGTGAATCGATGAGACAAGATATTTTAACTGGCTGGTATAATTCTTGTGATGTATCTAAAACCATAAAATCAAAAATAGTTTATTTAGTAAAATCAAAAGGATCATTTAGTCTTAGATACTACGTGATTCTAGGTGATAGTTCCACGCGACCAGAGCCTAGAAGAACGGGCAAGAAACTAACCACGTTTTTTTTATATGATCCTTCTTACAATAGACAGGCGTTAGAGCATAGGTAGTAGCTCTGTCTTCGATGCTGTTGGTCATGGGTTCGATCCCCACTGAGAGCAAATGTTTGTCTCATGAACATAAATATTTGTTCTGTGTCTGGGTGTTCCTACGAATTGAAACCAAGTTTGTACTATGGGAACTAGACTGCTGATTGCATAATTACATATATTTTTTTGTAAATACATCCATAGAATACATAGTACATAGTAACAGCCTTAATACAGTAGAATTAGAAACACGGTTGTTTAAATCTAATTGGATATGATAAACTACGTTTAAATTTACCTTTAAAACCATTAATTACCGACATTTTCCTTCTAACATTGACTTGAACATGATCCACTGCTGTTCCTTCAGAATTCTCGCCGTAACAGTAATAAGTAGCTTCTATATTCTCCTCCGAAGAGTTCAATGTTAAAGTGCTTAAGTATGTGTTGGGTTTGGACTGTATTATCTAAGAAAAAAAAATGGTTGTCTGTAAAGTCGGTTTACTGACGATAGTTGAACGAGACAACGAACGCAAAGGCCGATTGTGCTTCTTTGTCGCTCGTTCCGCGCTCTCGCTTGCACTTCAAGCCTTACATGGAACGCCTCAGAGCGAGGTAACGCCGCATGAGTTGTTTTTTCGTGCGTGCAGCCAGCTCTATCGAATTATAAGACGTTGTCACGTCAAAAGTAAACATGACAAAAAAAATGCGTTAACAAGCGGAATATGAGTACATTGAGAAGCTTAATGATAAGTAAGGTAAGATGATAAATAAAATAGTGCTTGACCATCATATTATTGCGAATAAAACCTAATATTATTTTCATAGATGGAATACTTCAAAGTTATTTTCTTGTGTAAATGGGCATATGGGACTAAGACTAAGATTACGAAACAAAAAATGAAATGAAAAAATTATAAATATAAATAAAAATCGAGTTTTTCACTGACATAATCTGTACCTACCTATAACTTAAATAGTTCATTCAAAACAAAGTTAGTTATACAGACCGAATGGTTCAAGATTTCTTCAGTATCTCTTCGCCAGATGATCTTCGGATGTGGTTTAGCTATTATTTGACAAATCAACTCATGAGTAGTCCCGTTTAGAACTGTGATCGATTTGTCACCTTTTATATTGACTGTAGGTTTTATAAGGGTTGTTATATGGACTGCGTCTGAAGCTGTAATTAAAATACTTATTTAAGATGAAAAAAAACTTATGAGTCCGATAAAAATAATAAAAATTAAAAAGTTAATTGACAAAAAAATCAACATACAACTTCAATATATAATTTAAGTCATTACAGTAGGTGAATTTAAGGTAAGTATTAGTAATACTTAATTATGACGACCGATGTGGCGCGGTGGGCGATGGTCCGCCAGCGCCGCGGAAGGTTGCGGGTTCGATTCCCGCCTTGGGATAAATGTTTGTATGTTCTGCAAATATTTATTCCGGGTGTTCTGGGTATTATATGTATAATAAAAAAATATCTATCTATGTAATGTTATTTATTTATTTATTTAATATAAACAAAAGTTTAGAAATACCTTCTAAATCTCCTCTCACAGCCACACATGTCCAAATCCCATCTTCTGCGACATTAATCTCTAAAACATTTGCGTCACTTCCATTAACTGTATTCTCTTTAATAATATCACTATTATGCATCCATTTTATTGTGTCACTGTTTTTAACGTGGCAAGTTATTTGTATGGTGGAATTAATGCTTTTTGATATATTGTGTTCTAGGATTTCTGCGGTGGGTTTGGGTTTGATTGTGATTGTTGTGGATTGGTTTGTTGAGCCCCCTGTGGACAAAAATGCAGTTACTTTTGTATTGATGGCAGGATAAAAACGGGTATAGGTACAATAGCTGACACTTTCGAAAAAACAGTCATAAAATCCATATTTCAAGTCAATTTATTTAGGTACAATGAGTGTTTTGAAGCGAGTTTAGATCTAAATTACTTACATCATATTAATATAGGTCATTTCATTATATTTAAACCTCAAAACCATATCTGACATGTAGAATAAAACATTAACTTATGATTTTTTCATAAATAAAAAAACAATATGTCATTCTTTATTGGGATTAACAATAATGTACGCAATAAACCCGGAGTACTATTTATCATAGCTGATTCTGATATCGTATTTTTTTTTAAATCTTTTTTTTTTTTTTTAACCTATACTGTCCCACTGCTGGGCAAAGGTCTCCCCCAAAGCTTTCCATCTATCCCGGTTAAAAATAGGTTAATAGGTTTTTAAATCTTATTCAACAAAAAAATCTTTTACCTTTATTTGTAGCCATGCATGTATAGGTTCCAGCGTCATTTACACTGGCACTCTCTATCGTTTTATTGTAAGTGTAAACACCGCTGAAGTTTGGTTCTACATTTACTTTTACACCTGCAATATTTAAAAATATAAAAACAAACAAAAATAATAAAATAAATTTTAAATAAAATAATCATTTCACACCACACTCTAGTCCCAAACTAAGCAAAGCTCAAAATTCACAAGATGCGGAGTAATTATAAAAAAAAAACAACATACAGTTGAATTGCACACCACCATTTAAAGTAGATTAATTAAATTATAGCTTTCTTGATCTTAAGAAAACTTACTTTTCGCTTCAGATGTATTGGAAACCAACTGAAAATCAGTTAAAAGAGCCTCCGTGAGCACTATGCATGTTATAGTGAGATTTCCTCCTATTTCTATCGTCCTATTCGCAGGTTCGATGCTCATTTGAGGTGGATCCACTGAAATAATAAACATTTTATTCAGCATTTCAAACAAAACTACTATGGGAACTAGATTAAACAAATAAAACATAAATCACAAACTTTCGCTCTTAGTGGGTATCGAACTCACGACCCACAACTTGGGAAAATAGAAGTAATGAATAGTTTAGGTAATTTAATTAGTGTTTAGCTAATACATTCGGTCTGTAAGATTTTTTTTGGAAATATTTAATGTAATGTATGGTAATGCAGTTACAAAAACCAAAGTTTTATACAAACGTACCTATTATATTTACTTTGGTGACCCCCTTACTGACACCTGCCACGTTTTTGGCAAAGCATTTGTAAGTACCCACATTTTCTTCTTTAACATCTTCTATAACGTAATCTATGGTCGTTGTTTGCCTGAAAAATTATGCAAAAAAAAAAGTTAAATGATGACCAGGAAGGGTAAGCACTAATAAATATGACGAAAATGTGAAAATGTGTGGTAGTTTTGACAGGCGTCACAACTCAGTTGGGAGTAGCTCTGCCTTCCATGCCGTGGGTCGTGTGTTCGATTCCCACCCAGAGCAAATAGTTGTGTGATGAACATAAATATTTGTTCTGTAGGTATCTGGGTGTTACTAGGTTTGTGTTACCAATGTTTCTTACTCACAAAAAAATCCATCAATCATGAATATTTATTTATTGAATAAAAATATTTAAAACGTGACTTACAAGCTTGATATCTGCGGCTGTAGTTTCAGAGAATCCTTAGTCCACATCGCAGTAAGCGGAACTAAACTCTCCACCTTGCATTTAAGAACTATTCTTGAATGGGTGTGAGCTGATATCTGAAAGATATTGGGTGAAGTTAGTTTTTTTTAATTCCATAAAGTTTAACTTTAATTGTAAACCTTTTTAACCTCCGACGTAAAAACGACAGGGTGTTATAAGTTTGGGCTGTCTGTGTGTGGGGGTGGGTGGGGGTTTATGATTTTTTTTTTAACCTGTACTGTCCCAATGCTGGGCAAAGGTCCTTTTCCTCCATTCCTTTTTTTTTCCTTAGTTAGTAAAATATACAATAGGTACATAAAAAAATGTATAAATACCATGCGTGATGTCGTGAGGTACGGAACATCTGAAAAAAAAACATTTGGATTGAGATTAAGGGTGTGAGGGAGAGGCATCAGTAATAAAATAAATAAATTAATAATCAAATAGATAATAAGACGAAGTCGCGGGCATCGGCTAAATTATAAAAATAAAAAAATGTGAGAAGAGTAGATTCAAAATTGGCGAATGTGAGAAGTGAGTGGAGGAAGAGAATGCGCTAAGTGGGGTCGCCACTTAGCATGGGATAGAGGCAGGAGAATGATGATGTATATTAATGTTATGTTTACCAAACAAATAATTATCTTATCTCAATGTATTTACGTAAAGACCCGAAGACCGGGCTCAGTGGCGCGTCTTGGGAGAGACCTACACGTCCAGCAGTGGACTGAAATAGGTTGATGATGATGATGATGAATGTTTGCGTACCTGGAACTTTTGCCTGGACAGCGGTGGTGCCTATTCTTCTAAGCGGCTGATTGTGTTCATCTTTACCATTTATCTAAAACAAAATATGAAAATAAATTATCTTAATTTTTGTTAAAAGTTTTGGTAAATGGTCTATAGATTTTCTATTATTTGGTTTATAGGTTTGCTATACAGCTTTTAAAGAAATATTATCTATTTGTACTTTGATATTTATTCAAAAATTGTAAATGAATTCTTTTTGGAAATAATATTTTGAAGAAATTATTTATTATCTTAATTCTTAATTAAACTTAAGTAATTTTATACACAAGAAGAACTTAATGCTAGATAGAGCCTCCTTTCTGTAAAACCAACTAACTAGGTTAAGTAAGGTTAGGTTATTTAAAAATATGTCCAGTAATGGCCAGTTCTACACTACAAAAAGTAATACAACTCACAGCAATGTAAAAAAACTCTTCTTCAGGTGGTATAAAAGCATCCGCCAAGTAAATCTTGTTCGCAGCATCGACTTCCGTAAGCGGCAACTCAAAGAGGGTACTTCCGGTCATAGACAATATCTCAGCGAAGTCTATGGTGACCCTCGGGTCTTTTTGCGAAAGACCTATCATCATGTGATTGTACGTTCCTGTAATAAGTATATATGAATAAATTAAAAGCTAAACCACTTTTTAATTTTTTAGGATATCAAAGTGTCTTCAGTGTGTTTTACTGTTCATTATGAACATGCTTAGTTCTAGTTTAGATCTAAGTACTATTTTTAACAATAAACATTCACTTTAAGGTGATACCTCTCCTAATTTTTTAGGGTTTTTTTTATTGTGGCTGAACTGTTATATCTTTTACTAGTTTAAACTATTTTGCGAACATAAATAATAATTTTCTGTGTAACCCTGTATCATTTTTTTGGATTGGTTCTTTATATTAACTTACTTAATTAAATTATTGTTTTAAAAAAGTTATATCACCTTAATATGTTCAAAACTAAGCTAGGGTTCTAAGTCGACATCCACCAGGGTTCTAAGTTAGCATCTAGATATTCGTTTGTTTCATTCGTTAATTTTACTGAATACCTTTTAAAGGTCGATAGCTGGTCTCAGCCAGAACCTCAGGTTTCTCCACTGAGAAGCCATGCTCGAAGGTCAGGTTCGAGAGCCCTGAAACCTTCACGGAGTAATCCTCGACGCTGCCGACCGTGATGGTCCAGTTGCCAGGTTCTGGATCCAACACTTTTACCACCTGGATAAGATAGATAAACTCTTTATATCACACACAAAGAACATACCTACACTAGGAAAAACATTACAATAATTTTAATTTTTATAATTTATATTAATTTTGATAACTTCGTATTCCACCAGCATAAGCTTTTCGGTTCAATTATTGGCTAATTCATAGTCACAAAGATAGTGAATTGGATTTACTTAGAAAATAAATACTTACCTACATAAATAGTAAAAACAAAGTAATTACAATTATATGCTTAGCCGAAGCATAGTTCGGGCTAGATGATGTTGTGTGGTTTGTCCAGCATTATTTAATTTATCGCCTAGACCAGACAATTACGTATCTAGATACATTGAACACAAGTAATTTTCAATTACAGTCATTGTACTTACGTAATAATGTCTAGGTCAAGATGTGCAATAACTTATTTTGTTGATGGCTAGTAGGTAGGTATATTAGCCGAAAAAATCATACCATGATTTCCGCCAAGTCCAAGGTGGTGACCAGCTTAGGCGGTCCTGTAAGCTGTTCTCCGCTGGGGTCCACCACTGTGATCTGAGGCTTTGCACCAGAAACAGATACCGTTACTTCGCCCAGGGTACTATCTACTGGTATCTGAAATCAGAGGCCCGAGCACGAATAAAGGTGACAACCGAATAAGCATTTTCTAAGCGTGCTACATCGTCGACCGCATGTCACTTAACATCAGATTAGATCGCGGTCAAACGCATGCCTATAACTTGTAATAAAAAATGGTTGTCTGTAAAGTCGGTTTACTGACGATAGTTGAACGTGACAACGAACGCAAAGGCCGATGCTTCTTTGTCACTCGTTCAGCGCTCTCGCTTGCACTTCATTAAACGCCTCAGAGCGAGGTAACGCCGCATGAGTCATGTTTTTTCGTGCGTGCAGCCGGCTCTATCGAATTATAAGACGTTGTCACATCAAATGTATAGCAACGATGGCGTGTTCTAGTGACACTACGCGCTGACGCTAGTTCGACAGCAGGACATTGTAGCGTCACCGCGCAGTGTGTCTTGAATGTTCCAACACCACGTTTGTATTCGTTATCACTTATCTGCAGATTACTTTCGTCGTGGAGAACTAAATTGTATTTGACATATTATATTGAGATGTTTCTAGCACGGTCAAGTATTGTCCCATGCGACTATCTTTCAAATCAAATAAGAATTATCCCATGATCGTTTTGAAATGTATTAAAACCAACGGCGTTCTCATTTCATTTCATTTCATTTATTTATTTGCTTAAATGTGGTTTTACAGTTGTTGTCATAATTGTATAGATCAGCACATTACTATAACTAGCATGCAAATTATATTATATCATGTCATATTAAATTAAAAATAATTACATACAGTTCAAGACCAAATAATACAAATATAAAATTACACATCTTTATACCAAAATTGTAATACCCAATAAATTAATACATAATGTCAGAAAATTAAATTATATGAATGTCAAAAATAAAAGAAAGAAAATCAACACATACAATTCAAGACCAAACACTTAATACAAATATAAAATTACATACCTTTATAACCAAAATTGTAATTCCCAATTAGTTAATACATAATGTCAGAAAATTAAATTATACAAATGTCAAAAAGAAAGAAAATCAAATAAAATAAACTCAAATATAATGTCAACATTTTTTACTTATTTACCCAAGAACTCTCTTACGGAGTAAAAACTTTTGGATAGTAACCATTTGAACAACTGGTGTTTAAACTGACGAAGCGATAGACTTTTAATTGGTTCTGGGATTTTATTATATATTCTAACACACATAAGGTAGCTATTCCTATTATACATTTCTGTTCTAACTTTGGGCGTAACAAGTTTATTTGGGAATCTGGTATTAAAGTTATACAGGCTATTCTTATTCTCAAACAAATCAGGATAATTTTTTACAAACATGCATATCTCGAATATGTACAGGCCTGGAAGAGTGAGCAAATTTAGTGCCTGAAACAAAGGCTTACAGGTTGTAATGCGACTTACATCACAAATTCCACGGATACATTGTTTCTGTGAGATAAAAGCTCTCTCTAGTGTTACAGAATTTCCCCACAGAACTAGCCCATATCTAAGGTTTGACGCAACGTATCCATGGTATGCTTTTAGTGCCGTGCTTCTAGAGGAGACTTTTGTCAGCCTCCAGAGTGCGAATGCAAAGCGATTTATCTTATTACACACTTTACCTACGTGCGACTTCCATGTACAATGTTCATCCAAGACAATACCCAAGAAACCAGTTTCCGAAACCTCGACCAAACTTTCATTATTATTCGAAAGATTCAGGTTCAGCTTCGGAGCGCACTGATTCCTAAATTGAATGTATTTGGTTTTTTGTATGTTGGCTTTTAGATTGTTTGCGTGTAACCAATCCAAAACACGTGCCGATGCTTCATTCAACACATTATTATAATTATTGTTATTGAGCGAGTCATTAGGGATAACCACTGAAATATCATCAGCGAAAAGTGTACAAAAATGTTTAGTCGCCTGCGGTAGGTCATTGATGTACAACAGAAACAATAATGGTCCCAGTATACTTCCCTGAGGTACACCAACTC
The DNA here is from genome assembly GCA_932527185.1 of Ecliptopera silaceata. Taxonomy (NCBI): domain Eukaryota; kingdom Metazoa; phylum Arthropoda; class Insecta; order Lepidoptera; family Geometridae; genus Ecliptopera; species Ecliptopera silaceata. Next base: position 7,698,856 of record OW052211.1, read on the forward strand.
TGTTCGCTAGAGGTATGGATTTATAGGGGATATCTTCGTTCGTTTCATTGAGAGCTCTTATTTCAACGTATTGGGTCCGGTTACTCAGATAGCTTTCTAACCAATTGCGAACCTGGCCCCGCATGCCATAGGACTCACACTTAATTAATAATAGTGAATGAGAGACAAAATCAAATGCTTTGCTCATATCGAAGAAAATGGCGGTTGTTTGTTTTCTACTATCGATATTCTTTACTACATAATTAACAAGTTTAAATGCAGCTAATGTAGTCGATTTTCTCTTTTGAAAACCACATTGCTCTGGAGAAAGTATACCGCATTTATCAATGAATCTGGTAAGCCTAACATACATAACCTTTTCATAGATCTTAGCCAGTACTGGTATTAGGGCAATGGGCCTATAATTACCTGGATTTCTCTTGTCATCTTTCTTATATACAGGTTTTATAACAGTCAGTTTTAGTGAATCTGGAAAGATACCATCCCTAAGTGAGACATTAATTAAATGCGACAAGACTGGACTTAAAACATGAATGGACATCTTTAACAGGGCGGTGGGAAGCTGATCATAGCCAACTGAATTTGTATTCTTCAGAGATTTTATTATTTTGAATATTTCGTCTGGATCAGTTGGGAACAAGAACATATTTGAGTCATTAGTTTTAAGTCTATAATTGTATTGTAATGTATTGACACTATTGTTATTATTAGAATTAGTCATATTTATAAAATATTCATTAAATGAGTTTGCTACGTCAATGGGATCGGAGAGCAATCTATTGTTATAATTTATACTACTGATATCAGCGCGAGATCTCAGTCGTGCCGTCGAAGACGTCTCCCGACCAATCACCCGCCAAGTGGCCGAGCAGATGTTCTTCGAGCCATTAATGATTGAGGAGTTCTGAAGCTTTTGAGCTGTGAAGACGCATTTCTTAAGAAGTTTATTGTAGTTTAGGTACTTATTCTTAGATGTTTCGCTTTTAGAGTTGTAATATTGAAGTCTAAGCTTTCGTTTGTTATCAGAAGAAACTCTAATGCCTCTAGTTATCCACGTTTTTTGTTTTGGCTTGTTATTAATCTTAGATCGTTTATATGGAAAACAGAGGTTGAAAAACAAGAGTAAAGTCTCGTGAAACATATCAAAAGCCAGGTTAGGATCATTTTCGGAGTACACTTCTGACCAGGAAAGGCTTGACAGGCAATCAACGAAAACACTTTTGTTATGAGAGCTGAAGTCTCGTCTGTTTACATACCAGTATCGAAGTGGTTCGGTTTTATTTTCAACCTCGACGGCTATCAGTTGGGCCGTATCATGATCAGACAGGCCTAAGGGTAATACTTCTGTGTTAGAGTTAGGTGTGTTACTAATAATTTGATCGAGACAAGACGCCAATCTAGTAGGAGTATTAACATGTATGTGGAAATTGTAAGTCTGCACTAAACTAATATAATCTGTTACACTAGATGATGGTTTAAGCAAGTTGATGTTGAAGTCGCCCGCAATTACAATCTTCTTTTTCGTCTTGTGTCTTAAACTAAATAATACCTGCTCCAACTTTCTCAGAAACATACTAACATCACTATCTGGCGTTCTATAGATACAGATGATTATGCATTTATATATTGGTATTTCAATCCCACATAATATCTCAAATGAGAAATCTAGTGTGTCTTCCTTTAGGAATGGAATTATTTTAAAGTCAATGTGATCTCTACATAAAATGCAAACACCACCGCGTCTCTTTGATTTTCTAGAATACCAGTCCGCTAATACAAAGTTAGGAAGCGTCACATTAGATTCCTCACCAGCCAAAACAAAAGTCTCATCAAGACAAAGAACATCAACATATTTACCGCTCTCCGAGAGTGTTTTCAATGTTATATGTAAGATATCCTTCTTACTCAAGAAGCCTTGGATATTCTGGTGTAGAATGTTCAGAGAGCTGACAACGCTTTTGCGTTGAGAGCTCTCCGAACATTCTATTGACGAAAAAACTCTTGATTCATTCTACCTTCCCTGACATTTAAATCGGGAGATTCTCCCGATTTAATTATTCTTAATGTATTTGTAGTTACAATTCCGTTTGCGAGGGTCGACTTGTAAACATCACTGAACTATCACTCCAAGTAAAACTGTGTTTAAAATAGTTAGAAGACACTGTTCTGTACAAAAACTGCTACAATTCGAAATCCAAGTGACGCGAAGTGTGAAAAGTAATAAAGTTTGCATTATTTACGTCTACCAGTACAATTCAACTGAAGGAAAAAATATACGAAGAAAGTGAGGTTAGAATTTAATTCTACGACAAACAAGCAGGAACAGTGCCAACCGAGCTGTCAGTGCCAATTGAAAACATCCGTCATACAGATTGCGTATAACGAGCAGGAACAGTTCGATAAAAATGAACGACCAATTTCAACTTTTATTTGACAAAATGAAAATCGAGATGTCAAACCAAACAGAATCTATAACGAACACAATCATGAATAAAATGGAGGAAAAACTACAACCAATTTTAGAAGAAAATAAGAATTTAAAATACAAAATCGAAAACTTGGAGAAAGAGCTAGAATATCTAAAAAGAGACAAGAAAAACAATAACATTGTAATTTTCGGATTGGAAGAAGGAGAATCTTCAACTCAAGAACTAATAGATAAAGTTAAGGAAAATTTTAACAGTGATTTGTGCATATCTATAGAAAATTATGAAATCAACAAAATACATCGCATTGGCAAGGTAATTACCGGTAATAAACCGAGACCTGTCCTTTTCTCCTTCGTAAGTGAATGGAAAAAGAACGATATTATGAGAAACAAGAAGAATTTAAAAAACTTATATCTGACAGAAGATTACTCTAAAGAAGTATTGGAAAAGAGAAGAGCTTTACAAACAAAGTTAGCAGAAGAAAGAAACAAGGGGAACATCGCATATCTTAAATATGATAAACTTATAGTAAAAAACAATAATACAAATAAAGAAAAAAGGAAACGAGAATCATCTGCATCACCCCAAACTAGCACCCAGCCAAGGAAACAACAGGCATGGGCATTGCCCAGCAATAAAACAAATGCATTCGATATTATGCGGGGCCGATCGAACTCTCTCTCTTCTGCATATCCAACCGATAAGAAACAATAGCAATTACACACCGGCAAACGGAAAACACAACAAAACAAGAATGTAAAAAACAAAATAAATCAAAACCCTCCCCCAAGCCGACTGGTCCTCGTGGGGGAAAATGACCAAGACCCTCTAAAGGTAAAAAATAATTCACAAAAAGAAACATCAGATATCCATATAGCAACATTAAACACAAGATCACTACGAACCCCAGAAAAACTTGTTGAACTAGAACTAGCCATTGAAAAGATAAAATGGGACATAATTGGGATCAGCGAAATGAGAAGATTAGGAGAAGGAATAGAGGACTATGGTGACTACATTCTGCACTACATGGGTGAGACGCGCGGACTCTATGGCGTCGGTTTCTTAGTCAAAAAGAGATTAATGTATCAAATAGAAGAAATACGAGGTATAACCGAGAGAATAGCTGTCCTTAATATAAAACTGCCCACACAAAGAGGTGAAGAGGAATTGTGGTCTATCATTCAAGCATATTCACCAACTGAATCAGACAAGA